>CM057823.1:112838190-117638190 GCA_030068075.1 Paguma larvata
TGAAGGAAGAAGGAAGAGGAAACATAAATAATTTCAGAATCTTGAAAAAAAACTAGCAAATATAGGGAATGGTAGATATTCAATTCAGGTGGTATGTAAGTGGCCTGTGGAAAGGCAGTCAGAAATAAGATATAGGACAGAAGGAATAGCTTAAAAACATTCATAAAAGGCTAGTATCCCAGAATGGGTTTTGTTCATATTTTACCAGTAAGTGGGATCAACAGATGTTTTAACTAAGGAAACAACACACTCTATTTTGAGTTTGGGCATTGTAATTCTGGTAAGGGGTGAAGGGTAAACTAGGCAGAAATCAGTGGGGTAGAGATCATTTTCAACGCTACTGCAAAAGATAATGTTACCTTGGAAAACAGAATGGAAGTGAAGGTGGAAGAAAGGAAACCTGAGGTTAAGATAAGGTAGAAGCACCATCACCAGACAGCACATTAGTTTTTGGACATGAGAGGGGAACAATCTCTAGATTGGGAATCTGAACAGATGGCATTCCTAGTGCCAAGATGGATAGTGAAGTAAGTAGTTGAATATGGGATGATAGTAACTTCCCATCGTGACATGCCAAGTTTGAGGTTCATAACATGTATCTAGTGAAGTTGTTCAATAGCAACAATTGGAATATGGGGGTAGAGATGCATACTTATGATTCTTCAGGATGCAAGGTGGCAACTGAAAACATGAAAGTGGATTGATTTAGCTAGAGAAACCATCTAGAATGAGATAAGTAAATTTAGAAGAAGAAGAGAGGAGGAGAAGGAGGAGGAGGAGGGAGGAAGAAGAAGGAGGAGAAGAAGAGGAAGAAGGAGGAGGAAGAGGAGAAGGAGGAGGAAGAGGAGAAGGAGGAGAAGAAGAAAAACAGAAGGAGTCACTGAAATGACAGAGTTCAACAACTGTTAAAAGTGAATGAGATCCAGGTTATAAGTTGGTCTCAAAAAAAAAGGGGGAAAGGTCTTCAGTGAGTGGTCTACTGTTGAAAGGCTGATGAGAAATAAAACATAATAAAAACTGAGAATAGGACTTCAGATTTGCAATTAAGAAGTTATTAGTGCTTTCAGAAGAATCATTTCAATAGAATAGCAAAGACCAAAGTGGATTATCAAATAATGAATGAAACTGAGGAAAGAAATAGCCATAAATTACATTTAAAACATCAACGACCTCCACAAATATTTAATACCCAAGAGGAAAGAAGTCATAATAAAAGACTGGAGAAAAAATACAAAAACCGTGTATTCTTAGGGTTTCCATTTTATGTTATTATTTGAGATGGAAAGTGATCTCACAACTCATTGATTTATTTAGTCAAATGAGTCAGATATATATTAAGCATCTCTCTCTCCTTGAGGAACTAAAAATCTTGTTACAGAAAGAACTCAATAAAAATAATAAAGCTTGATCCTGATTGATTTTTTAACAAATATCTGTGCTTCCAATCAGCTAAACACTAAGGCAGATACAAAAAATGAGGTGAGGGTCATGCCAAATGTGGTTTGGCCCCATGGAGTTTGCATGAACATTAAAAATGAAAGAAATAGCATATAATGAAACAATTATATAATTATTTTCTACACTCCATAAAATATAAGGAAGAATTCAATGAAGAAAACTTTCAAATCAAGTAATCTAAAACACAGTCTCATCTCTGACAGGAGAACAAATCAACTATGCTGTTATCTTAATGCCAATGATAGACTAACAGGATGAAAAATTAAAACTAACCACTATTTCTTGTTACTTTTTTAAGGCTTAATGAAGTCTAAATTTTAATGTATGCAAAATGTAATTTGTTCTCATTAGGGATATCTTAATTCAGGATAGCCAGATGTTTGCATTTTTAGATTTATATATAAAATCTACCCAACCCTGGAAGATAGAGAAGACTATTCTTTACCTAGATTCCTAAACTTGTTCAGCCTAACTCTTTTCCTTGGCTAACTACAATACATGCTTTGCTTTTTCTCTGCAGCCCTCTCCGTATGTTGGCTGTTTTATCTGCTAAATCTTGGAGGGGAGGTGGTGCCCTTCTCCCTCTATATCACCACTTCTACACCATTATTTTTCTTTACTTTCTAAAAAACTACCTGCTATAAAATATCTGGCTTGTTGTTTTTATCTAAACCATTCTTCCTGCTGTAACTCAAATCCCCACCTAGACACTTCTACCACACTTTGACTTTAAACTTATGTATATGAGTTCAAATATTCTAACCAACTGCATTTCTCATTTTGTTCATTTTCCCATGATGGCAAGAAACTACTCCTACCTTCTTTCTCTTTAAACCTCCAAAAGAGTCTCCCTTCTTCTTATTCTCGGCTACTGATCTTTCTTATATCACAGAGGAAAGACAAGCAATAAGGAGAGAACTTCCACAAACTTCCATTACCTTATCTACCCACTTTCATCTGTACTCATTTGTACTCTTTATCTCCAAATATAAAAGCAAATTCTCCGGGGTCTTGTTCAAAGCCAACTTCTCCACTTGGGCACTGGATCCCACCTTCTTTCATTACTCAAAGCAATTGTTTCTGAAATTATACTTTTCTCATCATCACTTATTACTATCACTACTATTACTGGCTTATTACTCTCATTGTACAAACATGCTATAACATTTCCCCCCCAAAAAATCATTCTTCCCTGGATTCCATATGTTGTTCTAACTACCATTGACCTTTGATCCTCTGATAACAATATTTCTGGAAAGGAATGTCCAAACTTGCAAACTCCCCACTTCCCACATCCTCTTGAGCCTGTCCCAATTAGACTTGCCCTTCCCAAGTCATCCACATTGACAAACCTAATGACCAGTCCCTTCTTGCTCTACTTTTCACAGTATTTGACATGGGCGATCACTCCCTCCTACTTGAAACACTGTCTTCACATGACTTCTGGATACCACAAGCCCTGATTTTCTTCCTACATAATTCCCCCTGTCAGCTTCCTTTGCTGCATCTTCTTCTGTGTCTATACTCCATAAGTCGGTGTCCCTGAGAACTCAGTCTTTGGATTATTTCTAGCCACATTTATTCCTTCACATGCCATTTGCACAGTAATGACTTCCAAATTTTAACCATCAGCCTACATCTCCCGCCCTACACTCCTCACTTTGTACCAATTCTACATCTCCACCTGATTTATAATAAGTTTTATGCTTAACAATTTTATGACAGAATCTTGATCCCACTCACCTGAGGCTCATGATCACAGATTTCAAATGAAAACAGACAGGAAAAATGTTTTTGTTTTTCTCCCAGTTTCAGCTGAAGCCATTCAGGCTTGGAGTAGATAGAGATTGGATTTAACCAGGATGTGATTTTTCTAAACACTACAAAGGAGCAAAAAAAGGGGCAAGGTAGTTGAAGGTGCATGTGTCTGTGTAGTTGCCCTACAAGGCTTTTGCTCAGCTGACCCCTGGCTGCCTCTCAGACCTTGTTTCCTATTCCCTTCTCCGTGCCTGTTTCTCACCCAGCCATCCTGGCCTCCTCACACATCCCAATCTCTGAGTCTTTGGACTTGCTGAGCCTTCTTGGTCCATACCCTCACCTTGAATATTCATAAAGCTTGCCTTTACTTCATCTACACCTCTACTCAAAAGGCCCATCTCAGGCAGAACTTCTTATTATTAAAACAGCACCTTTATCACTCACTATCATCTCACCTCATTTTAATTTTTTTATTGCTACCCATTATATTACATCCTTATTATTTCCTGCCTCACCATCTAGAATATATGGTACATGAGGTCAAGAGTATAGTCTCTCCTATTTACTTAGAATTGAAACAGTGTGTCCTATATAGTTAACACTCAATATTTGTTGAAAATAGGATTATTCAAAATATTTTTTTGTGGGGCAACTCAGATGCTATCTCTTTGATCATAACATTAGTATTCTTACATGAATATCTATGGAAGTTCTGCTAATGATAACAGAAATTTCAAATGAGAAAATCTACATAGAGTACTTAAACCAGTGCCTGGCCAATAATGATCATTTAATACTTCCTAACTATCATCACTAATTATCAATAGAATTAATACTTAAGAACACAGAAATGCTCAAGGTATATTTTTGGTTTCACATGTGCTCATATTTTGACTAATAACAAAGAAGGAAAAGGATTTTAAATGATCATTTTCTCCTTTTCTTCTTGATCATTATAGTTTGCTTCTGCAGTTTTGTTACAAACATTATGAAAAGTTTTAAAAGAAAGTAGTTAGATTCGGTGATCTCTACAATGTCTTTTATACTACAAAGCATAAAAGCACATCATGCCACCAGCTCCATCCACCCATGTATATTGCCTTCAAATAACTGCCTCGCATTCACCCCTTTCTCTCTAATAGAGCTGTGAAATGCTCAAGAATTACATGCTTTCAGACAGATATTAAGTAGTCAAAACTCCTATGAAAGTCAAAATTACAATTATTTACTGAAATATATACCTAAGGAAATACAATACACCTAGTTTTGGCAACTTAATTATGGTCTTCTTTAGTTTGAGGATGGAGTATTATATAACATTCACTTCAGACTGATTCAAGTCTGAATCATGAGATTAAATTGCCTGGTTGGTCATCACCATTTTGCTCAAAACTATCAAATTTAACGTGTCTTGGTGGAAGTAACAATACACCATTTTGAAATAAATATGGAGTTTTTGTTATGAGAATCAAGTAAAAAATAATACAATCTAATATTGGGGGTAATTCTATTGAATGAAATGAATTTTTTATTGTGTTGGACAAAGTCAATTTTAAGGAGTGAAGTCAGGACTCCAATGCAAGATCACATCAAATTAGAAATGAAAATGTCTACTGGACTTCTCGATGTAGTATGTTTTTCCATCTTTCTCGTAAGTGAATTTTATAGAGAAACAATCTATTTTCTTTTTTATAGTTGGAATCCTTTTTGTTTGTTTCAAGTTTTTATCTAAGTTCTACTTAGTTAACATATAGTGTGATATTAGTTTCAGGAGTAAAATTTAGTGCTTGATAACTTACATATAACACCAGTTTCTCGTTGTCCTAACAATGATGACAACCAATAACCTCTACATTAACAAGTGTCCTCCTTAATATCCAAGAATTTCATCTTTATTAGAATACTTAGAACTGTTCAGTATGTATTTAATCATTTTCCCTATGTTAATCCCTGGCCGTTTCTCCAAGTATTTGTGCTCCCTTTTTTTCTCAGGAGAAACCCAGAGATTAAAACACTGCAGATTTTGTCAGTGTAAATTTTTATGTACGTCTTGGCTTCACATAGCTAAGGAAGTAGGTTTTACATCACTGTATCTCACATGAACTTACAAGCCCTCAAATTCTCTCCTCAAAAGTTAGGTGGAGATTTCATGATGCTCCCCAGTTTCACTCCAAAGCCCATTAGGTGAATAGTTAGTGTCAGTCATGCACAGCTGTATGATCTCAGAGACAACTGCCTGAGAGTTCCAGATGTCTAACATATCACACATTAATAAGGTAAGATTAAGAGACCAGACACTAGAATATTAAACAAATTAGAAGCTTCACTGAAGGTTATTTTTCTCACCTATAAAATGGACCCCCATTTTATAACAATAAAATAACACCAGCTGCCCTAGTCACTTGGGATGCTATAACAAAAATACCATAGACTGGGTAGCTTAAATGACAAATATTTGTTTCTCACAGTTCTGGAGATTAGGAAGTCCAATATCATAATGCAAACAGATACTGTGTCTGGTGAGGGCTCTCTTCATGGTTCATAGATGGACATCTTCTCACTGTGTCCTCACATGGTGTAGGGATGAAAGAACTCTCTGTGGTCTCTTTTGTAGGGACAATAATTCCATTCATGACCTAATCACATCTCCAAATCCTCACCTTCTGATACAATCACAATGGGGATTAGGTTCTCCGCATGAATTTTGTAGGGACATAAATATTCAGCCCATAACACTTCTTTATAAAATTTTGAGATTTTGGCAATGCTTTATACAGACTAGGTGTTAAATAGTTGAATGACTGATTCAAATAAGATATTACTATCTAAAACATTTTGCACTCAACTTGGGTCATGGTAAGCAATCAAAACATGGTAGAACAAGAAATAGCAATAATAGTAAGTCAGTACTTATGATAGTTGTAGTGTACTATTAATGTTAATATTGATTTATTTAATATTGGATTGCTTGATCATTTTTTCAACCTGAGAGTAATAAAATTTATGCTCCAATCAGGTTTCTATACTGTAGATGTGATGTATGCTTTTCTGTGGGTATAGGTTTAGGAATCCCCCAGGCTTACATCAATGGGTTAGCAACGCATAAAGAAATAAAAAGCCATAGTATGCTCACACATAAGTTTGGGTAAACATGATTGGCACCCCGAGAATAGGATGGTGCAAAGGCACCCCAAGAGTAGAGGGTGCTGAACCCCCAAAATAGAGAGGGACAGGCAAAGGCCCCAAAATAGGAACAAGTGGAAGGCTCCCAATACAAAGATATATGAGGTAAGCAAGATTAGGCGTGCAGGGCAAAAATGCTCCCCAATTTAGTACTATAGCAGAAAAGCTGCTTTCACAGGAGAAAAGGGCCAAGTTAGGCAAAAGAAGTAAATTGGAATATAGACTGCTGCGCTGCAGACGAGCAGCCCAGAGTGGAGATAGTTAACAAAAGAAAAGTGTCTTGTCAACCTCGACATTATTTCCCCTATCTGTCTTTCCCCTAGGCTAGTTAAGATAAATAGACACCCGCCTCCTATCTGCCATTAACAACCATCTGCCCATCTTCCTGGTGCGAGGATTTTGTTTTATACTGACCCAAACCCCAAACACTGTATATCCTCAACACTCCCCTTTTTCCCTCACGTCCCCAGGTTAATGCTCACAGTTTCTTTGTCTCTTTGTGCACACCCATCACATTTGTAAGCCTACTAATCTTAATAATACAGGGCAAGGACCCTTATTCGGGGCTCTTGTCTTTTCCCAGACATTAGCCATCTCTCTGTCCTATTTTTTAATCCTGCATCCCAGTCTCTTGCTAAGATAAGCGAGAACTTTAGACCCAGAGTCTACGACACTTTTCATATTCAGTTTTTCACTCATCCTTGACTGTATATAGATTTATCAAAACAAACTTTATACTGAATTCTTCTGCTAGTTCTCCCTTCTCTCCAAACCTACCCTAAAAATCCTAACACCCTGTGTTAAGAATAGGAATGTTATGGAATAGGTAATTACTTCAAGATAGGACTTGAGTAATATCAAGATATGACCTAAACACCCATCTCAACAAGGAGACAGGATAACATTTACAAATTAATTTCCCAGGGGATCAGATAGACTTGGGTTTGAATTCTGACTCTATTCTGCATTAAGTTTTCTGAAAATTATTTAATATTACTGAATTCCAACTCTCTTTTTTTGAAATGGTGATAAAAAACAAACTGTTCGCTTATTGTGAAGTTAAATGAAATAAAATATAAATTAATATCATGATACGCTGGTAATGTTTAACAAATGTCCTTCTGAAATAAAGACCATGATTTGTAGCATTTGCCAATTTCTATGGTGTAAAAACTCCCACCAGGGCTGGTGTCATCACCAATATAATATGACTGAAAAAAATATGTGCACCATGAGCTATCATTATAAGCTGGTTCCAGTACACCATGGGTTCATAAACATATGTCAAATAATTGCAAACAGTTTATTTTTTTAATGTTTATTTTTGAGAGAGAGAGAGAAACAGAGAGAGAGAGAGAGGATGGGTAGGGTTGGGGCACGGAATCCAAAGCAGGCGCTGCACTGAGCAGACAGCCCAATGTGGGACTCGAACTCATGCACCATTAGATCATGACCTGAACTGAAGCCAGATGCTCAACCGACTGGGCCACCAGTTGCCCCCACAAACAATTTCTAGTTCTCTTTGGCAATATAGACCCAGTTATTAAGTCACAGTGAAATAAGGTAAAATCATTATACTGAGCCTAACATTTTATAACTCTACAGTTTTAATGAGACTAGTCCACAGTCAATTGAAAACTGTAAATGGATCTGTCTTCCAGGATACCCTACTATCATCTTTTAAGCCACTGAGCACTAATTATTAACAGCGCTCCTGTTACCTACATTAACTGTAAATTAATTTAGTGTTACTAAACTTGCAAATGTCCAGAGATTTTAGATATTTTTGAAAACTCAAAATGGGATCTAATAAATAATTCTGTGTCCAAATAAAAAAATGAAAATTCAAATTTATCCTATCTTTGAATAGCCATGTGGAATATTATAAATTAGAAATGGTTAACATTCTAGAACAATATCTATTCCAGCATGTTATTTTTGTTTTTGTTTTTAACTGAACATCTAACAAAAGGCTTTCTTGCTAATATATCATTGTATCACTAAAAATGTTCCTTATTTAGAAAAAACTTGATAGCATCTTAAATTATGCAAAAAAAAGTCGAATGCTTCAATTTCTTCAGTGCAGATATTTTATTATTAAATTTTAATATAGGATATCCCAAATATTTGATATTGCTCATTGTATCCATATGTATCTATTCTAACATGAGACCCTTAGAATACACTTTCTGATTTTCTTCTTTTTTAATAAAAATTGTAATATGATTTCTAGTATATAGTACCAGAAATGAATAGGAAGAGCTAATAATAAATAACACTAAAAAGACATAGACTTTAGAAATAATTTTCTTGAGCTTTTCATAAAAGGCCAAATATAATCAAATAATCAGGGCATAGAATTCTTTTTTTTTTTTAATGTTTATTTTATTTTTGAGACAGACAGAGACAGAGCATGAGCGGGGGGGCAAGAGAGACACACACACAGAATCGGAAGCAGGCTCCAGGCTCTGAGCTGTCAGCACACAGCCTGACACAGGGCTCAAAGTCATAAACCACGAGATCATGACCCGAGCCTAAGTCAGATTCTCAACTGACTGTGCCACCCAGGCACCCCTCAGAGCATAGAATTCTTTCCACAGACAAAAACCAAGCCAAAATAGACAGTAAGATGGGCATTTTCCAGTCAGCAGATGCTGAGCACATGCACTCTAGAGCACTTGTGGAAAGACCAAAGTCACTCAGAAAAATTAGTTTCCATCTTTAGGAACTACTTAGGCTTACGTGAAGAAGATGGAGGGTGGCTACAACTGTGATTCTAGTGTAGAAAACTTAAAGCAGCATTAAGCAATCTAGTGTGCACAGTGTGATCTGGAAATACAATGCTAGGAATCAATCATGATGATATCTGATAAGACCTCTGTGCCAGTATCAGAAGGAAACACAACAATCTGGAGCTGCAATGATAGGTAGAATATAGAATTCTCAAAAAAAGAGAAAAATCCAACTCTGTTAAGTGTGCTGTTGGAATTGATTATAAACTTGTTAAATTTTTTTTAAACAATGGAACTAATACTTGTCTACAGATCAAAGGGCCTACTCTAACTTCTTTGACTACTTTTAATAATTGTGGATTTCCAAAATGAAATATGAAGAAAAATGAAAGCAGTTGTAGAAGGAAAATTATTTTGAAATAATTCTGAAACCTCCAACTTCCTCTGACACCTTCTATATTAAAGAAAAAAAGTATACAAAAATTTTGCTTGTGTTGATTTCCACTTTCATTTTTAGGTCTTTAGCTGAAATCATGAAAACACCATTCATAAAAGGTTTTTAATGTTAATAATGTTAATTTTAATATTTTACTTTAATAAAATATTTCAGAAGTTTCAGTAAACTGCTTCTTTATTTTGATTAATATATTAATTTCCAGTAGATATAACAGGAAAAACTTTACTGACTATCCTTTTAACTAAGATATGAAAGACCAGACAACTATATAAAATTTACTCTTTAATAAAAATGACTTCTGATAGCGATAGCAAGAAAAATATAAATATGAAGTTAAATGTAATAAAAGATGAATGAAACTAGACCACTTTCTTACACCACTCACAAAAATAAATTCTAAATGGATGTTTATTCATTTTTGAGAGAAAGACACACAGAATGTGAGGGGGAAGGGAAAGAGAGAGAGAGGGAGACACAGAATCCAAGACAGGCTCCAGGCTCTGAGTTGTCAGCACAAAGCCTGATGCAGGGCTTGAACCCAGGAACGTGAAATCATGACCTGTGTTGAAGTCGGACACTTAACTGATTGAGCCTCCCAGGTGCCCCAAAGGAGTCTTACATAAGTAGAGAAACAATAAAGTCATTGTTAGAAGACAAAAAACTGGAAAAATGTTAATTTTCTCTAAACTGATTAATAGAATCAATACATTTCCATAAAAAACCACATTTTGTAGACATGGACAAACAGATTTCAAAATTTGTATGGAAGAGCATGGGGTAAAATATAGGCTGGATTTACCTCCTAGATATCAAGACTTGTAATAAAGCTATGGGAATTAAGACAACCTTGTATTGGTATGGGAAAAGACAACAGAGGATCTAGAGACTTACTCAACCCAATGTTCTGTGGACTTGGTACTGCAAATCTGGAGTTAAGGTACAGTCTGTTAAATATCTCATGCTGGAACAACTGGTATTCTAATGAAAATTCATGTGTACCTAGCCTCCACCTCTGGCTCAGACAGAAATCAATTCCAGGTAGATTAAAGACTTGAATATGAAAGCCAAACTTTTAAAAGTTTAAAAGAAAATGGAAGACTATCTCTTCATTTTGAGGGTAACCAAGAAATATTTCTTACGTAAGACACAAAAATAGATAGATTGAGGTGTGCCTGGGTGGCTTGGTTCAAAGCATCTGACTCATGATTTTGGCTTAGGTCATGATCTCATAGTCATGACTGAGCCCCAGATAGGGCTCTGCACTGATCATGGAGCCTGCTTACGATTCTCTCTCTCCCTCTGCCCCTCCCCTGCTCACATGCATGCTCTCTTTCTCTCAAAAAAAAAAAATTGATTCAACTTCACTAAACTTAAAAACTTCAAGAGTTCCAAAGGATGCAATGAAAGTGGGGGGAAAAAAGAATACAAAAATACAAGAATACAAAATAAACAAAATAGTAGTTTTTAAAATATGTAAAGAATTCTTTCACATTAATAACAATAAAAAACAAAGAATTTAATAAAAAATGTTAGGGTAACAACTCTATTAAATAGGAATAGACAAAGAGATATTTTAAAATAAGGATATATTACATGGCCAATATTCATATGAAATCCATATCCTCAACAGATTTAGTCATCAGGACAATGCTTATCAAAACTACAATGATATGTTATACATATCAGAATGTCTAAAATTAAGATACTGAAATATTTATTGCTGTAAAGAGGCAATAGAAACTCATATGAAGTAGTGACAGTATAAGCAACTTTGAAACCAATTTGGAAGGAACTAGAAGCAGAACAGCTAAGACAACCCAAACCCAGCAGAAAGAGAAATAACAAAAATCAGGGCAGAAATTAATCAAATGGAGACAGAAAAAGTAGTGGAACAGATCAATGAAACCAAGAGCTGGTTCTTTGAAAAAATAAACAAAATAGACAAACCTCTAGCCAGGCTTCTCAAAAAAAAAAAAAAGACAGAGAACCCAAATCGATAAAATCACGAATGAAAAGGGAGTGATTACAACCAATCCCTCAGAAATACAAGCAATTGTCAGAGAACACTATGAAAAATTATATGCCAACAAACTGGACAACCTGGAAGAAATGGACAAATTCCTAAATAACCACACACTACCAAAACTCAAACGGGAAGAAATAGAAAATTTGAACAGACCCATAAATAGTGAAGAAATTGAATCAGTTATCAAAAATCTCCCAGCAAATAAAAGCCCTGGACCAGATGGCTTCCCTGCAGAGTTTTACCAGACACTTAAAACAGAGTTAATACCTACCCTCCTCAAGCTGTTCCAAAAAATTGAAACTGACAGAAAACTCCCGGACTCATTCTATGAAGCCAGCATCACTTTGACTCCCAAACCAGATAGGACCCAGCAAAAAAAGAGAACTACAGGCCAATATCCTTGATGAATATGGATGCAAAAATTCTTAACAAGATATTAGCAAATAGAATCCAACAGCATATAAAAAGAATTATTCACCATGATCAAGTAGGATTCAACCCTGGGTTGCAGGGCTGGTTCAATATTCGCAAATCAATCAACATGATACATCACATTAACAAAAGAAAAAAATAAGAACCATAAGATCCTGTCAATCGATGCAGAAAAAGCATTTGAAAATACAGCCCCCTTTCCTAATAAAAACCCTCGAGAAAGTCGGGATAGAAGGAACATACTTAAATACATAAAAGCCATTTATGAAAAGCCCACAGCTAATATCATCCTCATTGGGAAAAACTGAGAGCCTTCCCCTGAGATCAGGAACACGACAGGGTTGTCCGCTCTCACCACTGCTATTTAACATAGTGTTGGAGTTCCTAACATCAGCAATCAGACAACAAAACAAAATAAAAGGCATCAGGATAGGCAAGGAGGAAGCCAAACTTTCACTTTTTGCAGACGACATGATACTTTACATCGAAAACCCAGCAGAATCCACCAAAAGCCTACTAGAACTGATCCATGAATTCAGTAAAGTTGCAGGATACAAATCAATGTACAGAAATTGGTGACATTTCTATATACCAACAATGAAGCAATAGAAAGAGAAATAAAGAAGTGAATCCCATTCACAATTGCACCAACCACCATCAAATACCTAGGAATAAACCTAACCAAAGATGTGAAAGATCTCTATGCTGAAAAGTATAAAAAACTTATGAAGGAAATTGGGGAAGACACAAGGAAATGGAAAAACATCCCATGCTCATGGATTGGAAGAATAAATATCGTTAAAATGGCAATACTACCCAAAGCAATCTACACATTCAACGCAATCCCAATCAAAATTGCACCAGCATTCTTCTCAAAGCTAGAGCAAACAATCCTAAAATCTGTATGGAACCACAAAAGACCCCGAATACCCGAAGTAATACTGAAGAATAAAACCAAGGCGGGAGGCATCACAATCCCAGATTTTAACCTCTACTACAAAGCGATAGTCATCAAGACAGTATGGTACTGGCACAAAAACAGACACATAGACCAATGGAATAGAATAGAGTACTCAGAAATGGACCCACAAGTATATGGCCAACTAATTTTGACAAAGCAGGAAAGAGTATCCAATGGAAAAAAAGACAGCCTCTTGAATAAATGGTGCTGGGAAAATGGATAGCAACATGCAAAAGAATGAAACTAGACCACTTCCTTACACCACTCACAAAAATAAACTCTAAGTGGATAAAGGATCCACTTAGAATGTGAGACAGGAAACCATCAAAACCCTAGAGGAGAAAGCAGGAAAAAACCTCTTTGACCAAGGCCGCACCAATTTCTTACTCAACACATCTCCAAAGGCAAGGAATTAAAAGCAAAAATGAACTACTGGGACTTCATCAAGATAAAAAGCTTCTGCATGGCAGAGGAAACAACCAACAAAACCAATAGGCAACTAATGGAATGGGAAAAGATAATTGCAAATGACATATCGGATAAAGGACCAGTATCTAAAATCTATAAAGAACTTACCAAACTCCACACCAAAAAACAAATAAATAATCCAGTGAAGAAATGGGCGGAAGATATGAATAGACACTACTCCAAAGAAGACATCCAAATGGCTAACAGACACATGAAATGATGCTCAATGTCACTCATCATCAGGGAAATACAAATCGAAACCACACTGAGATACCACTTCACACTAGTCAGAGTGGCTAAAATGAACAAATCAGGAAACTATAGATGCTGGCGAGGATGTGGAGAAGTAGGCACCCTCCTACACTCTTGGTGGGAATGCAAACTGTGCAGCCACTCTGGAGAACTGTGTGGAGGTTCCTCAAAAACAAAAACAGAGCTACCCTATGACCCAGCAATAGCACTGTTAGGAATCTACCCAAGAGATACAGGAGTGCTGATGCACAGGGGCACATGTATCCCGATGTTTATAGCAGCACTTTTGACAAGAGCCAAATCATGGAAAGAGACTAAGTGTCCATCAACTGATGAATGGATAAAGAAGATGTGGTATATATATATATACAACACACACACACACAATATATATTATATATACACACACACAATGGACTACTATGTGGCAATGAGAAAGAGTGAAATCAGGCCATGCGTGGTAACATGGATGGAACTGGAGGGTATTATGCTGAGTGAAATAAGTCAGGCAGAGAAAAACAGATACCATATGTTTCCATGCATAGGTGGACTTTGTAAGAATTAACAGAAAACCCGGGGGAAGGGCAGAGGGGAAGAAAAAAAGCCACAGAGGGGGGAAGACAAAACATAAGAGACTCTTGAATACTAAGAACAAACCGCGGGATTAGGTGGGTATGGGATTGGGGAGAGTGGGTGACGGGCACTGAGCAGGGCATGGGTTGGGATGAGCATTGGGTGTTCTCATATCGAAGTCAATCTGACAATAAAATTTTTTTTAAAAAAATGAAGCCGATTTGGCAGAGTATATTTTATTGTAGTAAGAATGCTTAACATGAGATCTACTCTTCTAACAAATTTGTTTAAATTTAAATCCAAGTTAGCTAACAAACAGTATAATAATAAATTCAGGAATAGAATTTAGTGATTCCTCATTTACATATAACACCCAGTGCTCATCCCAACAAGTGTCCTCCTTAATGCCCCTCACCCCTTTAGCCCTTCCCCACCAACATCCCATCAGGAACGCTCAGTTTGTTCTCTGTATTTGAGTCTATTATGGTTTATCTCCCTCTCTGTTTTTATATTAATTTTTGCTTTCCTTCCTTTATGTTCATCTGTTTTGTATCTTAAATTCCACTTATAAAGGAAATCATATGATATTTGTCTTTCTCTGACTTATTTCACTTAGCATATACACTCTAGTTCCATCCACAGTGTTGCAAATAGCAAGATTTCATTCATTTTGACTGCCGAGGAATATTCCTTTATATATATATACCACATCTTCTTTATCCATTTATCAGTTGATGGACACTTGGACTCTTCATACTTTGGCTATTGTCAATTGTGCTGCTATAAACATCGGGGTGCATGTACCACATCGAATCAGTATTTTTGTAGCCCTTGGATAAATGTCTAGTAGTGCAATCGCTGGATCGGAGTTCTATTTTTAACTTTTTGAGGAACCTCCACACTGTTTTCCAGAGTGACTGCACCGGTTTGCATTCCCACTGGCACTGCAAAAGCTTTCCTCTTTCTCTGCATCCTCACCAACATCTTTTGTTGCCTGAGTTGTTAATGTTAGCCATTCTGACAGGTGTGAGGTGGTATCTCATGTATTTTCCTCATGATGAGTGACATTGAGCATTTTTTCATGTGTCTTTACTCTTCTAACAAAATTTTGAGTGTACAATATAGTATCGTTAACCACAGGCACAATACTATACAGCTGATCTCTAGAGCTTGTTCATCTTGCATAACTTGTTGATTGCCAACTCTCCAATTCCTCTTGCCTCCAGCTACTGGCAATCACCATTCCACTTTCTGATTCTGTAAGTTTGACTACTTTAGATATCTCAACTAAGTGGAATAATGCAGTATTTGTCTTTCTTTGTCTGGTGTGTTTCACTTAACATAATATCATCCAGGTTTATGCAGGTAGTTATATACTGCAGAATTTCTTCTTTGACAAGGCTGAATAATATTCCATTCTATGTATACATCATATTTTCTTTATCCATTCATCCACTAGTAGGCATTTAGGTTGTTTCCATACTTTGGCTAATGTGAATAATGCTGCAATAAAGACAGAAGTGCTATTATCTCTTTAAGATATTAATTTCCATTCTTTAGAATAAATACAGAAGTGAGATTGCTGGATGATATGGTAGTTCTATTTATAGTTTTTTGAGGAATCACTATACTCCTTTCCATAGCAGCCACACCATTTGCATTTCTACTAGCAGTGTGCAAAGATTTCAGTTTCTCCACATCTTTACCAACACCTGCTGTCTTTGTTTGTTTTGTCTGTTTGTTTTTGGTAACAGCCATCCTAACAGCAGGTGTGAGATATCTCATGATTTTGTTTTGTATTTTATTTAATATTAGTGACATTGAGCATCTTTTCGCATACCTGTTGGCCATTTGTATTTCTTTTTTAGAGAAATGTTTATTCAAGTCTTTAGTCCCTTTTTTTGATGTTTATTTATTTGAGAGAGAGAGACAGCATGAGTGGGAGAGGGGCAAAGAGAGAGGGAGACACAGAATCTAAAGTATGCTTCAGATTCTGAGCTGTCAGCACAGAGCCCAACATGGGACTCAAACTCATGAGCTGTGAGATCATGGCCTGAGCCAAAGTCAGACACTTAACTGATTGAGCTACCCATGTGTCCATTTTTAATACCTTATTTTAAATAACTAATTAGCTCTTTTACCATTGAGTTGTAGGAGTTCCTTACATTTTGGAAATTAATCCCTCATCAGATATAAAGCTTGCTAATATTTTCCATCAATCCCTGGGTTGCTTTTTCACTCTGATGATGGTGAGCAGAAACTTTTTAGGAGAAACATACTTCTACATAATAAAAACCATTTAGAATAAATACAGAAGTGGGATTACTGGATCATATTGTAGTTCTATTTCTAGTTTTTTAAGAAATCACTATACTGCCTACAGATAACATCATACTCAATGGTGAAAAATGAAAGCTTTTCCTCTAACATAGGAACAAGGCAAGATGCTCGCTCTCTATTCAACATAGTACTGAAAGTTCTAGCCAGAGAAATTAGGCAAGAAAAAGAAATAAAAAATATCTAAATCAGAAAAGAAGTAAAATTGCCCATGTCTGCAGAGAACATGGTTTATACACAGAGAATACTAAAGACTTCATTAAAAACTGTTAGAACAAATAAACAAATTCAGTAAATTTACAGAACGTAAAATCAACCTACAAAAATCAATTGTGTTTCTATATACACTGACAACGAACTATACAAAAAGGAAATTAAGAAAACAATTCTATTTACAATATCGCCAGAAGCAATAAAATCTTTGGAACAAACTAAGGAATTAGAAGACTTGTACGCTGAAACCTACAAAACATTAATGAAAGACATTGAAGACACAAATAAATGGAAAAACATCCATGCTTGTGGACTTAAAGGACTTAATATTGTTAAAATGTCCATACTACACAAAGTGATCTACAGATTTAGAGCTATCCCTATCAAAATCCCATTGGCTTTTATTTTTTACAGAAATAGAAAAAAAATTCTTAAAAATTTTTAGGAGCCATATGGGACCCCAAAATGTCAAATCAATCTTGAGCCAGAAGAACAAAGCTGGAAGAAGCATCACACTTATTTCAAATATATTACAAAGTTATAGTAATTAAAACAATAAGGGACAGACATAAAAACAGATTTAGAGACCAACGAAACTAAATTAATCCACGGCCAGGAATCAATCCATGCACATACAGTCAATTGCTCTTCAACAAGGGTGCCAAGAATCCCCAATGGAGACAGTCTTTTTAACAAATGATACTGAGAAAATTGGAAATCCATATACAAAAGAATGAAATTGTACCCTTACCTTACACCATACTCAAAAAGCTACTCAAAATGGATTCAAGACTTAAATGTAAGCCCTGAAACTAAACATTTTTAGGGGATAACATAAGAAAAACTTCATGACATTAGTCTTGGCAAAGATGTTCTAGTTATGACACCAAAAGCATAGGCAATAAAAGCAAAAATAGACAACATTGTCTACTACAGCTAAATAATTTAAAATACTGAAAATAACACTAAATATATGCCTATACTTCCATAAGTAAACTGCCAGAAGTATTTTTCTACAAGACTTTGGTGGACATGTACCCTCATTAGTCTGGGGTATATGCCCATGTATACCTGTGAATACACCTTGTGTACATATGTGTATATTCCAGACTTATGAAAATATAACTCACCAAAAGACCTGAACAAGAATGCTTACAGCAGCTTTATTTACAATAGCACAAATCTGGAAATAATACCAATGCCCAATAACGGTAGAATGACTTAGTA
Organism: Paguma larvata; assembly: GCA_030068075.1. NCBI lineage: Eukaryota > Metazoa > Chordata > Mammalia > Carnivora > Viverridae > Paguma > Paguma larvata. Next base: position 112,856,268 of record CM057823.1, read on the forward strand.
AGTTATGGTATATTCATGCATACAGCAATAAAAATTATGAATATATTACTACAATAACATAAATCAATCTCATATACATGTTTAGTGAAAGAAGTCAGACCTAAAGAACCCATATGGCATATTTATATTTATTTGAAGTCCAAGTATTGTCAAAATTAATCTATGTTTTTAAAAGAGAGAAGAGTGTTTCCTTGTGTTGGTAGTCATTGATTCGACAGTGGCACGAGGAAGTCTCTGAGCAGACAGTCTTTCGTGTCTTGATCTAGTTAGTAATCACATAATTCATACATATTTTAAAGTTCATTGGACCGTATGCTTAGGATATAGGCACTTTAACTACTTTTTAAAAATCCACTGAAACTAAGAAATGTGCATTTTATTATGTACCTAAATTTCAATTTAAAAAAATTAAACTCCTCCAAATTAACTCCCTTACTAGTTCCAGTACTGGCTCTGTGTAATTTTGCAACCACTGATTTGACCTTTTGTTAAAAAATAAAAGAAAACAAACTTAGAAATAGGGCCCTGAACAGATAAAAAATAAAAATTACTCATGTCTAATAGCAGATTTATTAACAACTAATATTCATGCTTAGTTCTAACACCGTGAATCTGGATGGCACATTCAGAGAGATGCGGGCACTTTCCCAATCTATCATAACTTCTAATAGAAGCCTCAGGCATTCTGGCTTTCTTTCTAATAATTAGAATGAAAGTTAATGTTTTTTCATTAAGTAGTCAGTGCATTGTCTTAAAAGGCAGTTTAAGAAATGAATTTTTTGCTCTAAGCAAATACCGCTTTAAATATCACCATAGAAGGCTTTTTCTTGGGGTTCGTTTTCTATCTTGTCATTTCAAAAGTGTCTAAAAAAGGGAATGACTGAAATGTATAATTTTATATATTTTTTTAATTTTTAATAGAGATGCTGTGTATTGGTTAAGTGAAAAGTTGACATAGCAGTTTACAGGTGCATCTACAGTCTTCTCACCAGCTGCGTGCACGTGCATGTGCGAGCGCGAAACATAAAGGCGAGTCTCGGTGGATTCCACCCGAGATTAGAAGAAGAACTTCTGAAGTGTTCATGAACAAAACGAGCTGGGATTCCATCTAGGGGGTTAAACATGAATGGTCAGGAAGGGGCCAAATGAGAAACAGGATGATTTCGAATCGAGTGAAAAACTGTCTTCTTTCCTAAGCGTTTTTGGAGTCTCCTGGGGGTAACAGTAATTGGCGGTCACCGCACACGCACAGCCCACACTGAGCAGCAAGTTCCCACAGCACCACAGCAAGTCCTCTGTGCCCTATCAGCAAATCCAAGAGGAGAAGTGAAAAAATGAAGTAGGAAAATAGACCAGTTTGTTGGCAGAAAACTTGTATCTTTTAGGGAAAAAAATGTTGAAATGAGAGTCATAAAATTCTTAGAGATGTTATCAGGGAGTAGATTCTGTATCATGCTTTATCTAAATAAAATTTTATTATCAAATTCCATGGAAGTACAATCCTCAAGAATTTCTTTTTCTGAGAAATACCTCCTAAAAAAGAAAAACTTACATAGTGATGTCTTTTGTCAGAGGCAAACTTAAAGAATTGACTGTGAAAATTCTACTGAGAAAAATAGCTGAAAGACAGAAAACACATTTTGTCAAAAAAGAGTGTGGACAACATGACAGGTCATTTTTAAAAGGGGAAGATAACAGGGCACCTGGGTGGTTCAGTTGGTTAAGTGTCCGACTTCAGCTCAGGTCATGATCTCGCAGTTTGTTCACAGGTTTGAGCCCCACGTCTAGTTCTGTGCTGACAGCTCAGAGCCTGGACCCTGCTTCAGATTCTGTCTCCTTATCTCTGCTCCCCCTCCCCCAGCTCGCATTCTCAGTCTCTCAAAAATAAACAAACATTAAGTAAAATTTTTTTATAAGGAGAGATAAGAGTTGTCTATCTTCCTATAGAAAGAATTCACTCTGTTCTTCAGAAGACTTTGAGGGGTAAAATGTAACATCATTACCTACAGCTTAACCCTATCTGTGAACTGTTTATCTTTTTAACTTGGTAGTTTACCCAGAGAAAGTCTATTTTTGGAGTATTTTTCAATATGCTTTCCTTTCTTTATTGGCAAGTCATCTTGACTCACAACAGGGGTAGGTGGACAAAGGACAGGAGCAGAGCTAGAGCAACACAAGCTGGTAAAGACATTATCAGAAAGCATGAAAAGTCATGATTCCAGCGGGAAACAGATACAGCCGGGTCATAAAGGACTATCTGCAGAAGTTTGTGGAGGGGTGTAAAGGAAATCAGGAGAGATAGTTCAGTACCTCCAGGGATGGTAACGGTAGGGAGCTACCACCACCCTCATTCCTAGGGGGCAAGGAGAGAGAGCAAAGAGGACAGCTCAGGGTGTCCATACTGCTGGAGTTCCAGCAGTATGCTTCATTTCACCAGGCTCTCCCACACTGCCGCACAGTCGTGTTATTTGGATACACCTTGTTTTTGTTTTCATCTGTTTTGTGCACCAGATCCACTTTTCTTTCTGTGCTCCCTTCCACGCCCCAGGCGTAGACTGCTTCTATATAGGCTTCTTTGCTCTTTGACCTCCAGTGGAGGCTCGAGTAAGAGGTTAGAAGGAGAAAGGAGAGTGAGGGAGGTATCGGCCTGTGCTGGCCACCTCTCTCCACCACCGGGTCCTGTCGGACAGCCTGCCACATGTGCTGTCCTCTTTGCTCTCTCTCCTTTTCCAGTACGCAACTCTTCTGAAAAGAGTTCTGGAGATGGGTGGCATAACAAGGCTAGTAGTTAACACTAAGAACTGTACATTTAAAAAATGGCTAAGACAGTAAGTTTTATGTTGTGCATACTTTATCACAATTAAAAAAAATTTTAAAGGAGGCTGTACATGTTAGTTGGATTTCGGTAATAAGGGCAAAAGCTCTGCTCGAAAGAAATAAGGGGAAGGCGGAATAAGCAGCAATCCAAATGTGAGACTTTCTGTTCAGAGATGAAGGAAAAAATATAGAAATGCCAGCAAACTATCTACGAAACTTCAAAAGAATAGAGAAGAAAGCAAAAAACACTTCCTCAAAAAACTAACCAACCAAACCAAACAGACAAACAAAAACTAATAGGGCAGAAGGTAGGAGTTTTACATTAGTGCAAAAAGCAGAAATACTGGGCCTATAGGCTGGACTCTGAATTTGTATCTAATTTCAGGTATAAATAATTTATGTTATTTAGTCAAGAATTAAACAAAATCTCTTAGGCAAGTACGTTAGCTTCCTATTGCTCTTGTAATAAATTACCACAAATGTAGTGGCTTAAAACAACACCAATTTAGTATTTTACAGTTTTAAAAATTAGAAATCAAAAATGGGACTCAACTGGACCAAAATCAAGGTATTCTTTCTGGAAGCTTTACGGAGGAATTCATTTCCTTGTCCAGTTTCTAGGGTCACCTGCTTTACGGAGAATCCATTTCCTTGTCCAGTTTCTAGGGTCACCTGCATTTCTCATTTCATAACCCTCTTGCTTCTTCAAAGCCAGAAACGGTTGGCTGCGTCATTCTTACCTCACCTCACTGTGACACAGAGTCTTCTGTCTCCCTCTTCCACATTCAAGGACCCTTGAGATCAGATTGGGCCTATCCAAAATAATGTCTTTGTTTTAAGGTCAGCTGACTAGCAACCCAAGTGTAATTCTACCTGCACCCTTAATTCTCCTTTGCCCTGAAACATAACATACTCACAGATCTAGGGATTATGATATGAATACCTTTGGGGGGCCATCATCCTACCTGCCACAACAAAATTACACAAGAAAGTGTTAAATGTTTTATTCATGGAGTGTTTACCTAAACACAGCTAAATTTTCACTGTCTACTTGAACTGTTCTGTAGTCCCTAAATATTCAGAGAGAGTCAAAAAGAATAAAAAAATGGAATTTCTTTATCGCTCAAAACTGACTAGTTGAAATTTAATCAGAAATTAAGCTCCTTCAGTTTTCAGTTTTAAGAGAATTCTTAAACTTGCTACGTGTATCCTTTATATCAGTAAGTACAAAAAGAAAAGAGCATGCCTCAGTATGGTTATTTGACAGAAGAGTCTCTAATAGTTAGAAAAATGTACGATTGTATCTGCCAACCAGGTGGGGTCCTTGTGCCATTACACTGCTGTCTTACAATTGGATAGAGCTTCCAGATTATAACGGTTTGCATGCATTTGTTCACTTGATTCTTTCTACAAATCAGAGATTCGGCAACACTAAGATTACCTTCTAGGGGGGAAAAAGGCTTAATTCTTAACAGACTGTCTCCTTTAAAACTGTTGCTTTATTACTAAAATAAGGCTTTCAGATTCAATCATTTTGAAATAAAGTAGGCAAAAGTGTCATAAGAATTCTCAGAAAGTCCATTAGTGGCTGGAAGGAGTGCTTCAATAAGCCCACTGGGGTGGGTGAGCAAGACCTCCAGGCTTCATGACTGAGTGACAATAGAGGGTATAACATTAATGGTGGGTAATTTCTAACCTCGATCAATTCTATAGAGATCACTAATGCTTTTTTGAAAATGCGCATTATTTGATAGAAAACAAAATAGGTATACATGATTTAGTTAAAGTTTTCGTGAGAATAAAGAACAGATAATAAACTTGGAGACAAAAAAGAAGATGCTATTCTTTAGTAATTCAGTTGTCAGAGGATACATGACTGCCACATTACAGTTCAGAAAACAAAACCAATGAATCCAGCTCCTTCTTTGAAAAGAAATAGCAAATAGTATTCCAATATATGGATAATTTAAAGCAGGATATGATTGAGTCATTTAAGGATTGGCAGGTATTTCAGGCATTTTGTATTCAACAATCTTTTGGCACCGTTCTATGTCTTCTTTCCCAGTTCATGTCTCTTTAACTGTATCAAAGCTTTTCCATAGCCTAACTTTGAGTGGAATTACCTAGTTTGTAGAAATCAGTGTGAAAAAAAATCATGAAAAGCAGTCAGTTAGTCCTCAAATACATATTCATTCAGTAATTTAATAAGGATCCATTAATGATCTAATGTGTTTTAAAACAACACACTAGATGCTTTGGGTAAAAAATAAGTTAGTAATAAAGGCACTTTCCCTAAAAGAACCTGTGATCTTGAAATACTTGGAAAATATAAAAGTTCTTTTTTTAAGTTCATTTATTTATTTTGAGAGAGAGAGAGAGGGAGAGTGTGAGTCGGGGAGGGGCAGAGAGAGAGAGGGAGAGAGAGAATTGCAAGCAGGGTCCCGCGCTGCCAATATACAGCCCAATATGGGACTCGATCTCAAACCTGGGCTGAAATCAAGAGTTGGGCGCTTAACTGACTGAGCCACCCAGGTGCCCCAGAAAATATATAAATTCTTTTTTTTTTAATTTTTTAACATTTTTATTTATTATTGAGAGATAGAGAGACACAGAGCATGAGCATGGGAGGGGCAGAGAGGGGGGAGACACAGAATCTGAAGGAGGCTCCAGGCTCTGAGCTATCAGCACAGAGCCCACCGTGGTGCTCAAACTCACAAACTGCGAGATCATGACTTGAGCTGAAGTAGGACACTTAACCAACTGAGCCACCCAGCTGCCCCGAAAATATAAAATTCTTAAAGAAAGATCAAATTGATCATTCAGGTAAAGTGGTTGATGAGCCACCTATCATGAGCTCTGTGCTTTGTTCTGTGCTGCACTGGACAATTACCAGGCCAACAAATTAAATAACTCTGCAGTTATCTTTCCCATGTATGGCAAATGTCATTGATGCATCTACCTTCCCTTCAGCCAAAGAGAGGACTATATTAAATTCCATCCTAAATTTCCCATAATGATATCACGTCAGATAATCTAAACAGAGTCTGAGAAAAAATTTTCTGCCTGTCCTCACAGCTCAAAACTAGGGATCTAGGTACCAACATCTTAAGGAGCATTCGGTTATGTGGACAGCTGCTTTCCTATAAATTACAGTGTACAAATTGTACTGTGACATCTACATGGTCTATCATAGGCTGAATTTCTATTTTAGACCTGGAAAGAACTTAGGGGAAATTGTATTTCCTGGACCTGAATAATTTAGGAACATTTCCAATATCAATCAGCTAGTCAGAGACAAATAATGACCTTCTTTTTAAAGTGCTTATTAAATGCTGAACAATATAGTATTTTGTTTTCATTAGGTATTTAATTCTCACAAAAAACTAAGTGATGGATACTATTTTTACTCCCATTTTACAGATGAGAATACTGAACCTCAGAAAAGCTATAGAAAGTACCCAAAGTCAGATTAGTTGAGATATTTAGAGCTGTGAGTTAAACATGGATTTGCCTGATAACAGTGCTCATTCTCCTAAACACTCCTATATTGTTTAGTTCCTGTTACTCAATTTCATACGTTACCCATTAAACTAAAAAACTCAGCCAATACTATTAAACATCAAGAAATAATTAAAGTCTGAATACTTACCTAGGCAAGGACCTAAGGCAAGGATCTAGTCTCAGCATTTCACAACAACCCCATGCTACAGGCTCTATTTCTATATCCATTTTATATTTGAAGAATATGAGGCATGTAGAAGTTGAATAATTTGCTCTGAGTCACAAAACTACTAAAAGTCAGAGCTGAGATTTGCACCCAAAAAGACTATTGCCAGAGCCCTGCTCTTTACTTCTGCTCAGTACTATACAAGTCAGAGGTATATGACTTGAAAAGGCAAAAATATTACTATCACATTATAGTTGATAGAAATTTCTAACTAGGAAATCCAAAAGAACCAACTAAAACATTATTTGAACTACTAAGATAATTCATTAAAAAAGTAAACATTGAGTGGCACTGACTCTTGATTTCAGCTCAGGTCATGATCTCATAGTTCATGAGTTTGAGCCCCACATAAGGTTCTGTGCTGAAAGAAAGGAGCCTGCTTGGGATTCTCTCTCTTCCTCTCTCTCTACCTCTCCCCTACTTGCATGCTCTCCTTCTCAAAATAAATAAATAAACATTAAACATTTTTTAAAGATAAACATAAGTCAGCAGCTATCATGTTCACTAACATTTAAAATTTTGAAAATTTAAGAAAAATAAAAGAACAGTAATTACATATAATGTACACATAATGGAATAATATTCAGACATACTAAACAATGAAGTAGATTTCATATATAATTATCTCAAAGGATGTATTATTTTTAAGGTCATATAACAATATGGAGTGAAGAAATATGAAACATTTTAGCTTATATGCTCTTTATATGTAAATTATTGACACTTTTAAAACAAGCACTCATTCATATATTATCTTTATGTTTAATTTTATGAATACAAAATTGATATATTACATGTATGTAATAATTTATTATTTCTTTGAAAATGAAACTTTCTCCTCAAAAGGATTCAAGTTTAGGAAAATGTGGGTCTGGGCCATTAACTGGACCACACACAAGAAAACTCATTGTGCCCTTTTCTTTGACCGCCCTGGAATAAGCCAACTTGAAGAAAAATCCAGCAAGAGGTGTATTCCTCAAGATCCAAATAAGATACACCATTGTCGACAGAATCTAATAATCCCAGGTTCAAAAATCCCAATTCCCTAATTTACTATGTGACTTTGGGTTTAACCTCTCCATCTCTTTGTCTCTTCAAATGTAAAAAAGAATAAAGGACACAAGTAAGTAGGTAAGAATAAAGCACTGAGTGATTAGTTGCCATAGAGAAGCAAGTTAGCAAAAATGGTTAGGGACCATCTCTGGTGCCAGTCTTCCTGAGTTCAAGTCATGGCTCCATCACTCATTAGCCTAGTGACCGTGGCTTAATTTAGTCAACCTCTCTGTATTCCAGTTCTCCATTTGGAAAATGGGGATAGTCATGGAACAAGGTTGTAGCATCATTAAGCAAATCAGCCTATATAGAATATACCAAAGAGTGCCAGGCACATAGTAAGAGCTATGTATGTGCTTCCAGATGAAGATTCCCATCAGAGCTTACTTACCATGGGCAATATGCATCTCTTGGTAAGATTTGGGACCAGGGATCCTGTATCTCCCTCCAGGAGAATGCTGCTGATCCATCCCTCTGCCGCATGTCTTAGCTAAGCTTCTCTAAGTTCTTTATAAGCAGACCTTGGTTTTTCTATTAAGTGATGGGTGCACCTGGGTTCTACTTTTTATTGACAGTCATCAATAAATTGTAATCCAAGCCTTCAATACGTCACATTCTTAAAAGTCCTCTTCTTCTATATGAAAATATTGGTGTATCATGGCAACTTCATAATCAATCATAACCAGTATATCTTTCTCCATTTTGTCTCACCTTATCCTTTTCAAGATCCATTCATAAAATTTGTCACTTTTCTTTTATTTCATTTTTTTAAGTTTATTTAGTTATTTTGAGAGAGAGAAAATATGCTTGCATACTGGAGGAGGGGCAGAGAGGGAAAGTGAGAGAGAGAATCCCAAGCAGACTCCGCACTGTCAGTGCAGAGCCCAATGTGGGGCTCAGACTCACAAACCGTGAGATCATGACCTGAGCCAAATCAAAAGTCAGATGCTTAACCAACTGAATCACTCAGACACCCTTCTTTTGTTTCCTTTTTATTGCTCGTTCCTATGTGAAAGTTGTTTTTGCTTTTTGGTTTGGGATTTTGTTTTTTATTTTTTATTTTTTGGACTATGGACATATGGGTGTATTCTGTCTTATTTTCTTTTTTTTAATTGTTTTTAATGTTTATTTTTGAGAGAAAGAGAGAGAGAGAGATAGAGCGAGAGTGGGGGAGGGGCAGAGAGAATCCAAAGCAGGCTCCAGGCTCTGAACTGTCAGCACAGAGCCTGACATGGGGCTTGAACTCACAAACTGTGAGAACATGACCTGAGCTGGAGTCGGATGCCTAACCAACTAAGCAACCCAGGCGTCCTTCTGTCTTGTTTTCTATTCTTCAAATAATAACTTCTTTTCTCGTCTTGTCCTTTTCTGACTAAAAAGAAAACTAAAATTCACAAAATATCTTCCAAGAGAAACTCATCCATTAAACATAAATATATTATTCCAAATACCCATTATAATCATTACAGTAATCTGCTTCTCTTATCCACAGGATGTGTTCCAAGACCCCCAATGGATGCCTGAAAGAAACCATGGAGACTACCAAATCCTGAATATACTGTTTTTTCCTATACATAAATACTCAGGATAAAGCTTAATTTATAAATTTGGCACAGTAAGAGAGTAATAATAACTAACAACAAAAATGGAACGATTATAACAATACATTGCAATAAATATATTGTAACATAAGTTAGGTGAATGTGGTCTCTCTCCTTCAATATATCTTATTGTACTGGACTCACCCTTCTTGTGATGATGTGAGGTAGGACACCAAAGTGATGAGATGAAGTGAGGTGAGTGATGTAGGCATTGTGATGTAGTATCAGGCTATAATACATCAAGAGATCATCTGCTTGTGGCTGACCCCAAGTAGCTGAAATCATAAGAGCAAGACTATAGATAAGGGGGGATTACTACATTTCCACCTCTCCTTTACTTTTATTCTTTAATTACTTTGACCCTATAACCATCTACTATACATGAAAATAAAACAAGTCTCTCAAAATGCCATACACAGAGTTGACTGCCCTGTTGGTATTCCTGTTCCAGATTCTCTTAATTGTTCCTTCTTCCCCTTTCCTAATGAATGCCCTTTTCATTTCCACTCGTAAGGGTTCCTTCTTCCATTTCAGAATCCAGCGATGCCTTCCCCTGCTATCCTGTTCTGTCCAAGTTCTTATTTGTGATTAGCTCATTCTAGAAGGTAAAAGGGTATCACTCAGTTCTTCTTACAGCTCTCTCTCAAAATTCTCTACTCTCTCAAAATTATTCTGTAGCTTCCCATTCCACTTCTCCCCAAACGATTTCTTCCAAAACGTGGTGGGATTTCTCCTGTGAGAGAGATAATTTCATTTCATCATTACAATGCAATATTATTGCATTTACTGAGTTTGCTCTTCCAGAATGATAAAATTAGTCAACAATAAGGACAGCATTAAAATAAATCTCCAGTGATAAACACTCTGATACTTTCTTCAGGGCCTATATGAGTCCCTTCTTTTGTAATATGTAACTATGCCAACCAACTTCTGCACTTGATGATGGCCTGAACTCATTCCTATGAGTCTCTCAGACAAAGTCTCGTTATCCCATTTTATTTAAGCCTTTCCTGCAGGCTCAAATGTAGTTGACAGAAGGGAAGGAAAGAGGATACCATGTGCAAAACAGGGCAAGATTTGGGTTTGGGAATGGGGCAAGGGGGTGGGAGGTACAAGAAGCCTGAAATGGGAGGTTCATTGGCTTACTCATCAAAAATGCAGTGAGCATTTAAGTGCACTGGGCACAGGTGCTGATGTAGTATTAGGCTATGACATGTCAAGAGAGCAGTGAAAGTTGAGGATATTCCTAAAGTCTATTACTTTTTAACACAGCTCTAGATAATTTAAACTTTTCCTTCTAGGTATTAGTAACCCTAAAATGGTATTAAAGAATCAATATGATCTCACTTTTTGAAATGACTGGTTGTACTGCAGAGCAGAAAAGATTGCATGAATAGAAAATAACAAAGTTACAATTTAAGTAATCAAGGTAAAGGACCAATGAGAAGACCAATCAATGACAGTGACAGTGGGACTGGAGCTGGGAAATGTCCAAAAAGCACAATAGCTAAATTGCATTATTAAATAATAGAAGTTCAAGAATATTGGCAAATTTTTTCTTAATTCCTAACATGAAACTAATAAAATCACTTCTTAATCCCATTAAATTTAAAATATTTTATTTAAATAAAATTTATAAATAACTAGTAACAACTACAATTTTACAAATACTTTATTTTATCAGTACAGAGTTCAGTGTAGGGTTTTAATTCACGGACTGTGAGATCATGACCTGAGCCAAAACCAAGAGTTGGATACTTAACTGACCGAACTTCCCAGATGCCCCTATAATTTTACATATATTTTAAACTAAAGCAATATAAATAGTAAATTAATGGTTCGTGAGGTTTTTTTAATAATATCTACTTTATTTTCACAATTAAAATCTATGATAATAGAGCATAAATAAAGCCAAGAGTCTTTGAGAGTCTCTTATGTTTTATCTCCCTCCCTCCCTCTCTGTGTCTTTTTTTCCTTTCCTCTCTTCCCCTCCCCCTGGTTTTTGCTTAGTCTCACAGAGTCTAGAACAATCTGAGGGTGAGGGAGGTGAGGGAGGTGAGGGAGGGGGGAGAGGGGGTGACGGACATTAAAGAGGGCACGTGTTGGGATGAACGCTGGGTGTTATATGTAAACCAATTTGAAAATAAACTATTATAATAAAAAAAATTAAAGTAAAAAAAAAATCTAAAGAAATAAAGACTTAATATTAACTTCTAAAAAAAAAAAAACCAAGAGTAAAATAAAGGTGCTTTCATATAAGAGAAAGTTATTTTGGGAAGAATTGAAAACATAATCAGTGATGCTGATATTCTATCCTGTTTTTAATTCTTCTATATAATCAAATCAAGCCTCTTTTCCTCCTACTTTTTCTTACAAATAATTCATTAGCAATAAAACCAGTCACTGAGACAAATTATCTGTAAACATCTTCAATAAATTTAACACTAAATAAACAACTTTGTCCAATGATTCAGGAACACCTGAAATATAATTACCTTGTTTTAGCTAATTAAAGTTGTTTTTTAAAGTTTAAAATCTACATGCTAATCCTTTTATCAAACATACATAAGTTTTTACTTGTGATTTTTAAATACCAAATAATTCAGGAATAATACATCTAAATATAGATGTTCTAAAGATTTAGGGAACTCTTAAAGCCAAACATTGCCTTTCCAATTCCACATAGCCCTGATGCTTTGTGCCAGATCCTTTCACACACATTGTCTTGGTTCGTTGCCATAACCATCCTGGGAAGGAGGATTTTACAAATGAAGAAACTGAAATTTCCAAAAACAAGCTATTTACCAGGTCACATGATTCGTAAATGGTGCAAATAATCATTTCAAACGTGGTGCTGGTCTATATTGCTAAGATACCATTGCAAATACTCATATTGCCAGGCATAGTGATACAGTAACAACAAAAATTAAGAGAAAAAAATGTAATTTCGAATGAAAAATTTAACGAATTATTCAGAAAGCAGAATGGTCTCCCTTTTGTGAGAAATACCTCTTTCCTGCTCTCTAACATGCCGTCACTATGAGGGCCTAAACTGGGTCATTTTTATTGCCGAGTTTACAATCTAACTTATTACTATGACCCTCCAGAGCCACTCGGAACTGAGGTTTCTAGACCATCTTTCAGCAGATAATAGAAATGCTCTCCGGAAAACAGCTCTGTGTTGCAGGGATGTCTCAGAGCATACGGCAATCTGGCTCGGTTCCAGGTTCTGCTCTGCAGTTTAAACCACTCTCTGTGGAATTAATCATCAATATTGTTCAAACTGCAGATGGGGCCCTGTGGGGCAGAGGAGGCTGAGGAGAGCAAACAAGTTAATAAGCTAGAAAAATACGGGCCGGTAGTGCTGTACTTGAATACTCGCAGAAAGGGTTCCTTTGAGTAAAATGATATGGAGAACAACCAGATTACCAAATGTTTACCAAGGTTGCACAGTTAACAAATAAAATAACACAAAATAAAGGGAAAGGTCTAAACACCTTTTATTTTCATAATAAAAACTAAAGTTGGAAAAACAAAAACTAAAACAATTTCCCTTTATTGCCTGTATAAAAGTAAAATAATTATTTTTATTCTATTCACAGCAGGCAATTTTTCCCAAATGACAAATGTAAAGAAACAAAAAAATGGGAACCCTCATGTACTATTGGTGGGAATATAAATTGGTGTAGCCATTATGGAAAACAGTACGGAAGTCATTCAAAATATTAAAAAATAGAACTATTATGCAATCAGGCAATTCTACTTCTAGGTATTTATCTGATGAAAACAAAAATACTAATTTGAAAAGACATAGGCACCTTTATGTTCATCGCAGCATTGTGTGCAATAACCAAGACAAGGAAGCAGCACAAATGTCCATCAATAGATGAATGCATAAAGAAGATGGGGCATATTTAGAGAATACAATAGAATATTACTCAGTTATAAAAATAATAATGAAATCTTGACATTTGAGACAACATGGATGGAGCTAAAGAGTATTATGTTAAGGGAAATAAGTCAGACAAAAAAGACAAATGCTTTATGACTTCAATTATATATGGAATCTAAAAAACAAAACAAATTAAACAATAACAACAAAAAATGGAAACAGATTCATAGATACAGAAAACAAACTGATGGTTGCCAGACGGGGCACACATAAAAATAGATGAAAAGGAATTAAACAGAACAGTCTTCAAGTTATAAAGTAAATAAGGCATGGGTATATAATGTACAGCATAGGGAATATAGTCAATAATATTGTAACAGTTTTGTATGGCAATGAATGGTAACTAGACTTACTATGGTGATCATTTCATAATGTACCTAAATATCAAATATCTATGTTGTACATCTGAAACGAATACAATTTGTATGTAAATTATTCAATAAAACAAAATAAATAAAATTTTAAAATAAAAGGAAAGAAAAAAGAAAAAATAGGGCATATAAGGGGAAAGCAAATAAAGAGATAATTTATAGTCATGTTAGACAAAAGGATTCATCCTCTCCCTAACAGACATTTTGAGGAGTTCTTTTTTTTTAATGTTTTATTTTATATTTGAGAGAGAGAGGGAAAGAGAGATGGGGAGAGAGAGAAACAGAGTATGAGCAGGGGAGTGGCAGAGAAAGAGGGAGACACAGAATCTGAAGCCAGGCTCCAGGCTCTGAGCTGTCAGCACAGAGCCTGATGTGGGGCTCAAACTCTTGAGCAGTGAGATCATGACCTGAGCCAAAGTCAGGGTTCTCTAAAGAAACAGAACCACCAGGATGTAAAGTGTGTGTGTGTGTGTGTGTGTGTGTGTGCACACGAATAAATTAGAATTCGTCCATAAGATAATGGAGGCTGAGAAGTCCCATGATCTGCAGTCAGCAAGCTGGAAATCCAGGAAAGCCAGGTATAGTTTCAGCCTGCAAGTCAGAAGGCTGAGACCCAGAAGGAGCCAATACTTCAGTTCAGTCCAAAAGCAGGAAAACACTGATGTCTCAGCTGGAATACAATCAGGCAGAAGTTCCCTCTTATATAAGAAAGGAAGCCTTTTGTGCTAAGCATGCCGTCACCTGATAATATGGGGCCCACCCACATTTGGGAGGGAAATCAGCTTTACTTAGTCCTCAATTTCAGTGTTAAACTCATGCAAAACACCTTCACAGTAATACCCAGAGTAATGTTTGACCAAATATCTGGGAGCCCCATAGCCTAGTCAAGTTGACACTAAAAATTAACCATGGTAGAAGATCGGCAAATTCAGACGGCATATAAACACAAGTCTTTAGAAATTAAGCAGAAAATGTTAATGTCCAAAACAGAAATTAGGATAGTATTAGACCTGCAGTAACTAACTCCCAGGAAGAGTAGATACTCCCCACATCCAGAGGACATCACAATGTATGGCATGTCTCTACCTCCTTGAGGATCATGGGAACCAGGCAGCAATATTGTCGTGAATGAGCTTTCTCAGATATTAAGCACCCATCTGAAAATCACCAACTTTGCAAAGAAAAATCCCACAGTGAGAAATATACTCTACACTTAAAATATATTACATGCAAAATTAGTCATGAAACATAATAAAACGTTTAGAGTGATTATAATTAATACTTTTATAAGGTATGAGAAGAATGGTGAGAGACATGGAGAATACAGTCACAAGATGCAATGTATTTCTAAAACAAATTCTAGAATGAGCAGCAGACATAATGGAAAAGGAAATAACATTAAATGCAGAAGTAATATTATAGAGCTGGCAAAAAGATAAAATTTTATCCTGAAAAGACTATACTTAAGTATAGCTTGAGGAGCTATACTTAAGATGAATCGTAAGAAATCCAATCCTAGAAGTTTTAAAATAAAATACCTGAACATTGTGATGAAGAATTAATTTAAAATTTCAGAAAGAAAGTTTAAAAAAAATCACCTAAATATTTAAAATCAAATTTCTCATTAGTAACACTGGATGGTAAAAAAAAAAAAAGTGGTAAAATGGATTTAAAATTAATCTGTTTATTATCACAGCATGCCAGTAATTCTAAACCATGTCAGTAATAAAATACTCCTTTCTTCAGAAAACTTCTTTTGGACTAAGTTCTAAACAATCGCATAAATGACTGAGGATTCTTCAGATTAACTTTTATTTAGAATACAATAATAAAAATTCTACATAAAAGTTAATTCAAAGAATCTCCAATCATCCATCCAGTCACCCCCTGATACGTGTGGACACAGCTATACACTCTGATTTTGAGAGTAAATTCATAATATTTTTTTAATCATTCAAGCTCTCTTTGGGTGCCGTTTCCAACCACTGTGGAGCTATATATTCCTGAGTTAAACAGCAGTCGGATATAAACAATGATAGCCCAGGGATGAGACAGATCAAGAAGTGCCATGAGACTTAGGTCAGCTCTGTCATTCCGTGGGACTACTTGAAGTTTCCTTCTGTGTTTAAAATTTCTGAAACCTACAGTAAATGGGTTTTTTTATGAATCTCTTCCAAACTTATGCTTATATTTATGATTTTTCTAGTTTTATATTTGTTGCTTTGTGTAACAAAACTTTTAAATAAAAATGAATAAAAAGCATTGTTCAGTTATTACGAGTGAAGATAGATGGACAAATCTGGTTACACAATCTATTAAGACTACATACAGAAAATCAAGTTTGACAAAGTAATTAACAAATTTGCCAAAGTTAAGTTTTGATAACAAAAACTGCAAAGTTATACATTCATTACGGTAACAGACATTGGTGTATTAGTCTGCTCAGGCTGCCATAGCAAAATACCACAGACTGGATGACTTAAGCAAAAGAAATTTATTTTCTCACATTTTGGGAGAGTGAAAGTCTGAGATTAAGGGTCTGGCTGATATGGTGTTTGGATTCTCTTCCCAGCTTGCCGATGGCTACCTTCTAACTGTCCTCACAAAGCCTCCCTCACTGTGCACACTGAGAAGAGAAAGTGAGCTCTCTGCTGTCTCCTCTTAAAAGAACATTAATCCTTTCAGATCAAGGCCCCACCCTTATGATTTCATTTAACCTTAATCACTCCCATACTCCAAACACAGCCACACTGAGGGTTAGGATTTCAACATATGAATTTGGGAGATGAGAGGTAACACAAATATTCAGTCCATAACAATAAGAATATATAACAGACCACCTAGTTTTCTTTTGTAAAAAAATACATTAATGTAATTTAAAAACATTAACCCAATAATTTTTTTCCATTTTTATACTGTAATATTTATTTTATTTATTATTGTTTTCCATTGGTATGATTACACATACAAAATCCATGAAAAGGACAACTTCAGGGTCTTTCTTTTTTTTTCTAGCCATTATTTTTGTTTCTTTTCCTATAACTAGAAGTAATTTTGTCATATAAACAAGCTGCTCCAACTATCAAATGTGCTAGGTGTGCAACCTATTATTTCTATTATCATAACCTTCATAATCAACTTTGTAAGGCAGAGACCATATCTTAAAATTCTAGGAAGGATTTGTGATTTAGGGAAAATTAGAGAGCTTCTGCGGGACTCAGGTTTCTACCGTATAAAATGTGTGTGTCTTGCAGGCAGAGGGAGAGACAGAAAGTAAGCAGGCAAAACACACATTCCTAAGATATGTGCTTTGAAAGATTGGTTCCACAAGATCTTAATATCTATTCTTGGTCAAATAAGTTCGGGAAGTACTGGTTTCTTTATAGTACAATTCTCAGAGCACCCTTCACCTCCATGGCACTCAATCCCCTTTACCCTGCTGTCTTTTTCCTAGAGTACCTATGGTTTTCCTTATACTATATGTTACTCTTTATTATGTTTATTGTTTATTATTTATCTCACTCACTAGAATATAAACTTTAGAAGTTAAAGAACTGTATCTGTTTACTTTCTGACCTATCTCATGCACTTAGAATAATTCTCAGCACATAGCAGGTGCTCAATAAATATTAGCTGAATGAGTGAGTATATGAATGAATGAAACATTAATGTGCTATGTTGCAGAGAATTCCAAAAAAGCAGTGTAATATACAAAAATGCCTTAGTAGTTAGTTCTAGAGTTTCCCACAAGACTAATGTGCTATTTTGAATAAAAGGTAAAGAAGGCTTCTCTGAGGAGGTGATAATTGAGCTAAGATTCAAAGAAAAATAAACTACCATGCAAACAGCCAGAGAAAGAATATTCTTTTTTTTATTTATTTAAATTCAAGTCAGTTAACATACAGTGTATTCTTGGCTTCAGGAGTAGAACCAGTGACTCATCTCTTACATATAACACTCAGTGCTCATCCTGAAAAGTGCCCTCCTTAATGCCTGTCACCCATTTAATCCACCCCTCCACCCACCTCCCTCTAGCAATTCTCAGTTTGTTCTCTGTATTTAAGATCTCTTATGGTTTGCCCCCCTCTCTGTTTTTATCTTATTTTTCCTTCCCTTCCCCTATGTTCATCTGTTTTGTTCCTTAAATTCCATATATGAGTGAAATCAAGGTTCTGAGGTGGACAGGAGTTTGCCTTACCTGAGGAGCAGAAAGGAGGACAATGTGGCCAGAATGGAGTAAACTAAAGAAAAGGTTTAAGGAGATGATCTCAAAGAAATATCCAGAGGCTGCATTAGTCAGAACTTTAGCAGTAAAAATCCTCAACTTTACTGTAACCACCGAAGGGCTTTAAGCAAGGGAGTGACATGATTTGATGGATATTTTAATAAAAATTACTCCAGATACTATGTAGGCATGAATCAAGAGAAGAAGCAGAAATAGTAGTGAAGAAGTAAAAATAGTATTTAAGAAGCTACAGCAATTGCCCTGACTTACACTAAGGTAGTGGTAGTAAAAATGGAAAGAAGTAGACACATTTAAAATATGCTTTGTGGTTTGGTTTGGTCTTATTTTTGTAATCAGTTTTTATTTTAATTCCAGTTAGTTAACACACAGTGTAATATTAGATTCTAGTGTACAATAGAGTGATTCAACACTCCCATACATCACTCAGTGCTCATCACAGCAAGTGCACTCCTTAATCCCCATCACTTATTTCACCCATCCCCCCACCAACCTCCCCTCTGGTAGCCATTAGGTTGTTCTCTACAGTTTAAGCAGTCTGTTTATTTCTTTGCCTCTTAGTTTCTTTTTTTTCATTTGTTTTGTTTTTTGAATTCCACATATGAATAAAATCATACTGTATTTGTCTTTCTCTGATTTATTTTGTGTAGAATAATACTCTCTAGCTCCATCCATGTTGTTGCAAATGGCAAGATTTCATTCTTTTTAATGAATGAGTAATATTGCATTGTGTGTATACACACACACACACTAAATCTTGGTACTGGTATATATACTGTATATATATATGTGTATATATATATATATATATATATATATATATATATATA
This sequence comes from Paguma larvata, assembly GCA_030068075.1. Taxonomy (NCBI): domain Eukaryota; kingdom Metazoa; phylum Chordata; class Mammalia; order Carnivora; family Viverridae; genus Paguma; species Paguma larvata. The sequence goes on from CM057823.1 coordinate 112,874,862, forward strand.
TGTGTGTGTCTATATATGTATTTTATATATGTATATAAAATCTTTTTTTTCTTTTTTTTCCCTCAGATCTAGGATTAAGGTTGAGTTTATATATACTTTAGCTCTGTCCATGTCATTGCAAAGGTCAAGATTTCATTCTTTTTGATGGCTCCATAATATTCCATTGCATATATAAACCAGATCTTTTTTTATCCATTCATCAGTCAATAGACATATGGGCTTTTTCCTCTCTCCCTCTCTCTCTTTCTCTCTCTCTCTTTGCCTCTCCCCCACTTGCACTCTGTTATTGGTGTCCGTGGAAAAAATAAATAAAGGAAGAAAGGGAGGAAAAGGAAGGGAAGGGGGAGATTTCCATGAAGGGGAGGCGATGGAAGCCAGACTGGAGTGGTTGATGAGTAAATGGTTAAGTAAAGAATGGAGAGCAAGTTAAGACAACAATTTTATGAAAAATGTAGTAAAATCTTTAGGGGAATATGCAATCGAGGAATAGATTTTATATGTGAACAACGTAAGAGCTTATCAAATACAGGTGAAAATTATCCACCAGAAAGGAAGAAACTTGTGATGCAATTACCTCAAACAAAAAAGTCTTAAAAAATTGAGAGAAGCTGTGTTCTGAAGCACTAGCAGAAGTACTGGCTATTGATAAGCTTTAGAAGAAGATAGAGTATGATACATATTGTCCTATAGAAACAGGGTTATGGCATGGCAATGAGAAGATGAAAGCACTTCTGTGTGATTGTTTCTATTTTCTCTCTGAAGTGTGAGAAGTTATACAGACGAAACCTGCAGTGGCAGCTAAAAGGAGATGTTATATAGGTTTTAAGGCAGTAAATAGCATTGGAAAACTGGATGGGGCCAGAATGTGAATGAAATCATAAAGCAGAAGATACAGAATCAAAAGATTTATAAAGAGAGGACTGCAATCATTAACTCTGTGGTTTAGAAACATCACTGCAACATTGCAGATGATGGAATTGGGACCCAGTTATGACACAAGAATTCGTGGTTGAAAAGACCCCAAACAAGGGCACTGGTAGAAAAGAATATTTTGAGGTGGCATGGGGACATGCAGGGAGGCAAGTAGGAGAGCTAGGAAATAGAACAGTTAGCAAATGTATGTGTGTTGGGGGCGTGCTTATTTATCTATCTCCTCCACTGGAATGAAAATTCCACAAGAGCAGGGACGTTATCTGTTTTCGTTTACTCTTTTGTCCCAGTTCCTAAGATATTCTCAAGAAATATTTGTGGAATAAAGAAGTCTGTAAGTAGTAGTCTTCTGATAAATGTTTAATTAAATTTCTCAAGGCTTGAGATATTTTTCCATGAATAAAAAATCATATTTTTGTTTTTTGTGGTCCTTTTCAATCTACCATAATGTTTTCTGATTATTCTACTCATTTTTAATACTCTTTCAGTTTTGAGTCCAGATCTTTACACTTACTTCTAAAGATTTATTCATGACAATAATAATCTGAGACAAATCACAGTAACATAAGAAAATGAAACATAGTAACAAAACACAATATTCCACTATATTAAATTATGTATTATTATTTGTAAGCCTGTCTCCTTCCACTAGAAATAAACACTATAAGGACAGATCCTCTATGTGCTGTTGTTGTTGTTGTTGATTTCTTTTCACTGACGTATCCCCTAGTTCCCAGAACAGTGGCAGGCACACAGTAGATTAAATTAGTGAATTTGCTACAGAAAATGAGAAGAATAAAGTTAAGTAGAATTACAGAGATATATGACTTTAAAAGTGGATTGTGATAATATTAATCAAGAACAAAGGAAACAGTTTTTGGAGGTGTGTAGATACACATTTGAGATCAGCGTGTATCACATTAGGACATGCTTTATAAAATAAAAAGTACCTGTGTAAGTTACTTCTAAACTGGGCTATCTAACTCTCCCTAAGTCCACAAGCATGGTGCAACCCAGTTAATACTGTTCAAGCCAGGCACATTGGGTTCGGTACATTTTTAAAAGAAAAGAGGGGTAAATCACCCCTCTATTTTTCCATCCTGATCCTAACATAAGACATGATATCAGCTCTCTATCTGAGCATTCTTCCTTGGGATGGAAATGACTAGACATGTTTATAATATTAATGCCCTCTCTTGGACCCTGGGACCCCATATGCTTCGCACGGAGGAAATGATCAAGCGCAAGCTAGATTTCAGAGCACATCGGTGCTGTGTACTGTGGCAGGCCCAGCCCTGATAAAGCTGAACATGCTCTGCTGCTCCACTGCGTTCATGGCCTTGTCTTGAACCAGTCGGGCCATTTCCGGAGTGGCCCATCGACGTCCCTCTGCTGCAGCAGAAGTACGTGCTTAGTTCTCATCGGCTTATTTCACCTAAGTTCTCCTGTAAGAGTAGCGAAGAATTACAACTGTTCCAATACTTTGCCTTATTAAGGAACTGTTCACTATAACAGTTGTTACTTAGATATTAAAGCATTCTTCTAACCATCTCATATTGATCAATACAACGTTTTCTCTGATTCATCGTACATCAATGTTAAATCTAATCATGGCCAGTGAGAATTAGTACCCTTTTCCAAGGGGAGATTATTGTAACACCATTTTATAGAAAATTCCTCTGCAGGTTTGTACTTCATATCCTTTTCTCCTAATCTTTCCCGAATAATCAAAAAATAATAACAAAACAAATAATTCTATAGCCCTTACTATCTTATAGGCACTATTCTAATCTTTTCACAGATATTAAATTATGTAATCCTCATAACAATATTGTTGGTAGGTATTATTATTATCCTCACTTTATAATATGAAGCTAACATTCAGAAAGATCGTGTAACAGTCCCAAGATGAATAATACCAGTGCTGGAACTCAAATTCTAGCCCAGTCATTGTGGTTCCTACTACAGTCACACACAAATGTAACATAATATTTTGAATTTTAAAAAATGAGAAAAACTGTAAATAAAATATTTCCCAAGAAAAATCTGTGTATAGGTACCAAAGGATAGAATAATTTTTAAATGACCAATATAGAGATTTGAAAATATGTTTTTATTGATTAAATATTATAGATCAATATTATAGTTGTAACCTCAAAATATTTCAGATGCCTGTGAGAACAGTACTTACTAAGGAAATTAAAATCTGTAACCCAGAATATTCTAATTCCTTTCTTAAAGTTTCCCTGAGAAAATATACACAATTTGTGTTGGAGTTTGAGCACACAATAGCAAGAAATGAAAATTAGTAAGAAACCTACCAAAATTTCCATATGCTTTATTGGGTAACCTTGTTCAGCATTCAGAAGATAATTAAAAACACAGTAACATGTATGGGGAAATATAAATCATACTATTGGATCATATCAGCTGGTTTAACCCAATAAATTTATTTCAGACATGATCCTAAGTACAATTCAGGCTTGGAAATTTCAGCAATCTGATTCACATACACAACAGGGAATTTCTGCGTTCTAATGACAAACTCTAAAAGAAAACCATCAACAAATTAAAAGACAACATACTGTATAGGAGGAGATATTTACAAATGATAGATCCAATAAGAGGTTAATGTCCAAAATATATAAAGAACTTATACAAGTCAACACCAAAAAAAAAATAAAGAGTCCAATTAAAAAGTGGGCAGAGAAACTGAATAAACTTTTTTGAAGAAGAAGAAGATATACAGAGGACCAATAACCACATGAAAAGATGCTCGATATCACTCATCATCAGGAGAATGAAAATCAAAACCACAATGAGATATCACCTTATGCCTGTCAAAACGGCTAAAATCAAAAGACAAATAAAACAAATGTTGGGGAGAATATGGAGGAAAAGGAAACTTCAGGCACTGTTGATGGGATTGTAAATTGGTGTAACCACTATTGAAAACTGTATGGAGGTTCCCCAAAATATTAAAAATAGAAATACCATATGATCCAATAATTCCATCACTAGGTATCTACTCAAAGAAATTTAAAATACTCATTCAAAAAGACGTATGCACCTCCATGTTTATTACAGCGTTACTTACAATAGCCAAGATATGGAAGCAACCCAAGTGTCCACTGAGACATAAATGGATAAAGAGGAGGTAGTTTATATATACAATGGAGTATTACTCAGCCATTAAAAAGAATATCCTGCCATTTGCAACAACATAGATGAACCTAGAGAGTATATGCTACGTGAAACAAGTCAGACAGAGAAAGACAAATACCATAAGATTTCACTTATATGTGTAATCTAAAAACCAACAACAACAAAAACAAAAACAAGGAAGAAAGCAGAAACAGACCCATAAATACAGAGAATAAGCTGATGGTTGCCAGAGAGGAAGGGGGTGGAGGATGGGTAAAATGGGTGAAGAGAGTGGGAGGTATAGGCTTCCAGTTACACAATGAGTAAGTTATGAGGATAAAAAGTACACCTCAGGGAGTATACTCAATGGTATTATAATAGCATTGTAGGCGGTAGCTACACTTGTGGTGAGTATAGCATAATGAATAGAGTTATCGAATCACTACGTGACCTGAAACTAACGTAACATGTGTGTCAACTATACTTCAATCATAAGAAAGTGAGGAAAGAAAAAAAGGAAGGAAGGAAGGAAGGAAGGTAGGAACAAAGGAAGGGAGGGAAAGAGAGAGGGAATAGAGAAAGAAAGAAAGAAAGAAAGAAAGAAAGAAAGAAAGAAAGAAAGAAGAAAGAAAGAAAGAAAGAAAGAAAGGAAGGAAGAAAGGAGGAAGGAAGGAAGGAAGGAAGGAAGGAAGGAAGGAAGGAAGGAAAGAGAGAGAGAAAGAAAGAAAGAAAGAAAGGGAAAGAAAGAAAGGAGGGAGGGAGGAAGGAAAGAAAAAAAGATAAAGAAAGAAAGAAAGAAAGAAAGAAAGAAAGAAAGAAAGGGAAAGAAAGAAAGGAGGGAGGGAGGAAGGAAAGAAAAAAGATGAAAGAAAGAAAGAAAGCAAGCAAGCAAGCGAGAGAGAAAGAAAGAAAGAAAGAAAGAAAGAAAAAGTAGAGAAAGAAAGAAAGGGAGAGAGAAAGAAAGAAAGAAAGGAAGGAAGGAAGGAAGGGAAAGAAAGAAAGGAGGGAGGGAGGAAGGAAAGAAAAAAAGATGAAAGAAAGAAAGAGAGAGAGAGAGAAAGAAAGGAAGGAAGGAAGGAAGGAAGGAGGGAGGGAAGGAAGGAAGGAAGGGAAAGAAAGAAAGGAGGGAGGGAGGGAGGAAAGAAAAAAAGATGAAAGAAAGAAAGAAAGAGAGAGAGAGAAAGAAAGGAAGGAAGGAAGGAAGGAAGGAAGGAAGGAAGGGAAAGAAAGAAAGGAGGGAGGGAGGAAGGAAAGAAAAAAAGATGAAAGAAAGAAAGAAAGAAAGAAAGAAAGAAAGAAAGAAAGAAAGGAGGGAGGGAGGGAGGGAGGGAGGGAGGAAGGAAGGAAAGAAAGAAAGAAAGAAAGAAAGAAAGAAAGAAAGAAAGAAAGGAAGGAAGGAAGGAAGGAAGGAAGGAAGAAAGAAAGGAAGGAAGAAAGAAAGAAGGAAAGGAAGAAAGAAAGAAGGAAAGAAAGAAAGGAAGTGGGTGAGAGGGAAGGAGGGGGGAGGGGAAAAGAAAGGAAAGGGGAAAGAATAGAAGGGAAAAAGAGAGAAAGAGGGATAGAAAGAACGGCAATGAAGGTGAATAAGGAAAATTTTTTACTAAATGCTTAGAAAATAAACTGAGCCTTTCAAAATAGAAGAAGCACACTCTTTACTTGTTAGTCCCCCTCCCATACATACTAGGTATTGTCTGAACATACATAAATTGCTTTGTTTAAAACCTGAAAAGAATTCAGAACAGAAACCATATGGCTAAGAGAACAGGAATTCTGTACTTTAAATTCTGGGCATCAGAAGAATGTCTCACCTCATGCAATCCTAGTTATTGATTATAGAAAACTTCCTACATGATAACCGGAGGAACACGGAATTTCTCCGGCTCAAAGCTACCAGTGCTAGCTCTAGGATCTTGAGGTAGAATAGTATGACATTAAGGATGAAACATCAGAACAAGTCAAACAGAATCTCAGAGGACATAGGATCCAGAGTGAGATTGAAGTAAATGGTGAAACTAAAAATGAAAAAGAAATGGGAGAAGTTAAAGGAAGAGTTTGGGAGGGATACAGCTTATCTTCTCTTTTTCTCACTTTTTCTCCTTATCACTCCCTAAAATAGTTTGGGTTGAGCAGGAGTGTAAATGTGAATGGCTTCAAGGGAGAGAAAAGGGGAAAGAACAGTTGGCAAATTATATTTTTCCTACTTTTTTCTTCATTCTTAGCTTTGTTTCACCCATAAAAAAAATACAAAACAAAAGAAAAGGCAAACTACAGAGTTTATACAAAATAAAAAATGCTTTAAAGTCTTATCCAGAGCAAATCAAACCAAAAAAAAAAAAAAAAAAGGAAATTAATACCAAAGATTAGCAAGGTAAATGTTACAAAGAACTACAAAATTAAATCCAAAATGTGCAATGTTTGACATTACAGTTCCGGGTTCTCCTATGACATTTGATAATATTAAACATTTTTAACAATGTGTATGATAACATTTGCCAACTTATAATCTAACTTAAACACTTTTTAATAGTCAAAACACCAGAGAAATCAATTCTGTACCTTAACGATATCATCAGTGGTAGTTTAGAAACACTAGAATCTCAAATGCATTCATAATATTAAAAAAGTTTTGGAATTTACATATTATTTCTGTATTGAGACTGTACTTAAGCTGTTTACTTAGCATTGCCTAATTTAGACTACTTAGCATTACCCTGTTATATAGAACATAAAGTTTACTTGTTGCTCAGCCCAAAAATAATCCTGAGGAAACAAAGTACCATGAATCCATCTGAGTGAAATGTTTGCTCTTCATTTAAATATGGGCTGAAAATAATTTAAAGGAGCAGATGAATCATCTAGATCAACTTCAGGTACAACTAAAGAAGGTCGCATGAGGTGCTGTGTGACTTAAGGTCACAGTAGTTCATATGTGCACAAGCATTCCTTGGTCCCCTAGGAGGGCCTGCAGAATGGCAGCAAGAATTCTGGAGGGTTTAAAGTCCTACCTCTCCAGCTTCTCCAGAAGGCATCACTGAGGATCGTGATGGATCAGTTCCTCCCTGTTCCTCAGGCAGCCTTGACTCAGGAATGGAGGTACAGTAACAACCTCAGCCCCATCGACCTAAGATAATTGTCAACGTGCCAGACGTGAGTCCTCACAAGTTGTTTTCAGGCTGCAAATTCCCCTTGAGTTTTCTTCTTCCTGCACCCTAAAAATCGATTGGCCCCATCTTTGAAATTTTTTTCTGTCTTGGTTTCCCTCCCTAGTGTAAGTAATGAAAACAACGATAATAATATAGCTAATATTTGCTGAGTGTCAACCAAATGTCAGGCATTTTTTTCTCACTTAAAATTTATTAATCCATTAAATTCTCAGAACAACCCTATGAAGTAAGTGCCATTATCATTTCTGTCTCATAGATGAGGATATTGAGGCACAAAGAGGTTAAATAAGTTGCCTGAAGTCACATAGTTCGGAAATAGTATAACTGAGATTTGAACCAGATAATCTGACCCCAGGAACCATGCTCCTAACCACTACCCTAATGCCTCCTTAAGAATGGCCTCTTGGGAAGATGGCAGAGTAGGAGGAGCCTCGGTTCACCCCATCCCAGGTTTTCAACTAGATATCATCTACATCCAAGTCAACAAAGCAGAGAGTGATCCAAAAACTGGAAGAACAAGCCCCACAGTTAAATATAGAGAAGATGAATATTTCTGTAAAAAAAATCAGTCCAGGAACTAAAATATACATATATATTTTATATATATAAAATACAATAACATATACTAAAACATAAAGAAGAGAGGAGGAAGGAATGGGTTCAAACTTAAACATCCATTGACTTAATATAGACTGCTATACGCTGGAGAGAAAATCTTCAGAAACAACCATTAAACAAGTAATTAAACGGCAACAAATGCATATCTATCAATAATTACTTTGAATGTAAATGGACTAACTGTTCCAGTCAAAAGACATAGAGTGAAAGAATGGATTAGAAAACAAGGTCCATATGTATGCTCCCTAAAAAATATTCATTTTAGACCTAAAGACAGACCTGAAGATTGAAAGTAGGGAGATGGAGAAATATCCATCATGCAAGTGGAGTCCAAAGAAAGCTGGACTACCAATATTTATTTCAGACAAAATAGACTTTATTTTTTTGTTTATTAATTTATTTTGAGAGAGAGCAAGCAGGGAAGAGGCAGAGAGATAGAGGGAGAGAGAGAGAATCTCAAGTAGGCTCTGCACTGTCAGCATGGAGCCAGATGCAGAGCTTGAACTCACAAACTGGGAGATCGTGACCTGAGTTGAAATTAAAAGTTGGACCCTTAACCAACTGAGCCCTCCAGGCACCCCTATTTCATACAAAATAGACTTTAAAACAAAGACCGTAACAAGAAACAAAGAGAGACACTATATAATTGTGTCGCTAGTGTGTCACACTATATAATTGTCACTGAAGGTGACAATCCAACAAGATGATATAACAATTATAAATATTTATGCACAAGGGGCACCTGGGTGACTCAGTTGGTTAAGCGTCCAATTTCGGCTCAGGTCGTGAACTCGCAGTTCGTGGGTTCGAGCCCTGTGTTAGGCTCTGTGCTGACAGTTCAGAGGCTAGAGCCCACTTCAGATTCTGTGTCTCCCCCTCTCCGTGTCCCTCCCATGCTTGTGCTCTGTCTCTTTCTGTCTCTCAAAAATAAACATTAAAAAATTAAAAATAAATAAATAAATATTTATGCACACTACACAGAAGCAACCAAATAAATAAAACAGTTAATAATAAACATAAAGGAACTATTTGATAGAGTCCCCCCCACTTTAAGACCACACTAACATCAATGGACAGATCATCTAAACAGAAAATCAACAAGGAAACAATAGCTTTGAATGACAAACTGGAACAGATGGATTTAACAGACATACTCAGAACATTACATCCTAAAACACCAGAATGCATATTCCTTTCAAGTGCACATGGAACATTATCCAGAACAGATCACATATTAGGCTACAAAACAAGCCTCAACAAATTCAAGATCAAAGTCATACCATGCACCTTTTCTGACCACAAGGCTATGAAACTAGAAGTCAACCACAAGAAAAAAAAATCTGGAGAGACCACATATACATGGAGGTTAAATAACATGCTACTAAACTATGAAGGAATCAACCAGGAAATTAAAGAAGAAATTTTAAAAGTATATGAAAACACAATGGTCCAAAAACCTCTGTGATGGAGCAAAAGCAGTTCTAAAAGGGAAGTTTATAGCAATGCACCTGCATTTTCTTGCTACCTCAAGAAGCAAGAAAAATCTCAAATAAACAATCTAACCTTGCACCTAACGGACTAGAAAAAGAACAAACAATACCTAAAACCGGTAGAAGAAAAGAAATAATAAAGATTAGATTAAATTGAAGCTACAGAAACAATAGAACAGATCAATGAAACCAGGAACTCTTTCCTTTGGAAAAAAAAAAAAACAATAAAATTTTTGAAACTTTAGCCAGATTTCAAGAAAAAAGAGAAAAGATTGAAGTTAATAAAAATCACAAATGAGAGAGGAGAAAGAACAACCAACATTACAGAAATGCAAACAATCATAGGAGAATATTATGAAAAACTATATGCCAACAAACTGTGCCGGGGTCCTTGTTCCGGCGAATCTAGGGGTCCACGAAGGACGGATGGTCAGGCGAAATGAAGTGAGAGAGCCATGAGAGATGGAGTCTGATGACCAAGCAGGCAGCCCTGGCAATTCTCGCATCTCTGCTTTGCTGGTCTCAGTGTCTTTATTTTTAAAGGTAGCAAGTGACATTACATCAGTGACAAGGCATTCTTTACAATATACATTGTTGTCACAAGACCTATGTAGTCATCTATAGGTTTATGGTAGCTTTTGTAAGAGTATTTTGTTATTGCCTTTTTATTATAAGGGAGCGTGGGGATGAGAATTACAAAAGGATTTGCAAAATGTTAACCTCAGGGAGGTGCTCAATATTTGCTGCTGATCAATGAAGATATGTGTAGCTATTTTAGTTTGCACCTTATCTATAAACAGTGCTTCTAACTTTTGGGCGAGGCTAACCTTCGGGGAAGGTCCTAAGTCTCTTTACAATCTTTCCCATCAGTCTGTTAATACTGAGAGAAGCTTTACGGAGATGTGCCTTGAGGTTTTATGGTGGGGCGGAGGGGATGATTAACACAATGCTATACCTGCAGGGAAAATCTAGTTTGGTTCAAGGAGTCTTGGGGCCTAACGCCTACTAATTTCTAGCCAACTCATAACTGCTATTCTATATGATCAATTTGTGTAACCTATCCCCAAGAGGCAATCTTGAGGTTACTTCTGGCCAGGTTACTCTCATTCAGATTTTATCCATCAAGACGTCGCACTCCAGGTCCCCTTTTCCATGTGCCATAAAACCAAAGAGCATTATATCCCTTAGGCCAATGAGAGCAGTTCAAGAAATCCAGGCCTGAAAGATTATTTAGAAGGAGGTAAAACTAGGCTCCAGTTTGGCTAGCAGGAGCTTTGCTTCAACCTTTCCCACGCAGGGAGGGGTCTCAACCTGTGAGTCCAAAACGGCTCCCAACAAAACTGGACAAACTGGAAGAAATCAATAAATTCCTAGAAACACAAAAACTACCAAAACTGAAACAGGAAGAAACTGAAAATTTGAACAGACCAATAACCAGCAAAAAAATTGAGTCAATAATCAAAAAACTCCCAAGAAATAAAGTCCAAGACCAGACAGCTTTACAGTTACCATATCCTACCAAATATTTAAAGAAGAATTAATACTTGCTCAAAAAACAGAAAGGAAAGAAAACTTCCAATTCATTCTATGAAGCCAGCATTACTCTGATATCAAAACCTGATAAAGACACCACTAAAAAAGAGAACTACAGGCCAATATCCCTGATGAACATAGATGCAAAAATTTTCAACAAAATACTAGCAAACCAAATTCAACAATACATTTAAAAAAATCACACACCATGATCAAGTGGGATTTACTTCCAAGATGCAAGGGTGGTTCATGGCACAAAGCTGTAGTGATCGAGACAGTATGGTACAAGCACAAAAACAGACACATAGATCAATAGAATAAAATAGAAAATCTAGAAACAAACCCACAATTATATGATTAATTAATCCTCAACAAAGGAGACAAGACTATACAATGGGAAAAAGACAATCTCTTCAACAAATGGTCTTGGGAAAACTAAACAGCTACATGCAAAGAATGAAACTGGACCACTTTCTCGTACTGTATACAAATTGGATTAAAGATTTAAATGTGAGACCTGAAACCATAAAAATCCTAGAAGTAAACGTAGACAGTAACTTCTTCAATATCGGCTGTAGCACTTCTTTCTAGATATGCCTCCTGACGCAAGGGTAACAAAAGTTAAAGTAAACTATTAGGACTATATCAATATAAAAAGCTTCTGCACAGTGAAAGAAACAATCAACAAAACTAAAAGGCAACCTATAGAACGTGAGAAGATATTCGTAAATAAATATCTGATAAAGGGTTAGTATCCAAAATATATAAATAACTTATTAAACTCAACACCCAAAAACCAAATAATCTAATTTAAAAATGAGCAGAAGTCGACAATAAATTATATTAAAAAAGCAATTTTACAATAAATTATATTTTAAAAAAATGAGCAGAAGACATGAACAAATATTTTTCCAAAGGAGACATGCCAATGGCCAACTGTACATGAAAATTACTCATCATCACTTATCATCAGGGAAATGCGAATCAATACTACAATGAGATATCACCTCACATCTGTCAGAATGGCAAAAATGAACAACATAAGAAACAACAGGTATTGGCGAGGATGTGAAGAAAAAGAAACTCTCTTGTACCGCTGATGGGAATGCAAAATGGTGAAGCCACTCTGGAAAACTGTATAGAGGTTCCTCAAAGAGTTAAAAATAGAACTAACCTAGGATCCAGAAGTTCTAATACCAGGTATTTAACCAAAGAATATAAAAATACTAATTCGAAGGGACACGTGCACTCCCCTATGTTTATAGGAGCATTATTGACAATAGCCAAATTATGGAAGCAGCCCATGTGTCCATCGACTGATGGACATTGGAATATTATTCAGCCATAAAAAATAAAAAAGAATGAAATCTTGCCATTTGCAATGACATGGTTGGAGCTAGAGGGTATAATGCCAAGTGAAATAAGTCAGTCAGAGAAAGACAAATACCATGATTTCACTAATATGTAGAATTTAGCAAACAAAACAAACAAGCAAAGGAAAAAAATCAGAGATAGATCAAAAGACTAATTAACAAACAGATTCTTAATTACAGCAAACAAACTAATGGTTAGCAGAGGGGAGGTCAGTGAGGGGATGGGTTAAATAGGTGATGAGCAAAGGGTGATATATGAAAGTGTTGAATCACTATAGTGTACACCTGACACTACTATAACATTGTATATTAATTAACTGGAATCAAAATAAAAACTTTAAAAAAATTATTGAAAAAGAAAAAAAAGAATGGTCTCTTCCCTAACTCTTGCCTATTTATGTGTCTGAAGCCCATTTCTTCTTGAGAACTGTCATTCACCTGGAATACAGAGGGATACTCTATATGCAGTTCTTACACCAGCTATCAGAAGCTAGAGTTCTGCTATGAATAAAAAATACTGGCTCAAACTTTAATGCTATGGCCCACTTGATTTGGGGAATCACCTATGGCTGTACTATTTTATGACTAGAATCAGCAAATTAATTTTCTTGCTTAGAGATAAATGTCCACACCACAGTTGAGCTTGCCACTCTCTTTGGATAGTGTACTGAAAAACCCCTCAACTGCCTCAAGGTTCAGCTGATATAACCCACTTAATTTCTCCAACTACAGTTTTACTTAGTCTGGTTTCCACCCCACCCATCTCTGGCCTTTGGATAATTCGAGTTACAAGACCGGGTGGATTTGTATATTAGTATTCTTCCACAAGAAAATGTAAATTGATTGATTATGGCACCAAAGGACAAGATCTGTGAGAAATGGCCATAAGGGAAAAAGCAGCCCAATGAGTGTGTGCAGCAACAGGGATGTGAGAGAAATTCACAGGTATCAAGCAATCCTATAATTCAGACATTGGTCTAGTTGGGATTATGTAAATGATCTCTTTAACCTTTCATCACCAAGAAGAACTTTGGGAAAGCAAGAGCTTTGGGAAAACAAGAGTGCAGTCAGTTTTGGTAGGTAAACTAGAATGAAAAATGGCAGTAGACCTCAAGAACGTCTGTGATAAGCATCAAGATAGTAATAAACACCAGTTACCATATGCCACATATATGCAAAATGTACGTTAGGCATTTTAATTGCTTGAAGTCACTGAATCATCAACCTATCAACCCTATATGGTAGGTGGTATTATCCTAACTTTAAAAATAAAAAGACTAAGCCTCAGAGTTCGAATAACTTACCCAAAGCATCCCAAATTAGTAAGTGGTAGAGTTAAGAATGAAATGTTAATTTTATTGGCTGTAAAACTCATTACTTTTCATATACTTCCTGTTCATAGTAAAACAAGATCAGGGCCAGCTATATTAGCAGCTGCAGATGAGTAGGAACTTCAAGCATGACAGAAGCAACAGTTCTGGAAAATTTTGGGACTGCCCATGGCCATGATAGCAGAGGAACCAACAAGAGCAGCCATTCGTTGACAATGGTGTGGACAACGAATAGCCATAAAACTGAGACTAAGGGAAGGGGCAAGAGCAGTTAAGGCCAGAAATGAGACCCCAGCAACGCTAGTGATACTGATTGGAACAACAATGTGGAAAAGTGGAGGACTCTGCACCGTGTGGAGGCAAAGACCTTGAATCACCCCCAAGTCAAGGAGAGGTAAGCATGTGCCCCCTGGGAATCTTGTCTTGGCCTCCCACAAGTGAACATAGCCTGGAAAGTGTATATAATCATTGTAGGTTTAATTGGTGATTGAATCCTGTTTATTCTCCCTGCCTAGTACCTATTTATTCTCTTCATCCTGAGTACTTCTTCCCAGAGAGTATTGAATTGGAATTATCATAGTAATCTCCTAAAATCTTCCAGTCATTTCTAATCCATCTTCTATACTACTGGCAAAGATGAGTTTAATTATGTCACTCCCGTGCTAAAAACACTATCATCATCAAAAGCAGTTTTATTTCTATTCATACCACTAAATACCACTGTGTTATTTCATATATCTGTCCTTTCATAATTCTTCACCTTCTATCCTTTCTCTCTTTCCCCATTCCACCTTCTACTCTACCCAACCCACACGGAGAACAATCAAGACTTAGTTTAAATATTATTTCTTTTTCAAATTCTTTCAATCACTCAACTAAAATTAGCCAATCTTTTTTCATAAACATTTAGATAGATAGACGATGAAAGAGAAAGAATTCTCAGCAACTGAGAATAGTCTGGAAAATATTTGTCAGGTAGTAAATGCTGATAGGAAGTAAAGAAGGGAGATAGGAAGGCACGAAGGCAAGAAGGAAAGGAGGGAAGGAAGCAAGAAACGAAGAGGGGAGGAATGGACAGAGAGGAGGAAAAAGGAGAGAAAGTAAGAATAGTTTAGTCAAAGCTTGATAGCTATGTGATCTTGAAAACTATAATAAAAGTTTACCCGGGTGGCTCAGTCGGTTAAGCATCTGACTATTGATTACAGCTCAGGTCATGATCTCACGGTTCGTGGGCTTGATCCCCGCATCAGGCTCTGCACTGACAGTGTAGAGCCCACTTGGCATTCTCTCTCCCTCTCTCTATGCTTGGGATTCTCTCTCTCTCCTTCTCTCTCTGCCCCTCCCTTGCTCACTCACACATGTGTGCTCACTTTCTCTCTCAAAAATAAACATTCATTAAAAAAATAAAACTATAATAAAAAATATATTCATTTCACACAATTATATGCAAAATTGCTTCCAATGATCCTGCTCTATATATGTGAGTTCGCCAGAAAAGACAAGTCTCATAGAACAGGAGAATCCTCTGATTTATAACTTCTGTAAGTATAACAACAATAATAACCTTATATGTGGTAGGTGTTCTACTACATATTTTATAAAGTGCCTCTTTAATCCTCATACCAACCCATGAGGCGAGTACTGTGATTTCTAGCATACAGATCAAGAAATTAAAACAAGAAAGTTTTCACATAGCTAGTGCATTACTAGCAGGTAATGAAGAATAGAAATTCAGGCATCCTGATTCCAAAGGTTGTGCTCTCACATTACACCGTAAGTCCATGCACTTGATCACTCTGACTTCCTGACTTCCTAGACTTTGCTGCTCAGAATGGTCCACTCCATTTCCATTTTCTGTATGCCAGCCTGCTGTCTTCTCTACCTTCCTCAGCTGATGAATCAAAAGTTAATGGCAGGACTTCACATTGTGCTTTGGGGATTTGAAACACTTCACTCTGAGCACACCCTATTCAAAATAGACCATGTTTTGGGGTGTCCTGATAATACACATTTTTCACAAAAGCCTAAACCGGAAATGCCATATCTTGTGAAACATATCAATGGACTAAAGAATTCAGCATGTGTACATTTAACAAAAAATATATATAGCATTTTGTATATCAGTAATATGTGTAAGTATCCTTTATGTCTACAATGGGAATAGATGGAGTTGAGAGAGAAGTGATGAACTTTTTAGGAAGATATTCTGTATACACTCATTGATTTATTTATTCCACAAAATATTTACTGAGTACTTTTGTAGTCAGAGCTAGGTTCTATGGATTATTAATGGGGAAAGGAGAAAAAAATGTGTAAGGGAACCACACTGGAAAGGAGAAGGTTGAAAAACCTAGCCTAGACTCTCAAACCTCTATGAGTCCCAGTCCTTTACAGAAGAAATACATGCTTGAGGCTACTGAAGAATTGTTTGCTTCACAGTATTTATGTGGCAATAAGAGCTGCTTCTGAAATAACTGGATTTCTAGTCTGAACGACCTTGAGTGTTTTCTTGCACAACTCAAAGTCTAGGCTTCTGAAACTCTGTTTATGTTTGACGGAAAGTACTTTTAGCACTCCGGAGTATCAAAAAAAGCTTAAACCAGTAACACTTTAAAATGGGAACAGAAACTAATGTTTGCTTAATACCTTTTCAGCAAAACTATATAATGCAGCCACCAAAAGGTCATATTAATTATAAATCAAAATAATTATAAGTCAAAAACTCAGATTCATAGATAGCTAAAACAATGATCATAATGAATTAGAAATTAATCTGAGTGTAATAACCCTGCTTTATATTAAAATATGATGAACTTCATACTATGAAAAAATTGGAGAACTAGAGCTAAAAGACTAGAAAAGGTAAAGAAAGTTTATAGGAAAACTATGAAAATATTACAGATTTGGAAATCTTATATCTTGGAAAAGATTATATGAGCTGAAAATGTTGAACCTCCAGAACAAAAGGCTGAAAAATAATGCATTACGGTTTAAAATATGCAGAATGTTTAAAACAAAGGATAGCACCAACCATTGTCTAATTTCCTAAGTGATGGAGTCAGCAAATATATCAATACATCGGCAGAGTGTGTGTCATTCTCATCTTATCATCATGTAGAATACACGGAGTATTTGGTACACTGCAATAAATGCTTTACATATTTTGCCTCAGTTAAGCTCAAAACAACCCTGGGTTTTAATAATCCCCCATAAGAGATTAAAAAACTGAGACTCATAAATACTGGAATTTTTTAAATTATTTTTAAAGTTTATTTTGAGAGAGAGAGAGAGAGAGAGAGAGGGCATGAACACACAAACAGGAGAGGGGCAGAGAGAGAGAGGGAAGGAGAGAATCTCAAGCAGGCTCCATGCCATCAGCACTGAGCCTGATGCAGGGCTCTCTCTCACAAACCACGAGATCATGACCTGAGTCTAAATCAAGAGTCAGACACTCAACTGACTAAGCCACCCAGAGGCCCGAGACTCATAAATATCGTGTAACTTGCCCAAGGTCATCCAGTTGGCAAGGGAGAAGATAGAATATTTCACTCCAAAGCTAGTGCTATGAACCACTACACTACGATTATTCTAAGAGTGAACAAATTGAAATGTTTAACTCCACTTCCCAGTTCTTTCCCTAATAGTGTAATTGCTAGATCACAGGGTAGCTCTATTTTTAGTTTTTTGAGGTATCTCCACACAGTTCTCCAGAGTGGCTGCACCAGTTTCCATTCCCACCAACAGTGCAAGAGGGTTCACCTTTCTCCACATCCTCACCAATACCTGTTGTTCCTTGTGATGTTAATTTTAGCCATTCTGACTGGTGTGAGGTGGTATCTCATCATGGTTTTGATCTGTATTTCCCTGATGATGAGTGATTTGGGCATCTTTTCATGTGTCTTTAAGCCATCTAGATGTCTTCTTTGGAAAAGTGTCTATGCATGTCTTCTGTTCATTTCGTAACTGGGTTGTTTGTGTTTTGGGTGTTGAATTTGATAAGTTATTTATAGATACTGGATACTAGCCCTTTATCAGATATGTCATTTGCAAATATCTTCCCATTCTGTAGACTGCCTTTTAGTTTTATTGATTGTTTCCTTTGCTGTGCAGAAGTTTATCCCGTTGAAGTCCCAATAGCTCATGTTTGTTTTTGTTTCCCTTGCCTCCAGCAACATTAATAAGGAGTTGCTCCAGCTGAGGTCAAAAAGGTTGCTGCCTGTGTTCTTTTCTAGGATTTTGATGATTTCCTGTGTCACATTTAGGTCTTTCAGCCATTTTAACTTTATTTTTATGTATGCTGTAAGAAAGTGGTCCGGGTTTATTCTTCTGCATGTCGCTTTACAGCTTTCACAACACCATTTGTCTTTTTTCCATTGGATATTCTTTCTTGTTTTGTCAAAGATTAGTTGACCATATAGTTTCAGTCTATTTCTGGGTTCCTATTTTGTTCCATTGATCTATATGTCTATTTTTGTGCCAGTACCATACTGTCTTGATAACTGCTGTTTTGTAATACAACTTGAAGTCCAGAACTGTGATGCTTTGGTTTTCTTTTTTGGGATTGCTTTTGCTATTCAGGGTCTTTTCTGGCTCTATACAAATTTTAGGATTAGCTGTTCTAGCTCTGCAAAAAACGCTGGTGGTATTTTGATAGAGACTGCATTAAATGTGTAGACTGCTTTGGGTAGCATAGACATTTTAACAATGTGTTTTCTTCCAATCCACGAGCATGGAATTTTTTCCCATTTCCTTATGCCTCTTCAATTTCTTTCATAAGAGTTCTATAGTTTTCAGAGTACAAATCTTTTTACCTCTTTAGTTAGGAAATCCTCTTAGATATCTTATTGGTTTTGGTGCAGTTGCAAATGGGATCAATTCCTTGATTTCTTTTTCTACTGATTGTTATCAGTATATAGAAATGCAACAGATTTCTGCATGTTGATTTTTATATCCTGCAACTTTGCTGAATTCATGTATTAGCAATTCATGTTGTAGCAGTTTTTGGTGGAGCATTTCAGGTTTTCCACATAAAATATCATATTGTCTTCAGATAGTGAAAGATTGACTTCTTCCTTGCTGATTTGGATATCTTTTATTTCTTTTTGTTGTTTGATTGCTGAGTCTAACACCTCCAGTACTATGTTAAATAGGAATAATGAGAGTGTGGACATCCTTGCTTTGTTCCTGATGGTAGGAAAAAGGCTCTCCGTTTTTCCCCACTGAAGATGTTAGCTGTGGGTCTTTCATATATGGTGTTCATGATGTTGAGGTGTGTTCCATCTATCACTACTTTACTGAGGGTTTTTAACAAGAATAGATGCTGTGTTGGGGTGCAGTATGGCTGAGTCAGTTGAGCATCCAACTTCAGCTCAAGTCATTATCTTATGGCTCTTGAAATCCCTCATCAGGTTTGCTGCTGTCAGTGCAGAGTCTGCCTTGGATCCTCTGTCCCCTCTCGCTGCCCCTCCCCCACTCCCTTTCTGTCTCTCTCCCTTTCTCCTTCTCTCTCTCTCTCAAAAATTAACATTAAAAAAAGAATAGATGCTGTATTTTGTCAAATTCTTTTGACAGGATTCTATTGACAGGATCATATGGCTTTTATCCTTTATCTTATTAATGTGGCGTAACAAGTTGATTGATTTGTGAATATTGAACCAGTCCTGCAGACCAGGAATGAATCCCACTTGATCATGGTGAATAATTCTTCTAATGTACTATTAAATTTGATTTGTTAATATCTTGTTGAGAATTTTGCATCCATGTTCATCAGAGATATTGGCCCATAATTCTCCTTTTTGGTGGAGTCTTTGTCTGGTTTTAGAATCAAAGTAACACTGGCTTCATAAAGTGAGTTTGGAAGCTTTCCTTCTATTTCTATTTCTTGGAATAGTTTGAGAAGAACAGGTATTAACACTTCTTTAAATGTCTGGTAGAATTCCCCTGGGAAGCCATCTGGCCCAGGACTCTTGTTTGTTGGGAGATTTTTGATTACTGATTCAATTTCTTTGCTGGTTATGGGTCTGTTCAAATTTTCTTTTTCTTCCTGTTTCAGTTTTGGTAATTTATGAGTTTCTAGGAATTCATCAATTTCTTCCAGATTGCCCAGTTTGTCAGCATATATTTTTTCATAGTACTCTCTTATAGTTGTTTGTATTTCTATGGTATGGGTTGTGATCTTTCCTCTTTCATTTGTGATTGTATCTATTTGGGTCCTTTCTCTTTTCTTTTTGATAAGCCTGGCTAGGGGTTTGTCAATTTTGTTAATTCTTTCAAACAACCAGCTCTTAGTTTCATTGATCTGTTCTACTGTTTTTTGTTTGTTTGTTTGTGTGTCATTTATTTCTGCTCTAATCTTTATTATTTCCCTTCTGCTGGCTTTAGGCTTTATATGTTGTTCCTTTTTTAGCTCCTTTAGGTATGAGATTAGGTTGTGTATTTGGGACTTTTCTTGCTTCTTGAGATAACCCTGAATTGCAATATATTTCCCTCTTAGGATTGCCTTTGCTGCATTCCACTGGGTTTGGACTGTTATGTTTGCATTTTAATTTGCTTGTATTACTTTTTATTTCTTCTTTAATTTCCTGGCTAATCCAGGAAATTCTTTAGTAGGATGTTCTTTAACCTCCATGTATTTGAGGGCTTTCCACATTTTTTCTTGTGGTTGACTTCAAGTTTCATAGCATTGTGATCTGAAAACATGCATGGTATGCTCTTGATCTTTTCATACTTGTGGAGAGCTGATTTATGACTCAGTATGTGATCTATTCTGGAGAATGTTTCATATGCACTTGAAAAGAATATGTATTTTGTTGCTTTAGAATGAAATGTTCTGAATATATCTGTTAAGTCCATCTGGTCCAGTGTGTCAAGTCTATTGTTTCCTTGTTGCTTTTCTGCTTAATATGTCCATTGCTACAAGTCAGGTATTAAAATTCCCTGCTATATTGTATTATTATCAACGAGTTTCTTTATGTTTGTTATTAATTGATTGATATACTTGGATGTTCTCATAGAATTTTAACTTAAATATTTTAAGAATCTAGGTTCTGATATTTTATGTAAAATTTTACAAATAAGATTCATTTATTTTTTTGTTTAATAAAAAAGCTATGTCTTCCCTGACTTATCAGCATAGAGTACAATACGAGCTTAAATTTTTAGTCTACTTGGATATGTTCTTCCTACGCTTATGTAGAATTACTAATCAAATAAGCTACCAGTCATCTATTTACATATAAAATTTTTAAAATGTTAATTGGCATTTAACCGAAATTGATTCATTATTCTGAAATTTTTGTTTCAACAGAAATTATCTCTTTAGAATATGCATTGGAAGATTAGCTTACCAGATCTTTACTATTACTATAAAACTGAGCTAACTAATCTGTATTAATTGGATACCTAGATCATTTTCTTTTTTTTTTTAATAATTCATTGTCAAACTAGTTTCCATGATCTAGAGACCTAGATCATTTTCAAGCATTCAGAATACTAAGGATTAATTACCAAGTGTAGTTTTAAGTTCATATACTTGTGCTTCTTATGTTTATATTCTGCAGAGAAGGTGTTTTTCACTCTTTTTTGAGAAATTGTACAAGGGATTATTGTGTCTGTAGGAAGTTGTTTAATGTGTGATCATAAATTCTGCTCATCTAAGATGCTACTATGTGACAGTTGACAATTGTCAACCCCTTGAGTTTTCTCTGTGAAACAGAAATTGCTTTGGCTTAAAGTTGTAATTAATATCCTTGAATGAGACTCTACCACTAACGGTCTTCTCAGAGAGGCACAATTTTATGTGCAAAGTAATAAGATGTGCTTTCCTTTAGGAAAAAAAAAAGAAAATAGTTTTGTCTTAAAGTAGAATGACAAGGGCAAAACCTGATGGCTACAGAAAGTAGTATAAGCCACCCAGAAAGGGAATTTTATTTTTCCGATTATTAAGTACAGATAATGAGTCTGACAAGCAATGAAATGTGCTAAAATCCTAGCAAAGTTTGCTCAATTTTGATGTGTTTGTGTCTTCAGTTTACTATTTATTGCTTTCACCTAAAATATAAAGAGTTATTTTTTTAATGTTTATTCATTTGAGAGAAAGAGAGGAGAGTACACACAAGACGGCTAGGAGCAGAAAGAGAGGGAGATAAAGAATTTCCAAACAGGCTCTGTGCTCTCATGCAGAGCCCAAAGTGGTACTGGATCTCACGAACTGTGAGACCATGACCTAAGCCAAAACCAAGAGTCAGTCACTCAACTGACTGAGCCACCCAGCCGCCTCTAAAGGGTTCTTTTTTCCTGTGTCATTTGCATGAATAACAAAGATTCTGTGTTTTGTCAGGATAATATTCTGTGCTTTCCTTTGGTTTTATTACATTCTTGTTTCCTTAAGAAAACAAAACTTTCTCACTTATGAAAGAGTTACAGTTCTTAAAAATTATGTTATCTTCCGTTTATTTTTAAATGCTTGTTATTACTTTCAACTGAGTAGCCAGTTGTTTCTCAACACTCACATTCCTAAGTATTCAAATCTCCTGACAACTTTTAATTTGTTTTCCTTCCTAAGATTTAACCCTAAATGTTAAAAGAAGTAAAATAACTTTTAGGATATCTTTTGTTCCTAAAAATATCTTTGGGATTTTCCCAGAAGGTCCCTGGAAAAGTATGAAGACTCACTCTTTCACTGTAGAAAAGAAGGTGCGAGAAATAATTAAGATTCTTTGAAATACTATTTTTGATGAGTTCCATGGCAAGAGTTGTCAAATCAGAAAAGAGGCTCAGCTTTCTCTAGATTAAATTGTGCAGCAAAATGCCTCAATATTTCAGAAACTGTATGCTTAAGGAGAATTGACGAGAGACTCGTCAGTACCCTTGCTCACCTTGATGTATTTTTATTCATCAGAGTTAGTGGTACTCTGCCTGATGTAGGCAACAATGGTATAATAATTTATCATAATTATTTTGATAATTAATTACCATAGTTTCATAATATCAGTTTTTTTTTTAATTTTTTTAATGTTTATTTTCTTTTGACAGAGAGACAGAGCATGAGCCGAGGAAGGGCAGAGAAAGAGGGAGACACAGTATCCGAAGCAGGCTCCAGGCCCTGAGCTGTCAGCACAGAGCCTAACGCGGGGCTCGAACTCACAAACTGTGAGATCATGACCTGAGCTGAAGTCAGTGCTTAACCGACTGAGTCACCCAGGCGCCCCTCAGTTATTATTTAAAATGTTAGCTTTGTCATACTCTTACTTCTTTAATTTGAATCTAGCACTTTCCAGCGTGGTGTTTTTTAATATGGGATGCACATCAAATTTATCCACAGAGTTCTATTAAAATAGAGAGTTTATTAATGGCCTACTCTGGACTTACCAAATTTGTTATCTGCTTAGCATAGTCTTGATATGATATATATATGTCAAATATATATATATATATATATATATATATATATATAATGTCTCTGGTTAATTATATGTTACGTTTCAAGGTGTTTTCCTCCATAAAAAATGTATTTATTGTTTTTTATAAATAATATGTAACATTCATTATCTGTTTAAACAGATTGTTAAAACATGTAACAGAATGTTTTAAAACATTCTTCATGCTCAATCATTATGCTTATAGACGTTTTGTCTAAAACTTTAAGATTGTCTTTACTATGTTTATTTTGCATGTCACAGAAATAACCAAATTTCCTTGTCAGTTGCATTTTTGTAATGAACTCTCATCAGATTTTTCACTTTTGAAAATTATCAGTAATAACCACAGCCATGTTAAGTCTCTGCCATCTACAAACACTGACTCTGATACTTCCGTAAAGCCTAAGCTACTCGTCAGAGTTTTGTGTTTAACAAAAGACTGGGTCACAATCTGAACTACAAGGATCCTATCAGGTATTGGTAATAACAAGTATAGCAGTGAAATACTTAAATAACTGACTCTTTGACACATATGCCCCAACCAAAGAGACATAACCCATCCTCAAACACTGCAAGACCATCCCTACTGAAGATCTCAAGCTGAGACTTCTCAGGAATCCAAAGCAGTCTGTCTTCAGATGTAGACAGCTTTCACCCAAGATGCACAGAACAATATCACAGGTTGTCACTTTTTAATCTGCATTCTTCTCTATACTACTTTCTTTCCTCTTGCTGCCATATGGCCATTTTTAACTATGTGACTTACAAGTCCCGTATTTTTAATATTTAAGAGTATTGTCTATGCTGTATGTCACTGTCACTCCTTGGTATGAGCCCAATAACTGGCTATAATTTTGCTACAAACTGACTATAAAGTATTCAACTGAAATAGGTGAAGGAGATTGAGAGGTACAAACTTCTAGTTTTATTGGGGCACCTGGGTCTCTCAGTCGTTGAACATCTGACTCTTGGACTCTTGATTTCAGCCCAGGTCATGATCTCACGGTAGTGAGCCCATGTCAGGATCTGTACTTGCGGAGCCTGCTTAGGATTCTCTCTCTCTCCCTCTCTTTCTGCCCCTCCCCCAGTTGCACACACACACACACACACACACACACACACACACACACACACTCTCTCTCTCTCTCTCTCTCTCTCTCTCAAAAGAAAATTTTAAAAAACTTTAAAACAAATAAGTCACAGGGATGAAAAGTATGGCATAGGGAACATAGTCAACAATATCGTAGTAAGTTTGTATCGTGAGATGGTGACCTCGCTTATCACAGCGAATGCTGATTGTCAAATCACTATGTTGTACACTTAAAATAATTACGACATTGTATGTCAACTACAGATTAATAATATTTGTTAAAGCATCCAATCAAATTGACTATGAGGTTTGTACACATTTCACTTTGGAAATTATCCAGCCTCCTTTGGTTCCAGTTCCTTACAATAAACAAGTTGATTTCCTGAGTATCCACACTCATTCACTGGATGACTATTTACATGGGAAACACCAAAGCTATCCAGGAACGATGGAATCTAAAACCTCCTATCATTTCATTCATAGAAAAGGAGGTTCTTGCTTCTACTGAAATAAGATCCAGAGACTTTTTATGAAAGCAAGTTCTTACTTGCTTCCAAGAAGCAAGAAACTTCCACAGGAATAGAATTTGAAGGGGATTAGGATATAGGTGATATGTATTGAGATTACTTTCATGGATCTTACAAGGAAAACATATTACCCTTTTTTTTTGCTTTAGATTCATCTAATGATCTTGATATTATAAATCACAATCTGGTGCCGATCCACTCTTGACGAATGGTGCCAAAATGTTATAGTATTATTTGCCAATACCGGAGGGGCATTTTTGCCCAAGATAGATTACTGGGTGTCCCTTAATGATTGGTATTGGATATGTGGTATAAAAGCCCACTGGCTATTACTTACACATGGACAGAAACTTATTTCCTTAGCAAACTAATGCCTGCCTTCAGGATTGTTTCTGACATTATCCAGGGTCCGTTTTGGCACACTGATTTGTCTCCTAGGAAAAAGGGATCAGTAAGTAATTTAACTCAAGAAGGAGAAGACTAGGCTCTGATATAAGAACTGAAATGGTAACTATACTCTGGGAATTCTGAGAAAACATTAGGTGATTTAGACAATGCCACTAGGACCATAGAACTCCTCGACCAAGAATTTCATGAAATTCAACACTGCTGGTTCAAAATAGAGTTACACTAGACATAATATGGGCTTCTAGAGGGGTAATGTGTGCTGTTTTAGAGGAAGAACTTCATATTTACGTGTCTGCAGATCTCTCTGAGATTTTTATTAATACTAAAAATATCTGGGAAATAAACAAGCAACAATAACTCTCTGTGTTTGCAAGTGTGTGGGGGGGGGGGGAAGACTTCCCATCTTTAGTGGACTACCTGGAGTATACCTGATACTTCACTTGATGAATTCTGAACTAGAAATATCTACTCCCGAGAGCTTAGCAACTATTATTTATAACACTGATGAGGGAATTTGTATGTAAAAAGATTACGTATTCTGTTATTATTTACTGTCAAACTGGTTATTACATTCATTTCTCCAGGCCATTATAAAGATTGAAGAGAATTTTCAGTACAAAATATGTATTGTTTCAAACCTGAGCACAACTTAAAAACTGAATTCTAAACCTGAACCTTAAAAGTTTGAGCCCACAAGAATAGGGAACTTTGACTGACAATGCACAGAAGGAGCTAAGAAAACTATATGAAAGATCGCTCCATTCTACTTTAAAATTGGATGACTCTAGTGATAAAACAAGCTCTTTGAAACATACATGGGTCCAAAGTTCACATTTCACCTTCCTCTTTGTCAATATTAAAGGGCTGAATGAATTATGGTGTGTGACTTCATACCACGTGTCTGACAGCCCAAAATCAATACGGTGTGCTACTGTGAACAATAATTCAGAGGCAATAAAACCTCCAATCGTCTGGATGATTTACTAGTTGAACTGAAAACCTTTAACAGCTTGGGCCTAGACCATTTTGTACATCAGGTAGTAACTGTAAAAAAGTAAGCTGTGCCAGTGAGTTAAGAAAAGCCACTATGATTATGTAATACATAGCTTCCATAAAGAAAAAAATTGCAAGGCATATTCTAGAAGGTCTTCTCCAATTTTTCTGATCATAAAAATCAGCTGGCACCTTCATTTTCAAAATGATACTTCTTTGGAAAATCTGCTTCTGATAGACCAACTGGGCTGAGCCCAGGATTCTATAATTTTTACAAGTGTCCCAGGTAACTTTGTGGTCAAGGAAGTTTGAAAAAGACTTTTATAGTAGACTCTATATTTCCCTGGTAGTTTCTCAAACTACTAGTCTTAAATCCTTTGCCCTTAATGTTGCTTACTTTACCCTGGTCCACTAGGGCTAAACATCTAAGACCTCCACTTCAGTTTATGCCTGCAGCTCTTAACATACTGAAAGATTAAAATAACCTCCAAACTAATAATCCTCTCTCTAGGCTCTTATGCAGATACCAGACTAATCTTCTAAAACTACTTTTGTAATTATGTTAATCCCTTGATAAAGAAAATATTTTGAGAACACAGCCAGTAAAAGCACAGGCTCTGCAGTAGACTTCCTACATTGGAATCTGAAATACACCAGTTACTTACTAGTGCTATAAGCTTGGCAAGATACTTAACTTCTCAGAGTTCTACTATCTTACTCATAAAATATGTAATTTGAGGTGTATACCCCTTAAAACTATATATATTAATCAAATTGTTAATCATGTAATCAAAATGAGATACTCCACAAGTATTGTCCCAGGTTCTGACACAGACTTAGTGGTTAATCAATAATAAATATTATTATTATACAGTGAGATAATAGCTTTACATACTATACTTTTTATCTTATTTCCTCATCTGTAATTCCTCAATCAGAAGCATCTACTTTGCCTAAATTAGATTAGAACTGTGAAGCAGTTTTAAAAATTATAAGAAACGACCAATGTTCAATTTTTGTTCTTGTTGTTTATTTAACTTAAAATAAGCTCTTGAACCCATAACAAAAACAAAAACAAAACAATGTTTTTGATTTATAGGAAGCAAGATTATCATGAAGTAAAAACTCTTGAGAATCAGAAAGAAAGGTCCAGAAAGAAGCAAAGCACAGAGTTCATGCCATAAAAATAGATTCAAAAAAGACAAGAGGGTAACCCTAACTATTCTACTCAACCTAAGACTAATTAGAATCAACAGGACTCAGGTGGGAAAACTCAAAGGCATAATAATTTGTAGGATATATATGGAGCTTGGAATGAGATGCTGAAGATAAGACCTGGGACTCTAGGAGGAGGAGAGGAATCGCATTTAGAACCCTGCCAGGCAAGGTCTGGCACCAGCAACAGGGAGCCAAGACAAGCCTACTGCTGACCCTGTAATAAGGAGCCCTGTGAGACTGTGAGGTGTGCTGTTTGTAGCTGCCTGATGAGGGCCTTCCTCTGACAGCAGTCTGCATGTCTCCCACAGAACTATCAGCAGAAACGACACTCTCCAAAAGCCGGGAATTCACTGAGTCCCATCCAAACCCTTCAATGTGGACGAACCTTTTTCAACAGTCTAAAACATTCATATGGTTCCCAGAACAATGGAGTGACTCCTCAGAGAAGTTGTGGAGTGGAAGGGAGTTCGTCAGCAATTATACTTGGGCTGATAATACTAAAACTTAGCCCAATTACATTTTGTTATTATAATGATTCCTTATTGCCTTTTGCACCATGCATAAGCCCAGGACCTCTATAATCTGGTCTTTAGAGTCCAATTATTTCATAATACTTCTCTCTTGCTCACAACATAAGTTATCCAGCCAAGTCAGATTATTCTCTCTCTGTCTGTAAACCACAATGATGCCAACTGATGTTTCCAACCATGCTTAGAACACATGCCTGTGTTTGCCTTTGTCTATTTCAAACCTACCCATTTTTCAATATTCGCCTTGTATCCAACTTTCTCCATAAATTTTCTATAACCAACCCCAGCCAACTCACCCATCTCTAAGCCACCATTATGCTTAGGTGAGGCTACACAGTTAGGCCCTCGAATATATATTGTGTTATGTCTTTCTCTTTGTATTTTGTGCATTTTTCTCATCTCTTCAAGTAGATTAGATGCTCATGGCAGTTAAAGGTTTTATCTTATTTGTCTTATGTGAGCTACACAATGACATTCCAAATTCTGAGTCATACAGTGGTACCAAATTAATATGTATTGATTAATTGATATGTTCTGAACACTGTAGGTCTATAAACCACTTCAGAGCACATAAAGTAACTATTTAATTGTTCACTAGCTACATTTCAAAAATGACAATTAAAATGACACCAATATAGAGGCATCTGGGTGGCTCAGTCCGTTAAATGTCCAACTTTGGCTCAGGTCATGATCTCATGGTTCAGGAGTTCAAGCTCCGCATTGGGCTCTGTGCTGACAGCTCAGAGCCTGGAGACTGCTTTCGATTCTATGTCTCCCTCTCTCTCTGCCCTTCCCTTGTGCATACTCCATGTCTATCTCTCAAAAAATGAATAAATGTTTTAAAAAAATTTTTTAATAAAACAAGAAAAATAAAATGATACCAATATCCCTTTGGTGAGAACAAGAAGGTACAGATTTCTCAAAGAAAAATATCTGTAAATCCATTATACTTCTGTGTTTTGCATCAAAATGTGTTACATATGCTTTTTTCACTTCTCTTTCCATGGGCACAAAACAAATCACCAGAAGTGTATGAAAATCAGTTAAAAATATTTTCCGACCTATAAAGCTCTCTAACCAGCTGTATCCCGAACTTTTTGTTATACTGACCCATCCTTACTATAATTATTTGTGCTACAGAGTTTTCAACATACTGAATTTTTCACAAAAATTTATAAAATAAAAATAAATATTAATAAAATAAGGGTTAGTAATATATGGTGACAATATTTCTTCTAGGGTTGATATCTAATTCCATTTAAATGCTGGTTGGTGTAAGTCAATGATCAGGGAGATAAAGACGACAATCCAGTTCCTTCAGAGTTTTTCATTTTATTTTCTTACCTCTGAAAAAAATAAACTATTTATTCCAGACAACCCTCTGCTAAATCCCTCTCATTTTCCCTTCTGCAGGTCTTCCACCCTGAATATGAAGAGAAAAATAAGTGCAGGGACATGATTGTACTGGATCTGTGGTGGGCACTGGATTCCAGCACACCCATTCCCATCCCATTCCTGGTCTTCAAGTCCTCCTAGTTCTGATAGAAAGAACTGTTGCCACTGGTCAAGAGTATCGGATATTTCAGTAATCTTTTTAAATTGGCCCAAGTCAAGCCAACTCTACATAGTTTTTCCAAGGAAATACAGGAAAGCTTATAAAATCTATTTATATGGGTTGTAACACACTAGAATATCTTACAAAATAGCAGGCTCTAAATGATAAAGGACTTTCTTGTATCTACTCTAATTTGACTGTAGTAGTGAACACACACACACACACACACACGTGCACGCACTTGCCCGCACTGAGGCAGCCATGAAGATGTGCTACTTGGATCAACCTTCAAGAAAGAGCTTGCCGTTCAGAAGCAAGGAGTCCAGTTATTGATAGCTCCCATGTTAGTGCCTTCAGTGTCCACCTCAGAGTTTGAGTGGAGGTCACACTCTTTGCCAATAGCTAATAGCCAATGATTGAGCATGGTGTAGGTACTAAAGCCTGGTTATTTCTGCCTAACACCATACTCCTCTATCCGCTATTTGATGGAGAGCTCCTTGTTGGTTTGACCATGGCTCTGTCTCATCTCCTTCACCACCCTGAGGCTCTCCTGCTCAATCATGCTCCATGTCCCTTTCCTTGGGGAGGTGTCAAAACTGTTTCTTCCTCCCTCTCACAGGCATTTCTCCCATTAAGCCTCTTGGACAGCTAATTCTGTCTCACTGTCTTAGATGATGCCAACTGCACATACACCAAATTTTTTTTATTTTATATTGCAATATTTGGGTTAAAAATTAATGTGTGTGTAATATCCATGTATACATACACGCACACATATAATTACCTCATGCACAGCATGAAGCAGAGCAAGTACTTTTTAGTTTTTAGGACTAGTTAGCTCATCTCAAATTTTCTATATGTTACTCCTCCCTTTTTTGTTAGAAAAGAAACCACCACTTCAGCAGAAACTAAATCATAGTGTTTTGATGTAAAGGAGCATAATAAGCAAATTTTTGTGTTACACTGAAGAAAGTCTGAAAACTGTTATTTCTTATAATCATTAGCTATTTGTAAAAGGTATTTGTAGGTTTTTTTGTGATAAATACAACGCAA
This sequence comes from Paguma larvata, assembly GCA_030068075.1. Taxonomy (NCBI): domain Eukaryota; kingdom Metazoa; phylum Chordata; class Mammalia; order Carnivora; family Viverridae; genus Paguma; species Paguma larvata. The sequence goes on from CM057823.1 coordinate 112,905,238, forward strand.
TAGAGTTTCATTAGGCTGCTAATAGAAAAACCCAATATTATTCCCTCAAATCCATATTAGGAAATTTGCACTCTTTCACTCTGAACCATACCCATTGTTATTAAGAAAAAATTAAAACATATCATTTTAATACTGTTCTGATCTTCATAAATAGCAATCATTAATAATGGCATAGGGAAAAACATCTATTGAAAAAAGACCTTGATTAAAAATAACTATTTTAAGTACAGCTATCAAAGTAGGTATTTTAAATAGGATGATCAGTGTTGGTGACCAGGAGAGAAACATCCACGTGAGTATTGTCCTTCAAGCAATCATCTTGGGAAAGCATAATTTATTCCAACAAAGCTATTTGATCAGGTGGTTTTCTATTTCACTTAGAGAGTTATCTTTACACGTAGCTTATAAACTATTGAAGAAAACAAGTCAGTAACTATAGTCACATATTTTTTAAATGCTCAAATAACTACCTTATTCATAGCACTTATTTCTAGGTAGCTTCCAAGTTTTTCCAAGAATGAAACACAACTCCAAAGAATAAAGACATGCCACACTTTCAGAGACATTTTTTAAAAAATATATTTCCCAAAAGAATTTTCAGAGAAGAAATTTCAAAAGTTTCAAACAATTTGCAGAATTTCTCGAATGAGCTAATAGTTCCCAACTATCAAATCTGAAAGAACAATATGTACATTCTTTCCTCTGTGTTTGCTAAATATTTGGTTTCTTACCTCTTGGGGATATGTCATTCATCTTTAGACTCCTCTCAAAATATTTAGAGCTCAATTTTCCCCCAAATAATGGTATTCGAAAGATGCTTGCATCCTTTGATGTTCCCCTGAATTTACAAGAAAAAAAAAATCTATGAGCCTATGGTAAATTTGGTCCTTTCTTATGAATAATAAGTTTTGAAGATTCACTTTCAAACACTGAGCTAACACGTTAGGTTGCCAGGTTAGACAAAGATGAATTAGAGATTTTAACCTGTATTACACTCAAGTAAGTAGTATCAATTAAAAGGATCAGACAGAGAAAGGAAAACATCAAACACGGCTCCGCAGGTCCTTCCTTGGTAAACCAGGGCCACCTTTCTAGACAAGAATGGATAAAGTGTCTAGGGGAGATTCACAGTGTCTTCACACAGAGGGAATACCCAATTATAAAACATTTTCATTTTATACCCCAGAGGCTTCCATAGTTTAGGAGACATCCTCCAGGGTGCCAAGTTCCTAATCTTAGTTTAATTTTTCTTAGCCTAGACATTATGCTGAAGGGATTTTCAAGATAAGGCTTTTCTTGCTACCAAATATCATCAGTCCTTTCTCACTGGGAACCAAGTGACATAGAGAATAAAGCTGCCTTATTAACTCCTTCCTCCCAATCACTTAGCACAATTTTAAATGTGGGAAGAACAAAAAGAAAAGAACAACCACAACAGTAACAACTCTTGAATTCCTGTCTGTCCATGATGTTATCTGATCTTGAGGTTTATGGTGGTTTAAAAAACAACGACAACAACAAAGTTGATGCACACCAAATAGTCAGAGATGGTAGGGAGAATCCTGTGACTCCCAGCGGATTAGCAACTAAAAATCACCTTCCAAGTAGACAAACCACGAATCTGCTAATAGAAGGGTCTATGATAGATTATGGTCCACCAATGACAATGTAAACATAATGGATCTGGATATCGCAATCCTCCAGTAAAGAATTTTAAAGAGTAAAAATAACATCTGTCAGTAAAAAGAAGCAAGTGCTTACAGCCATACTGGATGTTAAGAAGGAATGTAAGTTATTTAAAAGCCTTATTACAATCCAGTTTCTTGCAATGACCCTCAAGTTCCTGTAAGATCTTTTCAACAGTAGCTCCAGCTGTTCTCTGACTTTATCTTGTTTATTCTCCTCTGGCCACACTGCCAATTTTCCTTACACTGCTCCCACATGAACCGCTCTTCCTCTGACCAAGCACAAAGTCACTTCTGCAGGCTATTCTCTGGTGAATTTTTCTCAGTGGACCTATTCTCATCTTCCCTAAAGTAGCAAACCGCTCACATTGCCAACTGCATTTACCCAGTGTTACATTTAGTGCATCTCACTTACCATCTTTGCTAGATCTTATAATTTCCTTACTCGTTTTGTTTATTTTTCGTCTTCACCAACAGAATGTAAGTTCCAAGGGGATAAGGATTGTCTCCAGGAGTTTTATTAATACATCCCAAACATAAAATAGTCCCTGGCATATAACAGGTGTTGCAGAAATACTTACTGAATATACGTGCAATTCTAAATTTTTTTAAGTTTACTTTTATTTATTTTAAGGGAGACAGAGAGAGCAAGTGGGGGGAGGGGCAGAGAGAGAGGGAAACAGAATTCCAAGCAGGCTCCACACTGACACAGTGCAGAGCCGATGTGGGGCTCAAACTCCAGAACTGTGAGATCATGATCGGAGACAAAACCAAGAGTCAGACGCTTAACCAACTGAGCCATCCAGGTGCCCCAATAAATACGTAATTCTAAAGACAACAATAATGCAAGAAACACAGACATGGGACAATCAAGAAGAAAACACCAAATAATTTTAAATATACCTGAGAACATGTATTATAAACATGTAAAAAGTTCAGTAATTAATCAATTTGAACTCCTGGTTTAAAATCACACAGAAGAGATTAGAAGTCAAGAGTTTACAAAGACTAAGAACAAACTGAGGGGTGAGGGAGTGTGGGAGGGGGGAGAGTGAGTGACGGGCACAGAGGAGGGCACTTGTTGGGATGAGCACTGGGTATTGTATGGAAACCAATTTGACAGTAAATTTTTTTAAAAAAAATAAAAAACAAACAAACAAACAAACAAAAAAAGAAGTCGAGAGTTTAATGGATCAATTCTAATCTATTTATTGATAAAATAAGGCTACTTAGCATAAAAGGGAGTATGTGAGCCATGTAAGTTTAGCCTGGTCTAAATTCAAGCTCTATTACTTATTATCTAGATGAACTAAATCAAGCCCTTCGATTTCTCTTAGCATTAACTAACTTACCTATAAAGTAGGATAATAATGCCTACTTTATGGGTTTCTTAGGGCCATTCATATCAGATAATTCATAAGAACTACTGATCCCAGGGAATGATTAAATAAATTGATAATATTACTAAGAGTTTTTGGAAGAAATACAGAAGGAGGAGATCTCTGGCCCCTATCAGTAAATAACATAGTTGTTTAATTACAACAAAGAGGGTCACACAGTTCATAGAACTTAGATTTGTAGAGATACAGCTCCCTTATTTTTATTCATAATGAATCTCTCCATGAAATAGAAACTCAACTAAATTTGTATGTAGTTTAAATTTACTCCCACCCCATACCTTAAAAGGCCATGTGATCTCTCTATTAAAATTTTATTAATAAAAATATTTAACCTCCCACATAGCCACCGTATCACCTGTTTCCCTCCCTAACTGGACCTCCAAGGATATAAGAGGGAAAATACGGTTTACACATCCTTGTGGTAAAGCAAGCAAGAACATCCTTCATTTCAATGTCCTTCATCTTCTGGTCACTACAGTCTGATAGACTCTGATAATCCAGCTGCCTCTGGAAAACTCACGGTTGGCTTTTTGATTTTTGCTGTCTTCATAGGCTGCCAACCTTAGAGTGATTACCGTTTACTTCGTCCAGTCTCCCGGCTTAGAGTTTTCTACCTGCCTCTACTGTCTGTGGATCACCTTACCCTCCCCAGAAGCTTCCTGGTAACAGGCTGGTTGTCTCTCCTCTCAGGGTGCATGACACACAGAAGGGCATCTGGGTTGGTTATGTACATCTTCTCAGTACAAACTAGGTATATCGGTTGTCCAGAAAAATCCTAATTTTTGCCAATTGTCTCAGTGTGATTTCTTTCACTCTAGATAATGTTGCACTCCGGATAACAAGTTGGATTGTCACCCCCACAAAGCAGGTAAAAAAAAATGCTCTGCTCTTGACATACTGCTTACGTATGGAAGGTCTCTTTGCCTTGCATCAATCCCTTGGAAACCAAAAACCCAGAGAAGAGAAATCAGGATGCAAAAGCCCTACTGCTTTACTTTTGTCCTAGAGCTGTCCCTTTTCTTTGCTATCTTTTCTCCTCCTCCTTTTTCAGGATTTCTTCCACATTTCAGGAGATATCTATTAGCTGAGCCCTCCAGGCTGAATAAACAAATTCTGCTTAATTCCTTCCTAAAACAATAGGCTTGCAATAGTCTATGCTATTGCATAATTCTGTTTTTTTTTAATGACAGAGGCAGAACATTTGCCACATATTCCCTGTTTTGCCAGAGCTTATTCTGTCTATTGGGTCATATTGCGGGGGCTAAGACTATAATACCTATGTTACTCAACCTAAAGTGTTTTCTTTTATTAATTTCCTCTTAATGATTTTTTCAATCTTACACCAATCCAACTGAGACCTTCTTCAAAGAGATTAACTTCAATTACTTAAATACCAAAGGCAAGAAAGAAAGTTCCATAAATTATAAAGTGACTATGTCTCAATCAAAAGATGAAACCAGAACTGAAGTGAAGCTGCAAAGAAGTTAACAGTTTACTTCAGAATTGCCTCCACATTTTTAATTGGTATCTTCCTTCCCACTGAGCCACATTCACCTTCAAGTGTCCTACCAATCATTTCTCAGCCAGATTGTTCTTCTCCCTAAACCATGTACTTTGCTTTTGAAAAAATATTCTTGGGGTACCATTTTCTCTTCTATCGATACCTACTTCCCAATAATAAACAGTCGGGAAAGCTCTAACAAAAAATAAAGAGTAGGCATGTTATAATGCAAGAGAAATAACGTGAGTCTGGAAAAATGAGTATCTAACTTTTGTATACTACGGTAGGCAGCGATAAGGAAGGACAATTGGGAAATGACTTTTAAGTGAGCCAAAGAACGGTGTCTTCCATAGTGACTACTCATTCCCAGTGTCCCTATAGGTTATATGACAAGAAAAATAATGTTAGGTAAATTTATTATTATTATTGTTATTATTATTATTATTTTATTATAGGGCAATCCTTTACTTTTAGACACTTTCACAAAGAGGTTTTCAGTAACTAATCTTTCCAGGGGAGAAAAGAGAACATGAAAATCGGCTTCCAGCCATCAGCAGCTGTTCTGCTCAGGACCTCAGATGCTCCCGGCCGAAGTGGTCAGGAAGAGGCATGCACTTCCTTTTATAAGCTGATATTGTTGCCTCTTGATGACCCTTCCACTTTTTATTTTCTGCCAAAGCAGACGTTTTAATGAAAGACAACATAAAGATCTTAGAAACGTGTTTTTATAAATATAGTTCACGTTAGTAATTTTTTTCAAAGAGCCAGAAATCCTGGGGCTTGCATCATTTTCCAGGAAAGATTTCAGCTGTAGCCCACCTCCAGAAATCACACAAACATAATACACGCATATTACATAAAAATGTGTCATTTATACACAAAGAAGGGAACTAGAAGGGAATTCTTAGCTACTTCTTTTTTTTTCTTCTATATAACAATAATTGTGATTATATACATTGGTAAGATCTAGAGATATATCAAAATAATAAATTAATAACATTTATCAAACACTTAGCATATGCTTAGCATAGCATAGAATAAGTGGTTTCATGTGGTTATATCATTTAATTTTTTATACCAATTCACACTTGACAAATGAAGATATGAAGCCCCACAGAGGTTAAACAACTAGCTCATGGTTGCACAGCTAGAAAGTAGCCCAGCCAGGACTCAAACCCTGACCATCTGCCTCCAGAGCCTGCACTCCCCACCACCAGCCCACATTGGTCTCCAGGATCTGGATGACAAGGAAGGGAGAGGTAATAAGATAAAGTCAAGGAAATATCACATGCAAGACCAAAATGAATGTCAATGTTATAGAAGCAAGATCCTGAAAGAACTTCAGGAAACACTACACGGTAGTTAAGCTGCCTTTTAACACTTAAACTTGAAGTAAACTTGTTCTTAAAGTTTAGGGACACTGGGAACTAGAGGAGGTTGTGTCAGACACTGTTCTTTGGCCAACTCAAAAGTCATTTTATGACTGTCCTTCCTACTGCTGCCTACTATCGAATCCAAAGTCTAGCTGCCCATTTTCCCAGACTCACAGTAATATGTTGCCATGTGACTAAGTTCTAGCCAAAGAGCTATGAATCAAAAAGGGAAATCTAGCAGAGTTTCTGGGAAAGATTTTGTTTTTGTTTACTGACGTTAAAAAAGAAAAAGGTAGGGGCGCCTGGGTGGCTCAGTCGGTTGGGCGGCCGACTTCGGCTCAGGTCATGATGTCTCAGTCTGTGAGTTGGAGCCCCGCGTCGGGCTCTGTGCTGACAGCTCAGAGCCTGGAGCCTGCTTCACATTCTGTGTCTCCCTCGCTCTCTGCCCCTCCCCCACTCATGCTCTGTCTCTCTCTGCCTCGAAAATAAATAAACATTAAAAAAATAAATAAATAAAAATAAAAAAAAAAAGAAAAAGGTAATAGATAGCACCACCCCTTTCTCCCTGCTTTCCGCCTTGTATATTGGCATAAAGGCAAGGATTGCAGCAGCCACCTTGAGAACTAAAGTCAAAAAAGGAAGCTGAAGAGGGACCTAAAGGGGATCATTCTAAGTGAAATAAGTCAAAGAAAGACAAATACCATATGATTTCATCAGTATTGAGAAAAGTAAGTAAACACAACAAAACTAAAAACCACAACAAAAAACAAAAAGCAGAATCAGACCCATAAATACAGAGAAGTGATTGTTGCCAGAGAAAGGTGGGGATGAGCAAAGTAGGTAAGAAGGAGAGGAAGATACAGACTTCCAGTTATGGAATGAATAAGTCATGGGAATAAAAGGGACAGCATAGAGAATATAGTCAATGATACTGTAATGGCATTGTATGGTGATGGATGGTAGCTACACTTGTGGTGAGCATAGCATAACTTACAAACTTGTTGAATCACTATGCTGTACACCTGAAACTAACATAACACTCTGTTTCAACTGCACTCAAATTAAAAAAAATTTTTTTGAATTAAAAAAGTTTTTAAAAGGAAACTGAGAGGGTGGAATAGACATATCAGAGACTTGTACAGAGAACGTAGATTCCGGATTTCACTGTGAAGAAGTTGACCCACGACCAGCCCTCACCCACCTAGAGATTTGGTTTGTGAGAAAAATAAATCTTATTTGATTACACCTCTGTTTTCAGCAGAATGTATTCCTAACAGACATAAGGCTTTAACGAATTGGATCAATTTTTATTTCATTTTGTCAGAGTAAAATCAGCCTCAGTTGGATTTTAGGAGTTTCAACTAAATGATTAATGGATTATTTATTACATCTGTTGCCCTCTCATTTCCAGTGGGTAAAGTATTTTGTGAGATTAAAGATAATACCAGTGAGCATAGAACAAACTATCGGTAGATTATGGATATTTTTTAGTTTTGAAAGTCAATCTTAAGCGTATTTTAAGGCCTATGTGTATTTCTTCTCCCACAAGATCTCTCAGTGTTTTATTTTTCATCATTTTAAAGTCATGAAAAACAAACTTGTTTATGACACATTGCAAAAATAAAAAGCGACACGTGTTTGCTTTCTCTGTAATCAAAAACAGTTAAAGATGTTGCTTTAAAGACTGCAAATGCCTAGATCACCATGGTAATTGAGTATTCTAATACATAAACTATCCAATTAATTACTCACAAATATCAAGCATCTACTATGGGTTCATTCGTGGGCTAACCTAGGAATGTAATAAAAAGATTTATTTTTGGTAAAATGGTTTTTTTCACTATGGCCCTTTCATTTATGTTAATCATTGCTTACGTTAGATATTGTGGATTTCAGAAACAAAGTTTCTCAAACATAAGGGAGCATAAGGATTGTCCAAAACACTTATTAAAGATGCAGATTCCTAGTCTTAAACTCTAAATTCTGATTTACTAGATCTGTGGTAGCTTCCAGTGATCTCCTTACTTCCTAAGCCCCAAGAAATTGGGGAAATGGAATTTGAATCAATGGAATGGCATGTGAACAACTGTCCTGAAGAGCAGGCACGACCTTTCTAATTCTCATTGTCCAGGAAGGTTCTTAATCACTTAACATAGAACATGCTGATGAAAAGGAATATAGGATTTCTACATTCAGTTTTGAATATATTAAAGTATAACATATATAATAAAAAGTATAAAGTGGTTTTTTGTCTTTGCTGTTTTTGTTTTAGTTTGTTTATTGTTATTTGTTCTCACAGAGTTAACATTACCACACTGTCATAATTGAAAGATATTAACTATAATACAAGTTCTGACAAAATTAGAAATTTTACATGTTCTTTTACATTTATTGAAATTTATGGTCCGTCTTGATATTTGTTTGTCAGGTCAGTTACACTAAATTGACTTTATTGTAAGCAAAATCTCCATTTTAATCTTTCCCATTCATTTAAAGCCATAATTTTATTAACGTCTCTCCAGCATTCATTCACATGCAGATAATTTCAGAGGAAAGTCTGTAATTCAAATTCACATTTGCCAATAATTGGAATTACAACAAGAGCAATTGATTACAATCTTCTTCAACTCTCTTTGATCTTCTCTCAAGAGGTAGAATCTTTGAGGATAAATACTTTTGCTTTTGCTTCCTTTATTCAATTGCTCTCATCTCTTTCATTTCTTATGGGGTCTGATGTTTTCCATCACTGAGTCTAAAGTAAACTATTTATATATGATTGAGAAGAACCTCACATCATAAAAAAAATGAGAGTGTAAACTTTTCTCCACGTTCAGGAGAATGGATGAAGTATTCTAACACACTGAATATCAGAAGAATGATGAATATAAAAGGAGGGACTAGAATAAAACTTACTGGCTTTGAATGAAACATCCACTAACAGATACATCAGAAACATGTCTTATTGACCTGTGAGACTAAAATTGCCCTTTAGCTCTTCATCTTCTTTAAGCACACCCTCTCAATTACCCTCATCTCTCTGATCTAGCTCTTTCCAGACTTTGAAACTGCATTTACTTTTCCTTCCTCTGTGTCTCTGACATTTATGCAATGGGTCCTCCCTGCGGCTCTGTCGCTGCCTTAGATTGGCCTCTATCTTTTTCGTTACTTTTTTTTATTCAAGTAAAATTAACGTACAATGTTATAGTAGTTTCAGGTGCACAAGACACTGATTCAACAATTTTATACCTTATTTAATACTCACCATGATAAGTATAGTCACCAACTGTCACCATAAAATGTTATTACAGGGGCTCAGTCAGTTAAGTGCCAGACTCTTGATTTCATCTCAGGTCATGATCTCATGATTCATGAGACCGAGTTCCGCAATGGGCTCTGCAGTAACAGTGCAGAGCCTGCTCAGGATTCTCCCTCTACCCCTCTCTCTGCCCCTCACCCATTTATGCTCTCTCTCAAAATAAATAAAAATAAAAATTTATTACAAGATTATGACTATATTCCCTGTGCTGTACTTTTCATCTCTTATCCAGTTGTAAAATAAATAAGTCATGGCCTCTCTCTTTTCCTCAGTCACCGCCTCCACCAGAGGCTCCTTCATCTCACACATTTCTCCCTGGAGTTACTCTCCTTGCCTCCAGTTGACCATGTTCCAAACTGCTGATATAAACTTGTTCAAAAAATGTTTGTAATATCATTTTTCTGCTTAAGTATCTGTAGTCCATTCTCTATCTTTGAATCATGACAATTTTCTTTGTTCTTTGCATAGATTTTTCTTATCTCAAACCACAGCATCCAAACAATTGTGTAGGGGTCTCCTCTTAGCCAAAAGAGGCAGGGGATATGAGGTGGGGGCCAGAAGACTCAGGAACAGGAGGCAGTGACACATTTTTACAAATCTAGTGAGTGCCAATTATTTTGCAAAACTGCATTATATATGCTTATTTATTAAAATCCATACTCTAAATCAGGCTGTTTCAATAAGCAATTCTAATTGGTCAGAAAGTAATAGTAGCATTTTAAGGCTCATGACAGATAGGCAGGCAAATGTGGTCAGGGTCTGAGGCTTTCAAAGATAATATCGCAAAGGAGATTAGGAATCTAAACAAGAAATCCTGATTATGAAATGGCTACTTAGGTATATGAGAAAAGCAAAAACAATGTAGTTACACAAAACGAATTTCAAAATCTTTGGATTTTAAAAACTTTATACTGAAGAATAAAAATAAACAGAGAAAATATCAAAGGATAAAAATTAAGGTATGGTATCATTCAATAAATCTGTAACAGAAAGGCCGAAGCCATAAAGAGCTGATTGGGAAGACAGTTCAAGGCCGTACGTAGCAACAAAGCTTTTTAACATGGTCAGAAATGAGAAAAGAACAAGGGAAGACTAGATCTGCTTTGAGGACAAATAGTGTCCTGCTGATGGGTAGCAGTGAGAAAGCAAAACATCTCAGCTTTATTCTTTTTTCTCTGTCAATAAGACTACAAAACCAAGAGTATAAAACCTTCTAGGATTCAGAAATCAAAGCTCAAGAGAAAAAATGCAAGAGAGCCAGGCAGTAAAGCTCCTTGCTAGGCAAATTATGCTTCAGACTTGACGACAATGCCATGAAATCTTTCTCTTATCTTAGCACATAACATATCTTATGTATAACTGAGAAGAAAAAGGTTGCACATAGATTTATTGTGGTCACAAGACAAAGCACAGAGTAAAAGGTAAAATATAATGATAAATCATTCACGGTGAGATAAAATACATCTGCCAGTTTTTCTCATTACTTACTCTCTGGGAAAGATAGTACTGAGGTGGGTTTCTACAAAGAAACAAGGCAGAGTACAGCCAGACCATTATTCCTAACCTCAACCAGAACTTGCACAGCAAGAAACTGTACCATAACTTGGAACCATGAAGGGTGAAAAGGCATGTGATTACCATGGCAACTTTTGCTGTGAGGCAGGGTTGCAGAGCAGAGTATTGAGATAAGGAAGGATGTGCTGACTCCCACAGACTAAAGCATGAAGCGGTGTGTACAACTGGCATACTGATTTTTAACTCTATGAGATATAAACATGAAACAACTTTTTTTTCCCAATTTCCGATTAAAAATCCTTTGATGGAGCTCTCTCTCTTGAGTGTTAACTACATGCTAAGTACTTCCTACTGCTCCAGAAACTTTTGGTTACCCAGACTTAGTCCAGTCCATTTTAAAACTCCAAACTCATCCAATTCTGCGTTTTCCCCTTTCCTCCTGTGAAGATGGGTGTTGTAGCCATGTGAGTTATATGAAAAAGAGGAGGTGTTCCAGTCTTATGACACCTCACCTGCCTCTTGATGGCACTGACAGCTGTTGTGTCTCCTCCCTGCATGATAGGTGTCCACGCTCTCACACATGGATTGCATGTGAGTACCTCAAATGAGCCCTGCAGAGATGTCCCACTGCAGAATTCCCTGAAATAATATCTGATTCTGAAGCAACTTATTCCATCAACTCCCCGTCCTGCAGCAAGCCACCAACCAACAGTCTGGCAGTCTGCCCTCTGGTGCACTTCTAGAAACTCACATATCTTTGTCAATCTAGCTCTTCCCCTTCCCTTCTCTCTCCAATACTTTTTTCTCCTGATCAGATAGACACAAGGACAGATCAATCAGGCCACTCTTAGGCAGATGAGATACAGCTAGATGACTTACTAGATTCTGTTTCTTGCAGGTATCCTCGGTTCCCTTGGGCCCGCAGCTCATTCTCCTTGCTTCCAAAATGTAAGGGGACAGCCTCCCACCATCCAAGTGCTCCCTACTGAAGTCCATAGTCTGGCATCCTTTCTTTCTCCTCCATGTTTCCTTAGACATTTTGGGAGCTAAATGGAGAAGGGGTGCAAGATGGTTAACTCTAGTTAGACCTTATCCCTGATAAGCCCTAGGGAGATAGATAGTTCCAATTTTGAGTAATTTGAGGGCGGATTTTATCAGAATGTGTGATACTTAGTGCCTCTTATCCTCACTTGGGCATTAGCTGCAACTGAAGAACAGAGATGATTCCACTCATCCTTTTAACTTACACCAGTAATAGTGGCTTTAAAGATGGAATGGATTTTTATCATTTCCCGCAAATCTTGTTTTTTGGAGGAAGATGATATTCCTCCCTAAGAGAAGCTCGGTGATTTGCCCAGCTCAGATCCACATGAATGGCAAAACTAGACCTATCTTTTTTACAACTTTCTTTCCTCTCTGCTGTCAGTAGCCACCTTTATCCTTTATTAGTGGTACTATTAAGACCCTTATCCTTGACAAATACCAGATTTGGAAATATATCTTCAGACATTGACAAATGCCAGAGTCCAGCTCCAGCAAGCCCAGAGGTCCCCAAAGGAGGAATGGTGTCGGCGAAAGGAATGACTCAAGAGAGCAGCGTGGTCTCTGGAACCAGGTAGCCAGGCGTCTCCGCCCTACTGATCCCAGTATTTTTACTTAAAGGTAGTAAGTGACATTACATCAATGAGTGACAGTCCATCAGTAAGCATAGTTTGCTATCTTTAACAACAATGTGTTTTTATCAGCAAAGTAGAGATTTCCTCAATCTTGCAGGTTGTTTTCAAGTTAATTAACATATAAATTTAAGGCAGTGGGAGAGAACAGGGTGTTACCTTGAGGCTTAAGTTAATTATCTATAAACAGGCCAGGAGTCATTCTGCCTATTCTTCCAACTATAATGGGGGAGGTGCAACCCATCTGGCAAGGACAGAATTCCCAAAGCTTGCCCTTTGCTTAGAATGAGTACATTTACATAGTCTCCTTCAGATGTTATCCATCAATGCACTGCATTCCAGGCCCCCTTTTTTATTTGAATGCCATAAAAAAAAAGAGCATTATATTCTTTGAGGCCAACCAGGGCAATTCAAGAAATCCAGGCCTGAAAGGCTATTTAGAAGGAGATGGCATTGGGGCACCATTTGATTGGCAAGAGTCTTTGCAAAGTCTGCCTTTTCACGCAGGAAAATGTCTCGACCTGTGAGCCCAAGATGGCTCCCAACAGACAAAGTTAAAAAATCAAGGTCCAAACTAAAGGGAAATACTAATTGCTTATATAAGGAAGATACAAATAAATTATGGAGTATTTTGACATGTACTTATATGTCTATAATCAGGGCTTCAAAGCACTTTGCAAATTCTATGAGGGATTTTTATCTTAGTGTTGTAGCAGGCAAGTGCCACCACTTTCATGCCAGATCATTATACTAATGAAAAGAGCAGGAAACTGACACCACAACATATCAAAATGACTCAGAATCCATTGAACAGCAAGACCAATCTGGATCAATAGCATATCAGAAGGCAATGGCTCTTTCTTCAGCTTAGGCTAAAGAATTACCAGAAGTGGAGAGGGGCACTGACAAAATAGAAAAACACAAAAACCACAGACAGTAAAATCTTACTATGACTCTCAAAGCAAATAAACTGAACCTAATCATGATGTGTAACATGGACAATACAAGCTCACATACTTTAACACTTTTAACACCAATTCATAATGGACTCCTATGTTACAACAAAAGAAACACTGTTGCTCCAGGAATTTACCTAGTTTACAAATTCTTTTAGGAATCCCTGCCCAGATTACCATACAAGTACTCTTTTTGAACTTTTCTCTTTTGAGACACTGCTAAGGCTCTGTCAAGATGGTGTTCTCCCTTAGCCAGAAGGTTTGTCTGATAAACGAGCTTTCCTGGTGTTCTTCACATGGGGACTTCAAAGGTTTGTAAGCACATAGGAGCAGAAGCCAAACTTTACAGGGAATCATTACAGGTTGAACTGGGTCTCTCCAAATTTATATATTGAAATCCTAACCCCCAGCATCTCAGAATGTGACTGTATTTGGAGATAGGGTCTTTAAAGAGGTAATTAAGTTAAAATGAGGTCATTGAGGTGGGCCCTAATCCAATATGACTGATGACCTTAAAAGGAGATTAGGATACAAACAGGCACAGAGAAGGAAGACCATGTGAAGATACTGAAGAAGATAACCACCTACAAGTCAAAGAGAGAGACCTTAGAGGACACTAATCCTGCTAACACATTGATCTCAGACTTTCAGCCTCCAGCATTATAGAAAACATATTTCTGTTCTTTTAGTGAGCTAGTCTGTGATACTTTGTTATGATAGCCCTAGAAAACTAATACAGCCATGTTAAGAATTTTGGTTTCTATTCTAACTATAATTAGAAAACCTCTTATTTTGGTCCATTTGGGCTACTGTAACAAAAAAATAATACAAACCAAATGGCTTATAACTAATAAACATTCATTTCTCACAGTTCTAGAGTCTGGAAGTCCAAAATCATGGCACCAGCAGAGTCGGTGTATGGTGAGAGCCAGCTTTCTAGATGTACTGTAACCACATGTGGCAGGATGGAAGAGCTAGTCATTCAGGCTCTTTTTTATAAGGGCATTAATCCAAATCATGAGGGTTCCAACCTCCTTTTCTTTTTTTAGAGGAGATGACATTTTAATTTTTAAAATTTTTTTCATCACAAGTGTACTCTTTAATCCCTATCACCTATTTCACCCATCACTCCACCCACCTCATTTTTATCCAGAGAAGTTAAATGTCTTTTAAATGTTAAAATAAAACAAAACTGGAGGGCTCTGTCCCCATAACGTAATCAACTCCCAAAGACCACACCTCTTAATACCATCACTTTGGAAGTTAAAATTTCAGCATATGAAATTCGTAGGGAGACAAACATTCAGACCATAGAACCTCTGAAGAATTTCAGCCTAGAAAAGAATTGGGTAATAATATGACCAATTTATATTTGGAAACATTGATTAGACAACAGTGTGAAAAACAGATTGGAGAGGTATAGACTGGATTGTGCAGACTAGTTCGAAAACCATTGCAATAATCTATGTGATCAGTAAAGGAAGCAGGCTTTGGCGGTGGTTATGGGGAAGAAGAGGGTAAAGAGGAGAGAAAATGACAAATTTAATAGATGTTAAAGAGAAAATCTGATATAATTTGATGTTGAATCTCCCACAGAATTGATTATGATTTAGCTTCAGGTAAATTTGATAGAAAACTCAAAAAATGGCTTAAACAAGACAGAAGTTTGCTTCTATTTCATATAAATTAAATCTCTTGATAAGTAACACAAGGGTTCAGTTTCCTTTTACTGCTCCATTAATATTCTTGGCTTGTTACTTTTCATTCAAGATGGTGACTGAAGCTCCAGCTACATTATATAGCAGGTATGGGGAAGAAAAAAAGAAAAGTAGGCAATCCTGTGTTTTTAGAAGACTTCTGAAAAATCCCATAGAACACTTGTACTTATATCTTATTAGCTAAAACAATGACCGCATCTAGTTGCAATGGAAAATGTTGACTTTTAATTGGATTCATTGCAGCCCCCAATAAAATTAGAGATACTTTACTAGAGAGAAAGAGAAAGATGAATATTAAGTTTGTCTCCACTCAAGAAGTCCTTCTACAACAATTCTAAGCAAAGCAGTAAATTAGTTTTATTCTGACCCATGGTCATTGACTGCCATGCCAAAGAACTAGATAGGATCCAATGAGCACTCAGTGTAAATCAATCCCTACAGGATGTTAAAGTACATGCCCTGCATTGGGGGAGTTAGCATCATTCTTGTATAAGAAGACATAAGGGAAGATATTAATAAGAACAATAGATTGAGGTTATACTAATGCTTAAGCTATCTTCCTTCACTCTACATCTCCCACCTGAACCACTTGCACAGTATTCATAATGAAACAAGTACAAAATTCAAAAACCCAAAGGGAACTACATTTTAGTTTTTAAAAATTTATTTAAATCTAAATTTTAAAAAAACATGAGGTTAACTGGGCCGCTTGGGTGGCTCAGTGGGTTAAGTGCCCAACTTTGGCTTAGGTCATGAGCTCTCAGTTTGTGAGTTCAAGCCTGGCATTGGGCTCTGTGCTGAGAGCTCAGAGCTTGGAGCCTGTTTTGGATTCTATGTCTCCCTCTCTGTCTGCCCCTCCCCTGCTCCTTCCCTGTCTCTCAAATATAAATAAACGTTAAGGTTTCTTTTTTTAAAGCATGGGCTTAAAACATAAAATGATACATTTTCAGAAATGGAAATGGTATCTCAGAAAATAGAAGACAACCTCCTTACTTCTAAAGATGAAGGAACTAATATCAGAGAAGGTTAATTAATGCCTTCTGAATGTTAAACTAAAGCAGAGCTGGAGAGTGAACCCACAATTCTTCATTCAATGCTTGTTTCATTGTAGCACTAATCTCCTTTACTGGTACCATTAGTTTATTTGCAGTACCTCAAAACGCCAAGCTAAAATGGCGAACATCTTTTTATGCTTTTTCTTCAAAAATTTGTTAAAGTTTTTTTTTACTTTGAGAGAGAGAGAGAGAAAGCAAGAGAGCATTAGTGGGATAGGACAGAGAAGAGGGAGACAGAATCCCAAGCAGGCTCTGCCTTGACACAGCACAGAGCCAGACACAGGGCTCAAGTTCATGAACCACAAGATCATGACCTGAGCCACAATCAAAAGTCGGATGTTCAACCAACTGAGCCACTCAGATGCCCTCAAATTATTTTTAATTTACTGCTAAAAACAGAAACTATGGCACTGAGTCTTCATCCACATAGAGAACAGCAAGCTCCCTTGGAGTAGATTTATTTTAATCTACATAAACACACAGATTGCATACTTAAGACAAAAACACAATTCGAACTTTGCTAAAATCTCCTGCATTTCCTAGTCAATAGCATTTAGCACGTAATATGTCCAACTCATTCCCTATCCCTTTCTCTATCATATATCCAACGTACACTCGGGCCATATATTAAGGTATAGTCACATATGCTGTGCATTTTTGTAGCTTTTCAATTTGTTAAGCATCTTCCTGGAAGGTCTAATCCCTTCGTTCTTCATCTTCCTTCTTACTGCCCCCCATCACCCTAAACAGAGCAGTTGTCTTCCATGATGCATTCACAACACTCTGTGCCTCCATTATAAGCACTTTTCACTTTATAATATAATTAATGCATATATGTTCTCCCAACGGAACCTTAGTTCCTTGAGTACAGGAGCATGTGTTATGTATCTTTATAAAATCAGAACCAGCTACAATGGCACATAGTAGGAGCTCAACAAAAGACTCTTAAGTCATGGATAAGAAATTTTAGCAGAAGATCCTAAAGTCTCTTCAAAGTTATGGGTGTTTTTTCTTTTCTTTTTAAAGTTTATTTATGTATTTATGTATGTATGTATTTATGTGTGTATGTATGTATTTATTTATTTATTTATTTATTTATTTATTTATTTATTGAGAGAGAAATGGAGAGAATACACGCAGAGGAGGGGCCAAGAGAGGAAGACAGAATCTCAAACAGGCTCCATACTATCCCATCAACATGGAGCCCTATGCAGGGCTCAAACTGATGAACCAGAGATCATAACCTGAGATGAAATTAAGAGCGGAAACTTAACTAACTGAGTTACCCAGTCATCCTTAAATGTTACTAGTCAATTCAATCTACATCTGTGTTCAGAAATGCATCAATTGCATAAAACAAAATATACCAGCTACAACTATTTTTCAACAAATGTTACAAATGTTTCCTTCCTATCAGTATCTCTGGAATTTGGAAAATCCCATCAACTATTTCACTGTTTAAATCAGTCCCTCTATTCAGCAACATACAGAAAAATGAACCTGGACCACTTTCTTATACCATCTACAAAAATAAACTTGAAATGGATGAAAGACCCAAACATAAGACAGGAAGCCATCAAAATCCTTGAGGAACTTCATTGACCTCGGCCACGGCAGTTTCTTACTCAACATGTCTCCAGAGAAAAGGGAAACAAAAGCAAAACTGAACTATTGGGATCTCATCAAAATAAGAAGCTGCACGGCAAAGGAAACAATCAGCAAATCTAAAAGGCAATGGACAGAATGGGAGAAGATATTTGGAAATTACACATCAGATAAAGGGTTAGTTTCCAAAATCTATGAAGAACTTATCAAATTCAACACCCAAAAAACAAAAAATCCAGGGAAGAAATGGGAAAAAGGCATGAATAGACACTTTTCCAAAGAAGACATCCAGATGGATAACAGACATGAAAAAATGCTCAACATCACTCATCATCAGAGAAATACAAATCAAAACCACAACGAGATACCACCTCACACCCGTCAGAATGGCTAACCTTAACAACTCAGGCAACAACAGATGTTGGTGAGGATGCAGAGAAAGGGGCTCTCTTTTGCACTGCTGGTGGGAATGCAAACTGGTGCAGCCACTCTGGAAAACAGGAGGTTCCTCAAAAAATTAGAACTACCCTCTGACCCAACAATTATACTACCAGGTATTTATCCAAGGGATATAGGTATGTTGTTTTAGAGGGACACATGCACCCCAATGTCTATAGCAGCACTATCAACAATAGCCAAAGTATGGAAAGAGCCCAAATGTCCATCAACAGATGAATGAATAAAGATGTGGTATATGTATACAATGGATATTACTTGGCAATTAAAAAGAATGAAATGTTTCCACTTGCAACCACATGGATGGAACTGGAGGGTATCATGCTAAGCGAAATTAGTCAGAGAATGACAAATATCATATGACTTCACTCATATGAGGAATTTATGATATGAACATAAGGGAAGGGAAGCAAAAATAATAGGGAGAGGGACAAAACATAAGAGACTCTTAAATATAGAGAACAAAAAGAGGGTTGCTGGAGGGATTGTGAGAAGGACAATAGGCTAAATGGGAAAGAGGCATTAAGGAATCTACTCCTGAAATCACTGTTGCACTGTATGCTAACTAACTTGGATGTAAATTTTTAAATTAATTAATTAATTTTAAAAAATCAGTCCCTCTATTAGGCTTTCCTCAGCAGAAGTGAAAACAGGCTATGAGTTCTTGATTTCTGGCACTCTGCTCTACTAGGATGAGCTTTCCTTTTCTGAATCAACAAATAATCAAATCTCTGCCTCTTCTACCCTACAATTTATACAGTGACATTTTCTAATGATAATTGCTTTGTAAGGAGTGGATTGTTTCAGTGCTAAAACCTATTTGCTGAAACAGGACAAAGAGATGTCTAGCAATGTCATGAGCACCCAGGCCATGAAAATTGTGTTTCGTATAGGTGAAATGTTTTGGCCAGTATTACATAGCCAAAATTACCTCTGACATTTCCAAATGTCACAGCCAATCCAGTCTTAACAGCAACGTTTTAAAATCCGTTGTAAGGAAGACTTCCAAAAGTCAAGTCTAAACTAAGGAAACATAGTGATTTTAGCTCAGGGCCTCTCAAAAAAAATAAATAAAAGTTACTTCAACATGCATTTGGAAAATTCATTATCAATACTTTGAGAATCTCCAAACGGTTCAATATAAAAAATATTTAATGTTATTTTGGTGAGAACCTGTTACTAATGCTTTCATCTCTTAGATCCCAACATGGCTGAGGTAGCTTTACTCTGTTTTGTGACTACAGACTATCAGCCATGACATCCCACTAAATCCCTGTTACATACCAAATATCTGTAACCCCCCTCCGACCAAATTCATATGTTGAAACTCTATCCCCTCATGTTAGGGTTTTAGGAAGTGGGCCTTTGGTAGGTAACTGGAACTAGATAAGGTCATGAGGATGGAGCCCTCATGAATAGGATTAATGCTCTTACAAGACTCATCAGAGAGCTTGCTTCTATGCTCTGCTCTCCATCATGTGCTCTTAGCAGAACCTGACCATACTAGCACTCTGGTCTTATACTTCCAGGTTCTAGTTCTGTGAGAAATGAGTTTCTATCATTTGTAAGACACCCAATCTGCAGGTACTTTGTTATAGAAGCCTGAACTGACTAAAACAACCCCAACTACAGTAACACATGCTGCAAGCCTCGTCTTACAAAGTATCTCATCCCCTGGCCATATAATTGGACTAAAAATCAGCAGGTGACCTAATCCAGGCCAATCAGAATCATTCCATGAAACTACATAAATTCCAAGAGACGCTCATCTCTTTCCTCAGTTGTAGATCATTGGACTGGGATGATATCTTGCCGAAGATGTCTGTGGCTATGCCACCATTTCCCCCACCATATGAAGAAAGCCTGTCTATTGTGAGAAGCCAACATACCAATACAAACAGAATCAAGTGATGGAAGAAGACGGGCTGGAAAGAGAGCAAGAAAAAATATTATTCTTTGAATCTTTATGTTTTTAAAGATAATCACACCCTCTTGGAATTCTTAGTTACATAAATGATTCAACAAACTTCCATTTTTAAACTAGTTTATTTAAGTTACTGTGTTTACAATAGAAAGATATCATAGTCATAAAATTTAGCCCACCTAAACAAAAAGAGAATTCACATTTAGCAAAGCAAGTCTTAAAGATTGCTTTGAAGGTTCAGTCATGTATTGCCATGTGATGTTCTTAATAACATAAATGGATTTAGATAATCTCATTAATTACATAATACTAGAGTTCAACTAGAAAGTCCCACTGCAGCAATCATAAGCATACATTATTTTATCAATGTCAGGATCTATCCAGACACCACTTGCCTTTGTGCATGATTATACAAAAAGATTTTGAAGCTTTTACAGGATAGGAACGTGTATGATTTCACTTTCACAGCTCCTCAGGTGGGTCAATTTATGGGAATAATTTCTGAGCTCAAAAATATTAAAATATTTGTCCTCTCCTTCCAGAAGTCAAACAATCAAAATAAAAATGATTTTGTTATTTTATAAGTGGTACAGTAAAGTGAGTGAAATCGTGGCCTCCAAAAGTTATATCCACATGCAACTTCAGAATGTGACCTTACTTGGAATAAGGATCTTTGCAGAAACAGGGCAGACTCTCAAAATGAAATCACCCCAGAATAGGGAAGATCTTTTATACGGAAACAAAAAAGGAGAAGACAAAGATGGATGTAAATAAGGCCATGTGAATTACAGGCAGAGACTGGAGTGATAGAGCTGCAAAACAAAACCACGGATTGCTGGGAGCCTCCAGAAGCTAGGAAGAGAGAGGGAAGATTCTTCCCCAAAGCCTTCGGAGGAAGCATGGCTCTGCCAATACATTAATTTTAGATTTCCATCCCCCAGAACTGTGAAAGAATAAATTTCTGTTGTGTTAAGCCAATAAGTTTATGATCATTTGCTATGGCAGTCCTAGAAAACTGGTAGAAATGTATATTTCCTATAATCAATTCGAGTGTTCTTTCATTGGTTTCCTTGTAGCTATCAAGGTTAGATTTTTAACACTATTCTTAGAAAATCTACCATAACACATTTTGGCATGTGTGAAAGTTTCTGAGAGTTTTGTCTTATTTTTCTCTGGATAATTATTTCTTATGAAATAATTTTCTTGCGAGAGTACGGACCCAGAGACATTGTGCAGATAAACTATATTTTGCAGCTATATTTTTATAACTGGGTTTCTTAACTTTATATTTGAGTAAGATGTCTACTGCATATCAATTTATGCTGTCATTCAGAAAGTATGTTAAGTTTTACAGTTAACAACTTCATAAACAGTTCTTTTTTCTCCCTTAGATCAAGTATGTTTTGGGGTTTCTGTGAGTTTATCCTATTTACTATATAAAAGTCTCATGTCTCCTTTGCTTACTGTGATCTTCATTGACTTTGGTTTCCCAACATCAAGATAAGAATAGAAATAACATTTAAAGGACATTTTTCCATTTACAAGGAATTTCTACAAAAACATGCCATTCAGTATAAATACATTAGTCAATATAATTCTATATTTTTAATATTAGGAATCTCTGGTTTTTAAATAAGCTAATAGTATGATTAACACTTCTAGGATTCTTCTCATAGTTTGATTTTCTTATATCATCTTTCCCCTAGTGCCTATAAAAGTGCTTTCTATATAATAACTATGCATAATATTTGTTAATGGATAAATACATAAGTAAATGGATTTCTGTTCTTATTTCAGAGACGAATGCAGTCTCAGATTCAATACTTCCCTCCCACCTCCACATTGTTTGCTGTAGACAACCCAGAGAGCCAAAAAGGGAATGCCATGAATGCAGCTGAACAACATCCCAGAGCTGCCAAAAACCAATAAGGGAAACCATAGTTGAGGGTAGAGTTTCCTAACAGAGAGTCTGCAAAGGGGCTTCTGGGGTAGATCCTATAAGAAATTTTCTGTAAAAATGCATGCATATTCCTGGAGAGGAACAGTGTATAATTTTCACCATGCTCTTAAAAGGATTCTTATCTAAAAATGAGCTTAGAATTTGTTTTTAGAACTGATCCATAGGTGAACTGATTCATAGATGTCAATAATACAAATCAGAGAGAAATGTATATAACGTACGTATTGAAGACATTTTTATTGCTACAAGAGAAAATACAAAGCTATGAAGCAGTTATCTGTGTAGCTAGCTAAAGCCATCCTTTAACATTCAAGTCATACTCTGTAATAGTATTTTCTTAATCGATAGGTATCCCATTGCAAAACTGCTATCAGGATCAGAGTTACTCATCTTAGATGCTTCCAATTTAATGATGAGAAATTTATATTACATATAACTGTAAACACGAGAAGCTTGATTTGACCAACAAATGAATTTTACTTAATTTAGATGCCTTGTTATGGAATTTCTCATGACTTATTCCCACATTTGTTACTTTATCTTAATAGTGTCATCATTATTTTTATTCAGATATAGTTGACATTATAAAAAGAGTAAGTAACCATCTTACTTAAGACCCATATTACACAAAATCATCTGTTAGACTTAGCTTGGAATTTTTAATAAGGACTTGAAGCAAAAAGTATTTACTGTTTTTAATTTTTTATTTAAATATTTTTTTAATTTACATCCAAGTTAGTTAGCATATAGTGCAACAATGATTTCAAGAGTAGATTCCTTAATGCCCCTTACCCATTAAGCCCATTCCCCCTCTTACAACCTCCCAGTAACTCTGTTTGTTCTCCATATTTAAGAGTCTCTTATGTTTCACCCCCTCCCTGTTTTTACATTATTTTTGCTTCCCTTATGTTCATTGTTTTGTATCTTAAAGTTCTCATATGAATGAAGTCATATATTTGTCTTTCTCTGACTAATTTCGCTTAATATAATACCCTCTAGTTCCATCCATGTAGTTGCAAATGGCAACATTTCATTCTCTTTTTTTCTTTAAATGTTTATTTTTGAGAGAGAGAGAGAAGCAAGGGGGGGTGTGGGTAGAGAAAGAAGGAGACACAGAATCCAAAGCAGGCTCCAGGCTCCAAGGTGTCAGCACAGAGCCCAACATGGGGCTCGAACCCATGAACCATGAGATAATGACCTGAGCCGAAGTCAGACGCTCAACAAACTGAGCCACCCAGGCACCCCTATTTCATTCTTTTTGATTGCCGAGTAATACTCCAATGTGTGTGTGTGTGTGTGTGTGTGTGTGTGTGTGTACACCACACTTTCTTTATTCATTCATCCATTGATGGACATTTGGGCTCTTTCCATACTTTGGCTATTGTTGATAGTGCTGTGCTGTTATAGACATTGGGGTACATGTGTCCCTTTGAAACAACATACCTGTATCCCTTGGATAAATACCTAGTAGTATAATTGTTGGGTCATAGGATAGTTCTGATTTTTGTAGGAATCTCCACACTGTTTTCCAGAGTGGCTGCACCAGTTTGCATTCCCACCAGCAGTGCAAAAGAGAGCCCCTTTCTCTGCATGCTCGCCAACATCTGTTGTTGCCTGAGTTGTTAAGGTTAGCCATTCTGATGGGTGTGAGGTGGTATCTCGTTGTGGTTTTGATTTGTATTTCCCTGATGATGAGTGATGTTGAGCATTTTTTCATGTGTCTGTTATCCATCTGGATGTCTTCTTTGGAGAAGTGTCTATTCATGCCTTTTGCCCTTTTCTTCCCTGGATTTTTTGTTTTTTGGGTGTTGAATTTGATAAGTTCTTCATAGATTTTGGAAACTAACCCATTATCTGACATGTAATTTCCAAATATCTTCTCCCATTCTGTCCATTGCCTTTTAGATTTGTTGATTGTTTCCTTTGCTGTGCAGCTTCTTATTTTGATGAGATCCCAATAGTTCAGTTTTGCTTTTGTTTCCCTTTTCTCTGGAGACATGTTGAGTAAGAAACTGCTGTGGCCGAGGTCAGTGAAGTTCTTGCCTGCTTTCTCCTCAAGGATTTTGATGGCTTTCTGTCTTATGTTTGGGTCTTTCATCCATGTTGAGTTTATTTTTGTGTATGGTGTAAGAAAGTGGTCCAGGTTCATTTTTCTGCATGTCGCTGTCCAGTTTTCCCAGCACCACTTGCTGAAGAGACTTTCTTTATTCCATTGAATATTCTTTCCTGCTTTGTCAAAGATGAGTTGGCTATACGTTTGGGGATCTATTTCTGGGTTCTCTATTCTGTTCCATTAATCTGACTGTCTGTTCTTGTGCCACTACCATACTGTCTTGATGATTACAGCTTTGTAATATAGCTTGAAGTCTGGGATTGCGATCCCTCCTACTTTGGTTTTCTTTTTCAAGATTGCTTTGGCTATTCAGGGTCTTTTCTAGTTCCATACAAATTTTAGGACTGTTTGTTCTAGCTCTGTGAAAAATGCTGGTGTTATTTGGATAGGGATTGCATTGAATATATAGATTACTTTGAGTAGTATTGACATTTTAACAATATTTATTCTTCCTATCCAGGAGCATGGAATTTTTTCCTTTTTTGTGTGTGTCTTCTTCAATTTCTTTCATAAGCTTTCTATAGTTTACAGTGTATAGATATTTCACCTCTTTGATTAAATTTATTCCTAGGTTTTTTTATGGTTTTAGATGCAATTGTAAATGGGATCGACTCCTTGATTTCTTTTTCTGTTGCTTCATTGTTGGCATATAGGAATGCAACTGATTTCTATGCATTGATTGTATATCCTGCCACTTTGCTGAATTCATGTATCAGTTCCAGCAGATTTTTGGTGCAATCTTGTGGGTTTTCCATATAGAGTATCATGTCATCTGTGAAGAGTTTAAGTTTGACCTCCTCCTGGCCAATTCAGATGCCTTTTATATCTTTGTGCTGTCTGGTGGCTGAGGCTAAGACTTCCAATACTATGTTGAATAACAGTGGTGAGAGTGGACATCCCTGACCTTGTTCCTGACCTTAGGGGGAAAGCTCTCAGTTTTTCCCCATTGAGGATGATATTAACAGTGGGTCTTTCATATAAAAAAGTATTTATGAAGCATAGTTTGTCCACCATCCTGTAGATTTTGCTCATATCTGGACTTCCTCACATTTCTTGAAGCCAGATCTTTTCTGAGTTTAGATATGGGTCCACACCCCTCCTTGTCTTCCCCAGATAATAGGATAAGCACAGCTCCCTTGGAAGAAATGAAGCAAGAGACTAGGGGCATATTCTAATCGCACTTTCAAAGTCTCTTGCATTCTCTCATATTCTTACACAAAACATAATAAATATCAGATCATTTCCTGCTTCTGCTATATGCCATGATAAGAAATAAGTCACAAAGAACAATATCCAATTTGACCAATACTAAGAACAACAAAATTTGCTCAATACCTGCCAAAGTGTAAACGGACTCCTGATGTCACTGTATGGGATTACACATTTTAGTGTGTTGATAAGAAAAATAAAATTTGTGAGAGACATAAAGCCAAGTAAAAAGGAGGAATCAAGGACACATGTTCTAAAATCCTAAAACCAGGAGTATTCTTCCACACCTGTAACTTTCCATTTAAATGCTAATTTGCCCATTATGATTTTTCATACTTGGTTGCTTTACTTCCTCAATACCTCACATATAATGGTGTTCATTTTGTGTGGGACCTAAGAAGACATGCCTTAAGCTTCTACTTTAACTCACATTGTGATAAGCATACAAAAGGGCATCAAACATTTTTTTTTAATTGAAGTGAAGACTTTATTGAATGAAGTGTGAAGTTTCTCTAAGAAACATAAAAACAAAAGACTTAAGAATCTACAAAGCAGGTAAACATCTGATCTACAAAGTCATAAAATGACAATAACAAAAGGTGTTATTATTGTTAATATTTTTCAATGTCCCTCTTTAAGGCCCGAGATCAATCAAAGGTCAACAACTCCCATAATGAAGAACTACTTAAACTTCTTATCTAAAATATCCAAAATAGTCGAAGGTTTTTTGCAGATGTCACTAGTCTAACCAGGTTAGTTTTAATGATTAGCTTATACGGTGAAATTCACTCCTTTATTTCTGAGGCAAATAATTCAGTTATAATTTTCTCCTCAATACAAAAGGGATATAATGTTTCTCCTGGAATCTTGGAACAAAGAAGGAACAAGGCAAAGAAACAAAAAAGAAAATTTTAAGTACTTCTAAAGCCATCTCCCAGAGAGAAACACTTGATATTTAACATTTTAGATATTTTATAACATAGAGGCATTGTGGACAGAAATGATAAAAATGAACAATCACCCACATGCCTTCTTCCATGTTCTCCCCATCCTCCATGTGCCATGTGTTGGAAGATGGGAGTGCTACAGAAGAAGGAAGCTGATCTCCTGTATTACCACAGGGAGCATCACCTACCAAACGTCCAATTAGAATGGAGATGTGAGCAAGACATAAGCATACTAAACTCCTGAGGCTCTCACAAAAAAATTTTTTAGCAATACTCGCTTATTCTAATATAGTAATTTATGCTTTGAAGCGAGATGTTGCCTTAACGAATCCTTAAATATATGTCATCGGCTAAGCAGCTGGATTTTAGGTGGTGAGAAATCGGATATCATAGGCTAAAAAAAAAACTGGGCCTTATGCATAGTGGAAAATGGTTGGAGAGAAAAATAAAACTAATTTGTGTGGCTGCCATGACAGGAGAGAAGCTACCTGTTACAAGAAACAGATAAGCCCAGGAGAGAATCTGCTGATTTGCAAGGGAATAGACAGAGTCAATAAATTTGGGGCCTGGAACAACTGGAAAATATGAATCACTTCTAGAAACCAAACAGTAAGATGTAACAGAAAAACTTGTTGAGGAACTAAAGCCCTTTAAGACCTAGCCTTGCGAAGAAGACAGAATAGGATATGAATTTGTAGCTTTGATAAGACTTCAGACAGCCTCAAGTGAAAAGAAGGTGAGCCTGACCCATGACTGGAAGAGATATCTGTGAAAGTAACAGTGCTATGTGTTCATTAAACAATTTTTTATCCTCTGAATATACACACACATACAAACATGTATTTTTGTCCCCATGTATAAAAATGGGACCTTTAACTATTTCTCCTCAGGAAAATGAGTAAATGGGCGCCTGGGTGGCTCAGTCAATTAAGTGTCCAGTGCTTGGTTTCAGCTCAGGTGGTGAATGAGTTTAAGCCCTGTGCATCAGGCTCTGGGCTGCCAGTGGGGAGCCTGCTTGGGATTCTCTGTCTTTGCCTCTCTCTCTCTCTCTCTCTCTCTCTCTCTCTCTGTCCCTCCCCTGCTTGTACTTTCTCTTTCTCTCAAAATAAAATAAACAAACAAAAAAAAAGTAAACAGACTTACTTTGTTTCAAGCTGTTAAAAGCAAAAATGCCTTCTCTACAGTTCTTTTTTCTTTCCCTGCTAACTGGATGGTGTAGGTATTTTGAGGACTCATGATACACTGTGATAGATCTCTGACTGAGTATGTGGAACAGACACTCCTCCCTCTCCTTCCCCTACTACATTCACAAACAGACCCAGATCATATTGTGAAATGAAAGACAAATAACCCTATCTTATATTTAGCAACTGCAACATTAAGGTTGTGATACCAATTAGCATTATTTCCCTAATGCAAATGGATAAATAGATCATATATTTGTGTAATGGAATACCGAACAGCAATATAAATGAATAAGTTAATGAATTATAGGTACACATGATATCAAAGGCCAATCTCAGGGACAAAACAAATAAACATGTTTAAGAAGAAATGTGTGGAAAAAAACAAATTTAATATCTCTAAGAGTAAAGTTATCTCTAAGAGTGCAGAAAGGAGTAGGTTGGAGAGGAAGATCAGACACAACATTCAAAGATAAAGTTTGGGGTGCCTGGGTGGCTCAGTCTGTTGAGCTTCGGACTTCGGCTCAGGTCATGGCTTGCAGTTCGTGAGATCAAGCCCCACGTCAGACTCTGATCTAACAAACAGCTCAGAGCCTGGAGCCTGCTTCAGATTCTGTGTCTCCTTCTCCCTCTCCCTCTCCTCCTCCCCTGCTCATGCTCTGTCTCTCTCTGTCTCTCAAAAACAAATAAATGATAAAAAATATTTTTTTAATTTAAAAAAAATTTAAAAATATATAAAGGTAATGTTGTGTGTCTTAAGCAAGGTATTCTTTGTATCATGCATTTAAAAAAAATTTTTTTTAATGATTAGTTATTTTTAAGAGGGGAGGAGGGGCAGACAGAGAGAGAGGGAGACGCAGAATCCGAAGCAGGCTCCAGGCTTTGAGCTTTCAAACTCACAAACTCACAAACCGGGAGATCATGACCTGAGCTGAAGTCAGATGCTCAACCGACTGAGCCACCCAGATGATCCTGTATCATGTATTTCTAATATATTCATGTTTTATAAAAATTTTCATTCGTCAATCATATTTGCCTTGAAAATACTTAAAGTCAATATATTCATTAGTAACATTTTTGAATCACAAATATATACCTACAGGGTAAGTGAATAAACAACTCCCCTAATAGTATGGAAATATGTACTTAGCACTTTCACAAAAGCCTCCAGTGGTAGCATTAGGCAGGCTTCAGAGAGTGCTGCATCTCAAATAACTTTGCAGTAATGTGATATTCTCTGGACCACTCCAGGCAACTCACACAGTAGCTCTAACAATTAAAAAAAATAACCACATGGTATTAAGATCAAAATAAAAATAAACAAATATCAAACACACAATTGAAGAGTTTGAATAAAATTATTTCTTAAACTGTGAATGGATAATATTTACATTTACAAATTGATATATTATTTTATATAATATGTTGTTTGAAACATATATGCATAACTATAAGGCAAATATGAACAGATATATCACTTTGGGTGGTTTAATTTTTATACCTTTTCATATTACTTAGTATGACTTAAAGTTTCTTTTCTAATGGGCGTATATATATCATTTTTATGAAAACTACAGTCACTCTGATTAAAAATTCAGACAATTCTTTGTACCACATTGAGTATTCTAAAAGGACTTTGTCACTACGTTCTATGTCATCTAGCTGTGGTTGTGTAATAAACTGCTCCCCAATCTAAGAGCTTCACAGGCTCAGTACTGTTCTAGTAGCTGAACAGGTTCAGCTGATCTTGACTAGGCTTGCTCAGGCTTCTTCAATGAGCAGGTGGGACAGCTGGAGCCTGGTCACAGCTGGAATGACTTGGCTGGCCTCCACTGCCACACGCTTGTCCCAGGCTTGTTCTCGTGGCAGAGGAAAGGATCTAAAAGAGGCAGTGAAAGTAAAGCACAAGGCTTCTTGAAGCTTATACTCAAAACAGTCACGTCCCCTGAATTTCTTTGACCTAAGAGAGTCAAAAGTGCAGCCCCGATTCAAGAGGTGAAGAAACGGGTGAGGAAAAAGACCCAAATTACTGAAGGGAAGAGATACAAGCACTGTAACAGGATGAATCAAGTCATTTTTGGCAATTAATCTACACAGGATCTATTTCAGAGCCCAGAAATGGAAGCCAACTCTTAACTGAATCAATCCAAAATCTATCTCCACTTCTCTTTGACGTTACTTATTTCATGTCTCTAAATGCCCTGCTTCTCCAGCCCTTCCAGTGGGACCTTAATTGTGAGAATTCTATACCTCACAATCCTTGAACTTTATTTCTACGTATTTTAATTTAGTCATTCATTTAAAACAAAATTACTGAGCACTATGCTAAGTGTTAGGAGTAAAACAGCAAACATCACATTGTCCCTGTGACCAATGAACTCTCAGATAAATGAAAGCTGCAAACACAGAAATAGTGACACTTAGAAAAAAAATTGGTGTGTAATGATAAAGATATTTATAAGGTAATTTGGGGAGCCCAGAACGACCCCTTAAAAGGTTAGAAATGCAGAAGGAAATGGTCAGGTAAGATTTCCTGAAAAGATGATCAAGGGTAGAGTCTCAGATCAGCTGGAAAATATGGAGGTGTTCCAGGCAAAGCAGCAGACAACGCAGAGGCATGAAGGCATGGAGATGATAAACAGCTTTGGAGGAAGCCTCCGGGGGAGAGGTAACTGTAAGTAGTTCAGTGTTGTTGGTCTGTAATGGAAAAGAGGAAACAGTAAGAGACGAGACTTCAAGTTTACATTTTAGGAAGATTATCAGCAGTAGTATAGAAGGTCGGCTGCAGGGAAGAAAAGGAGAATAATGAAAGAAAAACTAGAAGATGAAGCTGATTATGTTTTCTTATCACTTTCTATCATACCCTAAAATTTACTTGT
This sequence comes from Paguma larvata, assembly GCA_030068075.1. Taxonomy (NCBI): domain Eukaryota; kingdom Metazoa; phylum Chordata; class Mammalia; order Carnivora; family Viverridae; genus Paguma; species Paguma larvata. Next base: position 112,935,707 of record CM057823.1, read on the forward strand.
GTAATATGTTTATTATTCATTTTCTCTCTCCACTAGAAAGTAACTCTGCAAAGTCTACTTTGCAGTCTCTGTTTGTCTACTTTGTTCACTGATGCACCACAAGCACTATTAATACTGCCTGGCACATAGTAGACACTAATAATATTTTTCACCTAATAATAATATTCATTCAATAAGTACTTGCTGAATGAATGAATGAATGAATGAATGAATCTTAGCTTATGTTCCTCAGAAAACAGCAAGAGGCAAAGCTTATCTACTAATAACTAATATTTTATTGGGCCATTCAATCTCAGGGTATCAAGAATGTGGAAGAAAAGGAAGTGAGACAGAAAAACCAAATACAAGATATGAATTGCTGAGTTATCCACAGCCTTAAAGAAAATAAGGGTTGCTTTTGTATCGTGAAGGCCTTATCCAGACAGCTTCCAAGGAATCATTGTGGCTTGGGAGAGTCCATCAGGTAGAAAATGGAAAAGAAATACATCTGCTGGTTACCCATCTCTTCTATCTCATTGGTCAAAAGTTGTCTCAGGGTATTGATTCTTGCCCAGTGCCTTCAGTCAGCTGCTGGGAGGCTATATATCATGATTGGTTCAGTGCTTCATCTAAGTGGATGCGGTGTAAGGAGCAGAGCCTCCATGGGAGTAACTGGTTGGGTTTTGGTAGAAGAGATGCAGATGCTGCTGTAGCAGCAAGCAAGAGGACAAGAGAAGAAGCGACACTGGGCAAACCTGCAGATGCAGTATAGAACAAATGAATAAAAGAGCATCACCCATAAAGGACAGATGAACACAATACTTCCTCCCATTATTTCCCACCTTTGGGGAGAAAGAAAAACAACTTTGACCTTCATTTACACAGCTTTACATCTCTATAGAGAATTCACTCCTACACTCCAATGCCCAGGCTGGTTCAGGAACTCTAGCCTCCTCCCCAAAATTCCACTTCAGAACCCAATGGAAACCATCAGAACATGCTAGGACCTCTTCTTCTACTATTACTCTCACTTTAGCCATCTTTCTCCTAATAGGATGGACATTCCAAAGCCTGCACTCTTTGATTTCTCTCTGAAACATATATTGTAAAGATATTTTAAAGAAATATTATATCTGCCATGCCATTTTTGTGATCTCCTCCTTAATTCCTAATGACATTAAGTTTCCCATGTTCTAAATATCAAAATCAATCCTAATTAAGTTCTTCATGAAAAGTAAATATGAGATCCTAATAGTTCCCAATGTCTGGCAATACCTGTTCGATGAAATTTCAAGACTCTGGAACCAAGTAAAACTACGTGATCTTGATAATGGCTGCCATAACTTCAAGGATCTCTTTTCCTCTGATAATCAAATAGCATTGGAGGGAAAGTTTTATACATCTTTGGAAACTTTAAAAACTACTATACTAGAGGACCACTGGCTATTTCTTTTATCCACATGAATCTAAATTTAAACATGCACTGTTTCTAGGTCATAATCTTTGTATATATTTAATCAATCATCATGACTGTTTATCACTACCTTTAAATATATTTACTGTGTGCTCTCCCATTAATACTCATACAATGGTCTGACTAACATATTCCTAGTAATGGTAGTAATAATAACAATAGTTTTAAAAAGTATAACTAAAACTTGTTGATGACTTTAACAGTTAAAAAACATTTTTATATACATTATCTTCTTTCATCCTTTTTCTAATCTTGGAGCAACTTATTATCATTCCATTTTAAACACAAGATAATTAGAAGTTGTTTTTAAATCTTTCAGTATAATAATCTTTTTATTAGCAGGTTTTTATTTTAGGAGAATAGTATTATCTCATGAAAAAAACTGAACCTTATAAAAATATGGAAGGCAGAAGTTCAGAATGACCCATGACCTTTGCATCTAGTGATTATATTATATGGGTTGGGTCTAATGTAATCACATGAGCTATATAAAATCAAGTTTTTTTAGGCCAGTAGGGAAAGAGAAGTCAGAAAAATTTGAAGCATGACAAAGGCTCAACTCATCCTGGCTGCTTTGAAGATGGATAGGGCCATATAAGAGGGATGTGGGAGCCTCTATGACAGAAAACAGCCTAGCTGACTGATGGTAAGGAAATAAGACTTCACACCTATAACTCTAAGGAACTGGATTCTACCAAAAACCTAAATGAGCTTGGAATGGACTCTTCCCCAGAGCTGCCAGCTGAGAGCCCACACAGGTTGATTTGACCTTATGAGACCCCAGCGAAGAACTCATCTGAGATAGCTATGCATCTAACCTAAAGACTGAGCCAATAAGTTGATGTTGTTTGAAGCTGTCTAAGTTGTTTATGTTTGTGGTAATGTATTATGCAGCAATAGAACATTCATACAAAAGGTATATATAATGAAAATATTACTGGCCCACCTCTGTTCCCAGACCCCCAGAGCCCTCTCCAAGAGCAACCATTATTTTCAGTTCGTTTTTATTATTATTATTAATTGTTTTTGTTTACTTATTTTTGAGAGAGAGAGAGAGAGACAGGGCATGAGTGGGGGAAGGGCAGGGAGGGAGACAGAATCCGAAGCAGGCTCCAAGCTCTGAGCTGTTAGCACAGAACCTGACACAAGGCTTGAACCCATGAACCGTGAGATCATGACCTGAGCCAAAGTCCCATGCTCAACCGAATGAGCCACCCAGGTGGTTCTGCTATTTCCAGTTCTTAAGAACAAATTTGGAAATATTTTAGACATATAACTAATATGAGGAACTCTTTTGCACTGCTGGTGGGAATGCAAACTGTTGCAGCCACTCTGGAAAACAGTATGGAGGTTCTTCAAAAAATCAAAAATAGAACTACCTTACAACCCAGCAATTATACTACTAGGTATTTATCAAAAGGATATAGGAGGACTGTTTTGAAGAGGCACATGCACCTCAATTTTTATAGCAGCACTATCTCCAAAGCCAAAGTATGGCCATCGATGGATAAATGGACAAAGATGTGATATATATATCACATTCCAAAGATGTGGTATATATATACATATATATATCCCAAAGATGTGGTATATATATATATATCTCTCTCTCAAAGATGTGGTGTGTGTGTGTGTGTATATATATATGTATATATATATATATACCAAAGATGTGGCATATACATATATATACATACACACACACCAAAGATGTGGTGTGTATATATATATGTATATATAATGGAGTATTACTCAACAATCACAAAGAATGAAACCTTGCCATTTGCAACAATGCCGACAGAACTATAGTGTACTATGCTAAGCGAAGTAAGTCAGTCAGAGAAAGACAAATATCATGTGACTTCACTCATATGTGGAATTTAAGGTACAAAACATGAACATAAGGAAGGAAAGCAAAAATAATATTAAAACATAGAAGGAAATAAACCATAAGAGACTCTTAAATACTGGGAACAAACTGAGGGTTGCTGGAGGGGTGTTGGTGAGGAGATAGGCTAAATGGGCAAGGGATATTAAGGAGGACACTTGTTGGGATGAGCACTGGGTGTTATATATAAGTGATGAATCACTAAATTCTATTCCTGAAATCATTATTACACTATATGTTAACTATCTTGGATTTAAATTTTAATATTAATAATAATAAATTAAAGATAAACCTGGCAACTTTCCCTGTCCTGGACCTGACCACCACTTACCACCTTCGACACCAGATCCCCAGCACAAATCACCATGATCTTGCTCTTCAATTACTGCATTACCCTTCTCTGGGTCTCACTGCTTCCCCCTTCCATGCTGCAGTGTGTTTTCTCCACATAGATATAAGAGACTCTTTATAAATAAAATCAGAGTGTTACTTTGTTGTACAAATTCCTTCAGTGCCTTTTCATCTCAGAGTAAAAACTGAGTCTTTTACATTGGCCTAACCTTTCCTCAACTTCTCTGTTCTTATTTCCTACCATTTTTTCCTGCTCACTCTGTTCCTCACGGCCATGTTCCTCAAACACACTATGCATGTTCCCACTGCAAGGCCTGCGTCCTTGCTATTCCCTCTCAGGGACATTCTTCAATCAGATATCCACATGGCTCATTTGTCACCGTCTTTCAAGTCTTTGCCCCAAAACAGTCAATTCTTGTTGTTTACAGTAATAATGTTCTCTATGACTCATAATATAATAGTGCCTGGAACACAGAAGTCACCCAAACCATAACAGTTAAATATGAATAAAATATTCATAACCAAATAAATGATATTGGTTAGGAGGGAAGAGAAGGTTTTCTATCAACTGTTCAAAGCAGAAAATGTCATCAAGGAAGATCACAACCCAGCATAGACACAAAGTAGAAAACCTTGGGAAATAGATACTCTCTCCATGAAGAACTCTTAAAGAGGGCTAAGGAAAGAATTCCTAAGATTAATTATATCTTATAAAAAATTCTCATCATACGAAGTGTCCAAGGGAGAAAAAAGCATTGTCATGATCTTCCCCCATACACCCACATACTCTCATGCAGGGCCAGGGAAAGGAAGCTAAGGTCCTCATAACAAATTCCCCACATTACCTGATTCCTACAGGCTGGGGCAGGGTGGAGAGAGAGATATATGATTCAGTGTAAGGCATAAGACAATGAACTCCATTTGTAAAACTCAAGCAATGAAATATCTATCCCTTAAATCCACTTATGCTACAGGATCCACAATGCTGCCTGAAACCTTTTTTCTGTAAAACATTTTAGAAATTCTATGTTTCCAGAATGCTACACTCATGACAAGTTTATAGCTCATTTGAGGCATCTATGTGGTTTAGGCCCCACCAACTAGGAAAAATGTGGATTCAGGTGCAGAGGAGGTTAGCAATATCGTATTTCTTCTATTTTATAACCACATTTACCCTGAAATAGAGATGATTTAAGAGTCTTAGGAGCCCAGGGTCTTAGTATTATGTCATCTTTTTTTTCTATCTTATATATCAAATAATGCATAATCTGAGAACCGCCGGTGTCTTAGATTCAATGAAACATGTGTTAAGCAAATTTAGAAGTATTAGCCAGGGCTGACTGAGATTTGGTAGAAAAGTACCACTTATTAAAAGGAAGGGGATTCATAAAATCTTTTGCTTTTATTTTTTTTAAGTTTATTTATTTATTTTGAGAGAGAGAATGTGTGTGTGTGAGCAGAAGAGGGGCAGAGACACAAAGAGAAAGACAGAGAATCCCAAGCAGTCTCCACACTGTCCATGCAGAGCCTGATGCAGGGCTTGAACTCAGAAACCTGATCATGAGATCATGACCTGAGCCAAAACCAAGAGGAGGACACTTAATTAACTGAGCCACCCAGGTGCCCCAAATCTTTTGCTTTTAATAAGATGCTCAAATACTACTTACACAGACTGGTGTCCATTTTCAAAAAAAGTCATATTTATAAGAAAACCTCATTTTTATTCTGGTAGCTCTGGATACTTCCGTGACTGCATTGGGTGGAGGCTTCATGGGGAAAGCAGTCACAAAAGAAACAACTCTAAAGAACTCATGGAACTGGACAAGCTAAAGCAGAATTCATGGGAAAATGTCTCCCCTCAGACTGATGTTGCCCTCTTGAATTCTGCCAGAATACTCAGGCAGTGTAGGCAATTAAGAGACGGTTCAAGAATCTGGATACAGCCATTGAAATCTTGGGCACTGAATTTCAATACAGCTGTCATCACTGCAGGTAACAAAGTGAGGAAATACAGTGTAAATGGGGTCCTGTGGAATATTCAAAGGGCACTTATACTCAATTTTCGCTCAGAAAAGGAGGACAGGGTCATCTTCTCAACAAACGCTCTAAATAGTAATGTTGGTTATCACTGCAAATGAATCTTCTCATTACAACTCCTCTAACTCATCTCATGTTGTTCAACAGATATCCAGTTAAGACACATTTTTAAAGTCTTAGATTGGACAGTGCAATCATATCAGAGCTTCTAGAATGGATCAAAGCAGCACCAAGTTTGCTCGTTAGGAAGAAAATGCCTTGTGAGTAAACAGAAGTTTCCAAACTAAAAAATATCTTCATTGGTGGTTACTGTACATTAAAACAGTTCATATGCCGCCATATATTAATTTATTCCTTCTTAAAATGAACAAAGATAACAATATTTCTGGGGTAATTTAAAAATAAATATTTAAAAACAAGAATGAGATCACTGATGTTTTTCTCTTTCCTATCCCCTTCCCCAAACCTCCCTACCTGCTATGGAGGGACATGTGTATGAGTGTGTGTGTGTGTGTGTGTTTTAATCAGACCATTTGCCCTTCATTTTATGAACCCACTTCTTTCCTCTATTTCATTCCTTTTGAAATTGTTACAAGAAAGCAATTTCTAACTACTCACTTGAGGAAATTAGTTTTGGATCAAAACAGTTCTAAGGTCTGACCATGCGGTTGAAGTTTCCTATCAAGGGGTTTCAAGATAATGTCCATATAAGTCCAGTCAACTAATTAGCTGGCAGTCTTTTCCCTCTTATTTAATCATTTTTCAGTAAAAGTCAACCTTTCTGACTCACTAGTTATGGAATATTTCCTCAAATCTCAGTGAGGCAAGAAAGCCTACAGTACTTAACGTGACACTTCTATTAACATAGTCATTACACATGCTGTTTCTAAAATTTCCTATCCAGGAGAATACGACCTGTTTCTCCTAAACAATTTCTCTTTCAAAGTCTTCCACAGTCAAACCCAATTAAGAAATAATATAACAAGATACTCTTCCACGCTCAAGGCTGGCACTTCATTTTTCTTCCCACCATCTCTTCCCTCTAACCCCATTTGCAAATATGCCAACGGGCTACCGTCCAATTAGAGTTCTCAGCTTGATAACATAAGCAGAGTAGGCATTGGGTCTTTAGAGATAATTTATAAACTATATAATAAAAAATAATAATAGAGGAAACCATATAATAAACATATGAACATGGAAAGCTATATGTTTGTGTATGTGTGTGGTTGTTTTTTGACATTTAACAATTTTTAAATTCTGTACTTGATTAGCTATCAATTTTGTTTTTTAGAAAATAAAAATTAACTGGCTTTTGTACAAGGAATTATATTTCATAATTTTCAAAGCACCACTAACTTATTCTTTGAACTGATGAAACCTGACAAAAAGCCAACTGTGGTTATCCGTGATCATATATCTTGTTTAACAGTCACATTTTTGTTTATTATCAGTTCTCTGGCCCTTATGCCAAGAAAATCTGTTTATATGTATATAAGTAGGCCAACCAGGAGCCCTTTATAAGTGGATATTTTCACCAAATTTCAGCCCCTAAAGCTACTTGTAACTGTCCATCTATAAATACAGTGCTTTAAGAACAAAATTGTAGCTTTCCAGCTAGCACCTCACAGAGCTGAATAGTGTCATCCTATTGCTATAAGCATTTTCTTAGCAAGTTACCTTCTAAAGATAAGCTGAGTTGTGAAGGGAATTTTTTATGCATTTGTTCTTGGAGCTCCCAAGCTCCTAACAGTTTTGAGTGCAATCAACTCAGTGTTGTACAAGCTTTTCAGGCAAACACACAAACAGTAGAAAGTAATGTCTTCACCTTCAAGCACAGAGGATAACTCTAACCTAAAAGAGCAATGCAAGACAAAATAAAAAATGAAACCAAAAATAATCCCAAGGAATAAGAGGTTGAATACGGCATGGATGACCTTAATGGTCCTTTACTTAGTAATATTCGAGAGACAGTTGATCAACCCTCTATTTCACTTTGCTTGAATAGATAGATATAGATTATACATACATTAAGGAAAACTGCCATGACCTTCCAAATCATATAGTGATTTATTACCTAGTTAGCAGTTCATGTGTCTTCTATCCTTTTTAAATCCTGGAGTCTCCACTTATGCAGTATGTATCCTTGCCCTTCTGAAAACTAGCACCTACTATAAAAATAATGCTTGACTCTTCTCCTTGTCTCTGAACAAAGAGCTGTCTTTGTCCATGTTCTCCTGCAGCATGGATGAGCTTATTTTATTAAACTGTTATGAGCCAGCATGTTCTCATCTGCTTAATGGGGATAATTTTGGCTTTCACAAAGTTTTAAAGTGAGTATAAAATGAAATAATGAATGAAGATCTTTGAAAAGAAATGCAAAGTGCTGTATCAATGTAAATTATTATTTTTCAGAGTTGTATATAATGACTACATACAACTTGTCAAATGGTTAAGTGTTATTCAAATCCAGTATTATCTAAAGCAAATGTCGTATTTTGCCACAGCCACTAGAGTAAAATAAATATTTTCTAGGTCTTTTACCTAAAATTTTGCTAACCAACAAAGAAGAGGAACAGATTTAGATACTGTTTTAAAAGGTACTTGCACTTTTAATCAAATTATGTATAAATATAAATATTATGAGATTTATTTACTGGGTAATTGCAGGTAGACAGACCACTTAGGAACCACAAGTCTGCGCCTTCTTAATAAAGAAGCAACATCTTAATTGCATCCGTTTCCACTTATCTTTTTAATCAATGACCAAATCCTGCAAAATATATCTTAAACGTGTCTTTGTCTCTTCACCCCTCTGAACACTGCTACTGGCCCTGCTCTGGTCCAGTACACCATCACACAAGTTGTACAGATACCCCATTCAATGTCAGGACTTAGTATGGAGTATTTAAGGACAAGCAGATACTCATCTTTGTTTGGGAAGAATACTAGCACCACAAAGTTAAATACGGAATAAAAAGTATTTGGTTTTTCTCCAGAATGACTAAGTGTCATTCTCCATTTCCATAATCTGTATTTCAACCACACAAAAAAGTTTCAGTTTTTCAAATGTGTAACATTCTCTCTCACTGTAAAGCTTTTACAAATGCTATCTTTACTTAGACATTCTTTACTGAAAGACCCTCTATAGGTTCTCTTCAGTTTACACATTGTTCAGATTGATTCTTTTCTTTTTTAATTTTTTAAAATATTTATTTATTTTTGGGAGAGCACAAGTAGGGAGGCAGAGAGAGGGAGACAGAAGATCCAAAGCTGGCTCTGTGCTGACAGGCTGACAGCAACGAGCCCAATGTGGGGCTCAAACCCAAGAAGCATGAGATCACAACCTGAGCTGAAGTCAGACACTCAACCGACTGGGCCACCCAGGTGCACCATGTTCAGACTGATTTTAAAGACACTCCTCTGGGACCCCCAAACATATGGCCAACTCATCTTTGACAAAGCAGGAAAGAATATCCAATGTAATAAAGACAGTCTCTTCAGCAAGTGGTGCTGGGAAAACTGGACAGCGACATGCAGAAAAATGAACCTGGACCACTTTCTTACACCATACACAAAAAGAAACCCAGCATGGATGAAAGACCTAAATGTAAGACAGGAAGCCATCAAAATCCTCGAGGAGAAAGCAGGCGAGAACCTCTCTGACCCCGGATGCAGCAACTTCTTACTCAACACATCTCCAGAGGCAAGGAATACAAAAGCAAAATGAACTACTGGGACCTCATCAAAATAAAAAAAAGCTTCTGCACAGTGAAAGAAACAATCAGCAAAACTAAATGGCAACCGATGGAATGGGAGAAGATATTTTCAAACGACATATCAAATAAAGGGTTAGTATCCAAAATCTATAAAGAACTTATCAAACTCAACACTCAAAAAACAAATAACCCAGTAAAGAAATGGGCTAAAGACATGAACAGACACTTCTCCAAAGAAGACATCCAGATGGCCAACAGACACATGAAACAATGCTCAACATCACTGATCATCAGGGAAATTCAAATCAAAACCACAACGAGATACCACCTCACACCAGTAAGAATGGCTAACCTTAATAACTCAGGCAACAACAGATGCTGGTGAGGATGTGGAGAAAGAGGATCTCTTTTGCACTGCTGGTGGGAATGCAAACTGGTGCAGCCTCTCTGGAAAACAGTATGGAGGTTCCTGAAAAAATTAAAAATAGAACTACCCTATGGCCCAGCAATTGCACTATTAGGTATCCAAGGGACACAGGTATGCTGTTGCAAAGGGACACATGTACCCCAATGTTTATAGCAGTGCTATCAATAATAGCCAAAGTATGGAAAGAGCCCAAATGTCCATCGATGGATGAATGGGTAAAGAAGATGTGGTATATATATACAAAGGAGTATTACTCATCAATCAAAAAGAATGAAGTCCTGCCATTTGCAACTACGGGGGTAGAACTAGAGGGCATCATGCTAAGCAAAACTAGTCAGTCAGAGAAAGATAAATATATGACTTCACTCATATGAGGACTTTAAGATGCAAAGCAGATGAACATAAGGGAAGGGAAGCAAAAATAATATAAAACCAGGGAGGGAGACAAAAATATAAGAAACCCTTAAATATGGAGAAGAAACAGAGGGTTACAGGAGGGCTTATGGGAGGGGGGATGAGTTAAATGGACAAGGGGCATTAAGAAATCTACTCTTGAAATCATTGTTGCACTGTACGCTAACTAACTTGGATGTAAATTTTTTTTTAAATTAATTTAACAAAATACACGCCTCTGGGGAGCCTCACTGGCCTTTCTTAGATACATAAGTGTCCCTGATACAAGTTCACACTATATCCTCTTATTCCAACAGTTATTGCCAGAGCTGTGGTAATATCTTAAGTTCTTCTCCATTGGACTTTCAGCTTCATGAAGACAGTAACTGTGCCATTCTTGCTCATTGTTTTTATCCCAAGCACCTAATACCAGATCTGGTAACTCATAGTATTTGTTGAATAAACTGAAACCGCAGAGCTCAACATCAACCTACCTCTTTCATCAATCTTTCCTATTTTCTCGAGTCCCTATCTCCATCATATGTCATCAATATGTCTACTCAAAAATTTAGATTCTACTTTCTTTTATGATTCATTAAAAATGCGACAATTTTTAGCTTCTTATATCAATTAATGACCTTAGTTACAACAATAGCAAGTAATTCTCTACATTATATATTCTGAGTAACTCATAGAATCCAAAGAGCCCAGCAACTAGCTATAGAGACTTCTGAGACCAGGAAATGCCCAAATCCATTTCATAGAACTGGTCTCGTGAAGGCATCATAGCTGCTACCCATGGGTGCAGACACCTTAGGTAATTCCACCAATCCCAGCAATGCCAGACACTAGGTACTCCTGCTATAACCCCCTATCACTGCTGCCTGCTGTTTCTGGAAAGCAGATGCAGCAGTGGGCACCACCTCACCTTTACCAGAATGCATTCTGAGTGGTCCCTCCCCCGTATCTGCTTACAGAGCAGGGTCAAGGGCCAATCCTAGATGCAAGGGAGGTTGTGGAGGGAGGTTCTCTAGTGGGAGGTACATGAAATCTCATGAGGCAGAAGAAGCTTCAAATATCGGAGGTGATGTTGGGGCAAAGGGGGATATGTCTACTATATCACACACAATTGTTCATGAGTTACGATGAATGAATGGGGAGAAATCTTATTGTTCTGTGGTATCTCTCAAAACATCCAGAATAATGTACCGCATACAGTAGAATTTAAATGCTTAATATATTAATATAGGAAAAAATAGTAAATAAACATATCACACAATGCCGCTGAGAAGGGCTCCAAAAGTCCCAGTTGAAAGCAGGGTCCAAATTTTTAACACAATCCACATGACCTTCTTATTTATACCACACCATCTGTGATATTACAAAAATCTAGGCCTATTTAAATGTTGTGCAAAATATGTGAAGCAAATACTCCTTTCAGTAGGCAGCAGGTGCTAGCTGCTTAGCAACATGGAATAATGAAGCGATTAAGGAACTCCAAAAAGAACAGTATTGACTTACACAGTATTAGGAACAAGACATCATGTGGCATGCAGACGCCAACCCTCAATCACAGATTCTCAGACAGCTGGTCACCCGCACCACTCAGAAGAATGACTGGTAGACAGAAGTTATAAAATTAGACTCACTTATCTCTAAAAGCCAACATTCCACCATTGAAGCAATGACAGAGAGATCGAAAACAGAGTGCATACAGGCACATGGTCTTTGAGTCATCAACCCGTTGTCTTATCTCTTCTACTAGAGCAATTCTTTGAATTAGAGGATACTTAGCAGATTTTAAAACTTCATTTCACAAAGCCAGGATTTAGCAAAGAGGCATTGGCATGGCATTATTTATGTGAACAAGAGAAAGATTTTATTTTCTGCCTGAAATATTGAAGTGCCCATATTTGAACAAGCTTCCTGCAGTAGGTTGTGACCAGGCCAGGCAAAGAACAATTAGATACTAGCTTGCTTTTTACCTCTAAGCTTGGATATAAAATTTAATCTGTGCAGAAGCAATTTCAAAAAAAAATACACATAAAAGAGATTACCAGAGCTTTTCTTTTCACACAAATCCGTTCAATAAAATCTTAATATCTGGCATCTAGTAATCATTCAGAAAGAATAAAGAAAGAAAAGTTTAGAAAAGAGAGAAATTCTCCATCCAACAGTTTACACTGTGGTAACAGGATTTCACACACAGCTCTTATAGATTAAAAACCTGAAGAGTGTTAAGACTTTTGTGAAATCTTTCAGTCCTCTTCTCCATATCTTTTATAGAAACACTAACGATTTCAAGCCACGCTCAAAATGGTAAGTTCCAAAGTTTTTTCTTTAAAGGTCTGCATTAGGAAAACCCAGTGTCTTTCAATAAGACTTTCTTTAGTCCTGAGCAAAACACTGAACTGGAAAAGAATTAGGCATAAGTTAAACAAATGGAAGGTGTGATTTCCCACAGCTTTTACACACCTTATCCTAAAAGAATTCCTTTAAATAAAAAAGGAGAGTAATAAATATATTCAGGATGATACCATTTTTACAACAATGATAATACTGAGTGTTCTTTTATGCCCATACATGCCAGAGACGATTAGCAGTCTTTCCATTTCACTTTCTTGGAGGCTTCTTCTTTAACAGGTACTAACTTTAACCTACATACATAGCTGTCTGTCATAAAAGGTGCATTTCTCAGGCTCCCTAACAGCTGCATGTGGCCACATGGCTAAGAATCAGACAATGGACCAGAAGCAGAATGTTTCAGAGCAGGCTTAAGGGACCTTACCTAAATGACAGCCAGTGTCTGCCCTTTTGGCCCCTTTTTGACTTTATCCCTTTCTAATCCTACTGCTTGGAATACAGTTGCCATTTCGAACTATGGAGATGAGCCCCATTCTCTACAGATAGAAAAGCAGCAATCTGTAAGGAATCTCACTTCTGGTACTCCCTGCTCTGAAATTTTACAGGACAGAAGTAAATTTCCCTCTTGTTTAAACCAGAGCTACTTGGGGCCTGGATTACTTACAGGCAACCTAGTCCTTTATATGTACATTGACAGAATGAGTATAGCAGCTACTGCTAGTGGCCTCCTCAATAACCCTCCTCCTGTTTCTTTAAAAAAAATCATAATTCTGTTCTAGAAACAATTTTCTTAGACACTCCCTGTCCCCCAAATTATGTGGGGAAATGAATTCTTGTCAATCCCATTACTCTCTACTAGATCATTACTTTCTCAGCCTTCTTTGCACCAAAGGTGCCGAATATCCAGTTCTGACCATGAGGGTACGGAAGATTTATGGAAATAATTTTTCTCCCTAATGAAAGGAAGACCCCTTTCTCCATTCACCCTTTTCCTCCCAGTAATGCCTTTATAAAAGATCTGCCTCCATCAACCCTCATTTGTTGTGAGGTTGCGACAGCCACCTTACAACCATGAAAGGAGAACTCTGGGAGGTGGGGGTGGGGGGAAGCAAACAGGTAGAGAAAGGTGAGAGGGAAGGAGCTTGGGTACTACCTCATGAAGCTCACCCATTGACCCTAGAACCACTTATCTTCAAGCTCCTTGATTATGGGAAATAATTTAACCTTTTAAATGATCAAGTCACAAATGGTCCAGTATTTATTTATAGAAGAAAGCTTCCTCTCTATACCTGTTAATCATTAAAGATTATAATAACAGGTTGATTTACACTTATACTCTTTATATTTGTATTGTTTGGATTTGTTTATAAGTATAAATTACTTTATAACAAAAAACAATTATATTAAAAAGAATGAACCCAAAGCACAGATTAAATATATTTGTTTAAACATTATTCATATATTGCTTGAAATATTCTGTTTATATTTTCTTTATATATGAAAAATGATAAATACTTTTGAGTGTTTTATTCTAATAGATACTTAATCTTAATCTCATAATCAATTTGCTAATCCACAAATATCTATTTATCTTTTTTAGTATAATTTATTGCCAAGTTAGCTAACATACATTGTGTACAGTGTGCTCTTGGTTTTGGAGAAAGATTCTGGTGATTCATCGCTTACATACAGCACCCAGTGCTCATCCCAACAAGTGCCCTCCTCAACATCTATCACCCATTTTCCCCTCTCCCCCATCCCTGCCCCCATCAACCCCCATTTGTTCGCTGTATTTAAGAGTCTCTTATGGTTTGCCTGCCTCTCTGTCTGTAACTATTTTTTCCCCTTCCCTTCCCCCATGGACTTCTGTTAAGTTTCTCCAGTTCCATATATCAGTGAAAACATATGATATGTATCTTCCTCTGAATGACTTATTTCACTTAGCATAATACTCTCCAGTTCCATCCACATTGTTGCAAATGGCAGATTTCATTCTTTCTCATGGCCAAGTAGTATTCCATTGCATATATAAACCACATCTTCTTTATCCATTCATCAGTTGATGGACATTTGGGCTCTTCCATGATTTGGCTATTGTTGAAGGCACTGCTATAAACATTGGGGTACAAGTGTCCTTATGAATCAGGGTTCTTGTATCCTTTGGATAAATTCTAAGTAGTGCAATTTCTGGGATCATTTTGCTTGATATTTTAATACTTAAGTCTTGAAATAAAACTCATTATACAGAGAGAGTGTTCTGTCTGACTACCTGATAAGAAAACACATATTTGCCAAAGAAAAGAAAAGAAAAGAAAGGAAGAAAAGCCAAGATTCAAGACATGAAAGGAAAGGAAAGAATTAGGACATCCAAATTAATGATTCCAAAAGAGTAAGAAAGTGTACAAACTATAGTCTTCCTAGGACAGGGTATCACCCCATAAAAATAATATAAAATTAGGGGTATCAGAGTGTTAAAGGGAGATGGGAAACAGAGTATAGGCAGAAAAGGGAGCAGACAACATCTAAACCTGGTTATAAGTACCTGATTTAAGCCAGGAGAAAGCAAACTAGCCAATACCTGACTAAAATATTGGCTAAATAAGAGCAAAAAAAAAATAGATTAGATTGTGTGTCAGGATAAAGAAGAGGAAATATATAGGTGAAATAAAAATGGGATGGCCCAAGGTGAGACAATGTACAGCTAAGTCTAAGTTAAAACAGGAATCAGTTACACAAATCTGGCCCTTCTAATGCTTTATTCCATATTTGTGCGTCTTATTTCACTTCAAGAAACTGGGAGCAAGTTTTCAGACAATTCAATATTTAATTAACTTCTACATGTACATAGTTCATAATTCAAAATATGCAAAGGGGTATAAAGTTAAACATAAGCCCTCCTCCTTGCTTGTTTTATGCCAGCTAGGTCCTTCCCCCACAGAGCAACTGTCAGTTTCTTGCATATCTTAAGGACATTTTTTAAAGACATAATTTTTTAAAATCAGAAATTTTTTAAATTGGATTTGGGAGTAAGATTTAAATGAATTAAAAATCATTTGTAGTTCATGGCTTGGAAGATTTAATATTAAGATGACAATATTCCTCAAAGTGATTATAGATTCAATGCAATCCCTGTCAAAATCTCAGCCTGCTTTTTTTCTTTCTTTGTGCAAAAATAGACAAGCTGCTCCTAATATTCATATGGAATTGCAAAGGACACAAAATAGCCAAACTAATCTTGAAATGAATAACAAAGTTGGGGACCTTCTTTTTACTGATTTTCAAACTTACTACAAAGCTACTGGAATCAAGACTGTGGTACTGGCCTGAGGATAGACAAACAGATCAATAAAATAAAATTGAGAGATCAGATATAAACCCCTGCATTTATGTTCAATCAATTTTCTACAAGGATGCCGAGACAATTCAAATAGACATGAGGGATGTTTTGGAGTAATGAGAATATTCTGAAATTGTGGAGATGGTTGCACAGCTCTATAACTTTACTAAAATTCACTGAATTCTATACTGAAAATGGGTGAATATTTTGATATGCAAATTGTATTTCAATAAAAGTTTTTTTATGTTTTTACTTATTTTTGAGAGCAGGAGAGACAAAGCATGAGTGGGGGAGGGTCAGAGAGAGAGAGGGAGACACAGAATCTGAAGCAGGCTCTAGGCTCTGAGTTGTCAGCCCGACGCAGGGCTCGAATTCACAGACTGTGAGATCATGACCTGAGCCGAAGTCGGACGCTCAACCGACTGAGCGCCCCCAATAAAAGTTTTTAAAAACTGTTTTAATTCATCTGTTCATATTTGTCATTAAGTTATATTTTAATCTTATGTTGTTTTTTTAATTTAAATAGTATTTCAATGATGTTGTTTACATTCACCTATAATAATAACAATCTAATTTTTAGAGCAATAAAGAGAGAAAAGATCAAAAGACACATTATTAAAACCATTTAGATGAAATGTACTCTGACTAAAGTTTAGTTATTTTTAGTACAAAATTAAAACAACTGTTAGCATCCAGTAATAAGTATCAAAATTGCATGAGTAGACTTCATTAAAGTTAGTTAAGGAATCCAAAAATATACAGTGATAAAAAATAATAAAGACAAAATCCTGATTGAAATGTTTCATTGGGTGACGATAGAGGAGAAAGACATATATTCTATTTTTACTGACGCCTTGTAAAAGCAAGCCACTTTGAAGTATTTTTTATACAAATTCAACACTTAAGAAAAAAAAATCCAGGATATGAAGCTGTTATCAACAGAGATCAGTAACAAAAACAAACAAACAAACAAACAAACAAACAAACAAAGATATTTTGTGCCTCCATTTGAACATATGCCTGAAAGCTTAAACTGTCAAACTTGAAGCAATTTTAAAATAATAGCTTAACATTAGGGTAAAATTGTAGAATTTAGGGTATATATCATGTGCTTTAATCTTGTAGAACTTAGTAACTTACCCCTTCCTCAGTTTAAACTGGCTCAGATCTTTTACGAGATATGAAGTTAAGTTTTCAATCAACAAGTAATAATTTAAGTCCTACAATATGCCGGGAACTGGAGATATAGTAATGGAAAGGCATATATATCCTCTGACCACCTAGAGCTAATATGCTAGTATAAAAAAAACTTTGCACAGATAATCATATAAGCAATCATCTAATTAGTATAATTATGAGTCATTATGCTTAGCAGTATATCTAATTTATTCATTCATTCATTCAATCATCATATATTTATTAAACACCTACTATGATCAAGGTACTGTTAACAGTACATCTGCTAAGACCCCCAAAATATTTAAATCTTGGTTATATCCTAGAAATACTCTCACCTCAAAATGTCAAATGAATGTTGTCATTTTTGGAGAGCCTGGAAAGAGGTAGACCTTGGGGAAATTTTTGGGAATTCTATAGGTGAGCTAACAGACTTCAATGAGAAATAGCATCCCCCTTTCACTGAGTTGGACTGCCTCTATACTCAAGATGTATACATTTTCAGCTGTATTTTTTAATAGAGAGCATCTATGGAGATGAGTCAGGCGTCTACTGGGAGATCACGCAGAAGCTAGTCCAGGAAGCAGCACTTTAGTTACAAGAAAGATATCCTGTCAATGTCAGAGATTTCATGAGAATGGCTCCATCAATAGGTTCTGAGAGTAACTACATTGGGTTACTTCCCCTTCTGAATACGTAATAAAAATCTCATTAAAAATATAGTCTTGGGGCACCTGGGTGGTTCAGTTGGTTGAGAGTCTGTCTTCGGCTCAGAACATGATCTTCCAGTTTGTGGGTTCAAGCCCCGCATTGGGCTCTGTGCTGACAGCTCGGAGCCTGGAGCCTGCTTAGGATTCTGTGTCTCCCCTCTCTCTCTGCCCCTCCCCCACTCACACTCTCTCTCTGTCTCTCAAAAATAAATACTTAAAAAAATTATAGTCTTATTTTTACTATCCTCTGAAGAGATCTTAACAGAAAGTCCCATGCTTAGATCAGAAAGTTTTTTGTTTTTTTTTTTAATTTTTTTAATGTTCATTTATTTTTGAGAGACATAGAGGCACAGCGTGAACAGGGGAAGGGCAGAGAAAGAGGGAGACACAGAATCGGAAGTAGGCTCCAGGCTCTGAGCCATCAGCACAGAGCCCGACTCGGGGCTCGAACTCACAGACCGCGAGATTAGATCAGAAAGTTAATGGGAACACAGTGACCACTCCTCCTACTTCTACCCTTCTTATTCCCCAAGTACATTTCAAGGCAAGCGTGGTGGTAGTAGTAGTGGCCAAGGAGCTCAGTGAACTATACTAGGGACTATTAGTGTAGAGATTAGTATAGAACTATACACACTCTCTCTGTAAAATGAGTTTTATTTCAAGACTTATCCATACTAGGGAAAGTATAGATACAGGCAAAATATGAGAAGACACCATTTTGGGGACTCCCTGAGAGATGTTATATCATACAGGAAATCTCCGTAGGAGATTGGGGATCCAGCTCTCAAAAGGATGGAGAAGTGATGACAAGCCTGTCATGCCTCAAGTATACCTGGGACTGAAAAGAGAAGTACAAGAGTGGCATCGTTTGGTTTGCAGGTGCAGCTATCATTTGCTAAATTAGACTCTAACTGTTAAGAACTATACTGTATTGACAGAAAAAGTCTTAGATTTAAAACAAATAAAATAAAACAGACTGTGATGTTCCTTACATAATTCAATCATCAGTAATAGCAAATAACAGCTTGTTTCCAGATTGAAATGCGAAGCATGTATGTTAGTGAGCACCTGTTACAGAAGCAGCATGAATCTACTTGACCTAATTCCATTCTGTATGTCAGCCTGAAATGCAATAGAAAGCCCAGCGTAAAGATAAACAGGGAGCTCAAAGCTCAATATGTGGTCTCCCCCCTGCCACTTGGGAATAAATGGCACAGTACTCAATCTTCTAAGGTTTAGCTATTTTCTTCCTTCTAGCCAGAAGGAGGGGCAGCAGTGTAATCAAAAACAGATCAAATAGTAAAAATAAGAAACAAAAGGAATCATCAAAAAAGAATATAGAAAATATTTCCCCAAATGGAAAAAAAAAACTATATAGTTAAGATCGAACATACCTGTCGTAGTAATAAATATAAATAAGATAAGTGTATGTACTAAATACAAAAAGAGTTGGATAAAAAAGAAAACACATGCTATAAACAAGCAAAAAAAATGTAAAGCAAAATGACTTGAAAATGTTGAAATGAAAAGAATAAACGAAGCTTAACCTATCAAGGAAAAACCAAAGGAAAGATAATGGGTGGGTAGGGAAGGGAAGAAATGGGATAAAGAGGAGAATTTTGTAATGATATAATCTGCTGTCAGTAAATAAATCAATAGATCAGTAGACAGGTAAATATCAGGTAGGTAGATACATACATAGATAGGTAGTTAGATGACAGATAGATCAAATAAAATCATTACGGACAGGGAGAGAAAATGAATTACAAACAGAAACTAACTGTAATTTTTTCTATTTTTTATTGAAGTATGATTAACATACAGTGTTATATTATTTTTCAGTTGTACAAGTTAAATGTACTCTTAAAAAACAGAATTACCACATGATCCAGTAATTCCACTACTGGATATTTACCCAGAGAAAATGAAAAGCTAATTTGAAAAGATATGTACACCCCTATGGTTACTGCAGCATTATTTACAAACTAACTATATTTTAAATAAATAATATAACCATGCTAAAGAGTTAAGGGGTGGGAAAAATTAATCTAAACAGTTTTTGAACAGAATATTTTGATTCTTTATCTTCAGATGAAAGTAAAAAAGAACAATTGTATTCCAGTTGGTAGATTTGTCTCTTGCAAGACTATGGATTAGCAATTACTGAATTAGTTTGTTTGGGAAGGAGTTTAGCAGCTTGCCTGAGATCAATTTCCTCTCATTATCAGGAAAGAAAGAAGGAAGAGAACACAGCCAAATTTCCTTGTAAACACACTGCTAACAGATGTATGGTTTATCTATGGAATCTACAGAATGATTTTAGCAAGATGGCCCTGGTTTATGTTCATGGCAAACAAAGCTAGAATCTATGAATTTATAAGGCAATAGTCTCTGGAAATTTTCATGTGATCTATGTAAACATCTGAATATAAAATGGAGATGTCTCATAACCTAAATACTCCTGGCTGTGTAAGTTAGGGGCCTAGTTAGTGCTTATTCTTTTTTTTTTAAGTTTATTTATTTTGAGAAAGAAAGTACATGTTCATGTGTGCAAGAGGGGCAGAGTAAGAGAGAGAGAGAAAGAGAAATCCCAAGCAGGCTCCAAGCTGTCAGTGCAGAGCCCCACTTAAGACTCAAACTCAGAACCATGAGATCATGACCTGAGCAGAAATCAAGAGTTGGGTGCTTAACTGACTGAGCCGCCCATATACCTCATCCTATTCAATTATACTTCTTTTTTCTAGAAATGGATTTTAAATGGATATATATATAAGGAAAATTTCAGAGAATTCTCAATGTTATTAAAACATTAATCATAAATAGATTTCCTGACTGTGACCTGAAGCATAGTTTTGCTCTTTTAAATTTAGTAATGTTGATATTTTTATCTATTTGCCTTATAGCAGATTTATTAAATACAACAGCTTTGGCCCATATTTATAAAACTATAACCAAAATTGTAATTGTGTCCAATATGAGAATTCCCAATTCACATGTATCTTAGAGAAGAATTAGAGCCTTGATTCTCCAACTTGTTACACATTTGAACCACCTGAAGAATTTTGGAAGCATAACCAAACACTCACAAGATTTACTTCTGCATTAAAAAATTACTCCAACACTCAGTGGCTTAAAACAACAATCCATACAATTTTATGGGTAAAGAATTAATTCAGGGATTAGCTGAGTGATTCTTCTGCTACTGTTGGTTGGGCTGGGCTGAAGGGCCCAAGACAGCTCCTCTGATACAGACATCTGGAATCCTGGATTTGAAAGGCCCCCTCTCCCTCAATAGGCTTAACTGACTGAGCCACCCAGGCATCCCAAAAACTTCCTCATTCTAATGTTCTTCTAAAGTTGAGAATTACTGAATCAAAGTAAATGGCATTGGTAATTCCCAAGTCATTCCCTCTATTTGTTAATTCTTTTAAAACGAACTTCTAAAATAGTCTACTTCTTATTTTTGCAAAACAACCGCCCTGACAAAAATGAGCATTAACATGTGGAATGCTTGAACTTATTGATGTTAACACACACACACACACACACACACACACACACACACCACACACAAACGCTGTTAATCTATCCTCAGGAGACAGATTTAAGATGATTTTTCAGTGTTTATGACAGATTTGTGTTGATTTATGCCTTCTCTGCTTCCAGGTGTCTCTTATAATGATTTCTCATTAGCAGTTTTCTAATTAGTTAAGACGTTTACAAAAATATCAACCTCATCTGTCACTCTCCTTTTTGAAGAACATGATTAACCAACTCCTTATTGCCAAATTTCACAACCTTCAAGTCAATACCATATACCTTTCCAATTCCATCCCCCTCACTACTCATCAAGCCCTTCTCACTCCAGCCACAATGCATTCTCCAATATCTCTTCACAAGGTTCAAATGCCTCTTATTCATTTACCCAGACCTGAATGTTCTCTGTATTCAAGACCTATGACTGCTGCGTTGATATCAACCAATCTTCTCTTTCCTGCTTCAAAAGCCAAATCCAATGCTTTCTCCTTTGCGAAGACTTTCCAATACCTACCTGCTTCACAAACTACCAGAAAGAATTGTTCCTTTCTTTGTACTTCTACAATTAAGTGTGAAGTATTATTCTATTGTAGTACTTGTCTCATCATATTCCAATAATCTCGTATGTCTGTCTCTTTTTTTCAACTGGAAACTCCAAAAGAAAGCAGTTAATTAATTTCTATATGTGCATTATTTACCAGAGTGCCAGATACATAACTGGTATCCAATCCAAGTTCTGCTGCCCAGAACTTTTAAAAATATGTCAAAATGTTAAATACTACTACAAATGTAACAATTACACTGTATGGCCAGATCCTTCATGCATATTCCAACAGTGTTTGGAAACAATTATCACTACTCCTTGCCCCGCACACTTTAATAAGTTTCAGGCATAAAACCATATGAGAGGCCCAGGGAGGCAGCCAGATGATCAACTCTTGCCTGCTTCTCCTTGGATTCCTTGAGTGCCTACTGATTCTCTGTCCTGCTAGGCCAGGAAAATGAGCTGGGGACAAACCCTGCCCTATCCTCCAGCCATTTACCAGACAGCAGAGGCGACTTTCTAACTAATTCTTGTCATATAGTTGTACGCTACCTATAATCTAATTTGTCTAGCTTTCAGGTAGAATTGCTCAAACGGGTTGACACTGATTGATACAGGTACTTTACACCATGTACTTCCCCAAGTCATGACACTCTCCCAGTCCTCATGCACCTATAACTCTTCCTCCCCTCCTTGCACAATCCATCCCCTCTTGGAACTCAGGTGCCTGGCCCAACCTCCTCCTCTCCAACCCCATTCTCTGACTCCTATTCCTGTTTCCCAGCCAGTAATCCCACTAGTTTCTTGGTCACCTCTTGTCTCTGGTTCTTGATCTTACACCCAATAGTATGTTTAAAACTAACCAGGACACAAACCAATAGCTAGTCAGATTTAGGATACAAAGCAAAAAACTTCATTCACTCATCAAGGCACTGCTGATTATTCGTCCTTAGGAAAGTATGCCACAGGAAAATGAAAACAGTAGCAAACTGGAGGAGAATCCTGACAAAAACAGTAAGGCAAGAAAACCATTCTGTTCTAGTCACCATGATTACTCTTTGGCTGTCTATTTTGCCTGCAAGATCTTCCCACTATTCCCTCCCAACCACTGACTGGCTCCTATTAGCCTTTCAATCATTAGTTAATATGACTGGCATTGTGCCAAGTATTTCTCCTGAAATATCTCTTCTAATCTTATAACCCAATGAGGTATTTATTTTTTATCTCAGTTTTATAGATGAGAACTCTAAGAATACTTACAAACAATTAATCCCACTGATGACACTTACAACCTCAGGCTCATTTCAATACAAGTTCTTAGGTCAGTATCACCAGTTTCACAGAGACATAAAGTAACTCACCTTCCTCCAACCAGGTGGCCCGTGACATATACTGGCCAGTGACAATGGCCCTAAACTCCCAAACTCCGTTACTTTTTCTTTCAAATTAAACCTGGAACCTACCGACCCTACCTCACACCTCCCCTCCTATCTGTCCTCTCCTCTCTGTTGTCCTAGTCCCCACCTTGATCAATCTGAACCACTAATATATATTAGTGAACAAAAAAGATATAGTTCCTTCCTTATGTGACTTGTAAATAAGTAAAGAATAAAAAATATGAATGTGATAAGATATGCAAAGTAATGCATATCCTAGGAAGAACTCATTTTGAAGTGAGAATACCTTCTTTTGGTATGTAAGGTGAAGTCTGAGAGACAAAACGCAACTTATGAGGCAGAGAGGGGAAGAAGATAAGGTTTGACTCTAACAAAAACCAAAATATCAACATCTTAATATGATAGCTTACTTCTCAGTCACATAACAATCTAAACATAAGCAATCAAAGTCTGATCTGTTGGCTTCACGGGACTAGGAACTCAGGTTTCTCTCTAGCTGTTCTGCCTTATTCAACAAAGAGCTTCTAGCTCATTGTCTAAGATGACTATTCTAGCTCACAAGTCTAGGTTCCAGCCAGAGGTAAAGAGAGGAAAAGAGAAGGACAAGCTCCTCACCCTTATGAGCATCACCTGTAAACTGCACACATCACTTCTACTCATGACCTAGTTGTCTAGTCACAAGACCATGACCAGCTACAAGGAATTCTGGGAAACAAAGTATTTAGCTGGGCAACTATGCTTTATACTTTATACTACATGGAACTCTAGTGTTCTATTAATAAAGGAAGAAGCAGAAAGGGACAATGGGAAGTCCTTGACAAAAGAAAAAATGTACTGAATCCTGGGAACTGAGAAAAATACAATAAGAGATAAATCATATGTGTGATGAGACTAGAACAAGCAGAGACAGACAATGAAAAAAAAAGTCTCATGGAAGTGATTCCAGTTCTCAATTTCTAAATTCTAGGTGCTCTGGCTTGAAATTTCAATTATCTTCCAGAACTGAAGTCCACCCCTGAATCCTTATTGCAAGCAGTTATCTCCATGAAAAATATCTTGCCCCAACCCCATTCTGTCAACTAAGCTTCATTTTATCAATAAATCATCAGTTATAATCCTGTTGTTCATCTGATATCCTGTCATTACTCTCTCTACTCGGCCCTTCAAAACTGCCTAATCCACCTTATTGAGAAAGTTTTCAAAGAAACTATGATCTGGGAAAAACCCCAAAGGTTATTATCCACATATTACTTCATGTGAGTTACCTTGGTTCAGTTATCTATAATTCAGGGCAATGGTTGTAGAGTTGCAGATAACTTTGTTACCAACCACACTTTAACATCTCATTATGTGAGATCAAGAATCTCAATAAAACTGTTTTTAAGAAAAAGACACTATAGAGTATTCTATCTCCAACCTCTTGCCTCTCTCCTAAAGATATGTTCTAGTTGCTTCTAAATTTGTACAACTAGAACTGGTGACTTGAAGGAAACAGAATAATTACCAAAGACCCATTACATAATCCAGACTGAAAGAATCAGAAATGACATTCAGGTTTGACTTAATATTTTGAAGAAGAAAATTATCCGTAATTCCTCAACAGAGATATAATCAGTAGTAAGTTTTTGAGTTCTTTACCAAGCATACCTTTTTTCGACATAAGTAAAATAATACCTCAGACAGGTTTTTGTACCCAGATATTTAGAAGCATTTTTAAAAGATTTTTAAAATTCTTGGGGTGTCTGGGTGGTTCAGTTAAGTGGCCAACTTTGGCTCAGGTCATGATATCACAGTTCACAAGTTTCAGCCTTGCCTCAGACTTTGTGCTGACAGCTCAGAGCCTGGAGCCTGCTTCAAATTCTGTCTCCCTCTCTCTCTGCCCCTCCCTCACTTGCATTCTGTCTTCTCTCTCTCTCTCTCTCTCTCTCTCTCTAAAAAAAATTAAACATTAAAAAAATTTTTAATCAATAAATGAAAGATTTTTTAAAAGTCTTTGAAGTCTACATAATATTAGTGTCTTTTTTAACCATAATATAGTAATGTTTCCCAATTATTGGACATTGGTTCAATTTTGATAATTTTTTTGAAATTCGTACTCTAATAACCAATTGTCTTTGGATATAAATTTGCATAAATGTTCCTGATTGTTTTCTTCTCTAGAATTGTCCTCTAAATGTATGATAATTTTATTTTAAAGCTTTTATCAGTTTATACCCAAATGAGCTATATATAAAAGTGAATTTCTCACTATGACTTTATCACTATTTTTAAAATAGTTTCTAATTAGATGTGTAAAAAATAATATTCCATGGTCTTAATTGGTATTGGTAATGAAGTTAGACTTTGGAGATTTTCATATTTATAAGAGATACATGCATATTTGGTCTATAAGTTGTAGATTTGGTGCCCATCGATTTGGCTAGACCCCAAGGGGATGGGGTTTCTATTGTTTTGAAAGCTCTCTATGTTATCATCCTTTGTTGTAAATATTTCAAAGTTTAGAATTTCCATTTTGTAAAGAGCATGTATAGTGCTCTTTATGTTAAGAAACTGTTAACTACTCTTTGGTCAAGTCTGTGAATTTTCATCTTTGTGATTTCTTCTATTTCCTTTAGCAAATCTGTTTTCATCGGGTCATAAGTATTCCCCTATATTCCCTCTAGAGTTTGTAATTATTTTCCTTTTTAACATTTAATTCTTTGATAAATCTTCAATTTACCTTTGGTAAAAGTGGAACCTGATTTTTTTTCATAAATTCGAATTTTAATTTTCCTTAAGCTAACATTAAAATTTTAAACATACATGAGCAGTGAAAAAATAATTGCCTCAAAATCATGACGCTAAACAAATTGGAATTTGAAAAATGAAGGCATAAGCCAGGCAAGTTAAGTAGCTTAAAAATTTCGCAAAGAGGCTTGGCCATTATCTCATAGAAAGTAAACCACTGGCTGGCACTGGGTTTTAAAGCGGGAGGGGTGGAGGGTGTGGGGGGAGGGTTGTTTGTTTAATACAGACATTCCCCCAAGGAAATCACAAATTATAGAACAGTTTTATTCAAAAACAACATATTTTATTAATTTGAACCATTTTAGGATGTAATATTACAATAGTGTTTCAATTGTGTAATTCACTTAGTGTGTAAAGACAGCCTCAGAACAGTGCCTGTCTTCCAAACAGTCTATCCCAGTGGCACGGCAAGCTAAAGCTGACCTTTTATTGTGATTCCTTCTGGGCATGATTTTACAGTAACAAAATATAGGAATAAAAATAACAGAGAAATCAGCTTTTCTCTCCCCACAACCCATAAGAATTATACATATTGCAAAAATGGATGCCTAAAATACATTTAGGAAAGTAATCACATAAGTGAAGAAAGAAAGAAAACTGTCAATAAAGGGGAGCAGTCTCTTATTTTTTAAGCTGTGTTGTTTTATGACAACAACCTAAAAATTCCAGTTTTATCTTTAGTGAAGTGAAAGAACAGTTAGTCTGAGATGAAGTTTCTTAGAAGCAGACCCTGAAAAGGAGATTCTTATAAAAATAACTTACTGATGAAGATCAGGAGAGGGGACTGAGGGAAGCAGGTAGGGCAGGAGAGGAAAGCTAAGCTAGGAGATGTTCAGTTGGAGATGAGCTTCAACCTGATCCCGGAGGGAGCTCAAGAGCATGAATTTCAGGCTAGAGCTTCTATGACAGGGAGCCAATCTTCTAGTCGCTAACACAGTCTCCGCTAGGCGGCAGCTGTGAACCCTAACGCTTTCACCTGCGTGTATAGAAGCCACCAAAATGACATCTACTACAGCACCCCACTGCTGCTACCACACTCACCAAGCTGTACTCACTCTCCCTAGAATGTCCTCCCTACCCAAACTCCAAAGCTACCACCTAAGTGAAGTCTTTTCCAACCTCCCTCCCTAAACCATTGCTCTTTTGTGCATATGTTCTCACTAAGCTGTTTCTTCTACTGTAGCATTTATCACATCATATTGTAACAATTGGTTTACTTGTCTTTTTCTTTCCTCCTGGGAACTTCTCAAAAAAAAGCAACTGTAACATCAATTTCTCTATGCTCCAGTGCATTGCAGAGTGCCTAATACATAACTGGTGTTCAATAAATGTTGGTAATCCAAAGCTTCTAAAGATATAAACAAAAGTTAAATTATAAGGTTGCATAATGGGTATCCAATAATCAAACTTAGGCCACGGCCAATACAGCAGAACTTGCCTTTGGAGTCCTTAAGTATCTGCATGTCAGTAGTGGTCAGACTTCAATATTTACTCTTAGGTATTTTTCTGTCATTAGACTGAAAACTCATTGGTAGGATTTTCAACCATCTCCTTGAACTAATGAACCAGTTATACTATTTACCCAAGATCTCTCATAGACAAACCAGCAAGTATTGAAAATAATTGCTGCTACTCCATCTAGTGGCTCAATTCCCTTCATCTAAATACTTCATGAGAAAGTCAAGATACCCATTTATTATATACATTACTACATCGAAGTTAGCCATTGCTGCAAAATAAACCATCTCAAAACTCAGTAGCTTAAAACAAAAATCATTCACTCTCATGAACAGGTACTGAACTGCAGGTAAGCTGATTCAGATGTGTTTTGGCTGGAGCCTTTGCTTCAAACTGTTAGTCCAGCTTGTCTCAGCTCCTTATTGTGGGTTGAGCTCAATTCTTCTCCTGTGTCCCTCCTCATTTACCTTGTAATTCAAAGGAAATAAAGTTTACAAGTGTGATGAGATCTGCAAAGTAGTACAGTGTCCTAGGGAAAAATGCTCTGCTAGTTTGAGGAATCAGTCAATCTTTCCTAAGGAACTGGTATTTAAATTGACACCTGAGAAGAGAGTAGCCCTTAGCAAGACAAACAGGTAAGAGACATCTGATATGGGGATATATGGTTTATTTTGCTTAAACAAAAGCCAAATAAAACAGTGGCTTAATTAAAATTAAAATTCATTTCTCAGCCATGTAAAAGTTTGAGTAAAAGTGTTCAAGGCAATTATGAAGGCCACAATGGCCAGGAATCTAGGCTTCTTCAGTCATTCTCAACATGCAGCTTCCATTCCAGAAGCAAAGATGGCTGTTCCAGCCAGAGTGCCTAATACATAACTGGTGTTCTACAGTGGTGGTCCACATTTCCACTAGCAGCCAAAAAAATAGTAAATGCTGTGGATTGGAGCTGATATCCTATGTGCAGGGGATCCTCTGTCATTGTTTCATGTTGTTCACTATTAAACTCTCTGCTTCGACTACACAGACTTCGTGCTGAACCTGCTGTATATTTCTTCTCCTTCCAATATTTCATTTATTACTTATGATGTCATAATAAAATAAATAAAATAATAATAATAAGGGGGGTATATTCAGGAAGTACAGTTCTCTTGGAATATAAACATACTCCCAACTTCTAGGTTTTATCTATCATTTAAAAATCTTGGGGACTTCAATGGCTGCTTGCACCATGTATATATCTCTAGCCCAACTTAAAATAATACTCCTGGGCAATCCCCATGCCATTATATTGGTTTATCACCTTCACTGCATTCACCACTACATGAAATTATTGTTTATCCATTTGCCATGAGAATTCTAGTAAATGCCATGAAGCATAAAAATTTCTTACCTTGCTCATCCCTGTATGTCAAACACCCTAGATTGTGTCAGAGATAAATGTGTATTTAACAATTATTTTGCTCAATGAATGGAGGATAAGTGAATGAATAATATCCAGGGGCTTACCCATATGGAGTACAACTGCTCAGAAAAAGAGTTATGCACTGGAAAGTTGCCCCAAAATTATCTAATTTGTATATTTGAATTATACAAAGTAGATTTTCTGAAATTCAGAGCAACTGACTAAGAATTATAAAGAGAAGAAATAAATCAATTACCCACTATATCTCATAATCAATTACTTAAAACCAAGGCTGATTTGAAGGAAAGTTTCATCTCCACCCTTGTATCTCTCTCTTAAAGAAATGTACTTGACAAACTCCCAGCTATAAAATTAGTAAGTCATGGGGATATAATGCACAGCATAGGGATAGTTAATATTGTTATTGTATTTTTGAAAGTCACTAAGAGAGTAAAACTTGAAAGTTTTCATAAAAAGACAAAAATATGTGACTACGTATACTGATGGATGTTAACTAGACTTATTGTGTTGATCATTTCACAATATATACGAATATGACATCATCATATTGTACACCTAAAGTGAATATAATGTTATATGTGATTATATATAATTTTTTAAAGTAATAAATGTACTTGTTCCTTACTAACTCAGAACTTAAATTGGGTGACTCAGAGGAAACAAGAAATAATTACAAAACAAAACAAAACAAAACCCACCACCTCTTCATGGTAATCCATGATGGAACTCAGCAATAACACTCAGGTTTGGGGGGGAAATAACAGAAACATGTATATTCTTATCTTTACTGCTTCAAACTCCAAAACATTTATAAGCTCTAAAACCCAAATAGAATTTAGCTATCTTCCCTCATGTGACAACACTCTCACATGACTTGTCTCTTTTTTTAATATATTTTCATTTTTGTGGGGTGCCTGGGTGGCTCAGTCAGTTAAGCATCAGACTTCAGCTCAGGTCACAGTCTCATGGTCTGTGAGTTCGAGCCCCATGTCGGGCTCTGTGCTGACAGCTCAGAGCCTGTAGCCTGCTTCTAATTCTGTGTCTCCCTCTCTCTCTACTCCTCCCCTGCTTTTGCTATCTCTGTCTCTCAAAAATAAATAAACATTTAAAAATATTTTTTTTCATTTTTGTTAAAAAGTATTCTGTAACCTTCTTTATAAATTCTCAAAATAGCTCAACTTGAGATTATTAAGGAACACTGGCTCATGTTAGAAAATTTAGATCAAAGGTAAACTGTAAATAAGAAAATTTGGATAATCCATAACCACTCAAAAGAGCTAACTGCTATTAACCTTTAGGCACATGTATCTCTAGCTCTTTTACACAATTTTACACAGTTAGAATCACGCTTTATACAGAATTTTATAAGATTTTTCCCATGTCTTGGAATTATTTCGATGATTTCAAAGATTACCTCATCAATGTGGTTTATCATAATCTATTAAATCACTACACCACTTCCTGGTTGTTGAACGATGATATTGTTTTGATGATTTTATTCATATAGTACTGCAATAATCACACTTGGACATAAATTTTGACCCTAATCCTATAATTTCCCTCATGGAAGATAAATTATTAGGTTAAAGATAGTTACGTCAATTGACAATTTTTTTTTGATATTTTATAAATTTGTCATTTGTACCAAATACAATGTTATGAGTATTTCACAGGAAGCCCATTAGCATATTTTTCTTGAATTGCTTTTCAATCTGATCATTCGAAATATAATTTGATTGTTTTAACTTGTACTTCTTACATTCACATGAAAGTTGGGCTTTTTGTCTGTTTTTAACATATTTGTAAGGCCCTTTTTTTGTAAGTGGTACACATAAAGCCTATTCTTTAGTTGCATTTTAGTAAGCTTATTGTCTTGGTAAACCTTTTTATTTTAAAATAAAATATAGATATAAAAAATAACCTACATAAAATATAGAGCTTAACAAGTTATCACAGGGCAAATACTCATGTAACCATGACCCAAGTCAAGAAATAAAATTTTGATATTAATTAGCTTGATTATGGTAATCATCTCACAATGTATACATATATCAAAATGTCACACTATATACCTCAGATATATACAATTTTTATTTCCTATTCATATCTCAATAAAGCTGGCGGTGGGGAGAAATATAACTTTGTGAGTCATCCAAAAGCTCCTACATATTCTCTATCCCAATTATACTCCTGTTCTCCCAAAAAACAACCAATATCCCACAAGTGCCCAGGATCCAACTCCACCATGCCTAAAAGAGGCTGCCTATCTATGGTTAAAAGTTGAACAATTATATGAAAGGTTGTACAGTTCTGAGAGATGTTGAAGTAGTGACAAGTGTAGAAAGATCATACCAAGTGCCCTGGCTCTTCAGTTGAGACTACAGAAGGGTCACCACTTTGGAGTCAAGAGTATTCCCTGAAGTAAGAGTTGCATGCAAAGGCTAAATCAAAAATTTAATAAGATAAAAATACTAACCCTTACAGGACCCAGAGTATGTCAAAATTTAACAGACCATCAGAACAAAAATAAATACCTTTTAAAATAGAATACATAATCCATACTCATAACAATCATCTACAATGTACAGTATACAATCAAGTATTACTAGATATACAGAAAAAGGGAGAAATATAATGCATAACAAAGAGAAAAAACCATCAAAAGAGGCAGACACAAACAGACCCAGGTGTAGAAATTAGTAACAAATAAAATTAAAGCATCTATTAAATATATGTTCTAAAACATAAAGAAAAATATAGTCATACTTAAAGAACAGATGAATATTCATTTTCAGCAAAGGAAAGGAATTTGTATTTTAAAAAAAGAAGCAAATGATAATTCTACAATGGGATGTATAATATATGAAATGAAAACTTCATTGGATTGGTTTAATGGAAGAACTGAACATAGTATGTAACAGGAATAGTGAACCTGAAGACAGATCAGTAAGAAATATCCAATCTTAAAAACAGAAAAAAGATGTGGAAAAACAAAATGAACAGAGCACCACTGACTACTGAATCAACACCATGGTCTCTAGCATATGTGCAATTGGAGTTTCAGAATAAGAGGAGAAAGAGGATGGAACCAAAAAAAACAATTTTGAAGAAATAATGGCTCCAATTTTTCCAAATTTCATAACATAAACAGAAAAAAAAAGAAGCTAACCTCAAGCTAAATAAATACAAAGAAATCAACACCTTGGTTCATCATAACCCAACTGCTGGAAATCAGAGATAAAGAGAAAATTTGGAAAGAAGCCAGAGAATAGCAGTAGATTTTATGCATATTTATAAATAACAATAATTTCATTGAGGGTTGATTCCTAATAACAAACAATGAAGATCAGAAAACAATGGATCAATATTTTTAAAGTGAGGCAGAAAAAAAATGTGTCAACCTAGAATTCTATATCCAGGGGAAATTATCCATCAAAGCAATGAAAACATCTTCAGGTAAATGGAAACTCACAGAATTTCCAGCACACCTGCACTACAAGAACTGAAGAAAACTCTTCATCCTGAAAAGAAATTATCCCAGATGGAAACTTAGTTCTATAGAAAGGAACAAAGAGCACTAGAAATGGTAAATACAAACTGTAATTTTTGTTTATATCTCATTATATCTTCAGAATACATATGACTGTTTAAAGTCAAAACTATAATACTGTACTTAGAACATATAACATTCACGGATGTAATTTAGATGAAAATAGCATCACAATGAATAAATTGTAAACAGAACATCAATGTTGCAAGATTTTTACATTTAACACATAGTATAAATGTAATTCCAAACAGATGTGATTAGGTAAATGTGTATATTGTAACGTATAGTGCAACCTCTAAAAAATTGCAAAAACGTATAGACTAAAAGTCAATTAAAGCACAGCAAAATGAAATAAAATATTTGATTAACCCAGAAGATGGCAGGAAAGGAGGAACAGAGATAAAAAAGCAGATGAGATTAAAAGAAAAATAAAACACTAATAGGAAACTGACAGAGTTAATTTAAACAGGTAAAAAATTGTATTAGATTTTAACAGACTATACACATCAATTAAAAGGCAGACATTGCCAAATAATATTAAAAAACCTAAGATCCAACTATATGAAATCTATAATAGATGCACTTGAAATATAAAGAAACAGAACAGAAATGAAAAATGATAGATTATGTTTATAAGATATATAAACAAAAGAAAGCTAAAATAAGGATATACACAGTTGAAAAGACAGATTTCAAGAGAAATATTGACAGGGATAAAAGGAACATTTTATAACTTAAAAGACCAACTCATCAGGAAAACAAAACAATCTTAAATCTGTGTGCAACTTAATAACAGAATTTGAAACTACATGAAATAAAAATAGACTGAAATAAAGAGAGAAAAAATAAAAATCCATAATCATGGTTGCAGCTTTTAATATTCTCTCTCAGTAATCAATAGAACAATAAAAAAAAAAGCTTAGTTCGGATACAGAAGATCTGAACATGATCAACCACATTTGTAAGACCAACACTTAAAGAATGCATAATATACATTATTTTCAAGTGGAGTTGGACGATTCATCAAGATAAACCATATGCTAAGCCATAAGACTCGATTAATTTAAAACTACTGAAATCTTAAGAGTATGCTTTTTGACCACAAAGATATTAAAAATCAGTAACAAAGACTTCCATTTTCTTGTTCCACATGTAAGGCGCTTGGAAGTCTCCACTATACCCTAATAACAACAAAAATGCTGAACAGACTGAAAAACCAAAAAAAAATTTTTTTTTTCCTGTAGGAGAGAGAAGAACACAGGGCAACCTGCTGCCTCTGAGACTGGAGAGACAGGCAAACACAGGTCATCATGGCTTACAGGAGTAGAAAGAAGAAACTCAAAAGAAGAAACTTTGTGAGCCAGTTCAAAATCTTTGGGAACCAGTGCCAGAATAAGAAAACCTAAACTTAACAAGAACTAAAGTCAGGGGAAATTAATTAACCAAAGTCAAACCTGCTGGGGCATTACTAGAGCCTACTGACCTGAAGGAAGGGAAATACCCAACTCCAGCCCACTTTAGCCAACCTCTCCCACCCAAGGGTGAAGAAAAATAAAAATCAAAACAGAGGAACTCGTGAAGTTTTACAGTCCAGAGGCATAGGCTCAATAAAAGGTTGAGACTTAATCATAACATTATAGAACACTTCCCCTCCCCATATATTTCACCACCACATTACTAAAGTCTATTTACAGCAGTCCCTTTTACCCAGTATATCATGTCTACCTATCAAGAATAATCAATCACAAGGCTTATCAATTGGCAAAAAACACAAATTTTTTTTAAAAGCCTTTCAGGGTGTTTAAACGGGGTAAGGCATCATCAGATTTGTGGTTTTAACGTTTATTTATTTTTGAGAGACATAGAGACAGAGAGTGAGCAGGGGAAGGGCAGAGAGAGAGGGAGACACAGAATCCGAAGCAGGCTCCAGGCTCTGAGCCGTCAGCACAGAGCCCGACGCAGGGCTCGAACTCACAAACTGTGAGATCATGACCTGAGCCGAAGTCGGCCGCTTAACCAACTGAGCTACCCAGGTGCCCCAAAAAACACAATTTGAAGAGACAAAGCAGCATCAGATTTAGCCATGGCAGGGGTGTTGTAATGATCAGACTGGGAATTTAAAATGACTATGATTAAAATGCTAAGGGCTCCAATGGATAAAGTAGACAACATGCATAAGCAGAAGGACACTGTAAGCAAAGAGATGGAAACCCTAAGAATGAAAACAAAAAGAAAGGCTAAAAAATTTTTAAAATGCGACTGAAATGAAGAATGCTTTTGATGGACTTATTTATATAATGGACACTACTGAGGAAAGAATCTCTGAGTTAGAAGATATATCTGTAGAATCCTCAAAAACTGAAAAGCAAAGAGAATAAAGACTGGGGGGGTGGGAAGAACATAATATCTAAAGACCACGGGACCACTATAAAAGAGGTAACGTGTGTAATGGAAATACCAGAAGGATTAAAAAGGAAAAAAGGAACAGAATAAATATTTAAAACAATAATGATGGATAATTTCCCCCAAAGTAATCTCATACACCAAAGCACAGATCCAGGAGCTCAGAGAACAACAAGCAGAATAAACACCAAAAAATTTAAAAATACGTATTATTTTCCAAGAATAAAAAAGATACAGAGAAAATCTTGAGAGAAGCCAAAGAAAAAAGATCATTTTACCTATAGAGGAACAAAGATAAGAATTCTCTTCTCCTCAAAAACCATACAAGCAAGTAGACTGAAGTGAAATATATAAAGTGCTTATTGGGAAAAAAAAAAAAACAACAACAACAACATAGAATTCTGTACCCTGTGGGATTATAATTCAACATGAAAGAGAAATAAAAGATTTTCTCAGACAAACTAATATTGAGGATATATGTTGCCAGTAGACCTGCCTTTCTTTCTGCCTTGAAAGTAATGTTAAAAGTACTTTAAAGAGAAGGAAAATAACACAGGTCAGAAGCTCAGTTGTCCATAAAGTAAGGAAGAGTACCAAAGAAGGAATAAGTGAAAGCAAAATAAAAACTTCTATTCTTCTTATTTTAGTTGATCTAACAGATAACAATTCTTTCAAACCAACAATATTTTGGTTATGTATGCTCATGTTTATTATTTTGTGTTTGTTTACAAATATACACATTTATGCATAAGTCTAATGAATGAGAGCAATAATACAAGCAAGGGATGAGAGGGAGGAATTAGAACTATTTTATTATTATAAGGTAATCACACTACCTGTGAAGTGTAATTTAAAAGTGGACATGGATTTGCTGCAATATATATTGCAAACTCTAGGGTAACCAGTAAAACAAAGTAAAAAAAAAAAAAAAACCGTAACTAATATGCTAAGAACAGAAAGAAAATGAAATCATATAAAATGCTCAGTTAATACCACAAAAGACAGAAAAAGACTGGAAGACAAAAATAAGAACAAAGAACGGGGGCAACAAATAGAAAACAGAAATGAATATGGTAGACATGAATCCAATTATATCAATAATCACTTTGTACATGAATGGTCTATAGAACCAATTAAAAGTGTGATTTTCAGAGTGGACCAAAAAACTCTAGGTTTTCTACAAAAACCCACTTTAAATATAAAGACACATATAGATTTAAAGTATATGTATGGAGAAAAATATACCATGCTAAAACTAATCAAAATAAAGCAGAAGTAACTATGTTAATTTTTACTGAAAACCGTAAGACATCCGAAGATACAGATAAATAAAAAGATATTCCATGCTCATGGATTGGAGGAATTAATTTTGTTAAAATGTTCATACTACCTAATCTACAGATTCAATTCAATCCCTGTCAAAACTTCAATGGTATTTTTCACAGACCTGGTACAATTTTAAAATCTAGAATCACCAAAGACCCCTGATAGCCATATAAATTTTGAGAAAGAAGAACAAAGGTGGAAGCATCAAGTTCCTTGATTTCAGACTATACGGCAAAGCTATCATAACCAAAACAGTATGGTATTGGCATAAAAACAGACACATAGATCAATGGAAGAGAATAGAAAGCCCAGAAATAAACCCTTCCTTGTATGGCCAATTAATCTACAACAAAGGAGCCAAGAATATGCATTGGGGAAGAACAGTCTCTTCAATAAATGATGTTGGGAAAACTGGACAACCACATGCAAAAGAATGAAACTATCTTACAACATACACAGAAAGTACTTCAAATGAATTAAAGACTTGAACGTAAGACTTACAATCATAAAATTCCTAAAAGAAAACAGGTGGTAAGCTCCTTGAACATCAGCCTTGGTGATGACTTTTTGGATCTGACTCCAAAAGTAAAAGCAACAAAGTAAAAAATAGACAAGTGGGACAACATCAAACTAAAAAGCTTCTGCACAACAAAGGAAACTATAAACAAAATGAAAACGCAATATACTGAATAGGAGAAGGTATTTCCAAATCATATGTCTAATAGGAGGTTAATATCCAATATATACAAAGAACTCATGCAACTTAAAAGAAAAAAACTCAATTAAAAACAGGGCAGAAGACATTTTTATAAAGAAGACATATGGATAACCAAAAAAAAAAGAAAGAAAGAAAAAGGAAAAAGGCATACAGATGGCCAACAGGTAGGCAAAAAGATGCTGAATGTCACTAACCATTATGGAAACACAAATGTAAAAAGGGCAAGGAGAGACTGAAGAAAGAGCCAGGCCACTCCAGACTGATAGGTGGCAGTTTTAACAAACCTACAAAAGAGGCTTGTCCTGGGCAGCCACAAGACATGAACAGGTAGGTCTCCACATCCACCCAGCAGAATCTTAAAAGTTTATGTAAAGGTCTTAACTGGATTCAGTCATGCATTCAGTCCAGATGGACCCAACAACATATTACTCTCTCAAGGCTGTATCTTTAAAACAGCCTCTAGTATGGGAATGGTGGGAAGACACACATTCCGAGGACAGGGAAGGGGTTGAGAAGCCTCGGATTGCCCAGGTCCACCTTGCAGGTCAACTAGCAGTCATGTCCTCTCAATAACCTCCCCCAACACTACACCCCTCCTGCTGGCTCTTACAATCTTACCTGCCCCCTTCTTCTGCAATATGCCTGAGTGGTCAGCAAGGGGTTCACTAGGATGGAGATAGCTCACTTGGCAGCTACCTGGCTGCACTGGAAGCAGATATCACAGTAACAATAGGGGCACTTGAAAGAGAAAGCACAGATCAAGGTAATGATTCCCAAAATAACTAATTTTTTTTTTCCACCAGTAGCTCCATGATCCTAACCATTCATTTATTTAGTCCCCTGGGTGGGGTTGGATCATTCAGGGCAATCATTTGTGTTCTTGTATGATTTAATAAAGACATACATTACCAGATTCATCAGGTATGAATATTATTGTTTGGATAACAGCACAGGTTCCTCCTTTCAAGTCAGTAATAATATCTAAGCCCATTCTACTTTGGAAGATAGCTTTTCTCAGAGACATTTCAGTATTCCATAAGGACAGGCTTTGTCGGCTCTCATTTAAGGCTTGCTAAGTGAATTTAGTAAGGGCTTCTATGTGTGCTATCAGATCCTCCAGGCCAGTGGAGGGAACAAAGATGGCAGCCAAATGATTGTACCAATGAAAAACAGAACATGCCCACCTGGCTTTGAGGAGAGGAAGGTTGACAGCTTTAGGTGTCAGGTGTCAGGAGATGGACTGGGGACAGGATATGCCAGAACACAATCCCACCTTCTCTCTCTTTCAGTGGTGTTCCAGGTATTTCAACAGGTCCTTAACAGGACAATGAAACTCCAATGGAGATTGAGTACTTCCCCTTCACCCAGGGGTGTAAAGTAACTCACATGACATTTGGGAAAGGAAATCATAGGAGCTCACTTCATTCCACTTATTTAATATATATTAATTTGTATGAGGCTCATATCCTCAGTATTGTCTTCAGTAAAGAAAAATAACAGTAAATGTACTTTCAGAAAATAACAGGATACTTGATAATAAATACTTATGCTTCCACTAAGCATTTCCATTTAGCTAATCAAGTTTATTTAAATATGCATGTCTTGTGTGATTAAAAAAAATTTTTTCCAAAGGAGAGCACTTGCTGTGATGAGTCTTGGGTGTTATATGTAAGTGATGAATCACTACATTTACACCTGAAACCAATTTTACCAGAAAATAAAATAAAATAATTTTTTCCATACTGACTTGTTATTGTTGGGTTTTCTTCTCAGAATTTTGCTTTCGTCTCATACAAGCAAAGAATTAGACTCAAACAGAATGATATACATCAAAAAAAAAAAAAAAACGAAAAACAAAAAACAAAACAGAAAAACTCTGATTTTTCTCTCCATCTTTTGGTTTCCAAAAAGCCTAAGCCCCAGGAAATCAGAAATTTTTAGTTGTGTCATAGACAGAATAACGGCCACCCAAATATGTCCACGTCCCAATCACCAGAACCTATGAATATGTTACCTTACATGGCAAAAGGGCCTTTGCAAATGTTATTACATATAAGGATCTGGAGATGGGGAGATTGCTTTGGATTATCCAAATGGGCCCAAGGTAATCATGAGGGTCTTTATAAATGAAAGAAGGATACAGGAGACTAAGAGTCAGAAAAAGAGATGCGAGGACAGCAGTAGAGTTAAAATAATGCGATTGCTGGCCAGGGGACACGAGCTAAAAGCAGCATCTAGAAGCTGGAAAAGGCTTCTACAAAACCTGGAAAAGGCAAGGAGAGGAATTTTCCCCAAGAGGTGCCAGAATGGACACGGACCTGCCAACACCTTGATTTTACCCTGGAACTATAAATAATAAATTTGTGTTGTTTTAAGACATTAATGTTGGGTCATCAGAGTGGCCGAGTCAATGGAGTGTCCAACTTTGGCTCAGGTCATGATCTCACAGTTCGTGAGTTCAAGCCCCGCATCGGGCTCTGCGCTGACAGCTCAGGGCCTGGAGCCCACTTTGGATTCTGTGTCCCTTCTCTCTCTCTCTCTCTCTCTCTGTTCCTCCCCTGCTTGTGCTCTCTCTCAAAAATAAATAAATAAACTTAAAAAAAATTTTTAAGACATTAATGTTGTGGCATTTGTTACAGCAGCGATAAGAAACACTAACACAAGGTATCAACAAAGTATTTTCAGCGAAACACAGAGAGATCACCTAACCCCCTGTACCCAACCCGACACCAAATAAGGAAACAGACTTTCCAGGATTGGAGGGCCCAGGATGGGGAAAAAGGGAAGGGGGTGAAATTTCCTCCCCAAACTCTCCAGCAGTTCTATAAAAAACATAGCAAAGACCTGGAAAATTTTTGCCAATATGGTACATCCAGGCTCATCGTAACCTGATCAGCCTTCTAGAAAGATGCCCAAGCATTACACTAAAAAGATACAAAATCAGAATGGCCATGCTAACTCAAACCATGACATATCAACTGTAACTTTCAAACTAAGATATTTAATAGCAATACCCCATATTTCCCAGTATCTTGATATAACACATGATTCGGAAACTAATTTGCAGGTAGGAGGCAGAAAATACAAAAAAGACTAAGATTAAAATTTTCTGACAACCTAGAGAGACTAAGGTTGAAATTTCCTGACAATCCAGAGCCATAAAAAAGAGTATGTTTTTCTGTAAATGAGTTTTTAAACTGTAATTCATAATTGCCTTAATAATTCCCTCTAAGTATTCCTTGATTTTACACTGTAACGACTCACAATGACAGTATTGAAATAACTCCGGTTCTGTTGTCTTTACATCACTGAGCTCTCATTGTTTATTTCAAATCCAATGTTAACCTTGGGAATATGTACAGAGGCAAATTCACCTGAAGCACGCTCAAATGAGCTTGTTTACAAAATTACAAAAGAAACCACGGAAGTTAAATCTGCGTTGGAGCTCAGAAGCCAATTTTTTAAACAGTGGTTCCCCCAAATAACTCAATAGAATACAATATTTATTAAAAAATAAGGACATTAGCAATCCAGAACATTTTCATGTGTTAAATTGAAGCCATTAAAACCAAGAATAATCATACCAATCGTTTAGATTAGAATTTAGACTAATAAAACATTTTTTTCAGGGAAGAGTACATTATCACTGACATTGTTTAGAATTGCCTACACATAATGATAATAAATAACAGACCAATTTTAACTCAAAATTTTAATATAACTTTTAACTTTTATTTAAAATTTTAATTTAATTGCATTTATATTTCATTATTAATTAAATTGTGATTTAAATTTAAGATTCAAAATTATTTAGGACCACCTGGGTGGCTCAGTTGCTTGAGCTTCCATCTCAGTTTTGGCTCAGGTCATGATCCCAGGATCATGGGATAGAGTGTCACATTGGGCTAGCGGGTTTAAGACTCTCTCTCTCTCTCTGTCCCTCTGCTCCTCTCCCCTGCTCTTTCTCTCCTTCTCTCTAAAATTAAAAAATAATAATAAAATAATTCTTAAAAAGACTTAAAATTATAATTTTATAGTATAAAATTATATAATTTTATAATATAAACATGATAACAATAATCTTAAATTATTTTAAAATTTCTACATAAAATTTGGGGCTTATCACCTGTACCCAGAGTGAAAAGTTCTATCCCCATCCTTACCCACTATTGATGACCACTGACTTCAAGTGAACACTATCTCAAATGACTATCTCAAAATGACTATTTTACACATTTTACTCTCTTCCCAAACCTCCATCACCCCATTTCCTCTTAGCTTTTAGCTCATTATGATGCATTATAATTCCCTGAGAAAACAGAAGCAAGCATGAGAGAATTTCATCTTCCTAGTATAAAATCAACCAATCCTCCATTATCAGTACTCAGTCTTTGGTAAACCTTTTAATTATTTAACAAAATATTTTTTTAAAAAAAGTGAAAACCCTAGGGAGAAATAACAGCTGTCATATAGAACATTTCCCAAATCCACCAAGAATTTGTGTCATCCTGAAGATTTTGAAAGCCTTGGCTCACATGTGGAATTAACAAACCTAAATGTCTTCATCCACAGGAACGCCAGAGAGCTGGTGAACCCAACCCCATGGGGTGGTAGGGTAGGACAGTCCTGTGACCTGAGCCTCACTCCACAGCCCTGGGGCGAGCCACAACTTTCAGATCAACTGTGATTGGTCCCAGATTTTTACTAGGGGACATTTAGTGATGAAGGAAGATGCTGCTAAGCCACCAGCCAGCAGAGAGAGGGAAGGTGATCAACTCTCTATGAGGGCAGAGAAGATCAGGACAGAGAGTGAAGTGTGAGGTTGGAGATGGGCTCACTGTTGTGTTTGTGAAAAGACAACTAGGATAAAAAGTTTTTTTTGCAGGCATCACACTGCAGTACAATAAGAGAGAAGGAAAAGTGTCATTTTGTGGTCTAATCAGAGGCAAGGAGTAGAAATTTCAGGAGTGAACCCAGAAATCAGAGGGGTATAATGACAATGAAGCTTGAAGACAAACATGCAGGTAATGGGAAGTCTTGTAGGAGAGGGTCAGCCAAATCTGGGTGAGAAGTATCAAGCCAACGGGAAACCAGTAGCAAATCGGAGAGGTGAGGTCTCTGTAAAGCAGGAGGTAAAAGGGAAGTGTGGCATGTCCAGAAAAAGTCTCAACATGTACAGCTGGCAGGAGATACAGAAACACAATCAGGAGACTGATCAGTGGCTGGTGATCAATCCCAAAGTCTACGATGTCACTGACTGGGCCAACAGGCACCCAGGGGGGAGCCGAGTCCTCAACCACTATGCTGGGGAAGATGCCACGGTAAGGAACTCAAAGCTCTGCCTCCTTTCTTTCACCTGGTGGGTGGCTGGGAATTTCCTTATTTTTAAAATAAATTAATGCCCATTCCTTAGCTTACATATTGTATCCTTCCCCTCTCACTTACTCAAGGATCTTGCTCTTGCAATTATCCCTTTCTCTTGCCATCAAGTTTTTTCTCTCAATTATTATATTTTCCATCAGCAAATCAATTTGCCGTATCTGACAGTAAAAGAAAAAAAACATAATCTCATATCTCTTTCCAATACTGCTCTATTTCCTTTCTCCAATTTGTTACAGAATACCTTGAAAACCATTTGTCTATACTCACTACCACCCTTCCTATTCCTACTTGAACTCACTCCAGACTTTATTTCCCTAACCTCAGGGCATCCACTCTGGTCAAGGTATTCAACAACCTCCCATCTCACCAAATCCAATAGCAATTTTCAGCCTTCACCTTACTTACCCTATAAAGAGCATTCAACATGGTTAGTTACTCTTTACTTTTTGAAACTTTTTTTTTTCACTTAACTTCCAAGAGTGTACCTCCCCTCTCCTAGTTTCCTCTTACCTCCTAGGCTAATTATCCTCAATCATCTTGCAGATTTACCTCCTCTTCCCAACCTCAAAATGTTGGAATGTCTGATCTTTTTCAGCACTCCCTCCACTAGCCTCACTGTACCCATTTAGCAGTCTACTACTGAGTGGTTTGAGCATCACATTTGAGGGATTTCTTATCCAAGCCTCTATCTCTTCCCTTTTGTTCTCCAGTGCTTTGGGTTATCAGCTGCTTCTTTCAGTGATCTACTCTAGGTTATCTTTCTGTTCTCGTTTTTGCTATTTCAGTCCCTGGTACTTGGATAATTAGTTGCCTAAATTATATCTCATCTCTTGAAATACCTGGTTTCTGTTTTCCTGACAAGATCCTTATGATAGTGATATCATCAAGTTTTATCACTTTAAATAGCATCTATACACTATAACTCCCAAATTTATATCTTCAGATTCTTCACCTCTCTTGAGCTCCAGAATCACATATCCAACTGTCTACTTTAATGGCTATACATCAAAAACTTAAGAGCTCCCAAACAGAACTTTGATTTTTCTCCTAAAACTTGCTTCTCTTCCAATCTTCCCATCTCTGTAAATGATACAATTCACCCAGTAGCTCAGGACAAAAACAAGAAACCACTTCTAATTTTTTTTTTCTCACATCCAATCCATGATCAAGAGTTGAGGTTCTACCATCAGCATCCATTCAAAAACTCACCATTTATCACCATATCCATGACTCCCATCTACTGGAATCCACCATCATTTCTTGCCTAAAATTACCTCATTCCAAAATGATATGGCTTGTTCTTTACAAAAGATCAAATGAAAATGTAACTCATAGCAGGTCATTCTCCTACTCAGAATACACTGATGGCTTCCAGTAGGAACTAGAGCTAAATCCAGATCGTTAACATTCCCTATATCTGACCCTTATAATGTCTCCAACCTTCTTTCCACCAATTTTCCAATTTGTTGTCTCTACTTACATCACATTGGCCCCGGTGCTGAGTATGCCAATAAAACTCTACCCTCAGTACCTCAGTACTTACTAACTATGTCTGAAATACTCTTTGGCACAGCTCACTCCCTTT
Source organism: Paguma larvata (assembly GCA_030068075.1). Lineage (NCBI taxonomy): Eukaryota > Metazoa > Chordata > Mammalia > Carnivora > Viverridae > Paguma > Paguma larvata. The sequence continues at coordinate 112,979,672 of CM057823.1, forward strand.
ATGAGGGCTCTATTCAAAGATCAGTAAAGGAGAGTCATTTACTCATTATTCCTGTCATATATCAACACTGCTCTGTCCCATCACCTCTATTCCTTTAGTTTGCTTTCATTTTTCTTTCTAGCATTTATCCCTATCAGACTTTCTGTAAGACGTTTATTTTCTTGTTAATTCTTTGTTGCCCTTCTTCATTGTAAGTTCAATGATATTAAAACCTTAATTTACTCACTTCTTTATCCTTAGCACCTAGAAGAGTGTCCACATATATTATCCCCTCAATCTAAATTGGTAATGAAGTGAGAAAAGAAAAGAAGAAAAGAAAGAAGGAAAGGAAGGAGGGAGGGAGGGAGGGAGGGAGGGAAAGAATTAAGCTTTCCATATTAATTGACTCTTCCTTTTATGAATGATTTCTGTGTAGCATGCAGTACTGTTTAATACCATTTTACCTACAGGAGAATATCTTTTAAATTAGAGTCAGTTCTCACAAACTTTGTCACTACTTTATCAACTAAGTTTATGTAATATTCCGAACCCTTTGCTGTTATTTCAATATCTTCACAGAATCTCCACCAATGGATTCCATCTCAAGAAGCTGCTTTCTCTGCTCACCCATTAGAAGCAATTCTTCATCTGTCCAAATTTTACCCCGAGATTGCAGCAATTCAGTCACATCTTCAGGTTCCAATTCTAATTCTCGTTCTCTTGCTTTATCCACCATATCTGCAGTGACTTCTTCTTTTGAAATCTTGAGCGCCTCAAAGTCATCCATGAGAATTAAAATCAACTCCTTCCAAATTCCTGTCAATGTTGATATTTTGACCTGTTCCCAAGAACCATGAATGTTTTTAATGGACATCTGGGATGATGAATCCTTTTCACAAGGTGTTCATTTTACTTTGCCCAACTCCATCAGAGAAATTACTATCTATGGCAGCTATAGCCTTACCAAATGTATTTCTTAAGTAATAAGACTTAAAAGTCAAAATGACTCCTCGATCCATAGTCCAGAACTGAACCTGCAATATTTCTGAAGTATGTCTACATAGATTAGTTTGCATTATATGGCTCTTCTATTTATATAGAATTTTATATAAATAGAAGCATAAAGCATGTACTCTACTTAGTCTAGGATAGAAAAAAATGAATCTTGAGATTCATCTATTCTGTTGCATTTATCAATAATTCATTCCTTCTTTTACTGTAGTTTTATTTGATATTTATATTTTACTACTATTCAAACCCACTACATGTATACATCACAATTCATTTATCCCCTCACCTGTTGACAGATATGTGAGCTGTTTCCAGGTTTCAGTTATTTTTAATAAAAATGCTATAAACATTTATTTAAAAGTCTTTCTTTAATGTTTATTCATTAGAGAGAGAGATAGAGTGCAAGCAGAGGAAGGACAGAGAAAGAGGAGAGAGAGAATCCCAAGCAGGCTCTGCACTGTCAGCACAGAGCCCGATGTGTGGTTCAAACTCATGAACTGTGAGATATATAAAAGTCATATTGTGTTTTATTTTCTCTCGAATGAATATCTAGGAAAAGAGTGCCTGGTCCAAATAGTAAGTGAAATGTAACTTGTAAAAACAACCTTCGAACTGTATACCAAAGTTATTGCGTCATCTTATATTTCCAGCCGCAGTGTTCGATAGTTCTCTTTGCATCTTATATATCCATACATATTTACCATTTCAAATTCTCTTCATTTATTTGTGTAAATTCAGAGTTCCCGCTGGTGCCTTTTTCCTTCTACCTATGAAGCACAACATTTTACATTTCTTAGAGTGCAAATCTGATGCATTTCTTATCATGTAATTCTGAGTTAAATTCTTTCAATTTTTATATATCTAAAGATGTCTATTTTGCCTCTGCTTTTAAAAGATATTTTTGTTGTGTATATCAATATAAGTTGGTAAGGGTCTTTTTTCTTTCAATACTTTAAAGATCACACTCCACTGTCTTCTACTTTGCGTTATTTCTGACAGTTCCTATCATTTTTTACTTCATTTCTCTGTACATAACGTGTTTTCCTCTGGCTACTCTTTAGATTTTAACTTTATCACTGCTTTTAAGCATTGTAATTTTAATGTATCTGGGGTAATTTTCTTAATGCTTCTTATTCTTGGGGTTTGTTGAACTTCTTGGATCTATAGGCTTATAGTTTTTAACAAATATGATACGATTTTCAGTTATTATTCCTACAAATATTTTTTTGTCTTGTCCTCTCTCTATTTTGGGAATTCTAATTTCCCATATGTTAGGGCAATTTAAATTGTTCTGCAGCTCAATGATGTTTTGTCCATTTTTTTTCTTTTTTCTCTGTGTTGAATAGTTTCTGTTATGATGTCTTCACATTCATTTATCATTTCTTTGAAGTATCTAATCTTGTCAATCCCATCCAACGTATATATCTCAAACCATGTATTTTTTATTTCTTAGAAGTTTTACTGGGGTCTTTTTTATATATATTTTTTTTACTTAACATGTTCACATTTTCCTTTACCTTCAAAAATGTATAGAATAGAATTGTAATATGATTTTAAAATTCTTATCCATTAATTTTATCATGTGAATCATTTCTGGGTCTGTTTGTATTGAATAATGTTTCTCTTAATTACATGCCATATTGTTTTGTTTCTTTGCAAGCCAGATAATACAAATTTTATCTTGTTGATTACTAGATATTCTAAATATTTTTGAGTTTTATTCTATGAAAAGTTGAGTTATTTAAAAAATTTTTCCCTTTGAGACTCGATTTTAGGCTTTATTAATCAGGAACAGTACAGCCTTTTGTCCAGGGCTGATTTTGCCCTACTACTGAGGCATTACCCTTCCGAGTACTCTAATTGATTCCTATGTACTTTGGCTGGTGGGAACATACACCATCCCAACTCTCTGTGACCTCTAGGGATTGTTTTACCAGCTCCTATCCAGTGGTTCTTTTCTGGTGTTGGGTAATTTCCTCACACATATGCAATGCTTGATACTCAGCTGAACACATGGAGAATAAATCTTCTGAGGATGTGTAGAATATATCTCTGTGGAACTCTCTCTTCCATGATACTCTACCACGTGAATTCTAGCTACCTTGAAACCCTACAATATCTCAACTCTGTTTCCTCAACTCAGAGACATCTTTGGGTTCTGTTTGGATTTACCTTTCCTGCTTGGGTACCTATAATATAGTGAATCAAAGGCTCATCTAATTTGCTTACTTTCTCTCAGAGAATAGTGTTTTGCTGCCTGTTGTCCAATGTGAAAATTGTCGTTCTATATGACTTGTCCATTTTTAAAATTTTTAGAACCAAAAGAGTAAATCTAGTCCCTGTTACTCCATCATGATTGGAAACCAGAAATGAGAATACTGGTACTTTATGTTGAGACATGGTTTGGAGATATCTCTGGAGAGGATCAAGTATCTTTGAGGATTGTTGTTGAAAAACAGAATTGTTTTAAGAAGGTAGAGCCTCTGCTACAAAACAGAGCCACCTGCACCTGCATAGCACAGCACAGGCTAAAACCTTAATATAGTTTCTTTAGCACATTTTAATAGATTTGTATCATGAAGTCTTAAAATTTAATATTAAAGGAATATTTTAATATAAGAATTCAGGTGCCTTCATTCACAATGCTTGTCAAACAATGTGTATTATACATGACACAAAGAGAATACTTTATACAATATAGAAATATTTTATAAATTTTGAAATGAATAGTCTCTGCCAGCTAAATCATCTATCAACAAGTCAGAATTATCCATAAACCCCTGAAACTGATAACTCATTAATTCTTGATCAAAAGAGTTTTAAGTATTCTTATTGTTGAAAATAATAGTCTTATTTTTTTATTTAAAAATATGTTCAAAAAATAAAACAAAAATATTTTCATATGTAATATACAATTAAATATGTATAATTACATTAAATTTATTTCATATTGAGATTTTGACAAGGTACAATAAACATAACCTTAAAATAAAGAATTTTGCATTCTAAGTTCTGAGTAACTAAGTTATAAAAAATATAAGTGGATTCACTTCTAAAAATATTTTTTGAAACTGGATTGGAAGAGTGTGGAAAAGCCTGCCTTTTATCGAAATATTGTATAGTGACCACAAATCCTTTGTGGGATAAGGCAGAAGTAAATAAATAAATAAAGAGGAAAAAAGAAAAATTTTCTTTGGTATTCATACACTCAAATATCTGATTATCAGCCATAGCCCAAATATCTTACAGATTATTTACTTTTTTTGGTATTTTTTTACTATTCAGTAAATATCTGTTACTTGAATGAGGTCCCATACATAAGAATCCTGAAAGCCAAATAGGAAATGGGTCATTGCCTGATAGTTCTGAATTTACTTATGTGGTACACTTCTAAACGAGCATTCTGCTTTTAAAAAATAAGAAAGGGCATGGAACGTTTAGCACATAGCAGTTGTATTCAACAAGACATACACTACAGGCATATTGAATACACTTCAGAGCTATTTTGAAAACTCTGGAAATTCTCTCACCCTGCTTCCTCTTTATGTAATCTTTAATTAGATCCCTTCACACTCCCAAACCCAAAATCCATAAATATTACATTGCATGCTTCCACATATTTCTTCCAGAGAGCCAAGTGAGTTTTCCCCACCTGAACGCTGCTGCCCTGTCTAACCTTATAACTGCCATGGAAGATGAATTCAATTCAATTTCAACAATTTCCTTGAGTGCCTACTTCTGCCCTGGATCCTTGACAGAGATTAATACAACATGCAATCTTCCCCCAGCAAATAACAGCAGCAAAGATTTCTTGAGCATACACGGTATGCGACATACTATTAGTGCTTTACTTAGATTAACTTATTTAATTCTCACAACTACCTCTGTTTTACAGATAAGAAAGGTGAAGCATTTTTTAAAATATAAGCAGTTGGCTAAAGTTACAGAGCTGATGAGAGGTGGAGGTGAGTCTTACATCCAGGCTGACTGGCTCTTCACCACTATGCCCTTCCCAAAAAGAGGTAGACCCATACAAACAAGAAACTATGCTATAAGGGTATTTCGCTACTCAAACAGAGTAAATAAAAGTGCCATGAAGCATCAAAGACTATGTTATTTGTTTCATCTAGGAAAATTGAAAATAGCTTAATAAAAGAGATAATATTTGAACTGAATAATAAAGGCTGAGAGTATCAGCAGAGACAAAAACAAAAGACTAAACCAAAGGCTCATGTTGGGTGATTGCCACATCCTGTTTCAGTGGTTCTTGGACTCCAGGGTACATAAGAATCCCACTTGAGATGCTTCACAGCTATGCAGATTCCCTGAATATACTCAGACACTTAGTTCACATAGTCTAATAATCTACATCTTTAATAAGCCTTCAAAATGATTCAAATGCAGGAAATTTCAGAATTATACTGAGAAACACAAACCTAATTGATTTTCAGCACCAGCATCTATCTTCACATTTCCTCCTTCCTGCAAGGTCAAACTCTCATCACCATCCTTGCCCCAATCAGGAAATTCTAAAACTAATCCCAACCTCTACCAGGTGGAAAGTAAGAAATACCAATCCAACACTTAATATTCAGCATCCATCACCCTCGCTGCTGGCCCAGTCCTGACCTTGTATTTGAAGTCAAATAGTTAGAATATTCCATTGTTCCTTTTCATTATGTTCCCATAACTGCCTCATACCAGTCTTTTCACAGATATCAAATACTGAAGAGAGCTGCCTTCTTCAAAGCTCTATACATTACAAGAATTGGAATCCTTTATTCCATAAAATACCCAGAACAACATTTCTAGAACCAGGGCCTGTATCCTATATTCTTTCAAAGGTCCTACTTACGGACTAGAGTTCTGATCCTGACCTCTAGCCTAAAGATTAAAATCAGTGGTACTAGATGAGTTTTGACACCAAATGTCTCCTTGACTATATTTCCAAGTGTCACCTGCTTCTGGATTACCAAGCTATGCTCCACTTGTCGGCTACGATGCCATCATTCATTCATTCATTCATTCTGTACACAGCTATACCTTACTTATATCTGGTCCTGCTCCCCATTATCTCCCTTAACCATGTGGAAATTTGGCATTGTGCTAATAACTAAGATGAAAAGCATAACTTGTTTTGCATTTGTTTTTTAAACCGGAAAAGGTAGTAAACAAAAAGACAAAAGGTAATAGAGACACACAAATGGTTACATAGAGCTTTTAGAACTTTCAGCAAATCAGGCAATAATTGCTTCCAACAAGAAATATAAAATATAAAAACTATAAAATTCTAAGCTTCTGCTATTGCTTTCAAATGTTACATTGGCTCTTTGAAAACAACATTTATACATAATTTCCTACCTGTGATAAAAATTAGTTCAGCACTCAAGAGATTGAACAAGAAATAAAAACAAAGCTAGTTGTAAAAACAACTGATTCATTGTCAATAAAAGTAAAAAATGTAAAAATATGCACTTTTTAAGAATATATTTTAAGTGATAAAAGTGCCATAATCACAGACAAATGGGAAAATAAATACAATTTCAAATAAAAACGCCGAGGGGCACCTGGGTGGCTCACCTGGTTAAGCGTCCCACTCTTGATTTCAGCTCAAGTCAAGTCTGCTTGGTCATCAGACTACATCTCTCTGGTGGCTCTCTCATTTCCTTTTGCCTGACCGTCCGTCCTTCGTGGACCCCTAGATTCGCCAGAACAAGGACCCTGGCAGCCAACTTCTCTGATGATGAAGCCAGGTGAACTACTGCTTCTGGGGCTTGACCTGAAGTTTCTGAGCTGCTCAAGTTACAAGATAAGTGAAAATTTCTCATGTGAAAATCTCCTGGGATTACCTTGGCCTGTCAAAGGACATACGGATCCCAGCAACAGGACAGACTCAGGATGATTAGGAGTTGCAGAAAGCTTCACAGATCACACAGAATAGTAAATCACAAGTGAGACATGTGATATGAAGTCCCTAGATAGGAGAATCTGAGGAATCTACCAATGCGCTCCATGAGAGGAATCATGTACCAGACATATGCCGGTCCAGAGAAGCATGGTCAGCTTACAGCACTAGGAGTTCCAGTGAGAACTTTCTTATCCCTCTTTCTCTCCTTTCTCCCACATACACCAGTCATGGAAGGGCATGAAGTCAAGGTTGGGCAAACTGCATATCAAGAGAAGGAGGAGGAGAAGCCATCCATATACCCTTCCCAGAAGCAGGTAGCCCACCTGAAAACTGTCCAACCTGAAAGAGGGGAAAAATTTAACTTTAAATAAAGTTTGAAGTTTCGATTATTAAAACTTCACACTCTATTTTCTAAATGAATGCTGTGCTTTATAATTTAGACAGTTTATTTTTAAGTTTACATTAGGGCTGGGGGGAAACTTCCTCCACTAAATTAATTTTAAAGGATCCATAGGAGAAAAAAATAAAATTTCTTTTTGATTCCATTCCTACAAGTTATGCTTGTATCAACTTACTGGCCATATCAACATTATATATACATATGTGAATGTATCATATGATACAATGTGTCCATACTATGTATATCTTGGGAATATAATACAACAATCTACACAAATTTATCTCTGGGTTTTTTTTATATAGGAATATATTGGAAACGTTTTTTTTTCTCATGTCAACAGGTATTATTCTACAACTTCACTGCTCCAGTTGTCTCCAAAGTAGTAGCTACTACATGACGTAAGTAGCTTTTTAGATATGAAAAATCTCAGGCTTTATCCCAGGCCTACTGAATCAGAATCTGTATTTAAATGAGAACACAACTGATTCATAATTCAGGCGCGTGGCTAGAAATGGCTTGCATTTTGAAAGAGCCAGTTGTACACATCTCTTCCCAGACTCTGCTTTCAGTGGCATCACTTTGGTAGCATCGAATCAGTCATTCAGGAATATTTGTATCACAGAAATCATCAAACACTTCACAAAAAACGTTTTTTCAGAAAGCCAGTTGCTAAACATTTACCGGAACACCACTGTTTCACATGTGCATTAAATTTGAGAGGCATTGATCGACAACATTATTCTTCATGATTGCTTAGTAGTGTATTGACAAAACAGCCTAGCTGATCTATGCTTTGTTGTTGAATTCAGAGTGCTTTTTTGCCAATCGCATTTTTGCAAATGCCTATGCTTTTTTGCCATTGTAACACTGAAATGAACATTCATATACACATATATTTTCACCTACACTTTTTAGTTCTTTAAGATAAAATTTTAAAGTGTGACAGCTACATTTGTATACTGACATTTATCTTGGCACATACTACCAGTTTCCTTTCATTTTTTTCATCTTTGCCACTGATCTTTAAGAAGGAAGTTATTTTTTAGAACTCCCAGAGAAGTTATCTACCTGTGAAGCATACATAGCCAGAAGCTAATAATCTGAAGAACACAGTCTATACATTACGCTTATTTATTATTTCATTTTCCTTCCTTGTTTTCTTTTATCTCACCAGTGATATCTTCCCCTCGCTACCTCAACCTGATTTATGTGTCTTTCTTTTCTTCAGTTACTCTTAATCTCAGAGTTCTACAAATTCCCTGAGGTTATATTTTAAAAGTTGAGTGTATCTGTAGGTGGACATTTCTATTGAAGTTCTATGGACTCTTATCATATTCATGGAATGGTCTTATTTCAGTCCTAGTGCTGGAAATTCAGGTAATAAACTCTCATGAAATCCATTTCAGAGAGGAATAAATGTAACGGAGGTCTAAAGGACACTTACATACATGCAGTAATTGAGTTCCCACAATAGAGGCCAATAAGTTCACCTCCATTACTAAGTCTGCTGCATTATAACCAGTCATTTGTTTGCAGACAGTTGTCACCCTGTTATTTACATGGCCAACTGTTACAGTCTCTGTGCAAGTAGTCACTTTTCTACTACACAATATTCATTTAAGTAAAACTGCCTGTGATAGTAGAAATTATACCTTTTTAGATATAAAATCAGATTTGCTATATCAAGAATATGTGTAATTAAGTAACCAGGCTCCTAATAGATTGAGACTATATCTAGAGACTTCTCAGTATGTACTTACTCACTCAATCTATAACAGTAGCACATATTTTGTTCAAGTGCTCTATGGTTCATGTTTAATTTCCTTTTCTTCTCTGGGAAGTTATAAAATCTAGCAGACATTAACAATTTAAAAGGCAGTGGAAATGAAATAACAATAAACTTAGCAGTCCAGCTCAGAGCTGGAAGAAAGGATTACTATAGAGGCAAAGATATTCACAAAATACCAAAGCCTCGAAGTATGGAAGAACACAGTACAGTTTACTGAATAAATCACAAAGGGGGATTTGAAACAGGAGATAATAAGCCTATCCTATCAAGTCCTGAAGGACAGCACACAGACCAGACTCACTAATCATTAATGGCATTCAATTATTCCCACAGCAACCAAATGAGCCAATTTAATATTTCCTCATCAACCAAAAATTGAACTGTGCACCAGGAGAAATAAATGTAGCTATTTGTGCTTTATTGACTATTCATATTTTAAGTAAATAAATTGAAATAACAAACTTCAGCAGGCTCTCATCCTGCATTAAGACAAAAACACAAAGTATCTGACAAAACAAAAGATACTAGGCATACAACTGGTTAACAAATAAAAATATGCATTTTAACATGACTCCTGGGTGATTTATATATTCACTGGAACTTGAGAAGTACAGTTGGCCCTTGAACAATGAGAGGGGATTAGGGACACCTATACATATCAATGCCAATTACATTAACAGTTGAATAACATATATTTTATATTACAATAAAGGAAGCTAGAGAAAAGAAAATATTTATTAAAAAATTATAACATAAAATATATTTATAGTACTGTAGTATAAAAAAATCCAAGCATAAGTAGCCTCAGGCAGTTCAAACCCATTGTTCAAGGGTCAACCGTATGGCTTTAAAGGATGGTGAAGAAACAAGATAGAGGCACTTGCATCCCTGGGCCACCCTATGAAGCAGAGCTGCCCTGCAAGAAGATGCATGTGGGGTTGACCTTCCAAATCTTGCACTGATAGGGCTCAAATCCAGAGATTTTTTTTAAATGTTATTTTTCAATTTCTGCGTTAAGGCAAAAAACACATTGGGCCACTGGATCTGAGGAAAGAGTTCATTCAATGGATGTTAACATTCATGCTCACTTATGACTTCTACTCTATAAACATTTGGCAGGCACAGGCATTTATTCATCAATTCAGTGTTTGTTGAATACTTGCTTCATGTCAGACATAAATACCTTATAAAATAGAACTAAAGTTGTTGTGTGGATGCACTGATGAGGGAGGGAGAGAGTCTTTATTTCAACCAGCATATTCAAAAATCAAGATTGAAAAGATCTAAATTATGCAAATGACTGTACACTCAATCCTGTAAGAAATAATACCATACCAAAAAAAGAAAGGAAACAAGACTGTTTGCTTGAAGTTACTATTATTTTTTACAAGGTATTGAAAATAAAGTTTTAATTTTTTGGAACATGTTTTGCTCTTAAAGTTGAAAAGTAATTACAAATGTTTCTATAAGAGATGATTTCTAAACAAACTGGAGTCTTTGTAAAACCATGAACAAGACAACTTCTTTTATTTATAGGAATTAGAAAACAATAGCATTCATTGCATTTTATAATACATATATGTATATGTATTATATTTTTATGTCAGTCATATTATTATGTCAGTTATATTTTTATATTTGTACTCACGGTATTCCTAACAATTGATGCATTTAATGAAGCTAAAATGCCAAATCCTACTGAAAATACACAAATAATATAGTAAATTATTTAGGAGGTACAGATTATCCATGTAGAGCTAATCCTTTTTCTAGTATTAAATGTAAATACTTGCTAATAGCTCTCACTCCTTCAGATTATTAGAGATTTTATTGTTTGCATTATTGTGGCACAATATGAATACTCTTCACAGAGCACTCTGTTTACTTCTGCAAAATTGCAAAAGACTCACTCCATTTCAGTAAATAGGAATTAAGCCTTTTAAATTGACAGTTTTTCAATCTTTTCCACTAATAGATTTGATTATAAACTAAGATGGCAAAAAGAATACCATCAACTTTTTAAAGGAGGTTTGCAAAGAAAGAAATATATGTACATCTCTTTGAAACACAGATTAAAAACTATATTCAGTCATAACAGATGCAAAACGCTTCAGTGATTTACTTAAGTGGGCCCCAAACCAGCAGAATAAGTCAAGCAACATACTGAAATAAGATGTTGACAATATCAGAAGAGAAGTCCTGTGCCAAAACTTCTCCTGGCTGCCATAATGGTCCCTCCTCTGTCGCTGATGCCTCTTAAACCCAAGCTAGAAATGAAATTCTCTTTTTTATGTGTGGCATTGTATAAAAAAGACTTTTGGAAATCTTTACAAATTATCTAGGAGGGATAGACATACAACACAATTTCACTTATCAACATACATTAACTAACTAACATGAATTTATGTTTGATATCTTGGAAATCAAAAACAAGGAAGAAGAAAAATGAAGGTTGAAAATATGAAGTATCATTCTCTACAATCTTTTTCAGAAGACAGGAACAGAGGAAATATTTTATAACTCATTCTACAGGGCCAGAATTACCCTAATACCAACAACCAGAGAAAGGCATTACAAGAAATGAAAACTACATACCAATATCTCTCATGAACACAGATGCAAAAATCATCAACAAAAAATTACCAAATCAAATCCAACAAGGTATAAGAATTGCATGCCATGACAAAGTGGGATTTATGCTAGGTGTGCAAGACTGTTTCATCAATCTTTTCATTAATTAATTACAATCCATCAATAAATTATAATCAAAATAGAAAAATCATGAGTATATCATTAGATGGAGAAATGTTTTACAAAAATCAACACGTTCTTATGATAAAAATTCTCGGTAAACTAGGAGTACTGGGAACTTTCTCAACTTGATAAAAAAATGTTCACAAAAAAATCTACCAACTGACATCATATTTAATCATGAGAAAATTTTCTATTAAGCTTTCTCACTAAATTCGTGGAAAGGAAGACTCAATAGATACAAGATATAAGATAAGGAACTAATGCAACCCTCTGTTTATAAAAATCATGATTCTCTATGTAGAAAATCTTAAAGAACTGACCAGAAAAATTCCTGGAATTAATAATAATTATAGCAAAGTTTGAAGATTCAAAGTTAATATACAAAAGGCAATTCCTTTCCTATTTAAGAGGAACGAACAAGTGGAATTTGAAATTAAAAACAATACCATTTATATTTACATTCAAAATATTAAATACATAGTATAAATCTAGCAAACTATGTACAAGATCTACATGAGGAAAATTAAATCTCTAATGAACAAATACAAAGAACTAAATAAATGGTGAGATACCCCAAATTCATGGAAAGGAAGATTCAATATTGTCAAGATGTCACTTCCTCTCAACTTGATCTATAGATTTAATGCAATCCTAGGAAGTTATCTTGTGGTTATCAATAAACTGATTCTAAAGTTTATATGGAGAAACCAAAGACGCAGGGTAGCCAATACACTATTGAAGGAGAAGAACAAAGTTGGAAGACTGATGTTATCCAACCTCAAGAATTACTATGAAACTACAGTAATCAAGACAGTGTGATATTAGCAAAAGAAAGACAAACAGATCAATGGAATAGAATAGAGAACCCATAGGTTCCTGGATGGCTTGATAAGTTAAGCACCCAACTCATTATTTCGTCTCAGGTCATGATCTCACTGTTTGTAAGTTCGAGCCCTGCATCAGGCCCTATGCTGAGAGCACTAGCCTGCTTAGGAGTCTGTCTCCCTCTCTCCCTGCCCCTCCCCTGCTTTCTCCCTAACCCTTTCTCAAAATAAATAAAAACAAACTTTAAAAAAATGAAAAGAAAATAGAACGTATCAGGGGCGCCTGGGTAGCTCAGTCGGTTAAGCATCTGACTTCAGCTCAGGTCATGATCTTGCAGTTCGTGAGTTTGAACCCCGCATCAGGCTCTGTGTTGACCCCTCAGAGCCTGGAGCCTCCTTCGGATTCTGTGTCTCCCCCTCTCTCTGCCCCTCCCCTGCTCACACTCTCTCTCTCAAAAATAAATAAACATTAAAAAAAAGCCCAGAAAACCCACAATTATACGGTTAATTAATCTTCAACAAAGGAAGCAAGAATATACAATGGGAAAAAAATAGTCTCTTCAACAAATGTTGTTGGGAAAACTGGACAGCTACATGTAAAAGAATGAAACTGGACCACTTTCCTGCACCATTCACAAAAGTAAACTGAAAATGGATTAAGGACCTAAATGTGAGACCTGACACCACAAAAATTCTAGAAAAGAGCACAGTCAGTAATTTCTCTGACATGAGCCATAGCAGTTTTTTTCCAGATACATCTCTGAGGCAAAGGAAACAAAAGCAAAAATAAACTATTGAGACTACATCAAAAGTAAAAGTTTCTACACAGAGAAGGAAACAAGCTAAACTAAGAGACAATCTACTGGATGGGAGTAGTTTGCAAATGACATATCTGAAAAAGGGTTAGCATCCAAAATATAAAGAACTCATACGACTCAACACCAAAAACCCAAATCCAATTTAAAAAATGGGCAGAAGACATGAACAGACATTTCTCCAAAGAAAACATACAGATGGCCAATAGACATATAAAAAGATGCTCAACATCATTCATCATCAGGGAAATGCAAATCAGAACTTCAATGAGATAACACTTCATACCTGTCAGCATGATGAAACTCAAAATCACAAGAAACAAGTGTTGCTGAGGACATGGAGAAAAAGGAACTCTCTTACACAGTTGGTGGGAATGCAAACTGGGGCAGCCACTGTGGAAAGCAGATGATGGTTCCTCAAAAAATTAAAAATAAGATTACCCTATGATCCAGTAATTTCATTACTGGGTATTTACCCAAAGAATATGAAAACACTAATTTGAAAGATATATATACAGCCCTATGTTTTTAGCACCATTATTTACAATAGCCAAATTATGGAAGCAGCTCAAGTATCCACTGATGGATGAATGGATAAAAAAGATGTTATATATTTATATATATATATAAATGTTTTATATATATATAAATGTTTTATATATATATATAAAATGGAATATAGTTCAGTCATAAAAAATGAAATCCTACCATTTGCAACAACATGGGTGGAGCTAAGAGACTATAACAGTAAGGGCAATAAGTCAGCCAGAGAAAGACAAATACCATGTTTTCACTCATATGTGGAATTTCAGAAACAAATCAGCAAAGGAAGAAAAAAAAAGAGAAACAAACCAAGAAAGAGACTCTTTTTTTAATTTTTTAAACATTTTTTTATTTATTTTTGAGAGACATAGAGACAGAGTGTGAGCAGGTGAAGGGCAGAGAGAGAGGGAGATACAGAATCTGAAGCAGGCTCCAGGCTCTGAGCCAATGGCACAGAGCCCAACGCAGGGCTCAAACTCACAGACCATGAGATCATGACCTGAGCTGAAGTTGGCCACTTAACCGACTGAGGCACCCAGGCACCCTGTGAAACAGACTCTTAACTACAGAGAACAAACTGATGGTTGCCAGAAAGGGAGGAAGGATGGGTGAGATAGGTGAAGGAGGGTGAATACACTTACCATGTTTAGCACTTAGTCATATATAGCATTGCTGAGTCACTATATTGTACACCTGAAACTAATATAACACTAGGTTAAGTATACTGGATTTAAAATAGAAAATAAATAAATAAAATAAAAATAAATCAATTGTGATGTCAATGCCACTCTATAAATTTGCTAAAAACCATTTAAATGTGCATTGTTACTACTTGGCAATGAGAAAGAATGAAATCATGCCAATTGCAGCAACGTGGATGGAACTGGAGAGTATTGCGCTAAGTGAAATAAGTTCTTCAGAGAAAGACGGATACCATTCAATCATATATGGAACTTGAGAAACTTAAAAGAAGACCATGGGGGAAAGGATGGGGGGAAAAATAGATACAAACAGAGAGGGAAGGTGGTAAAAGAGTCTTTTTTTTTTTTTTTTTTAGTCTTTTATTTTTAAGAGAGAGAGAGAGAAAGCACAAGCGGGGGAGGTGCAGAGAGAGAGGGAGACACAGAATCTGAAACAGGCTCCAGGCTCTGAGCTGTCAGCACAAAGCCCGAGGGGGGAACCCACAAACAACGAGATCATGAAGTGAAGTCAGACACTCAACCAACTGAGCCACCCAGGCACCCTAAGAGACTCTTAAATAAAGAACAAACTGATGGATGATGGGGGGTATATGGGGAAAGGGGTAAATGGGTGATGGGCATGAGGAGGGCACTTGTTGGGATGAGCGCTGAGTGTTGTATGTAAGCAATGAACCACAGGAATCTACCCCCAAAACCAAGAGCACACTGTATGTATAGCCAACATACAGTGTGGCTATCTTGACAATAAATTATATTAAATAAATAAATAAAATGAATAAATAAATATGCATTGTTTTTCTTGCACTAAGCCCTAATCTTCGTGAGCTTTTGCACCAAGCACAGCCTATCCATTCTACTATTTCTCTGGTAAACTCCCTCTCCCAACCTAACTAAAAGGCAATTCCAAATCATTTTGGAAGGCTCAGTTCGCAAGTTAAAAGAAAAACAAAACAAAAAATAAAATTAAAAAACAGTGTTTTTCCTTGAGAAAACCATTGCACTTTGATATGCATGAGGGATTCTTAGATGATCCTGTTTTTATGTTAGTGTTGTCTTAGTACAAGTATGTACTACCTTAATTTCTGCTAAACTCCAATCATTTCATCTACCCTTGCCTTTGTACTATTGGAGCAAATGTTAACACAATAAAAAATATATATACTTAACTAATATTATGAAAATAGTTTTGACCATACAGGTCTTCCCAAAAGGAGCTCAGGGACCTCCAGGGTCTGCAGTGGAGAGTCACTTTACTGGAATGAGAATGATAGTAAGACAGGTTTTATAATGAGTGCCTTCAAGCAAATAGTTAGACTGGATTTCAAGAAAGAAAAATGAGAAAATGTAAAGGAGGCATGATTTGGTAGAAAAAACAAATGGTAACCACATTTTTAAGAACCATCAATGGGGATAATTTGACCAAAGATTTCTTTTGTGTGCTTTCTTGAGAGAAGAAGTAACTTGGAAATCAAAATGGTAGAACTGTCAAGACACCTAGCTAGTTTATTATAAGTGAAGCAGAACATCTGAAATCTCTATAATTTTTTAAAAGACACATATATTCCATGACCACAAAGAAAATCTTTTAAAAACAAACAAAAACAAATAAAAAACAACAAAAGCAATTCCTTGTTCTAAAAGGTCCTAAGCAACCTATATCCAATAATTTTCCTCTCCTAGCAAAAACAAAAAGAAATCAAGACACAAAGTAAAATACTAGGGGAAAAAAGAAAATGAAGAAATGCAAACACTGAATAAACTGAAGAAATACTATCAACTTTTTTCTAGGAAATTTTATATTTTGTGTGGTACTTGTTAATAGATATTATGATTGCCATCCATCTCAATATTTACCTAATAAATTTAAAAATCAAATTTTCTGCCTGGCCTTAATATATTGACTACTGACTATGCTAGGACCAAACACAATAATAAGCCCAGTGCTTTCAGTCCCTTCTCTCATAGAATGCAGAATCTAGCTGTCAGGAATAAGCCTTTGTATGTATGACATGATATTATTGTAGAGCTGTAGTAAGACTTGGATGGCTATTTACAATATAGAGAAATCAAATGACCTTAAATATAAGCTTCAGCCTACAGAACTCTTTGCCCAGCAGGTATAAACCTGTGTACTGTAACTAAACACAGCTCACAAACTTGTTTTGTTCAACCCATGTCATATTTTATTTTTCATTAGTGTTAAATTATGTGTTTAATTAGTGTAAATATGATGGAACACCAACTCCAGATATTTAACTACTCATGAATAACTGCAAAATGGGTTCACATTTTCATGCAATTCAATTTGCATGGTGACAATTTGGCAGGCAATTCACCCTAGTACCTTACATTCCTGTTCTTCCCATTAGTGATCCCTGTATTTGCCCTTTTAGACCCACTGCTACTCCAGATCCCAGCATCAATTAACTGGAGACAGCCAGAAAATGGAAGATTTTTTTTCCCTCTTCTTATTTCCTGACGGTGTCAACAACCAAAGCAAAACATACTAAACAAGTCCTTAAGAACCCCAAAAGCCTCATTTTAGGGACATGAAAAGTGGGGAGAAAGCTATGAGAATCTACATTGCTCCCTTATGTTGAGTTTGAGAGGAGAGAAATGCTAATATGAAGCAACTAATAGTGAAGATGAAAAGGTACACAAATCAACTAATATTTCCAGAGAACCAACCATGTGCAAAACTTGGTACCAATTAACACAGGGGGCCAAAGCATAAGCCTGTAATGAGATAAGCTCATGGGCTAGGGTCATGATTCCCATATCATGAGCAGCAGACCCATTATCAATCAACTGAGTCATAGTTTTCAACTAATAATTAATCAACTATATCATAATGAGTCAATTGAGTCATCTTATGCATATATGCACATTTATTCAAATATAGGATATTGCTGTTATGAGAACTAAAATTTATATATTTTTAAATACAATGATGTCATTGTCTTTTTAAGCAACGAAACTATAAATACAACTATGTGAGAAGTGGGTCTATACAATTCTTTTTTTTTTTAATAATTTATTGTCAAATTGGTTTCCATACAACACCCAGTGCTCATCCCAACAAGTGCCCTCCTCTGTTCCTGTCACCCACTCTCCCCACTCTTACACCCCCCTCTCCTCTCAGTTTGTTCTTAGTCTTTGAGAGTCTCTTATGTTTTGTCTTCCTCCCTCTCTGTGGCTTTTTTCCTTCCCCTATTCCCCTCCCCCCTGGTTTTCTGTTAAGTCTTGCAAAGTCCACCTATGCATGGAAACATATGGCATCTGTCTTTCTCTGCCTGACTTATTTCACTCAGCATTGTACCCTCCAGTTCCATCCATGTTGCCACTGCAATTCCTTCTTTATTTATTTGAAGAGGTACTTTAAAACAGAAACTCCATTTTATTTTATTTTTTAGAGGAACTCTATTTTAGAGGACAATTTAGAAACATCTATTCAATTTTCAGTTCAATTAACTTCCAAAAATTTTACTTTTAGGAATTAATTCTTTCGATATATACACTTAAACTAGTACACACAGATGCTCATCAAATATTCTTTCTAATTGTATAATGCAAGAAGAAGGTTAAAATCCATCAGAGGAGAAGGGAGTTCAGTGAATCAGAGAATTTCAGAACCAGGATCTGTCAGAGGGCCTAATCTGGGACCTTAGTCATCAGCCGAGGCAGTAAATGCTTCATTTTCCTACCCAGCATCACTTGATCATTGCTATGAGCAGTAGCTACTATGTATTTCCCATGCTTCCCTGTTATGAGTAGTTTTATTGTGGTTATCTTGCTTTTTTCTCACCGATATAATTTGAAATGTGCTGGGGCCAGACAACTTCCCTTTTGGTTTATAGGATGTCAAACATCCTATAAATGTTAAAGCTCCATTTAGATCCAATGGAGAAAACTGCGGACTTTGAGCTGGAGGCAGCTTTTTTCTTATCGATAGTGAAACAAAAGTCCCAACTAATATGACTCTTTGAACACCATCCATCTCATCTTCCTTTCAAACATCACCTCACGCAGGTTCTCGTTACTATCTAGTTTCAGCTGTTCCCATTTTATGCGTCTTTCCTCATGTCTCTATGTACTGCCTTTTGCTTAAGGACAATCAGTTAGGGTCTCCAACATTGCGTTTCACTGCTGGAACCTCATTCACTTAGGAAAGCATGAGTCTGTTCTTAGGATCTACTTTCCTTAGATATCTACATGTACATTTATATGCAAATGTAAAAATAATTGCTACCATTTAGTCAATACCTACTACATCAGGGACTATTCTGGGGTTCCAAGCATTATTCAAAGAGTTTTACTGAATTTTCACATTTAAGTTATCTTGTTAGTTTAACTTAAGAAAGATTAAGTTAATTTGACCAAGATTACACAACTAGTGGTGATGAAGCCAATATCTGAAACCAGAAAGGAGTCTAGGCTGTGTGTGTGCGTGCACATGTGTGCATGTGCGTGCACATGTGTGCATGCACAGGACGCTTAGGTCTTCGGGGTAGAGGGGTTACTACTTCTGTCATTATGGTAGAACCATAAAAGTTTTATGCTCCCAGATCACAAATATGACATAAAAAGGATCTTCTTCATGAAGAGTAAATAAAAATCCCTCCCCTCCCACCCCAAGAGATGAAGGGTAGAAATAAAAAGTCAGGTGTTTGGGTCCCTGTTTACACTCATCCTCGGGCCACATCTTGGAGTAGGGAGCACAAACACATGTAGGTGTGGGTCACCTTAAAGACAGGAGGAATTACTAAAGTGTTCTGAGGCTAAGCCTTAGAGATTCTAAGGTCTGGAGGCAGAGTTTCCCAATTCTAGTAGTACTTTAGAAATGCCTAAAGATATTTTTTAAATTGTGACGCTATGGCCTACCCGCGGCACCTTCCCAGTATCATTTGGCCATTGGTTCTACATTATGCAATTCCACTAGATATGCACATCCACTCTGCTAGGAAAAGTCTTGCAGTGAGTTCAGCAGCTCATCCTGGTAGTATGGCAAAAGCTAACTGGGGCACAGAATTCAGCCTAACTTGGAGCTTCAGATACCCACTCGTCTGCCATTTAGTGTACATGGGGAACCAGAAGTTGGAATGCAGCGTTACTAAGAACATGGCAGGAAAAGGCAGACAAAAAGCCATAGGGAAGACCACAGGACTGCAGGACCACAGACAGAAGCTGCGCTTGGGGTGCTGCCCCCACTCCCAGCCTGACAGAAGCTCATGAATAGTCATTTTAAAATAAATACTTTTCATTCTCTTTGCATGTCTGAGTTATAGTATGAAAACATCAACCCTGTCTCAGAGAGAATAATACATACAGGAGTAGGGTTTTGGAAAGTTGGGACCTGGGGACTTTCCTTTTTACCACTACAATCCATAAGCACCCACATCCTTATGTCTGCCTTTCTTCCTGTTAACATGCATGAACCATCGGTGCCCCTTCCATCAGCAGCGCACTGGCCCCTATCCCCTCTCACGTATTCAAACACATAAAATTTCCCTTCTTCCTCCTATATCACTAATTTTCTGTCTACCCTAGATCATTCTTATCAACACACAAAAGAAATATTAAAAAAAAAACCTCCATGTGTTCTCTTCTCCCTTCACAACTATGCATTTCTCTACATTCTTTTATAGCACATCTCCTTCAAGTGGACCACACTGTTTCCAAGTAAACTCTTCCTTTGCTCTGGTAAATCTACTGCAATCAGGGTAGTGCCCACACCACTCCACTAAAACTGCTTTGACAAGTTACAAATGACCTGCCAGTTCATCCAGCAGTCAATGTTCCATCTTCACGCAACCTGAACTGTCAGTAGTACCTCTCTTAGGCCACTCCCTCCTCCTGGAAACACTAGGGAGAGCATTAAAAAAAGAAATAGTTCTGTGTAATACACACTAGAATGTTAGCTCAAATATTATTGTATTCTGAGCTGGGCATAGGTTTACCACACCATGGACTTATGAGTCAAACATCTATTAAATTTTTTGTAAATCCTAAGGAAGGCACTGTTTGGTCACTTTTACACCCCCCAGTATTCTAAACTCACAGCAGAAATGAAAATAAAACAGTATAGTTCTCAGACTTCTTTTTGAAAAACCTAAACATCATCTCTTTCTGGAAAAAAAATCCTTTTATAATCCATTAGAAAACAATTAGACACAGTCTATCAACTTGACACCCAAAGATTCTAATTAATTTCTCTATTTCACTCACTGGTAACATCTAAATATATGGTAGCCTGTTTTGTTTTGTTTTTTTAAAGCATGTTCCAGTCCTCAAAGAGATCTATCAAGCCCACAGTTTCCACATATTTTTGTTAATGGCTAGTATTATTTCATCTTCACTTTTACATTACCTTCTCTATATAAATATTATTGCCAATGTACTTGAAATCTTGAAAGTTGCAACTCAGGGAAGTCTAAGAGACGATTACTTGAATTGGCCTTCAAAAGCAAATTCAATACCTCAAATAGGAGTTATCCATAAAAAGCAAAACATAAGATACATAGATATAGATATATAGAGATATATAAAACCACAGGTCAGCATATTGTGTTTTTAACCACATAATTAACTATAATTACATGGAAACACCTTACTAAATAAGTGTATTTATTATCAGCACTTTATAACAAAGTGCCACTTGAAGACATGTTTACTTACAGAATATAATTTACATAATATTGGTTTACATAACCAAGGAGAAAAAAAATAGGAAAAGAAAGTAAAACAATGTGACAAAAAAGAAACAGAACCAGACCGAATAAGCTTATTTTGCTTTCTCTAGGAATGTTAAATTCTGAGAGGCAAAGATTATAAACATATACTTCTTTATGAAGGATGCAGATCTCTTTTCCAGAAGAAAAATGCTTAACACACAATGCCTTAGACTTAAGGCAATCAATTTATTTATTAAATATATTCATATTCAATACATTCAATGCAGAACTATTCAACTATATTGATATAATTTCTCAATGTATTTTAACTAGATATGCTACCTATAGAAAATGAAAGAACCTCTCCTTTATATTTATATAAATCATGTAAATTGTTGATACATATATAATCATATATAAACACAATTAATGGTTACATTTCTAATTGATTTATAAAATGAGTATGGGGGGAGATAAAACTGTTGATTGTGTACAGTAGTCTCCCTTATCCACAGGGGACAGCTTCCAAGATCCCCAGCAGATGCATGAAACTAAGGATAGTAGCAAATCCTATATATCCTATATATAAATGTATATTTATATATAAATTTAATTTATAAATTAGGCACAGTAAAAGATTAACAACAATAACAAAAACAAACCAATTATACTGTGATGAAAGTTATGTGAATGTGGTCTCTCTCTCTTCCTCAAAATACCGACTGTACTATACTCACCTGTCTTCCCGTTGTGATGATGGAGGTAAAATGCCTACGTGATGAGATGAAGTAAGGTGAATGACACCGGCACTGTGATGTAGCATCAGGCTGCTATTGACCTTCTGATGACACCCCAGAAGGAAGATCATCTGCTCCCAGACCACTGTTGACTGGAGTTAACTGAAACCAGGGAAGCAAAACTATGGATAAGTCGAGGAGTACTTTATACTTGGAAAACTAAAGACCTTGATATGAAATTTTTAAAAATCATTTGCTAATCTCAGTAAAGCTTTGATGAACAATAGCATTTCTAAGGGGGATGAAAGAATTGGGGATTAATTTCTTTTTTTTTAATAAATGGTTATTCATTTTTGAGAGTGAGAGAGAGAGAGAGCAAGCAGGGAAGGGGCAGAGGATCCGAAGTGGACTCTGCGCTGACAGTAGCAAGCCCGTTATGGGCCTCAAACTCATGACCTATGCTGAAGTCAAATGCTGAACTGAGCCACCCAGGCGCCCCAGGGATTAATTTCTTAGGAAAACTTTATTTCCTGCTTTCAAAATAAGTTTAAAAATCATTTCGAACCCGATTTTATAAAAATGAAATATCATAATACAATCAGAGGGTAGATTCTTTTACTTAACATTAATGACCTAAAGTAAATTCGAATTGTTGCTGTGGCTACTCTGAAAGGAAATCCTTTCTCTGCACCAGAACCAGTGAAGTCATCTGATGATCCAGGTCAGATGGTGCTGTCGTCCTGCTTGGAACCACACAAAGGCTTCCCAATCTACTTACAATTCAAATCTAGGTGCCTTACTGTGGCTGGCCTAGGAGGCTCACATGCCCTGGGCCCTCACCTGCTGCCCGGAGCTCATCTCCTATCACTCACTGCACTGCAGCCACAGAGCTATCTTCACGTCCACCAAACATGTCAACCATGTTCCTGACCAGAGTATTCATACCTGCTCTTCCTCTTCCAGATATCCCTATCCTGAGATAGCTGTATGTCTAGTTCCTTTTCACATTTAAGTCTCCAACCAAAGCTGCATCATAGAGGTCTCCCCGAACATTCATTCACCCATATAATGCTTTAGGGTACTTTTTATGTCCTGTACAAGGTTTTGAGGTGAGGTGTGTGAAGTCCAGGAGTGAGTAGAACAGACTAGTTACCTTCCCTCATAAAGCTTGGGGCAGATCCACAATAAACAAAGAAATACTCGGCAGTGTCTGGATCCAGTACAAACACTGTAAGTCCTCTCCAACAAAACTAATGAAAACGGTCCTCTGGACATAACAAGAGACAATGCACATGGACATTCTCAAAGTGTATATTTTCAGTTAAAAGATGAATCATGCCATTCTCTATCTCGTGATTTAAAGAACAGGGAATGATCTCTGAAGTCATACCACCTCGGTTCAAATTTCTGCTCTGCCATTTGCCCTGCATGGCCTTGGGCAAGTTACTGAACTTCTCTGTGCCTATTTTCTCATATATAAAGTAGAAGTCTTAATAATACAGCTCATAGGGTTGTTAGAAGGAGTAAATTGTGGGAAATCAAATAGCTATGTCCTGGGTTAGGAAATTACAGGGAATGCATTGCAAAGCAGAACACTGCTCTCTGACCTTGCTGAAAACAGCAGGCTGCACTTCGCTTATCTAGTTAATGTATATCCAAGGGTTAGGTCCTGCCTGTGCTCATAAATTCCTTAGGCCATATAGTTGTATGGAATATTTTACCTTGTCTTAATTTGTCTTTCTGCATGTTTTCTATACGTTCAGTAGCCCACTGAACGTATTGTGCAATGTTTCCCTAAATGTATGCTCAATAAATATAAGAATTTGAGAGAAGCTCGGGGAGACTTCTCTTAGCCTCCCTCTCACCAATCTTGACTTTCATGAAGTCTTGAGGAATCCTTCCTGCCATCCTCAGCTTTGCTGGACAAAGCTGAAAGCCAAACTCACAGTAAATGAGTCCAATATTTCCAAGAAACTTGGAGTGTTGTCTGGCACATAAGAAATAGCCCATAAGGCTGCATTCAACAAGTAAAATTTGTCCAAGTTCCAAGTTTTCCTTGAAGCGTATCCTGTAGTTTCTCATATAAAGAAAACACATTGACAAAAGAGTTGAGAAATCCATGTTCTGATACCCAGGCTGTCACCAACTGGCAGGCAAATCTTGAGCAAGACACCTCATGCCTCCAGGCAATCTACTCATTAGTCCAATACTCGGTTGTTTGGGGGTGGGCAATGCCTTCTCAGACTGTACATTCCATACTACAGAGGGTGTAGAGAATTCAAGAAGCACAGAAATAGGCTCCAGCTGTATTTGCAAATAGATGTTTTAATTTTCTGGGCTAATAATATATGATTAGATACTGCACCCCAGATAGTTGAACTAAGATGAGTGGAAACAGATGCTTTAACATGATGCAAGGAGAAATAAAAATGGTTACAACCTTTCCAGAAGTATTTCAGGCAGCATTTAGCCAAAGTCCCTAACCATGAAATTTTCTTTGACCAAGAAATTCGATTTTTACAAATTATTTCAAGATTATTTTTTGTGGACTAGGATGCTCATCATATTATTGTTAATAGTTTAGGAAACACTATTATTATTTAATAGTTAATAATAATAGTAATAGGAAATAACTAGAAAACTAAATATTCAAAAATAAGAAAGAAATTGGTTAATAAAGTACGGCATTATCATACTGTGCAATCATTAAATTGTGCTAGAAAAGAATATTTAATGACATGTAAACATGTAAGATAAAAAGCCCAAATAAAAAGTTTTGATTGCCAATAATATATATAATATGAATTTAATTTTTAAGCATCCCTATAACTAAAGATATTTACCATGATGGCTAATTTTATGTGTCAACTGAAATACGAGGTGCTCCGATTAAATTGAGAGTGTTCTGGATGAGATGAGCATCTGAATCAGTTTTCTGAGTAAAGTAGATTGCCCTCCCCAGTGTAGATGGGTATCGCCCAATCTGAGGACCCAAATAGAACAAAAAGGTGGAAGAAGAGGGAATTCTCTCTCTGCCTGACCAAAAGAGCTGGAACATCGTTCTTCTCCCTTATTCGGATTCAGACAGCGATTACACCATTGGCTCCCCTGGTTCTCAGTCCTCTGGACATGGACTGAAACTATAGCATCAGCTTTCCTGAGCTTCCAGACTGCAGGCGCTAGATTGTGGAATTCTCATCTTTCATAGTCAGGTGAACCAATTCTTTATAATAAACATACATATCACACGCGCGCACACACACACACACACACACACAATTTGTTATTTCTGTTTCTATGGAGAACTTTAATAAATACATTTACCAAACGTTAATGGTTATCCATAGAAGAAGGGATTATGAGACATCTTTATTTTTCTCTGAATTTTTATGTTTTCATTTTGATTTTAGAAAGTTTTCATAAAAATCATGAATTATATGTGCATTCATAAGAAAAGAAATAAATGTAGCAGCTATGTAGTTCACCCCTCGGGTCCTCCAGGAAACTGCCATGAGCGCCTTCTGCTGATAGCCTCCAGCTGTAACACTTCTGGGATCCACGGCAGGATTTGAGATGAGCCCATGCTCTCCCCAGAAGTCCCCACTAATGACTGAGCCTGGTGGGGGTACTAGGGCCTTGCCCTTTCTTCCCATTTCGGGAGGGTAAACTGTGCACGAGCTCCACCTAGGGATGGCTGAGATTTCTCAGAACTGCCCTGCAATCTGCCCTCTCCTCTTTACTTCTATTCTCCCTGAAGTCTCAGAGCAGCAGCGTCTTCTGAAGCCCTCGCCCACCTGCTCTTGCTTCTTCTACCATTTTTCTTCCTCAGACTAGACCTCCGATAAAGTTCTTATACTCCCAACTCCATCTTGGACCTGAGCTGATGCTATCACAATCCAAAACTGTTGAACTTAAAATTCACCTAAGGTAATCTAAACCCAGAGATCTGGACACGTAAACTGCGCCTCCTTTTTCTCCTCTCTCCTTTCTCTGGATTCCTTCCTGCCCCTACCGCTGACTTCAGTATCTAAAGTCTTATCTGTCCTCGAACTTGGAATAAACTAAGATCAAATAAATTCTTTTATTATACCATTGATGTCAACCACAAACCAGCTTCCATATACTGCTTCTAATATGGAAAAAAAAAGGAAATTACAATAGAGAAATTGATGCTATCAGACCCACCCCTAATATATTTTGTGGAGCACGGATAAGAAAATAAACAGGGATCCACAAAACATACAATACTTAAAAATGATACATCTAGTTAACAAAACTGTAAATAAAGTTTGTCCTATCCTAGAGGCATGGCAGGAGGAGGGTCAGAATGGGGCATTATGGGTCATAATATCTACATTAGTTTGCTGGGGCCACCATAACAAAATACCACATACTGGGTGGCCAAAACGACAGAAATTTATTTTCTCATAATTCTGGAGGCTCGAAGTCCAAAATCAGGGAATCTCAGTTGATTTCTCCTGAAATCTCTCTCCTTGGCTTGCAGATGGTCACCTTCTACTGTGTCTTCACATGGTTGTCCCTCTCTCACTGCTTTCTGTGTCATAATCTCCTCTTCTCATAAGGACATCAGTCAGGTTAGATTAGAGCCAACTCTAGTCCCATTTTACTTTAATTACCTCTTTAAAGGCCCTGTCTCCAAACACAGTCACATTCTGAGATACTGAGGACTTCAACATATGAATTTGGGAGTTGGGAGGACACATTTCAGCCCATAACAATACCCAAAGAAGGGACTCTTGTCTAGGTTTAAGGGTGGTACTATAGATTACTATACAACCTGGAGAATTTTAGATGGTACATGATCGGCATACAATAGCTGCCTTGTGTGAAACTGCCTTCGATACTATACAGGGAACATAGCCCTCACATGGTAATCTCAAACTTTTGCAAAATAATGAGGCAGTAGGAAGCTAAGAGTCTGAGTGGGGTGAAAGGAGTTCCAGGAGTCATGAAAATCTACCCTGAGTATTCAAAGTAATCATCTTTATCCCTAGCCATCTATGGAGTTTACAAAAGAGACAGATACAATAAATACAAAAAAGAAACAAAAAGGCTAAATCACCTTCAACCTTGGAAAATCACATTAAAACCAGAGTTTATTTGTTAAGCACCAGTGTATGAATTTAGCAATATACAAATTATATCCAAACCAAAAAAATCCTCCTGCAAAAGAGTGTTCGATATAGGTGTAACGGTTTGGTTTAATAACAGAAAAAATGTAATTTTTGTAAAATAGACTTGCAACTGAAAGGATTATTCAGTCATAGAGCTGTAATATTAACCAAGATCTTAAAATGCTGTTTATTGTCCAGTCTCTCTTCAATATCATCTTTGAATTACCAGACAGAATATAGTCTGAACATTTTGCAATCCGCCTGTAGGGAAAGGCCCTATGAAAACTATAGAATATAATTTCCCACCCCAAATACCATCTCTTGGTGACCCCATTTCTACCTTCTTTCTCCTCACCTAACTTCCCCAAAGGTAGGCAGAATTTCCTTCTACTATTTAATAATCTCATCATTAAGAACTTTATCTTGAAATTTATTTCAATCCTTCAGCCGTTAACTATCAATTCCTTTGTATTTTCCTCAGTAGTAAATGGACAATAAACAAATATCACCCTCTGCTTACAAGATTTTCTCATAGTTGAAAACATTATTAAATTGTTCCTCAGTCTTCGGTTTAATAAGAAAAATTTGCAGTTTGCAGTAATCGTGTATATCGTGAGATGAAATCATTGAGGAAACCCTATTCAGCAGCTGCATTTTAGTGTATTTAACGAATGCATAACTCTACTGGCTTCCCCTATCAGGATCATTTCTTACAAAAAACCCAACTAATTGGATGAGAGATCCAAACTTAGGACACACAAAACAACACAGATACGAAGCAGCGTATTTTTTTTCTATGCACAGTTTTCTTTTCTTCGTTCTAAATGCCTTAAGGGTTATAGTTGAAAGACTTTAAAAATAAGACTTAAAATGTTTATTGCATTGAACTAAGAGGAAAACAAGAAAGACAAGTGTTCAAGGGTGAAATTAAAAAAGTAGTTAATTTTATGACCAGTAAACGATACTATAGTGAGATTATCAAATCAAACTGATACTGGATAAACAGACCTGAGAGAACACCTCTCTGCTAATGCTTGCTATTATTTCTACAGGTCCAGGCTCCTGGGACACCTACAGTTTTATTCATAACCCACAAAGAATAATATTAGTAGTACACTTAAAAGTCATCTGAATACATTTTAAAGCTGCATAAACAGCAAAAGAACAGAGTAAACACGCAAGAATAGCTGAATGCCTGGGAACCCCAGAAGTCACATTAGAACCAGCCCTGTTCCCTGGGTCTGTGCCACCTAGGACCGAACATTCCAACTGGAGGAGATTGTTTTTTAATTTGGTTTTGTTTATTAATTTTTATTTTTTCCGGATTTGTTGTGAGAATTTTTAGTTGTTGTTGTTGCTGTTTGGGGGGTAAGGAGAAAATAAAGAATATAATTGGAACAAAACAAAGAAGCAAGAAGCAGCTCACTACTTGAGACAATCTATCATACTACAATACATTGCTAACAAATAACAGAAAAAATTAGCTCTCCCATTTTGCATCCTACTTTGCTTTAAAGAGAAAAGTCTTCACACAAAAATGGATAGAATAAATTTTTTTAATGTTTATTTACTTTTGAGAGAGAAGGAGTACACGCATACACACAAGCAGGGAAGGAGCAGAGGAGGAGGGAGACGGAGGATTCAAGATGGGTTCTGTGCTGACAGCACAGATGCAGGGCTGGATGTAGGGCTTGAACTCACGAACTGAGAAATCATGACCTGAGCCAAAGTCAGACGCTTAATCGACTGAGCCACTTAGGTGGCCCTGGATTGAATAAATTTTTGAAAACAAACAAAAGACCCCACAGAGCCAAAGCAATCTTGAGAAAGAACAAAGCTGGAGGCAACACACTCCCTGATTACAAACTCTATTATAAAGCTATAGTAATTAAAACAATATGGTACAGGCATGTAAACAGACATAGATCAATGGAACAGAACGGAGAGCCCCCCAAAAATAAACCCACACATATATGAACAATTAATTGATGACAAAGGACTCAAGAATATTCAGTGGGGAAAGTGAGTCTCATCAATAAAAGGTGCAGGGAAAACTCAGCAGCAACATGGAAAAGAATGAAATTGGACCACTATATTGCAGCATATACAAAAATGAACTCAAAATGGATTAAATACTTGAAGGTATGACCTGAAACCATAAAACTCTTAGAATAAAATACAGGCAGTAAGCTCCTTGACATAGGTATTGGCCATGCTTTTCTGAATCTGATACCAAAAGCAAAAGCAATGAAAATAAAAATAAACAGGTGGAACTGCATCAAACTAAAAGTCTTCTGCAAATCAAAGGAAATCATCAACAAAATAAAAAGACAACCTACTGAATGGGAGAAAATATTTGCAAGTCACATAGCTGATAAGGAGTTAATACTCAAAATGTATAAAGAATTCATACCACTCAGTAGCAAAAAAAAAAAAATTGTATTTAAAAATGGGCTGGGGGTGTCTCAGTGGCTCAGTCACTTAAGCGTCTGACTCTTGATTTTGGCTCAGGTTATGATATCAGTTTGTGAGTTGAAGCCCTGCATTGGGCTCTGTGCTGACAGTGTGGAATCTGCTTGGGATTCTCTCTCTCTCTCTCTCTCTCTCTCTCTCTCTCTCTCTCTCTGCCCCTCCTTCTCTCTCTCTCTTTCTCTTCTCTCAAGAATAAATAATTTTTTTAAGGGGTGCCTGGGTGGCTCAGTCGGTAAAGCGGCCGACTTCAGCTCAGGTCATGATCTCACGCTCTGTGAGTTCGAGCCCCACCTCGGGCTCTGTGCTGACAGCGCAGAGCCTGGAGCCTGTTTCGGATTCTGTGTCTCCCTCTCTCTGCCCTACTCCTGCTCATGCTCTGTCTCTATGTCTCAAAAAATAAATAAACATTAAAAAAATTTTTTAAATAATAATAATTTTTTAAATGGGAAGATCTGCATAAATATTTTCCGAAAAAAAAAAAAAAACAGATATAGCCAACAAGTATGTGAAAATATACTCAACCTCATTAATCATGAGAGAAATGCAAATTAAAACCACCATGAGATCTCACTTCACACCTGTCAGATTGACTTCTATCAAAAAGACAAGCAATAACAAGTGTTGGCATGGATGTAGAGAAAAGAAAATCTTGTGCACTGTTGGTGGGAATGAATGTAAATTGGTACTGCCACTCTGAAAAATAGTATGAAGTTTCCTCAAAAGATTAAAAATAGAACTACCATATGATCAAGCAATTCCACTTCTGCCTATTTATCCAAAGTAAAAAAAAAAAAAAATCACTAACTCCAAAAGATATATATACCTTCTATGTTCATTGCAGCATTATATATAATAGCCAAGATATGGAAACAACCTAAGTGCCCATTGATAGATGAATGGATAAAAAAGATTACACACACACACACACACACACAATGGAATATTATTCAGCTATAAAAAAGAATGAAATCTTGCCATTTGCAACAAGGATGGACTTCCAGGGTATTATGCTAAGTGAAATAAGTCAGATAGAGGAAAAATACAGTATGATGTCTCCTATTCCACAAATATGGTATATATGGAATTTAAAAAAAGAAAATAGACCAATAGTTACCAGAAGCAGGGATAGAAGAATATGGGGTAGAAGAAATGGATGAAAGAGGTCAAAAGATTAAATAAATAAATAAATATACATATAAATCAATAAATTTTTTAATGATGAAAAAAAGGACAAGAGTTTTAAAGTTCATTTCAAACCTGTTTGAGGAATGTAATAGATGTGTGATAATTAGCTTGTTATTCCATTTTTGTCCCTTTATTAATTCCTCATGGAGGGTCACGTGGAATACTACGGCAGAGAGAGCGAGGTGATGCCAGGTAATGGGGTAATGGGGTTTGGACCTACACTCCTTGTTACGCTGTGCCTGAGATAAAAGGACTAGCTCACCATACTGCTCCTTCAGCTCTTCAACAAATCTAAAGACATCATGTCCTAGAAATGTGGATTTTAATAAGGAACTCCTCTTGAAAATGAATTTGTTTCTCTATTTTCACCCTTGCAAATAACAGGATCCTTAAATAATTAGAATTTCAAATTCAGAGCTAGATTTAAACACAGCACATGAATTTTCTAGCTACTTTTCCCTCACTGTGGATGTTAGATAGTGTCCACTTTTTCTTCTTAACCTGTAGACCACTGTTGAGCCTAACAGGGAGCAATTTAAATCCTTATGTTATTTTTTTTAAAGGATTGAGGGGTTCTTGGGAGGCTCAGTCAATTATATGTCCAACTCTTGATTTCAGCTCAGGTTATAACCTCATGGTTCATGAGATTGAGCCTCACACTGGGCTCTGTGCTGGCAGTGCAGAGCCTGTGTGGGATTCTCTCTCCCCCTCTCTCTGCCTCCTCCCCGTTTGTGCTCTCTCTCTCTCAAAATAAATAAATAAACTTTGAATGAATGAATGAATGAATAAAGGATTGAAATCCAAAATTGGAGACATGAGAGTGGAAGAACTCTTCTCAAGTTAGTTGATTTGTTTTTTGCTGGTTTTAAGTTCAAACGGAGCTACCCAGGATGGATTTTATCCCTGAATACTAAAAGTATTTGCAAATTCAGTGCAGGACAAATGTGAGCATTTGAGATATTATAGTGAATAAAACAGATGACAGAAGACTGAGGCTGAACAATGTTTCATTTTCCAAATATATTTTTTTTTCTTGACGTTCATTTATTTTTGAGAGATCAGAGAGTGAGCGGGGAGGGGCAGAGAGAGAGAGGCATCTGAAACAGGCTCCAGGTTCTGAGCTGGCAGCACAAAATCCGACGTGGAGCTCAAACTCATGAAGCATGAGATCATGACCTGAGCCAAAGTCGGACGCTTACCCGACTAAGCCACCAGGCGCTCTTTTTTTCCAAACATATTTTCTGACAACTACAGACTTCTAAAATTTATTTCAACTGCTGGAAAAAAAAAAAAAAAGAAAAGAAAAGAAGTTGAACAAATCATTAATAGGATATATAAACATTTATAAGTGTTAATGACTAGAAGGCAGCCTGACCTTTGAAGAATAAATCATGCAAATTAACCTCATATCTTTTTCTCATAGCCAGAATGGCATAAAATGTTATATTTGCATTACAGCAAGGCATTTGAAGTTTTTAATGGTATAGTTACTAATTAGATAGAGAAATGTAATCTGGATATTACAAATGAGTGACTTAATAGCTAAATGAATGATAACCAGAAAGTGCTGGTTAATAGATCGAATTCAACCAATAATAAATTATCTATTTTGATGCTTAAACTAACATGTTGAACAGAAAATCTGACTGCTTATAAAATTCGTAAATGAACAGAAATTGGAGAAATAATATGCTTGACGGCATAATCCAGATCCAAAACATGCAATAGGCTATACTGATAAGACCATTAGCAAGACAAAAAATTTTTAAAGGAAAAATCTAAAATACTAACTACAGATTCCAAAATTCAAGTACACAAATGCAAAATTAGGGAAACATGCCTTAACTAAGTAGATTTTTTTTCCAATTCTGCTAAAATTCTTGCACATGACCTCAGGGCAACGCTAACTTCTAATAACCCACGGAGGTAAAGAGACAGTGCTTTAGACATTGAACAAGATGCATGTGAAGGACCAGAAGCAAATTATGCTCTTCATGCTGAGAAGCCAGCAAGCAACTTTGCTTAACTAGGGCAAGGAGCCTGAGGTAAAGAGAAACAAGGAAAAAAAGGAGCCAGGCCAGAGGAAAGAACTGATGCTGATAGTTGTGGAGTAACTTAGGGCGGGAAGCAAGTAAACACAAGAGACTTCAGAACAAAGAAGCAATCATCCCAAAGCCATCTCAAGTTTATGATTCTTTTGCTGTTCTGTGGCTTAGAGACTACGTGGAAGGATAGTAGTATGAATCATGCTAAAAATGCTGTCATTACCATCCAGGCATAGTTGGGACCATCTTAGTAACAGTGAGAACATGAGGTAAACACCTGTCATACTTGAGGAGGCATGAATAATTCTGCTTGCTGCCCTGTGGGGTTGACCACCTCAAAAAACAAAGCAGAAAACTTTTAATGGAAAAAATTGAGTGTGAGGCATTGTGCAAGGCATTTTGGAAGAAACAAATATAAGCAAGACACAAATAGAGAGGTTTTAATCTACATTAAATCCAAAGCAGTATCTGTTGTGCTCAATGAGTAGGACAAACGTAGTACCAGACACATTCAAAAGATAGCAAAGCTCCTTCTGGCTAGGTTTATGAGGAAGTCTTCTTGGAGGAAATGGCATTCAACAGAGCTAAAGTTAGTAGCATGGGCCCTCCCCAAATACGACACCGCTTATATTTGGATAATGTCTGAACCCCTCAAAATACAGAAAACTATATCCATAACTTGATCTCTTCCTGTTTGCCCTTCAGATCTTCTTCCAGCCTGGTGTCTTCCCTGGAAGACTGGCCTGTGGGACTGCAGCAAGCTTCCAATGGGGTTCAGTCGACCTGAAGTACCAGTGGGACAGTAGAAGGCAGGAGAAGAATGAGGTCAGAGTCTTTCTTCCTCTGATTCTCCCTGCCAGCCACCCAGATTATCTGTATCTGTCTCCCAAAAGCCAGCTCCTGTCATAGGACCCTCTCTATTCCAGCTCTTGCACCAGATTCATAAGCCTCTCTCGTCCCTTCCCCCTGTCAGCCTAGTAGGGAAAAGACCCCCAGCTGATACCAGCTCTAAAGAGCTGCACTATCTACCCTTTATAGTCTTCACTAAGCCCTGCCTATAGCTTTATAAATTGTCTTTTTATTAAACTCTGCTCAGTTACCCAGTTTGAGTGTGGCATCTCTTTCCTGACACATACGGTGTGCTTTTTTAGGTCTCGTATTCATATTGCTAAGCTGAAGACTCTTATCAAGTCTTGTTATATGAGTCTGTTTATGGAGAACGAGATATTATGGATTTAGGACCCCAATTTGACTATATAAGCACTCTTAGAAAAGAGATGAGTTTAGACAATCGCCTGAAGCAGGCATAAGGTCTTGCCCTTCCCAACATCATCAGTAACTTTGTGTATGTATATTCAGAATCATGAGGATGAAATGCACTGCCTCAATAAGATAAATAGCCCCTAACTTTGCACTACTGGACCAAACCAAAGACAAATTAGGAATCTTTACTCACCCAAGTCTAAGAAATACAATCTCATTACTTCTGTCACTGCTGCTGCCACAACCAGTATCTGATGGCTCCCAGCTACTACTGCCTCAGAGGAAGCCTCCAAAGACCAAAAAAAAAGCTTACAGCTTGGGTAATAAAAATGAAATCAATTAGGCTTCTCAATTTGAGGTAATCTTCTGCTTGCTTTAGTAAAATGTTGCAAAGGCTGACCCAACATTATTAGTAATACCGTTCCTTAACTTAGATAGATCCATGTGTTTATTTTCTCATTATGATTCTTTCCTCTTTCCCACTCCATCTGGTCTCACCATTGTCTCTCAGCAACCAAAGGCTCAAAGCTGTGCCTGCAAGAGATTCCACTGGAATTTGGAGAGAGCAAATGGGGCTCACATCACTGCACAGCACTGCCAACAATTGAGGATTAAGGATTAAAGCTCCCTTCTAGCATATCCGACTCTGAAGCATTTTCAATGACTGTGTCCTCCCAGGCTCCAGCCTCCCATCATTCTGCACACTCTCTACCCACCTCCCACCCCTTTTCTCCCCTCCTCTCTCCTTCATAGATTGCTTGTCTCTGAATTCTCCAAATTTCTGTTTATTTCTTAGCCAGAGAAGTTTAGCAATCTATGTTTCACTGCACCCCAGAAAGCTCATCTTGGTAATAAACATATCTATTGATGTAGGTTCCCAAATAAAGACAGTTTTCTCTTTGAGATAAACCCTCCACATCTGCTTAGAAATAGATGTGGTATATACATACAATGGAATACTACATGGCGATGAGAAAAGATGAAATCTGGCCATGTGTAGCAACATGGATGGAACTGGAGGGTATTACACTAAGTGAAATAAGTCAGTCAGAGAAAGACAGATACCATATGTTTCCACACATAAGTGGATTTTGAGAGACTTGGCAGAAAACCATGAGGGAGATGAAGAGGGGAAAAGAAAAAAGACACAGAGAGGGAGGGAGACAAAACATAAGAGACTCTCAAAAACTAAGAACAAACTGAGGGGTGTGAGGAGTGTGGGAGGGGGGAGAGTGGGTGACGGGCACAGAGGAGGGCACTTGTTGGGATGAGCACTGGGTGTAATATGGAAATCAATTTGACAATAAATTATTTTAAAAAATAAAAACAAAAACAAAAAAGAAATAGTAGTGTTTTCTCTCAACCACAACCGTGAACACACTTTGTAAATGGAATGAATTTTAATGTGCATATTTTAAGAACACATTCCAAATGTGTTCAGCTTACAGCTTACAGATACCATTAATGTCTTGTACCATAAGGTTACAGAAAAGATAGATGAAAGATACCTATGGAAACTTCCTTTCCATGGTAAGAACCTTTAAATTTCAGGGCCTAAAATACTCAATGCATACCTCCATACTCCTGCTTCCTTTACAGCACAAGGCAAATGCCAGAGTTGTTTCACAAGACAACCCAACCCTGGCTGGCAGGCATGATCAATACCGCAGACTTCAGAGCTCTTTGTACAGCTTTTTGCACACAGTGGGTGCTCAATAACTATTTCTGGCTGATTGAGTCTGGCTCCAGTGATCCAGAGAACTCACACAGAAGCAGCCAGTTTGAAAAAGAAATTATGTTTGAGTTGCAAGCTAATAAATATTGTGCAAGCAGATTCTGACTAGTGAAAACTTATTCTAGAGTGAATTGAATGCAATTTTAAATTTTTGATTTTTAATTTTCATACAAGTACTCTGCTATGGGCTGCCTTGTAATTCCCCCAAATTTATATGTTGAAGTCCTAACCCCTAATACCTAGAAGGTGTTTAGAGATCAAGTCTTTAGAGATGGTAATTATGCTAATATGAGATCATTAGCATAGACCCTACTGCAGTGTGACTGGTGTCCTTATAAGAAAAGGAGATTGGGACAGCAGACATGCCCAGAGGGAAGAACATCTGAAGACACAGGAAGAAGACAGCCATCTACAAGCCAAGAAGAGACCAGCCCTGCTGACATCTTGATCTCAGGCTTTTAGCCTCCAGAACTGAAAAAAAACACACTTTTGTTATTTAAACCAGTCTGTGATATTTGTTCTGACAGACTAGCAAAGTCATACATGCTCTCATAACTTTCTAGCAACGAAGTTCTTAACATTTGGGGGAAGAGAATGTGCAGGACTCTCTAAAAGCCTGATGAAAGTCTCTGGAATCTCCCTAAGATCTGCTCATAAGTACAAAACCAAAATTTTACATTTAATTCTAAGGGATTCATGGACCTCTTTCATCCCAGACCCACAGTTAAGATCTCCTGGGTGTAGTATCAAATACTCTCAAAATATATGCATTAAAAATTTGCTGGACTAGTCCTGAGAGATCTTCAAGTGATCTAC
The DNA here is from genome assembly GCA_030068075.1 of Paguma larvata. Taxonomy (NCBI): domain Eukaryota; kingdom Metazoa; phylum Chordata; class Mammalia; order Carnivora; family Viverridae; genus Paguma; species Paguma larvata. The sequence goes on from CM057823.1 coordinate 113,016,455, forward strand.
TCAAGTCTCCAGTGATGAGAGGTATGGCCATGACCTTTGTAACCAAATAATATATAATACATTAATTAAATGGCTAATTATATAACATTTCAAAATTTCACAAAGAAAAGTAAGATAAATAGGCTAAGGAAAAAAACCTTGAACATAACTTTTATTCAAAATTATAGTAAAATAGGGGTGCCTGGCTGGCTCAGAGGTTAGAGCATGCAACTCTTGATCTTGGGATCCTGACTTCAAGACCCACACTAGGAGTAGAGTTTAATTTTTTTTCATTACAAAATTATAGTAAAATAATTGTGAAAAAATAACTTCATGAGCAAGTTGAATATGTTTAAATATTTCTCTAATATAATAAGAAAATATTGCTAATTATAATCAGGATTTAAAAAGAACAGTAAAGATGGGGCACCTGGGTGGCTCAGTCATTTAAACATCTGACTTCGGCTCATGATTTCACTGTTCGTGAGTTTGAGTCCCGAGTCAGGCCCTGTGCTGACAGCTCAGAGCTTGGAGCCTGCTTTGAATTCTGTGTCTCGTTCTCTCTCAGCCCCTCCCCCACTCACGCTATGTTTGTCGGTCTCTCTCGCTCTCTCTCCCAAAAATAAATAAACATAAAAAATCTTTTACAAAAAGAACAGTAAAGAGTGGCACTTGGGTGGCTCAGTTGGTTAAGCCCCACATCAGGCTCCACACTGACTATTCACAGCCTGTTTGGAATTCTGTCTCTCCCTCTGTCTCTGCCCCTGCCCCCACTTCTCAAAATTAATACATAAACTTAAAAAAAAGAAAAAGAAAAAGAGCAGTGAAGAAAATGTCCATGCAAAAATGAAATGAACTAGAATTAAATGTATTCAAAAATAAAATCTTTGAACTAAAATATTATATGATTTGTGTCAATAAAGGAGTTTCCACTGAATGAAAGGGAAGAAACCTGTCTCCAAAGCCAGGTTGTGAGGTAAGATGGTCCATCTGGCTGGAAGTGTTGGAGCAGGGGCTAGCTAATCAGTTGTTAGCGATGTATACAAGAAAAGATTCTGTTGGAGGGGCGGGGCGGGGGGGGGGGGCCCGGGGGGTCGAGGAAGTTGAACTATATGCTTCTAACGCCTACATTTCACTAGTAAGGAAAATGATATATGTGAAATACAATTCCTCTGCAAAGTGTACTGTGTCTTAAGAAAGACAAATTGATAGAGGAATTCAAAGAAAAGTGCTGCTGTTTGTATGTGAATTTCTAACTCTGAGTTCCCTGAGTCTCTTTCCTTTGTCATCCAGCTGACGGCAGGGGTGAAGGGGCAACAAAATCAATTGAAGGTTACATCTCAGGGAGCATGAAAAGGGGGGGGCTGCCAACAGAAAACAAACCTGCTGCTTCCCAGCACAGGATGGCCAGGAAAACAACTAAAAACCTGCATCAACTTTAGAGGGAAGAGAAGGAAGCAACAAAACAGACGCCCTTGGCCAGTCATCAACGTGGGCGGGCACTTCCACACCAGTAACTGACTGGAGACCTCTAACACCAAGAGACGGGTTGTTTCTGACTTTTTCCATTTCATGTGAAGCCATAAGCTGGTTTTGAGTTTTAGCTTCACCTGGAAAGATAGTTTATTCCACAATATTTTTAATATATATACCATAAACCTATTATCTATTTTCTACTCAGAAATAGAAGATTCTCCTTTAAAAAAAATGAAAATTTCCCCCATAAAAATCTAGGTTCCTATAATAGTTTGAATACTTTGGATCAAAAAATGTTAAATCCTTATCACTAGATATCATATTAAAACAGTTATTTTTATTTTAAAATAATAAATTTGAAGATAAATATTACCTATAATACCTACTAAATGCCACAGAGATGGGGTTATTTCCCTTATTTTGTAGAAGTGGAAATATATGTGTTAGCAGGTCAATTAATTACCTTAACATTTATTGAGTAAGTCAACGTTTATTGAGGCACGCAATGTGCTAAGCACTTTGAATGCATTATCGCATTTATTCTTCGCAACAGCCCTATGAAGCAGACACTATTAAAACTCCATTTTATTGATGAGACATCTGGAGCACAGAGCAATTAAGTAATTTGCCCAGGATTACACACCAAATTAAGTGGTAAACCTAGAATTCTCTCTCAGAACATGTTGGTCTGCTTGTTGTTTTTTGTTCATTTGTTTGTTTTTGTTTTCAGGAAGTGAGAACTTAGTCACCTATGGAGTATTTATTTATTAGTTAGTGAGTTAGTTAGTTTTAACTGATAATCAATTTACTAAAAAGGTTGATTTAAGCATCTGCAATGGTTACTTCAAATGCAAATCCTGGCTCAATACTAATGGAAGGTATCTGTTTAACAATCTCAGAAGGACTGTGTAAATCAGTGAGTTGCTTGTGGATCCTCATCTGAAAACGTCCCAAGTCTAAGACGTTCACCTCAAGGAATTTTTATTGTAGTGATTCTCAGAGTCTTGGTAGGCATCTGAACTGGTCTCTTCACTTTGAGATTTTTTTTTTTTTTTTTGCGCCTCTGATCAAGTCAGCACATACTTTCTCCATTTACGTTGCGGCTGGTTACAGTAATTTTAATTCAGTGAGTCGCCACCTCTGGTTCCATGGGCGTCTTCCCAGTTTCTTTCAAAGCAATGGCTGTGGTGCAGCTTCCTGACTGACTTATTCCTTGGCGAGAGCAAACAGTGCTGAGTCAGGAGCAGGAACGAGGCCTGCAAAGCTCCATGGTAGTTATGACCGCATCTTCCTCAAAGAGCCCTGTGTTGTTTTTAATAACCCTAAAGTGGAGCTTTGAGAAAGTCATTATAAATCAGCAATATTTACATACATATACAAGGGAATCATTTTATAGTATGAGAATCCCCATTACTTTCAGATCAAGTATTTCATGTTTTCAACCTTCCTCAAGTACTCTCCACTGAGCTCCACTGGGGTCCACAGAGCATGGCACTCAGGCAAGTACCTCCATTCCACCTTGCCCATTTTTTATTAGTGGGTATTGGCAATGCCATGACAAAGTTAAAGAAAGGCAACTCTAACTTCTCTATAACAGGAGAGTTCTCTATGCCCTCCTCACTGCCTCACATAAATCTAAATAACACCATTCATCATCAATGAGGTCTTGCCACTGTGGTTGGAACTACAGCTAATTTTACTCACAGTCATGATTCTCAACAGTGCCGGCTCAAAGTACATATTTTGATCTTACAGTAGGCCTCCTTTATCTGTGGGGGATATGTTCAAAGACACCTCCTCCAGTGAATGCCTGAAATCATGGGCAGTGTTGAACCCTATATATACAGTGTTGTTTCCTGTACCTACGTACCTATAATTAAATTTAGTTTATAAATTAGGCACAGGAAGAGATTCACAACAATAAGAATAAAATAGAACCATTATAACAACGCAAATGTGACTTCTCTCTCTCTCTCTCAAAATACCTTATTGTACAGTACTCACCCTTCTTGTGATGATGTGAGATGATAAAATGCCTACATGATGAAATGAAGCAAGGCGAATGATGTAGCCATCATGACATAGCATTAGGCCACTGTTGACTTCTAACAATTCATCTTAAGGCGCAATGTCTGTTTCCATGGTTGACCATAGGTAACTGAAACTACTGAAAGTGAAACCACAGACAAGGGGGGACTGTAGATATATCTCAAAGATATTGCAGGTTCCAGACCACTGCAAAAAAAGCTAATATTGCAATAAACCAAGTCAAATAAATTTTTTGGTTTCCCAGTGCAAATTAATGTTTACACTATACTATTAACTCTATTATGTGTGCAATAGCATTATGTTTTTTTAAGTACATACTTCAATTAAAAATACTTTATTGCTAAAAAAAGAATGCTATCATCTGAGCTTTCATCAAGTCATAATCACTTAGATCACAGAGAACTGTAATGAATATAATAATAATGAAAAAGTTTGAAAGTTTCTGAAAATTACCAAAATGTGGCAGACACAAAGTAAAGAAAAGCTGTTGGGGAAATGGCACCAAAAGACTTGCTCAATGTGGGGTTGCCGCAAACCTTCAATTTGTGAAACAAAAAAAAATGCAATATCTACAAAATGCAATGAAGTGAAGCACAATAAAACAAGCTATGCCTGTAATGTATTTCACTCATCCACTAAAACTTTCAGATATGTTTCCATCTTGGAGTTTTGCTTTCTGCCTTCTTCCCAATCTAAAAATTCCATCTAAAAATCCACTACGGGGTGCCTGGGTGGCTCAGTTGGTCAAGCGTCCAACTCTTGGTTTCGGCTTAGGTCACTCTCACAGTCATGAGATCAAGACCCACAATGAGATCACGTCCCACATCAGGCTCCATGCTGAGCATGGAGCTTGCTTGGGATTCTCTCCCTTCCCCTCTCTCTGCCCCTCCTCTGTGTGTGCTCTCTTTCTCTCTCTGAAACTAAATATACTTAGAAAAATAAACATATAAAATATAAAAATCCACTCCAACACTACATTTATTGATTATTATGGTCTTGATGTTTAATTATATGTTCGACTTGTTTCCTTCTGATTATTTCTGGGATCCTTTTTTTCCTTCTCTTTTTCCCTTGAATCTATACTCATATTCTTTCTCTCACTGTATCCTAAAGCAAAGTCCCACACTATATCCCAATTCTTATGAGACTAATGAACAAACATTTTTCCTACACAGATTTTTCTAGTAGAATTAACCCATATAAAAAAAAATGCAAAAAACTAGTAAAATTTGCACAAATTAAAATTAAAATAACCAGAATACTACTCAAAATGTGCCCTAAAGAACTCCAAAATATCATTCAGAGAAAACAGTTAAAGTCCCTTCCATATAAAAAAAAAAAAATTGATGCTGTCATTCACCCCAGACAATAACATTTTATTGGACATGTTGAAAGATGACATATGTTAGTTTGTTTAAAAGGAAGCCTTCAGACATTTTCTGTTGGTTTCTGAAAGGTTTATTTTAAGGAAAGAAAAACTGATAACTTAGGTTAGCCTTGGAGGTAGAGGTAGCCAAGAATGTGGTAGTCAGAGGCAAAAGAGGGAACAGAAAAAATAAAGGTCCTAGTTAAGCAGTCAAATAAAAATTTTGACACAATGATACAAAAAGCAATGACAAAATGACAGGCATTCTAAATCATCATCCTTGAGTGCTTTGGGTTGTACTCATAATATTTAAATTCATGTTCTGTCACTGACATATTTTATGCAAGCGGTGGCCAATACTGACCCTCCACAAATTATAGGATACCCCAGGCATGTAAGTAGTGGCAACTGACAAGAAGGAAAAAGTAAATATATTCATCAAGTCTACAAATCTGAGCCAAAGAGCAGCAACAACCATATCCTGAGGCTCACTCAACAAGAAGACATACTCCTCAACACCAAACCTTTCAATCACATATTATCAAATGCAGTGCTATGATCTTCCAGTTGCTTAGGCCAATAATTTTGTACTTGTATCTTTATTTTTCTTCTCATGTCCACATCCAATTCATCAGTAAACCCTGTGATACCTACTTTCAAATTATATGCTGAATCTACTTCTCAGCTACACCACTACCCATCACCTACCCCATTCCAATCCACTTCCATCTCTTACTAGATTTGCAATAACCTCTTTCCTAAATAGTCTCTCTGCTTCCACTCATATACCCAACAATCTGCGCTCAGTAGCCAGACAAATCCTTTTTAATGTAAGAAAGGTGATATCACTTTCTGCTCATCATTTCAACAACTTCCCATCCCATTCATGGAAAAACCCACAAGACCCACCATGACTTACAGTGTCCTACATAATTTGTCCACCCTCTCTACTCCACCGTGACTTCTCCAGTCTCTTTTATTACCCATCCTCCACTCCAGCCACACTGGCTGCCTTGCTGCTCCTCCAACATGCTAACTCCTTTCTATCTGTATTAGTGACAGTTCTTCAGAGAATAGAACCAATAGGTTATATACATATATATAAGAGGGATTTATTATAAAAGTCGGCTCATGCAATTCTGGAGCCTGTGAAGTTCCATGATCTGCTGTCTGCAAGCTAGAGAACCAGGAAAGTCAGTGGTGTAATTCAGCCTGAGAAAACAATGATGTAAGTCCCAGGCAGAGTCTGAAGAACAGGAACACTGATTTCTGAGGGCAGAAGATGGACGTCCCACCTCAAGCAAAGAGAGAAACTGTATTCTTCCTCAGCCTTTTGTTCTTTTCAGGCCCTCAATGGGCTGGATGATACTCACCTGCACTGTTGTGGGCAATCTTCTCTACTCAGTCTCAATTCAAATGTTAATCTCTTCCAGAAACATCCTCACAGACACACCCATTAGTAATGTTTTACCAACCATCTGAACATCCCTTAGCCCAGTCAAGTTGACACATAAATTAATTATCACACCATCCAAGAGCACTTAAAACAGCTGTCATCTCTATGAACAATTAAATTTCCCCAGATATCTTCATGGCTCACATACTCTCACTTCCTTTAAGTCCAGGTTCAAATATTAGCTAATCAAAGAGGTCACTTTACCACCGACCCCCGCCCCACCCAGTGCTTCCTATTTTCTCTTTTCTGATTTATGCTTCTTTACACACAAATTACCCCATGACTTATTATATGTCTACGTATTTTTCTCCCTCCCCCACTACAGTATTAGCTCCATGAAAGTAGAGACTTCTTTTATTCTAGATCCTCTAATCCTCAACCTGGAGTCATGCCTAGAACACAGTAGGACCTTAATAAATATCTATATCCATTAATAAGGGATATAATTTCAATCATTTATGGCACCTTCGTTATGTGATTTCAGCTAGCACCATTTCACTTTGAAAAGGAATACTTGCCGTTTTTTTAATTTCTGTCTTGAAAACACTGTATAAATTTTACATTTTTTATTGACATAACCTTAAAGTTAGAAGGGAATTAAAAGTTTCTCCAGTTGAATTGCTTCTTCCCAAAGGGCATATCCTACCTTTGAATATGTTTATTAGAAAATTCTTATTTTTGTTGAGCTACAATGTGTCTACTTATAACATTCATCCTTTGAATCTTGTTGAGTCAAAGATTTTTAAGAAAAGATTTTTGGAAAAAATAAACTTGAAACAAAGAACATAATGTAGGATTTAAAGACTTTTAAAAAATTGCTTCAATTAAGGAAGTTAATGAATGAGCATATTACCCACAAGGTAGTCACCTACAACTTATTTAGTATTAAGTGACATTTGCTTTGTTCTCTGAGTAAACACCACCATATTAGAAAGAGGCCATCACTGTAGAAGATTCACACCCAAAATGTGTCCCTTCTTACCAATGGAGCATATGAAAAGTAAGCTAGAGTGAGTACTCTGAGAAATGCAAGACAGTTACAAATGACAGATTCCCAAAGAAAAGCAGGATTAAAAGTGACACGGAATGGTTTAGGGACAAAGATTTACTTTTACAAATTGGTGGCTATATTTCTAAAAATCAAAAAATGTAATGTGTGTATCACTTTATTGTAATTAAGATTTCTTAAGTACTTTTATTTAAAAAGATATTTTAGGAGGAAAGCATTACTTTAGGAATCATGCGCAATCTTAGTTATCCATTCCAAGGAAAGGTAAGACTAGTTAATTAGTTAGTTAGCTAGTTGATTGGTTACTTGTTTTCCATCTCTCTCACCATTATAGAAACTGCATGAATGAATGGCCTCCTCTGAAGATTAAAGTTTTGAACATCTTATTTTGGAATAATTATAGATTCACATGAATTTGCAAAAATAGTACAGAGGAGAGGTCTATACCTTTCCACTCAGCTTACCCCAATGGCTACATCTTACATAATCATAGTCCAATATTAAAATTAGGAATTTGACATTGATACATGTGTGAGTTTAGTTCTGTGTCATTTTATGACATGCGTAGATCTGTGTTACTACCAATGCAATCAAGACATAGAATTATTCCATCAGCACAAACCTCCCCCATGCTATTCCTTCATAGTCACATCCACCTCTTTCCTCCCACTCCAACATACCTAGCCCCCTAGCAACCATGAACATATTTTCCATCTTTATAACTTTGATATTTCAGGATGTTACATAAATGGGACCATGCAATACGTAACCCCTTGGGATTGACATTTTTTTCACTGAGCATAATGTGCATTTCAGTAGCTCATTTACTTCTGTTGTGGTGGTTGTGGTTGGTTTGGTTTGGTTTTGGATCTTTGCTGAGCAGTATTCCATTGGTATGAATATACCAGAGTTGGTCTAACCACTCACCTATTGAAGGATAGCTAGTTTGCTTCTAGGTTTTGGCTATTACAAATAAAGCTATGATAAACAATTATGTACAGATTTTTGTGCAATATAGTTTTCATTTCTCTGGGATAAAAGTCTGGGAATACAATTTCTGTGTCATATATAAGTATATGTTTAGCTTTTTTAAGAAACTGCCATACTATTTTCTATGGTGGTTATACCATTTTACATTCCCACAAGCAACGTATGACAGATCCAGTTTCTCAGCATCCTTGCCAGCATTTGGTATTGTCGTATTTTCAAGTGTAACCGTTCTTACGGGTATGCAGTGATATCTCATTGTAGTCTAAATTTGCATTTCCCTAATGGCTAATGTGCTGAACATCTTTTCATGTGCTTACTTGCCATGTATACATCCTCTCTGCAAAATGGCTCTTCATGTCTTTTGCCATTTTCTATTTGGATTGTTTGTTTTTTTAATATGAGTTTTCAAAGTTCTTTATATATTCTAAAAATTGGTATTTTTAAGATATGTGGATTGCAGATATTTTCTCCTAGTTGATAGCTAATCTTTTCAACCTCTTAATGAGGTCTTTCACAGGGAAAAAAAAAAGTCTTTAACTTTGATGGCATGCAATGAATTTTTGTCACTTATGGATTGTGTTTTTTATGTCACATCTAAGAACTTTTCACTAAGCCTTAGATCCCAAAGATTTTTTTCCTGTGCTATCTTCTAAAAGTTGTATATATTAACTTTCACATTTATATTTATCATGCATTTTGGCTTAATTTTTGCATGTGAGATTTAGCTCAAGGTTTTTGTTTTTGTTTTTGCCTTGTGAATAGAAAATTGCTCCAGCACCATTTGTTGAAAAGATTATCCTTCCTTTTTTGAACTGCTTTTGCATTTTTTCAAGTCAGTTGGCTATACTTTATAAGTCTATTTCTGGGTTCTCTATCTGTTCCACTGATCTCTGTGTCTATCCCTCTCCCAATACCACACAGTCTTGATTACTCTAACAAGATAATAAGTCATGAAATTAAGCAGACTTTTCTCCCACTTTATTTTCTTTTTTGAAATTGTTGTATCTGTTCTAGTTCCTCTACTTTTCCATATAAATATTAGAACTGTCTTGAGTGTAGTTACGAAAAAATCTTGTTGGGATTTTGAATACTTGTATATCAATTAGAGAAGAACTGACATCTTTAGTATACGGATTCTTCTAATCTATGAAATTGGCATAACTCTCCATTTATTTAGACCCTCTTTGATTCTCTTCATCACTATTGTGTAGTTTTCAGAATAAAGGCCTGAAAATGTTTTGTTACACTTACATCTAAGTATTTATTCCTTTCTTTTTCAAGTGATTGTAAATGGCACTGTACTTTTAGTTTCAGTGTCAATGCTCATTCATGATATAAAAACTTTATATATTCTAAAAATTGGTATTTTTACCAAGGAAAAATTAAAGGAAATCGAAGGAAACTTCCCCAACTTTAAAGAATTTCTACAAAAAAAAAAATTGAATTGAAGGAAACTTCCCCCACTTTAAAGAACTTATACAAAAAAAAAAAAAAAAAAAAAAAAAAAAACTCCCATAGCTAGCATCACACTTAATGGTCAAAGACTGAATGCTTTCCCTTAAGAAGGAGGCAAGGCAAGGAATACTTTAACCATTGTTATTCATCATAGTACAGGAGGTTTCAGCCAGTGCAGTAAGAAAGGAAAACAAAAGACATGCAGATCAGAAAGAAAGAAATAAAACTATCCTTATTAGCAGATAACATGATGGTCTACAGAGAAAATTCCAAGGAATCTATTTCAAAACAAACAAACAAACAAAAACGTCCAGGAACTACTAAGTTCAGCAAGGGTGCAGGATACAAGATCAACACGCAAAATCAATTGAACTTCCATGTAATGACAGTGGGTACCTTCTTTCCTATCTCCTTCGGGAACTACAATGTCTTAAATTGTTTTGGTTTGGTTTGGTTTATTTAAATTCAAGTTGTTGGGGCACCTGGGTGGCTCAGTTGGTTAACCGTCTTACTTTGGCTCATGTCATGATCTTGCAGTTTGTGTATTCCAGCCCCACATCAGGCTCTGTGCTATCAGTGCAGAACCTGGAGCCTGCTTCAGATTGTGTGTCTCCCTCTCTCTCTGCCCCTCCTCTGCTCGTGCTCTGTCTCTCCCTCTCTCAAAAATAAATATTTTTTTTAAAAAATTTAATAAATAAATAAATTCAAGTTAGTTAACAATACAGTGTAGTCTTGGCTTCAGGAGTAGAATCCAGTGATTCATCTCTTACATATGACACCCAGTGCTCATCCCCAAAAGTGCCCTCCTTAATGCCAATCACCAATTTAACCCATCCCCCCACCCACCTACCTCTAGCAACCCTGTTCGTTCTCTGTATTTAAGAGTCTCTTATGATTTACCTCCCTCTGTTTTTAACTTATTTTTCCTTCCCTTACTCTGTTCATCTGTTGTGTTTCTCAAATTCCACACGAGTGAAGTCATATGATATCTGTCTTTCTCTGACTGACTTATTCTGTTGTTCAAATTGGATCATTTCTATTGTTCTGTGTTGAAATTCACTGATTTTTTTTCCTCTGTTCTCTCCATTCTTCTATTAAGCCTTATCCATTGAGTTTTTATTTTGCTTTTTGGAATTTTTTAGCCCTAAACTTTACATTTGGCTCTTATTTCTGTCTTCTACTACTTTGCTGAGAACTTTCATTTTTTTTTTGCCCAGACTTTCTATTTTTCAATGGTGTCAAGCATATCTATAATTGTCTATTGAAGTATTTTTATGACAGCTTCTTCAAATTCATTGTCAAATAATTCTAATATGTATCATCTTGATGTTGGTGTAGATTGTCTTTTCTCATTCAGTTTGAGTTCCTCTTGGTTCCTGGCATAATGAGTTATTTTTTTATTTAAATCTGGACATTTGGGGTTTTATGAGACTCTATCTTATTTAAATCTTTTTTAGCAACTTTCTTCTAACACTACTCCATTGAATGAAAGGGGGCATTACCTCAGTTCTGCCAGGTGGGGGTGAATATCTAGGTTCTCTACTCAGCCTCCTTGGAAACCTTGAGGGGATTTGGGGTTCTCTGATACTTCTGGGCAGAGTAGGAATTCAGGCTCCCACTAGGTCTCCACCAATGACACCCTGGCTGGGAAGGCAAGTGGTGCCATATCACTGCTCCACTGATGCTCCAAGCAAGGGAGGGTAGATTCATTGAGCCCAGCAAGGATGAAAGTCCCAGTTTCTCACCCAGCCTTCTCTGACACCTCAGCATGGAGGTAGGGACAACATCTACAGTCTGGCAAGGGTGGAAGTCCAGGCACCCCACCCACCCTTCACTGGAAGGAGTAGGCATAGAGCTACAGTTTTGTTTTGTTTTGTTTTTCTGTGGTTATCTGGCTGGACCAGATCATTTATTATCTACATATTTTCTCTTTCTAGGCTGACCCTTACCACATCTTTTAGCTAGAGAGAACAGGCTTTTCTTGGGTTGTGTTTTGTTTTGTTGTTTTGTGGGAAGTTGGCTTTTTGTTTATTTGGGTTGCGGGGCAATTCTTTGGTTTGCTTTTGTTTTTGTTTTTGTTTTTGTTGTGGTCTGTGCCTGTTCTGGTCTGGTCTGTGGTCTAGGCATTCTCAGATATAAAGCTTCTCCAGGACCCCGTTGGGGATATATAAGGCAAAAAAAAAAAAAAAAGGAAAAGGAATTCACCCCTGTGTCATTCCTTGGGTCCCAGAGTCCATAGCCAGTTTTTCTTCTTTCTACCTTCCAGGGTCTTCTTATGTTTGTGCTATATTTGATGCCCAGAGTTTTTAAATGTTCTGAGAGGGAGAATTAGGGAAAATTACATCTATACCATTCTCCCACAGTGAAACCTCCTTAACATTTTTTTCCTCTTTTTATTTAATTTTATTTAAATCCAATTTAGTTAACATATACTGCAATAATGATTTCAGGAGTAGAATTTAGTGATTCATCACTTATATATAACACTCAGTGCTCATCCCAGCAAGTGCCCTCCTTAATGCCCATCACTCATCTAGCTCGTCCTGCCACCCAATACCCCTCCAGCAACCCTCAGTTTGTTCTCTGTATATAAGAATCTCTTATGGTTTGCCTCCCTCTATCTTATTTTTCCTTCCATTCCCTTATGTTCATCTGTTTTGTTTCTTAAATTGCATATATGAGTGAAATCATATGATATTTATCATTCTCTGACTTTTTTCATTTAGCATGATACACTCTAGTTCCATCCATGTTGTTGCAAATGGCAAGATTTCATTCTGTTTGATCACCAAGTAATATTCTACTGTTGTGTATATATCACATCTTCTTTATCCATTTGTTGGTCGATGGACATTTGGGCTTTTTCCATACTTTGGCTATTGTTGATAATGCTGCTATAAACATTGGGTACATGTGCCCCTTCAAATCAGCATTTTTGTATCCTTTGGATAAATACCTAGTAGTGCAATTGCTAGGTCGTAGGATACCTCGATTTCTAATTTTTTGAGAAATCTCCATTCTGTTTTCCAGAGTGGCTGCACCAGTTTGCATTCCTACCAACAGTGCAAAAGGGTTCCACTTTCTCTGCATCCTCACCAACATCTGTTGTCTCCGTAACATTTCCATAGAAAAAAAAATGAAAAATAGTCAACTATAGCCGAACTCAAATTCTCACCATTTACCTATTATTGAATTTTACTTTTATTAAATATTCAACAATTACTCAGTTCACCTATTACTGAATATTTCTTGAGTACAAACATTATGTCTAGGAGAAAATAGCCTCTGTCATGCCACCTTAGGAAACACAAACCTGTCAAGGGATAACAAATATTGCAATACATGTAGTATAAAACACCAAGGTTTAAGAGTATTGAGTTATTAGGTCAAATTATTATTAGTTATTTCTGCTTTAAATTAAACATCTTTTTAAAGTGTAGTCTATACCTTACCATGAGATGTTAAATTTTCTGATTTTCTAATTCTCTAATCATATAATTCTCTCAGAGATCATATATGCTATATTTAGCATTATCCTAGTATGGTATATATATCATATATCACAGTGGTTCATATTGTTATTAATTCTAATATTTTTTAATTTCCCCCACAATTCTAAGGCCTTTACTGAAGACGGCCACTGAAATGCAGAATTTCAGAATTAGAATAAATCTTGTATCTTAATTATTGATCTACCTCCTACTCACTTTCATGAGTTTCTCTGCTGACATTGACAAACCTGGCAGACAATGGAGGTCACACTCCCTAGTACATGGCTCTAACATATGCTGGCAAAAATGGAGTTCAAATTCTGCTTCTTTACCAAACTCCCATCACCTACTCTACCCTTTTCCATTTGCCAATCGAAATTATAAAACAGGCCAGGAAACTTTACTACAGATGCAAGATGAAGGACAGAAGACAAGGAGAGAAGGGAAGATTAGCAAAGATGAGTTTATTAACAAGAATGGGAGAAGGGAGGGAAGGGACTGCCTCATCAACCATGGACAAGAAGTTGGGAAATAGTGCCTTTTTACATGCAAGAAGCTCTTCCTATCTTGAATAATTATTGGAAATATGCTAAATATTTTCTTCTGATTCTACTGCTAAACTAGATACAGAAGACAGAATGTGTGTTTATCTTTCCCGTACATGAAATAATCTTTCCGCATAGTGAACTTCTCAAACTGGCCTTTAAGTGCCTTAAAGGTAATGCTCTACTTCCTGTGAATTCCTAAACTCCAGCCCAGTGTCAAGTATATACTGATGTTTAATAAATATTTGTGAATAAAAGAATAAATATACTTGAGGATCATCTACTCACTGCCTCCTTGCCAACTTAGATTTCAAGGTCAATTTTTATAATCGCTTCCTTAATCATACACACATGTTGTAACTCCAACTCCAGTTAAATCCAACACCCCACCTACGACATTTGCTTTAGCACTGAACATAGTTAAAAGCCGTACTTGACATGTTTGATCACTCTCCTTGAAACACCTTCTATATTTGACTTCTGTTATGAACTGAATTGTGTCACCCTAAAATTCACATATGGAAACGTTACTTCCCATTGTGACTGTTTTTTGAGATTTGGCCTTTAAAAAGATAATTAAGGTTAAATGAGATCATAAGGGTAGACCTTAATCCAACAATACTGGTGCCTTCTCAAGAAGAGATAAAACACCAGAGCTCATCTCTGTGCATACACAGAGGAAAGTCCACGGAGGACACAGCCAGCTGCAAGCCAGGAAGAGGGTCCTCACCAGAAACCAACTTTGCCAGAAACTTCATCATAGACTGCTGGCCTCTATAACTGTGAGAAAATAAATTTCTGTTGTTTATGACACCCATTTGTGGCAGTCTATTATGGCAGCCCAGGCAGACTAATACAACTTCAAACACATCACACTCTCACGGTTTTCCTCCTACTTCACTGGACACTCCAAATCCCTTTCCTTTGGTAGTTCCTCCTCATCTGTCCATGTTTCTACATTAGAGTGCGCCAGGTTTCATTCCTCAGAAACCTTTCCCTTCCAACTTATACTTCTTATTTGATAATCTGACTTAACTTCTTTATTCAGTATTAAATACATGTTGCTGATACCCAAATGTATGTCTCCTGCCCAGACCTCTCTGCTGCTATCTACTCAGCCTCTCAAATTTAACATATTCAAAACAAGGTATCTTGATCTTTCTCCCACAGTTTGCTTCTTCCACATTCTCCTGTTTCAGAGGCAACTTCATCTTTCCAGTTGCTCAGACCATAAACCTTAGAGTCATTCCTTGACTCCTCTCTTTCTCTCATACCCTACATTCAGTGTCTGAAAATTCTATCGGTTCAGCCTTCAAAATTTATCAAGAACCAAACCACATCTAACTACCTCCACTGCCACCACTCAGGTTCAAGCTACCCTCACCTCTCATCTAGATTACTGCTGGAACTCCCTGTTGGTCTCTCTGCTTCCATAGGGGATTCTCAACAGAGCACCCAGGGTGAACAGCTAAAACAAATTTTACCATGGCAATCCTCTGCTCAAAATCAACTATGGCAAAGTAGATTTCATTCTTTATAATCAGTTATAGGACCAAAATGATCTGCATCTCACACACCTTTCTAATAATCTCTCTCCTTCTTGCTCACTTTGCTCTATCCATAAAGATCTCTTTGATTCTTCTAATATACCAGATACTCTTCTACCTCTTGGGCGATGCATTAACTATGGCTTCCTGTTCTATAAAATTAAAATAATATTCACCTTGGAAGGATGTCATAAGGATTAAAGATAATGTATATAAACTGCTTGGCATACAACAGAGGTAGCTCTTAACATGGAAATTAATTTCATTATAAGATCAAAGGTGTGGTTGTCCTGCCTGAAGAGCTCTTTACCCAGATGTCCATCCGACCTCCTTCAAGTTGTTGGTAAGGAATCCCCAATGCAGTCTTTATTGACGACTCCGTTTAAAATTGTAAATTCTGGGGTGCCTGGGTGGCTTGGTCAGTTAAGCCTCCAACTCTTGATTTTGGCTCATGTCATGATTTCACAGTTCATGAGTTCAAGCCCTGCATTAGGCTCTGTGTTGGTGGAACAGAGCCTGCTTGGGATTCTCTGTCTCCTATCACTCTCTGTCCCACCCCACCCCCACTCATGTGTGCACATGCTCTCTCTCTCTCTCAAAAATAAATAAAATAAAAAATAATAAAAAATAAAATAGAATTGTAAATTCTACTTACTGGGGGCGCCTGGGTGGCTCAGTCGGTTGAGCGTCCGGCTTCAGCTCAGGTCGTGATCTCACTTTCGTGAGTTCGAGCCCCGCGTCAGGCTCCGTGCTGACAGCTCACAGCCTGGAGCCTGCTTCGGATTCTGTCTCCCTCTCTCTCTGCCCCTCCCCTGCTCACATGCCGTCTCTCTCTCTATCTCAAAAATGAATAAAACATTAAAAAAAGAAAAAAAAAAATTCTACTTACTCCCAGAGTGTTGGGGTTATCACTGAGATGACGAGATTTTACGCAATGCTTGGCTAGCTAAATTGTAACACGGATTTCTGGTCGGCTGCAGTTAAGCTTGGGAGGGGCATAGGTCTTCTGGAATGCTGGAGGCCTGCTTAACTGCCCTGACTGCAGATTGCCCAGGGGTGGCCCTCCCAGGGGTTTCTGCATTCCCTGGGGAACTCCATTATCTATACATCATATGCAAAGTTTAGTGAAACAATAGGACACATAGACCCCAGCTGTAAATCTCTGATTTGAGTAGTCTCTTGTGATTGTTCACCTTTAAGTCATGCACCCTTTGTTTTTGCATGCCTGACATGTTATATGCCCTCTGTACACAACAAGCCAAATGAGATTTGTGATCGGCCTGACACTGCAATAAATGGGAGTACAAGTGAGGTGGAAGAGGTCTTCAGTCTGCGAAGGGTAACGCCCTTGCCTTCCCTCTTTCTTAGCAAAATGTGGTGTAATCTTTCATCCTTCAGCACAGGGTTTGTGGGCCATTCCAGGCAAGTCCAAAGTATCCCAGCAATCCTCTGTTCTTCCCCACAGCAATTTTTTCCATCTATAGTCAGTATCATTTGTTTTTTTGTTTTCTGTCTTTATCCACCTACTACAATATACATTTCAAGAAGGCAGAGTTATTTTTCTAATTTTTCTCTAATTTTTGCTTTATTACTATAATTCTAGCACATAGAATACAGCCTGCCATAGAATATATATTCAAGAAATATTTATTGAAACGATAAAGATATTTTTGAGATTTCAAAGCCCAATTTTTATTGCAGTTAAATAATCTCAAATATTTTTCTATAAAGAATTTTAAAGAGTTTATTTGAGTCATTAGAAATTATATAAGCCAAAGCAAAATATGACAAAGAGAAATATCAGAATTCTTGGTCTTATGAAGATGCAGAAAATCAAAAAACATACTTCAGGTACAAAGACCAAATAACAAAACACAACTAATCTAACAGCAACCACAATAACCCATAATCCGGTATTCCAGACATAAACACCTTGATTTTATATTCTAGGGAAGACACACTAAGAAAATTCACAATATAAAATGTCTAGCTCATTGCCTTTTTTTTCTCCTTAATTTTATTCAAAAGAAAAGGCACGCCATCTAGAGAATGAGAGCGGTTTTTTTGGGTTTGGTTTTATTTTCATGAAACATAAAACTTCTCATCGTGGCATAGTCCTGAGAATAAAAATAAACTTAGAGATAGGCTTCCCTTAACTCCACTGTGAGCTTGATGTACTTAATGAACGAGAATAGGTTTCATAATCAGACACATTTATGTCTGAATTCCAGCTGTGATTACATGAGAGATGCTGGGCAAGCCAATAAACTTCTGCAATCTTTAGTTTTCTCATTTATAAAATCAAGATAGGAGGCATCTGGGTGGCTCAGTTGGGTAACGTTCCAACTTCAGCTTAGGTCATGATCTCAGTATCTGTGCTGACAGCTCAGAGCCTGGAGCCTGCTTTGGTTTCTGTGTCTCCCTCTCTCTCTGCCCCTTCCCTACTCATGCTCTGTCTATCTCTGTCTCTCAAAAATAAATAAACACTGAAAAATTTTTAAAAAAAATAGTTTGGCATCAACCTAATGGAAGTCTCTAATGAAATACAGTAATTTTTGACCCTTGACTCTCTCCCACTTAACTTTTCCAAATCAATTACTTGTATGAAAACATAGAAAGCCTTCTTAAATTTACAGGAAGACAGCACTGGGATAGTAGCTAATAAATCAAAAAAGAAAATCAAGATTCAAAAAATCTGAATAGGCTGAATCATTAGCATGTAGTAATCAAAATGGAATTTAACAGCGTGACTTTTTTTTTTTTAGTGAGCTCTTCACTCAATGTGGGGCTCAAACTCATGACCGCAAGGTCAAGAATCATATCAACAAATCATGGAAAGAGACCAAGTGCCCATCAACTGATGAATGGATAAAGAAGTTATGGTACTTATATACAATGGACTACTACGTGGCAATGAGAAAAAATGAAATCTGGCCATGTGTAGCAACATGGATGGAACTGGAGGGTATTATGTTAAGTGAAATAAGTCAGTCAGAAAAAGACAGATACCATATGTTTCCACGAATAGGTGGATTTTGAGAGACTTAGCAAAAACCATGGGGGAGGGGAAGAGGGGAGAGGAAAAAAAGACACAGAGAGGGAAGGAGATAAAACATAAGAGACTCTCAAAGACTAAGAACAAACTGAGGGTGAGGGGGGTGAGGGAGGGGGTAGGGGGGTGACGGGCATTAAAGAGGGCACGTGTTGGGATGTACACTGGGTGTTATTTGTAAACCAATTTGAAAACAAACTATTAAAAAAAAAAGAATCATATCATCTACTGACTGAGCCAGCCAGGTGCCCCAACACTGTGATATTTTTTATCCTGGTTTTCAAAAACTCAATTGTACTAATGTCGCAAGAAGAAAACCCAACCTGGCAGAAGGTCTTATGAAGAAAACCTAAGGGATTTAGTTGACTTCATGTTCAATATGAGACAGAAGCATAATGAGCTTTACAAAAGAGCTAGTGCACTCTTAGATGGTATTAATTGAAGCATATTGTGCAGGACTGAGCTGCTAACAATACCAGTGTATTTTTCATTGGTCAGATGCTTCATGAAGCATCATGTCCAGTCTAGGTATTAGACGACAAGATACACTAATTGTAAAAGAAAGTACCAAATCAGGTTAAAGTTCAATTATAGTCAATAGGATCTTCACAGTTGGTGCTTCGAACAATCTATACAGTTATTTCCTTAATTTTTATCTTTAAATCAACTAAGTCACCATTAAACTTAAATGTATTTTCAAGAACTTTATATCACTGTCCTATATGGAAATCCAGCACCACTTCCAAAAAGTAGAAAAAGTGAAAATAAAACTGTTATTACATTTTAGCTGGTATTGTTGTCTGCCAGAGCTCAGAGTTTGAGACCTGCTCTCTCTTTATACAAAGTTACATTATGAAGTATTAGTTATCAAACATATCCTACCATCAAACTGAGATTTTTCTTTACTAATGAGAAGAACTGTAAAAGTTAAAAAAAAATTGTGATTAGATTTTATTTAAGTCCACGTCCCTCAGGTGTGCTATCTAAAATTATCTCTTTTATATGCCTTCGCTTTGGGAAACTAAATTAAAATTAACTGTTATACCAGGCTATTACACTCTGGAGATTTAATCTGGAGAAGATTAGAAACACTAGAGAGCTCCTTACTCAAAAATATCTCTCCTGAATAATTAGAAAATTTTCTCGATAGGGGAGCCTAGCTAGCTCAGTCAGTTAAGCATCCAACTCTTGATTTCGGCTGGGGTCATGATCTCACGGTTCATGAGACTGAGCCCCTCTTTGGACTCTGCACTTATAGTGCGGAACAAGCTTGGGATTCTCTCTTTCTCTCCCTCCTTCTCTGCCCCTCCCCCACTCACCCTATACTCTAAATGAATGAATGAATGAATGAATGAATGAATAAATAAATAAATAAATAAGAAAATAATCTGGATATATATGTCTGTTTGGTAATGGTGCTTCCCTACTGTGATTTCTCTCTTCCCAGCAACATCTATCATGGAAACATGTCTCATGGTACAAAAGGATATGCATCCATGAGAGACAGTGGGCTGAAGGGGTGGGGATGAGTGAGGATGGAAAGGAGTAAGAAATCTGAAAAAAAAGATCCATGGTTTCTACTCTTTTGGTGATCTTCCCCACCTTGACTCCTTCTCAATTACTCTCTTTGTCATTAACCCAAGTGTTCTCAAGATTCTGATATATCTATGGAACTCATTATCCTCAAATACCTGAAAACAATTCACTTTCTAATCCAGGATAACATGTTTGCTCCTTTATAATTCAAATAATCAAGATAAAAAATTCTACAGAATAAAATGTCCTAAATTCACAAGTCTCTAACAGATTCACTAAGTTTGTAAGTTTTTTCAGTTTAAAGTTGTTATGACTTTGTAACTTTTTCAAAGGCTGAATTTTCAATAACCTTAATTGTCTAGATAAATAGATAAATCAAAGAGCAAAAGGTATGTGAAAAAGACCCATGATGAGTCTAAAGAAAGGCTTCATTTTCGCATCAAATATTTAGCACTAACACAGTGTCTTACATACAAGTGTTCAAGATGAATAATTAATTAACATTTCAGTATCACCCAAGGAACAACAAGAGTTTGATTTAAAAAAGAAGTGGTATAGACCAGAAAGGGAAAAATATATGTATTTATTTAGTGTCTGTTGCATACCAAGGACTGTCCCCAAATTCTTTTAATATCCACTCAAGACTTCCACAAGTAAAAAAACCACACATACAGAACTAACAGACTTAAGTAATTTACTCAAGGTTACAGAGGTAGTAAGTAGCAGAGTCTAATTTAACTAAGCTGGGGGGCTGGGAAATGGGGAGATGTTGATTAAAAGTACAAACTTCCAGATATCAGATAAATAAGTTCTGATATAGCGTGCAGCATGGTGACTATAGTTAACAATACTATATTATACACCTGAATGCTGCTGAGACTAGATCTTAAATATTCTCACCATAAAACAAAATAAAGCAAAAAGGTCTGTGGAGGAGGAGGAATTAAGATGGCAGAGGAGTTAGGGGGACCCTAAGCTTGCCTCATTCCTCAAACAGAGATAGATAAATACAAATCATTTTCAACACCCAGGAAATCGATCTGAGGACTGATAGACCAAAACCACACAACTAGCAGTAGAAAAATGGCCACATCATGGAATGTAGGAGAGTTGATTTGGGAGAGAAAAGAACTGCAGGTGTTGCAAAGGAGAGGGAATCCTAACACAGAGGCCAGAAAGGGTGGGAGAGAGAGAGAGAGAGAGAGAGAGAGAGAGAGAGAGAGAGAGAATGCCGGAGACTGCACAAGAAAAACTCTTCCCCCAAACTACTGACTGGGAAAAGGAAAGGCGCCAATTACCACAAGTTTTGGGTTGTTTTTTTTTTTAACTTTCACTGGGTTTTCTTTTTTTAATGTTTATTTTTGAGAGAGAGAAAGACAGAGCATAGAGGAGGGACAGAGAGAAAGTGAGACACAGAATCTGAAGCAGGCTCCAAGCTCTGAGCTGTCAGCACAGAGCCTGACTCAGGGCTTGAACTCGTGGACCATGAGATCATGGCCTGAGCTGAAGGCAGATGCTTAACCAACTGAGCCACGCAGGTGCCCCTGACTACCACAAGTTTTTATAAGCAGCAGAGTGAAAAGTCTGAAGTTTTGGAAGTCCGCGCCATTGTTAAGGTCACGCCTGTCTGGCTTGGCAGTGCTCCAACGGGGAAGGAGGGTGGAGACCAGAGAGTGGACAGCATGGTCTGAGGATCCTCTTGTTTGCAGGGAGAGAAACAGTCCCTCTTCCCGGAGTGCAGGGGCAAAAGAACCGGCCGCACTAACCTCTTGCCCTGTTCCCTAGCAGAGGAACAAAGACACTGACTGAGGGCGCAAACCTTGGTGCCAGCATTTTGCTGTGCTTTACCGTAAACTCCGAACTGCTGTGTGGTTGCGCAATTGATTTCTGGGACAATCCGACACTAGCCACAGTCCAGTAGGAAGACCGTCCCCCAGAGAATCAGCACGGGTCCATGCCATGCGAATCTCTAAAATTTAGAGTTCTGAAACCCAGCCCTGGGCCCAAGATAAAACACAAGAGTACTGTGCTGTCTGGCAGGTGGAGAACTTGGACACAGGAATGGTAAAATCAGGGATTTGGCAGAAGTCAGGGACACAAGAGAGGTGACTGCTCTTCTGTAAGGGGTTCGTGAAGATTGATAGGTGCTAACTACCCACTCTCGACAAGAGAGTGCCATTTCCTCCACATCTCATTAAAGACGCAAAACAGCGTCGGTCACCCAATAGGAGCCGGAGCTGCTTACACCAAGCCCTGCCCCTTGAACCCTGCAGGTGCACCTCCACTAGGGCAAGTCCACCTGAGAATCCGTGCAGCAGGCTCCTCCCCAGAAGACCAGCACAAACCCCTCAGATACACCGTCTATTAATCAGAGAGTTCTGCAAAGCTTCAGCTCTAGGGTAAAAAGGATCTAGCTACTTTTTTGTTTTGTTTTTTTTAGATCTAGCTTCTTTTCACAAGCACACCAAACACACCTAGGATTTAGCTTCCTTTTTTTGGGTTCTGTTTTGTTTTGTTTTTTGTTTTTTTGTTTTGTTTTGTTTTTTAGGAAAACTTCTATAGCCATTACTCTCAGGAGCAGTATACAACAGGTTTTCCTAACAAGAAAGGAAGAAAGGAAAGAAGGAAAGGAAGGAAGGATGGAAGGAAGGAAGGAAGGAAGGAAGGAAGGGAGGGAGGGAGGGAGGGAGGGAGGGAGGGAGGAAGGAAGGAAGGAAGGAAGGAAGGAAGGAAGGAAGGAAGGAAGGAAAAACAGTGATCCAGACAAAATGACAAGATGAAAAAATTCACCCCAAAAGAAAGAACAAAAAAAGTCACGACCATCTGAGACTCAGTGATAGCACAATTTGTCCTGATAATCATCATCATCCTCATAGTATAACTTTCTCAACAGAAATCAATTAGATTCTCAAAACTTGGCAGGCCACATATTTTTAATTTTTGTTTTCCAGGCCACATGTTTCTAAACATGTTTTAAAGATCTAGCATCTAATAAGGAAAGCATGTCTAACAGTTGTTTATATGGATAATTTTTGATAAATACTATTTATAATGTGAGAATTGTTGGCAGTATCTATTGAAAATTACCCAAGTAAGTTGTAATAGATATCCAAAAATTATGAAAATATATTAGTATTTCAATTATTAACATTCAGTGTTTTCATAGCAATACTGAAGCAAGTAAAATGATACACAATTAATAAGTGTGATATGCTGTCGTGTACTTGCAAGTTTTTCAACAAATATATATATTCCACAAACCAACACAATACTGAGCCATTCGAATATTTCAAAGAAACCAGAAGCTGTATTTGGGCAAACTATGCAATAGATGGAAAATTAAGTAGAAGTCAGTTTGGGTAAAATATGAATTTTCTAAAAGACTGTTTTTTACCATATATTTAACTAAAACCAGACATTCTTCTGATAATAGTGTTCTAACAAGAAAAAAAATATCATTGTTATTATAAGCAAGATTTAATCTCTGTAAACTATGAAGAATGAAATACATGTTTTCTCTCTGGAATGGCATTATGACATAGTCAAGTATAGGAAAAAAAGTTAAACTTTTCAAAATAATTGCCAGACTTATGTTTTCATGATTTTATTATTTCTAGTATTATGTTCATAAAAATTTTAAGGAGTCACTAAGAGTATAAAGAATTTGCGTATCCATCCTTTCTGCAGCCGTAGAGAAAGTGGAAGAGACATTATATACTATCTCTAAATCTGCCAAATCAGCAGTATTGAAAGCCAATGACAATATTCATTACAGGCTGCTGAACAGGTTCACCAAAGAAGAGGGGAGCAAGGGAACCAGAGAGCCCTAAAGCCATTTTTACATATAAAATCAACAAGTATCAGTTATACACTGAGTGAATTTCAATTGATAGGTGCTGTTGAGAACATAAAAACTTCATGCGACACACAATCTCTGTACTCAATAATATAATTTTTAATTTAGAGGAATTTTTTAAAACGTAAAAATGAGTAAGCAGTATGAGCGAGCAATTCTATTAAATGTAAATATTGTGTTACTGACTCTAAGCTAAGGTCAGCAAACAAAACAGACTACTAGCTTCTTCTCTTCTTGAAGAGAGGACTTAAGACTATATTTCAGTTTTGGAGCGCCTAGCTGTCTCAGTTGGTTGAGTATCCTACTCTTTGTTTTGGCTCAGGTCTGATCTCATGGTTCCTGGGTTCAAGCCCCACATCAGGCTCCACAGTATGGAGCCTGCTTGGGACTCTCTCTCTCTCTCCCTAGCTCTCTCTCTGCCCCTCCCCTGCTTGCACTCTCTCTCTCTCAAAATAAATACACTTAAAAAAAAGACTATATTTAAGTTTTATGATGCACAAAAGATGAAAGAATTCTGAAACACAAAGAAGTAGTAATCTGTGAGGAGTTACTTCAACAGAAGATAGAATAAAGTCAGAGGACATATTATCACCCACAGGTAGTAGTGAGGAAGAGATACAGAGCATTTACTCTAAGCTGACTGAGTCCAGACTGCTAAGTATATCCAAGGACTTCCAACTTCAAGTAAAGTATCTCAAACATAGTACTAAACACATGCAAATTAAAGTCTGTGGATGAAAGTGTTGTTGAAATAAGCAAATAACAGTAAGTATTAGGGAGGGTAGTATGAAATATTATGGAAATTTGGGTTTATCCTGTTAAAAACACTGTAAGAAATATTTCCCTATTTAATTTTGTTATTTACCATAGTATTTTATATTTTTAAATAAAAGTCAAGATCAACCCGTATTTTATATAAAGCACTAGATGAATGAGACTACAATACCAACCACCCCCTCGAGACAACATACTTATTTAAGACAAACCTTACAAACTTTAAACGAATACTATGAACCAAAAAGCTAAAATGTAACCACGTACACTACTGACACAAAAATATTTGAGTATAGACATCAAATAAAAAAGCAGCTGACCTATATTTTATTTTTGTTGATGTTTATCACCACAATTTGATCAACAGAGATTTATTGAGCACCCATTATAAACCAGCCACTGTGACAGATGGTGGGGTATAGAGAAAAATGAATTAATTAAATGGTGGTTCTGAATCTAGCATCTGTTTTCTCCCCACAATTTGCACACTCTCCTCTTCCCATTCATCTTATACCCACTAAGCCGAATTTTTTTTAATAATTTGTTGTCCCCCAAAATATGATCTATCTTGGAAAATGTACCGTGTGCATTTGAGAAGAACGTAAATTCCTTTGATTCTGGATGAAGGGCCCTGAAGATGTCTGTCAGGCCCATCTGTTCCAATGTGTCGTTCAGGGCCCTTGTTTCTATGGTGATTCTCTGTTTAGTGGATCTATCCAGTGCTGTGAGTGGGGTATTAAGGTCCCTTGCAATTAGCACATTTTTATCGATAAGATTGCTTACGTTTGTAATTAGTTGCTTTACAAATTTGGGTGCCCCCCAATTCGGCACGTAGATATTTATAATTGTTAACTCTGCCTGCTGGATAGTCCCTGTGATTATTATATAATGCCCTTCTTCATCTCTTATTACATCTTTTACTTTAAAGTCTAGTTTGTCCGATAGAAGTGTGGCTACTCCAGCCTTCTTCTGAGTTCCCGTAGCATGATCGATAGTTCTCCATCCCCTCACTTTCAATCTGAAGGTGTCCTCAGGTCTAAAATGGGTCTCTTGAAGACACCAGATAGATGGGTCTTGTTTTTTAATCCATTCTGTTACCCTGTGTCTTTTAATTGGAGCATTTAGTCCATTTGCATTCAGCGTTAATATTGGAAAATATGGGTTTAGAGTCACTGTGTTATCTGTAGGTTTCATGCTTGTAAGGATGTCTCTGGTACTCTGTGTTCCTTGCAATCTTTCTTTCATAGAGTCCCCCTCAGGATCTCTTGTAAGACTGGTTTATTTGTGATGTATTCCTTCAGGTTTTGTTTGGGAAGACCTTTAGCTCTCCATCCATTCTGAATGACAGGGTGGTCAGATAAAGGATTCTTGCTAAGCCGAATTTTAAAACAATAAAAATTAGCCTGATAAAAAGTATTTGGAGACATTCATATCATTTTAGATGGGATCCACATATTTTCCAATTTCAGTTAAATAAGCAAAGTAACTCAATTATAAAATTCAAACTAGACTTGCACAGTTTTACTTCCATTTTCCATTTTATAGGAATAGTCATCCTTTTCAAGATTGTTTTAATCTCTTTCTCTCTCTCTCTCTCTCTCTCTCTCTGTCACACACACACACACACACACACACACACTTACAACCCTTATCTACATTAAATCTTTTAGACATCTATCATTCTGAGCTAATTAGCTGGCTTCTTGAATGATCGCAATTTCAACATTTTCAATGGTCATGTATATTACTTAAAATTTAAAATCATAATACATAAAACAGAGCCATAGGAATCATTTGGGACAATCCATTGATTTTATAAGTAAAAGAAGTCACACATATGCACATATTCAATAGCCAGCTGTTGTCAAAGTCAGTGCTTGTACCCAATTCTTGTTATTCTGAATCCAATTTTCTTTCCATTACCTATGATGCCTCTGTTTCTCCCTTGGAGTATTCTCATCATGAGTTCTTCATTCTTAGAATCTTTTCTGAGTAGTAGCGGCACAATTTCTATAATCCACGAAACATTCAATAATGGTATAGCTTAAGATATACTAGTAAGTCACACTACTGGTTAAGTTCTACAGCCAGAATTTTTGGAACATATTTTGGTGTTTCCTTTTTTTTGCGGGGGGGAAAGGGGTCTATTTTTTTTTAATTTTTTTAATGTTTATTTACTTTTTGAGAGACAGAGCATGAGTGGGGGAGGAGCAGAGAGAGAGGGAGACACAGAACCCAAAGCAGGCTCCAGGCTCTGAGCTGTCAGCACAGAGCCCGACACGGGACTCGAACCCACAAACTGTGAGATCATGACCTGAGCCAAAGTCAGACGCCCAACTGACTGAGCCACCCAGGTGCCCCGAGACGAGTCTATTAAAATGTGCTGTCTCTCTATAACAGTCTATGGAATAAAATTTTTCAAATCAACTCACAATTTTGACACAAGGAATTAAATGACCCCAATTAGTTAGATCACTGAAACATTACAGAATAAGATTCATGATGGAGATGTAATTATTTTTAAGAATTAAATAGAGAAGTAATAGCTCTAAAGTGAGTCAGGCAAAATATAAAATCCATATTGGAACTGAACTCATTTCTGCTGATTCACTGTGAGAAACGACACAGTCAGAAGGTAGAAGAACTTACCCTGAGCAACCCTGAAGCCCCACTTAGGAAACAAAAGGGGCACAGGTGGTGCTTCGTCTGCTTCTATTGAATGAAGATCATGATTTTGGAAATGAAAACTGAACGGCAGCTACATAGATGTCACACAGGACTAGGGCTTGTTCATTTACAAAGCCCTACTGTGCCAGCTTAGTGGAGAGCATTTAGATGAGGGAGAAAGAGAATAATGATACCATTACAGATCCCCACATAGAATAAAGGAGTGACTTCCCTGACAAAGGTTGTAAATCAAGCAAAAAGGCAAGAGATCACAGCATGGATTAATCCAGATATCTGTTAAAAGTCAAATATTTCTTTAGAAAAAAATACTCTGCTTCAGTAATATTCTTTCTCTCTCCCTCTCTCTCTCATTCTCTCTCTCTCTCCTTTCTGGTCTCTCTGACAATATCCTCATGCACAAAACTGAAAAAAAAAAACCACTAATATTCTATTTTGGACTCATTTGTAGTATAGTTATGATAGAAATTGATATAGGGAATGGCCTCTTAATTTTAAAATAAATAATAGCAGAAGAAGGAAATATTGGAAATGGCCCAATATAGTCAAACTGCAGATATAAAATGTATTGAGAGAGAATAGGAGAGAAAAACATGATGAGCTCAAAGTTTTAAACACACACATCACAGAAGTGACATAAAGTCTTAAAATATCCCTGGAAAGGTTTAAGCCCAGGATGTGCTGAAATTCTGGGAAACGTGAACACAAGTGAATGTTTTCAACTAATTCCAGGGAAGCAATAATCAAGGAATGTCTATTTCCTGCTGGAGGTAGATAATGGAATGTTAATGGATAATAAAGGAAAGGCAGAAAGACCCATTAAGCAATTTCATTTTCATCTTCTCCAATGAGTACAATCTTTACCAATATGTTGCCTCTTAAGCTTGCCTGAGCTGTTACGAGACCAATAGCAAATTTTAAACAAATTCTGGAAAGCCAATGAGACAGGACTAAGTAACCCTTTCCAATGGGGAGCAAATATCAGACATTTCATTTCACCCATAAATGTTTTAGAATATATGTCTACAAGAAAAGGATTCTTTTTTAATTAAAAAAATAGGGGCGCCTGAGTGGCTCAGTTGGTTAAGCGTCCGGCTTCAGCTCAGGTCATGATCTCGCTGTCTGTGGGTTCGGGCCCCGCGTCAGGCTCTGTGCTGACAGCTCAGAGCTTGGAGCCTGCTTCGGATTCTGTGTCTTCCTCTCTCTCTGCCCCTCCTCTGCTTGTGCTCTGTCTCTATCTGTCTACCTCATAAGTAAACATTTTTTAAAAAAAGTCTCTTTTAAAAAATATATATATATCATTATCACTCTTCTTAAAATTAACAACTTTTTAATATTATCAAATACCCAGTCAATATTCAAATGTCTCTAATTGTCTCATTAATGCTTTATTTAAAGTTAACTTGTCTCAATAAAGAAGCAAACCATGTGCATATGTTCCATTTGGTTAACATGTTCCTTAAATATTTAATTTTGAATGTTTGTTTACTTTTGGGAGAAAGAGAGAGATCATGAGCAGGGTAGGGTCAGAGAGAGACAGAGAAAAGAGAATCCCAAACAGGCTATGCACTATCAGTGCAAAGCCTGATATGGGGCTCAAACCCACAAACCATATCATGACCTGAGCTGAAATCAGGAGTCAGAAGCTTAACTGACTGAACCACCCAGGTGCCCTGGTTAACATGTTTCTTAAATCTCTTTAATTCATACATTTTCTCTCCCTCTTTTTTGCCTTGAGATTTTTTTTTTCTAAATTTAACAAGTCTGTTGTTCCTATAGAATTTTCCACATTCTAGATTTTACTGACACCCACAGTGTCAGCATATTATTCAGTCTCCTATGGATAATTAGATATAGAGGTCTGATCAGATTCAGTTTGATATTTTGTCCAGGTGCACCTGGGTGGCTCAGTCAGTTAAGTGTCCGACCTCAGCTCAGGTCATGATCTCGCCGTTTGTGGATTCGAGCCCAGACACAGGCTCTGCACTGACAGCTCAGAGCCTGGAACCTGCTTCAGATTCGGTGTCACCCTCTCTCTCTCTCTCTGCCACTCCCCTGCTCATACTCTGTCTCTCTCTCTCACTCAAAAACATTAAAAAAAATTGTTTTAAAGAATAAGTCATAGTTATTGTATACCTCTACTAGGAAGTATATATTTGGTTGTCTCTCTTTTTGTGCTACTGGCCTGATTTTTCTTTTTTTTTGTTGTTTCGTGTTTATTTAGGTTTGTTTTTTGTTTTTTATTTTTGTTTTTTGCTTTTGTTTTTTTGAGAGAGAGTGAGAGAGAGAAAGAAGGGGAGAGGAAGAGAGAGAGGGAGACACAGAATCGGAAGCAGGCTCCAGGCTCCCAGCCAACAGCACAGAGCTTGACACGGGGCTCAAACCAACGAACTGTGAGACTATGACCCAAGCTGAAGTTGGACACTTAACCAGCTGAGCCACCCTGATTTCCATTAAAATGTTCTTAAAACCTAATATTTTTAGTTTTCCATTAAATGTTTAAAATATTGGCCTTTGCCTAGATCTTTTTTTTTTTAGAAATTAGAAAGTGGTAAAGTTTTCATTATTTAATTTCTTCTTCATTTATTAGTTGGAATGCTTCGACAAAGATCCCCTTATTACCTGTACAGCACCCCTAAAGTTCTTCATACAAGAAAGACATCATTGATACATTTCCTTCTTTACCAGGATTCAGAATAATGAGTTGGTTCTATAACCTTCTTCAAAGGTAACCAATAAGGCATTTTTTTAAGTTTTTATTTAACAGTTAGTAACAAACAGTGTAATTTTAGTTTCAAGCATACAATACAGCTATTCAACAGTTGCATACAACACCCAGTGTTCATCACAAGTGCCCTCCTTAATCCCCATCTCTTATTTTACCCATCCCTCCACCTGCCTCTCCCCTGGTAACCACCAGTTTGTTCTCTATAGTTAAGAGTCTAATTCTTGGTTTGCCCCACTGTCTCTTTTTTTCCCCTTTGTTCATTTATTATATTTCTTAAATTCCACATATGAGTGAAATCATATGGTATTTGTCTTTATCTGACTTATTTTGTGTAGAATAATACTCTCTAGCTCCATCCATGTCATTGCAAATGGCAGGACTTCATTCTTTTTTATGGCTGAGTAAACTCCATTCTATATATATATATATATATATACTGCATTTTCTTTATCCATTTATTTGAGTATCACTATGAAGTCATGAAATTTAACTTATTTGATGTCCTGTAATCGAATATAGTCATTAATCCTTATATGAGGAAGCCCCTTTAATTTGGCTCCTGTGCCATTTTTGTCATAACCCATAATAGTATGTGGTAGCTTCCTCATTTTCTGTCATAACAAGATCTTTCTGACTCCTCTTGTATATTTTCTGCCCTGGACCTGGAAACACTTATTTTTGCAAAAGCTCTGCTTTCTTTTATTGTACATCTGTAGGTAGAGGCCAGGGATGCTGTTAACCATCCTACAGTGCAGGAGAGAGATAGTCCTACAACAAAGAATTATTTGGTCCAAACTTTCAATATTGTTGCTGTTGAGAAACACTGCTCTATAAATAACACTTGTTCCTTTTGTTTGGGTTACTCTTTTTCTAATACAAACCAAAGAAAAAATTACTAACTTAGATAAACAGTACACATAATACATAGTTTTCTCCTTGATTTTTTTTTTTAATGTAATGATCTACTCGGGAGCTCTTTTCAAAGCAGTATATAAATATATTCTTCATTCTTTTTTACAAGGGCATAGTACTTCATTATATGGATGCATAGGAGTGTATTCAACTATTTCTTGTTCACAGATATTAGACTTAAGTCTTTTTCTATTGAAAATAGCTCTGCAATGAATAGTGTTGTGCATATGTCCTTTTGTACTTTTGCAATGTCCATGATCTTCTAGAAGTGGGGTCACTAGGTCAAAGAGAAAATGCCAATATAATTTTGCTAGATATTGACAATTCCCCTTCATACAGGTTTCTTCATTTCCATCAGCCAGTGGAATACTTTTTCAGATTCCTTATCACTGTTTTTACAAAGATTAAGAAATTGTATGTTGGTGTAAATTTTAATTTGCATTTCTCATTATACATGAGTTGGACATCTTTTCATTTCATTTAGGACCATTAGCATTTATTATCACTTTTATTAGTTTTGCCATTTTTTTCTCAGTGTTACTGGTCTCATTCTGCTATATTTTTAGGAGCTCTTTTTGCATTAGTGATAGTAACCCTTTGTAATATAACTTCACAAATACTTTTCTCAGTTTATGTTTTTATATTTTAATTTTCTTATAGCTTTTTTCCATGCAGAATTTCTTTTTTTTTTTTTATTTTAGCACAGTCAAATGTATCTGTCATTACCCTATGTCTTCTAGATTTCTGATTTTTTTATCAAGAAAGTTTTCCTACTTACAAATTATAAAGGGATTCCTGCATTTTTTTTCTGGTAGTTGTATGACCTCTCTGATACATTTGGAATTTATCCTGGTATATGGTTCAAGGAAGGATGAACTTTTATCATTTCCATGTAGCTATTTAGTTATGCCACTATCACTTATTGAAGTACCCATCTTTGGATATGCTATCTTTATCTTCTATCAATTTCTATATGCACTTGGGGCCAATATCTGGATTTTTTTATTCTCTATTAGTCTGCCTAATTACATTAATTTGTCTGTTACATGAGTCTAATTAATCCACTGATTACATCTGTTAAAACTAACATCCCAATCATTTCTCTTCTTTTTTAGGGCTTTCCTGGCTATGCTTGCTTGGCGTTCTTTCAAGTAAAAGTTTGAGAAAACTAGTATATCTCAACTTTCATTTGGATAACAATAAATTTATAAATTAACTTATGAAGAGTTGTCATCTTTATAATATTCAGTCTTTCTAGCTAAGAATATGGTATCCCTTTCCATTTGCTCAAATCTAATTTTTCTGCATTTTGGAGATGTCTCATATTTTTCCTCATATATGCTTGAATATTTCTTAAATTCATGCCTAGATATTCTATTTCAGTTCATTTTCTGTCATTAACCGATCCTCTATTCCTATTGTATTCTAATAGATTATTATGTGTTAATATGATAGGTCTATTGATTACTCAACATACTATTTTACTAGACATCAGATGTATTTGAGTGGGATTAGCATTCCCTTATATTAGCTGGAAGAGGTCCAAAGAAACACGGTTTTATTATGTTTGAGGCATAATATTTTTAGCTTAAGTTGATGTGGCCAAGGGAAACAGATTG
This sequence comes from Paguma larvata, assembly GCA_030068075.1. Taxonomy (NCBI): domain Eukaryota; kingdom Metazoa; phylum Chordata; class Mammalia; order Carnivora; family Viverridae; genus Paguma; species Paguma larvata. Next base: position 113,048,980 of record CM057823.1, read on the forward strand.
CCATGAATCAAAAGAGTAAAGCAAGAACCAGTGAGAAAAAAATGGAAGTCCATCAGAAAAGGAGATAGTAAAAGAATACTTAGGGGAGGCAATTTTCTAAAATGATGGAAACGCTTCATAACTTGACAGGTTTGTGTTTATGCAAGTGACATGCATTTGTCAAGATTCATGGAATTGTACACCTAAGATTTCTACATGCCACTACACAGAAATTTTACTTCAATAACCTATAAGTAAAAAGAGTACTTAGGTTTTTCTTTTATTTCTTACTTTTCTAATTTAAATAAATACCCACTGAAAAGCATCAAACCAACAGATATAGATGGTTAAAATTTTCCACCTTCTCCCCAAGCCTACTCTTCAGGAAATCACTGTTAACACTTCAATGTCAATACTCCCAGACTTTCTATAACGTATAAATTCTCTCTCCCTTCTTCCTTCTCTCCCCTTCCTGTCTCCCTCCATATCCTCCCCCCCTCTCTCCTCTCTCCTCCTCCTCCTTTTTCTTCTTTCTCCTCCTCTCTCTCTCTCTCTCTCTTTGTTCAAGCCAAGAACCCACACAAACCAAATTCAAGGAAGAAACTCTTAAAGAAACAAATTTCAGCAACCAAAAGTTAATATCAAGTTCTTTTATTTCTCAAATATAGTGAACAGGACACATGCTTCATAGCAGTATTTCTTAAAATTCCCCTTTTCTCTTTCATCAGTGTCTAGTAAAAATGAAGGGGCTTCATCCAACTTCTGGGAACAATCCTCTGAAATATCTGTTCCCTCATCCTTAGATTGCACTCTTTCTCTATTTTACCTCATTTTTTTTTCCCACTTTAACATCACTACTAGGAAATACCTGACAGCTTAGACCCCTGTTGGATTATTAGGGAGAAAAAAAAATATGAGAAAGCAGAAGCCACCAAAGGGCTAAGAACAATACTTGTCATACTAAAATGATAAGCATATATATATACATATAGATATATATATATACACAGACACAAGTTATAATCCTATTATATAAACATCCTGACATATAATTTTCAATTTACTCAACTATAAATTTGAAGTACCTAACCATACCATGAACAGATAGATACTGTAATTATTTCAAGTCACTAGATAGGTCAGAAGACTCAGAGCTGTGAACTGGATAAAATAGCTAGTAGGATTACTGCTACTGAGAATTATAACTAGATTGCTGATTAAGAAGTATCAACCTATAGAGCGCTCACTAGTGAATTGCTATAGAACTCTATCCTTGCCTCTGTCCTGTTCAACATTCCTATTGGTAATTTAGATCGTGACATAAAATTATACTTCTGAAAATTGTTTGATATAAGTATAAGAGAAATTGCTAATCCCAAAGTGATGTAATCAGGATTCAAACTGTTCTTCTTAAGTTTTATTAAACTAAAAACCAACAAGAAAAAGTGCAAAAGAAAAATATAAAGTTTGAAACATAGGAATATAACCTCAGTAACTTAAATGTGTGTGCGTGTCTCAGTCAGTTACACGTCCCACACTGGGCTCTGCACTATCAGCTGATAGCAAGGAGCCTGCTTGTGATTCTCTCTCTCCCTCTCTCTCTGCCCCTTTCCTGATTGTGCCCTCTATCAAAATAAAATAAACTTTAAAAATAAATAAATAAGTAAATAAGACTAACAACAATTCCAATAAAATATTCGAAAAAGTTTTACATGCCCAAAAGTACAATATTAAGTAATAATAACTCATAAATCTAAAATAGCTAATAGACTTCTTCATTTGCATTAACAGAAAGTTAACATCCAAATCAAAGGAGGTCATAGTAACTCAATACCCACTGTAACCTGACAGAGGACAGAAACATTAATTGATTTAGATCTGGGTACCATACCTTACGAAGACATTGACAACAGTGTTTTGAAAGGACAACAAAAACAATAAGGCATACAGAGTCTACCTTACATGTGAACTAAATAACTAAAAGCGATTTACATATAGAGGCCATAATTAAATATCTGAAGGGCTGGCATGCAAAACAGAGGACAAATGCAATATGTATCATCCAAATGGAAAAAAGTAAGATGAATGTATTGAAATTAGTGAAAAGCTGTGCTTATTAGAAATAGCCATACCCAAAATTTAACTGCACCAGCCTTGTATATAAGGAGAGAACAAAGAATAATGTACGTTAATTTTAGGAAGAGCACATATTTCATTTAATGTGTCTTTCTTGCTCTGTTATTTGAAAGGCAAAAGAAATATTTCATATCTTTATTATTGCCAAGATGTCTATTTTTGCAAACTCTGGTTGTGTAGAAATCCTCTAACCAACAAAAAAATCTAACAAAGGTCCAGTGTGAGTAAGGTTGATAACACAGAAGAACTGTATCATTTAAACCGTTGTTTGAGCCAGGATTGGTGGTATCATACCGCACTGAGAAGAATATGAAGATGTTCTGGCTGTCACAATAATTGACAATGCCATTGTTATTAGTGGGTGGGGCCATGATGATAAACATCCTGCAAAGCATGTGAGGCTAACCTCACAAAAAAAAAAAATTTACTCTGCCCAAACTCCCAATGGTTGCCATGTTGAGACACATGTTTAGACTATGACTGTGTTCATGGAGCACTTTGAATATTGGAATTTTTGGCTACATATTTAAAGGAATGTAATTGTATCTATGTATTATTACAGTGTTCTCTTGAATGACCTTCAGCACTATCTTAACTGTTTGAGTTGATGTGTTTACTGCCTTGATTTTCATCCCATAAACTCTCTAGGTCAAATGCTAATTTGTTCCAGTAAACATGAACTTTTCCTTGGTGCCAACTTGGTGATGATATATGGCACCTCTTCTATGTTCCCTGTGGCAAGCTGCACCCTATTCCTCATATCTTATGATGCTCACAGCTGCAGGTTCAATCTGCTAGACATTGCTAAAATAGCTTCTCTTCTCAATGAGCAAAATCCAGCACCACATTTCGGGGGGTTATAGCATGCATGGCACAGGAAACCAGCTGAGAATCAATGACATACGGACCATCAAATTATGATTTTACGAATTTGCAAGTAACTTACCCAAGCTCTTTCTTTTCAAATGCTATCCCTCCCTTTCATGTTTTCCACCAAAATGAATATAAAAGTTCATAAGAATGATAATTTATCAAGAGCCTTCAAATTAATGCTTCTTTTGTTATCTGCATCCTTTTCCAAATGAGGGCCGCTCTGCTATCAATAGTGATACCCATCACTGGTTAGCGAAGTCTTCTATTTCCTCTTTCTCCTGTATATCCAGAGCTATAATGGCTTCATTGCCCTAGGGTGCTAATCAAACTCTTTTTCAATAACAGATGGTTCAACAGCTGTTAACATTTGATAAATCCTTTTGTTCTTATCCCAGAACATTAAGTGTATTCTCATTAAATGCAAAGGGAAGAAATGAAAGAAAACACAAGAGAGAAACTGTGGACAAAACTATTCTTTGGAGAACTTTCTAGCTTAACCTATGAGCCATGAAATTAGTGATGTGCTAAATAAGCTGGAAATTTTACAACTTAAAGGAGCTCACAATACAGGGTGGGCTGCTTCCTTGCTCATGTACATAAAAAAATACATAAATTATGGACATACACTGCCATTTATGTAAACATGCAAATAGACCTCCTAGGTCGGGGGCTGGCAAACTGAGGCCCACAGGCCAAATCCAGCCTGCCACCCACTTTTGCATGGCTCAGGAACTAAGGATGATTTTTACATTTTTCAATGGTTGAAAAAAAAAAAACAGAAGAGACATGACATTTTATGATATGTAAAAATTACCTGAAATTTAAGTTTCATTGTCGATACTTATTTATTAAAACACCACCACACCATTCATTTATGAATCACATATGCCTGTATCCACACTGCAATGGCAGAGTTGAGTCATTGCTACAGAGACCATATGACCCGCAAAGCTTAAAATATTTTCTATATGGCCATAGCCTTTGAGAGAAAAAGTAACGAATGAAGCGTGTTGGAAAAAGTCTAATCAGGCAGATGCATGCTAAGTAAGTATGTTTTGAAAGGAGTGCTGATGGAACACTGGAGCTGCATTCCACTTCTCACTCGACGGCAAATAACCCAATATTTTAAGTTTAGATAGCCCAACTGTGAAATGGAAATGAGAATATTTAACTCCCCTTATTAAAAATAAACCCTGTAATTGAGGTATACAAACAACAAGGGTTAGCTCGATGAACATTCACAGTGAACGCACATTTGCAACCTCCATGAATATCAAGAAATAGAATTATTACAGGAACCATCAAAATCCCCCTTCCAAATTACAATGCACCTCTTCCCAGAAAGAAACCACTATTCCTGATTTTCACCACTATTAATTTGTTTAGCCTATTTCTGATCTTTATTTAAAGTAGGTCAAACAGGGGCGCCTGGGTGGCTCAGTCATTTGGGCATCCAACTTCAGCTCAGGTCATGATCTCATGGTTTGGGGGTTCAAGTCCCACATCGGGATCTGTGCTGACAGCTCAGAAACTGGAGCCTGCTTCAGATTCTGTGTCTCCCTCTCTGTCTGCCCCTGCCCCTCTGGGGCTCTCTCTCTCTCTCTGTCTCTCAAAAATGAATAAATGTTAAAAAAAAATTTTCTTAAATAGATCAAACAGTATATATCCTTTTGTATCAAGCTTCTTCTGCTTTGTATTGCATTTGTAAGTTTCACTCATGTCACTGTAGGTAGCAGTATTTAATTCATTTTCATTTCTGTATTTTAGGTCATTGTAGGAAAATACTATGATTTACTCATTCAAATGTTGATAAGCATTTAGCTATTTCCATGTTTTGGCCATTGCAAATAATGCTGTGATGAACTTTTTATGAGTCTTTTGTGCACATATGTATGTATGTCTGTGTGGTATATACACAACTTTCTTTTCTATTTTTACTTACACCCTAAACTGTTCCAAAAAGTATTAAATACAGCTGTAACAATTGCTACAGTCAGGTTGGAAGTATTATTAATAGCTAGTGCTTAAACCCCACTTAAGGAAGAATTTTCTGTTAGGAATGAAAGGTGGACTCTGGAAATATAAGTTGGAAAGAAAGAATGAAACCAAAAAACCACTCAGCAATTTTTTAAATGAAGAAATGTATTGGCAAGAAAAAGTATAAAAGAGAGTAAAGGAAAGAATGTATGGAGAGAAAAGGATAAGACAACGTGGCAGAAGGCTACAGCCTACAGAAATAACTGGTCTGAGAAGTCACCAAAGAACTTAAAGAAGAGGTATTTTAAACATTCAGTATCAAGTTGCATGAACTATGTCCTGTCAACCATATCAATTTACTCCTACCTGAAAAATCAGCTATCCACACAAACGCCTTTCTGAGTAAACTGGTCCAATTGTTTTTTCATGAACAGCAAAGAAAGAGAGGGCTACTATACATCTAGGGTAATACAGCACAGCAAATTTAGGAACAGAGCTAGAATATAGCCCAGCAAAATTTAGAAATCAGCAAACATGTACTGAGTGTCTGAAATGATTACTGTGCTTATTTGTTATGCACCATGGAACCAAACAAAGATAAATAAGACACAGTTCCACATTAAAGTCCTACATAATTGGCAATCCACAAAAATTAAAAAAATAACTTTTTGTAGGTTATATGGATTTCTTCAAACAAAAACAAACTCTCCTTTTCTAAACAAAACATTTACAACTGTGTAACCTGGAGCATGAAGAGTCCACCCTCTGGGTTCACAGAAAAACTCTCTTACTAAATATTAATTCAGGGCTTTCAAATTTTAACACATAGATTAGGACAATTTAAAACATTAAATAGACCTCTTTTTTAACTTTTAATTTTGAAATAATTGTAGATTCACAAGAAAATAACAAAATATAGAGGAAGGTACCATGTACCATTCATCTAGTTCCCCCCAAAGAAAACATCTTTCATAATTACAGTACAATACCAATGTCAAGAAAATTACATTGGTACAATCTATAGAACTTATTCAGATTTCACTAGTTTTATGTGTACTCATAGGTGTGTGCAGTTCTATGCAATTTTATCACCTGTGTAGATTTCTGTGACCACCACCACCAAGATACAGAACTGTTCTATCACCACAAGAGTACCCTAGACCTCTTTTTTTTAATGTTTTTATTTTTGAAAGAGAGAGAGCATGCGTGTGTGCAAGTGGGGGAGGGGCAGAGAGAGAAGGAGACACAGAATCTGAATCAGCACAGAGCCCAACATGGGACTCCAACTCACAAACTGTGAGATCATGACCTGAGCAGAAGTCAGACACCCAACCAACTGAGCCACCCAGGTGCCCCTCCCCCAGGCCTCTTCATAGCACCTCCCACTCCACTCCCATCTCCCATCCCTAACACCTGGCAGCCACCAATCTGTCTTCCACTCTTCCATTCTTATTTCAAGAATGTTATATAAATGCAATCATAAGGTATGTAGCCTTTGAGATTGGTTTCTTTTTCCCACTTAGCATAATTACCTTGAAACCCCTCAAAATTATTGCATATAGTTCATTTCTATTACTGACTAGTATTGAACAGCATGGAGATATCAGTTTGTTTAACCATTCCCTTGTTGAAAAGACATTTGAGTTGCTTCCAGGTTTTGCCTACCATGAATAAAGCTGCGAGATTTTGTGTGAACTTTTCTTTGATAAGGGCCCCAAAAGTGCAATTGCTGAGTTGTATTTTTTAAGAAACTGCTGAACTATTTTCCAGAGTGCCTGTACCATTCACATCCCAATGGCCATGCATGAATGATCCAATTTCCCTGCATCCTCACCAATATTTGGTGGTATCACTAGTTTTAATTCTAGGCATTCTGATAGTTGTATAGTGATATCTTTTTGAGGCAGGCAGCTTTTTAAAAAAATACCACTATCCCTGAGAGCTAAAACATTAACAACATTAGTCTTTATAACTTCAATAATAAAAAATATTTTGTCAGCATTGATTTTCCTTGTCCTTTGAATTAGAAATCATGCACATAGAAAACATCGTCCTCTTTTTCTAAAGGAGGAAATGTTATTAGGGACATACTTTACATACAGTAATCATATGCTGAATTAATGTGAGCTGTTAGCAGCAGTAGCAGGACAACACTGTTAAACCTTGTATAACACAGAGGTTCTGAGGAATAAAAATAAGTAGTCGGTTTTTACAGAGGTTCCATGCATGCTGAAAAATAAATATATTCTTTATTCTAAGGAACAAAGTCCTATAATAAACCAAACTTGTGTTCTTTGACTCTTGTTTAGCCTTGCTAGTATTTTTTTTATTTCAGTATGAATTCATCAGTTTCTCAATCTTCTATCAATGTTTAATTTCTGTATTTCAAGGCTATATGGTTGCCACTTACAAATAAATGATTACTATATCATTTTTGTAGCATTTCTTTTATAACTCTATAGTGCCTTATTTTAATACTTTCACCTTAAGCTCTATTTTGTTGGATATTAATATTGTTCCACCATTCCCTGTTGTTCATGATTAGCCTAATATATCCTCTCCCCTTCCTCTACTATCAATCCTCCTGTGTCATTTTGTCAAATCAGTCATTTATAAGGAACATTTAGCTGTGTTTGCTTTGTATCCAAAGTGATAATATTTTTTTAAAGAGTGAATTTTTTTCCAGTAATTTTTTTTCTATATCAGGACTGATTTCTATTCGTGGTATTTTCCATCTCGTTCTATTTTCCTCTTTATCCCTGATTTCTGTTGGATTAATAAAATTTTCTATATTCCTCTCCCATCCCCCCCCAAACACGCACATACACACACACACAGAGAGTATTTTCTTCTTGGTTTGGTAGTTACAGATTTCCTCTGCCAGTTGGAAACTAGTCATTACTGATATCAGATTGGCAGAAATCCCAGACCAGAGACACCACATGGGTAAAGCAAATAGAGTTTAATAATCCAAAGTCAGCAAAAATAGCATCTGTAGAAAAAAGATCGGTAACATTTTCTAGAAGAGACAACAGATCTAACTTGGAGACCCCAAAAGCTTCACCAGTGGACAAACTTGTATGGGTAATCATCTCTTTCAAATTAAGGGGCATATCAGAAATTTAGTTGGTCCAAATGTCCTCCTCCTGGTCCAGACTTCTATCTTCAGCCCAGTCAGGATTTGTGTCAAGAACTACTTCACCTGGACTGGGTGCAATTCACCAATGTGGAGTTAGAAACATGCCATATGCCAAGGTAGGGCTCACACAGTACGTGACATGACCCCAACCCTCACTTAGCCTTCAACCTCTCCAAAGCTTTTCCAAGCACATTTCTGAATTCAGGCAGTAGAATTTTAAAAAGTATACTTAGATGTCACAATAAAGGAGATTATTAGCTCATACAAATGGCTTAATTTACAAACTCTTAACTCTGATTTTTTAATCAAAAATTATTAAGGATCTTCAGTCTCCTCCCAAAGCAAAAATCTAAACATGTTTCAACTACCCTGTGAACACCACTCTTCTCTCATATCCCTTATTATTTGCAAGAGTTTTGTCTTTTCTAAAGTATACACCCTAAAAACCAAGTTCTATTTTACAATCAGTAGTTAAATTTATCAGAATATTTGCCACTTCCTGAATTTGTCACTATTTCTTCCATTCCACTTCTTCCCCCTCCACACACATGCTTTGGTAGTTTTCTCAATGAACATCTAAGTTCTCTTATTATTTCTATGTCTGAAAATGCCAATATATCCCACCCTCACTCTTGTAATAGGTTAGCTAGACATAAAAGTCTAGATGACAGTTATTTTACACCAGCAATTTGGGGATAATTAGTATATTGCCTTCTGTCATATGCTAATTTGCTAAACTGCTAATCGTCAATCATCTTAGGCAATTTCTTTTTCTTTTATGGAAGCTTTAAAATTTTTTCTTTGTATTCTTGATGTTCCCCAACTTCACAAATCTGTGACTAGGTATGGAGTTACCTTTAATTATTCTACTTGCTCTTTGCTGTTCACTTTCAGTCTTGAGAATTTTGAAAATTTCTCACTTCCTCTTTGAATATTGCTTCTTATTTTTTCTATTCACCTTTTCTGGAATTCCTGTTAGATTTAAGTATAAATAGTGGAGCCTCTCTATCTTTCCTTCATTTCTTTTAATTAACCAAAATTGCTTTGTCTCTCTGGGCTGAATTCTGAGCAAATTCATGAGTGTTACCTTGCAATTCATTCACTCTTTGATTTCGACCTGTCTAGAAAGAATTCATCTTCCACTGACTGCTTTCGTCGGATGTATTTCCCAAAATGAATTTTCCACATTTTGGAACTTGGATTCTTTGGTTTTTTCTCTACTTTAAGGTTCTCATTGACTCTCTTTTTCACCTGCTCACCTCTCTTCCATCCGATATTTTAACAATCCAGAACCAAATCTCCCATCAGTAGCTCCAAGTTCCTCCCTCGCAGTAAAATTCAGCATACTGCAAAACAATCAGCTACACCCCAGAGAAGCCTGGCCTTGAGACCTGGTCAAAACCCTATATCCAGAAACCTACACAGACTCAAGCTTTGCATAGGCCACAACCCCAGGCAGTCATCAGTAGTAAGCCTTCAGTCTCCTCTGCTTAATACAGAAATCCTGACGTAGTCCCTGGATTCAAAAAAACCTGGCTTGGGGTTTTTTTTGTTTTGTTCTTGTTTTGTTTTTGTTTTCATTTTTGTTTTTGTTTTTTTTGCCCTCACCCCGTTACCTCACAGGAGCCAATACCCAGCAGACACCTTGGCTTCAACATTTCACCCCCTTATACTTTGTACCATTTCTGGTTTACAGAAATTCTAACTTTAATTTTCTCCTCTTATATTATATCCAACATTAATAATAGGTTTGGATGCAGAGAGAAGAGTGAGGTAATGAAATACTCAATAGAGTGAATTTATAATCCTGTTCTATTTTATATTTATTATATTTCTTATAGAATAAGGAACTATTCTCATTACTATATAAGAAAAATATCTAATTTCATTAATTTAATTAACATTTAGAGAAATAAAACAGTGGAGGCGTCTGGGTGGCCTGGGTGGCCAAAATTTGAGGGTCCAACTCTTGGTCTTGGCTCAAGTCATGATCACACAGTTCATGAGTTTGAGCCCTGCAACAGGCTCTGTGTTGACGGCACAGTGTCTGCTTGGGACTTCTCCTTCTCTCTCTGCCCTTTCTCCTTCTCTCTGCCCCTCCCACATTTGTGCTCTCTCTCTCTCTCAAAATATATAAGTAAATTAAAAAAATAAAACTACATAATGCTTCAAAAGCACAAACATTATGTTTGACAGACGTAAAATCAAAAACATGTAAATAATCATTTAACTTTTGTGATCTGATGGTTAAAAACAACTCCTAAAATACAATAGCTTAGCTAAAATAAAAATGATAAGCAAACATAATAAAGATTCAGAAAGATATACGTGATGGCCTGCAGCAGAAAAAAAGTAGAAGTGAAAGGAAATCTACTAAAAGTACATTTGTATTGCAACATTTATGATTAAATACTCCAAATTTTAAAGAGGTGAGTGAGTGAGTGAGTCTGTGTGTCTGCATGGAGAGGAAAAACAGGTCTATGGGGAATGGAAATATAACTGAAATTTCAAACCTTTTAGTCTAAGCTATAATTAAATGTAAGTAAAACAACAAATGCAAAATTAGAGCAAAATATTTTTATCTGTTTTGTTCAAAGATGCATTCTAAATTCCTAGTTCCAGACACAAAGTTACCCTCAATTACTAACTGGCGATCAATCAGGAGTATGTGGTTGACATATTGTATCTTGATTTCATCAACATAATGAACAAGGTTCTTGTTATTTAAGGAACTATTAAATAAGTAAGACCGAGTAACAATTAGGTAAACTAATCATTAGTTCACAACCTTTCTCAGTGTTCATTTATTAGCAAATTGAAATCCTCTAAATTGAAATGAAAATAAAATAACAGTTTCAGACAATCTAATTCCAAGACAGACGGGCAGAATGCCAACAACAGCCATCCATCTGGAAAAGCTGACATGATCCATCTAGTGGCATCTTCTCTAACAGGGGGTCATTAGCTACATGAGCTGCCTTCTATTTAAACAACCTGCTCGCTAGATAATCCAGGGAAACCAGCCAAAAATCTATTTTCCCTTTCCCTTTCACTCTACCTGGAGACCTCCTCAGGGTTGTCTGGTAACCCAAATGGATTTCACTGATGAAAACCCAGAACTCAATGCCTCTAAAAGCAATGGGTTCATAGTAAGCCATACCCAGAGGTATGAGCAGAGGAGGGGACATTTCATCCTTGTCTCTATCCTTCCCAACTCTCCTCATAAACCATGAAGTCATTCTGACCAATTTTCTCTCCAGTATCAATCATGCTTGGTCAAATTACATAATCTGACCAAGGGAGAGTTTGGTAAGATTGGTAAGACAAAGACTGGTAAGAATTACAGTTTGGACAAGCTAGAAATATTTTTTTATTTTACTATTTCTTTAATTAGCAAGCAAAAGAGATCAAGCACATTTGGAGATGCAGGCAAATTCTGCTTTCATGTTTCTCACAGAGTCAAGACCAGATTAGTGAAAGATCCATATCCTCCGTATACCCATGGATCCCAAAACTACTAATTTTCTGTTTTCATCCTCTTTTAGAAGGAAACATCTAGTCAACCACACCGGTTTTTGAAAGCAGGGTGGAGAGAACTACATTGGAAAGTAACCTTTTCTCTTTGGGAGTGTTTGAGGAATCTCTTACCTATGGTTCATTTCATATAAGTAATGATTCCCCTGTTATTTGGTCATAAATGACTCCTGCCTCAGCCACTGATGCCTGCTTCCCTCCACTCCAGGAGTGTCTTTGAAAGAACCCCACTTCTTTTATTGGGAGGACCAATTCAGCTTCCTTTTAGCTGGTGTACATCCAGCCTATAAGAAATAACATAAGAACTAATATCCAGGTTTAGGTTGATAAATTCTTTCTGTGAGTTTTCTTTTTATTCAAATAGAATTTGAATAAAAATTTGAATAGAATTTCTATTTTATTCAAATAGAATGTGCACATATTTTACAAATCAAGTAGTGCTCAAAAGCTTAAAACGAAAACAGCAGGTTCGCCATCTTATGCCCTCTACCCCTTATCTACTACCCACTCCCACTCCTCAGAAGCAGTCACTTTTGAATCTCTTAACTATGTAATGTGGGCAGTGAACATGTTTCCAGTTAATAGATGCATAAATTTCTACAGGACTAGATTGTTATCATTGGGTTATCCACTGTGTACAGATGTCACTTGACCTTCATTGCACCATCTTAGAAGAGCTGGTATTCGGAAAACCAGCACAAAAATTGTCCTATTCTGGCTATCACTATGACAGTAATAAGTAGTCAACTTTTCATTTTTACGAGTAACAAATTTTTCTTCATCTTTAACCCAGAAGTCTTGTATCTTCTACTAGAATCCATGAAACTGTGGCAGGCTAAATTTTTATTTTACCCACCCCCACCCCCAGGATAATTTATTAGCTTAAAAGAAGGCTAAAATGTTAGACTTTTCACAGTTCTTGATAGCGACTATGTCAATTACATATATCAGTGTATAAGAAATAGCCATAGTAGCTCAGAACAATAACAATTAAAGACAGACACATACAGAAATGGAATGGAATAGTCTAGAAATAAACCCATACAAATAAGATCAAAAAACCTTTTTCCAAAAAGCTACAAAGATAATTCAACTGAGTAAAGACAATCTTTTCAATGAATGGTGCTGAACAAAGAACTATGCTTCTGCCAAAAAATGAAAGTAGACCAATACCTTATACCTTATATAAAAATTAACTCAACATAAGACCTGAGACATAAGTTAAAATGTAAACCTATTAAACTTTTAGAAGTAAGCATAAAAGAAAATCTTTGTGACCCTGTGTTAGTCCAACAGCTCTTAAATATGACTCCAAAAGCACAATTTGTAGAAGAAAAAATAATAAATTGGACTTCATAAAAATTACAAACTTTTTTTGTGTGAAAGATACTACTAAAACAAATCATAAACTGGGAGTATGTATATATACGTAAATAACATATCTTATAAAGGACTTGTGTCAGGAACTCTCAAGACTCCAAAATAAGAAAACAAAAAAAAGCGAGCAAATTATTTGAACAGATTGGGGCACCTGGGTGGCTCAGTCCGCTGAGCGCCGAGCTCGGCTCAGGTCATGATCTCGCAGTTCATGACTCTGAACCCTGTGTTGGGCTCTGTGCTGACAGCTCAGAGCATAGAGCCGGCTTCGGATTCTATGTTTCCCTCTCTCTGTGCCCCTCCCCTGCTCATGCTCTGTCTCCCTCTCTCTCCTCAGAAATAAAAAAAAAATTTTTTTAATATTCAAAGAGATCAGAAATCTACCCGAAAAAAATGAGCAAAGGAGTAAAGGACTTTTTAATCCAAATGGACAATTTAAAACATAAGATGTAAATATTACATAATAATGAAAGGATGGTCAATCCTATTGGCAAGCAGGAAATTACAGATTGAAATAATATTTTTCCCCATAAAATTTTTAAAAATAGAAATATTGATAACATCATGGAATGGTGAAGAATAGGGAAGTAGACGCTCACATCCTCTTGTAGTATGATTGGTACAACTTATTTGGAAGGTGAGATTTGGTAGTACTTGTTATAATTCAAAATAAGCATATTGTTTGGGTCAACATTTTAGCAATCCACTCTATGAAAATAAAGGCATGAGCATGGAAAGGAATATATAGATGGATTTTTGTACTATAAACTATATTAAAACAGTGGCAACAATTGAAATTCCCATATAAAGAAATGACTGAACAAACTACAATATAACCATACAATTGATTATTAGGCAGCTAGTAAGAAAAAAAGGGGGGAGGGCAGATCTACATATTGATTTGCTGGTATAAAAAGCAAATTGCATATCAATAAGTACAGAATGAGTTCTTTCTTGAAAACATTAATGTGGCTACTTCCAATTTAAGCAGATTTTTTGCACGTATTTAAGAAAAGGTCAGAAAGAAACAACATACATCGACTTAAGGAAAATGAAATTTGAGGGGTAATAAGGAACATTCACTTGACGACTTTAGATGTATTTTCTTTTTTTTAGAATAGTGGACTTACAGATGATTCTCCTTTTTGTAATTTGATAGCATTTTTCTGAAATAGAGAATAATTGCTGAACCAAGGTCCGGGAAGAGACCAAAGAGGAAAGAGTTGGGGTGTACACAAAAGAATCCACCTCAGACATGACAAACACCTCATTCTCCAGAAGTGTGTGGAAATAGAATTGGTGGGGATATGGATCACCTGGAGCACAGCCTCTAAGGGTAAGAGAACTGGGAGAGGAGACATCTTACTTGGCAGCCTGGTTTGCCAATAAGGATGAGGATGGGGCCCAGGTATGAGAAGAGTGAAGGAAGGTTTGTAATCGTCACTGAGGGAAAGAGGAGGGATGATCACCAAGGACAAGAGAGGAAAAGTACACTCATGAAGTTTTTATTACCTAGGCCTAGCCGCAGCAGCAGTAACTGCAAGGCTAGCTATCCGGCCAGAAAGGAGAGAATGGATTCTGGTGGACCGTCGTATTGGTCTCTCCTCTGCAGGTACTCTGTGAGTACCTGAGATACGCTCTGCAATCTGGATCACTCTTCCTGCCCGCCTCCCTCATTCCATAGTCTATTGGACACCCACCCAAACTCAATTTTAACAAGTTCCTCTTTTTAAGAAGATGTCATAGATTTATTGAAGCTGACGGAAATCTTAGAAATTCTCTTAGCCAATTTCCTCATTTTGTAGATGAGAAAAACTGTAATCATAAAGATAAATGATTTTCTGGTATTGCGATGTAACTTATAAACAGCGCAGTTGGACTGACTCAGGTCAGTGCTGTTTCCATGATGCCACGGAAATCCTGTGTAACCAAGATTAAAATGAAAAGGATACTATGTTTGTGATCATTACAAATACTTTTATAGCAAAATTAAAAGTAAGACTTGTGTTTTGGAAATTAAAGTATTCCTGTTGAAGGGAATGACATGATGTAAATATTGTAATTAATTGTATATGAAATTCATAAAATAAATGAGGACAGAAGAATAATGTGAACTGATGCTAATTCCTAATATTACGAGCTTCTCTGAACCTAAAATTTGCACCACACTCGAGAACTACAAAACACTACTCAAGGCTATGCCATGAGGATTTTAGAAGGATTACAGTGCCCTCTGCAGCTTCAGCAGAAATAAACAGTTTGGGGGGGCAAAACAGTAACTTAAGTATCAACATGGAACCGTGTGCAATTAATGGGCCTCAAAAATTTACTTTACCTTCTTAAACTGAATGAAAATATTTACGTAAAGATCACATTTTAAGCAAAATGCACTACAGCATGTACAGCAAGTATTTTTGTAAAAAGAGGTATGAGATAGGAAAAGAAATACATGTACATATCTATAGATTAATTTGAGGATAACCCTCAAGGAAATGTCGAAATTGCCTTTGGGATGACAATGGCACCCTGGGGATCAGACGTAGCAAGGTTTATTTTCACTGTGATTCTTCATGTACTACTTAAATTTTTTTCATCATGTGCCTGTATTAATTTTCCAGGTAAGAAAAAAATTAATCAATAAACCTTTTAAGTACCTTTCAAAGAAAGGATATGCATCCAAATCTTAAGCCTCTCTCCAGAAGTTCTATAACTTCAGATAAGTTGTTCAATCTGTAAAAAAAAAAAAAAAAAAAAAAAAGACCCAAAATAAAGTCACTTATGTCAAGCCTCACATCCCCAAACTGGGACTTAATTACTGATTCAGCTCTCCCAGAAATGGAATCTTAAACCAATCAATCAGGAATCACCTAATCAGTATCCGTCAGGGAATCTGCCTGCTAAGCCCCTTCAATCCCCTAAAGGAAAGTAACTTCTTAATAACTTTGTTTGTTTTTTCCTTGCCTAGTATGACTTCTTTGTTCCCATTCCCTTCTGCCTATAAAAGTCTCATTTTGTATAGCTCCTTGGGGCTCCTTTCTATCTGCTAGATTGGATGCTGCCCGGTTTGAATCAATTTTTGCTCATATAAACTCTCAAAAATTTTAGTATGTCTCAGTTTAACTTTTAACAAATCTCTTTGCCTTCCCTGACCACTCAATTTAAAACATAGCATCCTTAACTCTGCTTTAACGTATTGGATAGAGCCTAGCATCTTCATAACTTAAAGTAGTCTACCCTAGTTAACCAAAACCAATCCTAAATGAGCAGACTATTTTGCACACAGTTTTTATCTATTAACTAATTTCTTAAAGTTGAGAGAAATAATATTCATTCAAAGGTAGGTCTACTTTCTAACAGTCCTCCACTCCAAAGGAGAGTACTTGTCCTTTGTGCAGGTTCCCAGAAATTGTAATAAGTACTTATAAAGTAACTGGTTAAGCAATTTTTAATTGAATGTTTACCATACTCTAAGCCTATTTCTTTTTTTTTAAGTTTATTTATTTTTGACAGAGTACACATCCACGTGTGCACATGTGAGTGGGGGAGGGGGGTAGAAAGAGAGGGAGAATGAGAATCCCAAGCAGGCTGGGTGTTGTCAGCATGGAGCCCCATGCAGGGCTGGAACCCACGAACCATGAGATCATAACCTGAGTCAAAATCAAGAATCAGACGCTTAACCCACTGAGTTACCTAGGCACCCCTCTGTGTCTCTTTCTAGATGCACAGGGTAAGGTATAAACAAAAATGTTGCTAACCGCCAGTTAGAGCTGACACTCTAGTGGGAGGAAAAAAATAATACATACGTAAATCAATACATACATAATATTTCCGAGAGTTTTAAGTAATCTTTCAAAAGAAGAGTAAAGAAAGAAAAGTAGCAGACAAGAGAGTTGTTATTTTATACAAACAGAGTTCTGAGAAGTTGACATCTGAGCAGATACCAAATTTAAATGGAAGAAGGAAAACATAGGTATCTAGGGTAAGAGCCTACGAGGCAGAGAACCGCTAGTGTGAAGGCCTGTAGAGGGAGCCTGACTACTATTCAAGAAACTGTCAAGAGACCAGTGTGCCTGGAGTGGAAACAGCAAAAAAGAGGGTGGTAGGGGCTAAGGCCAGAGGGGTAGCAAGAGGCAGTATCATGTCAGGGAGACAGCTGAGACTGTGGGTCTTATTCTGAGAAAAACTGGGGTTGAGGGTGGCACTGGAGGTCTTAAGAGAGAATTAATATGACCTAACATATTTGTAAAAGATCACTCAAATTTCTGTGTTGTGAATAGGCTGGTAGTGTGGGTGGGCAAAGCTAGACACACAGAGATGAGTTCAGTGAGTGATGATGGTGTTTTGGACCAGATGGGTAGCAGAAGTTGTGATAAATGGCCATATTCTGGAATATTCTCAAGGTAGCACCAATAGAATTTTCAGGAACACCAAATGTAGACTTTGAGAGAAAAGAAGTTGAGCATGATAACTCCATAGTTTGCAGTCTGGGTAACCACAAAGGGTGGAGTTGCCATCAACTGAGTTGTGGAAAACTTCAGATCCACCGGGTGTTGAGGGGAAGATCGTGAATTTGGCATTAGACATTTTAAGCTTGCAATATTTATTAGATATCCAAGATGGGAGAAATGAAGGCAAATCTTTGCTAAAGACCAATTTATTAGAGAAGGGGAAAGGACAACATCAGACAGAGAGACGTTAAGCCGGAAGGGGCAGGATCTAGAGCAAATGTGGAGAGTGGAGGACAGAGGATGTTCACATAGTGACAGTCTGGAGGATGAGGTAAATGGCACAGACACGCAGGTGGGTAACCAGGTTGGCAGGAGTCAATGCAAAGTTTCTTTTGGCCACTTCTATTCTCATAGAGAAATAGAAAAGAGAATCTTTGAGTAAATTAGGGAATCCCTTTTTACTCCCTTTCTTAAAACCTTCCATTGGCTTCCCTTCACCATTGGAATAATACCCCAACATTTTATCATGGCCCACAAGCTCTCACAGGACCTGGACCCACGTACCTCTCTCCATTGCCCAAAGTATTTCAGCCACAGGCACAAAGTATTATGCCTCAGAAAGGTACAAGACAAACTTGCCCAAGCCTTGGGTTCTTTGACTCACTTGTCCCTCTGTCTGACACAAATAAAAGAGGTACCTTTACCCTCCCAAGCATGGCTAATTCTTTTCATATAAGTCTCAACTCAAAAGTCCCCTCCCTAGGCCTTTCTTAAGCATCCCATCTAAAGTGGCACCTCCTTGGAGCACCTGGGTGGCTCAGTGGGTTAAATGTCCAACTCTTGATTTTGGCTCAGGTCATACTCTCATGGGCTTGAGATCAAGCCACGATGGGCATGAGCCTTCTTAAGAGTCTCTTTCTCCCTCTGCCCATCTCCCTCGAGCATGAGTGCTCTCTCAAAAAAAAAAAAAAAAAAAAAAAAAAAAAAAGTGGCACTTCCTCTTATCCTAAGATCCTAGAACTACATCCAGCACATAGTAGATGTTCAATGAGTACTTCTTTATGAAGATATTTAGAAAATTCAACGGAAAACTGCATGCAGAGCATACAACTGAGTGCCTGGCACATGGTAAATCTCATTAAATGTCAGCTGCTGTGATGATGGCAGCAAAGACTAGCATGGAAACAATCACGAGTACAACTCTGCAAGAGAAATTCTCCTCTGTGCTCTTGAACTACCCTCCTTGTGAAATCAGGGACTTTCTCTCATTAATTGCATGCCCCTTCTTCCTCTTTATAGGCTTCTTCCCTTCACCTAAATACGTGCAATATTTCACCACCATTTTTTAAAAATCGGTTAAAATATACTTTTCTTTACTCTGTCTTATTAGGTGCAGTCAAGTACCACTACAGTTTAGCCATTAAAAAAGAATAATCTAGGGGCATCTAGGTGGCTTAGTCGGTTAAGCATTCAAATTCTGTTCAGGTCATGATCTCCTGGTCCATGGGCTCAAGCCCCATGTCAGGCTCTGTGCTGACAGTTCAGAGCCTGGAGCCTGTTTCAGATTCTGCATCTCCTTCCCTCCCTCTCTCTCTCCTTCTCTCTGCCCCTCCCCCATGCATGCTCTCTCAAAAATTACCAAAAAAATGATTTTCAAAAATTAAAAAATAAAATAAAAGAGTAACCTATACTAGCTCACAGCTGAATGATCAGACTCATTTTTACTTATTGGTTTTTTTTCTATTAACTAGTTTCTTCAAGTTTAACAACTAAATATTTGCATGTTTAAAATATTACTAATTATAAAATATTATACAATAGAAGGTAGATCTATCTAACTCATACTCCCTCTCCAAGGAAATTAGGTATATTCTGTGTATCTTTCCAAAATTATGTTTGCATATCTAGAAACATATATATCCTTTGAAAATATCATAGAAGATCATATTGTGTACACAATTCCACACCTTGGGTTTCTTTCAGTTAATGAAACACCTTGAACAGCTTTCTAAAGTATATATTAAGAGCTATATCATTCTTTTTACCACCTACATAGTATTTCATTGTATTGATAAAATGCCACCCATTTAACTAGTCTCAGATTTATTATTTACTGGCACTTAACGTGTTTCAGCCATTTGCTATTGTAAGCAATCCTGCAACCCATATACATATACCCTTGCACAGTCCTTCAAATACATGAATAAATACTTAAAAGCAGAATTGCCTATAAAAGGGCATATATATCTTCCATTTTTTATTGATATTGCCAAATTTACTTCCGAAATAGTTCTATTAGGTCACTAGAATTTTCTACTCTAAATTATTCGTAACTACAGGTCATCTTTTTGGTGAGGGAAAGGGAATAATTCCTGAAGCTCCTTAAATCAACTAAGAAAGGGAATGAAATCACTCTTAAAAGAAAACGTTAACACTTTACTATGATATATATTTTTTAAAGAAAATAGCACTATTTCCAGGAAATAATTATTTAGAATTATTTTCCCACTCTTGATAATAAACGCCCACCGCATTACTCAAGGAGTTTTTCCAGTGTTCAAAAATTCTTTTTCTAAAACAGCCTCTTAGGAACTTACAGCCATTGGAAATAGGAGTTTAAAGGAAAAGGAAAATGTAAAACGTAAAACTGGAGTTTCTAAAGAGCACAATAAGATTCTTAACGTTTCTGGGCAGCGCAGTGACTTTCAAGTCTTGTCTTTTAGGGTGTTTTTAATTAAAAAAAAAACTGTTAGGAGATTCTTAATTCTGTCAGTGGATTTAAAGGTCATAACTAGGTGGAAAAAAAAAATCTCTACCTTATTTTCCTATAGACTGCAAATACTTTAAAGGTGAGGTTTGTAAACAGCCGCCTGCCTTTTTGCGGCTTTTAGCAGATAATAGTCTCTCGGCTGTTGCCAGAATAGCCGCTCCCCTCCTGCTTCGCGCATGCCATCTCGGGGACTCCCTACCCTACTCTCTTCCAGTCTCTTCCAGATCCTTTATTCCCCCCTCCACTCTTTATCCATGGACGCGCCGCCGGCCTGCGCCCCCCGCGCCGCGCGCAGTGGAACAACCCATGACGTCACGAGGCCGCGGCTCAATCAGACGCGGAGTTTGGGAAATTTTAAACTTAAAGGCGGGGCGGCCCGTGCTCCCAGAAGAGGAGGACGCAGAACGGCGGTGTCAGTTCCCTGGGATCTACCCTGGCAGGATGGCGGAGGAAGGGGCTGTCGCGGTGTGCGTGCGGGTCCGGCCGCTCAACAGCAGGTAGGTGGGCCAGACCGAGACCAGGTCCCCGCTGCGGCCTGTGGCGCGGGCCTGAGCCGGAGAGTGAGTCCTCGCTGCTCCTTCCTGCTGCCTGGTATCTCGGCCGCTTACCCGCTTTGTGCCAAAGTGTACTTATCAGTGACGACGGGGAAGGATCGGAAGATCTATAAGATTATTTCCAGCTGCAGCAGTCTTTTAGATGTTAACTCGGGCTCGCCAACGTTAAAAACCTCAACGTTGGCGCTGCACTGCCTCTCCCCATATGCGCCTTCCCACCCCACTCCACTCCACTCCACTCCACTCCTTAAAAGAAGTGTATCGGAAAGATTTTTGTTGGTACTCATTGTCATTTTGCACTTAACTGTCTCTCCCTCTTTACTGTATACTCCTTGAGAGCAAGGACTAGTCTGTCTTGTTGCATTGTATTCAAAGGCACTCAAGACTTAATTCAGTCAATGACTGAATTCAACATTCAACATTGAATGGCTGATATTTATCAATATTGATTTTTTTTAGTACAGTGTACACTACTACACAGACACTGCCATCGTTGCCGCTGTGGATCTACATTCTAGTGCCCAGACAGAAAATAAAGTAAAAAATGTAGAATGTTAAGTTTACATAATGTTATGGAGTCATAAATGCTACAGAGAAAAAAGCAAGAAGGCTAAAAAATGAAGTCTTTGCTTTTCTCTGATCTGTGGCCCTCACTCCAGAATACTAACTTATTTTGTGTTTGAGAAATGTTTGTTAAATATCAGTAGGTGTTAATAAATGAGAATATCAAAATGAAGAATTTCTATTTTTTAAAGGGCTCATTACCTAATGCATTAGAAGGCAGTTACATTACAATTACAATCCATGGTGACAGGTGTTATGATAGGTGGATAGTGTTTGCTAGAGGAGTCATTAATTCCTCTGAGATGACACGGGGGACTGACACATTCGTGAATGAAAGAACAGTTAAATTACTTAATGGAAAGGTAAGTCAGGGTATTTCAGGCACAGAGAGACTGAATCTCTTATTTTGAAAAGGACTACCAAACCTGTATGCAGTTAGGTATATGTGGGAATTTAGAGCAAGATAATGTTGAAGACAGTAATAAACATGTTCCAGATCTAGTATGCCATATTAAGAATTTCAGATGCTTTTTAAAAGTTTTGAGCAAGAGTGACATAATCAGAGTTGCAATTTGAATGTATCTTTTTAGCAGCCAGGACTGGGTAGGAGGGTGGAAATGAAGAACTTCAGTCGGAACCTCCCATGAGAAGGCAGGAGGTCACGGAACCCCACTTAAAAGTGCTGACTCCTCAAAGGCAGTTTTTCCATGTTTCTCATATACAGTATAAATCAACACTATCTTGTTTTTTTATTTATTTTGAGAGAAAGAGAGCAGGAGGAACAGAGAGAGAGAGAAAGAGAAAGAATCCCAGGCAGGCTCCCTACCGCCAGCGCAGAACCCAACATGGGGCTCAAACTCAGAAATCATGAGATCATGACCGACCCAGGATTCCGACGCTTAATCCACCGAGCCACCCAGGTGCCCCAATACTGTCTTTTAAAATAATCTTCAGAGGAGGCGCTTGGGTGGCTCAGCGGGTTAAGCGTCCAACTTCGGCTCAGGTCATGATCTCACAGTTTGTGAGTTAGAGCCCTGTGTCGGGCGCTGTGCATGACTCTGTGCCTGCTTCAGAGTCTGTGTCTCCCTTTCTCCCTGCCCCTCCCTCACTTACACTGTGTCTCTCTCTAAAAAATAAATATTTAAAAATAAATAAATTTATTTATTAAAATAAAATATTCTTCAGAAGATAGATTCTTTTAAATTATCTGTCATAGGAGATGATTTCCATGACCAGTTATACTAAAATGCAGTGTTTTTATTTCAGAGAAGAAGCTCTTGGAGAAGATACCCAAGTTTACTGGAAAACTGACAATAATGCTATTTATCAAGTTGACGGCAGTAAATCTTTCAATTTTGGTAAGTGTAGAATAGCAAGAAAAGTTAATATATATCATTACCTATTAGGACTATAAAAGGCTTATCAATAATCCTGGATTTGTCATTAAAGATCAGACTAGGCCTTGTGTAAACTGCTTTAGTAGAAATAAAAAATTGTTCATCCATTATGTATGATAAGATAATAAATTGATATTTAAAATGAAGTTATAGTCATAATGCCTTAAGGTTGAAACTAACATTTTTTCCTCTTACTCATTAGTTTATTTGTGGCCTAAAACCATAAGCGTAAAATACATTGCTTATTAAGTCATCTTTAAGATCTTTCATTTTAGTGTATACTTTCCACAATTATTTTTAAGAATAGTGAAGGGGCGCCTGGGTGGCTCAGTCGGTTAGGCTTCCGACTTCAGCTCAGGTCATGATCTCACAGCTCATGAGTTCGAGCCCCATGTTGGGCTCTGTGCTGTCAGTTAGGAGCCTGGAGCCTGCTTCAGATTCTGTGTCTCCCTCTCTCTCTCTGCCCTTCACCTTCTCACGCTCTATGTCTCTATGTCTCTCAAAAAGAAATAAATGTTAAAAAAATTAAAAAAAAAAAAAAAGAATAGTGAATATATTTCTTCTTTTTCTGTTAGAATACAGCAGAGACCTCCCCCTGCTTTTGTGGAACTTATACGATGAGAGAGAGGCTTTAAACAAGTAGTTACACTTGTGATAGCGTAAGCTTTGTGGGGTTTATAGTGAGATCCAACTAGTCTAGGTGTCTAAAATGGTACCACTGACACTGGGACAGAGGGTCCTGGAGGCCCTGAAGGTCGATTTGGCTGATTTATTGATTTAATATGGATGCACTGCTGACAATGCGGCAGATACAGCTCTCAGCATGTCATATGTATTCACTCATTTAATCCTCATAACAAGCTTATGCAGTAGATACTATATAGTAGGTGCCTTTCCATTTCCACTCCAGAATACTAACATTTTGTGTTTGAGAAATATTTGTTAAATATCGCTAGGTGTTAATAAATGGGCCTGGAGTCACACAGCTAGCAGATGGAAGAGTCGGACTCACTAGCACACTGTCATTTAGGCCACCTCAGAGCAACGGTGAGGCTCCCCCAACAACTCTGGGAGTAAGAATGGTTAGGATGTTGAACTAGCATTGAGCTAGAAAGCCATCATAAAAGGTTTTGGAGCAAAGATGTAAAGAAGAGAAAACAGTTTCTGGTAAAGGACTGTTGTAGAGTATTAACATAATTTTTTAAAAGGTAGTACAATAAACGCCAGAGATTATAAAACCAAGAGTGAGGGATACTCAAGCTTTCAGACTCATGATCTACGGGTTCTCTGTAGCCACGTATGCCCATCGTGGATTTGGACTTATCCACCTATCTAAAGCAAATGGCATTAAGATTCGAATCATCCTGCTATCTGTCCTTGCTCTGAAATCATACCCCCTAAGCAGCCTTCAGATGGCACTTTGATTTTCCATGTAGCTCTGCCAACAGGGCACATGTGTTGCTGTGATGCAAACGGTGTGATCCCTGAATTTCTCATTGCAGGCGGATGCATTTCCCTCCTGATTTCCAGATCCATTTCTTGTGAGCTTTTTCATGTGAGGCCACCATTGAAAGAGGAGTCCATTTCTAATGTGCTAATTACACTAACAACACAGAGAACCACATCCTAGACTAGTGAATTCATCAGTACGGATGTACTCAAGCCTTCTTTAGCGGCCAGCCAGCTGGTCATTCCTTGTAACATTTCAGCTTTGTTCGAGTCTCTTCTTCCATACGTGTACATTTCTTGCTTTAGTTTGAGCTAGGTCTTCTTGCTAAATATGTTATAAACTTTAAAATCTCTCAGTAGTAATAGTTCACATTTCCTAAGTATTAACTATAGGTTCACAATAATTCTATGAGGAAGAGAATACATATCCATTTTACGGATTGGGTAATTGAGGCACAAAGCATCAACCACCTTGCCCAAAGTCACACAGCCTATAAGTGATGGAACCAGATTTGCAGACAGTCTTAGATTTAATAACCCTGTGTTAAGCCACTATACCCTACTGCCTCTTAAAAGCACATAGGATAGCTGAGAAGTCCAACTTGTATTTTTTCTATGTGAGGACCAACACACCTTATAGAGAAATATATTTTCGGAGGACCAATAAGTCGAAGAGAATATTGTGTCTTAAATATTTTATCTTATCATATCCTGACCATTTTATTTCTTTGGACAACTACTAGGAATGAAAACAAAGTTGATTTGTTTAACTTCTGTGTATATGTGTGGTTTTTTTTTTTTTAGATCGCGTCTTTCATAGTAATGAAACTACTAAAAATGTGTATGAAGAAATAGCAGTACCAATCATAGATTCCGCCATTCAAGGCTACAATGGTTCGTATGCATTGTAGAAATATTTTGGTATTGGTTCTCTGTTCAAGTATTGATAGTTTCACACCATATAGATTTTTAATCTTTGCGTGTGTGTGTTTTGTGTTTACAGGTACCATATTTGCCTATGGACAGACAGCTTCAGGAAAAACATATACCATGATGGGTTCGGAGGATTACTTGGGAGTAATACCCAGGGCAATTCATGACATTTTCCAGAAAATTAAAAAGGTAAATAACTTGGGTAAATTTCTGGAACATAAAGGGAGAAGTAGTAATATTTGGATGAAAATCGTAGTATTTTCTTATAATGGTGAAAGGAAGTAGATTTATAGTTATGTCTTAGCCATGGGTAAAGTAGGCATAACAGATTCATTATTTTCCCGACAAACTTACTATGTAGAGCTTAAAGTTTCATTCTTTTTCTTGAATCCTGAAACAGTATGAATCACACCAAAAAGTGTGTGTCAAGGTACAGGAAAATCTTACTAGAATGGTTAGCTCCTCATTGCCTTTGTTTAACTACCAGTGATTTTTTTTTATGTTTATTTATTTATTTTGAGAGACGGGAGTGTATCCGCGCAAGTGGGGTAGGAGCAAAGAGAGGGAGAGTCCCAAGCAGGCTCCATCCACACTGTCAGGACAGAGCCCGGCATAGGGCTCAATCTCTCAAACTGTAAGCCAAAATCAAGAGTCAGATGCCCACCCGACTGAGCTACCCAGGCTCCCTGCTACCATTGCTTATAAAGGAACAGAGAGGGGCACCTGGGTGGCTCAGTCAGTTAAGCGTCGACTTCAGCTCAGGTCATGATCTCACGGTTCGTGGGCTCCAGGCCCGTGTCGGGCTCTGTGCTGTCAGCTCGGAGCCTAGAGCCTGCTTCAGATTCTGTCTTCCTCTCCCTCTCTACCCCAACCCCGACTCATGCTCTGTCTTTCTCTCTCTCTCAAAAATAAACAAACATTAAAAAATTTTTTTTAATATTCAAAAAAAAGGAACAGAGAAAAGCAGATGTAGAGAAAAGATGAGGAAAGCAGAAGACCAGAATAAGCAATCTAATTAATTAAGAGTTGGTTTTAGGTTTATTTTTTCATTACAATTTTAATGATTTTTAATGTTCTTATTTGAACATCCATTGGTAGGTTTTATTTTGACTTCAGAGAGTTGGACCGGGCACTCTCCTCTTCTAGTTCTTTAATACTATACTTTTCATTATTACTGAAACATGTCTTCATATTTTTGTGTTTATTGTGACTATAAAACCAGATGAGATTTTGTTTGTTGTTTGCTTTTACAAAGGTAATTTCTCAGAATATTTTAATATTTAACATTAGTACATAAGTATTCAGTATTAGTTTTTCATAAATGGATGATCTCTGATATTTTTCCATATTTTCTCTTTTAGTTTCCTGACAGAGAATTTCTCTTACGTGTGTCTTACATGGAGATATACAATGAAACCATTACAGACTTACTCTGTGACACTCAAAAAATGAAGCCCTTAATAATTCGGGAAGACTTTAACGTGAGTAACAGAGTTAGTGTGGTTCTAAAAATAGACTTGCTTATTGGGATTTATGTTCTTGAACATTTACCTTTAATTTCTGTATTAGTTTAACTGTCTCCTATTTGTATGCCTTATTTTTTATTTCTCAAGTGTTTATAGACTTTCATAAGAGCAACATGTATCATTTTTAAACATTGATAGCTGTAATTTTGGTATAAGGGCCTTAAAAAAGAGCAAAATGGAAGTATCAAGTTAGAATTTGGTACATAAATAAATTGTACGTATCATAGTGCACTTATTATTTTCATCCATTTTCCACTTGTAACTTCTGCTAATGAATTCTATACTGGTTCACACCTTCTTTTGAGATGCAAACCCTTTAGTGACTTCCTCTCTGTTCGTAAACTTGTTTCAGAGGAATGTATACGTGGCTGATCTCACAGAAGAAGTTGTCTATACATCAGAAATGGCTTTGAAGTGGATCACAAAAGGAGAGAGTAAGACTTTGTACTGTATTTTTCCAAAACACTTGTAAAAACTATTCAATTGAACGTATTTAGGCTTCAAATCAGACTTTTCCCTCTAAACGAAAAGTTAATATTTTTCTTTGAATTTTAATATACACACCCGAAATATGACTCCCTTTTTACAGAGAACAGACATTATGGAATTACGAAAATGAATCAAAGAAGCAGCCGTTCTCATACCATTTTTAGGATGGTAGGTAACTCTCTGTTTGGCCTTTCCAATTAAAAGTGCACTGATTTTTTACAAGTTTTCTTTTCTGTCTAGATTTTGGAAAGTAGAGAGAAAGGAGAACCTTCCAATTGTGAAGGATCCGTGAAGGTGTCCCATTTGGTGAGTATTGAGGGACCATGATACCTTACCATATGGGCCAAACTGCAATTTAATTTGGCTGCTGGATGTTTGGCTTCATACGAACTGTTAACTGAACTAAATAGGCAAAAACATTTATAAATTGGTAGTTTGGTCTCATCTGTAAACATGAGATTATAAGCTGAAACATAGGAAAATTAATTTCTTTCTATCATAGTGAATATTCCTTTTTTCCAGTAGTACCTACATTATCCTGGTCACCTGGGTCAGACTCGAGTCAGTTCTGACTCATCTCTTTCAGCCTTCCCATTTTGTCCAGTCATCAGCATTTCTTATTCAACATTCCCACGGGCATCACACTCATTCAGGTCCTCATCTCCTGACCTGGCCTCTGTGACTCCAGTCTTCCTTTCTGCAGCCTGCTAGTAGATTTCCGATGGTCCTAAGTACTGCTTTTGTTATGCTGCATCCTTTGGCCACTGTCATCCAACCTAACTTGATTTCCTTCTACTCCATGTGAGCCCTCTCTTATGGATAGGTGGGGCCTCTCGGTGTCTTTGAACACTGATGCTTGTTCCCATCTTTATTCCTCAGTTCATGCTGCCTTCATCACCACTTTGCCCCTTTATTATTTATCTAGGTCTTGTGTAATAGATGCTATACAAGAAAGATTAGACTTTGAGTATTTTAGAGAAAGTAGTATCTGAGATAGGACATAATTAAAGCAGGAGTACATAATTAATGCCCATTCGTGAAAGTCTCTGACTTTGTTTTAATGCATTGAGACTATTTGCCGAGACTGCATCACGTTCTGAGCATAGTACCAGGCTCTGAGATTAAAGGAATAAGGAAGACATCCCTCCACCACTTACTGTCTCTATTGCTCCCTCACTAGTCCAAGCCACCATCGCCTCACTCAGATTCCTGCACGAGCCTCCTAATGGGCTCCCCGCTGCCACTCTCGCCTCTCTCTGGTCCTTCTCCACTGACCCTTCTCACCCTTCTCTGCCAAAAGTTAAATCAAGATATGTCTGTTGCTCTCTTGCTTAAACCCTTTCCCATCACTATAAGAAAATCCAGAGTTCTTGCTCTTGCTTCCCATGCCCCGCACCGTCTGACCCCTACCCACTCCTCTGACCCGATCTCGTCCCATCTCCACTTCACCAACTATGCCCTTTCTAGTTTTTAACACACCAAGCTCATTTCTGCTCTGTGCCTGGATATACTAGCTGTTCTTTCTCTCTGGAGTATGGCTCCCATGGGCTTTGCATAGCTGGCCCCCTCTTCTCTGTCATTCCAGATTCTAGCTTAATGGGAGGCCTTCCCTGCCATCAAGTCCAAAGAACTGTACCTTCTTTCTCCTTCCCGCACTCTACTTAAATTATCTGTATGGGGGCACCTGGGTGGCTCAGTCCCTTGAGCATCCAACTCTTGATCTCGACTGAGGTCATAATCTCACATTTCGTGAGTTCAAGCCCTGCATCGGGCTCTGCACTGACAGCACAGAGCCTGCTTGGAATTCTCTCTCTGTTGATCTCTCGCTGCCTCTCTCTCTCTCTCTCTCTCACTCTCTCTCTCTCTCTCTCAAAATAAATAAATAAAACAAAAAAAATTATCTGTATTACACTTACCATGATGCACTTCTTACCTTTTTCTCGCTTCTCACCAACCTTCTCCTCTCCCCATCCTGCCCTCTATGAGAGCAGAGAACTTACGTGTCTGATTCACTGCCATATCCCTAGCTCCTAACACACTGCCTGGAGCATGACAGGCAGTCACTTGTTTTCAACAGTATTTGTGAAATGAAGGAGAGGCCCGTGCTTTTAAAGATGGTACAATGTAGTGAGAGACACAGATGACTAGCTCAACACAGTAAGTGCTGAAGATTAAGTTGTATCTTTAAAGACCTCTGGGTACACAACTGAAAAAGCAGTTCAAGGTGTGGGCGAGAAAGGAAAAAGATGGCAAAGCTCACTAAGGAGGTGACAATTGTCTTTGGTCCTGAATAAAGAATAGGGACAGACTAGAACATTAGAACTAACTAAGCAAAGGGAATGGCAGAAAGTAGTTCTTGGAAGGGTAGAAGTACATGAAGCATTTAGGGCATAGTGAGTAGGTCAGCTAGAATGCAGAGTGAGTAAGGGATGGATTTAAGGCTGGAGTAACCGAGTGCCAGATTGTAAAGAATTCTCTTCACCAGGGTAGGTTTTGAACTTTGTGTAGTCAGTAGAGATCCTATTCTGACAACATTATGGAGGCCATATTCTAAGGGAAGAACAAAGTATACACATCAGTTTGACTCAGAAATTAGAAGGCCCTGAACGGTGGAGTGAGAGACCATACAGCTGGGGTATGCAGAGAAACCACGTGTTAAAATGGTTCCTTCAGTCATTGGGATTTTATTATTTCACGTTACCCTTCCTAAAGTTTCATTTTCCTCTCTCGTACAGAATTTGGTCGATCTTGCAGGCAGTGAAAGAGCTGCTCAGACAGGCGCTGAAGGTAATGGAGACTCATAAATGTGTTTGTTCTTTTACAGAATAAAAAAGGGCTACCTTGCATTTTAGAAGCTAATAAAGATAGTAATTTTGTGACAAAACTCTTTAATGTAAAAGTAGCTTCCATATCTAGCAACTTATCTATCTATTTTGGACTACTATAGCATCAATTAAAAAGCTAAAACTATGCAGTTGGTCGGATTGTATAGCTACAAAGCTTGTGAGAGTACCATGAAAGCTATCTAAATTTTCATAATTAGTAAGGAAATTCAGGAAGGTAGTCAGGTACAAAATTAATATACAGACATTAATAACTCCTAATACAAACAACAACCAGTTGGAATATTTAGTGCACAAAGATACTCTATTTACAATAATGACTTAAAAGATCTAATATCTAGGAAGAAACTCAACACAAATTACACTAGACCAAAGTAAAGAAAATTTTAAAACAGACCTAACAGATGTAATCAGTCAAACCTTTCTACATTTATTTCCTACAGCCTGGCATAGAGACGCTCATCTGAGCATGGCTCTCTATCCACCAAACCAGTACAAAAAATAAATGCTTGTTGTTGTAGCTGGCTTGTTACAGCAATAGCTGTATAATGCACCTATAAAATAACAGCTGTTCAAAACTATTGTAGTACTTTTTATATATGTGGCATATTGAAAACCTACATGTCCCTCAGCAGGGTGCTGAATAAATAAATTCTGATACATCCATACAATGGAATTTTATGCTATAAAAAAAGAATGAAAACACTGGTATTTACTGATATGACATATTGCCAAGTGAAAAGAAAGGAAGTGCAAATTACCATATATAGTGTGCTACTATTTGTGTAAAAAAGAAAAGAAAGAAACATATATGAACTTGAATTTCTAAAAAATCTCTACAAGAGTCAACTAATAGAGGTGGTTTTCTGGTATGGGGACAGGAACTGGTTGAGTGGACCATAGGAGTGGGAGAGAGCTTGTTCATTGTTTTTGTTGTTGTTGATACATGACTCATGAGAGCCTATTAGTTTAAAAGTAAGAACTTTGTTGGGGCGCCTGCGTGGCTCAGTCCTTTAAGCGTCCGACTTCAGCTCAGATCATGATCTCATGGTTTGTGGGTTTGAGCCCTGCGCCAGGCTCTGTGCTGACAGCTCAGAGCCTGGAGACTGCTTCCGATTCTGTGTGTGTCTCTCTCTCTCTGCCCCTCCCCCACTTGCACTCTGTCTTTCTCTCAAAAATGAATAAACATTAAAAAAAAAAGTAAGAACTTTGTTGTGCACTTTACAGGAATTAATTTGGTTATAAGTCTATAGGTGCCTATATTTGGAGGTTTAGAAAAAAATAGATTTGAACTGAGTAATTAGGCTCTTTGGGCCTAAACTTTCCTTCCCTCTGATTTTTTTTCTTAGCCATCTTTTTCTTTTTGCTCTTTCTCAAAAGTGATAACCTTTCCAATTCACTTAATAGGTAGGAGGAACAGGGAAAGAGCTCCTTCAACCAGTAGTATTATTTTTTATTTTAATAGTTTATTTTCAAACTGGTTTACATGTAAACCAGTGGTATTAAAGATGGGCTCAGATCTAATCCAAAGCACAGACTTTGTCATCTGACCCTTTAATTTCTAGTTTCTCTTACAATTTATTGATAAATAAGTTAATCATCTAGTACAGAGTTCAGTTTTAGTTTTTGTATGTGTTTAATAAATACAGGTGTGCGACTCAAGGAAGGCTGTAATATAAATCGAAGTTTATTTATTTTGGGACAAGTGATCAAGAAACTTAGTGATGGACAAGTCGGGTAAGTTTATTCCATTGTACATTTACCTATCAATGCTTACATTTTTCATTAGGTTGAGAATTGTAATAATTCAGTGACACTCAAACGTACTGATTTCTTCGATATATTCAAAAGCTTTTGTGATTCTGTGAGCATGCTTGGCTTCTTATAGATATGACTTTGACTTCCTAAATGTACTTTCTATTTTAAATATTTTTACTTAGTAGTTTTAATCTGCCTCATATAAACTGTAAAGAATTAACTTTTAAATTGTAGCTAACCACTTTTGTTATATAAAAATTCTGACTTTTTTTTTCTCCAAACTCCTTTCTCACTAAGTGGTTTCATAAATTACCGAGACAGTAAATTAACACGAATTCTCCAAAATTCCTTGGGAGGAAATGCAAAAACACGTATTATCTGCACAATTACTCCAGTGTCTTTCGATGAAACCCTTACTACTCTACAGGTGAGTTTGATTTTTATTTCAATATTTGGAGAGAGGGGGGATCATCTTTTAAAAAAAATTAACCACTAAAATTAGGTATTTTTTTAATGATGTAACATACCTATTACAATAAAATTGATGCATCGTCTACTAAATAGTATTCCTTAATTTTCCCAAATTTTAGTCAGACACATCCCACCTCCACATTTTTTGCCATATCCAACATAATCCAATGTATTAAACTGATACATTTCTTTTAAAAAAAAAGAACTCACTATTTCTACTTAATTTATTGTAGAAGGAAACTTTATGTCAGTCCCATGAATGAAAAACCAGTATCACAGAAAACATGTGTGTGTGTTTATGATAAAATAACTCTTAAATTCCTGCTACCTGATTGTTGATTACCTTTGTTCTGAGCCTAAGGCTTACATTTTCTGTTAAAAAAAAAAAAGGAAAAATGAGAAATGTCAATAGCATAGCCATCTCAGTCAAGGATTCAGTCTTATTTAATGGTTACCTCCATGGACCCACTTAAAGTTACTTCTTTTCTTTTTTTTTTTTTTAACGTTTATTTATTTTTGAGAGACATAGAGACAGAGTATGAGCAGGGGAAAGGCAGAGAGAGAGGGAGATACAGAATCTGAAGCAGGCTCTAGGCTCTGAGCCGCCAGCACAGAGCCTGACGCGGGGCTCGAACTCACAGACCGTGAGATCATGACCTGAGCCGAAGTTGGACGCTCAACCAACTGAGCCACCCAGGCGCCCCTTAAAGTTACTTCTGATACACTCTAAGAAACATTGTTTTAAATAGCTGTTTAGCACTGGCTCAAAGTAGTATCAGACAAACAAAGACAGAAAGTACAATCCCTGACTTCACAATTTATAGTCTTATAGGGCAGGGGCGCCTGGATGGCTCAGTCCGTTTAAGTATTTGACTTTGGCTCAGGTCACAATGTCACAGCTCGTGAGTTCGAGCCCTTCATTGGGCTTTTGTGCTGACAGCTCAGAGCCCGGAGCCAGCTTCAGATTCTGTGTCTCCCTCTATCTCTGCCCCTCACCTGCCCGTGCTCTGTCTCTCTTTCAAAAATAAGTAAACATTACTTACTTTTTTATAAAAAAAAAATCTTATAGTACTAAAGGGAAGATAAGACCTGTCTTCCAATGTGATTGGCTTGGATTAATTAACTCTTAATAAATGGAATAGAGTTCAGAGGAAGGACAGATACTTTCCACTGGAAGCAAAGCCTCAAAGTAGAGGGAGCGTTTGCTCTGGACTTCGAGGGGTGGATGGGAGTCTAGTAAGCCAGTGGTTGTAGGTTCTCTGTTAGCATAGATATTTCCCTGACTCTTCTGAAGAATAGCAGCCAGCGTAAGTTACAAGGATAGAGAATACTCTCTGTGTTCAAAAGTATTAAGCCACCTGGGAAGAAGATTGATCTTTGTTTATAAAACTTAATTACAAGAAACTAAATATTACTAATTAATTTTTTTGATGTTGAACACTCAACACTCTTCTATTTTTCCCCAGTTTGCCAGCACTGCCAAATATATGAAGAATACTCCTTATGTTAATGAGGTATCAAGTGATGAAGCTCTCCTGAAAAGATATAGGAAAGAAATAATGGATCTTAAAAAACAGTTAGAGGAGGTATGTATGAACCATGTATTTCAGTAAAGAGAAGGGACAGATTTAGGAGCACCTGGGTGGCTCAGTCAATGAGCGTCCAACTCTTGATTTCACCTCATATCATGATCTCACAGTTCATGGAACCGAGCCATGCATTGGGTTCCATGCTGGCAGCACAGAGCCTGCTTGAGATTTTCTCTCTCCCTCTCTCTGCCACTCCCCTGCTCACGGGCTCTCTCTCTTTGTCTCTCAAAATAAAAAAAATAAAAGCATAGGGGCAGATTTAGAATTAAATCTAGTTGAGCAGCTGCCCAACTGCCTAGAGAGTCTTAACTTATCAATAGCTGAGGTCTACAACCTAATTTTTTTTTTTTTTTGGAGGACTGGGTCATAATTTTTTATGGTGATAAAATAGAAATAACATAAAATTTTACCATTTTTAAGTGTACAATTTAGTGGTATTAGGTACATTATCATGTACTGGTACAATCACTGCCACTATTTCCCAAACTTCTTCTTTATCCCAAATGAAAACTCTGTGCCCATTAAATAATTACTTCCTATTTCCCCCATCCCTCTAGTCCCTGGTAACCTCTACTCTAATTTATGTTACTATGAATTTACCTATTCTAGATACCGCTGGCAAGTGGACTCATACAGTAGTTGCCCTTTTGCTTCTAGCTTATTTCACTTGGCAAAAGGTTTTCAATGTTAATCCAAGTCATAGCGTATATTAGAACTTCATTCTTTTTTATGGCTGAGTAATATTCCATTGTCTGGATATAACACATTTTGTTCATCCATTCGTCTGTTCATGGACACTTGGGTTGATTTTACCTTTCGGCTCTTATGAATAATGCTGCTGTGAACATTGGTGTACGAGTATCTATTTCAGTCCCTCTTGTCAGCTCTTCTGGACACATACCTAGTTAGAATTGCTGGGTCAGATGGTAATTCTGTTTAACATTTTGAGGAGCAACCATACTTTTCCATGGTAGCCGTACCATTTTATGTAACCACCGCAATGCATGAGGTTTCCAATTTCTCCACACCTTCACCAGCATTTGTTATTTTATTTTACTTTTTTTATATAATAGGCATCCTAGTAGATATTAAATGATAAAAATGTTTAGTTTTATAACAAACTGCCAAACTGTCTTCCAAGGTGGTTGCATTCCCACCAAGAATAAATAAGAGTTCCTGTTGCTACGCATTGTTCAGCATCTGGTATTATCAGTTTTTTGGATTTTAGCCATTCCGATAGGTGTGTAGTGAGTATCTTGTTTTTGTTTTAATTTGCAGTTCCCTAATGACATATGACCTTGTCGTTTCATATGCTTATTTACCATCTATATATCATCTATGGTGTGTCTGTTCAGATCTGTTGCCCATTTTTAAATTGGATTATTTTCTTATTGTTGGGTTTAAAAGTTCTTGGTATATTTTGGATACTAATTTCTTACCAGATAATGTGGTTTGCAAATATTGTCTTCCAGTCTGTGGCTTGTTTCTTCATTTTCTGAACTGTGACTTTCACAGTGCAGTTTTCTTTTTTTTTTATTTTTTTATTTTTTTTGTTTTTTTTTTTTTATGTAAACATGATTCAACCTTATTTTTTTTTTACAGGAGACTCTTTTTGGATTTTTAATTTTAGTTAAATCGAAGTTAGTTAACATACAGTGTAATAATGGTTTCAGGAGTAGAATTTAGTGATTCATCACTTATATATATCACACAGTGCTTATTCCAACAAGAGCCCTCCTTAATGCCCATCACCCATTTAGCCCATCCCACCCACCCAAAACCCCTCTATCAACCTTTAGTTTGTTCTCTGTTTTTGTCTCTTATGCTTTGCCTTCCTCTCTGTTTTTATCTTATTTTTCCTTCCCTTCCCCTATGTTCATCTCTTAAATTCCACATATAAATAAAATCATATGATATCTTTCTTTCTTTGATTGACCTGTTTCACTTACCATGATACATTCCAATTCCATCCACATTATTGCAAATGGCAAGATTTCATTCTTTTTGATCATCGAGTAATATTCTGTTGTGTATATATAGCTATATAGATACATATCTCTATATACCACATCTTCTTTATCTGTTTGTTAGTCAATGGACTGATATAATCCAAATTCCATAATTTGGATATTGTTGATAGTGCTGCTATAAACATTGGGGTGCATATGCCCCTTCAAAACAGCACACCTGTATCCTTTGGATAAATTCCTAGTAGTGCAACTGCTGGGTCATAGAGTAGCTCTATTTTTAATTTTTTGAGGAACCTCCATACTATTTTCTATAATGGCTACACTAGTTTGCATTCCCACCAGCAGTGCAAAAGGATTCCCCTTTCTTCATATCCTTGCCAACATCTGATTTCCTGAGTTGTTAATTTTAACCATTCTGACAAGTGGGAGCTGATATCTGATTGTAGTTTTGATTTGTATTTCCCTGATAATGAATGATGTTCAGCATCTTTTCACATGTCTTTTAGCCATCTGGATGTCTTCTTTGGAAAAGTGTCTGTTCATGTTTTTTGCCCATGTCTTCACTGGATTATTTGTTTTCTGGGTGTTGAGTTTGATAAGTTCTTTATAGCTTTTACAACCTAAATTTAAAACAACTTTCAAGTAAGAAGAAATCAACTCATAAAAATTTTTCAATTTACTATAAACTGAAAATTTTGGTTTCTTAAAGTTATTTTAGATTCTACTTTTCATTTCCAAAAGACAAAATCTGAGATTTTCAAATGGGCCAGGTAGAGATATTCTTTCTAAATTGTCATGAATGCATAGAGAATTAGATTAAGAAAGAGAGACCATGTATAATTACTTAAAAGTATCTTTTGTGTTTTCACATTATCTTGAATTCTTCTTCTGACCCTAAGATAACAATCTAATAAGATAGCATAATCATTTGTCACTGTAATTTGTTTGTTTTAAACATTGTGTTCCCATATTTTGTAAAAAATTTATATTCTAGTTATCTTTTTAAGAATGAGCTAAAATATCAAATGGAAGTCTTATGAGAACATCTGTTCCTTTGCTGTAGGTTTTCGAGTCTCTGCTTTTATGACTTCTCTGCCTAGTATTTACATATTTTTAGGCAATTAACAATTGCTTTAACAGCTTGTTATAATCTATATGGCATCTAGAATAGTCATATGGGAAGAAATGTGTGTTTTACTTTATTATAAGTTAGAAAAATTACTGATTGTGGCAACTGTGTATTAGGATTCTATAGGTAAGATATAATTTATTTTGATAAAACTTAAATTCTCAGAGTTCACATAAAAATTTAATATTCTATTCTTTCAAACTACTTTCAAGACTTGAAAATCTAGCCACATTTATTATTAACATAACTTAATAGTACGTTCTATAGGTTTCTTTAGAGACTCGAGCCCAGGCAATGGAGAAAGACCAATTAGCCCAACTTTTGGAAGAAAAGGATTTGCTTCAAAAAGTACAGATTGAGAAAATTCAGAATTTAACACGGATGCTGGTGACGTCTTCTTCCCTCACATCACAACAGGAATTAAAGGTAAAATTTAAAGGAATGACAACTCAGACTTGGTATGTAGAGACTAGGATTGGTATTCCAATCCATATATTCCAAATTCATATAGTTATGCATTTCTTATCCTTTGATACAGTACATTCAGGAAACCCAGAACATTTTGTGTGTTTGCCTATACGTCAGCAAAACCTAAAAGTTCATTAAAAATACTGATCTCTGATCCCACATGTGGAGTTCCTAATTCAAGAAATCTAGAATAGGGGCACCTGGGTGGCTCAGTTAGTTGATCATCTAACTCTTGATTTCAGCCTAACTCATGATCTCAGGGTCATGGGATTGAGCCCCGTGTCAGGCTCCATACCGAGCATGGACCCTGCTTATGATTCTCTCTCTTTCTTCCTCTACCCCTCTCCTCCACTCACGGTCACTCTCTAAAATTAAAAAAAAAAATGCACAAGAAGTCTGGAATATTGATAAGGAGTCTATATGCAATATGCTTCTTAAGAAATTCTAATGAAATTGATCAAGTGATTGGGAACCACAGGTGTCTGGGGTATATGGGAATATTTTCTCTTTAAAGAAATAAATAATCTCAGGATAATTGACCTAAAATACAAGTCAACATAGTGATCAAAATTCTGGCTTCTAGTATGTATTCTTTTCATTTTTGGTAGAGTTAGGGATTTGTTTGTTGGTTTTTTTTTTTTTTGGTCAAGTAGGTATTTTTGGCTATAGTGGTATTATGGTTAAAAGGATGGCCTCTGGAGCTTGACTGCCCGGATTTGAATCCTGAGGCGTCAGTTCCTAACTCTTTACCTTGGGCAGTTTCTTAAATACACTTGGTTGCAGTTTTCTTATCTGTGAGATAGCTAGATCCCCACCTCATAGGAATGCTGTGAGAAATAAGTTAAATAATATATAGAATGTGCCTATCACTACACTTTCCACAGAGTAAATCCTCAAAATATGTATGCTCTTAAGGTAATTATTAATAGACATTATGTTCAAGTCACCGTAGGTGGTATAAAGAAGACATTCCAAGAGCTATTTGTTGATGGACTGATGAGTAGAAAATAGTCCAATGGAAGGTATAAGGAAGAATGTTTTAGGAGGAGATCTACACGTATAAAAGCTCGGAGTTGTGAAAACAACATAATATATTTCTCGGACTTAAACTGTTTTGGCGGCAGGGGCATTTTAAACCACAGCGAAGGATTTGAACATTGCAATATACTAAAGAGAAGGAAAAGCCTTGTGTGTAACATGATCAGAATTGTATTTTAGAAAGACGTGGCTGCTTGCACGCACTTGCAGAGTGCGTCAGATCGGTGGGGACTATACAAGGACTGTGACTCTGGCAATGGAAAAGAAGTGGATAAATTGGAGAGCTGTGTGGGACATAGACTCAGTAGGACTTAATGATTGTTTAGATGTGAGGGGCAGGGATAGGGAGGCATCCAGAATAATTTGCAAACATTTCCAGGCTTACTGGATAGTTGGTAGCAGTATTCGCTGTTAAAGAACACTGAATGAAGCTCAGTAGAGCTGCTTGGTGTTTTATTTGGGACATCTCCAATTTAAGGTGTCATGCAGCTGAAAATGCAAATCTATGAAAATCAAGTGAAGTTCGTGAGGTGGAGATATCAATGTGGGCATTAGGTTCTGCAGTATCCAAAGTAAAGTCATGGGAATGCATGGGCTTGTTCTGGGATCATGCCGAGAATAGAAAGGATAGAGAGCCAAAGACCAGACCCCAAGGACAACTTTTAAGTAAAGGCAAAAGAATCCCAAAGGGAGCCCAGGATTAGCTCTAGAGTTAAGAAGGAGACCAGGTGAATGTGGTCATTAAGAGAAACTATTTCAGAGAGGTAGTGATTAGCAGTGTCACATTCTGCTAAGAGCTTAACTAAGATAAATATGGGGCACCAGGGTGGCTCAGTTGTCTAAGAGTCCGACTTCAGCTCAGTTCGTGGTCTTGCACTTCATGAGTTTGAGCCCCATGTTGTGCTCTGTACTATCAGCTCAGAGCCTGGAGCCTGCTTCAGGTTCTGTGTCTCCCTCTCTCTCTCTGTCCCTCCCCTGCTCGTGCTCTCTCTCTCTCTCAAAAATAAAATAAACATTAAAAAAATAAAAGATAAATATAGACAAAACCTTTTTGGATTTGGATATAAGAAGCTCATTTATGAAAGCAATTTGACTTGGTGGTAAGAGTGAAAGCCATCTTACAGAGGGTTAAGATGGCCCCGAGGGATGGGATCATGAACACAGTAGACAGGACTGGCTTCAGAAGAAAGGATCATTTATAGATCTATAAATAGGATGTAGTGATAGGATTGTTGAGAGGATCAAATAAGATAATACTTGGACCTCATAAAGGGACAACAAAAGAATGGTAGCTGTGAGTATGGAAAAACACAAGCAGAGGAGGAGAAATTAGCAAAGCAGAGTGAGAGGTGGGGACAGCTAGCTAGATGAGGATAGCTAGCTGAGAGACAGAGGTATTTCTGGAAGGATGAGGAAGGAGTAGATGGATGATGAGGAAGAATACAATGGTAACTAGAGAGAAGTAAGGACTGCAGAGTTTGTTTTTTTTTTTAAAAAAATCAGAAGCAAATAGGGCACCTGGATGGCTCAGTCAGTTGAGCGTTCGATTCTTGATTTCAACTCAGGTCATGATCCCAAGGTAGTGGGATCAAGCCCCGGCTCAGACTCTCTGCTAAGTGTAGAGCCTGCCTAAGATTCTCTTTCCCTCTCTTGTACACACTCATCCTCTCTCTAAAAAAACAAATAAAATATTAAAACTAAATAAAAGTAAACAAAGAGGCTTGAGCATGTATCAGGCTAGTAGGAGGGAGCTGGTGAAGATGGCAGTTGAACAGATAACCTGAGGAGCAAGGTCTCAAGGGAGAAAGGAGCAATGAGGTCAAGAGCACTGCTGGAGGCATTGGCCTTACTGAACCGGAAGAGAACTGGCACTGTGAAAGCCGTGCGTGTGCGAGATTCATCCGCTGAAGGAAGTTCAGTGGATTGTCTGCCCCTCGTCGGTTAGAGCTGGACGCTCAGAAGTGCTTTTCTGATAGCTATGGTGTGGCTGCAGCAACTTCTTTCTAGAGAACCCTGGATTACCTGCCTAAAGGGCTGTGAGTCCGCCAAGTCCTTTTGGTTAAGTCCCTGAAGTTTGTAAGTAAACCTTCAAATACAACACGAAATTTTTATGTTTTTTATGTTTCACCAAATTTTTTTGTGGGTTAAACACTGATTTTAAAAGTTTGAGTGTGTTCTCGCAGGATGTCCTTAGACCAATAGGATATTACCTAGGCTTAGTAAGAATTGTACCAAGTTAGTGTTTTCCAAAAATGGAAACCAACTCCCTTGTTTTATGTTTGAGCCCAGATCTGTGTGAGGTAATTTTGATTTCTTTCTCTTTAGGCTAAAAGAAAACGAAGAGTCACTTGGTGCCTTGGCAAAATTAACAAAATGAAGGATTCAAATTATTTAAATGAATTTAATATGTCAGCAAATGTAACAAAAACACGTAAGGCAGCTGTAACTATGATAGGAGAAATTGATGAATGTGAGTACTTTTTCGGCTGCTTTTAATTATAAAAGCATCCCTGTATGGGCACCTGGGTGGCTCAGTCGGTTGACTTGTTTCAGCTCAGGTCATGATCCCGGAGTTGTGAGATTGAGTCCCATGTTGGGCTCCACAGTCAGCGTGGAACCTGCTTAGGATTCTCTCTCTCACTCCCTCTGCCCCTCTCCCCATCTCACTCTGTCTCTCTCTAAAATAAAAAAAAAATCATTGGGATGAACACTGGGTGTTATATGTTATATGTAAACCAATTTGAAAATAAACTATTATAATAAAATTAAAAAAAAAGAATGCATTATTTCAAGAGAAAAAAAAATTAAAATTAAAAAAATCAAAAAATCAAAATCAAAACAAAAAAGTATACCTGTAAAGAAACACATTTAATAAAATGTATGTATTTTAGATTTGATTACATATGGAGATAATTATTAAAAAAATAGTAATTTTAAGAAAGTGAACATTATTATTTTCAAGTCTCTTAAGAATAATGCACTGTAGTTGAAACACATAAGACATATTTTTAATATTCGGTTTTGTTCTAATCATTATCCAATTAAATTAGTATCCATATAACATCTGCCTTAAACTTTGTTTAATCTTGGAAGGGGGACATTACACAGACATGTTTCAAAGTAATCTCTCCAACATTATCAGTATTTTTAAACAGCATTTTAAATCTACTTAAAATGATCAAATCTCAAATTCAGATTTTGTCCGTATAATGTAGGTAACTATATTTTATTAAGGATCCATATATTATTACTAATCCCAACCAGAGCTCTTAATTCATACAATACTATAAATGATTATATCCATTGTTAATATATTCTTGGCATTTGTATTGTAAACACATATTAGCTAATTAGAGCTTATTATTACTTCTGATCAGATTTTCTTCTAGTCTTTGACTTTTGAGAAATTTCATTAACACATTTATGTATA
This sequence comes from Paguma larvata, assembly GCA_030068075.1. Classification (NCBI taxonomy): domain Eukaryota; kingdom Metazoa; phylum Chordata; class Mammalia; order Carnivora; family Viverridae; genus Paguma; species Paguma larvata. The sequence continues at coordinate 113,090,821 of CM057823.1, forward strand.
AATTTCTTTTTCTCCTTATTATAGCTATCTCTTCAGAATCTGATATTTTCAGTAGCTCTCTTGATCCATTAACGGAGGTAGAGTGGAATCCAGCAACAAAGCTACTAAGTCAGGTAACTTAAATGTATTTCACAGACCTTATACTCTCACTCTTTGTAAAATTCATTTTTTATTGGCATTCACTGATGCAGCACATTACAATTACTTAATTTCAGTAACTGTTTTGGTTCTAATTACTCGTTACACTGCTGGTCGCTAACTGGCAGGTGGAGGAGGTGGAAAATTTCATGCTGCGGGTGTATCATAATAGGTGAACCTTTGCTTCTGGTTCTTTACCAGCAGATCTTGGTATCTGTGACTATTTTTTAGGTGTCTGTTTTTACTTAGAGCCCTAAGGGTAAAAAGGCTGACTTTTAAAGTGTCAAAATTCTCAGGTATATAGTAGAAAAATGACACATCAGGGAAGGGGGGTGATATTGCTGAAATACTGAAATCTTCTGAAAAATAAATGTATTATATATGGCCTTGTCAAAACTTTAAAAAAGGAATACTGTAGTGAATACTTCAGTGAGTATAGAGTCCATGTTTACTTTCTAGGCTACTAATGTCCAAAGAAATATAGTATAGTTTTATAAATGTATTTGTTAAGAAAATTTCATTTTAGTTTTGGAATTAAATTGCAGTGATGCTTGGGAATTATTACCATTAGTTAAGCATCATATTAGTTATAATTAGGTAAGTAAAGTAAAGTGCTTTTATGTCCCCAAAACATCCTTTAGAAGTTATTTTTGGAAAATTCTTGGTGTTTATTTTTGTTTTTATAACTTACAGTTTATCTCTTTCTCATAATAGTATAGAAAACAGAAACAGGCCTCTTTTGAGTATGGTAAAACATGGCATTAGAGGTCAGTAGATAGTATTTCTGTATCCCTTCCTAAATTCAGACCTGTCTGAGAAATAAAACAGGTAGCAGACAGGTAGAGAATTAATTATTGGCTTTATTACTAAGGAGCTTAAGAAACTCTGGTCAAATGGACTTCCCAGTATGTGCCCTCCCTCCCCAAGCCCCTCCTCCCGACAACTTTTCTAGTTAAATATTGGCAGAGCATTGTTTATATGATTTTTTTTTCATACTCCTTTCAAAATTGTATGCTCTTCTAAATTAGCTAGTTTACCTAGATGTATACACTTTATTTTACCCGGGATCAAACTAGACCATTAGAAAGATATTGAAGAGGAGTCTACTCCTGAAGCCAAGACTACACTGTATATTAGCTATCTTGAGAATACAGAAAATTAAATTAAAAAGAAAGTTACTGAAGAAGAGAATAACCTAAGTTACTACATGATACAAAGTTTAATTAATTATTTGAGTAATCTAAAAGAAGCAAAGAATATATGATTTGAATTCTGTCTATCTTGAAAATCTCGTTTTGTTTCCAATAGGAAAACTTAGAAAGTGAGCTGAATTCACTTCGTGCCAACTATGATAATCTGATATTGGACTACGAACAACTAAGACGAGAAAAGGAAGAAATGGAATTGAAATTAAAAGAAAAGAATGATTTGGATGAATTTGAGGCTCTAGAAAGAAAAGCAGAAAAAGATCAGGAGGTAAGAGATACGGAAACGTGAAAGTAAAACCACACTTTTAAAAGAAGTGTCATTCTCTTAAAGATATTTATTTCTAAGGTAGATATAGGAAGAATCCAACCATTTTCCATGTGTAGACACAATTTAGAAAATTTAAGAAATAATTCATTGTGTTATTTTTAAAATATTTAAAGCATATTTATTTCACTTGTGCTTGTGCACAAGAAGAAGGAAAAATTCCAAAACAAATGTCCTTGGGAAGTTTGGTGCATCTGCCTATTGCTAGATTTGTCTTGAAGAAATTATTTCATTATAATTTGTATATTATCAATTAATTTGTTGAGCACACCAGAAATACTGTCTAAAGTCTAACCATTTCCTACTAAGACCAATATGAATTTTATTGTCTGACTGAATGTTTTGTGCATGCATATCACATATTAATGGATTTCATTTTCTTTAAAAAGTATATTCCTAAATATTTAAAACATTAGAATAGATAGGGAAGCTGATTTTGCTTATGTCTTTTTCCATATAAGAGAGTTATTGTGAAATTTAGTGTAACTAAATGCCAAATACTTGTAATGAAATTTTTAGAAATGAAACAGATGACTTAAATTTTCTGCTTTTTTTTAGTGTTTATTTATTTTTGAGAGAGAGAGAGAGCGTGAGTGGAGGAGGGGCAAAGAGAGAGAGGAGACACAGAATCCAAAGCAGGCTCCAGGCTCTGAGCTGTCAGCACAGAGCCGGATGCAGGGCTCAAACTCACAGACTGCAGGATCATGACCTGAGCTGAAATCAGATGTTTAACCAACTGAGACACCCAGGCACCCCATATTTTCTAAATATATATTATTAGGCTACATGTTAAGAGAACCTAATTCAGAATCCCTCAAACTTCAGATACTTAGAAATTGTCCAAGAGTTTTAAGATTTCTTAGACCAAATAGTCCTTAACTTAGAGTTCACAGACATTATAAAATTATTTTGCAGAATATTTGAATGCATATTCATTTTTCTGGAACAAGAATCCATAGTTGTTATCAGACTATGAATCTGTCCCTAGCCTCCTCCCCGTCTCCCTCAGCCCTGCCAAATAAGAGCCAGTATTCTGGTGTAAATTATGAGGTAATTTGCAGCTACTTCTAAGATTTCTGTATGGGTAGCCCAAAGGGGCACAATGCTTTTTCCTCAGTATTATTGCTTCATTTCTCACCTTCTTTATTTTTAATAAAGAAGAAAGAATTCTATGCCAAAACTAATATTTCCATTCTGTATACAAATTAAAGTAAATCCTGCATTCATGGGTATATATCCTAAGAGACAGTCTGTATGTTCTCCACGGGGTTTCATTTAACTCATTTTAAAATTTACATTTTAATGAAATATAAAATGTCATGTATCGACTCGTGGGCTTCACGCAATAAAACTGAGTTTTATAAGGAAGGGGGTGGTCTAGTGTCTTGGTTAAGAGCATGGTCTCGAGCCAAACTGCTTAGATGCAAGGCCTCAAGCAAGTCCCTGAATCCCTTGGGGCTTACTTGCTGTGTACCCTGGAGGTTGAACCAGATGCTTGCCAAGGCCCCTTCTAACTCCAAATTTCATCTAATTGTTTGTAAAGTACTTGTTATAAACAATATGACATAAAATTAACTTTGAGCATAAGTAGAGCAATCATTTCTCTAAGGTTTTTACATGATTTCTCTATTCAATTAATAAAAACTGAAGCTCACTAAATTGTCTCACACACAAAAAGATTGCAAAATAACACAGCATATGACTTGACTCTTACATCCCAATTTTTTTTTCCTTTTTAACCACAGTCAAGGGGGAAATAATCCTATTCTTGTCATCTTTACTTGGACACAATTAAAATTCTAGGTTCAGTAAGGTAACCTAAAATATTAAGTAATAAAAACTGAACTCTGTTTGAAGCTCTTTGTGCAACATCGATTCCATTTTAATCTAAGAACATAAGTCTGTGTATATAGTAAAATGTGTTCCCAAATCTCCATTTTGGGAAAAAACTTAACCGAAAAGAAATGAAAAGTCAAATTATGGCCTTAAGACATGTGGGTATTGCCCCGGTTTGCCGATCGTCTTATAAATCACCAACGCTATGGATAATTTTCAAATGGGAATGTAGAAATACAGTATGTCGGGGCGCCTGGGTGGCTTAGCCGGTTGAGCGTCCAGCTTCGGCTCAGGTCATGATCTCACAGTCTGTGGGTTCGAGCCCCGCATTGGGCTCTGTGCTGACAGCTCAGAGCCTGGAGCCTGCTTCAGATTCTGTGTCTCCCCCTCTCTCTCTGCCCTTCCCCTGCTCACACGCTGTCTCTCTGTCTCTCAAAGATAAATAAAACATTAAAAAAATTAAAAAAAAAAAAAAAGAAATACAGTATGTTTAGTGATTTTAGGAGTAAGTATCATGCTCAGGGAACAAAATAAATTCCAACCCCCTACCTGTTTTAACTTTATTAGTTTTAGAATTTTAACAAGTTGGAGGGCTTTGTCTAAGTTAAATATTTTATTTCACCTGCTACAAATTACCGTTGAAATCTGTATTTTTTTGTGTAGCAACCAATTAACTTTTGATCATATCGTATGTACTTTCTCTTTATGCTCAGCATCGTAAAACAATACATCTTTGGGAAATTACACTCAGAGCTTTACAAAAGTTACTCAATATTTTTTCTCTTTCTAAATGTTTATGTTCTAAAATGAAGATTAATTATTTAGTTCTCCCTTATTGGTAAATGTGATTTTCTTGCACAAAATTTAGAAATAGGAAAGAAAAGATAAATGATGGAGCCAACTTAAGTTATAACCAATACAAATGCCTAAAATTTTGCTAAATATTTGGTAGCTACTTACCACATGTGGTGATGAGTATTTGAAATGAGGCCAGTCTGAATTGACTTAAGTATGAAAAAAAAAAAATGTAAACTATTTCTTTAATTTTTTATATTGATTACATGAACAAATGACAATATTTTGGATATTTTAGGTTAAATATATATTATTAAAATTAATTCTACCTGTTTCTTTCTTTAATGTGGCCAGTAGAAAATTTTAAATTACAAATTTGGCTCATGTAATATTTCCGTTGGAGGATGCTGACCTAAAATAGAAACATCAACACTAGCACTAGTCTGACTCTAAAACTAGTTAGGACTGAATTAAACATTCATAAAATATTATTCAAACAAGATGCTGTTTTCCCTTACATTCTCCGAGAATTTGCCCTTACTTTAAAGGATTCATCGGATTATGAAGATTAAATAATTCTAAAGGAAAACAAATTTATCTGTGGTAAATTGTCATTTACTTGTTTTGACGTGAGTATCTGGAAATAAGTATCTCAAATATTTAATGCTCCAGATATGTGATGAAACGGAAACTTTAATAGAAATACTTGTATCTTTAAGTATTCTTTATAATTTAGACAGTTGAAAAATGTAAACCAATAACATCATCTTTTCAGTATTTTCTGTAGACTGAATTGACAAGGTAAGAATTGATAATCCCATACATATCTCTGTAGCTTTGATGAACAGTAATATTATTGTAAAGATACCACATGAAGCTACCTTAATCTAAACCTAAGTTCTAAACCAAAAGCCTTAAAAAGTATGCCAGTATAAAAGCTATATGGATAATATGTGGGAAGAAAAAAAAATCTTGTGGAATAAATACATTTCTGTACTTAACTTACCCAAAACAAAAATCTATTAAAAGTATATTTAAAAAAAAATTATTTTTTAATGTTTATTTAGTTTCAAGAGAAAGAGAGAGTGTGAGCGTGAGGGGAGGGGCAGAGAGAGAGAGAGAGACCCAGAATCTCAGGCAGGCTCCAGGCTCCAAGCTGTCAGCTCAAAACCAGACGGGGGGCTCAAACTCACGAGCTTTGAGATAATGACCTGAGCTGAAGTCAGAAGCTCAATGGACTAAGCCGCCCAGGCGCCCCTTAAAATGTATCTTTTAAAAGTTTATCTCCTCCAAGGAATGCATACTAATTTGCTTTTAACTTTATTATGGCATTATTAACAGATGACATAACTGTTGGTTGGGTCATGCTGAGGTTTTTTTCTTGTTGGTTTGTTTCATGGGGATTGGAGATTTTCTGTTGAGTTTGTTTCTGTCTATTTAATGAGATGCTCTATAACAGTAGCTTGAATAATTGATCTCTCAGGCCCTCCTTACTGTTTTGGTGATTCTGAAGCGGTGAATGAATGAATGCTATCTTTTTGGGTTTGGTTTTTTTGTTTTTGTTTTTTTTTTTGCTTTATTAACTATTGGTTTGCTCTGTTGCCTGTTCACATGCTTTTACAGATGCAACTAATTCACGAAATTTCCAACTTAAAGAATTTAGTTAAGCATGCTGAAGTATATAATCAGGATCTTGAGGTGAGCATTTATGTTGGTATTTCTGTCGATAAGGAACTAGGCCTAAAATGTACATCCTACATACCTGAACACGATTCCAGAAAATACAAGAAAATATTTATTTTTTCAATATCAACTTTTTAAATTTTACTAACAGTGTGAACTATTAAATATAAGTTCTTTTTAACCTCCTAAAAAAATCCAATTAAATATATTTCTCTCTTTTTTGTTTCACACTTCTTTTAGAATGAGCTAAGTTCAAAAGTAGAGCTGCTTAGAGAAAAGGAAGAACAGATTAAGAAGCTACAGAAATACATAGACTGTCAGAAGTCAGAAGACACAAAAATGGACTCGTCATACTCATCGGTAAAAATCAGGTTTATTTTGTTGTGTACCGATGTAGGCATTTATAGTACATCATCATCGTTGTTATAGCAAATGCTTATATTGAGCCTACTGTGTGCCAGTCACTATCGTTGTAGTTTTACATATAGTGTTTTATTTAATCTTGACAACCCTATGAAAGAGGGACTATTACTATCATTGCCCTTGAGTGGACAAAGAATCATTCATAGAAAGTCGAAGATACCATTCATTCTTTGAGTGAATATAGATAAGTTAGGGATGAGCTTCCATTAAAAATCAATAATTTAAGAATTTTTTTAGGTTTTTCAATTATCGTATGCACATGCATGCAGAACTGTATAAGTATCTTCAGGTGAGCACTTATGTTGGTACTGACAAGCACCCAGAGCTATACGTATCACATGTAATTGAGCACGACTTTATAAATTTCTTCAATTTGATTAATATTAATGCACACTCATCGTAATTTAACTACTTTAACATTTCATTATTTTTCAGAAACTGTAGCTCTAGATGATTTTAGTTGGTACAAGATATGGCTTTAAATAACATTGAATTTCATAGTGAAATTGTTACTTTTCGCTGCTTGCTTTCTATGCTACTTTCAGTGCCCCTGATTACTTCAAGAGTATCAGTTTGATTCTAGTTTTTAACACCCTTTTTAAGAAAGCAGCAGTTTCTAGCTGGAACTTTGGTTTCCATTGTTCTTTTGTTTCCATTTGAGGTTTTCAGAGTACTTTTTATTACCTTCTGTTAGTACTCTTCTGTTACCTGTTACTAATGACAAATGATTTTTTATAAAAGCGATCTTACTGTTCTAAGGCCACAGGAAGAAAGGCAGGTTTCATACTATCCTGCAGTGTCTATTGATAGAGTGTCAAGCAGAATTGCCCACTTTTTAATAATTATTATTTCTTTCTCTTTATTCATCCAATTCATTCATTCATTCATTCATGCATGCATTAATATTCTGCCAAGACATGGTTGAATTTATGTAAGCTAAAGTCATGTTAAAATGCCACTTCTCTCTAACAATAAGACCATAGATCTTTTCATGTATTTATCAGTCATTTGCATTTTCTCTTCTGCGAGTTGCCAGTTCATCTTTTCTCTGTTTTTCCATTGGATTTTTGTCTTTTTTTTTTCAATTTGTAATTTCATATCCTTAATTTTAACTATGAACTACTTGCCTGTTATGTTTTAGAATAGCTTAAAAATACATAGGAAATTTTAACAAGCTAGCCAAACAACAATTGTGTTAGCCTTTTTTAAACAATAACAAATTTCTTAGATCTATACAATGCTCCTATAACATAGAAAAAGATAGACAGAATTTTAAAAATATTTCATTATAGAAAATATTATTTTTTTCATCTTTCCTAAATACACATTTGGTAATTATCATTACCTTTTTTTTATTATTTCAGAATAACATGTATGTATGTTCTCTAAAATGTTTTCCAACTCTCAGAAAGTTAGATTTCACTAAATTTTTTTTGTCATGTGTATAGGAAAGCACTGAAGACCTAAAACAAATGAAACAGACTCTACTTGATGCTGAAACTGTAGCCCTTGATGCCAAGAGAGAATCAGCCTTTCTTAGAAGTGAAAATCTGGAGCTGAAAGAGAAAATGGTAAGTGACTCCTATAATATTTATAATAAAACAGTTTTTATGACAAGTACATTTATGTGAATTTGCAATGTTTCTCTCAATAGAAAGAACTTGCAAGTTCATATAAGCAAATGGAAAATGATATTCAGTTATATCAAAGCCAGTTGGAGGCAAAAAAGAAAATGCAAGTTGATCTGGAGAAAGAATTACAATCCTCTTTTAATGAAATAACAAAACTCACCTCCCTTATAGATGGCAAAGTTCCAAAAGGTATTTATAATTTCAGATTTACGTCTTTGCAAATCTAACTTTCTCTAGAAACCTACCTAAAGAATTTTGTGACTACATTCCAGTAATTAAAAATCTATTATTCTCTGATCTGATTTTTTCAATAGCCTAGTAAGTTTCAGTATCATTTGGTATCACTATTTATAAATGCTTCCGTGGACTTCAGATTCATAAGGATTTAAGAATTATTTTTCAAATAAATTGGACCTAAATTTTAAATAGTGATTGAAGAACTATTAACAATTGGATTACCTGTTAACCAACATTGGCTCTTTCTTTAATAAATTTTATATAGTCCGATTCAATAATCTAATTTTGCATGTAATTTAGATTGTCCCAATAACTGCAGCTATTTTATTTAATTTACCCAAAATGTCCTAGACTTGCTCTGTGATTTGGAACTGGAAAGAAGGATTACTGAGCTGCAGAAAGAACTGCATAAGGAAGTTGAAGAAAATGCAGCTTTACGTAAAGAAGTTAATTTGCTCTCAGCATTGAAATCTTTACCCTCAGAAGTAGAAATGCTGAGGAAAGAGGTAAATACATTTTTAAGCAAATAACTCTTCTTCTGAAATAAAAAAAACCTTTGTAATAGCATTTTAAATATTTTGCCACAGTTTATTTTAAAGTAGCAGGCAAGAGACTATCAACATTTGACTAGTTAGGAACAGAAATGAATGTAGTTCCTCCTTTAATTTTTCTTATATTACTAGATGTAAAAATACATTTTCAGAGCATATTTAACAATATACTAAGTAGCATGAGCCATGTACCAAGTACATGTACTAAGAGCCATGGACATGTGGGGGTGCCTGGCTGGCTCAGTTGGTGGAGTATGCAATTCTTGATCTCATGGGGGTTGTGAGTTCGAGCCCCATGTAAGCTATAATAGAGATTACTTAAAAATAAAATCTTTTAAACAGAGTTCTGTGGGCCACCCTTTTCTTAATTTTTTTTTTTTTTACTAGTCCTGTCACTATGTTGAATAAAAGAAAGTAATGAGATACAAGGGAGGGCATAGATGGAGTTTAGAGATCAATGTAAATTTTGTAGGCTAGTGAACAGTCCTGTAAACCATCTGCCAGCCTTTTTTTTCTCTCTGCCTTTCTAAAAGAAATAAAAAGTGACAAACGTTTGAACACTATATGGTAGACATCACGCCAAAAAACTAACAACATTATTTTATTTAGTCATCCTAAAAACTCTTTAAAGTAGGCACTGTTTTTTATCTCAACAAATAGTTATGTTACCGGTAGTTGAGCTCTATAGATGTGCCTGCTATCCTCAACCTGTGACTGAAGCACCCCGGCCATGTTACCCCATCTGTGGTCTCCGCTTTAGCGCACCTCTCTTCTTCCCACCACTGCTACCTTACCTTTCACAATGATTTTACTATTTATAAATTGGATATGGTTTATTTAAATAACAATTCAAATAAAGCTTGATTATTTAAATTATTCTTGGATTACATTTTTAGAAATCAGAGCTGCATGTAAAGGCTTTAGATGAAAAGATGTCAAATTCTAAGAAAAACCATAAAATGTCTCATACACCAAGTTAGAAAATACTTTAGAATGATAAATAAGGAAATAAAGACATGTCCTGAAATAAAGTGTTTCTGTTGAGTGTCCTCCATACAATCCTTACTAGAACCCAAAGAGATTAAAAAACAATACTTTGAAGGTAAATTTAAACAGGATAATATATTGTTATAGGGATGGTAACAATTAGAATGTTGCATTTCCTCCGTCAAATCTTTGCTTAATTTCAATGTCTTTTTTTTTTTTTTTGCATAGGAATTTTTTTCCTAGAAACTGCTTCAGTAGATCACACATTGCTAACATAGCTAAGCTTTATTTCTTTTCCGTAGATACATGATAAATCTGAAGAGCTCTATACAATAACATCGGAAAGAGACAAATTATTTTCAGAAGTAGTTCAAAAGGAGAATAGAATTCAGGATTTACTTGAAGAAATAGAGAAAACTAAAAATGACCTAGCGACTACCCAGTTGAATTATAAAAGCACTGATCAAGAATTTCAAGATTTTAAAAATCATCATCTCGAATTTGAGCAAAAGTATAAGATGGTCCTTGAGGAGAATGCAAGAATGAATCAGGAAATAGGAAATCTCTCCAAACAAGCTCAAAAACTTGATTTAAGTTTGGATGCTTTGAACACAGAGGTTGGTACAAGACACCCTTCAGGGAAGTGATCTTTAGTCTTCTGGGGTTTGGCTTCCATATATGTCCCATAGACTGCTCTGCTTTTCACATTTACTTTTTCTTATTTTAAAGCTTTCTCCCAAAACCAAAGAACTTCAGCAAAAAGCAACTGAGAGTCAAGAAGGGTTAAATGAAGTGGAAGAGCTAAAAGAACAATTAGAAAGTAGAGATTCTAAGCTGCAAACTGTAGAAAAGGAAAAAGCACTGATTGCTGAGCAACTTCAGCAAACCTTAGTGCAAGTAAGAACCTTAACTCAAGAAAAGGACGACCTAAAACAACTCCAGGAGAGCCTGCAAATTGAGAGGGACCAACTCAAAAGTGACATTCAGGATACTGTAAACATGGTAAGACTTTGGTTAAATTCTGAAAGCTGAGAGCATTTATGAAAACATAGGAACCCTCACTTACTATTCATGATCAAGTAGTCACTGCAAAATCACTTCCATCGTTCCATATTATTCTGACGGAAATTGTTCTCTGTTTCTCTGACAAAGAATATAGACACCCAAGAACAATTACGAAATGCTCTTGAGTCTTTGAAACAACACCAAGAAACAATTAACACACTAAAAATGAGAATTTCTGAGGAAACTTCCAGGAATTTGCATACAGAGGAAAACTTAGGAGAAACTAAGGATGAATTCCAGGAAAAGGTAAATGGTATTTCTCTTCAAGTTTTCTTTTTTGTGTAGAAGAGCTTTCTCCTTAACCTCAAAAGCTTAAGTACATAATGATGATCTCAGTCTTATTTATTATTCACAGAGCTAATAACTAACAATAATTTACAAGCATAACCATAATGTCTTTGAAGTAACTTCAGATATAACCGCTTACGATCAATTTGGAAAAAAAAAGGCAAAAATTAGTTCAAACTTTGAGCTGATATTTTCTGAGACTTGATGTATTTTAAAATCTTTAAAAGCCCCTATGAATTCTAAGAATGTAAGAAAGATTGCTTGTTATTATGTCTAAAATATTTGTTTTGTGTCAGATTTTATATACTAAACTTGCTTAGACTTCTATAAAATCAATGCATATATTGTATTTGTGCCTGTTTCTAGGGCTTGTGCTATAATTTTACTATTAGGTGCTTAAATCTCACCTTGATTTATTCAACGTAGTAAGGTTCATTTTGTCCTGACACCTTAGGAGCATACGGTGTTAACTGATATTTAATTACATACAAGAAAGGCTAGGAGAGGCTACTGATAATTTTTTTTTTTTAAGGGGGGTTTATTAATCTACTAGGCTGCTACCGCAGAATAGCATAGACTGAGTGGCTAAAATTTTTAACAAAAATTTACTTTCTCCCATTTGTAGAGGCTAACAGTCCAAGACTAAGGTGCTAGAAACTTTGGTTTGTGGTGAGTCTTCTCTCCCCTGTATGCAGATGGTGCCTTCCTCCTGTGTCCTCTCATGGCCTTTCCTCCTATATGTGAGCTGAGAAAGAGAGAGAGCACTGGTATTTCTTGCTCTTCTTAAAAGGACACTAGTTCTATGGGATTAGGGCCTCAGTTGTTTGTTTGCTTTTTATGTTTATTTATGTTAGTTTTGAGGGAGAGACAGAAAGACAGAGCATGAGCGTGGGAGGGGCAGAGAGACAGGGAGACACATAATCCAAAGCAGGCTCCAGGCTCCGAGTTGTCAGCGCGGAGCCCAATGCGGGACTCGAACCCACGAGCTGTGAGGTCATGACCTGAGCTGAAGTCAGACGCTTAACTGACTGAGCCACCCAGATGCCCCAGGACCTCAGTTTTATAACCTCAATTAACCTTAATAACCCTCCTTAAAGGCTTTATCTTCACATATAGGCAGTTTGGAGGTGAGGCCTTCAATGTAGGAATTTGGGAACAACACATTTGAATCCGTAACAGGAGATTGCCCATAATTTTGTACAATGGATTCATTTATTACATGTTTCTACTCTCAGAAATGCCTTTGATATATATTATCAACAGAATTTTTTATACTATCATGCATTTTTATTGTACTACTATTTAAGCCAGATAGGAATTTAAAACATCCATCAATAGGAGACTGGTGAAATAATCTTTCATACATCCATATCTCAGAATAGTTTACACATACATAATATATATGTATATATACATAAAACTGGGTTTTATACAGTTATATAATTTTTTATACTATATTTTATATGCAAACAGAAAAATCACCAGGATGAACATATTATTAAATAAAAATAAATACTACTTTGGAATAATTCAGTAAGCCCCAACTTATATAAATAAATCTTTATATAGATTTATATACTATTACTCTATATAATAAGGGGTTTTTTTTTCCCATTTACCCCAGGGTACAGTATTCGTGCCTTGGAAAAGCTTTTCCTCTCTCTCCCTATGCCTCAGTTCTTCTCTCCTAGAAAAGCATTTTTGTTTGTTTTATATCTTGTGTTCTCAGCTTATCTATAGTTTGGATCAACCAAATGGGCCAAAGGCATTTGACCTTGATTTGAAATTTGTAACTTTTAACTTTCACTAGGGGAAGATTCTTCGAAAAGATTTTCGAAAGTAAGCTACAACAATCAATATGTGCTTTTAAACAAATGTAAAAATGTAATCATACGGCCGCATGAGAAGGGGCAATAGCAGAGGAGTGAGGGAAAAGGAGAGTTATTTTTACTGGGACTAGCTGGTCTGTGTTACTGAGTTTATGCTGGAATCATCTATGTTGATAAAAAGATCTGACTGGGCCTCTTCTATTCCTTGGGGCTTCTCAAATCTGGGATGAAAGGCTAGGATCAGCGTGGTCTTGTTATCATGTTCATGCTAGAATCCCATGTGGACCCCTCTGTTCATCTGGACCCCAGAGGGCTGCATTAGTAGGTCTATAATGAGTCCCCTTAGAGTGCCCACTTTCAATCCTGCTTCATGTTTCTCTCTCTAGAAATGTAGTTTCTCTCGTGTGTCTCAACAGAAATTTAAAACAATGCTTAGTAAATTTATCTCAAAGTATACAATTCTTCTTTATTTAATAATAAGATCTGTGGTAGCTGAGATACTTGCTAGGTTGAATTGCATTTTGAAATGTAACCTATGTATTATTACATAGTTTGTCTCAGCCTGCTCTGTTTTCATGTACATTCCTATACTTACGGGTACAGATGCAAGTTTCTGAATTACAGTATCTGACAAGCTAGTCCCAATGACTATGTATTCCTTACCTTAAATTCTCTTATAGTTAGCTCTGGGCTCACCATTGTCAGAAACTCATGCGTATTGCCAACAATAAAAGAATACTTAAGTAAAGTATGTTCTATCCATACCCACTTTAGAGAACTGAGCAACTACTACACGTTATAATATGAAGATTATGTGGCAGCATAGGAAAATGCCCATGATCTAAGTGGGGGAAAAAGCAAAAATGAATTATATATATATTAATCATAATTGCTATGTTCAAAAATATTTTTTTCATGGACAAAGTCTAAAAGGCAATATTCTAGAATTCTTGTTTTTCTTTTTTTTTTTTTTCTTTTTTTTGGAAACATTCTGGAATTCTAGTAGTGGGTTGTGTGAAGCTGGTGACATGGGGTGATAGTCTTTCTCTTCATTTTTCACTTTTGCTAATGTAATTGTAGATTATTATAAAACTTTTTAAAACATATGTGGCCAATATGGAACTGTATTTATTTCGCAGATGTATAAGATTGTATAGTGATACCCTCATTTCATACCAGTGATTGTAATGTCAGTCTATCTCCCTTTACCAAGGAGTACACATATTAAGTTACCTTTGCTTAAGAGATAAATGAATGTATATAACATGCTTTTCTTAAGCAATATATGAAAGTGTGTATTTTAAAAAGATGGCTCGTACTACCAGAATATGAAATCTATTTCTATCAAGATTATTTTGCCCTCTCATATAATGAAACTCTAGCCTTTTGTGAGTATGACTACTTCTCAAAGTTACCATTTGTTGGGAATGGAAGATACAGAGTGATTTCCAGCTTTTGATGGAAAGAAAGTGGTAGAGTTCAAGGTGGCTTACTCTTTCATAAAATTAACTTAACTCATCATCATCCATGAAGATAATTATTAATTATCCACAGCTGTCCAGGTAGTTCTTATCCATGAACAAGACATGTCTAGAGCCAGACATCTTGGATTCAAAACCTGAGTGATCTTGGGCAAGTGACCTGTCATCCTCTCTGGGATTCAATTTGCTCTTCTGTCAAATGGAAATAATACTAGTACCTACCTTATAAGGTTATAGTTAAGATTAAATATGTCTTAATATATGAATGTAGTGCCTGGTAAATAATAAGTAATGCTACCTTTGACAATTTTTTTTATTATTAAAATTGTTAACTGAGAAATTCTTCTTTAATCTATTTATATTTTAGATGGTTGACACAGATAAAAAACAGAATTCGAAAGCCAAAAATACTCAAGCCCTGAATGCAAGTGTTGAAGATAATGAGCTAACTGAGCAACAGAGAAAGATATCTTCTTTAATACAGGAGAAAAATGAACTGCAACAAATGTTAGAGAGTATTACAGCAGAAAAGGAACAATTGAAGACTGACCTAAGGGAAAATATTGAAATGGTATGATTTAGCACCATATACTTAGCAATATGTTTTTGTCTTTTTATGTTTTAGATTTTTACAACTTTACTGAAGCATAATTTGCATGCAATAAATGTATCTCATACAAGTACACATTCTGATGACTTTTAACAAACGTCTCTATTTATGTACCCTCCACCCGAGTCAAAGCATAGGACATATCCCTTATCCTGCAAGGTTCTGTCACTTCTCAGCCCAGTCAATCCTACTCTCACTCTCTACCCCATACAGTCACTGTCCTGATGTTTTTTCACTTTAGATCACTGTCTCTTTGAGAACTTCATACAGCTAGAATCATACAGCGTGTACTCTTTTGTGCCTTTACTTTTTTACACTCCTTTTTTTTTTTTTTTTGTTATAATAGTTTATTTTCAAATTGGTTTACATATAACACCCAGTGTTCATCCCAACATGTGCCCTTTTTAATGCCCATCACCCCCTCTCCCCCCTCCCTCATCCCCCTTACCCTCAGTTTTTTCTTAGTCTTTGAGAGTCTCTTATGTTTTATCTCCCTCCCTCTCTGTGTCTTTTTTTTCTTTCCCCTCTTCCCCTCCCCCTGGTTTTTGCTTAGTTTCACAAAGTCCACCTATTCGTGGAAACATATGGTATCTGTCTTTTTCTGACTGACTTATTTCACTTAACATAATACCCTCCAGTTCCATCCATCTTGCTACACATGGCCAGATTTCATTTTTTCTCATTGCCACGTAGTAGTCCATTGTATATAAGTACCATAACTTCTTTATCCATTCGTCAGTTGATGGGCACTTACACTCCTTTTTTAGTGCTGAATCATGTTCCACGTATGAATAGGCCACACAGTTTGTTTAGCCTTTCTCCTGTTGATGGAAAGTTGAGTTATCTCTACTATTTAGCTATTGTGAGTGAAGCTGTTATAAATATTCTTATATAAATCTTTTTTTTTAAATTCCTCTAGGGTAAGTATCTAAATGGAACAGCTGAGTCATAGAGAGGTATATAGGTAACTTAAAAAGAATTGACTAGACTGATTTCCAAAGTAGTTGTACCATCTTACATTCCCATCAGCTAACTAAGAGACTTCTGATGGCTCCACATCCTCACCTTCATATTATTGGTGTTTTTAAGTTTAGCCGTTCTATTGGATGTGTACCTCATTGTCTTAATTTGCCTTTCCCTAATGACTAAAAACATCGATTATCTTTTCATATGCTTATTGGCCATTGTATATCTTTCTATAAATTATCTGTTCTATCAGTGCTATGTTAAAGATTTTAGCATACGTGTTTTGTCCTTATTTTGTTAAATTTGTTCCTAAATATTTCTTTATTAATTTTGTTGTAATTTTTAAACTTCATTTTTAATTATTTGTTGTGAATGTTTGCCGTATTGCCGTACTTACTTAAATTTTTGTTTCTGCATTTGGGGGCAATATAATATATATAAATTGAAATTAACATTTTTAGAAGTTTGCTGTGGATTACAGGACAACCTGAACTTTTGTGTAATTTTCCATGTTTCTTGGGGTTGTCTGGTCAAAAGAGCTGAGTATAAATAAGAATGCAGATAAAAATCATAGTCTCTTATTGGTCTCAAGCTTGTAATGTTTTTGTAGCCATGATACTTGAGAATGTCCGCTGTTTTAGCTTATAACTAGGATTAGCCCAAGTCATGCTAGCAAAGAATGGCTGCTGCTTTGAACTTGCGGTTAACTGGTGCCCCAAACCAAAACCATTCATCCTAGCATTTGAAAAGCCCATAACCATAGTCTCATCATCAGTCCATGAAAGCTTAGAAACAGTCTCCTTCAGTTTAAGGGTAGAAAATGAGCAAACCGCTCAAGATAGAATACTAAATCCAGTTCTAATTCTCACAATAAGAATATAAGTGGAGCAATAAAGAAACCATGTAAAGGACACCTGACTGGCTCAGTCAGTGGAACCCTGATCTCAGGGTTGTGAGTTCAACCCCTACTTTGGCATGGAGCCTACTTTAAAAAAAAAAAAGAAAGAAAGAAAGAAAAAAAAAACAGCATAAAAAGCAGATGCTTGACATCCTATATGATGAAATTAAAGACTGACTTTCTTTGTAAGATAGTCTTTTCCAGTAGAGTTTGCCATGATTTCTTCATTTTTAGGCTGAGGCAAATGCTGATTTTTATCTTATTTTATAAAAGTAAGATAATATAACATTTTAATCCCAACTTTTAAAAAAATCTCTAGACTATTGAAAACCAAGAAGAATTAAGAATTCTTGGAGATGAACTTAAAAAGCAACAAGAGATCATTGCGCAAGAAAAGAACCACACCATAAAGAAAGAAGAAGAGCTTTCTAGGACCTGTGAGAAATTAGCAAAAGTTGAAGAAAAGCTAAAGGAAAAGGTGAATCTCTAAAGTTACCTTGCTGGCCATGTTAGATTTCCTGATTAAACTTCTTTTTTTTTTTTTTAAGTTTACTTTTTTTATTTTGAGAGAGGGGGCACAAGCAGGGAAGGGGCAGAAAGAGAAAGAGAGAGAGAATCCCAGGCAGGCTTGGCACTGTCAGCGCAAAGCCCAATGTGGGACTCAAATCCAAAACTATGAGATCATGACCTGACCCGAAATCAAGAATAGGACACTCAACCACCCAGTCACCCCTAAACTTCTTTTTTTTTTTTTTAAATAAATTTTGATTGCAAGAGAGATGAATTCTAGAAATTACATGTATTTCCCAAAGGAACAGATCTTAATGCTAATATTGTGGACAGTTCCAACTCACACCTGGATCTTGACCAATATCCTTTGTGAAGATATATTATCTTAGAGTCTTTAGATGAGAGAGAAGACCTTGATTCATCTAAACTAATCGTGGAATATATTCATCCATAAGAAACTTACTGGGAAGTACCATAGGCCAGGTGTTGTTCTGGGTGCTTGAGATACATCAATCAATAACACATAGCACAAAGATCCTGCCTTTATAAAGATGGGGTAGGCATTCTCTAAAATGAGAGATTTGTGACTGTTACCATCTCTTACATGTTTACAATTTCATGAGTCACTTCTCTTATAGAAGTAAGGTGCTATTGTAATATTTGTATAAGAGATAAGATTCTTGTAATAATTGTACTGCCCCAGTAATTCTAAAATGCACCTACCAAGATCTTTCTGTTTGTCTAAGGTCTGTGCCACATACGTTATAAATAATATATTGTGATTTCCATTGCATTTCTGTGGGTGTTTTTTTCCTAATACGTATTCTCTTAATTCTCCTCCCTTTCACAATAAGCTAATTTAATTTGCTAGAACCTGATATGTTTCATACTCATCCTAAAGAAGTGAAATTTATTGGTTATGTAAAAGCTAATGCCTTAGTGTTTTTATGGGCCGCCCATAAGGACCTTTTGGAAATAAAATTAGATGATCCAAAAAGGTTTTAAGAGATGAGGAATTATAGTTATTTGGCAGCTATACCTGCATATTTAATTAGTCTCTTTTCAAGTTTTTCTCATTTTCTCTTCACTTCTTTGATTAACCTAGTGACAATATATTAGTTTCCTAGAGCCTCTGTATCAAATTACCATAAACTTGGTGGCTAAAAACAACAGAAATTTATTGTCACATTTCTGGATCCTAGAAGTCCAAAATCAAGTTGCTGGCAATACCATGCTCCTTCTGAAGTCTCTAGGGAAGAATCTTTTCTTGCCTCTAACTATCCTTGGCTCCCAGCTGCCTTGGTGTCCAAGGCTTGTAGCTATATCAATCTTATCTCTGCCTCCATCTCTGTGTCTCTGTGTGTCCTTTTTTGCCTCTTATAAGGACACTGTCATTGCATTTAGGGCCCACCCTAATACAGTAGTATTTCTTTTCAAACCTTAATTATATCTGCAAAAACCATATTTCCAAATAAGGTCATATTCTGAGTTCTGAATATACTTGAATTTTGGGTAGGACACTATTCAACCCACTATAGACACTGTGCCTAGAAGGTTACTTTACTTTCAAAGCTGCTTGTCTGTTTACATTGGGGTTGTTGTAGACAGGCTATGATAATGATTATTTTGGTTTGGCAAAGTACATTTTACATAAGACTTTTAAGGGAACATAAGCAAAATGATAATTAAAAATTTTATTTCTCAAGACCCAACAACTACAAGAAAAACAGCTACAGCTTCTTAATGTACAAGAAGAGATGAGCGAGATGCAGAAAAAGATGAATGAATTGGAGGCTGTAAAGAATGGATTAAGGAGCCAAGAATTAACATTGGAACAGGTAGAAATGGAGAGGCTAGAGTTGGCTCAGAAGCTCCATCAAAATTATGAGGAACTGAAATCCATAACTGAGGAAAGAAATGATCTAAAAGAATTACAGGAATCATTTGACATAGAGAGAGAGAAACTTAAAGAATACATAAGAGAACTCGAAGTTACGGTAAGTTATGCCCTTTCCTTTCATCTATTAAATGTTTCTTTGAAACTGAGCCAGTTGGAGAAGGGAGAGGCAGTGTTATGTTGATGTTGTTGTAATATTCTTTAAATTCCACCTCCTAATAAAGGGTCTAGAAACAAAAGAAGAACTAAAAATTGCTCATGTGCATCTCAAAGAACAACAAGAAACTATCGATGAACTAAGAAGAAACATTTCTGAGAAGACAGCTCAAATAATAAAGATTCAGAATGACTTAGAAAACTCAAATACTGAATTGCAAGAAAAGGTTTGTCTCTTCTCTCCTTTGTCCCTTCTTTTTTCTTTTTTTTTTTTTTTTGAAGGAAAGTTAAGCAGTTAAGTAGTGACTGTGTTACAGTTCATTTTTCGTGTAGTGTTTGTTGATTGTCCAATGTGTCAGGCAAGATCCTGGGTTATAGAAATAAAATGGGAACAAGCTGGACAAAATTTCTGTGACCACAGAGCTTACTTTGTAGTGGAAAGACTTAACTGGTAAATAAGCAAACAAATGAACAAGATAATTTTAGATAATGGTAAATGCTATAGAGAAAATGAAACACAGGGATAACTGAACCAAACTATGTTAAAGGCCACCATGTACCAGGCATTGAAACTATGGATATAAATAAGATGCTCTCCCCCCCACCCTAATTTGGGCATATAAAATAATCCCTAAATCCCAATAGGACAAGTTACATGGAATCACTAATGACCATAGGAAAGGGGAATCAATTTGTAAACATAAAGAATATGAGAGGTGGTGTTGGAGGTCATCTGAGAATTAGGCACCATTCATTTATTGAGATATAATCTCAATATGGACAAAGATTTTTCTCAGATAGCATTTGGGAACTAGTATAGAAATGGAGAAGTATGTAACTGACTGAATTAACAGTGTGCTAGTTAGGTATAAGAATTGATTCACTTTAAATGTAAGCTGGAAACAAAGAAAATTATGGCAGAATGTGACCAGCAAAAAGGCCATAAATAGCTTTAGTAGGAATCAAGAGAAAATGAATAAATTGTGAGTTTGTGATCCACAGTAGGCCATGGGCTCAAGATCACTTTTATTTCTAGGGACAGTATTCTTATCTTTTCCCTTTCAAAAATTTTGATAATGATCTCCAGATAGTAACCTTGTTATTTTATGCATATTACAAGATCCCAGTGCTTCATGGGAAACAGGAGCAACTGTCTAATATGAAAGAAGTCAGTATCACTGAGGAAAGAGTGGACGAACTGGAGCTATTGAAAAAACAATCCAAAACCAAGGATTCAATGACCCCTGCATGCATGGAAATGAAAGGACTTGGGTTCCCTGAAAAACTTCCAGAAAGTCATGAAGAAACAAAATCTCTACCTGGTGAAAGAAACAATCTTAAAATGATAGAAGAAGCAGTTCAGGCTGGACAAGACCAGTTGAAAGAAGACATTAGGGAAAGTTTGGCTAAAGTAAGTTTCATCCTTTCCTTCCATTTAATAAGTGTTTTACCAGAATCAAGTCTTTGGGAAAGGAACCACTTGTGTTATAGTTATAATGTTACTGCATGTGTTCTTTAGATGTCTCAATTATGAGGTGGTTGGAAACAGAACTAAAAATTGCTCATAAATACTAAAAAACTATTGAAGTTGAGAGAAAATGTTTCAGAAAAAATAGCTGTCTTCTTAAATATTTAAAATGATTTAGAAAAAACAATGCTAAATTACAAGAAAGGATAAAGCCCAAAAAACTATTTTCTTTCCTTCTTTAAATCTATTCCTGTAGCATCTCATAAGGCAGTTCCTCAATACTTGAGACAGAAATCTGAAAATCACCCTTCCCAGTACCCTTTCCTCCCACTCACTTTATAATCCAAGCTCCAAACCTTGTTGATTTTGAGGTGTGTGTGTGTGTGAGAGAGAGAGAGAGAGAGAGAGAGAGAAGGAAAGAGAGAGAAATCTTCCCTCTTTCTCTCCACATTGCCAACAATGTAATCCAAGCCATTTTTTTCTGTCACTGGCTTTCTGTAGTAGCCTCTTACTGGTCTCCCCATATTCATTCCTTTACTTCTCTAATTCATTCCTCATTCTGATCATTCCTCATTCTGAGCCCAAGCAGTCGTTTGTTCTTAAAACCTTTTTTTTTTAATGTTTATTTATTTTTGAGACAGAGAGAGACAGAGCATGAGTGGGGGAGGGGCAGAGAGAGAGGAGACACAGAATCCGAAGCAGGCTCCAGGCTCTGAGCTGTCAGCACAGAGCCCGACGTGGGGCTCGAACTCACAGACTGCGAGATCATGACCTGAGCCGAAGTCAGACGCTCAACCGACTGAGCCACCCAGGCACCCCTCTTAAAACCTTTTAATAGGAGCATCCGACTCTTGATCTAAGCTCAAGTCATGATCTCACAGTTTGTGAGTTCAAGCCCTGCATCAGGCTCTGCACTGATGGAGCAGAGCCTGCTTGGGATTCTGTCTCTCCTTCTCTCTGATCCTCCCCTAATTGTGCTCTCTCTCTCTCTCTCAAAATAAATAAATAAAATTTAAAAAATTAAAAAATTAAAAAAAAAAAACATTTTAATAGCCTCTTGCTACTCTTCAACTAAAGACCAAAATCCCTCACATGGCCTATGAGGCCCTGGATCCCAGACCTCGACAGTCTCCAGCCTTATTTCTGCTCATCTTACCCCTGCTCATCATGCTCCAGCATTACGCTTCCTCACCTCATGGCTTTCGGGTGTTCTGGTCTCCCTGCCTGCAGCATTTCCCTACCCCCTTGCCTACCTAGTGCCGTCATCCTTCATGTCTCAACCGAAGCTTTCCGTCCCCAGGAAGCCCTTCCTAACCTCTCAGGGTCAGTTAGGTTGCCACATACCCTGCAAGAACCCAGCACCTCTATTTGGCAAGATTTGGCATAATATCTATCTTTCCCTCTAAAGTGTCAATCTCAAAAAGACAAAGGTCATATAAGTCTCATTTACCCTTTTCTCTCTAACCTCTGATAGGATACTGACAGCACAGTGAGCCCTCAGCAAAGAAGTGCTCAATCCCTGAGTGACGATGAGTTGGGAGGTGGAAGGAATGCTCTGTAATGAGCCACTGAATCCTGACTTCACTGGTTTAGAAACTCTCCTGATCTTTCTCCGAAAGTAAAACAAAGTATCTTTGGATGTCAATTCTGTTGTTTTATGATTCTTTTAAGATCCAAGAGGCTCAAGACAAACAAGAACAGTCCTTCAATATGAAAGAAAAAGACGATGCAACTGAGAAAATAATGAGCGAGATGGAGCATCTGAAGGGGCAGCTCAAAGCCGCAGAGTCAGCACTGCAAAGAATGGACATGGAAAAGCTCGAGATGTCCGAGAGGCTTCTGGAAAGTTGTGATGAATTGAAATGTGTAACTAAGGAGAGAGATCACATACAAAGGCTGAGAGACGTTCTTCAGTCCGAAAGCAACCAACTCAAAGAAAACATGAGGGAAATCATAGCTAAGGTAGGTTTCATCCTTTTCCCATGTGCTTTTTTTTTTTTAACTTTCATACGCAGATATTTTTGTGAAAACTAAACCTTGGAAAAAAGAGAGTATAATGGTTGTAATGTTTCTGTAAATTTCTTAACATTTCCTCTAATAACGAAGCACCTGGAAACTGAAGAGGAACTGAAAGTTGCTCATCGTCACCTGAAAGAACAGGAGGAAACTGTTGATAAGCTGAGAGTGAATCTTTCTGAGACAGAAAATGAGCTGTCCAGCCTTCGGAAGGAGTTAGAAACAACCAATGATGAATTACGGAAAAAGGTAAATTGGGGCTGAAGGAAGTGTAGGAAAAAACCTGAGGGAGCTGGTTAACTGAGTTACAGAAGCTACTTTTGCATTCTAAATTGTTATGAAGAACATCGCGGGTGCTTTTCCTTTGAAAACGAAAACATATATATGTATACACACATACAAACACACGCATGTAAAAGCACATTTACGTGTATGTATATTTTAGCTATTAACTTATTATTTTAAGATCCAAGAGCTTCATGGGAAGCAGGAACAATTTATTAGCCCCAAAGAAACCAGCGAGACTCAGGACAAAATGAGTGAACTGGAGCAATTAAAGGAGCAACTCAAAGTCAAAGATTCATCACTACAGAGTATAGAAAGTGAGAGGCTCAAGTTGACCAAGAAACTTCAGGAAAGTCAAGATAAAATAAAAACTATTATTAAGGAAAGAGATGAACTGAAAAGGGTGCAGGAGGCCCTTCAAACGGAGAGAGACCAACTCAAAGAAAACATTAAAGAAACTACAACTGAAGTAAGTTTCCTTCTTCTAATGATCTTTTGAGGTACGAAAATAGTGGTAAAGTGGTTAACGGTGGTATTCACTATTGCTTATTAATTTCTAGCCAATTATAAAGGGACTGAAAATCAAACAGGAACTAAAAACTACTGTTATTCTTTTGAAGGAGTACCAGGAAACCATTAGTACAAGGACTTTTTCAAAGACAGATCAAGAAGCAAGTATTCAGAAAGATTTAGAAAATTCAGATGCTGAATCACAAGAAAAGGTAGGTCTTGTGAAGTTGGAAACTGACATCTGATTGTTGTATTCCTCATATCCCTGTGGAAGAAAATAGTACATACATTAGATAAGATGTAAAGATGGTTTACTTGATTTAGAAACATTTCCTCCTTTTCCTAAAAATTTCTGCCTATGTCCTAACGTTTTGTTTTTTTCTCAGATTCAAGAACTTCAGCAAAAAGAATATCAGCTTCTTAATATGAAAGCTGTCTATGAGACTCAGGAAAAAATGTGTGAAACAGAACAGTTGAAGAACCAATTTGAGACCCAAAAGTCAACTCTGGAAAATATAGAAATGGCGAATGTAAGGTTAACTCAGAGACTTCACGAAAACCTTGGAGAAATGAGATCTGTTACAGAAGAAAGAGATGACCTTAGGGGTGTAGAGGAGACTCTCAGAATAGAGAGAGACCAGCTCAAGGAAAACCTGAGAGGAACCGCAGTCAGAGCGAGTTACTGCTCTTCCCCCATCCAGTAAACATGACACGGTGTCCTAAAGGAACCACAGGCAATAGGGTTGGTAGGAGTGTAAAACTGGTCCAACCTTAGGGAAAGTTGGAGGAAGGGATGTTTGATAATATCTTCCAAATATTTTAAAAAGTTTATTCATCGACCCAAAAAGCCCAGTTGTAGCTACTTATCCTACACAACATTAACACAATTGTGCAAAGATATCTATAGAAGAACATTCATTGCAGAAAGTTGTAATAACAAAGCAAAGCAAATCACAAAAACCAGGGAAAATGCTAACTGTCCATTAGCAGGGAACTGGTTAATGAGTGCAGCCCACTCAGACCATAGATAGGCCATGGATAGAGAATGAGGCAGCGCCGTGGTGGTGATTTGGAAGTATCCTCCTGGGGAAGGGGTAAGCTGTGGATTAATGTATCTAGCACGTATTGACGTTTAAGAGTAACTTAGAGGATGCGGCCTAAAAGGGTGGAAGGCATATTTATCTCTTACCCTCCCTCCATCTTTCTACACGCTGTTTCCAATTTTGTTACTCTGAAAAATCATTTTCCTTTCTCTAATGACAAAGGACCTGGAAAAACAAGAGGAACTGAGAATTGCTCGCATGCATGTGAAAGAGCACCAGGAAACTATTGATCAACTCCGGGGCATCGTTTCCGAGAAGACAGATGAAATATCACGTATGCAAACGGATTTAGAAAACATAGATATTTCCTTAAAAGCACAGGTATAGTTTTTATTTGAGAGTTTATATTAGGTCCTTTGTGTAAAGAAACAGGATATGAATTAGCCTAAAATCAAAGACAAAGATTTGCCTGCTTAATCTAGAAAGTATTATTTATTGGGCACCTGGGTGGCTGTTGGTTAAGCATCCAACCTCAGCTCAGGTCATGATCTCACAGTTTGTGGGTTCAAGCCCAGCGTCGGGCTCTGTTTGACAGCTCAGAGCCTGGAACCTGCTTCAGAGTCTCTGTCTCCCTCTCTCTCTGCCCCTCCCCCACTTGCGCTTGCCCTCTCTCTCTCTCTCTCTCTCTCAAAAATAAACATTAAAAAAAAGTTAAAAAGAAAGTATTATTTATCAATATCAATCTATATTTTAATTTATTGTATGATTATCTCAAGATCCAGGAACTTCAGAAAAAAGAACGTCAACTTCTTAAGGTAAAAAATGATCTCAGAGAAAATATGTATCAAACAGAGCAATTGAAGAAGCAATTAGAGGCCCAGAATTCAACCTTGGAAAGTGTAGAAACTGAGAAGTTAAGGCTGAGTCAGAAACTTCATGAAAACCTTGACGAAATAAAATGTGTGACTGAGGAAAGAGATGGCCTAAGAAGAGCAGAGGAAACCCTTAGGATGGAGCGAGACCAGCTCAGGGAAAGCCTCAGAGAAAAAGAGGCTAGGGTAAGTTACTCTTACTCTGCTGGCGAGTACGTGTGTGTTTTCCTGACGGCAGTGAACCATGCTTTGGTGCGAGTGAACTGATGGCACCTTTTGCAAAGGCAGGTGATTTGGTATTGCTCTTCAAAACTTTTAATTCTGTAACCAGTATTTTCTTTGTGGACTTCATCATACATGTATATTTATACACGTACACAAACACACATACATCACAAGGTGTCCATTGTCGCAATTTGTAGTAAAAATTGGGAAACAATCTAAATGTCCATCAGAAGGAAACTGGCTAGGTAAATATGTCAGAATACTATGCAACACAATTTAAAAAAAAAAAAATGAAATAGATTTGGATGTTCTAATTTGGAAGCCCAAATAGCTCTTAGAGGGAAAAGCAAACTGTAGAATAGTATATGTATCATGTGTTTGCCTCTCAAAGTAGGAGTAGGCTATGGGGAAGTGAGGACAAGGAAAGGGAGGAAGGGAAAGCTTGTAACTTTCTAACATCTAAGATGTAGAATAAGAAGTAATAGTTTTATTATTTCTACTAAGAAAATATCACTTTCATAAAAAAAATACTAGTTAATATTAAGCTATGTCACCATTCTTAAAATTTCTCTAATAACAAAGGACCTGGAAAAACAAGAGGAACTAAGAATTGCTCGCACGCGTGTGAAAGAGCACCAGGAAACTATTGATCAACTCCGGGCATTGTTTCCGAGAAGACAGATGAAATATCACGTATGCAAGTGGACTTAGAAAATTCAAACGCTAAATTACAAGAAAAGGTATGAAGAAGGTGCTTGTTTAGGTATTTGGTTTACTTGTGCCTAAACTCGTGTGGGGATGTGAAACGGTTTAACCACGTTGGGAAACATCCTGACGGGGTTTACTAATGCCGGACGTCCACCCGCCTGTGGCTCTGCGTTTCTATTTCTTGGATGTGTACCTGGTAGAACAGAGTGCATGCTTTCACATAAAGCTGGGTACGAGAGTGTTCAGAACAGTTCTACTCGTAACAACAGAAAATGGAAAACAAGTGAAATGTCTGTCAACAGGAGAACGGATAAATACATTGTGATTTTTAAGTTTGAAAGCAGGCAAGTCTCTGCTAGGATGAAAAAAGTTCAGAATAGTGGTTAGCTCTAGGAGGGGGCACACAGGCACCTTAAGGGTGCTAGACATGTTTTACGTTTTTATCTGGGCTGTAATCATATAGGTGTATACATATATCGAGAATAAGTTAGCAATACACTTAAGGTTAGTGTAGTTATTATGTATATTATACTTCAAAAGAAAATAAATTTTGTGTGGAATTACACAAAATATTAACGAACGACATAGGAAAATTATTGCCGTAATCAATTTAGAAACTATTCTTTACCCTTCCCTTAAAAACTGTCTGTATCCTAACATGTTATTTTATGATTATCTTAAGATTCAACAACTTAAGGCAAATGAACATCAACTTTTTAAGTTAAAGGAAGATGTCAGCGAGACACAGAAAAAAATGTCTGAAATAGAGCGATTGAAGCACCAATTCAAGGACCAGACTTTAACTCTGCATAAAATAGAAATGGAGAACTTAAATCTGGCTCAGCAGCTTCATGAAAACCTTGAAGAAATGAAATCTATAACAAAAGAAAGAGATCAGCTGAAATTGGAGAGAGACCAGCTCAAGGAAGACCTACAGAAAACCATAGCTAGAGTGAGTTGGACTCTTTCTACCTATCCAGTAAACGTGTTTTTAATATAAGAAGCTTCCTTCTTTGGAAATAAATAATAACTGTTGGTGAAAATGTAAATGTTATAAACTTTCAGGGAGACAGCTTGACAGTGCCTTGTTAAAGATTTGTTAGCATATATATCTGCTACAACGATTCCACTTTGTAGGAATTTATCCTACCAACATATTCACACATTCGGGCAGAAATACAGCAGCGTTCACTACAACACTGTCTGTGCTGACAAGTCTGAGAGCAATGCAAGTGTCCACCAATAAGGCCCTGGCTAAGTGGGGTTCATCCGTATGATGGAGGGCCCTCTGCCTGTGGTGGTGATGTAGAATGACGTCCAAGTGGCATGAAAGAAAGGAAAGCAGTTGGCAGAGTTCAACAGGAAACCCAGCTAGGATGAGTGAGGCAAGGGACAGGGACTTGGCGTTACAGCCTTCTGTACTGCTCTCGTCGGGGGGTGATGGGCTGCTTGTTTTTGGCTGTAAGCATGCATTTTTTAAGGTTTTGTTTAACTAGTTCATGATTAACAAAAGCTAATGTGCCTCTACGTCATCATATTTCTTAATTTCTTCTAATAATGAAGGATCTGGAAACACAACGAGAACTAAAAATTGCTCATATGCATTTGAAAGAACACCAAGAAACTATTGATAAATTTAGGGAGAGAATTTCAGAAAAGACAACTCAGATTTCAAATATTCAAAAGGATTTAAATAAATCTAAAGATGAATTACAGAAAAAGGTACACGTTGTTTTTGTTCTTTGGGGAGTAACTATGTCCAAAATCCCTTGTGGAAAGAGAAAGAATATAGATACAGACATTTAGATGGTAGATATAGACGTACATATATAACAAATAGACACAGGAATTCTTTTTGCATTCTAACTTGTTTTATAATTATCTCAAGATACAAGAACTTAAGAAAAAAGAGCTTCAACTTCTTAAAATGAAAGATGTCAATAAAGCCCATAAAAATATAAACAAAATGGAACGATTGAAGCAGCAGTTTGAGGCCCAAACTTTATCTATGCAAAGTGTGGAAATGGATAACTTATACTTGACTAAGAAACTTCATAAAAGACTTGAAGAGCTAAGAATCGTAGCTGAGGAAAGAGATGAACTAAAGAGGATAAAAGAATCCTTGCAAATGGAAAGAGATCAATTCAGAGAAAAGTTCAGAGAAAGGATAGCTAGAGTGAGTTCAGAATCTTCCCTGTCTCGTAACTGTAAGAATCAAGCTTTTTTTTTTTTTTTTTTTTTTTTTTTTGACAAAGGGAACAATTTGGTTTTTTGTTGTGGGGTTTTGGGGTTTGTTTTTTGTTGATTTTGGTTTTTTTCTTTTCTTTTTGTAAACTTCTACAAACAGTGAAGGATGATGGGAAAACTATTACTATAAATTTTCACACAAATAGAAAATATAGTTTTAAAAGAAGCCAATATATTTTTCAGAAAATACCATTTATTTTTAAGAAAAGATTTGTTACATAAGGCAGACTGTTTTCTTTAATAAAATTTTTTTTATTTTTACAATAGTTTATTTTCAAATTGGTTTACATATAACACCCAGTGTTCATCCCAACACGTGCCCTCTTTAATGTCCGTCACCCCCTCTCCCCCCTCCCTCACCCCCCTCACCTTCCTCACCCTCAGATTGTTCTTAGTCTTTGAGAGTCTCTTATGTTTTATCTCCCTCCCTCTCTGTGTCTTTTTTTCCTTTCCCCTCTTCCCCTCCCCCTGGTTTTTGCTTAGTCTCACAAAGTCCACCTATTCGTGGAAACATATAGTATCTGTCTTTTGCTGACTGACTTATTTAATATAATTTTTAAAAGGGTTTTTAAACCAGGAAATGGCATTATCCTTAATGAAGAAATATTTGAAGGATTAGATCTGTAAAAGAGTAAGTGAGCCGTTTCTCTGCCTCTACATGACAGAGTTTTAGACATAGGCTCTTCCCTTCCCTCAGTTGGAGAAGTGGCCAGACACACAGAGTAAAGAAGTTCATCCAGTAGGACTGTAGGTATTCAGAATCACATGTCTCAAAAACCCCAGTTGAGCCCTCTAGAGAATAACATAAAATTCAGACAAATAAGAAATTGTATGAAATCTATAAGAAATCTTTTTTTATTTCATAATTCAGCAATAGAGCAGAAGACCATATCATCTGCAACATTAATAGAAACACGAGACACTTGACAATCATCGTTGTGTGGACCCTAGCGAAATTTATAAAAAGATTTTCATTCATTCAACAAATATTTATTAAATAGCTGTTCTTCTAAGTACTGTAGCGAACAAATGGGAGGAAAGGTTTTGTGTTGTACTCAGAAGTCCAAGATGTAACAAGATGTGCATTTTCTATTCCAAGGTGCTGGGAAGAGTCCAAACAGACAGATTTCAGGTGGTTTTTGGTAGCGTATTACTTGGCAGCAATTCAAAGACCAATTCTAATTCAGAGACTTGGAATAGTAGGAACCAGATATAAATCTAAAATCTAATTTGCAGTTTTGATGATTACGGAAATAAATCCTATCTCCAAAACATATGTGGTTCTTCCGCATTTTTTCTCAATGAGTCAAGGCCACTCACTACAATAATTAGTGGTACTATTACTCATTTTCTGACCATTTGTCACTTTGTTTTTGAGTTCCAAGTGTATAATTCCATTATTGAAATGATGTGAAAAAATGTAATTGGAAAAGTATGTGGACATTAAATGTGTATGTGGTTATAATTGAAGCCTTGCTTCTTTCTTCGTATCAAAGCAGGACCAACAGGACCATAAAGAGGTAGTGAAATGTGAAAAGAAGTTACAATGTAATGGAAAACACCACCTCACAGAAAGCCTGAGAGACAAGTGCTCTAGGATAAAAGTAAGTGTCCCATGTTAAGATTACAAATAAGTATTGGTACCTTTAGGAAGGCCTAGAATGGAATCAAAGGAACCTCTGTGGGGTGACTAGATCGCACTCAATGTTTTTTTTTAACTTTATAATCTAGTATAGGTATGCTTGTGTACACATATGTGTATACATAAACACACAAAATGGTGGGGGGGGGCAGGGAGTGTGATTTTAGGACCCCACTGGAAAGGTGATATTTGAGCAAATACCTGAAAGAGATAAAGGATTAAGCCATATAGCTATCTGGGGGAAGAACAGAGTAAGAAGAGAGAATAGCAAGTAAAGGTTCCTGAGGCAAAGCTTGCCTGGTAGATTCTAGGAACATCAAGAAAGGAGAAAGCTAGTAAGAAATGAGGTTAGAAAGTTCATGGGGAAGATGCAAGCTGTGCAGCCTTGAAAGATCTTTGCGTTTTAGTCTGAGCGAGATGGAGATTAACTGAAGAGTTCTGACCACAAGAGAGACATGATCTGGCTTACATTTTAGAGGGATGACTCTGATTGTCGTGTTGGAAATAAACAGAATGGAACAGGAAGAGCATTTGAGAGAAAAATTTCAATAATCCAGGCAAAGATGATGGCGGCTTGGCTCAGGGAGGAATCAGTGGAGTAGTGCAAAATGTTTGGGTTCTGAATATGTATTGAGGGAAAAAGCCAACAGGATTTACCGCCATTCCTATTAGAGTACAACATCCCTAAAGATGTGTGTTTTTTATGGCTACATCACTTAGCACATTCCTAATGGAATATGTATTTATTCAAAGTACAAATGAATGACTACACGGTGCTGCTGCATACCATAATATGATTCATACTGAGACCAAAGGCAGGAGATAAATGAACAGCTAGCTTTTCCTTAAGTTACTAAAAAGGAAGCTCATTATTGTCATAAGCCCCTTGTTCTATTATTTAGCACCCTGAATTAAACATGTTATTGTTATATGGCTATAGCGATTTGTACTACTGTGTTCTCCTACCTGCGCTTTGACCAGTGCGTCGCCTGTCTGGCTTCTAGTCATTTGTGCTTATAGGCCAGGCTTGAGTGTCTTTCATACACTAGGCACTATACCAGTGCTTTACCTCATGAGATACTTTTTATTACTCCATTTACAAGGAAACTGAGGCTTGGAGAGGAAGTTTAGTAGTTGCCCAAGGTCACATAGTAGGTTGGTAGAATCAGGACATGAAATCAAGTGTAAGTTTAAAATTTGAGTGAAGAAACATTTTTACAAATATAATTTTATTTCCCTTGAGCTATAACGTCTGTGTATATTTCATAGATTACATAGATATGGATATCATATTTACTTTCCCCTAGAAAAGTTTATGGGACTCAGAGTCTTTTTTGTTTTGGGAAAATGGCTCAATGATATCTGTAGTTAGGAAGTAGCAGAGACAGAACCTGAATTCTAACTGGTAAAAGATCAGAAAACTCAGATTCTAGGCAGAGAAATAGAAACGTGTAAAGAGGCTATACCAAGCCAACAAAGAGTTTGATTCTTCATCACTTGTTTTACCAGCAAACTCACACAGCCTGCTGTGAACATGAGCCAGCATTCCGTCTTGAACTGTAATATATACTAGATTGAATTCACTCAAATTTATCTTGAGTTTAATGAGATGGTCATTTAAATCATAAATGCTTAAAGGACTAAAAGAAAATATATCAAAATGGTAACAGGAATTGTTTCTGGTTTTCTGTGTTATATTTAAAATTTTTTAATTTTCACACTAATTAAATAGTATTTCTGTAATCCAAAATCAACAATAAGAGTTCCCCCCCTTTTCTTAACACAAAGGTCTGAATTTGTTTCTGCATTACAGAAAATATTAAGCATAAGTTTTGTTAAAATTCTACGTCAAGGACTATTTTTCTTATATTAGGATGAGTTGTTAAACTAAATGAATTCTAAATTTCCTTAGGAGCTTCTGAAGAGATACTCAGAGATGTGTAATCATTATGAGTGCTTGGATAGACTGTCCCTTGACTTGGAGAAGGAAGTTGACACCCAAAAAGAGCTTTCAATTAAAGTGAGAGCAAACCTCTCACTTCCATATCCACAGATCAAACAAATTCAAAAACTTCTTACTGCAAACCAAAGATGTTCAATGGAATTCCACAGAGTCATGAAGAAACTTCAGGTACTACCTTTTTTAGTAATATCTTTGTAAATATTGCTGTAATTAGTTTTAACATCAGTGTATTTAAGTCCTACTTTGGGAGTTGGCATATTTTCTATTTAGTGTATTTACTACCGAATTACAGGTTACGTGGGTCTCAAAATAGTATGCAAGCAAGATCTGCTATGCATCTAGGACCTGTTCATTCAACTAAACTCAAGCTCTCCCTGTGAGCCTAGATACTACCAAGGTGCTCAGGAGACAGATAGGAATAACATCTCAGTTATCTCCTGGTCTAGTGCGTGAAGCAGACACATGAGCAGGTAGTCTAAGTGTGGTGATAAGTGTCACACATGCGGATTGTGTGACATACCAGATAAAGAGTCACAGAAGATGAGACTGCAGTAGAAGCTGCACCTGAGCAATAATAAGCAATCATAATTCTCGGAGTTCCTCTTGCAGATGATGGGGAACCACTGGACAGTTATTTTAAGTAGTGGCAGTAGCATGATCGTACCATTTTAGCTATGAAAAACAATGAGTTTGTGGCAGAGGGAAGAGACAAAAAGCAGTTACAGTAGTAACTGCAGATGAGATACTGTAGGTGACTGTTCTACCAGAAAAGGATTCATAGGGATGGGAGGACAAAAGAAATTAAAGAAATATTCAGCAGCTTGAGCCGCCTGTGTGGCTCAGTTGGTTAAGCGACTGACTCTAGATTTCAGCTCAGGTCATGATCTCACGGTTTGTGAGATCGAGCCCCACATTGGGCTCTGCACTGACAGCACGGAACCTGCTTTTCTCTCCTTCTCTTTCTGCCCCTCCCCCAC
Organism: Paguma larvata; assembly: GCA_030068075.1. Taxonomy (NCBI): domain Eukaryota; kingdom Metazoa; phylum Chordata; class Mammalia; order Carnivora; family Viverridae; genus Paguma; species Paguma larvata. The sequence continues at coordinate 113,124,291 of CM057823.1, forward strand.
TCACTCATGCTTGCTGTCTTGCAAAATAAATAAATTTAAAAAAAAATAAAGGTTTGGAATTCATCAGCTTATAGATGCTAGATAATATAACATGTGTGAGTAAGGTCACCCAGAAACCATAGTAGAAGAATAAGAGCCTTGGGATAAGAAGAGAGCTCTAGAAAAGATAAATTTTCAAGAGTCAGAAGCAGAAAAGACAGCAACACGTGGGTTTGAAGTCGGAAACATCAAAGGAACAGAAAATAAATCAAGCAAAAGTGCTGTTGCTCAAGTCAGTAGAGGGCAACATGTCAAAGATGCCGTGGTCGAGAGTGTCAGATACATCAGACAGCCAGAATAGGAACCCAAGAGAGGCCCTCAGTCTGTTGACTAATAGTAAGAGCTCATTAGTGACCTTTCTCAGAGCAGTTTTAGTTGAGCCGTTAGGGAAATGGCCAGATTATAAGAGGCTAAGGAATAGTGGAAGACCGAGGAAGGAGGGAGTGGTGTTTGTCTTTCCTAGGTAGTGTGCCTCTCAGGCCCTGATATTCCTTTTTTTTTTTTAAGTTTATATTTATTTTGAAAGAGGGAGTGTATGTGTGTGCAAACAGAGGAGGGGCAGAGAGAGAGAGAGAGGGAGAGAGAGAGAGTCCCAACCAGGCTCCGCACTGCTAGCACAAAGCCTGACACAGGGCTTGATCCCACTAACCATGAGATTGTGACCTGAGCCGAGATCAAGAGTTGCGTGCTCAACCGACAGGGCTGCCCAGGTGCCCCAGGCCCTGAAATTTTTCCACAAATCCTGCCAATGAGTTATCCAGAATTTATCCAGGAGATCCGTGGAACATATGGCATTCAAATTATTGTTACCTTGATGCCAAACATGTAACTACACGCGAGAAGTACATCTAGAGGCTGGCGCACTCATATCGGTTACCCCGTCAAGGCAGGCAGGACAGGATGGTGAAAATGAAACTCAAGCATCTAGCTGGGAAACCTGGGTGATTGGTAGAGAAAGGTGAGTTTGTAGGGAAAGAGATTATGTTACCTTTTAACATTAAATCTAAGGTAATTGTTGGACATCTGTGAGATGTATCCAGTAGGGGTTCCGAATTAAGGAGCTTGAAGTCTGGAAGTTCTTCTCCCAGGATACTGTGAGGAGAAAACTGGGGATGGAGAGGCTCTTTCTTTCTTCCTCACTTACCAAAGGTCAACCAGAGATGCCATCCCACCTCTTAGCCTTGAGGGCTTAAAACTTCCTCTAAATGTAATAAAAAGTTCATTTCCCGATTTGTTTAATGTTCTCTACAAGTATGTGTTAAGCCATGTTACAAAGATAAAAGAAGAACAACATGAATCCATCAATAAATTTGAAGTGGTTTTTATTGATGAAGTGGAGAAGCAAAATGAACTGCTAATTAAAATACAGCACCTCCAACAAGATTATGATGTGCCATCCAGAGAATTAACAGACCTTAAACTGAGCCAGAATATGGATCTACATATTGAGGTATAATTTATTTAAATGCTTTCATTAGATCTTAAGCCTTTATATCACATGAAGAAGGTACCTTTTCATGTGCTTAGAGCCATTTTCATTTTCCAGAAATTAAAAACAGGTTGCAGAGTGACAGGTGGCCTGATGTAAAGAGTGCCACATAATGGACTAACCTCCTTTTCCAGGACTCCACAGATGAAGGAAAGAGATTTAGTACCACCAAGTGGGAATTTATAGAACCCCAGAATAAGTTTGCAAATGCTTTCTAAACCTGTGGATCTGTGGCTGGGAGTCAGGAACAGTTTTATTGCAACAATTCCACATGGAGTGCCTTGCTCTCACCCAGCAGTGTGAGGCTGGCATCCAACTCCCAACATGTATGTGAGGCCTGAGTGCACAGAAAAGCTACATGCAGAAGCACTTGTGTATTGTGGTTATTGCTCACAGATAGTTTTGACAGGTTTTAATTCTAACAGGCAGAATTCATGGATATTCCTCAGCCTATACTGCCAAACTTTTATTATTCAAATCACTAGAATAAAGTATTAAATTAGAATTACATTTCTAATGTAATTAGAATAAATTGTAAAGAATTATATTTATTTCAAAATATTAAGAATGAAAGTTCAGTACGGTATTTTCCCCTTTTTATGATCTCCGTGTGATATTTAGATGAAAACTTTCCTAATGTCCAGGCAATTAAAAACTTATTTTTCACACAGGAAATTCTCAGAGATCTTTCAGAAAATGACTTCCACAGCATAAAGGCTGAATTTCAACAAGTGCTAAGTAATAGGAAAGAAATGACCCAGTTTTTGGAAGAATGGTTGAATACTCATTTTGACATAGAAAAGCTTAAAAATGGCATCCAGAAAGAAAATGATAGGATTTGTCAAGTGAATAACTTCTATAATAACAAAATAATTGTAAGTAATGAATTTTTTTTGTACTACCTCATTCTTTTTGTTGTTTGCTCTAATTTTTCTACCTCTTTCTTTAAAAAGACTTAGAGCAACTTAGGTACACTTTCTGTAATTTTTTTTTTTTAATGTTTTATTTATTTTTGAGAGACATAGAGCACAGCGTGAACAGGGCAAGGGCAGAGAGAGAGGGAGACACAGAATCGGAAGCAGGCTCCAGGCTCTGAGCCGTCAGCACAGAGCCCGACGCGGGGCTCGAACTCACAGACCATGAGATCATGACCTGAGCTGAAGTCGGCCGCCCAACCGACTGAGCCACCCAGGCGCCCCCACTTTCTGTAATTTATTTATATATGCTTAATTTTTTTATTTGAAGAAAATTGTGTAAAACATGTTCTTCCTCTCGCATGTTATGTATGCTTCCTTAAGATAATTAAAGATAATCAACTTACACTTTTAAAGAAGATAAAATTAGAAGGCCTGGGAGGCTTAGTCAGTTAAGCATCTGACACTTGGTTTTGCTCAGGTTACGATCTCACGGTGTGTGAGTACGAGTCCCACCTCAGGCTCTGCGCTGACAGCACAGAGCTTGCTTGGGATTCTCTCTCTCTCCCCTCTCTGTTCCTTACCTGCTTGGGCGTGTTCTCTCTCTCAAAATAAATAAACTTAAAAAAAAAAAAAAAAAAGGTAAAATCTTGGGGTGTAATAAGCAGTTTCCACTTATGAAATCTCGAATCCTCTTTCCTTTCTCAGTTCTCACTGCTTCTGCAGGAACGGAGCCTTTTCCCCCCATAGCCTCAGACAGAGTAAGACATGAGCCCATTGCTGGGCTACAGGCAGCAACTGTGGTCATGCCATAGACAAGCCTGGCCAGCTCCTTGACGGAGGCCTCGTTTGCTTTCCCACTTGGTGCTATCACCACCGGATGCACCGAGCCTTCCACTCTGAGGTTCAGATGTGGTTTGTATCACTGTTCCCGAGGTGACTGACTCCACTGTATGGATTCACAAGAACCAACATTGCTGAAGATCATTTTTGTTAATTTGTTGTACTTTCCACTGATGAGGATATTCATTCTGCTCTCTGCAGTAATCCCTATCTCTATAACTGGTAAAATATGCAGTAATCAGAACGTTGCTTGCATACATGAACTGGAGCAAGGGGAGCTAGATTAATACCATAGCTTCTAAGATCGATTTTATGTTTCATATGTTTGGGCAGTTCTGTCTTAACACTTCAGTTTTATCTGGAAACTATACTTCAATCACACTGAAATATAGATAATCTTCTCAAAAAATGTTTTCCTGTGGAGAGTCATTCCCATTTGTTAAATACCTCAAGCTGGCAGAATACTAAATGAGCTATTTCAGGGGGGAAGAATCCACAATCAACAGAGGAAAATATAAAACCAATATTTGGCTAAGATAATCCCCACATAATTCCCCATATAATTTTTTCTTTTACTATTGAGGACCCAGCTGGGAGTAGAAAGTAGGGATTCCTACTGTGTGGATGAGCATAGTTATGTGGCTTCTTCCAGCACCTTCAGAATAGGAATCGATAACCTCGTATGGGTGTGAGGCCAGTAGCCTAGAACCCAGGAGAGTCCAGGGCGCCAGCAAGAACGCAACGAAGTTAGCATCCAAGCCTCCTACACGTGCCTTAAAGCCACAAAGTTCTAGATAAGGCCAATAAGGCATTCATGATGAGAGCATAAAGTACGTCCCATAAGAATTAGGAAGTAAAACGATATGAGTAATTTCAGAGTTAGCCAGGGTACTCATTGACTATTATTTCCTGCACAGAGACACGAGATTTTCAGATTAATTACCAAAAGTCAGTGAACTGTTTTCCCTGTAAACATTGAGATTTGAAATGAAACAGGAAAATAGATCGCTGTTAAGTTTATTGAATATGCTCTGCTATTACATGTCAGTTAATGATTGTATAGAACATTATAAATATCGTAATACAGGAGCACAGTCAGTTAAGCGTCTGAGTTGGGCTCAGGGTATGATTGCCTGGTTCCTGAGTTCGAGCCCCGCTTCGGATCGTTTGTCCCCCTCGCCCCACTTGTGCATGCATGCTTGCACGCACTGTCTCTCTAAGATAAGTAAACATTTAAAAAATTAAAAAATAAAAAAAAGTCATAATACATAATAACTTTGACCTGTACAGTTTTGCAGGTTCCTCTCCATAATGTTAGCACTGATCTAATAAAGTGAGATTTATCATCCTGCAAATCAATATGAACCCTCTCCCGTCCTTATTTTTTATTCTCAACATCCAGCATCTTCTGAAATTTTAGGAACTGATGCAAACCACAAAGAATGTTCATTCTTTTAAAGTACTGTTCTAGAATGTTCTAAATAATTAATTTCAGTATATGCCTTGTCCCAGAATTCTAATAGTTTTCATAGTATTTTTTATATGTAATTCATTTCAGAGTTATAATAGTGTTTTACTATTCAATAGGCTATAATGAATGAATCTACAGAGTTTGAAGAAAGAAATGCTACCATAACTAAAGAATGGGAACATGACCTGAAGTCAGTGAAAGAGAAAAACGAACAACTATTTAAAACCTACCAAACTTTGAAGATCTCCCTGACGTCTGGTGTCCGTGTTAATCCTGTTACAGAAGAAAATAAGAATCTTCACGTTACATCAAGAGCCACACAACTAACTACAAAGGTAGGTGATTTCTTATGAGACATTTTTCAATTTGCAGATTGATCACAGAGTTAAAGATGCATTTTATGTAACATTTCAGAGCAAAATTATAGTATAATTTTATATATAAATATATAATATAAAATTCTAATATATATATTAGAAAAAGTGGGGCATGTTTGTGTGTGTGATGCGCTTGTTTTTTTTTTTTTTAATGTTTTATTTATTTTTGAGAGAGAGAAAAAATGAGCAGGGGAAGGGCAGAGGGACAGAGGATTGAAAGCGGGGTCTGCACTGACACCAGTGAACTGATGCGGGCTCAGACTCATGAACCGTGAGATCATGACCTGAGCTGAAGTCGATGCTCAACTGACTGAGCCACCCAGGTGGCCCAATCGGCTTGTTCTTTAAATATAGTTCTATTGTGTCTATCACTCAAATAACTACAGAACTATATATTATATGAGATCTTCCCTTTGAATTATAAAGCAGAAGTAACTCATAGCTTAATTTGATTAAGAGATACATATACCTCCTCAGGTGCTATTACTGTACACTATAAATTTCTTCAATCATGTAACTTTTTTTTTATTTATTTTGAGAGAGAAAGAGAGACCATGAGCAGGGGAGGGGCAGAGAGAGAGGGAGGGGAAGCCGAGAGAGAATCCCAAGCAGCTTCACATTGTCAGCACAGAGCCTGATGCAGGGTTCAAATTCACAAACTGCAAGATCATGACCTGAGCCAAAACCAAGAGTCAGATGCTTAACCGACTGAGCCACCCAGGTGCCCCACAATCATGTAACTTTTCATTAAACTATAATCTATGTCTGTATATAGAACTAGCTTAGAGGGCTAGTGCAATTCAGCTTTTCTCCAATTATCATCAAAGTCTTTAATATTGGCTTATGTTATATCAAAATTAAAATGGAAAAGGCTAAAAATATAACAAATGTCTTATGCAGATTAACCTGCATCCAAGAATCAATATGTTATTTGAATGATTCACTCATAGGGGCACCTGAGTGACTCAGTCAGTTAGGCATCTGAATTCAGCTCAGGTCATGATTTCACAGCTCATGGGTTCGAGCCCCACATCGGGCTCTGTACTGACAGCTCGAAGCCTGAAGCCTGCTCAGATTCTGTGTCTCCCTCTCTCTGCCCCTCTCCTGCTTGCACTCTTTCTCAAAAATAAAAAAACATTTAAAAAATAAATTTGAATGATTCAACTATTTTATTACCTAGCCTTATTTGGGAATCTGTGAAGCAAACATCCTATTTTATTTTATTAGCACACAAAATGACTTTGTGAAGAACCTAAGAACAAATTATACTTATCATCTTGACCAAAATAAATACTTAAATTAAAACATCAACCACTAGTTTAATAATCAATTACTAGTGGCAACTAGAAGACCACCTGTACAGTTTATCAATTTGCTAATCCCTACAGACCTCAGTCAGTTGGTGGAGACAAAAATAGCCAAAATATTAAACCCACCTACCAGAGCAATAAAGAAGCAGAAGAAAATTCCATCTTCAATGACCCCAGGAAATACCCTCTTTGATAGTAAATTATATACTATTAGTTTGGTAATTATGCCAAATTGGAGTAGCATAGAGTAGTTCGGTAATGTAGGGAAATTGACACCGGGAGCCGTGGACCAGAGCAGGGAGTTCACCAGTACTCCCAAGTGAGGATGAAAATTAAGTGTTTGATAATGGTAACCGCCAACTCCATGGGGAAAAGACAATTTATTGCATGTTTGATTCCAGACAGCCAGCTAGCCACCTGGAAAAAAATAAATCTGGATTCTTACCTCACTCATTTAAACAAAAATAAATTCTAGATGTGCCAAAAACAAACAGACATCTTCTAGGAAAACCTGCGTGTGTGCATAGGTGAATAATCTTATAAATATGAGCAAATTCAGGTATTTAAATTCAGGTATTTTTGATCTTGCGAATAACTGGAAATAACCTAGATGTTCTTTAGTGCTGATGGGTTAACTAATTTACAGTACCTCTGTGAAATATGATGTATGTATCCACGAAAACAAAAATGTGGAGAGAGCTCTATGTGTTGTTACCGGAAAGTTCTGGAAAATATATTGTCAAGTTAAAAAGAAACAGAACTAGGGCACCGGGATGGCTCAGTCATTAAATGTCCAATTCTTGATTTGGGCTCAGGTCATAATCTCTTGGTTCATGGGCTCAAGCCCTGAATCAGGCTCTCTGCTGACACCGAGGAGCCAGCTTGGGATTCTCTCTCTCTCCCTGTCTGCCCCTCCCCGACTTGCTCTCTCTCTCTCAAAAATAAATGTTTTTTTAAAAAACAACTATATATTCAGTATGTTCCTACTCTGTGTATGACTGACTGTATACTCACAAACGCTTAAGTAGGCATAGAAAATTTCTGGAAGGATACACTTGAAAGAGGGTAGTAGTCCCTGCTTCCAGGTCAGCTGGGGTTCTGAGATGGGGAAACTTCCCCTTAATTACATGCCTTTAGTCACTTAACAGATACACTTTCTTCAAGTGGTGTTAATTTATAATGTGAGTGCCTTTTTAATATGCTTAGCACTGTACTAACCAGTAAATAAGATAAACGCTAAACCTTGTAATATAAAGTTTGGGCCTTTTTTAAATACAAAAATCATCAACTTCTAAATAAAGAAAATAATACATGTGTAAATTGAGTGACATTTGGTTTCTCTTCTATCCTTTCCTAATGCAGTCTGAAAAATTAATATCTGTATATGATCATCTTTGTCTTAAACATATATTGTGAGATTCTGCCTTCCTGGCACACTTTACTTATGTGTGCTTTTTCTCATAGAAGATTCAGGAGTTGGAAACTTCACTGCGTGAAGCTAAAGAAAGTGCTGTGCACAAGGAAAGCAAGATTCTAAAGCTGCAGAAAGAACTTGAGATGACTAATGACCTGGTAGCAAAACTTCAAGCACAAGTTAATGAATCAAACAAATGTATTGAAAAGACAAAAGAAATGATCCAAGTACTTCAGGTAACTTAACAAACTCATTTTACAATAAAAGGGGTTTCTTTTCTTTACCGTTGAATTTGGCGGTTTATTTGGGGCTCTCATCTTTTACTTGAACTTCCTGTTACCTATGTATGTCTGAAGTTCCATATTCAAGCTTTAAGAAAGCAAGTGGAGGGACACCTGGGTGGCTCAGCGGGTTAAGCATCCAACTTTGGCTCAGGTCATGATCTCACGGTTCTCGAGTTCAAGCCCTGCAACGGGCTTTCTGCTGTCAGAATGGAGCCCGCTTTGGATCAGAATTCTGTCCTCGTCTTTCTCTGCCTCTCTCTCTGTCTCTCTCTCAAAAATAAATAGATAAATAAGTAAATAAGCAAGTGGAAACTTAGAAATGAAATGTAGGAATATATTTTCATGTAAAATAATTATTTTTGTATTCCTAGAAAAATTATTTTTAAAAGGCATATAAATGTTATTCTAAAAGTTCTGGCACATTCCGTAAGACAAGAAACAGAGAGGCAATAAAAAACAGTCTCATTTTGTTTAATGTAAAACTAAAAGCCAAGAAAATGAATTGTAAATCCTTAGAATTTTTTAGGATAATTATTTAATGTTTCTTGATTATTCAATCAAGAAATATTTGGTGAGTCCACTGTATGTTGGTCATTGCTCCAGATGTCACATGTATGGCAGTGGAAAGAAATAAAAGTCCCTCCCTTCCTTCTAGGAGCTTATATTCTTGTTCAGGAAGACAGAAAATAAGCAAGTATATATGTGTGTCAAATGGTGAAAAGTGCAATGGGAAGAAATTAAGCTAGACAAGGGGTGTAGGGATGCTGGGTGAAAGTGGGCGTGGGAGGGACACCTCTTGTAAAGGGTTGCTGAGGAGAGTCACACCAGTAAGAGGACTCGAAGGGATGAATGAGCTATGTGGTAGCAGAAGGACCTTCTAGGCAAAGGAAATCTCAGATAGCCTATACAGGGTTAAGAAACAAGAAAGCCAGTGTCTCCTGAGCAGAATGAGCAAGGGGATAGAAGTGGGAAATAAGGTGAGAAGTAGCAGAGAGTCCAATCTTAAAGGCTCTCACTGGTTATTGTAAGAACTTTGGTTTTTATTTTAAGTGAACTGAGAAGTCATCAGGATTTTGGAAAAGGATATAGTGGTCTGACTTAATTTTAAAGGCTGCCCTTTGAAACTGAATCCAAGAGGGTGTGTTTGTTAACATGATATGCCAGCTGCTACAACAAAGGGAAGCCGACTGCAACAACTCAAACAAGAGAGAATCTTACTTCTCTATCTCATGTAAAAGTGTGAGTCCAGGTTGGCAGGAGGCTCCATACTGCCTGATTATGCAGAGGCTCGCTTCTCTCCCATCCTGTTCCCCCCCCAACCCCCACCCTCAGGTTCATCTGCATGGTTAAAGCCAGGTTGTAAAGCCAGGTCGTGCTCTGGCTCTCAGGAAAGGGACAGATGGAAAAGCTAAAATTCATCTTAAAACGGCTCTGGCCCAGACGTGGCACACATCCCTTCCTCTCATACTTCTCGGAGTCAAGACATTATGCCAGAGTTTTTGGCCCGGACAACTGGAAGGATATAAACATTCTATAAAATGCAACATGCATTTAACTCAAGACTTAACATAAGAAAAAACTTTTAACCTATTCACCACTATTTGAAAACATCTTGGATATAGCTGTCCTGTATAATGTAGGGTTTATTAATTGAATAGAGAAGAAAGTAAGTAATTTGAACAAATAGATCATCAAAATTTTGTTTAAATCTCTATACATTTCCTCTGTTGTATCAATACAAATTGTTTATATCAAGTAGCAGTGAATTTATTAAAAATTTAAACTGCATTAAAACTTAAGGGACATCCTGCATGATAGGGGTGAAAAAGATTTTTTTTTTTAATGTTTATTCATTTTTGAGAGAGAGAGAGAGAGAGAGAGACAGAGCACAAGTGGGGGAGGGGCAGACTGATGGAGACACAGAATCTGAGGCAGGCTCCAGGCTCTGAGCTGTCAGCACAGAGCCCGATGTGGGGCTCAGAGTCACGATCATGACCTGAGCCACCCAGGGTCAGAAAAGATCTTATTTGTAATGGCCACAAAATCTAAAATAAAATGCTTGAATGACTAACCTTAACAAAAAAATTAGGAAAACATATATGAAAAGAGCAAAAGAACTTTAAAAAGAAATACAGAACGTGCGGTTTATAAGAAACATACCATTTCCTAGGTTACAACTTCAATACTGTACAAGCCTAAGTTGTTCCCAAGTTAATTCCTAAAATTCACGTAATTCAAATCAGAATTTCAAAGGAATTCTTTCTCAGGTAGAGCCAGGAACCTTTCTTAACTGAATCCATCTAAAACGCAGGTGATAAATAGGTGATGTTAAATTAATGTTTTCAGTTTTTTCAGTTTAATAGTGAAATTATTTAAGACTCAGTATTTCTTGAGTGCACTGTGGTCATATATTTGCCATATATTTGAAATATGGAATTCTGTTGTCTTTCATTTCTAATTCAGTATTTTCAGTTTTTATTTCTCTTACATAAGAATGTTTTCAATGATGTTATACATGACTAATTTATTCTATTATACCATGACAAAAAAACCTGTAATCTCTGCATTTCTAGCATGTATTGAAATTTTCTTTTTAGTGTCATAAGTGATACCTTCTTTTTAGAGTTCTTTGAAGTTTTAAAACAGTATATAGACCAGTAGATGAACGGAAGAGAATAGAGAGCTGAGAAGCAGACCCACACAGATGCAGTCAGCTGACCCTAGACAGAACAAAGGCATTTCAGGAGACCAGGATAGCCTCAGCAACTAGCGATGCTGGAGCAACTGGACCTTCCGCCAGCCAGAAAACAAATCTTGACGGAGACCCTCTATCTGCCACAAAAATTAACTCAATTAATCAAAATTCTAAATGTAAACCACAAAACTAGAAAACCTCCAGAAGAGAAGATAGAAGATCTAGGTGACCAGGGGTTGGATAGTGACTTTATCTTAGATACAACACAAAAGCACGATCCATGAAAGAAAGAACTGGTAAGCTGGACTCCATTTAAGTGAAAAATATCTGCTCTGTGAAGGACAGTAAAGACAAGTCACAGGCCAAAAGAAAAATTTTTGCAAAACACATATCCGATAAAGAACTGTTGTCCAGAATAAACGAACTCTTAGGGTCCATGCTAAAACCAAATCTAAACTGACATCCCACCTAAGAAGACACACATGGGGCGGATAAGCCTATGAAAAGAGTCTCAGCATCATGTCATTAGAGAATTGCAAATTAAAACAAAATACCACTTACAACACCTCTGATATCTTAAAATACCATGATGGCCAAAATCCAAAACATCACACTAAATGCTCGTGAGGAGCTAGACGAATAGGAACTCTCATTCATTGCTTAAAGGACTGCAAATGGGATGGCCAGTTTGAAAGAGTTTGGCAGCTTCTTACAAAGCTGACAACACTTCAGCCAGCCACATTACATGCTCAGGGAGTCCCTGATATGAGCATCCGTTTCAGGAGGTGGGGTACCGAACTGGTGCTGTGACTGAGCAAACAGTGGGCTTCTCCAAGAATGGGCTTATCTTATCCAGTCATCAGCCTCCTTAAGCTGAACATCTGTCATTTTGCATCTTCTTAGTCTTTGCCTGCTGTTGTGTGCATGTGAATGTTTCTGTAGGGGTTGGGGTGAGAAAGCCTAGACAAATAAAGAGAGTTCTCTAGGTCCCAGTTTGTGTGGGTTTTGTTTTTTTTATTCAGTATATAATTCTCCATTGTATTGCTGTGGTACAGTAATAAAAAGAGTGATTTATTTGGCAATAATTAGAAATGAGCTGACAAGTCACAAAAAGATGCAGACAAATCCTAAATGCATACTGCTAATTAAAAGAAACCAATCTGGGGCGCCTGGGTGGCTCAACTGGTTAAGCATCCATCTTTGGCTTAGGTCATGATTTCACAGCTCGTGAGTTTAAGCCCCGCATCGGGCTCTGTGCGTCATGACAGCTCAAAGCCTGGAGAGTGCTTCAGATTCTGTGTCTCCTCTCTCTGCCCATCCCCTGCTTGTACTCAGTCTCTCTCTGTCTCTCAAAAATAAATAAAACACATTAAAAAAAATTTAGAAGAAGCCTATCCTAAAAGATTACATACCCTATGATTCCAACTCTATGACATTCTGGAAACAGCAAAACCAGGGAGACAGTAAAAAGATCAATGATTGCCAGTGGTCCGGAAGGGGTAAGGGCGGGAAAGATGAATACATGAAACATGGTACTTCTAGGGCAGTGGAGCTATTCTGTATGATACAGTAATGGAGGGCACGTGCCGTTATACACTTGTCAAAACCCATAGGACATACAGTACAAATAAACACCCTGATGCAACCTGAAATGTATCAGTATTGGCTCATCATTTGTAACAAATATACCACACTAATATGTGCTGTTAATACACAAATAGGCAGGGCAGGAAGGGAGATGGAGTGTGAGATGGGTGTGTGGGAACCCTGCACTCTCTGCCCAGTTTTTCTGTAAACCTAAAGTTGCTCTAAAATATAAAAATCTATTTATTAAAAAAAGATCTAAATGTATGTAAGTATGTATTTATGTATGATTTTTTTTCTGTGAATGGGAAGTAGATATATTTACAGCACTGGACTGAACCACACTTGAGTACCCAATGTCCCAACAACGCTTTATACTACTTTGTGCTTTGGTTCAGTTCTACTGTGATGTTTGTATTGTCATTCTGGCATCTTTTTTGTTTCATTTTTCTGATTTATCCTCCCTGTCTCCACTATCCATTATTCTCAACATTTGTTGCATTTTATTTAAGTATATCATCTTTAATTGGAAAAAAATTTGTTTCAATAAATGAGAGTCATAGGTTCTTAATTACATATTAGCTTCCAGTAGTTTCAAATATATTTCACATCAAATATCTACTTGTTCACTTTAGGATTAAATTTTTTGCCTTTTCCTGCTTTTCATGTATTTGAAATTTGCTACTTTAAAATGTTCCTAACAAATCAATTAGTTACAACAACTCTTTAAAACTGCTCTGAGATTATTTTATTTTTCTTTTCTCTAAAAAATTTAGGACAAAGTTGCCTTAGGAGCTAAGCCCTACAAAGAAGAAATTGAAGATCTCAAAACAAAGCTGGTGAAAATAGACCTAGAGAAGATGAAAACTGCCAAAGAATTTGAAAAAGAGTATGTCTTTGCCTTAACTGAACATGACTTTAATAGCTTAAGTTTCCCTTCTAAATTATCTAAATTTCTTTGCATTGGTTAACTTTTTAAAATATGGAAATATTGTTATTGTTTTTTAAAATAAACATCCACATTCACAGATTTTAAACTTGTTAAATTCTCATGACATATCCAAAGTTTTTAAAAATATGCATAGTTCTGGCCAGTTACTAACACAATATGTCTTTCGATGCTTCTTGCTCAGTCATATATAAACGGCTTAAAAATGGCCTTTTTATGCTTGAAAATGAATGTTAAGAACCTGTATGTGTGTATGTGTGTCTAGCAGTTTGACTAAGGTTTCCGTTGGTTCTCTTAATTTAATTTGTTCCTCCTGTTGTGTTTTGTGTAAAGGTTGTATTTCCTTTTAAATTATGGTACCTAGTATCCAAAAGCATAACCTCTTTTTATTTATGTGTGTATACTGCTCTACATAATGGCATGCCTAAAATTCCTTATGATATGGCATAATGAGGGAACATTAAACAGAGTCAGGGATAGTGAATTATAAAATAATATTTCTGCATTATTATTTCACCTTACATAGGGTATTTAATCTCTCTAGGCTTTGTATTCATAATCAGTTAAAGAATAAGTTTGTATTAGAGGATTTGTAAAGATTCTTTCTGGCTCCTAATGCTTTTTGTTCTTCCTATAAATATTTAACAAGAATACCTAATTTGCCCAAAAAGTAGCACTCTGAAGCTTTTTGCATCCTAACTAGCCTTCCATTGATAAGACTATTGGTTTTAGTGCAACTTATACCTATCAAGTTCTTCATTATAAAAAAGCAATTTTACTTATAGGATAGGATCAGCAGATAACTTTCAGAGTCTCTCAAGGCAGAAAGTCTCGTGATTTACCACTGCTGATTAATGCCTAAGCCAACAGTTAATAAAATATCACTTTCTACTGGGGAACTATGAGCAGAATTTGACCTTTGACTATCACATTGGACTGGCGGTGCAGCCAGGGTTGCTTCCCTGACAATGTAGAAATAGGTAGAATGTTTTCTTCACTTTCATGCTCTGGCAATTGTTGTATCCAACTAACAGCTATTGGGCTTCCAGAAATTTAAAAATAATTATTTAAAAAAATTATTTCTCAACCAAACAGAATGCTTCCAATTTGATGGTGTTATACCTATTAAACACTTGACCACCAGGAGGGTATCTTATATGATATATCTCACTAGAAAATTCTTGACAGCAGTTCTGTTTATTCTTCCATTAAAAATTAGTTGCTAGGCTTTTACATATTTCCATTATTGTTCTTTTTAGAATTACTTCTACAAAAGCCACTGTAGAATATCAAAAAGAAGTTATAAGGGTATTGAGAGAAAATCTTAGAAGAAATCAACAAGCACAAGATACCTCAAGTAAGTAGAAAATGCTGGTATTTCCAGAACTTTCCATTTTACTTCTCAGTACACTCAGACATTTTGGGTACTATTATATATGTGACATTCGAGAATAAATGTGTTAATCACTAATCTAGATAGAACTGTTTTTGAAACGAACTTACTGGGATCATATTTATCCTGTGCAATCTCCTTAGTTTCCTATAATTTCAGCTGTTTGTCTATTATAGATTCTTAAAAAATAAGAATTTTACCTTTGCATTATCAGATCTTTACATAGTAGTGAAGACATTCATGTCTTAATAGATTTTAGCCATATGCACAGTAAAAATGCAATCTTATTAGAAAGAATAGTAGAAATAAGGAAACAATATCCTGTTTGTTCTTAGTACTGAAAATACAGTCGATGCTTATTTGCAAGCTCTTTGAAATTGTGCAACCTCTTTGAAATTGATTTTAGACAGTCTTCAAATCTAATGATCAAATTTCTCATATAATTTCTTCAACCTATACCTTTCTCCATATTTTTATCTCTTGTGTTTTATTTGAAAAGAGAGGATGCTGAACAATACTTGGGACAGCTTTGTGTAGTAAACACTGAACTAAGTCAGGGCAGGTCACCCGCAAGTGATGGCCCTATGAAATCATGGGGGCAATAATACCTGACCTTCCAGCTTATATATATACTTATTGTAAGGATCAAATTGAAAGTCGTATGTGAAAGCACACTGAAAATTGTAAATGTCAAGCAAACATAAGGTAATACTAGTGTGTATTATTATCTACCCATTCAAAAGAAAATGAGATAGTGTTAAAGATGTTGTCTAGTACATATGTAGACTGAACTTCTCTAGTGGCTATTGTGGGATAATTGCACCCCTACCTGGAAAACTTTAAGGGATAACCATAGAAATGAGCATGCTTTGTTGTTATAGAAGGGTCAGGATAACTACATTTGATTTGTGACTTTTAGTACATATTGTATCTGAATCCAGATTGATTCAAAAGAAAATGGACATTAAGTATCTTCCCCATACACACCTTATTACCACTCTTTTATAAATTATCAATTACACAGTAATTGTATATTCTATGATAATTCTACAATATAAGCACATTTTTATGCAGTTTTACCTGAAATTTACAAAACAACTCCTTACATTACTTTCACACACATAGTGTAGAATACTTAATAGTATATGTTTTAGTATCATTCTGAGGTTTATTCATTTAACAAGTACGTGTCGAGAACTTACAGGGCACTGAGTAACTGGCGGTGGACCCCACGCACACACATTCTGTGTTATGAGAAGCCCTCCCTCCGGGTGTTTCCACTGATGTAGAGGAGAGAGAGTGAAGGACCGCAATCACTGGGGAGATTGCTACTACTGCCATCAATTGTGCAAGATTTCAGCGAGTACTGTGGTGGGAGTGGGCTTGGTGGGCTGGAGAGAAGCAGGAGGACTCTAGAGATGATTGGTTGGAAGCGCTGATCACATAGGCACGGGAGGTGAGGTAGGAGGAAGGCAAGGTGGCTTCTAGGGAGATGATTGAGATGGTCTGGATTTTACAGTGACTTAATCGATCTTAGTAACATTCCCTTTATTTTCAACTTTGGAGATAATTAAAATTATCACCTTCTTGTGTATCTGCCTCCCTCACAGTTGTATCAGAATGTATGGACTCTCAGCCTTCGAATAAACCCTTAACCTGTGGAGGTGGCAGTGGCATCGTACAAAGCACGAAAGCTCTTATTTTAAAAAGTGAATATATACGGCTAGAAAAAGAAATCTCTAAGTTAAAGCAGCAAAATGAACAGCTAATAAAGCAAAAGAATGAACTATTAAGGTAAGATCTGCTTACATGATATCAAAATTATGTTTCTGGCTATCACATGTGGGGAGCATTGCATATACACATGCAAATATATTTTTTGCAGTTGGCAACCCTTTACACATATGGGGAAAGTCATTTTTAGACTATATGTAATAAATGTCTTTTTTTTTATTTATTTAAATCCAAATTAGTTAACATACAGTGTAATAATGATTTCAGGAGTAGAATTTAGTGATTCATCATCACTTACATACATCACCCAGTGCTCATCCCTACAAGTGTCCTCCCTCCCTAATGCCCATCCCCCGTGTAGCCCATCCTCCTACCCACCTCCCCTCCAGCAACCCTCAGTTTGTTCTCTGTATTTAAGAGTCTTTTATGGTTTGCTGTCTTATTTTTCCTTCTCTTCCTCTATGTTCATCTGTTGTGTTTCTTAAATTCCACAGAGTGAAATCATATGATATTTCTCCTTCTCTGACTGACTTATTTCGCTTAGCATCATACACTCTAGTTCCATCCATGTTGTTGCAAAAGGCACAATTTCATTCTTTTTGATCGCCGAGCAATATTCCACTGTATATCACTGTGTATATATATATATATATACCACATCTTTATCCATTCACCAGTCAATGGACATTTGGGCTCTTTCCATAATTTGGCTATTGCCAAACATTGTGCTTCTATAAACATTGGGGTACATGTGCTCCTTCTAATCAACATTTTTGTAATATATGTCTTTTAAGAGGAATAAGACTATGGTAGCACCATTCCAGATGTTTGCTATGTATCAGTTGACCTATTTTTAATGAAGCCCAGAAGCAGGAGGTAAACAGAGATCTTTGAGGGGCAGCTCAATATACCATAAGTCTGTATACCCAAGTCAAAGGAGAACTCCTTAAGTCTATTATTGTAGTGTATTTGCTTTTACCTTATAAACAGTTCTAACATATTTAATTGACTTTTATCAAAGAATAGAATCTTGTGCCAAGCACTTTACTAATGATACAATAGAAGGAAAATAGGCATTAAACAATAACAAACGACTAATTTTTTACAATGATTAACTATACAAACGACTAATTTTTTACAATGAGCGCTATTAAACAGCAACAAAAAAAACACAAGTAGGACATTATATAGGTGTGGGGAGGGTAGGGGTGATGGCGAAGAAACTGATAGAAGAGCGGCTATGGAGAAGGGCAGAAGTTAGGCCAGACGGAAGCAGAGACCGGCAAGCCTTCTAGGCAGGGGCCAGCATGTGCATGGGCTTCCAGTCAGAAAGAATAACCTGTTGGCGGAACTGAAAGACACCCTAGAGAATGAAAGAGCGTAAGGTGCGAGAAGAGGTGCCAGGGGGCACTGGTCTAGGTCACACGGGCCTTGTTGGGTCACTCTGAGGAGGCCCGGGTGATAATCTGCACTACCATGAGAACGCTACCTCCCGTGGAGGGTTGTAAGCCAGGGCCCGATGAGATCAGACAGATCGCTGGCTCTGGAGCAAACAGGGAAACCCAGTTTAGGAATCTATTTGCTATAGTCCAGGCAAAAGATAATTTCGGCGCGGACTAGAATGGTGCCAGTTGGGATAAATATAAGGAGATAAATTTGAGAGATTCAGTGTGAGGTTGTGTCGCAGACCTGGGTGAGCAAGTAAAGGAGAGCAGGGCCTCTGGGATGGGTCCCCAGGCTTCTCTCTGCAGGAACTGGATAAATGCTGGTGGCATTTCCTGCAACAAGCAAGAGTATAACTAATTCAGAAGTATGGTGTGGTATATTTCTGTTGAAATAACAAAGGTGCGTTAAAGATGCGTCCATCCAGAAGACTAATTTGTCAAGTCATTGCTGAGGGGATCCGTAGGTAAACCACTCTGGATGATCTCACTGGTTCGTTTGAAAACCTAATGTCATACTCTAAGGTTTCTTTTCACGACTCCATGATTACGATTGTTCAGTTAATATGACCTCATTTCATTTTCTGAACTGTGAAAGTAATCCAAGCAGGAAGCATTAGGTAGAAATTAAAATATAAGTATGATAAAATGGCAAATTATAACAAACAGGCGATGGGGGTAAAAAAGAGAGAGAGAGACAAACCAAGAGGCTGACTCTTAACCATAAAGAACAAACTGATGGTTACCAGAGGGAAGGGGGTGGGGGGATGGGTGAAAAGGTGATGGGGACCTAAGAGTACACGTGTTGTGACGAGCACTGAGTGGGTACTGTATAGTCAAATCACTATCTTGTACACCTGAAACTAATATAACACTGTATGTTAACTATACTGGAGCTAAAATTTAAGATAAAAAAAAAAACAGGACAAAATGGTAAATTATATGTTATATATATTTTTCCAGAGTTTAAGAATTTTTTTAATGTAAGTGTGAATAAATTTCAGAATTGAGCAGACTTACGGTCTCATTTTTCTTTCTTTTTTCCTCCTACATTCAAGCAATAATCATCATCTTTCCAGTGAGGTCAAAACATGGAAGGAGAGAATTCTTAAAAGAGAGGCTCGCAAAGAAGTTAGTTGTGAGAATTCTCCACAGTCTCCTAAAATGACTAGAACACCTTCCAAAAAGAGGCCACATACGCCTTCTCAATGCAAGGAACGGAATTTTCAAGATCCTGTGCCAAAGGAATCACCAAAGTCTTCAATTTTTGATAGCCGATCAAAGTCTTTACCAACACCTCAACCAGTTCGCTATTTTGATAACTCGGCTTTAGGCCTTTGCCCAGGTAGGTAAATATACTGGTTCCTTGGAAATCAGGGGATATCTGTCAGAACTTATCTTCAATTTGTGGCCCCAAAGGGCAAGTTTAGACAAGATGTAGTTGAGTGAGCCATGGTGCACAGACTTCATTTGGCATTTCTGGGCTAAGAAAGGCTCTCCAAAGCATGGCACTAACATGCATTATTTTTTACCGCAAGCTAAGTCTTTATTCTGCCTCTTAAACCTTCAGCTTTTCCCTAAGAGAAATAAGCAACTCTCTTAAGAACATGAAGACACTACCCTATAAACAAAACTTTTACTGAAGAAGCCCTTCTCATCAATTCAGCGGGCCGGTATTTCCAATAGCATTATATTCATTTTACACAAGTCAGATCATAGACTTATTTCATTTACTTATTAATTCAATCAGTTGGCAAAAAATTTTAATTTCCAACTATGTGTCAGATACACTGACAAGCAAAACCAGACATGGTCCCTTACCCTACTGGAACTGACAGTCCAATGGGAGATACAATAATCAAGTAGTCAAAAATAAACAGGTAAAATTCTAGAGTGCAAAAGGCTGTGAGGCATATTATAGGTCTTTGTTTCAGGAATAGTAAGGAAGTCTTCCTTGAAGAAGGAAACTGAGATCTAAGAGGTTAATGTGAGTCCTCTTAACAAAGAGGGGCAGGAAAAGTATTTCCAGCAGATAGAACAGTGACAGCCCGAGGTAGGAGGGACCATAACCAAGGGAAGCGTTGGAAGAAAGAAGGTATGGCTAGAGCACAGTTAACACAAGCTGCTGTGGTTGGAGTTACTGAAGGCAGAAAGGAGAAGAGCCAGGTGTGTGGGAATTTGTAGGCTGTACAGAGGAAGCCTTTTAAAACTTTTTAAGGAACATAATGGCGGGGGATCATAATGAGTTATCAATTTTGAACACATCACCTTAGTTACATGGTAACCAACAAATAATCAGAGAAAGAGTTTATGACAGTTGTCTAAGCAAGAGGTCATACTAACATGGACCTGAGCAGATACAGTAGAGCTGGAGAGAGAGAAGTGGAGGACGGGAGAGATCTGGGAGTCAGAGCAGTCCTAGGCGCCTGACTGAACGTAGGGAGGGTGCCAGACACAGAGGTGTGGAGCATTGCAGGAGAAAGTCTATAATACTGCGTTTCTTGTAGTCCTCCTCCACACAGCATTGATCGTATGTGTGGCAAGACCCCTCGTGACAGCATATCTGCCTTTCAGAAATCCCATTACACAGCTATAGAAATCTACAGCAACAAAATTGTACACTAAGAAAAGCAGTTGCCAAATCATTTTTGGCCCCAAGCAAAGGTTGCCAGGATTTGTGAGAGCCCTACTGTGTGACTTTAGAAGAAATCTGTCCATTCTCATCAACTTCAAACCAAAATTAGATCAAGTCAGCAGTCTGAAAGTGCTCTTTGGGATATAGGAAGGCACCAAACAATTTGAAAAAATTTTTGAACTATTCCATTTTATGGAATAGTATTTAACAAATACTTAAGGACCTGCCATTAACCAGCACTTACATGGAACTTTTGCTGTATACATATACATGCCATTTTAGAAGTCTTCTGAAAAACCAAGAAACTTAATTACCTATTGATTTTATATGATAAAGCCAGAGGCACATGCATGATATGAATTAATTTAGCCACAAGTAGAAATGCTTAAGTCTTTTTATCAATATATGGATCACTCTGGTACTTTTTAAGTAAAATAAATAAGAGTAGGCTGGAGGGGCACCTGGGTGGCTCAGTGGCGAGTCAGTTAAGTGTCCAACTCTAGATTCCAGCTCAGGTCATTATCTCATGGTTTGTGAGATCAGGGCCCCATCGGAGCTCTGCACTGACTGTGTGGAGCCTACTTGGGATTCTCTCTCCCTCTCTCTCTGCCCTTTCCCAGCTTGTACACGCTCTCTCCCTCTCTCAAATAAATAAACTTTAAAACAAGGAAAAAAAGAGTAAGCTGGAAGAATATATGAATCAAAAACTGACCAATTCAGACTTAAAGGGCATAGTCCCAGCCTGAATTAGTAAAATACCATTCTAAAACCTCTTAATGTTTTTATTTTGAATTAACGACCAGGTATGCGAGATTTACTTTTATGAATATAATCATTTGAAAATTAATGTTGCTTATAAATTAAATGCAGCTGAATTGCTTTTTAAAGGCTTAAAGAAAGTTTTCCAAAGAAGGCTAAATATTCTCCAAAATAAATAGTATTTGTTTAGCATAGCATTGTTTTTTCCTGACATTGAGGCAAAAGAAAATTAGACTCAATCTGTGTTTGATTCCCTTTGAACCTGAAACTGATGGCTTTCAGTTGAGACTTTATTATTTCTTGGTTTTATGTACAAAATGGTTTTTCTAAAATTGATTTTATGAGAAAATGGGGAATAAATTTTTCCAACTGTGAAAAAGTGAAATATACCTTTTTCAGGACCAAACATGAGGCTAATGACCATATTGTCATTTTTCATTCTTCGTATCTCTGCTGTCTTAACATTGTTTACATTTCCAGTTCTATTAGAATTTCGTGTATTTCTTTTAATAAAATATGGTAAATTTGGGTTTTTTTTTTTTTCTTTTTGTTTTTTCTCAGAAGAACCATCTGCTGGAGCAGAGAGCGTGTGTCCTCAACCAAGTCTTTGGCACACCTCCTCAAGAAAAGATGTGCCCTGAGTGCAAGACCCAGTAGCCTCCTCTACTGTCGCTTTCCTGGGGGCCCACCGTTCCCTGTTGGGAAATGACTGTGCCTTTACTTTATGTGCCTATCCCTGGCAGTGTTATCACAGTCCAACTTAATGTCAATTCAGTTTTCACTTTGCCACTAGAATTGGAAGATGAAGGAACAGGAGATTAATGCATTCCAATAATTTAGAATGACTGATAGCAAAACCTTCTTCTTGAATGTGGTAATACTTTAGAAATTGAATTGTTTTATTTATTTATATATTTTATAAAAAATAAAATTATTGAAGGAAATTTCCAGTCTTTCCATGCATACACAAAATGTATTCATCTTTATTAATGTAATATTATACACATAACGTAGATAATTCCAAGACATAATACATAAAGTGTCATTTAATTAACAAAATTATGAACTACTTTTTTTAAGTGCCTTGAACATTGAATAAATGTTTAATTAGTGGTTCTGAATCACAACTTTATGTAATATTGATGGTTTTTTGGTGGGGTATTCCGGGTATATTTTGCTGTACTCATTTGTTGACTTTCAGAATTTTGCTATGAGGATATATACATGCTTCCTGGATTTAAGTTGCTGAGTGACAGCAAAGTGCTGTGACCTCACTTTCTAGTCTAATCTTTGTTTTGCTATAATAAATACAAAAACTCTCTTTGCTTTTCTGTACCCACCCACTCCCTATACAAACACTCTAAATTGGTTTGTTATTAGACTTTGTAGTCTACTGCATTTTACTCCCAGCTGTAAGAACTTCATACCATTTATCCTACCCTTTTATTTTAGACATGAGGAAACAGCACATGAGTTTCTGTCAAAGTGGAAAAGCTTCTTAGAAACCCAGAGGCCCCATACATACATAAGGCATCTATGGACGGGCCTCATGCAGTCTATGAAATCTCTGAAATTTTATGTTAACTCGTATATAAATTCATTTTTCTAGGATACTTGGCTCCATATTTTTATCATATTCTTAAAGGGATCTGTCACCCTATAGGAGGTTAAGAACTATGGTTTTAGAGAGCATCTGTTATTACTTTTATGTCATATGACTGAAAAAACACATAAAACGGCAAGTTTCATAAGGTTTAGAACAGTTAGTGATTTCAATGTGTTCTTGGCTCTGATAAGATTCATTCAAAGGAGGAGATTATGAATTACATCATTGCCATCATTTTACAACCCACGGATGGATATTTTCCCTCAATATACTATCATAGGCATTCACTAGGGCTAGGGAAAGGTGTCCCTTCAATAACTGTCTCCCCCAAACCAGTCCCTTTGGAGTTGTTTCTCCTTTCCACCCTTCCCCAAATAAGACACTATAGCAGAGCTGCAGATTTGATTCTTGACAGTGTCTGCTCCTTCGCTGAATAACAGTAACTCAAGGTAGTAGGTTCACCTGGATAATAAAACTAAGGCCATTAAAAGTAATCAGTCATCAGGTAGCCAGTCTAGTAGAATATTGCTTAACTCTAGAATTTGGATGTCCATGTCCTTCCTCAGATTTGGGAAGTTTGGGGCCATTATTTCTTCAAATAAAATTTTTGACCCTCTCTCTTCTGGAAGTCCTGTAACGCATATATTGGTCCACTTGCTGATGTCCCATGAGTATCTCAGGCTTTCTTCACATTTCTTTATTCCTTTTTCTTTGGGGAAGGGTGGAAAGGAGAAACAACTCCAAAAGGACTGGTTTG
Organism: Paguma larvata; assembly: GCA_030068075.1. Classification (NCBI taxonomy): domain Eukaryota; kingdom Metazoa; phylum Chordata; class Mammalia; order Carnivora; family Viverridae; genus Paguma; species Paguma larvata. Next base: position 113,147,986 of record CM057823.1, read on the forward strand.
GGGGAGACAGTTATTGATTCTGTCTGCTACCAGATCAAGTCCGCTATTGAACCTCTCTAGTAAATTTTTTAATGCAGTCATTGTATTCTTCAGGTCCAGAATTTCTGTATGGTCCTTTTTTACTGTTTCTGTTTGTTTGTTAGCATTTTCATTTTGTTCGTGCACTGTTTTCCTGATTTCATTTAGTTGCCTATCTGCATGCTCTTGTAGATCATTAAGCATCTTTAAAACTATTATTTTGAATTCTTTGGTAATTCATAGATCACTTTTTCTTTGGAGTTGGCTTCTGAAAATGTATTTTATTCCTTTGGGTAATGTTTCACTGTGTGTGTGTGTGTGGATTTGGGTAATGTTTCACTGTGTGTGTGTGAGTTTGGGTTTCTGATTTTTTGCTGTTTTATGCATTTGAAAAAGCAAGCCACCTCTTCTAGTCTACAGATTGCTTCATACAAGGGAACGCTTTCACCAATCAACCTGGTCAGAGATGCTAAGGGGTCTCTGAAACCTTTTTAGAGGGATGTGACTTCTCTGGGCTGTGTGTATAGCTGGCCAATTAGAGAGGTTTGCCAATTTCTTTTCTATGAGCTGGGTCTCTTGCTCCCTCTGGTGTCTGTCTGAGGTACAGCATGTTCTTTAGTGCAGTAAGAAGCCACCTGCTCTGCTTTGTTCTCATTAGCCCCCAGGCCATCCAAAGCATATCAGCCCCTCATTAGCACCCCAGGTAGGCCAGACAAATATCAGTCTTGGACAGCCCTCCAAACAAAAGGAACACCAAGTACATGCATGCTTTACTCTTCCTCCTCCCTCCCAAGTGTGCTGAACCATTCTGGCCTCTCTGGGGCACTGCAGGCCCTCTAAGTGCCAACTAGTCCATCAGCACTCCCAAGTCAGGCAAGACAAACCAGTCCTTTGGGCTGCCAAGTAGAAAGAAGTTTGGATGAATTTTCCACTCTTTTCTTTTCCCCTATTCCCCTGGGGAAACCAGGAGCCAGAGGCTGAACTGTGCTAGCTTGAGCAAGGGGTGGGGTGGGTGGAGCCACGGTTAAGGTGAAACGGCTCTTGTTACCCATTTCAATATAGCTGTTCTCAGCTTTCCCCTTACCCTCGGTATAGCAACTACTTAACTGGCTTAAGTTCTCTGAAAGTATGTTAGTTCGTATATTGTTTTAAATCGGTGTCTCCGTGGGAAAAAGAGAATGTTGCTTCCTTTTCCTCCATGTTGTCGACATCTCCCTCAGAATGTTGCTAAACTCTTGTGATCTGAGTTTCAATATCTGTCAAGGGATAATGATGAAAGTCAACAGCGAAACATGCAAGAATGTTAAAAAGCAGTAATACGGTCAGAAAACACTAAAACGATCTGGAAAAGTAAAGTCAAGACTGAAGACAAATAGATTATTGTTCATAGGAAACATTTTTTTGAGAGCCTGGTAGAATTTTATTCAGGAACCTACTGGGAGCCTGCCATTCAGACTTGGCAAATATTTAACTGCCATTTACTGTGTGCCAATCACTGGTTTGGGCACCAAAAAGTACTGTCTTAGTGGAACTCACGTTTAGTTGGAAAACAAATAACTCATAATATGTGCTGATTGCAACATAAGGGTGAAAAAGATAGGTCTCTAGCCTTGAAGAAATTTACTCCACGGAAAATACAGATGGGTAAGCAAATTTTTACATCATGCTACTTAGGCTGTCACAGAGTAGGCATTATTGTTGAAAATCTAGGGACAAAGGGAGTCTGAAGAAAGTTGCACCAAGAAAGAAATGTTAGAGTTGGCCTTGATTAGAGAATTCTCATATCCATATAAAATCATTCTAAAATCCACAAAAGTTAAAGGAAAGACAGTAAAGCAAGGAGCGCAGCTGGGTGTGACTAGAGAACATTAGACTCCATTAGAAGCTACCCGTGGGCAATGAAGGACAGTTTTACCAAAAACTGTATGCAGATATATGCAGAATTTTGATCAGGGATTTTTTTTAAAGCAATTTTTGCCATCGACTATAGTTGAATTTTCATAATCATTAACGTTTATTAAGAAAAAATGTTAACAAATGTGCTGGTAGCTATACATGCCTAGTCTTTCCTCACATGCCTGAGGTAGGTGCTATGGTTACCTTCATTAACAGATGAGAAAACTGGGGTCTGGAGAGTGGTTACTTATTCAGCTAGTGAAAAGACTTACCTTCATCTTTCCAATCCACAGTCTTCGTTCTTAACCATCATGACTATTAAGAATATACTTGGCTCCAAAGACAAAAAACCTGGAGAAAAACGTAATCTAAAGAAGGTAACTTTTTCTCACATAAGGAGCGCAGAGGAGTTAGTCTAGGGTTGTGGCACTGAGGCTGTCTTCAAGGCAGCACGTTCCTTCTCTCAAGAGGCTCTGTCCTTAATGTCACAAAATGGCTGCCATGCCCCAAGGCATATTTGCATTCCAGGAAAAAGCAGGGGAGGGGCAAAAACGGAAAGCCTTTCAGAGTGGCCTTGCCGTTCTATCCAAGAAGGAAGTGCTCCTTAGCTTGTGTTTCCTTGGCCAGTTCTAGCGGCAAAAGAGGCTAGAAATTTGAGAGTTTTGTTTCTGGCCTTTGTAAAATAAAAGGGAGAGGAAAGTGAGGTGAGTGGATGTTGAGTAAACCAACTTAAACAGTACGTGCACAAAATAACCTACACAATCACTCTGCTCAATTCACCTGACAAAGTACGAATGACTAAGCCTAGCACACATGACCTCGTCCTTTCTTTTCAATCTCTAATATCTCTGTCCTCTTCAGTCAAAGTTGATTTTTTTGCTCTTACCCAACATGCCCTTCCTTTTCAGGTTTCCACACCTCCTCCACACTGTGAATCTGTGAGTGCCACCTGGCTCCTGCCCCCTCAGGGTAGTCAGAATGCCTGCACTCTGTCACTAAAGATGTACTAGTGTTAGAGCAGAGTGAGTGTGACCAAACAACCATAACTATTCCTTAAACATGAGAGAATTTTTATTCTCTCCCTCAAAACAATCTTGGCGATGGGCCTGGAAGGAAGCCTCCACTAACTATCTCAAATGATCTAGGGTCCTTTTATTTTATTGCCCTGCTCTCTTCCACATGAAATTTCTGATGCATTAAAATTTGAATATCCTAGAAGAGCACATAATAGGCCCGAACAAACAACAAAGATAGGTTGAAAAGAAGCAAATGATTTCACATCCTAAACTGAAAAGGGCTTTTCCACTTTTTACCTTCTCTTGGAGTTAACAGTTCTAGATGCACTCCACTAGATGGCAGCACACACACATACGTAGCATATAAGTGTGCGACTCCTTGAAAGTGAAGGAAACTACAAATCCCAACATGCATTATTTGAGCGCCTGACTTGCTTCTGCACAAAGGTCTCAAGTTTGTTGCTCGCACCGGGATCTGGAGGACGCCATCCACTTGCTGCTCTAAAGTAAGATTTCCTAATATTTTTTAAATGAAATTGTAGGCTGGAAAAGAAGACGGTTTAGATTTTTGCTTTGTTCTGCAAGTTACCTATTTCAAGATTAATCTTAGCAGTTAGATCAGGATAAGGGTGTGTTTTTTAAAAAAGTTTGAAACTCTGGTATAATAGTTTTTCAATGTGCTTTTCACGTTGGATTTTACCATTTCAGGCCACGTTTGCACTCATATTCTCAAATAAATCCATTTTAGTTTAATAGTGTAGTTTATGCTAATAGTGAGGCTTTAGCCCCAAAATCTGGTCCCAGAAAGCCAAGGCCAGCTAGAAGAGAGATCGGAGTGAGCAAAGAGGCTATTCTGTGCTGTGCTTCAGCAGTTGTTCAGTAAGTGCTTCTCCGAGTGTCAAAGATTCCTGAGAGACACCTTTAGTGTGCGCCTTCAGTGTCCTGCGCCTAAAGCCAGCAACTGACAGAGGTGTAAAAGAACAGCTTTTTAATACACCACGCCCAGATTTCGGGGGAGGGGATCGGGGGTTAAGACGACTGGATTCTCTTACTTTCTAAAGTATATATGATTGTATCTCTCAATTCTTTACATGTTTATTTTTTTAATGTTTATTTATTTTTGAGACAGAGAGAGACAGAGCATGAGTGGGGGAGGGGCAGAGAGAGAGGAAGACACAGAATGTGAAGCAGGCTCCAGGCTCCGAGCCGTCAGCGCAGAGCCCGACGCAGGGCTCGAACTCACAGACCGTGAGATCATGACCTGAGCTGAAGTCAGCCGCTTAACCGACTGAGCCACCCAGGCGCCCCTCTTTACATGTTTAAAGTGAAATCGTATCACTCGTGTAAGAATAAAGACAAAATAAAAAGCGAAAATCCATGGCATCTCATGTAGGTTAGGCAGTGCAAAAGCTCAGTTTCTCCGGCGCATGACAAACGCAGATTTAATCCGAGAGTATCAGTGAGGCTGTAGCAGGTGCTTGGAGCCCGTGGTTCGTCTGGCCCTCGGAGAAGCAGAGGTAATCGTGCAGGAGTGTTATTAGGGGAGATGCTGGTGTGAGAGAAAACGAGAGGGAACGAGCCGTCAGACCACGAGGGAGGCCCATCTCCCCCGCCCCCGGGCAGGAAGGCGGCGCAAGGGCGGGAGGAGCCCTGCGTCGCCCAGGAAGGAGTCAGCCTTGGGGCTGGTGCGCACTCGCGCACTGGCCTCGGCGCAGCCGCCGCAGCGGGGCGGGGACTCAGAGCGGGCGGGTGGGCGTGCGGGGACCGCGGGGACCTCGCGAACCTCGAGGCCGGAGACCGCTGGAACCTCGCAAACCACGAAGTCCTCTCCTGGATTCGCAATCCAGAGGCGTGATGCGCAGCCGCGAGGCACAGCGCAGACCACCTGATCTCTCTGAAGAGAGTGCGCTGGTGACCAAGCGTGGTCTCACGTCTCAAACGCCTCTCTGATCCAGCGCCCTCCCATCCCTGTTATTTCACCCAAGGGCCCGCAGCACCCTTCCAGGGAAACCACCCACTCCCCAAGGTCTGCTCTGGTGATCTTTCTAAAATACGTGTCTGCTTGTGTCACACTCTTTCCATCAGTGCTTCAGTGCCCTTTGCCCACAGGAGTAACTGGCCCCTCAGCATTCCGAGCTTAGATAAAGTGTGAAGGCTTGATTACAGCAAAATGCCAAGGTTGGCTGAAGAGAGCAGAGAGATATTCACAAAGAAAGCACTAGATCATGTGAGCCCTCTAGGCAAGACTCGCTAGTTACCTGTATTTTATTAGGCAGGTAATTGAGCAGTGATTGTGTAGGTTATCTGTACACGTACTATTTAAGTAGGTTCACTCGGTACCCACCCAACAACGCACCCCTCCCCCAACTTTTCCCTTAATAGAGACCAGAAAACAAAACTCTCAAATTCCTAGTCTTTGCTGCTAGAACTGGCGAGTGAAATGCAGGTTGAAATGTCTGATGATGGCTTCCTTATTGACTAGAGAGTGAGGACTCTCTGAAAGGCTTTTTTGGCTTTTATTTCCCACCACCACCCCACCGTTTTGTTTTTTGTTTTTTGGGTTTTTTTGCCTGGAATGCGGATGAGATGCCTTGGGGCAAGCAGCCATTTTGTGAGTTGGTGTGAGATCAGAGGAAGCCATAAAGGACAGCTGGGTGAGAAAAGGGACGCAGTTCCTTGAAGACAGCCTCGGTTGATCATCACCTGACTCTTAACTAGCCCAGTCTCATCAGGAGCCGTTCCTCTCATCCGCAATCTACAGTCCACGCAGCCCTATCTTAGGCGTATCTTACTTTCCCCTGATGTCAGAATTTCTCAGTCTCCAGTTTGAAAATAACTGACGGTATCTGAAAAAGTGTTACTATCGCAGGCTTAAACTTTAAGAGAGGTTCAGCAGCACTGTGGAATGGAATTTCACATAGCAAAAGAGTCGGGAGGCCTGAGCTTAGTTCTGGTTCTGTCATAAACTGGCTCTGTGGTCTCAAGCAAGTCAGATCAGCTTTCCCCTCTATAAAATGGAAGCGTTGGACATGATTTTATTTTTCTAGCTCTTTTGTTCAATGACTCTCTGAGGCCGACCGTGAAATCTTTCCAAGGGACAAGGAAAAGCCATAGACAATTGATAATGCAAACCCCAACAAAACTTTATAGCAGAGAAATTGAGAAGCAACCCTAAGTAGTAAGGACACAGACAATGCCGTACAGGTGTGTCTGGGGACAGTGGGGAGGATGGTGAGGGGCAGGACTCCTCCCCTGCTGTATCGGTATCAGAGGCTGTCTTCTCTAAGTAGTGAAGAAACCAAACGGTAGGTTAAAGTCCAATGTCAGTCTGTTGCCTGTTATCACTTCAATGGCTTATGCTAAATGTGTTGGATTTACAAAGGCAGGTACCTAGAGTCAGCATTCTTGGGGAAATCAGATGATGGGACTCTTTGTACAGAAACGCTGTCTTTAAGTTCATTCTAGATGTCACTGCCCAGGACCATGTGCTGCAGTGTAAGCCATTAAATACACATGTCTCTAGCTTGAACCACAGGTCCCACGATGGGTCGGCTCGATGGGAAGGTCATCGTCCTGACCGCTGCTGCTCAGGGGATTGGGCGGGCAGCTGCCATAGTAAGTCATTATCTCTTGTTTGCTTACTAACTTTTGGGGTATTAAGTTATGTGGACAGAGCCCGTGGTTATTTAATTCTGTTCTAGGTTTTGGTTGTTTTTGGTTTTGGCTTTGGGGTTTGTTTGGTTTTTTTTACTTTTGTGCTTCTGTTGTCTGAAGTTACAAAAAGAAAACTCACTAGCCCTGACCCAGGGCAATGAATACTTCCCATGTTTATTATGCGACATCAGTGATAACCTTGGACTCTGAGAAACTTACCTCTCTGCCTCAGTTTCTCTGCACAATGATATATTTACTGCAGGGGACCGACAGGAATGCATTGCTTTCTGAAGTAGTCAGTTCAGATGTAGGACTCCAGAGTTACAAGACTATCGGGTTACTTTCACTTTCTAGTTTATATCAACTTCTTGTACGTTGTAACCCACGCCTGAGCTCGTTAATGCACTTACAGTATACCAGGGTATGGTTTGACAGTTATGAAAACAGTAGTATAGTCTTAGGAGAAAACGCATGGAAATAGCCCATTTTTTTCTTATTATTTGGAATATAGTAAGAAATGGAAAATAATAAGAACTAGCTCTGAAATGAAATACAGGCTATCGCATCACAGAATAGTATTTTGAGAGGTGTCAGTAACAGAGTCCTAGTTTTTAAAAACACTCTTTTATCTGATAATGCTTAAAGGCACAAATTCAGAAGACGAGCACAATGTGTGTCACGTTGTTCTAATTAATGGTAAAAATAATAACAGTGGGAAGGGTGAAGTGAGAGTGGAGAGCTTAAAATTCCACCTCTTTCATAGGGAAGACAATGAAAATAAGATAAGGGGGGAAAGGCTAAATGACTTTCCACTCGTGAGAAGGGAATCAAATGAAACAAACAAAGGACTTATTTGTACATTGTGTCTACCAGGCTTTTGCAAGAGAAGGTGCCAAAGTCATAGCCACAGATATCAATGAATCCAAACTTCAGGAACTGGAGAAGTACCCCGGTAAGCAACTCAGCGGTTTGAACTTGGGCTTCAGAGTCTACAAGGTGTTATAAAGCAATAGTGTTCACATGTTGAAAGAAAATTCCTTACCTGCTCGGTTTTGCTGACCTTTTTTAAAGCTTATTCTCTGGTATCAAGTCTATATTCTGTGCGGGGCTCCTGAGTGGCTCAGTCGGTTAAGCACCTGACTCTTGATTTCAGCTCAGGTGATGATCTCATGATCTGTGAGACTAAGCCCCATGTCGGGCTCTATGCTGACAGCACAGAACCTGCTTGGGATTCTCTCTCTCCCTCTTCCCCTGCCCCTCCTCCTCTTGCATTCTCCCTCTCTCTCTTTCTCTGTCTCTCAAAATAAATAAACATTTTTGTAAAAATCTATAATCTGTGAACCTACAGACACAACTCTATATATTTAAATGTATAAACAAAATTTTAAGCTACATACTTAAAATTTTTTATTGATCCAAAATATTGAAGGATTCAGTACTCAATTACAAAATTACATGTGAAAATTTAATGCTAGTTAACTTTTTTTTTTTAAGGAAGCTCTAGTCCAATGGCGAGCTTGAATTCACAGCTCTAAGGTCGAGTCACATGCTCTACCTACTGAGCCAGGCAGGCGCCCCTGTTAATGTTAACTTTTGATGATGACTTTCCGCTTCTCTGCCTCCCTTTGAGGGAGACGCTGTCCAGTAGAAACGTGACATGAGCCACACATGCAACTGTAAATTTTCTAGTGGCTACATTTAAAAAGTAAAAAGACACTGGTGAAATTAATTTCTTAAATTTTTTTTTTTAATGTTTATTTATTTTTGAGAGACATAGAGACAGAGTGTGAGCAGGGGAAGGGCAGAGAGAGAGGGAGACACAGAATCTGAAGCAGGCTCCAGGCTCTGAGCTGTCAGCACAGAGCCCGACGTGGGGCTCGAACTCACAGACCGTGAGATCATGACCTGAGCCGAAGTCGGCCGCTCAACCGACCGAGCCACCCAGGCGCCCTGTGAAATTAATTTCAATAATGTATTTTACTTGATTCAATGTATCTGAAATATTATAATTTTAACATGTGCAATACAAAAACTGGCAATGGAAAATTTTACATTTTTTATACTAAATCTCTGGAATCCATGTGTATTTTACATTTACAGCACTTTTCAGTTCAGACTAGCTGCATTTCACGTGCTCAATAGCCAGCCACACGCGGCTAATGGCTACCATATTAGAGACAGCTCAGCCTTAAAAACCACATATGATCAGACACTATAAGAGATTAACTTATTTTAAAGGTGCACACTGCCCCTTACTGTACCACACCGAACCTACCTCCAACATCGAAGGGCTTCGATTGGCGTTACTCAGAAAGAAATCAGGACATAGAACTCATTTGAAAGTTAAGTGTTTCAGCAAAATGGATTAGGTTGTGTGATCACAGTTTCGTTCATTGGATTAGTTAACTGCATTAGACTGAGTTGAGTTACCATTTCAACAAGTCTGAGGGAAACTGCTGTCCCGGAAAAGCACAGAGGAAAGGAACGTCCTTCTGAAACTCCATTCTGTCCTCCCTTGCTTTATTTATAATCTTTCCTTTCTATATCCAAAAGGGAAGAATAAAATAATAAACCATATATTTTTAAATCATAAAAATTATGACTGCTGCTTTCATTAGAGCATGTTCTTTTAGTAGCTAGTACAGTGTGTCAGCCTCAGACCCCAGTCCTAATTCTCTCATAGTTAGTGTTTCTTCCCTCCTTCTGACCTCTCATTTCTTCTTGGAATTTAGTCCAGAAATAAGTGATGGTACCTGTGACCAACACAGTCATTTCTAGTCGATAATAGAATTGACATAAAGGTAAAGCGCCCAAATAGAAGTAATCTCTTATCCCACTGCCCCTGCCCTTCCCCCTCAGATGGAATTCAGCATCACTGTAGCAGTGATTCACCTCTGGGTCGAAAGAAGGGACTAGAATGAGCCCGCTTGCAGGTATTGCTGCTGGTTTACTGAGAAGCATCTAATACAGAGGTCAAGATGGGGCACCTGGCTGGCTCAGTCTGTAGAGCCTCCGACTCTTGGTCTCAGGTCGTAAGTTCAAGCCCCATGTTGGTTGTGGACCCTACTTAAAAAAAAAAAAAAAAAAGATAGGGAGGACTTTCAGATTTTTACTAACGAGATTCTTAAGATCGATAAGACCCTACTAATGGTCAACAATCCTGTGAGGCCTAACTGGACAAACACTGCAATCTTCACACTTCAGAACAGCTAAATCTTCAAGGCTAAACATTTTTAGGAGTAAAGATAAACAGTGTACTTCGTTTTATTTTTCAGGTATTCAAATTCGGACCCTTGATGTCACGAAGAAGAAACAAATTGAGGAGTTTGCCAACGAAATTGAGAGACTTGATGTTCTCTTTAACGTTGCTGGGTAATTCATACGTTTCCATTTCACTCTCCTTACAGAAAGTTTCCTATGACTTTTATCTAAAATTTTTGATACGGGGCGCTTGAGTGGCTCAGTCGGTTAAGCATCCGACTCTTGATTTCGGCTCAGGTCGTGACCTCATGGTTCGTGAGATTAAGCCCTGCGTCAGGCTGTGCACTGACATCTCAGAGCCTGCTTGAGATTCTCTGTCTCCCTCTCTCTCTGCCCCTCTCCAGCTCATGCTCTCTCTCACTCTCTCAAAATGAATAAATAAACTTTAAAAAAATTTTCGATAATAAGGCAAAATTATTCATTATGAACTATAATATATTTCTTAGGAAATACATCTAGATTTTAGACAGAAATTTCATACCAAGTAAGATTCAGCAAGTAAGACAGCCATAGAAGTGAACACGGGCTTCAGGCTCTGCCCCAATAGTGTGGAGCTTGCTTGAGATTCCCTCTCTCCCTCTCTCTCAGTCGCTCCCCTGCTTGTATGCACATGCTCGCCCTCTCTCTCTCTCTCTCTCTCTCTGTCTCAAAATAAATAAACTTAAGGAAAAAAAAAGAAGTGGACATGGACTTGAGTCCTAAGGAAATGGTCTACTCAGAGAACTGGTATTAATCCAAACCTGTTCATCTTCTTAAGGCTAATAACAGGCTCACGCCAATGGACTGGCTGTGGATGCTCCTCTAAGACTTATAGAATAAAATGAAAAACCATTTTCCAGTAGGCATCTTTCAAGCAAAGTATATTTACCAGAAACCAAGTACTCAGCTTATTGAAATGCAGGTGTTCCCAATTTTTTTGGCACCACATTCTAGCAAGTCCTTTACACCTCCCAAGCTCGGTGTTTCTTCCTGGGACAACGAATCCCACCTAGCCAAAGAAGTTTCCGTGTTGCATCTCTGTATAGAGCACAAAGAGAATGGCTGAAGTGAACTTACTCGGGTGGTACCAAAGGTGCCGAACCGTGCACGAATGAGGAGAGGCTGGAACTGGAGCGGCCCCATGTCGGGCAGCTCCTGCTGGTACTTTCCGTGGTCAGGACGTGACAGTAGAGACGAGTACAGCCGAGGTTTACACAGGAACTAAGTGACATTCCAGTTTTCCTATGTACTGTAATATTTGTACTGCCGCATTGATGGGAAAATTCCAGAGCCTTCTAAACATTTTTGTTCTTCTTCCTAATCATTACGTTTCCACACACACACAAAAAATCTCTTTCTATAGTTTGTCATATGTTACACTATGTGGATATTAAAGCAACAATTCATGGCAATCTATTACATAAATAAACTGCTCATTCCTTATATGAGAATATACTCAGAGCCATGACAGAAAGTCAGCAGAACTGGTTTTTGAACATCTACATATTAAATTCTCGGCAAGGTAAGGGAATAGAAATAGAGTGTGTGGTTCCCACTGTCGTTGGAAGGATGAGCAGGTTATTTAAGACTGTGACTTGAGGGGCGCCTGGGTGGCTCAGTCAGTGAAACGTATGACTTTGGCTCAGGTCAGGATCTCACAGCCCCTGAGTTCAAGCCCCACATCGGGCTCTGTGCTGACAGCTCAGAGTCTAGAGCCTACTTTGGATTCTGTGTCTCCCTCTTCCTGTCCCTCCTATGCTTGTGCTCTGTCTCTCTCTCTCTTTCAAAAATAAATAAACATTGAAAAATTGAAAATAAAAAAGTGTGACTTGAAAAGAAGTGAAGGTTGCTTTAAGAGTTTGGTTTTGTTTTGCTTTGTTTACTCGACATGCCAGAACTGTATGATAGTGATACTACTTTGCTACCCTGAGATGTTGAGACCATGGTTTTCCTTTGCAATTTGATTTCCCTTTGAAAATGCTAGATATGTGCCCCTTGGTGGCACTGTTGCTTATGAAATAGGAGTCGGGGCAGGTATCGTGTTCACCTTTGCTTTTGATACTGGTTTTGATATTTCCTGTGCAGTTGCCATAGAGTTTCTTATGTTCGGTGGCCCCAGACCTTTGCCCTTCTCTTTGAAAAGAAGGATGTTGTTTTCAAATAAACTTATTTAGCTTAAGCTGTTGGATACTTACTAACTTAATGTACTCAGTGATACAATGAATTGCTAAAATCTTCATAAGGTCTAAGTCAATAAATTACAATACAAAATGATAAGGAAATGCAGTAGAAATCTCAAATGATCATTTTTCCCCACTGATTAATCCCTCTTCCAGTTTTGTCCATCATGGAACCATCCTGGACTGTGAGGAGAAGGACTGGGACTTCTCGATGAATCTCAATGTCCGCAGCATGTACTTGATGATCAAGGCATTTCTTCCTAAAGTAAGGACCACCATCACTATGAATAAGTAGGTCTCCTCACTGGGCGTCCAGAGAGGGTCCTCACCTTTCTGTGCTGAAAAGTGACAGTAGCTAACGCAATGACTAACCCGTATCGAACACTTATATCAAGACACTTAATACAAACTCACTTAACTTTCCAGTTAAGAATATTCAACAAATATTAAGTACTTTCTTTTTTTAATTTTTTTTAATGTTTATTTACTTTTGAGAGAGACAGAGTGTGAGCAGGGAGGGGCAGAGAGAGAGGGAGACACAGAATCCGAAACAGGCTCCAGGCTCTGAGCTGTCAGCACAGAGCCCGACATGTGGCTCAAACCCACACATCATGAGATCATGCCCTGAGCTGAAGTTGGACACCCAACTGACTGAGCCACTCAGGCGCCCCATTTAAGCACTTTCTTTATGTAAGTCTCCATTCTAGGTGCAGAAGACACATCAGGAAACAAAGTCCCAGCTATGAGAGAGAGATCCCATTTTGGGGGAGTGAGACAGGATAACATATAATTAAATAAACATATAACTTGGGGAGTGGTTAGAAGTACTATGAGGAAGGAGCACCTGGGTGGCTCAGTTGGTTGAGCATCCAAATCTTGATTTCAGCTCAGCTCGTGATCTCACAGTTCATGAGTTTGAGCCCCACTTCGGGCTGTGCACTGACAGCGTGGAGCCTGCTTGGGAACCTCTGTCTCCTTCTCTCTCTGCCCCTCCCCTGCTCATGCTTGCTCATTCTCTCTCAAGAATAAATATACTTAAAAAAAAAAGAAGAAGAAGTGCTATGAAGAAAAAGAAGCTAGAATATCAATAAAGTCCAGGGTGCCTCACTGATAAGCTGAAATTTTCATGGAGGTCCAAGTGAAATGAGGGAGCTAACCATTGAGGTATATGAGGAAGAGGGTCCCAGAGAGAGGGATAGCAAGGAGGCCGGTGAGACCAGAAGAATGTGATGAGGTAGGTACTACTGTATCACATCGACTGTACAGAGGATAAAACTGGAAGGTAACTTGCCCAAGGTCACATAACTAGCAAGTGGTTAGAGCCAGGATTTGAACTCTGGAGGTAGGGCTCCCTTCTTGAATTTCATTTTCTAGGCACATGCTCTCAGATGGATGTACCTCATTGCTCTTCTGTCCCTTGAGTATTCTTGCACTCCCATTTTCAGCTGAGCCACAGAGGTACCAGAGAGGTGAGAGACAGTGTGTGCTAAAGGGGGAGCATTCCTCCTGAGTCTGCTACCCTTGAATTCCATAGCTTTTACACAACTCATTAATACTTTTTTGTTTTACAAGCAAGCATTGTGATCCAAAGCACATGCTAGGTGTTCTCGGAGAGGGGAGTGTAGATATGAAAAATATTGAGTTCAAATGAACTTGTAAGCCAATAGTGAGCAGACAGCACAAGCTCAGACAATGAAAGGGATTGTACAGAACCAGCTCAGTCCAAGGTTGCAAACAGAGCCCTAGTGAAATGCAGAGGAGCCATTCTTCCGTTCCATCCGAGCTGGATTAGATGGCAGATGTACTGAATGCTGCCAACACAGTGCAGGAGACGGCAAGGCAGGGCTGATGCTTTACTCTGAACATTCAACCTAATGTCAAAAAGGATCCTGGGTCGCTTAGGTGGCACCATAGGTTAAGCATCCGACTTCAGCTCAGGTCATGATCTCACGGTTCTTGGATTCGAGCCCCATGTCATGCTCTGTGCTGATGGCTCATAGCTTGGAGCCTGCTTCAGATTCTGTGTCTCCCTATTCTTCTATCCCTCCCCCACTCACATTCTGTCTCTCTCTCTCTCTCTCTCAAAAATAAATAATAAACATTAAAAAAAAAAGAAGGATCCAGATGATATTGAAAGGAAAACTAGAAAAACTGACTTAGTAACAAAGGAATTTGTTTCGATCTACTTGTTTAGTGCCTAGAAAGAATCTCTCGGTGGGTCCATGGGATATTGAACTAGCAAATTGTTTTTTTAAATGTTTATTTATTTTTGAGAGAGAGAAAGGAGTCGGGAGGAGGCAGAGAGACAGAGACAGAGGATCTGAAGCTGTCTCTGTGCTGATAGCAGAGAGCCCGACATGGGACTTGAACCCATGAAATGTGAGATCACCACCCAAGCTGAAGTCAGATGCTTAACCGACTGAGCCACCCAGGTGCCCCTAGCAAACTTATTTTTAATATGAATTCATTTTTTTGTTTATTTGGAGTTCATGAGAGTTTGTTATTTGGAACTTGGATTATTTTTTGAAGCCTGATCCTTAACCTAGGATTGGGAGAGAAGCAGATGCTGTGGTAGAAGGAGAAAACTTAGATCACAGTGGGTAAGACTATCGCCCAGGCAAGACCAGCCTACTTCATGTCTGCGATGCTTGGCAGATAGGAGTGACAGGAGCAGGTGTGGGGCATGGTCCAGCAGGACTGAAATTTAAACTTGTCAGTAAGTGTTAACTTTTGAAATATGTAACGCTAACTTTCCAATTAGTGAGTTTGCCTATAACTTAAAGCATCTTAACAATAATCCCTATGAGCCAGTAACGCTCGTTTGTAAAAAAATCCCAAGAGAGATTATTGACTGGGATGGGCAATGCGAAGGAGTCAATGCCACTTATTAAAGTGACAGTAACCAACCTGACTCTGGATTTCAACTCTGGCATCACAGCCTGAACCCTGGCCCCACTTCACCATGCGCAGTGGGAAGTGGCACTTGCACTCTGCTCTATTTAAAATGAGGATGAGATGGGGCACCTGGGGGGCTCAGTCAGTGAGGTGTCCAACACTTGGTTTCATCTCAGGTCATGATCTCATGGTTCACAAGATCGAGCCTCACGTCAGTCTCCATGCTGACATCACAGAGCCTGCTTGGGATTCTCTCTCCCTCTCTCTCTCTGCCCCTTCCCTGCTTGCGCTGTCTCTGTTTCAAAATAAATAAACCAACTTTAAAAAAATAAAATGAGGATAAGACATTACATGATCCCTTCCAGCCCTAATTATCTGGGATCTTCTGGGTTAATTAACAATGACGCACATAGAACAGGTTAGAACTTTCCAGGGGAAGTCAGGATTTGGAGTCTAGGCAGAGCTGAAAAGTCAGCTGATCAAAACATAGGAACACTTGTAGGAAATTTTTGATCATGGCTAGACATACGGAAAACCATTCCAAAACTGGAATATGAGTCAAAAGACAAAGAACAAGGTGAAAATACTGTAAGAAGTGGTCAGTGCAAAATTCAAAGTCAGGGAAGTCTTGGCTATGTGGAGGTTTTTCCCCTTCACTGTATCTTAGAAGATTCTCTAGGACATTGAGATGCTCTAGCTAGTATTTGTTGAGTGAATAAATGAATCTAGGTTGTCAGTCCAGGTAGAGGCCAGACATGAAATCATCAAAGACCGAAGAAACCAAGGCGTGCAAGGTTTAGGAGCTGAGCTCTGTGGGGATAGAAAAACTAGGTCAGGGCAGGACTAACTAGATCGACAGCTGGAGGGAATTTTCAGCGCTCTTTCTAGCCCCTGCTTGAGCTTCTGGGAGGTCAATCTTATACAGAATTACTATATACTAGCCCCTTCACTTTATACTCGTCAAGTCGTATTGCCAGAGAGGGAAGGTGCATGGGGAGCCAGGAAGAGCGGGTACACTATACCGGCAGGTACTGAGCTGGCGTTGAGGAAACAGCGTGGAAGGGTGCTGAGCATGGAAGGAGGGCTCTAGGTCCAGCAGACAGGCCTGGCTGAATGGATAGCACAAGTGTTAAGGGGCAGCACCAGCATCTCCTAGGTGACTACTCCGAAGTTTGGCCTGAGGAATTACAGCATTTCCAATGCTTGGAGACTGAACTTACTTAATAGCTCATCTTTATATATTCTACTGGAATATATGTATTCTATAAGTATTAAAAATGGATTATGTGTGACAATAATAGATCAGTAAAACTGGAAAAAAATAAAATAGGTAAAAATGGATTATTTGCTAAATTGGATAAGAAAGAATAATGTTAAGGATACATTTTCGACACCATCATACTTTACTAATTTTCCTGGTCATTTTTGTGAGGACCCCGTCTCATTATGATCCTCTTTATCACATAGACAAGCAAACACGGTTAAATATTTTCACCCCCACTGGTGTCCTTGGCTTGATTCGGTCACCTCAGCCTCCCCTTGAACCCTTCAGTCCATCCAACACAATGCCTTAGGTTGTTGTAGATTTTCTGCTCTTGGGTACAAATAGTAACTAAGTATTGAAACAGAAAGTCGGGAGAATACCGTGGGGAGATCTGCCATCTTGCCATCCCCGGACCATCCAGTCACTCGCCCCCGTCCCTACACCTCTCTGACTAAACGCTGCTGGAGAAGCTCACCCCAGCAGAAGTGACTTCTCTCTCTACACTGACTGTTGGCTCTTTCTTTCTAGAAACTCCTTCTTTGCTTGACATTCACAGCACAGGATATCCTGCTTTTCCTTCCTCTGTTCTCTGGTGGTGGTCTTCCATTTCCTCTCAGCAGTTATTTTAACTCTTCACCACTCTCTGTGTCCACCATGCCCGCCCCCGACCTTGTTCTTTACAGCCGTCCTCCGAGCTTCTGATTTCCATGGGAAGGCAGCGCCCATTGAGCAGGAAGTCTCTCCACCTCTTGCTTCTTCATGGGCACGCATGCCTTGCACATACCTACATGCGCCCTTGAAAGCACACGCACATAATATACTTAAGTAAAAGTGTATTTGAAAACATTTTTAATTCATAGCAGCTTTTTCATTTATATATTCCTTTAGGTCAGAGGCAGGGCCCAGCAATCTGCACTTTAGCCCCTCAAGAGATTTTGATTCATCACAGTGTTTTGAGCACCTACTGTGTACCCTGTCTAGGAGGACAAAACAGCCACAGACTCTCCTCCTCAGACCTTCACACTTGGAGTGGGGGAATTCTGAGGGAGATGTGCTTAGGAAACACTGCCCTCGATGAGGGAGGCAGGCCTCACTGTGTGTAACCATTTACCACGTCCTGCCTTACCATCTCAACTGTCACCCCCCTGTAACTCACAGACATTTCTGCATCTCAGCTTTTCTCAGCCCTTTCTGAAATCACTGTGTCACCTTCCAGTGGCCTCCTCTATGTCGTGCCACAATAATGTTAGAATTCCCCAAATCTAAACATGCCACTTCTCTGCATTAAACCCTTCATTGTCACCACCATGTTGCCTCCAGGGAAAGGCCCAGATTCCTAAATTTAGCCCCTATTGGCCTCCACAGTTTCATTCCTCCCATCTCCGCACTGGAGCCTTTATACGTGTGGCCCTCGCTCCTTAAAACACCTTCCTCTCTTATTTTTCTGACTTACCACTCCCAGTTTTCAAAAATCAGCCCTCCTCTTTCCTCCTCAGGAGCCCTCCTCTGAGTGTCCCACAGCCTAGTTTGGTCCCTTCTCACCACCCGACCCCTCTCTGTGGAGGTCTCCGCTGTCGCTGGATGCTGGTTATGTCAGCCCCTCCAGTACCCTGCCAGCTCTCCATAGGCAGAGAGTGGGTCATTTATCTTCGAATCTGCTGGACATAGCACTGAATCTGACCACAGTAGGTGTTCAACAAATGTGTATTGTATAAAGTAAGAGTTTTCCAACATCAGGAATACAAAGTAACAATTAGCGTTCATTAACCTTCCAGTCAGCTCAGAGTTCCTCCTTGGTCTTGCTGATGTTCTTGTGCCAAAGGAAGGCAGTAATCCCCCTGGGAAATGTTCCTACCAGTGAGTGCATCAGCATGCCATCAACTCCCAGCAGTGACTGGGTGAGGCTGTCAGGACGCTTAACAGTGCTTAATGTTAATAGCTAAGAAGATGGTTCTGCAAACCATAAGTAAATGCCGATCTTATAAAGAGATATTATTTTTGCCTTGCAGAGTGGCATTTTTTTAACTTGTTTTGTTTTGGCAGATGCTTGAACAGAAATCTGGCAACATTATCAACATGTCCTCCGTGGCTTCCAGCATCAAAGGTAGGTCCATCTTCCTCTGGGAATCACGATGCACATACTCCAAAAACTTTATGAGCTGCGGGTTTTCGGAACAAACATAGCAGGGATTATAAAACCCACACATAATTTCAATACTACTTTATAAAAAATTGTTATTCAGTTCCCTACTATCAGCCTTCTCTGCCTTAGATGTAAACCAATTGTAAAAAATCAGTTTTATTTCATTTGCCCTTCCTCTTATCCCTTCCAATGGATGTGGAAGTGGAAATCCAGTTGGAAGAAGGAAGTATTTATCCATTTAATTAACCAAAAACGATGTATTGAATGCTATGTGTCCCTGCCCAAAAGAAGTCACAATCCAAGAAGAAGAGAGTCGGGCAGATGCGGGTCTTCTCTAGTGTGATAATATGACAACACAGGTCTGTGCAAAGTGCTAGCATGATACAGGAAGGGGTAACAATTTGGGAAGTACTTCACACAGACAGTGGATCTGGGCCCTAAACTAGTCAAGTTGAAGAGCCAGGATCGCAGGGCCATCTGGAACAATGTCAAATGTCACAGTCCGGCAGATGGTTTTGCGAGTTTAAAATGAAACCACTACTGCTGAGATAACATTCCTTCTCTTTGTAAGAACACACAGTGAGCCTGCACGAGAGAAGAAGGCAGAGAAATGCCTTCACCCCTTGAATTTTTGGTTTGATTTTTGTTTCGTGTTCTTTATCCTGATTGTCTTTTGGAATCTGCCCAAAGGTTCTACCAACTGATGATGAAAACCTAAGACCATTGCCGTCGCCTAAGTGCAGCATCTCAACACCTAGGTCTCAACTGAGTTGTGCCAATAATGATGTTATTTTCCCACACTCAGAAACTAGTCCCCTGAAGGGAGAAAACCTGATATCAAATGTTGTTATTTTTTAAGTGTGTTTATTTATTTTGAGAGAGAGAGAGTAGGTGAGGGGCAGAAAGAGGGAGAGAAAGAATCCCGACGAATGGCTCAAACTCATGAACTTAAATCAAGAGTCGGACACTTAACTGACTGAGCCACCAGGTGCCCTCTGAATCAAATTTTAAAAAGGATGGCATGGGAGGAAGTATGACAGTGGTTACTGAGGACAGTTACTTGTGTTCCCTTTCTAAAGGAGACTTTTTTGTTCCTTCAATGATTGAACCTTCCTTTCATCCTCAGGAGTTGTGAACAGATGCGTCTACAGTACAACTAAGGCAGCCGTGATCGGCCTCACAAAGTCCGTGGCTGCAGACTTCATCCAGCAGGGTATCAGGTGCAACTGCGTGTGTCCAGGTGAGGGCTGGACACGAAAGGGCTGTGCACTTGTCCTTTCTGACACCCTGGTCGGCACTGTGAAACATTACCTATGTTTACCTTTCTAATCCAAGAAAAATTAAACAGAACACCTCAATGCTGTATTTAGAAGCTTGTTTACCACATGCTATATTGTGTCCTGGCATTGGGAAAAGCTCAAATGAAAAAAGGTCTAGGCTCACTAAGCTAACGGTCCCAACAGTAGGTCGGCAATGAGATTCTTAGTCATTAGGAATGAACCACGGATGGAAAGGGTTTAAATGGTATTCACGTGTGTGGAACAACTCCACATCTCATGGCCAAGACACATAACTGGCCAGAGCTTGGTGTTTTGGAAGCAGACCAGAGATGACCTTGTCAGGCGAAAGATGAAAAGTAGACTGTGTTCACAGGACCGCAGGAAGAAAGTAAGAAGAGCCTCCCAGAACCCAGGGAGCTACCAAGTCTTGTAAATCACCTGGGCCGATAACCAAGAAGGAGAGATTAACACCTTCCTTTATACTATAAAAAAGGGATCAGCAAACTATGACCTGCAGGCGGAATCAGGCCCGCCACCTGTTTAGTAAATACAGTCTTATGGTAACACACCCACACCCAGTTTGTGCATATATAGCTACAGGCAGAGTTAAGCAGTTGTACCAGACCAAACGGTTCTCAAAACTAAGAATATTTCCTATGTGACTTTCTACCAAAATGCGGGCTGACCTCTCATATAAAAGAAAGAAGAAAAGCAGAACTTATTATTAGTAGAAAGGACATTTAATCTGCCCAAACAAAACCATTCTATAACTTATTTTCTAGGAATAACTTCTCATTTTCTTAATAACGAGGGGTATGTCTATTAAATGGATATGGCCTTTCACCTGGTTCCACTGGCCCCAAATGAATACGGATTGCCTAAGAAGAATTATTAACTTCTTCTCTGAAAAGGAATTAAATATCACATATCCAGAATCAAACTTGGTCTCGGTGGTCACAGCTGGTTCTGGGGGGTTGGGGAGAAGCGGTCTTTCACGGTTATGTGTGCAACTTTTCAAAACCCGAAGTCTGTGCCAGAACTTGGGGAAAGAGTTGATGGGAAAAATTGTGTGTAGTTTGGAAAGTTCCACATGAGATTTTTATATAATCCACCCTGGTCTCCCTTCAGATTAAAAACCACTGACTCACTCAGTTTAAAAGAAGAATGTGAAATACCTTTCAAGCTGCAGAATCTCCATGATTGAGGTGTTCTGTTTAATTTTTCTTGGATTAGAAAGGTAAACATAGGTAACAGTAAGCAAAAAGAGGAAACAGAAGAGACGGGTTCACTGGGTTTTAGCATACACGCCGGTGATACTTGACTCTATATCTATTTTTGGTGCCATTTACCCAGTGGAATAAATGGAAAAATGATTTGGAAAATGTGGTTGTTTTAGCAGCTGGACTTTTCAGCGGTTTGGAAATTATATTATCAAACCGTGTGGGACAAGGAACGAGCTGTGACTCATGAGCCAGTCACAAAAGAAAACCTGACAAGGAGTGAGTGTGTCTGGAATGGCGCTGCTGGCGGCATAGTCACACTCTTCAACACCAGGCTCGTGTAGACTATGGCATGCCGTGTGGTCTGTGCCACGGACACAGTAGAGTTGGGACAGTAGAATTAAGTAGAAGACATAGGCTTGCTCTACAGTTTCATTTAATAGCCATTAATACCAGCCATATGAAAGAGATGACGCTCGCTTGCCTGAGCAGTAGGAAGCTGTCAAAGTTGTATTTTAAAACTGGATTTTGAGGACATTGTTCAGTGAAAGCTTACGTGTCTTGAGCATACTGTTGGTAGGATTTGGGACCGTAAGGAGGCTGTGGACGAGGGAAGTGAGGAAAATATTATCAGAAGATGGGTACCAGGGGATCTTTGTTACATGGTTTCAAAAAGTTTATCAACACTATAGCCTGCAGCAATGTGGAAGGTAGAAAATGTTCCTAATGGACCAGGTGACCGTTTCTAGTAAAGACAGTCTCCACCCTGAGCGTCGAAAGTGCTGCCCACTTATGGTAAAATGTGAAAGGAGACAGGTAAGCTAAAGAAAGGGCGTAAACACAAAGGAGCCAGAACTTTCTGATTTTGAAGATTTTCACCCTCTCCAGAGAAATGGCAAGTGATGCTAAAATTAAGAAATGCTTGGGGCTCCTGGCCGGCTCAGTCGGTAGAGCATGTAACTCTTGATCTTGGGGGTGTGAGTTCAAGCCCCAAATTGAGTGCAGAAATTACTTAAAAAAATAAAATATTTTAAAAAAAGGAAAGAAAGAAAAGAAGTGATTTCCTGTGGCACTCTCAGGAGCAGAGGGTTTGACTTTAAATCATTTTTTATGACCTTAGAAATGCCATGTGGTTGCCCAGAGTAGTGTCAGCACCTCCCCGCAAAAGGCCCTCTAAAGAGAATTTACAGATTACAAAAATTAACAAAAAGTCTAGGAAAGTTGCTCTGTAGGAGCTTGAACCAAGTGGGATTTTTAAATGTTTAGCGTCATTCTTACCTTTTGTAAAGTGAAACAATTTCAAATTATATTTTTTATGAGAAATGTGAAGCTGTGGTTAAAAATAGAAATTTGAAACCAATGAAAATAGGCAAGATAATGAAGGAAATGTCAAGCCATCTAATTACTGAGGACCATGACAGGCTTGGCACTGTCTCTGAGGATCCCTCGAGTGAACCTGACACCAGAGAATGGTTTTGAGATCATTAAGGCAACTGGGTTCTTTCACTGGTGAGGTACTTACATGGTTGTACTTCCATCTCAGGGTTGTTTTGAGGAGTAACTGAGATAATACATGTAAAAGTGCTTAAAATCCATAAAGTGTCATGGAGTGTAATGTGACTAAAATATATCTTGGGGGTGCTGGGTGACTCACCCAGAGTCTTTGCCTAGTGTCACAAAGACTTATGATCTGTGGTGTGTTTTATTTTTCTAATGTTTATTCATTTATTTTGAGAGAGAGAGAGAGAGGAAGAGGGAGGGGCAGAGAGAGAGAGAGAGAGGAGAGAATCCCAAGCAGGCTCTGGGTTACCAGCACGGAGCCCGATGTGCTCATGACCTAAGCTGAAATCAAAAGCCGATATTTAACTGACTGAGGCACACCCAGGCACCCCTATGGTCTCTGTTTTTAAAAATCCTAAAAACGGAGGTGAAATTATCATTCTGAGTCATGGGGAAGGATTTCATTGATTGTTGTATCATATGGAAAGGAAGTTTAAAGTTTGTCAATTTCTTCTTCACTTAGAGTAATTAGCCAAGCTGAACGTTGTCCCCCTTTGATTTAGGAACGGTTGATACCCCATCTTTGCAAGAAAGAATACAAGCCAGACCAAATCCTGAGGAGGTATGTCCACTGTTTTAAATGTGTTTAAATCTTCTGGTTGAAAACTGTCCTCTTCCTTACCTAGAGTAGACGAATTCATAGACAAACAGAAGGGCGGCTGCCAGGAACTGGGGGAGGAGAGAACGGGGAGTTATTGGATAATGGGTATAGAGTTTCAGTTTTGCAAGATGAAGAGAGTTCTAGAGATACGTTGCACAATAATGTGAATGTACTTAACACTACTGAACTATACACTTAAAACTGGTTACGATGATAAATAACATATTATTTTGTGTTATTTATGATTGTGTATTTTACCACAATTTCCAAACTTTTTTTAAAAAAGCTCTCCTCTTTAATATTTACTTTCTGATCTGACACAGTATCTACAGGTTTTAATATAGACACAGTGTCTATACATTTCACTAGTTTCAGTAGCTTGGAAGTCACTCTACTCCTACCCGGTCCACAATTAATGATATTCTCATGTATCATACATGATTAATCAAGGCAGCAAGCCAATGGTACCCCTATAGATTCCTCTTGTCTTGGACCTCCTGAAGGAGTTGCAGGTGAATTCAGACTTCACCCACATCACTGATATCTGGTATGGTTTCTGATCTCAGGCACTAAACTCTTTCCTGAAGAGACAGAAGACTGGAAGATTTGCCACCGCAGAAGAAGTAGCCCTGCTCTGTGTGTATTTGGCTTCTGATGAAGTAAGCACTATTCTTCCCAGGGAGTTCATTCTTCTCATTCATTCGGCCACAATTTGCTTATCAAAATGATGCCATTAAAAAAAATTTTCTTTGATGTTTGTTTGAGAGAGAGAGAGAGAGTCAGAGCACGAGCAGAGGAGGGGCAGAGAGAGAGGGAGACACAGAATCGGAAGCAGGCTCCAAGCTCTGAGCTGTCAATACAGAACCCAATGCGGGGCTCGAACCCACGAACTGTGAGATCATGACTTGAGCAGAAGTCGGATGCTTAACCGACTGAGCCACCCAGGTGCACCGAAAATAATGCTGTTTTAGAGAGTTGCAACGTATGTATGATAAGATGGGGATAAATTCTAATTTAATGTGCTCAAAGAGAGTCCACTTTGATCTGAGCCACCAACTCTTCCTCATTCAAGTCCGTGTGTCACTAAGTCTTGTAACAAATAATATGGAAGACTGAAAAAATTAAATCGCTCAATTTTATGAGAGACAATTGCTTTCAAAAATCGGGGAAAGTCTAATTAAATGTAAGTCAAGCCAATGAACCTGCAAAATTATGAGAGCTTCAAGTGAAAAAGGGAGAAAGTTCACCAGATTTAGTTGTGTCTAGAATACACAGAATTGGCATCTGGTGTTTTTAGTTTTACTAGTGACTTATTTAGGAGGATCCCGCTGGCTCTTTTTTTTTCTGTGAATTCTTGTTTGTCATCACATATGGGAATCCCTAATTCTATCTCTTTACATTTCACACCTATTTAGTAATCAGTTTCTTCCTTAATGGCTATCACATATTCTTAAATGGCATACAACTAGGAAAGGAAAAACTATATTTATAAGGTAAAGAGCACAAAAACTCCCCCTTCAGTTTGTTGTATTTGAATATTACATGGCCAGGGAACTGCAGCGTTTGAGATGAGAGGAAGACAGGGGAGTAGGCAAGAGTGTGGAAGTGTGTTACTAATCCGTTAGCTCGTCTTTACAGTAACTTGCACACCAGCTACTTGGTGAATGTAACAAATAGTGGTTGAAATGTTTTAGTGACCAAAGTTACCACTTCCCAGGACTGTTAACAGCAATTTTTAGTAGCTGGGAAATTGCTAAACATATTACTAATGGAACAAGTTCATTGGCCTTTGTTGTTTCTCTGAATCTATATCTGCAGAAGAGTTCATTTGAATCGGAGGGTACTGCTGCGAAGCTAAATTGCCCTTGTTTAGCCAGAGCTTAAGTTTACCAAACATTTGGAAATGTTCTAGCTTGAAGTGTGCAATAAAAGGAACTTTAGACTTTTAGAGGAGCCCCGAGGCTTCCATATCGATAGCAGAAAGCTTGCTTTTTAAGAAAACTTTGGGGAGTTGGCGATAGCGTATCTGCAATATGTGATCAGTTTTCATAGACTGAACTTTAAAAATGTCTGTCATACTGTGATGTCTTTCCTTCCTGCCTCTTCCATTGTGTCAGGCTTCAGATAAATTTAAAACTAAGAACACAAATTTAACATCTATGTTTAAGTTCAAAGATTTTTAAACCTCTCCCACAAGGCTTACTTCAGCTTCGTTTCTTTGGAAAGTGCAAAATTCTGTGCCAAAAACATAGTAATTTTTTTTAATTCCCTTAGTTTTGTACAGATTTGGATATCTGAAGCTAGTATAGAATATTTTTTCACATTTAATAGATATGATAATCATTATTCACATAAATTTTTAAACACATCTAGTGTGCCTCAGCTTCTGACAACACCTGTGTATTTCGATCAACTAAAAATACAATATCTTCTATAAAAAATTCTGTTTGGTAATTAACACGACCACTTTATGACACACTCGATGATGTTCAAAAGTTTATTAATGGCATAAAACTTAGCTACTTTAGAATAGTTCTGAATTTCAAAATGAAAATGTACTATTTTAGCCTACACTTTATCCTGATTTAGGGAGTGGCTGCATATCACTAAACTTCATTTTCTGATTCTGAGACCACATATACTCGCTTAAAATGTGACATGTGCAAAAACACTAGCCAGAGACCAGGTAACTCTAGGTCACAAGAACATGCAGCAGTTTCAGATCATCCAAACTTTAATTCAGATTTTTCCTAAACTGTTAGGTGAGTTTTCCTGTTACCGTGAGAGTATATCGTTTAGCTTTCTGAGTCATGGAAAAATTGAAGAAACACAACCCGTGTTAAAGCTGGTTAATTGTTCTGTCTCCTTGTGTTTATCATTTCAGTCTGCCTACGTAACAGGTAACCCTGTCATCATTGACGGAGGCTGGAGCTTGTGATTTTAGGATCTCCTTGCTGGGAAGGCAGGCTCTTCCTGTCCACAGTGAAGCTGGTTATGAAGAAAACTCACCCATCATGTCTCTCCTATTATCAGCCCATTAATGAAAACAAGTCCTTCTTAATGACGTTATTGTTCACAAGAGTCAGATTCTTTAAATATATTAATCTCTTTCTAATCTCTTATGAAATCATCGTAGGTAGATGACATAAAAGATAATGAACTCGCTGCAAATGAAGAGTTTTAAAATCAACCACAATTTGTAAGCAGATAAAATTAAAATGTGAATATGAAAAATGGAAGGTTTTTAAGAAAAAAGTATTTGTATTTTCTGTTTCCCACTATTCATATATTTCGTACAAATCTGCATTGGTCTGTACATGAACTCTAATTTTAAAATTTTACACCATCATAAATGAGTACAAGGTAGGGAAGAATTTAGCTTTGGTAACGTACATTAAAAAAGAGTTTAGATTCAGAACTATATTGTTAATCTATTATATAAAAGAAAAATAATCATCAAGTGTTTATATTTAACATGTTATCACTCATAATTAAGTACTATTTTCTTAGTTTAACTAAAAAATCTTTATTAAGATAAACAATGATATTGGCATGGGCCTCAGAAACTTCTACTGAACTAGCAGTACTGTCAGTTTGAACGTAGATTAAGTATAGATTTTTTCACCAAATTCCAGGTTAACAGTAAGAGGAAATGAAATTTAGAAACAGTCTCAGGATAAATCAATATAAATAAATCATGTAACAGGAAATAAAATTAAAGAAAATAAAATTTTTAAGGGATGGGTGAAATAAAGAGAATTAAGAAATACAAACTTCTAATTATAAAATGAATGAGTCACAGATGAAAAGTACAGCATAGGGAACACAGTAAATAATATAATACTGTTATATAAGGACTACACTTAATCATGATGAGCATTAAATAATGTATAGAATTATTGAATCAATTATGTTTTATACCTGAAGTTAATAAAACATTGTATGTTAATCATAATTCAATAAAAAATGGTTAAAAATTTTTTTCAAAAAAATTTAAACTAATTCATGGATAATTGTATAAGAGGTTATTAGGAAGAAGTTTTTTCCTTCTCTTTTAGTTTTAGGGCTTTATGTTTGTTTTTTACTTGTTGCTATTTCAAAGGACCAAATGGTATGATGCATAGATACTCAATAAATGAGCAGTTATTCTTAGTCTTTCCTCTTAGAACCTTAATAATTAATATTAATATTAACAAGGAAAATTTTGAAATGGACAGTGAGAGGATAACATTTTATGTGGGAGGAAGACTATTATGTGATTGATGACAAAGAGTGAAAATGGAGAGCAAACAATATTTTGACTAGCATTCCCAGAGTCCTTTGATACAGGATTTGTTTGGGGGTTCTGGACCAGGTTTCCACAACTGCATCACAGAAAGCTTGGTTTGTGACCTAGACCAAGTCACCCAATATACCTTAGATTTTAGTTTCTGGTTTGTGAAATTAGGGAGTTGGGCCAAATACTGTGAGAAAGTATGCATGTATATGTATAGCTATGAGAGATGAATTCTAAATTAACAGATGATGAATTCTGCAAAATGAATTCTAAAATTAACAAATGCTTCAGAGTTCATTCAGCTAACTATAAACTATAAAACATTATAAACAATAAAAGCACAGGTAAAACTTAACTAAAAAGTTCAATGTTCTCCTCCAAAGTCATGTTAATCAAAGTGGGTGATGTGTCGATGAAGATCGTATAACTGAAAGAACAGAGAAAATACATTTCATTCCTGTGGTAAGAGGAAGCTGGGTACCACTAGAAATTTCGACAAGCCTTAGCAGAGAAGAATTCGGCTCAGGAAAAGACAGTAATCACTTTAGATGCTCTGAAGAAGGTTAATATACAGAACATAGGTTCATCGATCCTACCCAAAAAGGAGGCTGACAGACAAGAATGAGTGGTTTCTATTTGGTGGAGATATTTAATTGACATTGTCCCCCTTGCTTGACAAGCGGTGATTAAAGTTGATCCAAGAAGTGAAAAACAGGGAAGACAATTTTTATTTCTTTTTTTTTAATAATTTATTGTCAAATTGGTTTCCACACAACATCCAGTGCTCATCCCAAAAAGTGTCCTCCTCTGTGCCCGTCACCCACTCTCCCCCCTCCTACAGCCCCCCTCCCCTCAGTTTGTTCTTAGTCTTTGAGAGTCTCTTATTTTACGTCTTCCTTCCTCTCTGTGGCTTTTTTTTTTCTTCCTTCCCCTCCTCCCCTCCCCCCTGGTTTTCTGTTAGGTCTCGCAAAGCCTACCTATGCGTGGGAAGATATGGCATCTGTCTTTTTCTGACTGACTTATTTCACTCAGCATAATACCCTCCAGTTCCATCCATGTTGCCCCGCATGGCCAGATTTCATTCTTTCTCATTGCTGCGTAGTATTCCATTGTATATATATACCACATCTTCATTATCCATTCATCAGTTGATGGACACTTAGTCTCTTTCCATGATTTGGCTATTGTCGAAAGTGCTGCTATGAACATCGGGGTACACGTGCCCTTGTGCATCAGCAGTCCTGTATGTCTTGGGTAGATTTCTAACAGTGCTATTGCTGGGTCAAAGGGTAAATCTATTTTCATTTTTTTGAGGCACCTCCACACAGTTCTCCAGAGCGGCTGCACCAGTTTGCATTCCCACCAACAGTGCAAGAGGGTGCCTGTTTTTCCACATCCTCGCCAGCATCTATAGTTTCCTGATTTATTCATTTTAACCACTCGAACCGGTGTAAGGTGGTATCTCAGTGTGGTTTTGATTTGTATTTCCCTGATAATGAGTGACATTGAGCATCGTTTCATGTGTCTGTCTGCCATTTGGATGTCTTCTTTGGAGAAGTGTCTATTCATATCTTCCGCCCATTTCTTCACTGGGTTATTCATTTTCTGGGTGTGGAGTTTGGTAAGTTCTTTATAGATTTTAGATACTAGTCCTTTATCCAATATGTCATTTGCGATTATCTTTTCCCATTCCGTTGGTCACCTATCCGTTTTGTTGGTTGTTTCTTTTGCCGTGCAGAAGCTTTTTATCTTGATGAGGTCCACTACCCAAAGCAATCTACACATTCAATGCAATCCCAATCAAAATTGCATCAGCATTCTTCTCAAAGCTAGAGCAAACAATCCTAAAATTTGTATGGAACCACAAAAGACCCCGAATAGCCAAAGTAATACTGAAGAATAAAACCAAGGCGGGAGGCATCACAATCCCAGACTTTAACCTCTACTACAAAGCAGTAGTCATCAAGACAGTATGGTATTGGCACAAAAACAGACTGCATAGACCAATGGAATAGAATAGAAAACTCAGACATGAACCCGCAAGTATATGGCCATCTAATCTTTGACAAAGCAGGAAAGAGTATCCAATGGAAAAAGACAGCCTCTTAATAAATGGTGCTGGGAGAACTGGACAGCAACATGCAAAAGAATGAAACTAGACCACTTCCTTACACCACTCAAAAATAAACCCTAAATGGATGAAGGATCTGAATGTGAGACACAAACCATCAAAATCCTAGAGGAGAAAGCAGGAAAAAGCCTCTTTGACCTAAGCCACACTGATTTCTTACTCGACACGTCTCCAAAGGCAAGAGAATTAAAAGCAAAGATGACAATTTTTATTTCTTAAGGAAATGAAAATTATCCCAAAAGGGGCGAGCGCATATACACACACTTGAAGTGGGGAAATACACAGAAAAGGAAGACACAGAAATGGAAGAGAGTTTTAAAGAAAAAAGAAACTGCTGATGGGAAGGTTCAAATCTAAACGTGGTAAGAAGGGCCCTTGTTAAAGAAGCAATGCAACGGGGAAGGACAAGTCTTTAATGCCACCTAACGGGCCACCTAAACAAAGTATGCTGTCTTCCCACCGCCTCGGAGAAGACACTTAAAAAAGCACAGCTGAAAGGTGGAGTTAAAACCCAATATGTAGAAGCTGGTTTAGGGAACGTTAAGCTTTGTAATTGGCTGTCGGGCCTGCACTCCTGGCTCCATAAGAGCCAGCGCTGCGCGTCCTCCCCGGGGTTCCCGTCACCGCCGGGTCCGCGCTCGCTGGGCGGCCTTTCCTGCGAGGTTCCCGCGGGGAGACGCGCTCGTCCTGGCCCCGGGAGCCGGCGCCCAGCCAGAACGCCCACTGGAACACCGCGGTGCGGCGCCGAGGTCTCGGGAAGCGGGCCCGTGGTCCTCCCGGCACCCGTGCCTGGGAAGGCCCCGCGCCGCCAGATCCCAACACGACGGAGGGCGCGTGGCGCGGCCGCCTGGGGCCGGGCCCCTCCGGGCCTGCTCAGGGCATTACTCACGCGCCTCCGGGCCAGACCTCCCTCCGCAGGGCTGCCCCGCCCGCGCAGAGAGGGCGGAGCCTCGGAAATCCGCGGCGCGCCCTGCGCCCAGATATAAGCCTATTTCGCAGCCTCCGGCTCCGTCTGGAGCGATGTGCGCGCGTGGCTGGACCAGGGCTTCCCTCGCAGGTATTTTAGCCAGTCTTCCTGCGCTGGAGACCGCGAGGTGAGTAGCCTCAGAGGACACTGAGGATCCAGGGCGTGTTTTTCTTGTTTGCGTTTTAGTTTTTAAACACCAGAGGCTGTTGCTACTGTGGGCTACGTTAGCACCACCAAGGTGCTGAGAACCATCAGATCCTACTGACTGGAGAACATAACCATATGCCGGAAGTGCACACTGTCTGAGGCTTTTTTTACTTACCAGGCATCAGCGTGTTATCGCATCTTTGTTGTCGCATCCTCGTTATCTCACCCAAGACTCTGATGATTTGTTGCCCTAAAAGGTTAATATCAGAAAGCCACCACTGTCTTTAGCTTCCATTCAAGAAACGGACAACACCAGTGGATTGAGAGAAGGCAGGTACCTTCCTTAGCCAGGTTAACCTGTTTTCACTGAAAAACAGAAACCCTTTTCCCCTACTCTGTAATGGGGCCTCCATCTGACATTTATTGCTGCTACAAACTACTGTCAGGAAATTCTGGCTTACTGGTTAAGTTCAGAATGAAACATTTAACTTCAGCAAATATCTGTGTGTCTTCTCTGGGCCAAGCAGAGTATAGGACAGGAAGTAAAACTATGAGATAAATACAGTTTCTGCCATTCAATACCTCAAAATCCAATGGATCAGAATATCCTTAACAAGTTACTAGGTAATAGGATCATGCTGTACTAATGATGCGAGCAAAGTGACTGATTGATGTAATATATTTTCTAGAATGTTGAGATCTTTAGAATTATAACCCTGTTGAGTGAATGTTTGCAGTTGTTTGTTTGTTTGTTTGTTTGTTTTAAGGATTTCTATAAAAGTGGGGAGAAGTCAGTGATATAGATCTGTCTTGGAGTCTACTCCAAAAGTTGCTGTGCTGGATATAAAAGGTCGGCACTTACCCATCCCTACCTGCTTCTAGCATAGCTTACTGTGTAGGACAAACAGGAGAGCTAAAAACACTTCCTTCAACTCCATTCCAGCCAGAGTTGTAGATGTAACATTAGGGTCTGGCAAGTAGATGAACTTGTCTGAGATTTCAAAGGCAGAAGTGAAGCCGAGGCCATCTCCCTGCTATTTTTGGCTGTTTTTTCTTGGCAAGGAAGGCCCAGGAGCCTTAGTCTCCAGAACCGTGGGTGTGGGGAGAGACTGACAACACTGGTGACAGCCAGACTCAGCGTTGTCATATTGAATCACCAGCTCTGTGGCCATCAAGAAGCAATTGAGGGAAGTGGTGAACACAGGCTGTGTTCCCTGCCCAGGCAGCTTCCAGATCCCAGCTTCTCAGAATCATAGGTACAATGGTGTTCTCGAACTCTGTAGTCAGAAGGTGTTTGCCTTCTGATTATAGCAAAATAGTACATTCCTTAGTGGTTCATATACTACTATTCTAGAAGTCATTCCTGGAGGCCCGGCCTAGAACCTGATCTTCTAGCCCTTTCAACAATCTGTAGCCTTTAAACAATTCACTTAATTCCCTGTATAAAACCTCTTCCTGCTTAAAATACCTGAAGTGGTTTTGATTTTCTGCACTGACTGATTAATATATTTGCTATGTGGCCTCTAAGAGTCACATAAACCTAATCTCTTCCATTTTTTTTATTATTTATTTATTTGAGAGAGAACATGCGTGTGAGCAGGAGAAGGAGCAGAGGGAGAGAGAAAAATCTTAAGCACGCTCCACGCTCAGTGTGGAACCTGACACAGGGCTCGATCCCACGACCCTAAGATCATGACCCGAGCCAAAATCAAGAGTCAGACACTCAATGGACTGAGCCGCCCCAGGCTCCCCTAATCTCCTCCATTTCTTTAGAAGGGAAATGAAACAATGAGATTAGATTCAGGGGATTGCAATGATGTGAATGCCTTCAGTTGGTCTCTGCCCTCTGCAGTTGCCATAACTAGCTGTTACAACAGGTAAACTCCAAAATCTCAGTACCTTAACATAGTAGAAGCTTATTTCTACTCAGGTAAAGTCCAATCAGGAGTTCAGTTGGTGGCATTCTACTCAATGTTTGAGGAACCCAAACTCTTTTTTATATTATGGCTTTGTCATTCCCTAAGACCTTAAAAGTTCTCAGTTTCCAGACATTGGACAGGAAAAGAGAAGGTATGTTGTGGATTGCATAGAAGTTTCTTGCAGGTAAAAAATGGAAGTAGCAGACATTACTTATGCCCACATCCCGTTGGCCACACCTCAGTGACTTGCCACACTGACATGTAAGGGAGACTGGGAAATGTCTGCAATCTGTGTGCCCAGGCTGCACAGGAAATTGGTTTGATGAACATCTATCAGTCTCCTTACCTCCCTGAAGAACAGACTGCATCTCAGTAATCTTTGTATCTCTTGTCTTTACACACCACAGAAAATCAGTAAAAGTCTGATGAACTTCACCAACTGTAAAGGGATAGAGTTGCTATTCGTGTGCCTAATATCAAAACTTATCACAGTTTATTATGGTTGTTTAAGAAATGATCTATCATTCTTGAACTAGGTTGCAGTCTTTGAGTGTGAGAACTACGTCAGACCATTCACTTTTGTGTGTGTGTGTTTTTTTTAATTGAAGTATAGTAGACACAATGTTACATTAATTTCAGGGAACAACATGGTGATTCAACAAGTTTCTATGTCATGCTGTGCTCACAAGTGTAGCTATATCTGTCACCATGCAACATTATAACAATACCATTGACTGTATTCTCTATGCTGTACCTTTCATCCCTCAGACTTTTCGTTCTGGAATCCCCAGAACAAGGGCTAAAATCTGGCAAGAGCTTAATAGATGTTTGTTGAATACATGAATGAATGAGTCCTCAGAGAGAAAAAGAGGGACGGAGTTAGTCTACATGAAGTTAAGAAATACTGAGAAAGTGACATTTGAGTTAGATCTTGAATGACTAGTAGAATTTTGCCAGGTAGAAAAAGCAAAAAATGGAACCCCAGGCAGTGATAGTAGTGCTGTTTTGTTGTGGTTGTATTTGCTTCATGAATAGACATTTAGAACACAATCAAATGTTTATAAGCCCAACTTGTTTTTATTCAGTATTCAAATATTACAACTGAACTTCAGGGATAGGGAAGGAAAAACATATAACCTTACAATATTTAAAATCTCTATTGACTAAAAGAATGGCACTATAAACCTTGGCACTGATTTTTTAGCTACTAAAATATTTTCTGGATATTTTTGATAAATAGCAATACAGAGGCAGTATTCTGACTGTTCATCCTCCAGGAAGATTTTGCACCATGTCAAGAAGCTAGTGAAACATGTATGAGCCAAAGGTTCCCCATTACTGCTCATCAGAGCTTCCCTGAGCTGACTCTGCATCAGAATCCTGTTGTAGTGGTTAGGATGCTTTTGGCTGTAGGTAATAGGAAATTCAGCCAAAATTGGCTTCAAAAATACAAGTTTACTTTTCTCACATAAGATGTGTGGAAGTAAGTGGATCCAGGGTTTGTTCCATAGCCCAATGATATCACGGTTTAGTTTACTTTCCATGAGCTAATTTTGTCTTTTTCTTCATGGGTAAATGGTGGCTGCTAGAGTCCCAAGAAACACAGTCACCATCCTTGGCTCCATCCCCCTGCCCCCCCCACACACACATACACATATACACAGTTTAAAGACAAAAAGAGGAGAGGAAAAAATAAATAGTAACCAACTTAATAAATAAATAAAATTTAAAAATTAAATAAATATTTTTAAAAAGGGGTTCTTGCCTCTCTTTTTTAGGAAGGAAAATCATATCCAGTAGTCCGAAACAGCCTTGATTTCATTGGTGAGAAGTGACTCATGCCCAGCCCTAAACTAACAGCTGGCATGGAGGAATGGTGTTACAGAGATTGACTTAGACCAATAAGGATTTACCCGTAGGGGTGGGGCAGGTACATACTGCCATACCTGAGTAATGGCTCGTAGGTAATAGGTTGTGTTGCCACACTTGGGGAGATCGAATCTTTTGAAATTCAGATTTTAACAGGCCTAAAGGTAATATTTTAAACTTTTAATTAAATGTATTTGTCCTTGGGAGAGACAGTATAAAGGAGAGAAGCAAGTTTTGGGTCGCTTCTTACCTAGGAATAATATTCATATCTCATTACATAGTGTTTTACTTCACGATGATTCAACCAAATCACTGTATCAGTTAGCCAAATAGAATAGCAGTTGTTTTCCTTTGATTACTTGGTCTCATGTGGTCAGTACACCTAACCTAACCCTTCAGATAAGGTCATTTTGTTCAGGGAAGCATTCTTAGTCATTTCAGTAATTAATTCAAGGAAATTTTAAGTCCCACCCTTCATTTGACCTGAATTCCTCACTGCTGGGTGGGTCTTCTTTTGGGGAATAAGCATTAGATCAGAGTTGATTAGCAGAATCCAGAAACTGAAAGGTTTCTGTATGTTCTACATAGACATATCAGACTAAGAACCTCCACTTCCAACACGTGAATGGATGAACACAGAAGGTAGGAGTTTTTGTTATAATCATTATAGAGTACTTAATGGACAGTTGTGGAGATGTTCTTTCAAATGTATGACTAGCACATACAGTACTCCAGCCATATATGTAAATTCCCCTTAAGATTACTCCATTAAGTGTTGGTCTGTCCCTACCTCAGGCAGAAATAAGAATAACCAGCCTTTATCTATGTAATGATCCTTTAGCAGTAATTTAACTGATAGCAGTAAGCGTATTTTACTTGACCAAGAGTCTATGGACATTCACAAATCGAGAGTTCTTTTATTTCCTCTGGAATATTACAGAAAGCACTTTTAAACATTTAGATTAATAAGATAACCTGAAAAAGAGAAGGCTGATTTACAGAAGGCCTTCTGTACATGAGAGTATATTTGCAGAAGTGATTTTCAAAGTGTTTTTCACTTGCCAGGAGGAATAGGGGTTAGTGGACAAAGCTCCTGCAGCTGCCCCTTCATTTGTCCCATTTGTTGGATTTTGGGGTAGGGTTTTACTTGATGAAAGATTCTTTTTTAGCTTAAAAAATATTTGGGAACTTCTGTAGAAGATGCTAGGCAGTTCTCCATCTTCTTTGAAAACCACAAAAACAAAAATAATTACCTTAAATGGTAGCAATGGGATTAAGTTACCTAAAAGGAAATTACCAGATTTTATCTCTGAAAAACATTATTACTGAGGAAAGCTGTATCATTTTCTTTTCTCTAGAGCTTTAAGAATTACATAACATTGTTTAAATGTATTTTGAATTGCATAAGAAAATCTTATTGTAAAAATCCTAACAATTCAAAATATGGAGAATAAAAATGAAATTCCAACCACTCTAATTCCATTTCCCTCCCGAAAGGCAACTACAATTTACAGATTTTTTTTCTATTTATTTACATGCAAATGCTCATACATAAGTGCTCATATTCTTGATCTTTTATTCTTCACGTGCAATTTTCTCTCAAGTTTGGAGGAAAGACTTAGGAGACTGTTCTTTTCAAGTCCACAGCTCTATGATTTTGGTAGCATATGTTCCTAGTATTGCAACATAAAGCTCAAATTAAGCCAATATGGTTTCTAAGCATGTAGATCCGTCCTGTAGGAAATTCTGTATACTGGGAATGCTAAAAAAAAAAAGGCATGAGT
Organism: Paguma larvata; assembly: GCA_030068075.1. NCBI lineage: Eukaryota > Metazoa > Chordata > Mammalia > Carnivora > Viverridae > Paguma > Paguma larvata. Next base: position 113,184,046 of record CM057823.1, read on the forward strand.
GGCCAACAACCTTTGAATATGTTTTTAGAATTTGACCTACTACCTCTGGCAAGTAGACAATCACAACAGTCATAACAGCCATATCCGTTGGCTTAGGTCAAACCACATTCTTCTGTTGAAATATACAGTTGAGTCACATAACTTTGATTAAGTTAACATAATTGACCAAATTATGAAATCTATAAAATTCCACCATTTGATGTGGAATAAATTTTTTTACGTGGTTATTGTTGTGTATCAGTCAGAATAATGAAATGTCTTGACTGAGAAGCAGAAAAAAAAACTGTTGCTTTGTCTGTAGGCACTTTTAGCATTTATCCAAAATGTGCTTTGCCTTCCTATTTCTCAGGGTCATATTTTTATATACAAAAATCTCTTAGGGGCATCTTAAGTCTAACTGGATTTTTTATCAGACGAGATCGGGACTGTTCAGAGTGGTATGGCAGTAGACTAACTGGATTTTTTAAAAAGAGAGCTCCTTAATCCTTAAAATCTTAAGGCATATTTAAATGGCAAGTTGTCACTTAGCCAATTAATGATTCAGAATATGTAAACAATATTTGTCATTAGAACAGAATAAAGTTATTGTCTAATTTTGTCACCAATATTTTGCAACCTAAATGGACTAATAAAATATTTTCTTTATAATAAACTCTATCACAGTCATAACAATGGGAAAGAATAAAACTGAAGGCAATACAAGATAAATATAAAAATATTTTCCAAACTTATTATGGAATATGTTGTCAAACTTACAGTTAATTATGACTATATGTGAGTGGGATTTTAAACAAAATATTAAAATAAAAATATATAAAAATATTATGTGGTGATTTGATAAAAATGACATGAAATCAAAGATATACATTAAAGAATTCTCTCATTTCACAAATATTTATACAGTTTTACTATGAGACTTGGCTGATATTGGCTGTTTAAGTTGAAAACTAAACAGCTAAGTTATTTACCTTCTCTAGGCTTTAGTTTTCTCATGTGAATATTAAAGAAATTGGCCCAAGAAATTTCTAGAAACCTTTCCAACTTTTATTATTCCATTAAACTGTGATTCTTAATTACTAGGAAATCAACTATTTTCTCCATATTTCCCTACTTTTTAATTTCTCCATTCTAGACACCCAGCATCTCAGCTTAACGGCTTTCATGAAGCTTTACTGGAACAAAAGATTTTAGAAGACTTTCATGACTACAATGAAAAAATTATTTGTCTCATTTAAATAGCATTTATTATTTAAATAGCATTATTAAGTGGCATCTTGGTGGCTAAGTCAGTTAAACGTCCTAGTCTTGATTTTGGCTCAGGTCATGATCTCACGATGGGCATGGAGCCTGCTTGATATTCTCTCTCTTCCTCTCCCTCTGCCTCCCCCAGAATAAATAAATAAATAAGTAAATAAATAAATAAATAGCATTGTTGAAAAAAATCATTTCACTTAACTTTCTGGACTGACATCTATTTTATTGAATAACACATTTTCTTTAACATTCTTTTTATATTGCTAAACCGTACTATATATTTTAATGCCTCTTAAAACTGAAAGTATTAGCACATCAATTTTTTTTTTCTTTTCATTTTCTTGAAGATGTAAAATCACCTTCCTAAACATTTGTTATTATACAAGGGATCCTTCAGGGCCAATTCAGGTATGAAGTTCTTACTGAGGATTCATTTGGTGGCAAATGACAGAAACTCAACTCAAACTACTAAGGACTTTATTGGCTTACCAATAACTGAAAAGGAGCTGCTTCCTGTTAAATCAACAATGTGGTTATTAATTTGGGGCTTTCCTTTCCTCTCCTTCCATATTAAGGCTCTACTTTGCTCTGTGGTCACTTCATTCTTTGGAAAGCTTTTCTGTATGTCACAAGGATTGTCAATAGTGAGTCTGGGCTTAGCAGCTCCAACAGAAAGAAAGTTTCTTGATGGTTCCAGTGAATACTTTAAGGTTGACTTTCACTGGCCAGGTATGGATCACATGCTCATGCCTAAAACAATGTGTGACTGGGGAAAAGTTCCCTTATTGACCAGGTCTGTCTTCATCTCCAGAGCACTGGTAGAGGATGGAGATAAGGAGGACATAAGTCTCACATGAACCACATGGATGGAGAATAGAGGAGATGTGGATTCCACAAAAGAAAATTAGTATGCTGTTAACCAAAAAGTTTGGGAGGGAGGGGAGATATTTGACAGGCCAAAACTACAAATATGGAAAAAATGTATATCCCCACCTTTTATAGCCTTAAAGTGTATCTTTCCATCTCCTTCCTGTCAGCTGTCACTTGTGCTGCTTTCAGTTTGCCTCTATCACTGTTTCTTCCTACATTTAACTTTTAACATCTTTTCTTCTGATGGTTTGGAAACCAGATGAGGAAAGTCATTTGAATTGTTTTCAAAGAGTTAGTGGGCTCTGAATGAGGACTTGAGAGCTTCTCTATAAGTATAAACTTTCTACTCTTTAATGGAGTTCATGATATATCTTATCCCTTCTAAAAGGTCATTTTTGTGTGTTTTCTAATTTCTTTGCCAAAACTGACTTCTTGGTAGGAGATACACTATTGTATTTTCAAGACCCAATGACTATGAACAACATGGTTGCTATTATAAATAGTTATTTATACTTGTTGGTTATTTAAAAATATTCCTCATAAATGGCAGAATTGGCTGATTTTAGAAATTTGATAATGGAGATGATTCTGGTGACATTGCTCACCAGTCAGAATGGCTAAAGTGAACAAATCAGGAAACTATAGATGCTGGCAAGGATGTGGAGAAACAGGCAGCCTCTCGCACTGTTGGTGGGAATGCAAACTGGTGCAGCCGCTCTGGAGAACTGTGTGTAGGTTCCTCAAAAAAATGAAAATAGATTTACCCTATAACCCAGCAATAGCACTGCTAGGAATCTATCCAAGAGATACAGGAGTGCTGATGCACAGGGGCACGTGTACCCCGATGTTTATAGCAGCACTTTCAACAATAGCCAAATCATGGAAAGAGACTAAGTGTCCATCAATGGATGAATGGATAAAGAAGATGTGGTATAAATATGCAATGGAATACTACGCGGCAATGAGAAAGAATGAAATCTGGCCGTGTGTGGCAACATGGATGGAACTGGAGGGTATTATGCTGAGTGAAATAAGTCAGGCAGAGAAAGACAGATACCATATGTTTCCATGCATAGGTGGGCTTTGTGAGACTTAACAGAAAACCAGGGGGGAGGGGAAGAGGGGAAGGAAAAAAGACACAGAGAGGAAGGGAGACAAAACATAAGAGACTCTTAAATACTAAGAACAAACTGAGGGTTGGGGGGGTATGGGAGGGGGAAGAGTGGGTGACGGGGATTGAGCAGGTCATGGGTTGGGATGAGCACTGGGTGTTGTATGGAAACCAATTTGACAATAAAAAATTAAAAAAAAGAATAGTCTAGTTTAAAACATTTTAGACATTCAGAGTTCTAAGGGAAAAAATAAGTACAATTCATTCATTTAAATTGTTCAAATTGCTGCTTAATTCATTCATGTAAATCTCAAGTTGATGCTCTATATCTGTACTATTTCTCCTTCAAAACAGTTCCCGTTCCTCTCCCTTCTGTCATCTTATTTTTAATTATAAATCATGGGGGATGAAGATAAAGCAATTGAACATGAAGATTTCACACCATCCACAGGAATGGACCACACAGCTTCTACATATCAAGAAACACAGGTAAACCAACGATCAAATATAGAACATTCCAACCATTTCCTTAAGGAAGGGACTGTATAGTTCCAAATCTATGATACATTTGTGTTCTCTTCATTCTCTATCACTCAATTAACAGTTCTTCCCATTTTTAATCCCCAAACTTGGACAGTAGGTGTGACTATCAGTTTTCCCAACGTCATTAGCAGCTGGCCCTACATGAGACTGGAAAAAGAGAGAGCCTTTGAAATACTTTGTGTTCCCAGCCTCACCCCTAAAATGGTTGTGATTTCTTCCCTCCCTTTTTATTGCTGAAATTCAAGTAGATGAATGAACTTGAATTCATTTTTACCACAAATAGTTATGTTTTTCTGAACCACTTTGATATATTTACCAACTATTACCTTGAGTAATATCTTAAGTAGGCCAATTTTTAAACCCAGTATTTTAAAACAAAATGAAATAGTATGTGTGCCCCAAACATTTATAATGTTACAAATAGTGATTCAATGGTAAATACTCCTAACATAGTTCTTGTTCCAAGCATTCCCTGATTAGCTATTAATATGGCTGTACATTTCCACTATAAAGTGTTAGCCTTGATTCTAGCAGCAGAAATTTGATTTGTGATTTGATGGCTCAGTAACTATAAAAATGGACAGCAAATATAACAGTTCTAAGGATTCTTAAATTGCTTTAAACACAGGAGGAAACAGTTATGAACTCCAAAGGATTGGATGCAAAAGAACCAACAGAAGGAAGTAACCTACTGAATAGCAGTGAAAAAAAGCTACAAGATATATCGACTGAATCAAATAATTTGCAAAGACTAAGGCAAACATTTGCTTGCCCTCCACATGGCTTGCTGGCTAAAGGAATAACAAATGGTTTGTAAATGGTAAAAATTAATTCAGAAAGAGAGGGTAAACGATGAAATTGTTTTAATGAGAGATTCCAAAATAATATGGCTTAAAGGACAAAAAGAAGTTTACTTCTCTCTACATAAAAACTGCTGGGTGAACAATTTGCTGTGGTAGATGGCTCTGTTCCACAAGTCATTATGGGGCTCGTGCTGACAGCATTCCACCATCTTCAACACAAAGCTTCTCAGAGTGCTATTGCTGCTCCCATGCCAGCTAGCAGGAAGAGGAAAAGAGCAGAGATCAAGGACATTTTCCTTTGCTGTCTCTGAATAATTTCACAGGATTGCATTAGGGCGGTGAGAAAAATGAGCAATCACGTGTAAACAGAAAGGCACCACATAAATGTGAGGGTTAATCATTATTAAGTAATGCAACTAATGTTTAAACAAACAGCTTAATATGCTTCCAAATGAATCCATCATTTTCTAAGTAAGAATCGTGGTTTCCAGTTCAACTTATTCCAGTACAACTACTACTACCTAAAATATTTGGGAGATTTTTCTTTTTTTGTTTGTTTGTTTTATTTATTTTTGAGAGAGAAGAAAGAGCACATGAGCAGCAAGGGGCAGAGAGAGGGAGATAGAGGATCTGAAGCAGGCTCTGTGCTGATAGCAGAGGGACCAATGTGGAGCTCAGACTCACAAACTGTGAGATCATGACCTGAACTGAAGTCAGACACTTAACCAACTGGGCTACCCAGGTGCCCCTGGGGGATTTTTCTTTGGGAGTTTATCTCAGCACTATTTCAAATATTGTCTTTGAGGAATGAATTTGATTTTTGGAGGCAGCCAAACATCATTATGATATCAATTTGAAGAAAAGATGGATGTACAGATTCAGTAATCCAATTTTTTTTGTTCGAAAAGGAAATTGTGTGTGCATGTGTGTGTGTGCACGTGTGTGAAGGTATATATTTTTATATGGAGGAAACATAGGAAAAAGGAGAAAGGGTTTGAAAATCATCTATAAATGTTAATTTTTTTTAAAAATTTTAAGTTTATTTATTTATTTTGAGAGAGACAGAAACATTGCAAGTGGGGGAAGGGTAGAGAGAGAGGAGGAGAGAGAGAATCCCAAGGAGGCTCCACACTGCCACCACAGAGGCCGATGCAGGGCTCGAACTCACAAGACCATGAGATCATGACCTGAGCTGAAACGGAGAGTCGAACACTTAACTGACCGAGCCACCCAGATGCCCCTAGAAATGAGAATTTAAAGACAGTTTCAAGGATACCTGGGTGACTCAGTCAGTTAAGCATCCAACTTCGGCTCAGGTCATGATCTCACAGTTCGTGAGTTCAAGCCCCACATCGGGCTCTGTGCTGACAGCTCAGAGCCTGGATCTTCTTTGGATTCTGTGTCTCCCTCTCTTCTCTGCCCCTCCCCTGCTTGCACACTGTCTCTCTCTCCCTCAAAAATAAATAAACAGTAAAAAAAATTTTTTTAATTAAGACAGTTTCAGAAATGATGTTGAGGAATGACAGCACCCCCGGAGTAAATATATGGCTTCCCAAAGTGAGTATATTGAAGAATACAATATGTTAGATCTAAAAGTTGTGTTTACTAAAAAATCAGACTCCTTTATTGTTATACTTCATTTGTGAGCTCTGAAAAACGTTTTTACCATTCTCAACTCGAATAGTCGAAGCCAAATATAGTATGTCACTTTAGGGTCTACATATGTTTTTAATAAAATTATGTAAGTCTCTAAACTAGCATGAGAAAAAAGTCTCAAATTTTATTTAAAACATGTAGAGAAAACCAGATTCCAAAATATATACCAGTTGATAAGGCAACAGATAATTTAATACCTTTTCTGGCCTTTTTATTATTTTTTTAAACTTTGAACCATTGAAATCATGGCACATTTCTAGTTAAAACATTTACAGTAAAACAGGGATTGTACTAGGGAACGGGTATAAATAAATGGTGTGATTTGGAGACTTGCTTTTAAATTTTATTTATTTATTTATTTTTAAAGAGAAAGGGAGTTGGGGAGGGGCAGAGGAAGAGGAAGAGAGAGAATCTTAAGAAGGCTCCGTGCTTGGGATCATGACCTAAGCCAAAATCAAGAGTTGGTTGCACAACCAACTGAGCAACCGAGGCACCCCAGAGAGTCATTTTCTAAAAATTCTATGATCATGTCCATAAAGCTGCCTGAGAAATGGGAACTCATAATATAGAAACACCTCTTCACTTGTTTTCCTGTGCTTCTGTTGCTGAAGCTTACAAGACTATTCTTTTTTTCTTATACTCCTTCCTGTGTCCCTTCCGTACATTTGTGTATTTTTCTTCAGTAAATCTTACATATAAAAATATGATTTTTCAAAATCATTAATGAGAAGTAAATTACTAACTGAATTAAATATGATTTAGAGAAACACTGTAAATATACAATTACTGTGTACTTAGAACTGCATTTTGAATGCAAGAAAGGAAAGGAACGTTAGAGGTTTAAAAGAAAAGTGGTCTTGAAGTGGAAAACTTAGTTCTACCTTACTTAATTTTGTACAAAACTGGTTTTATGCTGTGATACAGTAAAATTTAGTAGTTCCCAAGTCCTGCCCTCCCATACAACATAGAAATTTCAGCTTCTCTACCCAACTGGAAGATACAGAAGGCGCTGTAGTCATTTCATTGTAATAGCATCATGGCCTACAAAATCTGTAATAATTCTGTGAGGGTTAAAAAATGGGACATTGAATTTGATCTCTAGCAATAGGATAGATGACACTCAGCCCTCTCACGTATGTCAATGAAAAAATCTGAAACCAATATTTTAAGTCTTTTTAAATATACCGTTTATCTGTCAAGAAAAACAGGAAGTCATCAACACTAAAAACAGTATGACTAGGAGAAAGAAATAAGCACTCAAGCTGGCTTTCACTCTGGAGGCTTCTGCAAAACACCGGTGAACTTGATTCATCTTGAGAGCCATGAGGGTATAGGAGGCTATGCTTGGGTCTGCCCAGGTTGGGAGAAAGTCAGGGGAGAAATCATTCTCCCTCACCCGTACAAAGCTGGAACCCAGTGTAATGATGAATTTGAAGTAAACCTGCCCTGCAGAGGGGGCCCACAGCTAAACCTGTCCGTCTAAACTGTAGTGCTGTCTAGGCGAGGGAAGAGTCTCCACTGGATGTGTGCGACTTCACCCATCTGTGTTCCAAAGTCAGAGAAGAAAACTCAAGCTGAAAATATATATAAAAGTAGTCCCGGGTTGTTAAAATTTTAACCACATGGTAGAAGCAAATTCAGAGCCTTTCTGGGAAAACCGACATTCAACTCCAACAATTCCCAAAGATTAAGTTTCAGGGAAGAGCTCACTGTTGCCAAAAACAAAAACAAACAAACAGAAACAAAAATCACAACATGCACAAGGAAACAGATTTCAAAAATTTGCATTGTTAGGGGCACCTGGGTGGCTCAGTTGGCTGAGCATCCGACTTCAGCTCAGGTCATGATCTTGCAATTCGTGAGTTTGAGCCCCACATCGGGCTCTGTGCTGACAGCTCAGAGCCAGGAGCCTGCTTCATAGTCTGTGTCTCCCTCTCTCTCTACCCTTCCCCTGCTCCCGCTCTGTGTCTCTGTCTCTCTCTGTCTCTCTCTCAAAAATAAATAAACATTAAAAACTTTTAAAAAAAATTGCATTGTTGGAAAATAAAATGTAAAATATTTTCAATAACTAACGAAGTTAAAAAGGAGGTACCAAATATAATCCAAGAAACTATTTACAAAAATGAACACATTTCAATAAGCACCCAATTGAACTTCTAGAAATGAAAGATATAATACAGTAATTGACATTTAAAACTTAGATTGGCAGCAGATTAAGTGAAAAGAAAATTGGTAATCTAGCAAATAAGTTTGAAGAGATTACAATGCAGTACACACAGAAAAAAATGGACAGGATGAGAACTGAGCTTAGCCAAATGGAGAAGACACTGTGACTGTTCAAGGATTTAATCATAATTCAGAAAAAGAAAGGGAGAAGAATAGGGAAGAGGAAATATTTAAAGAAGTAAAACAAAATGTTCCAGAATTGATGGAAAACATAAATCCTAAGCAAACTAAAAGGAAGCCATATGGAAATTAAACATAAGTACTGAACAGGTCACACTGAAATTGCAAAAAAAAAAAAAAACAAAGAAAAAGAAAAGATCCTAAAAAAAGCCAATGGAAAAAAAAATTCCTAAAAGAGATTTGAAAACAATAATAAAAGCCAGAAAACCAAGGGACGGTATTTTAAAGGAACTGGGAGACAGTAACTCTCAACCTAGAACTGTATACCCTGAAAAACTATCTTTTAAGAACGAGAATAAAGATAATTCCAGATCAATAAAACTAAGAATTTACTACCAACAAATCTTCATGAGAAATATAGCATGCTCTGGTCACTGTTTCTATACTATGAATTCGTTCATATATGATGGTAAATGAGTAATTGTGTCAGTGTAATATGAAAATTTGCATTTGCGCATCATTTCTCCTGCCACGTTAATATTTTGCATCATCAAACAATAGCAAGTGAATACAAAAATGCATTGAAAAACAAGAATAGACAAAAAAGATCAGATATATGGTTCCTTACAATGAAAGATAAAGCCTTACAAAAATGAAGGCTTTTTTCTTTAATTTCTTTAATGTTTACTTATATTTGAGAGAGAGACAGACAGACAAACAGAATGTGGACGGGGAAGGGGCAGAGAGAGAGAAGGAGACACAGAATCTGTAGCAGGCTCCTGGCTGAGTTGTCAGCACAGAGCCTGACGTGGGGCTTGAACTCATGGACCATGAGATCATGACCTGAGCTGAAGTCGGATGCTTAACCAACAGAGCCACCCACGTGCCCCTAATGTGAAGACTTTTTGAAAAGCTGAACTCCTTATGGAAGCATTAGTTTTAACGTTGTTACTATGGAAGTATTAGCAACAGTTAGTTGCTGGTTTAGGGGCTTCAAAGGCTTTTTAAACTTTCTACACCACTAAACTATCTAGCGAAATTGCATATGGATGTAGAAGCTGACAGTACAGATGAAGTAGCTGCCAACATTTCCTCTCAGTTAAAACAACAACAACGAATATTTGATTGATAGAGAATGCTATAATCTGGATCAGATTTGGATGGAACTGCTTTCTATTCAAAGCAAATGCTTTCAAGGTTCTGCATCTTGAAATAATACATGTGGTTCCAGGGTCTGAGTCTGCCAGAAAGAGACTGAAATGCAAATGCCAGTGGAGATTTAACTGCGCTGGCACTTTTATTAGGGTCATTACTGTTTTTGTCAATACTGTGGTCTACCCAACTGTTTTTCAATGATTCTTTGTTGTTTCTGTGTAAACTTTGGTACAACACGTTTTCAAACAAGGAACCATGTTTCACATTCTACTAGAAATGCCTCTATTAAAGGAAATAGCTTAGGCAACAAAATAATTGTCCCAGATAAAAGATTTGAGTTGCCATAATGAATAATGATCAAAACAGAAAATAAGGAAGTATATGGGTAATTCTAAAAAATTTTTTAATGTTTATTTACTTGAGAGAGAGAGAGAGAGAGGCGTGAGTTTGGGAGGAGCAGAGAGAGGGAAACACAGAATCCAAGGCAGTCTCCAGGCTCTGAGCTGTCAGCATGAAGCCTGATGCAGGGCTCGAACCCATGGACCGTGAGATCATGACCTGAGCCAAAGTCGGATGCTTAACTCACTGAGCCACCAGGTGCCCCATGTATATGGATAATTCTAAACAAACATTGACTGTGGAAAAGAAACAATAATAGTGTTTAATTCAAGACAGAACTAAAATACCAGAATGTGATGGTTCAGGTATTCTCATGTTCCTATGAAAAGAGTAAAGATAGCCAATATTTTCCTTTTTATTAACTAGTGAATATTTACGGTAAAATTATAAAGAAAATAGAGGAATGGTAAAAAAAAGAAATTCAAGATAGTAGTTCCTTCTGAGGGTATGAAAGGAGATGGGAGGTGGGATTAGGAGGGGCACGTAGGTGGACCCAAAGGCACTGGCATTATCCTGTTTCTTAAGATGGTTGGTAATTATTACCCAATTGTTCATATTACTCATGCTTTCTAAAATTTATACATGGTTATAAATATTTGTATGTATATTTTATATTTTTTAAATTTTCATATTATATTAAAACCTGCATATCACAAGTTACTGATAGAAACTAGTTGTCCTGGTTTATTTCAGTTACCATGGTTGTTCTTCTCTGGGCGGTAGTTTGGTCGATTACCGGCAGCGAATGTCTTCCTGGAGGGAACCTGTTTGGAATTATAATCCTATTCTACTGTGCCATCTTTGGAGGTAAACTTCTGGGGCTCATTAAGTTACCTACATTACCTCCACTGCCTCCTCTTCTAGGTAAGTGCTAAACACTTTCCGATTTCAACAGTTAATCATACTTTAAAAACTGTAGTTTGGAAAGCTTTTTGGAAATAAATATAAAATATTTCTGTAGTTGCTGTGTTGGAGCCAAAAGCCAATTGTTAAATTTTGAGTTTTATGAGCCAGTTGTTAAGCAGAACAATTTTTAAAAATTGAATTATATATATTTAGAGTTACATAATTTGCATTAAAAATAAGACCAATAGATACTTAAAACTAATCACTTACTAATTATTTCACTGCATTTTCCCCTTATCTATGCTCTTGAAATTATGGAAATAATAGTGGTGTGCCACTGGCTGTCTCTTCCCAACTGCACATTCATTGACATCATGTTGGTAGCTTAACGTCAACCATGGCAGAAGTAACTACAAGACAGAAATGCTACAAAGCTAGGGCTCAATATATTGTAAGTCACATCATTGACAAAGGAGTGAAGGGGTCACCTGCCATATCAGTGTCAAGTGGCTCTATCAATCCAGCCCATCAGCAAAGGAAAGAGTGTACCAGGGAAGTTGTTGTCTCATTTGGAGATTACAAAATGCTTCCTCTTGCCCCTCAAAACTGCAAAAGAAACTGTTAACATATTTTTGAGTCCTTGTTGGATTATTGTTTCTTTTGAACTGTGCTCATTTCAGCACCATTTGTAATGAAAAATCTGAAAAGTTCTTCAAGTCCATTAATTGGTCCAAAAATCACAGTAGTTCCAAACAATGAGATACTATTGCTACTATTAAAAAATGAAGCACACACACACACATGCACCCACGCAAACTGAGGCATGCTGACATAGGTATACAAACTTTCCTGGAAAGGCACAGAAAACCCTACAAGTGAAAATCTTTGGTGAATGATCGCAAGTTTGCAGTTGAAGTAGGGCATGTACTTGTCACTTTGTACTTATTGATGATGTTTTAATTTACCATGAGCATGTGTTATCCTTATTTTTCTTTAAAAAACAAATGTAGTTGGCTAGTTCCTACTTTCAAAAATTCTGGAAAGACTGTAGCTGCAGAATTCAGAACTTTAAGAGACCTTCTTCTAGATTAAATGGCAGTGATTCTTCCTGGCCTACTGGTGTCTGGAGCAAGTCACAAAAGCTGTGCTTGTCATTAGTCTCTATTCTCATAGCTTACATACAGAACATTGCAACGTCAGTAAATTTGTTTAGTCATTTAATGTGTAATACTTGTAAAGACCTGCTGAGAAGAAGAAGGTACTGCTAGAGAAGAACACAGTCTGGAAGCCTGGTGTCTGACGGAGAAGTCTTTCTTTCCTGTTGTAGAGGCATGTGGTATCAGTGAGGACAGGATTCTTTCGCAAACTACTCAGCACTCTCGGTCACTGTCAACTACTGACACTTCCCAGAATGTGTCATACTTCCTCTTCACACCTTGGAAGAAAATGCTAACTCATCCAGAAACTTCTCGACTCTCCACCCAGTTCTTCCTCGTGTGAATCCCCCTGACTCATCCCTCTTATCTCACTCCTACAACACTTCCTCATGCTTCCATAAAATTGAGGTCGTCGGTTTATCCCACTCCCTTAGAGGCCAAAAGCTTGTTGAGCTCTAGTACCAAGTTTTTGTTCATTATACTTCTGCTACCTACTATAGTGTCTAAAATACTGAAGGCATTTGGTAAACGATGAATGGCTGAATGAAAGAAGAATCAGCAGCTAATATGACAGACCAATATCCATTTCATCATAACTCACAAGCCTTTGCAAAGCAAATTATGTATTTTTTTTCATTTTTTTAAATGTTTATTTTTAAGAAAGAGACAGAGCACCAGCAGGGGAGGGTCAGAGAGAGAGGGAAACACAGAATCTGAAGCAGGCTCCAGGCTCTGAGTTGTCAGCAGACAAGTGCGGGGCTTGAACTCACGAACTGCGAGATATGACCTGAGCCAAAGTCAGACGCTCAAACAACTGAGCCACCCGGGAACCCTGCAAGTTATGTATTTTTTTGTTAAATTACCTGGCTTGAAGGTGAAATAGAACCCATAGAGGTATTTGTTGATAATTCAGGTAATCTGACACAGCAAATATTTTCAGGAGCTGTTTGCTATTTGCACACAGAAGAGTGACTGAATTGGGCATTGTATTAAAACATTTTATACTTAGAATTTGATCACATTTCTATCCGAATACTGCGTCCTGTTTCTCCTTTCGGGTTCAATTATTTAAGAATTATTACTGATTCTAATGATCTTTATTTGCCTATTAAAACCTTAGCTCCTCTAATTTAGTATATTATTTTAATTTTTTATTTAAAGTTTTATTTAGTCTCTAGTTAGTTAACATATTGTATAATATTGGTTTCAGGAGTAGAGTTTAGTGATTCATCACTTGCATATAACACCCAGTGCTCATCCTAACAAGTGCCCTCCTTAATACCCATCACCATCTAGCCCATCTCCCCACCCACTTCCCTCCATTAACCCTTAATTTGTTCTTTATCACTAAGAGTCTCTTATGGGTTGTGGGTAAATGGATGGGCTAAATGGGTGGTGACACTTCCCAGAATGTGGAAGACACTTGTTGGAATGACCCCTGGGTGTTGTACATAGGGAATGAATCACTGGAATCTACTCCTGAAATCATTATTGTTCTATATGCTAACTAAATGGATGTAAATTAATAAATAAATAGCCTAAATGTCCATCAACTGATGAATGGATAAAGAAGATGTGGTTTATATATACAATGGAATACTACTTGACAATGAGAAAGAATGAAATCTGGCCATTTGCGGCAACGTGGATGGGTGGAACTGGAAGGTATTATGCTAAGTGAAATAAGTCAGTCAGAGAAAGGCAGATATCCTATGGTTTCACTCATATATGGATCTTGAGAAACTTAACGGAAGACCATTGGGGAAGGAAAGGGGAAAAATACTTACAAACAGAGAGGAGGAAGGCAAACCATAAGAGACTCTTAAATACAGAGAACAGTATGAGGGTTGATGGTGGGTGGGGGAGAGGGGAAAATGGGTGATGGGCATTGAGGAGGGTACTTGTTGGGATGAGCACTGAGTGTTGTATGTGAGTGATGAACCACGGAAATCTACCCCCAAAATCAAGAGCAAACTTTACACACTGTATGTTAGCCAATTTGACAACAAATTACATTTAAAAAATAAAAAATAAAAGTTCAGGGGCGCCTGGGTGGCTCAGTCGGTTGAGCGTCCGACTTCGGCTCAGGTCATGATCTCGCGGTCCGTGAGTTGGAGCCCCGCATCAGGCTCTGTTCTGACGGCTCAGAGCCTGGAGCCTGCTTCGGATTCTGTGTCTCCCTGTCTCTCTACCACTCCCCCATTCATGCTCTGTCTAAATAAACATTTAAAAAAAAAAAAGTTCAAATATTATAAAAGAATAAAATAAATTTTTTTAATTTTTGTAACGTTTATTTATTTTTGAGACATAGAGATAGAGCGTGAGCAGGAGAAGGGCAGAGAGAGAGGGAGACACAGAATCCGAAGCAGGCTAGCAGGCTCCAGGCTCTGAGCTGTCAGCACAGAGCCCGACGCAGGTCTTGAACTCACAGACCGCGAGATCATGACCTGAGCCGAAGTCGGTCGCTTAACTGACTGAGCCACTCAGGCGCCCCAGAATAAAATAAATTTTGAAAATAATAATAGAAAAAGAAAAAAAGAAATAAAATTCTAAGAAAAAAAGAATCTCTTATGGTTTGCTTCCCTCTCTTCTTTTTCCCTTCCCAGATGTTCATGTTTTGTTTCCTAAATTCCACGTGAGTGAAGTCAGATATTTGTCTTTCTCTGACCCACTTATTACACTTAGCATAATACACTCTAGTTCCATCCACATTGTTGCAAATAGCAAGATTTTGTTCTTTTGATGGCTGAGTAATATTTCATTGTGGGGGGGTATGTATATATATATACCACATCTTCTTTATTTATTAATCAGTCAATGGACACTTGGGCTCTTTCCATAGTTTGCTATTAATGATAATACTGCTATACATATCGGAGGGCATGTGCCCTTTGAGTCTGTATTTTTGTATCCTTTGGGTAAATACCTAGTAGTGCATTTGCTAGATCATAGGGTAGTTCTATGTTTAACTTTTTGAGGAGGCTCCATAGTGTTTTCCAGAGTGGCTGCACCAGTTTGCATTCTCACCAACAGTGTAAGAGGCTTCCTTTCTCCACAGCCTCACCAACATCTGTTGTTTCTTGTGTTGTTAATGTTACCCAACTGACAGGTGTGAGGTGGTATCTCATCGTGGTTTTGATTTGTATTTCCCTGATGATGAGGGAGATTGAGCATCTTTTCATGCATCTGTTAGCCATCTACATGATGGAAAAGTGTTGATTCATGTCTCCTGCTCGTTTCTTCACTGGATTATTTGTTTTTCAGGTATTGAGTTTGATGAGTTCTGCATAGATTTTAGATACTAACCCTTTACCTTACATGTCATTTGCAAATATCTTCACCCATTCCATGGGCTGCCATTCCAAGACTGCCTTTTTGCTGATTGTTTGCTTTGCTGTGCAGAAGCTTTTTATCTTAATGAAGTCCCAAGAGTTCATTTTTGCTTTTGTTTCCTTTGCCTCCAGCAGTGTGTCTAGTAAGAACTCAGTACAGCCAAGGTCAAAGAGGCTGCTGCCTGTGTTCTCCTCTAGGATTTGGATGGTTTCCTGTCTCACATTTAGGTCTTTCATCCATTTAGAAACGTTAAGAAAAAGAAGAATATTAAAAAGACATGAACTCAAAAAATAAAATATTTTCTGTATTTGAAAACCACCTAAGGAGTTGTTTGACTTCTGCATTCTAGGCATGCTTCTTGCTGGGTTTCTTATCAGAAATATCCCTGTCATCAGTGATAATGTACAGATCAAGCACAAGTGGTCTTCCGCTTTGAGAAGCATAGCCCTGTCTATCATATTGGTTCGTGCTGGCCTTGGGCTTGATTCAAAGGTATGAAGTATAAATTTCTAATTGTTGACTAGGAATTGTCCTCTTCCAGTACTACAACTATTTAGAATCACTGAGCTTTAGGCGCTTTGCGTGACAGTCCAAAGAAGAGAATGGAGTTTATTTCGTGCAGGACTGACTATTCCTAGAAGATGACCCCATATTCTTTCTTGGAGGAAGGTGGAATTATACCTCTGGGGACAGCACTAAGAATAAAGGCTCTCCTTTTCTCTTTCAGAGATATAGGTTGTCCTTATAAATAACGGTCTTTAGAGAAGATAGCACATTTTTGGTGTGCAAAGTCTTATGCAAGTGCTTAGGGCTAACCATACAGCTCAAGAAACTGCGTGATACATAGGATAAGTCTCAAGTATGCCTTTTTAATGCTTTAACTAACATATATTTTTGAATGAGGGAATGAGTGTTCTTGGGGGTGAAGGTTTTTACCCTAGCCTCATTCTGGGGCCACAAGTTATAAATAAAGCTAATACTAAGAGGGTTAAAACAGCGACCATGGGGATTAATGAGCACAGACTCCAGAACATCCTGCCTGACATCAATCCTAGCTACGCAATTTACCAATTTCATGATCTTGGGCAAATGACTTTAACTTGTATCTTTTTAGATGAGGAGCGCTAAATATAATGGGGTTAATTATATCACCTATATCATAGTGTTTTTATGAGGACTAAATACGCTATCTCCAAAACACTTCAAACACTGAAATGTTTGTTAAATAAAACGCATTACCTGGCAAATTCATGAGAATCGAAACATGGTCTGAATACTAAAGGAAGAGTACCTCATGTCATAATCTCTTTCTGTCTTTAAATGATTATTTTTGTACTTCTATTTGCATATTTCAGGCCCTGAAGAAGTTGAAGGGTGTTTGTATAAGACTATCCATGGGTCCTTGTCTTGTGGAGGCGTGCACGTCTGCTCTTCTGGCCCACTTCTATTGGATTTACCGTGGCAATGGGGATTTATCCTGGGGTAATGATTTTTCTCTGTCATATGAAAATAATGCAGGGATGTTTGGGGCTTTCTCTGATTCCATCCAAGAGAATGCATAATAGCAGTTTCTTAAGGACATCAGAAAATACAACATAGATATTCCAGGATAATCTAAATATTATAACTTCAAAATACATTACAGATAGAAAACATCTAACCTTTACAGGGATTATGACTTAAACTATTGAAAAATTAATGGTGTTTTACCTACACCTCATTCCATGCTGGTGACAGAGATGCCATATCTCACCTCAAAGTCCATACAAAGGATAGTAAACACATCAACAGTAATCAACACTTGACACTCTTTTCTCCTTCTTTTGTCACCAGACAATTATGATTGGGTGGTTCTGCTGTCTCTTCCTTCCACTGCCAGTTCTTCTAATGGTTAACAGCTATGAGAAATAAATAAATAAAGGGGCGCCTGGGCAGCTCAGTCGGTTAAGCGTCTGACTTCGGCTCAAGTCATGATCTCGTAGTTCGTGAATTTGAGCCCCACATCAGGCTCTGTGCTGACAGCAAGGAGCCTGGAGCCTGCTTCCGATTCTGTGTCTCCCTCTCTTCCACTTGCTCATGCTCTTTCTCTAAATCATACAGCTGTGAAGACTTGCCTTTGTTTCTGTTAGACTGCTTTTCAGTTCCGTATTGAGTATCTTAAGTACTGTAGAAAAGATGTCACTTCTTCCTTTAAGGCTGTTTTGTAATATATATAAGGACTGGAATTGTGTTTTTAAAGAAAAGCATTCAAGTATGACAATAATGCTGTGTTTTCACCATTCAAAGTGCTGTTTAGTAGTTGAAACTTAAACTATTTAATGTCATTTAATAAAGTGACCAAAATGTAAAAAGAAAAAAACACAAAAAACAAAAATAAATAAATAAATAAATAAATGAACATTTAAAAAAGAAATAAATAATTATGAAAGTACTTAGTAAGAATTTAGTAGTAATAAGTAGGCAAGAAGCAAGAAATCCTTACTTCCGATTAAGACAGTGGAGCTATACTGCCTGGAGTCAAATCCCGGCTCTGTGACTTTCCAGTATGGGAGCTTTGGCAAGTTTTTTAATCTCTCTGCATCTCAGTCTCCTCATTTGCAGAATGAAGATAATTATTGTAGCCACCTTCTAGAGTTGTTGTGATGATTCAATTAGTTAATTTATGCAGAGCACCTAAAATGGTATTTGGCATATAGTAAGCCCTATAAAATGTTTTCTGCTGTTCCCGCTGCAGCTAGTGTTAGTATCAGTGTCATTGCCGATATAACCTTCTTCTAATCTGTTGTCTTATTGTACAGGCCAAGCCCCAACAGAAGGCCTAGTATCAGTCAGTTGCAATTTAAAATGCCTGCAGCTGTGTTTTTCAAACCTCCTACTATAGATGCTTGGTGTTTTGTTTTTTTTTTAATGTTTTATTTATTTTTGAAAGAGAGCGAACAGGGGAGGGAAAGAGGATCCAAAGTGGACTCCGTGCTGGTAGCAGCAAGCCTGATGTGGAGCTCAAACCCATGAACCGTGAGATCATGACCCGAGCCAAAGTCAGATGCTCAACCAACTGAGCCACGCAGGCACCCAGGCTTTATTGTTTTTTAAAGGCAGATTCCTGTAACCTAACCCCACTAGGTCTTCTGTGCCACCCATAATTATATATTTCGGGGTAACCTAAGTGGTTCCAATGTAGGCTGTTTGTGCCACACTTTGAAAAAGTGTCTGTACGGGCACCTGTGTGACTCAGTTGGTTAAGCATCTGACTTCAGCTCAGGTCATGATCTCACTGTTTGTGGGTCTGATCCCAATGTCGGGCTCTGTGCTGACAGCTCACAGCCTGGAGCCTGCTTCAGATTCTGTGTTTCCCTCTCCCTCTGCCCCTCCCCCACTCGCACTCTGTCTCTCTCTCTCTCTCTCTCTCTCTCTCTCAAAAAATAAATAAATGTTAAAAAAAAAGTGTTCTGTAGAACTTGTGTGTGTGTGTGTGTGTGTGTGTGTGTGTCTCCAGTTTGGTGCTTCACTGCTAATTGAAAGATGGGAGTTATCTAAAGTGTAACCTCTAAAAGAGTAGACATTATTATAGTTTCAACAACAATAATAATAATGAGTAAGCTGCTATCACAAATGTTTAAAGCGCTGCCTACTTAGTTTTGTTTTAGGTGCTGTATCTCCAGCTGTCGTAGTGCCTTCAATGCTCCTTTTGCAGGAAGGAGGCTATGGGGTTGAAAAAGGCGTCCCAACCTTACTCATGGCTGCTGGCAGCTTCGATGATATTCTGGCTATCACTGGCTTCAACACATGCTTGGGCATGGCCTTTTCCACAGGTAAACTGGTCAATTCACAGTGTGCTGTTCCCTTGCGCTACAGAGACGTAGATTATGATGTTACAAACTGGGCATATCTGCTTCATAACTGAATACAGCAGATTAAAATGGAGAAAACAACTGCTAGGGTTAGTTCTGTACCTGAGGAGGGACCAGTAGCTTCCTATTTTACTCCCTTCACCTTCTGGACATGGACTGTTCCAATGGTCTGGTAAACGCATTAACAGGGATCCAGAGTAGCAAAGTTTAAGAAAGGATTAGAATGGCTTTTGCATGGAGGTTTCTGAGAAAGTTCAATCTTGGAGACTTCACACAGAGATGAGTAGGTTTTTCAAAGAGGACAAATGACAGAGAGCCGTCCAAGTGAAAGGAACAGCATTCTTCTAAAATAGGAACAGTTTCTGCTTTCTGTAACATTTTATGGGTAATAATGATCTTTCACAGGTATCTTACTTCCTTACTGAGTGTCTGATATGGATGTATTTTATGCTAAGCAGTAATAAAAGAAGAGCTTAAGGCATTTTTTGTCTCCCACTATTATTTAAGACTTTTACTCTCCTTTGCCATAAGACAAGTTTATTTTTAAACCAGATCCAAGATTCAGAGATAAGATTCGCAATCCCATATGATTGACAAAATATAATCGTAGACTGAGTTTAGCTTAAAATTATTGTGGAAACACATTTTCTTGGGAAGTCGTGTGTTCTCGGTGTCTGTACTCCCATAGTTATCTTCCCATTTTACCATTTATGCTGATTACCTAGAACCTCAACTCTTCCCACTGCCCCAAAGTTCCTTATATCCAGTCACCATCCATACACTACTGTATATCACTGGTAAGTTAATCTTATCAACATGTGGCTCTCATAGCATTACTTTTTGGTACAAGAACTAGTGAGGATTCTCTATTACCTATTAGGTCAAATCTACACCCTTGTCTTTACTTTAATTCTACAGTCCCTATCTAAACATATGTTCTCACTGCTTTCCTGGTATGCACCTTTGAAACCATGGTTCTCAGCCTCAGCTGCATACTAGAATTACCTGGGGAATTTTTAAAAATACTCATATGTGAGCACTACCTTAGACCAATTAAATCAGAACCTTTGGGAATAGAAACCAGCTTTATGCAAAAGTTTGCATCACAGGGGAGTAGAAGAGGAGGGATGAGACGGGCAATGAGGAGGTTTGCTAGGGTTTCATAATCTGGGGAGTATGGGCTATGGATAGCATAAAGAACTTTCCTAGTCAACAAGGCTGTGTCCCCTGTGCCCTGCTCCACTAAATGTGGTCCTTAGACGTGCTGGATGGACTACATGGAGCCTCTTTAAAATATGGATCCCAAGCTCCGCCAGGCTTACTGAATCAGAATTTTTAGAGGTCGGTCCAAGAAGTCTTTTTTTTTTCCTTACATACTAGAGATTGAAACTAACTAGCTACTTTTTACACATTTATAGTAAATTATTTATTGTAATAGCTTAAGACATATGCTACTATCACAGCTAGATGCTTCTGACAGTCACACCGTTACCTAACATAGAGCTACTCTAGCTAAATAACATTACTACGGAAGTAATTCTTCTTTTATTTTTTTATAAGAGATGATTGAAACTGTAAGGATGGAAAAACTGTTGCCCATCTACCCACCTTAGGTCCATTGACTGGGGTCCTGTAATTCAGACTGACAAAAGACAATTAACAAGAGAAATCGTTAGTACGTACACCCTGCTTACATAGGGAAGTCCTCAGTGATGCCTAACTCAAAGAGATGGTTGTATATAATTTGCATGTAAGTGGACCATGCAGCTCAAACCTGTATGTGATGTATATATCACATCTTAGCAAAAAACAATAATTTGGGAGAAATGCAAGACAAAAGTGAAGAACTTTGAACTTCTAGAGGCAGCAAATCATGGAAAGGCAAATAGGAAAACCAGTGGTATCTAGGGCTGCTTTTAGCAGGGTCCGTCTTTGGACTGATAAGGGTCTGAAGTTGTCCCAGTGTTTGACTTCTGTCCTTCCTGGTAGAGGAAAAATTTATGCCCTCCTTTTAGGCAAATAGGGGGAGTAGATACCTTTTCTTGATTCTGTTTCTTCTCGATTGCCTTCCGCTCAAAAATAATCTTTATGCCAAAGTGGCATACCTTGGTGTGGCATATTCTGTTACCTAAACTACAATAACAAGAAACCACATACTGGTTACGTTGTTTAAAATGTTTTATTTATTAGAGAGAGAAAGAGAGAACATGAGGGGGGAGGGGCACCGAAAGGGGGAGCAGGGGATCCAAAGCTGGCTCTGTGCTGAGAGCAGAGAACCCTATGTAAGGCATGAACCATGAATTCATGAACCATGAGATCATGACCTGCCTAAATCAAGAGTTGGATGCTTAACCAACTAAGCTACCCAGGTGCCCCAGAACATTTTTTCTTGGAAAAGTGTGGAAGGACTTCATGTGTTGAGCAATTTATTATGATTTTCTGTACAATGTGCTAACAGATTTTTTTTTAAGTATTCTAAATTCTGTTTGCTATGGAAGAAAACAGAGGTTCTATTTAACATATATATTATGATATTTCAAAGAAGCAATCTAACAAAGACTCTCCTAAGAGCAGTTTCAAAAATAATTTGTTTTCAGGGGTGCCTGGGCAGTTTAGTCAGTTAAGCGTCTGACTTCAGCTCAGGTCATGATCTCAGGGTTCGTGAATTCGAGTTCCACGTAGGGCTCTGTGTTGACAGCTCAGAGCCTGGAGCCTGCTTTGGATTCTGTGTCTCCCTCTCTCTCTGCCACAACCCTGCTTGTGCTCTGTCTCTCAAAAATAAACATTAAAAAAATTTTTTTAATAATTTGTTTTCAGATTTATTTTTAGAAATACCTTTTGAGAAACAGTATGTCCCCTACATTCCTTGTAGTAAAAAAAGATTCTTGGGGCGCTTGTCTGGCTCAGTCAGAAGAGCATGTGACTCCTGACCTTGAGGGTCATGAGTTTGAGCCCACATTGGGTGTAGCGATTACTAAAAATGAAAGTAAATAAATAAATAAATTTTTAAAACTTAAAAAAGTAAAAGATTCTTGATTTTAATTACCAAATTTTTAAGTTACTGTATTCTTTACATATCAGAGCTGCTGAAATCAATTATTAGTAAAAAATCAGGCTCTTAATTGGCAATTTGAAAACTAGATATGTCTTCTCACCCAGTCTGCCTATGGTATAGTAGAACAAATTAGCTCTGTTCATGAATTTTATCTTTCATATTTTCTTAGGCCCTTCAAGTAAATTTTTACTGAAGTAAGCGTGAAAGTAGGGCACAAATCATAGCTTATATCAATTTTGAAATTTATCTGCAATAATATGTATAGGTTTCTTGTAATATAGGCCCGTTATTAGACATTTTTTGTCACATATATTTAATATGGGGATCAGGAAATATCTGTATACATTTCCTTCTATGTAATTAGATGCTTTTCATGTTGATAATGAAAGTCTAAGTATTTACAGATTTAGAGTTCTGCCTGAAGTTTTTTCTTTTTATGTGTTTTTAAGGCTCCACAGTGTTTAATGTTCTCAGAGGAATTTTAGAGGTGGTAATTGGTATGGCAACTGGATGTCTTCTTGGATTTTTTATTCAGTACTTTCCAAGCAGTGACCAGGTAAAAGAAATAATCTATGGGAAAGTCATGCTCTAAAATGTCATTGGAAAAACATTCAGGAACAGTCCCCTGAAAGCCAATGTGAAGAACGTGATTTAGAAAATGGCCCCCCATTGTAAAACTGCTTATTGCCAAATCAGTGCTATCTATGAGAAGTATGAACAAGGCTGGCTGTGCAGTTGACCCCAGAACAATGCAGGGATTAGGGGCACCGACCCCATACACAGTCAGAAATCTATATATAACTTTTGACTCCCCAAAAACGTAACTACTAATAGGCTGCTGTTGACTGCAAGCCTTTCTGATAGCATAAACAGTTGATTACCATTTATATGTTGTATGTATTATATACTGTGTTCTTATAAGAAAGGAAGCTAGAGAAAAGATATTATTAAGAAAATCGCAAGGAAGAGGAAATACATTTATAGTAGTGTACTGTATTTATCAAAAAAAATTTTGCGTGTAAGTGGACCATGAAGCTCAAACCTGTGTTAAGGGTCAACTATATAAGGTTTTAATGCAATACCGAAATTTTTTCTCTAATGTATATTCTGTAAACTTTACATTTCACTGAAAAATAAATAACTTTTCAGAATATGCAAGTAAGCCTTTTTTATTGTTTTTATTTTTTATTTTATTCTTAATATTCAGCTAAATCAAAATATAAAATGGCTTTCGGGCCCTTTTTTTAGTATCAGCATACCTTAGGTTGTAATACCTAGACCGTAACATCTCATTATAATATAGTCCAGTATTTCTCACCAAGAAGATCACAGTTCTTTACTCTTCAGAATAATTCATAATATTCACAGAAGTTTTTTGTTTGTTTGTTTTCCTTTACCCTCCTCAGTCTCTTGGGGCAGATAAACATATAAAAGTCTTTGTTTTCCTATAAGAACTGGCATTATTTTGAGATTTGAGAGAATTTTGGGTGGAAATAGAAACAACTAAAGTAGAATTTTTAAAAAATTAATATTTCCATTATAAGAAAGTATGATGAGTTGAATTTTTACTGTGCTCTAAAAACCTCCAACTAAAATTGTACAAGATTTTATGAATACATGAAAGAAAATTATAGGATTTTCTAATTACACAACAAAATAAAGAGAAAAGTGATGGCTTATATTTTGTTGCTTACTGTATATGAAATGATATAGTAAGTACAATAAAGCGCCACTCCAATATGGCACCCACCAGCTACATGTGGCTATAGAAGATAAAGGACATTCGAATGGTGCAGGTACAGAAATTTATATCATCACTGGATGTTCTTTTGGGAAGTACTGACTTAGTACAATCGTATAAACTCATGGAATCTAGTGTAAATCACTTAAGGCCCATGAAGAGAATACTATTAATATGACCTCTTTACTGATGAAGAGACTGGGATTTAGGGAGAAGTAACTTGAACAAGTTCACTGCTAGAAAGCAGCAGAGCTAGGAGTGAACTCTAGTAAACCTGAGCCTGGATGCTTCCAAGTTAAGCACTACTTGCCTTCTAAAGTGATCAAGAAGTTTAGGCCATGGTAACATTTTTCTAGATATGTCTTCTAAGGCAATACATCAAAATAAAAAGCTTTTGCACAACAAAGGAAGCCATTAACAAAACTAAAAGACTAAAACCTACTGAATGGGAGAAAATATTTGCAAATGATGTATCTAAGAAGGCTTAATATCCAAATTATATAAAGAACTTATACAACTCAACACCAAAAACAAAAAACAAAACAAAACAAAACAAAAAACCCAAATATTCCAATTAAAAATGGGCAGAGTACCAGAATAGACATTTTTCCAAAGAAGACATAACAGATGGCCAACAGACACATGAAAAGATGTTCAACATTGCTAACCATTAGGAAAATGCATATCAAAACCACAATGAGTTATTACTTTACACCTGTCAGAATGGCCAACATCAAAAAGACAAGAAATAACAAGTATTGGTGAGGATGTAGAGAAAACGAAACACTGCACTGTTGGTGGGAATGTAAATTGGTACAGCCGCTGTGGAAATCAGGATGGAGGTTCCTCATAAAATTAAAAATTGGGGTGCCTGCGTGGCTCAGTCGGTTGAGCGTCCGACTTCGGCTCAGGTCACGATCTCGCAGTCTGTGAGTTCAAGCCCTGTGTCGGGCTCTGTGCTGATAGCTCGGAGCCTGGAGCCTGCTTCGGATTCTGTGTCTCCCTCTCTCTCTGCCCCTCCCCCACTCATGCTCTGTCTCTCTCTGTCTCAAAAATGAAGGAACATTAAAAAAAAAGGAACTAATCAGAGAATAATTTTAAAAAAATTAAAAATTGAATTACTGTATGATTCAGTAATTCTACTACTAGATATTTACTCAAAGAAACCACTAATTTGAAAAGATTATGCACCCCTAAATTTATTGCAGTATTATTTATAATAGCCAAAATATGGAAGAAACCTCAAGTGTCCATCGATAGATAAATGGATAAGGAAGGTGTAATATATATACAATGGAATATGGAGCAGCCATAAAAAAGAATGTGATCTTGCCATTTGCAACAACCTGGATGGATCCAGAGGGTATTATGCTAGTAAGTCAAACTGAGACAAAGACCATATGATTTCACTCACATGTGGACTCTAAAAACAAAACGAATAAATAAATAGGAAGCAGAATCAGGACTAGAAAAAAAATGAGGAGAGCATCACATTAAGGAGTAAACAGCCTAAAAATACTAGAGATATCATGTCCTTTAACTTTCACAAAAACCCTGTGACATAACTGCTTTCGGGGAGAAGAAAAAAGCTTGAGGAAGTTAAGTAAGGAAGATATGTGACCGCTACATATCCCAGTAGTGTAAAAGAGCTAGAATTTTAACTCCGGTCTTTCTGGCTCTGAAGCCCATGCACTTTTTTATACCATCGCATTCGGCACTGTGATATTCTGCTTTGATAACTACAGAAGAAGACAACCAGTGTTCCTGGGAGAGGAAGCTGCATTTGTATGTGTTGACTCTACTTTTATTAAGGAAAAGAAAGCAAATGTTGTGGCATGCACATGTGCCTAGACAGATGTTTTCATTTTCCACTAAGTCCCGAATATGGAAAAAGCAATCATTAAAAATCAGTTATATGAAATAATTGAGCTAATCCATCTTTCTTTTTCTCCTCAAGGACAAACTTGTACGGAAGAGAGCATTTCTTGTTTTGGGGCTGTCCGTGCTAGCTGTGTTCAGCAGCGTGTATTTTGGTTTCCCTGGGTCAGGAGGATTGTGCACATTGGTCATGTCCTTCCTTGCAGGTTTGAGATGGGCCGGCGAAAAGGTGAATTTCAAGTTCTGCTCATTTAAATTCTTTCTGGTCAGAGTAAATTTTGTTCTTTCCAGATACTTTCCTAATACCAAATTAATAAAATTATTTAATCATAAAGGCTATTTTCTATGTGTATGTAAATGTATGCCCAAGCGTACACACATACATCCTTTCCCCTCTTATATACCAATCTATAATTTGATGACTTAAAATATATTATGGTCATATTTCCCTGCTGCCTCCTTTATTCTTTGTAAGGGCTATAGCTACAGAGTATTTGCATTATATAGTCGTCCTATACGTAACCAGTCTCCCAATAACAGATTTTAGATTGTTTCAGGTTTTCTACTAAGATGAAAATATTTCAATAAAATATTCTACCTATGTCATATTTCATTAACTCTAAGACACTATCAAATCTAAGAATCACCATTTTACATGCTACCAAGAAAGAAAAAAGAATACTGTCAATTACACTATGACATGACATTCTAATTTCAGAAATGTTAAAATGTGGGGGGGAAAATCAACAATATGACATAGCTTTGAGTTTATCTATAGGATAAATTTCCAGAAATAGGATTGCTCTATGAAGGAGTATACACATTGATATTTTGATAATACCAATTTGCCCTTTTAAAAGACTGCACCAATTTATATTTTCACCAACACTATGTGAAGAGGATCTGTTTTTCTGATCTGAGTGTTTTCAATCTTCAGATATTTTGCTAATCTGATAGGTTAAAAGTGTATCTCATTATTGATCTGACTTACATTTCTTTATGAGTGAAGCTAATCATCTTTTCCTATGCTTACCAACTGGTTTGTTCAAAAGCCTGTGCCCATTTTTTAAAAGATTGCTTTGGTTTTTCTTACTGATTTTCATGATCATTAAGGTTATTGATTTTTTTATATGTACCGTGGAAATTAGCCAGTTGTTATTTACTAATTTTAATTTCAAGTTACATCCTTATAGATTTGAACTTGACAGGAGCATATGCTATTCTGTTTAATGGAGAAATTAAATGTACATGACCTATGTAAATGCAGCTATATCATTTTGGACAACCTGGAAACAACTGTTCAAAATAATTAAGCTTAAAATAATGCCACATGGAAAAACATGTGAGGGTTATAAAGCTGGAGGTTAGGTAAATAATCAAATTCAATTTAGTTAATCTCTGCAGACATATAATAGAAACAGAATTTCCTTGTGAGTAAAGAACACTCAGATAGGAGGCTCTCAGTATGTAATCTGTGATTACAAAGTTAGGACAATTATAACTGAATCGTCTTGCTGATTCAGAGGAGACAGGAATGGTAGGGACTACCTGGAGCCTTGTGTAGAGAAGGGTATTGAGGCCACGGAAAAGTAGATGGAGATAGATTGGGCTTCGAAGAAAAGGAGAGAGTCCCTTTGAAACCTTGCTCCATGCACTAGATGCACACCTGGGTTTGCTGCCTTGCAAGACACTTGGCTATAAGTTTTTTTCAGGTCTATTTTTTTTCTTTCCTAGCAACACCTATATTACTCAGTTCTATTTTCTGATTTCAAGTAACCTAACTTTTGACAAGAGCAGAGCTATAGAGTGAACAAACTTCCTAGCGTAAATCAGTTACTCTTATCCTCCCTCATCTCCCATAAACATTTGCTCTTATCAAAACATTTGGTTTTTTTATGGCTTCACTTTGCTTGTGGGCTGAAGCAGAGGTATTGCCTATCCCTCGTCATTCTTCAGATGTAAGCTGATCCTAGCTCTGGACTTGAGGGCTGTGCTGCCTCCTTTGCTTCTCTCTGTGGACTCACTGCTGTCTGTCTTGGGTCCTCTCCTGGGCTGCTGGCAAATGTGCCCTGCTCTTTGAAGCGCTCGGAGGTCACAGTTTCACTTTAGTGAAGGATGCTGCTACATTCACATTGTGATCCTTTGTCCAACACTTGGGAACTTTGTCATTGGCATTTTACAAATTGTCCATTCACTCCTTAATAGTAATCTTTTTTCGGCAGTACAAAAGTAAATTACCAAAGAGTAATTTTTAAGATAAAATTAATTTTATTTTTGAGTATGAATGTGCTATATGCTCATTTTTCAACCTTGGAGGGGAAAATTTCTGAAAGAAAAGGAAAGGAATCATTTGCAGTTCCTCCACCTAAAGCCAACAGCTCTGTAAACTATTTAAATAGTTTAGTTTATTTCCTTTCATTTGTTCAACAAGAAAACTCTCAAAAATGCTCATAGTAAGCTTTTTCAAACTGAACTTTATGGGTAACTGTCTTTCCGTTGTCACCTCCTTAAAAATCTTCAAAAATCACAGCCAACTCATCATTTTACATTATTTTACCTGTAACAATTTTTTTATTAAAAAAACTAATCTTTTTATTTTTTAATATTTCTTTTTTATAATCATAGTGTGATCATTAGATTATTTCATTTTTTGAAGTTTTTTATTTCCAGTTAGTTAACATACAGTATAATACTAGTTTCAAGTGTACGATACTTTCAAGTGTACCATAGTGATTCAACGCTTCCATGTAACACCCTTTGCTCATCACAACAAGCACTCCTGAATCCCTGTCACCTCTTTTACCCATCCCACCACCCACCTCCCTTCCGGTAACCATCAGTTCGTTCTCTATAGTTAAGAGTCTGTTTCTTGATCTGTCTCTGTCTCTCTTTTTTTTTCACTTTGTCCATTTGTTTGGTTTCTTAAGTTCCATCTATGAGTGAGATCATATGGTATTTGTCTTTTTTTGACTGGCTTAGCATAATACTCTAGTTCCATCCACGTCGTTGTAAATGGCAAGATTCCATTCTTTTTATGGCTGGTTAATATTCCATTGTATATATACTACATTTTCTGTATTCATCCATCTATCAATGGACACCGGGGCTGTTTCCATAATTTGGCTATTGTAGATAATGCTGCTATAAACATCAGGGCTGTATTCCTTTGAATTAGTATTTTTGTGTTCTTTGGGTAAATACCTAGTAGTCCAGTTGCTAGATCATAAGGTAATTCTATTTCTAACTTTTTGAGGAACCTCCGTACTGTTTTCCACGGTGGCTATACCAGTTTGCATTCCCACCAACAGTGTAAGAAGGTTCCCCTTTCTCCACATCCTCATCGACCCCTGTTGCTACTTGTATTATTGATTTTATCCATTCTGACAGGTGTGAAGTGATATCTCATTGTAGTTTTGATTTGCTTTTCCCTGATGATGAGTGATGTTGAACATCCTTTCATGTGTCTGTTGGCCATCTGTATGTCTTCTTTGGAGAAATGTCTGTTCATGTCTTCTGCCCATTTTTTAGTAAATTTTTATTGCCAGTCTGTATGACTCTATGCTAGGCACTAAGTGGATGTTCTCATTTATTTTCACACACACAAAACAAATTTTAAAAAGTTTTACCATTTCCATTTAATAGAGACTATAAATCAGAAGGACATAAATAACCTATCCAAGGTCACAAAATTAGAAAGTGGCACTGTGATTTAAGTTCAGCTTTACCTGACTCCAGAGTTTACTACTCTATGATACAACTGTAACATTATTGTACAGGGCACATTCTTTTATTTTTGACATCTATTTGAATAACACATACCAAGTACATTAAAAACATTGTATTTCTACACTTTGCACTTTAAAATTAAGTCTCTAAATTAATTAATGATATGATAAAAAATAAACAGTGAAAGGAGCCATATCATTTGGAAGGGAACATATAAGAGTAGTTTTAGCAACAGGGAAGTCAAAGGGGAAACTAATGCCTATTGCAAGTGGGCATTTGCGATGGGCCCAGAAAGACAAAGCAGGACAAGGGAAACTTTGATCAGTTTCAGTCACACTACTCTTCTGAAAAACTGTATATGGGTTATAGAGAAAAGATCATTATAAACCAAAACACAGCATCTGTTAGTCTGCATTCGTTATAAATTTGCCTGAATTGCCTGCAGCCTGGCTGATTACATAGGTCAGTGTAATCCCACAACCCAGTGGAAGAACGAGGAACATTTTTTTTCATATTTACCTCTGGTAACTCTCTTAATGTAGATCTCTTTACCTTACATACACACACACACACACACACACACATTTTTTTTAACCATTACACTCTATATAAAGCTAAGTCCTTAGTCAGAGAATACACTCAGTAAATAATATAATAACCCTTACTACTTTGTAACTACTTGCAGAGCAATACAACATAATATAAAGCGCTTAAAATTTAAGATAAAGTGATTGGATTCCAGTCCCAATTCTACTACTCTGTAGCTGTATAATCCCCCCAAATTTACAGCCTTCTCTACTACTCTTTTTCTCAACTATAATATGAAGAAAATAATAATAATATCAAAAGAATTGTGACTACTGTGTAGGAAAACAGATATGAAACAATTGTAAACTCAACAGTGCTATATCAAGGCTGTCGTTGAGTTATATTTTGAAAAGCTAAAATATGTTATAAAACTTTGTTTATGCTATAGTTTTCTTACATTATTTCATAATTCTTTACTTGGTTTTTCCACATAATCATTAATCTTGCCATTTATTGTATTCAAATACATTAACCTTTTTAAAGCCTCTGTCATTTTTTTTCATCTATTTTCTTTTTTTTTTTATTTTAAAAAAATTTTTTTAACGTTTATTTATTTTTGAGAGACATAGAGACAGAGCGTGAGCACGGAAAGGGCAGAGAGAGAGGGAGACACAGAATCCGAAGCAGGCTCCAGGCTCTGAGCCGTCAACACAGAGCCCGACGCGGGGCTCGAACTCACAGACCGTGAGATCTGACCTGAGCCGAAGTCGGCCGCTTAACCAACTGAGCCACGCAGGCGCCCCTTCATCTATTTTCAAATCCAGTGCTTCTTCTGAAGACCTTTGTAGCAGTGGGATGGTTTTTCTGATAGATTTTTAATCTTCTGAATCTTGAAACACTGTTTCTGAGAAGGGAAGTAGCAGCTTCAGTAGATATTTAAGTCATGGTAAAACTTCCATTTCTGCTCATTTTCTTCCTTTGTCCATGCTTGAAAGTGATTTATGTTTTTGAAGATTCTTGCCACCGCTGCGAACAGATGTATAAAGTAGCCTTCATATTCAGTGTGAATGACATAGTTTTCATTCCTCTGCTGTCTTTTACACTTAGCCTATTCGATGACTCCGTGTTCTTTATAAGCACATTCATTTTATTTTTGAAGTTATGAAAAAGCATTGAGGGTATATTTTGACTCTTCTCCCACTTTTAAGTCTTACAATATATAAGCCCATGTCTGGTGTTCAGCTAGTCTAAAGTGTTACAATCAAAAAAACAAATAGCGGCCTTTGTCTAAAGTTTAGAAATGAAAATAATTGGATAGAGAAAAGTTTTTAGGCCATCTGCTTTCATTGGAGTTCTTGAGGCCTTCCCTTAAATAATTAGTCATGGTGGCAAAAGGCTAAGTAACCTAAGATTAATAGAGTTGATTTGTATTCTTCATTAATGTGGATAGCAACTGAAGTCTGAGCTATACCTATGATATACTCTAAAAACTAAATTAAGAAGTAAAATTTAAAGATATGTGGAAAGGGGGGCAACTGGACTGCAGTTTTGGTAGAACAATTTAATTGTCATTAAATGATAAAAGCTCTTGGATGTTATATAAACTTCCTATTTTACAGATGAGAAAAAATAAGGTGCTGAGAGACAAGTGGCTTGCATTTAGCAGATGGAAGTATTTGACCCTAAGTCATTATCTGATTCTTATGATATGAAAACATAACTCTTTGCCTGATGTACGAATAGAACTATATAAGTAAATCAACCAAGCCCCTCACACAGACACTCTTTTGTAAGCCAAGAGGAAACAGTCTTCATCCTAATAAACAGACCAGAATTTATTAAAAAATAAATAAATAAAACAGATACAAATGTAATCTTCCTTTGTTAAACTGCTGAATATAGATAATAGAAAATCAGATCCTCAAAGGTGTGTAGTTATAAGTGTAACAGTGTGTCCAAAAATAGATTCTTGTTAGTTGATTGGAAAATCTGTTGAATATAAATTTTTAGATACTGTGATGGGTACTGCTAAATTGCCCTCCAAGAAAAGCACTATTAATTTGTTCTCCTACCAATTAGTGAGAGTTTCCTTATAATCACAAATACTTGACATTCTTAAAACTTTTTAGTATTTTTTCTAATATAATGCTTCCTCAAATGTGACATTATCATTTTAATTTGTGTTTCGCTGATTACTGAATTTTGACATCTTACGTTTTTTTGGCCATTTGTGTTTCTTCAGCTCTGAATTACTTGCCCATTTTTTCTTTTAGTGTCTGTGTCTTCTTATTGCTTGGATATTGCTCCTTGTTCTTTTCTACACAGTACAGATATTTTCTCCTGGTTTGTCATCTTTTTGTTCTTTGTTTGCACATGGTTTCTTTTGCCACAAAACATTCTAGCTTTGCTATAGTCAGTCGTGTCCATCTTTTTTTAGGATTTTGGCAGTATATGTTATAAAGTTAGTACTTTTATCAGTTAGGATCTTATCAGGAAAGGGAAATCACATAGTAACTGGAATAGGGAAAGTTTATTAATAACCATACCAGGGGATCAGATAACAAGAGACTGGCTTGTAAGATGTACAAGACCCCTAAAGAGTATGGGAGTAGCAGCTATAAACTCCTAGGGCTCAGACTGAGCATCCCCTTAAACCTCCCCACTCCACCCCACCTTCTCCCACCCGCAGTGTTCAGAATCCAGATCATGTTAGAGAGCCATTGTTCCCTGGATGGTGGAGAAGGCAACCATGCTGCCCTGCTTGGACAATTTGCTGGAAATCTGTACTCTAAATTCACCTTCTAGGGAAGACGTAGTTTGTCCAAGGGAATTGGCTATGAAACTCCCTTGCAGTAAACTAGGAGCAGCTGCTGGCCCTTGGGTGCTGCTGACTGCCATGCACTATAGAAGCCCAGCACTGGAGAAGACCCTTGGGTGCTGAAGACACCCAAGTGTGCTACAGGATCCTGCTGGAAGGAGCCCCAGCAATCAGGAAGGAAAGCATCTTCCTTGAAATATCTCTTCAGCACCCTCTGTCGACAAAAGTTAGTATGATGCCAGCTGGCAAAGGAGAAATATTTAAAGGCTTAGCTTCATTTTCTGAGCAACAGTGAAATGTGGATTTGGAACCAAGAGGTAATAAATTAATAAGTGGCACAGCATTTTACTAGACCTGAGCCATATTTCTGTGCATGATTTGAGAAAACCTTAAACATTGTTTTTTATAAAGAAAAAATTGGAAACAAAGGGCCATCAATAAACAAATGATTGAATAAACTATGATACCAGCATACTATAGATTATTATTTAGCAATAGTGAGATGTATAGCTAGATATATGTGCTACTATTATAAGATCTCTAAATCATATTGTTGAATGAAAATTAACATAAAATTTTAAACTATAAAATACTAAGTATTACATACGTACACACAGATCATATATTCAGAAGTAGAAATCCCCCTAAGATTATTTTATTAGACTGTTTATAATTAACATCCACTTGTAAACCAACTCTAAGGCACCTCATATAATAACTGTGTTAGAATATCTTTATGCAGTTTTTTGTTCTATTTTAATAATAGTCAGGTTGAGCATCCGACTTTGTGTCAGGTCATGATGGCACAGTCTGTGGGCTTGAGCCCCGCATCGGGCTCTGTGCTGACACCTTGGAGCCTTGAGCCTACTTCGGATTCTGTGTCTCCCTCTCTTTCTCTGCCCCTCCCCCACTTGTGAGCTCTCTCTCTCAAAAAAAAACATTAAAAAAAAAGAAGAATGTCACAGAAATAAAGTCTATCTCAGGTCAAATTGACTCAAATTTCAAATTAGTAAAATTCTTAGAACTTGTAACTTCATATAATAAAAATCTGTGTGTGGGGTGTGTATGTGTGTGTGTGTGTGTTTCTTTTAGGCAGAGGTTGAAAAAATTATTGCAGTTGCCTGGTACATCTTTCAGCCCCTTCTCTTTGGACTGATTGGAGCAGAAGTATCT
The DNA here is from genome assembly GCA_030068075.1 of Paguma larvata. Classification (NCBI taxonomy): domain Eukaryota; kingdom Metazoa; phylum Chordata; class Mammalia; order Carnivora; family Viverridae; genus Paguma; species Paguma larvata. The sequence continues at coordinate 113,218,289 of CM057823.1, forward strand.
ATTGCATCTCTCAGACCAGAAACTGTAGGTAAGAATTTCAAAGTAGTATTTTTGCTAGAATCAACTTTTATATTCAGTGGAATACCTTTACTAGGTATATTTATTGTCACAATTATGTAAAAAGTTAATAACGATCCAAGTCTCCTAGAGTAGTTGGCTAGAAAATAATATTTGTCAATCTAAGGCATAAATTTTACACCTTTAACATTATTCTTTGTAAAGAAAAGTAACAATGCTAACTACTATCTAGAAAATGCAGGTCTTAAAAATTTTTTCCAAGGGTAAAAATGTTGAGTTAGACTTGTTCTTATCAAGGGCCAGAACTGTAAAGATAACTACTCAGTTCTATAATATACACCCATGGAACAGAAATGTTTGTTCGTTCATTCATTTATTCATATATTCAGAAGCCATCATATTAAAATCTTTTATATATAACACTGCACTTAAACATTTATTTGTGCACTTGTACTCATCATTTCTCCTTTCCACTCATTCCATTTTCTTCCATCTTTACTAGGAATCCCATCTCCTGCTACTTTCTTCTGGATCTCACACATAGATTCTTCCCCTTTTCTCACATATCTTCAAATAGCCATGTCACAGTTTTTGCCTCTTCAGAATTTAAACAAACTCTAATCTTCCATTCCAACACATGCCACAACATGGATGTCCCAGAGGACAAATACTGTATGATTCCACCAAATGAGGCATCCAGGGGAGTTAAACTACAGAAACAGAAAGTAGACTGTTGCCAAGAACTTTTTTTTTTTAATTTTTTTTAATGTTTATTTATTTTTGAGAGAGAGAGAGAAAGCACAAGCAGGGGAGGGGCAGAGAGAGAAAGGGAGACACAGAAACAGAAGCAGGCTCCAGGCTCCTGTCAGCCCAAAGCCTGATGTGGGGCTCGAACTCATAAACCATGAGATCATGACCTGAGCCGAAGTCGGGCACTTAACCAACTGAGCCACCCAGGCGCCCCTGGTGCCAAGAACTTGGCGGAGGGAGAAATGAAGTGTTGTTTAATGGGTAAATTTTGCAGGATAAAACAATTCTGAAGATTGGTTGCACAAAAATACAAATGTTTACCTTAATACTGCTTACCTTGTACACTTAAAAATGGTTATGATGAGGGGTGCCTGGGTGGCTCAGTCAGTTAAGCATCTGACTTCAACTCAGGTCACGATCTCTCAGTTTTTGAGTTTGAGCCCCACTTCTGGCTCTGTGCTGACAGCTCAGAGCCTGCAGGCTGCTTCAGATTCTTTGTGTCCCTCTCTCTGCTCCTCCCCTTTCGTAGTCTGCCTCTCACTGTCTCAAACATAAATAAAAATTTAAAAAAAATTTTTTTAATAAAAAGTGGTTATGATGGTAAATTTGTTATGTGTATTTTACCACGATTTATATGTATGTAGAAATATATAAAATCTCCTTTCTCCGTTTCACTTCCCCCCTCATCTACTATTCTGCTTCTTCCAAAGAGGTAACTATATCTGCTTTTTCATTTCAGCTCTCACTCGGTTCTTCAATACATTTCATCTCAGCTTTTACCCATCATACAACCAACCCTGCTCTCACCACAGTTACATTGCTAAATATACTGAATACTTATCAGTCTTTTTTTTTTTTTTACTTGATCACTCAGCAGCATTTGATGCTATTGACCTCTTTAAAACACATTTTATCACGGGGTATTGTATGGAAACCAAATTGACAATAAATTATTTAAAAAAACATTTTACATTGAATTCTGTAACTTCATATTTGTCAATGCCCTTTGAGTCCTCACTTACTCGATATATCTGCTCTTCATCTACGTTCTTCCAAAGCTTCTCGCTCTCTGTCACCTTTCTGGGACTCATTTATATTCAGTGGCTTTGATTATAAACTATGTAATTCCAAAATTTTTATCTCTACATCAGTGTATCTAATTGCTGATTGGACATCACTGCTTGTAAATCTCACAAAACTTCAAAGTCAGTATGTTCAAAACTTCTAAATCATCTTTTCCCCAAACGTTCAATGTTCCCTCCTGGGAACGAACCAAATCATCTCTTTGGTTTGTTATACTTCAGGCAACAAGTACTTCTGAAACCTACCAACCTGATTTGTAACAAACAATGATAAGAGCAATATCCTTCTATAAAGAGCCATAGCACTTTTTTGTAAAGAAGCCATATTGCAGATTCCAAACAGATCCTCCAGCAGCATCTATCTGGTGTTGTACTTTTGAACTTGAGAAAGTCATTTATCCTTTCTAAACTTCATTTTTTTTTTCAACTGTAAAATAAGAAGAATTTCCCCCACAGGTTGTAAGGATTCAGTAATGAGTGCTTTAGCTTAATGCAGCACCTAGCACACAGTAAACACTCAACAAATGTTACTTTTTAGAAAATCACCCTGTTACCAGTCACCTTAGCACAGGTTAGCACCTTTTTCAGATTCAGTAGCCTGTAGCAACCCTAGTCACAGTTCTTGTTTGGCAAATCAGGATGAGCTTCTCTTTCAGCAAAGGATTATACTTTTTTTAAAAATGTTTATTTACTTTTTAGAGAGAGAGAGGGAGAGAGACAGAGTATGAGCACTGGCGGGTCAGACAGAGAATCTGAAGGTGGCTCCAGGCCTCCGAGCTGTCAGCAAGGAGCCCGATGCAGGGCTTGAACTCACGAACGTGAGATCATGACCTGAGCGGAAGTCGAAGGCTTAACTGACTGAGCCACCCAGGCCCCCATCAGCAAAGGATTCTAAAGGACTGAATGAAATAGCCGTGCATGTTAACTGGGGCTCATGGGCAGTCAGTGTATACACTAATATGGGGAAATAGATGTAGACTGCCAGTGTCTATTTTGATTGGTCAGTGCCCAGCCAGCTCTGTTCTGATTAGCTAATTGCTTCCGTACTGGCTGATAAATATTTTTAGTGTCACCTCTGATTTATACTCTGTAAACAGTTCTCAGCCATTTTGATGAAGACAATAATGTTTTCCTCCTCTATGACCTCTTACCAGTATGTTTATATTGCACTTACCTTATAGTGTATTAATTAGTTGTTTATGCTTCTGTTCTCCTCTGGCTTTAAAGTTCATAGAAGCAAAGTCTGCACATTATACATTTTTGTATAGGCAATACCCAGTCCAAATCCTGTCATGCATAATTATCATTTAAGAAATTCTTGTTGAATAAACACATAGAAGAGAGTGTGGTTCTTGCTATAAAGTTTAAGAGAAATAACATTCAAATCTCCTTTGTAATATATATCAAATATCTTGTTTTTTTTTGCTATGAAGAATATGTGCTCTCTCTTTTCTTTCTTTTTTAAAATATTTTAACATTTTTTTAAATTTACATTCAAATTAGTTAGCAGATAGTATAATAATGAGTTCAGGAGTAGATACCAGTCATTCATCCCCTGTGTATAACACCCAGTGCTTATCCCAACAAGTGTCTTCCTTAAAACCCTTTACCCATTTAACCCATCCCTCGACCCAAAACCCCTCCAACAACCCTCAATTTGTTCTCTGTATTTAAGAGTCTCTTATGTTTTTTCCCTCTCCTTGTTTTTATATTATTTTTGCTTTTTTTCCCTTATGTTCATCTGTTTTGTATCTTAAATTCCTCATATGAGTGAAGTCATATGATACTTGTCTTTCTCTGACTAATTTCATTTAGCAGAATACCCTCTAGTTCATCCATATATCAAATATGTTTAATTAATTTCTGGTTTAACCTAGGAAAAATATCTTCTTTCAAACATATGGTTTGATCTTTAATATTCATGTTTTGATGAATTATGCCTAATCATTTCTGTCTTTCTAATTTTTCAATATGTTTAGATAATTACAGTTGGTAGTATCTTGAATCAATAACCATGAGATTCATTTTCTCCCCCAGTATTTTATTATGTCTAAAAATTAAATATTTCTTACAGGCCTTTGTATTGCCATCCTCGGCATTGCAGTATTGATACGAGTTTTGACTACATTTCTGATGGTGTGTTTCGCTGGTTTTAACATAAAGGAAAAGATATTTATTTCTTTTGCATGGCTTCCGAAGGCCACAGTCCAGGTAATTATGGATAGGATGGCTTAGCATTTTAACTTCAATTTATATATGGTATTTTGAACTTTTGAATAAGAGGACTTATTCAAATTTGGTGAAAAAATATAATTGAAGTCTGATTTATGAAAAGGGTTTATACTAATCTACTATTTAAAAGTTTTATTTTAAGTATATTGATTTCCTAAATATGATAGCTCATTTAAATTTATCTAGATCACCAGATTTATTTAAATCAACTAAAAGTCCAATAAATCCCTACACTAACTAGAAAGTAGTAGGCACAGGAAGAAAGAGTTTGGATTTTTATCAGTCAGAGCTCTCTAAATCACCCAGAAAGATAGTTATCAACTCTTTTCATTTCAATATCTTCCTAGAAGTGAGTGAAACAGAAATAGCATGGCTATCTTAGTATTTGGAAATACTTCAGTGTCAATAAGACTGATGATTGGTTATATTTTACCACAGTCTTTATATATAAAGGAGAAAGATTTATTAAAAAAAAATTGAGAAATTGCTTTATTGCCTTCCTAGATTATTGGTTGATATTAAATTTTTCAAACTATAATGAACTTCCTGTCAAATGTATCAATCCCATGACCCCAAAATTGTGCACACTGATGAGCAAGGCATGAACAGATAGGTGCTTGAAATTATTGACCACGTATTTGGTAGAATTTAATTACTCATTAAATTACAACCATGTACATTATTATTTGTTGCAAATGTAATACATTTCTGATTATGTTCTATATTTTCAAACGAAATATAGCAAACAAGATTTAACTGTCTCTGATTATTTTCCAGTTGTTTAAATATGCACATTTTTGTTTCATGAAATGAAAATCAGATGTTCTTAATTTAGGAAGTTTTTGGGGATATGTATGCTCTGTAACTGTATGCCAGATTTTGTGTGGCTGTGGGCTTTGGTATATTTCCAGAGAAGTTTTCCTTTCAAAGACATCTGAGACATAATGGATAAGAATACTGTGAGGTTAATAGTACAGTAAATGAAATAGTTTCTTGCTCAGAGTGCCTTCAGCTTCCTCACTATCTTTGGTAACTTTAGTAGGTAAATATCAAATAATCACTCTAGTAGCTTTGGTATGAGAGATTTGTTTCTAAACATTAAAATTTGAAAGATGACACTTTCCTGCTTTCAAAGTCAATTTTAAAATAAGGAAACATTATCTAGAACCTGTTGAATAATGTATGTTCTGTGAAGTAAGTATTATATAAAAATGTTTTTCTCCTCTTGCTGCTGCATAAGAAACAAAACTTTCTTATATGTTTTTTCAACATTAGTGTTTGTCAAACTTTTTTGCTCATGTAATACTATAAGGAATATATTTTAAATCACAACTCAGCATATGAACAAGCCTCAGAACATACTAGCATACTCATACACACATGAAAGAGACCTGGAAACTACACATCGTAATTCTTCCCAAGAATTCTTGAAATGTTGTGTTAGTTATGGTACAAGGTAAACTGCAATAACCAAGAACCTTCAGATAAATTAGCTGAGCATTCCAGAGCTGGCAGGGTGGCCACTACCCTCAGCGTGTGTCTTCTATCCATGAGTCCACCTTTCACCATTTTTCATCCAGTGGGAAGGGGGAAAAGGTACAAGTGTCCATCTCTTTCTAGGGAACAGTCCACTAGTAGCATTTATCACTTCTGCTCACCTCCCAGTGGCCAGAAATTAGGTACATAGCTTCATCTAGTTGTAAAAAAAAAAAAAAGGCTGAAAAAAGTGTTTGTACAGTAATGTGACCAGCCAAAACTCAAGAGTTTCAGTATAGAAGGGTAAAGGGGCATTCAGATATTTGCGGGCACTTAGTAGTCTCTGTGGTGTGTCTTATGCACACTGATATTTTCTCTTCTGTTTGATTGTCCTAGAAGCTAACACTGTTGTGTTCTGTGGAATAAGGGAATAACCAGATCAGTGAATACATTATTTTCCCATGTGCACTGATAATATTGCATTTTGCCTGTAAAAAAGGAAACAAAAATTATATAAGACTTTTCAACAGCCAAATATTAAATAAGACATTTTACCAACTCCAGAGGCAAAAATTAACTAAATACTGAGTAACATTAATTTCAAGCTTTGAAGGTGCCCAGCATTTTCAAGTTTCATGATGTTTAACAATTAGGCTCGAAAGGAAAACATATTCTTTTTTTGTTTGTTTTTTAATTTTGTTTTTAAATATAATTTATTGTCAAATTGGCTAACTTATAGTGTGTACAGTGTACTCTTGCTTTTGGGGGTAGATTCCCGTGATTCATCGCTCACATACAATATGGGCTTTTTTTTTTATTTAAAACTTCACCATCTTCCAGTATCAGTGCATTTTTTCATCTTATTTTTTCTTAATTCAAAATTCCTAAAGATAAAAGAATGAGATGACAAGTAACTTTCATCTTTACTCAGGAGGAATTTAGTATATAGGATCATGCTAATTAATATTGTGAGTCTGCATTTGCCTTGTGTTTTGAAATATATCTGCCTGATATTTTTTGTAACCCTGCTTTATGCAAATAAGTACATATAAATCATTATTCTTTCCCCCAAGCAAGGACAGGGAGGTTTTTCAGATCATCAAAACTAACTGCGGTACACTTTGAAGGAAGACTAAGAACTTTCTTAGTCGGGCAAAAGAATAAGCAATTCATTTTGGCAAATGAGAAAATAATTCACCTTTTTTCTGTGTGTTTGTCTCATGTTTCCAATATTACCTTTAAACTTTTATAGGCTGCCATAGGATCTGTGGCTTTGGACACAGCAAGATCACATGGGGAGAAACAGTTGGAAAAATATGGAATGGATGTGTTGACAGTGGCATTTTTGTCCATCCTCATCACAGCCCCAATTGGAGGTCTGCTCATTGGTTTGCTGGGTCCCAGGCTTCTCCAGAAAGCTGAACATCAAAATAAACATGCAGAAGTTCAGGAAGAGACTTCTGTACAAGTTTAGAGGTGAAGAGAGAGAATGCTGAATATAATGATCAGAAAGCTGCTACCAGAAGCTACTTTTATCAACTAGCAGAGGCTATTTTATCTAGATGGATACTGAGATGTGTAATGTTAAAGCCTTAAATGTAATAGAAAGAAAAGTGTGGCTACTTCTTTAAAGAGCATTTTTAGCCATTATCCTTTCCATGTGGGTGGTAATATTCTACAATTCCAACCCGATCTCTCGACCTTTTTTCTTTTTTCAAATATGTCTTCATCATATATCTTAATTTGTTTAGGGACATATACAGTAAAATGTACCACCACAATTGAAAATTAACATGGAAAAGATCAAGTTCAGTATCCTGTTCTGTTAGCCAACCGTTTGTTCTGACTTACTGCTACTGTCATAGTTTCATGATTCATGGTCACCCGACCTCTCATGCCTTGAAATGTTTTTGGCTCCTCTTTTCTTTTTTCTTTTTAAATACCATAATGCAATCCCCCATCAATTTCTACCTTCACTTTCTGTGCCAATCTGCCTCTATTCCATCTGTACCTCTCTTGCGGCCATTCTGTGAATTGTTGTAACTGACTGGTCTTACCAAAATTTTCAAGTATGCAGAGTATCTTCATTGGCTCTTCCTCTTGCAACTATTTAGATGTCAAAAGACCTTATCCTGTCTCCTAGGTGACAACACAGAGTCTCCCATTTTAGTGGCCCATCTGAGTTTGCCTTCCCTTAAGGAGTGCCCTGATTCAGCCCTTTCTTATTAAAGGAATAGATTGTGTTAAATGAATAGATTATAAATGTTGTGGTCCTACCAAGCTGATCTGCATAAAGCCTGTCCATTCTTCTCTTGTCCGCAGACTACTGTTCCAGACCCTGTCTCCATGACTCTCACCTCTGTTCAAAACCAGCTTAATTTTTATTAAGCTAACATAACATGAAAAAATAACAGCTTCATTTTTATATCAGCTTGGCCTTGGATACTGTATGGTACTGTGTTCCCTTCTAGTTTTTGCTCTTTACTTGGATTGAATTAATTTATGCCAAAATTCAGATGCATATTTCAAACTAAACTTCATTGGTTAGATGCACCTTGTTGTTAGCAACATAAACCTAATGCTCATCTGTTCTACTTTTGCAGGTTCTGAAACTAGATTCCTTCAATAAATATTTAGTGGAAGCCTTTGATGACTTAGGCACATCATCAAAACTGTTATTGCCCATGTCCTTAAGGGTCAGACAATCTGGTAGAGGAGACAATTAAATAACAGATTTCAAAACAACATGATATGTTCTATGACGCAGAAAATACAGGAATGCTAGGGGGCTCATAACAGGAGCACCCACACAATTCAGGGGTGGTGCAGATCAGGCACAGCTTCCAGGGAAAGTAAGACCTTGGCTAGGATATAGGGAATGCTTAGGACATAGCAAAAGGCATGTGAGGCAAAAGGGCACTGCAGTTAGTGCTAGGTCCTATGTTCTCCAGTAGTTTTTCTCCAAGTAACAGATTTGAATGCTTATTAACTTATACAAAATACAATTACTATAAGTAAATGAGAATGTTGTTATAAACATTGACGGCTCCAATGAAGAATTAGAAGTGGAAATTCAGGGGCGTCTGGGTGGCTCAGTTGGTTAAGTGGCCGACTTCAGCTCAGGTCATGATCTGACGTCTGTGAGTTCAAGCCCCACGTTGTGCTCTGTGCTAATGGCTCATCAGAGCCTGGAGCCTGCTTTGGATTCTGTATCTCCCTCTCTCTCTGCCCTTCCCCTGCTCACGATCTGTCTCTATGTCTCCCAAAAATAAGTAAACATTAAAAAAAAATTTTTAAAAAAAGAAGTGGAAATTCACAGTACAGAAATGGTGGAGGAGGCCATTTGGCCACTAGCAATAGCCTGTACCATTTTGGAGGGCATAAGACAGGTTCTGCCCTCCCTCTCTTCAGTGGGCAGCCACTATCTAAATGTCCATAACTGTCCAGTATGGGACTATGCAGGACTCACCATTGAAGTCTCAGGTTTATCATCATATCATGAGTCACAGCTGTTGACTTGGTTGATCAGAGTTAACTAGATACAGAGTGTTGACTCAGGCCAACCAAACTTACTCCACCCCAATACTGATAGAAATAATTACTCTGACCTCTGAGTTCCTGAAAAAGGGATGTATGTACTCCATACATTCTTCTGTCAGAGCTTTTATATTTTTTTTTTCAGGTTGTTTACATGTTTGTTTCCTATTAAATGAGCTCTTTAGGGGTGGAGCTTTGTCTAGGTCATCTTTGGATCCACAGTACTTTGAACAGAGCATGAAACACATTTATCAACTGAATCACTAAGGGCATCCTATTACAGTATAGAAAACTACCTGCCAGGAGTGCCTGGGTAGCTCAGTCAGTTAAGCTTTCAACTCTTGAATTCAGCTTAGGTCAAGATCCCATGGTTGTGGGATTGAGCACTGAGTCGAGCCCCCATAGGGCTTCATGCTGAGTGCTGAGCCTGGAGCCTGCTTAGGATTCTCTCTTTCTCTCCCTCTCTCTCTCTCCCCCTCCCACTCCCTCCTATGCTCTCTCTCTCTCTCTCTCTCTCTCTAAAAAAAAGAAAACTACCTGCCATATAGTAGTTCAGATCTTAGTCTGCTTGGTCTGTTTTATTCTGCTTGGGCTGCTATAACAAACTACCATAGACTGAGTGACTTAAACAGCAGACATTTATTTTCTTATAGTTCTGAAGGATCAAAGCCCAACATGAGGGTGCTAGCATGATCAGTTTCTGATGAGGCTCTCTTCCTAGCTCACTTATGGCCTCCTTTTTGCTGTGTCCTCACGTGGTAGGGAAAGAGATGAGAATGGGGTTGGGGAAGGGGATTTTGTAAGCTCTCTGGTGTCTTTTCTTATAAGGACACTAATCCTGTCATGAGGACCCCACCCTCATGACCTCATTTAAACGTAATTACCTCCAAAAGTCCCATCTCCACATAGCATCACATTGGGGGTTAGGGCTTCAACATATGAATCTGGGTAGAAAACAGTACACAGCAAGGGTGTCATACTTCCAAGGACACTGCTAAGAAACCACTAAAAGTTCTTTTTCTATGATATCCTTTTTTCCTAGGGTCAGTGCCATCCATCTCTCCTCTGAGAGAAACTGTTTCTTAAGAGAAGCTGATTAGGTTTCAGGTCTCAGTTATTTTCACATTCCAATATTTTTCACTGTATATATTAACTCCAGATAACCTTGATTGGATTTGGATGCCCTCGAAGTTTCCTCAGCCATACATTTGCAAATGATCTCATCCTTTACACTCTTTAAAAATATTTTTTCCTGATTAGAAAATAAGACATTTTTGGGGGCATCTGGGTGGCTCAGTCAGTTAAGCATCCAACTTTGGCTCAGGTCATGATCTCACGGTTGGTGGATTCGACCCCCACATCGGGCTCTATGCTGACAGCTCAGAGCCTGGAGCCTGGTTCAGAGTCTGTGTCTCCCTCTCTGTCTCTGCCCTTCCCCTGCTCATGCTCTGTCTCTGTCTCTGTCTCTCTCTCAAAAATAAATAAACATTAAAAAAAAATAAGACATTTTCATTACAGAAAATTTAGAACACAGAAAAGTACAAAGAACAAAACTGAAACTCCTCTTAATATAAACATCCATTTTATTTTGATTCTTTTACATTTTGCTCTTGCACTTCTAGGGAATGTCTTATTTTCAGAAAGATACATCATCCACGGAATTAGTTGGGTGAAAAGCAATGAATACTTTATATTTGACTTCTGTGAAGATACAGAGATTGAAGAACTTTTATTGTATATAATGAATACTGAATCTTCCAAATAATCATGTGTTTACCTGGTAATATTCAAGTATTCATTTTGCAATGAATAAAACAGACAAATCCTTACCTTCCTGGAGTTTATGTTTTAAAATTCATTCATACGCTCACTCAGAATACACTTATAATATGCTCGCTCTGTGCCAGGCATTATGCTCAATACCAAGGGATACAGTGAGGTCCAAATGTGCAAGAGTCCTATTTAATGGAATTCTATTGAGAAATTGACACTGCAGAAAATACAAATATGAATAACACAGGATACTTGCCTTCAAGAATCTTACAAGGAGATAAGACATGTACAAACATGTACAAACAGATTAATATCAGAGTAAGGTGAAGAAGGAAGCAACCAGATAAAGAACAGCATATTAGAAAAGTTTGAAACAGTAAAGCCTGGGATATAGTAAACAGTTGGCACTTACGGTTGATAAAAAGAATTAGTGACAGGTAGGACTGGGAAAGAAAATTGGCAATTAAATCATACCAGATAGATCATTGGCTACATTTCTAATTTTATTACTTGACCATCTTTCTTTTTATTGCTTCCCAAAGTACAGAGCGATTTATGTGGAAGGTATTTTTTTTTTAATTTTTTTTTTACCGTTCATTTATTTTTGAGAGACATAGAGACAGAGTATGAGCAGGGGAAGGGCACAGAGAGAGGGAGGTACAGAATCTGAAGCAGGCTCCAGGCTCTGAGCCGTCAGCACAGAGCCCGACGCCGGGCTCAAACTCACAGACTGTGAGATCCTGACCTGAGCCAAAGTCGGCTGCCCAACCAACTGAGCCACCCAGGCGCCCCGTGGAAGGTATTTTTAAGCTATTCTTAATCATATCAAATTTAGTGGAAAATGCTGTCAATAAGGTTATCCTTGTTCCTCAGAAGTGTTTTGCTTTCAATGGCATGGTTGCAAATATAACTGCCTTACTTATTTTTTAAGTTTCTATTAAGTTCTTACAAGAAAAGACATCAATGTTTTTCAGGTGTTTTTAAAACCATTATTAAATTTTCATGTTAGCTTTAAATGAAGGACATTATTTTTGAAACGTTTCAGAAACCTTCCTTCCCGACTCTACCATTTGTACCACCACCAGCATCCTGCTTTTCCTTTCCCTACCATGAGAACAAAGCATTTCCCTGACCCCATAATCACAAAAATCTTATCTACTCTCCTGAAACAAGGGAGAAAATAACTTTCGATCTTTATTGAGATGTCTACACCATGCTAAAGGTGAAGGAGAATTTTTTTATTTGAGCACCCAAGAAATTTAAGTCATATCCTGAACACTAAGAAGTAAGAAAACAGTTCTGATAGAATCACTTGAGAAAAAACACATAGGCAAAAAAGGATACAGTGTGTGCAGGGATGGAAGTTGTTTGGAGTATGTGGAGCAAAGTTAGAAAAGGGCAGTTTGTCTCTGTAAGAAGTTTGTAATTCTTATTAGAGAAATAAGAGTTGTTTTTCGTCTATCATTTTGGAAGCCTGGGGATTCCATTGGAGGAACCTCAGGACTAAGAACCCAAAGCTCTTCTGAGGGCCCACCCACAACTGCTTTCATTTGTTTCATATGAAGGTCTCCACATAAGATCTCATGTGGGAAAAAAAAACACACACACACACAAAGGTTTTATACTGATAACAGGACATTTGAGTGTTTATTTGTACCGAACCCTGTTCCAGACACTTGTCGGATAATAAACTAATTCATTCTCACACCACCAGCAACCATGTCCTTTGCAGAAGAGAAAACTGAAGCTCAGGGAGACTATGTATTTGCCTGTAGTTCCATAGCTATAAAGTGACGGTGCTGACATTTGAGCCGTCTTAACCCCAGAGACTACTCTCTTTTACAATTGCACTACATTTAAGTTGACTTAAGGGGACACTGACATGAGTTTTGACGAGTCATTTCTCGCTTGTGTAGCCCCTGGCGCTGCTTTTTGGCTAAAGGGCCCTGTGATGCCAACTTTGTCCCGGGACTTTGACAACGCAGTAAGTCAATATTCACAAGAGACGTGGAAAGGAAAGCGTAGAATAGACTGAAAGCACAACATACCCGAGAACCCCAAAACTCTCCCTTTCGCAGGCCCGAGCAGCCAGCGGGCCACGTAAACGCGCTGCCTCACTAGCCCCGCCCCGCCGCTGCCAGCCCCGCCCAGACCCCGCCCCGCCGCCCTCGGCGGAGCCCGCGGCCATTAGCCTGGCCCCAGCAGCCCGCGCGGAGGCCGAGTCTTGGCTGCTTTTTCCCTAGAGCGGCGCGTGGTCTACGCGGCGGTTGTTGGGCGCCAGGGCCGCTCCCGGGGTAGCGAGGGAGGCTGAAGGAATTGTAGGTACGGTCCATTTTTCTCAACTCTCACAGTTTCCACACACTGGCCCGTCATCCCGCGCGCTCCTTCCCTTCCTGTAAGCCAGAGGAGCTCCTTTCCTCCCGCTTCAGGAGCAGACGTGGGCTCCTTTGTCAGAAACTGAGGAAACAGCCACACACCATTTTCTCTCCTCCCCCTGACTCGTTTCTTTACTCCCTCATGCCACATCGCTGTCTTCTTTATTCTCTCCCTTCCTCCTCTGTTTCTCTCGTTTTACAGGTAACTCGCAAGTAAGGAAAAAGAGGTCTGTCAGTCAAGACTGACTGCAAAATTAATTTTATTAAGGGCAGACTGTTGTCCAAAGGTGAGTATGTGCAAATGAACTTTAACATGCTCCTGTGTTCCAGGATGGGTTGCTTATCCTGGGAAGGCTCTCCTCCCTCACCTACCCACTTCTCAGTTCCCCCCTCGCCAGCCTGTTTCTGTTGGCTTTATCACAATGGACAAGCCCGTTAGCTCAATGCTTTTGAAGAGACTAAGAACAATTGTTGCACAGGTATCATGTGTCCAGTACATGATTCAGGAGTTACAAGAGCTCTGCAGGCCCGTACCAGGTCCCTGACAGCCCTCTGTGTGTGTCCTAGAGCCTATGAAAAATTAAGATGGAGAGAAGCAATTGACCTGGGTATTCCCTAATTTTCCATAAGCGTAAATAAAATTGTAATTTGTGCAAGAGCAGTGTGGAATATTAACACTTGTTACTATCCCAGCTAAAGAATTAGTGATGACCCCAAATGGTGTAGTCACTAGTACCTATGAAGAGGGCATTCATAATTACTGCCTTCTGTGAATACCAAAATTTATAATAGCTGTTTTAATCAATTGGCTGTCTCTCGTCATGAGCTCCTGCCCATTACCTGACATGAGAAAAGAGGCAAGTGCGATAAGAGTGCTATATAAAGTAACATGTTTAGGCTACATCCCATGATGTACATTATTTTCTTATTTTCACTAACAGATTTAATAGTACCTGGAGCTTAGTATAAAATACATTCAGTAAATATTGGTTGAAGAGATGAATGGATGAGATCCTCAAGGAGCCATGACTTACTCGCTTTTGTTTTCCTCGGACCCATTAGCAAGTTTGCAAATGCAAGAAATCAGATCTAGTGAGTGACTTACTCAGGAACAGGCATTCATTAAATATCTCTAGGGAATCTACTGTTTTGCCCGTTATTCTGAATACAATGATAAGAAAGACTGGCAAGATTCCTATTCTCATGGAACTGAAGATTTAGTGAGAAAAGCAACAAGATATGAATGAGGAAATTTTGGGTAACGATAAGTGTAGTGAAGAAGTAAAAACAGTATGAAGTGAGAGAGACTGGGGAAGAAGTTGCCTTTGATTGGTTAAGGAAGGGCTTTCTGAAGACCTGACATTTGTGCTGAGACCTCGGTGATCTAAAAAAAGCCAGCCACAGAAATGGTAGGATCAGAGCACTGCAGTTAAACGGAATTCCAATTGCAAAAATTCTACAGTAGGAAAGAGCTTGACTCTTTCAAGGAATATAGTAAAGACTGCTCTAGCTTCAATGTGGATTAAGTGGTACAACATGGCCTTTAAGAGACAGGTAGAGGCCAAATCATACAGGGCTTTGAATAGGTCATGGGTATCTACCCATGGAATAAGTTTGGAATTCATTTAAAGCATAATGATAAACCAGCAGGAAGTTCTTCTGTAAGGGAGTAATATAATCTGATTTACAATGAAAAAAGATGTGTTCTGCGTGTTATGTGGTTAATGGATCATAGGCTTGGAGGACAAAATTAGTAGCAGAAGACTGTTGTGATCCAGGAAGGAATGTGACAATAGTTTGGGCTAAAGTAGTATAGAAGTGGATGGATAATAAGATATATTTGGGGCAGAACCTACAGATATGGTTATGTTATGAATGTAGGGGTGAGAAAAAAAGAGAATCTCCTAGGTTTTTGTCCTAAATTTGAGTGGATGGTAGTGCCATTTACTAAATGAAAAAGACTAAAGAAGAAAAAGTACATATGTGTGTGTGTGTGTGTATTTGTGTGTGTTGGGAAGGGGTTGTTTGTATTTTGTTCACCTAAAGTTTGATCTATGCTTATTAGAAATCTAAAGTAAATATGGAGTCTTGAGTTCTGTGTAAGGAACCAAAGATACAAAATTGAGAATCATCAGCATGTATGATCAGCATGTAGTGTATGAATACACTAGATAAAGTGTATTCATAGAGAGGATTCCAATGATTAGAGGTAAAGCAGAAGAAAAAAAGCAAGCAAAAGAGATGGATAGGATTAGCCAGTGAGGTAGGAAGAAAATCCAAAGAGTGCAGTGACTTAAAAGCCAAGACAACAAAGCACGGCCAGTGCTATTGAAACTTGCTGAAAAGTCAAAGTAAAGAGATCTGATCATTGGATTTTGGCAACATCTAGTAGTTATGCACCTTGACCAGCACAATGAAGAGAAAATGTAATGTGAAGAAATAGATATAGCACTCTAGACATCTCAAGATACTTCAGGAAGAAGAGCTGAGAAATTCAGACAATAGAGGAATATGTAGACTCAAACTAGAATTCTCAAAGATAGGGATACTTAAGTATTTTTCTAGGCTAATTGGAATTATCCAGTAGAGGAAAAAAAATTGTAGTATAAGAGAGAAAGTATATATTTTATGAGTGAATTCTTTGAGAAAATAGAGAATAGGATCCAAGGAATATGTAGAAGTATTGGCTCAGGAATATGAATGAAAAATGGTAGTAATAGGAAGAAGGGCAGTGAGTATAGGTGGAGATGCAGGTTGAGTAGTAGATCTGGTGATCTCAGGAAAGAGTTTCTGCCTGATACTGATTCTCTTTTTCTCAATAAAGTAGAAAGTCTGAAGCAAGATCAGTAAGGAGAGAGAAGGAAGAATGCTCGAGCAGGAAGAGAAGGCATAAAATAGTCATTTTACAGAATGGAAGGAAGTCATCCTTACCTCAGTCTGTTTGGGCTGCTATAACAAAATAGCACAGACTAGGTGGCTTGTAAACAATTTTATTCCTCATAGTTCTAGAGGCTGGGAAGTCCGAGATCAAGGTGGTGGCAGATTCAGTGTCTCATGAGAGCCCCGTTCCTGGTTCATAGAAAGCCAAAAGGGATTAGAGAGCTCCCAAGAAATCTTATTAAGAGCACTAGTCCCATTCCCGAGGGTTCTGTCCTCATGACCTAATAATCATCTATCAAAGACATCCTCCCTCCCCCAGCCACCACCCAATAACATCACAGTGGGGGATAGGATCTTAACATATGAATTGTGAGGGGACACAAATATTCAGTCTATAGCAATACTAGAGAAGCATAGTAGCATAGCTGGGTAGGATCAAGTGCCCACTTGAGATTCGTAGCGTTGTAAGTGGGTAGCTGAGATAAGGTGGAGGAAAAGATCAAGGAGCCGTAAGACCGTAAGGGCTGCCTTACCTGGGTATTGGTGGTAAGTTAGCGGCTAAGTGAGATCTTGAACCCAGATATTCTGACTGCCCGCTAAGTAGGTTACCATTTTACTAAGAAATAGCTCACAGCATTACTCTTTTGTGCCAAATACCCTCCAGTTGACATAAAAAAATAAAAATTAAAAAAAAATTGTGGCCTGATTTTTTTGATCCATATATCCAAATTCTAGTTAGGCTGCTGCTTTTGTCTCTCTTATCCCTTTAATATTTAATTATTCTGGCTTGTTTTCTTCGTGAGTTTTTTTTTTTTAACCACATCCATCAATATGTGTTTATTAAATTGCAAAAGCCTGCATCTTAAATGGTAGAGTAAAAATGAAGGATAAAATTTAAAAATCCTGTTGCCTGTAGAACTGAGATGACCAGTAATAGGGAAACCTGGTCTGTATTCACTCTAATAATAATAATAATAACAACAACAACAACAACAGACAGCATTGGGGTAGCCTTTTATATTTTGTGCTATGTTTTAATTTTCTCTTACCGTTTGATTACCTTTTTCAGAAGAGGAAACTGAGGTTCAGAAAGGTTAAGGGTCTTGACCAAGGCCACATACCTAGTAAGAATAAGAATTATTAACCACAGTGTTCTGTCAATAAACCCCATGTTTGTTTGTTTGTTTGTTTGTTTTACTGTAGTGGTTTGTTGCTTTGCTTTTTACACTCTATTTTATCCAAAGTGATATCAAAGAAAATCTCTTCTAGGTAGAAAGTAATGGCTGGCTAGAGGCCTTTTACAATTTAAAACCTTTTTGTATGTGTTTAAAATTCAGCAGTTAATGATATTAGGTAATTATCTACCATCTACTGTGTTAGGTAATTTAGAGAACTCAGAAATGATTACAAAATCAGCACTGATTTAATCCAGTAGGGAAATAGATGGAAATGCAAGTCACTAAGTAGCATTTCTTGGGCCCTTCCCAACATACTGTATGTGCTTCCACAATACCCTGTATCGACTAAATTCTATACACAAAGGAGAATGAATACAGTACCAGTTATTTGGTGGGCTCTTGCTGAATATTTGTCAAATAAAAGAATGATGATAGTTAAACAAGTAATTATATTAGTGGGATACATGCTGTGATAAGGGATGGATGCTATGATAAGGATGCATCCTAAAGGGAACTTCTAAAGGAAGGACTTCTAAATTGATAAAGAGTTAGTTGTGCAAAAACCAGGGGTGTAGGGTTGGAAGACAGCATACAGAATGTATAGTCTCAAAGATATGAGGCTCGGCAAGTTTCAAGAACTAAAATAGTATGGCTGAAGTTTAAAAAATGAGGAGATAGGCAGGGACAAAGTTAAAGTGAGCCCTGTAAGATGAGTTTAAGGAGCTTGGACTTTTTTCTTCTATAGGAAGCCTTTGAGGAATATTAGGCAGGCAGTTGCCGTAATCATGCTACATTTTAGTTTATGCTGCATTGCGGAGACTACATGAAGAGAACCAAGACTGGACCTGGGGAGAACAGTTGGAAGGCCATTACAGGGCCTATGCGAAAAAGGTGCTTATGGCCTGGACTGGTACAGTGGCAATTTATACTGAGAGAAAGTGGAAAAAATTTTCAATTATTTAGGAGCTTGTCTTAATGTGATTTAGTAACTCACTGGATGTCGGCAGGGAAGAAGAAGGAATGACTGGAGTTTCTAATTTCAGCAAGTAGGTAGATGGTGGCTTCATTCTCTGAGATAGGAAATTCTCTGAAGAAGGATTAGATTTAGTGGGGGAAGCTCTTGAGTTCAGTTGTACACATATTGAGCTTAAGACAATGAAGTAGAGATATCCAATAAGTAATTAACTATACTCCTTAGAATCTCAACAGAGCGTCTCTAGGCCAGACTCATCAGCACATTGGTCATAATTAGAGCCGTGAGAGTAAAATAAGTTTCTTAAGAAATGTAATAGAGTGAGAAGAGGGCATAGGGAAGAATAATGAGGAACCCCAACTTTCAAGGGATGGGTAGAAGAAGACCAAGAAAGGACAACCAGAGAGATAGAATGAAAGTAGAATAAGTGACAAAGTGATGTGAGAATTCAAAAAGGGAAGGTGACTTGTAGTTTTGTGCTGTACCTTGCCGGAAGTTCTACTGAAATGACCTTTAAGCAATAGATAACATCTTACAAAGAAGAGATACAGTGAGAAGGTATTCCAAGGAAAGAAAACAAAAATGCATGGGAGAACAATTAACAGTTTAATATGACTGAAATGTAGGGTCAAGAGAACTAGAGAGAAAGCCATGATGGTTTGATGCCATTTTGTGGAAAAACCATGGATTCTGGGTAAGTTGTTGGTAACTTTATTATTTGGTGAGGAAAACCATTGTGGCTGGGCTAACAAAAAGTCAAGGATATAAATCATGCTCTGAACCCTAGAATACCTTATTATTTTATTGTGGAAACAAGATCTAGGCACCGGAAAAGAATAAAAATTTAAGATAACATCTGATTAATGAAAACAAACACTAACTCCTATAGGAATTTTAACAGTGGCAAAGTCAATTTGAATTGGAGTACTAGTTTAACCCAGATTTGTATTTGCTGATTAATATGCCAGCTAGTCATTATCTTAAAAAAAACAAAAAAAAACAAAGCCAAGCAAAAAACTTTGATCTAATTTGAGTGCTCTGTATAAAGAATATTCTCCTTGTGGATATAGCTTTCAAATTCATCTGCTGAGAAAGGCTTATACTATAGTTTTTATTTAATTATCTCTGATATACAACTAAAGGCTGTGTTTGTATGGAAGACAACAATAGTTCCAAAGATCCTAAAGCAATACATATAAACAGATATTGATGCTTATGCTTAACTAGTATTCATGTAATACACATTAAATGACCATTATGTGTCAGTAATGCATAGTGGCTCAGAGCATGGACTACAGATTGAAACACACATGAATTCAAATCCCAGATCTGTTCTCAGTGGAAGGAAAAATGTTGCTATCTCACTTAGAATAGTTTATACTCAACTCTGTGTTATGATTTTTTAAAGAAATTTCAGTTTCTATATATCCAATTGTTAATGCTGCTATAAAAATTAATTATTATTTCTTAAATCTGTAGGAGAGAGAGATGAGAAATGATTTTAAAGTATTTAGCTAAAAGTATTTAAAGTATTAGAGAACTAAGAATTGGCCGTAAGTTTTGCTGAATGATATATGATTTAGTCACTAGATGTCGCCACTGCACAACATTGCTTCAAAATGATAAACCCAAAGTTCAGTGTATAGTAACAAGACCATATGCCAGAGAAAGACAAGTAGTTTCTGTTATGTGATATACATACATACATGCATACATACATGATATGTATATAAGATGTGTAATTCCCAAGCAACATGTGTTGGTATTCTTTCCCACCATTTCTTAGTAGGTCCATAGGAGAATAGAAAGAAGCAAGAAAGAAAACTGACAATGACCTTAGGTCATCTAACATCTTTCCTCTCTACCTCATTTTATAAATTTGAAATTGAGGTACAGGGAGGTGAAGTGATAAGAAATTTACTCAATGCTATGCTGTATGGCAGATTAAAAGCAGAAAGCTTAGAATTCCCAATTCTATAATACCACGTTGTGTCCATTATTAATATTTATACAATATTAATTGTATTAATTGTAATCAAAGAAACATTCTAATAAAACTAGAACCTCTAAATCCATCAAAATTTTCCACTACTTTATTTTTTTTAATTTGTGTGTTTTTTTTAAGTTTATTTATTTACTTTGAGACAGAAAGAGAGAGAGCATGTGACTGTGTGAGTGGGAAGGGGCATGAAGAGAAGGAGAAAGAGAATCCCAGCAGGCTCCGCATTGTCAGTGCAGAACCCAATGCGGGGCTTGAACTCACAAACTGAGATCATGACCTGAGCCAAAATCAAGAGTCAGACACTTAACCAACTGAGGAACCCAGGCACCCCAAATTTTCTACTACTTTGGAAGCAAAGTTTAGCAATGTGACAATGGTTCCTATTTATAATAAAAATTATTTATTGACTACCATAGCTTCTGCTCTGAACTATACAAATATCTTACTTTATCCCCACAATAGCAAGATATATAGCACATATTTATTTATTTCTGTCTTATTCCAAGTGTGATTTGTAAGAAGCTTATTGAAATAAATATAGCCTAAAATTTTAAAAAACTGAGATGATCATAAATATAAGATACTAAAATATAAACCACTATGAAGTCTTCTTTTTGTTAGTATATGAAAAGCATGCCCTGGTGTCTAGTAAAATCAAATTTGGTTGGCTTGTCTCAAATTTTATTCTGCTTTCTCTAGCTGTAAGCACAAAGTAAGAAAAGTAGATAGTATTGTGCTAATTAAAAGATGACAAGGTACTATAATTTCCCAAGATCGTACAACTAGTATATTTCTGACTTCAAATCCCTCATTCTTTCCATTATGCCAGCTATCCAGACGTATAATGAGAGGACTCCTAACAGAGTACAGTCACTGTAATCCTTAGACACCTGAATTACCACAATTACTTCTGATTTATACAGGTAGGCTTTTGCTTATATCAAATTTATTTTAAATAATTGCACAGAGCTGTTGACAAGATTTTTTCTGTCAAGAAATTGACTCCTAAGAATGTTATTAAGAGAAAGATAAAATTTGAGTTAAACTACATTTTAAATTACAAAATTTGTATTATAATAAGGAAATCGACATTTTAAAATATGATTATATAATAGAGAAAGAGGTCTCCAGGGAAAGCAAGAAGTCCAAAGGAAAATAGAAGGAGACATCTAGAGCAAAGAGGAGAGCAGATAGGCACAGTATTAAAAAAGAGAGAAGGGGGCAACAGGCAGAGAGCTCAGGCTCATGTACCCTGCCGAGCCTGCTTCTGATCCTACATTACTCAAGTATCTGGATTTTCTTCTTTACCTTCCTCCATTTTCGTATCAAAAATCTATCCTAGCCAGGTCCTACCTAGTTCTTTAAAACTTCCACTCTTTTTCTCTAGGAACAGAATCTTTTTCTAAGTTGTCCTGTTAATTTCTTGCCTGCCTTTGCAGCATAGTCATTAAGGATCTTAGTCATTCTATAATTCACTTCCTTTTTCATAAAGTATTTGTAAAGCCTATTCTTGGTGTTCGATGTCTTACTCTTCTATAAAAGATGCAGAAAGGTTTTTGGTTTTGTTGTCATTTTGAGTATCTGGCATTTTAAAATTCTCAGTTCACTCGCTATTTATTCCACACATATTCACTGAGTTGCTACCATGTGGTAGGCACTATGTAGATCAAGGATAAAACCGGATATGGTCCCTCCTCTTGTGGAGCACACAGCTTTCCAGTTCCCTCCAAGAGGTAATAGGTCTACTGCAACCTCTTCTTTTACTGCTCACAATAAAAAACTTTGGACAAAATGTGAAGAGCAACTACCTGAGGATCAAAAAGTAAACAAAAGCAGGTGGATTGTGAAGGAGAGTCAAAACCACAGGGTGAATTTCTCTTGCTCTTGCAGCTTTGACCTGAAGACAGGCTCCAGTCATAAAACAAAGCAAGGACCCCACAGGAGGCTAAAACTACAGTAGGAAACCTATTTTTATGGCCTGAAGATCTGGGAAAATGGACTGTATCATTTAAAGAGAATGTGAGGAATCCTTGTTATTGTTTTCCTTTTGTGGTTTTTCCCCAAGGGCAAGCCCTATTTATGACATTATGGGCAGCTAAAACTCAGAGGAAAAAACCCCATCTTCTGACCAGAGAAACCAGGAAAAGAGACTCTTAGAAATATAGCGGGGTATAGATTTAGGAGAGGAAAAAGCCAGAGAATGAGGTTCCTTAGTTCTGTGTATGAACCCAACAAGATGCCTTGAGTACCTCCAGCTGTGCATGCAGGCCTAAAGCAGCATAGCAAGGGTTTTAAGAACTAAAGTAAGATAAAAAAAAATTTTAATTTAAAATAAATATGGGGGAAAAAAACACCACCCAAGTCACAGACTAACCCCTGAGTGGCTCATACTGAAACAGACCAAAGACAGCACAGCAAAAGCTTTGAAAACAACTGAGATTGGAACCACTGCCCACAGAAAGTAAGAGAGAGCTTATGATCTGTACCTAAACAAGTTGATTGCCTACTGAGACAAACAAACAAATTTAAATATTTTTCAGAGGATTTTAACAGGACTCAGCATCTACACAGCAAAATGTCTAGGATATACTCCAAAAGTATTTGACATATGAAGAACTAGGAAATGAATGTCTTATAAGAAAAGAAAAATAATAGATGCCACTCCAAAATGACATAGATGTTGGAATTATCAGACAGAGATTAAAGCAGCTATTATAACTGTTTCATGTGGTAAAGTATAACTGTAATGAAAGAGAAAAAAACAGAAACTAAAGAAACAAGTAAAATATTTCAAACTAAAATATACATTATCTGAAATAAAAATTCACTGGATAGACTCAACAGCAGAATGGAAATGAAGAAAGAATCAGTGAACGTGATAAATAAATAGAAATTATCTGATCTGAGGAACAGAATGGAATAAAGAGATTGAAAAATGAAGTGAGCAAAGCCTCAAGAACCCATGGGGCACTATTATGGAGTCTATAGCCTAATGAGGCTAATACATTAAACAATTGCTCTAGTGGCGCCTGAGTGGCTCAGTCGATTAAGTGACTTCGGCTCAGGTCATGATCTCGCAGTCTGTGAGGCCGAGCCCCACATCGGGCTCTGTGCTGACGGCGCAGAGCCTGAAGTCAGCTTCGGATTCTGTGTCTCCCTCTCTCTCTGCCCCTCTCCTGCTTGTGCTCTGTCTCTCTGTCTCTCTCTCGCTCTCTCTCTCGAAAACAAAACATTAAAAAAATTTTTTTAAATCGCTTTAATGCATACATAATTACAAACCGAGATAAATGTTCTGAAGAAAATGGTCAAAATTTTGTAAGAGCATAGAATAACTGGACCTGACTTAGCTAGGGGCAGAGGTGATGTCATAATTATTTCTCTGAGGATATGTTCCTTGAGCTGAGGGATGAAAAGGAGTTAACCAAATGAAAGGGAGATTGGTGGTAGAGAGTGTTTCAAATTGGAGAGAAAAGCGGTGTTAAGGCCCTGTAGAAGGAACCTAGCAATTTCTAGAGAACTGAAAGAACATCAAAGTAGCTAAGAGTGGAGGGGGAAATGGATGGAGAATGGGATAGATTAGGCTAGAGAGGGAGCCAGGGATCACATTGCACAGAATCCTACAGGTCATTGCAATGGACTGAATGTGTCTCTCCCCAAATTCATATATTGAAACTTTTTAAAGTTTAGTTATTTTTGGAGAGAGAGATTGCATGAGCAGGAGAGGGACAGAGAGAGAAGGAGAGTGAGAATCGCAAGCAGGCTTCTTGCTGTCAGTGCAGAGCCCTATGCGAGGCTTGATCTTATAAGCCGTGAGATACTGACCTGAGCCAAAATTAAGAATTGGACGATTAACCAACTGAGCCACCCAGGTGCCCCCATATATTGAAATCTTAACCCTCAATGTGATAGTATTAGGAGATGGGACCTTTGGAAGTTCCATGAGGGTAAATTCCTTATAAAGGGATTAATACCCTTATAAAAGCAACCCCAGGGAACTCTCTGCCTCTCATTTTGCCGTGTGAGGATATAACAGAAGTTGGCAATCTGTAATCCGGAAGACTTCCCAGCATACTTGCTGAGACCCTGATTTTGGATGTGCAACCTCCAGAATTGTGAGGAATAAATTTCTATTATTTATAAGCCACCCAATCTTTGGTACTTTGTTGTGGTAATCTGAACTAAGACAATGATGTTAAATATTTTTGTCTTTATCCTAAAGCCAGTGAGGATTATTAGGGCACTCAACCAGTGAAGTGGTGGAGGATTGAGAGATAGAAACTTCAGGATTCCCAACTTTTAGCAATTGAGAAGGACGATCCTGTAAAGGAGACAGGGAAGGAATAAGAAGAAAGGTGGACAGGGGCGGGGGTGGTGGTGGTGGTATGAGAGAGTGGTTTAACAAGAGCCGGAAGAAGAATGTTTCATCATGTCATATGGTCACTTGGAAATTACTTATGATCTTTGATAGAACTGTTATTTTGGAGTGAAAGGAGTAGAACCTTCAACTAGAGAACAATGAGGGATGAGTAGTTCATGGAGAAAAAAAGACTGAGAACTGCCGACTCTCCAAAAAGTTTATTGGTAAAGGAACAGAGACAGACAGGGAAGTAACTAAATGGGCAGATGGGTTTCTGGGAAACTTTTATTAAGATGAACTCATTTAAAAGTACCTAGGAAGGATCTGGTTAAAAGGAAGTATGAAGGGAGGAATAGTTGGTACAGGCAGAGAAGGATCATTGGTAGTACAAAATTCTTGAGAATATAGGGAGTAATATAATCTAAAATACACATGCTCTGATTGCCTTAGATAGGAGGAAGGACACTTCCTTTAAGAAGAGAGGAAGCTAGATTTGCATATGGAAATTGGAGTAAGGTTATCTACTGAAAATGAAGGGGAATATGTGGAAGATCTATGGTTTGAGAAGAGTGGAAAAGGTTTGGAAGAGTCGTTGGGGAAAACGAGTTGACAGAGTGTATATGTTGTGTTTGGTACATTTTAAAGGCCCACTAGAGGCTGTTGGTTATGAATTTATAGTGATGCCAGATTACTCTAGTGTAGCTTTCTATGGCAGTATCCAGTTGCTCAGTTAAGTGAATCAAAATATGAGATGATAGGGTTGGTGCAGGATCTAGAAAGGTGCAAACAATAACCACATTTCAAGAGCATAGGATATTGAAAATATTTTGGAGATGGTAGATCACACATCGAATACAAAAGGAAGTAATGAGGAAAAGGGCTAAAGTCTTGAACTAAAAGTATTGCACTACACATTCATATGAAGTTGAAGAAAAATTGGTGGGGATGAAGCAAATGTAATTTGCAAATGTAACAAGCAAACTGAAAGAAGATAAGGTAATATTTTTAGAGGTAGATGTTTGAATTAGTGAATATTGATTATAGAAGATTTCAGATGATGAAAGGGTCTAGCATGGCCTTTCCTTTATTGGAAAGGAAGTAAAGAACTGAGGAACCAAGGTAGTAGAAGAATTACCCACGTATATGTTTTAAGACTCACAAGCATTACAAATTTGGAGTCAGGTGCTCATGCTTTTGGTGAATAATGGAAAGGGACCAAGATGAGGTCAGTAAATGACAGAGATTACCCTTACAACTTGAAAGCAAAAATTAACCCAATTAAAAACTGGACAGACCAGATATTTTCTAAAGAAGATATTCAGATGGTCAATAAGCACATGAAGGATGCTCAATAATCATTAGGAAAATGGAAATGAAAACCACAATGAGATACCATTTCAAACCCTTTAGGATGGCTATTATCAAAAAACAAAATAACAGGTGCTGACAAGTATATATAGAAATTGGACCCCTTGTGCATCACTGGTTTGAATATAAGATGGTTTAGCCATAGTCACTGTGGAAAACTGTATGGCAGTTCCTTGAAAAATGAAACAATTACAAAATGATCTAGCAGCTCTCCTTATATATATATATACCTAAAATAATTGAAAGCAGAGACTTGAACAGATATTTGTACACCCATGTTCTTAGCATTATTCACAATAACCAAAGGGTGGGAACAAAACTCAATAATGTTAAGATGTTCATTCTCCCCAAATTCATCTACAGATTCAATGCAATTTCAGTCAAAATTCCACCAGATATAGAGAGGGAGAGAGAGAGAGAGAGTGTGTGTATGTGTATGAATGGACAACTTCATTCTAAAATTTATGTGGCGGGACACCTGGGTGGCTCAGTAGATTGAGCATGAAACTCTTGATTTCAGCTTGGGTCATGATCCCAGGGTGGTGGGATCCAGCCCCACATCGAGCTCCCCACTGAGCATGAAGCCTGGTTAAGTTTGTCTCTCTCCCTCCCTCTCCCTCTCCCTCTCCCTCTCCCTCTCCCTCTCCCTCTCCCTCTCCCTCTCCCTCTCTCTCCCTCTCCCTCTCCCTCTCAAATAAGTAAATAAATACATACATAAATACATAAATAAATTAGTTTTTTTAATTAAATAAAATTTATGTGGAAATACAAAGAGACAAAGAGTCACTCCTACTCTGAAGGAGAACAAAGCTGGAGAGCTTACAACATCAGATAACAATTCCTATTATACAAGTACTAATGTAGTGTCATCATAAAGATAGAGAAATAGACTGGTAGAACAGAACAGAATCCAAAAATAAATTCACATATATGTGGTCACCTGATTTACAACAAAGTGACACTGGAATGCAATGAGTAAAGGATGATCTTTTTAATAAACAGTGCTGAATCAATTTGATATTGATATGGGAAAAATGATTTTTTATCTCTTCTCACACCATACATAAAAATCAATTCCAGATGGATCATAGACCTACATGTGAAAAGCAAAACATTACTGCTTCTAGAAGAATATATATGAGAATACCTTTATGATTTGGGGGTTGGCAAAGACTTATAAAACAATAAAAGCCCTAACTATAGGGCCCCCTGGGTGGCTCAGTTGGCTAGGCATCTGACTTTTTTAAATTTTTTTAACGTTTATTTATTTTTGAGAGACAGAGAGAGACAGCGTGAGCAGGGGAGGGACAGAGAAAGAAGGAGATGCAGAATGTGAAGCAGGTTCCAGGCTCTGAGCTATCAACACAAAGCCTGAGGTGGGGCTCAAACCCAAGAACTGTGAGATCATGACCTGAGCCAGAGTCTGACGCTTAACCAACTAAGCCACCAAGACACCCTGGCATCTGACTCTTGATTTCGGGTCAGGTCACAATCTCAATTCGTGAGTTCCAGCCCCATGTTGGGGTCTGCACTGACTGCACAGAGCCTGCTTGGGATTCGGTCTCTCCCTCTCTCTCTCTCTGCCCCCCACCACTCACTTTCTCTCAAAAATAAACATTTTTTAAAAAGCTCTAATTATAAAGAAAAAAAAGATAAATTGGACTAAATTAAAATAAAAACTTCCAGAGGCACTTGGTGGCTCAGTAAGTTGACCATCAACTCTTGACTTTGGCTCAGGTCATGATCCAAGGGTCATGAGATTGAGTCCCGTGTTAGGCTCTGTGCTGAGCATGGAGCCTGCTTAAGGTTCTCTCTCTCCCTCTGTCCCTCTTCCTTGCTCGAATATTCTATTTCTCAATAAATAAATAAATTTAAAATAATAGTAATAATAAATAAAATCCAAACTTATGTTCATTCAAAGACATCATCAGCATGAAAAGGAAAGCCACAGAGTAGGAGACAAATATTGGCTATTTATAGATCTAATAAAAGATTTGATTCTGGAATACATAAAGAACTCAAAAAGATCAGTAAAAGTCTGCCAATACATTTTTTTCAATGGACAAGAGATTTGAACTGATACTTCACTAAAGAAAATATTCAAATGACCAATAAATATGTGAAAATATATTGGAAACACAACTTAAACCCACAATGCAACAAATGCAACATCACCAGAAAAACTAAAAGGAAAGATGAGAGGTGCTTGGGTGGCTCATCTGACTTTTTTTTTAATAGAAGATTTTTGATGTTTTTATTTATTTTTGGGAGAGAGAGACAGCATGAGCAGTGGAGGGACAGAAAGAGAAGGAGACACAGAATTTGAAGCAGGCTCCAGGTTCTGAGGTGTCAGCAGAGTCCAGCACGGGGCTGGAACTCATGAACTGTGAGATCATGACCTGAGCCGAAGTAGGATACTTAACTGACTGAGATACTCAGGCACCCCAAGCATCTGACTCTTGATCTCAGCACAGGTCATGATCTCAGGGTCATGAATTCAAACCCTGCATTGGACTCCAGGCTGGATGTGGAGCCTACTCTATAGACTGATGATGATGATGACAGACAGACAGACAGACAGACAGATAGATAGATAGATAGATAGATGCTAGGAAAAAGGCAATACTGAGGTTAACAAGGATTTGAATAGTTTGAAAGAGTATTTGGTTCAATGTCCAGCTATGCCACTTGCTAGCTTTGTGAGTTTGGGAAAACTACTTAATCTTCCTTCCAACATCTGTAAAATGAGAATAACAGTTTACTCCTAGTGTGTGGAAATTGAGTGAAAGGATTCATGTTAATTACTTAACATAATCCAACTTGTATCAGCTATTATGTCATTTAATCCTCACGATAACCAAAAAATTTAGCAATATTATATCATTACAGATAAGGAAATTGATACCTCGGGAAATAAATCACTCTCATAGTTATCTTTTAAGATTAAGGGAAGAGTAAAATACATTTCTATCTCAGCTCCAAAGTCCTTATTTTTCGTTACTATGCATACTACCTACCGATTGCTCTCTTGGCAGATATGAAAAGAGAGTATAGAGTTCACCAGGCAAATATTACTTGACACAGTATCAGACTTCCCTTATAGCTGCTAATGTATACATTTATTGGTCCCAGATTCCAAGCTCTAGTGCATGGTCTGCTTGCCTAGATTCCAATTGCTTGCATTGCCTGGATGGCTATTCTAACCATGACATAGCCGTAGATTTTAAAATATGCTGCCTGGTTTCTTATATGATTCTTGGTGTTATGTTTGCCTGTTCCTGTCCATCTGTCTAGTCATGACTCACAGTTTCTCCTCAGATCACGGTTCAGATGTCACCTTGATCACTGTAACGTTATCCAGGTTTATTTTCTCTGGTACTTAATCACAATCTGAAAATATTTCTTATTGTTTTCCTCTTCTTCCCGACAAGAATATATACTCCATGAGGGCAGAAACCTACATGTTTTGTTTTGCTGCTTTATCTTCAGAGCCCACTCAATGTCTACTACTTCAGAGTAGACATGCAATAATTATTGTGGAGATGGACTTTGTGTTCTGACCTCACAACTCTTGTGCACTCCAGCTCAAAGTTTTTAACGGTACTATCCCTCAGCCTACCCTTTTAGAAATTGACACAGGTTAGGTGATTTCACCTGAGGTGACCAAGTAGTAATTTTTATGTTCCCTTTCATTAAAATGGAATTTTACTTTAAAGGGACTTAAGATCTATTTTTAAATCACATTTTAAAAATAAATGTTATTTTCTGTTTTAATATCATATTAGTTATGATCCCTTATAGGATTTTATACACTAATATTTTATTTCATTTAAATGAGGCAATATATGTAAAACACCTAGCATATGGTAGGTACTCAAAGGTTAATGAGCCTTTTCATTAAAAATTTTCATTATTAAAATTGCTTGCCTTTTTAAACAAGTATAGATACTGAAATGTTGTGGGGTTTGGTCTTATCAAGTACCTAAAAATTAAAACTTAAAGTGTTTTATTTTGTACTCAACAGTAACTCAAGAATTGAAAGATTTTTTTATGTAAGAAATTTTTTTTTACATTTATTTATTTTTGAGAGAGCACAAATGGGGTGGGTGGAGAGAGAGAGACACAGAATCCAAAGCAGGCTCCAGGCTCTGAGCTGTCAGCACAGAGCCCAACACGGGGCTTGAACTCACAAACCGTGAGATCATGACATGAGCTGAAGTCAGACGCTTTTTAACCAACTGAGCCACCCAGGCGCCCCGAAAGGTATTTTTAAGAAAGATACTCTTCCTACACTCAAAGGCAGCAAAATCACAGAGAAGGTAGAAACAACAGATATTTTAAAATAAGTTTCCAGACCTAATTCCTCTCCCGATGTGGTCCTATTTCATTCTTTATTTTTTTATTTTCTAAAAATAAATTCATTCTTATTCAAAATAAAATTTATTTTATCTAAATGTTGAACCTACAGATCTTTCAAATAGATCACCTATAAAGACAGTATGTATCTGTAACTTACAGATGTAAGTATTAATGTAGTTGATCATATTTAAAAAATCTTTTGGACTCTTTTCTGACTGGAATGTCACTTAAAATAAAGTAAATCAATGGTGGAAATTATTTCAGTGCATAAAATAAAGAACTGAGTTTTCTGATGTATATTTTAAGACATAACCCAACATTATGAACTACTGAGAAGTATTAAATTTCTGTGTGATAATGTTTTTTAAAACTTATGTACATAATTTTGCTTAATAACTTTACAATGAATATTTGGAGCTGTCTTAACTATAAAGATATTTGACCTGACTATGATACAACTTTATGACAAAAAATCATTAAAAACACTTAACCATGTTTGTTTCAGATGGATTTATCGTACTTTTAATTTTCAAATTATTTTTCTTTTAAATATTAGCATGTACACCACAGAATCACAAAATGAACATTCAGAGGATGAAAACATCCCATCTTATACAGATTTTCAGGTAAAAAACCTAAAACTATTTTGTAATATAAGACATAAAAATCAGTCTGATCTTAAATTTTATTTTTAAAGTTCACTTTTTAGGTTTCTATTATATATCTGGCTAAAAAATGAGAAGTGGTCATTTAAAAATAACTAATTTAAATAAGTCCTAAGAAATGAGCAAAAGGAACGAAAAGAAGGAAAGGGGTGACTTTCCTCCTTATTTTGGAGCTAAAGAAGACAGGTGTTAGGAATAATAGAAATATGGTTTATTATTTCTTGCCACGTCTCGGAAAAACTCAGTAATTTAGACTACAAGAGGTAAAGACAAATCTAATTTAACTAAAACGTTGTGCTGTATATTTGAAGATAACCAAGTTTTTATTTTTCCAAGTGTATAGAGTAAGTCATACACCTTTTGTTGGTCTAGTTTTACTACATAATAATTGCTCATAATTAGAATTATAAATTATTTACTTTTTAAAAATTATTTACTTTTTAAAATAGAGGTTTCCATTAGTTCTTAAGGGCTCAAAAATTCTTTTAAATATACAAAATATTTGTCATTGATTCTAATTATTTTACTTATCTGTAAAGATTTCATCCTAGTCTATGTCAACTTATTATACATTCTGAAATAATAAAACTTAAAATAATATGATCTTTACTGTATATGAACTTTCAGCCACACTAATCAAAATTCACATTTGTGTCTCTACTTGGCCCTTTTGTATAGTGACAGACTTTACAAAAAGTCTCTATGCCAGAACTCCAAAAGATTAATTATGATTAGTTTTAAAGAACTTTGATATTAAAGAGTTGCATAATTCATTTACATCAGTTGCTGTAGTGCCTCTGTCTCCCTAGTCATTAAATGTTTCCTCCTCCCTTCCTTAATCTGTCCAAGCCACTAGCCTTCATTACCATTTCTTGTGACAGTGTGTTCTCTCCATGTGAGTGCAGTGGAGAGAGACATTTTTCTCTCCACCGCACTCAAAGTATTATCAATACACTCACAGTGTTGGCCTGTGCCATGCCAACATATGCGCACACACACATACACACACACACCATAATGACAGTAAGGCAAATTTGAAGATCTTTATTTTAGGGTTAACTCTATTTTTTGTTTTGTTTTATTTTTTAATTTTTTGTCTTGTTTCGTTTACCTTTGGAGAAACCTCTCAGTCAATAGTCTCACAAACTAAGATGTCCTTTTTTTTTTTTTCCTAAATCAGCAGTTTCAGAATTAAACTAACCATTTAAAGCCTGGAAGATGTAGCTAAATTCATGAACTACCTAAGGATGTCACCTATAACAGTGGAAGCATGAGCCTTGAATTTCTGAAAGCTTGATTGGTTTTTCGCATTTATTTTCCAGTTATATAATTTTTCAAATGAAATGAGTCCAAGTAGAATTATATTTTACCTTCTTTCTAATTCAGTTGTATTTTCATTCTATAAAAGTTTTATGGACTATTCTTTGAAAGTAAGACTGAAGAGGGACACTTTTTTAATTATTCTGCTTATACTATCGGCTCACTTATTCAGTATGCATAAACCACAAATGAAAGTGGCAGGGACTCAATTCTGTAGAAGCTAAATCAAGGTGCTCTACAAAGTGCACTCCTGTGACCTCCCCAAATACCTAGTGATATAACGCATGAGTATTCTTTTATATATGCAACTCTCCATGGTAACAGTAATAATATGAACTTAATTATGAGATTTGGTGGTTTTGTACATTCATAAAATTGTATGGGAAGTGTATTTCTTAAAGTATTTCCTTGTTTTACTTCAGATCCTCAAACATAGTAGTACTAGTAGTGATAGTAGGATTAGTAAGCATGAAGAATCGAAGGAAACTGTCTTGTCACAAACAGAGGAAACAAAACCACAAACAGAGGAAACAAAACTACAAACAGAGGAAACAAAACCACAAACAGAGGAAACAAAATCACAGATGGAAAAGAAGTTTTCTTGTCCTCCAGAAGGAATATTGAATAAAGTTATTACAAACGGTATGTGAAATAGGAAATGTAAGTGGAGAGGAAATGAGAGGTATATTTGATAAATATTAAAACACAAACCAACAAAGCCACTGCTTAATCTATGTAAACCAGATCAAATCAGCTGAATACTTTAGCTCCATTACAAACAATATGTGTACAAAGAGGAAATATTTCTTAACTGTGTCAAAAAATAATAATAATTGACTAACAGATATATATTTTAATGTTTTTCATGACTTTTTATGTTAAATCTTGGGGATTAGAAATAGCATTGATTAAAGATTTTTATTTAAAACATACTTTTGATATTTAATTTTAAGTCAGCTGGAAGGAATATTATACTCCAGGCAATATTAAGGTTCTTAATAAAAAAGGACCCAAATTTTAAAACAGCTACTGCTTTGAAAAGCAGTGTATAAAACTTTCTTTCCCATTAAAATGTTAAAACATCTCATTATCATATAATTTTTATATGGTATAAAAATTATAAAAATTTTATATAACATAGTAATGTTGAGTATCTTTTCATGTGTCTGTTAGCCATCTGGATGTCTTCTTTGGAGAAGTGCCTATTCATGTCTTCTGCCCATTTCTTAACTGGATTATTTGTTTTTTGGGTGTTGAGGTTTGTAAGTTCTTTATAAATTTTGGATACTAACCCTTTATCCAATATGTCATTTGCAAGTATCTTCTCCCACTCCGTTGGGTGTCTTTTAGTTTTGTTGATTGTTTCCTTTGCTGTTCAGAAGCTTTTTATCTTGATGAGGTCCCAATAGTTCATTTTTGCTTTTATTTTCCTTGCCTTCGGAGACGTGTCAAGTAAGAAGTTGCTACAGCTGAAGTCAAAGAGGTTGTTGCCTGTTTTCTCTTCTAGGATTTTGATGATTTCCTCACGTTCAGGTCCTTCATCCATTTTGAGTTTATTTTTGTGTATGGTGTAAGAAAATGGTCCAGTTTCATTTTTCTGCATGTTGCTCTCCAGTTCTCCCAGCACCATTTGCTAAAGAAACTGTCTTTTTTCCATTGGATACTCATTCCAGCTTTATCAAAGATTAGTTGGCCATACATTTGTGGGTCCAATTCTGGGTTGTCTATTCTGTTCCATTGGTGTATGTGTCTGTTTTTATGCCAATACCATACTGTCTTGATGATTACAGCTTTGTAGTACAGGCTAAACGTCGGGATTAACATCAGTATTTTTAAGGTTCTGAATCTAAATATGAACATCTGACAGGATAAGTGATTGGACTCCTTTGTAAATATACTTTCTGCACGTAGATCTTACATGCACATTCCCATGGCCCTATATCTTATATAGTGAGCAGTGTCTATACAGCACTTGTTAGGAGTAGGGTCAGGACCTATGAAGAGAGGAAAATGTATTGCTCACCAAAGATTATCCATTGATACTGAGGACTGCAGTTTGCTCAGGAAATAATTTAGGAGTTTTATAAACTCCTAAACTACATACATAGATACTTAGATCTACAACCAGTTTTCCCCTTTGTTTTCTTTAATTTTTGAGTTTTCAAATTTAGAGAATTTTATAGGAAAAGGATCTTCATGTTTCTGTCTTGGGGGTTGTATATCCTTATATTATCTTTTCCTGTCTCTGTCTCTATCTCTCTGTCTCCATGTCTGTCTGTGTCTTATGTCTCTCTCTCCTTTATACACAAACACACACACACACACACCCTACATTCACTAAAGAAACTCTTAAAACATGTATATTCTAGATAATATTTTAGATAATAGCATGTATTCTAGATAATAGAGATGGAGCTGCTGTTTCTCTACAAATCATATTTAATTCGCCAATCATGACATCCAAATGGCTAACAGACACATGAAACGATGCTCAATGTTACTCGTCATCAGGGAAATACAAATCAAAACCACACTGAGATACCACCTCACACCAGTCAGAGTGGCTAAAATGAACAAATCAGGAAACTATAGATGCTGGTGAGGATGTGGAGAAATAGGCACCCTCTTGCACTGTTGGTGGGAATGCAAACTGGTGCAGCCACTCTGGAGAACTGTGTGGAGGTTCCTCAAAAAAATGAAAATAGAACTACCCTATGACCCAGCAATAGCACTGCTAGGAATCTACCCAAGAGATACAGGAGTGCTGATGCACAGGGGCACGTGTACCCCAATGTTTATAGCAGCACTTTCAACAATAGCCAAATCATGGAGAGAGACTAAGCGTCGTCAATGGATGAATGGATAAAGATGTGGTATATATATACAATGGAATACTACGCAGCAGTGAGAAAGAATGAAATCTGGCCGTGTGTGACAACATGGAAGGAACAGGAGTGTATTATGCTGAGTGAAATAAGTCAGTCAGAAAAAGACAGATACCATATGTTTCCAGGCATAGGTGGACTTTGAGAGACTTAACAGAAAACCAGGGGGGAGGGGAAGAGGGGAAGGAAAGAAAAGACGCAGAGAGTGAGGGAGACAAAACATAAGAGACTCTTAAATACTAACAAACCGAAGATTGAGGGGGTTACGAGAGGGGGGAGAATGGGTGGCAGGCACTGGGCAGGGCACGGGTTGGGATGAGCACTGGGTGTTGTACGGAAATCAAAATTTGAGAATAAAAAATTATTTTAAAAAATGCTGCAATAAACAGGAGGGTGCACGTATCCTTTGAATTACTGTTTTTATTTTCTTTGGATCACTACTAAGAAATGTAATTATTGGACCATATGGTATTTCTATTTTCCTTTCTTCTTGAGTAAGTTTTGGTCATTTGTATCTTTATAGGAATTTGTCTATTTTATCTAGTTGTCTAACTTTTTAGCTTGAAATTATAATATTTTCTTAGCATTATTATAATTTTTGTAAGGTCTAAAGTAATATTTCCTCTTTAATTCCTGATTTTGATAATTTGTACTTTCTCTGTTTTTCTTGTCAGTCTAGCTAAAGACACCTATTTTATCGACCTTCTCAAATAATCAATTTTTTATTTTATTGATTTTCTCTAATGTTTTTCTATTTGTTTTCCACTTAAATATTTTTTATTTCATACATCCTACTTTTGGTTTGATTTATTTTTTTCTAAGTTGTTAAGGTGGAAGTTTTTATTGTCAATTTTAAATAATTCTAATATTTTTAAAGGTATACATTTTATATATTATACAAATATTGATATACTTTGTTTTCATTTTATTTACTTTAAGATACGTTATATTTTCTCTTGTTATTACTTCTTTGACTCGTGATTACTACTTGCATGATATATCTTTTTCATCTTTTTACATTCAGCTTATCTATTATAGAAACCATATAGTTAGGGGGCTCCTGGGTGGCTCAGTCGGTTAAGTAGCCGACCTTGACTCAGGTCATGATCTCACAGTCTGAGTTCGAGCCCCGCGTCGGGCTCTGTGCTGACAGCTCAGAGCCTGCAGCCTGCTTCGGATTCTATGTCTCCCTCTCTCTCTGCCCCTCCCCTGCTCATCCTCTGTCTCTCTGTCTCTCAAAAATAAATAAAATATTAAAAAAAAAGAAAGAAAGCCTTCTTTAAAAAAAAGAAAAAAGGAAACCATATAGTTGGATCTTGCTTTTTTTTAAAAAAAAAATCCAGTATGAGAATCTTTGCCTTTTGAATTTAAACCATTCAAGTTTAACATAAATATTGATATGGTTGTACTTATGTCTACCATTTTGTTCCTTGTTTTCTACAAGTGTCATGTCCTTTGTTTTTCTGTCCATTCTTTACTACTTCTTTTATGCTAACCAAGTATTGTTTGGGCACTATTTAAATTTCCCTATTGACTTTTTAAACTATGTTTTAGAGGTTTTAGTTTTAGTAGTTTCTCTGAGGATTCTAATAATCATCTTCTGATTATCATCAGAAGGTATCATCATCTGATACCTTTCACAATCTACTTCAGTTTAATATTGACTTAATTCCTGTGTTATATATCACCTTTGAGCCAGTAGACCACTGTATGCTATAAATTCAATACTATTTTGTATTCTTATTGCTCTTAATAATCTTAGTTTTTTTTAATGAAGAGTTGAAATGAGACTATACATAAAAAATCTTTTGTACTTAGATAATTATTTACCATATCCAGTACACTTTATTGCTTCTTACTGGTCCAAATTACCATCTTGTGTCATTCCTTTCAACTTAAAACATTTTCTTTAGTATTTCATTACACTAGGGGTGAATTTTTCCATTTTAATTTGTTTGAGAGTGTCTTTATTTCAGCTTTACTTTGAAGAATAGGTGTTTGTTTGCTTGTTTATTTGTTTTTTAGAGAGAGTGAGTGCACACACAAGCTGGGGGTGAGGAGAGAGAGAGAGAAAAAAAAAGAGGGAAGATTTCAAGCAGGCTCCATGCCCAATGCAGAGCCCAATGTAGGGCTCAATCTCACAACTATGAGATCATGACCTGAGCTGAAATCAAGAGTCAGACACCTAACTAACTGAGCCATGCAGGCACCCCTGAAGAATGGTTTTCCTTGATCCTAAATTCTTAATTGACATTTTTTCCTACTTTTTTTTAAAAATTTTTTTTAACGTTTATTTATTTTTGAGACATAGAGACAGAGCGTGAGCAGGAGAAGGGCAGAGAGAGAGGGAGACACAGAATCAGAACACAGGCTCCACGTTCTGAGCTGTCAGCACAGAGCCCAACATGGGACTCGAACTCACAGACCGCGAGATCATGACCTGAGCCGAAGTCAGCCACTTAACCGACTGAGCCACCCTTTTCCTACATTTTTGAAATGTGACCTCACTGCCCTTTGGCCTTTATTTTTTCTGATGAAAATGCTACTGTTAATTGCATTTTTGTTCCCCTGTGCATAACGAGTCATTTTTTCTTGCTGCTTCCAAGATTTTCCTTTTGTATTTTGTTGTCAGAAATTTGATGATGATAATGTCTTTGTGGTCTCTTGTACTTATAATACTTAGGATTTGGGGGTCTTCTTAATCTATAAATTAATGTTTTTTATTAACTTTGAGATGTTTTCAGACATATTTTCAAGTATTTTCCTGCCCCTTTATATCTTTCTCTTCTCCTCCTGGGACTTCCTTTATGCACCAGTTAGTATTCTTGATGATATCTTATAGGTGTCTCAGACTCTGTTCATTTTTCTTTTTTCCTTTTTTCCTTTTGTTTGTCATATCGATTGATCTCTATTGAGCTATATTCAAGTTCATCGATATTTTCTACAAGATCAAATATGCTGTTGAGCCTCTCTAGTCAACTTTTGATTTCAATTCTTGTACATTTAAATTCCAAATTTCCATTTTTAAATAAATTTTATCTCTTTATTGATATTCTCTATTAACTGATAGATTGTCACATTTTCCTTATTTGAACATATTTATAATATCTGTTTTGAAAACTTTGGAAATCTAGCACCTGGACTTTTTCACTCAGTATCTATTGACTGTTTTATTGTCCTGAATGTGGGCTGTATTTTCTCATTTCTTTCTCATTCCTTAAGTTTGGGCTGAAAATTAAACATTTTAGTTATACATATGGCAACTTTGAATTCAATTTTATTTTTTTAAGGTCTTTATTGTTGTTCTTCTTTGGGTAATCTGCATGTAATTAAACTGTGGAATCATTCTGTGCCATGATTTTGCAGTAGCTGATGTCTTTTTGTTTATTTGTTTTTAGCCTATCTTCCTAGGGGTTTCTCTTTTGTCTGCTTAGCTTAATAGTCACCTAATGATTTGGGGGAGACATTGTGTTCAAGACAGTTAGGCTTCCACCCTCTGCCAAGTGATCCCATAGGTGGGTTGAAGAATGCATTAAAAATTGCTGCTGGGAGTCAAGTTTCACATCATTTTTCACTTTTTGCCACACTCTCAGGAATCTTCTCTATACTTGCATACACGTACATCCGGTCAGTCATGCATATGTGGAGAACTTACCTCAACCTTTCTGTGATTTTGTCATATCCAAGATCTCTCAGTTAAATTTTTACCATCTCTGCCACTCACCTCAACTTGACCTGCAGCCTCAGACTAGCACCACAGCATGTTTTCTCTGCCTGTTCTGCAACCAGTCCGATACCTCTCTGCAGCAAAGTTATGGATTTTCTCCCTCCATTCCATATCAGATCTGTCCCACCTCCTCTCACAACAAAGTGGCTGGTTTTTAAGCTAGCTCCATGATGGTAAAACTAAAGTTTTTCCCATATGAAGTAAGTGAGGAAATGAGGGGAAGAATGATAGCAATCCCAGGCAGAAAGGCCTCGGACTTTAACCAGCCCTACCCAAAACCCTAGCTTTTTTTTTTTTTTTTTTTTTTTTTAAAGAATAAATGTTTCTGGGGCGCCTGGGTGGCTCAGTAGGTTGAGTGTCCGACTTCGGCTCAGGTCATGATCTCGTGGTCCGTGAGTTCAAGCCCTGCGTCGGGGTCTGTGCTGACAGCTCAGAGCCTGGCGCCTGCTTCAGATTCTGTGTCTCCCTCGCTCTCTGCCCCTCCCCCACTCATGCTCTGTCTCTCTCTGTCTCAAAAATAAATAAACATTAAAAAAAAAAAGAATAAATGTTTCTCAATTTGGTAACTGTCATTGGTCAGTTTTCAGGGTCCTAAAATGATTGGTTTGTTGTTTACAGTTTTACATGGAGGAATTTTTTTGTTGAAATAAATTGTCTACCTCTTCATGTCATCATTATTGACAACCACCTCCCCAATTATTTTTATAGCCCCTGATTAGCCATTTTGATTAGTAATGTGTTCTAAAATTGGTTAGACTAACCTACATGTTTACAAATTTCTTTGTATATCTTTCTTTTTGTTCTTATGTCCTTATTCCTAAAACATATCTTTCAATAGTTTTTGTTTTCAGTGAAAATGGAATATGTTCTTAGATATATTAACTTGACAATATCTTTAGTTTGTTTTTTGCTTGAATGATAGTTTAACTGGCTGCAGAACTCAACATTGGGTATTTTATCTCTGCAATTTGAAGATTTTATTGTCCACCTTCCATTGCTGCTATTGAGAATTGAGAATCTGCTCCAATGTTTATTTTTTTGTGATTATCTTTCTCTCTCTGGATTCTTCAAGACCTTATTTTTGTCTTTGGTGGTCTGTGGTTTCTCAACATTATGTCTAACTATGTATTTTAATTTAATCCTGAGTGAGAACTCATTTTGCTTCCTGTGTCCAAATCAGTATAGAAGTGGTTAAAAGCATAATTTTTAAGCAGAAATTTTTAAGCCTATTATCTTCTTAAAATTCTCTCTTCTTTACTACTTCTCATCTGTTTCTAGGACTAGTATTAGATGCATCATACACCTTTTCCAAAATTTAAACATCTCATGTATTCCATCTCATTTTTCTTTTTATGCTAAATTCTGAGTAATTTCATCATATCTGCCAGTTTGCAAAATTTCTCTCTTTGTATCTTTTTGTTGTTTAAGTTAAGTAGTGAATTTTATTTTTAATTTCAGTAACTTTTTTGGTTTCTTTATAGATGTTCTATTGATTCGTTTACAATGTTTCCAGTTATTTCTTTTACTATGCTTTTAGTCTTTTCTAATTGTCTTGAGTTTCTTTGAAAATATATACTTTACAGCAGTGCCTGGGTGGCTCAGTGGGTTGAGCATCCAACTTCAGCTCAGGTCATCATCTCGCAGTTGGTGAGTTCAAGCCCCCTATTGGGTTCGCTGCTGTCAGCCTGTCAAGCACAGAGCCCACTTTGGACCCTCTGTCCTCCTTTCCCTACCCCTCTTCTGCTTCCTCTCCCAAAAATAAATAAATATTTTTTTAAAAAGAAAGAAAAAGGGGCACCTGGGTTGCTCAGTCGGTTAGGCATCTGACTTCAGCTCAAGTCATGATCTCATGGTTCTTGGGTTTGGGCCCTGCATCGGGATCTATGCTGACAGCTCAGAGCCTAGAGCCTGCTTCAGATTCTGTGTCACCCTCTCTCTCTGCCCCTCCCCTGCTCACACTCTGTCTTTCTCTCAAAATTAAATAAACTTAAAAAAAAGTTTTTAAAGAAAGAAAAGAAAATACATACTTTACAGTGTCTGTCTAATGGTTCTATTAGCTAAAGTTTTCAGATTTTTAGTCCCATTCTTTGTTGTATCTTTCAACTTTCAACTTTCACTCATTGGATATTACTTCTTATTTTATAAGTTTTTATCTTAAATTCAGATTCAGTGGGGTTTATACAGTTTGGAATCAGGAGTGTCTATTGGGGATATTTTGAACTAGAATCTACTAATTGCTCAAGGCATAGTTCGGTGGAAAGATACTTTTTATGCTGTGTTTAGGATTTGAGGATTCCCAAACCAAGCAAATCATGTAAATTTGAGACTTAACCTTAAGTTTTTGAGGCCTAATTTTATATATGAATTCCCAGAGGTGATTTTGCCACCTAGAGACCAGCAAAGACAAACAAACTGTCCAGTCTTTTCCCTTTGTCAGTAGAATAGTATCTTCTGGTCCATTTGTAAGAGTGCAGTCCTTCAAGTGTTCCATTTTTGCGGATGGTAATAGAGCAGAAGAACAAGAATCTTAGTTCTAACTTTTTGCCTTGAGTTTGTCAAAATCCTCCTCTTCTATCCTGCCAGTTTTATGCAGCCAAAAAGGGGTCACAGCTAAAAAATACAATTAAGCTGTTCTAAGAACCTGAAAAAGTATTAGAAATTATGATTTATAGTAAAAGACAGTAGCTATTTACTACTGTAAATAGTAGTGGCAATTTACAGTGTAACCATTTGTCCTTTGTAGAAACTTATGGATCCACTGGTGAGTAGGGCCTTTCCTGAGTATCTAGTTGCCAGAAAGAAGATGTCTATTAACTTACCCTTACTCACACTAGCTACCTGTACTTCCTACATAGTCTAAAATACTTTATATTCTCCCAAAGACCAAGTTCACTTTTTTTCTAGCCATTAACTCCTTTTAATAATTTATGCCAAATATCAACTGAATTATTCTTTCAGCACAAAGATTTATTCTGCTCCTGTTTAAAAAAGTTGGCACTCTGCCACTGTGATCTACTATAAACTTGAGAATTCTAATCACAACCAATTATCTTTTTATTCATGATGCAAAGGCTACTCTAAAATATAAAATGAGGTAAACCTCATCATATTGCCATGGAATTTTTTTAATGTCGTATATTATAAGAAATGTTTAGCACTGTAAAGGATTTTACATTTTTTTAATTTTTTTTTTAGAGAGAGAGACTGAGCGTGTGTGAGCAGGAGAGGGCCCGAGAGAGAGGGAAAGAGAGAGAGAATCTTAAGCAAGCTCCATGCTCAGTGTGGAGCCTGACGCACGGCTTGATCCCATGACCCTGGGATAATGACCTGAGCCAAAATCAAGAATCAGACACTCAACCGACTTAGCCAGCCAAGCACCCCTTAAAATATTCTTTAAAATAATAATGCTTTGTTAAAAACTTGTACCATAAATTGACAGGAACCTTGAAATATATGTTAAACAGATATTTCTTCAACCATACTAGCAAGCAACATTAGTCTATGCTATGTGTCATTATATAGGACTGGCTATTAATATGATATTTGAATTAGAATCATCTTTGGTATGTATATATCTATGTCTATGTAGATATATAGATATATGCTTTTTTTATATTTCAGGAGTTGCACTTTTTATGTTTTGGTGTGTAGCCTGGTCATTCTTAGGCCCTGAAGTCCTTCCTGGTGGAAATTTATTTGGACTATTAATTATTTTTTATAGTGCCATGATTGGGGGGAAAATTTTGGAACTCATTAGAATACCTTCAGTGCCTCAACTTCCACCTCTTCTTGGTAAGTGTACAGTTAGCTCCTAATTCTTTGTTATTGACTATATGCAAGTTATGGACATACTCTAGTCAGAATACATATAATTTAGAAATATTTCAATGTAATATGATCTTCATAGCTTCCTTATATATATTCTGTATACGTGTGGATATAGCTCATTTATAGAAATATTTATTCTCTCTATATACGAGCACATAGATT
This sequence comes from Paguma larvata, assembly GCA_030068075.1. Classification (NCBI taxonomy): domain Eukaryota; kingdom Metazoa; phylum Chordata; class Mammalia; order Carnivora; family Viverridae; genus Paguma; species Paguma larvata. The sequence goes on from CM057823.1 coordinate 113,261,236, forward strand.
TTTTTCTGAAATATTTTTGAAACAATTTAAATACACTCAGTATATGATTCCTGTTGCTTTATTGTTTAATAGGACTTTTAAAATGAATTTTAAATATATTATAGAAAATGAAACATTTGGAAAAGACTGAATTTTTCTGTAGATAACCTAACTCAAATACAATTAGGAGATTCAAATACTGTAGTGACTAGGGCACCAGAGAGTTTTACGGTTTTTGAGTAAGCTGTTTGGGCATCTCCACTTTGTGTATTCATGGATGCGTCATCTGCCTAACCTCTTTCTTCATTACCATTATTATATAACTCTCCATCTGGACAGAGGAAAATTAGTGGAAGAACTTCTATCAGTGGTGTCTCACATCTTCTAAGTATTCAATACACCCAAATATTCCATACACTGTGAGTAGAGATAATTGCTCCATCCTATTGCTAATACACTTTCTATATCCACAACACCCTTTTAGCACCTGCTAAGTATTCATTGAATCTTTTTTATTTCTCTCCAAAACTTCTAATTTTATCCTAGCTTAGGCTATTTGTTTTCCAACTCTTCCATGGACGATTGCAGAGCCTTCTCTCCTCCAGTTTTATATCTATCTAACTCATCAAAACCATCACATAGAAAATACAAGACTCATTACGTCCCTCCCTCCAAAAACTTTCCTGTGGTATATTACTCTGCAAAAGCAGTGGGAATGGTGCCTGCAGGGGGGTTAGCTTTATATTATCTGGCCCCTCCTCCCCATTCTCCCACTGAATCCTTGCCCTTCTTTGTTTAGCAACACTGAATTACTTGTTTTAGCCCTTTGAGATATGTCATTTCTTATCTCCATTCCTTTACTTCTGCTGCCTTCTCTACTTGTATGTAATCTGCCCTTCACCAAAGTAAACATTTCTCTTTCTAACTTAGAAAAAATGAGCTGAATCAGACATGTTTTTTCTTTTTTCTTTTTTAAGGGATGTTACTGGCGGGTTTTACCATCAGGAATGTTCCATTCCTCAGTGATTACATCCGTATTAATAACACGTGGTCTTCAACTTTAAGAAACACTGCCCTTACTATTATCCTAATACAAGCGGGGCTTGGACTCGATCCACAGGTAGATTTTCAACTATATCTTAAAGATATTTTAAATATCAGAGGCTGGTATAAAAGAAAAAGAGACATAATTTTTGTTATAGTTGTTCCAAGTGAAGTCCATAACCAAAACTAAGATAAAGAACAAAGACTTTGCAGAAATATTGGCATCTTATAATTTCTACTTCTGGTCATTATTATTACTGACAAAATAACTATGTAAGATCTCTATTAGAAATCATCTTTAATTATTCGCAGAGAGAGAAACGTCACTTGTACAGCATTTGTTTAGTTTGGGAGCTGCGGCTTTTCTGTGGAGAACTATTTACTTTTTCAGTTAATAGTAAACTTGGAATGCCTGGGCGGCTCAGTTGGTTAAGTGTCCAACTCTTGATTTTAGCTCAGGTCATGATCTCATGGTTCATGAGGTTCAGCCCCATATCAGCACAGAGCCTGCTTGGGAGTCTCTCTCTCTCCCCCCCTCTCTCCCTCCCCCTACCCTATTCTCTCTCTCTCTCTCTCTCTCTCTCTCTCTCTCAAAAATAAATAAATAAACTTTAAAAAATAAATAAAGGGTAAGTGTCCACTCCTAAAAGGTTTTTACTTTTGTTTTTCAAAGAGATTAAGAATGTCGGTAATATTTTTGTTTAATGACTTTTTTCCCCCACAGATGTATGTTCCTGATTATCTTTGTATTATTGTAGAAGCTAATCTTTTAAAATACTTCTTAAAATATCACAATCTAGGAATCACAAATCTATTTGGATTTTAAAAAGGTGACTATTCATGAATAAATATAACAGCTACTCCAACAGCAAATGTATGAGTTTAGTGGAAATATCACAAGAGCATACATACAGTGACTATTTATTATATTCTCCAGTAGAAAATTTGAACCAATGAGAAAATTTTAAAGTTCTCCTTTTTAGTGATTTATGCTGTTTTTATGTGATTTTTTTCCTTTTGGTACATTGATATTTTCTATTACAATTATTAATCAAACAGATCATTTCTAAAAGTTAACTGATGGAAATAAACCTATAGGTTATTCTTTCATTATACTGTTTATAAGAAAGATTAAGGAAGGTAGAAATAGTTATTTAATTACAGAGAAATGGATGTTTTGAAAAAATTTAGATACAACAGTGTTTTATGAAATATGAAATAGTTTATAACCCAATCTGTGATGACATATAAAATGAGCTGTATTAGCGTTTCAAATCCAGGGAGACAATCTGGAAGATTTAGCTTAATAAAAACTAATTACTTAAAAAAGAACAATACCTCAAAATTTACTTAAATAATTTTCTTGTTCACCATTATAAGTTGTCTAAATGTGACTATTTTTATATTTCAGGCTTTGAAGCATTTGAAGACAGTTTGTTTAAGATTGGCTCTAGGTCCATGCCTCATGGAGGCATGTTCAACTGCTGTAATTTCCCACTTCATTATGAATTTTCCCTGGCAATGGGGATTTCTTTTGGGGTAACTTTTTCTCATTTTCTCTATGAAAATATTCAGTTAAGAATGCTTCGTTTAAAATTATCAAAATATTCAGAATATTATATAGACAAACTTCTCATTAAAATTCTTTTCACAGCGGGGGCGCCCAGGTGGCTCAGTCAGTTTAGCATCCAACTCTTGATTTTGGCTCAGGTCATGGTCTCATGGTTTCTGAGTTTAAGCCCCACGTCGGGCTCCTTGCTGGCAGTGTAGAGTCTGCTTGGGATTCTCTCTCTGCTCTTTCCACCTCACGTTCTCTCTCTCTCAAAATAAATGAATAAATAAACTTTTTTTTAAAAAAGTCATTTGGGGCACCTCAATGGCTCAGTTGGTTAAGCGTCTGACTCTTGATTTTGTATCAGGTCATGATCTCATGGTTTGTGAGTTCAAGCCCCACATCGGGCTCTCTGCTATTAGTATGGAGCCCACTTGAGATCCTCTGCCACCCCCCTCTCTGCGCCTCCCCTGCTCATGTGCTGTCTCTCTCAAAAATAAATAAACAGTAAAAAAAAATTCTTTTCACACTGGTAGAAAACCTTGGAAATTTGTTGGTCAGAAGTAGGGCCATATCCTAAATCTACCATATCCTTAGCAAACATGCATAGCCCCTAAATGTTTAGTGCAACATAATTCACTTCATCAATTTATTCCTTCTCTCCTATATTGTTATCTATTTCTATATTTTAACCCATCCAGTAGCCTCTTCCTTATAAATTGTATGTATATATTATATACATATATATGAGATTTTATATATAGACATTATAACAAAAACACTCTTTCCCTATATCTAATATCTCATATCACTCTCTCTAGATCCTGAACCTGTTTTCATTTTTCCGTACATTTACCTTTTGCCTCCACTTATCCATTCGAATGTATAGTAAAGTTCACCCATTACATACTTATTGCCAAATCCAATGGATTTTTTTAAATTAGTTTTTATTATAAAAGTAATACCCAGATGCATTTTACTTTTAAAAAATTAGAGCTTTACAGATAAAAGTAAGAAATCTTTTAACTATGCCTTCAAATCCTAGTGCCCATAACCCTACCCAAAGTAACAACTTTTATGAGTTTTATGATATCATTCTAGACCTTTAAAAATAACAATTCTGGCATCTAAGAATATATGTATATATTCTTTATATATATTCATATAAAATGTATATGAAAATACATAAAATAATACTCTGTTTTTCCAGGGGTTTATCTACTATATACATATATAATATATAAGTAATATCAAAGAGTGTATCATTTTGTTTGCAATTTTCTCTTTTTTACACAACAGTATTCTTGAGATTTATACACTTGGAAAAATGTAGGTCATTTGTTTAATTGTTGTATAGTGTTACATTGTATGATAATACCAGATTTTACCTATAGTGTTCCAACAAATAGCATTTTGTCTCACTTTGCATAAATGTGAGTTTTTCTAGAATAGTTACCTAAGTTATGTGCATTTTCAGTTTTGATGGATACTGGCAAAGTGCCTTCAACACATACCAATTTGCCCTACCACCAGCAGGATATGAAAATGACTTATTCTTTCAAATCCTTCCAAATTCTTGATATTATCAAACTTTATTATATCTTCCAATCTGGTGAGCAAAAATTGATTATTTCTTTGTTGTTTTTATATGCATTTATGTCATTATTAATGAGCTTGAGTATTTTTATACAAGCCTGTTTGTATCTTTTTCTATTTTTCTGTTGAGTTATTTTCTTTCTTGTTGCTTATATCAATGCTTTGGTACAAGTATTGCAAATATCTTGTCCTAGCATACCACTAGATATTTAACTTCAATTATGAGACTTTTTTTTAATCTAAAAAGGATATTTTATTATTTCCAACAGATAGAAGAGCAAATACATAAAACCATTCCTTGACTTTGAAAATCAAAACGAAAAACGAGGGCATGAGGACGCAGAATATAGCTGCTTTTGATGTACCAAAGGTTTTTTTTATGTAATCAAATTGATCAGTACTTCCACTTCTATTTAATGCCTTTCTATGTGTCATTCAAAAAGTCCTTTTTACCCTATGGTCATAAATATATTTTTCTATATATTATTCTTAATACTTTTAAGTGCATTTTTAAAAATTCTTTTAAAACATCTAGAGTTTATTATGTTTGGGGATCTAACTACATTCTTTTTCCACATGAATAGGTAGTTGCCTCAGCACCATTTATGGGAAAGTTCTTTCTTTTCCCCATTAATTTGAAATGTTGATTTTATCATGTCACAAATTCCAGAGATTTGGTTTTTTTAAATAGTTTTTTTAATGTTTTAGGGTTTTTTTTGAGAGAGAGAGGACAAGAGTGTGAGCTGGGGAGGGGTAGAGAGAGAGGGAGACACAGAATCTGAAGCAGGCTCCAGGCTCTGAGCTGTCAGCACAGAGCCTGATGTTGGGGCTGGAACCCATGACCTGAGCCAAAGTCGGACACTTAACTGACTGAATCACCCAGGTGCCCCAGAGATTTGTTTCTATATTTCTGTTCTGTTTTCTTCCAATCCATTTGGTCTATTTTTATGTCATTATTACATCATTTTAACTATCTTGCCTTTACTAAAATAGTATCTTCATTTTTACATTGACTTGGTTTTTCATTCTAAGCTTGTATTCTCCCAAATGAATTTTAGAATCAGCTCATCAAGTTCAGTGAAGAATCTGGAGAATATTTTAATTGACATAGCAACGAATTAATAAATTAATTTGGAGGAGAGGTGATACCTTTATAATATTGAGAGTTTTTAATCCATAAAATGAGACATCTCTCTGATTATTTAGGTGTTAAGTTCTACAATGTTTATCATTTTTAGAGAGATCTAGACATATCTTCATAGTTTTGTTCTTAGGTGTTTTATGTTTTTTGTTGATGTTATTAATAGATTTTTCATAACATTTTCTAATTAGTTTTTGCAGATGGATAAGAAAACTACCTAATTTTAAAAATATATTTTATTGAGGTATAGTTGACATGTAATAGAATGAACACTCATTTTTAGTGAATATCTCAATGAATTCTGACAAATTTATATACCCATGTAACCACCAGCACAATTGAGATGCCAGACATTTTCATTACCCCGCCTCCAATTTTCCTTTGACTCCCCCAGCCAGTTCCACATAGGTCCCAGGTAACCCGTAATCTATTTTCTGTCACAATAGATTAGATTGCTTTAGTTTTAAATAAGTGTAATTATATAGTATGTACTCTTTTATTTCTGGTTTCATGTGGTCAGCACGTTGTTTTAGAGATGCACCCAAATTATGGATTCTATTTTATTGCAGAGTAATATTTCATTGTATGAAATATACCACCAACTTTATTCACTTGTTGGGTATTTAGATTGTTTCCATTTCAGCTGTTACAAATAAAGCTGCTGTGAACTTTTGTATTCAAGGCTTTGTGAAGACATTTGTTTTCATTTCTTAGAGAAACACCTAAGAGTAGACTTCCTAGATCATATGGTAAGATTTTGTTTAATTTTATTTTAAAAATGGGGCACCTGGCTGGCTCAGTCAGTTGAGCATGCTACTCTTCATCTCAGCGTTGTGAGTTTGAGCCCATGATGAGTGTAAAGATTACTTAAAAATAACTAAATAAGTAAACAATGCCAAAAATTTTCCAAAATATTGTAGTATTTTATATTCCCACCAGCAATGTATAAAATTCTAGGCCATCCACATCCTCTTCAATACTTCGTAGTGTCTGTCTACTTAATTTTAGCATTTTTTTTAGTGGATATGTAGTGGGATAAAGTTATGGTTTTAGGCAAGGGAAACAAGCAAAAATAAACTATTGGGACTTCATCCAGATAAAAAAGCTTCTGCACAGCAAAGGAAACAATCAACAAAACTAAAAGGCAACCTTTGGAATGGGAGACTATATTTGTAAATGACATATCTCATAAAGAGTTGGTGTCCAAAATATATAAAGAACATATAAAACTCAACACCCAAAAAACAATCCGGTTAAAAAATGGGCAGAAGACATGAATAGACATTTTTCCAAAAGTGGCTAAAAGACACATGAAAAGATGTTTAATATAACTCATCATCAGAGAACTACAAATTGAAACTACAGTGAGTTATCACCTCACACCCATCAGAATGGTTAAAATCAACAACACAAGAAACTATAGGTGTTGGCAAGGATGCAGAGAAAAAAGAACCCTCGTGCACTGTTGGTGGGAATGAAAACTGGTGCAGCTACTGTGGAAAACAGTACGGGGCTTCCTCAGAAAGTTAAAAATTGAACTACCCTACAATCCAGCAATCTCACTACTGGGTATTTACCCAAAGAATATAAGAACACTAATTCAAAGAGATACATGCACCCTGATGTTTATAGCAGCATTATCAACAATAGCCAAATTATGGAAAGAGCCCAGGTGTCCATTGACTGAAGAATGGATAAAGAAGATGTGGCATATCTGTATGTACATGTATGTGTATGTATATGTGCATATATATATGTATCTGTATATATATATGTATCTGTATGTATATGTGTATATGTATACACATATACACAATAGAAAATCACTCAGCCATTAAAAAAAGAATGAAATCTTGCTGTTTGCAATGACATGGATGGAGCTAGAGAGCATTAATGCTAAGTGAAATAAGTCAGTCAGAGAAAGACAAATACCATATGATTTCACTTATGTGGAATTTAAGAAACAAAACACATGAACATAAAAAAAGAGACAAACCATAAAACAGACTCTTAACTATGGAGAACAAACTGAGGATTGATGGAGGGGGAGGGGCAAGGGGATGGGTTAAATGCATGATGGGGTAAGGAGGGCACACTGGTAGTGATAAGCACAGAGTGTTATATGTAAGTCATGAACCATTAAATTCTACTGAAACTAATATTCACTGTATGTTAACCAACTGGAATTTTAATAAAAAACCTGAGAAAAACAATAAAGTTGTGGTTCTATAGTTTTTCATCAAATTTAGAATTTTTCAGTCATTATTTCTTAAATATTTTGCCCCTCTTATTCTATAACTACAATTACACATGTGTTAGACTGCTCGATATTATTATGTAAGTCCCTGTTACTCTATTAACTTTTTCTAGTCATGTTACTCTCTCTACTTCATTTTGGGTCTTTTTCCTCAGAATACTACTTTATTAGCATTTTGCTTGTAGACCTAAGTATATTGGACTCTGTATAAAAATATGAATTCCTTTATTCTTAAAACAGGCAGACATATGTAATTACATAAGGTAACAGTATCTGATTTTATACCCATTTTATATAAACAGAGAGGTTGGCTTTTAATAGGTTACTACTAGAGCGCTTTATGTCTCTGTTAGGAAGTATATTGTGGGCATATTGCATTTTCCTTTTTATACCTAATTGCTTTTCAATGATAGTGCCATAGGTGATTTGCTTTTTTGTATGTATAATTTTGGGATTCAAATGTTGAATCATCAAAAAGCATTAAAAATTACCATTCTAAATCACCTCTCCACCACCACCACCCCAAAAAAGGACAGCATTACCCTCATGTTTTGCTCCTTGTCTGTTGTTTCCATATTTGCCCTTTTCTGTGTGTTTTTGTTGTTTTGTTTTCTTTTGTTTTCATCATGGTAGCTGTATTCTTTAATCCCCATCACCTATTTTATCCATCCCCCCTTCCCACCTCCCTTCCGGTAATCATCAGTTTGCTCTCTGTTAAGAGTTTGTTTCTTGGTTTGTCTCTCTCTCTCTCTTCTTTGCTCATGTTTTGTTTGTTTCTTTCTTAAATTCCACATATGAGTGAGGTCATATAGTGTTGTCTTTCACTGACTGAGTTATTTTGCCTAGCATTATACTCTAGCTCTATCCATGGCAAGATTTCTTTTCTTTTTTATGGCTTAGCAATATTTCATTGTGTGTATATATGTATATATTTGATATGTATTTGACATATATACATATCACATCTTTATCCATTCATCTAATGATGGACATTTGGATTGCTTGTACTTCATTTTGGATACATTCTATTGCTATGTCTTCAAGTGCCTTGCTCTTTTCTTCTGCAGTATTTAACCTTCTATCAATCCTATCTAGTGATTTTTTTTTTATAATTCAGATATTGCATTTCTTTGGTCATAAACCATCTTACATTTCTTTACAGCTTTATTGAGATAATTATTCACATATAACATTTTGTTAAGTATAAGGTATACAACATGTTGATTTGATACACTTATATATTGCAAAATGATTACCAACATAGCATTAGTTAACACCTCCATCTTGTCACATACTTACTTTTGTGTGTGTGTGTGTGATGAGAACTTTTAGGATCATCTCCCTTAGCAACTTTCAAGTATATAATACAGTATTATTAATTATAATCACCATGCTGTACATTAGATTCCCAAAACTTACTTATCTTATAATTGCAAGTTTAAACTCTACTGTCTAACATTTTCCCATTTCTCCTACACACCAGACCCTAGTAACCACCATTTTACTCTATTTCTGTGAGTTCAGCTTTTTTAGATTCCACACATAAGTGAGATCATGCAGTATTTGTCTTTCTCTGTCTGACTTATTTCACTTAGCATAATATGTTCTCAAGGTTCATCCATGTTGTAAATAGCAGGATTTCTTTCTTTCTCACGGCCGAATAATAGTCCACTGCATATTTATTGGACACACATATATACCACACACACACACACACACACACGCACACACCACATCTTTATCCATGCATCCATTGACAGAAACTTAGGTTGTTTGCATCAGATACTGTATTTTTTATTTCCAAAAGTTCCATTTCGTTCTTTATTCTGCCTGCCACTTCCCCCCCATTATAATGTTCATGTTTTCCTTTAGATTCTTAAGGAACATATTTATATGTTCCATATGTAACATTTATAAAAACTGTGTTAATATGTTAATCTACCATTTCCCTCATTGCTGTCATTTGTGGATCTATATATAGTAACTGATTTTTTCTCCCTGTTGTATGTTACATTATCCTACCTCTTCATGTGTTTAGTGGTCAGATGCTAGATTTTGTAGGTTTTACATTGTTGAAATCTGGATTTTGTAATTTTGCTTTAGAGTGTTAGACTTTGTTCCAGAAGGCAACATTAAATTATTTGTGAATTAGTTGATGCTTTCAAGTCTTGTTTTTAAGATCTTTTAGGGATTATCTATAGAGTAGCCTTACTGTAGGGTTTCTGAGGTGTGGCCCTTCTGAGTCTCTACTGAATGCCCTGTGTTTGATGAGGTATCTCCACTCTAGTTGGTGGGAACCCAAAGGTTTTCCCAGTCTTCTGTGAGCTTAAGAAATTATTCATCTTACTGATAGTCAGTAATCTTTCTTTATGAGTTGTACTTGTCCAAATTTGTGGAGTTTCACTCTATGCCTGCACTCACTAGTATTCAACCAAAGACACAAGAAGCCCTTAATGCCAATTTCTGGAAATTTCTTTTTGTCTTTCCCTCCCTCGGGTACTCTGCTCTGAAAATTTTAGCTGCCTTGGCTTCCCTAGACTCTTTTCTCCTTAACTCAGCAAATTTGTTTAGTTTCTCTCCACCACAGCCTTGAAATTCCTCCCAAGCAGAAAACCTGGGCAATTGTGAGGTTTAACTCATTTGTTTCCCTTTTCTCATTTGTAATAGCCCTGTATTGTCTGTTGTCCAGTGTCTGAAAATAGTTGTTTGTTCTTTTTTGTCTGGTTTTCCAGGTGCTTTCAGCAGGATGGTAATTCCAGAACCTATTTTCTTTTATGTCAATAAGCAAATGTCTTACTTCTGATTTTTAAAGGTTGATTTTATATATGACAATCCTGATTAATGTTCATATCGGTACTTTTAGTTCTTACATGAACATCCTGTCTTCTGTCACTTCCTTTACCAGTGTTTATTCAGTTATCTCTGTTTTATTGTGTTCAATTGAATATCCCATCAATGTGAATATTAGTAATAGAAAAAAAGAGGTTTCTATTTTTAAATTATTTTAATGAGAATTCTAATGCTTTGTCATTAATATGATGTTTACTGTAGGGTGGTAGTAGATGCTCTTTATTAGGTTAAGGAAAGTTTCCTGAATCTTGTTCATCAAGAGTTTGCCTCTTTATAAAAAAAATAAAAAATAGTATCATTTTGTCCCTTCAATATGATGTTATGAATTATACTGGCAGAGTTTCTTAATGCAAAACCATCCATACATTTACCTACTTGGTAATCATTTTTATTCTTTTAATAAACTGCCATATTCAGTTTGCTCCTATTTAGGATCATAAATTCTGTGCCTAATTTTTATTTTTTCTATGCCCAACCCCCACCTATCTTTGCCTTATTTGATCATGTTATTATTATTTTGCTATGACTGCCTCAAACCCCTTCATGTTGATATCTAGCATTTTAATGAAAGTTAAATAGTCAATATAAATTTTCTTTTCTTTCATCTTAGTATTTTTTTTCTTTTAAAATAAAGATAAGTATAAAAATTACTAACATATTTGAATATCCTTAATTCGTATTTCTGTTGCAGCAACTTCTGGATTCATTTTTCCTCCCATTTGAGTACTTTCACCAAAATTATTGTTAATGTGGGTCTTTGTGTGACAAATCGTTTGAAGCTTTGATGCTCGTGAATATTTTCACAGTATTATAAAACCTTCATATTTTAATGACTATTGGGCTGATTTTAAAACGTCCAAAATGGGGGCACCTGGCTGGCTTAGCTGACAGAGCATGCAAGATCTTGGGGCGCCTGGGTGGCTCAGTCGGTTGGGTGTCCGACTTCAGCTCAGGTCATGATCTCATCGTTCCCGAGTTCAAGCCCCGCATTAGGCTCTGTGCTGACAGCTTGGAGCCTGGAGCCTGTTCCAGATTCTGTGTCTCCCTCTCTGTCTGTGCCCCTCCCCCGCTCATGCTCTGTCTGTCTCTCTCTCTCAAAAAGAATAAACATTAAGAAAAAAATTAAAATAACAATAATAATCTTAAAAATAAATGAATGAATGAATGAGTAAATATTCAAAATTATTTTCCTTGAACTTTTAAAAACTATTCTGTTTTTTCCTTGTATCTAACCTTGCTATCGAAAAGTCTGGTGTCTTTCTAATTCTTATTCTGTAGATAACCTTTCTCCCTGGATGTTTTTAAAATTTTCTATTTTTTATTTTCTTAAATATTACAATAAATTATTTAGATATAGGTTATTCTGTTTCCTGTGTGACCTTTTATTTAGATTTAAGGTCATTCGTCTATAAAGGAAATTTACTTTCATTATTTTTTTCAGTATCCCATCTTCTCTAATTTCATATATTTATATGTATCATTTATATAATGGCACATCTACTACTATTCTTTTTTTTTAAGGTTTTATTTTTAAGTAATCTCTACACTCAACATGTCCTTCTCACTCATTGTAATTCTTGTCTATCTTGAATTCTACTTTGTCAGATGTTAATATTTCTCTTCCTGCTTTGTTGTGGGTACCCTATTTGAAGTGAATTTATCCATCCTTGAATTGTTGAGCTTTTTGTTGAAGTCTAACTCACATACAGAAAGTGTAAAGTACATGAATGTACAGTTCCTTGAGTAATTAAAAAGTGAATATTCATGTAACCATCACCCAGATAAAGAAGTACAGCACAGCTGATACCCCAGAAGTGTCCTTATGCTCTGTCCTAATCACTTCTCTCCATCTTCTCCCCACAGATAACCACTATACTAACTTCTGACATTCTAATTTAGTTTGCGTGCAGTTGTACTTTGTATAAATGAAGCCATATAGTATATATTCTTTTGTGTCTGCCCTTTAACCCAACATTACATTTGAGATTCATCTATGTTATTGTGTGTGAACATAATTCACTTCTTTTTTGTATAATATCATTGTATAAATATGCTAGTTTATTTGTGCTTTCTATTATCAGCAGAAATTTGCATTGATCCTAGTTAGGGTTGTTATTACTAATGCTCTTACACTCTTGTAAATAATTCTTGGTACATAGTTTTCTAAAGATATTTAACTGTGAATTGAATTGTTGGTTCGTGGGGTAACTATATGTTTAAAACTTTGGATTATGTCAAAATATTTTTTTAGAATTACTAATTTACATTTCTACCAGTAGTATATAAGAGTTCCTGTTATTCCAAAGCCTGCCAACACTTGGAATCATCAGTCTTTTTAATTTGAACCATTCATTCGTATCTTGTGATATCTCATTGGGATTTTTATTTCTATTACCCTGATTTCTAATAAAGTTGAAGAGTGCCTGTTATGTTTATTTCCCATATTTCTAATCGGGTTTTGGTTGTTGTTTTTTCTGATTTATTGGTGGGAGTTCTTAACATATTCTGATACTAGTACTGTGTTAAATATGTTACAAATATTTTTTTCATTTAGCAACTACCCTTTTCTCTCTTTTAATGGTAGAAATTTTCATTTTAAAGTAGCCCAATCTGTCATTCTTTTTCTTCATTCTTAGTACTTTTTGTTTAAGAAGTCATTCTGTATTCAAAGTCATAAAGATATTGTCTATATTATTTTCTAGTAATTTTACTATTTTACCTTTCACATTCAAATCCTTAATTTACTTCCTTAAATTTACTTCCTCCTTAATATAATCTACCTTAAATTGATTTTTATGTTTAGTATGAGATAGGGTCAGGTTTCTTCCTTCTCCCCCCTTCTCTGCAACTGCAGAGGACAAAGGAATATCCAATCTGCATGATTGATTTAAAAAAACCACTTCCTCCAGTCCCATTGCTCTATAGTGCAATCTTGGTCACAGATAATGTGTCCAGATACGAATGGGTCTGTTTCTGGACTCTCTATTCTTAACCAATGGTCTATATGTCTATCTTCTATGTTAATTACTTTGGTTTTATAATAACTCTTTATATCTTGTAGAACAAAACTCACGTTTATAATCTCCAAAAGTGTCTTCACTATCCATAACTCTTTGTATTTCCATACAAATTTAGAACCAGTTTGTCAATTTTTACCCAAAAAAATTCCAATTGAAATTATATTGTTCTATCAATTAGGAGATGACTGACACATTTATAATATTGAGTTTTCAATTCATGCTCATGGTCTTCCCGCCATTTATTTAGGTATTCTCTAATTTTTCTTAATCGAGGGTTTTTATTTCCTACAGAGAGGTCCTGTGTATATTTAATTAGATTTATTCCTAGGCATTTGATAGTTTTCGATGCGGTTAAAAATAGTACTTTTACATTTTTAATATTATTTGTTACTGGTATTTAGAAATATTATTTATTTATTTTCCATATTGCTTTTGTCTCCAGCAACCTTGCTATGCTCATCAATTCAAATTTATCTGTAGGTTGCCATGTTTTTTCTATGTGTACAGCTATGTCATCTGTGAATAATAACAGTTGTACTTCTTTCTTTCCAATAAGTATGCCATTTATTTTTGTTTATGGTACTTATTAGGCTCTTCAATATAATGGTGATTAGAAGTGGTGATAGTAGGGCGCCTGGGTGGCTCAGTCGGTTAAGCTGGCCGACTTCAGCTCAGGTCATGATCTTGTGGTCTGTGAGTTCGAGCCCCGCGTAGGGCTCTGTGCTGACAGCTCAGAGCCTGGAGCCTGCTTCGGATTCTGTATCTTCCTCTCTCTTTGCCCTTCCCCTGCTCACGCTCTGTCTCTATGTCTCTCAAAAATAAATAAACATTAAAAAGTTTTAAAAAAAAGAAATGGCAGGATTTCTTTAAAAAAAAAAAAGAAGTGGTGATAGTAGGCGTCTTTGTCTTTATTCTGTATTTGTCGTAAGTTTTTGTAGCTACACTTAATTAGATTAATAAAGTTTCCCACCATTCTTAGTTTGCTAAGTTTTTACTGTAAATGGGTGTCAAATTTTGTCAAATAAATTGTTTTGCTTCTATTGAAATAATATGAATTGCTTCTTCATTCTATACTGGTGAATTATGTTGATTAATTTCTTAATGTAAACCAAATTTTCTTTTATGGAATGGATTCAATTTATTCGTCATACTTATAATTTTCAACTTTTTTGTACCATCTGTCTCAGGTGTATTTCTTACTAGCAACTTAGAACTACATTTTTAAAATTCAGTCAGAAAGGCTATGTCTTAACAGGTCCATCCAACCAATTACTTTTAGGTCAATTTTGACTTCACCTTGCTTTTATTTCACTTTCTAAAATATTACACATTCCTGTGAGTTTTATTCTTTTTTCACTTATCCTACATTTTGTTGGATTACCAGCATTTTCTTTGTTACACTTTTGTTTATTCCTTTAATATTTACAAATTACAAACTCATTCTCTTAGCGATTACCTATAATTTTGGAAAAAGTATGCTTAAAATTATAGTATGTTTTTATTTTCATCCACTCCCTCATATATTCCCCCACCAGTTGATATAATCTAGAATTTTCATCTAAGATTATTTTTAAGTTTTCTTTATAATGAATACTTCTATAGACTTAGCAATGAATTTCACTGCTCATCTCATCACTGTTAAGACATCTTTGGAAGCTTGGTTTTCTGAATTTTTCCAATTAAAAACTTCTTGCTATGCAAAGTACATTCCTTGGACAGCAACATTAGTATCACCTAAAAGCTTGTTAGAAATACAGAATTCTGGGTCTCATCCCAGGTCTTTTGAAATAGAATCTGCATTTTCTAAGATTCTCATGTTATTTGTTTTCATATTAAAGTTTGAAAAGAACAGTCTCAGATAGGTCTTTTTCCTTAGTGAAATTTTTCAAACATGTACAAAAGTAGAGAGATTAGTAACAAAATAACAAACACCAAATATCTTTCATTTAAACCTAATAGCCCCTAACGAATCCTAAAGTAAATTACATGCATGATGGTATTTCACCCCTATATCCTACAGTATGCTTTTCTAAAAGTTCACAGCATTTTCCCAACTAAATTAACAATAATTCCTTAATATAATCAGATGAGTCTTTTTAAAATGTTCTACTCAATATTTGGTGTGATGTTTCAATCAGAGGATTGTGTATCTATTTTTTTCCAGGTCTTGAATTCTATCTTTTATCTTTCCTCAGTTCTCTTTTATTATGTCTTTTTGTAACTCCCTCCTCCATACCTATTAAGTTTTCTTTATACTTTTTATGTGCTTACCTTTTTGCAGTACACACTGGAAATTTTTCTCTGCACAGTTCTGTAGCTTAAGTTGCTCTTTAGCTATGTTTACAACACCAATATTTTTTTAATTTGGAGAATTTATTGCTAATTTCTAGGAACTGTCATTAAATTTTTATGGGTAGATTCAGTATACTTTCATGATTCAGAGGATATTTATAGTTACTCTTATATCATGCTTTGGTTACTTTCTTCCTAGTATATCTCTTTTCTCAGGTATAAATTTTTTCCACTTAATGAACATGGTTCCTCAATTCAAAGTGATAGATTTCTCCTAATATTTGGTAATACTTTAATGGGGCTCATTTTTATATTTTAAACTTTCTATTAACTTGTTTTTGCTTTATCTATTGGCATTTGCCTTCTTGCAGGGAATAATACAATCATGTTACCAAGCAAGGTGTCTAGAAGCTCAGGCTGAGATTAAGATTCTTATGCAGTAATGTATTGAGGGAGGCCTCAGTTGAAACTTCTGAGTGAAGGAAGGTAAGACAGATTATGGGGTAAATCAGTGGTTCCCAAACTTTGCTATACATTAAAATCACCTTAGGAGCTTTTGAAAATTCCAACAATCAGAAGAATAATGTCAGCGAGATAGCAGAATAGGAAGCCCCAGGCTCCCCTCCCACGACACTGACTTAAAAACATAAGAACCAAATTATTAACCTTTGTGAGAACTCCAGAAACCACTTGAGAGGTTACAGCATCCCATCCAAGTACAGGGTCAAGAAGAGACACATTGGAGCAGTTAAGACATATCATTGTATTTACCATCATACCGCATCCCCTCCGTGCACAGCAGAGGCAATCGAGAAAACTCCCAAGCCCTGGCTTGTCCATCAGGAAGGAAAGAAAAAAGCTGGAGCATGTGTCGGCATTCTGGCATTTTGAGTCAAGGGACAGGTTTCTGTCTCACCTAACTCAAGAGTGTTGACAGAAAAAGAATGGCACACTTTGGATACCTGAGGCACATTGAAAACGAAAGGTGAGTCCTGTGGGTTGCTATAGCTCCAGAGATATTGCAAGACTGTAGACAGACATTAGGGGTGCTCTGGAGTAGAAAAAGGCAAAACTTTTCAGCTGAAGATAACATACCCAACCCCCAGAAGATTCACCCCAGAAATGTTTGAGAGACCCCCCAGAATCTCTAGCTGAGCTGATTAGTGAAGAACTTTCTCAATCAAAAATAGTTCATAAAGACAGGAATAAGTGGCTGTTTTTTCCAAATATCCAAATCATGGCTCCATCTAAAGAATAAAATAAAACTCCAGAAATCAACCCTAAACAAATGGAAATGTATAAATTACCCAACAAATAATTCAAAATAACCATCATAAAGATGCTTAATGTGTTAAAAGAGAACACAGAAAATCTAAAATAAATCGGGTAAATAATGCATAAACGAAATGAGAATACCAATAAAGATGTAACATCTGTAAAAACCAAAAATAAATTCTGGAGCTGTAGAATACAATAAATTGAAAATTTTACTAGAGAGGATCAAAATCATACTCTATCAAGCATGAAAAAAAGAACCCGTGAACCCGAAGACTGGCCACTTGAAATTATCAAGTCAGAGAAGCAAAAAGCCAAAGAGAAGTGAAGAGATCCTAAGAAATTTAAGGGATACTATTAAATAGACTATTCTACACATTATGAGATCTCCAGGAGGGGAAGAGAGAGAAATGTTCAGAAAACCTATTTAAAGAGATAATTGCCAAAACTTCCAAATTTGAGGAAAGAAATAGATACACAAATTCAAGAAGTTCAAAGAATTTCCACTAGAATAAGACTAAAGAAACCCACACTGAGACACATACCCAAGCTGTCAAAATATACAGAAAGAGCGGGAAAAAAGAGAATCTTAAAGCATCAAGAGAAAAGTAAGACCATCCATAAAATAGGATTTCTCAGCAGAAACCTTTTATACCAGAAGAGAATGAGATGATATATTCAAAACGCTGAAAGAAAAAACCTGCCAACCAAGAATACTATATCCAGCAAACCACATGTAAAACTCTTATGACATTAAGTTCGGCAATCGTTTCTTGAATATGACACTAAAACCACAGGCAACAAATATGAAAGCAGATGAGACTGCATGAAACTTAAAAACTTCAACACAGCAAAGGAAACAAAGTGGAAAGAGTACACAGAATGGGAGAAAATAATTGCAAACTATATGTGAAAAGGTCAATACTCAGAATATATAAACAACTTCTACAATTCAACGATTAAAAAAAAATGGACTTAATAGTGGGCGATGGACTTGAACAGAAATTTCTCCAAAGGAAATATACAAATAGCTAACAAGCATATGGAAGTATGTAATATCTGTAATCATTAGAGAAATGGAAATCAAAACCACAATAAGATATAAGCTCACACCTATTAGAATGCTCATTATCAAAAAACAAAAACAAAATAGGGGCACCTGACTGGCTCAGTCAGAAGAGCATGCAACCCTTTATCTTGGTGATATAAGCTTGAACCCCATGATGGGTGTTGAGATTACTTAAAATCTATAAAAAAAAAAAAACCCACACAAAAAATAAAGGTAGGCACAGATGTGGTAAAATGAGAAACATTGTGCTCTGTTGTTGGAAATATAAAACAGGCAGTTGATATGGAAAACAGATTGAAAGTTCTTTAAAAAAATAAAAATGGAATTACCATATAATCCAGTAATCCCACTTTTGGGTATATATATATACAAAAGAGCTGAAAGCAAGATCTTAAAGAGATATTTGCACATCCATGTTCCATATTTATTGGAATATTATTCACAATAGCCAAGAAGTGGAAGCAGCCCACACTGACAGATGAATGGCTGAAGAAAATGTGGTATATACCTAGAATGGAATATTATTTACCTGTAAAATATAGATCGAAATCCTATCACATTCTACAACATAGATGAACCTTGAGGACGTTATCCTAAGATAAGTAAGCCAGGACAAATGCTGTATGATTCCATTAATAGATCTAGGGTAGTCGAAATCCTGGTAACACATAGTAGAATAATGGTTGCCAGGGGCTTGGGTGAAGGAGACAGGAAGGGGAGTTGTTTGATGGCTATAGAGTTTTAGTTTTGTAAGACAAAAAAGTTCTGGAGATCCGTTTATACAATAATGTGAATATAGTTAACACTACTGAACTGTGCCTTAAAAATAGTTAAGAGGGTAAATTTTATGTGTTTCTTGCACAATTAAAAAAAAAAAGTTTTTCTAATCCTACCTAGTACTCAGGTCAAATACTGATCTTAGATCAATATGTCTTAGAATGGGATCCAGGCAGGGGCACCTGGGTGGCTCACTCAGTTAATTGTTCGCCTCTTGATTTTGGCTCAGGTCATGATCTCATGATTCATGGGATCAAGCCCCACATTAAGCACCTCATCAGTCTTGTGCTGACAGCATAAATTCTCTCTCCTCTCTCTCTGCCCCTCACCCAGCTCACCTGTGCACACTCTCTCTCTCTCCAAAAAAGAAAACTTAAAAAAAAAAAAAAAAAGAATGGGAGGCAGGCATCAGTGTTTTTAAAAGTAACCCAAGTACATGGTAGTCAACCTCTAAGATCATTCCCAGTGATCCCTGCTATCTAATATTGTACACCATTGTGTAACACCCTCTTCTTTTTTACTTTTTTCTTTCTTTCTTTTTTTTTTTTTTTTTTTTTTGAGAGAGAGAGAGAGAGTTTGAACAGGGGAGGGGCAGAGAGAGAGAGAGAGAGGGAGACACAGATCTAAAGCAGGCTCCAGGCTCTGAGCTATCAGCACAGAGCCCGACATGGGGCTGGAACTCATGAACAGTGAGATCATGACTTGAGTGATAGTCAGACGCTTAACCGACTGACCCACCCAGGCACCCCTGTAATAATATCCTCTTCTTGAATATAGGCTGGAGTTACCCAACTTGCTTCTAATGGACAAAATACAATGGAAGTGATAGGATGTCAGTTCTAAAATTAGGTCATGAGAAGACCATGGCTTCTATTTTTCGTGTTCTTCCATTCTCTCTGATTGCTTATCTTGGGGGAAGCCAGCTGCCATATTGTGAGTAGCCTGTTGAGAAGCCCCCATAACAAAAGAGTGAAAGCCTGCTAACAGCCAAATTGGAAGTGGATCTTCTCCTACACGCTTCATGAGGACCTTGATGCAGAGGCATCCAGCTAAGCCACACCCAGATTCCTGACCCACAGAAGTTGTGTGATAATAAGTGTTTGTTGTTTTAAGCTATTAAATTTGGGGATAACTTGTTAAGCAGCTACAGATAAATAATATGCCAGGTGATTCAAATGTGCAGTAAAATTCGGAAACAACTGAACTAGGCAAATGAGTGTTTTCAGAGAATTCTAGGTTCTCTCAATCAGAAAGACTGTACAGTCAGAGGCAAAGGCACTAAATTGTCAGACCCCCACATCAGTCATTAATTGACAGGAGCTGTCTGGAAGGAGGAGTGGGAGGAAAACCTCCTTAGCATCCCCCAGGTAAGCTCTTCTAAGCAGGATAAGGCTGCAAGAAAGCTGCAGGTGTTGGGAATTAGCAACCAACAGCAGCAGCTGGGGGATGTGTGCACTGGCCTGGGAAACAGGTTCTGCTGGAGCACCAAGAACATCTCAGCACAAGGATATACTTCAGTCTTTATGAAGTGAATGTGGAAGAGACGAGATAAAGTACTGAGTGGTATACACCAACAAAGACATTCTGAGCAGGAGTTTCCCCATTCCTCATGCATATTATCATCCCCCCCCTCCCCTCCCCCCCCCCTTGCCAGGAATGTTCTCATTTGCCTTTGTAATTTAGGTGCCCACATTCATTGTTCCTTCTTTGGGGCAGACATCTCTGTTCTTTATTGACTTGTTCAAGAACTAGAAATAGGATGGAGAGTACATTCCTCTGGCCATTTTTACAGCGGTACCAAATAATCACCCATTGGATTTTCTTCAGAGCTCCCTCCTGCTCCTAGCATCTGCCATTTCTGGGCTTGGAGCATTTTTAGAAGTATACCATATCGGGGCGCCTGGGTGGCTCAGTCAGTTAAGGATCCAACTTCAGCTCAGGTCATTATTGTTGCAGGGTGTTGTCAAAAAAAAGACCACCAAATGCCGAATAGAAGCGAGGCAAGATTTTATTTACGGCCGGGCCAAACCTGATCTCCTGATGTTAAGGAGAAAATGCAGAGAATGGCGCCGAACAAAGGCAGCAGTGGGCTTATATGGGTTTTAGCAAGTTAGGGTACATCATAAATTAGTTAACCAATTATAATTTACAACATTTTTTGGTAGCCAATTACATAGATGTTACCTTTGATGGGGGCCTATTGCTTCAAGGTTCTTTGTCTTAAGTGAGCTTTAAATGACCAATTATAGTTAGACACTTCAGACACCGCAGGACAGCAGTTACGTGACTTTTTGCATGTTGACCTTCCTTTTATCAGCTCAAAACAGTAGGGTGAGAGCTCACTGTAATCTAAGTTAGCTATGTAGCAAGAAAGCAAAGTTACAGGAGTGAGACAGGCAGTTAACCCCTTCTGGTAACTAACAGGGAACTGCATAGGCTTCTATCTCAATGTTTTAGCAGTTACCATACAGTTGGTCAGAACAGTAAATGGGGAGATGCATTTGCAAAGCAATTTACAGAAGCCAAAACAGCCAGTTAATGGTTTTTATTATTGACTCAGGTTTGTTAACCTACAACAATTATCTCACAGTTTGTGAGTGTGAGCCCTGTGTCAGGCTCTGTGCTGACAACTCAGAGCCTAGAGCTTAGAGCCTGCTTCGGATTGTGTGTCTCTCTTTCTCTGCCCCTCCCCTGCTCATGCCTTGCCTCTCTCTCTCTAAAAAAAAAATAAACATTAAAAGAAAATTTAGAAGTATACCATATCTTCTGTAGCAATGTTTACTCTCACACACTTGGCTTATGATTTCCTTCTTCAATCTTAAACTGTCTTTTATCTTCCTCGGCTATACTTGGTTCCTTCTCCATTGAGGATTCTCTTCCTTTTTTTTTTTTTTTCTGTTTAGGTTATGAGTTTTCCTATTATTTTTATATCTTCATGTCAAAGGATTCAGGGATGAAGGTAGAGGCAATTTGTACCCAAACTAACATCTTGAATGAAATCTCTATAAACTTTTAGCCAGCACGAAAAAATGTGTGAAAAATTTTACCACTATTAAATGACATTGATTCAAAAGCAGAATTTTTACTTTTGAAGTTATTGTAAATCTGTAAAGGCTGATACATTTGTTGTAAATTTTAATATATAAAACACTGCTTTGTTAAAATGATGCCTTAAAATTGGTTTTCAAAGTCTTTCTATTAGTTTTGTATTAGGCGCTGTCTCTCCTGCTGTTGTTGTCCCTTCCATGCTACTTTTGCAAGAAAATGGATACGGTGTTAACAAAGGCATTCCAACCTTACTAATAGCTGCTAGCAGTTTGGATGACATCATAGCAATCACTGGATTCAATACGTGCTTGAGCATAGTCTTCTCCTCAGGTAAACAAAATACCACTGCCACATCACTCACAGCCTTTTCTGGTTCTTTTAAACAAGATGTCTGGCTTTCCTGCCTTTTTAACATTGACTTTTACATGTGTCATTTTTTGTTCTTCATAGAAAGCTCATTCTAGAGCAGGGAAGAAACTTCACTGGACTGAGAAACCACTATTTAACACAAATGATTTTATTTTAATAATCGTAGATTTAAATTAATCCGATAACCCATATTATTATCATTTTTCTGTTCATTTTGCTTTGGAATTTTATCAGTTTTCAATAGAAATTTTTAAGCAGCAATATTATTAGTATTACTAATATATTTAATATATATTGCTCAAATGTGCCTTTTGGGTCATTATTATAAATAACTGGTTGCTCTGTTGTTAAGACATCTTAAATATATAGAGTATGGACAACTGTGTGCCTTTTTGGTACTGGTGGGACAAGATCTGCAGCAATTCTGAATCCCAAGGTAACATTTGATCTTGAATATCACTCTGCAGAAATAATGAAAGTAAATGTTTCCAAATTTAGTAATGCTTTAGTTATCCACAATGTTTGAAATTCAGTCTTCTGTTTTGTTGAAGCACCAAAATATTTCTTAAGTTGAAAAGTAATATATATGTGTATAGTTTATCTTAAAATCAAGACATAAATAAATAAGAAGGAAAAAGGGAAAAGATAAAAAATAACCTCTGCAACATACCTTCAGGAATAATCTTTTTTTTTTAATTAATTTATTTAAATTCAAGTTAGTTAACATACAGTGTAGTATTGGTTTCAGGAGGAGACCCCAGTGATTCATCACTTACATACAACACGCAGTGCTCATCCCAAGTGCCCTCCTTAACCCCCATCACCCATTTAGTCCATCCCCCTTCCCCTTTCTCTCCAGCAACCCTGTTTGTTCTCTGTATTTAAGGGTCTCTTATGGTTTGCCTCCCTCTCTGTTTTTCTCTTATTTTTCCTTCCCTTTCCTTATGATCATCTGTTGTGTTTCTTAAATTCCACATATGAGTGAAATCATATGATATTTGTCTTTCTCTGACTGACTTATAATAACTGACTCTTTTGATATAAATCCACCCAGACTTCTCTTTCTCCCCTTTTCTATCTCTTTCTTTCTCTGTCTTCCCTCCCAATATTCTTATAAAATTATAAGAATTGGCCTTACATTCTCATAAGTTGTTTTGCACTGCATTGTATATCATCAACATGTTTCTTTTCAGTAAGTATATTTCAATGAACTTTTTAATGTTTGTATAGTTTTCTTTTGGCTGTATCATACTTACTTAACCTGTTGAAAACTGAAGTTGACCCCATATTTACTGTTAAAATAATGCAGGGTTGAATGTCGTATAGCTAAGTAATTGTACCTAATCTTAATATTTTCATAATCTCAAAAGTGAAATTGTTGAGATAAAAGTATATATAGTTATAAGCTTTCTGAGATATATTACCACAATATCATGTCCTACCAGGCTATAAAACCTTGCCACTTTCTCTTTCTCTTCACCTTCTTCAAAACGAGGTATTACTAGTCTTTTATACCTTTGTTAATTTGATAGGTGAAAAGCAAGGCTTCTTTAAATGAAGTACTTTGAATACTACTGATATTTAAAAATATTCAAGTTTATTGACCATTGGCATCTTGCAATGTTTTATAAATTGCTTTTCTTGAAATCCTTTGCTTTCATCTTACAGGTGTGTTCATCTTTTGTTCTTTTTGGTTTGTCAAGATTCTGCATAAAATTAGGAATGATAACCTTTTGCTTTATATTCTATAGTTATCCACATTTGTAATTTTACTTTTAACCTTTATCTCTCTTTTTTTTTTTTTTGCAATTCAGAATTTAAAAATTTTTATTGTCAAATCTGGCAATCTTTTCCTTCATGATGAGTATCAGTAATTCTTTCAAAAAATATTTTTGTGCTCCTCGTCCATTTTGCCAACAACTGTGCCAAACACTGAGGATAAACAGTGAATAACAATGTTAGCTTTTATTGAGTAATTGCTTGATACTTGCTCCAAGTTCCATAGATATTTTCACTCATTTAATAGTCACCATGGTTCTATCTTCATTTTACAGAATAGGAAACCAAGGAACAGAGGTTAAGTAACTTGCTCAAAGTCACAGACCCAAAACTGGGAAACCACGATGCAATCCCATACCCGCACTTTTAAATGCTATACTGTTTGACACAGCCGAGAAGTCCACGTGGCTCATGTTCTCAAGGAGTTTGTGTTAAACAAATAATTACAAAATGTGCTAAATAGTACATAGTATGGGATGCTATGCAACATGCTATAGGAGATCACACCTAATTTGAGGAGGACAGAAAAAGTGAAACACAAAGCAGTTAATGCTTAGAAAATCTTCTCTTGACTCATGACTGAATAAACTGTCACTTAAAATGTCAAGGACTTCTAGGGTTTTATTTTTTACATTAGATCTTTAATACATCTATATTTTAGAATATGGTAGACAGGAGACCTAATCTTATTAGGTCTGGGTCAATCGACCTTTTTATCATTATATAATGTTCTTCTTTATCTCTTGTGACTTATTTGTATTTGACTTAAATTCTATTTTGTCTGATATAAGTATAACCACCCTGCTGTCTTTTGGTTACAATTTGCATGGAATATCTTTTTCCATCCTTACAGTTATAAAAACTCAATATGGTAACTTAATTTCAATCACCTATGAAAATTCTAATCCTTCACATCTCACCCACTTCACTATGTTATCCATGTCACAAATTAAATCTTTTTATGTTGGGGCACTTAGGTGGCTCAGTTGATTGGGTGTCCGACTTCGGCTTGGGTCATGATCTCATGGTTCGTGGGTTCGGGCCCCGCATCAAGCTCTGTGCTAAGAGCCTGCTTCGGATTCTCCCTCTCTCTCTGCCCCTCCCCCACTTGTTCATTTTACAGAACATTCTCTCTCAAAAATGAATAAACACTAAAAAAATTTTTTTAAATAAATCTTTTTATGTTGTATATCCATTACCAGTCTTATAGTTATACTTCTGTCTTTATCTTAAATTCTATAACAGAACTGAAAGTGATTTACTCACCACCATTACAGTATTACAGGATTTCGAATTCATCTATGGTATTTACCTTTACCAAAGATTTATATTTGTGTGCTTTTGTATTGATAACATCCTTTTACTTCCAAATGTAAAAGATTCCCTTTAACATTTCTTGTAAGGCAGGTGTAGTGGTGGTGAACTCCTTCAGCTTTTGTTCATCTAAGTCTTAATTTTTTTATTCATTTTGAAAGATAATTTTGTGGAATAATATTCTTGATTGGCAGGTTTTTTTCCTTTCAGCACTTTGAATTTATCATCCACCACCTCCCCCTCCCTCTGCTTCTGGTCTTTTTAAGGTTTCCACTCTGAAATCCTCTGATAATCTTCCAGGAGCTTCCTTGTGCATGATGAGTTACTTTTCTCTTACTGCAACTTCTTAATTGGTTTGCGGAATTCCATTAAGGCTTTTGGACTGTATATTGTTGTTAAATCGATGCCTCTGTAGGGATCAAGGTTCTGGAGCATCCCAACCTACCATCTCACTGTTGTCACTCTGCATTTCTATTATTTTTTAATAAATAATATTTCTAAAATATATATATGTATATATATTTACACTTCTTATTGAGCTAAATACACATAGCATAACAACTTTTTTCATGATTCAGGATCTTTTTTTAAAACTTATTATTCTAAACTACAGATATGGGTACATAAAATGTATTAGAAACTCAATTGACTCCTGACTCAACTAGTCCTAGGATTGACCCTGTAATAAATCTTTTTTCTTCTGTTGTCTTTTCATTTTTAAGTCATTTGTTTCTTTGTCATAATAGTATATTGGAGAAGAAACATTAGCAGACATGTGCTAGGTGCCAGAGGAGTTTCTTTGTCCATCTCTGCCCATGCTTCCACTTCACCTGGTCTTTCAGGTTGTATGTATAGGTGAGCCACATTATGGCTTATTGCTTCTTCATTTTCTGACCTATATTTTCAATGAACATTTCTGAATTGTGTGTATTTATTAAATTATTTGAGAATACATACTTAATTTAGCAAATAGATCACAGAATTTCAAGTATGTGAATATTAAAGGTCCATTTTTGTTTATTTATTTGTTCTAGAAAATATGTTCCTTTATTTATGAAACCACTAGATTTGATCCTCTGATATGTTAAGTATGTGAAAATATTTCTCTATGAAATGTTTCCTTTATTGTGTGCCCTTACAGGCGGTATAGTTAAAAATGTCATGGCCTCTTTCCGGGACGTACTTATTGGTGTGTTGACAGGAGTTACTTTGGGAATTTTTGTTCGATATTTTCCAAGTAAAGATCAGGTAAATAAAAAGTTTATTCTTTTAGAAGTATACTATTAGACATGTCTTTTAAAAATTCGAACTTTTGCAAGAGCCATGAACTATTAAATTGTAATACTTAATTCTCCTTCCCCCCAAATAGCCTGCAATGCCTACTCATAGCACAGCTGTGATTGATACAGGTCAATAATCTTGACTAGAGTCCCTGATTCCTAATTAGGCAAATAAGAATATCAGAAAAGTGTACTTAACCCAGAGTAACTTTTCCATTCCACCCCACCCCTTTATTTATTGAGTTGTCTGTTGGCCCCTGACAGTTTTCCCTAATCATTTTTCCCTCCAATTTTCCATTGAACATTTTTGGGGAAATAGATAGCCATTTATCTCTGCATGTTTTCTGACTTAAATTCACTCCCACTTCTTTTGGCTAAGGCAACACTACTAAACTCAACCCTTTCCTCCCCCAAAGGATATGCCGTTACTCTTGTATTTCTGCAACTTCTATCTTAATTTCCACTTAACAATTGTTTTAACTAAAGAGATATTAAAATATATAGAACTACATAAGGGTCTCTTTCCTTTCTTCTTCACTTTCAGCTAAAGTATTATGGCCATTTTACTGACATTAGTATCAGAGATGTGGCAGAAGATAAAACCTAATAATTGCAAATGTTTTCACTTGGTACCAAATCTGCTAAAATATTTGGTGGTGTAGAAAAAATTTTAGACCTTATTTAATACAACATATAGAGACGTGATATCAAAAGGTTAATAATAAATGACAGAAGATGTAAATATTGTATTATATATTAAGTGTGAATTAATTTCTAAATATCTATCTAATTCTAGACAAAACTTGCACTGAAGAGAGCATTACTTATCTTGAGTATGTGTGTTTCTGCTGTCTTGGGCAGCCATCATATTGGTTTACATGCGGCTGGAGGGTTATGCACACTAGCGTTGTCTTTTGTTGCAGGGGTAAATTGGTCCACAGAAAAGGTGAATATTTTCAACACATTTTTTTAAGATAAATTAACTGTGTTTTTTTTACATCATAATAGACATTTAGGAAATCTCTTTGTCTAGTTGGAAGATGTTTCAGAAATTTGTGTCTTCAAGTATGTGTATAAATCAATCAATGAAACAAAATATTTAGGAAAGGGACCTGGAAATACAGTAAAATGAAATCATAAGTTGAGCTATCATAGCAGGCTGCTTTCTTTTACCCAAATTTTATGCAATATGACTGTATAACTTTTATTTATTTAATTTATTTCATTTAATTAAATTTTAATTATTTAAATTATCTAATGTTATTTTATTTATATATTTAATTATTTTATTTTATTATTTTATTCATTAAAATTTTAGGAATATGAAAAATGCTTATAAAAGATCAAAACAATACAGAAGACTCCTCTACCCCTATGCTCCCAAATATCATACCCCCTTCCCAGATTAAATCATTTCCTTTAATCTGTTCTCTATTTGTAGACATTTAGATCATTTCCATTTTGTTATTATAAGTGGTGCTGCCATGAACAATCCTGTTCATGTGTCCTTTTGCAAATACGCAAACACTTCTATAAAAATAGATTCATAAAAATGTACTTGCAGAATTTAGAAATGGAACATTTCTATTTTGATGGGTACTACCAAATATTCCTTCAAAGAATTTAAACAATCTGATGGGTAAGAAGTGATACAACATTCTTATTCTTTGTTTACATTTCTCTGATTGTAGTGCAGTAAATTTCTCTTTATATATTCTTTTTTAACTACCTATTAATCTTCTTTGCCCATTTTTAATTGATTTATTTGCCTTTTGTTCCTAATTTGTAGTTTCTTTATATCTTAATGCTACTAATCCTTTGTTATGTATATATTGCATAAAATTTTTGCTTATTTTCAACTTTGTTTCTTATGTCTTTTGTATGGTCAGACTTGTCCATTTTTCATTTTTCTTTTGGATGTTATATCTTGTTTAAGAAGTATATCTTCACCCAAGATTGTAAGATTGTATACACAATATCTTCCATATTATCATCTAATATTTTGTTAGTTTTTATTTGCTTTTAGTTCTTTAATTCATCTGGAATTTATTTTTGTAAATATGTGAGGTAAGGATATATGTGTGTGTGTTTATAAATATGTATACACATACATATACTGTGTATCTACACACACATATACGCTCATAAACTGGGTAGTCATTTTTTGCTAAATTATGTACTGACTGATCCATTAATTATTCAATAATTTTTAAGTGCCTCTTTTAAACATAAGTTAAACACACACACACACACACACACATATATGCACACACACACATACAAGTTCATTTCTGGAATCTATTTAATCCTACCTATCCAGTTCTTTGCCATTACCACTCTATTTTAAATCACTGTAGTTGTGGCCCCTGGGTGACTCAGTCAGTTAAGCGCCGGACTTCAGCTCAGGTCATGATCTCACAGTTCGTGGGTTCAAGCCCCGCATCGTGCTGGCAGCTCACAGCCTGTGGCCCGCTTCACTTCTGTGTCTCCCTCTCTCACTGCCCCTCCTCTGCTCGTGCTTGCTCCCTCACATGCCCTCTCTCTCAAAAATAAAGAAACACTAAAAAAATATAAAAAATAAATAAATCACTGTAGTTTATGTCTTAAAATATAATATGGAAGATTCCTTCTCCATTGTACCTATTTTTAAAATATTTCTTGACTGCTCTTAGGCAAATTCTTTCTTAGATAAATTTTAGAATCAGCTTGAGAAGTTCCTGACCCCAAAATTATATTAACATTTGGTTTAGTATAGCAATAAAATCATAACCATAAAAGAAATTAAATGGTTAATAATGTTACAATTAATTAAAATGAAAACTACTAAAATTCTTTTTTATATGATAAAAGAAATAAGATGGTAAAGAATATATTTTAAAAATTAAAAGTAACAACTAGGATAATATGCCACCAAGAAGAAAGAGTAATATTGTTTTTTCATTTTTTCCTTTTTTAAACTTTACTTTTATAAATAAGAAAACCCATTCATAAGGGGAATAGTTAGGAACATAGTTTATACCCCATACAAAAGATATTAAAGTTTTATGTGTCTTCTTTAAAAAAAGATAAGCCCAGACTGAAACTAAAATCTCTTCATCCATCCAGGGTACTGTTATATCAATAGGGGACTTTGTTGTAACCACATAACTGGAGAAGTAGCCCTGGGAAGGGTTCATTCTCAGAAAGGAAAGCCAGGGAGGCAACCAAATAAGAGTATATATTATATGGTTTTGGTTTGGTTTTCAGGAAAAAATAACTTTGAAGTTTTCAACATGTGTCCTTTGGAAGCAGACCTGACAGATTACTGACATTTTTTGCCTAGGAGCTTAGGACATATCATGATTCACTTTTATGGGCTTCAATCCCAAGATAATTATTAGTGGAGGTCTTCTAAACTCCCTTTTGAGAGCTGAAATGTTTGCATGATCTTAAGTATGTTCTTTTTTTTTTTTTTAGCAATTTATTGTCAAATTGGTTTCCATACAACCCCCAGTGCTCATCCCAACAAGTGCCCTCCTCTGTTCCTGTCACCTACTCTCCCCTCTTCCATACCCCCATCAACCCTCGGTTTGTTCTTAGTATTTAAGAGTCCCTTATGTTTTGTCTCCCTTCTTCTCTGTGGTGTTTTTTTTCTTTCCCCTCCTCCCCTCCCCCATGGCTTTCTGTTAAGTCTGGCAAAGTCCACCTATGTGTGGAAACATATGGCATCTGTCTTTCTCTGACTGACTTATTTCACTTAGCATAATACCTTCCAGTTCCATCCACATTGCTGCAAATGGCCAGATTTCATTCTTTCTCATTGCTGCATAGTATTCTATCGTATATATACCACATCTTCTTTATCCATTCGTCAGTTGATGGACACTTAGTCTCTTTCCATGATTTGGCTATTGTCGAAAGTGCTGCTATGAACATCAGGGTACATGTGCCCCTATGCATCAGCATTCCTGTATCTCTTGGGTAAATTCCTAGCTGTGCTATTGCCGGGTCATAGGGTAGCTCTATTTCCTTTTTTTTTTTTTTTTTTTTTGAGGAAACTCCACACCGTTTTCCAGAGTGGCTGCACCAGTTTGCATTCTCACCAACAGTGTAAGAGGGTGCCTGTTTCTCCACATCCTCGCCAGCATCTATAGTTTCCCCATTTGTTCATTTTAGCCATTGAGTATGTTCTTACCAGGCATGAGGTAGTGCTAGTTCTGTCTGTGTTCAGTTACCTTACAAACAAAAGCTAGGGTTCTTACTGAACCATCAGAACACGTCTGGAATTCCAAAAATCTTATTTGTTTCACGACAAAATTACCAAATATTTTTACCGAGTAGCTTTGTAGATTTTTTTCCAGTTTCAAAGAGCATTTATTTCTATTTTACTTCTTCTTTTTAGTTTTTATTTTAATTCTAGTTAGTTAACATACAGTTGTTGTATTAGTTTCAGGTGTACAATATATTGTTTCAACAACTCCATTATCACTCAGTGCTCATCACAAGTAGACTCCTCAATCCCCATCACCTATTTCACCCATACCCCACTCCCCTCTCCTCTGGTAACCCTCAGTTTGTTCTCTATAATTCAGAGCATGTTTCTTGGTTTCTCTCTCTCTCTCCCTTTTTTCCCTTTGCTCATTTGTTTTGTTTCTTAAATTCCACACATGAGTGATATCATATGGTATTAATATTTCTCTGACTGACTTATTTCACTTAGCATTATACTCTCTAGCCTAATCCATGTCATTGCAAATGACAAAATTTCATTCTTTTTTTATGGCTGAATACTATTCCTGTGTGTGTGTGTGTGTGTGTGTGTGTGTGTGTGTGTGTGTTGGTGTGTGTGTATACATACTGCCTCTTCTTTATCTATTCATCAATCGATGGGACACTTGGTCTGCTTCCATAACTTGGCTATTGTAAATAATGTTGCTATCAGCTTTGTAGATTTTTTAACCAAATTCTACTTAAGTGTTGGAGTAAAATAATTCACCTACTCAATTTTTATTAAACTTTAAAATTTCTTCTACAAATGGAATACCTTAAGTTCAATAAATATTTAGACCATAATTTCTAAAATGTAATCATTTTCATGTGTTACAGTAACTAAAAATATATTATTCTTTTCTACAGATTAAAGTCCAAAGAATTATTAAAACTGTATGGTATATTTTTCAACCCCTTCTTTTTGGTTTGGTTGGATCAGAGGTATCTGTTGCAACTCTTAAATCAAATGCTATTGGTAAGAATCATTAGAGGCACAAAAAATATAAGATTTGAAAATATTTAAGAAAATTATAAATGATTTTTAGTTTTGTTTACAATATGTCTTTGAATACTACAAGAACCTTCTTCAGAAACTCATGTCGACACAGATAATAACATACATTTGCTTTTATGTTACCCTGTGTGCTCTTTGCTACCAAAGACAGCCCTGAATATCTTTCGTGAGTGATCTGGGAAATGCAGGTTAGAATTCTTTTCTGGCAAAAAATATTACATATTCATCAGCACCTTTTGAATATTTTCTTTCGTAGTGAAACTTCAAAGTCTATTAACTCAGAATTAAATAAATGTAACCTATCTGATCTTTCATGGTACTTCTACCACCAGATAATCTCTCGCACTTTACATAGAAGCTTCAATCATATTTGTATTTTTTATGATTATTATTTTAACTTAAGAAAATGAAGACATGCATTCAACACTTTTATAAATCATATCTCTAGGTATAAAGAACCACTTCTTCCCAAATATTCTGTTGTTTATGTTTGTTTTTATTTGTTGTAGGCATTTGTGTTCTTACCATGAGTTTGGCATTATTGATTCGAATTTCTTCTACTTTTTTATTGATGTGTTATGCTGGTTTTAATTTTAAGGAGAAAATATTTATTGCTTTATCGTGGATGCCCAAAGCTACAGTCCAGGTAAGAACATATTAAGTCATTTTAATAATTCTTAATGTTGATGATTTTTAATCCTTAATGAGTAATGTTACTTTAATCACAAAATGTGGGCTATTAGCCTTACTTTTAAAATGCTTGATTGATCATAACTACTTGTTGAAAATAATGTAATCTTTTAAAATCTGTTTTAAAAGCAATTCTTCTGAAGTGAAAAAGTGTGCTTTTAATGACAACTACTTCCTAAACTTCTGAAACATTGTTTTCTATTTCCCAAAATATAAATTAAGAATATATCTGAATATCAGAATGTTTATATTTTGCTGAATATTGTAGAGCTAAATGTTACAATTTTAAAGTAGAAACACATTAATTCTTTTAAAAATATATCTTTCCTACCCCTGCCACCCACTCCACCAACATGAATGTACATATATTATTTATAATTATGTATTTATTTTGTATGATTTTGATTAATGACTAAATATCCCCACCAGACTATCTGGAAAGGCAAGGAACAGTGTCTGGTTTCTTTCATTACTTTTTCCCTAGCACTTAACACAGTGCTTGGCATGCAGGAGGTACACAGTAAGTAAGCATTGCTTACATACAAGAATGAATGATGAATGAAGGAGTGAAGGAGTGAAGGATTGAATGAGTGAATGAAAAGGGAGACCTTGTAGTTTTGCCCTCTGATTCAATGATATTGTTCCTACTGAAAGGTATTGCTACTTATCGTTAGAGTTTTTAACCTGACAGCATAATGTCTTGATTTCCAGAGATTCTTTTTTCCATTGTTACTCCACCGCAGAAGGCTGTGAGTTTTCGTACAACAAAATTCTCTGTGTCGTGATTAGAAATGCAGGTCCATGGGGCCGGATTGGCTGTTTCAAATACCATGTTACTTGCCTATAACATTAGGCAACTTACTTCCTAACCTCTCAGTGCCTACTTTGTAGATTCCACGCCTCTCGTCAGTTTTACTATACACACTGCCTCCCAAGTAGGAAAAACAAGGAGAAGATAAGGAACAAAATCCTAGAGAACCATAAGAAACTTTAATATTTTGTGTTGTCTTGTTACAGCCAAGAACCTAATCGTCCATGGTAAAGGCAAATAAGAAAAACCCTGCTTCCCTTAAAACTCCTGAGGTTCTGAGAGTAATGTGAGCACTCAAAAAAGACATTTAAACAGGGGAAAGCTGAGATGCTAAGAACACAAAACCAGCCCCAAATGTCTGCACACTGATTCGTCACTATTTCACTTTTCGTCCAGCTATATTTACTAGGGAGAACATAAAATTGATAAGTAATTCATGAAAATTCCTCAGCACTTTAAGGCTTATCTCTTTTCTGATAGCCTACTAGTAGGTTTTGTTTGTTTTAACAGAGCCATTAACTTTTATCATATATTAACTAATTTAACATTTTTCCTTATGCCTCATCTTTTTACCCTCTAAATCCAGGCTGTATTAGGTCCCTTGGCTCTAGAAACAGCAAGAATCAGCGCGCCCCACTTGGAACCATATTCGAGGGATGTGATGACAGTAGCGTTTTTAGCCATCTTGATCACAGCTCCAAATGGAGCTCTAATTATTGGCATACTGGGTCCCAAAGTACTTGCACTCTGTGATCCAAGCACTATGGATGTGAAATTGACAACGTTAGAATCTCATTAAAAAGTTTATTTGACATCACCTGCCTGCTTCTTTTAATAAATTATCTTACCTGAGAGAAAAATTAAACATACAAATATGTGGAGATTGTATATAGAACCAAGGTTTAATAAATATGTAATTTCATTACAGAGCTTTCCTATGAGTTTTTATTCTGAGATCAATTTTTAAAAATTTTTTAACGTTTATTTATTATTGACAGAGAGAGAGAGAAACAGAGCATGAGCAAGGGAGGGGCAGAGAGAGGGGGAGACACAGAATCTGAAGCAGCCTCCAGGTTCTGAGCTGTCAGCACAGAGCCCAACTTCGGGCTCGAACTCACAAACTGCGAGTGACCTGAGCCGAAGTCGGACGCTTAATCAGCTGAGCCACCCAGGCGCCCCTGAGATTGATTTAATAAAAACAATGTAAATAGAATGCCCTCTTAGTATTTATATATTTCAAGAACAAAGCAAATCTGTAAATACACTAGGAAAATTTAAACTAATTCATCAAGCTGAATCTGCTGTCATATTAAAAACTAGATACAATAAAAAATTAAATGAACTTAATGACAGAAAGGTAAGATAATCTAAGTCTCCAAACAGGAGAAGTAAAACTTATCATCAGTTTAGTAATTCATTTAAAAAGATCACCAGAAAAAAAAATAAAATGGCAGGAATAAATCTACCAACTTTAAGTGGGTCAACAAAATGTATTTTATATCCTGTTTTTAGTGACTATCTGAAAAAATTTGTTAAGTAAAAAAGCCAAAATTAGATTTATATTACTTCTGGAGTATCCTTAAAATGGCAAGTTTAATAGGTTTTTTAAACCTTTTTTCTTTTTCTTTTTTTTAAGTTTATTTCTTTTGAGAGAAGGAGTGCAGAGAGAGGAGAGAGAGAAACCCAAGCAGGCTGTCAGCGCAGAACCTGATGCGGGGCTCCAACTCACAAACTGTGAGATCACGACCTGAGCAAAAACTCAAGAGTTGGGTGCTTAACCAAATGAACCACCCAGGTGCCCCGCAAGTTTAATAGTTTTTAAATGAAACATTGTAGTATTTATTTACAGATATAAATTAAATCATAAATAGAGATAAACCATGATTTTTAAATTAGTATAAAATAATGTAAGGATTAAAGTCCGCCTGCAGAAATGAAAGATTAATGGACTTGTCCATGTGAGATTTTCTTTTCCTTAGAATTACAGAATCACCTTTCAATTCTGGCTGATGAAGTCTCCTATGCTTATATAGAACCAATCACAAGCAAAATGAAGTTTTAGTTTCAAGTTTCTTTATTTTAAAGTTAGAAGGGTCATGTAAAATCTTCTCAAATAGTCTTAGTGGATGGCTTCTTATAAATCATCCAGACTTCTTAGGCAAAAACCAAATGCAGGAACTAACATTACTTGGTTTCTCTCTTCCCTCTTCCAAATAATAAGTAAGGTACTAAAATAGCACAGAATGTGAAATTTACACTTAAATTTGCAAAGTGAAGCAACTGTAATTTAAAGAATCAAAACTATGCATCTATTCCTATTAAGACTGGGAACTTTGGGGCACCAAAAGGAAGAGGAACGTGCAACTCTTGATCTCAGGGACATGAGTTCCAGCCCCACGTGGAGTGTGGCAATTACTTAAAAAAAAAAAAAAAACATACTGAACCTTTCGCAAAATAAAACACTAAAACCATCAAAAGTTCAAACACACCTGGATAACTCTGGGAGGAGATAAAATAGGTACTGTTCTAATAGCATTTTCTTGTACAGTTTTACAACTCAGCATAGACTCTATGCCTCATTTTCAATTAAATTCCAATACTAAAATTCTAAAAATTTAAAATTCTAAACTTCCACAATGTTATGACTAATGTTTAAATCATGAGGACATATCATTTTAACAGTAAGTAGATGAAAATATATTTACATTCACAAGATAGTAGTTTACCTTTATAAGATAATTAGATTTTAAAATAGAAAGTTGATCTTAATAAAAGATAAAGGTACAATAAATCATTTTCAGAATGAGGAACTAGTTTTTTTTAATTAAGGGGAAAACTGTCATTTTTTGTGATTTAAAGATTTTTTTCTAAGTATTAATTTTAATATTTATGTGATCATTAGACCAAAACACTCTACATTTTAAGGTAGTATTGCAGGCATTCAAACTTAATTTGAATCTGAGATTTTCTATTTATAAAAACTACCTTCATTAATATCATTTTAAAATTACAACCAGGAGCGCCCGGGGGGCTCAGTTGGTTGAGTAACCAACTGTTGATTTCAGCTCAGGTCATGATCCCAGGGTCAAGGGATGAAGCCCCACATCGGGCTGCGCACTGAACGTGGAGCCTGCTTAAAATCCTCTCTCTTCCTCTCCCCTCTCCCGGCACATGCGTTCTCTCTCTCTCTAAAATAAAAAAATTAAAAATAAAATAATAAGATTACAACCAGTTAACCATGTATACAATATTCAAATGTTTATAGTATTTAAACAAGTAAATACAAGAATATTGTTCCTTATAAATTTATCAAATATGTCTTTGTTTACTTTTTAATATTTTTTACTCTTTAAGGAATTTTTATTAAAGCAAGAATTTTATAATCCAAAGTACATTTCCTTGCTCAGATATTAATTCTGTTATGTAAAACAGAAATGACATTCTGAGCTATTCCAAAGTAAAGAATTATAAAATTAAAGAAATGCTTTAAGTTTTTGTACTTTGCTAAAAAACGTTTTTCCCAAGATCTATAAATTATTAGTTTTTTATATTGCTAGTGTATGCCCGTGTGTATGTGTGTGTGTTTAAATCAGGAAGTAATCTAGAACTAGCTTTGTGTTTGCTACACCTGGCATTTGATCACTACATAAGGTTCATAGTTTCTTTTCCTCTTTCACATTTATTTTATAATTATCAGTTTTTTCTCCCTAATAGTTAAGCTTTTTGGTACTTAGATAATTTTCTTCGGTGAAACACTAGTTTCTATTCATGGTCCCTGATCAATTGTAAAGAGTTGAATCTCCAATGACATTGTTAATTGCTTCCTGGGCAGCCTTTTTAGCTTGGTAGGCTTATAGTACACCAGCACTTCACCGACTTTAGAACAGAGAGACTGGAGATTCAAGGCTGTGAAGAGGTTCTCAATTACCAGTCTCCAACAACACATCAGTGATTTTTATCAGCAATAAAGGAAGCAGCAATTCATCCAAATTTGCTTTTGCACTTGAGGTGGGGCAGTTACAGCTGCATGGTAACTTGTGGTTTTACATTAAGATGTTGAGGATAGCAAACTCTCACAGCATATTTATACTGTGGAAGAGTACCAAGAGCAGGAATAGCTACAGCAGCAGCTGCTGAGGTTGTGGGCCCGCTGTCTGTGTTGTTAGCAACACACTGTTGACATGACTTGTGGAACCTATAAAGGAGCTAGACTCAATATTAAATGGTGGTCTAGGAACAGGTGGACAGATAGCACCAGGCATTTTTTTAAATATAATATATTGTCAAATTGGTTTCCGTACAAACCTAGTGCTCATCCCAACAAGTGCCCTCCTCAATGCCCATCACCTACTTTCGCCTCTCCCCTACCACCCATCAACCCTCAGTTTGTTCTCAGTATTTAAGAGTCTCTTCTGGTTTGCCTCCCTCCCTCTCTGTAACCTTTTTTCCCCCTTTCCTTCCCTCTTGGTCTTCTGTTAAGTTTCTCAACATCCACATATGAGTGAAAACGTATGGTATCTGTCTTTCTCTGCCTGACTTATTTCACTTAGCATAATGCCCTCCAGTTCCATCCATGTTGCTACAAATGGCCAGATTTCATTCTTCCTCATTGCCACATAGTATTCCTTTGTATATATAAACCACATCTTCTTTATCCATTCGTCAGTTGATGGCCATTTAGTCTCTTTCCGTGATTTGGCTATTGTTGAAAGTGCTGCCATAAACTTTGGGGTACATGTGTCCCTATGCAACAGCACTCCTATATCCCTTGGGTAAATTCATAGCAGTGCTATTGCTGAGTCATAGGGTAGTTCTATTTTTAATTTTTGGGGGAGCCTCCACACTGTTCTCCAGAGCGGCTGCACTAGTTTGCATTCCCACCAACAGTGTAAGAGGGTGCCTGTTTCTCCACGTGCTCACCAACATCGATAATCTCCTAATTTGTTCATTTTAGCCACTCTGACCAGCATGGGGTGGTATCTCAGCGTGGTTTTGATTTGTATTTCCCTGATGAGTGATGTTGAGCATCGTTTCATGTGTCTGTTGGCCATCTGGATGTCTTCTTTGGAAAAGTGTCTATTCATGTCTTCTGCCCATTTCTTCACTGGACTTTTTTTTTCTGAGTTTGGTGAGTATCTTATAGATTTTGGATATTAGCTCTTTATCCGATACGTCATTTGAAACTATCTTTTCTCATTCCATCGGTTGCCTGTTCGTTTTGTTGATTGTTTCATTGCAGTGCAGAAAGTTTTTACCTTGACATGGTCCCAATAGTTCATTTTTGCTTTTGATTCCCTCACCTTTGGAGATGTCTCAAGTAAGAAATTGCTGCAGCTGAGGTCAAAGAGGTTGTTGCTTGCTTTCTCCTCTAGGGTATTGATGGTTTCCTGTCCACAGTCAGGTCCTTCATCCATTTTGAGTTTATTTTTGTGTATGGTGTAACAAAGTGATCTAGTTCATTCTTCTGCATGTTGCTGTCCAATTCTCCCAGCACCATTTGTTAAAGAGGTCGTCTCTTTTCTGTTGAATAATCTTTCCTGCTTTGTCAAAGATTAGTTGGCTATACATTGTGGTTCCAATTCTGCGTTGTCTATTCTATTTCATTGATCTGTGTCTGTTTTTGTGCCAATACCATACTGTCTTGATGATTACAGCTTTGTATTAGAAGGTAAAGTCTGGGATTGTGATGCCTCCTGTTTTGGTTTTCTTCTTCAATATTACTTTGGCTATTCAGGGTCTTTCGTGGTTCCCTACAAATTTTAGGGTTGTTTGCTCTAGCTTTGAGAAGAATGCTGGTGCAATTTTGATTGGGATTGCATTGAATGTGTAGATTGCTTTGGGTAGTATTGCCATTTTAACGATATTTATTCTTCCAATCCATGAGCATGAGATGCTTTTCTATTTCCTTGTGTCTTCCTCAATTTCCTTAATAAGTTCTTTATGGTTTTCAGCATACAGATCTTTTACATCTTTGGTTAGGTTTATTCCTAGATATTTTATGTTTTTTGGTGCAATTGTAAATGGGATCAGTTTCTTTATGTGTCTTTCTGTTGCTTCATTATTGGTGTATAAAAATGCAAATGATTTCTGTACATTGATTTTTGTACCCTGCGACTTTGCTGAATTCATGTAAAAGTTCTAGCTGACTTTTTTTTGCTTTTTATTTTTTTATTTTTATTAATTTTTAAAAAATTTACATCCAAGTTAGTTAGCATATATTGCAACAATGATTTCAAGAGTAAATTCCTTAATGCCCCTTACCCATTTAACTCATCCCCTCCCACAGTCCCTCCCATAACCCTGTTTGTTCTCCATATTGAAGAGTCTCTTATGTTTTTGTCCCCTTCCCTGTTTTTATATTATTTTTGCTTCCCTTCCCTTGTGTTCATCTGCTTTGTATCTTAAAGTCCTCATATGAGTGAAGTCATATATTTGTCTTTGTCTGACTAATTTCGCTTAGCATGATACCATCTAGTTCCATTCATGTAGTTGCACATGGCAAGATTTCGTTCTTTTTAATTGCTGAGTAATACTCCATTGTATATATATATACCACATCTTCTTTATCCATTCATCCATCGATGGACATTTGGGCTCTTTCCATACTTTGACCATCGTTGATA
Source organism: Paguma larvata (assembly GCA_030068075.1). Classification (NCBI taxonomy): domain Eukaryota; kingdom Metazoa; phylum Chordata; class Mammalia; order Carnivora; family Viverridae; genus Paguma; species Paguma larvata. The sequence continues at coordinate 113,301,265 of CM057823.1, forward strand.
GTGACGCTATAAACACTGGGGTGCATGTGTCCCTTCGAAATAGCATACCTGTATCCCATGGATAAATACCTAGTAGTGCAATTGCTGGGTCATACAGTAGTTCTATTTTTAATTTTTTTGAGGAACCTCCATACTGTTTTCCAAAGTGCTGCACCAGTTTACATTCCCACCAGCAGTGCAAAAGAGATCCTCTTTCTCCACATCCTCGCCAACATCTGTTGCCTGAGTTATTAATATTCCCCATTCTGACTGGTGTGAGGTGGTAGTTCTAGCAGACTTTTGGTGGGGTCTGTCGGGTGTTCCATGTAGAGTATCATATAGTCTGTGAAAAGTGAAAGTTTGACTTCATCTTTGCCAATTCTGATGCCTTTTATTTCATTTTGTTGTCCAATGGCTGATGCTAGGACCTCCAATACTATGTTAAACAACAATGGTGAGAGTGGACATCGCTGTCATATTCCTGATCTCAGGGGGAAAGCTCTCAGTTTTTCCCCATTGAGGATGATATTAGCTGTGGGCTTTTCATAAATGGCTTTTATGATGTTTAAGTATGTTCTTTCTATCCTGACTTTATCGAGGGTTTTTATTAAGAAAGTATGCTGTATTTTGTCAAATGCTTTTTTTGAATCTATTGACAGGATCATATGGTTCTTATTATCTTTTCTTTTGTTAGTGTGATGTATCACGTTGATTGATTTGCGAATATTGAACCAGCCCTGCAACCCAGATTGAATCCCACTTGATCATGGTAATAATTCTTTTTATAATCTGTTGAATTCGATTTGCTAGTATCTTGTTGAGAATTTTTGCATCCATGTTCATCAGGGATATTGGCCTATAGTTCTCATTTTTTGCTGGGTTTCTGTCTTGTTTGGGAATCAAAGTGATGCTGGCTTCATACAATGAGTCCGGAAGCTTTCCTTCCATTTCTATTTTTTGGAACAGCTTGAGAAAGATAGGAAGTAACTCTGTTTTAAATGCCTGGTAGAATTCCCCCAGGGAAGCCATCTGGTCCAGGACTCTTATTTTTTGGGAGATTTTTGATAACTAATTCAATTTCTTCACTGGTTATGGGTCTGTTCAAATTTTCTATTTCTTCCCGTTTGAGTTTTGGTAGTGTGTAGGTGTTTAGGAATTTGTCCATTTCTTCCAGGTTGTCCAGTTTGTTGGCATATAATTTTTCATAGTATTCCCTGATAATTGCTTGTATTTCTGAAGGACTGGCTGTAATAAATCCATGTTCATTCACGATGAAAATGGTCCTCTCTATTTCTTTTTGAGAAGCTTGGCTATAGGTTTATCAATTTTGTTTATTTTTTCAAAAAACCAACTCTTGGTTTCATTGATCTGTTCTACTGTTTTTTGGATTCTGTATTGTTTATTTCTGCCCTGATCTTTATTATTTCTCTTCTTCTGCTGGGTTTGGGGTGTATTTGGTGTTCTGCTTCTAGCTCCTTTAGGTATGCTGTTAGATTTTGTATTCGTGATTTTTCTCATTTCTTGAAATAGGTCTGGATTGCAATGTATCTTCCTCTTAGGACTGCCTTTGCTGCATCTCAAAGGGTTTGGATTGTTATATTTTCATTTTCATTTGTTTCCATATAATTTTAATTTTCTTCTCTAATTGTCTGGTTGACCCATTCGTTCTTTAGTAGGATGTTCTTTAACCTCCATGGTTTTGGAGACTGCTTTCCAGACTTTTTCCTATGGTTGATTTCAAGTTTCACAGCATTATGATCTGAACGTGTGCACGGTATGATCTCAATTCTTTTATATTTACTGAGGGCTGCTTTGTGACTCAGTATGTTTTCTGTCTTGGAGAATGTACCATGTGCACTCGAAAAGAAAGTGAATTCCACTGCTTTGGGAACTCAGTAGAATTTTAAATATATCTGTCAAGTCCATCTGGTCCAATGTCTCATTCAGGGCCATTGTTTCTTTAGTGATTCTCTGTCTAGTTGATCTATCCATTGCTGTAAGTGGAGTATTAAAGTCTCCTGCAATTAGCACATTCTTATCAATAAGATTGCTCATGTGTATGATTAATTGTTTTACATATTTGGGTACTCCTAAATTCAGTGCATAAACATTTATAATTGTTAGCTCTTCTTGATGGATGGCCCCTGTACTTATTATATAATGTCTTTCTTTATCTCTTGTTACCTTTAAAGTCTAGTTTGTTTGATATAAGTATGGCTACTCCAGCTTTCTTTTGACTTCCAGTAGCATAATAGATAGTTATCCATCCCCCCACTTTCAATCTGAAGGTGTCCTCAGGTCTAAAATGAGTCTCTTGTAGACAGCAAATAGATGGATCTTGTTTTTTTATTCATTCTGGTATCCTATGTCTTTTGATTGGAGCATTTAGTCCATTTACATTCAGTGTTACTATTGAAAAATATGGGTTTAAGGTCATTGTGTTATCTGTATATTTCATGCTTGTAGTGATGTCTCTGGTACTTTATGGTCCTTGCAACATTTCACTCACAGAGTTCCCCTTATGATCTCTTTTAGGGCTGGTTTAGTGGTGACAAACTCCTTCAGTTTATGTTTATTTGGGAAAACCTTTATCTCTCTTTCTATTCTGAATGACAGGCTTGCTGGATAAAGGATTCTTGGCTGGATATTTTTCTTGTTCATCACATTGAAGATTTCCTGCCATTCCTTTCTGGCCTGCCAAGTTTCAGTAGATAGGTCTTCTGCTACCCTTATGTGTCTACCTTTGTACGTTAAGACCCGTTTATCTGTAGCTGCTTTCAGAATTCTCTCTTTATCCTTGTATTTTCCCATTATCACTATGATATGTCATGCAGAAGATCAATTCAAGTTATATCTGAGGGGAGTTCTCTGTACCTCTTGGATTTCAAAGTCTATTTCCTTCCCCAGATTGCAGGAGTTCTCTGGTATGATTTGTTCAAGTACGCCTTCAGCCCTTTTCTCTCTCTTCTTCTTCTGGAATTCCTATGATACAGATATTGTTCTGTTTGATTGCATCACTTAGTTCTCTAATTCTCCCTTCATACTCCTGGATTTTTTTATCTCTCTTTTTCTCAGCTTCCTCTTTTTCCATAATTTTATCTTTTAATTCACCTATCCTCCCCTCTGCCTCTTCAATCTGCACTGTGGCCACCTCCATTTTATTTTGCACCTCATTTATTGCACTTTTTAATTCATCGTAACTATTTTTAAGATCCTTGATCTCTGCAGCAATGGAGTCTCTGCTGTCTTCTATGCTTTTATCAAGCCCAGTGATTACTTGTATGACAACTATTCTAATTTCTTATTCAGTTATGATGCTTATATCTGTTTTGATCAATTCTTTAGCTGTCACTTCTTCCTGGAATTTGTTTTGGTGAGAATTCTTCTGTTTTGTCATTTTGGCTAGTTTTCTGTCCCTTGTAAGTTTTAAAAGCTTGTTATGTGCTCTGCGCCTGTGAGCCCTGCTATATTAAAGGGGGCTTAGACACTGTCCAGGGCCTGGCCATTCAGGAGGTGTTTTTTGGAGAGTGTTTTTTTTGTTCTCTTTGTTGTGACTTTGGTTATTTTATTTCCCTACTCATAGTGATGTTTTGGACCCTCCACCAGGTGTGCTTTGGTTTGTTCCTTGAAGTAGCCCTGGAAAGGAAAACAGATAGACAAACAAATAGGAAACAAAAACATGCAAATGCACAAACAAAACAAACAAGCAAACAGACAAAAACAAAACAGAAACAGAAAACAAAAGACAACCTAAAAGGATAAAACAAGAAACACCAGCTACAAGTAAAGAACAGGGTGGAGGCAGTGCTGATGGAAGAGCATAAGAGAAACAACAGGGGTGGGGAGAAAGAGAAAATGAACATTGACCAGGCAGAGAGATTAAAAGGCATAATCCAAAGAGAGAGAAAGGAGAATAAGGAAAGAGACAAGGAGAAAGAAACGAAGATAGAGTTACCCAGAGAAACTATATGGCCTGATTATTCCAGAGAGAGAGAAAGGAAAGGAGGTATAGAACGTGCATCAAGAGAATGGATTAAATATGTCTATTTAAGCAAACCAATAACCAGAGTAACTAGCCTAGAGAAGGGAAATGATAAGGAGAAAGGGAGAATATATCTAAGTAACAAGAATTGACCTAGAGTTAATCCAGGCCATGCTGCAGTATTGGTTCCACAGTGTCTATCCAGCTCGAGTAGGTAAGTGGCTATCCAATGCGGAGGGGCGTGGTTGGGTGTAGGCACATCCCATTGGCCCTGATGACCAATCTCTGACGCCCCACCTTGGTGGTTGTGGGGAGAAAAATGGTGATCCCCCAGTGCCTTCTTCAGGGACCAGGTGTCCCAAATCACTCCTCTGGATCCGTCCTCACTGTACCGAGGGCGCAGAGTAGGCAGACTGTCTCGTTCTGCCGTATCCTATGTCCCATGCTTAGTTGGGTTTTAAACTCCCACTCCGTGCGCGTTAATGTTGCTGCTCAATATGTGCTCCTGCGGCTGTGCTGCAGCCCTTCAGGGCAGGGGCCCGGGTTCTCCTGCTGTAGACTGCACCCCTCATGTACCACCGAACCTGCAGGTGACTCCCCTCTTCCCTAGGTGTGCGAATAGGGCAGCCAGCCTCAGTCCGAAGAAAGCCCCACAGTTTGAGATGGGATGATGAGATCCCTCTTCCTCCAGGTCCGAGGTTTTTCTCTTGTCCAGATACAGTCCTACGCTTTCCCAGCCGCTCTTTCTCTTCCCTTTGCCTCTCCGCAGAAGGGGCTCCCTCCCTCCGCGCTGCTGCGGCCGGTTTTAGCTCCCCTCAGTTCCCAATCACGCACCTATGGGGCCGTCTGGTTTTCCTGTTTTCTTCCTGGTCGACTCCCTCTCCTTTCCTCCCAGACTCTCGGGGTTCAGAGTCCTTTGACTTCAGCCCTTCTTTGAGAGACTCTGGAAGTACAGATCCCCCTTCTTCTCCACCATGCTGGCCCCTGCACCAGGCATATTTTGGAATGGATGAAGTCTGGGACCCTGAGCAGTCCAGGGAGGACTTGGTCTTAGTTGAACAATTCAGTGAGGAGGATGGTACGGAGCATGGTTCTGAGTCTACCAGGTAGCTGTCATGAAGTAACCCGAAGGAGATGTTTGCAGCTGGTGATGAAGTACAATACTAACTCTTGTATTGTCACCAGAGCCAGAACCTTCTGTATTTTTTTTATGTCAATTTAGGATTTTTTTAAATTGTTTTTTGATTCTCAAGTTGTCCCAAATATGGCCCTTGGGTACCCTTCACGATGGTTTCTGTACTCTTTGGACTGATGCTATAGTGTTTGAATGCTTTCTTCCTTGCAGGCCTAACAAGCTGTCCCAGATTCATATGCATTTTTCCTACTCCAGACCTGGAAGCAGCTATTCTCCAAAAGAGACTGGTATCTTTCCGTGAAAATGGGTATGTTAAAACCAAAATCTGAAGGTTAGGAATGCACACTGGAGTATCACCGCATCTAGACCTTTTCTGTAAACATTGCTAAAAAAATACAAGTCTTAGAAACCATGGAGTACATGTTTTAAAGTAAAAACAGTGCTGTTTTTACTATTATTTGTGATTTTAGAATATAATTCATAGCACAGATTATTTAGCCAAAATCCTTTCAGTGCAGATTAATGAAGAGAAAAAGTAAATCTTGTATAAAACAGTATAATTATAGGACAGAAGTTCTATAAGATAACTAAATATTTCAAATAAAGTTTCCTAAGTTATCACAGTTTTTGAATCATTTAAAAAATAAAACTATAAAAAAACATGAGATCAAGTTGCTATTTCTAAATCGAATAGAACTATTATAGGGCTTTTACCTAACTTCTTTTTTTTTAATGTTTATTTATTTTTGAGACAGAGAGAGACAGAGCATGAGTGGGGGAGGGGCAGAGAGAGAGGGAGACACAGAATCCGAAGCAGGCTCCAGGCTCTGAGCTGTCAGCACAGAGCCTGACGCAGGGCTTGAACTCACAGACTGTAAGATCCTAACCTGGGCCGAAGTCAGACGCTCAACCGACTGAGCCACCCAGGTGCCCCTTTACCTAACTTCTGTCTTCTCTCTCTTACACTGAATATCTTGGTTCCTAATATTATTTACTTTTAATATTTAACATAATATTTATTAGTTTTCTTTTCTAATCAAAAATTTCAAAAGAGCAATACCAATATTATTACTTACAAGAAGCTACTGAATTAAGTTTAAGATTTTTTAAAATGTTTTTTAATTATTGAGAGAGATAGAAAGAGAGAGAAAGAGAATCTCAATGTGGGGCTCAAACTCACAAACTGTGAGGTCATGACCTGAGCCAAAATCAAGAATCAAAGGCTTAACTGACTGAGTCACCCAGGCGCCCCTAAGATATTTTTTTTTAAATATCTATGTATATATTTTGAGAGAGAGAACACAAGAAAGGCAAGGGCAGAGAGAGGGAGAGAGAGAGTCCTAAGCAGTCTCCACACTTGCATCATCAACCATGAGATCATGACCTGAGCCCAAATCCCAAGCCAGTCACCCAACTGATTGAGCCACCCAGGCACCCCTACGTTTACGATACTTTGCACTTCTTTTGTCCTTAGACTATGTCTCATCAAAGATATCCACCAAAGTACTAAATTCTAATGCTTCCTGAAACAGTTCTTGATATTATATATATAATTATATGTACAGTTATATAATATATACTTTGATGTACAGATTTATTTACTTCTATTTGCTTTCAGTTTCAAGATTTACCTTTTAAACAAGATTTACATATAATTTTGGAACATGTAAAACATTTATATAGTTTAAAAGTCAAGATAATATGAAAAGGCATTTTTGGAAACTCTTGCTTCTTTTCCTGTCCCTTAACAATTGTAGCCCACTTTCTTTTTCTTTTATTTAATTTCTGACTTCTTTTTTTTTAATATTTTAGTAAGTGTAAGCAAATGGATATTTATTGTTGAAAATTATTCTCCTCTAATTACACAAATGGGGCATAATTTGTACTCTTTTCTGTCCGGTGTCAGTGCATAGAAATTGTCCTCATTCCTGTTTCCCACTGAATAGTACTACATTGTGGCCATGTCCCATTAGGTTGAGAATTCCTCTACCGAGGAAAGTTCTTTCCAATCTTTTGATGTTACAAATAATCCCACAATGAATGAACAAATGTGTTTGTATTTTGTGTGTGATTATGTGTGTGTGTGTATACATGTGTGTGCTTGGGCAGAGTCTTTTCTAGGGTCACACCAAGAGCATATATTTTCAAACTTCAGAATTTTTCCAATCTGAAAAATGAGAGATAGCATTTCAGTGTAATTTTAAGTTTCTTTGATTATGAGTGAGTGGGCATTTTTTCCATAGATTTAAAGGCCATTTGCTGTTCTTTTTCTGTAAACTATCTGTTCATGGCCTTTGTCTATCAGATTTTTGGTATTTCTCTTTTCTATTTTAAAAAGATCTTTACGTAGGAGAGAATAGCCAATTGTCTGTGATATAAGTTACAAGTCTTTTCTCCAGTTTTTCTTTTGATTTTGCTAGTGGTACTTCTTTCCTTAAGTAAAAGAGTTTTCTGTTCATATAGGTGAATATAGGAATCTTTTCCTTTATGCTACTAGATAGATAGTTAGAAAGGAATTCACTCATTTCTCCCTTAGCAGTTGTATACTTTCATTTTTCACTGTTACTTCTCTGATGTATGCAGAATTTATTCTGTTACATGATGTGTGGTATGGATTCAATGTTATCTTTTGCCAAATGGTTTTCCAATTATCTGATCCGGAATTCGTTTGTTAAAGCTGCCAAAACAAATTTCCACAAACTGATTAGTTTAAAACAAGAGAAACTTATTTTCTCACAGTTCTGAAGATTAGAAGTCCAAAATGAAGGTGTCGGCAGAGCCACGTTCCCTCCAAAACCTCCCAGGGAGGACTTTTTCCTTGCCTCTTCCAGCTGGTGGTAGTTCCAGGTACTCTGTGGCATTTTGACTCTGTCTTCACAGGGCGCTTTCCCATTGTGTGTCTCCATCATCCTCCCTTTGTGCATGTCTGTTTCTCTGTTTCTGGGTCCAAATTTCCCATTCTTAGGGTGTCAATCATATTGGATTAGGGTTTCAGCCTGCTCTAGTGTGACCTCACCTTAATTAATCACATCTGCAGTGACCTTATTTCCAAATAATTCTGAAGTACTAAGGATTAGGATTTCGACATCTCTTCTGGGGGAACACAACCCATAATAAGTATCATTTATTAAAATAACTATTATTTTTCTTCTGTGATTCAAGATGCTTTATTGTTTATTAAATTTCCATATATATTTGAGTCTATTTCTGGAGTTTTATTCTACTCCACTGATTTGTCAATTCACCTTCCAATACCAGAATATTTTAATGTTAGCAGCTTTTATGTTATGTTTTAATACCTGGTAGAGCTAGTTACCCTTATGCTCCTTTTTCCCTAGAACTTTCCTTGTTTTTTTATTTTCCTTATGAACTTTAAGATGAACTATTTAAATACAGAACATAATTCTTGCATATTCCTCTGCCTGCATCTTGAGAACAGTATAGCAATGTGTGGTAAAGTTTTCAATCCAACATTCGCGGCACAAGGAGAGACCTAGAAGGCAGGTATGTATCAGGGAACATAAATGCTTTTCATGAAAGAATTGAACAGACTATGTTTAAGTGGCTTTCATTTGCTTAAGGAAAGGAATGACTGTTGTATTTAATATCATTGATATTACATTAATTTCTATTGTACATTATACTCCCTTGGTGAGAGTATTCTTAATGCCATATCATTTTTTAATAAAAACAATATTTTTGTTGTGCATATTAATAGAAGTTATTGTCCATTGGAATGTACACATAAGAATTACTTCATGGTGTAGGAATCTCTAGGGTTTCGATAACCATTTGTATCACTGTATTAAAGCATATTCTTCTATTAGTAAGCTAGTTACAGGTTTAAAGTATTGTCCCCCCGCGCTGTTTGTTTGTATGTTGGGCAGAGGAGTTTAGAATTACAGAATACAGGAGCAGGAAGACACACAGTGATCATTTAATCTAACCTCCCTCATCTTCCATTAAAAATATTTTTTTAATGTTTATTTATTTTTGAGACAGAGAGAGCAAGTAAGGGAGGGGCAGAGCGAGAGAGAGAGAGATCAAGAAGTGAGCTCTGTGCTAACAGCCCAGAGCCTGATGTAGGGCTTGAACTCATGAACCATGAGATCATGCCCTGAGCCAAAGTCGGAAACTTAACCTACTGAACCACCCACGTGCCCCACCTTCCTCATCTTCTAGATGAGAAAACTGAAAGCAGATATATTATTACTGCCCAGTGTCCCAGTCTGGGCCTCAGATCTACCTCTTTCCATTGCTTTCTGCTCAGCTAACCCTCTGAACATAAGTGGCCCACACTGACCACATCATCATCATTTCCTCTGCTCTTACCAACAGTCTTCCAATAGTTCCACTCTATGCTCATCTCAAGTTTTGTTTTTTCTTTCACTGACAACATATTACTTAAAATATTGCTGGCAATAATATGATTCCAATGAAGTAATAAAGTAGTCTTTGGGTGTGTACTGCCCCCAGGGAGGTACTATAATTGGGCTACCTAGTTCCTTTTTTTTTGTTTGTTTGTTAATGTTTGTTTATTTTTGAGAGAGAGAGAGAAAGACAATGCAGGTGAGGGGCAGAGAGCTCCATGCGGGGCTCAAACCCATGAACCATGAGATCGAAAGCTGAGTCAAAGTCAGACATTTAACCAACTGAGCCACCAAGTACTCTGCTATATAGTTCTTTTTGTCTGCAGGCAATTCTCTCTCTCTTTTTAATGTTTATTTATTTATTTATTTTTGAGAGAGAGAGAGAGAGCACAAGTGAAGGAGGGGCAGGGAGAGAGAGGGAGACACAGAACCTGAAGCAGGCTCCAGGCTCTGAACTGTCAGCATAGAGCCCAACACAGGGCTCAAACTCACAAACTGTGAGATCGTGACCTGAGCAGAATTCGAACATTTAACCAACCGAGCCACCCAGGCGCCCCTATCTGAGAGCAGTTCTTAAGGAGGGTCTTGGCTTGTGATCTCTCAACAGACAACACTCAAGGCAGGCAGGGGAATGAGTGCCTCAGTCCTGAAAGAGGGATATTGGCTACACGTCACCACCCCTTATGCCATTTGGATCTTTGGATCTATTGCTTCATATAATTTCACTCCATCTAGGAAAAAGTTCCTCCAGGATTCTGGTTGGTTTCTTTTCTTGGGGAAATTTCTGAAAGGAGCACGAGTGGAATGAACTATAGCCCCTTACCTCTCCGCAGCTGGTCCTGCACCCTCAACTGATCATCTCCCTCATCTACTATCCGCATACTCTCTGTTCTACATTTCTCTCACCCTCAGCCAGTACCCGTACTGGTCTCCGTCCTTACCTGGCAAGTGACCCAGATCATCATCCCTGAGGTGCCTGAGCCTAGGTCATTATTCGTCCTCTATTGAACATAGAATGCCATGCTCAGCCGTGGTACTACACTTGTCTACTTAAATCGAGCCATCAAAATTGAATAAGAGATTACCTACAGATCCCCCAGTGAATCGCTTGGAATGTGCCAAACACATTCCTCTCTCCTTCCATTTTGTAACAGCATTGAGAGATTAGAAGCAAAAATTTCCCAAACAGGTCACTGTGAATGATGGTAAATGCACCACTCTTTCTTCTACCTTTGATCCTCTGTCTGCAGGAGACATGGGACCATGCAGTGGTCATTGATCTAGAGTGTATGCTGGTGCCCCATCCTCGTAGCTTCAAAAGGTTTCTAAAGCTTTTTCTATCATTCTCATCAGTTTGGCAGGTTCTGGTTGTTATGCTCTTCTGATTTTTGATTGGATCACTGATTCACATTGTCATGTGTCCACTGCTGCAACTACTGTGCTATAAAGTGAATTCCTTGGTCCAATGAGATGATGACCAGGACTCCTTGTTGGTTATCAAATATTCTGTAAGCCCTTGGATAGTGGTACTGATTGAGGTCATATGAGCAGGAAAGACAGACTGCTACTCAGAACAGGGCTCAGTTCCAATCAAGATCAATTGTTCTTTTCCTAGATGGGAGGGATGCAATGTATTTAACTTGCCACTATGTAACTATATGGTCTCCTTGAAGGATGGTGCCATATTGAGGTCTCAGTGTTGTTCTCTGTTACCAGCAAAGTGGACATTCAGCAGCGGCAGTAGGAACTTCTACTGTTTGAGCCTTTTTATAGCTGCCACTACATTTAGGCACCAATTGTGCCAATACTTAGGTGGCCAATGGAAGAGGCTAGCTGACATCAATTGACTGAATCATCACCTTGGTTGTTGGTAGATACCCTCTGTAAGAGTTAACTGTGATACAGAGTCTTCATATCTTGTGTCTGTTCCCATAAGTCCATTCATATGCCTCTTTATCAGATCTCTTTGTCTTTAAACTTCCAAGATTTCTCCTTCAACCCCTGACCTACCAACCAAGGCATCTGACCATGAATCTGAATATATTCTTACCTTGGGCCACCTCTCTATACATGTAAATGAATGACAAGGTACACAGTACAGAGTTCTGACAACGGGAGGATTTTATCTTTTTGTTGTCTTTCCAGAACTGAAGTAGGCAGCCATACAATTTTGGCTTGCATCCACATCTTGAGCTAAACTTTGAATAAACCAAATTTAACCTTTTCCTCCCTAAGCAACATGGGAATACCCACACAACCATAGTTGCAAGCTGAGGGAGAGAAACTAGTGGAACAGTTTTTGATGATGTGGGAACCTGGGCCTCCTGCTCATACTGTGTATTTGTGACCTGTGGTGCTTCTCATGCTTGATCCTTGATGTGCTACTTCCGTCTTGTAATGGGCTACTGTTGGACTAAGTTGCCCTTATGACCTGGTAGGTCTAACAAAACCAAGCTCATAATGGGAAGTTCTAGTCACATGGTAACTCAATATCCATTGCCTGGTGAATCCAGTATTATTAAAGTGTACAATTATGCTATACAATATGATATATAATTATCGGCAGACAGCATGGCCTTGCTAGAGAACCCCATAGGACTATGTTATGATTCCTCTTCTTGTGGTTTGCCATACGCTCCACATGGTGTCTTTCCTGCTGCATATATCTTTTTTTTTTCTCTATTGGTTTGTTTTATATGGTGTTGAGAGACATTAAAATATTAAGCATCACTACTATTATAGAGAACTTAAACTCAATTCTATAATAAAATATGGTTAACGCTCGGTTTCCAAAAGCCCATTTTCTTCACTTTTAATATTCTTCTGCACTAAAATAAGTATTGCTGTAACACAGGTGCTTCCTACCCATACTGATCACCAAAATTTTAGAGTCTTATCTTGCATATGTAACACATACATAATTAAACATTTGGTAAACATACACAGATTGAGCACAAATAAGGCACACGAGGTACTGCTGTGTAATGTATCTACCAAGGAGTTGATCAGACCAGCAGTTATATTTGACAGCAAGGAAAAAATTAACTGGTTTCTGTTCATAGCTGTGATTTAAACAAAGACTGGGTTCCTTTCTTTCAGCTGCAGAGACTAGAGATACTAAGTGCTTTTTATTTGTGGCAGATGACTGGATCAATTTCCAAGAACATGGCACTACAGCTCCTTTAATTAGAAATTTGGCAAAACTCAAAATTACATCACCCAGTAGTAAACTACCAAGAATGACCAGGCTAGAAGCAGCTATCTAAATACAAAAGCCTAAATAGCCATTCTCTGAGATATTACTTCTACATTTACCTGAACTATAAAGAGATACGAAGAGGCTAATAGCTGTCAGAATACCGTATGTTCTTTTTATCCAGTTTTTGAAATGTGATCTTTCTTAAGCATATATGACCCTGTTTCCCACTGCATATATATATTTTTTAATGTTGACTTATTTTTGAGAGAGAGAGAGAGAGAACACAAATGAGGGAAAGGAAGAGAGAGAGAGAATCCCAAGCAGGCTCTGTGCTGTCAGCAGAGAGCCTGATGAGGGGCCCGAACTCATGACTGTGAGATCATGACCTAAGCCAAAGTTGGACGCTCAACCAACTAAGCCACCAAGGCACTGCATACCCCATCTCCCTGCGTATATCTTTAATGCCAGAGTCTGCTGGATTGTATAGTCCAAGTGGTAGGGCTGTTTGGACCTACTCGAGGCTCCTGTCAAAGCTGGCAGCCTTCTGCGTCACTCAGCAAATGTGTCAGAGCAGTATTCCTAAGTTTGGAATGTGCTATGTCCAGAACCCAAAGAGGTCTGTGAGGCATTGTGCTTCCTTCTTCGTGGTGGGAATACAAGATTCAATAGTTTGTCCTTTATTTTAAACCTACGTCAGACCACTGGACCTTTAAAATCTCCATTGGTGTGGTAGGTCCCTTAATCTTCAAAGGGTTTTTCTCTTATACTCAGGGATGCATGTGTCCCAGATGTCCAACATACTTGCCACTTCTTATTCTCCCAGTATGTTTTAACTGATCAATATAATGGACAAATGTGATATTCTTTCTACAGAATGTCCAGGCAGCCCAGGTCTTTTTGGACTGTATTATGGCAGAGGGTAGAAAAGCCAACATAGACTTTGTACAAGATTGTAAATGTATGTCGTCATCCTTCTCATTCATGTGAATTGCTTCCAGTAAATTTCCCTTAAAGTACTGCTTCAGCTGTATTTCATATCTGTTAGTCCATAATCTTTTCATTTGCATCCAATTTTAAATATGTTCTAATTTTAGTATAATAACTTTTTGGTTCCATAAATTATTTGGAATTGTGTATTTAATTTGTTACTGATTTCAAATACTAGTGCTTTGTTATCTATCTCTGAATTTTAAAATGTCATACCTTTAAGGGCGCCTTGGTGGCTCAGTCAGTTAAGCATGTGACTCTTGATTTCAGCTCAGGTCATGGTCTCACAGTTTGTGGGCTTGATCCCTGCATCGGATTCTGCGCTGTGTCATCACAGAGCCTGTTTAGAAATCTCCATCCCTTCCTCTCTGCCCCTACCCCTACTCATGCTCACGATCTCTCTCAAACTAAACTTTAAAAATTAAAAAAAAAGTCATATCTTTAGGCCTAATGTCTGGTCAATTTTTGTAAATATTTTAAGTTTACTTGGAACAAATAGGAATTCTTTAATTGTTGATTATAGTTCTATATCATATATATAGCCTTACTAAAGTTTATGTGCATTTAGTCAATTACTAAAAAAGATGTATTAAAATCTCTCAGTATATTTGTGAATTTATCAGTTTCTCTTTGTAATTCTATTCTGGCCTTCTTTATTTTTGAAGATACATTATTCGGTATCTATAATTTTAGAACTGATATATCTTCCTGGTGGATTTTTACTTTTATTATTATCTAGGGAAAGGGGAGGAGTTTGAGCTTTTCAAGGCTGATCAAGGGGGGACAAATATGGCCATGAGGTGGCAGCAGCACACACAAGCTTTATTGGGGGGAGGGAATGCTTTGAAGATTTGCATATTGGGGAAGGCCCTAAGGGAAGGAGACCTTCCAGAGGCTTAAGGTTTGGAGGCCATCATTCAGAAGGGAGGAGAGCTAGGGAACTCCTGGAGGAGAACGGCATCAGAAAGAGGGCTTATGTGTCTGGGTGGTTTTTGAATGGTGTCACTCAGCAGCATCTGAGAGCAGGGAGTCTCTGGGTCAGACTGAGAATTCTAAAGAGCAGCAACAGGTTAGGGTCTTTATAGCCCAAGACTTACTGTATCTGTTGCGAGCAGATTTTAGACCCAGTTGCATAGGGTATGTTAAGCAGCCAAGTTCTAAATAGCTAAAAATCTAATAAAGGTATGTTTAAAACAAATGGATGTGTGAAACTTTAGTTTGGTGTTAGTGGGCTTTTATGCTAATAAGTAACCCAGAGCCAATATACAGATGCCTCATTTGCCTCATCAGTTTTTTTGTTTTTTATTTTTTGTTTTTGCTCGCTATTGTTTATTATATTTTACCCGATTTTTAGGTTTGTTTATTTTTATTGGCATTATTTTGGTAAAGTGCCAGTTTACTGCAGTCTTACCACTTATTTATTATTAAAACTGCCGTAATAGGAATTTTACTTCATTCTTTGCCTCCACTTAACTAAGATTGCTCTAGGTAAGGTCATCAGTGACCTTCATGTTATCGGTTCCAATTAATATTTTACATTTTCTTATAGCATATACACATTTAACTTACATAATTCAAAATGGGATATCATTCATGGAATTTAGTACTTTCCCTATTTTGCTCATTCTCTCCCCTTTCTCCCAAATTCCCATCTTTACTCCACCTACCCTCTCCAGACAAAAAGCATCATCCTCATTAGAAGATTTCATCCCCAGTTTTCTCCATGCTCATAAAATCTTATGCCAACATATATACACATATACACACACATGACCCCCAAAGAAGAGTGTATATATACAGATATACACAGAGATGGATAAAACATGCTAAACTGCATCTTGCTTTTTATCACTACTACACAGAAATGCTGAGTCAATTAAAATAGGCTCACTTTGTGTTCTACATTAAGGTCAATGTTGCAATTAAAAAACGTGTATATATACAGTAGATATGTTCATACATACTGATTTTTTTTCTATAGAATTCTGTGACGTAATATTACCAAATTATTTTCCAAAAAGTCTGTAACAATCCACATTCCTTATCAGCAATGGAGAAGTTTACTTGCTCCCCTCCTCCAAAATCCTCACCAACAATAGGTACTGTTCTTCTTGCTATGTGACCGTCTAATAGGGTATAAAATAACCATCTTTTAATGCTTTATTTGCATTTCCCTGATTACTAGGGAGTTTGAGCACAATTTTATACCTTTTGGTCATTTGGATTTACTTTTCTATGGTTGTGTCTTTATATTCTTTACCCACATGTTGTGTTATTTTCTTGTAAATGCTCATTGTATATAGCACTTATCATTATATATCACAAAAATTACTACAGATGTTAACTCTTTGTAACCCACATTAAAATTTCTTCCATATTTATATTGTTTGTTTTTTTTATCACAAAATTGTTAATTTTTGCCACATAGGTTTTCCCTCCCTTTATTTTGTCTCCAGTCTGTTTTCTCTCCATCTTCCCCAGGCTCCCACTTCTGATCTTTAAAACGATTTAAAACATCTTTTTATGTATCATATCAAGGCCTGTAGCGTAAATTGGGGATCCAATTCTGTTTTCTTTGAACTGAAACACATTTGTCATTTATTAAATTTTCTTATATCTAGAGTCTTGATTCTTTTCTATCAATCCTGTTTATTCTTATTTAATGCAATTGCTTTCCTTACATTAACTGATTGATTCCAATGGGCTTATAGTATATGCTGATATCTGGTGAGTAAAGTTCCTCCCAATGGCCTTTTTTTGTTGTTGTTGTTAAAATTTTCTGACTATCCTTCTATATGAATCTTAAGATAATTTAATCCAATTTTAAATGCACTTTCCTAATGTGAATTTTATTCAATTTATATATTAATTTTAAAGATTTACATTTTTACACTAGCAATTATTTTTTCATGTGTTTATATCTTGTTCAATTGCTTTAGTAACATTTTCATAGTTTCCCCCCCTCCCCTGCCTCCATGGTCCTTTACCTTTCTTGGTAAATTTATTTTACTTTTATTATTTTTTTTTCTATTGTGAATGAAATATTTGTTCCATTAGCATTTCAAGGTGCTTATTGATATTACATTTTGTAGTTTCATCTTCCTTCCAAATACCTTACAAAATCCTTCTTTAATTCTGTTTTTCCTAATCTCTATGGCTCCTTGGCCAGTTTTCTACTGGCCTATATTTGTACTGATTAGGTCACTTTTTAATCCTGTCATATTCACTGGATTCTCCAAAATAATTTTTAACTGTATATAATGACAGTAGGCATTCCTGCTAGTTCCTGATTTTAAAGGAGAATTTGATTTTAAATACTTGTAGGGTTTTTTTTCATAAATAACCATCATTGTTTAGATAGTTTCCTTCAATATCTATATTCCTGAAAAATCTTCATTAGGTATGGCTATTGAATTTTAGCAATAGTTCTTTCGGCATCTATTGATATGACTATGTTTTCTTCAACTCATTTATGTAATTGATTGTGTTAATAGATTTACTGATCAAAATACTCTTTAATTCCTGGGGTACAATTCTCTTTGCCATAGTATATTAACGTTTTTTTAAACTGTACTGCATTTTTATTCAGAATTTTCATTGGTAGGGGAGGGGCAGAGAGAGAGGAAGACACAGAATTCGAAGCAGGCTCCAGGCTCTGAGCTGTCAGCACAGAGCCTGATGCGGGGCTTGAACCCATGGATTATGAGATCATGACCAGAGTCGAAGTTGGACACTCAACTGACTGAGCCACCCAGGCACCCTCAAGTTTTGAGTGTCTTAAACTTGTTGAATGGGTGGTATTGATTCCTATCTTCAGTGTGATAAAGCCGAGGAATGTATGACAGATACTACTGGAAAATTACAGGAAATTTACAAATTTAGTGAATTATTTCTTGACATTTTTTATTTTCTCACTAGTACAGAGTTCATCTCTGTAATTATTCAATTTACTACCCTTGTCCCCTTTTCTATATTGTTTTGGAAAATTACAGTCTTATAACAGAGATCAGGAATTTGCTAACATTGTGGCTGATCTATTTGACAACAGTAAATACTGAATTTGACAACATAGAGTCACAGATATACTCTTTTTATAAGCAAAGAATCAAATATTTAAACCAAAGGACAACTAAAGGGTGATGTCATCTCTAACGACATAGGTATGCCTTTCTGAACAGATTTTTCAATGTCCTTCAAGATCATAACTAATTAATACAATTGCTTATAATATGAACTTTCCACTTTTTATATTAAAATAATGCTTGCTATAACATGACTCTACTAAACTGGATTTCTGCAAAAGATAAAAATATTCACTATCTGAACATGATAAAATAAAGTGAGTTTCCAGGAAAAGATTATCGTGACAAACTAAAACACAACTTCAGATGATGCAGTATAGCTAAAACCAAACCAAACAGCCAGGAGTCTTCCACAGTCCAGCCTCCGATGCAAGGGATTCCACGGCTAGCCTGACAAACCATGTTCCTTTCGTTTTCCTCATACTTTAACAAATTAAATTATGTAGTGAATTACAGTCATTAAACTTGAAAAATGTTTCAATTAAATGAAAAAATTCCCATGAGAACTCTCCAAATATCAAAGAAAGAGTCAAGGTATTTTCTGCATAAATTTTCCACCTGGACATATCACTTGAAGTGCTAAACTCTTAACTATTTGAAGTGGAAATTGGTATTACCAAATGCAACATATATCCTGTTTCCTTAAATACCACATACTACCCATCTTGATTCGAATTCATCATTAAACATTACTTGGATTAAGCTGATCACGGGGATGCTCTCAGGGACTAGTGTGTGCAGAATCCTATGTTAAATTTTCTTAAGGTGCTATACTTTTAATGTTCACATTAAATTTACTTTTTGGTTTCCTCCCCTACTATCAGCTGTAACATTTTATTGTTTACCTGCCACTAGCAGGACCCTCTTGATACTTGTGATTTTTTTCAGGAGCAGAAATCAGATAACCAAACTTACTAGGATTAGCTGTGAAGTGATAAGCAGACTCTGAACATGGGGACCTGAGGCACTCAATTCTTAGATGTTTCTAGTAGGTAGTTAAGAAAAGATCCACCATGATTTAAGAACCCTAATGAACAGCAGAATTTTAAAAGTCTCTTTGCAGAGCGAGAGTCTCATAGCATGTTTCTAATGGAAAACTATAGGAATCACAATAAGGCAGGCAGAACTGTATAGATCAGCAACTGGCTTACGTAGCTTCCCATAAACTTATTAACAAATTAGGTTACAAAATACAAAAGCAATTCAATGAATCATCATATGAGGCATTGAACTCGAAGCTGAATTGTAATGTGCTTTCATAATACAACTTAATTACCTGTATGAATGAATCATTAATACCTCAACCCTGTTCAACAGTTTTAGATACTTGATATTTATGTAATGGTGTGCTCATCTGCTGAGTAAGGCAATGAGTAGTTCCCCGGGTAAGGAAAAGCAAGCCTCAAACCAATCATGTGACAGTGATAGAGTTGTTTCTTTAAGGTCCTGGAAAACCAAAGTACTATTTCAAGAGCTGTTACCTTCTGTTGTAACAATTTCAGAAGCAGTTGGTTATCAGATGTTCATTTTTTAAAGCAGACATGATAGAATTCAGTAAATTTACAAGAGGAAGTGACAGCAACTGATAATAATGCTTATTATGTAAAGGGAGTCATTAAAAAAAACAGCTTACTACCTGCCCCAGGCTTTTGAAATATTTGCACAGGTAGGAAAATATTTGCATGCAGCTCTTTAACATATTTTAAAAATTGAAAATGTGGGGAGCACAAACTTCTGAGAATAGCTCTCATAATTTGGGGGTATTAAAATTATCTTTTATGAGATAATTAGTTTTAGATTCTTTCTATACATTTAGTTGACAAAATTTAAAGTTGATAATTTCATTTTAGCCTCCACATTTTTAGGAAACTTTATGTTCTGTGAGATCTAAGTATGGGAACCACTAAAATGTACATGTTGCTGTGCTGCAGGAAATTATTTTAAAGAAAAGCATTTCACGACCACAGACCATGGATATTCAAACTTTTGGTAAGGAAGATTTTTCCCAAGATCTTGTGATCATGTGTGGAGAAATAATTGTTTAATCTGACAGTGAAGCCCCTTGAATGTGTTGAAGAGAAGGTTTTAGGAAAGAACACCAGACCCATAGTGACAGTAGTGGTAGACTTCCCCCCACTCTGCATATGAGGAAAGATTAACTATTTTGGACACACACCTTGTAAAACTGCTCAAAGCCACAAGTACATTTCTAACCCTAACTTTAAAACTCTTGCTTTTGGGGAGCCTGGGCGGCTCAGTCAGTTGAGTGTCCACCTCTTGATTTCAGCTCAGGTCTTGATCTCGCGGTTTGTAGGTTTGAGCCCTGCATGGGGCTCTGTGCTGACACCACGGAGTCTGCCTGGGATTCTCTCTCCCTCTCTGTCCCTCTCCTGCTCTCTCCCTCTCTCTCTCTCTCTCAAAATAAATAAAAATAAAACTTAAAAAAAAAAAAAAGGTTTTAAAATTTCTGCTGTTGGTCACAAGAGTCAAGATCACACAATAGAACCTACTGCCATTTACAAGCAATAAATTACAAATCTAGGTACCAGACTTAGTGCGATGTCTCATATATACATGTGCTACCTATTACCATATCTTTGTATATAAAAAAGACACCGTAAACTGACAGGACTGTACCTTTAATAGACGGACTTAAGGATAGTTGTTAATGTAAGAACTGTAATATACAATAAAACTAAGGCTAAAAAATTATAAAAGTTTTAAAGATTCTCCAGTAAGTTTATTTTGCAAACTTTCTGTATTTTATGTTTTATTGCCTTACACTGTTGTAAAGAGAAAAATGTATACCATTTTGAACACTGAACTGTTTATCATTTTAATATGAATTCAGATATACTTTATGTTTATTTCTAATTGACCTTCAAATGACTGACAGCAGCTCCTGAGTTTAGTACACGTATTCTTGCCACCCCATCCCACCCTGTCATTGAGCCGAAGAGTTCAAGATGCATATATAAAACACACACCTAAACAGACACAAACAAGACTTTTGTAAAGTAAACACATTTTTTATCATGTAAATAACTGTTCCTTTTTGGAACTTTCTATATCCAGTTCAAGTCTTTTCTGAAATTGGGATATACACACTTATTAGACACAATCTTTATAAAGCAAAGCATTTATCTCTTTGAAAACTCAAGTAATTCTTGAGAGCAATATGTTTCTTATTGATCTAAAAAGAACAGAGTGTGGAAGGCCAAAGAGGGAAAATCACTTCAAAAGCTCAAAACAGAAGGGAACTGAAAAACAATATGTTTAATAGTGTACACAGAAAATTTTTAAGTGTAGATTCTATTGAAAATATGATATTCAAAGGAATAGCTTTGGACACACTGCCAAAAACTTAGATTTTTCTCAGCTAATTAAAACCAAGAGTGTTGATTTATTTAGGAAAATAACACTAAATCTTTGAAGTAAGAATGAAAGGGTCATACGGTTTAATTTCTATATAAATGATTGTTTGAATATACAGAGTATCAAATATAAACAGTAGTGTAGCAAGAAAATAAATTGGCAGAAATAATTACTCAATCAGTAGCAATAATTAAGACCACCATTTGAAAGATCTTCTATACACAAAGAATGAAAAAATATTATTATGAGATTTTACAGCACACAACGAAATTCAATCCTAATTCGTTACTACTATACTTCTTTCTTCTTCAGTATTAGTGGGCCCACGTTATCTCCTGTCAACTCATTGTGTTTATTATGTGAACCATCACAGGCAGGAAACTAGAAAGGAAAAAGAATTACAAGTGTTATTTTAAAAATGGTTCAATAAGTAGAAATATTTCTGAAATGTTCTTATGAAGAAGGTATGTGACTTTGAAAAACAAATCATCAGACAGCTTTCCTGAATAATGTACATTCTACACCTAACCTAACTGCATTCCAGTATCACAGCAAATCTAACAACTTTAAAATGTAATTTATTATTTGATATAGATTTTAAATAAAAAACTTTGGACTGATTATTCTAAAAGTCAATAAAACAGGCTTACAGGGGGATCAAAATAATCTCTGTGGAGCTCTAAATTAAGAGCTTACCTCTTCGCTTATTTAAATTTGAAAAGAATGTACAGTTGACACTTGAACAACACAAGTTAAAACTGTGTGAGTCCACTTAACTGTGGATTTTTTTTTTAAACACAGTAAATGAATTTTCTCTTCCTTATGGTTTTCTTACTAACATTTTTTCTCTAGCTTACTTTATTGTAAGATAAAATATGTAATACATCTAACATGCAAGATATGTGTTGACCGTTTATGTCTTCAGTAAGGCTTCTGGCCAACAGTAAGCTAATAAGTTTTGGGGGGAGTCAAAAGTTATACCCAGATATGACTGTACAGGTGGTTGGTGACCCAACCTTCATGTTGTTCAAGGGTCAGCTGTAATTTAAATTCAAAATACATTATTTCATGTTTTCTTATCATAAAACTCACACATATTGTAAAATTTTTTAAAAAATTTAAAATGCATTAAAAAAATTCACTCATAAGTAATAATAATCAAGATTTTCATATAATTTTTCCTCTGCATTTACTATGTGTATTCCTTTTTTAAAAAACAAAATTGGGATCATTTGCTTTTATTAATTGCATCATGTTTCAGAGTATGTGCAAGTGGACATCTTACCGTCTTAGAACGCCAACACCTACAATAAGCTGCTTTAGTGAGACACAGATCTTCAATGTTTATTTCATTCACCACTTTGGGATTTTCCTTTTGTATTTTAAGATTAATCAAGCTATCCTTCTGTTGTTTTTTCTTCGGGAGGAATGGACGAATTGCAAGGTAGCCAAGTAGTGCAAGTACACCAAGGAAAGGCAATAACCGAAGCCATTCTGAAACTAAACATGTACAGATTTTACAGTCTGCAACCCTCTTGTAATAGAACTCAAACAGCACGTGTCATGCTTAAGTTTATTCTTTATCTATTCTTTACTTCTCACATTAATTTCTTTTATAAGTCTATGAATAAATAACATACTGAAGCCACCTATATCTAAGACCACCTTGTTTGATTTGTGGGCTAACTAAAGACTTGTGAAACTGGAACACAAAGTTTTGAGAAATATATCTTACATCAAATATCCTATTTCATTATCCTTATACCAAGTATATTTGCATTTACCTTTATTTTTATTTCAGGAATAATGATCACCACAATTACAAACAAAGCTCAACGTGTGATATATTTTATAGGTTTAGGAAACATTTCCACCATGTCTAAAATCATACAACAGAATATCCAAGAATATTTTATCATTGATTTACGATTTCAGATAGAACATGTCTTAAATGCTTTAATTTACATTTTTGGTAAGACAGTGATTCCTAAAGAACTGTTGTCTAGAAGGTACTATTTTAAAGAACTAATTAAAGCTTCATACACTGAATGTTCTCATTATTAGATACATCTTATTCCCTAAGTGTTCATTAAATGCCTCCTGGTGCACTCAGTACTGTCTTGGGGGGCGGGGTCAGGAAATATTAAGTGATATAAATAAAATGGTCTCTATGTGTATGAAGACAAGTACATAAGGAAACCAAGATAAACATTTCAGCATCATTCCTCAAATATTGACTAGTGCCCTCCCTCTGCGGGGCTCTTTAGAGAATCCTTTCTGTTCTTAAATGTTATCATTTGACAATCTTCATGGAGTACTTACCTGATATCTTGCTCTGGACTATGTAAAAATCACTTAAGAAAGAGAAAAATTAAAGATTATGTGCCAAGGCATGCTAATTAACGTTAGTAATAGACTATGCTAAGAGTATAACTGTATTATCTTTTTTAACTCTGTCCTTCTCTTGGTAAGACTATTCCCCAAAGATAATTGTTCTTACTATTTAACTATTAAAAGAAAAATATTTTAATTTTAACATTTATCTATTTATTTACTGCGTGCACATATGCAAGCGGGGGAGGACAGAGAAAGAGAGAGACAGAGAATCCTAACCAGGTTCTGCGCTGCCAGCACAGAGCCTGATGCATTGTGGGGCCTGATATCACCAACTGGGAGATGGTCACCTGAGCAGAAATCGAGAGTTGGATGCTTAACCGACTGACCCATCCAGACGCGCCAAGATAATTTTAGATGATAATAAGAGCTATGAAAGAAACAAAAAGGATGATAAAGAAAGAAAAAGATTATCCTAGGGACCAAGCAGTAGGTTGACTCCAACTTTCAGTAAGGAAGTCAGGAAGGAAAAAAAAAAGATTTTTAAGTCAAGATCTAAAGACGAAAAGGTCGGAGGGGAGGCTCAAAGACTTAAGAAAAGAACTTTCAAGGACAAGGAAGAATACATGTAAAAGAAGCTTCCAACTTCACAGGATTGTTGGGAGGAACGAATGAAGTTGGAAACCACTAGAAAAACTACAGAGCACTACTAGTGCATTCTGCCCTGAAACTCTAGGTATGTAAATATCCATCTCCTCTCCCACTCCCTATCCTCTAACAGAGACTTATGTAAAGCAAGACTTCAATTAATTTTAATTGAGTCTCTACTCCATTAAACTGACATTTAAGATTCCTTTTAGGTGTGCACTTGTTTGCCTTTGTTCAAGGCCTATGAATGATAACAGTGTAAGTTAATAGATAAGAATTCTGTTTAAAATATTTAAGAAAAAAACTTAAAGCACCCTCAAAAAATATAAAACCTCATAAACAGATTAGGTGATAAGACAGGTGAAGATACAAAAATTATAAGACACAGTCCCTATCCCCAAAGAAGCTTTTCACCTAGTATGGACTACGGATCTATAAAAAGAGGATTAAACACTGTATAGTATGTGCAATGATAAATAAGCAACATAGAAGATGTAATTAACTCTGCGGGGATGAGCAAAGACTTTACAGAGAGGATTTGGCACCTAACCAGGTTTCTGAAAGATGAATAAGACTGTAAGAGTCCAGGGGCACCTGGGTGGCTCAGTCAGTTAATCGTCCAACTTCAGCTCAGGTCACAATCTCACGGTTTGTGGGTTTGAGCCCTGTGTCAGGCTCTGTGCTGACAGCTCAGGGCCTGGAGCCTGCTTCAGATTCTGTGTCTCCCTCTCTCCTTCTGCCCCTCCCCTGTTAGCAGTCTGTATCTCTCTGTCTCTCAAAAATGAATTAAAATATTAAAAAAATTTTTCTAAAAAAGACTACAGGAGTCCATAGGCTTATGGGAGGGGGAGCAACCTTTCACGCAGAAGAAACAGCATAAGCAAAGGCACAGAGATACAATGTGCATGGAAAGTTGGGGAAGTAAGCACAACAGTATTGCTGGAGTATGATGAAATAGGAGAGGGACTGTAGAAGAGGTCAGGTGCCAGACGATAAAAATCAACAGGTAGGTAATAATCTACCCTGTGCATAAAAGGTAACCATTGATATTAATGAATGTCACTGAATATTAATGTTATTGGAAAGCTGTTCACTTATGAAATCAGATGGAATTATGGTATCAGATGGACGATGGACTAGTGGAGAGACAGAGGGAAGAGTAGAGAGGGATGTTAGTGGGAGGGCAAGAGGCAAGACAATCTGTTAGAATTCCACTGAAATAATCTCCCCCAAAATAATGCAAGCTTAAACTAAGACAGTGGCCATTAAAGCGAAGAAGACAAATGGATCCCCTAAAACTGCCTAAACAGTATATGTGTGCATGCCGTTTTTTTAGGAGACGGTCTGATGCTTTTACTGCGATCACACAGTAGGTCTGTGAGGAATCTTCACAACCCTTTTAACTTAAGAACCACTAACTCCGATAGTAAAATCAATAGGATTGGGTGAGTGATCAAGTATGAAGCATGAGGTAAATGGAGGAAGTGAGGCGCCCTCATGATTCCCAGATTTCTGGTTTATTATCTGGATGAATGGAAATATTGGTCTCTAATTTAAAAACAGAACGTAGTAAGGACAGTTTTAAGCAGCAAGAGACCTGTGTAGTGTTGCAGAAGAAAGGGAAAATAAGAAGGAAAATACTCCTTAAGGAATATAAGGGAGAGACTAAAGGTCTACGGTTAACAGCAAAAAAATTAGGAATACTGAAGGATGGCACAAGTCATAGCTTTCTTTTAAACAGTGAAATAGTCTAATGTGGAAGTCGCTCTTCAGAGCCTAAAAGATGCAACTTTCAGGGCACCATGTGGCTCAGTGGGTTAAGCATCCAACTACTGATTTCAGCTCAGGTCATGATCTCAGGGTCATGAGACTGAACCCTGTGTGGGGCTCCACACTGGGTGCGGAGCCTGCTTAAGATTCTTTCTCTCCCTCTCCTTGTGCCCCTCCTGACTTGCGTGTACTCTCTCTGAAAATAAATAAACTTAAAAAAAAAAAAGATAGGCTACTTATTACACCCTATTCTTGACCAAAATATATAATCAGATACTATAATAAAAACATTTGTAAAAGTACACATAGACACACATGGATCTCAATGAGGAATTATATTCTAAGAAACTAGGAGATTTTTTTGCCTTCTCAAAATGTGGCATATAATGATACTATAAAAATAAAATGGCAACTTGGTTGCTAATAATTTAATAACAGATTTTCTTGTGTATCATTTATAGGTAAGACACAGAAATGATTTCTATTTCTGGACTGCAAAAAGAGGAAAGTAAAATACTTTCAATGGATGGTTTCACCATTATCACTCAAACCTAATAAGACAGTTCAGGACCAAAATCCAATAGGATGAAATTAATGATCAATTTAAAAATCTATTTCCCATTCATTATTATGAATAGAACAGTGTCTCAGTGTCCGGAACATTTCCTGGACCAAGTCCTCAATAAATACCTGATGACTTGAGGAATTTTACACTGCAAAGTAGTTAGATGGCAGAAAACATTTTAATGAGACTGGAATTGTTCCCCACAAAGCCTAGTATAATCTTTAATTCTTTAATTACACTAACTTTTAAATATAGTTGGTCTAACTAGGAAGAGAGGAAAAAACTTTGATAACTTATAGTAACTATGTAAATAACTTCTCAAATTTTCAAAAACAGTTTTCTAAAATAAAATTCTTTAACCTTTTAGAAATAACCTTTATTATTTATGTATTAATAAATGTAACTTTCTACTTTGAACTTAATGATTGCTTATACTTCCTACTGAGAAACCTCATCTTTTGTTCCATTTCTTTAAAAAAAAATGAGGTACATTTTACATACAAGAAAATGAACACGTCTTAGGTGTTTAGCTCTGAGTTGTGACAATTAAATATACCCCAGTAGCACCTACTGAAAACATGTAAAAACATGCAAAATCCTCCATCACCCAAGAAAGTAGTCTTCTGCCCTTTCTAGTCTGTCCTTCCACCACTGGTGTCTATCACCAAAGCTTTTTCACTCAACATAAAGTTTTTGAGACTCATCCAGTGGAACATAATTCATTCCTTTTTCTTGCTAACCAGTATTCTACTTTGAATATACTATAATTTGTTTATCCACTCTCCTGTTGTTAGATATTCAGGTTGCTTCCAGTTTGGAACTATTATAAATAAGGCTACTATAAACACGCTTATAGAAGTCGTCTTGTGGATATAGGTTTTTCAACTCTGTTCCACATCTAAATTCTTTGTTCAAAAGTGGCCGTTTCTGGATAAACAGAGCTAATGCCTTTAATGCTGTCAGCTCTGACATGTTTGTGTTACTCTGGAAAAAATATTATGATAGTCTTGGGAGTCACTGCTTTATCTTTAGAGCAAAACCGTTATGTTTCAAAGAACCAAACGGGGTCAAGAAGGGCAAAGCTATGTATTTAAAGTTTCATAGCAAGCTTTTAAATCCAGAAGCAAACTGTTTCTGACTTTAGGAAGATTTTGTTGTTGTTCTATTTTAAAAGTTTACACAACAGGGAAAGTTTTTTTAAAGGTCAAAGTATTCCAATAGACTATACTTGCAAGCAATATACAAACTTATCTTAAAAGCCTCACTGTTAAAAATGTGACCTAAACAAAAATAGATAAGTTGTTTCTGATAGATAAGGACTGTCTGTAAATAGTGTATGGTGATTAAGGATCTCCAAGTGTTTACTAAGAATGCAGAGTCATCATGAGAGAGTCTATTGCTTTAAAAAACCACTAGATCTAAATAGGGAAGAAAAAACAGGCAAAAATAATGTAAGCTGTAACTTTGTTTGCTCTAATTTTCAGATAGAAAATGGAAACACTTTTGGTCTCCTAGACATTTTAAACAACTGCTGAAAAGTTATCTTTCAGGTTTTTGATTCAACAAAAGTCTAAGTATGGATTCTATAAGTAGCTCAATCAAGACAGACAGATGTAATTAGCTACTAAAATCTAGTCTGAAAGGGAGACTCAGAGTGGAAATTGGTCATTGGAAAGTTTCTTCCACAGTGCTCCAAAATAGATTCTGCAACTGTTATACAGTCACAGTCCGGTATGAAACAGACTACCTCAATTTTTCATAAAGCAGTTATTACAAACATGTTAATGTTTCCTAATAAATAAACAGTACAATGAGAACTAAAGTATAGACACATTGTAATGGAACTTAAATACATGTTTTAACATATTTATCAGAGTTATCACTATTTTTGAGAATCAGTCCTCACTTTAAATATTTAACAGCATTGAAGAAGTTATTATGTATTATTGATTTAAGGGAGAAAAGGTTTGAGTTTCCTTAATGCCTTTAATAGAAATTAAATATTTGTTGAAAGTGGAAATCTTCAAGGCAAAAAAAAAAAAGAAAAGAAAAGAAAACTTCTAAAATCTAGCCGCTAAGTAAAATATCAAACTTTCTACAGCTCCAAATATATTCTATTTATGGAAAATTGAAACTAATATAAAACCATGCACCAATGGAATCAACACACATACTTCAGATTATACTGGACTGGGGCGGGAGTAAGGGGACTTCTTTTCTTTCTTGACTGTTAAAAAATTGGCAGTTCATGCAAATTATTAACATGTTGGTAACTGGGTACAAATTTCACAAAATGATCATATTCTTTATTACCATTTTGGTGAATACATTCAAGGGCATAATTTAAAAGAGAAAAAAACTAACAATTGGTACAGGACTACTTAATCACACACACAACATTCCAAATTTCCACCTGCAGGGGAATGGTTAAGCCTATCATGATGTTAATCTAAAATAAGATTAGATAGCTGTTAGACAAAGTGAAGAACATGTTAAATATATAAAGTTCTAAAGTAAAAGAAATGATAAAGGATTAAAAAAGCCAAAATTTTATATAACTGCTGAAAATCCATCAGAATAATAGGATCGAATGAAGACTTTGATGTTTATAAATACTTGATTTGACACATTTTTTCATTTATGTTACTTTTATGCTGCTTTTGATGTTTAGATATTTCTTTTAACATTAATTATTCAATTGCTATACTTTCTATTTAATTACATGCTTTCAGGGGCACCTGGGTGCCTCAGTTGGTTAAGTGGTTGAGCATCGGACTTCAGCTCAGGTCATGATCTCAGGGTTTGTAAGTTCAAGCCCCACATCCAGCTCTCTACTGTCAGTGTGGAGCCTGCTTGGTGTTCTGTGTCCCCCACTCTCTCCTCCTTGAAATAAACTTAAAAAAAATTACATGCTTTCCGACCAAAGAATCTCTAGATTTGGAATGTTACCCAGTTCACCTCATCTAAATTTATTACTGGACTACCTTCATTTTAAGACTATCCCTTTTTTAGGGATAGTATTCTCTTAAAAAAAAATCAGCCAAAAGAAAACCTTCCCTGTATTGGAGGTGAAATCCATCTCCCAATAATTTTCACTGATTTCGTCCTAGTTCTGTCTTTTGGTCTACACAGAATATATCTTACTCTTCTTCCACCAGTAAGCCTTCCAAAAGCTATGTTTTACGTCAGCTACCTTAGAACTCTGGACTGCTCCAGGCTAAGCAACCCTATTTATCTTAAAATTACCTTAATTCATGTTTCATTCCCTGACATTCAAGACATGAGTTCAAAGTTTGCTGAATCGATATGGTTGGGTTTTTTTTCTGTCACCACCCTATTCACTCAGTCTGGTTTATAAACATCCCACTTATACTGTAACACACCCAACAAAGTCTCCCAACTGTTGCCTGCATTCTGGAAATTTTCGTCCTTTTGAGGTGAAATACTGAGTTGTGTGTTCTTTTTGTTAAGAGAAGGGATCGTAAGTACAGAATGTCGCATGTATTTATTCAATTTCATTTCCTAAGATCTAGTCCATCATACTAGCCTTTGAACACCTTCTGGCTAACTGATCTTTCTTCAACTCAAGTTACCTTAACTGCCTCCAGGCCCATAGTAATGGAGTTCACCTAAAATGCCCCGGGGTAGTTCAAGTCTTCCCTATGGGAAGGAGGCTACTCTCCAATTCGTTACCAAATAAATCTGCCATATATGTACTGCGTGCCTGTTTCTCTCCCACGCACACAGCAGCTGTGGGTAAAACCGCACCAAGAGCTGGAAATGCCTAACTCACAGCACCTTAAATAACGATGACTTAAGATAAAAAGCACACTACAGTGATCGGTGTAAATGAAAAATACGGGCCCGCCACCAACTCAGCACCTTCTCGGCAAAAACCTAGTCTCCCGCCACGGAAGGACACAGGAGAGCCACTAGGAAGAGGACGTGGGGCCCCAAGAACCGAGAGGTGGAATCGCTTGCGCTTCACGGCGGCTGCGCCGGCGCCCGCCCCCGCCCTCTGCGCGCAGGGTCATGGCGTAATGCGCCACTCGCCAAGTCCCGCCCCTCCCCTTAGCCCGGGGATGTTTAGACCACCCCCGACGCCCACCTTGAGAAACGTGCAAGGATGGGGACTGGCTGAAAGTGAGGGTTACCTGTGAGCCGGGCGAACCCGGTAATGCTCTCGGGGACAGGGAGCCGTTTTAGATACGCGGGGAGCTGCACCTTCACGATGCGGGCCACGCTCTCCAGCACCATCCTCGCGAGCAGCGTCCACTCCCCTCCGAGCCCGCGCCGCTCTCCGGCCGAGCTGCCGCGCCTGCGCCGAGAGCAGAAGCGGCCGGCGGGCGTCGCGGCCAGAGTCCAGCGGCCGGCAGGAGGGGGCGGCGCTGGGGGCCCCCTGAGGAGAGGTGACCTGCTGGGCGCCGATTGGCAGCGGGCGAGTGACGTGCGCGCCCCGGGGACGCCGAGGGGCGCGCGCGGCCGCGTGGTGCGGAGCCGCGGGAATGGATAAGTAAGGGCGGCCCTCCGTGGAAACTCGGTTCTGAAGAGGGCCTGTGTTCTCGCTGGGCCCTTCACATCTGTAGAAACTGGAAACGAGCAGAAAGGATACTGTGTGCGGTGAGATAAAGCATGTGAGAGTGCTTTGTAACCGGAAAGTGCCTTTCAAAAGTGAGTTTCTCCTGGCGTCGCATTTTACTTCGGCCTTCCTCGTCCCGACACCTTCTTCCTGGAACTAGTTGGGTGCCTTGGCCCTAGCATTGCATACTCTTCTAAGAGCACCCTCCCCGTCTACCCTGCGGTGCCCAATTCTTTTTTCCCCCGCCCCTACAAGCCAGCTTTTACAAAATTTAAAATACCTAAGCTACGAGCTTCTTAAATTAAGCTTTGCCAGTCGGCAGTTTTGTGCAACCCTTAGGGTTTTTTTTTTTTGCCGGTTGGATAGGACCCGTGCTAGTCCTTCTTTCGATACTTTTAGTTCCTTCTGCAGATCATCAAGTTCTTTTTTCGGTTAACTAAAACTAGGAAAGTGTAAAAGAATATAAACCTTTCGAGCGGCTTTTATGGTGCAGGATTTGCGCTACAAGGTAAAGTATCTGTGAAGATCTTTAAATTTTACTTGTTTTTATTAATATCTTTTTAAAAACTGAGGAGCGAAAGGAGACAGCTTCACTTCCTTGTAACACCTGCCTTGACATGACTTTGTTTCCTATTTTTACCAAAGTAATGCCCTTGGTGATTGCGTGGTGTATGTGGTGTGATACCTTAATAAGATGCCTTCTTACAATTCTGAGCTCCACCTATTAACATATAATACCAACAAACCAGTCATGGTCCAGCATTTCGATTTGTGACTTAATGTTAGCAGCTAGTTGTAATAAATACGTTTTCTTCTTTATATTTGCCTTGTTATTTTCATTTAAAGCGAGGAAAGGAAGCCATTTCTTAAAGTAACTTTTCGTTGTCTGAACTCTTGGATTTTTAATATCTGTGATGGTTTTTCACTAAAAAAAATTAACTGTCAGTAACAGAGTTAGTTGAATTCAAATCTAGATAAACCAATTTTCTTTTTTTTTTTTTGCTTGGTAAATATTTATTTTGACTAAAGATAAACCAATTTTCTATCGTTTTGCCCTGTTCAAAATACAGTTACATTGGAAATATGAAAATGCTTAGTTACAGGTTCATGAACTAGAGCAATATAGGAAGTTACATACAAAATGATGATCAAAAGGTTGTTTACACTAGGATTTCGTTTCCATTTCTTTTTTGTAACTTACTTTTGGTTTAGTGAAAGAAGGACCCTGAAGCTTGTTTGTTCTGAATATAATATTTTCAAATGTCCTTGATCTCTGAACTGCTCAGTTAGCTGTTATCTTTAATCTCTGCTGATCAGGTGTAGAAATAGCCTTGGGGAGATGATTGAGGTAGGGGTGAGTTGGGAGTGAGGGAAGTTAAAGAAAGAATGGCTTGGACACAGCTAGTAAATATTTGTTTCTCAGTTAAAGGCTTTGTGGTCTTGACAGGGGCAAAAGAGGGTGTGATGAGTGAGACTCTTTAGGCTTCTAAAGTTTTTTTTTAAAGGAATTAAAAAATAAATACTTCAACTAAGAGATACAGCATAGTAAACTGCTGAGGTGCCAAAGGTACAATTTGGTGTGACCACTCCCCAGATCAATACATATAGAATAATCTATCCAACACCTGAGAGAGCTTCTTTGGGCCCTTTCCAGCCATGTCCGCCTACCACCACCACGGCCACCACCGCTATTCTGTCTTGCTTTGACTGTTTTTGATCTTCATGTAAAAGGAATTATACAGTATGTAGTTCTTTTGTGACTGGGTTCCCTGAGCAGTTTATGTAGATAGCTGGTTTGCTCTTTCCAAGTAGAAGAAATATAGTAAGTGGAAGTCTGTTACCCATCCTTCCTTCCTCCCTTCTTTCCTTCTTTTCTCTTTTCTTTCTGTCATCTTAAAATTTAGAGAAGATGCATTACATGAACCACATTAATGTATAAAAGGAAATAGTTTCTAGCCCCACC
Organism: Paguma larvata; assembly: GCA_030068075.1. Classification (NCBI taxonomy): domain Eukaryota; kingdom Metazoa; phylum Chordata; class Mammalia; order Carnivora; family Viverridae; genus Paguma; species Paguma larvata. The sequence continues at coordinate 113,334,233 of CM057823.1, forward strand.
AATAAAATTCTTACCGTATATTATAGGGAATAGTTTCTTAGATTCTTTTTGCTTTAAAATTTAAATCTTATGGGACTCCTGGGTGGCTCAGTAGGTTAAGCATCTGACTCATTTTCGGCTCAGGTCATGATCACAGTTCGTGGGATGGAGCCCCACAGCGCAGAGCCTGCTTGGGATTCTTTGTCCCCCATTGGCAAGTGTGCATACTGTCTCTCACTTTCTCAAAAAAATAGACATTAAAAAAAATAATAAGTTTAGGGGCACCTGGGTGGCTTAGTCAGTTGAGCATCCAGTTTTGACTCAGATCATGATCTCACAGTTCATGGTTCAAGCCCGCCTTGGGCTCTGTGCTGACAGCTCAGAGCCTGGAGCCTGCTGTGGATTCTGTGTCTTGTCTCCCTCTCTCTCTCTCTCTCTCTGACCCTCCCCCACTCCTTTGTGTGCACTCTCTCTCAAACATAAACATTTTTTTTAAGATACATTTAAATCTTAAGAAATAAAATTTAAATCTTGTTTCATTTATATCTTGTGTATTTTGAGAAAGAGTGTTTGCATGCAGTGGGAGAGGGGCAGAGAGAGAGGGAAAGAGAGAATTCTAAGCAGGCTCATCACCGCCAGCACAGAACCTGATGCAGGGCTCGAACTCATGAACCATGAGATCATGACCTGAGTCGAAACCTCAGACACTTAACCAATAGAGCCACCCATGCACCCCTGTGATATATTTATTAATGGTTGTCATGACTAGATATAATTAATTGTTTTGTGCTTAATGAATGATTATTATCATCAGTATCCTAATCATTATCAATGAATGAGTCTTTACTCTGGCTTTGAGATCTTAAGTTCAGAAATACTACCTTAGGACCACAACCTTGTGTATTTGTTTATACATCTTCCACTCCCTTACTCCTTGACACTTACTGTTTGACTTCATCAGGACACTTAGTGTTGAAACCATCTCTGTGTTTCTAGTCTGTTAGTCCATTTTGGATTTATTTACTTTTTCTGTTCCTCCAAATCCTGACTATTTCACATTTTTTATTTATTAAGCCTTCTAACTGTTACTACCACACTTATTTTGATCTTTGAAGTCCTTGAATTCTAGTTAACAGATAAGCTCTCGTCACCATCATCTCTGAAGATGGCTATACTTCCCCCTATAACTGGCATCAGGCCTTCTCTCCTAGTCTTCTACACCCTGTGTTCTGGAGCTCATCCTCCAAGACTTTGCTTCATTAATTATATTCTCAGACTTTAATTTTTCTTGCTCTCTCCTGGCCACAGAAACTGATGATCTTCAGGCCTTTAGATTTCACCAACTATTAAGTTTTTAATTGAGAAAACGTAAGTTCCCAACTTGTTATTTTGTCAAGAAAAGATATTTAAAAGCAATATAACAGGCCGCCCTGGGTTGGCCCAGTCGGTGGAGAGTCAGACTCTTGATTTCAGCTCAGGTCATGATCCCAGAGTAGTGGAATTGAGCCCTGCGTCAGGCTCCGTGCTGAACGTGGAGCCTATTTGGGATTCTCTCTCTCTCCCTGACCCTCTCTCCCTGCTCGCACTCTCTCCCCCTCTCTAAAATAAAAACAAGAATAATAAATTTAAGGGACACCTGGGTGGCTTAGTTGGTTAAGCATCCGACTCATGGCTTTGCTCAGGTTATGATCTCCCATTTCATGGGATCAAGCCCCGTGTCAAATCCCCTTCTTGGGATTCTCTCTTTCCCTCTCTCTCTTCTTCTCTCTCTCTCAAAATAAATAAATAAACTTAAAAAAATAAATAAAAGCAGTAAAACAACAAAAAAAGAATTGCCATCTACTACCGGAAGGTAGTATGTCATAACAGTTAAGACCACTAACTCTGGAACTGGATTGTTTGGACTAGAATTCTGGCTCTGCCAAGGTATATTATGTAACCTTTAAAAATACAGATAGTATTGGGACGCCTGGGTGTCCCAGTCAGTTAAGCGTCTGACTTCGCCTCAGGACATGATCTCATGGTTAGTGAATTCAAGCCCCACGTTGAGCTCTGTCCTGGCAGCTCAGAGCCTGGAGCCTGCTTTGGATTCTATGTCTCCCTTGCTCTCTGCCCCTCTACTGCTAATGCTCTGTTTCTTTCTTTCTCAAAAATAAATAAACATTAAAAATATTTTAAAGGTAGTTTAAAAATGATAGATAGATAGAACCTACCTCTTAAGGTTGTACTGTATATACAGATTTAGTGTGTTAATACATATAAAGCAACTAAACCCACCTGGCACATATACGTGCACAGTCGTGTTATCTTTTATCATTGTCATAATTGTTTACATCACTATTAGCACATCTTTTTATTATAGCTGTACTTTGTTTTGTTTTTCACAGTGGTTGCTGTAGGCCGCATGGTCAGTTTGATAGTGCAGTGTGTCCGTGCTCATTAAGATCGCTGGAGTAGAAAATGCTTAAGGGACCCCGAGCAGATTTCTGGACTTCTTCAGAGACAAAGAGTAGATTGTACAAGTTTATGCAGAGAGAAAAAACAGGTTTCATGTGATACACACAAAGGTTAGTGTGTTGCACTTCTCAGTAGCAACTCCGGAAACAAAAGGATACTAGAGCAGTGCTTGAAAATACTGAAGAAAAATTAATTGTAATTTAGAATTCTATATAAGCCAACCTGTTAATTAATTATGGGGCTAGAATAAAGTTATTTTCAAACCTAACAGGTCTCAGAAAATATGCCTTATATTAAATATACATCCTTTCTTACGAAGCTAATGGAGAATGTGTACCACCTAAGTTAGGATTAAACCAAGAAAAAGTAGGGCATGTGGTTAAGGAAATATGAAACCCAAAATAAGAGAGCGGTAAAGGAGTTGCAGATTGATGGATTGGGGACAGTAAGATGAAATTAATGGAACACCTAACACAGGCATAGCTTGTTTTATTGTGCTTCGCAGATAATGCATTTTTTACAAACTGAAGGTTTGTGGCAACCCTGTGTAGAGCAAGTCTGTTGGCACCATTTTTCCAACAGCTTTTGCTCTCTTTGTGTCTTTGGTAATTTTACATTTTGGTAATTCTCACAATATTTCACACTTTTTCATTATTATTTGTTTTGGTGAGTCACAGAAAGCTCAGATGATGGTTAGCATTTTTCATGATAAAGGATTTTTAATTAAGGTGTGTACCCTCAAAAGGTTTGATTTTTTTAGACATAATACTGTTGTACACTTAATATGTTACAGTACAGTATAAAATAACATATACACTGGGAAGCCAAAAAATTTATTTGACTCGCTTTATTGAGATACTTGCTTTATTGTGGTGGTCTGGAACCAAGCCCACAATATCTCTTAGGTATGCCTGTATGTCTGAAAATTATTTACAGGCTTACCCTCCTGGTCTATAGTATGAATGATAATTACATGAGAAACTAAGCAAATGTTTAAAAAAAACTTTTATGAAACATCAATTTGTTTATTCAAATATTTTTAAAGGAATAAACAAAACTTACTAAACTAAACTTACTAAAAAGAGTATTTTGATTTTGGTGTTTGGTGTTCTCACATTATACTTCCCCTTTCTTTATGAGGAACCACATTTTAACGCCTTGCCTTACCCACAGTTTTAAGAGGAAATGCAGCAAACTGGAAATAAAAGCAAAATTGGAAAAATAAAACTGGTATTGGTAAATTAATAACATATGTTAAAACTGTTTTAAAATCATCTTCCATAAAACTTCCTGGTACTAAGAAACAGGCAGTATGTAGAATTGCCTAGTAGGAAGTTCCTGGAGACATATAGTGGAATAGACTGAGTTCTGAAACAGCCTATCTGCCCTATAATTCTATGAGCATATACAGTTCTTCCTCAATTTACAATGAAGTTACACCTCGATAAACCCATCTTAAGTTGAAAATATTTTAAGTCGAAAACACATTTAATAAAGCTAATATAACGAACATCCCAGCTTAGTCTAGCCTACCTTGAACATGCTTAGAACACTTATATTAGCCTATAGTTGGGCAAGATCATCTAACACAAAACCTAGTATATAATATCTCACCTAATGTATTGAATACTCTGTTGAAAGTGAAAAACAGAAGAGTTGTATTGGTCCAGAATGGTTGTAAATGTGTTGGTTTTTATGCTGGTGATTCATGACTGGCTGGGAGCTGTGGCTGCTGCCACTGGCCATCGTCACTAAAGAGTGTCATACCATATATCACTAGCCCGAAAGAAAATCCTACTTCAAAATTTGAATTACAGTTTCTACTGAATGCATTTTCACTACCATGCAGTAGAAAAATCATGAGAAACCATCATAAGGGACCATCTATACTGAGATGCCAGCTTTGCCATCATTGACTAGGAAAATATTAAGGTTTAAGAAGTAAATACACACATAGATATATGCATAACATACATAACAAAAAGCTTAATTCTGTAGATCTTTGAAGTTTTCTTTTTTGGAAGCCACCTTTTTGCCTTAGAAATTCCATACTTACTATAATCTTCGTATGTAATCATTAAAATATTAGAACAGATTCTTATTTAACTCAAACAGAAGTTTATGGAACTAGCCTACTCGAAGTGTGATGAATTAGGCATTCAGGAGTGGAATCTAATGCTTTGTATTGTGGAATAAATTCGAGATAGCTGCATTTTATATGGAGTAGTGCTATTCAGATTAAAAGCATCCAATAATATCTTGTTAGTGACTGATTTGTTAAATAAATGATAGATTAGAAAAATCTGTAAAAGCAAGCTGCTATAAATTTTTTAAACCATGTATGTATACATATTTGATTATACATAAAAAACTTCTGGAAGCATACATAGAAAAATGATTACTTCTGTGGAATGGATCATGGAAAGTTAATGAGGTCTTTTACTTTCTACTTTCCTTCTATTTTGTTTGAATTTCTTACCATGTACAAATATTATTTTTATAATTTAAATGTTGCAATATAAAGCTAAAAAAAAATCTCCGGATGAAAGTGTTTTTCAAACAGGAAAGCACAGGAAACCACAAGGGAAAAAATCTAGAGATTTTAACTACATAAAAATATTAAATTCTGTATCTCAAAAACAACTTAAAATCTGGTCAACCCTGTTGTTTATCTATGTTCTTTTTTTAAATTAAATTTAATTTGGGGGCGTTTGGGTAGCTCAGTCGGTTAAGCGGCCGACTTCGGCTCAGGTCATGATCTCGCGGTCTGTGAGTTCGAGCCCCGTGTCGGGCTCTGTGCTGATGGCTCAGGGCCTGGAGCCTGCTTCAGATTCTGTGTCTGCCTCTCTCTCTGCCCTTCCCCTGCTCACACTCTGTCTCTCTCTCAAAATAAATAAACGTTAAAAATTTTTTTTAATTAAATTTAATTTTAATTTATCTATAATGTTCTTTAAACTCCTGTTTCCATACCTAATATTCTCGCTTGGCTTTTTTATGATTTCTAGTTCCTTCTTCATACATTACTAACCTCCCACTCAGCATCCTCTTGACTCCTACCTTAGGCTTAATTTCATTTTAAAATTGTGACCCTTTTCAAATTCCAGTCAGCCTTATTTTTATAGCAAATATTACCTTCTAAAATGGCTTATTCCTTAGCTAGATAATAAGTTGTATGCTTTTATCTCTCCCTCATGCCGTTTCCCACCACTAGAAAATAAAATGTATAAGAATAAAGATTTTTATCTATCTTGTTCATGATGAATCCTTAGTGCCTGACACTAGTAGGTGCTCACTAAAATTTTTGTTGAATGACTAATTGAATTGTTTACTATTTAAAAATTTTTTAATTAAATGTCTACATTTATTCCTATAATTCTCCTTCAGTTGGTATATGTTGTGTAACTTGTGTTATATAGTAATCATTCTCCTCAGGTGTCTAGATATTTGGTTCACAAGCTTCTGTTCTCTACTACCCTTTCTGATCATGGATATTGAGGAAGAGCAAAAGGGCAGACCCTAGTTTTTATCCCTTCCCACAACTTTAAGGAGTAGAGAGCAGAGAGCTCCAGGCACCACAGAGGAGCTGTAGTGTTACATCTCTTGCTCCTGTTTCCCCTGAAAACCCCCCTGATGAGCATTTACCTTGAAACGCATAATCTAGCAGAAGGCCCTTGTAATCCACCAAAACCTCACAGGTTTGGGGAAGAAGTTGGGGAGTGTATGTCTCAATTTTCTGGAGTGTCTGTTCAGCCCACACATTTTCATCAGCAGCTCACTTCAACAGACCCTTTGTAGGATTCTATACTGGGAAGTTGTTGCTAATGATACCTGTAGCAATCAGGTACTGACTGTCCCAAAACAGTGAGTTACTTAAAAACTTACTCTTGACTCTTACCAGGGTTTTCTCAGTTTTTTAATCTTTTTCCTCAAGCCCTTGCTCCTTTATTTCTGTAGGTACCTAGTGTTGATTTGGAGGAAGGAAGCCCACAGCCCTTAGTAGTGCCCCATTTTCTCAGGAAATGAGAAATCTTCTTTGAATATAAAGATACAGGTTAAAAGTAAAAAAATGGAGAAAGACCCACCAATTTTATACTAGACCCACCAATTTCATACTAATCAAAAGAAAGCTATAGTTGCTATATTCAGGCAAAACAGACTTTAGAATAGTGAAAATTCTCAGGGATAGAGAGGAACATTACGTAATAATAAAGGTGTTCATTTTTCAGAAAGATACAAACTTTAATATGCATATCTAACAGAGCATTAAAATAGCTAAGGCAAAAGTAGACAAGAACTACAAAGAGAAATAGACAAATCCACTATTATGGTTGGAGATTTCAACACCCCCTTTACGGGAATTGATAGATCTAGCAGGCAGAAAATCAGTGAGGATGCAGTTGAAATGTGTATTAACATCAGTCAATTGGATCTAATTGACATTTATAGAATACTTCACCCCAAAATAGTACAATACACATTCTTCTCAAAGAAGATAGATATTTGTCATTATTAAAAAATAGCCTGGATAGAAAAGTTATAATTAAGGTTAATAGATATGCAGTAAATTTTGAAAAATATTCATAAGGAGGTTTAACATCTGTAATGTATAAAACCCTCTTAGAAATTCACATTAAGGGCACATGCAGTTCAACAGAAAAATGGCTAGCAAAGAATATGAACTCAGCAAAGAGTAACTCCAAATGTGAAAAGATGCTCAGACTGGAAAGAAATCAGGAACATGCAAATTAAAATAATAGTGAGATGCCAGTTAGGCCTAGTAGACTGTCAATCATTGTTTCAATTCAGCCAACATTAAATGCTGATTATGTGACCAGCACTGAGCTGTGCACACATAGTAAGTGCTCACAAAGCACTGTGACGTGTGTCTTCTCCCTGATTTACAGTAGAAGAAAGAATCAGATGGGTAATTGACTTGACAAAAATCACATAAAGGAAACTGAGGAATCCACCGTATGGAAACTTCTTTTCTTTTTGAGTAGGTAATTCATTCAGATGGTGTGTGTGTGTGTGTGTGTGTGTGTGTGTGTGTGTGTGTGTGTGTATAGATTTATGTTTTGAAGTTTCCCACATGTTTATCCTGTCCACCATTTCTCATGTCAATGCTATCTATCCATCCGTCTCACAACTACTTTTACAATTTTCTCATGTGTCTTCCTAGAACTTATTTTTTTTTCTTTTCCCTTTCTTCTGCAGTCTCTCTTGTCATGGTATTCTTTTTTTTTTTAATCGAGGCATAATTGACATAAAATCTTTTATGTACAGGTGTGCAGCATGACAATTTGATATTTGTATATATTGTGAAATGATCACCACAATAAGCTAGTTACCATACACTGTTACAGAATTTTTTTTCTTATAATGAGGATTTTTAAGAGTCACTCTATTAAGAACTTTCAAATACGCAATACAGTATTGTTAATTATAGTTACCATGCTATACATCCCATCTTCACGACTTACTGCTGGAAGTTTGTACCTCTTGACCATCTCCACCCATTTTGCCCACCCCACCTCTGGCAACCACCCGTCTGTTTGCTGTGTCTCTCAGCTTGGCTGAGTGTTTGGTTGGTTGTTTTTATATTCCACATATAAGTGAGATCATGTAGTATTTGTCTTTCTCAATCTGACTTCATTTCGCTTAGCATAATGCCCACATGGTCCATCTGTGTTATTGCAAATGGTAAGATTTCATTATTTTCTATGGCTGAATGATATCCCATTCTAAATATCAGAAGTTCCATTCTGAACTTCAATCATGATTTTTTTTTAGTGTAGTCGACACACAGTGTTATATTAGTTTCAGGTGTACAACATACTAATTTGACAAATTTGTATATTATGCCATGCTCACCACAAGTGTACCTACCGTCTGTCACTACAACGCTTACAATACCATTGCCTATATTCTTTATGCTGTGGCTTTTATTTCCATGACTTGTTCATTCCATATATACTACATTTTCTTTATCCATTCATCTTTCAGTGTATACTTAGGTCGTTTCCATATCTTGGCTATTGTAAATAATGCTGCAATGAACATGGGGGCGCATATATACTTTGGAGCATTTTCATTTTCTTCGAATAAATACCCGTAAGTGGAATTGCCAAGTCATATGGTAGTTCTATTTTTAAGTTTTTGCGGAACCTCCATATTGTTTGCCATAGTGGCTATACCAATATATAGTCCCACCAACAGTGCACAAGTGTTCTCTTTTCTCCACAGCCTCACCAGCATTTGTTACTTCTTGTCTCTTTGATAACAGCCATTCTGATAGGTTTGAGGTAATTCCCAGAGCTTTCCTATACAAATACAAATTTATATTCTCTTTTTTTAAAAACAACTTATATCATATGTACACTATCTTCCACGTTTCACTTCTTTCGTAGCAGTACGTCTTAGAGGTATTTAATCAGCTGCATAATAAGATTACTCATTCTTTAACAGCTACATAGTATTCGCACTACAAGAATGCCAGAATTGGGGCACCCAGGTGGTTCAGTCAGTTGAGTCTCCAACCCTTGATTTCAGCTCAGGTCATGATCCCAAGGATATGGGATGGAGCCCCGCGTTGAGCTCCGTGCTGAGTGTGGAGCCTGCTTAGGATTCTCTCCCCTCTCTCCCTCTCCCTGCTCTCCCCCCTCTCCCCTCTCCTTTTCCCCTGCTTCCTATGCCCTCTTTTCCTCTTCTGCACTCTCATTCACTCACTCTCTCTAAAAAAAAGTCAGAATTTATTTTCCAAACTTCTGTGATGAATATTTGCATTGTTTTCAGTCTTTTGCTTTTAAAAACAATGTAGTAATGAAGAATCCTGTTCACAGTTTTGTCTCACATGTTCAAGATATCTGTAGTATAAATTCACAGAAATAAGATCGTTAAATCACGTTGTGCGTATGCACTCGTGTGTGTGGCCAAATTTTCCTTCATAAGTGTTGTGGAAAGAACAGTTGAGAATGTATAGCACTGTCATTAGAATTTGCTATCACACTTTTGTATTTGAGATTGAAAAGTGAAAATCTTTAATCTTAGTATAGTTTTATTATGTATTTCTCCTGTTATGAGTGAGGCGAAACATCTTTTCAGAGTGGGCAAAATTTTAAATCACCTCTTACTAGTGAGCATCCAGGTAAAAGGGTATTGTTTTACATTGCTGGTATACATGTGAACTTCTCAACCTATTTACAAAGCACTCTGGCAGTCTGTTAAATTTTTTTAAACTACAAATACCTTTTGTTCTGGCTACTTTTCTTCTTTAGGGCATGCCATAGAAGTTGTAGCAGTCATTTCCACTTATGACTCATGGGCCAAAATATAGTCCTACAGCCTCACTTTCAAGGGAGATTAGGAAATATAGTCCTTAGCTATATGGCACTGTACAAAGCTAAAAGTTGGGCATTCTAATACTGAAGGAGGAAGAAAGGACGTTGAGAGACTAGATTAATTGGTGAGCTAGGTAACAAAAGAAAGGGACTTCCTCCCCCCAAATTATCAGTTCCTGCCAAGGCATATTGCAGAAAGGCATGAACCAAGGAAGCATTATTCGTTGGAAACAAATATTATAACAGTGTAGCATATTATATACTTACAGGTATATATAAAGTTTTATATTTGTCCACATATTCAAAGAAATATAAATATGTAAAGTTGGTTAAACACTTTATGGTAGGCAGATACAAATATGACCATGTCACTATCCTACTTTCATTTGCCTTATAGATTGAAGCCCAAACCCCTTAGCCCATACTATTTCTACTATGTTATACTGCCTCCCAGGAGATGTAATAAAAACTATATAGGAAGATAAATTGCTTCTATCTGGAGTGGTTGGACTTCATGTAAGATATGGAATCTGAACTGGACCTTGAAAGAGGTAGTATTTGAATTAATGGAGAAGGGCAAGGAGGCATAAACAAATAAATTTCAGTCTTTTTAGGCCCACCCGTTAAAAAAAATTGAAGTATAGAATACTACAGAAATAAATGAAGTTATCTATCATAAAGTAAAAATATCACTGTATCTACCACTCAGAAAAGAGTATTACTGTTTTCATAGTATGCAACCTCTCAATAACTATCCTGCTCTTCTCTCCAGTGTCCTCATTCTTCCAATTTCTAACCACAGACCAATTTTGCTGTGCTTTCAATCTTACGTGAATGATATTGTGTTTATTTCATATGTGTATGAGATTCATCTGTATTGTTTTTGTAGTAGTTCACATTCATTGCTATATTCCATTATATAAATACACCAAATATGTTTATCCATCCTGTTGTTGATATTTGGGTTGTTACTACCTTGGGGCTCTTAATCAATAATGATGCCATAAACATTCTCTTATGTGTCTCCTGGTGTGAATGGGAAAACATTTCTTTTGAGAGAATACTTAGAATTAAAATTCCTTGGTCTCAAAGTATGTTCACATTGTATAAAAAATGACAGTTTTCCAAAGTTCATGGTATTTAGATCCCCACCAACAGTATATGAAAGTTTCATGTTCTCCACACCGGGGGCAACACTTGGTGTCATCACTCTTTTTAACATTAGCCATTCTGATGGGTGTGTAGTGGCATTTCATGTTAGCATTAATTTGCATGTTCCCGGTGATTCTTGAGGCTGAGCACCATTTTATGTTCTTTGCCATTCAGAGATCCTGTTTTGAAGTGCTTTTTCAAGTCACTTGCCCATATTTCTGGTAGGTTGTCAGACATTTTCTGGCTGATTTTTAGGACTTCTTTATATATTCTGGGTATGAGAGTTCTTGATCACATATATGTGTACCAAATATCCTTTCCCATAGCATGGTTTGTTTTTTCATTTTCTCTGTAGCATCTTTTGAAAAAACAAAGTTCCTGATTTTAGTGTAATGTATTTCACCAGTCTTTTTCATTCTTAAATTATTTCCCATGTGCTTTCAATTTTTTTTTTTTTTTTTATTATAATAGTTTATTTTCAAATTGGTTTACATAAAACACCCAGTGTTCATCCCAACATGTGCCCTTTTTAATGCCCATCACCCCCTCTCCCCCTCCCTCATCCCCCTCACCCTCAGTTTTTTCTTAGTCTTTGAGAGTCTCTTATGTTTTATCTCCCTCCCTCTCTGTGTCTTTTTTTTCTTTCCCCTCTTCCCCTCCCCCTGGTTTTTGCTTAGTTTCACAAAGTCCACCTATTCGTGGAAACATATGGTATCTGTCTTTTTCTGACTGACTTATTTCACTTAACATAATACCCTCCAGTTCCATCCATGTTGCTACACATGGCCAGATTTCATTTTTTCTCATTGCCACGTAGTAGTCCATTGTATATAAGTACCATAACTTCTTTATCCATTCGTCAGTTGATGGGCACTTGGTCTCTTTCCATGATTTGGCTATTGTCGAAAGTGCTGCTATGAACATTGGGGTACACGTGCTCCTATGCATCAGCATTCCTGTGTCTCTTGGGTAGATTCCTAGCAGGGCTATTGCTGGGTCATAGGGTAGCTCTATTTTCATTTTTTTGAGGAACCTCCACACCGTTTTCCAGAGTGGCTGCACCAGTTTGCATTCCCACCAACAGTGTAGGAGGGTGCCTACTTCTCCACATCCTCGCCAGCATCTATAGTTTCCTGATTTGTTCATTTTAGCCACTCTGACTGGTGTGAGGTGGTATCTCAGTGTAGTTTTGATTTGTATTTCCCTGATGATGAGTGACATTGAGCATCGTTTCATGTGTCTGTTGGCCATCTGAATGTCCCCTTTGGAGAAGTGTCTATTCATATCTTCCGCCCATTTCTTCACTGGGTTGTTTGTTTTTCGGGTTTGGAGTTTGGTAAGTTCTTTATAAATTTTAGATATTAGTCCTTTATCCGATATGTCATTTGCGATGATCTTTTCCCATTCCGTTGGTTGCCTATCCGTTTTGTTGGTTGTTTCTTTTGCCGTGCAGAAGCTTTTTATCTTGATGAGGTCCCAATAGTTCATCTTTGCTTTTAATTCTCTTGCCTTTGGAGACGTGTCGAGTAAGAAATTTGTGCATCTTAGGTCAAAGAGGCTTTTTCCTGTTTTCTCCTCTAGGATTTTGACGGTTTCCTGTCTCACATTCAGATCTTTTATCCATTTAGAATTTATTTTTGTGAGTGGTGTAAGAAAGTGGTCTAGTTTCATTCTTTTGCATGTTGCTGTCCAATTCTCCCAGCACCATTTGTTAAAAAGGCTGTCTTTTTTCCATTGGATACATTTTCCCGCTTTGTCAAAGATTAGTTGGCCATATACTTGCGGGTCCATTTCTGAGTTTTCTATTCTATTCCATTGGTCTATGTGTCTGTTTTTGTGCCAATACCATACAGTCTTGATGACCACCGCTTTGTAGTAGAGGTTAAAGTCTGGGATTGTGATGCCTCCCACCTTGGTTTTATTCTTCAGTATTACTTTGGCTATTCGAGGTCTTTTGTGGTTCCATACAAATTTTAGGATTGTTTGCTCTAGCTTTGAGAAGAATGCTGGTGCAATTTTGATTGGGATTGCATTGAATGTGTAGATTGCTTTGGGTAGTATTGCCATTTTGACAATATTTATTCTTCCAATCCATGAGCATGGGATGTTTTTCCATTTCCTTGTGTCTTCCTCAATTTCCTTCATAAGTTTTTTATAGTTTTCAGTGTAGAGGTCTTTCACATCTTTGGTTAGGTTTATTCCTAAGTATTTTATGGTTTTTGGTGCAATTGTGAAAGGGATTAGCTTCTTTATTTCTCTTTCTGCTGCTTCATTGTTGGTGTATAGAAATGCCACCGATTTCTGTACATTGATTTTGTATCCTGCAACTTTGCTGAAATCATGAATCAGTTCTAGTAGGCTTTTGGTGGATTCCGTCGGGTTTTCCATGTAAAGTATCATGTCATCTGCAAAAAGTGAAAGTTTGACTTCCTCCTTGCCAATCTTGATGCCTTTTATTTTGTTTTGTTGTCTGATTGCTGATGCTAAGACTTCCAGCACTATGTTAAATAGCAGTGGCGAGAGTGGACACCCCTGTCGTGTTCCTGATCTCAGGGGGAAGTCTTTCAGTTTTTCCCCATTGAGGATGATATGAGCTGTGGGCTTTTCATATATGGCTTTTATGATGTTTAAGTATGTTCCTTCTATCCCGACTTTCTCGAGAGTTTTTATTAAGAAAGGATGCTGTATTTTGTCAAATGCTTTTTCTGCATCTATTGACAGGATCATATGGTTCTTATCTTTTCTTTTGTTGATGTGATGTATCACGTTGATTGATTTGCGAATATTGAACCAGCCCTGCAACCCAGGGATGAATCCTACTTGATCATGGTGGATAATTCTCTTTATATGCTGTTGGATTCGATTTGCTAGTATCTTGTTGAGAATTTTTGCATCCATATTCATCAGGGATATTGGCCTGTAATTTTCTTTCTTTGCTGGGTCTTTATCTGGTTTGGGAATCAAAGTGATGCTGGCTTCATAGAATGAGTCCGGGAGTTTTCCTTCCGTTTCAATTTTTTGGAACAGCTTGAGGAGGATAGGAATTAACTCTGTTTTAAATGTCTGGTAAAATTCCGCAGGAAAGCCATCTGGTCCAGGGCTTTTATTTGCTGGGAGGTTTTTAATAACGGATTCTATTTCTTCACTAGTTATGGGTCTGTTCAAATTTTCTATTTCTTCCCGTTTGAGTTTTGGTAGTGTGTGGCTATTTAGGAAGCTGTCCATTTCTTCCAGATTGCCAAGTTTGGTGGCATATAATTTTTCATAGTATTCTCTGATGATTGCTTGTATCTCTGAGGGATTGGTTGTAATTTCTCCCTTTTCATTCACGATTTTATTTATTTGAGTTCTCTCTCTTTTCTTTTTGAGAAGCCTGGCTAGAGGTTTGTCTATTTTGTTTATTTTTTCAAAGAACCAGCTTTTGGTTTCATTGATCTGTTCCACTACCTTTTCTGTCTCCATATGGTTAATTTGAGCTCTGATCTTTGTTATTTCTCTCCTTCTGCTGGGCTTGGGTTGTTTTAGTTGATCTGCTTCTAGTTCCTTTAGGCGTGCTGTTAGAATTTGTGTTATTGATTTTTCTTGTTTCTTGAGATGGGCCTGGATTGCAATATATTTCCCTCTCAGGACTGCCTTTGCTGCATCCCAGAGCGTTTGGATTGTTGTATTTTCATTTTCATTTGTTTCCATATATTTTTTAATTTCTTCTCTGATGGCTTGGTTGACCCAGTCATCTTTTAGTAGGTTATTTCTTAGCCGCCATGTTCTTGAATATTTTCCAGGCTTTCTCCTGTGGTTGATTTCAAGTTTCAAAGCATTGTGGTCTGACACTGTACACGGTATGATCTCAATTCTTTTATATTTATTCAGAGCTTCCCTGTGCCCCAGAATGTGGTCTATCTTGGAAAATGTGCCGTGTGCAGATGAGAAGAACGTAAATTCCTTTGCTTCTGGATGAAGGACCCTAAAGATGTCTGTGAGGCCCATCTGTCCTAATGTGTCATTCAGGGCTATTGTTTCTGCGGAGATTTTCTGTTTTGTTGATCTATCCAATGTTGAGAGTGGAGTGTTGAGATCCCCTACTATTAGGACATTTTTATCGATGAGGTTGCTAATGTTTGTAATTAGTTGTTTTACAAATTTGGGTGCCCCTGAATTCGGTGCGTAGATATTTACAATTGTTAGCTCTTCCTGCTGGATGGTTCCTGAGACTATTATATAATGTCCTTCCTCATCTCTTATTACATCGTTCATTTTAAAGTCTAATTTGTCTGATATAAGTGTGGCTACTCCGGCTTTCTTCTGACTTCCAGTAGCATGGTAGATAGTTCTCCATCCCCTCACTTTCAATCTGAAGGTGTCTTCAGGTTTAAGATGAGTTTCTTGAAGACAGCAAATAGATGGGTCTTGTTTTTTAATCCATTCTGTTATCCTGTGTCTTTTGATTGGCGCATTTAGTCCATTTACATTCAGTGTTAATATTGAAAAATACGGGCTTACAGTCACTGTATTATCTGTAAGTTTCATGTTTGTAAGGCTGTCTCTGGTAGTTTGTGTTCTTTGCCTCCTTATTTTCATAGAATGCCCCTCAGGATCTCTTGCAGTGCTGGCTTATTTGTGATAAATTCTTTCAGTTTTTGTTTGTTGGGAAAAACCTTGATCTCTCCTTCTATTCTGAATGACAGGCTAGCCGGATACAGAATTCTTGGTTGCATGTCCTTCTTGCTCATCACATTGAAGATATCCTGCCATTCCTTTCTGGCTTGCCAAGTTTCCGTAGATAAGTCTGCTACTACCCTTATATGTCTCCCTTTGTATGTTAGGGTTCTTTTGTCCCTAGCTGCTTTCAGGATTCTCTCCCTATCTTTGTATTTTGCCAGCTTCACTATGATGTGCCGTGCAGAAGGTCTATTCAAGTTACGTCTGAGGGGAGTTCTCTGTGCCTCTTGGATTTCCATGCCCGTTTCCTTTCTCATGTTGAGGAAGTTCTCAGCAATGATTTGTTCCAGAACCCCTTCGACTCCTTTCTCTCTCTCTTCTTCCTCTGGAACTCCTATGATACGGATATTGTTTCTTTTGAGTGCATCGCTCAGCTCTCGAATTCTCCTTTCCTGTTCCTGGATCAGCTTCTCTCTCTTTTTATCTGCTTCCTCTTTTTCAATGATTTTGTCTTCTAAGGCACTAACTCTTTCCTCTACCTCTTCAATCCGTGCTGTGGCTGCTTCCAGTTTCCCCTGTATTTCTTCCAATGTCTTCTTTAATTCTTCTTGACCGTTTTTAAGGTCTTTGAACTTTGCCTCGTGGGACTCCTTGCATTCATCTAAGCTTTTTTCAAGGCCAGCAATTAGTTTTATGATTAACATTCTATATTCAAGTTCTGTTATGTTGCTTATATCTGTTTTCATTAATTCTTGAGCTGTCACTACTTCTTGTAGACTCTTTTGAGGAGAATTCTTCCGTCTCGTCATTTTGGCTGGATGTGTTATGGGTTGTTTCTTGAAGTTGCCCTGGAAAGGAAAACTGACAGACACACAGAACACAGAAATACTCAAACGTACCGACAAATGGTCCAGACAAGCAGTTCACAACAGAAAAAAATAACAAGTGACTCTATGAGGGCAATGTCCTGAAGTAACCGCTACACGTTAAGGACAGGGTATGTAGTGTGCTGGTGGCAGAGCATATATAGACAGAATAATGACTGGTGCAGGGAGAAGAAGGAAATGGACTTTGCCCAGGTAGAGCGACTAAAGGGTTTAATCCAGACTGATAGAAATCAGAATAAGGACAGGTGCGAGGGAAAAGGAATAAAGATCGATGTCGTCTAGATGAACTTATACGGCCTGGTTATTCCAGAAAAAGGGCCCAACATACGAGCCGGGTCCAGGGATTCCACAAAAAAGTCATCTTTGAACGCGAGCAATGACCACGGCGTTGGAGGCGGTCCTCTCAATTTTTTTTTTTATAACACTGAAAGAGTAATTGGTACCGAACCATTGCAGGAAATGGACCCGACCCTTTGAGGTTGAATTAAATACACACACACATGTAAAACCAATCATAGGGATAACTTCATTGCTATAGACAAAGGGACCACAGGTGATCCATGGATTAAGGTACTGTTATAATTACTATTAATAGCATGGGATGGAGTGAAGGTGAGGAGAATGTATCACTATGGTAACCATAGTAATTTAAGATTGTGGATCCACCAGGCCTCTCTTATGAACCTAAACAGAATGTACACAGGACACAGAAAAATGTAAAAACTATGACTGCGTACTTGAGAATGCATGGAGAGTGTCAGAACGTCTCCACCGCAGCTTTGAAGGAGTCCTTCACCTCCTATAATCAGTGGGCAGAAAAAGTAGATTTGTAGTACCAATAAAATTCTCAGTTCTTCCAGTTTTATTTACTCTAAGGGTAGAATATTGGTGAGAAAGATGTGGGGCCCTAAAACATAGAATGGAGACTTTTGGACAGACAAGAGTAAAGATGAGGATGCTGAACCTGCAATCCCCCAAACTTCCTTTGCCCTCTGGGGAAACTAGCCTCCTCTGCATAGAGGCTTTCAGTGGCTGCACTTGGGACAGCTCTCTCATAAGCTGGTATCTGTTCTCAGAACTTACCTTCATCACCTCCCAGTATCCCCAGGTAATCTTAAGATCACTTAATCAGAGAAATATGTGGCCTGCTGTGGCAGGTTCTAAGGATGTTACACCTAGGGGGAATAAATATAAGGTTTTATCATGGCAGATTTATTGGCGTGGGTGCACTCCTTGAGAATCAACATCCCATATATTGGCATTAATAGTTTGCTAGGATGAGGCATGGGCTCAATAACAGTCTACAAATAATAAATGACCTACAAACGAAATTTGAAATAATAATTTCAGAATCCCAAAAATACCCTGGCATACTGTAGAGAAGAGAACACAAAGGCTTCTTAGACATTCTCCATTTTCACCAAGTCATTAAGGGTGCATTGGCGATAGAAGTCTCAGCATTCCTAAAGAGCTCTGAAGTGACTGTCCTCTGTTTGTCAGATGGATGGGGATAAATGCTGTGGTAGAACTGAGTTTCCTGATCTCAGAATAATAAAATCCCAGATTGGTAGAGGCCACATGATGGCATATAACCATCAGAGATATGGTGGGCACAATTACCATAATAATCCAAAGAAGAGAACGTTAACCGGAGTGTTTTGACTTTCAGGGAAATGTGGCAATGGTTACATGATAACAAGAAAGGAAATAGGTTAAGTAATAGATTAAATAGCCTACTAAGTTGCTGCTTGACATATATAGGTGGGAAAATTCTAAACTGACTTGTGTTGTCATAATGAAATTTGAAGCCTCTCATCTAGTTTGCAGACCTGGAACTCTTTGATGATGGAGAAGGATTAGGTCCCTTTGAAGAAAAACCCTACAATGCAGCCACAGTTAGATAACCATGAACCTTCCCCTAATCCCGTCGTCCCCAAACTTGTCTGTACTTTAGACCACCTTAGAATTCTCAAGAACATCCAGACCAGTGAAGTCATAATTTCAGGGAGCGAGACCCAGGCATTGATATTTTTTGAAGCTCCCCTGGTAAATCCAGTGAACAAGTTACGGGATCAATGCCCTAATTCTTCTCTAGTGGCCATTCCTGGAGAAAGGAAAATACCAGACCTCCTGAGGCTTATTAGATACTGTCTCTTAACTTCTATTAATACCTAGAGACCCAAAACCTAATCCTGGACACCTGGTTAAAATAGGAGGCCTAAGAAACTTAAGTGACAGATATAGTCTTGGCCTGAATCTGGGTAACAGTGAGTACAGAGAGACCCATATTGGAGTTATTTCTCCAGTCTTAATGTGTAGTAAAAATAGATATATTTTAATAACTGAAGCAGTCCTCCTTATGGTTTCCTGTCCAATGGAGTGAATGCCATTATGGTAGGAAGAGCTATGTAGAAGTTCATAACTGCTTGTTACCACTCTCTCTCCAAAGATAGTACACAGAAAGTACTGCATCCCTGGGGAACTTGTGGAAATTAGTGCCACCATGCTGGCATAGTGATTCATACCACATTCCCACTTAACTTCCCTTTATGGTCACCAGATGGGTCATAAGGAATGACAGTATAAAAACCAGATGGGTAGTAAAGAATGACTGGAATACTGCTAGGTTTTATCAGGCAGAGATGCCAGTTGTAGTTGCTGTTCTAGGTGTGGTATCTTCATTGGAGGAAATTAATACAGACTTTGATATGATATATAGGTATTGGTCTGAAAGTGCCCCCCATTCCAGTTATTAAGGGAAATCAGAAGTAGATTGCATTTAACTGGCAGGAACAACAGTAAGCCCTTACTGTCTTGTCTCAGGGCTGTGCCAACTTTCTATTCTGTGGCGAAGGGACCTTGATCATCTTGCTATGCCATAGAATATCACACGGATCTATTGTAGAAATGAACATTAAATGAGCCCAAAGAGCAGGAAGTAGTAAACACTCTACCTGCTTTGGTAAGACATATGCTTACCAGAAGGTGCAAGAAAAACCCTGCAAAGCTTCCAGAACATGCCACAAGGGTTCCAGTCGCCAGAGCCGTGTTAGGTTATCCATTCAAGTGAGCGACAGTCTGTCGTGTTTTTTACCACCACAGTAAAGAAAAAGGCAAAATGTGTGGCAGGCCTTTTTGGGTTCTGGAGACAACAAAATAGCACTTCTGGGTGACCTAACCTATTTTATGGGTAACTGTAGTTTTGAGTGGGGCCTTGAACAAACCATCCTGCCAGTTGGGCCTTATGGTTAGGCAGATCCAATGGTATAGGAAGTTCATGTGGTAGAGATGTTATATGAAGCCTCTGAGGGTGAGTGCCAATAGGAGAATTACAACAAGATTCCTTGGTTTTTGAGTAAAGATTTATCTTCCTCAACCAATGTTTTCTTTTTTGTTTTGTTTTGTTTCTTTGAAAAGCAGCTCCTGCTTTGCTGCTGTACTGGTAGAGATGGAGCTCCTGACCATGGGACGTGAAGTGACTATGTGAATGATCGAACATTAACTCACCATGAACTGGTGTCATCTGATTCACCAATCCTGCAACTGGATGAGCACAACAGCAGCCCACTCCCTACAAGACTGGGTACATGGCCACAACTAAACCGAATGAGCAGGCGACTCAGACGACTATTATTACTACCTGCCCCTATTCCTTCAGCACTTCTCTCTCAACCCATATATACTGGCTTCATAAGGGGTTCCCTCTGACCAATTAATGAAAGAGAAAATGTTTAGGTCTTGTTAATTCACAAAAGGGTCTGCAGTCAGCTGGCAGTAGCTGGGCGGGAGTGGCACTGTACAAGGCCATTGCTCATTAGTGGCTCTGAATCACAATAGAAAAGGGAAATCCTTTCCTTGAGAAGAACTTCAGAAGACATGGCCTGCGGTAAGGGCATACACTGGTTCGTTGTTAGTGGCTTACGAGTTGACAGGCTGGACAAGAAAGATCGAACTGGAAAACTGGTTCAGTTTATGGAGCCAGCAGGGAGACAATAACCTGCAAATTTAGGATGCGGACTTATAGAATAAAGTATTATGCTTAAACTCAGTAACCAATATATAGTGCCATGTTTCCCAGAAGGTATGCATAGTGGAGATGAGCATGGCCCATCTATTTTTTGTATGTCTTTTTTTTTTAAGTACTGGGAGCATGTTTTCTGAATTTAGTGGAAAGCATGAAATTAACAGATCCACAAAGCTCAGTGAAGCACAGGTAGGAAAATTAGAATGAAAATCACACCAATGCATGTTATTGTCAAACTGATAAAACTAAGACAAAGAAAAACATCTTAAAAGCATTCAGAAAAAGTACACATTACACACAAGAGGGCAATTATATGAATATTTAAAGTTTTTTAATGAAAGCATAACACATACAGAAAAGTGCACAAATATAATTTTAACACAGCTTATCACAAAGTAAAGATAACTATGTAATCAACATCGACACCAATAGCTATAACACTAATATGTCCCCTTCTTAGTCATTATTCTTTCTTCCCAAAGGTAATCACTTTCTCAAATTCTAACACCAAAGATTAGGTTTGCCAATAGTTAACTTTTATATAAATTGAATACATAATGTATTCTTTTGTATCTGGCTTCCTTTGTTTAACATTGTGAGGTTCATCTCTCTGCCCCCTCTCTCTCTCCCTCCCTCGCTCCCTCCGTCCCTCCCTCTCTCAAAAATAAATAAATAAATAAACACTTAAAAAAATCTTTAAAAGAAAACATTGTGAGGTTCATCCATGTTGTTACCTGGATCAGTTGTTCATTCATTTTCATTGCATAAAAGGAATGGATATACCACATTTAATGAATATACTGACATTTATTTATCTGTTCTACTGTTGATAGACTTTGGAGATGTTTCCACTTGGGCTATTATAAGGACTGCTGCTATGAACATTCTTTTGTATGTCTTGATGTACACATGTATGCATTTTTCTTGGATTCTCTATTTAACCCACTTGAAGAATTTTTTGGACTTAGTAATTTTGGAGGTCTTGGTACTGAAGAGAGGAATGCTTCCTTATACTTCAACGAATTAGAAGTGGACACTGTTCACAGGCAGGTTCAGGCTATTTCTGTCACTAACCAAGAGAAAGAAGGGGATCACTACTGGTAGGGCGAGGGATCCGTCTTAATGGGGAAATTGCATTACTGCTATACGATGGAATAAATAAATATGACTATATATGGAATGTAACAGTATTCTCTGAGAAGCTTGTTCATATTCTCTTAGCCAATAGTCTAGTAAAAAAACTAGGGTAACCCAAAAAGGACCTCCACTAGGGCTCATCTTACAAGAATGACTGTTGGGAGTACCCCACCTGGTCAAGAATCCCGTCCAGGTGAGGTGCAAGCAAAATGCGAGAGAAACCAAGGATGGATGGGAAATGAATGGGGCACCTGGGTGACTCAGTTGGTTAAGCAACTGATTTCACCTCAGATGCTCATGGTTGTGGGTTTGAGCCCCATGTTAGGCTCTGTGCTGACAGCATGGAGCCTGCTTCAGATTCTCTGTCTCCCTCTCTCTGTCCAGCTGTTCATGCATGCACGCCCTCCCTCTCTCTCTCAAAAATAAACATTTTAAAAAAGCTGAAAAAAAAGAAAAAAGAATGGATGGTGAAAGAAAACAGCTATGTTTATGAATCTAGGCCTCATGACCAGCTTAAAAAAACAGGTTTTAAGAGCCTGTGATTATGTTTTGTAACTTGTTTCTTTTCTCCCCTACCATATATGAAGAATTCTAGGGTGGCAAATGTTTACGGTTCCAGAGCTGAATTCCACCACCCCATGATGATTTTGCAGCTGATGGGAGGAGTTGCTTAGTGGAAAAGAGTGAGTTGAGCATGTCTATTCCTCCTGGCTCCCTCCACTAGAGGTTACCTTGAATTAGATTTATACTTTGACCACAGGTCATTGCCCCTCTCACAGTGAACTCTTCACAATTCTCTCTCCCTCCAGATTCTGATTAATTTCTTCTTCTCTCTCTTGGAGCCAGAATATTGTTGTAATTCTCTCATACCCTACACACACATTTGTAATTAGTCCCTTTGTAAATAAACCTTTAAATGATCCTGAGTGTACCATTTGTTTCCTATTAGGACTCTTGGATACATGAACTTTTTTTTTTTTTTTTAATTAAATAGGCTCCATGCCCAGCATGGGGCTTGAATTCAACAACCATGAGATTGGGAGTCATATGTTCTACTGACTGAGCCAGCCAGGTGCCCCTGGACACATGAATTTTTTATTTCTTGAATTGCTTCTTGCCAAATCTACTTGGATTTAGCATAGCTGCACCGTCCTTTTTAGTTTACCTTTTTACTTTAAGCTTTTCTGCATTCTCATATTTGTCTCTTTAAAACAGGTTAAAGGTGTATCTTTATAAATCCAAGTCTTTGACTTTTAATTAGGAGAATCGGTTTACATTTAGTGTAAATAGTATACATGGGCTTTAAAGCTGCCATCCTGCTGTGTTTTGTCTCACCTGTTCTTTGTTCTTTTTTCTCTCTTTGGGATTGTTCAAGTGCTTTTTTATTTCATATTTTTCTTTTGATTTATTTTTTTTATGTTCTTTTAATATTCTTAATTACTCTAGAAATTAGAATGTGCATCCTTGACTTTTAAAAGCCTAGTATAAGTACTTTATCCACTTCCTGGACAATGTGATTACCTTAGGTCACTTTAAGTCTATTTTCCTTCACCTCTCAATTACTGTGTTATTATATTTTAAACCCGTATGTTTTTAACATTATGAAATATTAGCATTGTTTTGTAAAGTTACTATTTACTAGGATTTACCTATATATTTTTCCTTTTCATTGCTCTTCATCTCTTCCAGAATGCAAGAGTGGCCATCTGAGATCATTTCTCTCTGCCCACTCTTTCTCCAAGGCAGAAATGCTGGTGTCAAATTCTGTTTCTGTTTGAGAATATCTTTATTTTGCCTCAATATTTGAGAGTTAACATTGTTTGAATGTAAATTCTAAGTTGATGATATTTTCCTTTGGTACTCTAAAGATAGCATCATTTTGGTTGCAAAGCAGCTTTCTTACTGTCAGTTGTTTGATAAAGTAATTTGTCTTTTTCCTCTGGGTGCTTAAATTTTTCCTCTGGTTTTCAGCAATTTTATGATGATGTGCTTAGGTGTGATTTTCCTTGCCTTTTTCTTGCTTAAGGTTTATAGTGCCGCTTGAATCTGAGGTGTGATGCCTTTTACTTATTTTAGACATCTCTTAAAGTATCACTTTTTTATGATCTCATTCCTCTCTTTTTGGGTCTTAACTATAACTGTATTAGACTTTTTAAAATTCTATGCCATAAAGTCTCTTCCACTTTTAAAAAATTTTTTACACATTTTCATCCTTTTGTCTCTGTAAATCTATCTGCAAATTTTCTTCTGAACTTTTGCCCAATTCCCTAATTTTGTCCTCAACTCCATATGATGGACTACTAAGTCCATCCACTGGGTTTCTAATTTGTTATGTCCTTCAACAATAAAATTTCCATTTGTGTTTCCAGTCTTCACACACATTCTTACTCGTTCTTATATTTTAAGTTCTTGAGCATTTTAAACATAGTATTTTAAAGTCTTTTTGTTTCATAATCCCTGTGGGTTTTGTTTCTATGATCTATTGCTTCTCTGGTTTTGTCATATCTTCTCATATACCCAATTATTTTTTATGTGTGTTGGATATTATATATAAAGTATTGCAGACGTTTTTGTTTTGTCTTATTTTGTTTTTAACAGAAAGAGATAGAGTGTGAGTGGGGGAGAGGGGCAGAGGGAGAGAATCTTAAGCAGGCTCCATGGTCAGGTGTAGAGTCCGACAGAGGGCTGAATCCCATGATACTGGGATCATGACCTGAGCTGAAATCAAGAGTCAGATGCTCAACCAATTGAGTCACTCAGGCACCCTTGCAGAGGTATTTTGAGGCTCTAAATAGTATTACTTTTCTGTAGAGGGGTTTCTTTATCTTCTATTGGGCAGCTCAATGGGGCCATTAGCCGACTCAGGTCACCACAGTCCAGTTAGGGCCAGAGTTCAGTCCCTGCCAGTTCCGATCTGTTTTCAGTTAACTTTGACTACTAGGGTACAGCCCTTCAGGATCTCAGCTGAAAGACCTGAGGTGTTTATCTCTTCCTTGGTGAGCCCTAAACTCCAATTTTTCAACCTCCCTGTCCCCTCGTGGGTCTGTGAATTTGCAAAAACCTGTGTTCATCTTCTCAGTTGCTTTTGATAGTCAGATGCCTCTAGCAGAAAGGGAGCCCTAAATGCTCAAGCATCTCTCCAATGTGTCTCCCTCTCCTAGATCTTGGCTCTGCAGTCTTCACCAATTTGGGAGCTTTTCAGTGCCTTTAAAGAAATGTGATTTTGTTTTTCTTGGCCCACTTTTCTAGTTGCTACTTGTTCTCAGCTAAAGCATAATCAAAGCCCCACCTAGTTCTTTATTAGAAGTGGAACTGCAGGGGCACCTGGGTGGCTTGGTTGGTTAAGCGTCCGACTTCAGCTCAGGTCATGATCTCACGGTTTGTGGGTTCGAGCCCCGCGTCAGGCTCTGTGCTGACAGTTCAGAGCCTGGAGCCTGCTTTGATTCTGTGTCTCCCGCTCTCTCTGCCCCTCCCCTGCTCATGCTCTCTCTCTTTCTCTCAAAAATAACCAAACATTTAAAAAAGCTATAATAAGTTAATACTTAAAAAAAAAAAAGTGGAACTGCAGAGGACTCATTTTTTTTTTAAGTAATCTCTACACCCAGTGTGAGGCTCAGACTCACAACCCCAAGGTCAAGAGTCGTATGCTCCACCAACTGAGCCAACCAGACACACTAAAGACTCATTTTTAATGACAGAAATTTTACTGGATGCCCCTGCTCGCTCTCTATCAAAACACACAAGGTAGTAGTCATACATATTTAGCATACAAACTATAAATAAATATATAAGAAAATAGACATATTATTATGTCCAAGTCTCCTATAATAACTGTTACTCAGGGATTTGTAACTCAAGGAAGGGAAACACTGCTAGAGGCAAAGGCATAGTCTCAGGAAAGTTAAAAGGATATTTGAAGGAACATGAGCCCAGTGTGATTAGAGATTTGATAGATGAAAGGAGAGATAAAGTTCTGATTTTTATTCTCTATATAATAGGAAGCCATTGGAAATTATTGTGATATCTTTAAAAAAATTTTTAATGTTTACTTTTGAGGGAGAGACACAGAGTGTGAGCAGGGTAGGGTCAGAGAGAGAGGAAGACACAGAATCTGAAGCAGGCTCCAGGCTCTGAGCTGTCAGCACAGAGCCCAATGTAGGGCTCGAACTCATGAACCACAAGATCATGACCTGAGCTGACTTTGGATGCTTAACCGACTGAGCCACCCAGGTCCCCTGTTGTGGTATCTTTTAATAAAAACTGTGTTTAGGGGTGCCTGGGTGGCTCAGTCAGTTAGGTGTCCAACTTTGGCTCACATCATTATCTCAGGACTCGTGAGTTGAGCCCTGCATCAGGCTCTGTGCTGATAGCTCAGAGCCTGGAGACTGCTTTAGATTCTGTGTGTGTCTCTCTCTGCCCCTCCCCCACTCGTGCTATCTCAAAAATAACATTAAAAAAATTTAAAAGACTGTGTTTAATCTGATAGTGATGTGCAAGATAGACTGAAGAAGTAAGAATACAGGCAGAGAAACGTACTAGGAATCCTTAGTAATGGACCAAATATGAGCTGTTGATGAGAGACATCATGATGTAATGAAAAGAATGTTGACATTAGAATCACAGGACTTGTAATTACTGGGCCTGTCAATTTGGGTAAGTCATTTAACCTGTCTGATTCTGCTTATTTACATGTCGGTCACCTTGGAGGCCTTTAATAGAATGATGAAATGTTAATAACTTTTCCTTAACTCACAGAGTGGTTATACAAAAATGATGATGACAAAAGTCTTTTTAAATGCATATTATAAAACTTAGTGTAATATGCATCTAAAGATCTAAAGAAATAAAAATGGAGACTGCTAAGAGAAGAATGAAGGAAGATTATTCAAGTATAGTGAATCCTGGTGACTAGAAAATGGAATCACTTACAAAGTCAGTCAAAAGAGGAACTGATGGAGGGCCTGGGTGGCTCAGTCGATTAGGCATCTGACTCTTAATCTCAGCTCAGGCTGTAATCTGTTCGTGGGATCAAGCCCTATGTCGGGCTCTGTGCTGACAGTGAGGAGCCTTCTTGGGATTCTCTCTCTCTCTCTCTCTCTCTCTCTCTCTCTGTCCCTCTACACTCCTTCCTCTCTCTAAGTAAATACACTTAAGAAAAAAAAAAGAATGGATTTTGGAAACCGGGGCAAGGGTTAGGGAGAAAATAGTGATTTATTTCATTTTAACTGTGGAAATGTTCAGCAGGCAGTTCTCTATTGTATGTATTAATTTCATATATTCTTAGTTTCATGTGAGATTACTCAATTTTCTTTATAAAATTTTAAGTTTCAAGAGAGAGAAAGAAGTTATCTCCTTGGGAATATGTATTTCCTCTTTTTTTTTAAGTTTATGTATTTATTTTGGGAGAGAAGAGAGCACGAACAGTGGAGGGACAGAAAGAGGGAGAGAGAATCCTAAACAGACTCCACACTGACAGAGCCAGAACCCTAGGCAGGGCACAAATTCAGGAACCCTGAGATCATGACCCCAGCCAAAATCAAGAGTCACACGCTTAACCGACTGAGCCACCCAGATACCCCTTTGCCTCCTCATTTTTAATTTAAAAAATAAAGCCTGTACCTGCTGGTTTGATAAAAGTTCCATTTATTTTCATCCAGTTTATTAGTAAAGTGGTTACATGGGGCATTGACTGGTTTAAGGATTATTTGTTCCTTCCAATTTAATGCCAAACTGCTGTTATTCGATGTGCATCACTCTAAATATTTATCACTGTTAGTACCTTACTAAAATCCACGCAAACACTTCAACCTCTATTTGAATTTCATGTGAGACATAACAAGTGTCTTACTGGAAGTCATAGGCATGCTATGTTCGTTTCTTTTATATTTTAAATGTATATGCCTTTAATTCAGACCATGAACTTTAAGATGGTTTCTTTTCCTTTTGAAATCCTTCGTTTCTCCTAGTTGTTTTTAAAATTAAATTGCAGTGGACACTCAACCATAGCAGTAGCTCTATGTTTTGCCCCAAGAATTTGTCCCCCATGATTTACTTGATTATCTCTGGATTGCTGTAGTATGTTACTCAGTCTGTAACTTTACATTTCCAGTAACGTCCAGCATCTTCAGTAAGTTTAGACTTAAAAAAAAGTGCTTTGACCACATTAGAAAGCTGATTGGGGGTTTAGACCAAACATTCCTCTTATATCCTCATTTGTTCCTTCTCATTTTTGTCTAGTGTCCCCTATTCTTACACGAATAGAAATTTGGTTATACAGGGCTGTTTGCCTTTCCTGCTTTTTTGCCCATTACAGTTATCTGTATTCAACAGCCCTTCTAGTTCTACTTCAAATAAGATATTTTGTATTTTCACAAAAATAATGTATTAGCATCCTCTTTTATCCAATAGATTTTGGGATTCCCAACTTTAGGTTACCTGGAAGTGAAAACAACAACAACAACAACTGAGCAGCAAGGAACATCAGTATTGTAAGCTTTATTCTGCAGCAAAAATAATGTATCTGTTCTTGAGGAATTAAGTGTTTCACAAAGGTGAGTTCTCCATGTGACTAAAGCTTCAATTACTCATCATGGACGTTAACTCAGTGCAGTATGAAAGTCCTTGTCATTACTGGTGTCCTGGTAAGTATTTGACAACTAGCTCACCAGGAAAAAAAAAGTTTGACTGTGGTGTTTGCAAATTTCTTGGGGTAAATACTCCCACCGTGGCTCATTTCAAGCTACCACAGGACATCACAGAACAGAGAATTGGAGGAAGGTGTATATTATCAAACTATAATATTTCTATAATATGGCTATGATTGCCATAACTACAAAAACATGGATAATAGTAAAATGAAGTGAGTTTTGAGTATTTATTCTTCTTCTATATTGGATTTTAACATAATTGTCGGCTTATATAATTAGTTTTTAATAAAGGCTGTGTTTAACAGTTTGTAAAATTTCTAAAAATGTTTACATTGGCACTCCTAAAGCAGTATAAGCCAGCTCTAGCATATACTGCTGCCTGCACTCTTAGTTTTGGAAGTGACTCAGGCAATAGCTAATATGAGTTGAGTCCTTCCTGCCTTTTTCATATTCCTCCATGTATATGTTACCTTGTTAATGACTTTATTACATTTTAAAAATCTTCTAAGGCTGCTATGTTTGTCACCTGTAAATAAATACAAACAAAAGGAACTCCATAAACAATGGGAAAAAATATAGAGACATTTCCTCAGGGAAGAAATATAGATAACAAAGCAGCATGTGAAAAGATGCTGAACGTCATTAGTCACTAGGTAAATGCAAATTAAAATAACAATGAGATATACCACTACATACCTATTAGAATGGCTGATGAAAAACACTGGTCTTAATAACAAGTCAGGAGGAATTGGAATTCTCGTACACAGCTAGTGAGAATGTAAAATGGTACAACCACTTGGAAAACAGCTTGGCAGTTTCTTAAAAAGGTATATGTATACCTGTCATGATCTAGCTATTCCATTCCTACCTATTTACCAAAAAGAAAACCTGTGTCCATACCACCACTTCTTATTTGTTAAAGACAAAAACTGGAAACAACCAAAATGTCCACTGATGGGTGAATGGATATAGAAATTGTGGCATATCCAAATACTACTAAGCAATAAAAAAAAAAAAAAGAACTAATGAGTGACAAAACATAGGTTAAGTCTCAATTATGCTGAGTGAAAAAAGTCACAGAGGGCATACTGTTTGTTCTATTTAAATAAAATTGTAGAAAGTGCAAACTAAACTACAGGACAGAAAACTGATCATTGTCTTCAAGTGGATGCAAGGAAGAGGGGTTGGGTTGGGGGAACAGAAAGGGTTTACAAAGGACTACACAGACACTTCTAGTGAAGCATATGTTTATTATCTTGGTTTTGGTGATTGTTTCAATGGGTGTATACATATATCAAGTTACAAATTGTGTATTTTAAATATATGCAGTGTATGTCCATTATATTTCAATAAAGCTATAAAAAATTTTAAACTGTGGTCTGGCCAATGGAGATGAGGAAAAGGCAAATGCTTGTGCTGGACAACACACTTCCATCTTTCAGAGTAAAAACTATAGGTTCTTTGTGCAAGCCCTGACCACATTGCTGTGCAAGCCACAGTTGCTCATTGCTGGCTTATACAGAGATGTCAAGCAAGTGAAATGCTTCTGGTTTTATCACATGTCTGCCGTTAGGCCAGATTCTCTCCATCTTTATACTTCCCTCTACTGTATTTCATATTGTTTCTCATAACTATTATAATGAGGCTTTGGTATTAATATTTATTAAACAATTAGTTTTTCAGATTCTGTTTAGTGAACACTAGGGATACTCACAGAACCATCTGAGGTGTACTGAGTGGGTGTGGGGATTGGAGATAGAGGGAAAGTGATAAAGATTCTCAGTGGGCAAGGCTTCAGCCTCTAACTCAGGCAGCTTTGTTTTATAGACTTCAGGGCTCCTGGGGGGAAAAAGTATGAAACTCACCTCTTAGGTTTTCTACAAGCCAAGCCCAGAAGCTAATGCATAGCATTTGCTCTGTAAATATCTGCCAAATGGATCTTGATTAAATTTAAAATGCTTCTTTCATGGCATGCCTTGGTGGCTCTCGGTCGCTTATGTGTCCGAATTCGGTTCAGGTACTGACCTCATGGTTTGTGGGTTCGAGCCCCGCGTGGGGCTCTGTGCTGACAGCTCAGAGCCTAGGTTCTTCTCAGATTCTGTGCCTCCCTCCCTCTCTCTCTCTCTACCTTTTCCCCACATGTGCTCTCTCTTCCTCAAAAATAAATACTTAAAAGAATATAAGTAAAATGCTGCTCTCACTTCTTTCTGCACTCCCTCTCTCATGTGGCATATAAACTTTTATTCTGTCATCTGAGTTTCTCAAGATGGAAGTATTAATTTTTGAGAATTGCTGTTGATTTGACACTAAGAAAGGTACTAATTGCAAGGAAGATAGAAGAGTAGAAGGATCCTGAGTTCACCTCCACCCCCGACCCCTGCCAGACACACCTGCACTACAACTACATTTAATACGACCTGAAGACTAACAGAACAGCTTTTCTACAGCTACGGATATAAAGAAAAAGCCACATTCGGAAGAGTGGGGGGGGCAGAGTCAGTCAAGAACCAAAACCCCTGGCCTGGCAACCCACAAGCAGGAGGAATATCCTAGGAGTGGAGGTCCTCTTTGAGAAGCAAAGGAATCAGGCTCCACCTCTGGCAGTAGGGACCTGCGCAGGGAAGATAAATCCTCATAAAATCTGCCTTTGAAGATCAGTAGGAGCCTGTTTCAGATTCTGTGCCCCCCCACCCCCCGCTCCTCCCTCGCTTGCACTCTCTCTCAAAAATAAACATTAGGGGCCCCTGGGTGGCTCAGTTGAGCGGCCGACTTCAGCTCAGGTCATGATCTCACGGTCTGTTGAGTTCAAGCCCTGCATCAGGCTCTGTGCTGATGGCTCACAGAGCCTGGAGCCTGCTTCGGATTCTGTGTCTCCCTTTCTCTCTGCCCCTCCCTTGCTCATGCTCTGTCTCTATGTCTCTCAAAAATAAAGTAAAAATGTTAAAAAAAAAAAAACATTAAAAAATTTAACAAAATAAAAAGATCAGTAGGGCTTACCTTAACTCTAAGAGGAGAAGGCAGTAAGAAACCAAGACTCCACTGAAAGCCAGAGCACTAAATCATTTGGTCTGAGACCCAGCACAGAGGCAGCAGTTTGGAAAGTACCTGGGTTATACATGAGGGAAATCTAATTTTAGAGTGTTCTGGAGGGGCAGGACAGTGCTGGTGGGCACCATTTTTCTTGCCCTCTTTCAGCTTAGCTGGACAGATGCTTGTGAGAGCCAGTTCTGAAACTCTTCATCTGTCCTGATAGCACTACTTGCTTGCTGTACCCCAGTGTTTCCCTACAGACCGTCCAGCCCAATTTGCACCATACCTGGCAAGCAACTTCAGTTTTTTGGTGTTTTTTGGTTTTTGGTTTTTTTAGATTTTATTTGGGTAATCTCTACACCCAACATGGGAGTTGAACTTACAACCTAGATAGAGTCTTATGCTCCACCGACTACCAGTGCAACTCCTGCCTCAGGGAGGTGGAGTGCTAGCCCCACCCACCAGCATGCCCACCAAAGTTGGAGCTGAGACTCAGCCTTCTACACTGGGAACTAACCCTATCCAGCAGCACACCCACTACAGCCAGATCTCATAGCTGCACAGGGGTCCAGCCCTGCCCGCGAGTACTCCCATAGTATTCATGGCTAATCACTGCAGTCAGCCAGTCTGGAGGCCAGACCTGCCCACCAGCATGCCTGCAACAGTCATGCCAAGTCACAACAGGAGGGTGAATGCAGTCCACACAGGGGACATCCTTGGATTACCTGGTTCTGGTAACCAGAAAGGACTTTGCTACTGGACCCCATGGGACACCTTCAACATAAGCCCACTACTTTCAAAATCAGGAGACTGAGGAATATGTTCCAAACAACAGAATAAGACAAAACCTCAAAGAGAACTAAACAAAATGGAGATAAGGAATCTGATAAAGAGTTCAAAATAATGCTCATAAAGATGCTAACCAGATTTGAGAGAAGCATATGAGCTCAGTGAGAACTTGAACAAAAAGATTTAAAAAGTCTATCAGAGCTAAAGAATACAGTAAGTGAAATGGAAAATACACTAGAGGGAATCAACAGCAGGTTAAAGAATATGGAAAACTGGACCAGTGATCTGGGAGAAAGAGTAATGTAACGGAAAGCACCCAAACCAAACAGTAAAAACAAAAAAAGATTTAAGAAAAAAAAAAAAAAGATAGGTTAATGGACTTCTGGGATAACATCAAGCATACTAACATTCATATTATAGGGGTCCCAGAAAAAGAGAAAGGGGCAGAAAATTTATTTGAGGAAACAAGAGCTGAACACCTCCATAAGTTTAAAGGGGATGAAAACAAGACACCCAGGTCTAGGCTACACAGAGAACCCCAAACAAGTGAGCCCAAGGCAGTCCACACCAAGACACATAATTAAAATGTCCAAAATTTGGGGCATGTGAGTGGCTCAGTAAGTTAAGCATCCGACTCTTGATGTCAGCTCAGATCATGATCTCACAGTCATGAGACTGAGCCCTGCACTGGGCTCCATGCTAGCATGGAGCCTGCTTAATATTCTCTGTCTCCCTCTCTATCTCTCGCCTGCTCAGGCACATGCGTGCACTCTCAAATAAACAAATAAAATGTCCAAAATTAAAGATAAAAAGAGACTCTTAAAAGCACTAGAGAAAAGCAAGTAGTTACATACCAGGGAAACCTCATAAGACTATTACTTGGTTTGTCAGCAGAAATTTGCAGGCCAGAAGGGAGTGGCACTATATATTCAAAGTGCTCACAAGAAAAAGCCTATACCAAGAAGACTACTGGGCAAGGTTATCATTCAGAATTGAAGGAGAGATAAAGAGTTTCTCAGATAAACAAAAGTTAAAGTTCACCACCACTAAACCAGCCTTACGAGAAATGTTAAAGGGAATTCCGTAAGCAAAAAAAGGCCACAACTAGAACATTATAAAAGGAAAAAATTCTACTTGTAAAAGCAAACACACACTAATGGTACTAGATCAATTATAAAGAGCTGGGTCTTTGAAATAATAAAACTGATAAACCTTTAGTCAGACTCATCAAGAAAAAAGAAAGAACTCAAATAATATCAGAAACAAAGGGAATGTTTCAACTAACACCACAGAAATACAAAGATTGGGACTACTATGAAAAATTATATGCCAACAAACTGGACAACCTAGAATAAAAGGATAAATTCCTAGAAACATACAATCTCCTGAGAGTGAATCAGGAAGAAGAGAAAATCTGATTACTACTAACGAAATGGAATCAGTAATCGAAAAACTCCCAACGAACAAAAGTCCAGGACCAAGATGGCTTCACAGGTGAATTCTACCAAACATTTAAAGTTTGTTTATTTATTTTGAAAGAGAGAAAGAGAGCACATATGCACATGTGTATACAAGTGGGGAAGGGGCAGAGAGAGAGAGGGAGAGAAAGAATCCCAACCAGATTCTGCTCTGTCAGCACAGAGCCGGATGTGGGGCCTGAACTAATTAACAGTGAGATCATGACCTGAGCCAAAACCAAGAGTCAGATGCTTAACCGACTGAGCCACCCAGGCACTCTGAATTCTACATTTAAAGAACTGATGCCTATCCTTCTCAACTATTCCAAAATACAGATGAGAATGGAATTCTTCCAAATTTATTCTGTGAAGCCACAATTATCCTGGTATCAAAACCAAAGACACTATAAAAAAAGAAAAGTACAGACCAGGATCCCTAATGAACATAGATGCAAAAATCCTCAACAAAATTTAACAAACCAAATTCAACAATATGTTAAAAGGATCATTCACCACAATCAAGTAGGATTTATTTTGGGGGTTGCAGGTTCAATATACCTTCAAATCAATCAACATGATACAACACTAACAATATGAAGGATAAAAATTATGATCATCTCAAAAAATGCAGAAAAAGCCCTAGACAAAACTCAACATCTATTCATCATAAAAAGTCTCAACAAAGTGGGTTTAGAGAGAACACACATCAAAAAAATAAATGCCATATTGGACAAATCCATATCTAACATCATACTCAGTAGTGAAAGGCTAAAGCATTCCTCTAAGGTCAGGAACAAGACCAAGGATGTCCTCTCTCACCACATTTATTCAACATAGTACTACAAAGTCCTAGCCACAGCAATCAGATAATAAAAAGAAATAAAAGGTATTCAAATTGGTAAGGAAGAAGTAAAACTTTCACTATTTGCAGATAACATGATCCCACATAGAGAAAACCCTAAAGACTCCACCAAAACACTATTAGAACTAAAGAATGGAGTCATTAAAGTTGCTGGATACAGAACCAATAGACAGAAATCTGTCACATTCCTATACACTAATTACAAACTATGAGAAAGACAAATTAAGAAAATAATCCCACTGACAACTGCACCAAAAAAGAATAAAATACCTATGAATAAATTTAACCAAGGAGGTAAAAGAAGTATACTCTGCAAACTACAAGACATAAATGAAAGAAAACTGAATAAGACACAAATAAATTGAAAGATGTTCTGTGCTCATGGATTAGAATAATTAATATTGTTAAAATGTCCATTATATCCAAAGCAACCTACAGATTCAATGCAATCCCTCTCAAAATACCAATAGTATTTTTTTACAGAACTACAACAAATAATCCTTAAATTTGGGTGTAACCACAAAAGACCTCAAATAGCCAATGTAATCTTGAGAAAAAAGAACAAAGCCAGAGGTATCACAATCCCAGATTTCAAACTGTACTACAAAGCTATAATAATCAAAAGAATATGGTACTGGCACAAAAACGAACACAGAGATCAATAGAGGGGAACCGAGCCCTAAAATAAATCCACACTTATATGGTCAATTAATCTACAACAAAGGAGGCAAAAATAGTCTCTTCAATAAATGGTGTTGGGAAAACTGGACAGTTAAATGCAAAAGAATGGAACTGGACCACTTTCTTACATAATACACAAAAATAATGCAAAATGGATTAAAGACCTAACATAAGACCTGAAATCATAAAACTCCTAAAAGAAACCATAGGCAGTAAACTCTTGGAATTAAGCGACATTTTTCTGGATCTATCTCCTCAGGCAAGAGAAACAAAAGCAAAAATAAACAACTTGTACTACATCAAACTAAAAAGCTATTGTACAGCAAAGGAAACCACCAAGAAGACAAAAAGGCAACTACTGAATGGGAGGAGATATTTGTAAATAACGTATCTGCTAAGGGGTTAATATCCAAAATGTATAAAGAACTCATACAATTCAACATAATAATAATAATAATAATTAAAAAAGAGGACCTGAATAGGCATTTTTCCAAAGACATACAGATGGCCAATAGACGTATGAAAAGATGTTCAACATCAATAATCAAGGAAATGCAAATCAAAACCACAGTGAGATATCAAATCACAGCTGTCAGAATGGCCAGTATCAACAAGACAAGAAATAATAAGCATTGGCAAAGATGTGGAAAAAAGGGAACTGATTTCTTTCTACAATTTTTTTAAGGATCTTTTTTTTTTTTTAGTTAATTTATTTAACTTTGAGAGAGAGACAGGTTTAGTTTTAGGTTTATGACCTTGTTGGTAGTGTGCAAGGGAGTAGGAGGTGGGGGGAAAGAGAGAGAATCCCAAGCAGGTTCCACACTGCCAACTCAGAGCCTGATGTGGGACTCAAACTCAAGAATCTCAAGATCATGACCTGAGCTGAAACTATGAGTCGGACAAGTCGGACACTTAACTGACAGAGCCACCCAGGCACCACAGGGAACCAGTTATTTGATGGGAATGTAAATTGGTACAGCAACAATGGAAAACAGTATGGAGATTTTTCCAGAAATTAAAAATAGAAATACCATATATTCAGTAATTCCTCTTCTGGGTATTTACTAAAAAAAATAAAAACAATAATTTGAAAAGAGTACACAACCCTGTGTTTATTGTAGCATTATATACAATAGCTAAGATATGGAAGCAACTTGAGTGCTCAGAAGATGAATGGATAAAGCCCTCCTTGCAATGAAGGTGCGAAAACTGAGTATTAATGGTCAAATTCCTGCCTCTTTCCACTTAAAATTCTCCTCATTTTTACTCATTCTAATCTTCTTCCCTCTAGTGTCTAATGTTTACCCATTGTTCAAAATCAAATACTCGATTTTTTGACCTACAGTCCCATCTTGCGAAGAAAATGACTCCATCTATTAATTTGTCTGTTCTGTATCTCATCTTTCTCAGGATTTCCTCCAGAAAATCTTTCCTATTCTAAAAAATACCCTCCTTTGACCTTAGTTACTCTAGCTAATACTCTATCTTCCAATTTCCTCTCATGGCCAAACTCTGCATATTTTCACTTTCCATTCACTTCCCAACAAGCTTAAATATAAATTATGTCAACACTACCTCAATAAAATTGAGTCATCAGTGACAAAATGTAGTTGACAAGTTCCTAACCTTTAGTATATTTAACTTTCTATACCATTTCAAACTTGATATTTTGAGTAATGGTCAAATATATTTAGAATGAATAAAGTAGGAACTGATGGAAGGAAGGGGAAAAGTTGCTCTTAAACTTGAGTACCAAAGGAATTATAAATGGCTGTAGTAGCCAGAATAATGCCTCCCCCGATCTTCTACCCCCACTGGAGATGTTTACATCCCAGCTTCCCTGGAACCTATGAATATGTTATGTTATATAGCAAGGGGGAATTAAGGCTGTGGATGGAATTAAGGTAGCTAATCATCCTGCCTTCAAGTGGGTAGATTTTCCTGGATTATCCATGTAGGCCCAATATAATCACAAAGATCATTATAAATGAAAGGAGGCAGACAAGTGTGTCAGATTGATGTGATGTGAAAAAGACTCAACCAGCCCCTTCTGGCTTTGAAGGTGAAGGGGGATCACGAGCTAAGGTGTCGACAGCCTCTAGAAGTTTGAAAGGGCAAGAAAAGAGATTCTTCCCCAGAACCTCAAGAAAGGTACCAACCCTGCTTATTCCTTGATTTTAGAACAGTAGGACCCATTTCAGACTTCTGACCTCCAAATATCTAAGACAACTTTATTTAAGCCACTAAATTTGTGCTAATTTGTTGTATCAACAGTATTACAATAACCATTTCTAATTTTCCTTTAAACTACAGTTGAATCTTGTGATTTTTTTCTACTGAGTCTGATCTGTTGAGTGGGGGCTTGGAAGTGATGATAGGAAGGAAACCAGGTTCAAACGAGAGTTCCTTATCACTGCAACTACTCTCCTGTTGACCTTCATACTGTCAGCAGCTTGCTTATAATCATATATAAATACTAACATCCTATTACCAGAATTAAAACCCTTATGAAAACTTAACAGGGTGCATACTTGCTTTAGGAAAAAAGTATAAGGAAAAAGAGAATACTGTGAGATTGTATTCTTCCCTAGTGATCAGGATAGAAAGGAAAGCTTGTTGGTCTCTGTTAAGGAGCAGTTGATAATGGCAGGGGAGAGGAATGTGGGTGACCCAATCTGGCACCAAGAAAAAAAAAAAAAAAAAGGAAAAGAAGGGGGTCCCAGAGCCAACCCAAACTATACAGTGACACCTAAGGTTAAATATAGATTCCTTGGCTACCAATCTTCAACTTCCTAAAACTTTCATCCAACCACTCAATATGATTTTACCCTCAGTCCAATTATTCTGGATCTGTTTGAGTTCTTGCCCTAAGTTATAGTAAGTAATTCCTGTTACTTGAAGGTAGGAGACTTTCTTTCTAACAAAACAAAGGTAGGATGACTCCTTTTGATGGGCAGAGATTATTCCTGCTATATCAACTTGAAACTCTATAGAGTATTTTCTCACAGTAACATAAAACATATACAGAGGTTGGATTTAGAGAATAGCCCTTTGTGGGTTGACCTGGAGACAGAATTACTTTCCTATTGCATATTGTGTTCTTAGTTCCAGAACAGGAATGAACCTTAAAATGCACCTAAGCCCTTTCTTTCTCCCTTTACTTTCACTGTATTTTTTTAAAGTTTATTTATTTTGAGAGAGAGAGAGAGAGAGAGAATGCAAGCAGGGGAGGGGCAGAGAGAGAATCCCAAGCAGGCTCCCCACTATAGCACACGCTTGAACTCCAGGCTTGAACTCACAGTGAGATCATGACCTGAGCTGAAATCACAAGTTGGACACTTAACCACCATGCCACCCAGCACCCCTTTACTTTCACTTTAAAATCAACTTATGGGGGCGCCTGAGTGGCTCAGTCAGTTGAGCAGCCGACTTCAGCACAGGTCATGATCTCACGGTCTGTGAGTTCGAGCCCCACGTCGGGCTCTGTGCTGACGGCTCAGAGCCTGGAGCCTGCTTCAGATTCTGTATCTCCCTCTCTCTCTACTCTTCCATTGCTCACACTCTGTCTCTATGTCTCTCAAAAATAAAAAAAAAAACAAAAGTTAAAAAAATTAAAAAAAAATCAACTTATGATATGTCCTACCTGCCTAGCACTTCTTGCCTTTACTCAAAGAGTCACAAAGTCAGACTCAACAAATGTGACTTTAGATGTGACAAAAAGGATTTTTATAACCTCAACACCAGTTTCTTAAGCTAGAATCTTTGAATTCTTTACCAGCTTTTTTCCATTTTGTGATTTATGTCACTAATCTATAATAATATAGTCATAGTCCAAATCACCCTGATTGCCACTTATAACTAAATACTGCGATGGGATTCCAGAGCCTGTGCTGTGTTTAAGTTTATGATCTTTTTGGTACTGTGTAATAGCACTCTTGTCTTAGGCAAATGAGAACAGAAATAGATAATAAATGCTTCTTTCTGGCCATGTGAAAGCCAAATGACACCAGTGAAAGAATTAACAAAGATCTTTTAAAGGTCTAGTAGAGAAAATTAGTCATCATATATGGAACACAACTACAGGCGAAATTTAGAAGAAACTAAACTGTGGCAGATAGTTCTGTATTTATGTTTCAAGAGGCAATTTGCAAAATGTAAAAAAAAAAAAATCCAGTAGCACATAGATAGTAATTTTATTACATTTTTCTACATTTAATGTATAAATTTTAGTTTCAAGATTCATGAAGAGGTGAGAGCATAGAGTTCATACCTAGTGTTAGCTCTTAAACTTAGTTTATTACAATGTTATAGGTTATTATAATATTTTTATTTCATTATAACATTCTAATAAAAATAACTGGAGGAAACTCAAAAATGTTTTTTTCTTACAGTAAGCTCTGCCCAGTAAATACACTAAATGTACCATGGATCCTTAGTCAAGTACTCTATTTTAGGTCTTTCCCACAATCATATATCATCTAATAGCATCCCAAGTGGTCTCTTTGCCTCTAGTCTCCACCCCATTGCACACTTTAGTTACATCTTTCACATTGCTATCGTAGTTATCTTTTTGTGATTAAAATCTGACCAAGACTTTTTTATGTTAAAATTCAATTCTCCCATCCCATACCCTTCAGAATAAAATCTGAACTCATTACCATGGTATGTTAAGGCACTCAATATATCAAGCCTTATCTTTCAACTGTTTTGTCTCTTCTCATTCATTCTTTCCTCTGCCTTCCCCAACCCCCCTAACTGCAGTCAAAGTACTTGCCAAACTTGCAGTTTCCAAAACTTACCAGGTCAAGTTCTCTGAGACTTTGCATTGTTCCCTCTATCTAGGTGGCTTCCTCTTCCTGCCCCTCCCAACTATGCTTTTCGTTCATTTCTTTAAAAATTCTCTTCCATATAGAAATTTTCCCTGAGCGCCCCCAGTTAAATTAGGTACATTAAAATTGCTCTATGCATGCATTTATGTCATCACATTATGGTGTCTGATCCTTAATGGTTTCCCTAACAAAAACTTTCATCCAGGTGACATCTGGATCTTCCATCTATGTATCTTCAGCATCTAGCTCAAATGCCTTGCATACAATAGGCATTCAATATATTTTTAAAAGTTAACGGAAGGGGCGCCTGGGTGGCTCAGTTGGTTGAGCGTAGGACTTCGGCTCAAGTCATGATCTCGCCGTTCCCGAGTTCAAGCCCCGCATCGGGCTCTGTGCTGACAGAGACTGTCTCAGATTCTGTGTCTCCCTCTCTGTCTGTGCCTCTCCCCTGCTCATGCTGTCTCTCTCTCTCAAAAATAAACATTAAAAAAATTTAAAAAAAAAGTTAACGGAAGATGGGAGTGATTATATCAACAGATCTCTATTACATTAACATTGTTAAGCCTAAACCTTCACTTAGGGAGAAACCTCCCCATTTGGCCCAGTCAGATCCAAATATCGCTGACTGACAAACTATAGGAGTCTCAGTTTTGCCTCAACCTCCATCAAAAGCAGTCCTATATTATAAGTGGATGTTTTGTAAAGCTGTAAATAAGGCTTTTTGGAAGGCAGAATGCACTATCATGTGAACAATGTTACAGTGACTAAATTTCAAGCTCACAAGTACAAAAATGGCAATGAAGTTGTATAAAACTGAACCACCATAGTGGTGGTGGCCAGAATTCTGAGCTCTAGGGCAGGAGATCTTACAGTGCTTGAGAAAAGAGAAGGAAGAAAAAAAAAATCCTCCTTGATTCTTGTTGCCTTAAGAATAGTTTTAATTTGCCTTTGACATTTTTCTCAAATGTCCCACTTTCTTTCTGCACATCTCTCCACGTAGTCTCCAATGTGCTTACCTTTTGTCCTTAATTATAACCCTATCTAAGCCAGGAGTAGGCATTTAGCCTTACCCCTAAAAGGCTCCAGAGTAATCTTCTTTTCTCATTATTGCAGAACATAAAGAAGAAAAAGCTAAATTCACACAAATTTGTG
This sequence comes from Paguma larvata, assembly GCA_030068075.1. Lineage (NCBI taxonomy): Eukaryota > Metazoa > Chordata > Mammalia > Carnivora > Viverridae > Paguma > Paguma larvata. The sequence continues at coordinate 113,375,312 of CM057823.1, forward strand.
AAATGGAATGATAAAATATGTGGCCTTTGTGTCTGGGTTTTTTCACTTAACAGAATATTTTCAAGCTTCAAGATACATGTTGAAGCATGTATCAGTATTTTGTTCTTTTTTTTAAATGTTTTTATTTTTGAGAGAGAGAGAGAGCATGCGCAAATGGGGGAGAGGTAGAGAGAGAGAGAATCTGAACCAGGCTCCAGGCTCTAAGCTGTCAGCACAGAGCCGAAAGGGGAGCTCGAACTCACAAACTGTGAGATCATGACCTGATGCTGAAGTCAGATGCTTAACCAACTGAGCCATCCAAGCGCCCCTGTTCTTATTAACTAATACTATTCCATCGCAAGGATATACCACATTTTATTTACCCATTTATCAGCTGATGGACATTTGGTTGCATCTACTTTTTAGTTATTATAATGTTACTCTGAAGATTCATGTATACAAGTTTTATGTGAAAACACTCAAATATATTTTTAGCTCAAACATTTGTGCATGGTTCACTATGTACCAAACACCATCTTTAAAAAAAAATTTTTTTTAACGTTTATTTATATTTGAGAGAGACAAAGAGAGAGACAGTGCATGAGTGGGGTAGGGACAGAAAGACGGAGACAGAATCTGAAGCAGGCTCCTGCTTCAGGAGGTGAGCACAGAATCTGACACAGGGCTCAAACTCACGGACCACAAGATCATGATCTGAGCCGAAGTCGGACAGTTAACTGACTGAGCCACCCAGGCACTCCAAACACCATCTTAATTTAAGGTCAAAATGATGTTCTTAGCATAAAATACAGTTTCCTAAACCACATCAACTTGTCTTGATCATAAAATGAAATTTTGAACTGGCAAAGTATAGAAACGAGTAATATAATTTTTATGCGAACAATATGAAATAACATTTGGTTGACCTGCTCTCCAAATTACCTATTCCAAGCAGAATATGTAAACATACATTCTGAATATAAAATCTGGACCACAGCATTTATAATTTAATTCAACTAGTAAAATGCCATACACTGTGTTAGAGCCAGTATCCCTAGCAAGTTATAAAATTCCAAGATAAAGTTACAAAAATCTGAAAATGCAGACTCAATATTAATAAACATAAGCATATGTACCAATCTATGTTAACTATATTTATTCACACATAAATTTTAATTAACCCTGGTACTCAGGTTTTTATAATTTTGTGGCTTCACTGATAAATTCACATCTTAGTTTTGGGGTGATAGTGGGGTTCAGAGCTGACAACCAAGAAAGAATTCTTGAAGATGTCTTTAGTGCAAAAAGGTGATTTTATTAAAGCACAGGAACAGGGCAGAAAGAGCTGCACTGGGATTGTGAAGAGTGACTGGTTATGTACTTTCAGATTAGGAGGGGGTTAGTGACAGCAGTAAGTCTCTATGGGATTTTGGAAGCAAGGTTTCCAGGACCTTGAGGGGCTAGCTGTTGTTAGGAAAACATCATTTGTTACTGTTTAGTAAAACCTCAGTCATGAGACCCTTCAGATGTATATCAGGGGCCATATGCTTGGAGTATAATTGCCAACATATAGTTGGGGGTTAAAGATAAATGAGGGTTTGCAAAGGAATTTTTATGTGTTTGAGGAGACTCACAGGATCCTGGGGGGCGGGGGAGGGCGCGGGGAGGGTGGTCAGAATAATGTTAAGCCAAGTTTCCTTTTGCCCCTAGCAAAGTGTTATCATCCAGGCAGCTGATTTCCCAGAGGGAGGTCACTCTGCCTGTTTCAAGGACTTGTCAGTGGGCTGTAGGCAGTAAGGGAATTTAAGTTTTCATTTTCCTTTGTTTCCCACAGCACCATGGCAAGCACTTAAACCCCCTTACATCTGGATGAGGGTGATATTAGAGCTCCAAGAAATGGAGTCTATAGGTTTCTGGAGATTAGACTATGGATAAGATTGTCTTTTCCTTGCGGTTTATCAAATTATCCATATACTGAAGGAGATTCCAGTCCTGCATGACTGTGATCTGTATCAGTCAACCACTTGCTTTCCAAGGAATATCGCACATATCTCACCTGGTGGCATGGTGGGGAGGGGGGGTGCTATTAGCCTGTACTTTACCCTCAGCTTACCCCACAGTCCCTCATCATTAGGACTTTGACACACTTTTATTAGTTATTACTTATTTCATGTTTACTTTTATACTAATATTCTTGATCCTTCGTATTTTTCTTATGTTGTAGAAGACCTGATCTACCATAATTAGAAAGTTCTTGAGACTTCAATATAATATTCACTAAGAAGAATTTTTTAAAGCTCATCTTTTCAACAATTTTGTATTAATTTTTTAAGATTAATTTTTGTATTATTTTTTGAATGTAAATGTTTCTTTCATGTATAAAACCTTTTTAGCACTTTGCAGACTGCAATATAAAAAACATATCTTCCTTGCTTTTTATCAGGTAGAGACATTTCAAACACTGTAATTCAAAGTCAAAGGAATGAAAGTCAGTTTCAACCTTATTTGCAATTGTAAAGTGAGTTCTAACACTAGATAAGTGAATAGCATTTAAAGTTTCAGCTAATCCTAGGCTGCCTCCTAAAGCATCAAAATGCTTCTAGGCCATGTTCCTTTGAATGGGAACCCTAACAAAATTGAGTAGAATTGTTAAGTTTGATAGTGTAACTCAAAACAAATAGAAAGTCTAGTCAACCAATAAATTTACTTTGTTGCCAGACAGAAATTTGGGATTTCATAATCGCTTGTCTCCAAGCATATATAATCTAGACTTTCATATATTAAGATTTATTTATATGTCATCATTCCCTGTATGTAACCTTGACAATGGTCAATATAAAAATATAGTGGCACCATTATAAAACGAAGGTTTAATTTCAGATGAGAAAGTATGTTCACAGGGCAGAGAAAGGCATAAAGTGGATCTCTTCATCTTCCAAGAAAAACTCCATTGCAACAAAAATTTCTGTAAAACAGTTTTCCAGCCCCAAATGGTTGTCCACTTTTTTAAAGATATTAGATGCCATAAGGAATATTGCTGCAAAGGAAGAATTTAGAAAATTCCTTTCAGTCACTGGGTGGAATTTTACTTGGAACACTAAGAAAGGCATAAATAATTAGGGCAGCAAATATGTACTTGTTGCACTAGTAGGCAAATTAATGTTGGCTAATAGTCAAAGGACTAAAAAATAATCAAACGGCTTAGTTGAGAGTGTGAGCTTTGAGGTCAGACAGCCCAGGATTAAATCCTGACTCTACTACTTAATAATTTTATCATCTTGGGTGTTTCATCTATATGATGGGGGTTTGATGAGATAATGAATTAAAAGAGCCCATACATAGTACTTCAAATAACAATTATTAACACTTACCAATAAGAAATTTCCACAGTATTATAATTTCATCTTAGGTTATTATTTTCATTTTGCAGTTCTTCCACCACATCTTATTTGCAAAGGCGTGTAATAAACAAAAGTGATACAGTAAAACCTAAGTTAGCAGAATGCTTGGAAAGGAGTCATCTGGATAGGTAAGTTTTCCATAGGGTACGTTTATAGGCATGGGAAAAAAAAAAAAAAATCAATGAATAGGATAAAACTATTTCCTAAACCTATTGTGTACTTCCATGCATTCTTAATGGTAGTAATTAAACATTTTTTTAACAAATCACTACTGTTATAAATACAAATTATAACTGTATGTTAAAATTTCACAATCCTTTCAAGGCTTACCAACAGGAATAGCCCACTTGACTTTACCTAAAATTTTTTATCATGAAGTTCATGGATAGAATCCAGGAAGTATGTGAACTTGGTTGGGGAAAAAAATTACTGCTTTATTTTTACTAATCTCAGACTGAAATGTAGCATTTCCTTCAATTTTGAATGTAAGCAGCAAATAGCTATACCTATTGTCTGTATCACCAATGAGATACTTTATATCACATTACGACTATTGCTATGAATTTTATTTTATACATTTAAAAACATTAATTTGAGAAGAGTTGATGGCTTCACCAGACTGCCAAAATGGTCTGTGGTACAAAAAAAGTAAAGAACTCTGACCTCAAATTTGTCTCAGTCTGCTGTGCTTTGTTAATTCAGAGGATTAACATGTTCCTTTATACTTTCATACTGAAGGTTGTTTAGATCAGGATAATACAAATTGGCTTATTTGAGACTTTTCTTTAAGGACCTCCTGGATACTGTGAGTTCCCTTTGGGTCAGTAGGAATGTTTCCTACCACTCGTGTATGCTGGCTTCTGAAAGAATAAAACAGAAGGAGAAATAAGTCAAATAAAATTAGATTCAGAGGACACTGACAGTAGAAATATTAAACATCTTACTCTCCTTTCTAAATTAAGAGACAATATTAAACTCCACCTGGTAAATACACTGAAGTTAACTGCACGGGTTCAAATTCTACTTCTGCCATTTATTAGCTGTGTGACCTTGGGACAGTAAATTAGTTTATTTGTAAAAGTAGGTTAATAAGCACAGTACCTAACACATGACAAGTGTTGCATAAACAATACCTATATTTATGATTATTCTTATACATTTGTTTCACATTATGGCCAGTTAATGTCTGGCTGGTTACACTAATAACTTATGTTTACAGAGCATTGTAGTCTAACTGCCCTTTCACATACATTATGACATATGAGCCACACAATAACCCTGTGAGAAAGGGCAGCTATTATGTATAGTTCAGTGTTGAAGAAACTAAGATGGTAACCAACCACACAGTATCACACAAATGAGGATAGAGCAAGAACTCAAACCTGGATTTCTCCCTCTACCTCAACTCCCTAATTCTACCATATTAGACTGGTTAAAACAGAGAACAAAGATTATTCTGGGAAAAGGGAAAGAAGCCATGTGATGAGCACTTTAGTACTCTGCTGCTCACAAGGTTGTCCTCTAACCAGAATCATCTGTCTCAACTGAGAGCTTGTTAAAACTGTAGAATCTCATGCTCCACCAGGGTCTACTAAATCAAAACCTGCATTCTAAACAAAATCCTTAGGTGATTCACATAGATCCTAGTTTGAAAAGCACGGTTTCACTAATTGCTCTGGTGACACTCATTCTGGTCACTTAAACTATATATTAGCCCATTCATCACAAAACTATTTTAGTTTTTATTAGGTAATACTTTATTGGAACAAGAAAGAACTTGCTTTTTTCCTTGAGTACATTCTAAAAATGAGTTTTTTTAATATATATTTTTAAGCATTTTGGATTCTTTTTTCTCTTTGAGACTGCAGGCGTGGACCAGCAGGGGATAGGGGCAGAGGGGAAGAGGAGAAGAGAAAGAGAAAGAGGGAGAAGACAAAGACCGAGAATTCCACACAGGCTCCATGCTCAGTACAGGCTCGATCTCACCACTCTGGGATCAAGACCCGAGTCGCAATCAAGAGACCGAGCCACCCAAGCGCCCCAAGTTTATATTTCTATTAATTCTTTAAAAGAGCCACTTCACGGGGCGCCTGGGTCGCTCAGTTAAACGTGGGACTTCAGCTCAGGTCATGATCTCAGGGTGGTGGGTTCCAGCCCCGTCTCCGGCTCTGTACTGACAGCTCATGCTGTCATACTGGAGCCTGCTTCCAATTCTCTCTCTCTCTCCCTCTTTCTCTCAGCCCCTTCCCCACTCGTGCTCTCTCAAAAATGAATAAACGTTAAAAAAATTTTTTTAATATCCACTTCACCTAGAAAGGAAAGTAAGAAAACTTTAAACACTCAGCACTTACCTTTATTCCTTTTAAAAATTAATGCACTACCCTTCGCCTGAAGGATGCACTAGACAGCAAAACCACCCTCTCTATATTTTACACCAGGTAGATTAAAACAGGCCAATCCTACCCTTATAGATGCCTTCTACCCGCCAGATACTTCATTAAGTAATTAGTTCTTATGACCCAAAACTCTGATTTCTTGAGTTCTGCAACTTTGTGTATCTAGAAATTGAAACACAGCAACAGGAAGAAAAAGGTATTAAGCCTATTCCCTTACCTCAAACTTGGCGGATGGTGTAAGGCAAGTGACTATTCCGCCCCTCTCTCCCTATCCCCCAAGTTAATCAATTCACTGTTGAGTTTGATTTCTAGGGTGCTGTCATTCTGAGAACCAGTATATGAGTCCCCTCTTCTCAGTAGTGATCCTCTAGGATCAGAAATGCGCTCTATTTTGCACGTGAGAGCGCTGATCAGCGGTTCGCCTGGTTCCATTTAAAATGACTGCTTTCATTTTGAGAGGTGCCTCCTCCCATTGGTTATCCTGCCCAGCCGGGCAGGCGAGTAAAATATCGCTCACCTGCTTCCCTGAAAACTTCAAAAGCCCGGGTCAAGCTGGGCTAAAGTTATCTAGTAATTAGTTCGTGGTACCTCCCACCGCACATTCCTGATTGGGCGCGTGAGAGACGGATGCGTCGGCGCGCGCTCTAACCAGTCCGGGGAATTCCATTTCCTCTCCCTCCCACCAGCATAAGCATTCAGGGGCGGTGCTTCCCGGCGACGGCCCGCCCCAACCCGAGCCGGTGCCTACTGATCTCGCGAGAATTTGTGGATTGGGGGCGGACCCCTACCAGGAAGAGCGCACAAAACTGCCCTTAAGTCATTGCAGAGCTATAGCTCCTGTTAGCCAGCCACGAGGTTCTCGCGAGATCCGCCGCCTCAATACCAAGTGAGGAAATTGGGGGACGCTGTTGGGAGGGGCGTGGGGCTCAACCGCGCAGCTGCCGCTTCCATTACCTTCCTCCCATGGTCTCCTTCCGGTTCTCGATGCTTCTCTGAGTCTGAGGGTTTCCGCCGTTCGTCCACCCTTCCCCCCAGCCCATGACCCGCCTCCGGCCCCCGCCCTCCCAGTCCAACCTCCGATCTGTTTTGTAAGAAGGTGCTGTTCCGAAAAGAAGGAAAAGGGGGTAGCATAGATAAACTCGGCCCTGGACGTAGGAAGTAAACCGTCCCCCTTCACCCTTAGATTCGTCCTGTGCTCGCGACGGCGGCGTTGGCGGACTGATACGCGGCGGTGAAGAGGCAGGAGGAGGGGGGAGGGGCGGAGCGTGGCAGCTGGCAGTAGTTCCGTCAGAGCGGACATCTTGTGGCTGTGTCGTGCGCGTGAGCCCCGTAGGGCCGGGGAGGCACCAGCTGCCGCGCGGGGAGGAGGCCGAGGCCGCAGCTTGAGGGAGGCCCCGGCCCCTCTGTACGCGTGGGTGTAGACGGCTAAGGGAAGGGAAGGGAGGCCGGCCCACTGGCCGGCCGGGTAAGAGGGGGAATACAGGCCTTGGTTGGCTTGAGTGACCAGCCTGTTGGGTGGGGTAGGGGTGAGAAGGCTGGAAAAGCCGGGGCCTCTCTTGCTTAAGGGGTGGGGGAATGGGCGCGTCCTCGCGCCTGAGCCGGAGCCTCAGGGGCAGCACGGGCGCGTGGTGGCGGTGGCTGGGCGGGCGCGTGCGGGAGCGCGCTGGAAGGCGGAGTGTACGGTGGCGTCAGGGGCGACACAGAATAGCCCTGGCTGCGGGGACAGCAACACACATCAAGCCTTTCCTCTTTTATTTCCTTCCCCTTCCTGGCCGCACCTTTGAGCAGAAACCGAAAGAAGTCCGGAGTCAACTGTTCCCCCCTCCCCCCTAGTCTTTCTTTGCCCTAGTGACGCCGGCATAGCGCCGACTAGGCCCCGGCTCCTCCTCTGCTGGGCTCCGGACCCTGCCCCGCACCCACCCCTTTCTCCTACGCCTCTTCCTCTCCCACCCGGGTCTCTTCCTTTCGAGAGGCCGGGAAGTCAAACTTGTAGCCGCCCCTCCGCTCTTCCCGTCACCTTCGCCGCCTCTTCGGGCCGAAGCACGGCATAGAGGCTGTTGGTGGCTTTACCACGCCACCCCACCCACCCCGGATCGCGACCGTTTTAAGGGACCTGGATTCATCGGGGTCTCTTCGGGGCCTGTGCGAGTGCTGATCTGCTCCGTTTTTGCAAAAGGCGCCTGTGTCTGGCAGAGCCGGTGTGAGACGAAGAGACCATCTTTCCCTGCCGTCCGGATAATCAAGAGTTTTGGCCGGACCTTTGAGCACACACCGAGAGAGTGAGGAGCCAGACGAAAAGCACAGACTATGGCGCTGAAACGGATTAATAAGGTAACCCTTGGGGCTGGAGGGAATGGGGTCGTAGAAGGAAAGGAAGGTTTAGTACCAGAGGAAGGCGTGGGGGTGGGGAGGAAGTATAATTACGAAAACGTCCCTCTTTGGGTCACTTCTGTTGGGGGATGGGAAACGCAGATCCACTTTAAAGAAGTGAGGCCACACTTGTGGCGAATGAGGTTATCTTGAGTATGTTTCAGTGGAATCGGTGCAATTTAGGGGTGGGGGAGAGTGATTTCAGGCGCCTCGGTTCTGCTTCTAAAGGAAGAGTTAGTCTTGTTTGAGGTCAGAATTGCCGAGAGACGCTCCAGCAGATGTCATGGCGCTTCGTGTTCTCGGTGCTTAAAAACTTCAATTGTAAGATAAGGCTCTTAGGCTTTCTACGGGGAAGAATCCTAGGAAACTCGGGAGGAGAACGTATAAATCTGGCGGGTCCCGAACTTAATTGGGGGTCGGTATAGAAGTCTCTTGGCGACTGAAAAGTAGTGAATGAGCCTAGTCAAACTTACTCGACGGGAGGCAGGTTACACAAGAATAGTGGGGTTGGGAGGAGATGGGCTGACACAATGTTACCACTTCCTATGTTTTGTAGTTGAGGCTTCTCACCCGAAGCTATTTATCTGAGGGACACCGGGAACTGATGTAAAAGGCTTCTGGAAGCTCCCTTCTTTTGGCTGGGGGGGGGGGGTAGTGCGGACTAGGGGTGTGATGGCAGTAAGGGAAGGCTAGGTGTACCTAGTTTTGCCTCGGCTCATTTAATAACACTTTCGGGGAAGAATGATTCGCTACCTAAAATGTGGTTCGATACTAAACTGCCCATAGAAGTAGAAAAAAATAGGTTTTCGAGGCTTGGCGGGTGAGCGGAACCTCCACCTCCGGTGGTTTAGTCTCATTTTCTTGCTCTAACTTCTATCCCGCATTTTAAGATGGCGGCTGCTTTAACTGGTTCAGGCTCTTTCCGGCATCTCCTTTTCTAATATAAAATAATATTCTTTGTTAAATGTTCACTTTTACATCAGATTGTACGCAGCTTTTAAGATGTTCTGCTCAGGACTTTATCAGTATTCAAACTCTGACTGTATTTCCCTTTTTTGTAACTTGTGTATGTGTGGTGTGTTTGGTTCTTGCACAATCAAGGAGGGTGGAGTATTTACAGCTAACTTGAAAAAAATGTAATGGAATAAATTCAGCCTTACTAAAACTAGGAGAGAGGAGGTTGTGGGTTAGAAACTTTGGTTTTGATGGGTTACTTTTCTTAAGTGGGTTCTGCATGGAAGGAATGACAAGGACTTGGCTTTACTAAGTAGACCTGATGCTGCCTAATTTTGATTTATTTAATGTGTGTGACTTTGGAGTTTATTTGACAACACTGGTACTATGAAAGGTGGAGGTTCAGATCTTCACGGCGTATCGAGGCTGTAATCTTGAGTTTTGATTAGTTCATCATTGCATTGTCATTGTGTATTTATGTGAAATACAAACTTAAATCTTTGTGATTTTGAGAGGATGGAAAAGGAGAGGAAAGTTTAAGAGTTGAGACTTAAAGTAAAAAGGACTAAGCATCTCTCTGACCACTTCTGAAGGCCAGCAATACATTGGAAAAGCATAGTTAATACAAAGACTGTAACATTCAATACAAATCAAAACCCTTTATGAGAATTAGTTCAGGCTACTAAGATGTGGAATAGTTTCAAATCCATAGGTTTTTATGCATGTGAAACTTCGAAGGAAGGTCTCATTGATTTTTTTTCTTTTACAGGTGATACCCAGCTGCTGTGACACCACTTTAATTATTTAAAAGCTCTAGAGAGGCAATATAATGGTTAAGAATGTGAACTTTGGAGCAGAAATGCTCCAGTTAGAATTCTAGGACTGAGCAAGTTATTTGTATGCCTCTATAAAAATGAGTATTATGTATGAACAATAGTTGAGGGCCTAGTATGTTCTAGATGCCAGGAATGCAGTAGTGAGCAAAACATTTAGGGTCCTAGATTTTATTTATTTATTCATTAATTTATTTTGGGATTAAAGAGGTTAATGTGTGGCTTTGAACAGGAATATGACAGAGAATATTATTCCTGCTATTTTAATATCACTATTTTAATCTTCAAAAACTTGTTAAAGAACTTTCCTAGTTTAATACTCTTCTAATATCAGATTATCTTCTGTTGTAAATATTTTGAAGATAGGCATAATACATTAACTGGACATAATATTTTCCAAACAGTGTTTGTGTAGGACTGTTGATTCAACATAAAGTTTTTGAAAGGCATGTGGCTTGGTATTTAGCTGTTACTGTCAGAATCACATGGTGAAAGTTTAAAAAAAAAAATATCCCAGATCCAAAGAGAATATTAGTGAGTGGATAGTTATGGGGGATGGCTCTATTAAGGGATTTCTGTTCTAGAAATACAAGGTCAAGTACGCATTGGTATTAGTATGGTATTTCTTGTGTTATGTACCCCCCCTTTTTTTTAATTTATTGTCTGGAGCCCCCCAATTCTAAGATACTTGAATTCCTTGTTGATGCTTCATTGAAATGCTTATTGTTGGAATGTTTTTAGCCAGTATTAGTTCATTTGATCAAGCTTTTGGATTTGTATTTTTCTAAAGCTTACATTAAAATAATTTGAGTATTTCTTAGACTAGGCAGCCTCTTCAAACGATCTTATTTGTATTTAGCTGTATTATTTAATAAGCGTAGTATGGTTTTACAAGGCTATTTATTAAACAAGAATGAAAAATGGGAACTCCCAAGTTGATTAGTGGTGTTTGAGGACCATAGGCAATTATACTACTCCCATTAAACAAAGTAACTACAGTGCTTGTATTTTGGGGAAGTTTAAAAAGAACTTTACATAAAATATAATGTGAGCGAAGCCTAGAAGAGTAACTCAATGTTTTGAGTGTTTGCAATGTGTCAGAACTGTTTGAAACACTTGTATTAGCTCACTTAATATTACAACTCAAGGAAGTAGGTACAATTAAATTATTACCCCCATTCGGAGATTAGAAACTTGAAGCATAGAAAGGTTAAAAAACAACAAAACCCTACCCCTAGTCTCTGATGGCAGAATCAGGGTTAGAACCTGGACAGTCCAGCTGCAGTATGTGTCTTAACGGTCATGTCATCCTTAAGGTTTTCTTTTGCATCATTCTGTTGCTAGTAATAGTGAGTACTTAGCATTTATTTATGATGAACCAAACTACTTCTAAGCCCTTTATGAAAATCAGCTCATTTAATCCTCACAACAATTCTGTGAGATGATCTTTATCATTCTGTTCTATACATAAGGAAACAGGCACAGAAAGGTTAAGTTACTTGCTACACAGCTAGTAAGTAACTGAGGTTCAGATCAGACAGTCTGTCTTAAGAGCTTAAGCTCTTAAACTCCATTCTGTACTGCTGTTCTGAGCCATTTGTTTCTATTTTACCAGGTGACTGAATGTCATTTTAGTTTTGCTACCTGTAATAAGCCGATACATTCCTCTTCCACTTCATTTTTAAATAATGGGGATTTCACTTTATTTTCAGGTTATAGCTAATTTGTGAATTAAGATATTCACTAACATAAGTTTTGAAAACAGGAGTGAGTGTTCTTTTGGGTTGATTTCTTAAAGGATTGTGGGAGCTGCCATGTTCCAACTAATTGCTAGAGGTATCTTAAAATACACTTGTCCCCAAAGAGCCTATACACTGGATACATGGTTTTGCAGGTGTTTCTTTAGGATCCTCAAGGCTTTTCTGTAGCCAACTAAATTTGTGGGACAGTTGTGTGACTCATGGATACTGATCATGGTTACCTTAGTGTTTAATTTATTAAGAGAGACTTATCTTGACACTGTTTTCATCATCCTGCTCCTTCCCAGTGTTAATTTTAGTTTTTGTTACTCCTAAAAATGTAAAGTTGAACACTCCTATTAGCACTGAGGGAAAAGCTACTTACTATGTATCTGTTACTAGATTATGTTATTTAACTCATGAATTTTGTTTTGTGCACCTTGTTAATCCAAGATATAGTCAATTCTTGAAAATTTTCCAAACACTTTTACTGTAACGATCCCTTTCTAGTAAAGAAAACATTAGGTTCCTAATGCTGACATAAAAATGTTTTCAGATTAAGATCCCAAATCTTAGTCTGACTTTTGCATTCCGGTTTTGACATGAGTTGTATTTAAATATCAGGAAATTGAGCCAAGTTCTTAAAGAGTATAGTATATTGGCTCTTACCAGATATATAGAATCATTTTCTCTGGGAATGGGCATAATTTTGAAATGTCCTTTAGGTGATTCTGAAACCTCCGTCTGGTTAAAATCCACAAACATCGGGATAATCTTTTAATCAATACTTACTGAGGGAGATTTTACTCCGTTTGCCACAGAAGTCTAGTCCCAGGAGATAAAAATGAGGAAGCCTTGTTGTTACCCATGAGAATCTCTGCTTCAAGTGGAAGAAACAAGCATATAAACACGAATAGGTGTTTGTCATCTTGTGTAACTTAACTTTTAAAAAACTAAATCAAGTATGGGAAACACTTAATTAAAAATTAAGGGGAGAGGCGCCTGATCTTTATAAGTTGAGTTCTGACTCTTGATTTTGGTTCAGGTCATGATCTCAAGGTTCCTGAGATTGAGCTCCACATCAGGCTCCACACTAATACTGTGGAGCCTGCTTGGAATGCTGTCTCTCTCTCACAATAAAGTAAAAAGTAATAAGGGGAGTCTTTGTTCTTATATCAGATAAACCCATTTTTTTTTTGATGATGATTTAATTTTTTGAGAGAGGTTGGGGAGGGCAGAGAGAGAGGGAGACACAGGATCCGAATAGGTAAGCAGAAAGCCCAACGTGGGGCTCCAGCTCCAGAAACGCAAGGTTGTGACCTGAGCCAAAGTCAGGTGCTTAACCGACTGAGCCACCCAGGCACCCCAGATTTACCCATTATTAAAGATAGTTTATTTAAATTTGCTTATGCTATATTTTGTCATTTTAAGGTGGATTTTACAACTATACTTAATTCTTTGTCAAAACAAAGTAGTATTTTGAACTCAGCAAGATTAAGTGATTTTCATTTTACTGGAAAATTTTACGTTGATCAGGTTTTGCTACCAACAGCAATGATGTTATTTGAAAATAGGACAGTGTAATTAAGAATGGATGCATGCGTTTAGTGAGTATCTTATTAGCCAGTTACGTTGCTAAATAAGATTGTCAAAACTATCCTCTGCCTTGTTCTGTATGAAAGGGGAAAATTCAATGAAGTGTTCTATACTTTTCCCTGAACATCTGATTTTTACCTGCAACAATATTTTCAGCATAATCTATCATTTAGATTTACAGCTTTTCATAGCTAGAGTTGTCTTATTTGGCCTTGTAGGTTTCAGGTGTGAATTGCTACTAGGTTACTTGTTCGTTTTAGGATGTTGTACTTCTTCACATTCATCCTAGCCTTGTTATTTCAAAGCTCAGGTATAATTGGATGTTTTCAACCACAGGACTGGTGTTAATTTTTGTTTTTCTTATCTATGAAATGCCTTGTATGTTTTCATGTATCAAAGCTGAGAACCTAAATTTGGCTTTCTATTTGCCCATTTAGATAATGCCTACAAAAGAAAAACTTTGAATAATTTTAAGCGATTTAAATGGTGATCTAAAGAAAGAAAATTGTATTATTCATTCAAGCTATTTTTTATATCTTGAGTAATGAACAAGCACACTGTCTCACCTGTAATTACAGCTACACAGGAAGTTAATATATTGTCAGTGGCGTAATGCATGGTTTATAGCACCTACCTCTTGATCCTTAAAGTAAAGAAACTTTTAGGATTTCTCAGAAATTGTAAATTCCAAACTAAAATGATTTTAAAGTGACTGTTTCTTTTCATTCTTAAGTCTACAATTCCTTGAGATTGTTCAGATCCCAAAATCTTTTGGCCAGGTTTCCTTCTTTTGAAATAACTTCTGGTAAGCATACATTTCTGAAATGTTTGCTGTTTCCTTCCTTACCATTTGTGTTTACACACAGTATACAGAAATTAGTAAGGAAATTTTGTTTACTTCATAGTAAACCTGATGTTTGTAAGAACAATTAGAGCATTTCTCATCTGGCAATAATTATACTGCATTTTGTCCTCCTATCACTTGTCTGAATATGTACCTTCATATTTTGTTAGGTTGTAAAGGCTCCTTGAGGGTGAGTCTTATCTCAGTTTCTTATAAAGGCACTCTCCTTTCCACTTCATGGACTCATCTCATCCAGACCCCAGAGTGGTACTTGTTTATGTTGCCCAGTATAGGTTTTAAGAGGCAAGGACTATCTTTCTAGTGTTGATTCATGTAGTTCTACAAATCTGGTCTCTAAAGTCAAAAGTTTTGAAGGAAGTGGACTCTTGAGTAAAATACAAGAGATTGTTGGTAATGCCATGAACCTTTTTTTCCCAAAGGTGAGGATAGGAATTGTATCTATACTATCGCTATGACCTTTGTGTGATAATGTGCAAGATGGACAGTCGAGTATGGGATAACAAATGACTGTGAACGTGGCAGTGATAATTACTGTACTCAAGGTTGCAACCCATGAACTTGGCATTACCACAGTAATTTCATAAATGCTGACTTTGGTTATGTTGATCTAATATGTAAGTAGTGGTTGTCATTAGAAAGTTCAGCAGAATGCTTAAATGATTATTACTAGAGGCATTAAATCTTACTGGACACTGAACTGATATGGCTGCTCTGTAGTTTCATTTTTCATAAATAGTTCTCGCATTTCCAATTTGTGAGTTCTTTAATGGCAGAGACCATTTTTTGTACTTCCCCATCATGTCTTTAGGCCTTTGTGTTTAATACCTTGGCGGCTTCTTCTTCATAGACTGGTTAGTCATTTCACCCCTTTGAAATAAGCTGTAGAGAAGCAAAAAGCAAATATTTAGCAGTATGTTTAGACTTCTAGGTGTTTTCATGTTTTACTTCTAATAGTCAACTGTCAAAGAGATTCTGTGTGCTATGATGGTCAAAAGCAAAGATCTAAAGATAAACTGTGGGCTTTTTCTTAGGAGTCCCACAAAAGGAATGGTCATACTCCTTAATGTTTAATCATGTACCTTCAGATGAGACCACTCACTGCCCTAAACTGTACCTATTGGCTGCCTTTTAGAGAGATTTGCTTGACTTCTTATCCTATGGATCTGTTTAGGCTTTTTTTTTAAAAAAAATATTTTTATTTTTATTTTTTTTTTAAATATTTATTTATTTTTGGAAGAGGGGTAAGCAGAGGGGAGGGATTGAAAAAGGGGGACTCTGTACCGACATAGCAAGCCCAATGTGGGGCTCAAACTCACAAACCACGAGATGATGACCTGAGCCAAAGTCAGATGCTCAATCAACTGAGCCACCCAGGTGCTCTGTTTAGGCATTTAAATGGAATGGAGGAGCGTATTTCTAAGTGAGAAAAGACTTGGGTTTTCATACTAGCCAAGTGTGCAAGAAAGTTTCAGGAGAACCAGTTCAGAGGAAGATGATCCAAAAAAAAATTTTTTCCTATAGAAAACATACCATGGCAGAAAAATGTTTAACTTTAGTGCTTTGGTGAGATTTTTTTGTTGTTGTTTTTTGGGATTTTTTTTATGTCCTTGTATGCCCTTGATTCATTTTAGTGTCCCTTCAGTATGAGTGGAGCCTTTAGCAACTCCTAGTGTGTGCCAGTCTCCCCTACCAACTTCTTTCCTATTTTAGTGGTCTTAATAGTTGGCCAGGAGGCACCTGAGTGGCTCAGTCGGTTAAGCGTCCCAACTCTTGATTTTTGGCTCAGGTTGTGATCTCATGGTTCATGAGTTTGAGCCCTGTGTCAGGCTGTGTGCTGACCGTACAGAGCCTGCTTGGAATTCTCTGCCTCCCTCTCTCTTTGCCCCTACTCTCTTTCTCAAAATAAACATTTAAAATTTTTGAATTAGAAAAAAGAATAGTTAGCCAAGAGCCCACTTTAGTAATGCTGTTCTTGGGGGAAAGGGATGGTCATCAGAATGAAGACTTCCCAGGTGCTATATGTGAGCTGTTCTCTGTTCCTTTCTCTCTTCTAGGAAGCAAAGAGCTAACAGTTCCAGTGCTTAATAATGATTTTACCAAAGACAAAATTACTTTTTTTTTTTTAATTTTTTTTTAGTGTTTATTTTATTTTTGAGAGAGATAGATTAAGGAGGAATGGGGAAGGGGCAGAGAGAAAGGGAGATACAGAATCCGAAGCAGGCTCCACGTTCTGAGCTGTCAGCAAAGAAGAGCCCGATGCGGGGCTTGAACCCACAAACTGCGAGATCATGACCTGAGCCGAGGTCGGTCACTTAACCAACTGAGCCACCCAGGCGCCCCCAAAATTACTTTTGACAATTCGTTGAGTAAGTGCTTCACTGAAAATTGGATCTCAGTCCAGTAAATATGTTTCCTCTTATAGTGGAATAGATAATTGTTTTCTCAGTTGGCTTTAATTTAAAGGCCATGTAACTTAAAAAATAAGTAACACTAGATTCACACTGAGTGTAAGATGCAAACTAAATGATAATAGAGAAACTGATCCTATGAAAACCTCAGTTTGTATCTTGTTCAGTCTGGGGCGTTTATTCCTTAAGTAGAGTAGAGAGTTGGTTTAGTGCAATGGAAATTTTTTTCTTCAGTTTGCCAAATGCCATATCAAAGTTTTTAAATGCATCTTTCATATAAGGACACTCTTGAAAAAGTAGCCATTTTAAAATCTATTCCTAGACCTCTAATTTTCAGGTGTCTAGTAGATACACTGCTTTTCTTTTCCTGTCTACCCTAAAACTTAGTGTATCCTACACTTGCATGCAGTCTTTCCTTTCCTTTGATGTAAAGTAGAAATGAGGCCTATTTTCATAACACTTTTGTAAGAGTAGAATGCTTGGTATTTAAGATCTTTTTTTTTTTTAATCTGTGACTTAGTTCATGTTCTACTCTCCCCTAAATTACTGTTTTATCTTCCTTACGTAGTTATCTACTTCTCTGCTTATGTAGTTATCTACTTCTCTGCTTATGTAGTTAATCTACTTCTCTGTTCTCTGTATTAGGAATTCCTACACTACAGAGATGAGTCCGTGATACCCACACATTAAAATTTTGTCTAGTTATATAGAGGATAGAAGGTCAGTAGTTAATCAGATTTTTAGAAGTGCTTGTCAACAAGTAGAGTTAAAAGCCAGTGTTCTGGGGGCGCTTGGGTCTGGGTGGCCCAGTTGGTTAAGTGTCCAACTCTTGATTTTGGCTCAAATCACGATCCCAGAGTCATGGGATTGGGCCCCATCTTGGGTTATGCACTGAATGTGGAGCCTGCTTAAGATTTTCTCACTCCCTCTGTTCCTCTCCTCCACTTGAAACGTGTGTGTAGGCTCGCTTGCTCGCTCTCTAAAAGAAAAAAATTTTTTTAAAAGCTAATGTTCTTAATGATATATATAGAAATGTATGTAGATACAGGTTTATATATAGTTAAAATTTGAAGCCCTGTAAAACAATTTTATATATATTCTTAAGAGATACGTATTTAGTAGTGTATATAAATGTGGAGAAATAGTGGAAACCAAATTTCAGATAATCTGTTATCTCCTGTGGGGGGAAGGGAATTGGGGAGTATATGAGGGATCTTCAGTTATATCTACAGCACTTTTAAGTTACATACTTTGAGAGAGAGATTCCCAAGCAGTCTCGCACCATCAGCAGAGTCAGACGTGGGGTCAAATTCCTAAACCTTGAGATTATGACCTGAGCCAAAACCAAGAGTTGGACATGTAACTGACTGAGCCACCCAAGTGCCCCTATAGTTTTTTAAGTCTATGGCGGGGGGGGGGGGGGGGGTGGCAGGGGACCAAAGTGAATCCCAGGCAGGCTCCATGCTGTCAGTGCACAGCTCGGTGCAGGGCTCAATCCCCAAACCCTGAGAGCCTGAGCCAAAGTCAAAAGTCACATGCTTAACCAACTGATTCACACAGGCACCCCTCTGCAGCATTTTATTTTTAATGTGAAGGAAATATAGCTCTACTTGTCAGGGTTGGTACACAGATTCGTGGGTACTTCTAGGATATGACCTAATAATTTTAAAAATTGAAAGAGTTTCTTCTAGTATACTATTGCCTGTACATTTTTTAAAAAACATCCCAAATTTGATTTGCCTATTCCTGCTTAAAAATTTCTGTGGTTCCCATTGCCTTTGGAATGGTCTTTGACACATTCAAAGCTCTTGAAAGATTCAGCATGGTTAACCTTTCTGGTCACATCTGCTGCTTTCTTACCTGTACCCTTTTGTGTTTCCGGTTGGTATACCAACCAAATTACAAGCAAATTTTTGCAGACTGTTCTTTCACACTCTTGACTTTGAATAAGGTTCTCTTCTTGGAATGCTTATCCCTCCATCAGGACTCAGCTCAGTTGTCACTGTTTTTAAACACAGACAAGGTTAGTGGTTACCTTTTCAGGATTCGTAAAGCATTTAAATGCCTTTATTTTAAGCATTTAAAGTTGTTGAAGTGTAGTTTTTTGTTTTTGCATTGTGCCTACTTTATATTAACTCAGTCTGTCAGGGAAGGGATTCATGTTTTATCTCGTTATATTCAGACCTCACATGCTTGGCACCAAATATGCAGTTTTCCTATATGTGAATAAATGTTTTGATGGTGGAACTTTAGCTAATAGCAAAATTGCACTTTTCATTTTAGAAATAGATTTAAATTAGCTTCTAGTTTATGTGATTAGATTAAAAGTTGCTAGACAGGACACATGATTTCTCCCTGCTTCCTCTAGCTTATTTTGAGACCATTTCATTTAGATTTCTTACATGTTTTTCAGAAATCAAGGCTTGAGCATTACATTGTGCTTTAGTGGGATAAGCTCTATATAAACGGCAGTAGTTCCCAGTAGCTCTCTGCTTGGAATGGGTCTCTCTTCACTCTTGGGGTTTTTTTCTCCCTTGGATTTATTAGAAGGAAACTGGAGTGGTTAACGATCAAAGGAAATAGCTATAGGAACCACAGCAAGCTACAACCTCAGGGACTGAAATTGCATATCTTTATGCCAGGACAGCTCTTATTATCTCTGTTGCCCAGTGTGGTCTCTTTTTCTTTGGATTCACCATGTAATTTCAAGGCACATGCCTGCCAATAGCTCTAGGCCACATCCTTACAGCTCCTGATTAGAGAAGAAAGAAGTCGTCCAGCTTCAATTTGAAAAACCAGCAGAGATGGATGGACCTCATTAGGTTAAGTCCTGGCTTGGCTTAGGTTACTTTCCAGTCCTTTGAGCTAGTCACTGGAGCTGAAGGAACACCCTGAGTAATGGGTGGTTTTCAGCCACCATTAACTAAACACTACAATCACATGTTTTGGAATAAGGGAAAAGCATTTCTATGAAAGTAGGGTAAGGTAGATAGTTTATTGATGTCTTACACATAGAAGAACATCTGAGATGACTTCTTACTATGCTTTCCCTCATACTTTTTCCTGCTAAGATATTCTTACATATTCTCATTTGCTTATGCTGTGGGGATAATAATGTCATGAGAATTACTTGTTATCTTAGACCCGAATGCTGGTACATGATTTAAAAGACCTGTTTTGATTCCTAAAATAACTAAGGTTATTTTATTTATTTTTTTTAGTGTTGCATTTAAAGTAGATTTTAGCATGTAAGATAATTGGCCTAGTTTTAGATCTTTATTACTTCAGAGATGTCTTGGTCATGGAGAACTTGGAAAATAAGACACTGAGAAATTATCTGAGTAATAAAAGCCTGAAATTTTGGGAGGGAAGAGCTGAAATTAGACCTTCACCCTAAAGTTAGAATAATAATGCTAGCATTATAAAGGCTTAATTTAGGGGCGCCTGGGTGGTTCAGTCAGTTAAGCAGCCGACTTCTGCTCAGGTCATGATCTCATGGCCTGTGAGTTTGAGCCCCTCATCGGGCTCTGTGCTGACGGCTCAGAGCCTGGAGCCTGCTTCGGATTCTGCATCTGCCTCTCTCTCTCTGCCCTTCCCCTGCTCACGCTTTGTCTCTCAAAAGTAAAATAAATGTTAAAAAAAATTTTTAAAAAGGCTTAATTTATAAATATTCATAAAAACTTGTTTCTTGTATAAGAAATATTTTCTTATATTCTTCATAATTAAAATAATCTTTATATTCAAAACATGTTTATGAAGGACATAATTTGGGCTAGATCAGTGTAAGAAATTAGGAGATAAATCTTCTATGGAAAAGGAGGGGGGAGGTTTAGAACAGGTAAGTTTTTAACCTTAAAATAGACCTTTTTTTTTTTTTTTTTTTTTTTAACCCTTGCGTTCCTTAAGGAAAGATGGAATTAAACTGTATAAGTTAGCTTTTGGTATCTTTTTTTTTTGGTGGGCCAATTAAACAGTAGAACTTGTTATATAAGCTTTGGAACATGGGAAAATTCTCTGTTCGTGTCAGTTAGACCAGACTACTTTTGATTCTTACCAACAATGAAGTTTTTATGCGTTGAGATGGTGTCAGATTCCCATCGTAACAAAGGTGGCTGATTATGGGATGTAAATAATTCCCATATGAAACCTAATCTGGCCTATGAAAAAGTCATTTGCTTAATAATGGGTAGTCGATTTATTCAAGTTTCAAGTAAGTTTCTATTTTTACTCAAAAATTGATAGTTCTGGTCACCAGGGTAGCTCAGTCAGTTAAGTGTCACACTCTTGATCTCAGCTCAGATCTTGATCTCAGGGTTATGAGTTCAAGCCTTGTGTTGGGCTCTGTGCTGGATATTAAGCCTCCTTAAAAGACAAAACAAAAAATGCAATTTCAAATACTTGATTCAGAATCACTTGATACTTTGTAAGAGTGTTTGTTTTTGTTTTTAAGCTGAAACTATACATAGTTTTTTGTTTTGTTTTTTGTTTTATTAAGTTATCTACTTAGAGGGAAAGAAAATCCCAAACAGGCCCTGTGCTGACAACACAGAGCTGACATGGGCCTCGAACCCACAAGCTGTAAGATCATGATCTGAGTAGAAATCAAATATAGGAGGCTTAACCAACTGAGCCACTCAGGTGCCCACATACATAGATTTTTTTTTTAACCAGTTGTTTAAATCTCTGCTCAGAGTTTCTGTAATTCCTATTGATCAAGATCAACCATGGTTGGAATGAATTTTCTCCCATTCTTAAATATATTGAACAAAAGAAGGTAGATTTATATAGGCAAGCATAAAGGTCTGATCTGATCTCCCATTATCCTAAGTTGTGTATCCTGGGATTTCTGGCTGGTTTGATAACATTAAAAACAGGTGTGTGAGTTTCAGAAGCAAGTTGGCAGAGTATATCAGAGCAATCGCCAACCCCCAGTTTTATTGAGATGTAATTGACCTGTAACATTTTTAGTTTTAGAGCTACAACATTATTTATGTATTTTGTGAAATGATTATCACAAAGACAATTCTTCTGCATTGGGAGTTTTTTTGGTTTTTGTGTTTTCTTTTTTTAATGGGGTGAATCTAGATTGATCACTGTTGAATAGTAGTCTCCTTTCTGAAATGAATTTGGACCATGTGATAGAGGCAAATATTTGCTCTGGATCGAGCCCCACACACACTCTTTATTTTCTTACTACATTATCCACATTTGTTAGATACAAGTCCTGGGAGGGCTAAGTACATATTTATTTATAAATATAAGGTCTGTTGGAATTTTGGAAACTACATGTTTTACTAAAAACAAATTTCAGTTTCTTCCAAAGTAATAGACACAGTTGAGTTGCAGCAATAAGACTAAACCAAAAAGGATACCTACCTGGCCCCATTAGAGATTTTTCAAGTGAAAAATGAGGTCTGTGGAGAGTGTGGTTTAGATGTAGCAGAGGATTTAAGATAATAGAAACAAGGACCTCTGAGATGTCCTGAAAGTTCAGCAAACAACATGAATGTCAAGAACTGCCTTGTCTAAGTTCTTAAGCTATGAAAATATCCGATACAGCTTTCTTGGTTTGGACAGCTTTTGTTGATAAAACAAAAATTTTTGTATCTGTGCCTACTATGTCCCAGGATCTGGACTATGGTTACTTATGTTTTCATTCACTAGAATGTATTAGTGTGAACTATGGTTGTATGTCCCTTAAAGAATGGGGTAAAGATAAACTGTTGACACTCAGTTTGTTGTTATGGTTATGTGACCCATCATTTTCTGTTTTTGTGTAGGAACTTAGTGATTTGGCCCGTGACCCTCCAGCACAATGTTCTGCAGGTCCAGTTGGGGATGATAGTAAGTAACTCTCAAGTTGATTTTAATGCTTAATTTCAGAAAAGCTTGTACATTTTTAGATAACAAGGGTTTTGTTTTATTTTTCCCTAGTGTTTCATTGGCAAGCCACAATTATGGGACCTGTAAGTATTCAGAATTAAAAGTTGTTGCTTTTAATTAAAAATTCAACATTGACCTAGTTGTATTTAACTTAGTCTTATATTTATTAACTTTGTAATGCTGTTTTTGAACTGCTGTAGTTGTACAGCTTTCGAGAGACATAATAATTTAATGAATTAGTCATTTGTTACGTATACTATATGTGTCTGTCCCTGTATTCAGGTTCTAGAGCCTAGCATCTCTGTGACCTATCAAATATTTTTTCACTTTATCCTAGGTTTTGTTTTTTGTTTTTGTATAATGTAAAGCATTGTCGCAGAGCTTCCTGTTATTTATAGACCATTTAATTTATTAGCTCTACCATGGTGTTACTCAAAGATCGTATTCCCGTTGCTGCCAAAAATCTCAGTTTTTATTGTATTTGATATTTGATTCTTTATAGAACTTTAGTTTTTTACAAAGTTTGAATATTTTTAGGTAGAAAGTGATATTTTGAATACAGCAAAATTCCTTTCTATCCTGGGTAGATAAGAAACTGTATATGCTGGATAATTGAATATTCAGAATTATGGATACCATCTAAGAATTTCACAGAATTAGAGCGCAGTAAAACAACCTGGGGTAAGACTGTATCTTGCACAATACTTAATATTTTTTTGACTTGGAAGGCACTTTAGGATTTCTATTCTATGTATGTCTTAATCTGCTTTCTTTCCCCCCCTTTGTGGTGGTTTAATCTCAGCATAAGTGTAAATAATGTACTTGGTGAGATAATGGTCAATAAATAGGTATTGGTATCATTCTAAAAGGAGAAATGCTCTTGGAAAAGTTAGCCAGTTGATGGATTGAATCAATAAGTTTTTATTCCGTAGTTCTGATTTTGATAACTTTAATCTTTTTTTTCCTCTCAGTGTGGTTCCCCTCTGTATGCCAGCCATTAAGGATAGACATAATCCCTCTCATTCTTTAGGGAACTTAAAATCTGGGAGAGATAGGCAATTAGAACAAGTGTGATAAGATGAGAAATTTTATGGGAAATCATAGCAGAGATGATTGAGTTAGAGTAATTGTGAAATATGACCTAAGGGTAGTAGGGAGATTGTGAGTTCAGTTAAACTTGATGGTGTTGGTAGAGGGGGGGATATTTAGCTTAATAATTTGAAATATATCCGTATTAATAGGAAGAAAAACTCTACATACAGAGTCAGAATTGTTCACTTTTAGTTATCTCAAGTACTGTTTTTACTATTGTAAATTTTATTTTGCTTTAAAAATAGTTCCTTTTACTTTGGAACAAAATTGTGGTTTATTTTAAGTTAAACGTAGTTGACTAGTCTGGCTTTTACCCAGTTTGGTCCACAAGGCAGTTTAGAAGTTAACAATTTTCATATAAGAACTCTGACTAGGCCCTCATTCCATAGCAGTAGTAGCTAGGGATGGAGTAGCAACTACCTCCCTTTTTTATATGGGGTTTGTGTTTGATACCATTCCTGTCTACTTCATTTTGTTTCCCTAGATTCTCTAGGCCTTGGATTTGTGATTTCTAGAATTTTCTCATTATAGATCACCAATTTATAAAGCATAGTGTTCAATGAAATGCCTTACCATTTCTACCAGGTATAAGCTCATCTTTGACCTAGAGGGTGCTTTAAGATGGTCTCATTATAAAAATTAGTTGTCAGTATTAATAAAGCACTAAAGTAGGTAATCAAGACTTTTAATTGGATGGTGTGCATAATAAACCAGCTCTTTGACACCAGTAGGACATTTTTCTGCTGGACTTTGAGACTTCACTGTTCATTGAATTGTTTTTTTCCAGAAGGTAAGGAATATACTTAGAGCAAATCAAAGTGAAGAATAAGTGAACCGTTTATGCCAGGAATTTTTTAGAGAATAAGAGAAGATTGCTTATTGTGACCTTTTTATAGCTGCTTACTTAATTTGCTTTTACTTTCAGAAAACTTCTTTTTACTCGTTAATTGTATTAATGGCAGTTTTCTGCTTTTAAAAACAAAAACTTGATTTTCAGAGTGATTTAAATATTCCATGATTAACAAAATTCGCAGAAACTGTGTTTCAGTAAGCACCAGTTTGGATGCCAACTTGGAAATAGTTAGCAATTTTATTCTTGCTGTAGAGTCAACAGTGAAACAACTCATGTTCTGATTTTGGCTTTTGATTGCATCTTTGTGATAAAACATCACAGTTTGATTAGATAAATAATTGCTTTATTTTGTTACTATGCCTACCTTATGTGACATACAGGTAAATGAGCTAAAACATTGGGCCATTGGTAGTATAACAACTCCTATATTTGCAGATTTGCTGAAAGAATAAATGGTAACAAAATTGCTTTGGAGTACTTCTTAGGTCAGTTAAAGTGATTGGCAGTGCCACATAACTAAAGGTTCCAGAGTAAGGAATGGAGCATCTAATTTAAGTTTTAATACAAGTAACTATTGAATTTTAGTGTATTACAGTCTAGGAATGTTCTTGATCGTTAAATTTATGAGGCAAAAATCCTTCTTTCTAATAACCATTTGAATTGGCTTATTCTTTCTGAAGGTAAGATACTTTGGAAGCACAAATACTAATAAAAATTAAACCTTTGAAAGAATTGACAGCACTGCTGATTATGTGGTTCTTAAACTTTGGTGGTGGCTGGAGTTTTTTGTCCTATATTAAGGGCAATTTCCATTAACAATTGATAAAATTAGGAGAAACTAACTCCTTACCTATTTCTGATATTTATACTCCTTATTACTCTTTAAGTGGAAATGGAGCTGGGAGAAAGATAACTTTCAAATTATTTGGAGAACCACACTAACTTCAACCTAATCTAAGATACAGCCAAGGAAGAAAGTATCATATTTGAATAATACAATGTCACCTTTGGCAGCTTGAGCAGAATCAGCTACAAAAACTATCCGAAGTCAAATAATTGGTTCATAGGTATTGTTTTACTGGTCCATGAGGGTTATTTTTCAACTTATTTTAAATATATTATGTCAGTCTCGGCAAAGGTTAATGATACATGAAAACTCTTCCCTTCATAACCTTTTAAAAGGAGCTTTGTAGTCCAGAGGAAGAGTAAAGAAGTGGAAAATATAAGTAAGTTATGTATGTGTTGGGTAAGAGTAAATGTACAGAAAGAATATATAAAAGAAAGACAACAAGCAGTTTGCATTAAAGGAAAGACTGTATATTATCTTTTTAAGGACATTTAAGCTTAAGATGGACTCTATAGTGTAGTAGGGGCCCTTAGAGAAGAAGTTACAGATGCAGATAAGAATATTTCAAGTAGGAATGCCTGGGTGGCTCAGTCTGTTGAGCATCTATCTGACTCTTGATTTTGGCTCATGTCATGCTCCCAGGGTTGTGGGATCAAGCTTTGTGTCAGGCTTGCGCTGTGTGGGGAGCCTGCTTAACATTCTCTCTCTCCTTTTGCCCCCTCCCTCACTCGCTTGCACGCGCTCGCTCTCTAATAAAAATTTTTTAAAGAATATTTCAAGTAGAAGAAAGAAATAATAGAAAAAGGACATGTGAAACATACTTTATGTGTAGTAAAGAGCACATTTAGGAGAAGAGGTAGAAAATGAGACCAACTATATTGGTAGGAATGAGTTCATAAAGCACCTTAAGTGCTTAGGAGTTTGCACTTAACCTTGAAAGCTGTGCTAGATTTCAAGCAGGGGTGCAACTTGTGTCTTAAGACAACTTCAGAAATAGGGTAAGGGATAAATTAGAAGAAAAAGTCCATGTGAAGACAGGAATACCAGTGGTAAACCATTACCATAATGTAGACAAAAGATGTAAGATCTGGAATGAAGGTAGTGGTGGCAGTGGGCATTAAGGAGAGGCAGCTAGTTCGAGATTTTAAGGATCTTAAGATTGGTAACTACTTTGATCAGTGATGGTTTGTGGTTTGAGTTTTGGACACAAGACATCCAAGGATAAATACTCATAGGCATTTGAATATGTGAATACATGTATATATATATGAGTACATGTGTGTGTATCTTGAAATGAATATTTAGAGAAGGACTCAAGAGTTAACCAGAATAAGTATACGGGTCAGGAGATAGAAGCAGAAGATGGATCTCTGGGAATACCAACACTTTATGATTGCCATAAGGGAGGAGTACAGACGTTGAGAAGGAGCCACTTGGACTAATTGGAGTAAAACCAGGGTGTAGAAGGTTTCTAAAGAGATCCAGTACATATAAATTCTGAATTCGGGTCAGATTACGATCAAAATATTCCTTTTTTAATTTGTTCCATTTGCTTTTGATTTATAGTAACTTTGATATAGAGCTTTAATCTTTTAGATTGCATAGTTTGGTTAGGTTACCCCTGGATCTTAAAATTTTATCAGTTTTTCCTCTTTGAGTTAATGCAGTTGTAGTGTTAAATTGTAACATTGAAATATTTTCATCCTAGAAGTTCTTTTTTTGAACAAATGAAATGAAATTGGTTTTGCTTAAATCTTGTGATTAGATTGCCTTTATTCAGAAGCAGTCAGATACAGCACTTGAAATTGTATGAAACTTGGAATGAAAACTTAGGAATTGTTTTTATGTTTATTTACCTTGAGAGAGTGAGAGGATGAGCAGGGGAGGGGCAGAGAGAGAAGAAAAGAGAATCCCAAGCAGGTTCCATGCTTTCAGCCCAATGTGGGGCTTGATTCGCAAACTGAGATTGACCTGAGCCAAGATCAAGAGTTAGACACTTAACTGACTGAGCCACTCAGATGCCCCTAGAATTTTTCTAATTGGATTTTATAAAATCTTCTGGTGTTTAGGATTACCCTGCATTGTTAATTATACAGTATACAAACATTTTCAGTATTAGTGTTATAAAAGTGTGTGCTATTTGAAGCATCTACTCCCAGTTGATGTAGCTGTAAAACAAAGATACATTAATCTGTTAAATTCAGATCATATTCTGGTGCCTTACTTTGATTTTTTTTTTCCCCTATACTTCTCAGTGCTGCTTTGCAGTTGTAGTTTTTTAAATTAAAATTTTGTAGACAATATGAAAAGAAAGGACTTTGGAGTTACAAAAGGACTCAAATTGTAGTTTTATTTTACTAGTTGTATGTTTCTTTAAACTTCATCAGTAAATTGACATTTTTCCTTCCAAATCCCAGATAAACCTCATTCATTTTTCATAATATCTGCAACATTTCATTGCATGTCTCTTTACTATACTGTTACCCCATCAAGATAAGAAATTGTTTCGATTTTCCTTCTACATACTTGATCTATAGAAGGGAGTTAGATTAATTCATCTATTGTTTAGTTATTTCACAGAGGGCTGGGGATTAAATAAACTGACATTAATAAGGTGTCAGATCTGGAAAAGTTTTTATTTACCTGATATCCAGAATGAGCATAGTAAAAGGCTTATTAGCACTATATACATACTCTTCTAGTGGAGAGGAATAGATGTTGGTAATAACTCACTATAAATTTTCAAACACATCTTCAGGTTGGTTCTTTGCATATCTAGAAACAATTAAGCAGTTTTATATTTTCTTTAACTCTTACCTTAAATTTTTTTACTTAGGTCACTGTCTTTTGTTGTCATTTTCTAATCAGTTGTTGACAGGTGGTCTTCATAAGACCTGGGGTTTCAATCTTGGTTCTATCCTATACCATTCACCTAAGTTATTTCTTCAAGTCCCATTATATTTGTCCATAAAATGGGAACAATGATGTCTTTTTCCTGATATTGGTTAAATTAAATGTAAAATTCTAGCAAGGAGTGTTTCCCAAATGTTACTTCATATTAACATTTATGTATAGTATGTTTTTACTAAGAGATTCCTTCATACTCAAATTATAATGAGCAAAACAAGGGAGGAAGAGTGATGGGATAGATTGAAATTTTGTTTTCTTTGGAAGTGGAAGAACAAATGTTCTGCATTGTTTTTCCAATTCTTATAATCCCATGTGTTGATTTGCTGTGGGGTTTTTAGTATCCTTTTGAAGAAAAAACTTCCTTGATTTTAAATGAGGATTTTGAGGGGTTACTGGTTGGCTGAGAAGAGCATGTGGCTCTTGATCTCAGGGTTGGGAGTTCAAGCCCCATGTTGGTTGTGGAGATTGCTTAAATAAACAAGCTTTTTAAAATGAATTTTGAGGAGCAGTTGGAAATTGTTAAAAACATTTTGTTTCTGTTTTGCTTCTCCTGTTGAAGGTAGTTACAGGTTAATCTGCAATAGCTAATAACATTTTGCCAGTAGCCAGAGTAGTGTGTTGAGGTAAAAGCCTTCTGTGTATATATGGCTATCATTAGAAGAAATAAATATAAGACCTTATTTTCAAATTGATGTTTGATACATAATACTTTATAGACTTTATTGCTAAGTATACTTTTCCTTTGTGAAAATCGAAATCTAGAACACTTGTGTTTCTGGATAATTTTTTAGTTCTTTGGTGACTTACATGAAGTGAGATTTAAGCAAATAAGGGCTCATTGTTCTATAGTAAATTTTGATAGTGTATTTTCTAGTAATATGAACTAAGTTGTGGAATAGTTTAGATTCTGTTGCAGTGTAAACAGGTAATTTTGGTTCATATTAAATGTTTATTTAGAAAATAGAAATGTTAAATGGATTGTTTAGCAGTAATATTTTAATTATCAGAGTTAAGCAAATTTTTCTTTTCACAGAATGACAGCCCATATCAAGGTGGTGTATTCTTTTTGACAATTCATTTTCCTACAGACTACCCCTTCAAACCACCTAAGGCAAGTATTTATCCCCAAAATCCATTAATATAGATCCTTGCTTTATTTCAAAGGAATAGAGTATTCTTAGAAATTAAGGTTCTGTGTAATTCAGGCTAATTGGCATGTATATGTAGAGAATAAGAATAATTTAGGCTAAATACATGTATTGAGTCACTGATACCGAATGCTCTTAACTTTTAGTTAAAAGAGCAGCTAGACCTTGATTTGAACTTTGTAAATGGAGATAAGAATTGATTGATCCAATGTTGCAAGGTTCTGATACATTATGTGGAAGCTTTTTCCCCCCTTTATTGTGTTCATGCAGATTTGGATTATTAACCTTTGTAAAATAGACTTCAGGTATTCTGCTTTGTATGCATTTGCATATGTTGCTGCAGCCTAGACTGTGTTTGTTGGGGCTTAGACAGGCTATATCTTTTAGAGGTTTGGGTTTGCATATATAACAATAAATCTGTCCAAACTTAGAATTGCTTAATGCACTGAAGTGACTGGTTTACAGTTATTAAAAGCCCTTGACTTTTCAGAGCAACTAACATAGATCCAACCTATATGAAATACCTATAGAAAATAACAGAACATTGGCATTTCAGCCATCTTTGCGATCATGTTATAGGTGTAGTATGACCGTTACTTTAGATGAAACACTTTTGTGATATTTAAATTTTTTATTTTATGTACAGTGGAAATGCAACTAAAACATACCTTTTGTAACTTGATACCTTAAATGAGTTGGTCTATAAATTTGGTTTACATTCTAAAGTTCCTTTATTTTTTAATGAAAGTTAGCCTTCACAATGCTCTTTTTGATACTCATGACATGGTAGAGCCAAAGTTAACCTTGAGAATATCCCATCATATCATTGATAGTAAAATTTTTGCCCCAAAGTGAAATTTTCTATTTTAATGAAAGAGAAGGAGCCCCTGAAAGATCTTGATCAGAATATCAATCGAGTTTGTTTAATTTTTAGTCCTACTGTGTATATAAAGTAGGTTTTAGCCATTTGATTTTGTGAGTGTGTGTTAGTGTGACAGTATTTTAAGCTTTGCTATAAATGAAAGTCTTTTATTTCAGATTAGGATGGTTATTTTTACTTGGGAAAAATACCTAAATTTTTTTTTTAATTTTAGGTTGCATTTACAACAAGAATTTATCATCCAAATATTAACAGTAATGGCAGCATTTGTCTCGATATTCTAAGATCACAGTGGTCTCCTGCTTTAACTATTTCTAAAGGTAAAATACTTACAGAGAAAGTCTTGAGTTTATCAGATTTATAGTCTTGGAAAGGTCTCTAGATCAATTCTGGTCTTCTACTTTTAATTGGGATTCATTATGCGACCTTCTAATAGGTTATCCAGTCTCCACAAGAATGTTCCAGATGGAGGTGGAGTGCCTCCATCTTTCTCCATTTTGAATGAATGGTGGCTTTTATGTTCCTTTTCCTCTACAAGTAAAATCACCTACCACAAAACTAATGGGAAGGAAGTCTGCCCTCTAGTAACCTTTGGCTTTTGGTGTTGGCTTAGCATTCCTTAAAGCACAAAAAATGAGGTTTTTAATGTTGCTAATTAAGACTGTTTCAGATAGGTTTGTGCAGTGAATTTGAATCTACTAAAAGAGTAATGTAGCATCTCCCAGATTTTATTTGACTAAAATCACTCTTTTGGAGGAGAAAGAAAACCCCTTATGTTTATCTGAAGATTTTCATAACCATTCTAAGCTTTTATATTGTAAAATTTTATAACACTTTGCAGTGTCCAGCATGTAACAGGCATACAAAACAAATTAGATATATGCTCTGTGATGCTTGGTATCATTCAAGTTCATGAATTAAACAGGTCAGAGTAAGAACTAAAGTTGTGAAGGCTCACTTCGTAATAAAGATAGAGAGATGCCTGGCTGGTTTGGTTGGTGGAACATAACTCTCAATCTTGGAGAGTGAGTTCAAGCCCCATGTTGGGTGTAGGGATTGCTTAAAAATTAAATCTTTAGGGGTACCTGGATGGCTCAGTCGTTTAAGCATCCAACTCTTGATCTCAGCTCAGGTCTCAATCTCAGGGTTGTGAGTTCAAGCCCCATGTTAGGCTTTGTGCATGAAGCCTACTTAAAATATATATAAATATGTATGTATATGTATATAATAAAATCTTGTAAAAAGTAATGGAGAGATAGATCTCAGCATTTGTTTAATCAATACTCAGTTTATAAATTCAAGGAGAGAAGAAAACACAGTGGAGCAGTTAGAATTTTTGTGAAACTCCCCTGAGGGCAGGGCAGAGAATTGATTTTCTTCCTTTTTTTTTTTTTCTTTAAAAAAAAATTTTTTTTTTTTTTTTGATGTTTATTTTTGAGAGAGACAGAGAGGGAGACACAGAATCTGAAGCAGGTTCCAAGCTCTGTGCTCACAGTGTGGGTCTCGAACTCAAAAACCGTGAGATCATGACCTGAGCTGAAGTCAGAGGCTAAACCGACTGAGCCACCCAGGTGCCTCCTTTCTTTTAATTTATGTATGTATGTATGTATGTAATCTCTACCCCCAACATGGAGCTTGAACTCATAAACCTGAGATCAAGAGTCTCATGCTTTCCTGACTGAGCCAGCTAGACATCCTGAGAATGGGTTTTTCATCATGCCTAACAGCTAAGAATGATACTGCACAAATGTTCCCTGCATTATACTTCACTAGATTTTCCTCCCTCAGAGTACCAAGAAACTCCACAGTTACTTCTAATTCTAATGCCACTTAACTTTTTAAAAGGAATAAGAAACTAATATAGCATTGTTTGAATAGCTCGGAATTCCTGAGTTTGGCAGTAGTTTTTTAGCTAGTCAGTACTGAACTTGATGCCAACAAAATTTTTGGCCTTCCTTATGTGTCTCTTCTGAAGCAAAATGTCTGTAAAGCTGTGTCTCATTGACATTAAGGTACAAACTAATAAATCTTTTGAGGATTGAGGTTTTTAATACATGTGTCTGAATACATTTTTATTTATCCAAATTCCCAATGCTAGGTAACAGACTTTTTTTTTTTTCTTCCAGTTCTTTTATCCATTTGTTCACTGCTATGTGATCCAAACCCAGATGACCCCCTAGTGCCAGAGATTGCACGGATCTATAAAACAGACAGAGATAAGTAAGTATGTAGTAGAAGAGTGATTTTTTTTTTATTTTAGTGAGTTAGGGTTACTCTCTGCTGTAAGTTGTGGCAATGCCAAGAAGACTTGATGATTATTTCTGGTAAGATAATAATTAAAATGTGCAGAAAGCTAGTTTTTGAAATGTGATTTTTTTTTTAATAGTTTTTCGTTTATCTGACAGTGAATAGCCCCTCTAAAATGTTTCAATTTCCCCACATGTTGAGTGCTCTGTCACTAAGGTTTTGGCAAGAAAGGTTTTTCTTTATCCCAGTTATGTTTTTCAAACTCTTAAGTGGTACTGTTATACAAATGTGGTCTAAATTCCTCAAATGTTTGAATTAAAACCTTTATGTACTACTTCACCATTATAACTTCGTTGTATGTTATAATTAATGCTAAGTATACTTGTTCAATTAGGTACAATAGGTTAGCAAGAGAGTGGACAGAGAAATACGCTATGTTGTAGGGTAAGAGGATCTGCACTCTATGGTGCGCTTATTCATGGTACTGTCAGCACTTGAGTGCTGCATGCTTTAAGGCACTGTCTTCACTAACAAAAGGTAACAGATGTGACAGTTTTCTGAAAACTGTACATTTAACTGCTTGATCTCTGTTTAGCGTGAAAGTATACCCAAAAGTCATTATTGCTTGAGAGTATTTTTGCATGGCAAAGCAGTTATATATAGCACTAGAGTAAGAAATGAAAGTTTAAATAGTATCTTTTTCAAACTACCATGGTATTTAAATTTTAAAGTTGGTATATTTTAACCTTTATACCAATACTATATGGAATGTGGTGATATAGTTCAAATTTGGCCAAGAGATAATAATATAAGGGGAAAACACTTTTAATAAAGCCTCCAAGCATCTAAACTAAATGTTCGTTACTGACAAGCATGCATTAATATCAGCTATACTTTGTGGCTCCCTGTATGCTAAATGAAACCTTTGTTTTAAAGTGCTGGCTTCTTAAGAGGGTGTCCTTAAATGAGGTAACCATGAATGGTAGAAAGAATTTCTATATGCTAACGTTTAGAAAAGTGGTTGAACCGTGTTTAGTTCTTGGTTTGAAATGAAGCTAGTTAATATTTCATAAAGTTCAAACTGGAAATATAAATCTAAAAGTCTCCCGTACCTTTTGTGTATATTCATTTCTTAAGGCTATCACTATTTTTTTTGTTGGTAAGTGACCTATGGCATGGATGTAATATAGGAAGAAATTGATAGTATTTATCAATATGATAATCCTCAGTAATAAATAACCTAGGTCGTGTGTGAATTATCTGTTGACTTTTTTAAATTTTTTTTTTTTTTTTAACGTTTATTTATTTTTGAGAGACACAGAGACAGAGTATGAGCAGGGGAAGGGCAGAGAGAGGGAGACACAGAAGCTGAAGCAGGCTCCAGGCTCTGAGCTGTCAGCACAGAGCCTGACATGGGGCTCGAACTCACGGACCGTGAGATCATGACCTGAGCCGAAGTTGGCCGCTTAACCAACTGAGCCACCCAGGCGCCCCTGTTGACTTTTTTAATAAAGATGCCCCAAGTTGTACTCCTAGAGATTCTCATTCATTAAGTCTCAAGTGGGGCTTGTCAGCTCTGATCAAAACACTTTCTAAAGGTAACATGTACATGTTCTAATTAGCAAACATGCCAGTCACACCCACCTCCTCTTGAAAGCTCCTTTTTTCAAAACCTCCTTCTCCCAGGTCTAATCTTCTACCTGTGCTTAATTAAATCTCAAATGTATTTTCTGGTATTACCCACGGTCTAGTAATTTCTCAAATTCTAGGATTCAGATAAAATTGTTTGATTCTGGCATTGATAGAAATTTCTATAG
Source organism: Paguma larvata (assembly GCA_030068075.1). Taxonomy (NCBI): domain Eukaryota; kingdom Metazoa; phylum Chordata; class Mammalia; order Carnivora; family Viverridae; genus Paguma; species Paguma larvata. The sequence goes on from CM057823.1 coordinate 113,409,530, forward strand.
AATGTGTGTGCTGTTCTGACATAAGTCCATGATGAACTGTAAAATAATTTTTTTAATGTCAAAGTTGGTTGGAGTGAATACTAATGATAGAATTTCTAATAGAACATTTAACTCAGTGGTAGGAAAGAGAAAAGGTCTTTAAGGTCTTTTTCTTAGCCTCCCCAATTTCAGTGCCACCTTACTGTGTTTATGAAAATATTTTCAGTGTATTGGAACATTGTATTGGAAGCCTAAGATTTCCATTTCCCACATTACTTTCAGTACCAATGCTGTTTCTCTCTTGTTGGCTTAATTCTAATCATAGCCATGAGAGATGACTCCATGACGAGTTTGGAGGTAAAATAGAAATCTTTTCTTTCAAATATTAGGAATTCTTTAACTTTTTAAGTAACATCTTCTTTATTTACAGGTACAACAGAATATCTCGGGAATGGACTCAGAAGTATGCCATGTGATGCTACCTTAAAGTCAGAATAACCTGCATTATAGCTGGAATAAACTTTAAATTACTGTTCCTTTTTTGATTTTCTTATCCGGCTGCTCCCCTATCAGACCTCATCTTTTTTAATTTTATTTTTTGTTTACCTCCCTCCATTCATTCACATGCTCATCTGAGAAGACTTAAGTTCTTCCAGCTTTGGACAATAACTGCTTTTAGAAACTGTAAAGTAGTTACAAGAGAACAGTTGCCCAAGATTCAGAATTTTTTTAAAAATGGAGCATGTGTATTATGTGGCCAATGTCTTCACTCTAACTTGGTTATGAGACTAAAACCATTCCTCACTGCTCTAACATGCTGAAGAAATCATCTGAGGGGGAGGGAGATGGATGCTCAGTTGTCACATCAAAGGAAGCAGCATTATTCTAGCATCCAGTCTTTTTTATGCCTTCCACTGTTAGAGATTTGAGGTTACATGATATACTTTATGCTCATAACTGATGTGGCTGGAGAATTGGTATTGAATTTATAGCATCAGCAGAACAGAAAATGTGATGTATTTTATGCATGTCAATAAAGGAATGACCTGTTCTTGTTCTACAGAGAATGGAAATTGGAAGTCAAACACCCTTTGTATTCCAAAATAGGGTCTCAAACATTTTGTAATTCTCATTTAAATTGTTAGGAGGCTTGGAGCTATTAGTTAATCTATCTTCCAATACACTGTTTAATATAGCACTGAATAAATGATGCAAGTTGTCAATGGATGAGTGATCAACTAATAGCTCTGCTAGTAATTGATTTATTTTTCTTCAATAAAGTTGCATAAACCAATGAGTTAGCTGCCTGAATTAATCAGTATGGGAAACAATCTTTTGTAAATGCAAAGCTGTTTTTGTATATACTGTTGGGATTTGCTTCATTGTTTGACATCAAATAATGATGTAAAGTTCAGAAGAGTGAATATTTTGCCATGTTCAGTTAAAAGTGCACAGTCTGTTACAGGTTGACACATTGATTGACCTGATTTATGCAGAATTAATAAGCTATTCGGATAGTGTAGCTTTAGTATGCTGCACATGATACTGGCAGCCCTGGAGTTCATAGGTGGACTTGGGACCCAGCAGTTTTGAAACGTGTATATGGAGTTTAAGAAATTTATTTTCCAGGTGCAACCCCCATCTAACTAAATTTTTTCTTCACCTTGTACACTTGACAGCTGAAAAAACCATAACATGGGAGTAATAATGGGTCAAATTTTACAAAATAAAGTACTGTTTTGGTGTGGGAGTTGTCATGAGGCTGTGTTGAAGTGACTTAACTATGTGGGATATTGAATATCCATTGAAATGGATTTGTTCAGCCATTTACATTAATGAGCATTTAAATGCAACAGATATCATTTCAGGTGACTTAACATGAATGAATAAAAGTCAATGCTATTGGATTATTTTTTGTTTGACAAGTGCTATCTGTGCCACTAATTTAACTTCTGTAGTAACAAGGGCATTATCATTCTTCACCTTTCCTAATCCTGACGCTATAGTTTTACTTTTTTCCTAGTTATTTTGATTTGTCCATTGCTTTCTTAAAATCTTGTATTTGATTTTTAGCACATCTGTGGCTTTTCTCCACTTACACATTTTTGCACTGCTTACACTTATGTGCAATCTTATTCCTTGTCTGCACACAGATGTGGAAAAGCTAGATATAAAATAAATGTTAAAGCTTGATTTTTATAAACATTTTAATATGTAGTTTGGACATGGTTTATTAAGATTTTTCTCTAAATTGCAAGTGAAATGCATGCTTCCGAAGATGTTCTGGCTTTGTTAATTCTGTAATTTAAACATTTCATTGAGAAATATCAACCCAGCTATACAGTTTTCCAATGAGTGAATTATTTCATCTTTCACTTAAAAATTATTCCTTAAAGGTAGATGTCATACTGTTAATGCTATTTTGGATTCAAATTACAAATGAAAAATTAGTAACATACCTGCTCCATAAGGTAAGAAATACTGTTCTTTTGCTTTTTTTAAAATAATTACTTCTGATTCTTCTATACTCAGAGTAGCTTTAGTAGGCATATTAATTTCTTGAAAGCCAGCCATGAATAAGCACTTTGTCAGAGCTTCTGAATTCCTAATTGACTTTCAAGTTGACCTTTTTTAGCCATAGACAACCTTTAAGTATTTATAGAGATGACTTAAATTGTTGTCATAATTACTAGATGTGTCCAGGTCTCTGTATCTTTGATTTGATTCAGCTTTCTACATTTCTAATGTCACTTCTAAGGGAATAAGCCATAAAGGCTTCTCCAGGTTTAAGAGAACAGTAAAGTACCTGGAAAACCAACATTTTTGAATGTACGGACACTGGACTTGAGATCATCTCCAATGAAACCTTCAAAAGAATCTTAAGAATTTGCCCTTTTTCTCTATATACATTACTAGTGCCATGTGTAGGACTGGATGCGTATTAGAAGATTAAAAATCGATTTTGGTTCTCTATATATCTTTTAATGCATAAAGTCACATTTTTAATGCCGAGTCTCTCGATCTATGAGAATTAATGGTCCAGTTGACCTGTTTAATGGTAAATTATATTTTAAGTGACTCATTTTTCCTGGGCAAGTTTGCAATGTGCTACCAGATTTTTTTTTAAAGTTTGTTAGTTTGCTTTCTTGTGTGAGTGTACTCACAATTTTTTTAAAGTATGAACCACAGTTAACAGTGGTCTCAGGGGTAGTGAAACACTCACTTTTTTTTTTCTTAATGGCTTAGTTGAAATATGCTTCAGTTACTGATCATGCTGTGTTAGTGACTTTGGAGGTGACTCAAATTAGCCGTGTTTTGTGTTGGCATAACAAATTGTTAAATGATTGTTGATTACACTTTTTAAGTGAATTTGTCTTCTATTTATGAGGAAACCAGTACAAGTCACTAAATATTGTCTTACTAGTGACCTCTGCATAACACTTGTAATAGTTAAGGTTAATTGAGCTTAAAGGAATTGTTACCATTAAAGTCTGTGTTTAAAGACACTTTGGTCTCAGTAATTCGGGCTAACATGAAATCCACACTTTAACCTAATACTATGTGTGAGTTCTATTTTGAACTTATTAAAATAGTTACAAAACTGATCCATAAAGAACTAAGACCTGATTCTGAAAGTGTGGTCCCAAGACTAGTAATCCTTATCATTTGGGAAGTTCATTAAAACGGAAGATACCAGACCACACTCTAGGCCTACTGATTGAGGAAATCCAGTGGTCTGTTTTAAAAAGCCATCTCGGTGATTCTGAAGTCTGCTCCTAGATCTAACACCTCACAGCAGCAATCCTTGAGCACCATAGCTAGTTATTTAACACCTGTTAACTTTCATGGTGATAAGAGAATTGTATCCCCAAGTATTACATTGCTATCTTTTCTCTGACAAATTGTAGCACTTTGAATTACAAATAATACTGTAGGTTCTACACATTTACTTAAGATACACTAAAATACTGCAATTGGACTAACCATCTAACCCAGTGATACTCAAATTTATAACAAATAAAACTTTATTCATGTATACATAGTTAAGCAAATGGCTAACTAGTATTTAAAGCAACAAGACACAAAAGTCTGCAAAGTGTTAGATCCAGGATTTGAACATGTCTCATAATGTAGCCTTAAACTAAGGGGAATTTTTGGGTTTTTTTTTTTTTTTTTTTTTTTTAGTGAAAAGGTAAGCTCATGTTAAGGATGTTTGTAGTGTTCACTGGATTTCGCATATATCAAAACATACTTGAAGGTAGCTATTTAAAACTTTGAACTGTCCCAATGTAATAAATTGGAAAGGTATTTGGAGACAGGATTTAAGAACCTGATTGCCTCTGCATCCCCAGTTCCCAAAAAATAGTGTACTGGAGGAACTATGTAAAAGATCAAAACTAAGATGCTTAGATACTAAGATGTTTTCTGGAAAGGTTAGAAAGATTTCACACTGTTGTGGTCCCCAGGATTACCACAATTTTGTATTTTCTGCTATCCTGTAACTACTTGCTGCTTTCTTGCCTCATTTTGAAGAATTTTTTTATTTTTAATTCTGGCAAACTTTCTAGTAATTGCTCTTTTACATGGTATTTATTTTAGTTAAGGTCCATTGTCCGCTATCTTCCCAAATTGTACACTATTCCTGAAGGAATATTTTTAAGAGCCCTCTTAAGATTTTCTTGTATTGAAAAGGTTTTATGAAATAACTAATTTTCATTTTGCATACTATTGTCTGAGCCTCTTAAATAACCTCAATTCCTTGTTGGTGTATTGCATTTTAATAGTGTCAAGTAAGACCAAACAATGGAGTAGTTTCATGCCCTAGTTACTCAGGAACCTAGTTAACCATGGTCTTTTGCTGACTTCCCAGCCATCTCTCCTAAACTTGTCTAATTAGGCTAGGCTTTCTGTCCAGCACAGAGCCCAACATGGGGCTTGAACTCACAACCCTGAAAATCCAGACCTGAGCTGAAATCAAGAGTCTGTCACTTAACCAATTGAGCCACCCAGGCCTCTCCTAAACTTGTCTAAAACCTACTTGATTTCTACACAGATGCACACACCCCCTACCTCTTTTTGGCCTCAGTAGATGTAAAACATTCCTTTGAGTAGCACTGGCCCAAAGCTTGGGCGTCAATTTTGATTCCTCATAACAGTGCTGTCCGTTCTTTTGATTTTTATTCAGAATCTACCTATCCACCATACTCAGTAGTACCACCATGGTATAAAGGTCCGTCACCTCTTGGGTTATAATAGCCTACTCCGTTGTCCTCCCAGCTTTTTACTTTGCAGCAATCTGCCCCACACACAACACCCAGCATACTCCTTTTAAACCATGTCCTATCCTGTCATCACTGCTCCAAACCTAAAGGTTTCCTGTCTCCGAGTAAAGGCTGAAATGCTCAAGGATGTAGTGTCTTCCCATCACCTCTAATACACTCTGCTCTACCACTCCCCAACTCAAAACACACACAGGTTCAGGTGAGGTTTGAAGACTTTCACCTTAGGATGTTTGCCCTTGTTCTCCCCTTTGACTAGGATTCTTTCAAGTCCTATGGCCCTCCCTTCCCTAATTAAGTGTTCAAATGTCAAACTTAAAGTGGTTTTCCTCAACTATTCATAATGTACTAACATAGCCCTGCATTGTAGAGTGTTCCATGGCATGTTCAGTATTACCTCCCTTGCATGTAATACTGTTTCTTCAAACTCATCCCCAGATCAGCGTTTTTGTTCTGCTATGTTCCTTAATGACTCGATGACTGACACTTTGTTAGGTGGCCAAATATTTAATAGGTGAGTGAGTTAAATGGTAGACTGCCAAAAATGTTCCTTGCTATATTTTTAACTCTAAAAATACAAAAAACAAAAACTACAATATACTATAGAAAAATATAGTAGTCCTCCCTTACCCACAGTCTTAAGATAGTAACTTGTCACATTTACTTCACTTCATCCCGTGACGGAGGCATTTTATCATTTCCTATCACAAGAAGGGAAGAAGGGTGAGCAGAGTACAAGGTGTTTTGAGAAAAAGCGAACACATTCACATAACTTTTATCACACTGTTATAACAGTATATTGTTGTAATAGTTAATCTCTTAGTGTACCTAATTTGAAAATTGTATGTATAGAAAAATACATAGTATATAGAGAGTTCACTACTATCAGTTTGAGGCATCCACTGAAGGACTTAGAACGTATTCTCCACTAATCGCAAGGACTAATGAACCTTCACTCTGACTACGGTAAGTAAAATACCACCATAGACAGTAGATAGACATTTCAGTTTGTTAATATGGATGAGTATCCTGACTGACTCCTGTGAAAAAGCAACAAACATCCTGAGGAAAAATTTTTTTTTTAATATGTGAATCAGTCAAGAAATGAGTACTCAGAAGCCAAAATACATTGAAGCCAAGAATCCAAAAAGAAAGAATATAAACAGAAACCAATTTTAATCTCAAAAACACTTGAAAAACCAAGTGAACCGTAACCAAGTTCCCTGTAAACCCAAGTAAACCTGGCAAAGAGTGGTGTCAAATAAGAGAAACCCATCCGTAAAACAGGAGTCCGCAGATTTTGAATCTTGTTGCTCTGTAGCAAGAGAATATTCTCTTTTCAGAATCTGTAGTCATAGTTTGGCCTTTGTGAAGATTTGCAGCCCTAAATCTTAACTACATAGACCTTCCCAGAAAACTCAAGCAGAAGATTTAGTTTTTAAAGGAGTTCCAAATCAGGGCAATCAAGTACTGGCAGAAACAAATATTCTAAAGGAACTCAATAATAGCTCACGGCTAAATATCAGAAAAAACAAAATACAAAGGAACATAGCACCATGAGTGGGAGCCTTGTGACTTGCAAAGCTTTTGATCATTAAAAATACTAGGTCATCAAAAATTGGAAAAAAATAGTAAAACTATTCACAAGATAACACGATCTAGAAAATCCTAAAGAATAATTTAGGAAAGTATTAGAGCTAAAAATAGAATTCAGCATAACTGCAGGATACAAAAATCGATTGTACTATAACTAGCAATGAACAATCTGAAAATGTAATTAAGAAAACAGTTCCATTTACAATAACATCTAAAAGAATAAAATATTTAGGAATAACTTTAACCAAGCAAGTGCAAAACGTGCACACTGAAAACTACAAAATATTTCTGAAAAGTCCTAAGTAATGGAAAGACCTCTTGTGCTCATGGCTTAGAAGATTTATTGTGAAGATGGCAATGATCCTCAAAGCAATCTACATATTCAATGCAATCCTATCAAAATGTTAATGACTGTTTTTGAAGAAATGGAAGATTTAAAAATTCATAGAGAATTGCAAAAGACTACAAAGAACCAAACAATCTTGAAAAAGAACAAAGTTTGAAGACTCATACTTCCTGTTTCAAAATTTATTGTAAAGTAACAGTAATTAAAAGATTATGATACTAGCATACAGATAAACACATAGATCAATGGACTAGAACTGAGAGTACAAAAGTAAACCCATATACACTTGTGGTCAATTGATTTTCAACTAGCGTGCTAAGACTTCTCAATGGGAAAAGAAGAGTCTCTTCAGCAGTTCTAAGACAACTGAATATTCACCTACTAAAGAATGAATTTGGATCCCACCTCACACCATATACAAAAATCAACTCAATATGGATCAAAGTCCTAAATGTAAGATCTACAACTATAAAACTCTTAGAAGAAAGGAGGAGTAAATTTTCATGATACATCATGTCAACAACAAAAATGATAGTGGTCCTTGGGTGGTTCAAGTAGGTTAAGGATAGGGGCACCTGGGTGGCTTAAGTGTCTAACTCTTGATTTCAGCTCAGGTCATGATCTCACAGTTTGTGCACTTGACCCCTACATCAGGCTCCACACTGACCGTGCAGAGCCTACTTGGGATTCTCTCTCTCTCTCTCTCTCTCTCTCTCTCTCTCTCTCTCTCTCTCTGCCTCTCCCACTCCCAAAAATTAATAAAGATGCTTAAAAAAAAACAACAAAAGGGATAAAAACCATGTAATTATTTCAATATATGCAGAAAAAATATTTGACCAAGTGCAACATCCATTCATGATAAAAACCCTCAACAGAGAAGGCTTAGGGGGACCATACCTTAACATAATAAAAGCCATATATGAAAAACCCACCGCTGACATCATCCTCAATGGTGAAAAACAGAGCTTTTCAACTAAGATCATGAACAAGACAAAGATATCCAATTTCACCACCTTTATTTTACATCATACTAGAGGTCCTAGCCACAACAATCAGACAAGAAAAAGGAATAAAATGCATCCCAATTGGAAAGGAAGAAGTAAAGCTTTTGCTATTTGCGAATGATATGATACTATATATAGAAAACCCTAAAGACTCCATCAAAAAATCACTTAAACTGATAAATGATTTCAGTAAGGTTGAAGGATACAAAATCAATATACAGAAATCTGTTGGATTTCTGTACACCAAAAATGAAGTAGCAGAAAGAGAAATTAAGAAACCAATCCCAATTACAATTGCACCAAAAATGATACAGTTCCTATGAATAAACTTAACCAAGGAAGTGAAAGACCTTTACTCAGAAAACTATAAAACATTGATGAAAGAAATTGAAGATGACACAAATGGAAAGATATCCCATACTCATGGATTGAAAGAACAAATATTGTTAAAATATCCATACATCCAAAGCAATCTACAGATTTAATGCAACCCTATCAAAATGCCAACAGTATTTTTCACAGAACTAGAACAAACAATCCTAAAATTTGTATGGAACCACAAAAGGCTGTGAATAGAGCAATCTTGAAAAAGATGAATAAAAGTGAAAGTATCACAATTCCAGATTTCAAATTACATTACAAAGCTGTAGTGATCAAAACAATATGATATTGGGGCACCTGGGTGGTTCAGTTGGTTTAGCGTCTGGCTTCGGCTCAGGTCATGAGCTCGCTGTTCATGGTTTTGAGCCCTGTGTTGGGTTCTGTGCTGGCAGCTTGGAGCCTGGAGCCTGCTTTGGATTCTGTGTCTCCCTCTCTCTCTGCCCCTGCCCTGCTTGTGCTCTGTCTCTGTGTCTCAAAAATAGATAAAAGAATAAAGAAAAAAAGTATGGTACTGGCACAAAAATAGATGCATAGCTCAATAGAACAGAAAAGAGAGCCTAGAAATAAGCCCACAATTATATGGTAAATTGATCTCTAACAAAGGAGGCAAGAATATGCAATGGGAATAAGACAGTCTCTTCAGTAAATGGTGTCGGGAAAACTGGACAGCTGCATGGAAAAAAATGACAATGGGCCACTTTATTTTGCCATATACAAAAATAAACTCAAAATGGATTAAGGACCTACATGTGAGACCTGAAATCATAAAAATCCTAGGAGAGGGCACAGGCAGTAATTTCTCTGACATGGGCCATAGCAGCATTTTTCTAGATATATCTCCTGAGGCAAAGGAAACAGAAGCAAAAATAGACTATTGGAACTACATCAAAATAAAAAGCTTCTGCACAGTGGAGGAAACAATCAACAAAACTAAAAGACATCCTAATGAATGGTAGAAGATATTTGCAAATGACGTATCTGATAAAAGGTTAGCATCCTAAATTTATAAAGAATTTATGCAACCCAACACTGGAAAACAAATAATCCTATTAAAACATGAGGATAAGACATAAACAGACAAGACGAGAACAGCCATTTATCCAAAGAAGACATATAGATGTTCGAAAGACACATAAGAAGATCCTCAACATCACTAATCATCAAGAAAATGCAAAGGAACACTACCATGAAATATCAGCTGTCAGAATGGCTAAAATAAAAAATATCAAAAATAAACAACAACTATTGGCAAGGATGTAGAGAAAAGGGAACCCGTGCACTGTTGGTGGGAATGAAAACTGATGCAAAACTGTGGAAGACAGTATGAAGGTTCTTCAAAAAATTAAAAATAGAATTACCATATGATCCAGTATTTCCACTACTGGATGTTTAGCCAAAGAATATGAAAACACTCATTTGAAAGATATATGCACCTCTATGTTTATTGCATCATTATTTACAATTGCTGAATTATGGAAGCAGCCTAAGTGTCCACCAATTGATGAATGGATAAAGAAGAAATGGTATCTCATATATATATGATATTACTTACCCATAAAAAATAATGAAATCTTGCCATTTACGACAACATGAATGGATCCAAAGAGTATAATTTTAAGTGAAATAACTCAGTTAGAGAAAGACAAATATATGATTTCACTCACTTACGGAATTTAAGAAACAAAACACTGACCCCCGAGGCCAGAGCAGGAGATCCCCGACACCTGGCTTGGAGCTCAGGCATTACCCAGTTCGCCAGTTTGGGCACTGCCACGGGGCTGAGCCGGTCTGGGGCCCTGCATCGTGCACTGTGCGTGTGCCCCCCGTGCCACCCCAGCTGCCTCTTCGAGACTATGTCAGAGCCAGTTCTGCGGAGCAGACGCGTTGTCACGGCCGGTAAATGTCAGCGCCTTGGCTAATGAGTAGCTTTGGGCGTAGGCTTTCCGGAAGGTGTGCCCCTAATTCTAGGATAGAGGGGGACTTCAGAGCGTCTTCCATTCCCTCAAAGTTGAAGACATGAGCTGCTGAAGTGTGCAAGTGCCAGACACCCGACATCCGCCCTGTGTCCCCCTGCACGCCTCACCCCTGCAGGAGCCCCCAACCCTCCACACCAGGTGCGCTGATAGGGGCCTCGATGACCCGTGATTCCCGCTCCGCCTCTCAGTCCCCTGCGTGGTGAGGCAGGCCTGTCCACGTGGTGAGGGGGGAGGAGCAGGGCTCTGGAGCAGCCTCGCGCGACTCCGCTCCAGGCCCGGATGTGAGCTCCGCGCTTCGGGAAAGATGATGGGTGAGAAGAGTCTCCGTCCTCCGAGGTGCCGTGCGTGCCGCCCACTTCCCAGGACCCGACAGCCTGGTGCCGCCGGGACAGAGCCCTGGGGCCTGGCGACCGGGCGAGCGGGCACGGGACGCGGCTCCCGGAGGACGATGGCTCCAAGCCAGACGGAGGCACCGGTCCACATGTCGGTGGTCAGGAGGCCCCGGCCGAAACCAGCGCGGGCCCAGCAGCCTGCCGGCGGGACGCACGTCCCCACCCCCTCCCCGCCGCCTCGTGAAGCGAAAGGAGTGTGGGGCGCGGTGTGGCGCGGGCTCGCGTGGGCGCCGGAAGTGGGCAGATACACGGCAGGCCTTTGAGAACAGTGATATATGGGATGACATTTAGACTTTCTGTATTTTCCACAAAAAACAAAAACAAAAAAAGAAAAAGAAAAAAGAAAACAAACAACAACAAAAAAGAGACAAACCAAAAAAATAGACTCTTAACTAGATAGTGCAAACTGATGGCTACCAGAGCGGAGGTAGGTGGGAGAATGGGTGAAATAGGTAAAAGAGATTAAGAATACACTTACCACAATGAGCACTGAGTACAGAATTGTTGGAGCAACATATTGTACACCTGAAACTAATTTAGCACTACATGAACTATACTGGAATTAAAATTTTTTAAAAAATAAGCGTGTGGGAAAAGAAATTTCTTATATGATTCCACTTATATGAACATCCAGAATAGTTAAATCTCTAGAGACAAAAAGCAGAATAATGTGTGCAGGGACATGGGGGGTAGTGGTGAAGAATGTGGAGTAACTGCTTCATGGATGTGGGGTCTTTCTTGTGAGTGACAAAAATAAATTGGAAGTAAATAGAGGTGATGGATACACAACACAATGTTAATGTACCAAATGCTGCTAAATTGTACATTTTGAAATGGTTTATTTTATGTTATGTGAATTTTACTTCAATTATATATATATTATATATATTCTGAATTCTTTGCATATATTAATTCTTAATTCTGATAGAAAACATATACTTTTTTAAATACTTACATTTTTATCAATAAACTTATATACTTATTTATAAACTGATATACTTATATTATTACTCCTGCTATATAGATGAGGAAAATAAGTGACAAAGAGACTGAATGACTTACCCAAGATTACTCAGCTAACAATAGAAGTTGGGATTTAAGTCCAGGTAATCAAATTCCAGAACCTTACCTCTTGACCATTATGCCAGAAAAAAAAGAAGTTTGAAATATAAAAAGCAAGGACTATAAAATGACAAGTCAGATTTGAAAAAATAATAAAAAGCAGTACTTTCAGAAGAAAAAAATAGAGTAATTGAAATTTAAACTCTAAGAATAGGTTTAATACTCAGTAGATACAGCTGAAGAAAAAATTAGAGCAGTTGAAAATATGAAGAAATTCTGAATGTAGCACAGAAAGATGTAAAATAAGAGAGTCTAAGAAACATGGAAAGAGACATGAGTAAGTCTAACACATCTAATTGGAGCTTGAGTTCAATTTATTGCCTCTAGGCTTCAAATGCACTTTTCAACATATAGGCATACAAGCATTTTATTGCTTCACAGATAATGTATTTGTTACAAATTGAAATTTGTGGCAACTTTGCATTAAGCCAGTTATCAGCTCCATTTTTTCCAACAGCATTTGCTCACTTAGTGTCTCCGTATCACAGTTTAGTAATTCTTGCAATATTTCAAACTTTTTCATTATTATTATATTTGTTATGGTGAGCTGTGATCAGTGATTACGACTTGCTGAAAGCTCAGACAATGGTTAGTATTTTTTTAACACTAAAGTATTTTAAAATTAAGGCATATATATTGCTTTGTTAGACGTAACAGTGTTGCGTATTTCATAGACTACAGCATAGTGTAAATATAACTTCTGTATAAACTGGGAAGTCAAAAAGTTAATTTGATTTGCTTTATTGAGATATTAACTTTATTGTGGTGTTCTGGAATCAAACCCACAATATCTTTGAGATATGCTGTGATAAACAACTGAGTTTCTTTAAGTGTTTCTCCTTTAAAATGAAAATAATGAAAATAAGCTTTCTCAGTAGAGGGTATTGGAGAGATAATGCAGGACAAAAGAGGCTCTCTAGAAATTCCTGGTATGGGCTGGTGGCTGGCTGGTGGATGTGAAGACATTCAGTGAATATCCACAGGGCTAGAAACAATTCTTATGTGACTCGAAGCCTTGGCCGGTGATGATCTTTTTCCAGCCCTCTTGACATGGAAACCAACATTTCTGTATGGCCTACACGCAGCTTCCCATGTCCTGGTGGCTCATACACCAGAACTCACTTCTACAAGCCTCCACACAGACTGTGTGCATCCCACCTGTGGTCCAGGGGTCCACATAGAGGTGCCATCCCTCTGTTGTAAAGGAGACTACCTGCAAAGAAACAATAAATAGATTGACTCAAGAGCAAAAATGAAAGATTTCTCAATAAACCTTAGAAACAGAAGATGGTGGAATATTATCTTCAATGTACTGAGAAAAAATAACTATCACCCTAGAATAGTATACCAAGAAAAGGATTTTTCAAGAAAAAGAATGAATTACACGGATAGATTTGAAGAACATTGTATTGAACAAAAGAAGTAAAAAAACCAAACTCTTGATCTCAGGGTTGTAAGTTCGAGCCCCACGTTTGGGTATAGAGATTACTTTTTCTTTTTTTTAGAGATTACTTAAAAATAAAAATTCATAAAAAAATAAACCTTATATTAAAGAGTGTAAAATATCTCATTAATAATTATATGAAATATGTTATAATAATATTTTATATATTGGTTTAATGTGTATTATTAAAATTAATTTCACCTGTTTCTTTTTACTTAAAAAGAATTTTTTTTAAAGGAACTTCTATGCCCAAAGTGGGGATGGAACTCACAACCGTAAGATCAAGAGTTGCATGTTCTACTGAGTCAGCCAGGTGCCCTCTTTTTACTTTTTTTTAAAATGTGATTGCTAGATATTGTAAAATTACTTATGAGTCACACATTATATTTCTACTGAACAGCTCTGGATGTCTAATTTTTATTGGACACCCTAGAATGGTTGAGTAATCTAATGAATCGAAATTGGGAGAGAATATTGTCCTTGTTGGAGTTCCCTAGCAAAGAGAGACAGAGGCAAAGCTTAACTATTAATGTTTTGGGGGGAGGTATAATCCCAGAATAGTGAGAGTGTAGGAAAAAGGAAATGAGTCAGAGACAGTGGGAAAGTACCTTTGGGCAGATGCTGGGAAAGTCTGATGCTAGGTTCTGTGGCATGGTGCCTCATCTGAGACTTAAAGTGATGATAGGAGCCAGAAAAACCATGGGACTGGTTGGATTTGGCCTCAATCCTGGCATTATGAGGCCCATGTGGGTTGCCATGCTAGGTTGTTTTGGTTCTGTTGGGTTATGGTTAATGTAATTTCCCATTGATAGTTAACATTGGGCATGGAAGTGGTAGGGGATATTCTACTGATATATAAGGTTCCAAATATAATCCTCTCCGCATTCGTTAGGTTGTAGCAACTCTAGTTTACCTGGTAATTAGAGTTCATTACCCCAGCCAGTACATTAGCTCCATTTTTTACCTGTTTTTCCAATAGAATAAGGAACCCAAAATGACTCCAAAATATTAGTCACAACTTCAACTGGGTGGAACCCTATACCTTCCCCACCCCTGGAACCAAGACTTCTGACCTAACAGTCAAGTTTCAGGGATAGGAAACACAAATTCCATTAGTGAGTCACTGATAATGATGATGAGAGAGGCAACAGCTACTTCTACATCTTGGTTTTTATACCTGTGTATTCTAGTTCTGGGGGACACACCACTTTATATTGGCCAGGGTTTAGTGCATATACTATATCCTGAAGGAAGGGCTCCAATCCCATAAGATGCTGCCCCCCAGCTGACACCTAAGCTGAGATGTCCACAGACTGTTCCACTGTTTTGTTGTTATTGCTACTGTTAATTTTGTTTTGTTTTGTTTTGTTTTAGGTTGGCTGCTCCCGGATGATCGGGTACTTGGTAAAACCAGTGATTCTCAAGTTCGTGAGTTCATCTTCACACTTCCTTTGACATCAAGTGTATCTATTTTCTTTTCAAATTTTATCTTATTTCATTATTATTTTTTGAGTCGGTCTATTGTTTAAGACAATGTTTAGGGATACCATTTCAAGAGAAAGAATTCTATAACTCTAGGATGGTGCTAGTGGATACATTGCAGTCAAGGAAGGCAGATCATTTGCAGAATATTAATTTCAGTAAATCAATTTGATGGCCCCACTGAGGAGGAAGGAGTCCAGTGTAATCAATCTGCCAACAGGTGGCTGGCTGGTACCACTGTCTAGAGCTCAGCAAAGAGCACTGATAAGTGATGTAGAAGGCTAGACCACCTATTCATGTAGTTTAGTTTACTGTTTAGAGCTCAATAAGATCATCCTTGGTGAGAGAAATCCCATGTTGTTGGGTACGTGCATGGCTTTCATCTTTGCTACTATGGACACTTTCTTCATGTGCTCAATGTCAAATACTGGAGTGGGGTACAGGGAGGCTGACTAAAACCCATTGGACTGGTCTTTCTGTATACTACCTGATTGTCAAGACCGTCCTCTGTGGTACATGTTCTTTTGTGAGCATTAATGCGAGGCACAACAAAACTGCATACGTTGTGTCCACACCTACAGTGTCCATCCACTTACTATCTACTCAGACCTCCATATCACCCATCTTTCATCCTTGTTTCTTTTAAAGGCTCTTTTAAGGCCCCAACCAAACAAGACTTTTGGCTCTACCCAGGTGTCAATATATAACTGTATCTCATGCTACCTCTCCTTTCACATGAAGTGAAAAATCAAACATAGGTCCCACAACTCTGTGTGCTGAGATTTCCTTTCACTAATGTCATTCAGGGCCATTCCTGAATGGGGCTGTAATGTGGCAGCTAACCTTTTATGGCTATTTCCAATATAAATCGCACCAGCCTACATGTGAATCAGGCCTCTGTCAGTAGATCGTAGGGAACTCCCCATGAGGTCATCAGTGCGGCACTGAAAAATGATATAGAAGGCTAGACCACCTATTCATGTAGTTTACTTGAGTCCTCTGGTCTTTGTTCGAGTCTGAATATATCACTCCCTACATACAATGAGACATTGCTGCCCCTGCTCAGCTCTATGACTTGGTTGATTTGATAATCCTCAGTTCAGGCTTCATAGTCCCTTAACGTACCATGATCAGGTATTTGGTCTTTGTTAAGACCTAATAATGTACTAGGACCTATTTTTCAGAGTAGTTATTCATGGTGAAGTGCATAGCTTTGTTTTAGGATATAAGGATCTACACTGTGACTTTTCTATTGGAGTTTGCCCAAAATTCTATATATCCTCCATGGATAAATCTCTAGCACTATCAGATCTGTTGGATCACATGACGTAAGTGTAATTTTTCAGGTCCGACCATAGGCAATTACACAGGCTTTACCCGACAGTGCTTGCGGGAAAAAGCCATCCCCTCATCCCATGCTTGGTATACAGCCAAAGTATTACTATCTCTAAAAGGAGTTGCAGTGAAGGACTGATGTCCCTCTGACTGTTCGTGCTTTTCACAGATTTACATTCCTAGTCCCAGTGACTTCATTCCTAGGTCTCTTTATCTGAGGTCTTGGGCAGAGGTCTTGTTCAGGTGACTCTGCTCATATCTCCTTACTGGACAGGACAAGTGGGAAACCTTGAACACGTTTATTCCTACTCAGACTCAGTACCCAGTAACTTCCTATTCCTAACCCTTCCTCCACCCCACCACCTACAGGGACCATAAAGCAGCCAGAGCCTTTTGTTCAGGGTTCCCTCGACAGTGACACAACCCCACATCTCTGCTGATCCACCTGACCCTCGCCTGGCATGTCATTTTATGGGGAAAATGAAGTGGGGGAGTTGGCATCTCATTTCTTTTAGCCATTTATTTATACTATCACAGTAAGTGATTAAAGGCTTCACTGTTACTTTCACTATGGCTCCTCTCCTTCTGGTATTCAAATGAAGTGTTTGTTCCGCCTGTTTAAGTTCTCTAACAGTCCTTGAATATTCTATTCCATTTTTTTCCCCCAGTCTTTTTTCTTCATGTTTTGATTTGGGAAGTTTCTGCTGACGTGTCCTCAAGCTCAGAGATTTTCTCCACTGCCACGTCCAGTCAATTAATGAACCTATCAAAGACATTCTTCGTTTTTCTCCACGTTTTTGATCTCTAGTATTTCTTTGTGAGTCTTCCTTAGAACTCCTTTCTTAGATTCTCTGTGCTTACATTCTCCATTTGTTCTATCATGCTGTTTACCCATTAAAACCCCTTAGCATATTAATCATAGTTAGTTATTTTAAATTTATGGCCTGATAATCCTATATCCTTGCCACATCTGAGTTTGGTGCTAGTACTTACTCAGCCTCTTTTAATTGTGTTTTCTGCGTTGTAAGTTTTTTTTGAAAGCCACACATGGTGTACTGGGTGAAAGGAACTATGGCAAATAGGTCTTTAGTAATAGGATGGGAGGGTGTGGGGCAGAGGGGAGGCTTTCTATAGTCCTATGATTAGGCTTTGTCTTTTAGTGAGCTTTTGCCCTGAGCTATGAGCTTCACAAGAGCGTCCCATTTTTTTCACCTCCTCAGGTGGGCAGGACAGCTACAAGGGGCTGGGGTTGGGTATTTCCCTTCTCCCAGGTTGGTTAGGCCCAGATAAAATCCCAAAGGTTTAGGCTTTGGTTAAATAGTTTCTCTTGATAACAGGACTTGTTAAGAAGAACAGAATGGTCTGGTGTATTTCAAAAATGGTTTCTTTCCCCCCTTTGCCCTGCTGAAGTATCAGGGAATTGTTCTCTAATCTTCAGTGTGAGAACTTGGTTAAGCTCCAGGAAGCAAAACTCACAAAAGTGTGGGTGACCGCCTAGGACCGAGCCCCTATGGAGTGTTTAACTCTCAGCCTCCAGCAATTCATCGATTATAGTTTAGATTTTCCTATCCTAGTACTGGTTTGTGAGAAGCTTTCTGCTCATGGGTTTCTGCTTTGGTAAGCTGTGATTCTCTGTATCCACCCATCTCTCCAGTTTTTGGGGCAGCGGTTTGCCACCATCTGAATTCTCTGATGGATCTAAGAAGAGCTATTGATTTTTAGTTCACCTTTTAACTTATTTTTAGGATGCAGTGACCACAAGTGACCAAACTTCTTACATGACAAAACATTAACTGAAAGTCTTATTTCTTTGACCCAGGGAATTTCTAGAAATATATGGTTTTTTTTATTAAACAACTTTTTTTAATGTTTATTTAATTTTTGAGAGACAGAGCATGAGTGAGGGAGGAGCAGAAAGAGAGGGAGACAGAATCCGAAGCAGGCTCCAGGCTCTGAGCTGCTGTCCACACAGAGCCTGACGCAGGGCTCGAACCCACGAACTGTGAGATCATGACCTGAGCTGAAGTCGGACGCTTAATCTACTGAGCCACCCAGGTGCCCCTAGAAATATATGTTTTAACAGACTATTTTTAAGAGCAATTTTAAGTTAATAGCATAATTGGATGAAAAATACAGAAATTTCCCATATACTACCTGTTCCCACGCATATACAGCCTCCCCCTTTATCACATCCCTCATTAGAGTGCTACATTTGTAACCAGTGATGAACCTACTTTCACATCCAAAGTCTGAAGTTGACGTTACAGTTCACTCACGGTGTTGTACTTTCAATGGGTTTTGACAAATGTATACTGACATATACGCACCGTTATGGTTATACAGAATAGTTTCTCTGCCCCAAAAGTCCTTCGTGCTCCACATATTCGTGTCTCCCTAGCCCCTGGCAACTACTGATTTTTTATTGTCTCCATAGCTTTGCTTTTTCCAAAATGTCATATAGCTGGAATCATATTTTATATAGCTTTTTCAGATTGGCTCCTTTCATTTATAACATGAATTTAAGTTTCTTTTCATGGTTTGATAGCTCATTTCTTTTCATCATTGAATAATATTCCAATGTCTGGATATATCACAGTTTATTTATCCATTTGCCTACTGAAAGACATCTTGGTTGCTCCCAAGTTTTAACAATTACAAATAAAACTGTTATAGACATCCACTTGCATATTTTTGTGTGGACATAAGTTTTCAACTCCTTTGGGTAAATACCAAACATTGTGAATGCTGGATCATAAGGTAAGTACATATTTGATTCTGTAACAAACTACCAAAATATCTTCTGCATTCCCATCAATAATGAATGAGAGTTCCAGTTGCTCCACATCCTTACCAACATTTGGTGTTGTCAGTGTTTTGGATTTTGGTCATTTTAATAGGTGTGTAGTGGTATCTCATTGTTATTTTGATTTGCATTTCCCTGGTGATATATAATGTGAAGCCTCTTTTCATATATATATTTTTTAGCCAGGTTATTTGTGATCTTATTGTTGAGTTTAAGAGTCCTTTGTATAACTTTCCAGGGGGATACTTCTGGCCTACTGCCCTTATCTTTGGGGATTCAGCAGACACCCTGAATAATTTTCTTCCCCTCGTTATAATTTATGTAATTATCTCATGGGATTGAAACATCTTTGGCCTCGCTATACCTTGGTGTTCTAATGAGTTTACCGACTTCATATATTTAGAGATGATGGAAGCATTGTCATATGGGCCAAAAAGTCCTCATTGGTCTTCTGCATATGCTGACCCTGTATGCTGACCTTGTTTTTTCAAGCCAGGAAACTATCATTTGATCTAAATAATTTGAATTTTGGAAAATATCAAGTGAGATGACCAAAATAGAATTTATTTATACAATGTAAGATTACAGAAAACTTGTGACTATTTTTAAAATTGTATTTCATATTGTGACTTTAAATTACTTAAGTTGAGAAGTTTTAGGACTACCTAAAAATAAGATTTATTCTTCCTAGAACTCATGGACAAAACATTATCCTATAACAAAAGGAAAATTTATTGTTATCTGTACCAATCACGATTTTAGACAGAATACTTATTAGAGTTTTGATTTTCTCAAAGCTTTCTGATTTCAAGGTGAAGCAATCTAAGCAATGCCACGTTTTGTCTTGGAATGAAAGGATAAAGGATAAATGTGTATTCTTTTTTTTTAAAGATTTTTTTAACGTTTATTTATTTTTGAGAGACAGAGACAGAACATGAGCAGGGGAGGAGTAGAGAGAGAGAGCGAGACACAGAATCTGAAGCTGACTACAGGCTCTGAGCTGTCAGCATGGAGCCCAAACAGGGCTCGAACTCATGAATGGTGAGATCATGTCAGACACTTAACTGACTGAGCCACCCAGGTACGCCCCCCCCCCTTTTTTTTTCCTAGAATAGATTGCTTAAACCGTTTGTTAATAGAGCATCAGAAAAAATCCAAATATATTTGCTGGGATACATTTTCCTTTGACTTGGCTTAATGGAATCTCTGAGATTTATGAAAAGATTCGTTGGCTATTCTTGCCATTGTGTCTTGTTGTTAGTTTTGAACAGACCAGGGCTGACAATTTAGCGCACTGAGTTATGGCATATTATTTGAATGGAGAGCTTTGTTCTTATCGAAGGTAAGAATGCTGCTGAAGTGAGGAAGGCTTTGAACCAGGCAGAGCCTTTGTTCACCTTAATATCAATCAACAGGCCCTATTGCAAGGAGACGAAGTCAGAAGAGGAGAACTTAGGTCCTGTCTGCCACTGTACGACAGGCAAGTCATCTGACCTCTTTGGACCCTGTTCCCTCAGCTGTAAAGGCAGAGGCTTGGATTGTAGAATTCATAATGTCTCTGAAGCCAAGACGCGCTTGTGAAATATGATGACTCTGAAAGATTCTGCAGATTCAGGCAATTCCAGGGTCATTATGAGCAGGCAAAACAAAGATCTGATTTGATGAGGGGAGAACTCTTCCAAGACTTCCTCCTAAATATGGAAGTAAGGGGGGTAACATCAGCGCAGGAAGAAATTTATTTCGTGCAACGTAAAATTCCTTGTCGACTTCCTAGGAACACTGTTACATCCTATTGCAAAGTAGGACTTCAGTGGATTACGTGGGGATGACACCCGAAACAAGCCAGTGCTATTTCTTGGGTACCCCAGCGTTGTTAGGAACAGTCATACATGTTAACTCATTTTATGCTTATAACCACATGAAAACAAGGTGCACTGTCTACGGTTTTAAATTCAGAGCACTTTCCAATTGAAGTTCCACACTTAGTGAGCGGCAGAGGATTTTGCATTTGCCTGCACATTCAGTGCAGGTTTCTGGAACCTCGGGAGGCTTTATAAAACAGAGGGTAGTAGTCCACTAACATTAAGGAAGGTGCTGTTCTTTCTCTGGGCCAGGCTCTATGCTGCACGCTGTACACGGATTTTCTCAGCCCTCCCAATGACCCTACGAATTAGGTCATTTTAGTTATTGTTTACTCTTTGCAGGTTAGGAGAATGCCCTGAGACCGACCTATGGAGCAGCAGGAGGTGAGCGTTACCACCTCCAAGCAGGCACCTGCAGCGTGATGGGGGTCTGGGGAAGTTTGAGAGGAAGGAGGTGGCGAGCGTCTCGGTGTTCTCTGAAGCCGTGAGGAGCCGCTAGCTGTGTCTTGTCATCCTACTCTGTCCTTTGCGCGCCACTTTGTGCTCAGGAAACTGGGTGTCCCAATTACCATGCACGGTTCTCGCCTCTGTTAAGACACCGGAGCGGCAGGAGTAAGCGCGGAGCAGAGCTCAGACCGCAGAGGTTCCAGCCCAGGACGGCTTCTGGCCAGCAGCCGGGGCTCGGCGCTCGCCGCCCACCCGCGCCGCCGCGGGAGCCGGGGCGGGTCCCCGTCGCTCAGCTGACCTGGGGGCGGGGCCCGGGCGGGGGAAAGCTGGAGCGCGGGCCTCTTCCGAGGGGACCCGTGCTTCCGCGGCCGCCTGTCCCGGGATCGCGGCAGCTGCTCGCGGTATGCGCCTCCGCCTGTTTCTGCTGCTCGCCCTGTGCGGGGCGGGGCCCGCTGCCGCCGCCCGCGGCCTCAGCTTGCGGGGAAGCTGGCGGATCCGCAGCGGGAACGGCTCGCTGGAGCTGCCGGGGACCGTCCCCGGTTGCGTGCACAGCGCCCTGTTCCAGCGGGGCCTCATCCAGGTACTGCGTGCGGCCGCCCCGCCGGAGTCTGCACCCGCGTGCCCCTCGCGGCGAGAGGGGCCGGGGAACCGCTGGGCAGCCCCCGAGCCTTGGGCTTTGTTCCCGGGTTTGGATCTATCTAACTGCCCTTTTGCCTCTTGTGGTCTGGGGCAGGGAAATGCTGAAGCAATTTACCTTCTGTTGGCGGAGAGCACCGCTGGGGTCCGAGCTTGGTGGAGATAAGACTGAGCCAGTCTGGGACGTCGATGATTCTGGAAAGCGGAAGTTCATACAGGGCAAACAGTATTTCTACTGGCGGTTTTCCTGTTGCCAAAGCTCTCCACTGAAGAGTGTATAGAAGGGTCTTGTTACTGACAAAGCATAAGGCAGGGGGTTACTGTTTTACTATGTGGACACTTAAGGGGACAATAGTTTTGCTCAGTGTTAACTATATTCAGTAATGTGTCAGTTTTTCTCTTGCATGTAGGCCTCAGGGAGTCAGATTTGGGATTGATGCAGTGCATAGAGTGAGGAGAATGAGATGTACAAGTGTAAGGTTAGGATTACTGGTGCTAGTGTAAAGGCTAAATAATTTTTGAGGCTGATTGGCATGTGAAGGAAGATGCTGTTTCTTAGGGCCTGCGATGCCTGTGTGTGTGTCTTAACAGTTGCTCCAGTTTATAGACCACTTGTTGAGGACAAGAGGTTTGTTGTGTGCAGAGGTTTGCAAGCAACTTTTCCACTCTCTGCTGTTTTTATGGTTCTGTCAGCTGCGTGTGGCTTTCCCATTCTTTAATTGTTCTTGTTTGGATAGAGGGTCGCCTGGGGGGGCTCAGTTGCTTAAGGGTCCATCTTCCGCCCAGGTCATGATCTCACAGTGGGTGAGTGCAGCCCAGCACAGAGCCTGCTTCAGAGCCTCTATCCCCCTTCCCTCTCTGCCTCTCCCCCTGCTTGGGCGCACTCTCTCTCTCTCAAAAATAAATAAAAACATTAAAAAAATTTAAAAAATCGTTCTTGCTTGGGAAAAGATGTACTTAATGAATATCTTTTCATCATTTTTACCTGGGACAAGATGTACTTGATGCCTGCCCCAGTCTCCATAACAACTCTACAGAATAGATCTTCTTGTTTGCATTTTAGGGATGACATGGAGTTATGGAGCCCAGAGAAGGTAGAGGATTTACCCAAGATCACACAGCAACGAAGTGGCAGAAGTAGAAATCTAGCCCAGGCTGGCCCGACTCCATTCCATAGCCTGGATTCTCAGCTGCGCTGCTCTTACCCTGGTGTTTTGAAAAATTGTTTTTGAAACACTGTGGTTGACTTTCAGGAGTATCACGAACAGTTTACTTAAATGACACGATTGTCAACTGGGGTTATGCAAAATTTATGATCTGGGACACATTAAGCTTTTTTTTCAAGAACTATGTGTCAGAAAGGAAGTGAGTGTTGTAAATGACACGGACCACAGTCTAGTTTATTTTTTAAAATAAGTAATTCTCAAATTTAGGTACTTTAACTATTTTTAGTTAACAAACTGCATGTGAATAGACCTCAGCCTACCTTGGTACCTGAAGGCTTCACTCACATATGCCTTGAGATTTCCTGTGTCTATTTGGCAGGGTTTCTCCTTGCCTCATTTCACCGATAAAAATTAAGGCAATGGAAAATAATTAGTCGTTTCAGCAAGTAGGATGATTGTTCCATGTTACAAGGTTACAGAGTAAGAAACAATGTTTGGTTATTAGCTAATGTGAAGGAGGTTGCTCATAGTATGAAATAACTGACTTTTCCTCATGGAAATAATTTACAATATTTGTCAAATATTTTCATAAATTCTTAGAAAAACTTTAAGTTCAATAAGGTGGTTTTATTTATTTTAAATGTTTATTTATTTAAAAAAGTTTTAATGTTTTATTTTATTTTCGAGAGGCAGAGCATGAGTGGCGGGGGGGCAGGGAGAGAGAGAGAGAGAGAGAGAGACAGAATCTGAAACAGGCTCCAGGCTCTGAGCTATCAGCATGGAGCCTGATGCAGGGCTGGAACTCAGGAATAGCAAGATCATGACGTACGCTGAAGTATGACGCTTAACCGACTGAGCCACCCAGGTACCCGTATTTATTTTTAAGAGAGAGAGAGCACAAGCAGGAAAGGGGCAGAAAGAAGGAGACACAGAATCCCAGGCATGCTTCAGGCTCTGAGCTGTCAGCACGGAATCCAACGTGGGGCTCGAACCCATGAACTGTGTGATCATGAGCTAAGCCTAAGTTGGATGCTCAACTGACTGAGCCACCCAGGCTCTCCTGGATGTGGGTTTTAAATGGTAGTTGGATGAGAAATGGGGAAGGCTTTGGGAATTGGGGAACTCCAAGCCTAATCATCAGCAACATCAGTATTATTATTGAATAATATGCTACTTTTATTCCACCTGCTTTATTACATCATCCCATCCCTCTCTGGTGTTGGCCCTTAGGAAATATTCTATAGTTTAGAGCAGGCACTGGCCCCCATACTATGTTTACATGAGAACTTGAAACATATCTTGCCGAAGTCATTTACTTGTTCATGTGCCTAATTATTTCATAAGTATTTATTCAGTATTCCAACATAGCAGGCACTATTCGAAGTGCTTGACATTGAGTGGTGAAGAAAACAAACTCTTTGTTCCAATAGACTTTCTAGTGGAGAAGATAGACAATAAGCAAATTAATAGGTAACATAATGGCAGGTAGTGCACTGAAGAGAAATAAAGTCCATTAAAGGAATGGAGACTAGAAGGCTGGGTGGGAAGGATCGCTATTAAAATAAAGTGGTTAAAGATTGCCACTTTGATAAAGTGACTTTTAAACAGAGATCTTTTCGATAAGGTCATTTTTAAGAAGAAGTGCGTTCTCACCAAAGAGAAAAAAGCCAAAAGTGGAGAGGGGAGAGGCCTTGAGGTGGGAGCAGGCTTGACAAGTTCCTGGGATAGTGAGCTGGCCAGTGTAAGCCAAGGGGGAAAGAGAATGTGTTCAAAGAAGGCACTGAGGGCAGACTGTGCAGGGCTTATAAGCTTTGGGAAACACCTTGGATTTTATTCTGCAAATGATGGGACGTTATTAGGAGTTTTGAGCTTAGAGTGACATGAATGTATCTGCCTATTAGAAATTCATTCTGGCTGTGTGAAGACCACAGTGCCGCAGAATGGAAGCATGGACACTAAGTAGAGGACTATTGCTTTTGAATGGGCAGGAGATACTTCCTGCTTGGGCCAAGGTGGGAGTAGTGAACTGGTGAGAAATCTTGTGAGAACTATATATATATGTGTGTGTGTGTGTGTGTGTGTGTGTGTATATATATATATATGTATGTATGTATGTATTTTTTTGTAAGTTTATTTACTTTAAAAGAGAGAGTATAGGGGAGGGCCAGGGAGAGTGGGAGAGAGAAAATCCCAAGCAGGCTCTGCACTGTCAGCTCAGAGCCCGATGCGGGACTCGAACCCACGAACAGTGAGATCATGCCCTGAGCCAAAGTCAAGAGTCAGACGCTTAATCGACTGAACCACCCAGGTGCCCTGACACCGTATTTAAATGTAGAACCAATAGGATTATTTCAGTTCGATTCGTTGATGGATTGGGTGTAAGGTGTGAAAGAAAGAGGAGTCCAGGAAAACTTCAGGATTTTTCGGTCTGAACAGTTAATTAAATGGAATTCATATTTAACTGAGAAGCTCCTGTGGCCAGCATGGGTGTTTCATAGGTGACTTTGTTTCCTATGCAGAATCTAAATCGTAGGTGTCTTGGAGAGCCTTTTGAACTTCCTGCTGTAGGTTATCATTCATTCATTCAGCCTACTATTATACCACACACTAAAGTATGTATTACAGTAAAATAGAAGTGAGTAAAACTCAGTTCCTATTTTGTGGAAGGTCACATTCTTGTGCGGCAGATGGTAAGATATAAGTGCTTAGATAAGGCCACTCTTGTTAGGAATGTTCTCAGCTTTCCAGTGGCGTTCCTCAGTAGTGCAAGTTTCAGAAGCTTTCTTCCTTCCTTCCTTCCTTCCTTCCTTCCTTCCTTCCTTCCTTCCTTCCTTCCTTCCTTTCTTTTGTTCTTTCTTTTCAAACAAAAGATACTCTCAAATTAGAGAGTCTGTGCCAAAATTAGATAATATAGGTAGTAAGAAGAAGAAAACTTGGAAACCTGGCTTTCATCGATAACTACTACTAAAGTTCAAAAATATATCTATTCAGAATTTTTCTGTACACACTTTTGGTAATTATTTAAATACATAGTTTAACACTTTTTTATAGAGTATTTTTGATAGTTTTACATATAGTAAACATATTTCTAACAAACCATATTTAATGGCTCTTTTTTATTTCATTGTATATGTTTGCTACCATTTATAATCGGTCACTTAGTGTTGGATAGTTACCTTACTTGATTTTTTCTATTCTTTGATAAAGATCCTTTTAATTAAATTTTTACTGTATATCCTTATTTTCTTGGACAAGTCTTAGAAGTGCAATTGCTGATTCAAAGGGTATGCATGTTTTTAGTGTTTTAATACGTACTTCTTGTTTTTTTTAAAAAAATTGTAATAGTTTTATGCTCCCATTATTATTTTATATGAGTGCTCATTTTAGGTGTTAGATTTGGGTATTATTTTAAATAGCAAAAACAGGGGCCCCTGGGTGGCTCAGTCGGTTAAGCGTCCAACTTCAGCTTAGGTCATGATCTCATGGTTTGTGAGTTTGAACCCCTCGTCGGCCTCAGTGCTGACAGCTCAGAGCCTGGAGCCTGCTTCGGATTCTGGGTCTCCCTCTCTGTCTGCCTCTCCCCTGCTTGCACTCTGTCTTTGTCTCTCAAAAATACATAAACATTAAAAAAATTTTTTTAAATCAAATAAAAAGCAAAACCAAAACCAATTTACTTTGTAGTGAGGTCGAATACCTTTTATATGTTTATTTCATGTTTTCTGGTGATTTACAGGTACTTAATCATGTTCTTTATTTTTCTATTAGCTATTCATACTTTAAAATATAGATTTGTTAGATCTCTTTATTTGTTATATATTTTCAAAAATGCCCCATTTGTTAATGATGTATTTTGTCACATAGATGTTTTAAAGTTTTATATATTGAAATCTTATAAGGTTTTCTTCTTTTTATGACTGTTTCTTTGTTTGGTATTATGCTTTGAAAGTACTTCCTCTCTCTCAATTAAATAAAATTTATGTATATTTCTTTTTTTGTAGCTTTATAATTCTTTTTCATATTTAAAATACTGATCCATTTGAGTTTTTTCAAATGGTTAATTAGTTTTTTATATCCCATAATTTAGCGATTTCTCTTTTGTTCACTGATATAAAACATTAGTTTTTCATGTATGAAATTCTCATATACTGATAATTTTCTCATTCCCTCTTTTAAAATTATTTTTCAAAGCATTATAAATATTTAATGCATAATTTTTTAATGTTTATTTATTTTTGAGAGAGAGAGGAAGAAAGAGAGAGAGAGACAGAGCACGAGAAAGGTAGAGGCAGAGAGAGAGAGGGAAACACAGAATCTGAAGCAGGTTCCAGGCTCTGAGCTGTCCACACAGAGCCCGATGCAGGGGTTAAACTCATGAGCTACGAGATCATGACCTGAGCCGAAGTTGGATGCTTAACCAACTGAACCACCTAGGCACCCCAAATATTTAATGCTTATTGAACAAAAAAAATAATGCACAAAAATATAAAATATAAAGAACAAGGGAAAAAAAACTATGAAAAGTTTTACTTACTACGTACTACAAAGCAGGAGTACCCACTGTAAAAATTTTCATGTGTATCTTTCCAGATTTTTCTAAGAATATACAAATACAATTATATAAAAATTAAATCATGTTCTGAAATAGTTTTGTAAGTACTTCATTTAAAATATATGGTGAGCATCTTTCTGCATCCACAAGTGTCTATAAATATAGATCTAGAATGATTTTTAATAACTACATAGATTCCATTTTGAAGATCTGTTCTACACTTAAATTTGCACTTAAAATAGTAGAAAATATATTATAAATATATGAATATCCACATAAGCTAAAAAATAGTAGACACCAAATGCTTAGGACTTTTCCTCTAAATTTTATTACTGCCTTATATGCTTCATATGTAACTGAGACAGATGGTCGGAGAAGAAGATTTTGTATATTTTTGTACTCTACAGTAGCCCAGAGGCAATTGCTGTGTAAATATACTTCTAAAGCTTTTTGTTATGGTGAATTTCAAACAAATGCACAAAAAAAGTAACAAAATGAACTCCCATTTACCCATCGCCAGGCTTCAGCACAGTCCATTTTGTTTCTTCGTCCATTCATTATACCGCCCCTTATCTGAAACAGTCCTAGACATCATCATTCATCCTCAAACATTTCACTGTGCATCTCTAACTATGATGCCATCATCACCATTTTGATATTTTTATTGTGTTTCAGAAGAGGAGGTCTCACAATGATGGTCCAAAACGACCAAACCATAAATTTATTTTTATTTTCTTTTTCCTTTTTTTTAAAACTTTAAAAAATTTTTTTAACGTTTTTTATTTATTTTTGAGAGACATAGAGACAGAGTGTGAGCAGGGAAGGGCAGAGAGAGAGGGAGACACAGAATCCGAAGCAGGCTCCAGGCTCTGAGCCATCAGCACAGAGCCTGATGTGGGGATTGAAGTCAGACGCTTAACCGACTGAACCACCCAGGCGCCCTAAGCCTTTTTTTTTTTTTTAAAGGTAGCTTTAGAAAATCTGATTCTTGGGGTGCTTAGGTGACTCAGTCGGTTGAGCACCCCACTCTTGTCTCACAGTTTGTAGGTTCAAACCCTGCGCAGAGCAGAGCCTGCTTGGGATCCTCTCTCTCCTTTTCTCTCTGCCTCTCCCTTGCTCATGCTCTCTCTCTCTCAAAATAAATAAATGAACTTAGGGAAAAAAAAGGAATTCCTGCTTCTTAAACCTGGACACGTGCTTCTTTGTTTGATGCCCTGTGAGGTGAATTTAGGACATAGGAAGGTTTGCTTCTCATGGCCCAACACTGGGAATCAAAGCATCACCCGAGAGTTGAATCTTTAGGTAAGGGCTGGCTGGTCTTCATCACCCACAAGCGTATATAGTCACCTAGACCATGAAATTCATCTTCATGTGATAGTTATTTAATACTCGCCATGTGCAATGCACTCTCCTTGATCCTCTCAGGTGCACCTGTTCACGTAATTTGCACTGCAACCCTGTGGAGAAGGTGTTATTACTTCTACTGACTGAGGCTCACACAAGTTATGGCCTGAGATCATGCATTAATAAATGGTGGAATAAGGATTCCACCCACATCTTCTTTTCATGGCCCATACTGCCTATTGGCAAGAATAAATAGTTAGCAAAGAGAGTAATTACTGTTTTAATTTAAAGATGTCCAGTAAAAGCAGTGACAAACACAGGATACTGTTCAAAATATATCGCCAGAATCATCCCATTTGCCAAAAGTTCTTGATAAATGCAGCGATTCCTGAGGGTCAGTCCACACATCACTTCTTTATTCTCTGTCCCTTGGAAGTCTCTTAGTTTCAGTCATCACCTCTGTGTCACAGCCGCTCCAGCGACTTAACCTCTAACTCTGTCTCCTGATTTGTGACGGAAATCTTGCTTCACTCTTCTACCCGAAGGTCTTCATGGAGTATTGAAACTCAGTATATGCAGGTGCCTCTTCTCTCAATTCTCCCAATCCTCAGTTTCTCTTCTTTTATCTGTTTCTCTTTTTTTAATGTTCATTTATTTATTTTTGAGAGAGAGAGAGTGAGCACACAAGTGGGGAAAGGGCAGAGAGAGAGAGGGAGACACAGAATCTGAAGCAGGCTCCAGGCGCTGAGCTGTCAGCACAGAGCCCGATGTAGGGCTCGAACCCACAAGCCATGAGATCGTGACCTGAGCCGAAGTCGGACGCTTAACCGACTGAGCTACCCAGACACCCCTACCTATTTCTAATAGAAGCATCAACACTTTCTCAGTGAAAGAAGCCTGGAATTCCAATGCCATTTTTGTTTCTTGTCACATATGTTGCAACTTGTGCATCTTGTAGATTCAGCGTACAACATCTTATAACCATTCTGGCCAAGTCATTTGTACTGTTATCAACCTAGCTTATTGTTTTCTTTTTAAAAAAGAGGTCAACTAATTTTAATGACTTTTAGAAACAGGTAAAGGATATATAATTGATCTTGAACAACATGGGTTTGAACTTACACACGGATTTTTTTCCGTACATACAGCACAGTACTATAAATGTGTTTTCCTTATGATTTTCTTAATGACATTACAATGTACAAAGTATGTTAAATGTTTATGTTACTGGTAGAGTTTCTGGTCAATAGTAGGCTATTACTAGGTAAGTTTTTGGGGGAGTCAAAAGTTAATAAGGAGATTTTTGACCATGCGGGGTTTAGGAGCACTGTATTATTAACTATACCCCTGAGGGTTAACTGTAAAGGTAAAAAAAAATTTGAAGGTAGGAGGCACCTGGGTGGCTCAGTCAGTTAAGTATCTGACTCTTGATTTCAGCTCAGGTCATGATCTCATGGTCATGATATTGAGCCTGGGGTTGGGCTCTGAGCTGGGCATGGAGCCTGCATTCTCTCTCTCTCTCTCTCTCTCTCTCTCTCTCTCTCTCTCTCTCTCTCTTTTTCTCTCTTTCTCTTCCTCTGCCCTGTCCCCTGCTTGTATGCATGATCTCTTTCTCAAAAAAAAAAAAAAAAAGAAAAAAAAATTTTAAGGTGGGAAACATAATGAAAGCGAGTATCCTTCCATCCCTGTCTCCAGTTTTCTAGTTCCCTTCCACAGAAACAACTACTGTTAACCAGATTCTTGTGTATATTCATGTATCTTGTGATATATGTGTATATACTTACAGAGTTATCTATATTTCTTCATATTGCTTCATAAGTGATAGCATTCTATGTACATGGTTTGGTACTGACTTTTTTCTTCAACTTGACATCTCACCGAAGTCATTTCAGATCCGTATGTATAACAATAATGTTGAATGCTTGCGATGTGTAATGAATGGTTCTAAGCACCTTCCGCATGTTACCTCTTGCAATGTTCATACTGATCCTGGGAGGTACTATTAATATCTCTGTTCTGGAACCGAGAAAACAGAAGTATAGCGGTGTCGTATGAGCTTCTCAAGATCCCACGGGTATTAGGGCCAAGCTGGGACTTGAACTCTTGCAGACAAGATTGCTCCCCACTCTGCTCTTACATGTCAGTTCCCCCCACACTGCCAGGTTAATCTCAGAGGCAGGAACTATGGCTGTGGAGCCGTTCAGCTGCCCACCCTTGCTCCTGAGCAAGTGTGATCTCCCGCTCCTCTGACCCTCATGTCAGTCAAGAATCTCTCTCTAGGCGTTTATGCTAATCTTTCAGGAGTTCTAGCCCTGCACTGTGGAGTGGGCTGAGAGAATCATCTTGTTTCTCCTTGTAAATTCCCCCTTTAATCCTCTCTGGTCAGAAAATAGGAGTTTCCTTAATGTGCAACCCCTTTGTACCTAGAGCTGTGTTAGATGTGAAGCAGTATCTACTAGTTTCAGGATTTTAAGCAAAAATAATATAGGGCCGACCAAAATGTTTTGACTTATGAGGGTGCTTGGGTGGCTCAGTCGGCTAAGCATTTGAGTCTTGATTTCAGCTCAGGTCATGATCTCAGGGTTTGTGAGTTGGAGCCCCACATTGGGCTTTACACTGACAGCACATGGAGCCTGTTTGGAATTCTCTCTCCTCTCTCTTTGCCCCTCTCCCTGCTCACACATGTGCTTTCTCGCTTTCGCTCAAAATGAATAAGCTTAAAAACATGTTTGGGGCGCCTGGGTGGCTCAGTCGGTTAAGCCTCCAACTTAAGCTCGGGTCATGATCTCACGGTCTGTGAGTTTGAGCCCCGCGTCAGGCTCTGTGCTGGTGTCTCAGAGCCTGGAGCCTGCTTCGGTTTCTGTGTCTCCCTCTCTCTCTGCCCCTCCCCTGCTCACGCTCTGTCTCTATGTCTCTCAAAAATAAACATTAAAAAGAAAAAAAATTAAAAAAAAACATGTTTTGACTTATGAACTTGGGATCTCTTGTATCTATGACGCTGCTGGAATAAGAATCATAGCTGAGCTCATTTTGACAACAGATAGAC
Source organism: Paguma larvata (assembly GCA_030068075.1). Taxonomy (NCBI): domain Eukaryota; kingdom Metazoa; phylum Chordata; class Mammalia; order Carnivora; family Viverridae; genus Paguma; species Paguma larvata. The sequence goes on from CM057823.1 coordinate 113,441,719, forward strand.
TGAGGTTACGAGCGTGCAGCTTCTGCAGAATGGAACACATCGACATCCCTAGGTAGGTTAGAGTAGCTCAGCTTCCTGTGAAAATGTTTTCTTCTTTTTCTTTTTATTGTATAGTATCGGATACATGGAGAGTTATATGCACATGTGCATTTGTGACTTTTAAAGCACGATAATTAAATGAAGACCCATTCACTTGCCATCCAGTTAATGAACATTGCCAACACTATTGCAGCTACCTTGCCTCTCCCAATCCCGTCACCTGCCTCCCCCTAAGGGAACCATGCTTCTGAATTATCATTTTCTTGCTTTTTACAAATTAAGGTTTTACCACATGTCTTTGCATCTTTTTTTTTAAGTTTATTTATCTTAAGGAGACAGAGACAGCCCGAGTGGAGAGGGGCAGAGAGAGAGAATCCCAAGCAGGCTCCACACTGACAGTGCAGAGCCCGACGTGCAGAGCCTTGAACCCATGAAACTGTGAGACCATGACCTGAGCTGAAACCAAGAGTTGGATGCTTAACCGACTGAACCCCCCAGGCACTCCCGAGTATCTGTGTATCTTAAAATATTGGTCACTTTTGCTTATTTTTAATTTTTTTATGTTTATTTTTGAGAGAGAGACAGAACACAAGTGGGGAAGGGGCAGAGAGAGAGGGAGACACAGAATCTGAAGCAGGCTCCAGGTTCCGAGCCATCAGCACAAAGCCCGACGCGGGGCTTGAACTCAAAAACCGTGAGATCATGACCTGAGCCGAAGTCGGACGCTTAACCAACACGCGCCCCACTTTTGCTTATTTTTAAATGAATGTTTTCTTAAACTTTATTTTTTTGCCTAAGCGTCCAAGAATATATCTGTGTGTGAAATAGTCGCAAAGACTTCCTTTTCTGTATTTAACTCCATTTGAAGTAAGTATGTCTGGGATGGAATCAGGCATTGGACTGAAGCAGAATTGGGGAGTGGAAAAGCTATACCTGGTGAAGGAATTTATGTATCTTTAAGCAGATGTAATAGACGAAGTTCAGAGGCTTACAGAGAAAACGGGACTGATAATGTCGTTTGCATGATGTGGGGCCACATAGTTTGTTGATGTACGGCAAGTATGGTAAATGTCAATTAGAAATAACCAGCCTTGCATAGCATGTTTATCCCCTGGTTCCCACTTGGCAGGTAGCCCTGACTTTGTAACTGTTGACGACATCAGTGACATTAATCGTCAGTGTTAGGGAATGACTGAGTGTGTGGACTCTGGAGTCACATGTCCTGGGTCTGAGTCAGTGCTCTGCCGCTTCCGAGCTGTTTGACTTTGAGCTTTGGACTCTTTGTTAGTAAAGGGGAATGATGATAATACCTGTCCCGCTGGGCCGTGGGCGGTAGCTACCAGCTATTGTTACTATAGTCTTGCAGTGATCATCTGGTATAGAAGTGTAGGTGTATTTGGCATGAAGCATTGTAGAATAGTTGGAACAGTGTTAGACTGACTTGATTCAGTTCCTGGATGTACCGCTTAGCCGAGGGACCTCAGGGGTGGAATCTTTTGGAGCTTTCGTTTCTTTCTCTGTAAGTGGTATTTACTGCATGTGTTTGTTATGAAGACAAAAGCATGTGAGTACTTATCTTGGTTAACAAATGATACTTCTTTTGTGTTTTAGGGTTCTTGTGTTTGCTTAACAACTCAGTGACTTACGTGGTTTCTTAGTCAGCAGGTGTGATTCTGAAGCGCTGTTAGCTTTATTTAATTTTTTGTTTTCAGGTTTCAACTTTTTTTTAAGTTTATTTATTTATTTTTAGAGAGAGAGGGGGGCATGAGCGGGGGGGGATGGAGAGAGAGAGGGGGGAGAGAGAGAGAGAGAGAGAGAGAGAGAGAGAGAGAGAGAGAGAATATCCCACTGTGCTATCAGTGAGGAGCCTGATGCGGGGCTAGAAGTCATGAACCATGAGATCATGACCTGAGCCAAAACCAAGAGTTGGACGCTTAACCGACTGAGCCACCCAGGCATCCCCAGGTTTCTGCTTTTTAATCAGTTCTGTGAAGGATATCCTTAATGCTAAATAAGACACAACCGAATATTTTTTTCTTCCCGTATTAAAAAAAAATGACATTCACAAATGTCATTTTTTAAGAATCTTTTAGGTAGTCAGCTTGGTGACCTTGAATTAAAAAACACCTCTAATCATGTTCTTGATTTCTTGTAGTTGCATTTGGAAATTGCTTCTGTGTCATGATAAATATTGTGTATAGGCTTTTAAAATGTCTCTAAGTGCACACTGTTATATGTTTTTTAAAAAGCAGTCTGGTCCAAACTTTTTTTTTTTTCCAGAACTAGTCATCCTGAGAGCCCAAACTAAAAAAAGTGGTAAAAGGAAAAATACTCAGACTCAATAAATGTCTCAGGATTTGTCTTTAAATGGGAGAAAAATGTTAAAAACCACATGGAACTTTCTAAAAGGTCTTTAACAAGCTACCTTGGGAGCTCAGTTTAAAAACAGAAGTTGATGCACTAACACGGATGTTTCATCACAGCTCCAAAAATCTTTATAAATACAGCCATTTGGAAGGATGATCCTTGATCAGAAGTTTTATGCCTTGGGTATCTACTACATTAAGTGCACATGCCTCTTCTTGGTGATCAGAATTGTCTCTGTCATTTCCTCCTGAGTGGCTGTCATAACTGCTCTGGCTTCTGCCACCATAGTCTCTGGGCCTTCCACACTTATATCCAAATCCTCCAGACAGGCTGTCATGTCTGCCACTCCCACAGTCCTGGTCCCCACTACCTCTAGAGTAGCTGCAGCCACGCCCATGGGCCCCACAGGCACCGCCTCTAGTTCCCCTGGCCAACGTGCCCAGGTGACCCACACGGATCTGGCCACCATCCAGGGACTCTCTCTCATGGCATCTGAGGAATCCTCTGGATTGGGGAAGGTGGTGAAACCAAAACCCCGGGATCGCTGAATCTCACGGTCCTTGACAACGACCCCCTCGTAAATAGGACCGAGGCTACTGAAGTGGTCTTCCAGAGTCTGCTCATCAGGGTTGGAGTGGAGCCCTCCCACAAAAAGCAACCCTTGTTCAGAAGACGAGGCAGTGAGTTCAAGTACTGCAAATAGAAGCAAAAGGACCAGAAGAACAGCTACCTTTGAGGAGCAGAGAGACTGGACCGTTAGCTTTAAATAGGACTCAGAATTTTAATATGAATGAAGGGAGTCAGACCAGTCTGTAATCAAATTAAGTTGGTTGCTTAACATTTGGAATAGTGATTATAAAGATAATCTAAGTTTCTGCAACCTTCATTTTAGGAAGGTTAAGATATTTTCCCTTAGTAAGAGGAAGTTTTTTTGTTAGACTTTATTTTTTGGAGCAATTTTAGGTTCATAACAAAATTGAATGAAAAATACAGACAGCTCCCATATACCTCCCTGCCCCCCCATGATAATGGCTCCCGTTATCAACACCCCTCCCCCCACCAGAATGGTACATTTATTATCATCAGTGAACCCATACTGACACAACATCATCACCCAAAGTCCGTAGTTTCCATTAGAGTTCACTCTTGGTATTGTATATTCTATGGGTTTTGACAAATGTATAATGATATGTATTCACCATTATAGTGTCACTTAGAGAAGTTTCACTGCCTTCAAAACCCTCTGTGCTCTGCCTATTCACCCCTCTCTCCCTTAATCCCTGGCAACCACTGATCTTTTTACTGTCGCCATAGTTTTGCCTTTTCCAGAACATCGTGTATTTGGAATCGTGTAGTATGTAGCCTTTTCAGATTGGCTTCTTTCAAATAAAAGAAAAATTTTAACCTCTAAGTTCTGTTTGTCTAGGGGTGCTTGGGTGGCTCAGTCAGTTGAGTGTCTGACTCTTGATCTTGGCTCAGGTCGTGATCTCACAGTTTATGGGATGAGCCCTGCGTCGTCAGCACCGACACTGCTTGGGATTCTCTCTCTCCCTCTGCTCCTTCCCCACTTGCACGCGCATGTGCTCATTCTCTCTCTCTTTCAGAAAAACAAAACAAATATTTAAGTCGTGTTCGTCTAGAAAAAGTGTATCTCAGTAGCTTGCCCTCTCGAACTCGATATGCAGTTTCCTTCAAGGGGCTGGGAGACAGGAAGGGGAATTGTGCCCCACAAAGCAGATCATCAGCCAGCTCCAAGGCTTAGCAGGCTGACATGTTGCAACTGCATTTGCCTTCACACCTTCCTTCTCATGGTATTTTTAACTGTATTGGACTAAGTCCACAGTGTAGAGTTATAAATAAGGCTGGGAGGAGACACATGGACAAGCTAACAATCAGGTACCTCTTCAAACCTGTGTCCTTAAATATTTATTCCATGCTTATTCATTGGAGATGCTGAGTCGTGTGTATATGTGTGGGAAGACAGAAAATGAAGCAAGTTAGCTGGGCCCAGTACACCCCATTTAGCAAGATAAAACTCACTGTTACTCAATCTTTAAAAATCAGTTTGGTGATTATCAGTTGTTATTAAATCTCATCAACGACACCATCCCTTAGTAGCTTATTAAAATATTTCTTCCAGTCAGGAGCAATTTCTGAGAGATACCATTCTTCTCATCTTGATATACATTTTGTAGTACGTCTTATAGATTTGCGCTCCGAGCAAGTGCCCAGCTGACCATTGCTTACCTAGCTTGGTCATCTGTGGAAGTTAGACAAAGTTGACTTTTCTTTCTCCGTCTTTGGCCTTCTCCCAGTTGGAGAAAACTACACCGTTTCCATCTATGTAGCTGTGATGTTGATCACAGAAAGATGACCGAAAAGCTTCACTTAACACTTTCTTTTCCACCTCGTCATCTGGGAGGTAAAGGGTGGAAAATGGGTAGGAGAAGAAAGACCTAAGTATTATGAAAGAAAGGACCTGGGACTGAACACTGAGTCAGAACAGCATCTCTGAACACCCAGCAGGCCAGTTGCCTGGGCAGAAAAATTAGCAGCCTTTTTCGGTAAAGGCCTGGACACTATTTTAGGCCTCATGGTTCAAATGGCCTCTGTTATGCCTACTCAACTAGGTAATTTTTAAAATATTTTTAATGTTTATTTTTAATGTTTGTTTATTTTTGAGAGAGAGAGAGAGAGACAGACAGACTGTGAGCGGGGGAGGGGCAGAGAGAGAGGGAGACCCAGAATCCGAAGCAGGCTTCAGGCTCTGAGCTGTCAGCACAGAACCCGATGAGGGGTTCTTACTCACAAACCGCAAGATCATGACCTGAGCCGAAGTTGGACGCTTAACCGACTGAGCCACCCAGGCGCCCCTCAACTCTGCTGTTGTAGCATGAAAGCTGCCATATGTGATTTGTAAAGGAATGGGCATGGTTGTGCTGCAATAAAACTTTATTTATTGACACCTCCGTTCTTAGCTCCTTGGCCAGACAAAAACAGTCCATGAGCTGCGTTTGGCCCATGGGTTATAGTTTGCTGACCTTGTCTAGGAAAATATGGGCACAACCCAGAGTTTGTGAGTTTGACGGTGTCTGTGCTGCCTGTGTCCTCTCTGTAGAGGTCCTTTTTGTGCTCACTTAGTAAAGCTTAGTGGAAAATAAATTTGGAAACGCTAGGTGAATCCAAGGAGTGGGAGTTTTGCTGATGTTTGGGTCACAGAGGAGAAGCATTCCCCCTGGAGGCCAGCTGGGACAGTGGCAGAAATGAGCATGGTGAGGATGACAGGGCTGGGAGAGACTGAGGGCCTCACACCAGAAGTGCTGACTTCCATTCTCCGCTAGTACCTCGGAGGTTTTGTGTTTGGTTTTAACAGAGGCGGCGGGTCTTAATCTCCACATATGTTCTTGTTGATAATGAACTATATTATTTCTATCTCAAAGAACTTTCATTGAGGTATTTTGTTGGACTTTTTATAAAAAGCATTTTTTGGTATTTTTCACTTACGTAAAAACGCTGTTAACTTCGTTGGAAGGGTAACGGTCTCTTAAATGGGTGGAGCCCTTAACCTTGGGGATGAGACGTGCCTGCATGGGAAATGCTTGCACTCCTAGGCCAAGAATTTATTAATTTTCAGGTGACAAATAGCTATGGTTAATAATTTATTTCATGTTTATTTAGCTTATTTATTTTTGCACATTCAGTCATCTGCCATGATTTTGATTAACAGGATCCTTACTACAGATTTAATGACCTGAAGTACAGATGGATCTCCCTAGATAACTGGACCTATAGCAAGACATTTAAGATCCCCTTTAACATTAGGTACGTACGCGTGTATGTCTATATCTACATCTGTGTTTAGTTAGTTATTGTTATTGAGCTTTTCTTCTTTCTGTCTCTGCAATAATCTTTTGTTTAGGCTGCATATCAGAGAGCTGTCAGACTAAAGCCTTGTCCTCTAAAAGTGACTATATAATTGATGTTTTGGTTTGTATGAAATTAAGTCTTTTTCAGTCATTTCCCCAATGGTTTTAATGGAGTCACCTACACCTAGTCGGTTCTCTTATTTGCATTTCCTTCTGTCTGCACCCTTCCCTCCCTATAATCCATAGAATGTGTATATTTGTAATTTGTCAGGTAGGATCAGAGATCCATCATTTATTCCATGTGGTGTTAACCAGGCATGGAGGCCATAGCCTTGGCCTTATATTATGATGTGAAGCCACGAGGAGAAACAGTATAGTTTCACTAATGTTCCCTGTAGCAGAATGTAACCCAGTTATATCTACCACCATTATTGCTAAATAAAAAAAAAATCCTCAGGGTGCCGGGGTGGCTCAGTCAGTTAAGCGTTCGACTTCGGCTCAGGTCACGATCTCACGGTTTGTGAGTTCATGCCCCGCGTCGGGCTCTGTGCTGACAGCTCAGAGCCTGGAGCCTGCTTCAGATTCTGTGTCTCCCTCTCGCTCTGCCCCTGCCCTGCTCATGCTCTGTCTGTCTCTCAATGATAAACGTTAAAAATTAAAAAAAAATCCTCTGTCTCTTTTGTATGACTTTTTTTGGGTAATTATTTAATAGCCTTTTAAAAAAGAAATAAAACCAGAATATGGTGCTCAACGTGACAACATTGCTGTGCTGCGTGTTCCTATTTCCAGATAATACTTAAGATATCTCTGTTAAGGGTTCTCTTTCATTTGAACTCCGTGTTTCCAAAATGTAAGCAATTGACTTTCCCACTTAAAGCTTCCTTTACATTCTAACGGTCTCCTTGTTTCTCTTAATGGAACACCATTTTTCTGATCTTCCATGCCTAAGGTGTTTTTGCCTTCTAATATCTTCTCTGCATCTCTGTGTTCAGTCTTTTTTCCGAGTTCCGTTAATTTCTGCCTATCATTTTTCTCTTTTTTTTTAACGTTTATTTATTTTTGAGAGACATAGAGACAGAACGTGAGCAGGGGAAGGGCAGAGAGAGAGAGGGAGACACAGAATCTGAGGCAGGCTTCAGGCTCTGAGCCATCAGCACAGAGCCTGACGCAGAGCATGAGATCATGACCTGAGCTGAAGTCGGCTGCTCAACCGACTGAGCCACCCAGGCACCCCTCATTTTTCTCTCTTCATTTATTGATTTTGATGGAGACAGAGACAGCATGAGTGGGGGAGGGGCAGAGAGAGAGAGAGAGAGAGAGCTCGAGTGAGCAAGCCCCAAGCAGCTCTGACAGCATAGAGCCCGTCATGGGATTTAAACCCATGAAACTGTTCGATCATGACCTGAGCTGAAACCAAGAGTCAGATGCTTAACTAACTGAGCCACCCAGGCACCCCATCTTTTTTTAAAAAAATTTTATTTTAGGGAGAGAAAGAGTGAGATGGGGAGAGGGCCAGAGAAAGAATTTTAAGCAGGGTCCATGTTCAGCATAGAGCCTGACTCAAGGCTCGATCCTACAACCCTGGCTGGGATCATGATCTGAACTGAAATCAAAGTCAGATGCTCAACCGACTGAGCCACCCAGCTGTCCCTCATTTTTCTTGATTCAGCCCCTTTCTCCTCATTTCCCAGTTACCACCTTTGCCTTGGCCTTTGTTAGTACGTGCCTGCAATTAGGCCAAAGCTGCGTAACTAAATTTCTTGCTTTGTCTTTTTATTCTCCAGTCTTGTATATAGAAACATTAGACTCATCTTCCCCAAATATTGGTTTTACCCATGACATTCTTGCTCAAGAATGACAGTGTCTTGCTATTAACTGGCAAAGCCAGTTTAACCTTATCTGCTTGTGTGTGAAAATACTGCTTAATGCTCCCTATTCCTGTTCCGCTTCCTGTGTCCCCTCCTGCCCTGCTGACTGGACCAGATTTCTGCTTTAGCGCTCTAGCACAACTCCTGCACCTGCACCTAGCACGTTGTCTTAATGTTCATGCCGTTTGCACTTCCTCGTTTTGAGTTTGCTCTTCCTCAGGGGTCTACCCTTTACCTAGACATTTCTACCATTTAAAAAAAAAATGAACAACTTTATTGAGACCTAACTCACACACTATACATTCACCCTATTTTTTTTTTAATGTTTATTTATTTTTGAGAGAGAGGGAGAGAGAGAGAGGATATGAGCAGGGCAGGGGCAAAGAGAGAAGGAGACACAGAATCTGAAGCAGGCTCCAAGCTTCAAGCTGTCAGCACAGAGCCTGATGCAGGGCTCAAACTCGTGAACCATGAGATCATTTCTGAGCTGAAGTCAGACACCTAACCGACTGAGCCACCCAGGTGGCCCTACATTCACCCTTTTAAATTATTCACTGCCTGGGTGGCTCAGTCGGTTAGGTGTCTGGCTTCAGCTCAGGTCACGATATCATGGTTCACAAGTTCAAGCCGCACATTGGACTCTGTGCTGACAGCTCAGAGCCTAGAGCCTACTTTGAATTCTGTGTCTTTCCCTCTCTCTCTGCCTCTCCTGCACTTGTGCTCTCTCTTTCTCTCAAAAATAAATAAAATTTTTAAAAAAGTACACAATTCTGTAGTTTTTAGTATATTCAAAGAGTTGTGCCACCATCGATCACTATAATCAATTTTAGAGTTTTCCTCACTGCAAAGAGAAAGCCATACGCATTAGCAGTCATTCCCCATTCTCAACATCCGCATCCCCTCATCCCTATCCCAGCACTAGGCAGCCGCCAATTTATTTTCTATGGATTTATCTCTTCTGGGAATCTCATATAAATGGAATAATACAATATGTGGTCCTTTGGAAATGGCTTCTTTCACTTAGCATAATAATGGTTTCAGGGTTCACCCATGTTGTCACATTCACCAGTACTTTATTTCTTTTTTTTTTTTTGCTAAATAATATTTTATTGCATGGATATACTACATTTTATTTATTCTATTCTTCTTTAAGTTCTTGTTTGTTTCTTGAAGTCTTTCCTTATGACATAAGCTCTGATAGCACCTGTAGGCTGTCCACAAGACTGTACTATATGCTAGAAGAGATTGTAAGTTTCCTCTTTGTTTCCTGTGTTTTTGGCTTGAATGGCAACTAGATTGCAGATTCCTTAAATTCAGAGTGTTTTAGTTCTCTGTGAAGCTCAGCAGAGTGCTGAGCCCATAATAGTTATTAATAGATACTTGTTTATTGATTAATGTATTCCCTTAGACAGTGTCGTAAATGTAATAGTTTGTGAAACTTTTTTTTAATGTTTATTTTTGAGAGAGGGAGAATGAAAGTGGGGAGGGGCAGAGAGAGAGGGAGACAGAATCCCAGGCAGGCCCCGCGTTGTCAGCACAGAGCCCGATGTGGGGCTCAAACTCATGGACCATGAGATCATGACCTGAGCAGAAATCAAGAGTTGGACACTTAACTGACTGAGCCACTCAGGTGCTCCTGTGAAAATGTTTTTTGTCTATTGTTCTCTCAAGTACTTCGTGAAGTCCTAAAAAAAGTCAATGCATTTGGAAATTATAAGGTATGCTTATGACTTTATAAGGTAATTGAAATATTATGATGAAAGATAAACCAGATCACTCAACATAAAAATGTATTAAGCCAATACTTACGAAAATTTCATTGGAAATTGCCTTTCAGGAATGTCTGGGTGGCTCAATGGGTTAAACGTTCGACTTCGGCTCAGGTCATGATCTCATGTTCGTGAGTTCGAGCCCCGTGTCGGGCTCTGTGCTGACAGCTCAGAGCCAGGAGCCTGCTTCAGATTCTGTGTCTCCCTCTCTCTCTGCCCCTCTCCTGCTCTGTCTCTCTCTCTCAAAAGTGAACATTAAAAAAATTAAAAAAAAAGAATGTTTATTTTCTGTGAAATATTTATTCCTTTAGTTTTAACTAATAAAAAAAGATTTATCTAAGCTAATGTTTAATCTTGTTTTAAATTTTTTTTCTTTTTTTTAGCAAATGGCAAAAAGTAAATCTGATTTTTGAAGGTGTTGATACAGTTGCGAAAATCCTGCTAAATAGTATTCCTGTTGGGAAAACAGACAACATGTTCAAAAGATATGTAAGTATACAATGTCATCAATTTAAAAGAAACCTCCTTGTATGTGTTTGTGTGTTGATTGCTGTGAGTAAAGAAAGGTAAGTGCGTAATTGCTCATGGAGGCAGATACAAGCTCTTTGAAGCACTGGGTAAATTACTTTCTCACTTGCCACATTGTAGAATGATGAAAACACCACAGACCCTATAGAGTTGTGAAGATCTAATAAGCTAATTATATAAAATAATTGGCACCGTTCTTGGCACGTGAGAAGTGTTCAACAAATGCTGTTCCCTTTTCTGTCATTTGGTGATCCAGAGTTCCGTGAGAAATGACAATTGACAAATTATTAAAAAAGAAAATGTTCCTTCCTTTCTGGACTACTTACATTAAGATATCATGTCCTCATCTCCCTTCAAGGGTCAACTTTTCAAAACAGAAATAACTTATGACTTAGAAATACGTGCTCTTCATACCAGAGAGTCAGGTTGTCCTGAAGTATCTAGGAAATCTGTGGCAGTCCGAGCCAGAGTGGACATTCCAGAGCCAAAGATATTTTCTGCTTGCTCTTTGCCTAGGACCATCATCTGTCAGTAAAGATAGAAGGAGAAACCTAGAAATCTGCTTCTGGGTAGGAGAAGGTGCTCAGTGGTAACTCTAAGCAGGCAACCAAGTGACACTATTTCAGTGAAGTGCTTTCTTCTGCAAAAAAGGCTAAGCCTGAAGTTTAGTTTATGCATCTTTCATACATTTTTATGTATCTGTATCTAAACTTCTACACAGGAGCCAACTTCCACATCCGTTCTTTCCTTTATTGCAGAGCTTCGATATTACCACTGTGGTTAGAAGTGTGAACTCCCTTGAGCTGCATTTCCAGTCACCAGTGTTGTATGCGACGCAGCAGAGCAAAGCTCACGCTAGCTACCGGGTGCCTCCAGACTGCCCTCCGCCTGTGCAGAAGGGCCAGTGCCATGTCAACTTCATTCGAAAGGTAACAGTCTTGCAAATGGAGGGGACGCTAGCCTTGATGATGGGAGGTGCTGCATGGAAAATGCTTGTTTGAAGACTCCAGTGGTATTTCAGAAGTTGGGCATCTCTTTCCTGTCTGCTCCATGGGATCCAAAACCTGAAATCAGAACCAGAAGATTTATGACTTTTTGTGGAGAATCTTTGTGTTCCTAGGTTTCCATCCTGAAGCCTGCTTTAGAACTTAGGTAACAACAGAAAAAGCAGAAAAATAGGTGACTGATAATATAAGTTTACTAATTATTTTTTAACATTTAGGTTTATCAAACTTTTCACCAGACCGTAAGGTTCACATTTATTAGTGACTCTTGTTACTAGGAAGCGTCCTGCAAGTATTAATATATTTGCTGATGTATTCTCACATTTTAGTGCTAGGTTTTCGTAAAATCGAACAAAAATGACAAAATCCACAAAGTGATTATTTTTCTTTGAGTTTCATCTGAGTTTAAATGACTTGGGTTTATTCCAATATGTAGTTGGATTTTCTATGTGGCATTTAGTTTTCGTTTTTGTTTTTGTTTTACAGTTTATTTATTTATTTTGAGAGAGACAGAGACAGTGCAAGCGGAGGAGGGGCAGAGAGAGGGAAAGAGAGAATCCCAAGCAGGCTCTGCACTGTCAGCGCAGAGCCCAATGCAAGGCTCAAACTCATGAACCATGAAACCATGACCTGAGCTGAAACCAAGAGTCAGATGCTTAACCAACTGAGCCAGCCAGGTGTCCCTGTGGCATTTAGTTTTTAATTTTATTTGTTTTTAAACGATGTTTAATTGTGGTAAAATACACACAACACAGAATTTGCCATCTTAACCATTTTTAAGTGTGTAGTCTCTGTATTCACATTGCTCTGAAACCAATCTCAAGAACTCTTTCATATGGCAAAGCTGAAACTCTACACCCATTAAAAATATCTTATTTTCCCCTCCAGTCATCCCCTGGAAACCGCCATTCTTGCTGCGTCTATGAGTTTCACTACTCATATAAGTGGAATCATACTTGTCATATTTGTCATACGAATCCTATTTGTCTTGTTATGCCTGGCTTATTTCACTTAGCGTGATGTTGTCCATGTTGCAGCATGTGTCTGAATTTCCTTCCTTTTTAAGTCTGAATAATATTCCATTCTATCTACGTGCCACATTTTGTTTGTTCTTTCATCTGTCAATGGACATTTGGCTTGCTTCCAGCTTTTGGCTGTTGCGACTGATGTTGCTATGTGTGGATGCACAAATATCTCTTTGAGACCCGGCTTTCAGTTCTTTTGCATATATCCCAAGAAGTGGGATACTGGAGTATATGGCAATTCTATTTTTAACTTTTTTATAGATTGGCATTTAGCTTTAACAACAAATATAATCATTGGTTTCATTGTGAAGATACTAACTGTATTTTTCCAGTACTTGTTAGCTAAAACCTCAGTTGATAAATTCTGATTATTTAAGTTAAGTGACTCTTTTCAGGCTGGATGGATTTATCATTAGGTTATGTTTCCATAATAAAAGTAGTAAGGTCAAAATTATACCCGCTGGGGCACCTGGGTGGCTCAGTTTGTTAAGCGTCCGACTTCGGCTCGGGTCATGATCTCATTGTTTGTGAGTTTGAGCCCCGCATTGGGGCTCTGTGCTGACAGCGCGGAGCCTGGAACCTGTTTCGGATTCTCTCTCTCTCTCTCTCTCTCTCTCTGTCTCTGCCCTCCCTCCCTTGCTCATGCTCTCTCTCTCTCTCTCTCAAAAATAAATAAACATTAAAAAAAAATAAAAAAAATTATACCCCCTGTCATTTAACGCAACCCAGCTAAAGTTGTGTCAGTATATTAATATAAACATTTGCTCCTGTTACTAGAAAGGAATCATCTGTCACTGAACACTCAGGTGTTCTAGGGAACACTAGGTACCTAGTACTTCTGTTTATAATTCATCTTTTGTTTCTGGCCTTTGGCTCCAAATGTCACAGTGGTTTGAATACTAGAGTTGGCACTTTCCTCTCTCCTCTTCTATCTCTCATCTTCTATCAGAATGAGGACTTCCTGAATCCTAATGTTACTTTTCAGGTCTTCAATAAAATGATATATTTATTATGCATTTATCCATGTAGTATTTTTCCTCTGCCCCCACATTCAATGTCTGGCATTTAAAACACACTTACAGGTTATCTCGATGTAACAGAGCCCTTGTCACGGAAGTCAGGAATCGGACCCGGGACTCGGCTCTCGCAGTGCGTGGAGCACTAACCCTGGGGCAGACTTGCCAGAGCAATGAATTGTGTCTTGTTGTTTCTGGCTAGATTAAAATGGTCCAGTGGGAAGAGACCTGAATTGGAGAGCGAGTCAGGAATCTTAGACCTGAATTCTGGTTTTATGACCCAGAATGATCTTAGGCAGGTCCATCGTTTGTGAGTGGAGCTAATCTCTTCCCTTCTCGGCGGTGTCGATAGGAGCACACAGGGAAGTAATAAAGTAAATGCGTTTCGAATACCGGAAAGCGCTACGCAGCTGCTGGAAGCGTGGAGTGGGGGCACCTGGGCGGCTCAGTATGTTAAGCTTCTGATTCTTGGATTCAGCTCAGGTCATGATCCTGCAGTTGTAAGATTGAGCCCCGTGTCAGGCATGGAGGCCAGTTTGGGACTCTCTCTCCCTCTCTCTCTTCCCCCACTTCCTGTTTGCACGCATGCTCTCTCTCTCTCTCTCTCTCTCTCTCTCAATGTAAATAAATAAACATCAAAAAAACCCAAAATTTAGGGTGGTGTCATTATTTATTTGGAGACTTATTTCTATGATTACAGACTTCTAAGTGTGTAACTGAGTATATGACGTTAGTGGCGTACAGATATCAGCACAAATCCCCCTGGTCTCTGCTCCCTCGTCTGTCCCGCCTGGATGGTGGGACCGCTCGCTTCAGCTACACTCTTAGCAATAGACTCCACCATCCTCCTTGTTTTCCACCTGCACCTCTGACCGTTCCTTCTAAGTTGTTTTATCCAGATCAACTGCCCACCTCTTGGAAATTATATTATTCATGCTTCTAGACACTTTCTGCCTCTCTAGGTGCTCTCATTTAGCTTCACTTCTTCAATAACCAGTCGAATTTCTAATGACTTCTAACATTGTATCTTCAGTCCAGACCTGTCTTCAATTCCAAACCTCATACTGCATTGCCTTCCTAGCGTCTTCACTTGTCCAATTCACAGGATGTCCAACCCTGTGCTCAGATCTGAACCCTTCCCCCAGGGCTCCCTGTCTGGCTGAATGGAATGCCATCCAGAACAGTTGCGCAAGCCAAAACCTGAGAGTTATTTTTGGTAACTCCCTCTGTCTCTTTTCCCTCCTCCAAACCATCACTAAGTCATTTTGACCATGTGGACGTTGCCTCTCTAATAGTTCTTGAAACTTCCCATAGTGTATTCTACGGCCAAGCTTAAGTTCAATCTATAATCGTTTCTTGCATGAAATATTGTCCTGACCACCTAGCTGGTATCCTACAACCTCATTTGCCTTCCTCCAGTTAATTTTCTACAGAACAGCCAGAATGTTCTTTTTAGACAAAAATCATCACAGCACTCCCCTTCTTAAAACTCTTCAACAGCTTCTCATTGCCTTTAGGCTAAAGTAACAGGTCTTAGTTCTGTCCGACTCACGCCCACTTCTCCAGTTTTCTCTCCATCTCTTCCCATCATTCCCTCTTCATGTCCTGCGGTGTGTCATAGTCTCTTGCACCTCCAGGCCTTTGTACATGCTGTTCCTTCTGAAAGGGTTGCTTTTACTTCCTTCTCCTTCTCCTTCTCTTAGTACTTCCTCTGGTGCTTATTCCTTTCTAAAAGCTGAGCTCATAGCCTCACACATTTTAATTATCTTTATTTTTAAATTGTTCCTCATTCTTTATAGTTATTACATTTAAATAGAATATTCTTTATGGTTATTACAGTTAAATACAATGCTAGGTTCGGAGATATTTTGGAGAAGTTTAAAGAGTGACTAATTGTGTTGCTTCAGTGTCATATGCTTTTGAAGATAAACGTACATAATCAGATTTTATGTTCTTAAAACATTTCTGCCAAATTTAACTATGTTGCATAGGTTCATATATTAGTTATTGTATTAGTTACCTATTAGTTACTGGTTTATAACAGGCTTCAGAGAAAACCAAACCTGCCCACACTTTGATCTTGGCCTTGCCAGCCTCTAGAATGGTGAGAAAATAAATTTCTGTTGTTTAAGCCACTGGTCTGTAGTATTTTGTTATGGCGGCCCTAGCAAACTAATATACATGTATATAATATTTTAAAAGAAAAAGTTTTTCATAGTTGTTTAAATGTCATGGTAATTGGAATGTATCTTTTTCCCCCCTTGAAATTACAGGAGCAGAGTTCCTTTAGTTGGGACTGGGGGCCGTCCTTCCCTACCCAGGGCATCTGGAAAGATGTCAGAATCGAAGCCTATAATATTTGTCATCTGAACTTCTTCACATTTTCCCCTATCTATGGTAAGCAAAGAGATGTGATTTCTTGTTTGTCTTTTTTGAGCCTCCTCTATATTATAAGAATTGGGTTTATAATTTGAAGATATAGATATACTTTCTAGAGGTTCATTTAAAAAGAATTTGGGGGACACATTAAATTTATAAGCATGAAAAATATACACAGACTGTGATTTGTCGTGAAAATTTACCGTATAAAGCAGAAAGGAGGTAGATAGATACCTTTAAACATATTTTGAAAAGAAAACGAGAGAAAGCAAGGGCAGCTCTGGGTTTTTCTGAGCTAAGCGTTCCTTCTAAAAGGCCTGCTGTCTTGTGCTCCCCTGTGTGGTCCCCGTCCCCCTTTGAGAACTCCACTGTGCTGAGGTCTTGATTTGCTTCGGTCACTGGGCTGCCTTTCTGCCACTGCCCGTTTCCTCCTCTGAAGGCCATGCCACACCAGCCTTCTTAAGAGTTGAAAATAAACCGGAGCGCACAGAAAGCATAAAGAAAGTTTCGTGAGATGAAGAATGCTACTTTCTCAGCCGAAGGAACAATTCCCAAGACAGGAACATTGAATAAAATGTCAGAGATCTTGCTGAGGTCAACAAATCCGTGAAAAGCCGGTCAGATATTTTTGTTGAGTTGTTTGCCCAGCACTGTGTTTGTTTGGCATAGAAAGGAACTAGAGTTGGTATACTCACGCCTGCATATTGGTTGGGCTCGTAAGGGAGGTGAGATGTAACAGTCGCCACATCAAACAAGACTGTGTAACAACCTTGTGGCGTGGGACCCCAGTAGATTAAGGAAATCAGAGATCAGTGAGGATTTGAGAAGTCAGGGAAATCAGTGAAGGGGGACCTTGAACGGAACCCTGTGATGCTCAGTCCAGTTACACACAGGCCTAACTGGATGCAATCGGCAAACAAGAAGGTGGCGGTGTGTCCGTTGCAAGAGTCCTGACGACCTGACATTGCTATTCCATCAAGCCAAATCGGTTTCCTAAAGGCAGAAGACAAAAAAAGGAAATCAGAGATGGTTGAAAGTTGAGGTTATTAGGTGCTGCTGGCATTTTTTTTTCCTTTTCCTTCTAATGAAAATTTTTTTTATTATAATATTTTCAAATTGGTTTACATATAACACCCAGTGTTCATCCCAACACGTGCCCTCTTTAATATCCGTCACCCCCTCTCCCCCCTCCCTCACCTCCCGTCACCTCCCTCACCTCCCTCACCCTCAGATTGTTCTTAGTCTTTGAGAGTCTCTTATGTTTTATCTCCCTCCCTCTCTGTGTCTTTTTTTCCTTTCCCCTCTAGCCCTCCCCTGGTTTTTGCTTAGTCTCACAAAGTCCACCTATTCATGGAAACATATGGTATCTGTCTTTTTCTGACTGACTTATTTCACTTAACATAATACCCTCCAGTTCCATCCATGTTGCTACACATGGCCAGATTTCATTTTTTCTCATTGCCATGTAGTAGTCCATTGTATATATGTGCCACAACTTCTTTATCCATTCGTTAGTTGATGGGCACTTGGTCTGCTTCCATGATTTGGCTATTGTCGAAAGTGCTGCTATGAACATTGGGGTACACGTACCCCTATGCATCAGCATTCCTGTGTCTCTTGGGTAGATTCCTAGCAGTGCTATTGCTGGGTCATACGGTAGCTCTATTTTCATTTTTTTGAGGAACCTCCACACCGTTTTCCAGAGCGGCTGTACCAGTTTGCATTCCCACCAACAGTATAGGAGGGTGCCTGCTTCTCCACATCCCCGCCAGCATCTATAGTTTCCTGATTTATTCATTTTAGCCACTCGAACCGGTGTAAGGTGGTATCTCAGTGTGGTTTTGATTTGTGTTTCCCTGATGATGAGTGACTTTGAGCATCGTTTCATGTGTCTGTTGGCCATCTGAATGTCCTCTTTGGAGAAGTGTCTATTCATATCTTCTGCCCACTTTTTCACTGGATTATTTGTTTTTCGGGTGTGGAGTTTGGTAAGTTCTTTATAGATTTTAGATACTAGTCCTTTATCTGATATGTCATTTGCAATTATCCTTTCCCATTCCGTCGGTTGTCTATTAGTTGCTGCTGGCATTTTTAAATGGTAAAAAGACATGAAAAGATGCAGTTTGAGTTGTGTGTGTAACTGTGGCTGTCCACAGCTCTCTAGTGCTTTTAAACTATTCAGAGGTGTAACTTGAAGTGAGTTCTGCTACTAAAATCAAAGGATGGTGCATTCTTCCCCGTCCCCACCAATATTTTTTTTTCTCAGGTATGTAATAAAATCTAGGGAGGCTGGGTCTGATTTCACAAGAAGTTATTTATGTCATTGTTTTGAAGCTTAATCAGGGTTTAGGGTGGTTTGCAAAGAGTGCTCTGAGTTCTAGACACTCTGGTACTTAAAAATATTTGAATAACAGTGCTCTAGTTTAATTTAAAATTCTGAATGTGAGCTAAACATTTCTTCCCTAATTTGAGTCATTAGATTTCAGTTTGTTAGTCACTAGTGACTGGGTGAATTTTATTAGATTAAATCAACTTAAATGAGGTTTAAAATTTAATTTAGATTCAGTGTAATCAATTTCCCATATCAGCTACACTTTTTCCTACTTTGCGGCTGTGGTACATTTTGTACTTACATATAGAAAAATGTTTCCCATTCACAGGATATGCCCCGTGCTTATCAAGCAGTAATTCTTATATTTCTGATTAATTTTATAGGCTTCAATTTGGTTATTTGATGTAATAAAGACAATTGAAGCATAAAAATGAGCTTGTGAAAGTGAGGTGAGGAACTTCCTTTAGGAATTTTTTTTAGAATTTTTTTCAGATTTTCTTTGAAAGACAGCAGTCATCACTGAAATCAATAGATATTTAAAAGTTGAAAAATAATGGGGTATTTGGGTGACTCTGTTGGTTAAGTGTGTGACTTCGGCTCAGGTCATGATGTCACGGTTCGGTTTGTGAGTTTGAGCCCCATGTGGGGCTCTTTGCTGTCAGTGCTGAGGCTGCTTCGGATCTTCTGTCCCCCTCTCTCTGCCACCCCCCCCATCCTCATGTGCACACATATTTCTCTCAAAAAAATTTTTTTAAAAAGTTGAAAAAGAATAAAGAGACTAGGCTAATATTTTTATGCAGTTATTTGGTACATAATTTGAGGCAGGCACTGTGAGAGGCACTAAAACTTTTTTATTTCTTTTTTTAATGTTTTATTTTTTTATTTTTGAAAGAGAGTCCAAGTGGAGAGGGGCAGAGAGAGAGAGGGAGACAGAATCTGAAACAGGCTCCAGGCTCTGAGCTGTCAGCGCGGAGCCTGACGAGGAGCTCAAACTCATGGCCCGCAAGATCATGACCTGTGCCAAAGTCGGATGCTTAACTGATTGAGCTACCCAGACCCCCAAGTTTTTCAAAAGGATTAGTTCATAGTTAAACCTAGATACATATAATTTTTCTTTAAAATCAAATCTGTTAATTTTTAAAATTTAAGCATGAAGTGAGGTTGGTCAGAACCAATGCAAACAGTGCCTATCTCTGGGTAATAGTGCCACACGCGTTTGTATTTTATTCTTCTGCTCAACTGTATTTTCCAGATTTCTATGCTAAGCTTCTATTGTTTCTATAGTAAGGGAAGAAAGTAGTTAAAACACTCTGTTTAGTAATTTCAGCCAACTCATTATGAAAGGCTAAACAAACTGGACTGTGTGGCACCTTCTGCTTTCTCCCTATTGAGGCTAGAAAAAGGTCACCTTTCTGCTTTTCCAAATGTTCAATTTATTTCTGAATTTAAAATTGGTGAGTTTGCCACTGAAGAGCAAATGACCAATGACACTCCCCAATTTATGTGCAGAAAAAAGACTCTTAGATTTTTTGAAAATTAACTTGAAATGAGTTAGTTTGCTTTATGTATATAATAAATGTATAGTTACATATATATTTTTTTTCTTCTCTGCATTCTCAGTCCTTATGATGGTGGTTTCTAAACTTTTTCACTTTTCAGTATTCTGTAGCCATTTGTTTGATTTTGCCCTAACCTCCACTTTTTCAATGATTTTCACATATTCTTAATGTTTATAATAAGAAGGACAAATTTTTATTTCAAAAAATACTGAGGTTAAAGGAAAGCAAGAATTAGTCCTATTATATCTTCACTCTTGCCATTTATCTAGGTATTTAGAGATACCAATTCACTGATGTGACTTTCTTTAAAACTGTATTAGAAAATATTTATTTGAATAATTCCTCCTTAGCCCTAAAATATTCTAACTCAGGTTTTATTTTTTTATTATTAAAAATTTTTTTTCAATGTTTATTTATGTTTTTGAGACAGAGAGAGACAGTGTGCAAGTGAGGCAGGAGCAGAGAGAGAGAGAGAGACACAGAATCCAAAGCAGGCTCCAGGCTCCAAGCTGTCAGCACTGAGCATGACATGGGGCTCGAACCCATGAGCCGTGAGATCATGACCTGAGCCGAAGTCAGCCCCTTAACGGATTGAGCCACCCAGGCGCCCCTCTAATTCAGGTTTTAAATAGTAGTAGCTGTTCTAGGGCACCCACATTTTCAGTGTTCTGGATGGTGAAAGATTGACCGTGGTACAGAAAAGGGAAGCTCAGACACCTTTTACTGGGTGTAGACAACCAGCAAGATTCTCCTGTTCTTTTCTCTGGGGAAGGGGTGGAAGAAGGACCCTATCTGCTGGGGGAGAGGAGGGGCAAGTCTGGCTGGAATTGGGTTTCCAAGGTGTGTGCAGAGGAGAGTTAGGGAAAAGATAGCTGGTAGGGGTGGATGCCCCAATTTCAAAGATTAGGACATTTATAAGCAAATGATCTGGCCCCAATTGCAGGCCCTGAGTGATGGCAGTGGCGGTGGTGGTGTATGTGAGAGAGAAACAGAGACAGAAAGTGAGAGAGAGGGAGAGAGAGAGATACATATATCCATTTATTGATCATCTTCTCCATGCTAGGTCTTTCATATTTGTAATCTAATGTGAATTGTTTACATTGTGCCCTAAAATTTATTAAGGAAGATGATTGTGTAGTTTTATGAGCTTTTCCTACGCTTACTTTAAACACATTAAGTCCAATTATATGATAAGTATGTTCTGATAAGATGCTACATTGTTTAATCTTTCGTTACCACAGTCAGAAAAAGAATAGCATAGAAATGTTTTCAGTGTTTTCAGTAGGTGAACCCTCCTCTTGAGCTGAACTGAGCTGAGCTGCAGATCTTTGACCTGTGCTTAGGTGTTTCCACCCTCCTCCCCACCCCCCCATGAGATTCTGCCTTCTCCCACCTTACCCAAATTTACTTGCTGCCTCAGCATAAAGCACCCCCTCCCTTCATACTCAGAAACCTAGCCTTTGTGTTGGAGGAGTGAGTTTAGCTTTCAGCTTGACCCTGGCCTGCCCAACAGAAGCCTGTATTGAAGGTCATTGCTGCCCTTTGCCTATAGTGAATATAATAATACAATAAAGCAAAGGTTTGTCAGTCCTGATTAATGCCTTGTTTGATGCCTTTTTGAATGCACTCGTTTTAAGTCACTTTTTCATTCATCTTTGAATTACTTTACCCATCGAATAATGGCATTTACCCTTGATAATATTTTTATGGGTAGGTAGGTTGCTTGAATAATCTCTCCTACAATTAGCTACCTTGTTACCCGAGTAGATATTTTCCTCTGGAATTTGCCAATTTATCCTTGTTTGGAGGAGATTTTGCTTTGCGTCTCTTTTAATTTAGTTTCATCTTTGAGGATTTTGTCCTGCTGAGTAAGCAAGGAGATCTTGCTGCTTGGGAAAGAAGGGGACAACAGCTGTCATAACTAACTGTGAGCCTGCCTTTCTGGCTAATGCAAGCTGTTCCCTCTTTGAAAAGCAGCTGCGGAAGGCTGTCCTATAATCCTAGCGGGAACACAGGAAAATATCCTATGTTTGAATGGAAACGTTCGGTGGCTTGGTCATTTCAGCTTGTCGTCATCATTGTTTCTTCACTGCAGCTTTTCACCACCTATTAAAGATGCAAAGAGCAAGCGGGCAGAGGAGGAGCTGTTAGATGCTAGCGGAGTGAAGCTAATCAAGGCAGCTATCTTTGAATAGCTTTCCCCCCCAGTGCGATGAAGCATCGTGTTTCATCTTACATAAGCAACCCACCATCCTTTGCAGATCCTTCCCATGCTGACCCAAATGTTCTTCCGCTTCATGGCGAGTTCTTAACCCCCAGACGCCGTCGTGTGTTCCTAACTGTGACCTTTGGGTGTATTTTGTTTCTCTAAGTCGGTTTAACATCTTGCTTTTTTGGGTCGGCGTATAATTTACAGGGCCTGTCAAGGTTTACAGACAGTGCATATTCAAGAAATACATTTCTACTGTTTGATGCTCCCATAACTGTTGTCATGCTTTTGTGAGATAGTTTAGCTTACAAAGATGGTATTTTGACAAATGGAGGCACTGTGGCAACGTATAATTATGAATTAGGAGAGAGTCAGACACATTCTCTATGTTTGTAGATTTCAGTGTTCTCTGTCACGGACCCTTTTTTATCAGGAGGCTAACATTTTAATGTTACTTTCTCCCCCAAATGCTTTGTTTCACATTGAATGTATTTGATATTTCGACTTAGGATTCTGAAAGGCCTTTGCTTTTTTTTTTAAATCATTTTATTTTACTTTTTTCATTTTGATAAGTGTACTCCTTAATCCCCATCACCTATTTCACCCATCCCCCCACCCACCTTCCCTCTGGTAGCCATCAGTTCGTTCTCTATAGTTAAGAGTCTGTTGCTTGGTTTGCCTCTCTCTCTCTCTCTTTTCCTTTGCTCGTTTGTTTTGTTTCTTAAATTCCACATGTGAGTGAGATCACGTGGTATTTGCCTTTCTCTGACTGACTTATTGCACATAGCTCCATCCATGTTGTTGCAAATGGCAAGATTTCATTCTTTTTTATGGGTAACATTCCAGTGTGTGTGTGTGTGTGTGTGTGTGTGTGTGTGTGTGTGACATACCACCTCTTCTTGATCCATTCATCTATTGATGGACACTTGGGCTGCTTCCATAGTTTGGCTGTTGTAAATAATGCTGCTATAAACATGGGCGTGCATGTATCCCTTTGAATTAGTGTTTTTGTATTTTTTTGGTAAATACCCAGTAGTGTGATTCCTGGATCAGAAAAGTAACTTTGCTTTGGTTTTCCTCTTTGTTCATACACAGGTTGCAATCAGTGCGTGCCTGCTAGTGCCTTTCTCTCTGGGAGGTGCTTCTGTGAGAGACGTGTGCAAGGTGGAGAACATTAGAGTCCAGAATCATGGGCCCTCTACTTGTCCTTTGGCTCTGGAACTTTTGAGCTGGGTTCTGCAGGTGGGGCTTCAGGAACTTCATCTACAGAGTGATGAGGAGATTGCCAAGTGTCTTCTGCCTTTAACATTCCAAGGTTCTTTTCCTGTGCTTTGTAAGTTATGGCAGTCATTACAGTCAAGTGAGGGTAGAGGTATGGAAGATTTCAGTTTTTCTTGAAGCTAGACATATGACTACATAAAGACATTGATACTTGCGGCTTAATTGTAATCAGTTAAAGTAAGGTTTAGGATATGGTTTGAGAGTCTTTCTGGTAGTTGTGGATGCAGTTGAATTAAAGTGACTCAGCTGTCTCTCTCTTTTTTTAAATTTTTTAATGTATATTTATTTTTGAGAGAGAGAGAAAGACAAAGCATGAATTGGGGAGGAGCAGAGAGAGACAGAGACAGAATCCGAAGCAGGCTCCAGGCTCTGAGCTGTCAGCACAGACCCTGACATGGGGCTTGAACTGGGGAATGATATCATGACCTGAGCCAAAGTTGGACACTTAACCAACTGAGCCGCCCAGGTGCCCCAAGTTCTCTCTTATTTTTCTGCTTCCATGTCGTGTTATACTTTTTTTTTGCTCTTAGACAATTGTGAATAAGGCTGTTTTCTTTCTTTCATTTTAAAGATGTTATTTTTAAGTAATCTCTACACCCAACAGGGCCTTGAACTCACAACCCTGAGATCCAGAGTCGCACACTCTATGGACTGAGGACAGCCAGGCATCCTAAGCTGTTTTCTTTTTTTTCTGACCACATCTCGACAAAGAAATAGACCGTGTAGGAATATAAAAGGGGCTGGCATATTTTAGAGGATTTTAAGGTTAATGTATTGGCTGCATCTGCAGCAAATTAGAGTTGTCTTCAAGATTGTTTGCGTGAGGAAGCAGCACACATTATTCTGTGTGTGTAGCTGCCTACTCTTTATGCAAATTTCCAACCAAGTCAGACTCATGCTGGTTTGTTTGTTTGTTTGTTTGTTTGTTTTTAAAGAGACCTCACTGGGGGCCCCTGAGTGGCTCAGTCAGTTACGCGTCTGACACTTAGTTTTTGCTCAGGTCATGATCTCATGGTTTGTGGGTTTGAGCCTCACGTCGGACTCTGTGTGCTGACAGTGTAGAGCCTGCTTGGCCTTCTCTCTCTGTCCCTCTTTCTCTGCCCCTCTCCTGCTTGTTTCCTCTTTCTCTCTCAAAATAAATAAATAAACTTAAAAAAAATAAAAAGTAAAGAGACCTCACTGAATCAGCATTGGAAAAACTTGGAAATGAGTCAGTCTTGGCCCGCACTGTCTGCCATCCTCTGGATTGCTGCCTGATTGAGGTTATATGGAACACACTCTAGACTGCAGTCTCTTCTTCAGGGGGCAGGACATCGGCTAGCGCATTGCTGAGTCTTCAGGCCAGGGAAGACCTCAAGTTGTAGAGAGAACAGATCAGCTTTGCCTGTCTACCCTATTTTAATAGAATTCCCCTATTGTTTGGGCCCAGAGTTGATTCGTCAGGATGAGGAGAGAATGTACAACTAACTTGGTGTAATTGGGAAGGAGTACTGATTCTGAGACAGTTAATGTTTTTTTTCTTAGCTATTCCCGTCGTAGTACTTTGTCCATTTTTGGAATTATTTGCATTCCGCTTCAGGAGAGCTGGGAGTGATAGGTATTGCTTGTTATTTTTTAAATCTCCTTCTTTTATTTATTTTTACTTGTTTTATTTTTTATTTTATTTTTTATTGAAGTATAGTTGACGCACAATGTTACATATTTTTAGGTGTACAGCGTTGTGAGTCAATAAGTCTATATGTTATGCTCTGCACCCCACAAATATGGCTACCATCTGCCACCAGTTCACACTATTACAGTGCTATTAGCTATATTTCCTATGCTGTCCCTTCTCTCCCATGACTTACTCATTTTATGATGGGAAGCTTGTAGCTCCCACTCCGCTTTATCCACTTTTTAAAAAAAATTTTTTTAACGTTTATTTATTTTTGAGAGACATAGAGACAGAGTATGAGCAGGGGAAGGGCAGAGAGAGAGGGAGACACAGAATCCGAAGCAGACTCCAGGCTCTGAGCCATCAGCACAGAGCCCGACGTGGGGCTCGAACTCACAGACCATGAGATCATGACCTGAGCCAAAGTCGCTGCTTAACCAACTGAGCCACCCAGGCGCCCCTCCCCTTTATCCACTTTGTGACCCCCCCCCAAACCCCTGCCCCTCTGGGAATCGTCAGTTCTCTGTATTTATGCATCTGTTTTTGTCTTTTGTTTTGTGTTTTAGATTCCACATATAAATGAAGTTGTATAGTATTTCTTTTTCTCTGTCTGATTGATTTCACTTAGCATAATACCCTCTAGGTCCATCCTTTTTAGGGACTGAGTAGTATTCCATTATAAACACATATATACTATGTCTTCTCTGTTTATTCATCTATCAGTGGACATTTAGATTGCTTCTGTATCTTGGCTATTGTAAACAACGCTGAAGTAAACATAGGGCGCATGTATCCTTTCAAATTCGTGCTTTTGTCTTCTTTGGGTAAATACCCAGTAGTGGAATTATTGGATCATATGGTATTTATGTTTTCAACTGTTTGAGGAAACTCCATACAGTTTTCCACAGTGGCTTCACCAATAGACATTCCCACCAACAGTGCACGAGTTTCCTTTTTTCTCTACATCCTCACTAATACTTCTTATTTCTTGTCTTTTTGATTCTAGCCATTCTGACAAGTGTGAAGTGATATCTCATTGTGTTTTGATTTGCATTTCCCTGATGACGAGTGATGTTGAGCATCTGTTCATGTGCCCATTGGCCATCTATGTGTCTTTTTTGGGAAAATGTCTGTTCAGGTCCTCTGTTTTTTAATTGGATTATTTATTCTTTTTGGTGTTGAGTTGTCATATGTTCTTTATAATTTTGGATATTAATCTTTATAGAAGATTTCATTTGTGAATATCTTTTCACATTCAGTAGTTTGCTTTTTTATTTTGTTGATCGTTGTCTTTGCTGTGCAAAAGCTTTTTATTTTTATTTATTTTCCCAAGTTTTTATTTAAATTTTAGCTAGTTAACACAGTGTTAATATTAATTTCAGGAGTATTATTTAGTGATTTATCACTTACCTATAACACCCAGTGCTCATCACAAGTGCCCTCCTTAATACCCATCACCCATTTAGCCCATCCCCCCACATCCCTCCAGCAACCCTCAGTTTTATCTCTATAGTTAAGAGTCTCTTGGGGTGTCTGGGTGGCTCAGTCAGTTACGTGTCCAGCTCTTGATGTTAGCTCAGGTCATGATCTCACAGTTGTGAGACCGAGCTCTGCATCGAGGCCCATGTCAGGCTCTGCACTGAGTGTTGAGCCTGCTTGGGATTCCTCTCTCTCTTTTTCTGCTCCTCTGCCCAAAGTAGATAAATAAACGTTAAAAAAAGGAAGAGTCTCTTATGCTTCGTCTCCCTCTTATTTTTTTTCCTTTCCCTTATGTTCATCTGTTTTGTTTCTTAAATTCCACATGAGTGAAATCATATGGTATTTGTCTCTCTGACTGACTTATTTTGCTTAGCATAATACATTCAAGCTCCATCCATGTCATTTCAAATGGCAAGATTTCATTCTTTTTATTGGATGAGTAACATTCCATTGTACATATATGTATATATTAAAGCTGCATCTTCTATCCATTCATCAGTGATGGACATTTGGATTCTTTCCATAGTTTGGCTACTGTTGATAATGCTGCTATAAACCCTGGGGTGCATGTGCCCCTTCAAATCAGTGTCTTTGTATCCTTTGGATGAATACCTCCTAGTGCAATTGCTGATTGTAAGGTGATTCTATTTTTAACTTTTTAAGGAAACTCCATACTGTTTTCCAGAGTGGCTGCACCTGGTTGCCTTCCCGTCAACAATGCAAGGGGAGTTCCCTTTTTCTGCATCCTTGCCAACATCTGTTGTTTCCTGTGTTGTTAATTTTAGCCATTCTGATGAGTGTGAGGTGATATCTCATTGTGGTTTTGATTTGCATTATCCTGATGATGAGTGATGTTGAGCATATTTTCATGTGTTTGTTGGCCATCTGGATGTCTTCTTTGGAAAAATCTCTATTCATATCTTCTGCCCATTTCTTAACTGGATTATTGTTTTTTTGGGTGTTGAGTTTTATAAGTTCTTTATAGATTTTGGGAATTAAACCTTTATCAGATATGTCATTTTATACAAAAACTTTTTAGTATAATGTAGTCCTGCTTGTTTATTTTTGCTTTTATTTCCCTTGCCTTAGGACACATATCTAGAAAAAAATGCTGTTATGACTGATGTCAGAGAAATTACTGCCTATGTTTTCTTCTAGGAGTTTTGAAGTTTCTTGTCTCACATTTTGGTCTTTAGTACATTTCGAGTTTAGTTTTGTGTAGAGTGTAAGAAAGTGGTCCAGTTTCATTCTTTTGCATGTAGCTGTTCAGTTTTCCTAGTACCATTTATTGAAGAGACTGTCTTTTTCAACTTGCATATTCTTGCCTCCTTTGTTATAAATTAATTGACCATATATTTATGGGTTTATTTCTGGAATCTTTATTTTGTTCTATTGATCTATGTATGTATTTTTGTGTCAGTATCATTCTGTTTTGATTACTACAGCTTTCTAGTCTACCTTGAAATCTGGGATTGTATTACTTCCAGCTTTGTTCTTTCTCAAGATTGCTTTGGCTATTCAGGGTGGGAATGATAGATATTCTTCAGGAAAGGGTAATTTGTCAATGCTAGGAAAGGTATGAAAGGAAGCTGTCTTCTAAAAATGGGTCTTAATTAATTAATTACTTACTTTTTTAAATGTTTATTTTTGAGAAAGAGAGAAACAGAATGTGAGTTGGGCAGGGGAAGAGACAGGAGACACAGAATCTGAAGCAGGCTCCAGGCTCTAAGCTGTCAGCACAGAGTCCGACATGGGGCCCAAATCCATGAATCATGAGATCATGACCTGAGCTGAAGTTAGATGATTAACTGACCGAGCCACCCAAGTAACTCTAAAAAGGGGCCTTAATAAGAGGGGGCTCCCCCTAACTGGAAACAGGGTTATATATTTAAAAAGTAGCAAGTAGGGGCACCTGGGTACCTCAGTTGGTTAAGCGTCTGACTTTGGCTCGGGTCATGATCTTACAGTTCGTCGGTTCGGGCCTCACATCCAGCTCTATGCTGACAGCTCAGAGCCTGGAGCCTGCTTTGGATTCTGTGTCTTCCTTTCTCTCTGCCCCTCCCCTGCTCGTGCCCTGTCTCTCTCTCTTAAAATCAAATAAACATTAAAAAAATGTTTTTTTTTTAAAGTAGCAAGTAAAAAGAAGTGGTCAGGTAATACCAGGAAAATTATTGATGATTTAAGACTCCACATGTGCTTTGTGAAACTAAATTACTTAAGTTCTCCATGGCTTGTGGAAGGAAAGGTTGTATTCCATTTGGAAGAAGAGGAGAGGGCAAAATACGTTGGTGCAGTGTGTCTGCTGACACATGATCGGCTTGGAAGTCTTCATCTTGGGTTTTTAAATTCTGCATCCTTAGTTTTTTTCAGTTAGTGGCACCGAAGGAAGTTAACTGGATGAGCCCCAGAGAACTGATGATTTACTTTAGAACTTTCTGTGTTAGAAGCAACTGCCAGTAACTTTGGGAATTACACTATTTGTCTTCCTGTCAGAGGTCCTTACAAGGCAGCTGATTTTTCTCTGAACAGGAAGCAGTAGGAAACATCCAAGGAGCCAGCCTGAGCTTGGTGGTTATTACTTGATAGGAGGTACCCAGAGGGCAGAACTAAAGTCTTCAGGTGGAAATTAAAGAAAAGGAGATTTCAAATCAACGTGAAGAATGACTTTACAATAGTCAAGGCTAGCAAAATGGATGGCTGTTTTGTGAGGCAGAGGTTGTTTTTCATTACAGATATTAGATTAGAATAGTCTTTTTGGGGAAATATTTTAGGGTTGGGATCAGTAAAATTTTTCTGTAAAGATAAACATTTTAGGCTTTTGGGGGCCCAAACGGTCTTCGTTGTAACTACCCAACTCAGCCATTGTAGTGCAAAGGCAACCGTAGACAACATGTACACAAGTGAGCATGGCTGTTGTTGTAGCCTGCTTGACCTGCCTTAACAAAATACCATAGGCCAGGTGACATCAATAACAGACATTGATTTCGTACAGTTCTGAAAGCTGGGAAGGCTAAGATCAAGGTGCTGGCGGGTGGGGTTGGAGTGACAGCTCTCTTCCTGGTTTGTTGTGTCCTCACATGATTGGGGTGCTAAAAAGGAAGGATAGAAAGAAGGAAGGAAGGAACGAACGAAGGAAGGAACAAAGGAAGGAACGAAGGAAGGAAGAAAGGAAGGAAGGAAGGAAAGAAAAAGAGAGACATGGAGGGAGGGCCAGAAGGAGCTAGATCTTTTTCTCTTATAAGGCCACAGACCTATCAGATTAGGTCCTCACTGTTATGACCTCATTTAATTTAATTACCTCCTAAAGCCCTTACCTCCAGATACAATCCTACTGGGGGGTTAGGACTTCCACATATGAATTTTGGGGAGGTGGGGGACACCATTCAGTCCATAGCAGCTGTGTTCCAATAAAATTTTATTTATAAAAACAGAAGGTAGGTTATATTTGGCCCAAAGACCAGTTATTTGCCAGCCTGTACTCTAGATGGAATCAAACACTAATCAGAAAGTAGACTAGGTGATCTGTCAACATACTTCTAGTTCAAAAGTTTTATGAATCTGTGCCGTTATGGTTAAAGACTCAGCCAAAAGGTATATTTGCTGTCTATCATCACTTGATATCACTAAAACGAACGCTCCCTGTATAATTAAACCCTCTCTCTAGTGTAAAAATCCTGAACAACAATAAGACATGGTTTTGGGGGAAATTATTTGTATATGATTGGCATCACTTAGAGGTTAACTATACAGCCTCTAGATAGACTCTTTAGATAGACAGTTTCAGAATGTCTTGGTTCATATCCAAGCTCTGCAACTTACTAGCTATGTGACCTTGGGCAAGTTACTTAACTCCACGGTGCTTCAGTTTTCTCATTTATTGAATGATAATAATAGAATTTACCTTATAGCAATGTTGTGATGCTTAAGTAAGCTAATATATGTTGAGAGCATAAAACAGTGCCTAGTTTGTAGGAAGTTCTGGGTAAATGTTATCTATTATTATTTCTTGAAATAAGAGATAGTAATGGAAGCCACACAGAATACGATGGGGAGGTCATGTAGTTGTCAAAGATTTAGGGATATTTTAGAAAATCAATACCTTCTGATCAGATTGTAGTGTGTGGTTCTGTTTAAAAACAATAAAGATGCTATAAAGGGAAAATCGAGAGACTGAGTACGTCCTTGGTAGGACAAACAAGTGTGGTTGTCTTGATATATTTTACTGTATCTTAGAAAAACTTGGAAGCCGTGGGTGGGTAAACCACAGAATTGGCTGGATAAGAACTAATTAATTCAGGGCTCATTGAGTAATGTTCCTAAGAATGAATCATTTAATAAGTAAAAGTAGTTCTTAAGGCCAGGATTAGTTTTACTTCTGCGTGCATCCAATCCACCTATACTTTTGGCTGCTGTGGGGTGCAGAGGATGAGACGTGCTGTGACCATCTTTCCAATAGGTCTGGTGTGGGTCCACATTTGTAAGAATGTCAGTTATAAAGTCTTTGGTCATTGATCGGCATACATGCTTTTCCTTCATTTGCAGCAGAGCCGTGATTGTCAATCCCCTCCTTGTTTGTAGGAGAAGGGTCTCTAAGATATTTCTCAGCTGATAACCTTCTCCTGGCCCTTTTTCACAGAGGAAAACGGAAGCCACCAACTAGGAACTTCTTCAATTTCTTGCCATAGAGCCTAGAAAGCTACGTGCACCTGCACCAGTCATGTCCTCCCTTTCTGGGGCAGTAAGGAACAAGAACTTTCTTTGGTGGCTCTGACAGCCTGCCTATGCAGCCTTTTTGGATACTTCATCCCTAGTTTCTCCTGTGTAACCTAAACAATATGGATCTGCTTGTCCTCTTGGCTCTCACCCAAAGCTTGCTTTGGCCTACGGTCTTATTTTAAAACCCACAGATTCAATTCTGGAGACATTAAACAATGTGAATTTAATGGATGGGGTTATATTGCACATAATGTAACATGCTACTTCAAAACCCTCCTGAAACATTCTACCCCATTCTCAGACTCCACTCCCTACGTCTTATTCCTTGGGCAACTGTCTCATCTTTCTTTTATCCCCATGACCTTCCTTTTCAGCCTTGCCCGCTTTCCTTTTTCTTTTCTTCCTCTCCATTCCAAGATTTTCCAAGTGGCACTTTCTGTCCCTTTTGCAGAGAGAGAAATTTCATGTCTCTCTGCTTCTTCCATTTGTATCCTGCTGTATCATTGTAATTTTTTTTTTTTAACGCAGATCCGATCGTGTTACCCTTTTTGATGAAAAATCTCCGGTGGGCCCTCCTTGACCTAGGGTGAAGTTCCCAAACTCCTCGCGTGACCCAGCATGAGCCCGACCCTGCTAACTTCCTCAGTCACACTGATTTCCCTTAATGGTTTCATTATGGCTCAAGTTTCTGCTCTTCCTCACGCGTGGCTCTTCACCCTTGCTTCTCATAGTGCCTAGAATATATGTCATCTGCCTCTGAACTTGGCATCCTTCTGGGCTCTGCTACATACTGCTTTTTCATAAAGGCCTTCCCCCACCCTCTATAAGTTAAGTGACCTTCCTTCCTGTGGCTGTTTTCTCAGAAGAACCTCATAGTTCTCCCATCCCGGTATTATCTCACTATTGTACTTGTCTATACCCCATTAGACTCTTACCTCATGAGGTCAGGGGCCATGTTTATCCTGGCCACCATTTAATTCCCATCACTTAGCAAAGGACATGGCACATACAAGTATTTCTAGGTTAAATAATCTACATTTAAAATAATATTTGACCATTGAACAACATGGAGACTGGGGTGCTGACTCCCGGCACAGTTGAAAATTCACATGTAACATTTCTTTTTTAAGTAATCTCTACACCCAATGTGGGGTTTGACTCACAACTCCGAGATCAAGAGTCACATGCTCTACTGAGTGAGGCAGCTAGGCACACCAGTGACTCCCCCAAAACTTCACTACCAATAGCCTACTGTTGACCAGAAGCCTTACCAATACCATAAAGAGTTGATTAAAACATATTTGTATATGTATTATATACTGTATTC
This sequence comes from Paguma larvata, assembly GCA_030068075.1. Lineage (NCBI taxonomy): Eukaryota > Metazoa > Chordata > Mammalia > Carnivora > Viverridae > Paguma > Paguma larvata. Next base: position 113,474,137 of record CM057823.1, read on the forward strand.
TTACAATAATACCTAACTATTTTTGTATTTCTAAACTATGTGGTTCAATTATGAGTCTTTTCAAATTGTCACAATTCTCCAAAACATTTTCTAGTATATTTATTGAAAAAAATCCTCATATAAGTGTACCCATGCCGTTCAAACCAATGTTGTTCAAGGTCCGACTGTATATCTCTGTTTTTTCACATTTGGTTAATTCTACTACATCTAAGTTTATATCTTATTATATGCCTTAAAAAACTCTGTATTTTTACTTTACTTTTTAAAAAGGAGCAAACATGTATCAATCTTAGAAAATTTGTTATATTTTCTTTTGTGATATTCTATTTATAAGGTTTTTATGACTTATGATTGTAACATTTTTAGAATAGACGTATCTATGAAATCAATAATTTTGGTTATTCTTCAAAATGAATGATGAAAAAAAACCACAAAAAACAAAACTGAATGAATGAACTCTAAAGATTAAATGAGAATTTCCAGTGAACTTTTTATCATGACAGCATCTGTGGAGTGCTTACTAGTTTAGAAGCTGCTTTTGTATTCTTCAATGAATCCTCAGGGGTACAGCAATAATGCTTAGCATATTTTAAATATATATATATATATATATATATATATATATATATATATATAAATGCTTTATATATATATATGTTTTTTTTCTTTTTTTTTTCTCTACGTCTTAGATAACCATACCCAGGGGTGGAATCTTGAAATAGAATCTTCTTTTGATGTTGTCAGCCCAAAGCCAATTTCTGGTCAAGTGATCGTAGCCATCCCTAAATTGCAAACACAGCAGATATACAGCATTGAACTTCAACCTGGGGAAAGGATTGTTGAGCTATGTGTGAAAATTAACAAGGTGAATGTTGGTACTTCCTCAGAACCAGTAGATGAAAAACGATACTGTTCAAAAGAAATGACTAGAAAGAAGGGGCTGAGTATGAAAGGAAAATGTACTTTTCCAGTTTCTCCTTCACTTTTAACCTCTTATATATTTGTGTGTGTGTTATGAGCTAAGGAATGATTTTCCCAAATTTTAAGATTATGAAAATGGAGAATATGTGATTTGACAACCTTTTCTCTCAAGAAGCCAGGTGTGTTGTGTTTTAAGTTTTCTGCACTGGTTTGTGGTATCCTAAATCCAAAATACATTCTAAGCATTGTATTTAAACGCAGTGATTATAATTGGTACTTATAAATTATTTTGAATATTGGTGCTTATTTTACAAGCAGAATTCTAATTCTAAACTCATGATCTTTCACTGGTAAAAGTGGGCTGGATTTTTCTGTTTCTTTTTCCTTTTGTTATTACTCGAATTGATCATTGTGAACTGAACAGGATGGAGTATATCAACATTCAGTGACTGTTTGGATACAGTAAGAACTCAAAACGGTTTCTAGTTCTGGGCTTAAAAGTAGAGTCGACCTCAAAGTCCAGGTCTAAATGTTAAGAATACAGAATAAAAGTAAGCTTCAGTATTAGAAATGGAAAGAACTGCTTTTCTGAAAACCCATGTTATTCTGTTCTTTCCTTTCCCTTTTGGTATATTAATCCATGCTAAACACCTAGCATGATGATTTAAAAAAATTTTTTTTAATGTTCATTTTTGAGAGAGAGAGAGAGTGAGTGAGGAAGGGGCAGAGAGAGAGGGAGACATAGAATCTGAAGCAGGCTCCGGGCTCTGACCTGTCAGCACAGAGCCCGACACGGGGCTTGAACTCGTCAACTGGGAGCTCATGACCTGAGCCAAAGTCGGACACTTAATCGACTGAGCCACCAACGTGCCCCTATCATGTTGATTTTTAAGTATTATCTATGGATTGGTATAATTTGGCAAAATATAGAACCTAGAAGTTCTGCACTTGACTCTGTGAGACATTGATATAATGCTCTGAATGCCTATATTTTTTTGCTGAAAATATGCCACAGATTACTTAGAATAACTTAAATTGTTTCTTGAAAGAATGCTACTGTAGAAACTTGGTGGCCTCATGGACATGGAAACCAGACTGGATACAATATGACAATTCTTTTTAAATTGGATGGAGGCTTAAGTATTGAAAAATCAGCTAAGGTAAGCAAATACTTTAACAATATTTTGTGAAGAAAAAGTGTATTTCTTGTTAAAATATCAATACAAATCTTTGTAGGACAAGAAGAAACCAGTAAATCTCCTATAACCTCATCACTCAGATATAGTCACTAGTAACAGTTATATGCATTCCAAAACTTCTCTGTGTGTATATATTTATATTTTTATAAATGGATTAGACTTTACATATTATTTTTATATAATACATAATGTAAATATTCTTCTGTATTTTTAAATTGTATGTTATATCACGGTAATACCTATGTGTAATTTTAATTAAAAATTTTTTAATGTTTATTTTTTGAGAGACTGAGAGAGACAGAGCATGAGCTGGAGAGGGGCAGAGAGAGAGGGAGACACAGTTTCGGAAGCAGGCTCCAGGCTCTGAGCTGTCAGCACAGAGCCCAAGGTGGGGCTCAAACTCAGGAACCGCAAGAGCATGACCTCAGCCGAAGTCAGACGCTTAACCGACTGAGCCACCCAGGTGCCTTGCATATGTATAATTTTAAAGCTCAGATATTACCAGAAAGTAATAAAATCCCTTGCCCAACTCTTCCTATTTCTTTTTTAAAAATTTTTTTTAACATTTATTTATTTTTGAGACATAGAGACAGAGCGTGAGCAGGAGAAGGGCAGAGAGAGAGGGAGACAGAGAATGCAAAACAGGCGCCAGGCTCTGAGCTGTCAACACAGAGCCCGACGCGGGGCTCGAACTCACAGACCGTGAGATCATGACCTGAGCCGAAGTCGGCCGCTTAACCGACTGAGCCACCCAGGTGCCCCTGTACCACTTTAAAAATTCCAAAATTGAGTTAAGATTGAAACTGGAGCTATCTAGAGAGGACAATGGGGAAAAATAGTCCGTGTACTCTGACGTACTGCAATCAAAGTATGTCTACAGAAATCTTGCCCACCCCCATCTGTCAGGGACCATTAATTAAAAAAAATACAATTAAAATATTTCCCCCTGAAGCCGTAACTGTCTGTTTTATTTCTAAATCTGTGAATCAGCCTTATGGTAACCTCAGCTAGAGGATATTGAAAGGAAATTTGACTTTCAAAATGACTAGGTCCTGCCTGGTTTGGGGTACAGCACTAAGGACTGGAAAGAACTTCACTTTGGTATTTATTAGCAGTAGACTACTTATTTAGTCCTTTAAGTGCCATTTCCTTATATGTAAAATGGGACAGTAAATATGAAGTAACTTGGATCTGGCTTATAATAGTGTCTAGTAAGTAGTAGCAATCTTAATCCCCTTCATAGGTTTTCTCCTTCCCCCAACAGCAACCTTTGGTGTTTGCAGTTGGCTTGGGCTGTGCTCTGGTGTCAACTTTTACATATAGTGTTACCTCTACTTTGGGCCAGACACCATGCTGAATTTGTAAATAGATCCTTTAGAGGCTCATTATTTATATTTCCTTTGTTGAATCAGGCTCTGTATTTTCTGAGACACTATGTATGTGAGTGTGTGTGTGTGTGTCCATAATGTACATAGGGAGAATGTCCTAAAGCTGTCTAAAGGCCGAAACATTCACTCTTACCCTAACCCTCTTGATAGAAGATGTCTGCTCTCTCAAATGTTGAGTTTTTGTGTGTTATTTTCATGAAAGTGTAAAAAATGATGAGTCATTTCAACTTACCTTAGAGAAGGAAAAGAAACTTATGTGCTTTTCCAATTGTGGGAAATAATTCTTTTCATTCCATCTAGTATGGTTGCATTATTGTTTATTACATTTAAAGATGCCATTTTTTTAATTGACCAGCAACAGGAATGAAGGAAGATGGGTTCCCCATGCCTGTGTTAATGTGTGTGTGTGTGAAGTGTACCATTTGGTTGTGGCTGCTATAGAGTCTGTTATTTTTGAGACTCATTCATTTGCTAAAAACTTAGGGAGCATCTACTGTGTTTCAGCCACTTTGCTAGGCTCTGCTGATAGAGAAGTGAATAAGACATTTCTCTCTGAAGACTCAATAAAGCTAATAATTTGGTTGGGAAATTAAGTAATTAAGCAAATAATTGCAATAAAGTGTAATAGGGACTCTAGAGAAATGTATAGTACTATAGAAGCATAGAGCAGGAGTGTTCTGGAAGATTCCAGAGAAGGTAATATCTATGGTAAGGGATGAGTAGGATTTGACCAAGCACTGTAGCAAAGAGACAGAGGGACAAGAACATGTCAAGGCCCAGAAACTCAAAGGAATATTGTGTATTTTGGGAAGCGAAAGTCATTTCAATGTGGCTGCATTTGAGTTTAAAGTAGAACAGGAAATGGTATTATAAAGGTTGGCTAGGGCAAGATCATAGAGGGCCTAGTAAGCCATGTGAAGGAACTGGGCTGTGCTCAGGGCAGTCGGAATTCTCTGAAGGATTTTAAGGAAAGAGCCATAATGATATTCGTTTTACAAAGATTGTGCAGATCAGATTGGGGGAATGACAAGAATGGGGGGCCAGTTAGAAGACTGTGGTGGTGATCCAGGCACAAGGCGATGATTGCTCAGTCTTCAGAATTGCTGAGGAAAGAGGTCTGAGAGAGATTTAGGGGTGGATACCATCAGACTTGTTGATGTGGGGATGGGAGAGAGGAATGAATTAAGAATGGTCCTTGAGGGTGCCTAGGTGGCTCAGTTGGTTAAGCGTCTGACTTGGGCTCAGGTCATGATCTCAATCTGTGAGTTTGAGCCCCGTATAGGGCTCTGTGCTGACAGCTCAGAGCCTGGCTCCTGCTTCAGATTCTGTGTCTCCCTCTCTCTCTGCCCCTCCCTCATTCACACACACTCTCTCTTGCTATCAAAAAGAAATAAAAACATAAACAAAATTTTAAAAAGAATGGGTCTTGGAGCACCTGGGTGGCTCAGTTGGGTAAGCTCCCGACTCTTGATGTTGGCTAAGGTCATGATCTCACAGTTTAAGCTCTGCGCTGATAGCATGGAGCCTGCTTGGGATTCTTTCTGTCTGTTTCTCTCTCTGCCCTTTCGTCTATCTCTCTGTCTTTCCCAAAATAAATACACTTTAAAAAAAATGAAGAATGGTTCTTAAGTTGTTAGTTTGAGCCACTGAACAGGTTGTATTTATGTTCTTTGAACTCAATTACTCAGAAAGAAGAGCAGGTCTGATGGAGTAGAAATGATTTCTGTGTTAGATGTGTTTTGTATGGAGTGACTGAGAGATAGCCAAGGGATAATATTTGATGGGCATTTCATTATATAGTTCTGAAGCTTAGGAATTAGATGTGGATTAAAGACAGAGATGTGTAAGCCAACAGAATACTAGTTCATTTTAGCCATGGGAAGGAATGAACTACTTGGGGACTGCATGGGGAGGAGTGCTAAGACAAAACCCCAGTGAATCATAATAATTAAATATGGGAGGAGAAAAGAAGCCCATAAAGGAATTAAAGAAGAAATGACCGAAAAAATAGAAGCAAAACCAGTTGAGTGTAGAGTCACAGAAGCCAGAGGAAGAAAGTATGTTCAAAGAGTGTCAAATGCTGTAACTCAAGTTGGAAAAGGAGTAAGAAAGATTTTTTGGATTTGGTAATAAGGAAATGACTGCAAGACTTGACCAGAATGGAAGTCAGATTGCGGTGGGTCAAAAAATGACTGAAGATGAGGAAATAGAGCCTGTGAGTATAGATGACTCTTAGAAATGGTGTGGGATCTGGAAAACAGTATGGAGGTTCCTCAAAAACTTAAAAACAGAACTACCATATGACCCAGCAATTGCACTACTAGGTATTTAGCCAAGGGATACAGGTATGCTGTTTCGAAGGGACGCATGCACCCCAGTGTTTATAGTAGCACTATCAACAATAACCAAAGTATGGAAAGAGAGCCCAAATGTCCATCGATGGATGAATGGATAAAGAAGATGTGATATATATATACACAATGGAGTATTACTCGGCAATCAAAAAGAATGAAATCTTGCCATTTGTAACTACCTGGATGGAACTAGAGGGTATTATGCTAAGTGAAATTAGTCAGTCAGAAAAAGACAAGTGTCATATGACTTCACTCATATGAGGAGTTTAAGATACAAAACAGATGAACATAAGAGAAAGGAAGCAAAAATAATATAAAAACAGGGAGGGGGACGAAACAAAAGAGACTCTTAAATATGGAGAACAAGCAGAAGTTTACCGAAGGGGTTGTGAGAGGCAGGATGGGCTAAATGGGTAAGGGGAATCAAGGAATCTACTCCCGAAATCATGTTGCACTATGTGCCAACTAACTTGGATGTAAATTAAAAAAAGAAATTAGAGGAGAGGGTTCAAGATGGCGGAAAAGAAGTAATACCCGCTGCTGGTCTCTGGCGACTCAATCTGAGAGGGACTGAGACCGAGAAACTCTCAATCGCAGAGATCTGCAGGAAGAGGAGTTGGAAGCTACAGGAAAGAGAACGCCAAAACCAGAGCATCTGGGGACACTGAGTGAGTGCAATCTGGGAGAAAGAAAGAGAGCCGCGGAGGTGCGGACTGTGGGGAGTGGGCCCGGGGCCCTGGGCCCCTTCCTCTGAAAGACAAGGGGAAGAGAAAGAGCAGCGGTGAAAGTACCTCGAACCCGGGCGGAGAGGGAGCTTATCATCCAGTCCCTATCCGCAAGGCTTTTTTGAGAGGGTCATTGCTCACGGCGGAGCTGGCAGAACTTTCCTCACTCCGGGAGCCAGTGATGCTGTCCCAGCCCCTGACACGGAGAGGCGCACGCCATTGCTGGATCGGTGCTGAGTCAGAGGCATAATTCGGGTGGGGAAGGCTGAGCGTGCAGGGTCTCGCGACCACCCAGCGGGTCGTGCTGCCCCTGCACCCTGATCAAATTGAGGACAGACACAGAGGAGGGTTCGGAGACTCTAGCCCCTGTGAAAAGAGGCTACGGGGACGCCATCGTGGTCGCAGCGGTGCTGAGTCAGAGACTCAATTTACATAAGGCATGGCAGTCAGAGCGAGTTAAAGGAACTCAGATGAACTTGGGCAGCGCGACCGCCCAGCAATTTGAACTGTGTTGGTAATCTGGATGGAGTTGAGGATGGAAACCGAGGAGTGATCTGAGACTGTGGGTCCGTGAGGAGTGATCTGAGACAGTCGGGCAGGGAGGGCGCCATTGTGGTCGCGCATTCCCATAAAGCCAAAACCTAGGACTCCACCCCCAGCGGTGGAGGTGGGACCCGCCTACACCAGGCCACGCCCCTCCTCATATGAGAGACGCCCTTCTCCCGGAGTGGTAGCCGCGGAGACACAACTACTGCAGCATTGCCTGGATTAACTCTAGGTCAATTCTTCAGTTTTAGATATATTCTTCCTCTTCTTCTTCCTATCTCTCCCCACCTCTAAACCTGTCACCAGGGGGTTTTGGCTTGCTTAAACAGACATTTTACCCACTCTCCCAATGCATGTTATACACCTCCCTCTTTAATTTCCTATCTCTCTCTATGGAACAGTCAGACCACATAGTGCACCTGGGCAACATCTAACTTCATTTCTCTTTCCCCACATCCTTCCTTATTCTGATTTCTCTCCTGCTGGATCAAGTCTTCTAATCTCTCTACCTGGTCAAAGTTCAATTTCTTCTTCTCCCCACACCTGTCACTACTCTATGTATGCTCTGCCATCAGCAGAGCGCACATCCCATCATTATCGTGTAGCTGGTAAGTCAGGTTGCATGCCTCCAGAGTGTCATTTGTTAATCTTTTTTATGTTGAGATTTGTTTGTCTGTCTTATTGGTCAGTAAGGTTGTGAGTTTGTGCTTCCTGTTTGTCAGTCTGACCCTTTTCCTTTCCAGGAAGAAATAGGAAATAAACCAATACACACATTGCCAAAATGACCAAACGGAAGAACTCCCCTCAGAAGACTGTACAGGAAATAGTGACAACACAAGAAATGATGAAAGCAGACATAAGCAACTTAACAGAACAAGAATACAGAACGATAAATATAAAAATACTCGCAGGGCTTGAAAAAAACATAGAAGAAATCAGGGGGACCCTAGAGGCAGAGATCAAGGTCCTAAAAAACGATGTACAGGAATTAAAAAATGATTTAAATGAGGGGCAAAACAAATTGGAGGCGGCCATAGCGCGGATTGCAGAGGCAGAAGATAGAATAGGGGAATTAGAAGACAAAATTACAGAAAAGGATGAAGCAGAGAAAAAGAGAGAGAAATTGATTCAGGAACAGGAAAGGAGAATTCGAGAGCTGAGCGATGCAATCAAACGGAATAACATCTGTATTATAGGAATTCCAGAGGAAGAAGAGAGAGAGAAAGGAATCGAAGGGGTATTTGAACAAATCATCAATGAGAACTTCCCCAACATGAAGAAAGAAATGGGCATTGAAGTCCAAGAGGCACAGAGAACTCCCCTCAGACGTAACCCAAATAGGCCTTCAGCAAGACACAGCATAGTGAAGCTGGGAAAATACAAAGATAAAGAGAGAATCCTAAAAGCAGCTAGGGATAAACGGGCCTTGACTTACAAAGGCAGACACATTAGGGTAGTAGCGGACTTATCCACAGAAACTTGGCAAGCCAGAAAGGAATGGCAGGAAATCTTCAATGTGATGAACAGGAAGGACATGCAGCCAAGAATCCTTTATCCAGCCAGCCTGTCATTCAAAATGGATGGAGAAATAAAGGTCTTCCCAAACAAACAAAAACTGAAGGAATACATCACAAATAAACCAATCTTACAAGAGATCCTGAGGGGGACTCTATGAAGGAAAGGTTGCAAGGAACACAGAGCACCAGAGACATCCTTGCAAACATGAAACCTACAGACAACACCTTGACTCTAAACCCACATTTTTCAATATTAACACTGAATGTAAACGGACTAAACGCTCCAATTAAAAGACACAGGGTAACGGAATGGATTAGAAAACAAGACCCATCTATCTGCTGTCTTCAAGAGATACATTTTAAACCTGAGGACACCTTCAGACTGAAAGTGAGGGGATGGAGAACTATCTACCATGCTACAGGAACTCAGAAGAAAGCTGGAGTAGCCACACTTATATCAGATAAACTGGACTTTAAAGTAAAAGATGTAATAAGAGATGAAGAAGAGCATTATATAATAATCACAGGGACTATCCAGCAGGAAGAGCTAACAATTATAAATATCTACGCGCCAAATTCTGGGACACCCAAATTTGTCAAGCAACTAATTACAAACGTAAGCCATCTTATTGATAAAAATGTGCTAGTTGCAGGAGACCTTAATACCCCACTCACAGCGCTGGATAGATCCACTAAACAGAGAATCAGCATGGAAACAATGGACCTGAACGACACGTTGGAACAGATGGGCCTGACAGATATCTTCAGGGCCCTTCATCCAGAGGCAAAGGAATTTACATTCTTCTCAAATGCACATGGTACATTTTCCAAGATAGACCACATTTTGGGGCACAAGGAAGCGTTGAATAAGTATAAAAAAATTGAGATCATACCATGCACAATTTCAGACCACAATGCTTTGAAACTTGAAATCAACCACAGGAAAAAGTCTGGGAAGCCCCCACAAACATGGAGGCTAAAGAACAACCTACTAAAAGACTAATGGGTCAACCAAGCAATCAGAGAAGAAATTAAAAAATACATGGAAACAAATGAAAATGAAAATACGACAATCCAAACACTTTGGGATGCAGCAAAGGCAGTCCTGAGAGGGAAATATATTGCAATCCAGGCCCATCTCAAGAAACAAGAAAAATTCCTAACACAAATTCTAACAGCACGCCTAAAGGAACTAGAAGCAGAACAGCTAAGACAGCCCAAACCTAGCAGAAAGAGAGAAATAACAAAGATTAGGGCACAAATTAATCATATGGAAACAGAAAAAGTAGTGGAACAGATCAATGAAACCAAGAGTTCGTTCTTTGAAAAAATAAACAAAATTGATAAACCTCTAGACAGGCTCCTCAAAAAGAAAAGAGAGAGAAACCAAATCAATAAAATCGTGAACAAAAATGGAGTGATTACAACCAATCCCTCAGAAATACAAGCAATCATCAGAGAATATTATGAAAAACTCTATGCCGTCAAATTGAGCAACCTGGAAGAAATGGACAAATTCCTAAACAGCCACATGCTACCAAAACTCAAATGGGAAGAAATAAAAAACTTGAACAGACCCATAACTAGTGAAGAAATTGAATCAGTTATCAAAAATCTCCCAGCAAATAAAAATCCAGGGCCAGATGGCTTCCCTGCGGAATTTTACCAGACATTTAAAACAGAGTTAATACCTATCCTCCTCAAGCTGTTCCAAAAAATTGAGACGGAAAGAAAACTCCCGGACTCATTCTATGAAGCCAGCATCACTTTGATTCCCAAACCAGATAGAGACCCAGCAAAAAAAGAGAACTACAGGCCGATATCCTTGATGAACATGGATGCAAAAATTCTTAACAAGATATTAGCAAATAGAATCCAACAGCATATAAAAAGAATTATCCACCACGATCAAGTAGGATTCATCCCTGGGTTGCAGGGATGGTTCAACATTCGTAAATCAATCAACATGATACATCACATTAACAAAAGAAAAGATAAGAACCATATGATCCTGTCGATTGATGCAGAAAAAGCATTTGACAAAATACAGCATCCTTCTTAATAAAAACTCTCTAGAAAGTCGGGATAGAAGGAACATACTTAGACATCATAAAAGCTATTTATGAAAAGCCCACAGCTCATATCATCCTCAATGGGGAAAAACTGAGAGCCTTCCCCCTGAGATCAGGAACACGACAGGGAGGTCTCCTCTCACCACTGCTATTTAACATAGTGTTGGAGGTCCTAGCATCAGCAATCAGACAAGAAAGCAAAATAAAAGGCATCAGGATAGGCAAGGATGAAGTCAAACTTTCACTTTTTGCAGACGACATGATACTTTACACGGAAAACCCAAAAGAATCCACCGAAAGCCTACTAGAACTGATCCATGAATTTGGCAAAGTTGCAGGATACAAAATCAACGTACAGAAATCGGTTGCTTTCCTTTATACCAACAATGAAGCAATAGAAAGAGAAATAAAGGAGCGAATCCCATTCACAATTGCACCAAAAACCATCAAATACCTAGGAATAAACCTAACCAAAGATGTGAAAGACCTCTACACTGAAAACTATAAAAAACTTATGAAGGAAATTGAGGAAGACACAAGGAAATGGAAAAACATCCCATGCTCATGGATCGGAAGAATAAATATCGTTAAAATGGCAATACTACCTAAAGCAATCTACACATTCAATGCAATCCCAATCAAAATTGCACCAGCATACTTCTCAAAGCTAGAGCAAACAATCCTAAAATTTGTATGGAACCACAAAAGACCCCGAATAGCCAAAGTAATTCTGAAGAATAAAACCAAAGCGGGAGGCATCACAATCCCAGATTTTAACCTCTACTACAAAGCGGTAGTCATCAAGACAGCATGGTATTGGCACAAGAACAGACACATAGACCAATGGAATAGAATAGAGAACGCAGAGATGGACCCACAAGCATATGGCCATCTAATCTTTGACCAAGCAGGAAAGAGTATCCAATGGAAAAAAGACAGCCTCTTTAACAAATAGTGCTGGGAGAACTGGACAGCAACATGCAGAAGAATGAAACTAGACCACTTCCTTACACCACTCACAAAAATAAACTCTAAATGGATGAAGGATCTGAATGTGAGACAGGAAACCATCAAAATCCTGGAAGAGAAAAAAGGCAACGACCTCTTTGACCTCAGCTGCAGCAATTTACTATGCGACACATCTCCAGAGGCGAGGGAATTGAAAGCAAAAATGAACTATTGGGACCTCATCAAGATAAAAAGCTTCTGCACGGCAAAGGAAACAACCAACAAAACTAATAGACAACGGACGGAATGGGAAAGGATAATCACAAGTGACATATCAGATAAAGGACTAGTATCTAAAATCTCTAAAGAACTTACCAAACTCCACACCCGAAAAACAAATAATCCAGTGAAAAAGTGGGCAGAAGATATGAATAGACACTTCTCCAAACAGGACATTCAGATGGCCAACAGACACATGAAACGATGCTCAAAGTCACTCATCATCAGGGAAACACAAATCAAAACCACACTGAGATACCACCTTACACCGGTTCGAGTGGCTAAAATGAATAAATCAGGAAACTATAGATGCTGGCGGGGATGTGGAGAAGCAGGCACCCTCCTACACTGTTGGTGGGAATGCAAACTGGTACAGCCGCTCTGGAAAACGGTGTGGAGGTTCCTCAAAAAAATGAAAATAGAGCTACCCTATGACCCAGCAATAGCACTGCTAGGAATCTACCCAAGAGACACAGGAATGCTGATGCATAGGGGTACGTGTACCCCAATGTTCATAGCAGCACTTTCGACAATAGCCAAATCATGGAAGCAGACCAAGTGCCCATCAACTGACGAATGGATAAAGAAGTTGTGGCACATATATACAATGGACTACTACATGGCAATGAGAAAAAATGAAATCTGGCCATGTGTAGCAACATGGATGGAACTGGAGGGTATTATGTTAAGTGAAATAAGTCAGTCAGAAAAAGGCAGATACCATGTTTCCACGAATAGGTGGACTTTGTGAGACTAAGCAAAAACCAGGGGGAGGGCTAGAGGGGAAAGGAAAAAAAGACACAGAGAGAGAGGGAGATAAAACATAAGAGACTCTCAAAGACTAAGAACAATCTGAGGGTGAGGGAGGTGAGGGAGGTGAGGGAGGGGGGAGAGGGGGTGACGGATATTAAAGAGGGCACGTGTTGGGATGAACACTGGGTGTTATATGTAAACCAATTTGAAAATAAACTATTATAATAAAAAAAATAAAAAAATAAAAAAAGAAATTAAAAAAAAAAAAGAAATGGTTTGGCAACCAAACCTGAGCCAAGTGGTAATGAATGGTAATGATGACCAGTTGGGGTCAGAAGATTGTTTACATACAGGGAAGTTTGCAAATAAGCAAATATATCGAACTACTGAAATCCACCTTTTTCATGGATGGAGGAAGGTGGTATAGATATAGAAAAGAGAAAAGCTAGATGGATTGGAATTGGAGCTAATAGTGTAAACTCATGATTTTCAGCATACGTAGATAAAAATAGAAATAAATACAGATGTAAATGCACATGTATGTGTGTTTATTTTCAGTCAGACAGACAGACACACATTTACAGAGGCAGACAGACAGACAGACAGACACACACACACACACACACACACACACACACACACACTTCCTAGCTGTCTCCAGGCCTTCCCAGAGGTACTGAGAACAGTAGCACTCTAGTAACAATGAACAGAGCTAGTGTTCAGATCTTGGTTTTTAAATAACTGTCTACTTAAAGGGATCAGGGCTCTTTGGAGAACTGACTAATGCTGGGGCTGGCACTTAAAATATCTTGCTGCACTACAAAGTAAGAAGGTACTCACCAATAATGGGATAAGTCAAAAGGACACAGGAACCCGTTTAATGTGCTCCCAGTGGTCAAATCTGAGAAAACTTGAGCATTAAAATGAAGAGTGGTAGTAAAAGATTCTAACCCATTGAACATAATAAAAGTCCTTGAGCGTGCACCGATACAAATATGTAAATGAATAAGTGAATGAGAGAAAGGGAAGTGATTCCTTAAAGTGGAATATCAACTAATAAATGTAGAAGGAATAATGGAAGTAGAATAATAATCATTGGATAACTACATAGTTGTAAGTTATTCAGGTATGAAATATGAATGGATGCTAAAACTGAGGGTGAAAGTGGCATGAAATATGGGATATGCATATAGTCTCAAAGTATCTCCCAACAAAACACTTATAGTTGTAACAGAGAAGAAAATACAGTATCTCGATTAAGTGATTAAGGTTATCACAACCAACAGGATAAAGTGACATGGTGTCCACCCAGCAAGCTGCAACAAGGAAAATACAGCATCACTTCTGTAATAGTCCTGCCAGAGCCGATCGCCTGGATCTAATCATGAGGAAGCATCAGGCGATCCCAAATTGAACTCTATTAGCCAACCTTCAAATGTACCTTAATCTACTGTCATCTTAAAAACTGTCAAGGACAGACTGAGGAAGTGTCCCACATTGAAAGAGACTACAGAGATGTCACAGCTGGGTGCAGCGCCTGATCCTTTTTGCTCTAAACAAGGTCACTGGGGCAATGGACAAAACTTGAATGGGGTCTCTGGGTGAAGGGTATTCAGGAGTTCTTTGTCCTATCACTACAACTCTTCTGTAAGATCAAATATTGCAACGTAAAAAAGAACACCCTTAAGAGAATGAAGAGCAATGACAACAAAATCTGGTGGGGTTCGGGAGCCAGTCGATAGGGCAAGACTGAAAACAGTTCAAAACCGGAGAGATGGTTGAGAGGGCAGGGTCTCAAGGTGGTAGGGGATGATGGCGTCACCACACTAGTGAATGGATTCACTGGGGAATGGGGCCTCTATGTTTGTTGTCATAAGAATTAAAGATAAAATGACATATGTAGAAGAAAGGATGGAGCTTGAAGATGGAAGTAATCTTCAAGGACCACTTAAGGTTAGTTTATTTCAGTGGGAATTGCAAACACTCTTTTTAGTGGACTTTAGAGAGGAAAAAGTGAACCTGAGAAAGAAAAGTTAGGGAGTCTGGTTAGGTAACTTTATTCTTTCCTGCGAACTAGGATGTAATATCTGTTGACAGTAATGGGGGGCAAGTTAGAAATTTGAGGGAAGTGAAGTCTGGAGATAGCTACTGTGGAGAAAAGGCTAGAAAGGGCTGAGGCAGCGTGACAGGATTTTGGGGCAGCATTGAGAGCCCAGCTGAGGTTGAAAACTGGAAATCTCTTTATCTGAGAGTAAGAATACTTTCACTTTGTACAAACTATTGATTTCTGGTTGTGACGTGTTAGGCTGGTTTGGTGGTGTTTGACAAGGTGTTACAGGTATGTGGTTTGGTTTGAAAGGGTATTCTGGACCCTCTGCCTGCCCTGCATGTACTCATGCTAATTAAATCCCTTGTCTTTGAGCAGAGCAATACTTTAAACTTTGAAGTGAGGCTTGGGTCCAAAACTAGGCCTCTTTCTCTGCTATGGTTTTTGAAATTATCTTATTTCTAGAATGTTATAGGAGCAGTAATTCTATGAGAGAGAGAGAGAGAGAGAGAGAGAGAGAGAGTCAGTGCAAGCAGGGGAGGGCACAGAGAGAGAGGGAGACAGAATTTGAAGCAGGCTCCAGGCTGACAGCATAGAGCCCAATGTGGGACTCAAAACCACAGACCGTGAGATCATGACCTGAGCCGAAGTTGGACGCTTAACCGATTGAGCCACCCAGGCACACTTATGTCATTAGGGCGTCCTACAACTCATTAGGTACTATTTTATTTAGCCTGTTAAAATGTTACTATGACATTTTATTCAGTTTGCATTCTCCTCATTAGAAGCTCAAAAGATAGCCACGAGGTCATTAATGGAAAAAGAAGGATAAAGGAATAAGATAATTTAACTTGGAGAGCTGAGGACATGTTTGCTAATTCTGTAAATTGTTATTTATGAAATTTTTCATTCACTATGATAGGATAGAGGTGGAGTAGGAAGTGAACTTAAAGTACAGCACGTGAGACCAAGGTCATCCACAGGAGAGGCTGTGTGGGGGTCAAGGTTGTGCACACTAGAATGGGCAACTGAGCATCCAGTTGCAGCAGGGACTTTGAAGAGTGTTTATGTCCATTTGTTCCTTGGCTTGGATGAGGGAGGTTGGATCAGGTGATCTCTCGTGCCTCCTCACAATTCTGTGATTGCCCCAAAGAGGAAACCAGAATGAAATAAAAATTTGAGCTCTTTGCAAGTTTCAGGAATCGGTGTTTGTTTTTGAAATGTAGATTATAGTATAGATTAGTGCCAAATTTGGTAGGGGAGAGGTAATACCCGATTCACCTTTGTTTCCAGGGTAGTTCTTACAAGGAATTCGGTATCTTGCCAGTCGTAAAGTTCTTTATGTTTTCGGATGGTTTCAGACTTGCCAGTGTTTCAGCAAGCAAGGAATATGACAGCTACTTGCCATCATTATCTGTGTCTTGGCAGGAGTCTCTGAGTCATATTTCTTCCCAGCTTTTATTTGGTGGAATGTGTCAGAATGGGACTTCTTTTCTTTTTTTCTTTGTTTTTAATTGAAGTATAGTTGACATGCAGTGTTACATTAGTTTCAGGTGTACAATATAGTGATGGGACAACTCTGCTCACAAGTGTACCTACCGTCTGCCACACTGTTGCAATACCATTAACTATATTCCCCAGGCTGTGCCTTTCATGCCCATGACTTACTCATTCCATAACAGGGAGCCTGTACCTCCCACTCCCCTTCGCCCATTTTGCCCAACCTCATACCCCCTCCTGTCTGGCAACCATCAGTGTGTTCTCTGTATTTACAGGTTTGTTTCTGCTTTTGTTTGTTGATTTATTTGTTTTGTTCTTTATATTCCACATGTAAGTGAAATCATATGGTATTTGTCTTCCTCTATCTGACTTATTTCACTTAACATAATGCCCTCCAGGTGCCTGGGTGGCTCAGTTGGTTAAGCATCTGACTTTGGCTCAGGTCATGATCTCATGGTCTGTGAGTTCGAACCCCACATTGGGCTCTGTGCTGACAGCTCAGAGCCTGGAGCCTGCTTCAGATTCTGTGTCTTCCTCTCTCTCTGCCCCTCCCCTGCTCACGCTCTGTCTCTTTCTTGCTCTTTCAAAACTAAATAAACACTAAAAAGAAAAACTCATAATACCCTCTAAGTCCACCCATGCTCTCAGATTAGAATTTCCTTTATTTTCTATTTATTGTGAGGTGTAACACATATATAGAAAAATACACAGAACATGTGAAATGCTTAATGAATGATTAGAAAAAGAACATTTATGGAATGGTTATCTTGATCAACAAATAGAGCATTGCTAGCACCTCCGAAGCTCCCCCCATCCTCTGTGACCCTCCCCAGTCACTGCCCCTTCCACCTTCCCAAAGATCCACTATCCTGCCTTCTAACACTATAGTTAATTTTTGTCTGTCTGTGTACATAGAAACACATAGTATGTATTCTTTTGTGTCTGGCTAATTTGGCTCAACATTATATTTGTGACGTTTAGCTGGGTTGTCAGGTGTAGCTGTAGTTTGTTTATATTGGCGTATGATACCTCATTGTATTATACATTCCGCTCCTGGAATTTAGGTAGTTTCCAATCGTGGCTATTCTGAATAATGCCACTATGAACATTATTGATTATCAGTCGGAGCACATATGCTCCCAAGAGCATTTCTGCTGGAAGTGGAATCTCCGGATCTTAGGGCACGCGTAGGTCGGCTCCGATAGAGCGTGCTGAGGTGCCTTCCAGAGTGCTTATACTTCACTCTTCCCCCGCAGGCTCACGGGCTCCCAACACTAGCGCTTGTATTAGGACTTTTTTTCTCATCGCTGGCTCCACCTGATCTCACCCCTCTTGCGATTGTATTCTGCAGGTCCCGTTGTTATCCTGGACTTGCTTTATGTAAAACTATTCCGATTTTTAAAATATCTCCTTGAAATCTATCTTGCTTCAGTTTTATATCTTTCTTGTCTCTCCTCCATTGAGGTTAGACATACACATTTTAATTTTTTGTTTACTGACTATTTCTCAAGACAGCAGCGCATTTGACTTAGACAAAACGTGTTGGAGGAATTAACAAACTGTGGATACGGCCCATGCAGCGGAGATGGACTGGGTCTCGAAAGAAGGGACTACATTTCTTTGTGAACAGGAAAGGGTATCTTGATGATTGAAAAAAATTTTTATATTGTTTTTTTTTTGGGGGGGGGCGTCGAGTGGTAGTTTCATGTATAGGTTTTTTATTTATTATTTTAATTTAATTTTTATTCAATTATTTTTTTAATTTACATCCAAGTTAGTTAGCATATAGTGCAACAATGATTTCAGGAGTAGATTCCTTAGTTTTTTTTTAATTGTTGAAAGAAGTAACTTTGAGGCACATACTGTAAGTATGAAGGGAGGTAATATGAAGAAAAATTAGCAGGCCCTTTAAAAATAAATTAAAAAATAAAAGATAAGTGTTGGGATATTATAAATCCTGTCCAACAAGTCATTTCAAATGGACCCTGGAATGCAAGTCTGTAGAGTCAGCTTTCTTTTAACAAAGAAAGTTTTGTGTATAAGTGTAGTCGGGGAGGCTGCTGGGGTAAATGGGATAAAAAAATCTTTCTAATCACTGTTTTGCCATTTTCTGCCCAGGTTAATTTATTATTTTTATCCTACAAATTGATTATACTTAAATTGCCTACTTAATATGTGTTAAAGGCGTAGTAAGTATTTTTGAAGGGCTACTATGGTTTACCTTTCTGGAAAAATAGGAAATCAATTAGTTGATATTTCTCTTTAGTGTAACTTACAGTAAACCCTTGGATGGTGTGTAACTTGTTCTGTGAGTGTTCCCCAAGACCAGCAAACATTTCTAATAAATTTTAACCTGATAACCGAGCGATGTCTTGCAATACGACTAGTATGTGACACAGAATGTCCCATGAGCACAACTGAGCCAATGGTTCTTGAAATTCGCTTTAATATACAAGTGTTTTGGATTACAGGCATATTTCCAGCATGACTTATGCTTGCAAACCAAAGTTTTACTGTATTTTATAAGATTCTCCCATGTATTCCCCCAAAATCTAACTCTTCTTGCTAAAAGCAACAGAAGGTAGTTGTTTGTAATTGACCTGGCATCAAGATTCTCCAATTAAATTATTGTAGGGAAATAGTACAAACAACGTAATAATGTGTGTTCCACGATTAGAAATTGCGTTGCACATTTCCCAAGCAAGATGTGGTAAACGATTGCCTCTAGCAATTACAACTAGAAAAATAATGGAAATCTATTTCTCTCTCTTCTTTTTTCAAATTTTGCTTTGTTCTCCGTTAATCTTAAGTTCCCAGTTTCATCTTTGCAGTACCTACAGGGCAGAAAGAGAGCACAAAGCCAGGGAGATAGTTTTTCTTTTTTCTTCCTAAGTGCTGCTCTTGGCTCTCTAAAGACTTTAAAAGTACATAGCCAAAAAACAGGGAAATCAGAATAATCATGCTGTATTTCTGACCGCTCTGAACTTCTGATCAATACTGAGGAGTTCACAGAGATTGTCAAGAGTGTCTCCTTCTGTATATCCTGTGTTTCCTAGAGCAGCCATAACAAATGGAATGGCTTAGAACAAAAATAACTTACTTTCTCACTATGCTGGAGGCTAGAAGTCCAAAATCAAGGTGTTGGCAGGCCGTGTTCCGTCCGTGCCTCTTCCAGCTTCTGGGGTTGTGGGTAATCGTTGGCATTTCTTGGCTTGTAGATGCGTTTCTTCAATCTCTGCCTCTGTCATCATATGGTCTTCTCTTCACGTGTGTCTCTGCTTTACTTACATAGATGCCAGCCGTTGGATTAGGGCCCATCCTAATCCAGCGAAATTTCATTTTAATAACTAATTATATCTATAAAGACCCTATTTCCAAATAAGGTCATAGTCTGAGTTTCTGAGTCACAGGAATTTTGAAGGACACTGTTCGTCTCAGTACATTTCTTTTTTGTCTTCCTTCCTGTCAAATTTTAATGAAACATTTCCAAAATGGCTATGGGCAGTGGCTTACCCAGGCTGGGCAATGAGAACATTTAACCTGCTAATGAACTACAGGCAGTTAAGTGGGTGCACTGTATGTAGACTACATATTGGCCTATATTTTAATAGTAGTATGTTTGGCAATCCTATACAATGTTGTGATTAAATACCCCTCCCCACAAAATCTTTTGTTGGTCTAAGTTTTACCCATCTGTGTGATTATGCTTGAGTTTCAATAACATATATGTATGCTTCAATTTAGCACGTTTTCATTATTAACTCTTTAATAAATGTTATATTCTACATGGAAGTAAATTTGGAGAACTCTTAGTTATATAGTTGTCCCCAGGCTCATGGAGACTCCGCTGCATAAAGTCATTTTGAAAGTAAGTTTATAACAGTTTAAAATAGCTTTGGACACCGTTTCCATCTCCAATCCCTGTCATATTACATATTCTTGCATTTAGAAGTAGATTAGAAACAACAATAGCATAGTGATTATGAAAAAGAAGAAACTCAACACGAGTTACTTTAGTGTGATCTCTTCGGAGCTTTATTTGTATGCTTAAAGTTGTAAACAGGAATAATTGATAAGCTGAACTTTTTTAAAATTAAAAACTTCTGCTCTGCCAAAGACAATGTCAAGAGAATGAGAAGACAAGTCACAGATGGGAGAAAATAGTTGTAAAAGACTTATCTTGTTAAATGAAATACAGGAAAGGGGTGCCTGGGTGGCTCAGTTGGTTAAGCACCCAACTCTTGATTTCAGCTCAGGTCATGATCTCACAGTTCATGGGTTTGAGCCCCACGTCAGGCTCTGTGCTGACAGTGCAAAGCCTGCTTGGGACTCTCCGTCTCTCTTTGCTTCTCCTCCACTTGCACGTGTGCGTGCTCTATCTCTTTCTCTCAAAAATAAATAAATGAACTTAAAAAATAGGTAGAAAGAACCCTTAAAATTCAATAGTAAGAAAATAACTCAATTAAAAAATGGGCCAAAGACCTTAACAGAAACCTTGTCAAGGAGGAGATACAGATGACAAATAAGCCCATGAAAAGTTACTCACATCACATGTCATCAGGAAATGAAAATTAAAACAAGAAGCTACCGCACACCTATTAGAATGGCCCAAATCTGGGACACTGACAATTCTGAATGCTGGCAAGGATGTGAAGCAACCGGAACTCTCATTCATTGGTGGTGAGAATGCAGAATGGTACAGCCACTCACTTCGGAACACAGTCTGGTAGTTTCTTACAAAACCAAACATACTCCTACCATATGATCCAGGAGTCCGTTTGCTCAGTATTTACCCAAATGAGTGAAAACTTATGTCCACACAAAATCTGTACAAAGCTGTTTATAGCAGCTTCGTTCCTAATTGCCAAAAATTGGAAGCAACCAGCATGTCCTTCAGTAAGTGAAGTGAGAAATAAACCTGGTGGATCCAGACAGTGGAATATTAGTCAGTGCTGAAAAGAAATGAGCTCTTAAGCCCTGAAAAGACTTGGAGGAAGCTTAAATGATGACTACCGATTAAATAAGCCAATCTGAAGAGACTACGTATGATATGACTCCAAGTATATGACATTCTGGAAAAGACAAAGCTATGGAGGCAGTAAAGAGATAAGTGGTTGCTAGGAGCTATGAAGAGAGGAACCAATGAATAGGTGGAGAATACTGGATTTTGAGGGCAGTGAAACCACTCCGGATGATACCATAATGAAACATGCATGTCAAGTTATACATTTGTCCAAACTTATAGGGTAACCCACCACGAGTGAAGTATAATGTAAACTCTGGCTTCTGGGTGATAACAATGTGTCAACATAGGTTCATCAGTTGTAACAAATGTAGCCTGAGGTGGAGGATGTCGGTAATGGGGGGGACCATGCATTGTGGGGGCAAGGGGTATATGGGAAATTTCTGTACCTTCCCCTCAATTTGCTGTGAATCTTAACTACTCTAAAAAAAAATAATGTCTGTTAAAAAAACTTAAATAGAGGAAAGTGGGAACTGTGGTGTGCAATATGTAATACTTTGGCAAGTGCATATCTGAATTCATACATGAAATATTTTACTAATTTTATTATCTCTGGAATTGAAATTCTCTATTTGTTAATTGTTTTAAAGTTAAAGAAGTAATCAAAGTGAAACATGACACCAGTGGTATGCTTTAGTAGTGGCAGATATTAAAAAAAAAAACCCATGTACCTTGGATTTCTTGTTGATAGCACTTCAGATGTTTCATAGAAGTTAAAGATGTAAGTTAACCAGATTTGCTGTATAAAAGGTGGTAAGCGTTGAAATAAAGAAGTCATTCTTCTGTTCCTGGAAGGACTGCAGCTGAACTCACAGAAGATGTCTCGAAACAACTGGATGGTTGTTCCATAAACCTCTGTGGTGGTCAGCAGTAGAAGAGTGCTGCATATCTGGCCAGTATTCACAGTGGAATTCATATGAAGGTCAAAGAAAGAATCTCAAATTTTATTTCTGTCTTCTGGAAATCATTCTTTCAACCTTGTGGAATTTTCTTTTTTGGAAAGATTTCTTCATGTGTGATGTTTTCTGGAACTTTGGAAAATTTTGATTCATTTTTTTAATCTCACCTCATTGTTGGCAAAAGCTACAAAAAGTCTTCCCTAGATGAGGTGGAATGCTCATTACGAAGCTAGGGCACAGGGCACAGTGAATTTGGAAAAGTTGATCTCGACTTGGAGGTACCGTGTGATACAAAGAAATGTGGACGAATGAGAATCAGCTCAGGTTATGTCCTCGGCTACTGCAGTTTTTCCCTTTTCAGTTATCTCCGCATCCTCCCGCCCCCTGCCCCGTGTAGAAGTTTAGATGAGGTTGATCAGATACAAACATATTTGCAGATAGCTAGCATCTGCCTTGAACAATGTACAGTGAAATACCAAGCTTTCAAACTTTTCTTTGAAGATAAGTGCACAGAAAGGCGAAGCCTATTTACTCTGCAACAAACAAATGTAAGGAAATGAACATTTACGTAGAAAAAAAAGAATCAAATTCTGAAGAAGAATGTCAAGAGGAACAACAAAAGATTCTAATCTTACATTGCCCAGAGAAAGCAAAATAACAATGTTGAATAGCCCAGTCATTTTCTTTTTTTTTTTTAATGTTTATTTTTGAGAGAGATAGAGCATGAGCAGGGGAGGGGCAGAGAGAGGGAGACTCAGAATCGGAAGCAGGCTCCAAGCTGAGCTGTCAGCACAGAGGCTGATGTGGGGCTCGAACTCACAAACTGCGAGATCATGACCTGAGCCGACATCAGACCCTTAACCGACTGAGCCACCCGGGTGCCCTTAACCCAATCATTTTCACCAAGAACTGGACACTTGTTCTAAAGCCATGGATCAAATAATGTCTCTGTATGTTCACAATCATTCAGCCATTTTTCTCTAATTCTATTACTTTCAGGAGACATACTTGAGAAGTGGAAAATTTTCACTTCAGAAGCATTTGTAAACACTTTGAGTGGATCTCAAATAAACAAAGGCATGGATACTACTGCATTTTTGGAATTTAATGAGAAGTACGATCTTTATGAATCTCTGTCAATCTTACCTTTATGTCTAATACTTTCCCAAAATATTTGTATATTTTGGGCTTCATTCGAAAACACGTTTCTAGGGGCTCTTGGGTGGCTCAGCTGGTTGAGTATCTAACTCTTGATATTGGCTCAGTCCATGATTCCAGGATTGTGGAATTGAGATCTGTTTTGGGCCCCACACTGAGTGTGGAGACTGCTTCAGATATTCCCTCTCTCCCTCTGCCCCTCCCTCACGTGTACTCTCTCTCTCTCTAAAATTAAAAAGAATTGTAAAAAATTTAAAAATCAAAGAAAACACACATTTCAAAATTAAAATAATAAAAGGTGTTTATCTACTGTGCAAGTATAGATTGACAAATATGGCTATATTCTTTATAAAACATACACATACAAAGAAGATCAGTTCTGACAAAGTTCTCAACATTTTTAGAAATTAAGGCTCAAAATAGCAAATATTATTCATTTCTATAATGAACCAATAGATAGATATGTTATTTACTTTTTTCAAAGCACATTAACATAATCAAATACATGAATCCATTACTTTCCTTTTTTATATTCTAATACTTATTTTATTTAAAAATGGCATAATTGTTTATATAAAGTTAAATAGAAGAAGCTTTTAGTATCTGCATTTCTTTTTGGATATTATCACCATTTCATTTCATTATTATTATTACTGAAAATCATTTTGTCTTGTAAAAGAGGAGGGCTGCTTAAAACTCCTTCTGTTGGGGTGCCTGGGTGGCTCAGATGGTTAAGTGTCCAATTCTTGTTATTGGCTCTGGTCATGATCTCATGGTTCATGAGATCGAGCCCCACGTGGGGCTCCGCACTGACAGTGCAGAGCCTACTTAGGATTCTCTCTCTCTCTCTCTCTCTCTCTCTCTCTCTCTCTCTTTTTCTCTGTGCCCCTTCCCTGTTCATGCTCTCTCTCTCTCTCTCAAAATAAATAAGCATTAAAAAAACGTGTTTCTGTCTAATCTGTCAGATACAGTATATACACCTCTGGCTACAAAAATACACCAAGTAACTCTGCTGGTGTAAACTTTAATCTGTTAACTTCTGGTTGTGCTATCTGCACATTCTACGGCACAACAAAGAGACTCTTCTGCCTGATCTCAATTCATCCTTAAGAAAAAGTGTATTATAAATAATTTTTTAGAACAAAATAAAATACTGAAGTCTAAAATGAGTCTCAAAATTAAAATTTGTTTTCATTTGAAAATTTTAAAATATCACTGTGAAATAAATTTTAAAAAGGTACCTAATCCTTTTGTGTTTCAATGTAGCTTGCAGGGGAAATTTTGGGATTCAAAAGAAGCTATTGAATGACAAGAAGTTACAGAGACGATAGTAGAAATAACCAGACACTGCTATGCAGAATGCATTAACGGAGTTAATCTCTGAAAACATACTTCTTTATTTTTTTTAATTTTTAAAATGAGTTTATTTTTTTAAGTATATTCATTTATTTTGAGAGAGATAGAGCATGTGTGTGTGCACACATGAAGGGGGAAGGGGCAGAGAGAAAGGGAGAAAGAGAATCCCAAGCAGGCTCTGTGCTGGCACTGTGGAGCTAGAGGCAGGGCTGGATCCCACAAACTCTGAAATCATGACCTGAGCTGAAATCAAGAGTTGGACGCTTAACTAACTGAGGCACCCAGTCACCCCAAAACACATTTTATACCCTAAACCTCTACTATAAAATCAGAACACACCAGAGTATGCAAGCATGCATTCCGCTGACCAACAGAGTGATGATGTCATCACACACATATAGCTTCTGGAAAATTCCACCATTCATTCAAAAGAGAGTGACAGTGAAAAAGGCAAATGATGTTTTAGGTTACTATGAAGATTTTTTTGAACATAAGGACACCCTGCAGGATGCCCAGGGTTCCCTTTGTCCCTGGCCATACTTAAAGAACTACTGTTGTAGATGTTTGAATCTATTTTAAAAGTTATCTGTGAAAATCGCTGTACATTTTTTACATTTTGCAACCCTAAAGCAGGTATTGGTAATTCCACGTCAAGATCCTCCTCAGCCGAGGCTTATTCTGTGTCTTCTCATAACGTTAACTCTTATCATTTTGTCATGTCATATTAACAAGGACAAGCATAAGAAAGTGGAAGAATGGTGGGCACTTTTATTTCATGAAATTAATTAATTAACTGATTAATTAAAATTAGAGAGGAAATGCATAATCTTGGTTCAAGGCTAGGCTTTCTTGGTGTAGAATCAAGTTCCTCATTCCTTGATCCAGTTTATGATTGGAAGGAATGAAAGTTTGGATAAGAACATCAACCTTCCCTGTCTAGGGTCTTGCTGCTGCTCCAGCTTAACTATGGGAAAACCTGGCTACAGTGTCACAGGGACAAAGGTCTCAGCTTCCTGTCACATAGCAATTATAACATCAGAGCGTGTGTTCCTGTCCTGTCTTCTGGTTGGAACATGGAGTCTCCAGAGCTGTCTCAAACATTGAGTTTAATGTGATAATTAGTACAATTACATTGCCCATTAAACGAAATGATTTTACACTAATGTGCTATTAAGATTGGAAAGTTGTTAAATTGCGGAATACCTCGTGCTGCTTGTCTTTGATTCTAAGATGCACATTTGGACACATTTTAACAACACTCAAATGAGTATGTGTTTTTCTTTATTTTTTTTAAATTATTTTTTTAAAGATTTACTTATTATGTTTGAGAGTGAGCACACAAGCAGGGAAGTGGCAGAGAGAGAGGGGGACAGAAGATCTAAAGTGAGTCCTGTGCTGACAGCAGCGAGCCCCATGTGGGGCTCGAACCCACAAACCACAAGATCATGACCTGAGCCGAAGTCGGACGCTCAACCCACCGAGTCACCCAAGTGCCCGGAGAATGTGTTTTTCAGTCAAAGATACTTCAGTTTAACTGGTGGGATTTCCTCCTCCACTTTCGTGAAATGTTTCTGTTTATATTTCTTATGATATAGTTACAAATGCTTATTTCATGAGGAAGACTAAAATGTATTTCGTCTTTAATAGATCCTTTATTTTTTTATATTAAAAGACTTAACAAAACCTGGTGATAATTTATTATATATGTATATATATATATTTTCTGAAATGTACATTTCCATATTGCGTGCCTCATAGCAAATAGGAAATTAACATTAAATTATGTTCATGTAAATTGTTCAAAAGTTTGCTTTCCTTTTCAAAAAAATCTCTTTTGGGGCACCTGGGTAGCTCAGTCAGTTAAGCATCCGGCTTTGGCTCAGGTCATGATCTCATGGCTTGTAAGTTCGAGCTATGCATAGGTCTCTGTGCTGACAGCTCAAAGCCTGGAGCCTGCTTGGGATTCTGTGTTTCCCTCTCTCTCTACTCCCCCACCTGCTCCCACTCTCATTCTCTGAAGAATAAAATCAACATTAAAAAAATCTCTTTTGCTTATGTTTTAAATTTGATATTGAGTGTTTAATTTTGTTCATAATAGGTTTATTTTAGGACAGTGGAACTTATAGAAGAGTCCATTGAAGGGTCTCAAGGTCTGAGTTTCTACTTCAAAATTAATGGATTGCCCATATTTCTGAAAGGCTCAAACTGGATCCCGGCAGATTCGTTCCAGGATCGAGTAACCTCTGACGTGTAAGTTATAGTTGTTTTGTTTCTTCTTTTTCTTTTTATTAACGGTCCCACAAAGCTAAATAATTACTCATTTTTTTACTTTTTTTGGTTCCAGTGGAGAACTCAGAGATAAGACAGAATTCTAGGATGATGGAAACTTTAGAATGGAAAAGATTTTTAAATCATGTATTCACTTCTCAAGTTAGCTATAGATAGTCTTAACAGCTAAACCAGTTGAGACTGCTGAAACCATCCAGTTTTTTTAAAAAAAACTATCATATATTTCCTCTGGAGGAACAAGAAAATGTCTAGTGCACATTTTGGATAGTTAGTTCCTGGAAAAAAATGATTAAATTTGGCCTTTTTGTTTTTTTAAAAAAACCTTAAATACTTCTGTGCATTCTTTTTAAAAAATGGAAACCATATTTACTTCTTCATTCTAAGTTCTTTGCATAGTTTTTACTTTAATAAAAAGAACTTTAAAAACTTTACAATTTTAAATCTAGAAAAAAATTTAAAGTGTTTATCTGAAGCTTTGAGAATAGCACTTTACAAGAAAATAATATTGCCCGATTGTGATCATGAACTTTGTTACAGTAAAAATGAACTCTGTGAAGTGAAAATAAACACATTTAACTTATTTACATGTGGATAAATATGCATTGTAGTATAATATTCAGTGTTTAAAATATGCCAAAAATTGTAGTAATTTGCTTTTACTTTAAACTGTTTAAAAATAGAGAGAGAGAGAGAGGGAGCCAAACTATAAGTTGGACCCTTAACTATAGAGAAGACACTCAGGGTTATGGAGGGGAGGTGGGCGAGGAATGGGCTACATGGATGATGGGTATTAAGGAGGTTACTTGTTGAGATGAGCACTGGGTGCTGTATGTAAGGAATGAATCACTAAATTCTATTCCTGAAACCAATATTCTTTTATATGTTAGCCAAAGTAGAATTTAAATAACAACTTGAAACAAGGGAAAAATTAAAAATAAAAAGAGAAAGGCAAACCTAGAAGCAGACTGTCAACTATAGAGAACAAACTGATGGTTGGTTACCAGAGGAGAGGTGAGTGGAGTCATGGATTAAATAGGTGATCCGTATTAGAGAGGGCGCTTATGATGAGCACAGGATGTTGTGCTTTTTTTATAATGAAAAAATGTTTTTTTTTTTTAACGTTTATTTAAAAAATTTTTTTTAACGTTTATTTATTTTTGAGAGACATAGAGACAGAGCGTGAGCAGGGGAAGGGGAAAGAAAGAGGGAGACACAGAATCCGAAGCAGGCTCCAGGCTCTGAGCCGTCAGCACAGAGCCTGACGCGGGGCTCGAACTCACAGACTGTGAGATCATGACCTGAGCTGAAGATGGCCGTTCAACCAAGTGAGCCACCCAGGAACCTCCCCCAAAATGTCTTTTTAATGTTTATTTATTTTCAAACCCAAAAATGTGAGATCATGGCCTGACTTGAAGTTAGATGTTTAACTGACTGAGCCACCCAGGTGCCTCAGCGTGTTGTACTTAAGTGCTGAATCACTATATCATACACCTGAAACTAACAAAACACTGTGTATTAACTAGCTAGAATTTAAATAAAAATGTATACAGAAAGAAAGAAAAAAAAGAAAGCCCAGAAATGGACTCAAACAACTGTATGATCAACTAACCCTCAACAAAGTAGGAAAGAATATCCAATGGAAAAAGACAGTCTCTTCAACCAATGACGTTGGTAAACTGGACAGCAACACACAAAAGAATGAAACTGGACCACTTTCTCATACCATACACAAAAATAAATTCAAAATGGATGAAAGACCTAAATGGGAGACAGAAAACGATTAAAATCTTAGAGAAGTCAGGCAGCAACCTCTTTGACTGTGGCCATAGCAACTTCTTAGTAGACACATCTCTGGAGGAAAGGGAAACAAAAACAAAAATGAACTATTTTGACTTCATCAAGATAAGAAATTTCTGCACAGTGAAGGAAACAATCAGCAAAATTAAAAGGCAACCTTTGGAATTGGAGAAGATATTTGCAAGTGAGATATCTGATAAAAGGCTAGTATCCAAAATTTGCCATCAAACTCAACTAATCAAATTCAACACCCAAAAAACAAATAATCCAATTAAGAAATGGGCAGAAGACATGAGAAGACAGTTTTCTGAAGAAGACATACAGATGGCCAACAGACACATGAAAAAATGCTCAAAGTCACTCATCATCAGGGAAATGCAAATCAAAGGCACGATGAGATATCACCTCACACCAGTCAGAATGGCTAAAATTAAGAACATTGGAAACAACAAATGTTGGCGATGATCCAGAAAATGGGAACCCTCTTACACTGCTGGTAGGAATGCAAACTGATACAGCTACTCTGGAAAACAATGTGGAGGTTCCTCAAAAAGTTAAAAATAGAACTACCCTATGATCTGGCAATTGCACTAATAGGTATTTACCCAAAGGATACAAAAATACTGATTTGAAGGGGCACATGCACCCCAATGTTTATAGCAGCGCTATCAACAATAGCCAAATAATGGAAAGAACTCAAATGTCCATGGATTGACAAATGGATAAAGAAGTGGTGTGTGTGTGTGTGTGTGTGTGTGTGTGTGTGTATACAGACATATAATGGCATATTAAGGAGCCATAAAAAGAATGAAATCTTGCCACCTGAAATGACGTGGATGGAATTAGAGTATATTTTGCTAAGCAAAATAAGTCAGTCAGAGAGAGACAAGTTCTGTATGATTTCACGCATATGTAGAATTTAAGAGACAAGACAGATGAAAATGGAGGGGGAAAAAAAGAGACAGACAAAGCATAAAACAG
Source organism: Paguma larvata (assembly GCA_030068075.1). Taxonomy (NCBI): domain Eukaryota; kingdom Metazoa; phylum Chordata; class Mammalia; order Carnivora; family Viverridae; genus Paguma; species Paguma larvata. The sequence goes on from CM057823.1 coordinate 113,503,889, forward strand.
ACTCTTAACTATAGAAAACAAACAGGGTTGATGGAGGGAAGTAGGTGAGAGATGGGTTAAATGAGTGACAGGTATTAAAGAGGGCACTTGTGATGAGCACTGGGTGTTATATGTAAGTAAGTGATGAATCACAAAATTCTACTCCTGAAACTAATATTACACTATATGTTACCTAACCAGAATTTAAATATAAACTTAAAAAAGAAAAAATAATTTAAACAAGTAAACAAACAAAAATAAACTGTATATGTTATCTTGAATTTCATATGAAAATGAACTTATTCTCCACACATAGACACAGATAATTTGCTGCCTCTTTTCCTTTGCAAAGGCTCCTCTCCTGGCTGGTTTGGCATCCTTGGTCAGCCAGTTACTGGGCTTTTTGGTTCCTCCCTGGGCTCTGTTCTGGAAATGCAGGGTAGATGTTCTCAAAGTGGCTATAAATTGCTAGATTTTCCCGTGGGTCATGTGAATAGGAATTGGAAAAATCAGAAAGGAAATTTACTAGAGAAAGAAGCATGCCTGATGACCTACTTGTGATGGTTCGACATGAGTTTTGACTTTACCATGGTGTAAGAGTAATACACATTCAGTAGAAATTATACTTTGAATTTGAAATTTTGATCTATTCCTGGGCCAGTGATATGTGGTACAGTCGTCTGTCGTGATGCTGGGCGTGGTGGCGGCTGCAGCTCCCAGTAAGGCACACCATTCTGAGGGTGATTGACCGATGCAGTTACAACCATTCTGTCCCCACGTAACCATTTGTTTTTCACTTTCACTATAGTGTTCAGTACATTACAGGAGATATTCAGTACTTTATCATAAACTAGACTATGTGTTAGATGATTTTGCCCAACTCTAGGCTAACGTATGTGTTCTGAGCACACCTAAAATAGGTTAGGCTAAGCTAGGATGTTCGATAGAGGTATAGTAAATTCATTTTCTACTTAACAGTATTTTCAACTTACAATGGGTATAATTGGGGTATAATCCCATCATATGTTGAGGAAGACCTGTAAGGGACTGGAGGAATTGAAAAAAGGAGATAAAAGTAAGGTAAGTACTGGGGCGCCTGGCTGGCTCCATTGGGCATTTGACTCTTGGTTTTGGCTCACGTCATGATTTCACACACAGGTTGTGAGATGGAGCCCTGCTTCGGACTCCATGCTGACAGGACAGAGCCTACTTGGGACGCCCCACACCCCCCACTCCTGTCCCTTCCCTCCTCGTGCTCTCTGTCTCTCAAAATAACCTTAAAAAAAGGGGGGGGGCAAGCTAGGAATAATATGCAAACGTTGATTTTTGTCTTATTATTTGCAGTGGTTATATAAAATTAGCTCATACTTTCTAAGGTTTTACAACAGCGTGAATTTAGAAGGCAGAAAAAAGATATAACCCATAATTTTTCTAGGTTTATTTATGTGGTTACAGTTAATGTGTATATAATTTCCACTTTCTCCACTTAGCACTGTATCCAAACCATCATAATTTTAAAGTGTGTTTTTCTAACAGAGATGTGAAATGTATTTATCAACCACGATGTGTTTTTTAAAATAGTTTTTAACATCCCCAGATTTTCAAATTAACCTTTGTTTTTAAAATTTCTTCGATAGGCTACGGCTCCTCTTGCAGTCTGCTGTGGATGCTAACATGAATACTCTCCGGGTTTGGGGAGGAGGAATTTATGAGCAAGATGAATTCTATAGACTGTGTGATGAACTAGGAATAATGGTGGGTCGTTGACAGCATTTTATGGATTGATATGTTACTGTATCCTCACTTCGACCTCCTGAGTTCTAATTGGGTGATATTGCTCGTTCCTTCTTTTCTTAGAGCTGGGAATGATATTCTTCTTTTTGTAGAGGAATAAATGGCATCTTGCAAAACCAGAACCATGGCTGATGGCCAATGTCATAATTATGTAATTATTTTTAAGGGGTAGACATTCTAGAAATTTATATATTTGTAGTGTTCTTTGTGGTATGACGGTACGATTAAATATATTTAAAATTTTTGACTTTAAGGAGATCCAGCAAGACCTAGAGAGAAGAAAAATGATAAATGAAGAAAAGCTATGTTTCATATTGTAATTATTAAGTATTCCAAGCATGTTTTGCATTGGTGAGGGGTAAGCAAAGGAAATACGTTCTTTTAGTTTTGGTATTACAGTTCTAAAATAGAAAGTACTCCCTAGAGGAATAGTGATTATAATAATATTGATAATACGCATGGTCATGATAATATGACAATAGTCTATCATAGTTACTGAATGTCAAGCATTGTTCTCAGTGCTCTGCATCTATTATTCTATTTCATTTTCATGCCCATCTTATGAAGTAGTTACTGTTGTCCTCCATCCCCATGTCACCGAAAAGGAAACTGACACGTGGAGGAGAGGTTAAATAACCTGGAAGCAAGGTTCTGACTCAGGTCGACTGTTTTGGGGCCTGTGCTCTTAACCACCGCATCCTAACAACCTTCCTAGAAATGAACTTGTGTGGTTTCATTATGAAAATATCCATGTAGTAATCCTTTTGGCCGTGAAAAGTTCATCCCTTTATAAGCAAAGACTGTTTCTTAACAGTTTGGTCCATGTCTCAATACCAAATCCCCAGGGAAAATTAGAGTATTGCAGTGTGGAGGGGCTGGGGGAAGGTTCTTTTCAAATTTCATATTCCTCTCAACACACTCACCATTTCCTTATTTGAATTCCCCTTTCTTCGCTTTCTCGTCTCCCTATGTAACCCTCTCTCCTCTCAGATTTCCCCCACAGTTTTGTGCAGTTCTGGAAGGTTGTGCGGTCTATGAGAGCCTTTCCCACTGCTTTAACAGCAGTATTGCTCAAATGGTCACACTCATCAGGATGACTTGATTTTTCATTTGTCTGAACGATAATTCCCGAAGTTCAAATGAAGAATTTCTTTCATTGTAATAAAATCTATGGAAGTGCTTTATTGCCTTTTATTTGATTTGATAGGTATGGCAGGATTTTATGTTTGCCTGTGCCCTTTATCCGACTGATCAGGGCTTCCTGGATTCAGTGAGAGCGGAAGTTGCTCATCAGGTATGTTATTACCATTCCAAGAAGAAGGAAGATGATTATGTTTCATTGTGCCTTTTATTAAACCTCTCTTCATTTTTTCTTTTTTCTTTTCTTTTTTCTTTCTTCCTTTATCTTTTCTTCCTTCCTTCCTTCCTCTCTCTCTCTTTCTCTCTCTTCCTTCCTTCCTTCCTTCCTTCCTTCCTTCCTTCCTTCCTTCCTTCCTTCTCTCTCCTCTCTCTTCTCTCTCTCTCTCTCTCTCTCTTTCTCTCTCTCTTTCTTTCTTTCTTTCTTTCCTTCCTCCCTCCCTCCCTCCCTCCCTCCCTCCCTTCTTTCTTCTTTCTCTCTCTCTTTCTTTCTTTCTTTCTTTCTTTCTTTCTTTCTTTCTTTCTTTCTTTCTTTCTTTCTTTCTTTCTTTTTCTTCCTTCCTTCCTTCTCTTTACTAAATCCCATGAAAATCCCAGTCCTGCAATTGACTTCCCTGGTCTCATGGCTTTACCACCACCTATATGCTGATGACGTTCAGATTTACCCCCAGCTCTGACCTCTCTGCTTGAATTCCTGGTTCTTCTATCCAGCTGCCTACCTGGTGCCTCTACCCATAGATTTTAGAGTCCTCTCAAATGTAACATGTCCAAACCACTCCAAACCTGGTTTTCCCCACCTCGATAAATGGCACAGCCAGTCTTCACAACTCTCAGGTCAAAAAGTTGAAGTGATTCTTGACTCCTTGATTCCTTCTGCATTCCATATGTATACACCTATTTTTATAGATCTGTAAGTGCATGGAAGTGATTATAACCTAGCTATGTCCACTGAAAAGGACTAGAAACAATGACCAACCTAATAATACTGAGTGTTCTTCTATTGAAACAATTTTTCCCATTAAGAGAAGGGCTTCAGGGGAGAGGCCAACGTGGCAGAGAAGTAGGGGGATCCAAACTTCCCTCGTCTCTCAAACAAAGAAGTGTTGAAGCCAATGGACTTTGGACCCCAAGAGTCCAGTGGAAAAGAGAAGGGCTTCTTAGAGAAATGGCTGATCCTGGGTCTGAGACAGGAAATATACTAGATGATCCTGGAATGATTTTGACATACAGATAACAAGGAAACTATCAAAGATATGTCAAAAAGAAATTTGACAAGACCATCACCAACCAATAGCAGGGCAATTTGAGTTCAGTAAGAATGTCAGTGGATTGAAATCCACCAAGTACATTAAATTCTGTGATTTCATAATTATAATGTCTGTGAATGTACATTTCATGGAAAACCAAAAGAAATGCAAGGAAGCGATGACTATAATACTCAAGATAGTGATTACTGTTGGAAGGAGTAAGGCACTGCGATTAAAAGGGGCTTATGAGGGGGGTGCCTGGGTGGCTAAGTTGGTTAAGTGTCTGACTCTTGATCTCAGCCAGGTTATGATCTCATGGTTCCTGGGCTTGAGTCCCGCGTCGGCCTCTGCACTTCGGCTCAGGTCATGATCTCATGGTTCATGAGTTTGAGCCCCGAGTCGGGCTCTGTCCTGACAGCTCAGAGCCTGGAGCCTGGTTCGAATTCTGTGTCTCTCTCTCTCTCTGCCCCTCCCCTGCTTGCACTCTGTCTGTCTGTCTCTCTCAAAAATATATAAGAAAAAATTAAAAAAACACACACAAAAAAAACCCATGAATTTGTAAACAGAATTCCAAAACAAAATAAAACACAAAAAATAAATAAACAAACAAACTTAAGAAAATAAATATAAAGGGTGCATGAGGGCTTCCAGGCTTCTCTTTCTTGGCCTGGGTTGTGGTTGCAAGGCTGATTGCCTTATAATAATTTACTGTGTCATAATTTGTTTTTTATATCCATGCTTAATTTTTTTTAGAAAAAGGTTTAAAAAGTACAAATGAATCATCCCTTGGTCCGAGCCCTCCAGATAAAGATCTTCATCATGCCCTATCCTGTCTCTGCTGGCCTCCCTGTCCCCATCAAGCACCCTCTTCCTGTGCCATCTTTGCCCTGGAAGCCTTTGTCCATCGCCCTCCCTGTGGACCACCTCTCTCATTTTCTTCTGGCACTCATGAGATGACTCTCTCTGGGAGGAAAACCTTTCCATATTTGCAAGTTGAGATCACATCATTTGCCCTTTGTGACATGTATCACGCTTTGAATTGCTTGTTCAATGTTTTGTTTCCCTTGCAAGACTGTAGCCTTCCTGACGCCCAGGGGCTTGTTCCTCTCTGGACCCTCACTACCTGGCTGGGTTATTCGTTAGGAGGATAGATAGATGGACGAATGAACGTTGAAAATATTAATTATAGTCATGTAGGTTGCAAACGTTTCAGTTTTATTTTTAATAAAATAATTTTTTCACACAAATAAATAAAATATGATATCTATGTGCCTTCAATTCTTTTATGTATTATTAAAGAGAAAGAGAACATTTTTTTTTGCAGAGTTTGTTAAAATTTTAAAGTAAAGCTTGCCACAGAATTCTAGGTCAGCCTGAAGGGGATGTAGCACAGAGTCATTGCAGCTTTTGCCTCTCCAGTATTTGTGTTTTCAGTAGCACCATAAACACGCCAGTCATAGTTGGTAGCAGCCCTCACTTACCTGGGCGTGCACAGAGGCAAATAAAGGAAATAGCATTCATAAGGCTGGTTTAGGAAAACACAAGACTGTAATTTTTTTTTTATGTTTTTATTTATTTTTGAGAGACATAGAGGCACAGCGTGAACAAGGGAAGGGCAGAGAGAGAGGGAAATACCGAATTGGAAGCAGGCTCCAGGCTCTGAGCCGTCAGAACAGAGCCCGACGCGGGGCTCGAACTCACAGACTGCGAGATCATGACCTGAGCTGAAGTCGGCCGCCCAACCGACTGAGCCACCCAGGCGCCCCATGACTGTAATTTTTTTTTAAATTTTTTTTTAATGTTTACTTTTGAGAGACCGTGACTGTAATTTTTAAGAATGAGATAAATCTCCTTAATGCATCCTTCATGCATGTCTGTTTCATGTAGGAGATACTTAGCATCTTGAATGGAGGCCACACGGAGAACATCAGTGGGATCCATCACTGTAACCATGCCTTACATGGAAGAGAAGCTATAAATACCAATGAGGTTTTATTGCTAAAATGTGTTGCAAACGAATTTCTCTTGATCATTGACCCGCTCTGCTGTCAAAGAGATTTCCTTGCCCTCTTTTGCTGGAGTCCATCTCCTAGTGTGCCAGAGGAACTGGATCCTTCCACGTTGATGTAGGGATGGTCCACAGAGAGCCCAGTTCATGCAGGTTCAATTCTTTAAAAAAATTTTTTTAACATTTATTTATTTTTGAGAGACAGAGACAGAGCATGAGCAGGGGAAGGGCAGTGAGAGAGGGAGACACAGAATCTGAAGCAGGCTCCAGGCTCTGAGCTGTCCACACAGAGCCCGACGCGGGGCTCGAACCCACTGACCGTGAGATCATGACCTGAGCTGAAGTCGGCCGCTCAACCGACTGAGTCACCCAGGTGCCCCAATGCAGGTTCAACTCTTAAGGCTTGCAGGATTTTCTGATAGATTCCTAATTTCTTCCTCTATGTTCAGATATATTCAGTAACTTACATAACCTTAGTTGTTGTCTCAGGACATGACATGGATAGTTATTTTGGGAGATACCCTCTTGATGCCTTAATCCTTTTTCCATTACAATATTCCATATATTTGTCTTGAACTTACAGAATATCTCTGGGACTCACTTGCTTTATAAAACCCTCTCTAGTTGTCTTTGTGGTTTTCTGAACTCAGTGGAGACTGTGACAACCTTCATCCCTCTTTCAGCAGAAGTCGTCATTCTACCTATTTGTTTCTTCACACAGACTCCAACTTGTTCTTGAGAAACTCCCCTGTAATATAATGTCTCCCGCCTTTTGTATTTCTTAGAATTTTTTTGTGGCTAGTCAAATAATGATGAGGTTGATTTATTTTTCTTTTTGAACAAAGGGTATTATGTTTTCCTCAGGTTTTATATAGTAGAGAAGAACCCTATCTTATTAGTGTTTATAAAATCTAGGTAAAAAGAATCAGAGATTTCTTAAAACATATCCCCACAGGTAATGTTACAAGCCATTTTCTAAGTTATCTGACCTGTAAGGATTTATGTGCAGAAATGCAATGGCTAAACTTTTATGAATAATTATAGCTCTGAGGTTTTTTTCTTATTGATCATTTGATAATAATCAAATTATTTTACGCTTTTTGAAATTTTAGATCAGGAGACTGAAACCTCATCCTTCCATCATCGTATGGGGTGGAAATAATGAAAATGAAGCAGCGCTGATGATGAATTGGTTTAATATACACGCCAGCGAACTGCATACCTATATCAATGACTACGTGGTTCTGTATGTGAAAAATATTCGACAGATTGTCTTGGCGGTAAGTAATGATTTTTCATGCAGTAGAATTTAAGAAACTCTTGAAAATGGATCAGTTTGAATATTGGTATAGTATATTTTTGTGCCCTATTTTAGGGCAAGCTTCAACAGTATCATTTTAATACAGAGCTGCATGTGAATGGGTTCATGGCTTATGGACTTCTTTGAAAATTAATTTATCTATGGAACTCATCACACATATACCAATATTATATGTGTTTACACTTGCAGATTATCATGGACTCTTTCTGGAGCCCATCCATGGAACCCCGAGGGTTGAGAATTTCTACCTTAGATGACTTACTGATATGCCACTTCTTTTTTCTTTCTTTCTTTTTGTTCCTCAATATATTAATATAGTGAATTGTGTGAATTAATTTTCTAATAATAAACTAGTTTTAGTATAAGCTGTATTTAGTTATAATGTTTCATTCTTGTATTCTGTGCTAGATTTGATTTGCTCATATTTTAGTTAGACTTTAAAAATTTATATTCACAAGCAAATTTGGACCGTGGTAAGAATCGTAAACTCAAATGCCTAGTGGAGCCAAATTTGTTTAAAAAAATTAAGTAGAGAGATGAGGCTCACGGGGAGAAGAGGGGACTGTGGTTATAGGAAAATGGATGTTGGATCTCATTTATATTCAGCATTTTTTCTTAAAACTTATTCATTGATTTTGAGAGAGACAGACAACACAAGTGGAGGAGGGGCAGAGAGAGAAAGGGAGAGAGAGAATCCCAAGTAGGCTCTTTGCTGCCAGTACACAGCCTGATGCAGGGCTCGAACCCACATAGCTGTGAGATCGTGACCTGAGCTGAAACCAAGAGTCAGTTGCTTAACCAACTGAGCCACCCAGGCACCCCAGCATTTTTATTTTAGAAAGAGAGCATGACTGGGGAAAAAGGGCAGAGGGAGAAAGAGAGAGAATCCCAAGCAGGCTCCAAACTCAGTGCCAGAGCCCGACGTGGGACTTGATCCTACAATCCTGGGATCATGAGCCGAGGTGGAATCAAGAGCCAGATGCTCCACCGACTGAGCACCCAGGCGCCCCTCTTATCTTTTTGATGATAGCCATCCTAACAGGTGTGAGGTGATCCCTCATTATGGTTTTGATTTGCATTTCCCCGATGGTTAGTTGAGCACCTTTTCATGTACTTATTGGCTATCTGTATGTTTTTGGAAAAATGTCTGTTTAGATCCTTGACTCATTTTTTAATTGAATTGTATTTTGCTATTGAACTGTATAAGTGCTTTATATATTTTGGATATTAACCCCTTAGGAGGCATATGATTTGCAAATATTTCCTCCCATTCAGTATTTTGCTTTTTCATTTTATCGATGGTTTCCTTGGCTGTGCAGAACCTTTTCAGTTTGAGGTAGTCCTGCTTGTTTATTTTTGTTGCCTTTGTTTTAGTGTCAAATCCAAAGAATCAAAGCCAAGACCAGTGTCAAGGAGCTTACCACCCATGTTTTCTTCTGAGAGTTTTATGATTTCAGATCTTACATTCAAGTCTTTAATCCATTTTGCATTAATTTTTGTGCGTGATTGAAGAGAGTTGTTCGGTTTCATTCTCTTGCCTGTGACTGTCCAGTTTTTCGAACACCATTTATTGAAGAGACTGTCCTTTCCCCACTGTATGTTCTTGTCTCCTTTGTCATAAATTAATTGACCATGCATATATGAATTTAGTTTCTGGGTTCTCTGTTCTATTCTATTGATCTATGTGTCTGCTTTTATGGTGATACCATAATGTTTTAATTTTGCTTTATAATGTATTTTGAAGTCAGAAAGCATGATGTCTCCAGCTTTGGTCTTCCTCAAGATTGCTTTGACTATTCAGCATCTTTCGTGGTTCCCTAAAAATTTTTGGACTTTTCATTCTATTTCATTGCAGTTTTGATAGGGATTGCATTGAATCTGTAGATTGCTTTAAATAGTATGGGCCTTTTAGCAATATCAGTTCTTCTAATCCATGAGTACAGAATATCTTTTCATTTAAATATGTCTTCTTCAGTGTCTTGTAATTTTCAATAATAATTTCAGTCTTTCACTTTCTTGGTTACACTTATTTCTAGATATTTTATTCTTTTTGATGCAGGGGTGAATAAGGTGGTTTTCTTAATTTCTCTTTCTAATAGTTAATTATTAGTGTACAGAAATGCAATCGATTTCCGTGCATTGATTTTGTGTCCTGCAGTTTTACTGAATTTATTTATTCTAAGTTTTTTTGAAGTCTTTAGAATTTTCTACATACACTATCATGTCATCTGCAAATAGTGACAGCTTTACTTTTTCCTTTATAATTATGATACCTTTTATTTCTTTCTCTTGTATAATTGCTCTAAGTAGGACTTCCAGTACTATGTTGAATAAAAATGGTGAGAGTGGGCATTCTGGTCTTGTTCCTGACCTTAGAGGAAAAGTTTTGAATTTTTCACCCCTGGGTATGATGTTAGCTATGGGCTTGTCATATATGGTCTTTATTATGTTGAGGTATGTTCCCTCTGTAGCAACAAACTTTGTTGAGAGTTTTTATAATAAATGGATGTTGAATTTTGTCAAATGCTCTTTCTGCATTTGTTGACATGGTAGTATGATTTTTTTTAAGTAGGCTCCACACCCATCATGGAGGCCAATGTGGGGCTTGAACTCATGACCCTGAGATCAAGACCTGAGCTGAGATCAAGAGTCAGATGCTTAACCAACCGAGCCACCCAGGCACCCTGTTCATGATTTTTATCCTTCATTTTATTAATGATACAAGATGTGGTGTATCATCTTGATTGATTTGTGGATGTTGAACCATCCTTGCATCCCTAGAATAAATTCCTTTTGATCATGATATATGATTTTTTTCTTTCTGTATGAGTTCGCTTTGTTAATATTTTGTTGAGAATTTTTGCATGTATGTTCATCAAGGATACTGGCCTGTAATTTTCTTGTGGTGACTCTATTTGGTTTTGGTATCAGGATAATGCTTGTCTTATAAAATGAGTTTGGAAGTTTTCCCTCCTCTTATGTTTTTTGGAAGTGTTTGAGAAAGATTGGTATTAATTCTTGTTTGAATGTTTGGTAGATTCACCAGTGAAGATGTCTGGTCCTGGACTTTTGTTTGTTGGGAGGTTTTTGATTATTGATTCAATCTCCTTACTAGCTAATTGGCCTGTTCATGTTTTCTGTTTCTTCATGATTCCATTTTGGAAGGTTGTATGTTTTTAGGAATTTCTCCATTTCTTCCAGGTTTTCCAGTTTGTTGGTGTATAGCTGTTCATAGTAGTCTCTTGCGATCCTTTGTATTTCGGAGGTATCAGTTATAACATCGTTTTCATTTCTGATTTTGTTTGAGTCCTTTCTCTTTTTTTTCTCGGCAAGTCTCGCTAAAGTTTTGCCATTTTGTTTATCTTATTTATTTATTTATTTAAATGTTTTTGTTGTAGTTTGGGTTTTTTTTTTCTTTTTGAGGGAGGGAGAGAGAGAGAGAGGGAAACACAGTATGTGAGCAGGGGAGGAGCAGAGAGAGAGGGAGAAACAGAATCTGAAGCAGGCTCCAGGCTCTGAGCTGTCAGCACAGAGCCCGACGTGGGGCTTGAACTTGTGAACTGCAAGATCATGACCTGGGCTGCAGTCAGAAGCACAACTGACTGAGCCACCCAAGCGCCCCTTGTTTATCTTTTTTAAAGAACCAGTTCTTGGTTTCATTGATCTTTTCTATTGTCATTTTAGTCTCTATTTCATTTATTTCTTCTCTGATCTTTGTTATATCCTCCCTTCTACTAACTTTGGGCAACATTTGTTCTTCCTTTTCTAGTTTATTAAGGTGTAAAGTTAGGTTCTTTCTTTATTTGAATATTTTTCTTTGTTTCTTGAAATGGTCATTTATGTCTATGATCTTTCCTCTCAAACTGCTCTTCTTGCATCTCGTAAGTTTTGGTGTGTTGTATTTCCATTTTCATTTGTCTCAAGGTATATTTTAATTTCTCTTTTGATGTCCTTGTTGATTTCTTGGTTGTTCAGTAGCATATTCCTTAATCATCTCATATTTTTCAATTTTCCAGCTTTCTTCTTATAACTGGTTTCAGTTTCATACCCTTGCGGTCCAAAAATCTGCTTGATAGGAGTTCAGTCTTCTCAAATTTGTTAAGACTTGTTTTGTGGCCTGATATAAGCTCTATCTTAGAGAACATTCCATGTGCACCTGAGAAGAATGTGTATTCTGTTGCTTTTGGATGGTATGTACTGCGTATATCTGTTAAGTCCATCTGGACTAATGTGTCATTTAAAATAATGTAATTATAAATGCTAAAACAGGACTTGATATATATCATATATGAATATGTTCATAGGTGAAATAAGGGAAAAGGGAGAAGAAAGAGCTTGTTCCCAACTCCACCATAGAGCCCTTCCTTATGGTGGTTCTTTTTGCATTACTGCTTTTTAATAGGCATATTATAGACATATTTTTTTTGCAGGGAGAGGAAGTAGCATTTTGTTTTTGTAGTAATGCCTTCAAAAGATGTAACTTTTTATTTTTTTTTTTTATTTTTGAGAGAGAGAGAGAGACCGACAGAGCATGAGCAGAGGAGGGGCACAGACACAGAGGGAGACAGAATCTGAAACAGGCTCCAGGCTCTGAGCTGTCAGCACAGAGCCCGACGTGGGGCTCGAACTCGGAACGGTGAGATCATGACCTGAGCCGAAGTCAGACGCTTAACCAACTGAGTCACCCAGGCGCCCCAAGATGTAACTTTTAAAAGCTTTAATGTTTAATATGTGATTTAATAATCTGTCTTTATAATTTTTAAAACTGTAATTAGATATTTTAAATATTTGGGTATCTCCTGAACCAATATAAAAAGGGACATATTTAAAAGAATAGTATGTAAGGGGGCCTGGATGGCTCAGTTGGTTAAGCGTCCAACTTTGGCTCAGGTTATGATCTCACAGTTTGTGGGTTTGAGCCTCACGTCGGGCTCTGTGCTGACAGCTCAGAGCCAGGCGCCTCCTTCAGATTCTGTGTCTCACTCTCTCTCTGCCGCTCCCTGCTCATGCTGTCTCTCAAAAATAAATAAACATTAAAAATTTTTTTAAAGAATATTATGTGATTTTGGCACCCAGATATGTTCAAATCATGGCACTCTTCATTTATGTGAAGAAACTTCAGTGAGAATTCATGAAAAACTTAGGTTCACACTTTTTGCTTATCTGATATGCTAAGTCATGTGTCATGAGGAATTTTTCTGTCCACAAATGGTGATGGTAGAAGCTTTAATTAATATTTATGGAACATTTATTTTATAATCTTCTTTCTCATAGTGTTGGTATTACATTTTTCATATCTGATGGATTTAAGAAATGGATTTTAATATTTGAGGATTTTCATTTCACAGCTCAGTGGTTAAGAACTCATAATTCCAAGAGGATGAGAAGGAGGCACGTGACCTCACAGTGATGTAAATTGGTTAGGAAACCACTTCCTGGGAACAGTTCTGTATTATGGAAATGGGAACATAAATTTTGGTGGACATTTAGCCATGTCTTCCACACGTGGGTTATTTACCATTTACTGTAGTAGTCCTATGAAGGAGTAGTTATTATTCCCATTTTGCAGATAAGACTATTGAGGCTTAGACTTGTCCAAATATAGTAAGATTTTGATATGATATGTAAACTCTAGTCCATCTGACTCAATAGCCTCTATTATTTTCTTTTGTTTTTTTCCTCTAACTTTGCCTTTTTTTCCCATGACCTGTTTATTCCATCACTGGGAGCTTGTGTCTCCCCCTCCCCTTCATCCATTTTGTCCAACTGCTGACCCGCCCCCATCTCGCAACCATCAATTGTTCTGTGTACTTATAGGTCTGATTCTGCTTTTTGTTTATTCATTTGTTTCTGTTTTAGATTCCACTATGAGTAAAATCATATTCATCTTTCTCAGTCTGACTGATTTCACTTACCATAATATCCCGTAGGTGCATCCATCCATAATACCCTCTAGGTCCATCTCAAATGACACAATCTCATCTTTTTTTTGGCTCTGAAATATTCCATTATATATATATGTCACATCTTCCTTATCCATTTGTCCATTGATGGACACTTAGATTGCTTCAATATATTGGTTGTTATAAATAATGCTGCAGTAAACACAGAAGCACACTATCTTTTCGAATCAGTGTGTTCATTTTCTTTGGGTAAATACCTAGTAGTAGAATTATTGGATTATATGGTATTTCTATAGTTTTTCAAAGCACTTCCATACTGTTTTCCGCTGTGGCGATACCAATTTACATTCCTACAGCAGTGTGCAAGGGTTACCTTTTTTCCCATATCCTTTTCAACACTTGTTTCTTGTCTTTTTGATCTTATCCATTCTGATAGGTGTAAAATGGTATTTCATTTTGGTTTTGAGTTGCCTTTCCTTTATGATGAGTGATGTTGAGAATCTTTTCATGTGTTCATTGGCCGTCTGTATGTCTTTTTTGGAAAACTGTCTATTCAAATCCTCTGCCCATTTTTTAATTGGATTATTTGGTGTTTTGGTGCTAAGTTGTATATGTTCTTTATATATTTTGGATACTCATTTATATATATCCCCTTATCAGATATATCGCTTGCACATATCTTCTCCCATTCAGTAAGTTGTCTTTTTATTTTGTTGATGGCTTCCTTTGTTGTGCAAAAGCTTTTTATTTTGATGTCCTCCAAATAGTTTATTTTTGCTTTTGTTCTTCTTGCCTGAGGGGATATATCTAGAAAAAATAGTGCTATGTCTAATGTCAGAGAAATTACCGCCTGTGTTTTTTATGGTTTTTAGGATTTTTATGATTTCAGGTCTCACATTTAGGTCTTTAATTCATTTGAGTCTATTTTTGTTTATGGTGTTAAAAGGTGGTACAGTTTCATTCTTTGGCATATAGCTGTCCAGTTTTCCCAGCACCATTTATTAAGGAGACTGTCTTTTTCTCATTGCATATTCCTGCCTCCTTCGTCACATTGATTGACCCTATAGTTGTGGGTTTATTCCTGGGCTCTCTGTTCTGTTCCACTGATCTGTGTATCTGTTTTTATGCCAGTCTCATATTATTTTGGTTACTACAGCTTCGTAGTATATCTTGAAATCTGGAATTTTGATAACCTCCAAACCCCGTTTTTCTTTTTTTCAAGATGTCTTCGGCTGTTTGGGATCTTCTGTGGTTCCATACAAATTTTAGTATTATTTGTTTCTAGTTTTGTAAAAAATGCTATTCGTATTTTGATAGGGATTGCACTGAATCTGTGGATTGGTTTGAACAGTACAGACATTTAAACAATACTGATTCTTCCAATCCTTGAGCATGCATATCTTTCTGTGTGTTTGGGTCAGCTCTGATTTCTTTCACCAGTGTTTTATAGTTTTCAGAGAAGAGATCGTTCTCCTCTTTGGTTAAGTTTATACCTAGGTATTTTGTTCTTTATTGTGTAATTGTAAATGGTGTTGTTTTTAAATCTCTTTTTCTGCTATTTTGTTATTAGGGTATAGAAGCATTACTGATTTCTGGGTATTAATGTTGTATCCTGCAACCTAGCCTCTTATCTTTAAGCACTACATCTGTGTTTCTTAAGTGGAGGTGATTTTGTCCTCCATGGGAGAGGGGAACATTTGGCAATGTCTGTAGACATTTTTTGGTGTGTGTAGGGGTACCACTGGCATCTGGTGAGTAGAGGCCAGGGATGCTACTAAACATTCCTTCTCCCCCTGCCCCCTTTCCCTGGTCTCCAACACACAAAATTTAGCAAGCCCACAATGTCAGTGTTGCCAAGGTTGAGAAATTCTGCACTAGATTGTGTACTACCCATGTTGGTAGGAGATAATGTAAAGGTACGACATGATGGAAAAAGATTAAGAGCAGGTGCTGAGGAATAAGCTAAGTTTTAATAATGACAGGATATAAAGGATTGGCAAATAGCAGAAAGGTGCTGGTGGTTGTTGAATGCAGAAGGCAAATGGTTCTATTTTTTTTTTCCTATCAGCCACTTGACATTTCTGAGACTTGACAGTATTTTTTAAAAAAGTGAATGGTCTGACACAAACAGACATTTCTCCAAAGAAGACATACAGATGACCAGACATGGGATAAGATACTGAATGTCACTCATCATCAGGGAAATGCAAATCAAACCTACAAGGAGACATCATCTCCTACTTGTCAGAATGACCAAAATCAAAAAACGATAAGTGTTGGCGAGGATGCGGAGAAAAGGGAGCCCTTGCGCACTGTTGGTGGAAATGCAAGCTGGTGCAGTCACTGTGGAAAACAGTATGGAGATTCCTCAAAAAGCTAAAATTAGAACTACCCTATGATCTAGTAATCACACTACTGGGTGTTTGCCCCCAGATTACAAAAACTCTAATTCAAAGGGATACAATGCATCCCTATGTTTATAGTAGTATTATTTATAATAACCAAATTATGGAAGCAGCCCAAATGTCCAGCAATAGATGAGTGGGTAAAGAAGATGTGTGGTGTGTGTGTGCGCGCACGTGTGTATACATAATATTCCACTAATAATGGAATACTACTCAGCTATAAGAAAGAGTGTAATCTTGCCATTTGCAACAACATGGATGGATCTAGAGAGTATACTGCTAAGTGAAATAAATCAGTTAGGGAAAGACATACCATATGATTTCACATTTATGTGGAATTTATAAAACAAAACAAAAAAAATGAGCAAAGGAAAAGAAAAGAAAGAGAGAGAGAGAGAAACCAAGAAACAGACTCTTAACTATAGAGAACAAACTTATGGTTACCAGAGGGGAGGTGGGGGGTGGGGGATGGGGTGAAATAGGTGATGGGATTAAGGAGTGCACTTGTCATGATGAGCACTGGGTGATGGCATGGGAGTGTTGAATCACTATATTGTACACCTGAAACTAATTTTACACTGTATGTTGACTACATTGGAATTGGAATTAAAATAAAAACTTAATTTAAAAAAGTAAGTGATTTGTACTTTACTGGGTGAAAATATCTTTTAAATCATTTTATTTCTGAACTCAGAGAGACAAGACTCGTCCTTTTATTATATCCAGTCCTACAAATGGGGCCGAATCTATTGAAGAAGGCTGGCTCTCTGCCAACCCCTATGACAAGAATTTTGGTGATGTACATTTTTATGACTATATCAATGATTGCTGGAATTGGAAGAATTTCCCCAAAGCTCGATTTGTATCCGAATATGGATATCAGTCCTGGCCTTCCTTCAGTACGTTAGAAAAGGTAAGCCACTTTTGATTTCCCAGTGATTCGGAATGGTAGGCTGTGGGCATATGTCACTTTCTCAACCATGGTTCAGAAAGTCAAATGAAATCTACTTATTTAAATGAAAGTTTAGGAAGATCATAGAACTTTTTTTCTTTAAAGTTTGGGGAGCTAAATTTCTTGTAGTCATCATTTTGGGAATTAATACTTTTCTATATTGCTTTTAATTATGTTCCTACACTAACATTTAAAAATTAAATGGGAACCAGTGGTTGCTTAAGCCTGACTTCTTATCATGCATGAAAGAAACTCTCACTTGCTATTTTCCCTATATCCTACAACTGTTTTTTTTAAAGCTTATTTATTTATTTTGAGAAAGAGAGGGAGCCAGAGAGTGAAAGCACATGCGTGCCTGTGAGGGGAAGGGGCAGAAAGAGAGGGAGAGAGAGAATCCCAAGCAGGGGGGATTCTAACGTGGGGCTCAATCTCATGAACCATGAGAACATGACCTGACCCGAAATGAAGAGTCAGACGCTTAACCAACTGAGCCACCCACGTGCCCCTATCCTACACTTGTTTTTATCATTTCCAGCTATTCAGGACTGGATGGTTTGCTACAGTAAGAGGAACGAATGTGATACATAAACCTTTGTTTAATGTAATCAGGTCATATTTTTTTTTTTTCTTTTGTCTCGTCTTCTTCCTCTTCTATTTCCCACTCCACTTCCTCCTCTTTTTATTTCATGTTGGTGTATTTGATTTTCACTATGGAATTTCACTTTCCTTATTCTTACAGATTCAGTTTCACAAATGGATTCAATTTCAGAGTTGTATGTGTTCCTCTTTAAATAACGTTATTGAGATACAATACACTGACCATACAACGAACCCATTAAAATATATACTTTAGTGGTTTTCAGTATCTTCACAAAGCTGTGCAAGCGTCACCACGACCTAGTTTTGGAGCATTTTCAGCACCCCGAAGAAGCCCTGTTCCCATTAGCAGTCCCTCCCCACTCTCAGTCCCTCCCACTCTAGGCACTGCTAGTCTGCTTTGTCTGTTTATATATTTGCCTGTTTTTCACATTTCATATATTGGAATCATAAAATATGGGATCTTTGTAGGCTGGCTTCTTTCACTCATCATAACGTTTTCCAGGTTCATCCATGTTGTAGCATGTATTAGTTTCCATTCTTTTTTATTGCCGAATAATATTCCATCGTATGGATATACCAAATGTTGTTTATCCATTCATCGGTTGATGTACATTTGTGTTATTCCCACTTTTTTGGTTATTATGAATAATGTTGCTGTGAACATTTGTATACATTTTTTTGTGAGCATATGTTTTCAGTTCTATTAAGAATATATGAAGGAGTGGAATGCTGGGTCATATGGTAACTGTTTAACATTCTGAGAAATTGCCATTCTGTTTCCCATAGTTTACAATGGCTGCACCATTTTACATTCCCACCAGAAAACGTATGAGGGTTCCAATTTCTTTACATCTTTGTCGACACTTATTTTTAACATTTTCCTTTTTTTTAAACATTTCCCTGGAAATTTGCATTATAAGAAATTTGCATTTCCCTGATGGCTAATGATGTTGAGTCTCTTTTCATGTGCTTATTGGCCTTTTGTATATTTTCCTTAAAGAAATGTCATTCAAATCCTTTGTCTATTTTTTAATTGAGTTATTTATTTGTCTTTTTGTTATTGAATTGTAAGATATATACATATTCTGGTATATATATTCTGGTATATATTCTGGGTATCTTTTATACCAGATATATGATTTGCAAATATTTTCTCTTATTCGTAAGTGTTCTTTTTACTTATTTGATGGTGTCATTTAAGACACAAAAGTTTAAAATTTTGAAGTTATCAAAAATACTTACCAATCTTCCCTTTTATCTCTTGTGCTTTTGGTATTTTTCTTTAAAAAAATTTTTTTAATGTTTATTTCTGAGAGACAGACAGAGTACATGTGGGGAAGGGGCAGAGAGAGAGGGAGACACAGACTCCAAAACAGGCTCCAGGCTCTGAGCTCTCAGCACACAGCCCAATGTGGGGCTCAAACCCATGAAATATGAGAACATGACCTGAGCCAAAATCGGATGCTTACCCAATTGAGCCAGGCATCCCTACGGAACCATTTTCTCATCTAAGATCACAAGGTTATATTCCCGTGTTGTCTTCTAGTTTTAGCTCTTACATTTAGATCTATGATCTGTTTTGAGTTAATTATTCTATATGGTATGAGGTAGGCATCCGGGTTCATATTTTCTGTATGTGGATATCCAATTATCCAAACACCATTTATTGAAAACATTACTCTTTCCCCCATTGATTGTTTTGACCCCTTTGTCAAAATCAATTAACCATAAATGTTAAGGTTTATTTCTGGATTCTCAATTTGTTTCTAATTGATCTGTCTCTTTTATGCCAGTATGCACTGTCATCATTACTGTAGCTTTGTAGTAAGTTTCAAAAGCAGGAAGTCTGAGTCCATCAACTTTGTTCTTCTTTTCAAGATTGTTTTGGCTCTTCTGGGTGCCTTCCGTTTACACATCAATTTTAGAGTCACCTTCCCAGTTTCTGCAAAGAAGTCAGCTGGGATTTTGGTAGGGTTTGTGGTGAGTTCGTGGATCAGTTTGCAGGGTATTGCCATCTTAACAATATGGAGTCCTCTGATCCATGAACATGTGATGTCTTCTTTCACTATTTTGTAGTTTCAGTGTACACAATGTATACTTCTTTAGTTAAATTTATTTCTAAATATTTTATTCTTTTTGTAAATGAAATTATTTTCGTAATTTATTTTCATATGGTTCATTACTGGTATGTAAAGAGACAATTGATTTTTTTATATTGAACTTATATTCTGCAACCTTGCAGAACTTATTTGTTAGCTTTAGTTTTTGTGAACCTTTTAGAGTTTATATATAAGAGCATCTGCAGATAGAATTAGTTCTACTTCCTCCTTTCCAGTATGAATGCCTTTCATTAACTTTTCTTGACTAATATCCCTGACTAGAACCTTCAGTACAATGTGGAATAGAAATGGTTAGAACAGACATCTTTGTCTCATTGCTTTTCTTAGGGAAAAAGTTTTCAGTCTTTTACTGTTCAGTAAGATGTTAACTATAAGTTTTTCATATATGCCTTTTTTCAGGTTGAGGAAGTTCCCTTTTGTTCCTAGTTGGTTGAATGCTTTTATCATAAAAGGGTGTTGGTGGGGGCACCTGGGTGGCTCAGTTGGTTAAGCATCCGACTTCGGCTCAGGTCACGGTCTCATGGTTTGTGGGACTGAGCCCCGAGTTGGGCTCTGTGCTGACAGCTCAGAGCCTGGAACCTGCTTCAAGTTCTGTGTCTCCCTCTCTCTCTGCCCCTCCCCCACTCATGCTCTGTCTCTGTCTCTCAAAAATAAATAAATGTTAAAAAAGATTTTTTAAAGGGTGTTAGATTTTGTCGAGTGCTTTTTTTTCTTCATCTACTGGAATAATCATGTACCTGTAGTTTTGTTTCCCCTCCCCATCACTCGTGTGAAGTAACCACAAAAAATTTTAAGAAAATTTTAAAATTTTCTTCAGTTTTACCACCTGAACCCAACTATATTTGCTTCACACATTGAAATTATGTTGTATTTTTAAATGTAATAAATAATGTTATCACCTTAGATCTACCCCTTGTTTTCTTATGGCTCCTATATTATGGGATAGATAGACCCTGGGGAATACTATCGTTTCAGAAGGAAGGAGGATGGAGTTGAGTGTCCTGAATCAGGTAGGAACAAGTATTAGAATGGGCAAGAAGGAATGAAAGAAGCGAAAATATTTACCGAGCAGATGCTCTGTACCAGAGACTCACTGTTTCATTTAATGATAATCACCCCCCCACCCCCACCCTTTGACTGAGGCCCAGGAGGAAACGAAGGTACTAGAGAGTGAGCGTTCCATCATTATCCCCAGATAGCAAGTAGCATGTCTGGATTCAGACTTATTATCTGACCCCAGAGCAGATCCATTTTCCTTTCACTACATTTCAGGAAGGTGAGTGTTATGAATTGCTAAACCTTTTTCTTAAATCTGTTGGCATTTCTATTCACCTCCTGACAATATTGCAATTGCTGTGTTTTTGTGAAATGCCTGATGTTGTTCAAAGATACTAAACACTATGTCTTGAAGAGGGAAAGGTGAAGCCAAGTTCTATAAGGTCTGTTCGTTATGAATCCTTGATTTAGTTATTACCTCTTTTTGAGCTACATTGCTTCGTTGAGAATTTGAATTAGTTACTTGGGAAAATAAAAGAAACTGAAAGAATAACTTTACATAAAGCTTAGGTTCTTTTATTTAGAGTTTTTTCATGTATTTAACAAAAATCAAAATGTCCCTTTCTAGTTTGGGATGTATTACTTCTTTGTAAAATAATCATATTTTCAACAGGCTGTTGTCAATGTTGCACCGTGATTGACAGCTTCGGCTATGGAATAAACAGGTCTGGATGTGGATACTAGAACTGTCTCTCACTAGCTATATTGCCTTGGACAAATTATTTAATCATTTTGAATTTTAGTGTCCTCATCTCTAAATTGGGTTTAATAGTAGTAAAATGCCTCTTGGGGGGGTGAGGGGAAGAGAGAGAGAGAGAGAGAGAGGGAGAAAGAAAATGCATGTATGTGTTTGTGTGTCTACATGCAGGTACTCGTGTGTGCATGTGATCGTGTGTAAAGAGTACGTTAATTTATACACTGAGGCACATAGCAACAGTTCTTGACACATAGCAACAGGCCATAGAATGTAAGCTATTGCTGGTATTGATATAATCCATTCTAGCCTTAGGATTTGTATAAAAGATTTATTTTCTTCAGAGCCACTTAGGTTTAAAGAACTAGAGGCTGGAGCTAGACTGTGCCAACTAGCTTAGGAACTGGAGCAAATCACTGAACCTTTCTGAGCTTCATCTCTAAAACAGAGCAAGAATAATACCAACTCATAGATTGTTATGAGGATTAAATGAGTTAATATTCTTTCTTTTAAGTTTATTATTTATTATTTATTTTTTTAACATTTATTATTTTTTTTGAGAGACAGAGAGAGTGTGAGTGGGGGAGGGTTGCGGGGGGCAGAAAGAGAGGGAGTCACAGAGTGTGAAGCAGGCTCCAGGCTCTGCTCTGACAGGCTGACAGCAGCAAGCCTGATGTGGGGCTTGAACCCATGAACCATGAGATCATGACCTGAGCTAAAGTCGAATGCTTAACCAACTGAGCCACCCAGGCACCCCTATTTATTTTGAGACAGAGAGCAAGAGAGAGCAGGGGAAGGTCAGAGAGAGGGAGGGACAGAATCCCAAGCAGGCTCTGCGATGTTAGTGAGGAGCCGGATAAGGGGCTCGAACTCACGAACTGTGAGGTCGTGACCTAAGCGGAGATCAAGAGACAGACGCTTAACTGACTGAACCACTCAGCCATCCCTAAATGAATTAATATTCATAAAGTAATTAGAGCCTTACCTGGCACTTTCTAATTCCTTCTGAAAACAGTGTTAGAGCTGAAATGTATAAGACTCTCAAACTAAGGCTGTTACAAGTTAGAAAGCTTTCCACATAACAGAAGATCAGGTTTACCGATTATGGGATACGTTCAAATCATTACTCATTAGAGGGCTGAGAAGCCTGCAGGTGTGTTTCAGGCTTTTGAAAGGAAGAAACATAGAAAGAAGGGAAAGGCTGGTAAAGGCGTGTACATCTCAAATGTGTGCAGGATGATTGTAAATACTAATACCTCTGTTTTAAGAAACGAAGTAATTGGTGTTCTCTAAACTGTCTAGTTTTGAAAAATAGGTATAATAATAATAATTTGGAAAAAACACATTAAACATGGCTAATATACACTACTTAACATTTTAGTATAAGTAAATTCCTAAAGAATATTTTTTTTTCCTTTCAAGGTGACTAGTCTGTGCATTGCATGATTATAGGGAATGAAAAGTCATATTTTATGAACAGGGATAAGATTTTTCATTTTCAAGGATTTTTGAGGGTGGAGTAGACTGTGTTTCAAAGCCTCTGTGTAACTTGGATTAAAACCGATGTTTTCAAATGTAGGGAGCAATTGTCTTAATGCCTTCTCAAATGCTAACAGGGCATTAAATCATAGGCCTTAAAGCTATTGTCTATTTTTCTATAAAAGGAACAGTACTAATAGATACATGGTATTTGTTTTTGTTTTTTACTTTGACCCTGTGATAGCGTCTCAAAGAGTTGAAGGAAAGATTGTATAAATTGTGCCTAGTTAAAAAAAAAAAGATGTATTATTAGGGGAAAAGAATATCATTGTTTGGCTTGTGTCTTCATCTATATCAAAATTAAACATGTGTATATATCAAATATACTTAGTAGTCATTGAGAAGCAAGTAAGTAAGTGATAAAACATTTAGCATCTCAATAGTGATATTTAATTCCCGTTAAAGAATTGACAGTTTTAACAGAATGCTGATTTCAGTCCATGATTCAAATTTTTTAAACAATTTTTTTAACGTTTTTATTTTATTTTTGAGAGACATAGAGACAGAGCGTGAGCAAGGGAAGGGCAGAGAGAGAGGGAGATACAGAATCTGAAGCAGGCTCCAGGCTCTGAGCCGTCAGCACAGAGCCCAACGCAGGGCTTGAACTCACAGACTGTGAGATCACGACCTGAGCTGAAGTCGGCTGCTTAACTGACTGAGCCACCCAGGCGCCCCCCATGATTCAATTTTGATAATTTATTTACTTGAATAAATAAATGGACATTTAAAAATGAACATAATAAATGTTTCAAAAACAGGAATAATGTTTTGAGAAAACAAGACTTTTGACAGAAATGCCAGAGCGTAACTTTCTAAAGGTTTGAGTAAGGGGAATGTAGAGGTGCCAAGTCCTGGTTTTGTGATTCGGTGATGCACAGAGCTAGTCTTTCACCCATAACAAGGATGATGGCAAAACATCTCACGTCGGGTGAAATTAGAGTCGCAAAACAAACCTCCCGCTCTTTTCTGGTATGTAGAGTACTTTTCAAGTTTGTTAGAACCGCAGCTTCACTCCTAACTTCCCAATTTGTACCTCTCATTCTCTACTCAAAAGGTTTCATCTAAAAAGGACTGGTCTTACGACAGCGATTTCTCCCTTCATCGACAGCATCATGCAGGTGGTAATAATGAAATGCTGCTTCAGATTGGGTATCATTTCAAACTCCCGGAAAGCACAGATCCGTTACAGATGTTCAAAGATACCATTTACCTTACTCAGGTAAGGCGTTTTCATTCTGGAGTTCAATGGGTTCCTGCAGTTCACCTAAAGGATCGTGTAGATTTTGTAAGCCTTATGTGGTGAAAAAATATTCACGTGTTTATTGCGCCGATTGAGGAGTTTATCGTCTTCAGATAGATATATGATGACATGTATTGCTTGGAATAATTAAGTTTTGGCGTTTGCCTCTCTTACAAAGAACAGCTCAGAAAGTTCTGCAACAAATTGTGCATTAAGATGTTCCTTAGCTCAAGGTTACTATTAAGTTTCAGTAATTAAGACGATAGCATTTCCCAAGGACAAAAAGGAACAATAGAACACAATAGAGTCCAGAAACAGACTCGTGTGTAATATAGTCACTTGGTTGATGGCAGTGATGCCACTGCAATCCTGTGGGAAAGGACGGTTTTATCAATAAGCAGTGCTGTGTCAGGTGGGTGCTTTATAGGAAAATTAATGAACTTTGATGCCAAAAATTAATCTCATCAGTGATCAGAGACTCAGTTGTGAAAGGTAGTATGATAACACTTCTAGGCAAAAACATATTTTCATGACCTTGGCAAAGATTTCTTAAATAGGACATTAAAAAAAAACTAACTATGAGGGGCGCCTGGGTGACTTAGTTGGCTGAGCCTCCAACTCTTGATTTCAGCTCAGGTCATGATTCTGGGGTCATAGAATTGAGCCTCCATGCTTAGCGTGGAGCTTGCTTAATACTCTCTCTCTCTCTCTCTCTCTCTCTCTCTCTCTCTCTCTCTCTTTTTCTTTCTGTCTCTCCTTCTCTCCCTCTGCCTTTCTCTTCCACTCTCTCTGTCTCTCTCTCTCTAAAAAAATGAAACAAAAAACCACAATGAAAGAAAATAACAACAAATTGGACTTCATTAAAATTACAGACTCTTGTAAGTCAGGTCACCATTAAGAGAGAGAAAAGACAAGACACAAATTGGGGAACAATATTTGTAATACATCTATCTGATAAAAGATTTGTATTCCAAATAAAGAACTATAAAGTAATAAGAAAAAGTCCTAACCTATTAAAAAATGGACCAAAACCTTGAACAGGCACTTCACCAAAGGAGATATCCAAATGGTCAGTGAATATATGAAAATGTGTTCTATTTCATTCTTAATCGAAGAAATGCAAATTAAAATTGTGACAGGGTACCCCTACACAAGGTACACAGTGTCATTTTAGCACAACGGCTAAAATGAAATAGACCGACAGTACCAGCTGTTGGTGAGGTTGTGCGACAGCTGAAACTTTTAGACCTTGTTCGCAGGAATAAAAATTTATTTAACCACTTTGGAAAATTTTATGGCAGTTTCTATCCAAGCTAAACATTTGCTTCCTCTTGGAATCAGCATTTGTACTCCTAGCTATATACTAAAGAAAAACGAGTGCATATGTCTGCCAACAGACATGTAAAATAATGTTCGTAGCAGCTTTATTCATAATAGCCCCAAACTGGAAACAGCCTAGAAGTTCTCTAAGAGAAGAATTTATTTAAAATTATGGTATATTTATATAATGGAATACTTCACAGCAATGCAAAAGAATAAACTGCTGATATCGGTATCAAATTGGATGAATCTCACAACCATTATGTTGAGCAAAAGAAACATTGACATTTCAGAATAGACTAAATGAATCGAGATGGTAGCAAATAGTGGTAACCACTCTCGCGGAGGGGATGGTGAATTACGGTTAGTAAAGGGTATAAGAAAACTTTCTGGAGTGCTAAAAAAACTTTATAGCTTAAGCTTAGTGCTGGTTACATGGGTGTATACACATGATAAAAATCACGGAAGCATATGCTTAAGATGTGTGGTTGTTCCATTGTGCACCTTTCTGTGTTATTTTTTAAAACAGCTCTATGCAGATATAATTGACATAGCATAAAATTCACTCTTTTTAGGTATACAGTTAAGTGCTTCTTACTATACTTATCGAGTCATGCAACTGGGACCATAATCCAATTTTAGAACATTTCTGACATCCAAAAAGGGCCCTTGAGCCGATTTGCGGTTACTTTCCTTTCTCGCCTCCAGCCCCAGGCAAACATTAATCTGCTTTCTGTCTCTGTAGACTTTACTTTTCTCAACATTTCACATAACTGGACTCCTACAATGTGTGATGTTTTGCATAAGGCATCAGGCTTCTGTCACCTAGCATGCTGTTTTCGAAGTTCTTCCATGTCGTGGCATGTACCTGCACTTCATTCCTCTTTCTTGCCCAATAATATTCTGTTGTAATGAATATACCATGTTTCATATATCCATTCATTAGTTGGTGGACATTTGAATTACTACCGATTTTTGACTTATGAATAGCACTACGGTGGGTATTTACATACAAATCGTTGTGCATGTATTTTCATTTCCTTTGGATTGAAATATATGAGTGAAATTGCTGAGTTATATGATAAATTTATGTTTAACTTTGTAGGAAACTATCAAACTGAATTTTAGGTAATGTTTTCATCTTAACGTTTCCATTTACTCTTTTATTTGCGAAATTTATTTGATGAACCCGTGAACTACATACACACATAAGACTATATATTAAAGTCACTGCTTATTTATCAGATTCTTTTTCCATACTTGTTTCAAGTTTGGAGAGAGAAGGCAGGAGCCTAATCCCAATCATATGAGGTGATCCAAAGTAGATTAGAAGTTTTTGGTAAATAAGATCACATTTTAAGTTTTGCATCTTCGCACCTAGCAATATGCCAATTTTTATCCAGACTCATGCTCACTCTCATCAGCTTCTAGATAAAAATGTAAAATTCTGGATGGAAGCTGAAGCAGAAAACTGTTAGCCAAAAGAACACTCTTTTTTAGAAGGTGATAAACTCAGAAAGAGAATTTTAATGTTTTAACCGTCAGCTTATCAGTCAGGGAGTGTGATGTATAATTTATGAACTTATCTCGGAGAACACAAGTTAAAAGGTAAAGTTGTTATCTTTCCCTTTTAAAGTGATAAAGTTCATCGTTACTAGCTTTTCATAGCCGCTATTCTATAAAAGTGTCTCAGCTTTGGTGAAATTGGGTGACCCTTATTCGTGTGTGCACACACGCGAAACCTTTTCAGCTCTTGTTCCTCATGCTGGCTGTCCTCTTCGCAGCTGTTCATTTTATTACTATTCTTTATTCTATTTCCCCAAAACCACGTTCAAAGTAAATTTGTTTAAGTTTATTTATTTATTTTTTTGAGAGGGAAAGTGTGCTTACGAGCGGGGGGAGGGGCAGAGAGAGAGAGGGGGAGAGAGAGAGAATCTCAAGTAGGTCCACGCTGTCAACACAGAGCCCAATGCGGGGCTCTGTCTCATGAACAGTGAGATCATGACCTGAGGTGAAATCAAGGGTCGGATGCCTAATTGACTGAGCCGCCCAGGCGCCCTCTCCTCAAAACCACATGCAGAGAACTGACAGAAATTATTGTTCTTCTGAACTCGTTAGCATTAAAGATACATAGTTAAGAGCTGGTTTTGTTGGTGATGGCTTTCATCTGATAATTTAGTACCTGGGTGGCTCAGTTGGTTAAGCATCTGACTCTTGATTTTGGCTCACATCATGATCTCATGGTTCATGGGATGGAGCCCCGAATCGGGCTCTGCACTGACAGCATGGAGCCTGCTTGGGATTCTCTCTCTCCCACTCTCTCTGCCTCTACCCTGCTTGCTTGCTCTCTTTCTCTATCTCAAAAATAAATAAACTTAAAAAAAAATTAGCACTGCTGTCTTATCTGGCATTGGCTTGGAATTGGATTTGTCTTTGTTAGTTCTACCTCGGAAACTTCTGACGTACTAGGTGGGATCTGAGATGAAAAAAATTAAAATTATGATTTTATTTTTGTTTTTATTGTGGGATTTTCTTGACTGAAAGATAGAAGGAAACGTTAGAGCAAAATGTTCTTTCTCCCCTTGCTAGTTTGATTTTAGAACGATCCTGTACATTAGAAATAAAAACCATTCTGAGGTCCATTTTCTCTGTTCCTCCTTCCACCCCCTGTTCTTTTTCTCATTGTCTGTCCTACTATTCTGAAGAACACGGTACCTGCCTGTGTACCACTTTTTAAGACATTCTATTAACGTTTTTTTTGTTGTTTTGCAACTTTCAGAAAAATCTTGGCTGAGAAAGCTATGCAGTAAGTTTCTTCACATTTAGATCTTTCCCTATCTTCTTCTTACCTTAAAACAGCAAAAGTATCCTTCTAGGACCTTACTTCTTTAACTCTTCTGATGTTCACAAATAATCTTGCCTCACCTTTCATTCTCCTACCTTATCCTGTTATATCGTATTCCAAACAGCCTACTTACCTAGGCACACTCTCTTAAGCTGTGTTACACGGGCCTCACTGCTTAGTTTGAAGACTGTCTGTACTAACACATCTGAACTGTTCCGGCAACGTTGCCAGCATGGCCTCTTACTAGTCAAAGATATAGAAGAGGAACTTGGGCTAGAGATAGTCTTTACTAACCCCTTAGCTTATAGCTCCCTCTAGTGCCTTCATTTATTCTTCACATATTTATTGTGCATGTAATGAGGGCTGGATGCTTGAGGATATCCTTAAGAGATCATATTCTTTTTCAAGTTTATGTATTTATTTTGAGGGAGACAGAGACAGCCTGAGTGGGGGAGGGGCAGCAAGACAGGGAGAGGGAGGATCCCAAGCAGGCCGCGCTGCCAGCACAGGGCCCGATACAGGAGGTGAGATCACGACCTGAGCTGAAACCGAGTCGGACGCTTAACCAACTGAGCCGTCCAGGCACCCCAAGAGATTCATATTCTTTAGGGGTCCATTTATCTTCCTATGTGGCACATAACTAGATCACAAGAACGAGAAAGAAGTCATTCTATGTTGTAGGCCCAGGTGTTGGTGATTCTTGCCACCCTGGAACAGTTTATTGCTTGCTAAGCAGCACTGAGATGTGATGGAAGATCCAGGCCATGCTGAACTTTTCAGATGAATGGGGTGGGCAAAGAAGGGGAATTAAGGGGATATTGTTAATAGAGTACTTTACATGCCAATATTATGCAATATAATATTGCAATATTTGTATGCAATGTGTAATTTAGCAGCCAAGCAGACTGTCAGAATTCTGTTGGGGTCTACTACATGCCTGGCCCTGGGCCATGAGATGCTTTGTATATCATCTTATGTAATTCTAACAACATCTCCAGATATCTGTGTTACTATTTTCATTTCATACTTGAGTTAACAGGCTCAGAAGGGTTAAGTATTTTGCCCAAGTTCTCAGGCAATGAATGGAGCAAGTTTCTGCCTTTTAAACTACAATATTATATCCCTTCACAACTGAGATAAGGGAAATTCTGTAACTTCTGAGGTGTTCAGTTGAATTATAACATCAATTTGTAGCAGTTAAGTAAAGCAGACATCAGATATTTGGCACATTAAAAAGGCCTTATTGGAACATTAGAGAAAATCAACAAAACCAAAAGTTAGTTCTTTGGTTTTTTTTTTAATTTTTTTAACGTTTTAATTTATTTTTGAGAGACATAGAGACAGAGTGTGAGCAGGGGAAGGGCAGAGAGAGAGGGAGACATAGAATCCGAAGCAGGCTCCAGGTTCTGAGCCATCAGCACAGAGCCCGACGCGGGGCTCGAACTCACAGACCGTGAGATCGTGACCTGAGCTGAAGTCGGCCGCTTAACCAACCGAGCCACCCAGGCGCCCCCAAAAGTTGGTTCTTTGAAATGCTCAACAAAATTGAAAAAAATATAGCTATACTGGTCAAGGAAAAAAGAAAATTCCAATTACTAATCAAGAATGAAAGGGACAGTACTACGGTTGACCTTAAAGAAATAAAAAGGTTGATAAGAGAATACTGTAAATAAGTGTACGAGAGCAAGCCACTTAGCCTGGGTGAAATGGCAAGTTCTTTTCATAGAAAGACAAACTACGTAAACTGACTCAAGAAGGAATAGAAAATCTGAGTAGATCTATGACAACTAAAGAAAATGAGTTAGTAATCAAAAAACTTCCCTCTACAAAGATAGCTTCACTAGTGAATTCTTAAAAAAACATTTAGGGGCACCTGGGTGGCTCAGTTGGTTAAGCGGCTGACATTGGCTAAGGTCATGATCTTGCGGTCTGTGAGTTCGGGACCCGCGTTGGGATCTGTGCTGATGGCTCAGAGCCTGGAGCCTGTTTCGGATTCTGTGTCTCCCTCTCTCTCTGCCCTTCACCTGCTCACGCTCTGTCTCTATGTCTCTCAAAAATAAATAAACGTTAAAACAATTAAAAAAAAAAACGTTTAAAGAAGAATTAATACCAGTCTTTCACAAATTCTTCCTAAAAAACAGAAGAGGGGAAAACACTTCCTAACTCATTCTGTGGAACCAGTTTTAATCTGATACTAAAACCAGACAAAGACATGTAAGAAAAGCAGAGACTGTTATCTTTTATGAATATAGACAGAAAGAAATCATCAACAAAATACTAAGAATCCAAATCCAGCAATTTATAAGAAAGTTTATACACTATAATCAAATGGGATTTATCCCAGGATGTGAGACTGGTTCAACATATGAAAGTCAATCAATGTAATATACCATATTAATAGAATAAAGGAAAAATAACTACATGATCATCCCAGTAGATGAAGATAAAGCATTAGACAAAAGCCAGTACATTTTTTGTGATAGAAATTTTTTTCAACAAACTGAGACAAGAAGAGGGCTTTCTCAGCCTGGCGTGACCACTTATGAAGAACCCATAGCTAAGATCATATTGAATAGCGAAAGACAGAAGGACAAAGTTTTCTTCCTAAGATCATGAGCAAGACAGTCTTGCCACTTCTATTCAACATTTTACTGGAGATTCTAGCCAGAATAATTAGGCAAGGAAGTCAAATAAAAGACAACCAAATTAGAAAGGAAGAAATAACACTATCTCTGTCTGCAGGCAACATGATCTTATGTATGGAAAAACATTAAAAAATCCACCTACAAGCCTATGAGAGCTAATAAGTTCATTCAACAACTTGGTAGGATAGGAGATCAATATGCAAATATCAGGTATATTCTAAGCATGAACAATTTGAAAATGAAATTAAACAATAATGTTTACAATAATATCAAAAAGAATAAAATATTTTGGGATATATTTAACCAAAGAGATGCAGGATTTGTACTGTGAAAATTACAAAACATTATTGAGGGAAATTAAAGAAATGAAAAGACATCTGTGTTCATGGATTGGAAGACTTGATATTGTTAAAATGGCAGGACTCCCCAAATTGATGTACAGATTCAACATAATCCTTATCAAAACTCCTACCACCATTTTCAGAGAGATGGGAAAAATGATCCTAAAATACATATGGAAATGCGAAGCACCCAGAATAGTAAAAAAAAAAAAAATCTGGAAAAAGAACAAATTTGGAAGATTCATACTTCCTGCTTTCAAAACATAATTACAAAGTTACAGTAATCAAGGTAGTGTGGTATTGAACTAAGGCCAGACATATAGGTTGATTGAATAGAATTCACAGTCCAGAAATAAACACTTAAGTCTATGGTCAAATGATTTTCTACAAGGGTGCCAAGACAATAAAATGGACAAAGAATAGTGTTTTGAACAAATGATGCTGGAACAAATAGGTATCCACATGTAAAAGAATGAATTTGGACCCCTTGCCTCATACCACATACAAGAATTAACTTAAAATGGATCAAAGATCTAAATATAAGAGTTACAATTATAGGGGCGCCTGGGTGGCTCAGTCGGTTAATCTGTCTTCGGCTCAGGTCATGATTCCGTGGTTCGTGGGTTCAAACCCTGCGTCGGGCTTTGTGCTGACAGCATGGAGCCTGGAACCTACTCCGGAGTCTGTGTCTGCCTCTCTCTTTACCCCTCCTTGCTCACACTTTGACTCTCTCTCTCAAAATAAATCAACATTAAAAAAAAAAAAGAGCTAAAATTATAAAACTCTTAGAAGAAAACATATGTGTAAATCTTAGTGAGTTTTGATTTGGTTGTTTCCTAGATATGACTCCTAAAACACAAGCAACCAAAGAAAAAATAGATAAGTTGTAGTTCATCAAAATTAGAGACTTTTGTATATCAGAGGCCAATATCACAACAGTGAAAAGACAATCCACAGAATGGGAGAAAAATTTTGTGAGTCATATATGTAATAAAGATCCATAATATGTATAAAAACTCCTACAATTCACTAATGAAAAAGACACCCCAATTAAAAAACAGGGAAAAGATTTGAATAAACATTTCTCCAAAGAAAATGACCAATAAGTACCATGAAAATATTCTTAACATCATTAAGAATGATTCATTCACTAGGGAAATGCAAATCAAAACCACAAAGAGATACCACTCATACCCACTGGAATATCTAGAATAATAATAATAAAAAAATAATTACTGGTAAGTGCATTGGTCAGGGTTCTCCAGAGAAACTGAACCAATAGGATATATACACAAATATATATGAGATTTATTGTAGGAACTGGCTCACGTGGTTATGCAAACTGAGAAGTCCTACAATTTGCCATCTACAAAATGGAAAACCAGAAGAGTCAGGGGGGTAATGCAATTTGATTCTAACGGTCTGAGAACTGAGGGCCACTAGTTTAAGTTTTGGAGTCCAAAGGCCCAAGAACCAGCAGTCCCGTTGTCTGAGAGCAGAAGATGGATGTCCCAGGTCAAAAAGAAAGAGAAATTGCCTTCCTCTGCCTTTCTGTTTAATTCAGGCCCTCAACTGATTGGATGATGCCCACCTACATTGGTGAGGATGGATCTTCTTTACTTAATCTGCTGAGTCACCAGAAACATCCTGACAGATATACTCAGAGATAATTTTACCAGCCATTTGGGCATCCCTTAGCCCAGTCAAGTTCATACATAAAGTTAACCATCACAGTAAGGATGTAGAGAAATTGGAACCCTCGTATGTTGCTGGTGGGAATAAAATGGTGCAGCTGCTGTGGAAAAGTTTGTCAGTTTCTCAAAAAGTTAAACATACGGTTACCATAGGACCCAGAAATTCTACTTTTAGGTATATATCTGAGAATATTGAAAACCGGTGTTCACACAAAAACTTGTGCACAAATGTTCGTATCGTTTTTGGAGCCAACAAGTTAAAACAATCCAAATGTTTATCAACTCATGAATGGTTAAATAAAATGTGGCATACCTATACAATGAAATATTACTCAGCACTAAGAAGGAATTGAATACTATACATGCTACAACATGGATGAACCTTGAGAACATTATGCTAAGTGAAGGAAGCCAGTCACAAAGGCCATATATTGTATCGTTCCACTTAAATGTCCAGAATAGGTAAATCCATAGAGACAGAAAGTAGATGAGTAGTTTTCAGATAAAGAGGAGAGAGGAGAATGAGGAGTGGCTGTTAACCAGTATGGTACTGTGTTTCCTTTTGGGGGATAATATTCTGGAATCAGGTAGTGGGGGAGTGCACAACCGGTGCCTGTATTATAAGCCAATGAGTTGGAAACCACAAAGGTGAATTGTATGGTATGAATTATATCAGTTTAAAACATGGCTATATTGGACGATTAATTGTCAGGATAATTTTAAGTATATGAAGAATATAAATCACATCCTGTCAGGAGGGCTTAGTCACGTGGCGACCCCTAGTTCCAAGGGTAAGCGGCGTGCTTCTGGAGCCTGTGACCCTCCTACAGCTCTGTCACTCTGGAGGATGGGGGTAATGGGTTTTTGTAAACAGTTGGCAGTCTCCATCACAGTGGCAAAGCTGAAATTGGAACCTAGGTCTTGGTGTCCTGGTCCAATTTCTTTTTACCCTACCATCTGTTTCTCCAAGGAGACTGATTTCATAAGTGTAATCAAGCAAGCTGCTGAAAATAGACTTTTTTGAAACTAAAATAAGATTTGTCTGCTAACAGTGAGACTGAGTAGCCTAGGAAGTGACTAAGCATTTATCTTCCTTATATGTAAAGTCTGTCCTCTTTAGGGAAGGATGCATGACTATATAAATACAGGTACAGTTTAAAGGGCAAGAGGCAATTCCAGAGATTTTCCAGGGAAGTACGATTGTACGACATCCCGTTAAGAAGGATAGTGGGCAATGGCCTGCATTTTTATGAACAAAAGTGTCATTCATTAGCCCTGATTGGCACCACCGATTTGGGTAAACCCAGATCCATGGTATTGGCATGAAACCATCTCTCTGTGGCAAGCACTGCACTGTGCTAGAGCCGGAACACTTGAGTCTCAATTATCCTCCTTCACACTAAGTTCAGGTGTGACAGGCCACTAGGTAGGGCTTTCCCAGTGCCGTTTTCCTTTCGTTGCTAGTCCTAAGGGGTAGGCAACCTTGCATGCTTATAAAAAAATTGTTTAAGTTGAAAAATCCTAAAAGATTATTAATATTTACCTATTAAACCAGAAAAGATAAATTACAGTGAGAAAATCGTTAGAATAGATAGACCAAAATAAATATATCTTGCAAGTAGTTCTGAAAATTGAAATAGAGACTGAAAACTCCAATGTTTTTGGGGACCAGGCAGGTAACTTAAATGCGTGGGAGTATGATTGTTGGGAATTGTGACAAAATAAAACATGTAAGCCCTGACATAAGACACTAAGCGACATCCAACCAAGAAACAAAAAACACCTGCTTCAAAACAAAACAAAACAAAAAACAAAACAAGAACCCCTGTCTCTGGGCCAACGAATTCTGTGTGGGGCAAAATTCAGCCTGGGGGCCACCAATTTATAGCAGCCTCTTGACTGGAACCTAATATAGCAATATGCAATAAGGAGTTTAACATTTGTTGCATATCATTACTAAAAGAGGCAACACAAGAACATAAAATGTTCTTAGCCCTTGTGTTTAAAGATACAAAACTGGAAACCATTCAAATGCCTAATAATTGAGGAATGATTAATCACACTGTGGTATAATTGTGTAGCCATTTAAAGCGCAGAGATGCCCGCCAGCGCCAGGGCATGGAAGTGTACGCATGTGAAAACCAAGTTACACTGAGTTCCAAATGTACATGTTACCACATGTGTTAACGAAGTTTCGAAAAGAATCTGGAGCAATGTAAATAATTGGATGGTCCTGAGATTTTTTTTTTCCCCTGAAAAGAAGCTTAAATTAACCATGAAGAAAAGGAAAGTGCAAGTCATCTCCACCAAGGCTATCAGTAAAATACTATCTCTCTCTAGTTGTCCTCTTTATTAGATCCAGCTAAGCACAAGCACGACTATTTTGTAGGTTATGGCTTTGTCCTAGAAGTTTTCGTTTGTGCCGGAAAGAGAATTTCCTACTCTGGTTATACACTGATACTTGGTTCCCACCTCAGAATTCTGTTTTTACTTCTTTCTTGTTTAGCTTTCCTATTTCCTATTTCACCTCTTTCCTGTTTTACTTCTTCCCTACTTTATAAATGTGGATCCAGGGAAAAGTCCAGTCCCACACGGAATGGTCCCCCACTTCTGGCCCCTGCAGTGCATTCTCCTTCCAGTCATAGCATCTTCTCGTGGGCATGCAAATCTGGTCACTTCAGCTGTTAGCTTCACAGCTAGACTTCCAGTTACCTCCAGGGCACACGCCCAAACCTTCCCAGGTCCGTCCCTAAATCTCACTGGCCTCCCTTCCATTGCTACGGGCTTTCTGTACTCAGGCCACCTTGGCCTTTCATTCTGCGCCTGTGCGCTCTCCCCTCACTACGCGTGTCCTCTTTGGCTGTCAGGTTCGGTCCTCTTTTTTTTTTCTTCTTATTTTTTTCAAATGTTTATTTTTGAGAGAGAGAGAGAGAAGGGGAGGGGCAGAAAGAGAGAGGGGGACAGAGGATTCAAAGCTGGCTCCAAGCTGACAGCAGAGAACTCTGACAGCAGAGAGCCCTATGGGGGGCTTGAACTCAGGAACCGTGAGATGCCTGAGCTGAAGTCAGACTGGATGCTTAACTGACTGAGCCACCTGGGCTTCCCTTTCTCTTTCCTCTCCTTTGAGGCCAATCATCACTCCTCGGCAAGGCCTATTTCTCCTACTCCCCATACTCCTAACATTTCTCACTTCTCTTTAACACTCATTACTGTTTACACTTTAGATTTATTTGTGGGACTCTTTGATTAAGGCCTGTCTTCTACACAAACCGGTAAGTTCCATGAGGGCGGGTTCCATCTTTTTTGCCAGAAGAGGGGTTGACCATTACTAGCATGTAAAGGCACACTGTAGGTGCTCATTAAATCTTTCTTTCTTCTTGCTTCCTCCTTCTGGAATTTTAGGGTACCACCTCATGTACGTCATACCTTCTTCACTTAGACTTTCTCACTGGCCAGCCTAACTCTATTTAAAGGTTCTGCCTTCATCTGAGCTCTTCCAGCTTTTAGGAAAACATCTGGGCTTAGTCTTCTAGTGGCTTTCTATGCATCCTTCTTTTCTTTCGCCTGTGAAAATCCAGGCTCTGCTGTAAGGCTGGCCTCTTCTCTGAGGAGTCCTTGTGGCTCCGAATCTCTGCAAGTTCTCCTTGGTGACCTCTCCAAATGAGCCTGAGGGGTTCTCTACCACTACAGCTCCAAGTTAAAGGCAGGTGATAACAGCAGGAATAAAAGAGTGACTTGTCAATGATGATGCCAATAATTAAGAGTGCTGCATGAAGTTCTTCAGCAACTCTTCAACAGGAACTAAATTCACTTGTCACAGATTACCATCTGTTCTTCTGTAATGAAGGAATTGCATCCATAAGAAATTTTACATTATCAAAAGTCATGATATGAAAATAATTGCTTGAGTAGAAAAAAGGGGTTAGGGATTGGACAATATCAGACTCAGAATAATGTTAGTTTTCCTATAGAATTTTTTTCTAATGAAAAAAATTTTTAGTAGCTATGAATATATTTGTAAAACCCATCACTGCAAAAAAAAATTTAGTGTTTGACAACATACACCATTTGCTCTGAAATAATGGTCTTTGTTTTCTGTGATTGCCTACACTATCATTAGCAAGGAACCTTTCATACCATCCTGTTCTCTTGATTACCGTTGTTATAATAAAGGAAACACTAAGACTCCCCCCAAAATCAGCTGTTACAGACAACACTTGGCTCATGCTGAGGGACTAGTTCCAGATCCTGTGTAACAATGGTAAATATATATATATATATACATATATATATATGTATATATATATATTGCTGATCAGATTTCTTAATTTATCTAATCTGCTTTTAAAAACACCCTCCAAGGGGCGCATGGGTGGCTCAGTTGGTTGAGGGTCCAACTTCAGCTCAGTTCATGATCTCACGTTCATGGGTTTGAGCCCTGCATCGGGATCTATGCTGACAGCTCAGAGCCTGGAGCCTGCTTTGGATTCTGTATCTCCCTCTCTCTCTACCCCTCCCCTGCCTTTGCTCTCTTTCTCTCTCTCTCTCTCTGCCTCTCAAAAAATAAAACAAAATGTTTAAAAAATTTTAAGAAACACCCTCAAGCCTGCAATTTTCTCAGCTCTAGACACTTACATGGAAAAATAACACCTGTGCTTCAATGCTTTCCCCCGAATCAGGTGATGCAGGCGCAGTGTGTCAAAACAGAGACTGAGTTCTACCGCCGCAGTCGCAGCGAGATAGTGGATGGACAAGGGCACACCATGGGCGCACTTTATTGGCAGCTGAATGACATCTGGCAGGCTCCCTCCTGGGCCTCCCTAGGTAAGTGTTTCAGCATTCTTCATGCATGTGAGAGAAAGCAACACCTGTGCGGAGAGGCACTGAGAAAGCCTAGAGCCTGAGGGGTCAGATTAACCCAAGAACCCCTTCTCAGGAGAGGGGAGGTTCTCTGGTAGCCTAAGAACCACCCTGCCCCCCTTCCTAGTCTTTCTGGGAGCCTCAGAGGCAGTCTGGTTTGAGTTCTGGGCTTTGCAAAGTCATAAAAGTGGGTTAATCAAGGGGCTAGATTCATGCATGAACATCTCAGCCATGTGTCTCATAATTACTGCTTAAAACTTGGAATTTAATTAGGAGGACTTTCCAAGCAAAAGAAGCATTTACTTAAGCATCTTTTCTTCAAAATTATTTAGAAGAATTCAACCAAGGGGAAGGCTGACCCAACTAAGTGTTAGAATATCCTTTTCCTAGACTCCCCTTTAAGTCCCTCTGAAAACCTTTAAGGTCTTATTTTTGCCTTATTTATCTCTAGGAGGAAGGTAGTAGAGTCAGAAATCCAAGTAGGAGGGGTTATCAGTTGAACCAGTTTAGCTGGCAACACGTATGACTGGCACGGTGCCTACAGTTGAATTATTCTGTTTTGATATATTTTTTAAAATTATGGAGTAATAATGAATCTTTGGCGTTCACTAGAGGTGGTTTGAAGCAAAGTTCAATCAGTAATATAAAGAAGAGCGTTGGGTCAAAAATGAGGCAAGGCCATAAAATAAAAAAGCCACTTTGCGGGATGAGGCTCTTAAATTAGCTGTGGAAGCAAATCGAAAGGAGTCCATTGCCCGCATGCTTGGATTAGTGCTGAATCCCCTCTTGCAGGAAATTGGAGTTCTGATCCAGTTACTCTGACCAAACTCTTTATCAACACCAACCAGATAAAAGAGTATTGACTGAGAATGAGGGGTAGACGTGGGGGGAGTAGCCTTTCTGCGACGCTTACAGCTGGACAAAGAGATATTGTTCAGAGACACTTAGACCCGGACCCTGCCTTCTGTATGTGGCAGAGCTTGTGGACTCCTGGAGCAGAGTTTGGTTCTAGAACTGGAAGAGGCCAGTCTTTGTAACTCTTCCCTTGAACGACCCGCATGCAGATTGTTTGAATGAGTTCAAACAATTGAATGAGTTGGGCGAGTAAACCCAAGTGCAGGGGTATGATGGCAGAGCAAGAATTTGTTTACAAACTCTTGCAGGACGGTGCCTCCACGGAGAGGCGCACTGTCTTCTTCTACCCGGTACAGAAAGCAAGAGCCTGGGAGAAGGCGTGACAGGTTATGCTGTGTCTATTCTTGCCCTGGGAAGCCTCATAGCCTCTGTTTAATTCTGCTTCATTGGCTCAATAAATCTGGTGTGCAGGTGGGGGTAGGAAAAGGTATGTGTCACCTCCTATCACCTGAAGTGGTGACACCTCAAAGGGATCATAGCTGCTTGGAATCTAAAATTTCTTACATATTTCCTTTCAAAAAATAAGCCTCATTTGTAGTTACAATTTTGCAAATACAGAAATCCACCCGGACATTTTATTTGACTTGGCTCAGAAACTTGGACAGTCACAGAGCTAATGGAAAAGCCAGAAATCACATAGCATTTTTAGCTGATTATGTAGGATATTATATTGGTATCCATACTTTGTCACCGATTAGTAACTATTGTGTGTCCTAGTGAGACCTTTTGTTCCAGTTGCTGTTCTCCTGTATTCTGCGTGTGACCATGAAGTTAGAACTCTGCCCGTGAGGTCTCCCCTGTAATGGATGTCACGTGTGGGAGTGTGTAAGTTACCTCAGATCTGAGCCATCTTGCATTTATGAGAAAGCTTTCCAGATACGTTTCCAGATGGTTTGAAGCAAAGTTCAAGTTGACCCTTGAATGACGTGGGGTTGAACTGTGTGGGCCCACTGTTAGGACTTTTTTGGTATATACAGGAGAATACTGGGAAGGTATTTTGTCTTCCTTATGACTTTCTTAATATTCTCTAGCTTGCTTTATTGTAAGAACACAGAATATAATATATACAACACGCAAAATATATGTTCATTGAGTTGTTATTGGTAAGGCTTCTGGTCAAGAGTAGGCTGTTAGTAGTTAAGTTTTGGGGGAGTCAAAAGTTACATCGGATTTCTAAATGCACAGGGTTTGGTGCCCCTGACCCCCGTATTATTCAAGGTCAATTGTATAAGTTCTAGTTCATTGTATAGATCTAATACAAAAGGCCTCTCCACCCCTCCCTGCTTGTTGTTTTTAAGGGGGACTGTTATGAGTTGTGACTGAAGTGCTGAGAGTTGAAACTTGCAAAACTGGAAGAAATTCATTCTATTTGAACTTCAAACCACATTCCTCCATCTCAACAGCTTGCACTGTGAATTCTGGACACCTGTCCCCACACCCCGGCCCTCGCCCCCCGCCCCCCTTCCCTTCCCACCATCTCTCTGGACATTGTTCAGAGATGCAGTGCTCTGTGGGGAAAGATATTCTTTCTGAAATAGAGACATATTGACATATATTTTAGCTTGTGGATTAAGCATACCAGACATGCTTAGATCCGAACCCTGCCTATGAATTCTGTCCGGACGGGGCACAGAATTCATAGGTTCTCGAAAGCTTCTAAGTGTATCTGAGCAACTGCTATGAATTGTCATCTGTCTGCGTGTTCTCCAGTCCACATTTGCCAAGGGTATTTGTGATAATGGTTTTATTTCACTCAGAGGATTTGTGTTTATGGGAAAAGGAGACTTTGAGTTTTAAGTGACCTTTGCTCTTCCTTTTTTAATTGTTTTTTTTTCCAGCGTTTTGTGTATGTTTATTTCAGGTGTACCATATGGTGATTCGACGTTCCTGTACATTACAGAAGGGCCACCATGATTAAGTATAGTTACGATCTGTCACCATACAAAGTTATTACAATATTATTGACTATATTCTCGATAACTCTTATAAATGAATATTTACAATATTTGATACAATCGGAACATTTTCTTACGATTACCAATATATGTAACATTTTTACTGCCATACCACTGATTTCCTTCTTCATGTGTCTGAAGTAAAAAGGGCCTTTGGTACACCGAGCTCCTGGAAGCAGAATTATGTATGAGAAGGTACTACCTCGGAGTCAGGTCTGGGCTCAGAGTCCTGCCTGTGGCATGTTTGATGTAACAGCTCGAGCCTCTGTTTCCTCATTTGTAAGGTGGTTGTTAAAGATGTAGGAATACTATGAGGTAAAGTCCAGAATGTTTCCAGCCCTCAGCAAATGGGGGTTCCTGCCCCGTGGGCTCTCCCTCTGTGCCCAGTCCCTGGGATCCTGACAAGTCAGACACAGCTGGGCCACGGGCAGGATAACCCTGACTGCTTCACCCTGCCCATCGCTTAACTTTCCTGTTTTTTAGAATATGGAGGGAAGTGGAAAATGCTTCATTACTTTGCTCGACATTTCTTCGCTCCACTGTTGCCGGTGGGATTTGAGGATCAAGGCGTGTTTTTCATCTATGGCGTGTCAGACCTTCACTCTGACTGTAAGGCGACGCTCACTGTAAGTTGCTTAGAGGGTGTTTTTTTTTTTCTCTTTAAGACAGAAGGAGAGTTTTTGATTATTTCTCGAGTGATTTGGGTATAGTTCTTTTGAGAAAAAGAAAAGAGAAAACAATCCTAGGCAAAAAGAGAGGGTAGAACCTCAAAGAAGTCCTGGGGCACCTGGGTGGCTCAGTTGCTTAAATGACTGACTTCGGCTCGGGTCATGATCTCGTGGTTTGTGGGTTCAAGCCCCGCGTCCGGCTCTGTGCTGATAGCTCAGAGCCTGGAGCCTGCTTCAGATTCTGTGTCTCCCTCTCTCTCTGGCCCTCCTCTACTCATGCTTTGTCTCTGTCTCTCAAAAATAAGTAGACGTTAAAAATTTTTCTTAAAAAAAAAAAAAACAGACCTCAAGGAAGTCCTGGGAGGCTGCAGTTGGGAGGACACCACGAATAGATGCCGGTTATAGAATAATGACAGGGCACCGGGTCGTGTGAATTCCATGGAATTCTTTGTTTAAACATTCTCACAACCGCCTGTGAAGCCAGGGCTGTTATTATTCTTATTTTACATGTGGGGAAACGAAGCCTTTGAGAAGTCGAGCCACTTGCTCAGTTACATGGTAGTACATGGTAGGGCTGGTTGAACCCTGTTCATCGCAGGGTTCATGGGCTCTTAACCAGTTCTGCTGTTCTGACTTTCGTCTCTTATTACTGGTATTCTCTAAAAATCAAAACAAAACAAACAATAGTAACCAAGAATGTTTGGTTTTGCTCTGTCGTGTTTCTCCCCAGGTGAGAGTCCACACATGGAGTTCCCTGGAGCCCTTGTGCTCCTCGGACACGGAGCATTTTGTCATGGAAGCAGGGAAGGCCGTTCTTCTGTACAAGGAGCTGGTGCCCGTGTTGTTGGGGCGCTGTGGGAACTGTACCCGGCAAAGCTGTGTGGTTTCCTTTTACCTTTCAACGGACAGCCAGCTTGTGAGCCCAACCAACTATCACTTCCTGTCTTCGCTGAATGAGACCGTGGGGCTCCAGAAGGCATACATCACCGTAAGTACCAGTGGGCTGGGGTCACGGCCGCCTTGTGACCTGCTCTGCTTCGGGGTCAAGCATGCTGCAGCCTACATTTTGCAAAATTTCTCCCTGGTGCTGCGTTTACCTGGGACCTGGGGGAGGTTAGCCTCTTCCCGCTAGAAGCAAAGACCGAGTGACTGTTTTTCTACTTCAGTGTTTGTTCAGATTCAGGGTTCCTGCCATCCTGCGCTCCCTTGACCCCTCGGTGGTGGGGCCGGAGCAGGGCAGGAAGCAGCACCAGAGTC
Source organism: Paguma larvata (assembly GCA_030068075.1). Classification (NCBI taxonomy): domain Eukaryota; kingdom Metazoa; phylum Chordata; class Mammalia; order Carnivora; family Viverridae; genus Paguma; species Paguma larvata. Next base: position 113,546,384 of record CM057823.1, read on the forward strand.
ATCACTGCTGATGGCTCCTGCACTGACTGCCTTCCAGGCTCTGTCACCGGGGGCTCTGCTGCCTGGTCCCTGAAGTACGAAGCGCTGCACTGACACACGAGCAAACCTGTGTAGAGGGGAGGGATAACATGCCGCAGCCAGAAAGCCCCAGCAGAGGCACGCTGATTTCGAGTCTCTAAGTAGAGTCTACGAATTTTGTTTAATGTTTACTTTTGAGAGACAGAGAGAGCATGAGTGGCAGAGAGGCAGAGAGAGCAAGAGACCAAAGCAGACTCCCAGCTGTCAGCACGGAGCCCGATGTGGGGCTCGAACCCACGAGCCCTTAGATCATGACCTGAGCCCAAGTTGGACACTTAACTGACTGAGCCACCCAGCGCTGCGAGTCTGTGAATTTTTAAAAATTTCCCTCAGGGGCACCTGGGTAGCTCATTTGGTTGAGCGTTGGACTCTTGATTTCAGCCCAGGTCATGATCTCTTGGTTCATAGGACTGAGCCCAACATGGGGCTCCGCACTGAGCACGGAGCCTACGTAAGATTCTCTCTCTCCCTCTGTCCCTCCCCCTTCTCGAAAATAGAAAAAAGAAATTCCCTCTACTCTATTTGATTTACTGCTTCAAAGTAGCTTAATCACCAAATCTATAACTGCCAAGAAAAAAAATGAGACGACCAGGATGTGTTGTTATAAAAATTGTGCAGCTGGAGAACTTGAAATCTGTATAGTTGATTTAAAACCTTTCCTACCCTTTCCCCTAAACACAGCGAGTAAATGTATTCTTCTAGAAAGTTTTATTCTCTAATTTTAGTGAAGTTCAAACTTGTTTTACACCTTTACTTCATTGAGAATTTTTAAGTGAGAGGTTTTTTTTGCATTTACCTTGACTTTTTTTTTTTTTTTTTAAGAGTCAGAGAGAAATTGCTTGAGCATGTTAGGGGCAGAGAGAGAGAGAGAGAGAGGGAATCTTAGCAGGTTCCACACTCTGTAAGGAGCCCAGCTTGAGGCTTGAGCTCATGACCATGAGATCATGACCTGAGCTGAAATGAAAAGTCAGACGCTTAACTGACTGAGCCACCCAGGCGTCACCTGCATTTACTTAGAATTAATCATATAAAAACTCAGTGTTTGAACTGAAAACATATCTTTCTTAATAGTGAAATATTCACATAACGAAATGCAAATTATCTGTAACAAGTGATGTGGAACAGCTATGAAGGGAATTATATATATTTACATAGCTTCTTTCCAGAAAAAAAGAAAAAGAACAAAACCAAAAAAACTGTGTAGCAGATAAATTTGCAGTCTCTAGACTTAGGGTTTTGAAATCTTTTTCTCCTTCCTAAGCCAGGCCTTCATGAGACTGGGACAAGTGGGCGTGGGGGAGAAGTTGTTCCTTTGTCCTACCTCATTTGGATTTCAATGAGACTTGCTCTTCCTCAAGGGATATAATAATAATAGTAACGATAGCTAACATTTACTGCAGGCTTAATATAGGCCAGGTGCTTGGGTGCACTCTCCCCAGTAGGATGCTGGGAATTTGTTTTCCATCTCTTCCTGAACCCAGGATACTAGCTTGAACCTGGACTCTGCAGTCAGATAGAGATGAGACTTCCGGTCGGAAGAAGGCAATACGAGGGAGCAGGCACCAGTGTGGCTTCTGGCTTTGGCTTTGACGCAGCAGCAGCCGTGTGAATCGCATGCCTGGGATTGCTTTCGGGTCTTCGCCCAACAGCCGGGCGGCCTGATTTGGGAATGTAACATCTCTCTTCAGTCCTGAATCTCTGATCCTCTGAGAGATACCTAATACATTTTCTGAAGTTTCTTTTCTGTTTCCTTCAAAGTAGGTTTTCTTGTTTATAACTCAGAACACTGCATGATGTGTAAGGTCAAAATGGTATACGGCAAAAATGGCGCCCTGAAATCCTTGATGCCACACATAACGGGTAATGTCAGCCCTGCCGTGTGGCATGTCTGCATGTTGAAGAGTCATGTTTCATGTCAAATGCACCGCTTTAAATACCAGATCACACTCAGCTGCAGGCTCATGCCTGCACAAACCTCCCAAACCCCTACCCTCGGGGCACAGCCCAACCTAGCCTGGCTTTAGCCTGTGCTAATTGGCTAGTTAATGACAGGACTGAAACTGCACTTTCCTTTGCTGATAATGTGTGGGAGTCACACATGTTAAAAGTGCTAATGATGTGATTTTATGGTACCCTGCAATAAAAGAGAGAAAGCTCCAATGGGAGAGCTTTTGTCAGTGCCTGGCAGGCGGCCGTCTGGATCGCTGGATCTTCTCAGAAAACAAGCTTCAGGGTCGCGCTCTGCAGCCGGCGCCACACATATCCCGAGAAAGTCGTTTCGGCTTCCGAGCCCTTATGCAAAAATGTTCCTCCCTTGATCCCCTGAGAAAAACTGTGAAAGACACAAAGTTTTGAGCTCCTTGTGAAATATTCTCCTTCATAATTGGAGACTACATATTTCTACACTTGGATTGAGATTACACTTTGGTAATTTCCCACAGCCTTAAATAAATCCCCATGGTTTTGTTTTTTTTTTTAGTATCTGACACAGTGCACGGAAGAGAAGACTCTGGCAACTGCAGGACCAAAGTTGTTGAGAATGTGCTCTTTGATGGGCCACAGAAATGTTCTGAGAGGCATTGTGTATTAGAATAGGTAGGTCTCCCCTCACCTCCCCCGCTTAATTTATCTTTTTCTTTCAGGCTGTCATCTCTCAGCAGGGTGACACATTTGTGTTTGATCTGGAAACCTCGGCTGTCGCTCCCTTTGTTTGGTTAGATGTAGGAAGCATCCCCGGGAGATTCAGTGACAATGGTTTCCTCATGACTGAAAAGACACGGACTATATTATTTTACCCTTGGAAACCCACCAGCAAGAGTGAATTGGAGCAGTCTTTTCACGTGACTTCCCTGACTGATACTTACTGAGGGGTTACAGGTTATATTTTCAGCGGCCACGGGAATAAAGCATTTCGAAGGCACCGGCTGAAGCTGATGACAACCAGAGACCAGTCAAAGAGGCTGAGAAATGTGTCTGCTTGCTGCCACACATCTGATTCATCGCTCAGTGCAGAGTTTGTACAGAGCCTTCTTTCGAGAAAGGTTGTTTACTCAGGTGATAGCCTCCAGCGAGGCTGTGCATCGGTGTTCCTCTGTGCCAGGACAGAAGTCTGAGCCCTGTCCCCACAGCTTCAGCACCCCATGACCCAGTGATAGCCCAGCCACCTCCTCCTACCGGGGAGAGGAAGTCCACACATAAAGTCCTCTCAGGGGATCACAGGAACACGACCCTGGCGGTATCTGTGGAGCCAAATGTGGAAGGTTGTGGGGTCACGCAGGCCTCTCCTAGTTAGCTTTGAAAAATAATGAATAATCACAACGAAGCTGCTTTGTTATTATTCCCTGAGGAAATGGAGGTTCAACTGTCACAACAGAAAGAGATTTCCGGGTAGTAGCCACACTGGTTGCTGTTGCTGGGAAGTTTAGGGTGTTGACTGTTGCCATTTGATTACTCTTTTGGGTAGGGTTCTTTTTTCCTCTGTGGAATTTGTTATCAAATACTGTTTTGACAATAAGAGCTTCTTTTTTCAAAGGGCATTTAGAGTGATTCTCCTTTGAAAAATAAGCTCATATTGAAATGGACATCACTGTGGTCACTCTGGAAACTTCTGTGTGTCATATGCTGTCACCTGTAATTATGGATTGGTTGTAGATGTGGCTAAATCCAATGAACTTTCCAATTCAAAGGTTGTGAGTTAGATTTGTATTTGTCGACCCTGGCAGCAAAGTGCTGTTTCTTTTAGCTTGGGTTTCAATCAATCATTTTTCTTAATATTGATTAATTATAAATTGCTCTAAAATTTTTATTATGCATGATCATGTTTACAAATTATATTGATAATGAAGCAAATGGGTCAAAATGTGAATAGGTGAAGGCGCGGAGGAATTCTTTTGTACTGCTTTTGCAACCTTTCCATAAGTTTGAAAGTACATCAAAAATTAAAAGTTACAAAACTTGCATTAACAACATGATATTTCATCTGTGGCTTATTTAATCATTTCATAAACATTCAGTTGTGCCCAATATTGTCTGGGCATGAATTTCCCTTTAGCTCTCACCAACTTTTTACTCTACTTGATAAACTGGGAGAGTTTGAAGAATCTAGACTGAGATATTTGAAGGGTTTTCTCTGGGAAGAGTCATGTGATTGGTTATGGAATGGACTGCCAGTGAGTTTGGCTTTATAATCAAGACAAATTAGAGGCATCTGTGTGGCTCAGTCGGTTTTGCCGCTGACTTCGGGGCCAGGTCATGATCTCACATGAACTCCTGCCCCCGCAAACTTGGCACACGAGTTCAAGTCCCGAGTCAGGCTCTGCGCTGACAGCTCAGAGCCTGGAACCTGCTTCAGATTCTGTGTCAGCCTATCTCTCTGCCCCTCCCCTGCTCACGTTCTCTCTCTCTCTCTCTCTCTCTCTTCTCTCTCTCTCTAAAAAATAAATGTTAAAAAATTAAATTAAAAAATAAAAATAATAAAATCAAGACTAGATAATAGATTTGGTTTTAAGACATGAGAAAATTTAGGCCACGGTCCAGTGACTGAGAAGAAAATAAATGCAGGCAATCCGGACCTCTCCTTCAATATCTAGGAGTCTTCTAATTTTATGTGTTGTTTCAATATATATTTAAAAAGTCTTATGAAGGCCTGGGATTTGGGGGTGCAACTCAGAAGCTTCTTCCTTGATAAAATATAATTTTCTCGTCACTGTTGAAATCCTGTTTTATCAAACTCTTGCTGGAGGACGGGGACACTCCTCCCCCATTAAATAAAGAATTTGCTAGGCCAGTGCTCTGTGAGGTGGGCTTTGAAATGCCTGAGCCAGAATTTACAATTTAGTAGCTCAATTCAGTTACTTAACTTCTGAATTCAGTTCTCTTGTGGCAAGATGGGAATAATTACATCCACCCTGTAAACTTGTTTTGAAGAATAAATCTTAAATTTAGCTGAAGGGCGAGGCCCAGTGCCAGCAGGCACCTAACGAGGGCTCTGTAAACGGAAGCACCACACTGTCATGGATCGAAATCCGGGGTTCTGAGGCTTAGTGGTTGGGTAACCTGGGGTGACCGCTTGACCTGCTCTCTAGCTCATCTTTGAAAAGCCCACAATAATCTCTAACCTTCATAGGTAGTTGTGCGGACTAAACAACTGGAGCAAAATAAATGCTGAGTACATGGTGGTCGTACTTGACCGACTTTCACATCATACTCATTTTTACCCAATTAATACATGAGGCAAGAGTAAAACTGAAGCAAATAAAGGCAAATGTCTTCCAGATGTATTTTTAAGAGGGGCAAAAGAGATCAGAAAAGAATGAATGTATAAAGGAAGAATAAATTAATGAGCCGACATAAATATATGCTGACAACAACTGACGAAAGGAGAGAAATATGCTGCCTACCCCTTATTTCTGTGGCGGAATGCTAACATCAGACCCGTTCTCCCACAGCTCACGTGTGGCACCGTGGGTAGCCATTCGTACCATTTGAATAGATGTATTTTCCCGCACCTACTGGGTGAGAGTCTGATGTACTCACTCTTGGCCTCGGATTTCTGAGGAGACTCTTCTGGTACTGGTTATGCAAATGCTAACGGAATGGAAAGAGCAGGATCCGGGCCTTCTGCTGCGCTGGATGCAGAGCACATTCCGCAGAGTGCGAGAGGAAGAGAGGGCATTCGCAGGATTCCCTCTTCCCGTGTGAGAACGAGGAGGACAATAAAAATGGTAATTTTCTCATTCGCATTCACTGTAACTCTTCTTCATTTTTTTTTCTTACTTGACTTTTCATTGTGAGAGGTTTTCAAACCATGGGAAGTCACTTGGAAAATAAATAGGAAGATTGTTTTCTCGGTTGGAATGGAAGCCAACTGGAGCGCAGGAGAAATGAAGCTGTGTTTCCCACACATTCCCAAAGTGACAGAGACCTAGACGGAAAGAGTAGTCTCTTGGGCTCTCAGATATGAAACTTACTCCCCAACGGGGTAAGATTTAGAGAGGAAAACAGGTAGATCTTATTTGTGCATGAAATCCAAAGCTTTTTAAAATATGCCCAGAGTCTACTTTGACGGTGAATGTACCTTATCAATTCAATAAGCACATAGAGTCCGAAAGGCTGTGCGGAAAACATATTTAGTAATATTCTCAAGTGAATGGGGGGAATTCTTGCTTTCTAATTGATGTATCAGAGGGCACGAACCTGTGTGATACTGTACAAACACAGTCACAGACAAATCCAGTGTTAAGACACATCTATGTTCACATCTAAGGACTATTTGACTTAAGAATGTATTCGTTCATTTAGCAAGTATTTTTCGAGGAGCACTCTGAGCATCAGGCACTGTCCTTGTCCCTGGGGGGATTGCAGTGAAAAAAGGCAGACCAGTTTCTGCTCTCGTGGGCTGTCCATTGTACAGGTGCTGTTGAAAACCAAGCTCTGTGCTTCAGAGCCCAAATATAACACAAACACAGAGTTTGGGATAAGGGGGAACAATAACCAGACAAAGGAGGCTGCAGCAGGCTCTGGCCTTCAAAAACTGCAAGCACCCCTCTCAACCAAGAAGAGGCTGGGGAGTTTTATAGGGAGACACAAGATCTAGCCAGTTTTGACAGGTATTCTGTATGCTACCAGCCTCCTTAGTCCAGTTAGTTGTTTTCATGGTGGTACTGGGTTCCTAAAACAAAAGGCTAAGAAGAGGGATGAGGGGAGCTTTGCAAAAGAGAAGAAAAAGGTTACTTTATTTTTTATTATTTTTTTTCAGTGTATTAGGACCTGTTTGCTTATGTATGGATTTATTTATTTATTATTTAAATCAAAGTTAGTTAACATATAGTAGGGGCACCTGGGTGACTAAGTCAGTTGAGCATCTGACTTCAGCTCAGATCATGATCTCACAGTTCGTGAGTTGAAGCCCTGCATCAGCTCTGTGCTGACAGCTCAGAGCCTGAAGTCTGCTTGGGATTTGTCTCTTTTCTCTCTGCCCCTCCCCCACTCACACTCACTCTGTCTCTCAAAAATCAATAAACGTTAAAAATTTTTTAAAAAAAAATGTTAACATATAGTGTAATAATGATCTCAGGAGTGAAATTCAGTGATTCATCACTTACATAAAATCAAGCTCTGCTGAAGCATTAGTGCAGCCATTTTGATTTTTGTTTAACTCTATACTTTTAAGTGGTTTCAGGGGGAGACAGACATTAAGCAAGTAGACAAGGTTATTTTAGCTGGTGACAAGTCCTAGAAGGTAACTGTGACAGTGATGGGGGAGCAATGTTAGATAAGGCCATCTTATTCAACACTCTCGGAAAAATTTTTTTGAAAGCTTATGATAAAACACAAATGAAAAAAAAGTTTTTCAACTGAGAAGACTTAAAAGACCTTACTGTAGGGGCGTTCCTGGATGGCTCGGTTGGTTAAGCGTCCCACTCTTTTTTTTTTTAAATTATTTTTAATGTTTACTTATTTTTTGAGACAGAGAGAGACAGAGCATGAGCGGGGGAGGGGCAGAGAGTGAAAGAGACACAGAATCTGAAGCAGGCTTCAGACTCTGAGCTGTCAGCACAGAGCCTGACGTGGTGCTCGAACTCTAGGACTGTGAGATCATGACCTGAGGTGAAGTCGGACGCTCAACCAACTGAGCCACTCAGGCGCCCCAAGCATCCCACTCTTGATTTAGGTTCAGGTCATGATCTCATGGTTTGTGGATTCGAGGCCCTTACGTATCAGGTGCTGTGCTGACATCGAGGAGTCGGCTTGGGATCCTCTCTCTCCTTTTCTCTCAGCCCCTCCCTCCCTGCCTCTCTCTCTCTCAAAACAAATACACTTGAAAAAAATTAAAGGAGAAGTCATAAATTAAAAAAAAAAAAAGACCTTCACCGTAATTTATACATAAGGAAGGAAAAGCACGAGACCAGTTCGTTCGCTGGGCTGGGCTCTGAGCTTGTGACTGTTATGCTGAGGCTGAGCTAACCTGCCAAGATGTCTTTGAGTCCTTGAAGAGGGGCCAAATAGTGAATGGGCTTTGCAGAAATAAGGGTATTACATCACTGTGTCAGGTTTTATCACTAACTCTCCTTATGTCTGTAGACATGGGTTACTGAATCCTGCCATGAAAGAAAAATTTGCAACAATAATGCAGCTTAATAATCCCTTCGGTGGGATCTCAGCCTTTACACAGGATTTATTGAGCAACGACTTGTGGCACTTTATGCTATGAGCATAGTACAACGTACAGAGCTGTACAAAGGATGACGGTAACACCTAAGTGACCCAGAATTTCTGGGAACTGGGACGTCGGGATCATGGAAATTTCTGGTTAGGAACTAGTACTCATTCCTGGCTCATCATCCATGTGAGAACAACCCTCTTGTTCTTAGTCTGTTACTGTTACTTATTAAGGCTTTTGTAAAATTTGCTGGATCTTGAGAGACAATTCATATATTTCTAATAAGTGGGGCAGACATTATTGGTGGGCCACCCTACAGCCCCCTTCTCCTCTTCTCTGCTAATAGAGGTGACTTTATGTCCAGCCCCAGGGACTGAATTGTAATTGGTTATAGTAATTCGATTCTCCTTTGCCAGTGATTGCTCTAGGGTGAGGCATGTGGCCCAATTCTGGCGAATGAAACACAAGGTGACACTTAATGTAGGGTTTGCAGGGATAGTGGAGGGGGAAGGGGGAGGTTTTCCTGCCAGACAAGAAACAGACCTGAGGACCTGAGGAGGGACTCTGCTGTTGGGTGAAGTTGAGAAGCTGCTGTGTGAGGACCCGATACTTGGAGTTGCTGCAGTCTTTTTGTGAGCTTGAGGAAACATTATTGACATGGGCGTGTGGGGGGAGTGTCAGAGACGTTGAACGGTTGAGTTAACCCTGCAATCTAACTTCGGTCTTCTTATGAAAAATTAGGCCCTATTTCTTTAATCCAGTTGTAGTCAGGTATTCTGATTTTGCAACCAAAAGCATCCGAATTGATAGAGCAGTTAAGGGTGTGGGCTTTGAAATCAGATCCTTACTCATACTTATGTTTGAGTTCCAGATTCCCCCCCGAATAGGCTTTTGGACATGGTGCGTAAGTTAGCGAGTCTTTCTGTGCCTTAGTTTCTTTATCTTTAAAAATGGGAGTAATAAAATAATAGTAATAATAATGAAGACTTAATTAGATGATGCATACAGATGGATAGTACACAGTAACTATTCAACAAATGGTAGCTATCAGGATTATCCTTTCCTCTGTGTTAAATCATCAAAGAAATGGGGCGCCTAGGTGGCTCAGTCAGTTAAGCGTCCGACTTCAGCTCAGGTCATGATCTTGTAGCTTGTGAGTTCGAGTCCAGCGTCGGGCTCTCTGCTGACAGCTTGGAGCCAGGAACTTGCTTCAGATTCTGTGTCCCTCTCTCTCCACCCCTCCCCTACTCACACTCTGTATCTCTCTCCTTCAAAAATAAATAAACATTAAAAAAAATTTTTTTTAAATCATCAGAGAAAGCCTAAGCACCGGGTGACGGTTGGGAACGGTGCCAGCCAGGGGAGCTGCTGGGAGTGAGGGCACAGCAGTGGCACCTGGAAGGGGGAGCGGTGAGCACCTTGATTCCTTCCCAGAGCCTTAAGCTCATCACCCTACTTGGTCATCCTGAAGTTACAACCGTAGAAAGTGAGGGTCAGGTCACACAGGTCCTATTTGGCCAGCAGATGGTTTTGTTGGCACAAAGAGTGGTTTTAAAAGTCGAATTACCTGGGGCACCTGGATGGCTCAGTCCATTAAGTGTACAACTCATGATTTGGGCTCAGGTCTTAAATTAATGTTTTTTTATTTATTTTTGAGAGACATAGAGACAGAGCATGAGTCAGGGAGGGGCAGAGAGAGAGGGAGATACAGAATCGGAAGCAGGCTCCAGGCTCTGAGCCATCAGCACAGAGCCCGACGCGGGGCTCGAACCCACAGACCGTGAGATCACGACCTGAGCCGAAGTCGGCCGCTTAACCGACTGAGCCACCCAGGCGCCCCTGGGCTCAGGTCTTGATCTAGCGGATTGTGAGATGGAGCCCCATGTCAGGCTCTGCACTGCCAGCACAGAGCCTGCTTGGAATTCTCTCTCTCTCTCTGTCCCTCCCCTGCTCTCTCTCTCAAAAGAAATTGATAAACTTAAAAAAAAAAAACATTAAAAAAAAGTTGAATTACTTGTTACCATTTAAAAAGGGAACATTCTGGGATGCCCGGGTGGCTCAGCTGGTTAAGTGTCTGACTCTCGATTTTGGCATAGCTCATGATCTCATGGTTTGTGAGTTCGAGTTGGCTCTGTGCTGGCAGTGTAGAGCCTGCTTGGAGTTCTCTGTCTCCCTCTCTCTCTCTGCCCCTCCCCTGCTCACCATCTCTCTTTCTCTCAAATAAATAAATAAATAAATAAACATTTTTTAAGAAGGGAACATTCCATGTAAAATCTAGATCTATCTCTGATCTTGTAATATAAGAAAAGAAAACCACTCTTTGCTTCATCCACTCCTAGTCAGTTATTCTTATTCTGTAATTAGAAGCATTCAAACACACACAGGCATGAGCCCGGAGGTCAGACATAACTGGCCTTTGGAGAGGGCGGTGTGGGCGCCTGGGTTTTCTCCCAGCCGAGGGACTCCTGGTCATCCCTTCCCTGCACTTGGATGTCTCTAGCAAGGAAGGCTGTGGAGGCCTGACTTACCCTCCACAGGGGGGTGAAGGAAGAACCCTGCTCCTCTATCATGGGAGCCAACTCAAGTTGGGGGATGAGCATGCTTCCCCATCCATATTTTTGGTGCTTGGCCAAAAAGACTTTTAGCTCATCAAACCTGCAAATACAATGGACTAGATTTTGCCTTGTTAAAGATCCAGATCGTGTGTGTGTGTGTGTGTGTGTGGAGAGAGAGAGAGAGAGAGAGTACGGGTATGTACACAAATGAGGCCCGCACGTAGTGCAGTGGCTACGGGCATGTGCTCTGCTACCGAGCCTCCAATACGCAAATTTGGCTCCAACACGGACTGAACTCGGACAAGTCGCTTAAGCTCCACACCTCTGTTTCCTTATCTTTAAGATGGGCTTCTTAAGAATCCAGCTCATAGGACTGTGAGGATTAAAGAAGGTGCAGCATGTACAACGCCTAGCACGGGCGAGCAGGAAATGCTGGCTTACGAGGCTTATTCCTCTAAGAGTAAGGATGCCCTCCCTGGCACGATCAGGCCTAGGGGAGTCTACATTGTTCCCGCCCAAAGGAAGAAACAATTTAACTCTTCTCTACTAAGGAAAAATAATCTCCAGGCTTCTGTGACCTGAATTGAAGGAGCAGCATTCAGGCAGAAAGCCCAAGAAGTTTCTAATTCCCTCTTCTTGTAAGCTTCTTTCCATTTTTATGGAGGCAAAAAAAGTCAAGGAGCAAGAGGCATGCCAGCTGTTGCATGATTGTGCAGAATTCTGCTCCTTCCAGCAGAGGCCTCCTGTGCACGGGAAATGAGGCTGCCAGCGGCCGAGGGGACAGCGTGGGCCAGGGCCCTGGTTTCCAGGAGGCTTCGCCTGAAGAAGGCAGGGAGGAGGCCCTGGGGAAGAGCTCACGGGGGCCTCGTAATGCTGGATGCCAGTGTCCCCTCACCCCCAACGGTCTTTCTTCAAGTAAAGAAAGTGACGGAGAGGGTAGGTGGAGGGAGAAAGGAGAGGAGAGAAAGAGAGACAAAAAGGGGGAGAGAGAAAGAGACAGGGAGAGAAAGAGGGAGAGAGAAAGGGTGGGAGAAGCAGGGAGAAAGGCAGAGAGAGAAGGGAGGGAGGGAGGAAAAAAAGGAAAGATGGAAGGGAGGGAGGGTGGAGGGATAATGATTTTTAATCCTAATTTAATTACTGCGGGTGGATGAAAACTTGGCACAAAGCCTCCAGAAGAGGTGCCGGATGAGGGAGAAGTCAGACGAGCGGTTAGAAAGCGCTGTCAGGGGGAGCAGCGGGGAGGGCCGGAAACCGAATTCCGGCGTCATCCGAAGGGAGGCAGGAACCTTCTGGTGCGGCAGAGGGAGTGCTGGAGACGGGCTGATGGGGAGGCCGTGTGGCCACGTGGGTGACTCGCGGCCCACACATTCCTTCTTGAGGCTTTAAATCTGGGTTGCTTTGCCTTTCAGATCTAAAATGGTCCCCGCCTCGTGTAAGTGTGCATATGTCGGTCGTCACTCAAGAGGTGCCGTGGGGGTAAGAAGTCAGCGCCAAAGGGCGGCTTCGCCCTTCCCAGATCAAAACCGGGGTGGGGGGAGAAGGCCGCGAAGGACTGCTGGTTTCCGGGAGCGGGAGCATTTCCGTGCCGCCCTGCCCCCTGCTGGGGAGGTCCCGTCCCGTGTCCGGGGCCGTGGTCTCCGGGGACTTTGGGGAGCAGCTTGACGGGGCTGGGCTCTCTGGTCCCGGGGGCCAGGCCGCGCTTCGGCGGCGGGGCGGGATTCCAGACTAACACGGGGGCCTCAGGGGAGGCCCCGCCTGGCGGAGAGGGAGGGCAGAAGGAGGGGGGAGCACCGGCAGAACCGGGCAGAGTGTGGAGGACCCAGAGGAACGGCGGTGCGAGGGACCGGAAGGAAGGCCGGGGGTAGGACACCGGCCTGAGCGCGTGCCCCCGCGGGGGACCTGCTCGCGGGGACTAGCGCAGGGCGCCGCGTGCCCGCTGCTCCGCCAGCCTTCGGCGCCTGCTCTCGGCAGCTTCGCCTTCCCTCTCCTGGGCCCGGCTGCGTGACCTTCCCCTTTGGAGCGGCTGCGCGTTCTGTGACGGGCTGCCGAGCCCGGCCGAGGAGTGCCCTGCGAGCAATGAAGGCCTGAAGGCCGAGTCCGGCTCCCGCTGTTTCCGCTAGGCCGGGAACCTCCACTCCAGGTACCTCGAGGGCTTTGTCGTGTTGCGGAAAAAATGGGCGGGAATTAAAACCCCTCCCTGTTCACTTCTCAGGCTGTTAGGAACATAAATATTTGAAAATACTTTGTAAACGAAAGTTTTAAGCTTTTGTATTTTGATTTTTTTTTCAAACCTACAAAAGGAAATTTATTTCAAAAGCAGAAGAGAAGATTTACCTTGGAACACAGTGAGGAAAGGACGTCCTGCGAAAGAAAAAAAAAAAAGCCTGTAATATGAAGTTTCTTATTTGAATTCTTTTTTTTTAATTAAAATATTTTTTAACGTTTATTCATTTTTGAGAGACAGAGTGAGAGCAGGGAGAGAGGGAGGGATACACGGAATCTGAAGCAGGCTCCAGGCTCTGAGCGGTCAGCACAGAGCCCGACAGGGGGCTTGGACTCACAAACCCTGAGATCATGACCTGAGTTGAAGTCGGATGCTTAACTGACTGAGCCACCCAGGCGCCCCTCTTATTTGAATTTCTGAAACAAGATAACTTGTTGCCTGAGGGAACGGGGAACTGCACAACAGGCTTGATATGAAAGAAACCTTTTCTTGTCAGAGCACAGTCCTCGCGGCCTGGTTGTCTAGTCGCCAGCATCAACTCATAACCTGCCCTGATCCTGTACAACCCTTCGTGGGCCTGGAGGTTTCATCTGACCGACCTCAGCACCAGCCTGCCTCCTGGGCCCCCAAGAAGGAACTCCAGGGGAACGGGTTTCCAGAATTGTTTTATTTGCTCTTCTTGCGGCCTGGAGAGAATATTCTTTCCCTAAGAATCCACTCCTCTTCTTTCCCATTCGTCTGAGATTGGGAATCAAGGGCTTGACAGTTAAGGAGGATAAAATTGCGTCTCTCCTTTGGGAGGATCCCAAGGGCCACGGCTCCTTGCTGCCCCTTAATCTTGGCATCAATAGGTCCACAGTCTTTCGTGTGGCTTTTTTTTTTTTTTTTAACGTTTATTTATTTTTGAGACACAGAGACAGAGCATGAGCGGGGGAGGGGCAGAGAGAGAGGGAGACACAGAATGTGAAGCAGGCTCCAGGCTCTGAGCTGTCAGCACAGAGCCTGACATAGGGCTCGAACTCACAGACCGCGAGACCATGACCCGTGCCGAAGTCGGCCGGCCAACCGACTGAGCCACCCAGGCGCCCCTCTTGTGTGGTTTTTAAGGAACTACAGACCACAGGGGGTGGAGAGCAGGCTTCTCCTTGAGTCAGTGCAAGAGCATTAAGACTTGGCTCAACCTTTCCCCCATCCTGCCGGGTCTAATACCCGTGATCCTCTCTGAGAATTTCCTGAAGAGAAGCTTACAGTGCATCTTCAATTCTTAATCCTGGGAAATGGTTTCACTTTTGGTGATGGCCTTTGACCATGATTTCGGGGACTTTCCGAGTGAGTGAGTGTTTGCATACACATTGGAATTAGAAAGAACCTCCAGGTTCAGGCTCCTCCGTCGGTTACCTAAAGAACTTTGATCTGTGCCAGACACCGGAATCCGTTCACCCAAATCAACCCCCTCCTAATATTGGGAGCAAAAGTTGATCACCCTATAGCTTCCTTGCTCTTAGCACGGCCACGAGACTGGTCCATTCAAAACTCCCATTTAGGGGCGCCAGGGTGGTTCAGTTGGTTAAGCTTCTGACTCTTGATTTTGGCTCAGGGTTCGTGAGTTTAAGCCCCGTGCTGGGCTCTGAACTGGCAGTACAGAGCCTGCTTGGGAATCTCTGTCTCCCTTTCCCTCTGCCCCTCCATTGCTAACGAAGTCTCTCTCTCTCTCTCTCTCTCTTTCAAAAATAAATAAACATAAAAAAACCAACCAAACAAACAAAATCTCCCCCAAACTTCCATTCAAAACTCCCACGTGTACTCCTCCACACTCTTTTCCCCTTCCAGCTGTCTGGGACCATCACTCCCCAGTAAGACCCTGGGAGCCACAGGCTGGAGGAAGAGTGACTGTCCGCCAGGATCATGACAAAGTAGAAGGAAGACCCCCTACCCACCCCTGTCCCTGCTGCAAGCGTGGCTATTAAACTACCTTACTGGAATTGGGAGATCTTGCTTAGACACTTTATGTGTGCCTTAGTTTACTCATCTGTAAAATAGAAACAAAATGTTTACTTCACAGGGTTTTTAAACAAGTAGTATGAGCTGATGAATGATGGCCACCCATTGTAGTGCTTGACATATAATAGATGCTCACAAAATCTTTGTTGACTACATATCTTCATTCCTGGAGGATAGTTGTGATATTTCAACGAAATTATCATTTTGGAAAGAGATATCAAGATGGAAAAGCTAGTTGATGGGAATGAAAAAATATTTCAGCCCCTTCCTCCATTTTAAGAGGCTTGGACAATCTGAGGAACTAGTCATTGGTCCAGAGGAATGGAAGCAGCCTATTCTAGATAGGGAATCTGTAATAATGGAGGATGACATCTGCTTAATTTCAAGCCTCTTTTTAGCGTCTTTCCCAACCAATGGACAAGAATTTACCGTCTCTGGGACTGGTGTTTAAATGAAGCAGCAGGCTAGGGGCACCTGGGTGCCTCATTTGTGTGTCTGACTTCAGCTCAGGTCATGAGCTCATGGTTCGTGCGTTCAAGCCCCATGTTGGGCTCTGTGCTGACAGTTCAGAGCCTGGAACCTGCCTCAGGTTCTGTGTCTCCCTCTCTCTCTGCCCCTCCCCCACTCACACTCTGTCTGTCTCTCTCTCAAAATAAATAAACATTAAAAACATTGAAGCAGCAAGCTATAGTGAGGATCATAGACAGGAGATGCTTCTTATCATAGGTGTTTAAAAAGAGATGGCAACTTTGATAATTTACTTAGGTAATCTTTAAGATATTGCCCAGCTCTAAGTTCTGTGATTCTTAAGAAAATAAACAATATTTTATTTTATTTTTTAAAAGTTTTTTTTAATGTTTATTTTTATGAGAGAGAGAGACAGAGTGTGAGCAGGGGAGGGGCAGAGAGAGAGAGGGAGGCGCAGAATCCGAAGCAGGCTCCAGGCTCTGAGCTGTCAGCACAGAGCCCGATGCGGGACTTGAACCCATGAACCACGAGATCTTTAACTGAACTGAAGTCAGACACTGACTGAGCCACCCAGGAACTCAAAAATAGACATTAAAAAAAAAAATAATCTCTGTATCCAACGTGGGGCTCAAACTAACAACACTGAGGTCAAGAGTCCCATGCTCTACCGACTGAGCCACTGCCAAAATAGATAGCATTTTACTTTCTCTTGACTCCTGTGCCTCCCCAAGCCCATTACCTGGGGAAACACAATCAGAAAGAAAAATTTCCCCAAAAGCATAAAATAAGGAGAAAGAGATGCACCCAGTGACCTCCAGTCCATGAATAATTCATATTTCAGCATCTTACCCTGGTTTTAGAAGGAAAATCAAGTCAGATTACAATTTAAACAACATTTCCCTTTAGTGATATTCTGTGTTTTCATTGGGGTGCGTTATGACTCCATCATCCTTGTACAGAATTGAATGGATTTTTTCTTTCTCTTTTATTTTTATTATTATTTTTTAATGTTTATTTATTTTTGAGAGAGAGAGAGCATGAGTGGGGAGGGGCACAGACAGAGAGGGAGACAGAATCTGAAATAGGCTCCAGGCTCTGAGCTGTCAGTACAGAGCCGGACACGGGGTTTGAACTCAGGAACGGTGAGATCATGACCTGAGCCGAAGTCAGACACTTAACTGACTGAGCCACCCAGGCGCCCCTTCTTTCCCTTTTAAATATAACATTTTTCCTTCAGAGGACTTCAGACATGAAGAGTGACCTGAGGGGTCAGATAGACGTGGATTTGAATCCGGCGTAAATTGGTTAATATTCAGATTATCCGTTCCCTGACCATAAACTCGGGGTTAGGTATGTACCCCAGAGGGATGTCCTGATAATTCTCATCAGAAATAATTATTGCCAAAGGGATTGCACATAAATTCGCCTGGCTCCTTCCTTTCCTTTGTGTCACGAAGGCGCGTCTTGCTAAGACCCCCGGCCGGTTTGTGAGGCCACACCCCGTGGTGACCAGGAATGTCCACACCACGTCTAGCTACTGCAGAGGACTCAGGTGGGTCGTGAGATTGCCCGGCCTGCAAAAGTCGAGGTTATGCCTGCAGAGTGAAGATGACAAAGTTCTGAGAAAGCTATTTTTAAATGGCTTCCTGCTGAGAGACCAGCTTTCTGGAAAGGTTTATTTCCGGCCCATTGTAGCTCTCCACCTGATCTCCTGCATTCCTTCTGGTATTTATCTCCATCTGCTGGTACGATATGAGAGACACTCCTCCCTCAGAGGCACAGACGAGCATTGATAGGCTTTTTGCTCAAGCACCATGCAGGGGCTCAGGCCAGCACTGAGATCTGGGAGGAGAAAGAGGAAGTTTCTGGAACAGAGGAGAAACAGGGCTTCTTATTAAAGAAGGGGAATGTTATTTTTAGTCTCGGCATGAGTTGCTTTTAGTTGTTCCTCTTGGAGTCAGCTTCTCTTTAAAGTGACTTTCTGGTATGGGAGCTGTCAGGTTAGAGACCTGGAGAATGTAACGCTCCACACAGAGAACTTAAAACATCCACCATCATTTTACTCGTCAACCTGCCATTTGCTCAGGACTCAGCTGAGCGGCTTGTCTCTACTTGAGCAGCACGGGCTAAGGCAGCTTGAAGGTTAGTTGGGTGTGATGAATGGCTGGCAACTGGAATCATCTGGAGGCTTCCCTCCCTTCTATATCTGCTGATTGGTGCTGGCATTGGCTGTGACCTCGGTGAAAGCTGTTGGCCTCTCCATGTGGCCACCTGGTTCCCTCTGAGCATGGTCACTGGGTTCCAAGAGGGGGCCTGGGCAGAAGCTGCATTGCATTTTCTGACCTCACCTGGGAAGTCACTTAGCATCACTTCTAAACCGTATCGTAGGCCTCCATTGACAGGGAAGGAGTGTAGGCCCCTCCCCTCGGTGGGGGGAGTGTCAGCATTAATGTAAGACAGGACACCTGTGTCTGCCGTGAAGAATGACTGTCACCCACAGGGAGGAACGGGTAGAGGAAAGGAGGCATGGGCTTGTTGGTAAATTAAGAAGAGTAAGCTACTTTTTCTTTTGCTTTAAAGATACAACGTTCAAAAACTGGAAGAATGGACCGGAGCATGTGGAGAAATAGCAATGTAAGAGAAAACAGAAGTGGAATTGAAAAAATAGATTTCCTTTATTTGGGATACACGGTGACGTGAAGAATCCAAACTGGTTTCACACTAGACAACAAAGTCTTGCTTAGAAAGGCCTCCTTTATTTCAAGATTATTCACCCATGATTTCGAGTATTTCTGTGGTTTAATTTTTGATATATTTGGGTATCATTTTGATGAAAGGAGGGAACTCAGAGTTCAGATTGACTTCTTCCAAGTGATTAACCAGCTGGGACAGACACTTACTGTTTAACCATCTTTTCCTTATTGATTTGAAATTTATCACGTCCTAAATTCCTGTCTATCTTGGGGTCTACTTCTGGGCTCCATTATTTTAATCTGCTTTCATATCCTACACCCAGAGAATTCTCTAACCCACGAGCTCTGGAACTTGGCAGATCTGGACATAAACTCAGAAGCAGCTTAGCCACTGCTTACCTGAATTCTTGGGCCTCAGTGTCCTCTGTAAGTTGGGGATAATTCTCTATACCTGATTGGGTCATTTTCAGGATTGCAGGACTTCATGTGTTGTGCAAAAGGGGAGAGCATTAGCCCCCAGCCCTGTGCAGGCTGCGCTCTCTGGAAGCTAGCTCTGAGATGGATTCAAGAGCAGGGTGTTTATTTGGGGGTGCCCCAGGATCCCCGCCTGTGGCGGGGCAGGGGAAGAGGCAGTACTGGGCAGGGGAAGACCTGTGTTGTGACTTGGACCCGAACAACAGCCCAGCCAGAGAGAAGGGGTCTGGAGCACAGACAGCCCTTCAACACTGTCCTGGGTCGCCCAGTGTTTGCATGCATCAATGTTACTTGGGGCCATCAGGGAAATGAGTGTGACCTGGGCAAGGTGGCCGTCTGTAGCTGAGCAACCCCCAAAGGCACTGACAGGTTAGAGGCCTTTTGCTAAGTGTGTTCCCGGTGGCCGGGTGGACGTGTCCTTTGTTACAGAGGCTTGGCTGCCTGTCGCAGAGTTCACCACAGCGCCTCATTCAGATGCGTTTCCTTTCTCCTCTCCCTTATTTCCAAGTCTCTGAGTGAAGAGAAAGACTCTCACTTTAAAATACTCCTCTTTCGATAATTTATTTTTGTTGTTCATTTCTGGGTCGAAAACTTGACTCTAAAGGGGACTGTGAATGTGATAACCGGGCTGTGGAATGATCCCATGATTACAGGGAATCATCTCAGAAAAGCATTCCTGGAGATCAAACAAAATGAGGTCATCAATTTGCTTTTCCTTTTATTATAAAAGTAAAATAAAAAATAGCATTTATAAATCCAACATTTTTTCCTTTAAAGTATTTGATCTAAAAAACATATTTACAATAGCAAAATGCAGAAAAGGGGGAAAATACCATTTTCAGCACTGATTGTAACCATGTTTAAATATTGACATGTACATGTTCTTTTTTTCAAATCACATAGATAACCGCATTAGAAAAAGCCATAAGCCTTTTTTATTATACACCGTGTGACTCTCATTTAAAAATATTCCTTTTCTTAATCCTTAATCTGAACGCACGACTGTGCTGTGGAGGGCCAGAACTAACACCAGGTGCAGACGGGGACGCCTTTTCATGACGGCGGGAGCGCAGCAGAGGGACAGCAGCGGTGACCATGGAAAGCAGCCGGTAAAGCTCAAGAAGCGAACTCGCCCACAAGGCGGCGTCGGCCTGGCTCGCCTTGACCGCCGCAGCGGCGGGAAGTGGACCGGACTAACATTCACGGGAGAACCAAGACAGGAAGCCGCCTTCAAAAGGCCTGGAGTTGAATTCCGATTGAGTCAGGCAGGCTGGTGTCCTTTCCTCTGAGCACCGGGTGCCCTTCGCCTTCCTTCTTCTGGACAGTGTGGCGGAGCTGCAGAGCTTTGGTTTAGGCGGCGCGGGGCGCGGCCGGCGGGCTAGATCTTGCCCTCTATCGGTCCTTCCCGCCCGTACTCGCGGGGCGCTTTGTGGAGAGTCAGCAGGGAGCCGCCGCCGGTCAGGGACTCCGTAAAGCTGAGTTTGCGGAAGGAGGTCTCCACGCCGCTGTCGCAGATGCTGTCGTCGCGGGCCTCGTCTGGGGGAAGAAGCACAGATTCACTGGGGCGCGGCGGGGAAAAGGCAGAGCCTTCGCTCCCCCACGCCTTCGACTCCGGCCAGCCTCGGGGTTTGGCTCTAAAAGGCTCGCGGGCTGCTTCTGCCACTCGGCTCTGCAAGTCACCGCGCCTCCCCGCCCGCGCCGCCTGCTCGTGGCTACCTACTCGGTGTGGGGAGGGGGGAGAACCTTGAGAATATAAAAACTGTGAAGACGTCAAAATTAGTCAAGTGTTTTCACGTCTCTTTCTTACCATCATGTTCATCAGAATCCTTTCTGAGTTCTCCTAACTCACAGTGCACCTTTTTTTCTTAGAAATCAGGTGTATTTTTGCAACCGCTGCATTACCTATGTTATAGCTGGGAAAATTGCTGAACCTGGCAAAATAAATGGGTGACAGAAAGAGGAGCTAGAGATGAGACATCTCTCTGGGCCTCACGTGCTAGTAAATGCTAGACCGTCCAAAAAATTCTGGTATCAAAGAAAATAAGGTGATTATGATGAAAACGAGTCCGTGGTGAATAGGTCAAATTCTCCTTGTTAGGAAGTGTCTTTAGAGCTCTGCACAGTGTTGAGTTCTTCCCTATAGAGACGAAGCAATCAAAGAAACTGAACCAATCTTTATTGGGTTTCTTTAAAAATTTTTTTAAATGTTTATTTTTGAGAGAGAGAGAGACAGAGCACGAGCGGGGGAGGGGCAGAGAGAGAGGAAGACACAGAATCTGAAGTAGGCTCCAGGCTCTGAGCTGTCAGCACAGAGACTGACGTGGGGCTTGAACCCACAAACTGTGAGATCATGACCTGAGCCGAAGTCGGATGCTTAACTGACTGAGCCACCCAGGCGCCCTTCTTGATTGGGTTTCTATTATGCGTCAGGAAGTGTGAGGTATTTTAAAATTAACTACAAATCAGAGATCAAAGATATAGTATTTTCCAGGTGCCTGGGTGGCTCAGTTGGTAAACATCTAACTTCGGCTCAAGTCAAGATCTCATCGTTTGAGAATTCGAGTCCCACATTGGGTGAGATCGAACCTTGCTTAGGGTCAGCATGAGCCCGACTCAGGGTGAGGCCTACTTCTCTCTCTCTCTCCCTCTGCCCTTCATGGAATTCTTTCTCCCTCTCTCCCTCCTCTCTCGCTCACCTGTTGTGCCCCCCCTCAAAAACTAAAATAAAATAAAATAAAAATAAAATAAAATAAAAAAGATGTAAGTATTTTCCTGTTTCCTTGTGTAAAAGTGGCATCAAGTCAGGAGACAGGAGATATGGACTGTTTTGCTGGTGGTCATATTATTCCTTTCTAAAGTGCACAACATCTGTCTTTACTCTCCTAGGAAGGGCCCTGATAAGTGACATTCATGTTGAAACTGAAAGGCAAGAAGGAGCCACCAGGCGAGGATCTTCGTAGAGAAGGGAAAGGAGAAGGTTCGGGTCCTAAGCCTGGCTCAGACCTGTGAGCGGAACGGCTGGGGAGAAGGTTCAGGTCCTAAGGCTGGGCGGTGGGGCGTGAGGAAGGGCATGGGAAAGCATTTATAAGAGAGAATGGACAAAGGGACACTGCCTTTATTTATTTATTTTTGAGAGACAGAGTCAGAGTGTGAGCAAGGCTGGGGCAGAGAGAGAGGGAGACACAGAAGCAGGACCCAGGCTCTGAGCTGTCAGAGCCCGATGCCAGGCTCGAACCGACAAGCTGTGAGATCATGACCTGAGCCGAAGTCGTTTGCTGAACCGACTGAGCCACCCGGGCGCCCTAGGGACACTGCTTTTATTACTTACTGCTCTATCTTCAAAGCCTCAAACAGTGCTCGGCACTCAGGATGCACTCAGTAAAGGTTTGGTGAATGGATGAATGAACTGGAAGGTATACACTGGGAGTGACATAAGAGCAACTGATTTTTTTTTTCTTTAAAAAAATGTTTATTTTGTCAGAGAGAATGAGAGCAAGCGAGTGGGGAAGGGGCAGAGAAAGAGAGAGAGGGAGAGAATCCCAAGCGCAGAGCTTTACGGGGGGGCTTGATGACCTAAGCAGAGATCAAGAGTTGGACATTCAACTGCCTGAGCTGGCCAGGTGCCCCTCGCCTTTTTTTCTTAATAGCACTAATTTTATTTTATTTTATTTTAATTTTTTTTTAACATTTTTATTTTATTTTTGAGAGACATAGAGACAGAGCATGAGCAAGGGAAGGGCAGAGAGAGAGGGAGATACAGAATCTGAAGTGGGTTCCAGGCTCTGAGCGGTCAGCACAGAGCCCGACGCGGGGCTCGAACTCACAGACCGTGAGATCATGACCTGAGCTGAAGTCGGCTGCTTAACCGACTGAGCTACCCAGGCGCCCCTTAATAGCACTAATTTTAAACAAGTATCTCACTACCTGTTGTGTTGAGAGTGGACTGAGGGAGGGGGACAGACTGGAAGCAGGAGACTGATTAGGAGCTGCTGAAGGAAAGTGAGGCAAGAAATGAGCGTGGGTGGACAAGGGCGTTTGTCCCCGAGGAAGGACTGGGCAGCATGTGAGGTGATTTCGAGCAGCAGCTGTCTGTGGGCCAAGTCTCAGATTGCTGTCCAAACCTCCTGGAGGATGGCAGTGCTTCTGCCTGACATGGCCAGCTGTTCATCTTTCAAAGATGAGCAAATTCTAGTTGCTGGTGGGTTCTCGGTGGTGTGTGAGCCGAGGACACTGGGTGAGTCAGGAGAGGGAAGGGGTGTGGGGGTCCGGACAGAAAGTGCGGAGTGGTTGCCGAGAGAGTACAAGAACACATTTACAGGGAAACAAAGGGTTTTTGGGCTGTGTTGGGAGTCCGTTATGTTATGTGTCCCAGTTGGGTGACAGAGGGGTGGGTACGGGTCACTGCAAAGGAGGTGAAGGGAGAAAGTGAAGCCACTGCAGGGGTGGCAGTGAGGTGCTAGGGTGCTGTGGTGGGAACTGGGGCCAGTCCTGGCTCTGTAAGCCTTGCTTTGTGTGTTTCTCTTTTTTACATTTTTTCTTAAAATTTTAATTTATTTATTATTTTAAGAGAGACAGAGAGCACGAGCAGGGAAGGGGCAGAGAGACAGAGAGAGAGAGAGAGAGAGAGAAAGACAGAATCCCAAGCAGGCTTTGCACTGCCAGAGCAGAGCCCGACATGGGGCTCGACCCCACAAACTGTAAGATGATGACCTGAGCTGAAATCAAGAGTCAGACGCTTAATGGACTGAGTCACCCAGGCGCCCTCTCTGTCTTTTAAATTTCAGAAGTGAGAGAAACACTATTTGCCTTAACCAGCCACATCATGTTGTTTTCAGTATTTATTAGGAATCGAAGTGACTCACAGATTAATGTGACTGTTCCTGGGGACAGCCCCCCACCTGACTGGTAGCAGCAGGAGAGGGGCAGAGGGTAGAACACGTGAGCTGCAGGGAGGAAGACAGACACACTGGACCAAGCACTCAGGGGACAATGGCGGGGAGGACAGCCGTATCCCGAGACACTCCAGCCTGGGGAGCAGGAGACTATCAGCTGCCTGGCCTGTCATTTCCTTACCTACTGGTGGCCTCGTGGAGGCAGGTGAGAGGGTCAGCGAGAGGGTGTGAGAGGTGGTCTTCCCTGGGCTGGGGGCTGCAGTTCCCTGGGTGCAGAAGGCGGCCTGGATCACTTCGATTGCTTCGGTATAGCCCATCTGTCTCAGGGCCTCCACCAGCTCTTTTATTGTCCCCCCAGAGACCTGCGAGGAAGAAATGAAGAGTGTTATGGTGCCAGGAGCAAGCGAGCCGGCTGTCGGCACGACACACGTGCCCTGCCCCTCCGCGCCCAAGAGGGCCTGGCGGCCTTGGAGGGGTCGCAGCGAAGACGGAGAAGGAGACACACGGTCTTTACATGGAGTTTCCTTTTGCAGCTCAGAGACCACTCAGGAAATCACAGAGAAGCAGCTTCCAGTAAGCACAGGGGACAGAGAGGGAGAGAAGCGCTGAGGCAGCGAAACTCTACCTGCAGCGGAGGTCACGCCGTATCCCTGTTGGGGCTGAAGCTCTGAAAACCACCGAGAAACAAGAGCTGACAAGGAAATCTGCAGTAGAAAATGATTTCACCTCACAGAAACCTTCACCTCACAGGAAGCTGGCTCCATGTCCTGACACAGCGTGAAGGCATGTTCTCCGGGCCGGGAAGACAACGCACGTGAATCATGTCTATCAGGTTTGTTTGGAGGGGGTGGAGGGGAGGTCAAAATTCCCTCTAAGTAGGATTTTTGCAGGAAATCTCAAGGTATTTGAAAATAGGGAACACCTTAAGGTATCTGAAAACCGCCTTCTTACACAGGCAAGTTTCCACCCCTGGCCTGGGTCACCCTCTCAGGACATGAGCAATGAATGACTGATTTTCCTCCTCAGAGTTAAGGGAAGGGGGAGGGAACCAGGCCCAGGACAGCGATGTTAACAGAGGAGGGGCCCATAAAAATGTGAGGTGATGTGTTACCTCGTAGTTGTCCATGAGAGTTTTGGAAGGAGCGGGACTCAGCCGGAAGGCATTATTTAGTATCCCCAGACCTAATTTCTGTGCCAGGGTAGCCCAGTTTTTGTCTGGATCAGGGATTTCTAGCAACTTGTAGAGCTGCAACTTGGCATCTTCAGTCAGCTGTTTCATGTCTCCTGAAGAAATGAAGAAGAAACACGGCTGTCCTAAGCGACCAGAGTCACTCCGCAGGGACTGACCACGGCCACGTGGCTGCCCTCTAACGCCCGATGGGAGCAGTCAAGCTCCTCTCCTTGCAGTCGGCTGAAGCCCTGCCAGGTACCAGCACTGTGCGTGCTTTGGTAGACTACAACTGGATACTCCCCTTTGCGGAAGTCCAGGATCTTCTGCCTCTGAAGCAAGCCACTGTGCCTTTCACAGTCCAGCCTGGAGGATACTGGCTCTGCCTCGCCCCTTTAAATGACAGTGTGGAGAGGACACTGGTTAAGAGCTCACCTTGTGCGAGTAAGTCATCAGATGTAAACTCTGGCTCGTACGGTTTCCCATTTAATATATCAAACACCTGTTGGGAAGAACACCGTGAGGAAACATTACACATTAAAGGGACCAGGAGGGGAATCAGTTTCTTTGTGATCAAGAACTCACTGTGTCCTCCTTAGGAGGGCCTACTACCCCAAAGGTGGATGAATGGGAATGAGTCAACACCAGGACCCCCGAAGTGGTGACAATGCCCTTTGGGGAAAGAAAAGTCCGGGGGGCTGTGGAGCCAGGAGGCTGTGCTCTCCAGGAGTCTCTGAGGTGGGCAGGAAGACCCAAGCCAACCTTGCAGGGAGCCAGGGCCGAGGTCCTTCCGAGGGACAGACACTGTCCAGGCCACCAAATCAGCCATGTGCTGGCACGTGACGTTTTCCTGAGAGCCAGGGTGAGGGCTGAGCTTGCTCAGAGCCGTGAAGCTGGGTCTCTTCCCTGCCCCTCCTCCCTTGTGAAAGGCTTATGAGAATGAATTTAATAAACCTGCTCAAACAGGTATAGTAATGCTCACAAGGCTTGATGTTCTCTTTCCAGAACCATCTACATTTTAAATTGAGGGGACAGAAAAATCTTAGGTTGAAAGGAAAAATAAATTCCATAGCTACGGAGACCCTTCTGTGTTCTCCGCAGTCACTTTGTGCACACTGACTTCGGCATGGACAACACGGGGTCACTGACGTGGGTTATCTTTCTGTGTTCTGTGGTGAGGCTTCGGGGAAAGCCAGGTGCTCAACATAAAAGGGGAACCGTGTGGTCTCTGCCAGGGTCACTCAACTCAACACCATGGGCTGTGAAGAGGCGAATGAGTAGTTTTTGGATGTGGAGCAGCGCTTGCCCCTAAGAAAGTCGATTTTGTTGTGTTGGAGATCAACACAGGTTGGAGACCAGCCTCTCTCTGGCTCTTCCCCCCGGGGCAGTAAAGACCTACCGACTATTTGCGCCTTCAGATCTCGGGTCACTGGAGTTGGGAGGAAGAGTTTGAGTCTATTTACTATGTTTCTATTTATTAAAGTCCTCAGAAGACTCCCCGGCTTCTTTTTATGTAAAGGAGTCACCTACCAAAGTTCTAAGCAAACCAGAAGAGCTGTCGTAGCTTCAGAAACGGAGCTGGGAGCAATTCTGGTGTGAGCTCAGAACGGGAAGCTCTTACGTGAACTACGTGTTTTCTCTTGCAGAACTCTCTCTCACAAGTGAACTCTGATCTGATTAGGCATATGCTCTTACACTCATAACTCCGCTGACCTAGATCTTTCATGGATAGGCTTTTCAAGATAAATATGTCTCTTGACAAGCAGACTTTCTTAAAAATTAAAGGCATGTGCTCCGGGGAATAAAGACCCAGGAAGACCATCTGTTCTTATGTTCCTGAATCATTAGCTCCCTCCCGAGCTGCCATCGAACAGTCTGGAGCCCCACTCACCTGCCAGTTGGTGGCCATATCGAGAGGTGTGGTTCCAGGCACGACTCCTTCATCCTCTCCATCTTTTTCCCAAGAGTCATCTAGGTCATAGAGAGGCTCAAAGTTCTCCACGAGGGGATCTGCACCTGTGAAGTCAAGTTGCACGGCATTAGGTAAACCCACATCCTGTCGACTCTGCACTGCCTGCAGAGCTCCCAGAGGCAATTACCTGGATAAGTTTTATTTTTATATTTTATTTTTATTTTTTAAATATTTATTTTTGAGAGAGAAAGAGAACAAGTGAGAGAGAGAGAGAGAGAGAAGGGAGGGGCAGAGAGAGAGAGAGGGAGACACAGAATCCGAAGCAGGTTCCAGGCTCTGAGCTGTCAGCACAGAGCCCGACATGGGCCTTGAACTCACGAACCTCGAGATCAAGACCTGAGCTGAGTTGGATGCTCACCAAATGAGCCCCCCAGACGCCCCCACCTGGATAACTTTTAATCCATAACACATGTTTCAACTGAAACAGAGAGCTTCTTTTAAATTCTAATTTATTTTGACTGTAAATACGTCTGAAGATCCCCTATATAGCCAAGGACATTTTCAACAACAAAGACGTGGAATACTCTGACCCTCACATTTAAGTCTCTAGGACGGCTTTCAACCGAAAGATGCACCTTTAGTCTGAGGGGTAATAGCAGCAGTTTATAACTGGGGCACACCCAGGATTAAGGGCCTAATTTTCTGCTCAGGTTTGTGCCCGCCACTGCACACTTTTCACTCCATTCTCCCACTTGTTCAAAAGAGCAAAGAAATTTGCCGTAGACGGACACATGCTCAGTTTTCTTCCCGGGTACAGCACTGCCAGGGTCCCCATCCTTAAACAAACAGACAGATGCCGCGAAAACCTTCCCTTAGGATGTACAGTTATTGAAAATTTTAGGGCTGATCTTGGAAAAATCTAGTCTGCTTCTTAACGTGTGGCAAGAAAACACTGAAAGTCACTCAGAGATAGAGCTGGAGTTACTTCTTGAAGGCTTGGAGACTTTTTTTTATGAGACTGTTCCGTCTGATGTCTAACAAACAGGAGTAAGTTCAGGACACCCAGAACACCCTTCTGGAAAGAACTTGTTTTTCTCTTGCCGGGAGAACGGTAGTTTTGTGCCAGCTTCAATAATAGGAGAGGGCCTAGTGAGGGTCAGAGAAGGATCTTCACGCTGTTAGTTCATTCTCCCACGCCTGGGCTGCTCTTGAAGGCAGGGAGTGCCGCCTGCCCATGGAGACAGTGGAGGAACTAAGAAGAACAACGCAGGGGCTGAGAAGGCTGGAGGGGCTGAGCCGTATCTGCTCCTTAAGTGGCCTTCTTCAGGACTCTGAGCTCAGGACTAGGATCCTCATCTGAGTTCCTTCATTTATACAGTGGAGAAATCATTACTTGCTACTCCTTTCATGGAATACTGAGAATTCAAGGGACAGCATTTTTGAAAGGGTTATAGCTTCTTGTCTGAAGGCATTTCTTTCTTTTTTTAAAATTTTTTTTAACATTTATTTATTTTTGAGAGACATAGAGTGAGCAAGGGAAGGGCAGAGAGAGAGGGAGATACAGAATCTGAAGCAGGCTCCAGGCTCTGATGAGCCGTCAGCACAGAGCCCAATGTGGGGCTCGAACTCACAGACTGTGAGATCATGACCTGAGCTGAAGTCGGCCGCTTAACCGACTGAGCCACCTAACCACCCCTGAAGGCATTTCTTAATTATAATGGGTGACTACCCAAACTATGCATACATAACTGCAAGCAAAGTGTCTTGCTCAAGAGAAAGTTCAACCTGACAAAGGCTAAGAGGCTATTGTTTCTCTGGACAGGATCTTGTTTACTAGAAAAATGTGAGCGTCCCAAAGAAAAAGTCTGTACATCTTCCTGGACTCAATTTTTAAAGAAGGTCCTTAACTCACTCTGTTTTCTTAAATTTATGAAGCATTTACTTTCCAAAAAAAGTTTTAATAATCTCTAAAGTAAATCAGATATGTCGGGGAAAGTCTGAGATACCAATTCCATTAAACATTTGTTGAGGTTCTAAGTATACAAGACAAGAGAGATTCCAGGGTGAGCAGCAATAATTTTCTAGACTTCACAGGACTAGAGAAGTGAACGGAATAACACCTGAAAATCCTTGAGCAAAGCAGGAGAGAGAAACAGCAGAGAGAATAAGAGTCAGGAAGTTCAGATGGATGAGGTGTGATTCACAGGTGTGCCACGTACTGGGACCTGGGGACTGAGAGCCACAGGTCTCTCCAGTCTGTTTGCTTGACTGTGAGATGGCAAAGCTAATAACGGTCCTTACTCCAAAAGGTTCCTGCAGATTAAATGAGACCATGCGTGTGACATGCCTGATACACAGTAAGAAAGCTAGAGATTTCTAGCGCCTCGCATATGAGAGTACTCAATACACGGCCCATTTGTTTTTTCCTATTATTTCAATTTCTAAGAGACCTCTCTGGCCAAAGGAAATTTTAAAATTATGTCATATACCAATAAACCTTTTTTCTGCAGACTTCTGACATGATTGGAGGCTGGTACTGTTCACTACGGCAGTTAAAGCGCGATTTGTATGCCTTCCAGCAGCAGCTCCGTGGCTTGAAGAAGATGAAACGGCTGCTCTGTTGGGGTTGGGTTTACATTCCCGATAGCGTTTTCCATTACTAACTAACCGCCAGGCTGCCTTACCTGCCGCTTTGAGAAGAGCTGCCAGCCTGGTGGACCCTCTCCCAGCTGCTATGTGCAGGGGTGTGGTTCCATCGTACGTGGTACTGTCTACATGGGCATCACCCTAAAATCCAGCCAACACAGGAAAAGAGTCAGTGGAAGGTTCTCTCACTCTTTGGTCCCCCCTTTCTTCTGTCAGCATGAACCTTAGGTCATGTTAATAGGTCACATTACTAGCCCAGTTGCTATGTGGGGCAGACTCTGCCACTGAAGACATCTCCAATTAGAGACACTGGGCAGATGGTGTCAGGAATGCCCAAAGTTGCTACGCTGGAGCCTTGAGGAGACACTGAATAAACAGAGGTGACTGTATGGAGAACACCTGTTACATCATTCCTTGAAAAGATGGTCCCAACTCCCTCTTGGGAACTGAATGCAAAAGCAAATACCAGAGTCCTTTACCTCCAGGAGCAGACAGCCAGCCAGGGAGATGTTGTCACGCTCCACAGCCAGGTGCAGCGCCGAGCGCCCCGACTTCCGCTCCTGGGCGTTGACGTCGGCCCCGGCGGCCACCAGCAGCAGCAGACACGCCATGCTGTTGCTCATCACGGCTATGTGAATGGCATTTAGACCTGCGGCCCAAGCACAGGGACGGTCATGGAGCTGGAAGGCTGCTCACAAGAGGGCAAAACTAGACCCTATGGAAGGAATGCTGTCAAGTTTAGCACGTCTAGTATCTCTACTCCAGAGAGCCTTGAAAGGTGCTGTAAGTCTGTTGTTCTGCACATAAACCCACAGCCTCCTTGTATGTTCTCAGGAGACCCAGAGCAAATAAACAGTCTCTGGATAAATGATGCTTTCTACGCTCAGGCCTCTGCTTTTTCCTCCTACTAACTATTCCAAATCATCTTTAAAGAAATTAGCTGTGGCAAGCTAATGACGAACTCCAGGTGACTAAAGAAAGCATTTTGGGCTGCAAATCAAATAACACGCATTTATCAAATAGCTACCAATTGTTTAGAAAGCAGACAGAGAAGGCTATACCATGGCGTGTGACTGTCTCTTACCTTCGCCGTTAGGGTGGTCGATAAGTAGTGCTGCCTTTCTGTGCTTGAGCAAAACGCTGAGAATTTTATCTTGTCCTTCTTTGGCAGCTAGGTGCAAAACAGAGTTACCCAAGCGGTCCAGGAGGCTCAGGTCTGCCCCGGCCCTCAGCAAGTCTTCCACCACAGCCTCCTGCTTGGTGATCACGGCTAAGTGCAAGGGCGTCTGGGAAGTAGAGAAGGCGCAGGAGATACACTGGTCAGTGGCAAACACTTGAACCCACGGGCTTGGTAGCTGCCACTGCAGTAGGTGGAGTCATCCTTCAGGGCCGCTTCCCGTTGCCAGATTAACTCCTCGCTTCTGCAAATGTTCCATTTCCTGTGCTAATGAAGTGTGTATGCTGGGCTGCTACTGAGCCATGCAATAATTAAGATTATTTTTGTATTTACAATTCGTAATAGCTTTCTTGTTTCTCATTACAGCCTGCTGATTGCTAATATGTTAATTCTTCTATTAACAAATGTAAGTTTATTAAATTTCTAGTAGGAATCTACTTTCAGCTGATAATTCTGTATGTTAACAAATGAAAGCAAGGCTACAGGTTTACTGAAGAAGCTGAAATGAACTACTCAATAGAAACCAATTAACAAAGCTGTCGTCATTCTATACTAACATGGAAAATGAGTTTGCTAAGATAAAAACTATTTTTCCATGGACTGGCTCCATGAGACCAATCAATAGAACTCTGGCACCTCTGTTTTATAGCAGGAGTCAAAGGATTCTAAATGTCTTTTTTTTTTTTTAATTAATTTATTTTGAGATAGTGAGAGCATCAGTTGGGGAGGGGCAGAGAGAGAGGGGGACAGAGCATCCAAAGCAGACTCTGTGCTGACAGCAGAGAGCCCGATGGGCTCGAACCCATGAACTGCGAGATCATGACCTGAGCCGAAGCTGGAGGGACGCTTAACCGACTGAGCCACCTAGGTGCCCCAGGATTCTAAATGTCTTAACCAGGACAACAGAACTCTCTCACTCCGAGGGCTCGGATGAACAAACAAGCTGAATTGCTGATACCTAAACAGGTGCATAAATAGTCCATTTGACTATTCTGCCCACAAAGTAGGCCTCGGCGAATGCAAATGAGATGTTTTGCAAACTGAGTGTTTTCAAAATGAGCAAGACAAACACAATCACGAAAGTATCTTTCAAAGAACTGAGGTCACCAATGGAGAATGGTAATATATTTTTAAACAAATCAGTCTATTTCACAGAAGTTGGTGAAATCCAGTCTTGTCTAGTGACAACTTGCCTAAACTTTCTCCCTCGATCAGCGATCACTGGCCACAGCAGCGACAGCAGGTGAACCACAACGCCCTGGCTGGCGCAGGAAGACCACAGCGCGGGAGATGCTGAAAGACGCTCCCGCGGCTACGTCTCAGTTACAGTGACGGTCTCATACAACACAAACGAGACGGGGTATTTGGCCAAATTTCCATTCTCTCTTACTTTTTCATCTTTTACGCCCCAGCTTGAAATAGAATGATGTCCTCAAAACTTTAGCTACTGTAGCTAAGAGCCTTCTCAAAAAATAAATATGTAAAAAAAAAAAAAAGCCTGCATTTATTAATGTGAAATGCTATTTGGGGGAGATGAAAAAAGTCTGAAACAGAACGAGATTGTAAAAACGAAGATCTGAAATTACAAAATATTATACCATTCAGAAATTAGTAATTATCTCTAGTTTTAATATGATTTTTTTCATGTTATACAAATTCTGTTACCATGAGTAAGATAAGCTTTATTTTTTAAGTTTTTTTCCTACAGCCCCACCAATTTTTTAATTTCTCAATTTCTATGAGATTTCAGCATTTAGATCTTTAACCCCAGAATTATATAGTGTGGATTGCATGTGAGAGTAGACTAAAGTATCTATATATTTCAAAGGTATATGTTTATGTAGCCAATATGTGGAAAAATACTTATAAATGCAATAGTTATATTTGGGAGTGGGGTTGGGAGACTTGTATATTGCCAGGGAGGGCAACTTTTGATTTTCTAGTGTATTTCCTTATGTACCATTTAAAGAACCATGAACATGTGTTATATTTATAAAAATTAAAAACATAAAAGAAAAAACCCCACATGCATAAACACCCCCAACTAATGTTACATGGGAATGTGTGCAAACAAAATAATCCATATCGAACACACTAGAGTGGTTGTCTATGGTGGGGGGAGAAGAAGAGGAGAGGGTTTAGAGGCAATAGATTTCAGAAATATTTTCAGAAGAATCCTAACTCTATACACTTGGATTATTCTGAGTGTATCTTTAGAGAGTGGGTGGGGAGAGCGATCTGATCATGACAGATGGTCACAGAAATGTACTAAGATTAGTGAATGGTATTTTGGGAGGTTGTCTAAGACAATTGCCAAATAATCCAAATTACTTAGAGAACTCTATAATTTTTCCATCAAGAATAGTTAACAGAGAAACTTTACAAAGATAAATAAGGTCAACTTTTAGCCTTTTCTAGTTCTCAGATCAAAGTTGCCATTGGGTGTATGTTCGAGCCCTACAAGGCACACCAGGGGATCCAGAATCCTTGCCCATGAATGAGAGCGGCGGTAAGTTGGGGGAAACATGGACTTATGTTCTCCTGAGAGTCCCCACATCAGAAGGTGTGGAAGTGCCAAGGGTGGTAGTTTTGAGATTTTTGTGTGTCTAGCACATCGAAGAGAGTCTCCATATACGTAACCAAATGATACAGTAAGAGGTTAGCACATAATAAATCACGACTACTAATCCTGCTGTGTGGTGTCCTTTGCAGGGCCTATTTATAAACAGAAAAACAAGTAATTCCTTGAATCTGACCTACAGGCAGTGAAGTTAAGCGGTCTTTGAAAGGAGGACCAAGAAGTGACAATGTCCCATTCCCAGTTTTATTTGTAAACTTGTGATGGCTGAGAGGAACAATCAGTCCCAAAGTCTGAGAGAATCAAGCTTTATGGGCCAGATGACTCTCCAAATACCAACAACCCCCAAGATGGTATGCGAATCTGAAGACATCCTTTAAATGTCTACCTAAAATTAGAAATCACTTTCATTGCTTTATATTATGAGTCAGTGAAGAATCCCCGACTTGATTCTTCCTTTGACATTAAGCATTACAGCCAGGGAAGGAGCCTAAAGCCTTACATCAAATGGGAAACTTACTTCCCTTCTCAGGAAACACCTATGCACAGATAACAATCTAGTGACAGCCACATGTAAACATTTTAGTTCTTTTGCTTTGAGGAGATAAAAATGATTCGCAACACCTGCTTTAACAATTGAGCACCAGAAAGGGTACTTTACTGTGCAGTTAACTGCACGTGATTGTTGTCCACATTTGTAGAGTGACAGATACGCTGGACCAGGCATCGGGGAACACCATCCAGGCCAATGAGAGCTGGGAAGTCACTTTGGGTGCAATGAAGAGAGGGAGAAAAATGGGAAAGCTGACAAGGGGCCAGACCAGGAGACTGGGACCGAAGCCAGGTGGGCTGGGGCAAAGGCAGGCTAGGAGGGGACTGTGCTCCCGGGCAGGAAGTAGAACAGTCCGGTGGTAGTGCACCCCTCAGCCAGAGAGACCGGCCCAGGTCTCAGGCTCCCGACACCAGCATCCAGGCTTTGGTTCTGCCAAGCAGCAGTTTCGATCTCCTTTCCTCACCTGAAGTCTGCATGTGCCCATCAGGCAGCCTCGCTGGGGCCCAGCTCCCTTCTCTCTGCAGTGTCTGCAGACTTCTGTCACAGGGTTCCTCCAGCTGCTTTTGAGCCCACTGAATTCCTGTTCAAACCTGATCTGGGCAAAACTCTGGTGTTCCCTGTTTTCCTCAATTTGAGATGTCTTTCTCTTTTTGAAAGACACTTTATCCTCAACCAATCTTTTTATCTTTCTGTATTCTGATTTCAGCACCCTTTATTTGATATACACTTAACCTAGATGTGTTTTAGCAGACGTCAAAATTCTTATAAATTATTGGCTTTCCAAATTTAATTTTTTTCAATTGTATTTTTGTTTTTAAACAATTGGTTTTATTACTGACTCTCAATGGTCACCTCGTTACTTGGTTTGACTATTTGATTTTTTAATTACTGTTGGATTTAAAAAATTTTTTTTTTTAATTTTATATTTGAGAGAGAGAGACAGAGAGACAGAGAGAGAGAGCACGAGCAGGGGAGGGGCAGAGGGACAGAGAGACGGAGACAGAATCTGAAGCAGGCTCCAGGCTCTGAGCTGTCAGCACAGAGCCCGATGCAGGGCTCGACCCCACGAGCAGTGAGATCATGATTTGAGCTGAGGTTGGATGCTCGACCGACTGAGCCACTCAGGCGCCCCTCAATTGTATTTTTCTTGACAAATATATTTATATTTACTCTAGGTTCCTCTGTACTGCATATTTGAAAGCTGCTAAGAGAGTAGTTCTTGTTGCAAGAAAAAATGTGTAACTATGTGTGGTGATGATATGTAAACTTATTTGGTCATCATTTTGTGAGATATACAAATATCGAACCACTATATACCTTAAACTAATACAATGTTGTATGTCAATTATATTTCAGCTAAAAAAAAAAAAGAAAAAAGATGCTCAACATCACTCATCAGGGAAATGCAAATCAAAACTACAATGAGATTATCACCTCACACCAGTCAGAAAGGCTAAAATCAAAAACACAAGAAACAAGTGTTGGCGAGGATGTGGAGAAAAAAGAATCCTCTTGCCCTGCTGGTGGGAATGCAAACTGTTGCAGCCACTGTGGAAAACAGTACGGAGATTCCTCAAAAAATTAAAAATAGAACTACCCTATAACCCAGGAATTGCACTACTGGGTATCTACCCTCAAAATACAAAAACGCTAATTGAAAAGGATACATGCACCCCTATATTTGTAACAGCATTATTTACAATGGCCAAACAACGGAATGGAATGGAATATATATAATATATATATAATGGAATATTATTCAGCCATAAAAAAGAATAAGATCTTGCCATTTGCAATGACATGGATGGAGCTAGAGAGTATAATGCTAAGTTAAATAAGTCAGTAAGAGAAAAACAAATACCATAGGATCTCATTCATATGTGGAATTTAACAAACAAGCAAAGGGGGGAAAATGAGAGGGGCAACCCAAGAAAAAGACTCTTAATTACAGAGCACAAACTGATGGTTACCAGATGGGAAGTGGGTGGGGGGAAGGGAACACAGGGGATGGGGATTAAAGAGTATACTTTTTTATTATAATGAAATTTTTTATTTTATTATTTTTTATTATAATGAAAAAAATACAAGTTAAAAAAAGGAAAAAAAAGAAAAAAGAAAATGGATCAACTCATTGACAGATTTCTAAAGTTTAAATTTTGCCTTCCGCCAGCAGCAGAGTGGGGGATTTCTATTGTGGGGTGATTTCTATTACATTCGTAGGTTAAAGGATGCTAAATCACAAATAATATTCCCAAGTAATGGGATTTTAGGATATAACCTACACAGCAAAACACTGTATTTTTGCTACTGTTAACATTACTAGAAATCACACATGCACACATGCACACACGCAAGCACGTACCAACAGTGGATTTTTCTTTAGTTGGCGTTTCTGCTTACCTGGTAGAGGTCATTTCTCATATTGATAATGTCATCAGAAATCAAACCAGATGTGACTTCTAGTAGGTCTCTCACAAGCTGAGCATGAAGATGGATGATTGCTAAGTGTAAGACACTGGGGGAAAAAAAGAGTGGCGATAATCAACTAAAGTGTTAGTGAAAAAATAATAGATTCTCAAGAAATGATCAGACTTGGACTGAACCTGGATCTCATACTTAAGTTTTATTTGGGCCCCAAATGTCTCGAATCTGAGGTGGGGATGTTCTGTTGCCTACCCAGGCAGCTACACTCATTTACCATGCTTGCCTGCCCTCTGGGAGCATTTTGGTTTGACCCCTTGAGGTATAAAGGCCCTTGGGCCTCGGGGAAGAGAGGCCTAAGTTCAAATCCCAACTCTGTCTCCCTGCAGTGGTTTTGGCACATTTTCTCTTCTAGCCTCTTCCTGGCTTCCCTTTACATACAGATGATGTATAGAAAATGCCCAGCACTTGAAACTGTTCCGAAAAATGTAGTTACCTCATCTAGCCTTGCCAGCCTCCTCCAAAACGCAGTGTGGTGGCTCTTTAAAGATCTTCCCAGACCCCAAGAGGGGAGGATAGGGTCAGGTTTTAACTACTGGAGAAGACTCTTGAGGCAAATATCTGAAGGAACAATGTGATTCTATTTCTTTCTTGCAAATACTCCCTCTGCCTGGAATGGTTCTGCTCCTCTTCTCTGCCTAGACCATGCCCACTCCATCCTTCACATTCCAGTTCAAAACTCACTTCCTCTCCGAACTTCCTAGGCAGAGCGCACGGACTCGCCTCAAGTTCACTGCTTGTTATGCAACTGTAGTTTTCGGTACGCCTTTCTCCCTCTCTGACCCGTGACCTCGGGGCTGGTTCTCCCTGTGTCAGCCTTAAGTCTGGGCACACAATTTAGGCACTAACGTTTAGGCACACGATTTAGGCACTAGGTGCTTAGGCTAATGAGGTCGAAAATATTGGCAGATGCCAAGCATTGCTCCTAGGGACACAATGTTAAAAAAACTTACTATTAAAGTTAATTTGAAATGATGCAACACTAACAACAGTAAAAAGTTGTTGAGAGCTTCTATTTGCCAGACCATCCTAAGTAGTTGACATGCGTGATCTTATTTATCATAACCAGAAGCCCTGTGGGGTCGGTAACATTATCCTCATTTTCCAGACGATGAAACTTGGACTTGTGGGTATAAGAGAACTCAACCCAGGTCATATAACTAGTGAATGGTGCAGCTGGGAGCCCAGCCCAGGGCCTAACGGCTCTAAAGCCATCTCTTAATCCCTTTAGCCACCCTGCTGAAGGGGTACACGGGCACTGCTCTGTGGAGTTGCAGATGGACACCTAATGTAATGAACACTCCAAAGTATGGACGGATTGCGACACAGAGCACACTCCAAGTACAGCATGGTGGCCAGACCGCTGGGATTTGAGGCACAGACTTGATTTTCTCCAAATGAAAAATATTCGGTGTCACTTTATTCAGGCCTCTTTCTTAGTAAGAGCAAGGGTAAAATTTTACTAGGGATTAACATTGGCACAGGAAGGCCTAAGAAACTAACTATGGCCTCATCACTTTAGAGAGAAAATGAGTGATGTCGAGGTGTCTCTATTGTCTCTTGCAATGTGAGTCTGGAAGAAGGCTTCTAAAAAGGGCCTCAGGTCTGACATAGCCATGATGCATATATACCGAGAAAAAGGTCATACTTCAAAACTGCCTAGAAATTTCCATGTGCAGCTCAGCATTTCATAGCAGAAGTACCTTCCCCCTCCCCCTTAAATCCTCACACCCTCATGGGAATTTCCCCCACACCAGAAGTTCATTTCTTTTCTTTTCTCAATCGTATTTGCTGTGATGACTAATGGCTATGGGATTCAGATTATTAGCTGAGTGGGACGAGTTCAATGAAAACGAGACCTGAGCTGTGAGGACCCACAATTTTCCCTTGTCGGCATTCTTACGAGGTCTCTTTGGTCTCTCCAGGTCGCCCATCTCTGCCCTCTAACTGTGGCAAGCCCCGAAAGCCTGCTTGCAGGAGTATGTTTGGGGTCTAGGAGGGGACTCTAACTATTCGTGTTCTGCCTGGATGGGGAAGGTCACCTCCTGGGTCCCTCCATATGTGTCCCTACACACGCGTGCGTCTTCCCCTCAGTGCACCCACTTGAATGCATGCGTTCTGAAATCTTTTCCACAACCCTCCCTTCATATACCAGCAGCCCTCCCTAACTTCTTCCTGCTCATCTTTCTCAGCTCACCAATGCAGCAGGTCCCTGAAAATGTCACTCGAAACCCTGTTGTTCTGTCTCGGTTAACTGCTTTCTCTTGTGGTTCCATGTTATTGAGTGCTAATTGGATTCTTTAACCCTGTAAAAGCATTCTGCTGTTCACAGCCTCGCACGGGGAAGGCTCTACCGGTTCCTCTCATACTGTATAACAAGGCCAGTGGTTATACCACATCCTTGGTTACGCTGCAAGGAATGAGAACAAAGGTCTCTGTTTGAAACCCTGAGGTTGGCACTTTCCTAAAGCGTTTGATTCAGTTTTTTAACTGAGGTTGAAAACATAGCACTCAGGAGCTCCTCTACAGAAAAGGGTTTCTCAGTGTTGACACTATTTTAGGAAAGTTTTCGATAAGGCCCTTGACTCGCATCTGAGGGCTGTTGTCTCTTGTTATTCTCACAGGCTTCTGAGATGATTTTAGGAGTCTCGATGCGAGGACTCAGAGAACTGTTTTAGAAAGAAACCAGGTGCTTTGCAAATATAAGCTCAGTAACAGCAGAAACGGAGGCATGCTCATTGGAATGTTGACTCCCACGCAGCGTGGGCTACAGCTGTCGCGGGAGTCCGATCCAGTCCCAGACTGGTAACCAGTAGCAGAGGCAGTAGGGAAGGAATCAGTAACTGGGAAAGAATGACAATTATCTCTTACTTGTTTTGTTACTGTTGTTGTGGTGGTGTCTTTACTGGGTTTTTCCTTAAGGATACTACCAGGATAACTATGCAGCTGGGATCAGGGACTGGGTTGGACCAAATTTTATTATTATCTCATTTCAGTAAATAAAGCAGATGTTATTAATCCAATAAATAAATACGTGTTTATTAAATTTTATTCCAAATGTTATCCCAGTCAATAAAGCAAGATTTTTGAAAAAGTACCATTCCCTGCACACATCTTAGTCTTCCTGCCCAGAATGACGTACTCTTAGATGAGGACTTACTTAAATGTTGTAACGTCCAGCAGGTGAGAACCGCAGCATCGGAGAAGCAAATCGCGGATTCGACCTCACTGACACGTGACTGTCTATGACAGTCTTCCCGTTACGGGACCCAATAACTTTTATTTTTAATTTGTTTTTAATTAATTAATTTATTTTTTAACGTTTGTTTATTTTTGAGAGACATGGAGACAGAGTGTGAGCAAGGGAAGGGCAGAGAGAGAGGGAGACACAGAATCTGAAGCAGGCTCCAGGCTCTGATGAGCCATCAGCACAGAGCCTGACACGGGGCTTGAACTCACAGACCTGAGATCATGACCTGAGCTGAAGTCGGCTGCTTAACCTGACTGAGCCACCCAGGCGCCCCGACCCAAATACCTTTCAACAATTTTTTATTCTCTCTAGTATGCATACAATGCATATGATGCATACGATGCATACGATGCATACGATGATTTTCTCGCTTCCCTATCCTGACGCAACCTTTGTCTGCAAAAGTCCTGACTTACCTGTCCCCGTTCTCATCCTGGACTGCAGTGAGATGGCGCTGAACCGCCAGCAGCATCTTCACATCTCCTGTCACTGCGTAGTCGAAAAGGGCATTGGCATGTCGCTTGGCCAGCTGCATGGCCTTCTCTAGGAAGAGGTTATCTGCAAGGCAAGGAGCACAGTCACAGCGGAGTTCCCTGCACTTGCTCTACGGTATGGCACGCCCGGGGCCCCAACCATCAGCATCAGTGTTCTGATAGCTCGACACACGTCGTTTTCGTTGCGAACGCTCTTTCCAGTGCTTCTGGATTGTGTTCACGAACAAAAGCACAACGGGACACTGGCTTACTGACAAACACAGAGGCCAACCTGAAAAATCTGTCTGTGGTGTTAGGGAAAAGAAATTTAGATAGGTCTGTTATTTCAGGGGGAACAATCAGTCTCCAAATAATGTTGACTGGCTTGACCATACCGTAAATAATCAATCTCTTGATGAAATAATCCTTCACTGGAGTCTTAAATGACTGTCTCGTTAGGCAAAGTGTCAAAAACCACAGTCTCTGCCACAGACAGACTTTCCCTAAGCCATCGGTG
The DNA here is from genome assembly GCA_030068075.1 of Paguma larvata. NCBI lineage: Eukaryota > Metazoa > Chordata > Mammalia > Carnivora > Viverridae > Paguma > Paguma larvata. Next base: position 113,586,685 of record CM057823.1, read on the forward strand.
TTCTTGTGAAGCTTGCTTCCTGAAGGTCAGGGGGAGGCAAATTTGGACCTGCGGGCCCAAACCAGTGCGTGGCCTGTTTTTCTGTGGTCCCCTACCTAACCAGGCTTTGTACGTTTTTAAAGTGATAGTAAAAAAAAAGAAAATGTGATAGAGGCCGTAAGTGGCCACGAAGCTGAAATCTTTGCTGTCTTTCCCTTCCCTTTTCTCTAATGAGTTCTGGTTCAAAATAATGTGCAAAGTGCACTGTCCTTCTTAATCCTAATTATTCAAAGAGGGCATCAGGGTAAAAGTTCTCATTTGCAGGCAAAGTTCTACTTCAGTGTGATGGTTCAACTCCAGTCTAGAGGAAGAAGACTACTGAAGTTACGGAAACTTCTCTATTATCTGTGGTAGAAATGAATTAGATTATCTCTCACGATACCCTCAAACTACATAATCATGACTGCAGAATGCATATGCGTATTCCAGTACCTTATTCAGAGATAACAGGGGGAAAGTGGAAATCTCAGTGTCAATAAAATGCTCTGACACATGCTTTTCAAGAGGCATACAGGACTCCGAAGAGCACACTGAACAAGATATTGATATATCATTTTTAGATTAACAGAAAATACACCAGTCTTCTGGAAATAGTTTCTACACCTTGAACCAACCAGTCCCCTCACCAGTCAACACAATGTAATCAGGAGTGTGCTCACTTACCCTGAAACCTAGAATTCTCTTCCTTTCCTCCTACTGTATACGTCAAGGTAACCTCATCATCTCCAGTGCTGGATTCCTCATCTTGTTCTGTGGGTTCAGTTACTTTCCCAGAGAAGTTCACTGCCTCTCTGTCCACACTCTTGCCACAACCCTCAGGGTCATTTTTAGATGGGGAATCTATGGTTCCTAAGATAAAAGCAGAAACATCAGCGTTTTTCTCACTAAGTTCTATTAAGTTATAATTCACTGTTTCATTGAAGGTCAGATAAAAAATAGGAGGCAAGTTTACTGCAAAGGGAAAAGAAAAACAATAATCTGAAATTCTTTTTAAGATAGTCATATCATAAGTAACCTGTTTTGGAGATATTTTAAACTCTCACTTTTAAAAGACACATTTTTACGGAGTTATAAGTGACATATTCCATTAGTTTCAGGTGTACAATATAATGATTTGATATTTGTATATATTGTCAAATGATCACCACAATAAGTCTAGTTAAACCATCAGTCAGACACATAGCTACAAAATTTTTTTCTTGTGATAAGAACTTTTAAGATCTTAAAAAAATTTCATATACACTTCTAAAAATTACATTTCATTCTGTTTATTTGTAAAGGAGATAAATGAAATAAAGCTCTTCTGTGAATTGAAGCAAGTGGAATTTTTAAAGTTTGAAATAGAAACGGAGGAGTTATGGGGTGGTTGGGTGGCTCAGTCAGTTAAGGTTCCAACTTAGGCTCAGGTCATGATCACATGGTTCAGTGAGTTCAAGTCCAGCATCGGGCTCTGTGCTGACAGCTCAGAGCCTGGAGCCTGCTTCAGATTCTGTGTCTCCCTCTCTCTCTTCCCGTCCCCCACTTGTACTCTGTCTCTGTCTCTCAAAAATAAATAAATGTTAAAAAATGTTTTAAAAATAAAATATAATAATAAAAAAAGGGGCAGGAGTTATGGGGTGCCTGGGTGGCTCAGTCAGTTAAACATCCAACTCCTGGGGCGCCTGGGTGGCTCAGTTGGTTGAGTGGCCGACTTTGGCTCAGGTCATGATCTCACGGTCGGTAAGTTCGAGCCCCACATCGGGCTCTGTGCTGACGGCTCATCAGAGCCTGGAGCCTGCTTCAGATTCTGTATCTCCCTCTCTCTCTGCCCTTCCCCTGCTCATACTCTGTCTCTATGTCTCTCAAAAATAAATAAACATTAAAAAATATTTAAAAAAAAACAAAAAAACCCCCATCCAACTCCTGATTTCAGCTCAGGTCATGATTTCGTGGCCTCATGTGGGGCTCCTCACTGAGCGTAGAGCCTGCTTAAGATTTTCTCTCTCCCTCTCTATCTCTCTCTCTCTGTCTCTCTCAAAAACAAACAGGAATTATTTTTTTCCTAATGCTAATTAACTAAGCAAGTTGTTAAGACATAATATCAAGTCACATTCTGTAGTTTGGGAGCTACTTGGTACGCCATTTCTGTGCTCTTTCTAATAGTCTGACCATATTATCTGACGGGTACTATGAGAGCACCTATGTTTTATGAGCAGAACTGGCTCAAATCCAGGTTCTTCCAATAACGGATATGTGCCTTCGGTGAGTGAATGAACCTTTCTGAACGTCGGGTGTCCTCTGTCCGTAAAATGGAGACGCTGCTATTTTCCCCACACAACAATTGTGAAGATTACAGTTAAAAGATGCAGAAGCAGCACCTGACATAAAACAGGCATTCAATACTTGGGAAGACTTCATCGTGTTATTCCTTCAACAGGTACACTAGAATGGACATGCAACATAAGCTATGAACACACGGTGCGACAACTGCACATGAAAGGATGCATTTGAGGGGAAAGGCATCCCTATAAAACTCAAAATGTCTTCAAAAGTGTAGTATTTGAGGGAAAAAAGGGAGAGAGTAGGTAAGTTTGGTGACTTTTTTTAGTCAAGTGTCTCTATATGTCCCTTTTTAATGCTCTTTTCTTCCCCTCGTTCATGCCACTTAAGAAGTAAATACATAAGTATAAACATAAGATTGGGAATAGAACTTATATTTGCCACAGGAAATAACATTTTTTTTTTGCTAAAGTATCTTCTTAGATATGAAAAATTTTGCATATGAAAAATTTTGCATATGAAAAATTTTAAAGATGACAATGTGATACATAATAATATAAAACTTTTAATTTTTTATTCTTTTCTCACTCTTAAAGAAAAACTATATGACTTACCATGTTTCATCCCAGCATTAGATTTGGTGGTTCCAGGATGGAAGGTAATTCCACCGTATGTAGGGAATCCATAGTGGGGGAAGCCATACCCTGCAATGACAAGCAAACCTCATGATGGCCGTGTGTGTGTGTGTGTGTGTGTGTGTGTGTGTGTGTTTTATGAGGACTCGGCTAAGTTTGGTGTCCTTCCCTCAGATGAGCACAGGCTTTGGTGTGGGAAGGTAGAGCGCCCGACACGGTGCTCCCGTTGTGAGTTAGTAAGACACACTGGGGGGGATCGCGGGATGATCAGACTTTCACTCTGACCAAGTTTACATTTTGGCAACTCAGGCAATGCCCAGGCCTGGGGCAGCATGGAGGAGTTCGCCCTGGAGAAAGTCTCCCACTGCCGTGTGGGAGTGCACAGCGCCCAAACTCAGACTTGCTGACGCAGACGACCTCGAAATAATGCCTGGCGGGAAACACTGAATCAAACGAAATACAGAAAAAGTACCAAGTCCTCAAGGAAACATGATCACGCTCTGCGTGTTCATGCATTTCTGATGGAAACATAAAGTCATGCGTAAAACTCTGTGGGGAAGCAGCCGGTATTAGATGTCTTACTCTCTGACACTGTAATTTTACTTCAGAGAATCTAATTTACAAAAACAATCTGGAATAAAAGAAAAACAAAGTGGACAAAGGAGTTCAGTAAAAAAATAAAAAAAAAATAAAAAACTTGACACATTCAAGTAAGTAATACGATGGTGTATTCACTTCATGAAATACGAATCATTAAAATGATGCTTAAAAATTATGCTTACATAATATTTTATATTACCATGGAGGAAATACTTATGTTAACCCGTTAGGGGAAAACAGCGTACATGACTCCATATGCACAATCATGAAGTGTTGATAATAAATAACGAGGTATTTAGGTGAAGAGATGAAATACACTGCATTATGCAGATCGTAGCTCTACTCATAAAAATGCAAAAAACATATACTATAATGTTTGAATAACATTAGAAGAAGTTAACCTTTGATGGCAGGATTTTATGTATCTTCAGATTTCCCACAATGTTAGTATATATACTATGAAATCCTTTCAATGTTTCCAAAGAAAACTAAGACAAGTATAGAAGGAAAGAAGGAAGGATGGGAGAGAGGAAGGAAGGAATAAAATATAATTAATAGACACATTCTTCAGATGACTGAACTTGGGTGTCTTCTTTTTCTCTTCTTACAGTTTTTGGTATTACCTACATATTGCAAAATGAACATACATTTCTTTGCAAAAATATTTATTGAAATTTTAATTAATTTCATAGGTCACACTCAGTAACTCAACCCACAGACGATCTGGGAAATCTAGGAAAAGAAAATTCTAGCCTCTCCAACGTGAAAAGCTTTAGAAAGAGTGGAAGTAATTTGTACCTGGACCCGTACTTCCAGCACCCCCTCCTCCACCGCCACTGCCAAACATGCCTCCGCCTCCAGCTCCGGCACCACTACCGCCGCCGAAACTATCTGAGAAATTAGGCATGAGCTTCTGCCGTTTCCTCTGCACTTCCTCTTTATCTGTAGTTAAAGGAAGAGAAACCAGAGGAGAAAAGACCGATTCAATTCCACAACTAGCCACAGAAAGAATATTGATTCTAATGGTATTTTTAAACATCTTAAAGGGAAACAGAAATCACCCAAGGAGGAAGAGATGCCAAATTTCAAGAAGCATTATATTTATTCCAATGGATATGAAGACTGAGAACCAGCCTCAGAGAGACCACAGAACGGTACACACCCAAATCCTCTCTACAGTTAAGAAACAACAGTTTCTTAAGTCCCCAGCATCATTCAAATTAGTGAAAGACTAGATTTCCCATCAATTATTAAGATACTGGAGATACCGGAGAAGAAAAACAATACTGAGCATTTTCATTTGGTCATACAAATAACCATTACTAACCAACTAACATTTATAATGCATCTACTATGAGCTAAGTGCTAGGGAGAAAGAGAAGAATGAATAAGGTCTTTGCTATCAAGAACTCTCCAATATAATTTAAAGGTGTGGGGGAAAGACTTGGGACGAATAGCATCATAAAGCTCTACATGTTAAATTCATGGTTACGAAGCAGTGTTCCAGGGGTTGAAGGAAGAACTTCTAGGAAGTACCTATGGGCTGGAAAATTCAGGAAAGGCTTTCCAGAATCCACTTTATATCAGATGAAGGCAACAGGAGGATGTTCCGGAAATGGGATGTAGAGGCAAATTAATGAAGAAAAGAATGCGCACTGTGTGCTTATGAGAGCTGCATGGATCAGTCTAGCCAAAGTGAGAGTTTAGCGTAAGCAAGTCTTGAGAAATGGGGCTGACTGGGACCACGCTGTAGAGCTCCTGGATTGTGAACCTAAGGGGTTTACAAGCAGGAGGGCCACTGGATGTTTCTGAACTGGGGGATCATGTGCACAGGGTGCTATTTTAGGAAGATTCATCTGCCACTGGTGCTCATCTGCCACTGGTGCGTAGGACAAAACAAAGAGTCAAAGTGACAGGCAGAGATGGTGCAGATGGAGGGAGATGGGGGCTGTTCCTTAGTGGTCACTATGATAATACGAATGGGTGGAGCCCGGGAATGCAGTGAAAGAGGGGTCGGTAGTCATTGGTGACTGAGCAGATATGGGAGGCCGAAAGTCTAAGACTTGACTTAAAATACAGTGATGCCCTCTGAGATTTTTGGCCGTCCAGGTCTAGACGCTATTTAGACTGTCTTCCCCCATCCTCGTGTAGTTGCAGTTTTTCTTTTGCTTCTCACTATCTGTTGTTCTCCCCAGCTCACTTCCAATGCGGTCCATTACCAAGTTCTTGTTTCTTCTTTCTGTTTCCCTTTCTCTTCTCTCATTTTTCTACCATGTATTTTTTTCTCCCTTCTCTCTTTTGGACTGAAAGGGTGATGGAAAGTTTCTGTTTAAATAAACAGCCAATGTGGTATTCTTCTTCTTCTTTTTTTTTAATCAGCAGCCCGATACTTAACAATTGTCCTATTTCCAATTCTTTGATGTTAGTTTTGGCCATTGCTTATGTTCAGAAAGATCTCCACTTATTTCTAGTTTTGTGGTTGTTTCAGCTACCTCAGGGCTCGAAAGAATGCTTTTACTGATTATTGCAATCACCTGAGCACAGGTGGAAGACTAAAACACTGAAAAGTAGGATAGCAAAGTACCCTTAAAATAATCCTTTAAAAATGGATCATGTCCAGTGTTAGGAAGAAAGCCAATGTGGGTCAACTTTGAAGAGAACATGCTTCTACTAGAAAGGGTTGGCCTCAAAGGAGAGAAACTTTACAAATTTCCTTTTCAAAGGTTTTGTGCAGATTTATAAAAATTTTCCATCAGTCGTACTATAATCAACGAATAGTCATACTTATTACTCATCCTAAAAACCGGGGATCTCACATAGAATATTAGTTCATAGAAACATGAAACACAAGAGGGAAGCAGACAACTTACTCATCTTCAGGAATAAATGTTACCTGGCGTGTTCTACCAAAGAGATCATTTGCTATTTGCTATGTACTTTTTCTGTTTTATAGAACAGAGATGTTCGATGGTTGTATTGCACTGTAAAATGGGAATTTTTGAGTCACTTTAAAAATATTAACTCTTCTACATCCATTAAGATTTTAATGACAAGAAACTGTTACAGAATATTTCATTATGACGAGTTTTTAAATAAAAGAACCTGCTTAAATTTCCCCAGAACTGAACATGGAGATATTCTCATCACATTCACGTATCCTTGTGGTTTGCCTTTGACGGTGGCACCATGGGTTGTCCTATGAAACATCAACCTATTCTAGAAGGGACTTAAGTGGTCACTCACTAGAAGCCCTCCTTTTACAGAAGAGGAAACAAAAGCTAGGATGCTTAAGGGACTTGTAAGAGCTCAGGGCAGAGTGAAGAACAGATCCAAAGTCCAGTGAGCTTTCCATTCTATTAGGCTGCCATTCTTTGGGAAACACTCCAAAATATCTTCAGTTCCTTTAATAATCAATGATTGCAGATAATAGTTTAGTTCACAAATGTAGATAAACTTTTAGTCTCCATCCTGTTTTGATATATATATGCCTTAAAAAGTACCCCATTGCCATTTTTCGGGTTCTAGTGTGCTAATAAAGATGTCTGCATCTATCCTGACCATTCCTTTCATAATTTAAAGATTATGCTTTCATTCCTTCTAGGTTGAATTGATAAATCACATATTCTTTTTTTTTGCAGTTCACATAGCAGTTCTTCAACTATCTTCTTCTTTTGCTAATCATCCCTCTCTTGATATTTAAATTCTCTTCCCTGAGCCCAATGATCTCCATGACATTTTCATGAGGTACAATGTCAATAACTATACCAGGTGTCGAGTTCTGGGATGGATGATTCTGTACAATGAGAGGGATACGTTCTTTGGTTCTTTGTCTGATATCCTCCTTGATGGAACCCAACAAATTAATAGCTTTTGGGATGAGGATGGCAACTTGGTTGGTCAATCAATAAGTCAGTTCTCATAAAAGCCAAGATATGGAAGCAGCCCAAGTGTCCATCAATTGATGAATGGGTAAAGAAAAGGTGGGGTATATATGTGTGTGTGTGTGTGTGTGTGTGTGTGTGTGTGTGTGTATTCACAATGGAATATTATTCAGCCATAAAAAAGAATAAGATCTTGCCATTTGCAATGACATGGATGGAGCTACAGGATATTATGCTAAGCAAAACAAGTCAGTCAGAGAAAGATAAATACCATATGATTCCGCTCATATGTGGCAATTTAAGAAACAAAACAAATGAACAAAGAAAAAAGAGACAAACAAAAAAACAGACCCTTAAATATAAAGAACAAACTGTGGTTACCAGAGGGGAGACTGGGGAGATGGGTGAAATTGGTGAAGGGGATTAAAAGCATACTTACCATGATAAGCACTGAGTAATGTATAAAATTACTGAATCATTATGTTGTGCACCTAAAACTAATATAACACTGTGTGTTAACTAAATGGAATTAAAATTAAAACTTAAAAAAAAAGTCAGCTCCTCAGATATATCTCAGCATCTACTATATGACATCTACTAAGGGGCGCCTGGCTGGGTCAGTTGACAGAGCGTGCAACTCTTCATCTCAGGGTCATGAGTTCAAGCCCCACGTGGGCACTGAACCTCCTTAAAACAAAATAAAATATATGACATATACTTCTCTAGATGTTGGAGATGTACTAATGAACATGAAAGACCAAATCTGTTGGATTTGGGAGGTTCCTATTGGAGGTTGGAAGAAGACAATAGATGCATAAATTCATTGATAAGACAATTTTACTTACTGATAAAAATAATGAACAACACAAAATTAACACAGGGAGTGACCGCAGGGGCTGGGGCTGTGGAAGGTGTGTTCAATGACCTTTGAGAAATGTACACAAAGATTCCCTGGGTTGTATAGTTTGGATTCATTTTCATACACTTACTCTTATATTAAATGGCCCACTACTTTTTAAAACAAATTTTGAGAGAGTGAGAAAGAGAATGGGGGAGGGGCAGAGAGAGCGGGAGACAGAGAATCCCAAGCAGGCTCCATGCCGTTAGCACAGAGCCTGACACGGGGCTCGTACTCATGAACCGTGAGACCATGACCTGGGCTGAAATCAAGAGTTGGATACTTAACTGACTGAGCCATCCAAGCTCCCCGGCCTGCTACTTTTCTGGTGTGATTATTTCTCCTTGTGATTATTTCATCTTGGGATTTTACAATCCAGAAGGTTTTACTGACTAAGGTAATTTGTTACCTTTAATAAAACAGTTCCAATCTCACAATGACTAAATATATGTCACAATATATGTTGGCCATTCTTTCTGTGGAGCTCAACTTCTAACTCTTATTTTTCCAGATGGTTCTTCTTAATTTGTTTGTGTTGCATGGAGCTTTTAGTCAATGATGGCCTGGACGTGCCTGAAGCATACAGGTGGGAATTCCAACTTTCAGGAGACCCCACTCTCTAACCTGAGCATCTGATAAATCCTATTATGAATGAACATCTGAACATGCCCCTGCTGTATCTTACTCTTGATGAAAAGCTACCACTGGAAAAGGTATAGTGGCAGCCTAGAAACCAAATTCAGCTTTGAATGTTTCTTGATGCATACATGTGTAGGTAATGTGGGTATCATTTTTAAACATAATTCTCTGTGTTGAAACAAACTGAAATTACATTGAGACATATTTTAGGAGAAGAAATCTATTTTTTTCCCTCAGAAAGTCCAAAAATTTCTCTCCTGTGTCTTTTAAAAAAGAGTGTTTAATTGAAAGCAGTGATTTTCGCCTTCATGCAGACTGAAGCATTTGGAAGACCTCAGGCTGCTGCTGGGCGGGGAAGTAAGGGGAGGTGGGATGCTAGGGAAGGCCTGTTAGACTGGCTACCCACCTCCACTTATTAATTAATTTAATTTTTAATTTTGTTAACGTTTTTCTTTATTTTGAGACAGAGGCAAAGAGCAAGTGGGGAAGGGGCAGAGAGAGAGAGGGAGAGAGAGAATCCCAAGCAGGCCCCAGGCTCTGAGCTGCCAGCGCAAAGCCTGACGTGAGGCTTGAACTCACGAACTGTTGAGATCATGACCTGAGCTGAAATCGAGAGTCAGACACTCGACCAACTGAGCCACCCAGGCGCCCCTCCCCACTTCTACTGTTATAACCACTACCTGTCAGGTGTATGTACTGGGATTTTGCATGAAATTTTACGTGGAGTGGGGAAAAAAGGCTCTTCTGCTGATAATGTTTTCACACCACAGTCGTGGAATGCACTATAAATAGGGACCATCAGTGGACAGGTCACAACCTCTGAAAAGAAACAAGAACTCATGGAATTGTCTTCTGAATGCTCCCGCCGCAACATGAATTATAGGCAAAGAAGCCCTCTCCGAGGATCACACATCGCATGTTGCTACCACAGGATCCCACTCTCGTGCGGATCAGCAATGCGGCACCTTTGCGGCTTCAGACATCAGCCGGGACCTGGGGGCTCCGTGACGATCATTTCATTGACCTCCCACTATGGCTTCACTTCCCTCTAATCCAGGGGTTTCTGATTTTGTTTGTGCCATGACCCCTTTTTCAGTCTTGTGAAGTGTATGGATCTCTTCTTAGAATCATAGCTATCAATATGTAAAACACAAAATAGGATTACAAAAAAGCTGATTATATTAAAGTCCATTTCTCTCCTTGGACCTCTTGGGGTCAGTGGACTCCAGGTTAAGAAATATCTTTGAAAGTGAGCCCATTTAGGGGTCTATTACACTCATTCTGAGGGGATTCTCAATGCCGAATTTCCCACCCTGCTCTCTCGAGTGCCAGTCCTGCCTTTTGATCGGCTTATTAGGAATTTCCCAGAGGAACCAAAAATGGAACCGGTTTTAAATTGAGCTCCCTCTCTGTCCACTCAGATGTACTTTTGCTCCCCAGATTTTTTCACCAACTCGACCATGTAACAACCTTCCCAGGCTGGGATTCCTAGAACCATCTATGACTCCTGAATTTCTCCTTCACCTCCTACCTCAACCAGCATCTGGATCTTCTTAACGGTACCGTTTCCTTGCATTCCTTACACTAACACCTTTAGGAACCTCCCCATTTCTCACTTGGATTCTTGCATTAGTCTTCGGACACTGTCTGCTGCTCAGATAGTCCCCTCAGTGTCCATATAAGGAAGTGAGAGCCATCATTCTAAACCCAAACAGGCCTGGTGATTACCCCTTTCCAGATCAATCAGAATTCCTTAACTGCCAATTCACAGCACTTCTGAGCCTGGCCCTGGCCTTCCTTACCTCCCTTGGTCTTCAGTGGTACATCTCGGTGCCCACAAGGCTCCCTTCTCTCTGAACTAATGCTAACTGTGCAGCTCCTCAAGTTTCCAAGCCTAGGAAACACTTTCCATCCCTGTTTCTCACCTAACTACTGAAATACACCCCCAGGTTGAAGGACTTTGAAGAAGCTTACTTTTTGGTGGGAGGCTTCTTTAGAATTAAGGGTCCTGTCTCCTTGGCATTCTCATGTGTGTTTGTGGATGATTCCCTTTTGGAGCATATCAAAATCATAATTCACATTATAACTATGTAAGGAGACTAGCTCCTCTTCTCGAGGTGTCTTTTGTGAGGAGAAGAGTGGTGCTTTATTCATTTCTATGGTCCTGCACTGCATGGTGGCTGAGTATCCTGTTTTACAGCCCAGAGCCAGTCGATGGAGAGGCTGGTTCTCTTGAACAGCAAGCCTTATCATAAGGTCCATTTCAACTGCCCAAACCCCGAGATCCTCAACAAATGACAGATTCTCAGATTCAAAGACAAAGTCTTGAATGTCTAAATCTCATATGAGCTTGGTAAAAATAACATTATTTTGAAAGGTTGGACTCAATTCCATGACCCCAAAATAGTATATTACTTCTCTCTTCTCTAAAAATAAGTATCATGGGCCCAGGGGCCAGTTCCTAGGAAGTCATTCAAAGGAAGTGAACAAATAATCTTTTCTAATCAGCTTTGTCCTTTTATGGGAACAGGCAGAAGAATGTAAGCAACCCAATTACCTTTGATTTCAGGGTAGTAGAGAAAAGGTTTGGGTTCGCTAGTTTCCAAATCAGATTTCCTCCGAAGTTGGACAAACACGGAAGCTGGTTTTGTGATGTTGACATCTTTATACTTTGGAGTTTTGAAGACAATGGCGAACTGCAGGATACAAAGACCCAAATGTTAGGGTAGACCTACATTATTTAACCCAGCAATGCTTCTCATTAATGCATTAATAATTACGTTTAATTAAACTAAAAAATATGGCATCCTGGAGAAAGTTACAAACCCAGAATTCTATACCCGTACATTGTAGTTAAACTGCCACTGTGAATTGAAATATGAGACTATGCTAATGTTTTGTAAATTTGTCTAATATTTCAAATGTCTTCCAGTTGAAAATAACCATGTGAGTAAAATGCATTGCATATGCCTCCTTCTCCTCTTCTAAATCACCCGTAAAATGCTCCAAAATTATTTACAGCAACATGAGAAAGACTGGTTGTCTAAAGAGAGAGTGAGAGGAATGTGGTACTACAATGAGACCACAGGTTGGGTGATGAGAAGAGGAGGCTAAATCCTGCAAGGGAGACACTCTAACAGGGTCCGTGTACTTTGGAGGGAGGATGGCCAACACCCTAGGGATAAGAGGGCATTCTTTAACACCTCTAAGACAGGCTTCTCATTAATTTCTGTCGGTGCCACAATAGTCTGGCATTTTTACAGTTTCTTGTTTGATTTTTTTTTTTTTTGACTATGTAATGTATTCACAGGACTCAAGACTTTGTAAAATATAGAAAGGTATACAATGGCATACACTGAAAATTCTCCCGTCCCCCATCTAGGTGGTGCCTACTGTGTGCCTGCCCTCAGAGGTAAACACAGTGAAATTATTAATTCTTTTTGTATTCTTCCAGTTTTTTATGCATATGCAAACATGAAAATTCAATCATTCCGACATCACTTGGTTTTATAGCTTTAAAAATTTTTTAGTATTGTATGTTTGAGATTTTTTCCATATTAGTTCATAGATTATAGATTCTCTTTAATAACTGCAAATGCATAATAAATTCTGGTGTATCCATCACACAGATACACCAGAATTTATTTGCTGGCCACTTACTGGTGGACATTTGGATTGTTTCCAATTTTTTTTCTGTGTGAAAATAGTATTTCTCAATCACTCAAGAGTGATGGAGACGAGGATATAGCATTTATATCTCTTAGTCATATATGCAGTTGTCACTGGGAAAACTTGATTCATCATGATGATATCAGCTTCTAGTAGAAGACTCTTCCTTTCAACACTTCTCGTTAGAAAACCTTTTCAAAATTCTTGCCATAATTACTCTTGGTATAATGAGCTGATTGTGTCCCCTCAGAATTCATATGTTGAAGCCTTAACCCCTAGTGTGTCTATATTTGGGGAAAGGGCTTTTATGGAAATAATTAAGGTTAAATGAAGTCATGAGGGTAGGGTTGTGATTGGATAGGATTAGCATTCCTATAGGAAGAGACACCAGAGAGGTTACGCTCTCTGCTGTGTGAGGACACAGCCAGAGATAGCTGTCGGCAAGCCAGGAGGAGAGAGCCTTAAACCAATAATCAATCCTGTTGGGCCTTGATCTGGGACTTCTAACCTCCAGGACGGTAATGAAGTAAAATTTCTGTTGTTTAATATCCCTAATCTATATTTCGTTGTGACATTCTGAGCAGACTCATACGAATACTTAAAGTATTTCCATTAATAGACCCAAGGTCCATTGCCTTAATGGCTACGTGATCAGACACCCAAATGAAATGTCCTGACACAGTCTCAGAGCCAATGGTCTGAGGCCTTGCTCATAATTCTATGGTAGGTAGAAGACCTGCAAGAGTCTTAAAAATTGTACTCTTTTATGAAAGTTAAATGGGTATTTATGATTTTTCCTTTTTTATATACGGAAATTAAGTACTGAATTTCAACAAGACAGAAAATGTAAAATCATCATCATCACCATTGTCATCATCCACTTACTTGTCTATGAACATCTGTGGGAGAAAAATCTCCAAATCCTTCCCAGATCCCACCATTTTCCTCCTCTTCATAAAATCGAATTTGGATGTCATCTGCAAACAGTCACATTCAGGTTTTAATTTCACAGAATTGATAATATTTCAAAACATGCTGAAAATGAAGCTAGTTGAAGATTCTACCTATTCTGTTCTTAAACTTTTAAAAAAGTAATTACTATGAAACAGACTTTCGAATCACTTGAAATTTGCAAAACTACTGAACTTTTCTTTAGTAGTTACCACAGTAATGGACCCTGAGTTTCATTTACATTGAGAGAATATTAGATTTACCTATTCAGTCTGACTTTTCTCTTAATCAGAATTTGCCCTTCTCACTTCTCCATCACTAACCCAATTCATCCCTGAGAAACATGAAAGGTATGGAGGACTATCAGAATCTCCAAAGGTGGTTCAAACTCTGTATAGATCTACATAATAATATTTAACTTACATAAAGCTAACCATATGGCGAGCACTATTTTAAGTGAATTGTATGTATACATTAACTGATTTAACTCCACAAAAACTCTGCAATGCAGGTGTACTATTAATATCTTCATTCTGCAGAGGAGAAACTGGAGTCCAAAGAGATTAAGTACCTTATCCAAGGTCGAAGAGCTAGTAAATGGAGAAGCCAGAATTTGAACACAGACTCCATCCAGGCTCATAACCATTCTACTATGCTGCTTCCCTATGATACTTTATCAGTCCACATTGAGAAGTTGTTAAAAATATTATATTGGTCAAGTCCCTTTGGATTAAATTAGAATGCCTAAATTTCACACTTGCATCATGGACTCTACTTCTGCAGAAATATGACAATATAACTCAGATTGGCATCTCCCTGGATTCACTTCCCATTTTATAGGAGGACTGCACTATCGACTTATGAAAGCTAAGTTCATATTTTTCTATTTAAATAGAATTTTAGGGATGCCCAGGTGGGCTCAGTCAGTTAAGCATCCAACTTTTGATTTTGGCTCAGGTCATGATCTCATGGTCTTGGGAGCCTGGGCATGGAGCCTGCTTAGGATTCTCTCTCTCCCCTTCTCCTGCCCCTCCACTGCTCATGCTGTCTGTCTGTCTCTCTCTCTTCCCCCTCCTCAAAAAAATAGAATTTTAGAAATATTAGGGTTGGATAAAACATCTCATTGTCTCCTGGTCGATTCTCTTGCTTTCAGGTAGGACTCCCTTAAACCTAGTTATTAAGACGCTTTAAGTCAGGCACCTACAAGACTTCTCTTAATAAGAGATGTAATGTAATGTAATGGTAATGATTAAGAATCACATTTACAAATAAAGGTACTCAGACTGTGTTTACTCATTGTACGCACACCCGGGAATTTGGACATGCGTATTACTTGGATACAACGGGTTAAAAGAAGACTGATGGCAGGATATGCAGAGAAAGTGTAAACATTTTTTGGATAAAGATATACACCTTTACCTTACAATCCAATCCCATTTTTTCTGACTTTTTAACTTCAGGCCATTTGCTTCAAATGAGAATTTTCTTTTTTAAAGCTATCGTTCTTTTATTTAGGAGCTCTGTTTTTAGTTATGCACTCCTTACGTTGAAAATCCTCATCATTTTGTAGTATCACTCTATCGCTGTATTTTAAAAATGAGTTGTTTGAGAAAATAGCGCCGTCTCCTTCAGCTTGTGCTCACTTGTAAGTCTTGTATCATAGCTAATGGAAGGTAAATGCCAAGAATGTTTTCTGAAAGTGAAAATTCTGAGAAACATGCTCTGAGAATTTCCCTACAGTTCTTATTCTCTTTCTTTTTCTTAATGACATCACAGTGCCATATGAAAGTATTTGGAGAAGCTCTCTCGGTGTTGCAACAAAACCGTGCAAGATAAGCAAAATAAACGATTTTATACTATGTAAAACATTATTTACTCTGTGTGCATGTGCATGCACGTGTGTGTGTGTGTGTGTGTGAGTGTGAAGCATGAGCTATTACTCGCTTATTTTAGTTTAAGTTCAGATACCAAAGCTTAAAGTCCAGAAACACTTAAATGTCACTGATTGCAATTATCATTATTTTCTTAATTCTCTTTACTTCTATTGAAAAAAAATCTTTTTAATATTTATTTATTGGTTTTGAGAGAGAGTAAGCATGAGTGGGGGGGCAGAGAGAGAGGGAGAGAGGGAATCCCAAGCAGGCTCTGCCCTGTGCAGAGCCCGACGTGGAGCTCCAACTCACGAACCAGGAGATCATGACCTGAGCCCAAATCAGGAGTCAGACGTTTAACCAACTGAGCCAGACAGGTATCCCACTACTACTAAAAAAATTTAACTGAATTAGTTGGGTTCATTCTGTGTAAAAAACACAGACATATTTGGAAAAGGTGAAATGTGTAAATTTTCTAAAGGAGTTCTATGGCAGAAGAGGGATATTATGGGATTTACTGTGAAAAAGGGACTCACAGACACACTCAGAATTACATTTCACACCTTGAGACCGGAGCATATATTTACCTTTCTGAACCTTGTCACAGAGAAGGTAGATCTCTTCCCCTCCAGTTACACATCCGGCTGTCCTGTCCATTCTTACAATTTTCAGGTTGGACGCATTGGGGGCTTCTGTCCACAGGAGAAAAACAACAAACATCATGGTTTACCCTCAGCTTCACAAGCCAATCTCTTACGGGAATCCTGCCTTAGCACACATTAACCAAAAGAAAGTTTAAATAGTTTATTGTGGCGGGCATTAAGTAATATACAGAATTGTTTGATCAGTATGTCGTACATGCTAAACTAATATAACACTATATGTTAATTAGACTTTAATTAAAAAAAAAAAAAACAGATGCTTTCACTCATATCACTTTAACAAGGATACAAATAAAACAAAAGAGCCTTCAGAAGTCCTCAGAAGTCTTCACTTCTTGAGCATGGATCATTCATTACCACTCAAACAGATGAGCCAGAAAGGAACAGTATTTGTTTCTCCTACTAACGCAGTAAGAAAGATTCATACAGAAAGAGAAAGAGCTTTTCTGATGTTTCAGGAAGTACCAAACCAATGGATTTATGGAATTTCACTTAGGTCAGGACCTTCAATTATTTCCATGATACTGATATACTATTTACAAGAGTCTTAAAAATGTAGAAAAAGCACAATTTTCTTAAGTTATTTATAAATTTTCCTTTTACCAAAAAGAAAAATGGAGCCGTAATATTTCTTTTCTCCAGACTAAATTAGAATTCTGTGTGGTTAGGGGCAAAAGTTTCTTGTGGTAATAGTATAAAGCTTCCTTTTTTTTTTTGCTCCCACAGCTGCATTTTAAGGTGATCTGTAGTATACAAGTCTACATCATAGTATAACTCTTTCACTTCCCTTCAAACTTGTTGAAATTAGAGAAATCAGTTAGCTGTACTTGAGGCATAGAGTTTCCTACTTAGACTAAACTCTATAAACTTTCGGTGAGCCTAAATATCACGCTTGCAGGCTTTTTTGAAATATTTGTTCAATAAATCCCATGCATGGCGAACAAGAAATCTGCATGGTAAATGCTGAAGACCACGGTAAAACTCTTTTAAAAAGTTTGACGAACTACAGACCGAAACAGAATTTTGAGGCCATGTACTATCTATACTACTGTTCAGTTCACCTTCCTATCTTGACAAAAGCTATAACATGTAAGAATGAAGATGAACTAGAATAACGGTTGCTTTTATGAACGTCTCTTTAGAGCCTCAGCGAAAAATACGGAGATATTTCTCTTTCTGAGAGCACCAAGAGTATAGGAATTCATAAAAAATAAAAGATTTGCCATTGCGAAATGGCATGTAAAAGACCCACACACACGTGTGAGGACGGAGAACCGCGTTACTGGGCACCTCATAACATCCACTTTTAATCTAGACGGCAACGTTTTTTTTAAGTTTATTTATTTTTGAGAGAGAGTGAGAGCATGCATGCGTGCTCATGTGCAGGGAAGGGGAAGAGAGAGAGAGAGAGAGAGAGAGAATCCCAAGCAGGCTCCTCAGCGTCAGCGCAGAACCTGACACGGGGGCTCAATTCCACAAACCATGAGATCATGACCTGAGCCGAAATCAAGAGTCGGACCCTTAACCGACTGAGCCACCAGGCGTGCCTAGACATTAGCTGTTTAAGTGAGGTTTTAGTATTCCCATTTTGTAGATGATAAACGTGGGGCTCCAAGTGATTATATTCCTCGTCCTGGGACTTCGAGCTGGTAAGTAGCTGCCAACGGCGGGGTTAGAGGCCGGTACTTAACGTGCCAGCAAGCGGTCTCCTGTTAGAATTCAAGGACTCACTGCTGTCGTAGATGGCGTCTGAGACCACGGGCTCCAGGCGCCGGGTGAAGCTGCCGGTGCTGTCCGGGAGAAAAGCTGTAAACATGAGCCGCACCACGCTGAGGTCCATCTCCTTAGTCTGCTGAAGAGCTGCCTGGCGGATGATCTCCTTCTCCCGGTCTGGGGCCACCCAGCACAGTGTTCATGCCCAGGGAAAGAGGGAAGTGAGAACGTTTTAGATGAGATGCTTTTATAAAGCCCCAATAAGGAACATAAGCGTAAAATAACTCCATTTGTTCTTCTGCAAGTATTTGTATTGCTAATAAAATTTTAAAAATTGTCTCATTTATGTCACCCATAATTAAAGGCATCAAAAGAAGACCTAGATTTTTCTCTGGATTATGGCAAAAACTGTCCTCCCATGGATCAGATTGCTTCTCTTCTTCTTCTTTTTTTTTAAGTTTATTTATTTATTTTATTATTTATTTTTTTTATTTTTTAAGTTTATTTATTTTATTATTTTATTTATTTATTTATTTATTTATTTATTTATTTATTTATTTATTTATTTTGAGAGTAAGACAGAGCACAAGCAGGGGAGGGGCAAACAGAGGGAGAGGGAGAATCCCAAGCAGGCTGTGCGCTGCCAGCACGGAGCCCAACGCAGGGCTCCATTCCATGAACTGTGAGATCATGACCTGAGATCAAGAGTCGCTTAACACTTAACCGACTGAGCCGCCTAGGTGCTCCCAAATTGCCCCTCCTCTTTCTTATCTTCCCCTGACCTCTCCTTTTTCCTCCTTACAATTACAGTTAAAGACATAAAAGATGTGATATCATGAATGCAACAAGCTGCTTATACACCAGTTGTACTGCAAACTGTGAAAATAAAGTATTCCAAAAGCTCTCTGAGCATGGGACTATGTTCATTCCACAGTGCCCAGCACAGTGCCTGGCACATGGCAGGTCCTCAAAAAGTGGTTCTGGAGAAACTGAACGACTCGACTGCATTTGACTCCTTCCTTGCCTCCTGATGGAGCTTTTGTGCTGATGGATATAGTCATATTTAACTTATTATGTCATCAGAGGTGCTAATTTCAGTGGTGAGTACTATAAAGGAGCTACAGATGGAGAGGTATGGAATTTCAAAGGAGGGGAGCATCCAGAGGCTTTGGAACAGAGGAGACGTATGTTCTCAATCTTGCAGGGATGGTACAACTTGAACTCATGAAGGGAGTAAAGAAAGGCATTCCAGGAAGTGGGAGCAGGAAGAATGGAAAGAACGTGCCAAGGCGAGGAAGTGAGAAATCACGGTGTCTCTGTGGAATAACTCAGTTTGACATGAAGACGTGCAGTGGGAAACAGACTTGGAAATGCAGACCCGGGCCAGCTCTCGAAAAGCTGAAAATGCCAGCTTACGGAATTGGGATTTTGTAGGCAGCAGAGGGATCCTGAGTGGTGGTGAGGTGTAGGCTTTGTAGACCCATCGGCTACAGGGTGTACACTGGATCAGAGGTGGGGAGGGACAGAAGCAGAGCAAGGAAAATGCAGCGAGGAGTGAAGCACTTGAGAGAGCATGGAAGAGCGGGGCCACACAGGCAAGAAGAGATGTGACACAGGCAAGAAGGATTCAGAGGTGATGGGAAGGCTTTGGGTCTGGATGTTAGAACGCGCTCAGTGGAAAACCAGTGATCGGTTTGGGGTTGCCGGAGGAGGAGACAGATGATCACAGGATGACCAGACCAACGGACAAGGTGGAAAAGCAGAAATGGCACATGTGGTAGGACAAGGATTGGGGTTGAAAGAGAAAAATATAGGTAAAAGCAGGAAAGCATAAAATCATAGCATTTTTATGAGAAACAGAAGAGTTTATGATGTACCTGAAGAGCCCAAAGAGATTCCTTATCATAAGGTGAGCAGGGGGAGGCAGAAGAGGAGGTGTTCTTTGAACTAAGTGTTGAACTACGAACTGGTTTTGCCAGGCTGGAAAGGGCGGGGAGGAGTGTTTTAGGTGGAGGAAGACACCTACAGAGGTATGCATCGCGTGTTCAGGGGGCAGTGGTAGAACTGGAGATGAATCTGGAAAAGTAGCTGGGGCCAGACGGAGCTTTATGTACCGAGCTAGGGAGATACAAATTTTATTCTGGAAAATAGCAGGATGCCGTCAAAAGGTTTCCGAGCAGGGAAAGTGTGGTTGGGGGTGTGGGGCACTACCCTCTGGGAGAAGGAGAAACCCGGGGCATACAGGACACCTAGTCTACATGCAAACACAGGAGAGCCTGCTCTCGAAGGATCAAGGCTGGGGCCGTGGCACTCACCCGTGAGCTGCCGGTCTCCACCGCCTTCCGCTTGCAAATAGGCAAGATCAGGATGCACCAGAAGTCCGGGATTGTAGCCCTTCGTACATGCCTCTGTCATTCGCGCTTCCAGTGTTTCAAATACTTTTTTCTTTGTCACATGAAGTATACCTAAGTTTGCAAAGCTGGAGAAAAAGGCAAAAACAGCCACAAGAAGCACCAAAAGTTAGGCGGTCCGTGACTAGGGAGCCTGGTTTCACTTTAGCAAAATGGTTTTTAAAAAAACACACAGGCTTCAATCACTGGTGCCCACACTATAATCAAACACGTTACTATTTCTGCAGTGAAACATACAGAGTGGACTTACCAAGGGATAATAGAGACTAGAAACCACCACACATCAGGTCAAACTGGGTTTTGCCACCAAATGAGTCTGTGGCAAACTCAGCAAAATCTTTTGGTTTTCAGAGTTTATTAGACTTTCAAATGATGAGTAAGGGAGTACGGTATACATGCATACATATATATATATATATGTCTTGCTAAGGAATTTTTACCTATCATTTTAAAAAGTATTTTTAGGACAGTTGTTTGAAAAAAATTTTAAATTCTGAATATGGTAATAACTTATCTAATTTTTTAAAAAAATAATATTATATCTGGAAGAATTTTTTTCTTTTGGATCACCTTTGGCTTTCTGGATAGGATTTAAAGTCTACATGGGTCCCATCTCTTCTTGGGTTATCTAGGAGGCTGAAATTATTTAATATCATCAGAATGCCATCTAATTCTCCATGTGTTCAGGATGGAGAACCTTTAATTTTGTGAAGCCTACACACCTATAGGATGAAATATTTTAATAAGCTAAAGAAAGCAATTTAAGAAGTTTTAAAAAACATATGTAAAATACTCCAGCCACTCATTCTTAAAGTTCATGAAACAAAAAATTATATCCAATAAGCATAATACAACAAACGAAAAAGTACTTTACCCGGGAGACCTATTCATTCGACAAATATTTGTTCAGCTCCTTATTAGTGCCAGGTAGTGTCCCGGGTGCTTTTGTCAGCACTCGGGATTCTCTCCCCTCATAGAATTTATGTGCTGGTGTAACCAGAGAGAAGAAACAAACAGAGAAGCAAATTTTACAGTATAATTGAGAAGGCAATAAGCGTACCAAGAAGTAAATAAATAAAATAAATAAGTAAGGTAGGAATGGAGAAAAGAAAAGGTAGTCGTGGAAAAAACGACACTCGAAAGTAGGGACAGGCCACAGAGGGCGGCACTGAAATGATGACAAGTGAGAAAAGACTGGAAGCAAGTGAGGGAAAAGATGCGGCTATACGGAAGCAAAGTATTCAAGATGGAACTAACCAGTGCAAAGACCCGGAGGGAGGACCATGGTCACGACTAGTGCTTTCGGAAGACAATGGCAAGGAGGCCAATGCTGCTAGAGGAAAATCAACAAGAGGCCAGTAGTAAGTGAAAAGTTCAAAGAGCTGGGGAGCCTGGGTGGCTCAGTCAGTTAAGCGTCGACTCTTGTTTCTGGCTCAGGTCACAATCTCATGGTCGTGAGATCGAGGCCCACGATCAGCATGGAGCCTGCGTGGGATTCTCTCTCTCTCTCTCTCTCTCTCTCTCTCTGCCCCTCCTCCAATCTCTTTCTCTCAAAATAAATAAATAAATAACATTTAAAATAACATTTAAAATAACATTTAAAAACAAAAAGAAAAATTCAAAGAGCTAAGTGGGAGCATAGATCTTTAAAAGCCTGGTAAGTGTTTGCAAAGACTTTTCTTTTGCTCTGGCTTTTATCCAGAAAGAAAGAAAAAAGCTTAGTAAAGGAAAGACAAATATTATGACAACTGGACTAAGTTACAGAAACAAAGACTAAGCTAGTCTAAGATGACAAGGACTAAGACAGTGTGGGAAGACCAGATGAACTAGGAGAAGAAAATATAGGAGGTGAAGGCAGAACGAGGTGAGAACTCATACTGAGGTCCAGAGATACAAGGGGACACGTGTCCAGACAGTTACAGAAAAAAGTAGGACATGAACGTGGCATAATGTATAAATTTGTTAAATCGCTATGTCGTACACCTGAAACTAATGTAACATTGTGTGTAGATTATACTAAAAAAGAAAAAGGAGAACAGCTGAGACACACAGAGAAAAAAATGGACCAACAGAATATAAACTTCGGAGGGCAGAGATCTCCAGTGCCTAGAACAGTGCTTGACATACGGGTGTCTAACAAATGTCTGTTGAATAAATGAATGCATGAATGAACACAGCACAGAGAAGCGGCAACGAGACATGATGATACGCATGGAGGCATAGGCAGTTTTATAGAAACAACGCCTCCATCTTTTGGCCTTTTAGGCTGGACTCCTCTATAGAACATGTACCTACATACAGGTAATGACATTGACAAACATCTCTGTTACACTTTACCACATATAAAGTAATTTTCATGTACATTATTTCACTAATCTCTGTGAAAAAGGCATCATCCTTATGTGAATAATTTATTTACTCTGGTAATAAGTGAAACAATATAGAAGCCAGCCTTCTGTTTCAGATAATGATGGGAGTAACAGAGACCGGATTGAACCTTTCACCTTACATAACATAAAACATATGAAAAGATGGTTTTCTGACACTGGACAATGGCAGCACAGGACAGCGATCCTTAAGAGATCGACTAAGGTGATTCCTACAATTATGCTGGTTTAATTTCTAGAGTTTCCTAGCTGCAGCACAGGAAGAGAGATTCTAAACAGACCTGGCAATCTCCCTGAGTTCTGGAGATTGAGTTAAAAATTTGAAGAGGCCAAAGGGGCCAGAATTCACAGGCAGAGAACCAGAGAAGAACCACACACAGAGATACTCAGAGATGTACAGCGGTTTTGCCTTGAGTCTTCAGCTAAGTACTGATTGGAGATGTGTGTGAGGAAACAACTTAAGGTTGAGAAAAACAAAAACAAAAACAAAAACAAAACCCCACCAGAAAGGAGCAGGCAAAACATGTCTTGGAGCACACATGGGGCTGGAATAGTTCAAGAAATTTTGTAATACATAAATAATCAGCACAAAAATCCAGAAAGTTACTGGCTTTGTAATAGAGTCAAATTAACCCTAAAGGCTGCTCTGGTTTCCCTAAAAAAGCTTAGAAGTAAGTCTAGAAAGGATCAAACTGCTCCCAAATTTAATTTTATATCGATGTTCAAAAATATTCAAAGGCATACAAAAAAAAATGTAAGAAAAGAAAAAGGAAGACAACATGCAACAATCCCAAATTCAAAATGTCTGCCATTCAATAAAAAATTATCGGACATGCAAAAAAGTAGGAAAATGCAACTCAAAATGAGGATAAAAATCAATCGACAGCAAGATTTCCAGAAATGAGACAGAATACGGAATTTTAAGACACATACGTTGAAATAGCTACTATGGGTATATTCCATATGGTCAAGATGATAAAAAGTTTTAGAATATTAAGGAGAGACATGGACGATATTAAAAAAAGGCCTCAAACAAACCTATAGAGATGAAAAAACTGCAGTGTCTGAGAAGAAAAATACACTAGATGGAATGAAAAACATATCAGACACTACAGACAAAAGGATTCGTGAACTTGAGGACACAGGGATAGAACCGTTCAAAATGAAGCACAGGAAGAACGATTTTTAAAATTGAACAGATTGCCAGTGAGCTGTGGGATAATTTCAACAGCCAAACAGACACGTGATTGGTGTTTTGGAGGGAAAAAAAAATGAGGAGTGGATGGAAAAAATATTTTGAAAAGTAACAGCTGACAAGTTTAAAATTTAATTAAAACTATTAACCCAGAGATTCAAAAATCTCAATGAACCCCAAAACTCAAAAAAACACGAAGAAAACTACACTAATGCCCATTATAATCAAACTGCTTCAAATTAGTCAAGAGAAAGGAAAACTAAGGAAGAGAAAATGTAGAGGTGATAGAGAAGATAGGACACTCGATATGAAGAGGAACGAAATATCAGAATGACAGCAGACCGCTTTCTGGAAGCAAGGCAGAAGCCAGAACATCCATGGGGTAGTATATTTTCAGAATGTGAAAGAAGAACATTGTCGACCTGGAATTCTATATTCTTCAAAAATATCTTTCTAAACCAGAGACCAAATAAAGAGCTTAAAGATGTTGACAACTGAGGAACTGATCAGCACAGACCAGCAGTAGAAGAAAAAGGAAAGGAAGGGCTTCAGGCAGAAGAAAATGGCACCAGAGAGAAATCACGACCTATGAAACAGAATGAAGAGCGCTGTGAATGATAGATACATGTTTAAATATAAATACTTTTCTCCTTATTTAAAATTTCTTTCAAAAGGTAATTGAGCATAGGGGCGCCTGGGTGGCTCAGTAGGTTGAGTCCAACTTTGGCTCAGATGGCGATCTCGTGGTTTGTGAGTTCGAGCTCCCCATAGGGCTCTGTGTTGACAGCTCAGAGCCTGGAGCCTGCTTCAGATTCTGTGTCTCCCTCGCTCTCTGCCCCTCTCCCACTCACACTCTGTCTCTCTCGCCTCACAAAAATAAATAAATGCTAAAAAAAAAAAAAATTAAAAAAAAAGAGAATTGAGCATTAAAAGCAAAAATAAAAAACAATATATCATGAAACTTATCACATACTTAGATGTACAATATAGTACACAATAGCACAAAGGCTGAGAGAGGGGAACTGAAGTGCTATTCACATACGATACACGAAGAGGCAGAGTGTTACTTAGAGGTAGACTAAGATAAGTGAAAGATGTATATAGTATAACAAGCTGTAAAACAACTTCTAAAAACTATAGAGGTATAAACCAAAAGGAAGGTAAAATAAGATCATAAATAATTAATCTAAAAGAAGGCATAAAAAAGAGGAAAGGGGAAACAAAAATCAGATGTGGCAAGCAGAGAACAAATAGCAAGAAGGTAGAATGAAACACAGCCCTATCAGTAATTAGATTAAATACAGATTTTTTTTGGAATGTTTATTTATTTTTGAGAGAGACACAGTGTGAGCAGGGAAGGGGCAGAGAGAAGGAGAAGGAGATGCAGAATCCGAAGAAGGCTCCAGGCTCCAAGCTGCCAGCACAGAGCCCGAAGCAGGGCTCGAACCCGCAGACTGCAAGATCATGACCTGAGCCAAAGTTGGATGCTTAACCGACTGAGCCACCCAGGTGCCCCTAAATACAGATTTTTAAACACCTCAATTAAAAGGCAGAGAGCATCTGATGGAATAAAAATAATAAGACCCAACTATATGCAGTGCATATTTACTTTGAATATAAAGACACAAAAAGGTTAAAATGAAGAGGATGGAAAAAAAATGTTCCAAGCTAATGTTAGTCAAAAGAAAACTGAAATAGTTAAAATAGTATCAGTCAAGGTAGATTTTAGAGCAAAACTATTACCAGGGATAATAGAGGGTCATCTCATAGTGATAAAGGGATCAATTCATTAAGTGGACATAAGAATCCTAAATGTTTATGTATCTAATAAAAGAACTTCCCAATACAAGAAGCAAAATCTTATAAACTGGAAAAAGAAATAGATGTGTTTATAAATACAGTCAGAGATTTTAATACCCGTCTCTTAATAACTTATAGAGCAAGCAGGGGGAAAGTCAGTAAGGATATAGAAGACTTAAACAACACTATCACACAACTTGACCAAACTTACCTTTTAGAATGCATTCAACTTGATCAGACTAGCCATTCTTTTTAAGTGCAAAAGTAAATATTACCATAACTGATCCATAAAGCAAGTCTCAAAAATCTTAAGAGGACTGAAATCATATGAACTAATCTCTTAACAGAATGGAATTAAATCAGATTTCCCTTAAAGAAAGATATCTAGGCAGGAGGGGTATATTTAAATGACGATGTAGTAATTAATTGTCGAAGCTGGGCGATGGGTACAATGGGGGTTCATTACGCTATTCTTTCTACTTTTGTGTATGTTTGAAAATTTACAGAATAACATATAAAAGAAAACAAGAGTGGACATTATTATTGATAGCACATGCAACTTAAAAAATTGAGAATCGTAAGTGCTAATCCATGGGAATGCAAGATGATACAGTCACTTTGGAAAACAATTTGGTAGTTTCTTATCAAGACAAATGGACCCTTAGCATCTATCCCTTTAATTCCACTCCTCTGTACTTACCCAAGCCCAAAAGAAATGAAAACTTATGTTCACACAGCAAGTGGTTCTATCATCAAAAATGCAAAATAAACTTCATGTTCTTTAGCAGGTGGATAAACAGACTGTGACACATCGGTACGATGCAATACTACTTAGTAATGAAAAGGAATAAACCGCTGATACACACAACCACCTGGAGGAGTCTTAAAGGCATGATGTTAAGTGAAAGAAGTCAGACTCAAAAAGGCTACATATTGTATAATTCCATTTGTATGTCATTCTGGAACATTCCTATATGGATAGGGAACAGATCAGCAGTTGCCAGGGCCTGGAGTGCGAGGTAGAGTTGACTCCAAAGGAGCACACGGGATTTTGGGGGGCGATGAAACTGTTCTATACCTTCCTTGACCGTGATTTTTATGTATTTATCAAAATTCATAGACCTGTACACTTTAAAGAGTTAATATTTAATATTTAAATTATACTTCAATAAAACCAGACAAATTAAAAAAAATGGCTATCGCAATTCATAACAGGACTGGGTCTACAATCTGTGTCTTACTCAAAATGCCATATTCTACATCAGTGGTTTTCAAAGTGTAGCCTCTAGACTGGCAGTATCAGCAATTCCTGAGAACTTATTAAAATGTAAATTTTGAAACCCTATCCCAAACCTACTGAATCAGAAACTCTGATGGTGGGGCTCAGCAATTTGTATTTGAGCAAATCCGCCAGGAGATTACAATACACCTAAAGTTTGAAAACCACTGCTCTACGCTACGCTATGCAAGACCAATGTGATCAGAATCTCTGAGAGAAGGGCCTGCCTCAATCTTTTTATAAAGTGACCAGGGGTGCCTGTCAGTCGGTTAAATGTCCGACTTTCTCAGGTCATGGTCTTATGGTTCATGAGTTCGAGCCCCGCGTCGGGCTCTGTGCTGACAGCTCAGAGCCTGGAGCCTGCTTCAGATT
This sequence comes from Paguma larvata, assembly GCA_030068075.1. Classification (NCBI taxonomy): domain Eukaryota; kingdom Metazoa; phylum Chordata; class Mammalia; order Carnivora; family Viverridae; genus Paguma; species Paguma larvata. The sequence goes on from CM057823.1 coordinate 113,613,946, forward strand.
CTGTGTCTCCCTCTCTCTCTGCCCTTCTTCCGCGCCCCCCTCTCAAAAATAAAAACTAAAACTAATTTAGAACATAAAATAAAGTGACCAAAGGTGACTTCAATTAGCAGCCATGTTTGAAATCCTCTGCACTGTGCCGGATGTTTCCATCATCATCACCATCATCATCTGAGAACTACTGCTGCCCTCTGGGTTGGTTTGAATCCCCACATCATTAGGTTGGGATTCTCAAGTGGCCCCTCCATCTGGCCTTTCTACCTCTCAGTACTCAAACACTGATTTATAGCTGACAAAAGCTATAAAAGCACCCCTGACTCACAATAAATACTTAAATTTGTAAGTTGGACACTTCCAATCTCAGTCCATATTTTGTCCATTTTCTCCAAACAGCATCTTTTCTGTGTATTAAGGTTTAATATTTTGAACCTGCCAATAATCGTTTTTGGACCTATAACACCACCAATTTAATAGCTCATTGAGGGAGGCCTTGTTTCTCTTTTATTTTTATATATTTACTTCTAGTGCTTGCGATTGGTATATGCTGTAAATACTAGTTAGAAAAAAAAAGACTTCACATCTCTCTAAATTAGGGCTGCCAGGAAACTGGGTGTGGTGATTATTGGTAAGGAAGGTGGCTTAAAGCAAAGTGAAGTAACAGATAGTTTCCACTGATTGAAAATTTCAGAGAACTAAAATGCTGTTGAAACACATTGTTGATGTTCAAGGTCAAAAATAAAACAGCAAATCGCAATTGTTTTTGAGGACAGGCACTAACAGCCAATGAAACAAATGAGTAAGAAATACAAAGACAAAATGAAAGCTAAATAAAAAAATTTTTTAAAGTGAAATCTCACAGATTTAAGCACTCAAGCCTCCAGTCCTGTCTCAGTTATCAAAAAAATGAGTATTTTAATATGGATAACAAAATATCTTTGAAAATAGAAACTAAATTTTATTGAGAACCCCAAAGGAAAGCAATTCTTTGGTCTTGATAATTTATTTAATTTTGTTTTTATTGTTTACAATTTTAATTTCAGCACACTTAACATACAGTTTTGTTGTATAATATAGTGATTCAGCAGTTTCATATATTACTCAGGGCTCATCGAGATAAGTGTACTCCTAATCCTATCTCATCCATCCCCTGCCCACCATCTTTCTGGCTTTGATAGAAAAGTTATTTATCTCCTCAGTGTCATTTTTTATATATCCTCTTTGATGTGCTGGATGGGTGCCCTGCTTGTGAATATATACTCTTAATCTAAGCCATATTAATGAAAACAGGTAATCTTGATTCCGTTTCTAGTATTGACAAGTCTAAGGAATAACTCTGGCTGTCTTCCTAAATTTCTCTATGCGCTATTCTTACCCACAAGTTAGAACCAAATAATAACAATCAATGACACTCCATAAATACGTATCCGACAAGTCTGCTCATGATATTTCATGATATTAGCTAATAGTTCAATTTAGAATTTGTGAGAGGTAGAAGGCTTGGAGATAAACTATGTAGCCCAACACTAATATTGTATAAGAGAAGAAGTTAAAGTGTCAGGAAGTCATGCAAATTTCCCCCAATCCTACCTACCGTTGAGTGTGACAGAAATGAAAACAGAATTCTGGTTTCCAGACTCCTGGCATGATATTCTCTCTACTAAAATGTAACAGGTTCTGACATTGGAAACTTAAAATAAAAAGAAAGAAAGAAAGAAAGAAAGAAAGAAAGAAAGAAGAAGAAGAAAGAAGGAAGGAAGGAAGGAAGGAAGGAAGGAAGGAAGGAAGGAAGGAAGGAAGGAAGAAAGAAAGAAAGAAAGAAACAAAGAAAGCAAGAAACAAAGAAAGAAAAACAAATCAGGAAGGAAATACTGTATTTTAGGAAACACTGTAAGCAAATTCTCAGTTAAAAATCGATTATAAAAGGAAGAATCATAGAACACTCTGAAAAGGAAAGTCTACTGAATCTGCTGCAACTTAAAAGTTGATTAAATTTCTCAGTGAAATTGAATAGAGTTACAAAATCCTGTAAGTGGCATCCTCTTGACTAAATTTCTCAGTGAAATTGTAGAGGGTTACAAAATTCCACAGCGCTATGATGAGACATCTTGATAACCAAACCTGGGCGTGCAGATGCTTAAAATGTTGTTGCAGGAATGACTGAATGAATGAGTTCTCCCAACTATGGAACCCCACTACGAGAGGATAAAGGATTTCCTCCCTTTCCTTAGAAACAGGGAACTTACTTCTACTCCTGCTCGCTGTAGGTCTCAAACTAAATAACCATTAGTTCCTTCTAAAACCCTGGAAGATTACTAGGCCAAGCCACAGAAACACCAAATTATAGACAACATACTGGCAGCTTTATAATAACAAATATTATTAGTAAGGAACTCCATCTATAATTTCCTCTAAAGGGTATGATTATCACACAGATTAAACAGAACCAACACTTCAAACTGACAGCGGCCTTTTGGGGTAAATCCGCAGAAACACTAAGTGATCAATTAGTCTGAAACTCTGACAATTACCCTGCATTTCAAAGCTCTCATAGGTCAGTCAGGAACTGTCAAGAGTAGTCCAAAACAGACGAGGAACCAACTGTGACATACAACAGGAAACAGGCCAGTCTTTCAAGAGAATGTTGAAACAAGTTCATATAAAGCACAACTGAATTTTTCAAATCAAGTTAAGCTTCTTCCTCCAATCTAGAGTCTTTTTTTTTCCCCTAACATCAAAAGAATCAGATTTTAGTGACTTAAAAGAAAGCTCTCTCTCTAGGTTTTTCACACTTGAATATTTTCACAGTCAAACAAAGAAATACCTAGGAACATGAAAGCTCAACCTCCCCAATAACAACCAACTTAAAACTTGATCGGAATCCAAAGCCTGAAATGCTACCATCAACTTAATTACGGTTGATTCAAATAATTCCTTTCTTTTGAGTGAACAGTCCAGATTAACTGGGATTTTATCATGAACTGTTTAAACCAGCATCAGGAAACCCTAGAAGACATTCTTAAAAATTAAACAAAATTAATTTAAAATTTCTTACTCCTTTTGGGCTGAATTTATTTCATAATAATTCACTTAAAATCGCTGGTTCTATCTGTCGGACTCTTAAATGAGTATGTCCCTTTATATTTACATTTCAAATCTCATGAATGCCAAGACAAATTTGCATTCCTTGGCTTCTTATCTGAGCACACTTTCTAAACAGCATGGAACTGAAACAATATTTATCTATCTGTTTCATTCTCAAAAGTTCATACCATGAATCCAGACTCCATAGTTCATTAAAAGAATCATTGAGAGTATAAAACCATCTATTAGGTGTTTCTTTCTGCCACAGTTAGGTTTCTTCTAATTTGCTCTTATCTATATCTCTGGAAGGAAGATACTGCTGAAACTGGCACAAATGCCCGATACACAAAGTGACCATAATGTATTATCCCCTCTGGACCACTTTCGAGAGTGAAACGGGGTGCCAGAAATAATTTGGCCAGGACCACAGGTGCCACTTCAGGAAAACCCAGGCACGTGGGTGATCTTTCTCCTTGGAGTCCAAGTGAGAACTCACCTGGGCATTTTAAGGCCCTCTGAGAATCTCGGGAAGGTTCCTAATGAAAAGCGTGTGTTCAGTCAAAGTCCTCGGGGGCCACGTTGATCTGCTCCTACCTTCCATGGCGTCATCTGCCCGCACTTACCCGACCACCATGTCCTTGGGTCCGGCGGTCACAGTGCAGATGCCGTCCTCACAGTGTTTCCCCACCAGGCTGTGTGCGTGCAGGTGGATGTTCTTTCCGTTTGTGACCAACTGAACAATCACTTTTGCAGGTCCCACATAGTTGCAGATCTATATAAGAAGCACATTGAAAAAAATCAGTACATCTGACTATACTGCAACATGAAAAAACACTTAGGACAAACCAGTAAGCGTAAAAGGTAGGATACAAAATTAGGCAGACCTATACATAGAGGACCGGGGCTCCGATTTTTAAACTAGGTGGTGAGCAAATGGAGGGATGGAGGTCGATTGGAATGCTAATGCTAGTTGTTAGTTGCTGTGTGTGGGGAGGCTACACTCCAGCAGCAGGCCGTTTATAATGCTGCATGTGCCCTTAAAGCCGAACAGCTCATCTCGGATGCTGTGTAGCCATGAAGCATCCATTTCCTCCTAACCAACAGCACATTTCATCTGCGCCCTCATCACAAGTGCCAGCCATGAATGCTGGGAAAAGATCCATGAGAAGGGGTTTGGGATCGATGGATTGATGGAAAGAGAGAGAAGGAGAGAGGGGAGCAGAAATAGTGTACCCCAAGTCTCTGCCGTGAGATTAGGCAGGAGATGGAGTCTTGCCAGGGAACGGCTCTGAAATGTTCTCTGTCAGGACACATTGGCCTTCGGCAGCGTTCTCGGCTATGAGCTCTGGAGACTGAGTTACAGATGTCCAGGTCGTAGTACATTTCTTCGGTTCAAATAAGTGTACTCCCTACGTGCAAAGCTTTAGATCTGACACCTATTTAGCTCTTGTTTCATACAGTCAGATATTTCCATTTAAGGTAACCTATCTTTTTAATTGTTATACCTTTAAAATGATGATGACAGCAATAAAAAGGAAGTAGCACGGAGAAAATGGCATTTTAAAGCAAAGACAGCTTGGACACCGTTCCTCCTCTAGTTGGTCCTCCAGCTGCCTATAGTAAGCAGACCACAGATTCCTTCCTTGAGAAAGCCCCAAAACTAAAATCATACTAACCGAATAGACCAATTGGCTTTATTTTTACTTTCCTGAATCCCACAAGACAGAACTCTGGAATAATTCAGCCTAACTATTGGAAATGCACTGTATTTCCTTAAAGCCTAAACAGGCATCCTGGTTTGCCTGGAACTGGGGGTGGGGGGGAGTGGGGTGTTCCAGGGCTTACAGGCTAACACTGGGAAGAGTTGGTCACCCTATTTCCTTAGCTCATATTTTCTCTTTTTAAGGGAGTGAGTGAACTTAAACCTAGGATCTCCCAACTATATGGTCATTAGAAATCTTTTAATCAGTACAAGCAGCCCATAGCTAGAACGAAAAGAAAGTAGACAGGAATCCCATCTAGCTTCGAATCCTTGATGGAAGTCTTTCTGAAATAAACTTGAGGAAGAATCTACACTTGCCAATAAAATTTCTTAGAAAGAGACAGAACTCTTTTCAACTAGTCTACTTCTACTATAAATATCATCAGATACATTCATATTCCACGGAGGCAAGGTTTTGTTAGGATTTTTTCAGTACGGGTGTTTTTCCCCAATCCAATCTCTCATTGCAAGAGTTGAGGAGAAGTTGATCAGGGCGGGGACCGTTTGGCAGAGGGTTTGGGGGAGAGAAGTTTCCCCGCCCTGAGCAAAGGACAGAATCCTTTGTAATCAACAATGCAGCTCCCCTCAAAAACCCTCCGGCCTCTTTGCCTGAACTTTGGCCCTGAACTGCTGCTAAAGTTCGCTTTCAAACCCTGTAATGCCACTTCCCAAGGATCAGCTCCTTCCCAAGAAGTGGCCTCCTGTCCTTGCAGAGCAAGCTTATCACAAAGAACGTTTAGGATTAAATTCGGTTTTGACCACCAGCTCAAAGAACAAATAAATAATTTCTTAAACAGGCGTAGCACTTAAAAAAGCCTTCTGGGCATACAAACAATTACGAACTTGGTGCTTTCTCTTTTCAAAGAGGCAGAAGAAAGCGTCTGCCCTTCGGGACAGGACAGGGAATGAAAAGTTCTGGGTTTGCTCCAAAACTGGCTGCTGCGCCTGCGTACTCCCTGGATTGCCGATGCCAGTTCTGGGCCTTGGTGTCAACATGTGAGGTCACCCTTTGTTACGATGACATATTCGACAGGGACGTCTTCAGCAGTAAATGAACAGTGAAAAGCACTAATTAGACCATGTAATTTCGCTTCTGAGTGCATGGAGCACAGAAACACAGCAGCGCAAGGCATGAGGAAATGCTTCACTTGGGTGAGATCGGGTAGGCTTTCCACCTAAGCGGAGCATCAGAAAGAATCCAGTGATCGGAGCCCCATCGCTCTGGAGAGCGGGGGGCCCTTCAATGTCCTCGCTGTGAAGGAATCAGTCACTAGCACTGAAGGAAAGAGTGGGAGGTGTCCTCAAAAAGTATTCACATCTTTTTCTTGCTATTACTTCATGACCGAAGGGTGGCAAAAATGAGGAACTGAGTAGTCTCTGAGGTAAAAGGACCTGAAAAAGTTGCCAGTGACTAATGCGCAGTTTGATCCATTTGAAAGACTTCGGGTCGGCATGGCATCATCTGGTTTTTACACCGACCACAGGGCAACGACAGGGAGGCCCCTGGGTTTTGTGGACTTTCCAAAATACTGACTGAAAGAAGAAAGCTGAAGTGTGGGGCCAGAGAAAAAAATGATACTATTTTCAGGTTGTAATGGCAGATGAAGAAAATGGAATTCTACCTTAGAGGAGGGCGTGCTTCAGAGAACGCCACCATGACCGAGAGCTATTTGCAACTGATTCAGAAATTCCTGCCTTCTACAGAGAATTTGGTTATTTTTATTCAGCCTCCCGTTTACTTCTTTGAATAGTGGTTCCCTTGAAAATTAACTTGAAAGCAATTGTATCTGCCAGGAAGGCTGGGTTTATTTTTGAAAGAGTCTGGACCTAGCAGGTTCTTAAATGCTAAGAGCTTAAATACAAGCTAAGCTTTTCAGTGAAAGCCAGGGAGACAAAGGTGAAAATGTGAGCAATCTGCTGCCGAGAGACATGGTAAGCACGTGTGCTCCAGGGGCAGACTAGCTAGGTTTGAAGACAGTTTCACCATTTACTAGCTGTGTGACTTTGGGCACTGTTTGGTCCCTCATCTCTAAAATATGGATTCAATAGGACCTCGCAGGTTTGTCGTGAGGATTAAATATGTTAGTCTTTACAACATGGCCCAGCAAATGAGAGCAATACACAGTGTTAACTGTTATCTTCTTGATCCCTGTAATGGACTCCCCTCCCTAGAGATATTTAAACATACGCCTGCCCTGAGGTGATTTTTTTAAAAATTCTATCTTAAAAGACCAATTCGGGCCACTTTTATTCCTAGGGTAATTTCCCTACCCACCCCCCGCCCCCCTCCCCCCACCTGGCATATTTTATTGGGCTTTGTTAATTTTCTAGTAATAATTGTGTTATTATAGTAACAGCTATCGTTCTTGGAGATGCTGAGGATTTCTCAGCTTCCTTGATGAAATTAAACCTTTCTTCCAGGAGCTTTATGACTCAATACCTACTGATGACCACGGGCTAGATCTGCTTTTTGAGTAAAAACCAGAAACCTAGTGTCGCAGATAATACCAAACTTAGTCAAACCCCCTCCTTTTATTTAAAGTTACTCCGTCACGCTCTAGCAAAGTTCATACTGGTTCTTAAGAGGTGATTAAGTTGTCTAAAATTTTCTGGGAATCAGAATTTGAAATGTCCAGTTTACTGACTGGGGGTAAGTCTGACCACATCACTCTGCCACAAGAGTCAACACGCATGTATGACGGTGACACATGAAGTAGTTCTTTTCCGCTGAGTTCTTCTCATGAAGTGATGATGGCGATGATGATAATTGGTGGGAAGGAGGAAGAAAAACATCCACGATTTTCAAATGGAAACCTACGCTAACTTTCCTTGCATAACTAACTTTGTCCTCTACTGCTAAGGCAGCAGGACAGAGCAATGTGATTAAATCCAAGAGCTCTGAGGTCAAGCTGCCAGGCGCAAGGCCCTCTGTTGCCACTTATCAGAGCCAGGTCAACAGGGCAAGATGGTTAACATCTCTGGACATCAATTTCTCCATCTTTAAAATGAAAGGAATGATGCAGCTGATTTCACAAATTGTTTCTGAGTATTAAATGAGCCAATACATCGCTTGGCACCTAATAGGATTAGCAAGCTCAATGATAAAACCATTCTCCTCTCCAGCCTAGTACTTCACTGATAACCAGAATGTATCCATTTATTCCTTATTTATTAGGCTCCCTCTAAGTTTCATGCACTGCATGCAGTAACTCAGGGAGTGAAGGGATACAACGAGAGCATAAAACAGACATAACCTCTGTTCTTATGGGAATTAAAGAGCAGGGCTGACACTGCTCAAAGAATCTCACAAATAAATGTCTATGCCTAACTGTGAAGCCCTTACAAAAGACATCCATAATGGGATTTGACCTGGTCAGGAAGTCAGAGAAAGCATCCTGAGGGAGCAATGAGGGCTGAGCTCTGAAAGAAGAGCAAGAGTGTGACAAGGGAAGGGTTGGGTGGGAGACAAGGAGCTGAGAAGAGTATTCCCAGCAGGAAGAACAGCATGTACAAAGGCACTGTGGTGAGAGTCCTCTTCGTTGACTCCCCAGCCACACTCATCACCACCTCGGGGTGTCCCTCCCTTCTCTTTCTTATCTAGAACCACTCATTCTTCAAAGGTAAGACCTCAATATAAATCCTCTATGGCACTGTCCTCACCACTCTGACCCACAAAAACCCACTACTGTCCCCTTTTGGAGGGAATGTGACTGGAGTGGGGCAGGAACACTAAAGGCAACTTATTGCAACAAGAAGACGGTAAAACCAATTGGCAACTAAAGGGTTATTGGGCAATCTCTCTTGCTTGTTAAACTCCCAGAGCACACACATCAATACTTCCTAACTTACTGTTCTCCTGAAAGGGAAGGGGGCATGTTTACTCAGCCAGTCTTCACATCAGCCCTACGGCGTCAGCAGTGGTATCCCATTCCACAGCTGAGGGAAGTGAGGCACATTAAGGTGAAACAAACTGCCATCACTCCTATAACTGGAGTGCCCGGCAGCCCTCTGAAGCTGTCTGTCCAACTCCTAAGCCCACTCACATTTTCCATTATGTTGGCTACCGCCAGCTCAACGACTATTTCTTTTGTGTATGTCCAGTCTGCCCAGTGTGCTGCGGCTCTCCCTTGCTGGTACATGACAGCTATTCCTGAATAACCTGTTTGCTTGGTTTCGCTGGTGTGCATTGTGAGAAAGGAGGTCTCAGGGTTAGTCGTGAGGGGGCAGAAGGACACTTGCCCTCTTGCAAGGCTCCGGCATTAAAAAAAAGCGTGCCGCAGACATTATGCAGCCATGCCCTGATTCTCTTCTGTGAGGTCGCAAGTCAGATTATAAAACAAGAAGTTGAAGGAGGAGGCACAGGGAGAGGGGAGAAGAAGAAGGAGAAGGAAGAGGAGGAAAAGGGGAAGAAAAAGGACAATAACAGTTTTCATAATACATCTCTCAAGGATGACAAATAGATCTTATTGTTCTTCATAACCGGTTGAGAACCCAGGAAGTATAGAATAACCTGTTATTAAGTGAAATAGGACAGAACCACGTCTGGCATAGGGTAGGAAGATGCTTGGTAAAGTTAGTTCTTTCTTTTTAAGGTGGGGATTTAAAGTGGATCCAATCTGGGATCAAAGCGCAGCTCTTTCCTCTCCCACCCCGAGGCCTTACATAAGTTAGGTAACCTCTCTGAGCCCCACGTTCCACATCTACAAAATGGGTCAATAATGTGACCTCAGATGGCCACTGGCGTGTGGCTGGTCCCCTGGAGGCACCAGTTTCTTTCCTTCTCTTTTATTTATAAAGGGCCCGTTCCTCCTTAGGCCCCTCAGTGACCCTTTTGGGTAGACAGGGATGGCACTATCAACCTCATTTTGTAGATAAGAAGACAGATGTTCAGACAGATTAGCAAGTGAAATAACCCAAGGTCGGACAGCCAAGACACAGAATGACTTTGGAATCCATCCCATGTCTTCTGAACGTAAGCAAGTGAGGTGTTCTTAGTTAGGTGGGGCGACGTGAAAATATACCCTGGGACCCACTCACTGTTGATGACAGGGCTGTTTCTCCAGTAGGGCTCTTGGCTTTGCAATGATTCAGTCGCTTTCTTTTACCTTGTTTATCGTCCCACTTGTTTGACCAACAACACATATGACTCACATGTTAGGCTGGGATAAGAAAGGCAAACTGTGCCATTAATACAACGAAACATGTAAGAGGGTGTTATCCGCTACACAGAGAGAGGAATAAAATCTCTGTCTACATAAAACGTTGAGTTTTATGCTTTAAAACTTGAGTTTTCTGTCATACTTTGACCTAAAATCTCTTTTTTGTCTGTTCTATTTTAATCTTCAGGTTTATTACATTCATAGAGCTGCTTATAAACCATGATTCTTTCAGAAAATCAAGTAACACTTTTCTTCAGGAATTGGTAGGATTCGTACCTCAACAGGCATCATTACCTCATTAACAAATTAAGAATAAATCCTTACCCTTTATATGGGCCAGTTATCCCTGGCTGCAAACGAATATGGGAGGAGTACACGATCTGTAACTTATGGATGAATTCTGTTACAAATATTCACTTAGAGGCCGGTTTTTCGGGATTTGAGTTTAGTCTGAAAAAGTGGAATTCTGGTACCATTTCTTTTCTACATCTCTTACTTTCCTCGCTGCACTACATGTATTCCCAAATACTTTTTTTTTTTTTAACAAAGCACAAAATATATAATATCCAGTCAGTCCTTCGAAAGGCACCCTGCTCTGACCACTTCTCACCACCGACACTGCTGCTCCCTGGTTTAAAGCCATTGTGATCTGTCTCCTGACTGCGTCTCCCATGCCTGCCCCGCTTCCCACGGCCTATTCTCCTGAGCGATCTTGCTCAGGTCGGGTCATGCCAAGTCTTGTCACTCCTCTGCTCAAAGTCCTCCCAAAGTGAAAGCGGTCGAAGCCGAATGATTAGTACAAGGGGACTCATTATATTGTTCCAAGTATCTATGATTAAGATTTTCCATGATAAGACGTTAAAGAAAAAACAACTCCAAGCCCTCCAATGTCTTTCCATCTTAACGGCCCCGGGTGATCTGACACCCTCCACCTCCATTTCCTCTTTGATTTTGTGTCTTACTGCTCCCAGCCAGGCGTCCTCATCGGCCTGCTGGCCGTTCTTGACCTGGCCAGCCCAGCTCCTGCCTGAGAGCTCCTGTACTTGCTGTGTGTCCTCTGCCTGGAATGCCCTTTCCCGGGATACTTGCATGTTCTCTCGCTTCCCTGCAGGCGTTGCAGAAATGTCACTCTCCCGGGGAGGCGGGGGGGTGGGGGGGGGCTTTCGTTGCTCACCCTACCCCTGTCTAGACTTGATCACTCCCATCCTTGCATTCCTTGCTCCTGTCTCCTGCCTTATTTTTCTTTCTACTAAATACCATTTAATTTCCTACACATTTTACTTTTATTGCTTGTCCTCTCGACTAGAAGAGAGGCTCTATCAGAGTAGGGACACCGATTCCTTCCCTGGTAAATCTCCGGTGCCTGCAATAATGTTTGTTACATTGTCAGCATTCAATAATTAATACTTCAGTGAATGCACGATTAAATAATTAAGATACAATTAAAATGTTATCCATGGAAGGCAATTTATGAACACATAAAGAGCTGCATCAAATAGGAAGTGGAAATAAAGCAATTCTATTCCTTCTCTTGTTATTTTGTCTTTTCAAAAAAAAAAATGTCTAGACCCCGGTGTCACCTCTCAATAGGCTATTTAAATTAGAACATGATTACTATACACCAGAACAGAACATGTGCCTAAATTGGTAGAAGGGTACCTAAGTGGGGGCTGTGGAACCCCAGGATGGTGAGAGGACTCTAACTGCTGAGTGGCAGGAATTCAGGCAGCTGTGGGAAAGGGAAGGGAAAGTCAGTCTTAAATCATCTCCCTTGGAAAAGCAAGCTAGCAGCTCTCCTCTTCAAGTCCAAGACACCCCCGCCTACTTCCCTCTCTTCATGCTAACTGCTGTTGCCCGTAAGGCACCCTTTCGCTGTGCTGGAGTCTTAGTACCTGCCTCAAATTGCTCTTCTTTGCTTTGTTCTTGCCCTCAGGGACCCAGAATTCACATTTCTGGTCCACCCCAGTTTCACAGTCCCTTCCTCCTCATGTGAGAAGGCTCTGCTTTGATGTTTGCTCTGGTGACTGACAGGAATAACCACCCGCAGGACTTTATCATGATGCGGTACAGCTACACCTGCAAGATCTCAATCTACGGGGCTCCCTTTCAACAAAGAGCATCGGGCTCTGGAGTCAGACAGACCTGGCTTGGAGTCCTGGCTCCTCCCATCACTAGCTGTGTGCTCCTGGGAAAGTTACTCAGTCCTTTTTGACTGGGTTTCCCGTCTGAATAATGTGAATACAAATACATAATCTCTGGATTTTCACAGGGATTAAAGAAGATCATTTAAAGGGTCCAGTACAGTTCTTGACACGCGGCAGGCACAAAATAAAGGGCCGCAATTCTGATTCGTGTCTTCATGCCTCGAGCAGTTTATCTGCAATTGAGATTTCCTCTGACTTCATTGAGAAGGTGGAAACCATTGCATGTGAATCTCTTTAACCTCCCTTCTCCTTACTGCTCCCCAGGCGCAAAATGTCCCTATTACTTCACATATCCTCTCCTAATTCCAGGAAAGGTAGGTCTGTTCCCTTTTCTGGAGCTGACCACTCCGTTTTTGCCTAGTGCCGTACTTATGTCAGGTGTCCTTGAATTACCTTTCTCTCTTCATCTCAAGGGGACCCTTCTCTTAGTCACAAAACTGGTACAATCTTCTCCCTTATTCTAAAAAATCCCTTTCCTGATAATGATGATGACAACTGTAAAGGTTAGCATGTATTCAAATCTGTGGACCAGGCACTACACCAAGAAATACAGAAATACAGAAGGATTCTTTAATTTCATCTTCTTTAATAACCCAGTGAGAAAGGCTATTAAAAGGTACTTGCGCCTGCTTCGGTGCCATTCTCTTTTTCCTTACCAAGTATGCAAGCTGAGCTCTGACCACCTGCGCTGTACTCCCTCTGTAGCCTGCTTAATCTGTAGCCCTTTGCAAATTAACTAAATCCTCTATCGCTCAAATGAGAAAGTGCTGCAAGGTCATGACTGACTCCATGTTTCCAAACCCAACAGCCATTTCTTATGCTTCATCCTATGTAACCTCTCAGAAACCTGGGATGTGTGTGTTACTATTCCCTCCTAGAAACTGCCCCTTACCACTTTTTGGACACATCTACTAAGTTGCTCTCCTTCCTCCCCAAAGAGAAGTCTTTTCAGAGATCCAGCCCTTGGTCCACTTCTAATCTTTACCACGATCGCTCTCTTGGTATTCTTAGCTAGTCTCCCAGATTTAACTGTGTGCCATGCAGAGAACTCCTTAATTTCAATCCCATGTGCTTCCCTTCCTTTGAAGCGTCTGTAACACTTTCAGCTGTTTGTAGAGCATCTTCCTGTCCACAACATCCTTATAACTCAATGTGCCCATGACTCAACTGATCTCTTTGCTCTCAGACCTACTCTCCCAGCCGACAAATGTAACCACCACCGTCCACGCAATTGCACTGGAATCCTCCCTATCACCCTAGATTCTTCTGCTGTCCTCCACATTGTGATCGGCTGCCAAATTTCAACCAGGTCACACCCCTAGAATCTCTGGCATTTGTCTTTCTTCTCTATTTTCATTGCCTTTGTTTATCTATCTCAGCCTGAACTCTGAGCTTAACTCCTAAAGAACCATTGCAGTTCTTCCAGTTGGTGTCCCTGTGCCTTCTCCTTCCAAAGTCCCTTAGGACATCGCTACCACATTTGTATTCTGAAAGCACAATGCTGAGTACCGCATACCATTCTTATATTAAAACTTATACAGTTATCTAACCATTTTCCACGAAACCCAGCCTAAATTCTTGAGCATGACACAATCTGGCCCCATCCTACTCTCTAGCTTATTCCCACCTTTCTCTTCCATGTACTCTTCATGCTAGCAGAATTATCCGCTATTCCCTTTTGACCTCAGATTTCAACTTTTAGGCTTTGCTGCTGCTTTTTCTGCTCGCAGCTGTTTAGTTCAGTTAGATCATTGCTTTCGCATTTCTACCTTTCCCTCAGGATCCAAGCCAAAATGCAATCTCCGCCTCAAAGTCTTCTATGACCAACCCAACTAGCTGGCTCTTACAAGTCTGTCTTTGATTCGGGGCCATTAGGTTATTCATTCTTCCATTCAAAAACAAACAAAAAAAAGAAACAAAAAACCTAAACAACTTTATTCAGCCATCCCTCCACAGGCAGCTGCTACAGGTGCTGACAACGTAGTGGTGACTAAAACAAACACAATACTTTCATATTTCAGGTATTTTAGGACATATCTCAGTTCTTCTATGAAACTGATTGATCCTTGTGGGCAAAAGCGCTATTTAATTCTTCTTTCTATTTCCCCAACCCTCAGCACAGAAACAGAACCAATTTAATCAATAGTTCTTAAAATAACTAATGACTCTGGTGCCATCTCGGGTTTCAGCACCAAATAAATAAATCTAAATAAATAAATAAGCAAGTAAATAAATAAATAAAAGAACTAACGATTGAATAAATCGTTGGCTTCAGGCTACAAGGAAAAAGGAAGGAGCAGCCAATTGCTCAACAGCCCTGGGCCAGCAGCGAGGGGAGGGGGCTGACACAGGGCCCACCGAGCAATCTCGCTCTGAGGTCTGGGAGGTCTGGGAGGTCTGTGGAGGTGTTTCTGTCCTGTTTTAGGGTCTGTCTCTCGAACATAACCATAAGGGATCACCCTGAGGAGTTTCTGAAAAGTTTCAACATAAGGTCAATACATTTGTGAAATGCCCCTGACTCTACTAACTTCTTGGCTTGGAATCACAGTTGGGACGTGGACCCCTGGCACCCCATCTTCAGTCCTTAGAAGACCATCTCTTGAAGCACTCGTACTCCCTTAGGCTTTTCCACTGAGAAAAATAACTGCCATTTACACGCGGACTGGCCGCGGAGATGCTACTACATCTTTCATTTTTAGAAGTTCAATTCTCAGGTGGAATTTAACCCTGACATACTGTGCTGGGGCTCGGCCAAGGAGGCGGGATGGGTGGAAAACAATCAGCAAGGTTGGTTCCCAGTAAAACAGAAGTGAGACCGGGAGGAGGGAAGCACTGCCTTGGCCACAGGCCCTGTGAGATCAGGGCGGTGAACCTCACATTCGCCATTGCTGCTCACGCTCTGCCAGCGTAAGCGCCGCTATGGAGGAGGGGGGCCGGCGCGTCCCACCCGAAAGCGGTCCTAACTTCACCGTGTCCGTTCATACTGTCAAGTCACTGAAAAATATGTCAGGAGTGCAAAATCAGGAAACTTCAACCTACCTAAAGCTGTAACTTATTTTCAAGTGTGATCCTGGGTTTGGGAGAAAATAGGGACGATGGCACAGTTTGTAGAATATGAATACACTGTGCTTAATGGAAATGCTCCCAAATTCGTAGATTTGTGGAAGACCGTTTTCCTGAAGTCTGCACAGTTTCAGAGAAGAACGTCTGGGTTAATTTTTGATGCTAAGTTTTAGTGTTCCAGCGAGCAGCTAGGGTTCTAGCCATCAGTTCCTGCTGCGACCCTGCGTTAGTCATCTGCCCACTTGGGCCCGGAATTCTGTTTGCAGAATTATTATATAAGTTCTGAGACGTCTTCCAGCTCTAAAATTCTATGATTCCTTTTTATATGTATAGGACACACAGGACAACACCCAAAGATCACATTTTCAAACTGAAGGAAAAAAAAAAAAAAAGAAAGGTTTAAAATCACAGAATTTCTGAGTTGGAAGGAACCTAACAGATGAACTTAATTTTAAAATTGCGAACATCTTAAAAACATTTCACCACAGTTACAAACTGAGAAAACATACAATCAACACTCAAATTACCTGTCGCATTGGGGCCTCTGATAGCATGGAAAATCAAAATTCAGAGACAAAGAAAACCTTTATGTTAGGCAAAGATTTCAACTTTTGTCATTAAAACTGAAAATGAGTACCCATAGTATTTATTTTCAGTTAATTCAAGGAAGGTGCTGCCTTGGGCAGTTAAGTCCTCATAATAAGGATCTGTGTTTTCTGGGGATATGTCAGAAATGCTTCAGTTATACAAAAGAGGGATAAAAACCAGACAAGCACAACAACATCAGAAAGAGAAATTTTGGTCTACGAAAGTTTTTTTCTTTCAATCTATACAAACTACATAAAAATAATCAGAAGAATTAGACCACACATAAGGTCACAACTGAAGTATGTCCAAAATAAAAATTTTAGGTTTCCGATTAATGTATTCTTTGAAAATAGAGATTATTAATATAACTTGTTCACATTACTTTTATATAGTTTAAACTATTTATAAATACTATACTGTAAACAATTTATAGTTTAAACGACACATTGTTTTTGACCCAAACTTGATTTGAGATCGTTAAGATTATCTTCGGATTTTGATACTCAAATTTATTTGGGATTAGATATCACTAATTCCTCTCTTCTTAAAGGCATGCACTCATCCTCGTGATATATTTTTCTTGCTTAGAAAACCTATCCTATTACTCTCGCGGAAACCCACTGGCTAAAGAAGTAATTAAATAATTTGGCTCTCAATGACTGAGACATCATGAAATGATGCTGAATTTGTATTGGAGTAAATACAGCTGCCTGTACAAAGAATGCAGACCACTTTGGGAAGAGGACAATTAACTGCTCTTTTCTTCAGAAGGCGAGTACATAAGATAAGGCATTTCAACTCTTCTTCCGTGATTTCCTGTGGAAAACCCCTACTAAATTAGGAGAATTATGAGTGAGTAGAATTGGGAAATTTTCTTTGTCTGATCTCTTGTTGCCATTTTATGGGCTAATTTACATCCCAGACATTGATGGAGCAAAAGAGAAAACGCGACCTAAGTGTCAGACTGAGGTTAACCAACATGTTGTAGCATCTACATACTATGATGTAAGCCAAAGGAGGAAGGGGGGAAACACCAAAATTTCTAACGAGCTCTAAAATAACATCAGCCAGGAATCTGGAAAAATGGAAGGACTTTAAACCTCCAAAAAAAAAAAAAAAAAACCCTTTAATGTGATAACGTCATATTGTTCAGTCTGTATAAAGTAATTAAAACACAAAGCATATGAAAGAAATCATATACTTTGATGCTTGGATGAAATGTTCTGCAAGTTATTAATTTCTATCATCTTTAAGGATTAGCCAGAAACTCTAACTGCCACATAACCAAATCCCGATTTCCCTTATTATAAAGTTACTAATTTATTAAGCAAAAAATCTTTTTAAAGGCATTAAAAAAAGAAATTTTCTGACCGTAAAGGAGTTAGATTCCCTGCTCTGTAGTATTCTAGTTTGTTTATAAACCAGTCTGGTGACAATGAACTTCATCCTGAGGTTATACAGAGGTTATACAGAGGGATAAAAACCAGACAAGCACAACAACGTCAGAAAGAGAAATTTTGGTCTATGAAAGTTTTTTTCTTTCAATCTATACAAACTACGTAAAAATAATCAGAAGAATTAGACCACACATAAGGTCACAACTGAAGTATGTCCAAAATAAAAATTTTAGGTTTCCAATTAATGTATTCTTTGAAAATAGAGATTATTTTCCACCCTCAGGCTGCTGCTCTAACTCAGTGACAAAGAAACCTCTCTCCCCTGGGGCTTCCATTCACTGCTTCTTATTTCATCCTCTTGTGAGAGACAGGATAAAGCTCATCTTTTCTTTCCCTTGATAGCCATTCACATATTTGATGACAACCAAATTCTCTAGGCTATAAGTAATCTCAGGCTTAATGACGACTCCCTTTTGAAGAAAGTTTGAGTTCTGCCACCATTCTGCTCTGAGCACACTCAAGGTACTTTCTATTTCTCTACAAATGTGGTGCCCAGCAGTGGACACAGTATTCCTGGTGTGCCCTTTCAACAAAGAGTGGGAGTGAGACCACCGCCTCCTTGGTCTCATATACCATACTTCTGTTAATGCAGTCTAATGTGGAATTACTTATTTTCTGAATGCATTTGACTCCTTTAAATAGAACTGCTTAAGAATTTACCTCTTTGAGCCAGCTTTTCAAACCTAATTTGAACTTAAATTATGTTATCTATCACTTCATGTTCCTACAAATGTGATAAGGTCTCCACTGAGGACACTGATAAAATAAATTGAAGTAGCTGTGGAAAGATCCCTGAGGCGGGAACTCTTCCTCTAGGTTGACATCACCAGAACGAGAAATACTGCTAACCCCTTAGGTACCAAACCAGAGATCTCCAGCATCTCACTATTTTACCCCTCCAGAAATCCTGTCGGATAAGACCTGGAGGTGCATTTGGTGTGACTGGTTCTTACTAAGGTGCTTGAGATGAATATCCAGCTCTCTAGTCTCTGGTTTGGAAATACACCTCTCAAATGCCACGAGCGTTCTGTCCCGAATGAGGGGCGGGGGTTGCAAGTACGTAAGCCAGGAGGTGATCTCAAGTAAGGCTGCATTTCTGCCTAGCCCTCCCCAAGACACACACATGCACGCACGCATACACACACACACACACACACACACACACACACTGCAGAGCATCCTTTGAAGAGGCATCCCTCCAGCAACTTTTGGGTAACATCTGTATTATCATCCTGTATATATCTGTTTCCACGTAACCCTGGGGACAGAAATGATCACATCCATGTGGGTGACCATGGAGGATAGCTCACCACCCTAACCTGGCACGTGGGTTGCACTAGATAAACATGTACTATGTGAATGTGAGGAACAGAGGACAGCCGAGGTGCCTTTGAAACCTACACATGGAATGTTCTAGGCTTAGATATATATTCAGGTTTCTGAGCTAATTATCCAGAACACAATTTATATCAAGGCTCTGATTCCTTTTAAATCTATATTCCTATTTTTAAAAAAAATAAAGCAGGGGTGCCTGGGTGACTCGGTTGGTTATCTGTCCTGACTCTTGATTTCCGCTCAGGTCGTGATCTCACCGTTGTGAGACTGAGCCCAAGTCAGGTCACACTATGCATTGTGCGTGGAGCCTGCTTAGGATTCTCTTTCTCTGTCATCTCTCCCTGCCCCTCCCCTGCTCACATGTGCTGTGCTCACACATACACACTCTCTCTCTCTCTCAAAAAAAATTAATAATAACAATTAAAAAAACCTGGACTTTACCATGATTTCTAAAAAGTCTAGTTAATTTCCTATAAATGACAGATGAGATTGATAAACAGATATTCAAAAAATAAAATTAAATCCATAAGGGTGGGAAATCCCTAAAATTGAATACAAACAAAAAATTTGACTGTGTTCCCCAATGATACCATAACCTATATAGAAGGATAAAAACTTAATCTAAGAGATTTTTGAACACATTGCTTTGAAAATCCTCTTTTGAATATATTTAAAGGTCGAAATAACTGCAAAGAAAGTCTGAACTGTAGTTAGTAAGCTTGTACTAGCACTGAGATTGGTATAGCAATTCAGAAACTATTCTGTATGTACTACAGGGCTAAGGAAAATGAGTAAGTACACTGATATCACCGGCAAGTAGGGTTTCCATTACTGGAGAAAGGTGATGCAAATATGAAATGTGAGAAGGAAGGGAAGAAGCTATGGTGTTAGACTGGAATTAGAGCTCTCCCACCATAAATTCAAAATTTTTTTAAAAATGAATTTTTTAGCTCTGTCTCATGAAAACCTAGAAGAAATTTCTCCAATAAAAGGAACAAGGTCTTCTTGAAGAGATGGAGGATCCCAGGACTGATGTAGGGAACGTCTAGGATGAGGGGAGTGCGTTCTATTAATTCAGAAATAAGGAAGTATTCCAAAATTGAGTGGGGACATATCAAAAGGACAGAGGAGCTAGTACGGATGACTCTCACTGGCCAAGACTGGGGACCAAAATAAATAATGACAGGAATGGCTTATAATACATTGACTAATAACCAATGAGTACCTACTGATACTAAAAGTAAGTTTTTAAAGGAATGTGAAGAAGAGAAAGCTCTGGTTTTTTATTATTTATGTTTTTTGAGAAAGCTGTTGTTTAAAACAGAATTCTAACTAACAGAAGGTAAAAGGAATGATATAAATAGAAAATCACAAGTTCATCATCAATAGCTAATAATAATTAATTCCGGAAAGAATCATCCATGAATGCTAAACCCATTGGGAGAAAAAGATGAGGATGGTGGCTTGTACCAGGGTTGCAGCAGTGGAGGTGGTGACAAGTGACTAGATCCTGGGGAAGTTCTGAAGGCAGAGCCAATAAGATTGCCTGACGGATTAGATGTGGAGTGCAAGAAGAAGAGAGGTGTTCAGGATAACTCCAAGGGTTTTGGCTGGAGCAACTGGAAAGATGAAGCTGCCATTTTCCAATAAGGGAAAGATATTAGGAGGAGTAGACTGATATGGAAGATTTTCCATGGAGAGAGTCCACGGAGGAATCTGAGGCAGAAGAGGCCCATTTCAATTCAGAAAAGTTGGAGACAAGGCTAAGGCCTAAGTTATAGTGTCCCAGCTCACTGGGACTAGGTCACGGGTCACGTGACTCCTGGTCAGGTGCGGTAGGGGAGGAAAAGGAAGAGAAGGCTGGTGAGACGGAAAGAATGAGACAGAGCGGCAGCTGGAGCAGAGCCTTGAAGGCTGGTCTAAGATGTGATATTTCCAATAACAACCTATTGTTATTACATCATGTTAACGGTCTCTCTTTAGCTATATTATGATAGTACTTGTGCTTCTTTTGGGAAGTCTCACTCTAGCACTTCCTGAGATGTTGACGATTCATTCATTATCCAAACAATTATTGGCCACCTACTATATACTTTTCCAGGTGCTGGCTATACAGCAGCAAAAACCAAACCAAACCAAACCAAAAGAAAAAAACGGAAGAACAATTCCTGCCCTCATGGAACTAATAGTCATGTTACAAACATTTTCATGACTTGTTAAATTAAAAACATAAACATGTCTTGAATGAACATTTAATGCTATTGACGTGCCAGCTGCTTTTATGTCTATTACTTCACTTAATCCTAACACTGTTCCTGCAAAATAGGTAGTTTTATTTCTGTCTTAGTAACGAAGAAATAAAGTCTGAAGAGATTAAGCGACTTGTAAAAGATCACATCACCTACACGTGGCACAATCTCGAGGAAGATCCAGCTTTTGCTTTCAAGTATGGTATTTTGCTCACTAGACCACAGCCCTATATGCCAACTTCCACATGACAGATGTCTTCACGTCAGCAACTTAATGGGTTTACTCAGACCCTACAAAGTCCCTGGTTTTATGTAATGCATGAATAAAGCACCTTATATGAAGCAATTTATGATCTTCCATTGATTTGACTATTGCTCATTGGGGTTAATTCTAGGATATGACCACATGTTTTCTTTATGAAATCTTACAGTGTACAGATGCAATTGGCTTGACCGGCTCACAGGAGTTGATTGTTAAATTTACAGAAATTTTGCAAGCCAATACTTGCAAAACGTTGACAGCTTGAAATTGACTCTGGCGGCCGTATTTATATCCAGGAAATTGACAAATACTACAAATCGGGGCTTTGCTTTGTTCTTCTGGAGAGCCGGTTAGTAAACAGTTACCAGCACACGGCTGTACTGAAGGCTCAACAACTGCCCAGTGGGGAAAATATCATACAAATTACTTTCTTAAATAAATTATTCAAAATACTGGCAAACTTCTCTAACTTCTCTACTACTCCCTAAATATATACTAATGATATATAAGGGAAAACGATGTGTACAGGTAAATGTCTTTCTGAGTGCAAAATGGAGTTAAAATGGTCTTTATCCCATACTTCAGGGCCACTAGTTTAGAAGTTTAATGCCGTAACATCCGCGTAATAAGTCGAATAGTGTTCCCTCGAAGTTCATATTCACCCAAAACCTCAGAATGTGACCTTATTTGGAAATGGGGTCTTTGCAGATGTAATTAATTAAGATGAGGTCATACAGGATTATGGGCCTGAAATGCAATGACTGATGTTTTGTAAGAGAAAGGAGAGGCAGAGTCAGATGCAGAGAGACAGAGGGAGGACAGCCATCAGAAGACAAAGGCAGAGATCGAAGTGATGCAGCTACAAGCCAAGGAATGTGAAGGATTGCCAGCAACCATCAGAAGCCAGAAAGAGGCGAGGAAGGATTCTTCTCTGGAACTTCAAAGGGAGCATGGCTCCGCTGACAACTTATTTTTGGACTTCTAGCCCCCACGACTATGAGAGAATAAATTTCTGTTGCTTTAAGCCACCCAGTTCGTGCTAATTTCTTATGGCAGTGCTAGGCAACTAATACAATACTCGTGCAAATTAAATTAGCACGTGCATAGTGTCTAATAGAACACAGTTAAGAAGCCTAACAAAAGTTTAATAAATTCCTTTCTGGCTTCCTGCTACCTATAGGATTTTCATAAGAAATCACATGCTACATCTAAAAGTAAGCTTTTGGTATAGCTCCTCTTTTCAGTATCCTACTTTAATAGCCCCAGACAGAAGGAAGGATGTAGTGTAAAGAGAGTGGAAGCAATACTAATTATAAGGTTGTGCTAAAAATGAATTAGTGGACTGGTGAAGCTTTTGCGTAACTACATGATTCCATAATCCAATCAGCAAAGTTGCCATTCGACACACAAATGAGCGTGTTTGGGTATAGTAAAATAAAAGCAGCTATCAGTTTTAAGGGTTTACTATGTGCCATGCACTGAATAACTCAATTTATACACATATCCTATACGGTAGGTACAATTTAAACACATATACTATAAACTCACTTGTCTCAAGTTTACAGATGAAGAAACTGAGGCCTGGCTAAGTGGAGTAACACTGTGAGTTGGTGGCAAAACTAGGAATCAACATCATGCCGAGCCCTGAACCAACTGACTTTAGAACCAATGCTTGCAAGCCCTGACGGTGTGGTCCACAAGCCAGCTGACGCCACCCCAGCCCTAGTACCTCTAGTGTAGAACCTGCGATCTGTAGCTCTATCACCTCCTTCTAGGACGTCAGTCAGACCCCTGTTACTCTCTCTCCTGTACCCTTTCTCTCACCCTTTCTTTCAAGTTTTCCATCTTCCTGTGCTATATTCTAGGAAATTATTTCATATCTATTTTTCAATTTGATAATTGAAATCGACGGTCTCTAATCTTGATTTTAACTCATTCCCTGAGTTAAATCATTTCAGTGATTATATTTTTAATCTGGAATCCTGCTTTTCTCTTAACATTACAACGTAAGGAGTTTTCCATGTTGTAGAGTCTTCGTGTTATTTTTTAAAAGCAGTGCCACGATACCATGATTAACTTATTCACATATCTGTTGTTATATCCTGTCATTGTATGAGGTAAGTCCTTAGAAGTTATCATAGAATCTCAGATTGGCTAAATGTGCCATAGTGCGTTAGCACGTGCGGAACGGGACCCAGGCATCTCAGTGGTTAGAATACTCTTGGGTGAGTCTGATGCACACCAATGACAGAAAACCATAGATTCAAAGGACCCCCACGAGTAGAGACAAATCCTTAATATTTTAATAATGAATAGTATCTCATGACGGTTAAGAGTGTAGACTCTTAAATCATGCTGTCTGAAATGAAGTCTTGGGCTCCACCCCAGAAAGGCTGTGAGACTCACTCAGGGTAAGCTTCTTAACTTTTCCAGGCTTCTACTTTCTCATTTATCAAGTGAGGATCAGATAACCTACCTCGGTGGATTGTGCTGACTAAACGGGATGATGAGAGTAAGCGCAACAATCCATTCTCAAAACCATTCTGTTGGGCAGAGGGAGACCCACAGGGGAGAGGAACTGTCTGTGAAAGTCTGCGTGCACCTTCCAGCCCACCCACACGAGACCTCAGGGAGGCAAATGCAGACCAGAGGGTTCTGATGTGGAATCCACCTGAAGGTGAGGAGGGGAGCTGGGGACTGCAGGGTAACTCTACAGCCTCCCCTCCAGACCTGCTGACAGGATGAGAAACAGCTTGTCTGCGGAGGAGGAGGTGTTACACATTTGAGGGCTGTAGTACTTCTGAATACTTTTTAAATTTTTCTTAAGTTTATTTCTTTATTTTTGAGAGAGAGACAGAGTGAGTGAGTGGGGGAGGAGCAGAGAGAGAGGGAGAGAGAATCTCAAGCAGGTTCTACACTGTCAGCACGGAGCCCGATGTGGGGCTCGAACTCACAAACTGAGAGATCATGACCCGAGCCAAAACTAAGTTGGACTAAGCACTTAACCAACGGAGCCACATAGGCGCCCCCAGAATATTCTCATCTTATCAAGAAGAATTACTACTATGTGACTTTATGAGACCTGAGTTCCTGAATGGAATGGGGAGACACTATATAATCTTCAGACTGGGACCATTGGGTAAGTTAGAAGCCATCAGAGATTGGCTTTAGATTGAACGAAGGTCCCAGGATAATCACGTATTTAGGGAAGAGTAAAGGGGAGAGAAATGGGAATGGCCAGCAGAGGAAGATCACCAGGCCAGGACTGACAAAAGCAAAACTAAAAATTTAGACAATTTGTGGTTTCCCTGATAATCTCCTAACAGTTAAGTCTCATAGCTATGATCTCTGTTAGAAGTTTCCTTCGTGAGTAGCTAGCTCTCTCTAGTTCATAACAGAGACTATGAATACATAACAGTGAATTTAGAGGGCTATTTTTAAAAATATTCCACAGGGTAGTATTTCATTCGAGGGGCCAAATGCAAAACTTCTGAACTACTTGAAAGAAAATTTATCTAGAAGTCGAGATTGTGGTTACACACGGGAGAGAGTTTTGTCTGGTTGCCTAGAGCAGGAGCAGACACACAGTGCTCAATGAATATTTCTTAAATGAATTTTCTCTCTTTTGACTACCATCATCAGTGGTGAATCACCATCACTACAGAAGGGCAAGAGAGAAAAAGCAGTGAAGCCCATTCGACTTTTTTGTCTGGTGATACTAAGTCCCGCCTCTTTTCCACCCTACGGCCAAAGTGAAGGGAGGCTTTCCTGTGCTTTACGCTGGCAGCCTGAAGTATTTCGACTCACTTAAAATGGATTAAACAATGCAAGAACATAACTATAAAGTTAAAAAGCACAAAAATAACGAATGAAAAAACTGACAAAGACATTATATACATATCTACGCACACCAGTCTTTTAATTAGCTACTGTCAAAAAGCTAAAGAGACATGCAGTCTACACCACTGATTCCTGACCATGTTTGAGCCGGTCCCTTCGAAAATCTGATAAAAAGCTATCTCTTCAGAAAAATGTATGTATGTCTACATAAAATTCTGCACAGAAACTCCAAAGTCCAAAAGTTCTCTGAAACCACCAAAAGGGATCCAGGTTACAAGCCCTCTCTTCAATATACAGGGCTCTGCACACAGGGGATATAGTTATTTCCCACATGAACATACGCGGATAGTAAATAGTGAGGGAAATTTTACTAAATGCTACAAGCTTGGTTCTACATGCATACCTAACTGATTATTGGTGATTTTCTTTCCTGTTGTTTTTAGTGATCGACTCAGATTAAACTATTACAAATTAGTATTAAAACTAGATACTTATAATGGCAAACCTCCTGGACCAGGCAAGTCTATACAAAGGAAAGGAGGTTATGCAAGGATATGTGATAGCTTTAAATGCCATGGCAGATCGGCCAGTCTTTATTTGGCTTTAACAGAATTTAACATTTAGCGTTGTTAAGTGAGAGGCACCGAGAGTGGAGACTTAAAAAAAAAAAAAAAAAAAGTCAAGTGGGCACGGGGGGACAACAAAAAAGCTGGTTTTGACCTAAACATTTCGACACATGCCTTCTGTTCAAAGTACAACACTCAGGAAAGAACATCTGTGAGAACTGGCTTTTAGAAAACGTGTGATTAAAAACAGTGACACGCACACCAGCTGTGTTTCAAGTTGTAGTCCCCTGCGTTCGATATTTATAACCAAAGAGAAAATAAAAATACCAACTGGTGAGCTACTTGTATTTTAGAATCAAGGTCATGGACACTAATTTCTGTCTGGCATAGAGTGGGCCCCGCTGGAGGAGGGCCTATCAGCCGAGGATGGGGACTTTCTGGAAGACCACCACTGAGAGTTTCTGAAGCCCCACGGGGCTGCTCCCGCTGGCACCCTTCCTCCTCTGTGAAGAGGAAAACAGTTTGATTAATAAAAAAAAATCTGATGCATAACTTTCGGGAAAAAGAGGGAAACGAGCCTTCCTTGGCACTCCTTGCTGAGTCAAAAACAGGCAGGGACAAGCTTGGCCCCGAGGAAGGTACTTGCACTTGTCTGCCAGCCCCTCCCCTTGGGAGCTCTGTGATGAAATCAGAACTGAGGAAACTTTAAAGAGAAACTTTACTGGATAGTATAATAGAATACTAAATGTTTAACAACAGGAAAGCTTTTCTTTAAAAAGGGCGAGACCTAAGAGTCAGTCTCTGTATATTTGCTCTCCCTGGATTTTTCTCTTCATGTTATTTGGTTGTTGTTGTGAGTCGGAATAAACTCCGCGGTGTAAATGAATAAATTTTATCTAGATGATAAAGAGGAATCAGTAGGATCAAAATGAACACTGATCTTCAGGGGAGCCCAGTTTTTAACTCTTATCTGTCCTGAAAAGGAGCCATGATATCGAATAGAAAACTTGGGTAGAAGCCATTAAAAATTAATTTTCTTGAAAATGTCAGGAATGATGGAAGCATCTTTATGGAGTAAAAATATTAAAGCAGATCAGAGAATGAAAGTTCAGAATTGTGGTTTACTTACCAAGAAGAAGGAAAAGATGATAGATGGGGGGGTTGTAACTGTGTTTCCTTTGAGAGAGAGAGATCAGAAGTGCGTACAGTAGAATGTTAAGATCTATTAAACCTAGGTGGTATACATGGTGTCTGTTATACCAATTTTTAAATGTTCTTTAAGTATGCTTGAAGTATTCTGTTATTAAAGCAATTTTTAAAAAAGAATCTGAAGTACACAGCAAGGCTCCAGAAATCCAAACAGGATTCTGACTCGAAAGAAGCACACAGAGCATCAGGTGGTCCTGCAGCCAGAGTTCTAGAAATGATCTCCACATGTTAAGAGTGTGTCTAAGCCTAGTTTACACCCAGCTTATTAGAAATAGGGCTTCAGGGGCACCTAGGTGACCCAGTCGGTTAAGCGTCCGATTTTTGCTGAGATCATGATCTCGTGGTTTGTGAGTTTGAGCCCCGAGTCAGGCTCTCTGCCATCAGCACAGAGCCCGCTTGAGATCCTCTGTCTCACTTTCTCTCTGCTCCTCCCCCACTTGCTCTCTCTCTCTCAAAAATAAATAAAAACATTAACAAAAAAAGAAATAGGGTTTCAGGCACGGGACAAAATTCCAGTAGAAAAAGGAGGAGTGGGTAGACTCCTAGAGTTGCTTTAAAATCATTTAAGTTGAGAGGCACTTGGGTGGCTCAGTCGGTTAAATGTCTGACTTCGGCTCAGGTCATGATCTTGCAATTCATGAATTCGTGCCCTGCATTGGGCTCTGTGCTGCCAGCTCAGAGTCTGGAGCCTGTTTCAGATTCTGTGTCTCCCTCTCTCTCTGCCCCTCCCCGACTCACACTCAGTATCTCCCTCTCTCTCAAAATAATAAACATTAAATTTTTTTAATAATTTAACTTAAGTATCATATTTGGACAATCATCAAGAGAGTAACCCAGGCAGGTTTTACATTCACACAGTCTATAGAGTATAGTTAGGGGTCTGCAGCCCCCAAGCCACAGCCAACCCCAGTAACTTTCGGGGTGCCCCCCCGACATTTTGCTGCTGCCTGCATTGTGACTGAGTGCATGCTGAGCTACCAGCCTTTGAGAGGCATCTCAAGGGGAGTGGTGTGCCCGCAGAGAGGGGTGATGGGAAGAGAGGGAAGGAGTGAGGTCTGAGGGGAGAGAGAGACGAGTCAGAAGCTATAGGTGAGAAAAGGCAGAGCCTGTAATATTTCACTCTTAAACCTGAACGAATATACTTTAATAAGCATGTAGCATGTGTAAATCTCAGAAATAGCATTCTTTGCAGTAAATCTAAATGCCCTCTTTCTGAAGTTCCTGCAGAAATGGACTCTAGGGTGAGTGTGGGGTACCCTCAGTTACACCTCCTTCCCCTGGAACAGAGGATGAAGACCATTCCAGAGAGGTTCCCTTGCTCACACACAACAGCTGCCTGCAGGTTCTCTGCCTTGGCTGAAACTGTGTCCACTTTCACTTTCTCTTCTGCAACACTTCATGACCAAGTGCCCACAGAACTCCTATGTTAGCTTTCAGATACGCCGTTATCATAGAATATGGACTGTTTTAAGACATCTTTCTTCTTCTCTTTTCTTTCTCCTAAATATCCAGGTATTCTGGCTCAGAGATCTTAGAAGAAACTACACAGTCACTGCGATCATCATCTTGAAAATAAATATCTACTAATAATTGGGAAAAATACATATGTTTGCACAATAATATATTTAGGCTATTCCATATAATCCATGTGCCGCAGCTTTATAGCAGAAAAGCATGCAAAGGAGAAAGGTTTAGGTTGAGTCAACCCTGCATCTAGATCAGTGGTTCTAAAGCAGGGTAATTTTGGCAACGTCTAGAGACATTTTTCATTGTCACAATTGTAGGGAGGCTATTGGCTTCTGGTGGTAGAAGCCAGGGATATCGCTGAATAGTCTGCAATGCACTGGCAAGCCCCCCGCAACGATGCGTTTTCTGGCCCAAAACGCCAGTAGTGCCGAGTTTGAGATAACCCGATAAAGTTGTACCTGGCCCACTGTTTCCCTTCCCCACAGAGGGGGTACTTAGTTAACGACAGCAGGAGACACGTGCACTTGTAAAGATTCTCCTCATAAGAGATGCACACTGAGGGCAATTCTTTCCTCTAAATTTTAGAGAGAATAGGATTTTAAAATTCCTTTGGAACCTGAAAGGTCTCCTTTCACTGTCACCATTAAAAGTGACAAGGGTGAAGAGGTCTGGGAAAACTACCTCATGGTGTGTCTCTCCCTCCTTCCTTATCCTTCTGATTAGGAGCTTTTAAGATAAATAAAATGACTTCCTTTAACTGTTATGAACAGCGGAGGCATTTAAACTCTCAGTGAACAATGACAGGCTAGAACAATGACAGTCCGTAACATTCTCTAAACTGTTCTCTTTCTTACAATGGGACTAAATGCTTAATAAATGTATGTTAAATTAGTGAATAAAAAATAAATGATTGGGTGAAATAATGACACTATAACTGAAGTTTAATAAGGATCAATCTTACACATTTATATTTTGACTTTCTTTATTATTAGTTGCTTGTCTACCTATATTTCCCACTAACTATTAAACTCCCTGATATAGACAGAAACTATGATTTGACAAGAACATTTAATGTCTCCACTAGGTTGTTTTATTTCTAAATTATTTGCAAATGTGAGGCAGTAACCACTACATGAGAAGGATGTACGATGACTAAGCACGAACGGTTTTTTATCAGGTAATAGATTTACAACAAAGGTATTTGTTAGTATCAAGACTTGTTACCTGGCCACAAAAGACTGGGGCAATACAAGCAAACAGTTCATGAAAATACCATAATTTACATAGTTCGTATAGAAGCAGTCCAGAAAAACAGCCTGGTTTTTCTCTTAATGTTAATTCTTCAGTAGTTATAGCCAACATCAATGCTGATAACATGTATCTTTCAATTATCCTTATCGTAAGCACATACACACACACATAAAATATTTATATGTATGATACACAGACACATATGTTAAAAATAAGTGCTAGGTCTGACTCCCTATCATCTGAGTCCCCTTTGCCCCCTGAGCCTCTCTCCCTCCTTTCCCAGAGTTCTAATTCTCCGCCCCCTCATTCACCACTGGGCTCCCCTGTCCTGTTCTCCAGGTCTCAGCACCCACATGCACGGACTCCACGTAACAGTTCAGCAAGCAAAGACTGCCTGTTGGAAGAAGAGCCAGCAGTCCTTGAGAAAGGCAGGTGAATTCCTCTCTCTGAGCCTCAGTCTCCTCACAGACATGACCTACCAGGTAGGGACCTACTTTTTACGCACCAGGGTCATTATGAGGATTAGAAAAGATTATGTATGTCAAGCACTTGGCAAGTCTTTGGTGCTTCATAAACGCTAATTCCCTTGTTCAGTTGCTGCTCCTCTTTCCTCATCCAGATTCTAAAGGATCTGGGACTGTGGTTTCCTTCTGTGAGTTCAACACATCATATTTACCCTGCCTGATGGCCCTGGAAGGGAAAAATGGCATTCATTCCACACAGGAGCTAGGAGACTTCAGATGCAAATGACTCTGGTAGGACGGATCCTATATAGTATGGGTGAGCGTCACCCATAAGGGGAGGAATAACATCACAGTATTTTGTCTTTTGTTTTGGAACAGGGATGAGAAATTAGAGATGCCTGGGACTAGAAGTGGAGAGAGAGGAGAGGGAGGAAGCAGAACGTAAGGCTGGCAAAACCAAAGCAAATTTCCTTCATATCACAGTTTTACTGGGGCTCTGTCCCGTTGCCCTTCCCCGATTCACAAAAACAAACCAATTAAAAAAACATCAGGTATTAGTATGTTCTGCCCCGAGAGGCACACACACCTGAGTGGGAAATGAGTTGATAACCATTTGCCAAAGTCCTGAATTACCGAACAAATGAACTTTTTTATAAACTGAAATTGCAATTATTGACCAGCTTATCTGCAACACCTTTATCAGTCTACGAAACACGGCATCATGTTGTGAAAATACAAATCTCAAACTACCTCTGAGAATGATATTCTCAATTAGAGTAACAAACAGAAAAAGAACCTGAAGATGTGTAAAAGGCCTGACCAAACAGGCGTGTCAGGAAGCAGTAGGTTCCAAGGACCATCACACGCAGTTACACAATTGCTCAAACAAAGGCCCTAGACTACTTTCGGGCTCTCTGTGGAACACTCATGTACATTTTCTCACCTAATCTCTAGAAGTGTCTGAAAGACTCCATGAAGTACAGACCATCAAGAGTTCCGCACCATACACATTACGGTACCGAGGTTTAGAAGCGTTGGATAACCTAGTCAAAGGCGCATTGTGATTAACAGAGCCTGGATCGGAGTTCGTGATCTTAAATACCACGCCACATGATCCACACCCTTGGTCCTCTGTTGTTTTTCACCAAATCTCCAAAGGGCTGAAGTGAAGCACCTCTTTCAAAGACTTACTAAAATTTCAGGAGGCGTATAACTAAAACATGCTCAAAGATGATCAAGAAATAGTAAGAGTTTGCTAATGTTGAAATAATTTCTCCTAAATGAAAATACTAACAGAATTTTAAAATCTGTCACTTCTATTGCTAAGGGACGAATTTCTATTTAAAAATGACAATGATCACGTGAACGGCTTAGGAGTAAAGGCAGACTATATACACATAAAGCATTCTTTTCTTTTGGCTCTTAGGAAATCAAATCTTCCAGAAAGATATAGAAGGACACCACACACTTACTTTGACCTGAGGATAGGACTTCTTGTTCTTTTCACTAGATGCACCAGGGAGTCCACCGTGGGATGGGCCTTCACATACATAACGGAAACGAAATCCTCTCTGCAAAGGTGAATACAGAGCCAACAAGTTTGAGACATACTTACTAAAAATTATAGGGACAACGTTGTAGACACATTTTAAATTCTTGTGTCTATCACATGAGAGAGGAAAAGCATCACCTGTGAAAGAGGCCTCTGCAAATGAGAACCACTTTTCCCATAATCTTACTATGAACATCGACGTTAATTGATACTTGTGCACTGATCTGCGGCTTAAAGGCCAGGTCCCTAACCCCGTAGAACCTCTCCTGCTGTGTACAGGTGGAGAGTGAACTGCTGAAGAGTTTAAGCCTTGGACTCGACATGTTGCAGCTTGTTTGAATCAGCGCTTCCTCATCTCAAATTGCTGCTGCCAAGCTCTGAATTTGGCCATATCACTGAGTTATGCTTCTCTGACTCTTACTTAAAGGAATTCCCTTATCTACTCCGATTACAGTTGGTTCAGGAGGGAATACAGAAATGTCCTGTGAAATATACTGCGTCTGTGTTGCACAACATACCCTATGTAACCGTTCAGAAGATAAGATTTTGGATTTTATGGTTATCGATATTATCAAGTTCAAACCTGATATATTAACTGAATTGATGAATCCAAAACCAGACAATCCCTTTCAATATTGTTAACCCAAGAATTCTACAGATGTAGTAGATCAGCGAAGAGTTAGCTGGAAGCCTTAACCCCATGTACTACTTACTGTGGGCTCATAAACATGGAAGCACCATGTTTTGTTTTGGTTTTTTAATCTATGCAAATGAGAAGATTAGACAAGACCATCTGTAAGGTCTATTCCAGTTCTAGCACTTTATGATTTACAAAGCTAACAGTTATCATCATGCATATTTATATACAAAGAATAAAAAAAGGACCGTTATGAAAACGGATCAGATATTAAGGGAGCTTACTATTAAGGGAAGTTTCGTTGTTTTTCCCGGAAGACTCAACTTTATGATGAGGTCAATCAATATGTGGTGATGTTATAGTTTAAACTTAACCACACAGTTTTCCTTTTTTTAAATTATCTTAATATGATGAAAGGGACATCCTCACCTTTCATTTATTTTTACCATGGGATCGATTTCATATCAACGGGGCCAGATCACTAGGCCATCGGGAGCTCCGCACACCCACCACTTGCTGGTAGGGGCCTTTTACATGCATACTCTTTTAACAGTTGCAAAGCCTTGCAAAATGCAAGGATTTTAACAGCTCTGAGCTCATGGGACAGTGTAAAACTTCTTGCCCTCCTTAGATTGCACTACATTTCATTCTGCATCATAGGGTGTTGAAACAATCTGAATGATCCAGGGGCCCTGAACTAATTCAAACCTCTGGTAAGCATCTGGAACTGCCCCTATATTTTCCGAGAATTTTCTGATTTCCAAAGAGGATCAGTCTTAAAGCATATTTCACGGGATGAGTAAGGCCTGAAGTAAATTCCTTAGTGTGGGAAAGTTCCTCAAGTCACACAAGGATCTAAAGTGTGCAATCAACTCAACAAATCGGGACCTAAAACAACTTTTGCATATGACATCTCAGGAGATATCAGAGCTAACACAGAGAAACCTTTTGAGGTGAAGTTAGTCATTAGGAGCAATTCCTCTGTTTAGCTTCTTAACAAAATTCAAACTAAAAAATAAGTTACAAATTCAGCCCTATACCTTTTGTAGACAAAGGCTCTTGGCGTCTTTGTTTTTACCAGTTATATGAACTTTCAAAAAGCACGAAAAAGCAACAGCATGTGCAACATGAGCCTCCAGAATTGACTTACCATAAAGATAGAGATTTATTGACTACTAATCTATTTAAATACTAACTTCTGTTTTTAAACAGCATTAGATAATTAGCACTGAATAATATGCAATGAACTGGATATTCTAAAGATTAGTAGTCTATGTTAGGACTCATCTCTGTCAGAGCTGGGGAAAACTGTGGCAAAGGAAAAAGAACATTCTTCTAATTTTTATTTTAAAAATTAAAAAAAAAATTAATAAAGTAATTCAGTACTTTTAATCACAAAATCCCTTTAGGACAAGTGGAGAAACATATACATGTATACTTTTATATCTTCTTGGGAGTAGTGTCAAACAATACAAGTAGAGAGACACATCTTAATAGTTTGCTTGCACTTTGAGAAACAATAGATATTATTCATGGTGGCATAAGAGGATCTAAACTTCTGTGCAAAGGAATTTTTAACCTGAGGATGGAAATTTATTACTTTTTTTTTCCAGGAAGATAAGATATCTTCACATGCATAGTTTGAAATGTGTTTCTGATTCTAAAATTTTGAGATGAGAGGTTTGTCGATTCACAGTTATTCATTTTAGTAACTCCATTTGCTTACAATGAGTCATCAACCTCAAAGACAAGGGCTCTATCCATCTGGTCAGAAAGTTTGATTTGAAGACAATCTTTTTACTTTCACTGGAGTCAGACATCAAAACAACTTCGGTTTGGTAAACAAACACACAGTTTTACTCAGGTAAGCTTTCACACATCTACATACAGTGAACTAAATTTTGAATTTTGGAACTACCTAACCATAAATTGTTAACTGCCAATTTTTTTTTTTATGACTCTTGGACCCATAATAAGGAACTGCATTTAAAAATTCTTATGGTAGTGCTATGCTTATGAAAATAGTATTTGAAAACTTGCTATTCCTGGTATGCAGAGAAACAGATTTTAGCTTGATTTCTCACTTTCATGGATCACACAGATTTTGCAAGCTAGAAAATTTTCTAGGAGGCCAGACCGCTGAGCACACTTCTAGAGATAAACTTGCACTGGGAGGGTCCTCAAGAGGCTTGGCTACCTCTTGTGAGAAGCCACCGCTAAAGAACTGGACATGGAGGTAAAGAAAAGGCGAGTCTTGCTGGCGGCCCATGGAGTCAGTCTGCCACTGCGAGCAAGTAGAATAATGCTCCCAACTCGTGTGGCATTCCTGTCCCCACATCAAAAACTTTTACCTCAGTTCAATCTTATGATAGTTAAGATAGTTATAGCCTGTAAATTCTGACCAAAATCCAAATATATGTTACAATTACAGTAACCACGATGGAAGCTTTATTTAAGTTCTTGACCTAGTTAGCATTTATTAAATATGACACAATGCAAAAGTTACACTCATTCAGCAGAGCTATGAAAAGCATTAAGAAATGTTTTGGGTAATAACTCCAAGACAGCAGGTATATGCATCCCTAGTCACACAAACGGGGTAAACACATCCATTCAGAGATTTACTGACTCTGTCCTCAGTCTGTGGGGGACTATAGGACAATCCTCCTAATAATTGAGCTCTCCCCTATAAGAAAGTATTAAGATTCCCTCTCTTCTTTTTTTCATAGCAATGGTCCCATCAATTTCCAATAAATATTTATCCACAGAGTTGGAGCATGGTGAGGAAGCCGCTTCGATTCCCAGGCATCCTCTGGAAAACCTACTGGCAAGAAGAAGAGCCTGATAAAATAAAACGCTCTTCCCCTGTCTCCAAAGGGGTGGACTCTAAAGCTGCTACCAGAGGAAAGAGGACTCATCTGTCCATTCTAATACTTTATCTACATCCTACTGGTAGTTCTAGCCTTGTAGGTCACATGTTCCAAAGACAAAACAGAAAGGTCTGGAGCTTCTAAAGTAAGGAGGAAGGCTCAGAAGCACTGCATGTGCATGGACAGCGCTGATGGGTGTAACTCAGTGTATACAAACTGCCTGTTTCCTTAAATATGAAAATGAATGGAGACAACTGTGCCTTTTGTAGGCGTGTCTGCTACCACTACCAAGGTGGTGGAGATCGTGAGATCCCAAGGGTCTACAAGCATCTAGGTATTGTAGAACTACATACCGAGGCTCAGGACACTTAGAAGGATGACTAATAGAAATATGAAGTAGGTGAATAAAGTTGTTACACGATTTGGGCTGGGCGTTGAACTTCTAGATAAGCTACTTCCTTCATAAAATTCACGCATTTTATTCAGTGCTTGAGATATTAAGAAGAAACTTATGGATCTAACATTGAAAGAGGAAGTCCCATCCCTTTAATCATCTTACCTGTTTAGGTTGCTCTAATATTTGAAGGTACGGACCATCTGCTGAACATGAAAACAACAAACAGAAAGCAAAAGAAACAGTGAGGCTTCTCAAATTTGCTATAAAATCTAAAGCGTGTAAAAACTGAAATTATGTTTTTAAATAGAGGTTTCAAATTCATTTTTTAGCGAAAATTCCATAATGATAGGATTTACCTTCCTCATTTGAATAGCAATGAATGGAATTTATTCTTAACCAGTTTTATACCTTTAGAGAATCAAAATAAATAAACATTTGCTGAAACCCAAGAAAAGGTGTGATGTCTGTCAGGCAAGGATGAAGATGTCAATAGTCTTCACAATTCTGTCTACTAACAAAGCATTTTTGAAATGACACAAATACCAATTAAAAGCAGCAACCGTTTCCTGGGCACCATGACATTTCCTTTTGCCTTCACATCATTAGTCGCAGACTTCCATTCCTCAAAGAGAATGAGCTCAGTGTGAAAGTGTAAGAGACTCAGCTAGCGCCTACATATGTGAAACACACAGATAATGATCTCAGGCTACCTGCCTTTCCTGACACTAAGTGTTCAGTTACGTTCCCTTATTTCAATCCCTAAGTACTGCCTTTGTTTTCCAGCTGGCCGGGCTGTTTCCCTGTCCCTCCCAAATCTAATTTGGTCTGTCAGACATGGTGGACTTTTCTTGTTGATCCATAGCGTTCGATGTTTGTATACAACTTCTGAATACTGTGCTTAATTCTTCTAAAGTGGCACAAATATTTTATAAAATCCTGAAAATAATTTAATTAAAGATAAGTGCATTCTAATTAGTAATTTAAAAAAACATAAAGAAAATTAGAAGTTTAATCTATACTCTGACTATATCTGCCTTACAAATTCAGAGGAAAACCAGAATCTCTGGTAGTATAAGTACAAACTGTTCAACACGAGAAAGTCTCTAAGTCCCCAGCTGGTTTTTATGTCAAAAGTATGATACCCCATAGCTCTGCAATAAATAGAGGCATATGGTGTTTCTCACTCATTTGACTGTAAATTAAGATGTTTGATACTAACGAAATTCTAGGAAAATGCGTCTGTGTTCATTTCGGTCTTCACTGTCTCTTAGCCGGAAGTTCATTCTTTTAGATAACAGAAGTTTATATTATTTTTTATATTTTTTAAGTTTATTTATTGAGAGAGAGAGAGAGAGAGAGAGAGAGCCAGCACAAGTTGGGGAGGGGCAGGGAGAGAGGGAGGCAAAGATTCCAAAGCAGGATCAAGGCTTCAAACTGTCAGTACAGAGCCCAACACGGGGCTGGAACCCATAAACCACGAGGTCATGACACGAGCTGAAGTCAGATGCTTAACCGACTGAGCCACCCAGGCGCCCCCATATTATTTCAGATAAATACATTTACAAAGATTTAAACCTTCATGTTGAAATTAAAAATACACATAACTTAAGAGAGAATTTATTTTTGTCTTCTTGGTATTATGAGGAATCAGGATAAGGCCAGAAAACTGGAGCCAACAAAGGTAGAATTATTTCCTGTTATTATGCAAGAAATTTACAAGGAAGTCAGTTGAAAAATGGCTAAATCTGATGTAAAACAGACACAAGAAAGGAAAAATGGATAGTGGCTGGCCAACATATACGTAATTTAAGAAAATTATCATCTCTTGCCTGTATGAAATTCATCCCTGGACACTTTCAAATACTTTTAGGAAAAAAAAATTGCCATTTAAAAATTCCAAAAAATGGCTAGAATTTAATTTTTGATAAGGAAATAAAACTGCTTAGAAATAGAAATAATTTCACACTGCTAATACGGCCTGTGTGATAATATAACAAATCTACTCACAAAAACACGCCCTTTAGAATGTTAAATCATTAGAGAGGCCTCTAAAAAAGCAATCTCTGTAGATCATGGAAAATCAGAGAAGAGTTGGATCACAACCACATTAAACTTCGAGTCTCTCACTTATTAACTCTTCAAAAGATACTCGAAGTTTGGCTATGATTTTTGCTGTACAGTGTCATTTCCTTTAAATATATGAAATTCCAAGGTTTTGGAATTTTATTAGTGAAATGAGGCTATTTTTCTCTTTTAGAGAACACACTCAAAAGTTAAGCCAACTAGAAAATTAGATTTGATATGCGTATATTCATTTTAATGCCAGTTTTCTTTTGGCCACATTCCAATGCCATGAAGTAACATCCCACTGTGCAGAGGAATTTAAATTACAGTATATATCCTATGGGCTTAAAAGTTATACCATATCCCATAGAATTTTCAACAAGTGGTAGAACTACTAATAGTTTTAGATTTCAAGAAGATAAAAGAGTCCATATGAGAATTACAAGTTCCTGTTGATCGGTTCACATAACCTTTCTATCCCTTTAAAATGTGAGTAAAACATCCACACATCTTGAATCATAAAAATTGGACCAAGTCACTGCAACAAAGAGGGAAAATCCTAGCAGTAGAAAAAATGAGGTAACAAATGGAATATGAGGTTTCGAAGTATAATTTTAAAAGTTTTTCTAATAATATGGCACAATAGTTTCTACAACATGAAGCTCTGACCACAATATTTACCGAGACGTTTCGTTCGATAATCTTACTTCAGCCTCCGTAAACTTGATGAAATAAAAACAAAGCATCTACGCAGGGTACTGTTTGGCATTTGTGGGGCATTAAATGGAAATGGTTATGTCTTTTCAGGGCAAAACCAAGTTCTTAGGCATTCAATAAAGCATTGATACTAAGAAAGATACTTTGAACCCCAGAATAAAAAGTTCACAGGAAACACAGAAGTTACTAAAATATTTACTTGTTCACAGGAAGCTGACCTAGAGCTCAGATCGGACAGCACTTCAAGAGACCTCAGCTACGGCAGCTACGGCAGGCTGCATCATATGCTTTGTGGGGTAAAGACAGGAAGGCCTCAGCAACACCACGTCTACTAGGGAAGATGAACACACACCAGATTCACTTTCTCCCCTCCCAAGAACGCCTAGGAACACATAACAGAGATAAAAATGCAGGAAAACATTCTGATCTATAAAAAGCAGACACGAGTACCATGGTTACAACAGTAATTTTAAGCGAGAATGGTACAAACCGGACAGTCTCCCAAGAAGGACGAGGCAGTCCACAGTAAAGAGAAGAGCTGATGCCCACCTCAGTGACCACAATTATCTCTGTGCGTTTTTTTAATTTTTTAAGTAATCTCTGCATCCAATGGGCAGCTCACACTTGCGACCCCGAGATCAACGGTCACATGCTCTGCTGACTAAGCCAGCCACGTGCCCTAATTACAAAACTCTCTGTTTTATATACAACTTCCATAATTTACTCACACTGCCTCAGAACATCTGTTAAGTCCCACTGGTGATCGGAGGGGCTCATAAAAAGAGCCATCACACAAGGCTGACGTACAAATCAATAAACAGAAAGAGAGACTAAATGAACCGATGTTTTAAATCACTCATATGAGATTCAACAATTTGTCACTGGTGATAACGGAGTCATGTTAGAAGGAAGGATGATTATCATGAGTTTTATCCAATTGGTCAGAACGTGAAGCTAAAAGCTTTCTTAAAAGGTGATTTTTCTACTGAGATGACTCTTCTGATTTTTGTAAACATTGTTTCTCCAGTGCGAGGCATGTAACAGGAGCTCAAATAAATGTTTGGGGAATAGATCTGAGAAGCTGAGACTACTGTATATATGTATGTATTATATATCCACTATATATACACATATATATACTGTACTCTATTAGAAGTTATACAGAACCCAGAGCTAATAAGATTGGGCAAAAAGGAAAATGATACGAGTAAAGAAATTTCTTCTGAGCTGTCCTAGCAGATATCACTAACAACTGTAAGTCGGACAATGGGTAAATGGGATAGAATATTTTCGTGCAAATATAATTCAAAAAAGTATAGTGAGGGGCACCTGGGTGGCTCAGTTGGTTAAGCACCCAACTCTAGATTTCTGATTTCTCACGGTTCATGAGATCGAGCCCCATGTCGGGCTCTGTGCCGATGGGGAGTGGAGCACGGTGAGATCTTTTCTCTCCCTCTCTCTCCGCCCCTCCCCTGCTTGAGCATTCATGCATGTGCAAGCACACTCTCTATGAAAACAAATAAATAAAACTTGAAAAGAAAAGTAGAGTAGAGTGAAAGTGGGTCTTTAAAACATAAGTCACCATTTCCTTTCTAGGCACCTTGACTGACTTTCTAGAAGAAGCTATTAGCAAATCTTGAATTTTAAAAAAAGCAAAACAGATGACAGGACAACAGGGATGAGGAGTTTTCTTACCTGTAGGTAGTGGCATCTCCGGTTGAAATATTTCTGGATTAAACATTGAATGAGTCAAAGGATCCAAATGAAACATCTATAAAAAAGAAAATGTAAATGATTCAATTCTTATTTTTCTGACACTATATTAAATATTTGCATTTGCTATACCTAAAGCAGTTACTGGAACAAAAACTAAAGCAAAAAAAAAATTCTGAAAATATTTCAAATCGGGATTTAAAAAATATGAGACCTAGCTGAGTTCTCATGTGTACAGAACTTGACATGTGGGCTCATTTTTTTGTGACAAAGGGATCTGAGAAGAATGACCTAGCTCTAAAGTTCAGAGAAGCCAGCATCCACTATAACGTGCTTACCAGGGTATCTTCAGGGCCAAGTGTATCTTTAAAACAGAGTGGATCCTTAATCTTTTTTTAATGAATGACTTAAAGCCTGTACTCTCTCAGAAATATGAGCATAAGAATATAGTCCTAGAAATCCAAGAAATATTTCTTTGATAATGGTAAATTAACTCCTACACTAGCCATCAACTTCAAAGCCTGTAAGACTTAGGGCAACAGCCCTGGAACAATTTACAGAGAAACTGAAAATATATCTTACAGTCTGCGCAGCAGATATAACGGAACCCTGAGCTCCCTCACTTCTTTCCCACCTTTGCCTACTGAGCACAGTGCAGAACGCCTGGAATCTAGTGGGTGT
Source organism: Paguma larvata (assembly GCA_030068075.1). Classification (NCBI taxonomy): domain Eukaryota; kingdom Metazoa; phylum Chordata; class Mammalia; order Carnivora; family Viverridae; genus Paguma; species Paguma larvata. The sequence goes on from CM057823.1 coordinate 113,654,531, forward strand.
GGCAGGCTGGATAATGGCTCGCGTTAAGACACCTGCATCCTAACCCCCAGAACCTTGAATGCTATGTCATAGAGCAAAAGGAGTTTTGTAGATGTTATTAAATGAAGAAAATGGACACAGAGAGCTAATTCTGAATTATCCAAGTGGGCCCAATAAAAAGGACGGAGGAGGTAGGAGTGCGGGTAGGAGGTGTGACAGCGGAAACAAGAAGTTGAAGTGATGAGGGTGTCACAAGTCAAGGAATGCAGGCAACCTCTAGAAGCTCAAGGAGGCAATGAGAGAAAAGTCTCTAGAAGGAATGAGCCCTGCCAACACCTGGACTTCAGACTTCTGACACTTAAGACTGTAAAAGAATACATTCGTGTTATTTTAAGTTACTCAACGTGTGCTAATTTGTTACAGTAGCCAACAGAGAACTCACGCAGTGGGCAAACAATATGTATTGATTAAATTAAATATTCTATCCTGATAAGTACTAATAATTGCTTATCCCAACAGAAATTTTTCTTTCCATTTAGTTCATTTAAGAACTTAAAATTCATATTTCTGGGGCTCCTGGGTGGCTTAGTTGGTTAATCGTCCGACTCTTGATTTCAGCTTGGGTCATGATCTCATGGTTTGTGAGTTCAAGTCCTGAGTTGGGCTCAGCACTGACAGTGCGGAACCTGCTTAAGATTCTCTCTCCCCCTTTCTCTCTGCCCCTCCCCCACTCTAGCTCTGTCCTTCTCTCTCAAAATAAACAAATGAGCTTTAAATAAGTAAATAAAATTCATATTTCTGAGCTCAGCATTTGTTTCAACCTAAATAAGTCATCTGTTTGAAGTATCTATGGGGTGCACAAAAACCAACCATATTTCATTTTTTATGATATGCTAGTTAGTAAGTGTGCTGGAGCTAGTATTAAAACAAAAAGAAAAACCAGTATTACAATTTACTCCTTTTCTTTATTAGTATATTATCGGAGGTTCCTGGAACCTAAGATCCTAGTATGCCTAGGTAAATGAAGAGTAAGAAACACAGTGTGTATATAAAGAACACTTCAGATCCAGTTGTGAGGTATGCAAATTTTCAATTGAGGAACAGTTAATGTGCTCCACACTTCAATGCTTAAGAGTAAAATTCATCCACACCGTTCACTGTTTACTGGAGAGGAAATATAGGAATCAAAAAACATGTTACTGTAAAAATGGGCCCCACCTTAGGGAGAGTATTCAGCAGTCTCAGAGCAGAAGAGATGACCTAGCAAAAAAATATCTTCCTTAAGGTCCTGCAGGTGGCTAAAATGACTGAGTGCAGTGCAGAGCACTGCTCTTAGGAGAGATATGCACGCTCCGCTTCCACCAAGGAAGACAAGCCGCGTTGTGCACTGCAGCTTGTATTGAATATTAGGTTATGGCTGGAGAGCAGATTCCGGAATACGTGAAAACACTGAGGATATCTCGCTGAGGACATGTGAGCCTCAGGAAACATATGCCACTAAGTTTCAGATGAGAAAAAAAAAACATACTACAAGGACCTCTGGTCTCAAAAATGGAAATATCAGCACATACCCCACCCCTGTTACTGATGATCACAAAAGGCCCACATAAGAAAAAGTCTCGAAATGAATGTTTTCAGCAGGTTTTACTTTTGAGTGGCACAAAGGACCATCTCTTGCCGATAAGATTTCCTGTGTATAGACAGGAAAGCATGGTCTAAAACCAAGCAGAGCATGCTTGTTAGAGTTTGCCTTTAAATGTTAGAGATAGCGTATTAAAAGTGAAAGGTAAAACACAGGTTTTGATAATATGAGTGGCCAAATGTCTTTTTTGCTGTAATCAAAGAAAACATTCCTAGATTGATCCCCGATCACCATTTGTACAATAAAATTCAACAGGAGCACCTTACTGGGAAAAGCATGCCTTCCCATTCTTTCTAAACAAGTCAGAACATTATCAAGAGTAATGAATGCGATGCAAGTCTATTTTATTTGAAGAAGTGATACCAGATCCCTTAAAAAGTATTTCACTTTTGGTTTTATTTTCCTGATGGTCTGCATGCATAAATTTGGAAAATCCAGTTTTTAGGTGGTTGCCGCTAAAGTTTTAATGTGAAATGAATGTTGGCCCGGGGTGCCCTGGTACCTAGGGCTCCCCCTCTTTGTCTAGCCTAGCAAAGTAGAGTGATTCCTTTCAACATTTCTGGCTCATTCCGTGCAGAATACTATGATGGCATTTATCACCATATAGAAACTATATGGTTTCCCTCCTATTAGAATGGCAGCTATATTAGGGTCTGTGAATCACTTCTGTAGTCCTCCTTAGTCAATGTTCTGGAACGTAGTAAGGCCTCAATAAACAGCTGATGAATGAATAAATCTCAATATTTTACATACTTCTTAAAAATCATTACGTTAAAAATTTAATATTGCTGTTGTCATTACCCTAGAGCCTGAAAGTTGCTTTCAAATGGTTTTTTAAATGTATATATAATATAAAAATATAAAACAAATGTATGTGTATGTGTGTATATACACAGTGAGAAAGAGAGGGAGGGAGAAGGAGAGAGAGAGACAGAGGGAAAGATGGGGAAGAAGCAAAATATTAATAATCAACAAAGATCTGTTGGACTATTCAATATTTCTATAGGCCTGAAAGTTTTCAAAGTAAAAAGTTGGGTGAAAAATTTGGCATCTCTTCATAACTGAAAATATAATTATACAGTTTTATGTTCCCCAAACACATTTATTGCCCATTCAGTCTTTTCAACCCCCTGAGAGTGTGCGGCCAGCATTCCTCCTTTGCAAATGAGAAAAGTGGGATGAGGGGGCAGATTTAAGTGATTCCTGAAGTTTAAAGAGCTGATCAGTGGCAGCCAGCACCTACAGGCAGATATTCAAATTCTAAGGCCAAAGGTCACTAATCTGCCTCCTCATTAGATGAATTGTAAATAAATATTTTGTGTTTGTCCCAAAAAGATACATTCAAGCTCTAACCCTCAGTACCTCTGTACTTGACTTTACTTAGAAATAGGGTCTTTGCAGAAGTAATCAAGTTGAGATCATACAGAAGGGTGGTCCCTAAATCCAACGACTGGTGACTTATAAAAGAAAGGGGGATTTGGATACAGGGAAGAAGGCACGTCTGCAGGAGTGACGCAGCCACAAGCCAAGGAGCACCCAGGGTCGCTGGCGACCACTAGAAGCTCGGAGAGAGCTTAGGACAGATTCTCCTTAAGAACTTCCATGAAGAACTAACCCTGTCATCATCTTGATTTTGGATTTTGGTATTTCTAGCCTCCAGAACTGTGAGAAAATATATTACTGTTTTTTTTTAAGCCATATGGTTTGCGATAATTTGTTACTGTAGCTCTAGGAAATTAACATGGTAGTGATCATTTGACCTGTAACATATATAATTTTTATGCAACAGTATATGTGATGACAGGGTTTCAGTTACTCATTTTATATGACATGTCCTCTCTAGCCTTACATGGAGGGACAAGGAAACTGCAAAGACAATTTAAAATAAATTTTTACCAATTTTAGAGTTTTCTTGATAAATACAGTGGCTATTTCTGTATATTTTAAAACATGAGTACATTTATAAAAAATTATCGGTGAAATTATAATACTTACTGGCTCATGTCCTCCCAAATAAGAATCGTCTTCTGCCATGCTGGAGCTGTAGATCAAAACAAAACAAAACTGTAAGAATGGAATGACACTTCAGAATTCCATCATGTAGGGGGCACCTGGGCGGCTCAGTCGGTTAAACGTCCAACTCTTGACCTTGGGTCGCACACCATCTGATGGTTTGTGAGATCAAGCCCCTTGTCAGGCTCGGTACTGGCAGCACAGAGCCTGCTTGGGATTCTGTCTCTCCGTCTCTCTGCCCGCTCTGCCCCCGCCCCCGAAACCCCGCTCATGCTCTCTCTCTTGAAATAAATAAACTTAAAAAAAAAAAAAGAATTCCACCATGTAGGAGTAAACTATATTATTCCGGTAAGACCAAACAGAATCCTTTTTAAAAGATTTCAGGGGGGGATCACCTTCCTCAAAAGAGTAGTTCCTGTTTGGAATCTCAATCTAATAACAGCAGGAAAATTGCACAATCAAGGAATTAACACTTATGTACACTCCAAAACTCTGATGTCAAGCTCACAACAGTGACCCGGAGTTTGGGGGTTAATCCACCTTCATCCTCTGTATAAAAATCATACATACTTAAATTCTTAGGTCACCTAGAATTTTTGTCACCTTTTTGTCACCACCTAGACTTGAAGGATTTAGTCTTGGTTCTTTGCATAGGTTATTCTCCAGCCTTTCAAGAATTCTGTGATGGCCCTTGAACTGTGTCCAAGTTTTCTACCTGCTGCTTGAGCTAAGTGGCTCAGAGGAGTCCTTCCTGCCTCGCACTTCCTTAGACTTAGGGATAGGCATTTGACGCAATGCTCACCAGGGGAATGTCAGAACTGCTGTGTGTCACTTCCAAGTCTGGGCTTAAGGTCCTTGATATGCTTCCTGCATGTTTGTCTTTTTCTCTTTCCTGCTGGATAAGACCTAGACGTGAAGAGGACCCAGCTTCTACCACACAGATGACGATAAAAGGCTGCGGATGCTGGTGGTGATGTGAGAAAGAACTCGATTTCCTTGTTCTTTAATCTAGTGTATTCCTGGGTCTTTTTATTTAAACAGTCTAGCCTTTACCCTGTTGAATGCATTACCTAGCAGTCTAGTAAGGACAAAATCTTCCAAGGGGGACCCTGGTTTCCAATGAAATCCCCTCTTGCCAGTGACCTCTGTGACTTCTAAGGAGTGGACAAGCCTTGTGAGGATTGCTAGTGCTATTCAAAGCAGTGTCCAGCTTCAGCAAAAGGGAAAAAGGTACATCCTATACATCCTATAGAATGAAAATTCCACGAGGATTTTAAATAAATATTTGTCTAAAATAAGAAATATTTATAATGCAATCTTTCCTGCTGAAGAGTGACAAATAACTGTAATCAATTAAGAGAAGCAGTCGAAAAAAGGAAATTGCCCTGGTACTGTAGAGAGGAATTAAGTCATTCAGAATTCCAGAGTTCTTCCCCTGCTGGGTGTGTGACTCTGGGAATAAAAGACTCACCATGGTCTCTGTTTCCTTATCTATAAAACGAAAGGTTTTGATGGGATGGACCTTTGAAAACAGTAGGATTTTGTTGAGCTTGGAGTATGTTAGTTAGCTAACAAATGTTTATTGAAAGAACAAATCACGATTTGTAAACCAGGTTTTGTAAACCTGGATTTTTATATGTACTTAGGTATATATCTATATCCAAGAATCATTATCATAAATTTCAGTTACTTAAAGAATACCAGTAAAATAATAAGTGTTACATTGAAATACAGTGCTAATACCAGTTACAATGCTCCTTGTGAAAAATCCATATTCTCAGAACACCACAAGAAAACTTCCAAGAAAAATATTAAGACAATTTTTTTTTGTCTTTAGGCTTTCCATTAATGTGGGCTGACTACTTGAATCCTCTCAAACGATCTTAGCCCATGGTCTTCAAAAGCAGAGGTGAGACTGTTGATGTACTAAAATGACGGAATCCATTCAGTACCTGTTACTTTGATTATATGTGTGTGTGTAGATGGGTATATACATCTGTGGATGGTTTCCTGAGCTTTGAAAGGATAGATTCAATAGAAAGGGGCCCTCACTCTGATTTTAAAACTCAACTAAATCTCTTTTATTAGAACTGCCACAGGGTTCTTATCATGATCATCATTGCAGTTAAAACTTTAATGAAGATCTCTAACTTGTAGGCAAGCTATCCACGTAAATACAGTCCTCCTGCCAACAGTCTCCCCATGATTTTTGCACAAATGTGTGCCAAAAGATCACAGTTTTAAAAGCTCAACAGCAGCCCAAGAGATACCCGGGTGGTGATTAAAATCTGAACTTTTACAGGCTTTGTAAGACAGTTACGTTCACTGTGAAGAGCTGAGGTGACAGTAACCCTAGAGTGATGTCAATGTTAATTCATAATTTAAAAATAAAATGTCAAAAGAAACCAAGAATTATTTGGAAAGGATGAATCACTGAGTAATATTTGCATTAATTGTAAAAGCAGGGTTTTATTTTAAAAATTTGAAATACCAAATAAGCCTTTGGAACCGAGGGATCAGGAAAGACCAGGGAAAGTCCCTACTGCCCCCCTACTCCCCGAGCCCTTCCTCTCACTTTCCCTTTGCACAGTTCTGTGCTTTTGAGGAAGGACCTTGAAACAGAAAGGAAGACATTGGGTTGACCGGGGAGACGATGGGCTTAAGCTCTGCGTCTCTCTCCTGTAATGGTTGAGGTTTTTAGGAAATTTTTCACACCGTGGAAAGAGAAATAGAAAATGCAGCTAGCTAGCAATAAAAACAGCTTCTCCAAAAAATGGTCTGTATTTCTCACACAAGACGCATAATGCTATAATTGGCTACGTTCTGAATATGTGACGAGCTCTACATGAAATGCCTAGTGGATTATTTTCTGCACATCTGTGACAATCTCGCCACTGACATCAAAGGCCAGCACAAAGAGTTCTTAGTGAAGGCAGCAAGACCAAGGCCACTTCCCTTCTTAGAACTAGGGTCAGACACAGTCACATTGTTTGATCAGGGCCCACGGTAAGAAAATATACTCTTTTTATTCTATTAGATTTCATAAAAAGAAAAAACATAACTTTTCAAACCCATAGGTTTTAGGACCCTGTAATGGGTCATAACCTGCTGTCTGAAAAACAGAATTTCAGGTACCATTCAGAGGATGCAGGTGGGAATCAGAGAGATAAAGTGTCTATTTTTAAGATTATATTCAGCTATCACAGACACTGCTTAGGTGTAACTTTAATACCTCATCCTGGTATGACGAAGAAATGACAAGAAAAAGAATGAGTTTTCACTGTTTCTCTGTTGCATAATAAATTTATATAGGGAAAAGCTATGCTGGAGTTTCTTTCGTTTAAAAAATAATTTATTTTGAGAGAGAGAGAGAGAAAGAAAGAGAGCAAGCAGTGGAGGGGCAGAGAGAGGGAGAAAGAAAGAATCCCAAGTAGGCTCTAAGCTGTCAGCTCAGAGTCCGATGTGGGACTCAAACTCACCAACTGTGAGATCATGACCTAAGCCAAAACCAAGAGTCAGATGCTTAACCAATTGAGTCACCCAGGCACGTCTGAAGTTTCTTTCTATAGAGGAATTTTTTGGAGGAAGTGTACTGTAAGTTATACACACATGTGTGCTACATATAACACAAAACATTCAACTGAGACTATCTTTTGATTCTGTAATTCCACTTCCAGAAATTTATACCAAAGAATTATATGATTAAGTGTGCAAAAAATAATAAGTACAAGGATATGCATTGCCATGAAAAACTGGAAACAATCTACATGTCCTTCGATAGCAGATTGTTTAATTACAACCGACTGAGCCACCCAGGCACCCCTATACTCACATTTTATATATTATGTAACTTAAAAATAATAATTCAGGTCCATATATAGTGACATGGAGACTATCACTCCCTAGGGTATACATTCCTATGTTTTAACTTTCTAACTCATTTATTTAATTACAAATAGATATTTTTAAGAAAAAAAGAGAAAAATCAAACTCTGTGCTGAACTTAAAGTTTAACTCTGACATCTTTAACAACTAATGACATAGAGTGAATAAAACATGAAGTATGAATGAGTGAAAAATGTCTAAGCTCTACTGGAATCCTCCTCATAATAAATACAATAGAAAGAAATTTAACTTTAAAGGTGCTATTTATTTACATCTTTCTTATGATATATCAACTTCGTGATGATGAAAGAAAAGTTAATGGTGGGTTTACTTTTCTCAGAATGGCTGATTTTTAAAAGTTTTGGAAAAAAATCAATATTTGCAATCTTTTTCCATATTTTCCATACTTTTCCATGCCTTCATCCATTTTCAGCTCTGGATTGTTTTATTTGGGTGCAACGAGACTACGGGACCAATGCAGAATTGCCACCTCATAAGTACGAATGCACTGTAGTTGGAGCTGGTGTAAGGCCCCTGTTCACGATGGAATGCCAATCTAATAGAGCTGGCACATACGTACACAGCATTCAACTCTTGGCTCCTGAAAGGCTTATTAGCATAGTTAATGGTACACAGTAAATGTAACTATTTTGTTAGAGCATAATAAATATATGTTTGTGTGAAATTACAGGAAGAAAGAGTAATAGAGACAGTGGGGGTTTTAGGCATTTTGAAAAGAATCCAATGTCTACGGCCATACCGCCCTGACTGTGCCCGATCTCGTCTGAGAAGAGTCAAGTACTTTTCTTTCCTAGCCTACCTTTATGGGTACACTGCCGCATTCCCTCCTTAACCCTATCCTTACCACTGCTGAATAAAATGTCTGTATTTTGCCACTAGGGACATTTGGCAAAGTCTGGAGACATTTTTAGCTGTCACACTGAGTGAGTGGTCCTACCGGCATCTCGTGTGTAGAGGTTAGAAATGCTGCCAAACATCCCATGATGCGGAGGACAGCCCTTTACAATGAAGAACTATCTGACCCTAAATGTCAATAATGCCAAGAAAGAGAAATCCTGATGAAAGGCATCATAGGACTTTGGTTACAGGTAGAAAGAACCAAACTTTATTGATTACCTCCCAGGAATCAGGAATCCTAGCTGGTGATTCACACACCTCACTTAGTTTTCACAATATTCCTGAGAAATACGGTCCCAGACGAGAAAACTGAGGTTTGCAGAGGGTAAGTCATTTGCTGAGGTTGACAGAGTAATGCTAGCTAATTTGACTCCACAGACTATGGTTTATTCATTTACCTAAGAGGCAGATATGATCTTTTCCTCGACTTCCAATTTTATTCATTTTAATACAGCACTTTGCCGCAGGCCTCCTGAGTGCTCGGGTTGGAGCTAGTCTGTCTACCCACAGCATAGCCAGAAAAGAGGAACAGGACTGTGACAATGCGCTCAAGTGAGTTCCTCCTGAGATAATCAAATAAATGTGACGGTAAAAACGCCAAACAATAATAGGTCAAGCGTTAGTCACTTTTTATTTTGTTTTGTTTTAAACATCTCCTTCGTTCAATTACAAAGGATAGAAGGAAAATCAAGAGTCTCTCTGAAATATATCCATAGAAAACACCATACTCCCTAATGGCATGATAAAATCTGTATATCTTTAAAACTAAAGCATACCGAGGGGCGCCTGGGTGGCTCAGTTGGTTGAGCCTCAGACTTCAGCTCAGGTCATGATCTCGCTGATCGTGAGTTTGAGCCCCACATCAGACTCTGTGCTGATGGCTCAGAGCCTGGAACCTGCCCCAGATTCTGTGTGTGTCTGTCTCTCTCTGCCCCATCTCCGCCCATACTCTGTATCTCTCTCTAAATAAATAAATAAACATTAAAAAATTAAAAAACAAAACATTAAGGAAAACTGAACTATTCCTTGAATGCATTGCTCCCTTCATTAATTTAGTCATTCATTAAAAAAATATTTAGGCTTCCTATGTGTCAGTTACCAAGGACAGCAAAGTATATGAATCTACTCCCAGAGCCTACACTTGGGATAGACTGAAAACAATGACCCAACATTCTTTGCAACTTTACCCAACAAAACATAAAATCTATTTCTCCATCCCTTGAATCCTGGCAGGCCCGGATTTGGGTCTGTACAGTCCTGGTAGCTCTGTTACTTGGGTCTGTACAACAGAATGAGATAGAAGCTTGAGTTTTAAATGCAAGCTTCGAGAGGCTTTGCAACAGCCATTCTTGCTCTCTCCTAATGCTGCTGCCATGATGACCAGCTTGAGCTAGCCTACTGGAAGATGAGAGACCCTGTGGAGCAGAGAGGCACAGTCCTAGCTGAGGCTCCCCTAGACCAAACAGCATCAGATAAGCAACCAAATGACTTCAGAGATGAGCAGAGCCAGCCCAGACCAGATGACCCGAAGAACCCACCAAATTGAGAGAAATAACAAACGTTTGTGTTTTAATCAGCTTTGTGGTCATTTTTTTACAGCAAAAGCCAACTAATGCAACAGTTTAAGTAGGAAGACAAACAGGCAAAAGCAATGCAACCTGGTAAGTGTCACGGGAAATGGAGGGTGTGTAGGGCATGGGTTAATTATTGTGGTAATTCAGTAATTACATTTTCTTTGTTAGGGTCCTATTCACAACCCCCCCCCCCCCCCGCACCCCCCCCCCCCCGACTTTGTACTCATTTTTACTGTATTTGCTTATTCAGTTTCCAACATAAAGGAAACAAGTACATTAGCCAAAAATACTGTGATGTAAACAGAAATAAAATTACTACTGTCAAAACCTTCAAAATGTAAATATTAATACATGGCTGCTAACTTTAAACAGTGATACCATTAAAAATTATAATATTTTAAAATTTTTAAAGTTTTTTTTATTTATTTTGAGAGAGAAAGAGAGAAAGAGCATGCACAAACTGGGGATGGGCAAAGAGAAAGAGAGACAGAATCCCAAGCAGGCTCTACGCCATCAGTACAGAGCCCAATGCAGGGCTTGAAACTCACGCACTGTGAGATCATGACCCAAGCTGATATCAAGAGCCAGATGCTTACCCAACTGCACCACCCAGGTTCCTTGGAAACAAATTATAATATTCTAATACTTTCAACTCTCTAATAGCTAAAGTCAAATTAATCCTTCCTGCAGCAATGGCCCCGTTCTCGACTTCCCAATTTCTGCCAGTATATCTGCCAGTATTTCATGCCAGTATATTTCACTCAGAATGAAAAAGTTGGTCACCTTTTCTCCTTTCCTTCTCCTTATCTCACACATATTCAGTCAATAACTGATTTCTGCTCATTTCTTCCCTGTATCCGCCCCACCTTTTTATCCCACTCTTGTACCCTAATTAAACTTTCACTGCCTCACTTCTGAATGACAGTAGTAGCCTCCCTATTATTCTCCCTTATTGTGGTTTCGTCTTCCTTAAGCACCTTTCATATTATGTCCATATTACTTACAAGATAAAGTCAAAAGCCCTCAACCACTCAGTTTATTATATTATTACATTAAGTCATATTATAAACATGACCTATTACTATGTTCTAGCCCAAACCCTTTATTATAGGCAGACCGATCATTCAAAAATGCGTTGCACGGGGCGCCTGGGTGGCTCAGTCGGTTAAGCGCCGACTTCAGCTCAGGTCATGATCTCACTGGCTGTGAGTTCGAGCCCCACGTCGGGCTCTGTGCTGACGGCTCAGAGCCTGGAGCCTGCTTCACGTTCTGTGTCTCCCTCTCTCTCTCTGCCCTTCCCCACTCTCTGTCTCTATGTCTCTCAAAAATAAAATAAAAATGCAAAACTAAAAAAAATTTAAAAAAAAAAAAAAATGCGTTGCTCATTTCCACCTTGTATTTTGTTTCACAGTAGCCTTGCATCCTAAAATGCCATCTTTCCAACTTAAATATCCCCTACTTCTTAAGTCTCTACTCAAATCCGACCTCTGCCCAGAAATTATGTATTTTCTCTGTAACCTATAGGTATGTTGCCTACATAAGGGCTATCACACTTATTTGTACTGGTGATTTTACCCTTGACAACATACTGTTCTACTGCGATTTAACTTTGTATATATGTACTACATATATATATATATATACCATCTTCTTAAGTGGATATAAATGTTAAAGAATAGATACGAGGGATTTACTCTTTGTATCATGAAATTAGTAAATACTAAGTACTTTTTAAGAATTAATATCATATTAATGGTAGAAAACATTGCAATTTCAGATTTGTCAAAAAGTGGACTTCTGGTTTCAGTCATTGCAGGGTAACAATTACTGAGCTTGCCCTACTCAACTGTGAAACTATACAAAATACTTGAAGCAATAATAAAAGACACTGGACAAGACACAGCATTGGACTCTACACCATAAGAGAATGGAAACACTTGAGGTGAGCTCCAAATTCACTTTTTGACTGAGTATGTTCCAAACCATGACACAAGGAAGTAGAGTCCAAATGGAACAGCAATCTCACTGGGCAGAGCATCAGAAATGAGGAATTTCCACAGAAAAAAAGGCTCAGAAATCCACACGGGGTCACCTCTGGTCAATCAATAAATATTAAGCTGCACTAGTGCAGAACAAGACTCTGCAAATGGAAAAACAGACGCCGGGGATCTAAGAGCTGAATGAAGATTCCAGAAGTTTTGAGAACCTATGAGAGACTTTGAAGTTCCAATTATCCAGTATGAAGAGATAGCACCGAACAATCTGAGTGTTCAGGTTTGACCCCAGAAAGACCATGCTACTGGAATAAAGAACATACCCTAGAATAAAGGCTACTCTAAACTCATCTTTTTAACTAGGTGACTCACCAGTAAATTTATTGCCTATTACAAAAAAAATCAACACTCTTTACAGGAAGACAAAAACACAATCCCTACGATGTAGTGCCCACAATGGACAACAAAAAAGGACAAAACATGAAGAAGTGGGAAACTATGACTCAAAAGAAAGCAATGACACAAATTATGGAATTAACAATAGTGACTTTAAAACTTAATAGCAATATGTCCAAGAATATAAAGGAAACGATGAATGTAATATATGCACAGGGAATCTTATAAGATAAATGGAAATAAAAAAGAAAAAGGCCCATGGAAAATTTTATTTATTTATTTAAAAAATTTTTTTAATGTTTATTTTTGAGAGGGAGACAGACAGAGTGTGACTAGGGGAGGGGCAGAGAGAGGGAGTCACACAATCTAAAGCAGGCTCCAGGCTCTGAGCTGTCAGCACAGAGCCTGACACGGAGCTTGAACCCATGAACCGCGAGATCATGCCTGAGCTGAAGTCAGATGCTTGACCAACTGGGCCACCCAGGTGTGCCGGAAAAGTTTAGATCAAAATGAGATTTCACCAGGTGACCTGATCAGCATATTAAAAACTACAGAAGAAAGGATCAATAAACTTGAATAATAGTCAATAAAAACTGTCTAAACTGAAGTACAGCGATAAAAGGCAGAAAGAAATTAAGATACCTTTAGTGACCTTTGAGACGAAATCAGGTGGTCTTATATATGTGTAATTTAGAGCTCTAGAAAGAAAGAGAAGAAAAAAAATATTTGAAGAAATAATGGCCAAGAATTTTCCAAACATAATTTAAAAATAATTTTTTAAAGTTTATTTATTTATTTTGAGAGAGAGAGAGAGAGAGAGAGAGAGCACAAGCAGGGGAGGGGCAGAGAGAGAGAGAGAGAGAGAGAGAATCCCAAGCAGGCTCCACAGCACCAAGCCTGATATGGGGCTCGAACTCATTAACAGCAAGATCATGACCTGAGCCGAAATCAAGAGTCAGACACTTAAGTCACCCAGGAGCCCCTGCAAATATGATTTTAAAAAAATATATCAACCCATAGATCCAAGAATCTCAAAGATCCTCATGTTGGATAAACACAAATAAAAACATGCTTAGTCATAACACAACCAAACTGATAAAAATTAATACAAAAGATGGGGCGCCTGGGTGGCTCAGTCGGTTGAGCGTCCAACTCTTGATTTCAGCTCAGGTCATGATCTTGGGGTCATGGGATCCAGCCCTGAGTCAGGCTCCACACTGAGCGTGGAGTCTGCTTAAGATTCTCTTTCTCTCCCTCTGCCCCTCTATTCCACTCGCATGCTCTCTCTCTCTCTAAAATAAAACAAAGATTTAAAAAAAAAGTAATGCTGCACTGGGTGTTGTACGGAAACCAATTTGACAATAAATTTTTAAAAAAATTTTAAAAATAAAAAAAAGTAATGCTAAAGAAAACAATCCTAAAAGTATCCAAGGACAAGGGAGAATAATGGTAAGTATGATGGCTGACTTCACATCAAAAACGATGAAAGTGCTGAAAGACAAAGTTTAGTGTACAGTTCTATACTCAGCAAAAATAGCTTTTAAAAATTAAGGTGAGGGGCGCCTGGGTGGCTCAGTCGGTTGGGCGGCCGACTTCGGCTCAGGTCATGATCTCACGGTCTGTGAGTTCGAGCCCCGCGTCAGGCTCTGTGCTGACAGCTCAGAGCCTGGAGCCTGCTTCAGATTCTGTGTCTCCCTCTCTCTCTGCCCCTCCCCCACTCATGCTCTCTCTCTCTCTCTCTCTCTCTCTCTCTCTCTCTCTGTCTCAAAAATAAATAAACATTAAAAAAAATTAAGGTGAAACTGCCATTTTCAAATAAACGAGAGGATTGCATCATCAACAGGCCTGCTGCATGTTAAAGAAAGTTTTTCATGCTGAAGGAAAATGATCTAGAAACTTGTATCTACATGAAAGAATGAAAAATGCCAAAGATGATGAAAGTGTGTGTAAGTATAAGGTTTTTTTCTTATATGCTATTTAAAAAATACAATATATTTTGGGGTTTATAGCACATGCAGAAGTAAAATGCATAACAAAAATAGCACAGAGGAAGGGAAAAGGACAAATGGAAATATACCATTGTCAAGTTCTTACATTATACATGGAATGTGACTGTATTAACTTATGGTAGACTCAAAGACGCATATTGTAATCCCTAAAGTAACTAGTTTAAAGTATAGCCAATGTAGAAGATAAAATGGAATTTAAAAACTAAACTTGACTGGGGCACCTGGGTGACTCAGTCAGTTGAGCGTCCAACTCTTGATCTCAGCTCAGGTCTTGATCTCAGGGTCATGAGTTCAATCCCCACACTGGGCTCCATGCTGGGTGTGAAACTTACTTACTTACTTAATAAATAAATAGATAGATAGATAGATAGATACATAGATACATAGATAAATAAACAAATAAATAAAAGCTAACCTTGATTTATTCAAAAGATGGCCAGAAAAGAGGAAAAAATAAAGAGCGGATGGCACAAATAGATAACAACTACCAAGATGGTAGCTTAAACCCAACCACAACAATAGCAACATTAAATGGAAATGAACTAAATGAACCAAAAGAAATTAAAGACTGGACAAAAAAAGCAAGACCGAAGTATATGCGTTTCATAGGAATTACACTTTAATGTTAAAGACTCAAATAGTTAAAAAGTATCAGGATGTAAAGTTATGCCAATTATACCATGAGAAATCCTAAACATAAAAAAGCAGGCTATCCTAAAATATCAGATACAGTAGATACCAAGAGAAGGAATATTACCAGGGGCAAAGAGAATAAAAGGGTTAATTCATCACACAGAAATAATGATCTCAATGTGTATGCACATATTAACAGAGCTTCAAAATACAAGCAGCAAAAGTGGCAGAACTAAAGGAAGAAACAGAAATATCTATAATTATAGTTTAGATCTGTAATACTCATCTCTCAGTAAATGATGAAACCAAGTCAACAAAACATCAGTAGAGAAACAGAAAATTTAGGAACGACATCATTAATAAAACTAAGTGCTTTTATTCTGAAAAGCACTTGGTTCTATGCATTAGAACTAAGACCAGTCCACCAATGATTGTGAAAGACACATTCTTTTCAAGTGTACATGAAACATTCACAAAGACAGACCATATGCTGGACCATAAAACAAGACTCAATAAATTTCAAAGAAGTGAAAGCATATAGATAGGTTATCTAAACACAATAAAATTCAATTAGAAGCCAGTAACAGAAAGACATCTAGAAAATCCTCAAATACATATAATTAAGTCAAGATGTTAAACTGTGGGGAGAAAAGTACCTCTTAGAATCAATAAACCACAGCAAATATAATCTTTCACAATGTACGAGAAGCATCTAAATTCTTGCTCTATCATGTCCACCGTAACCATGGAGGACAGGGATTTTCTCAGATCAGAACGCATTCCAGTGTGTTCCATAAGTATCAAATCTTTGCCTATGCTTGTTTTCTTAATCATAGATGACTGAGATTTATAGGATCAAAAAGAGGTTTTGGACATTTTCTAATCATATTAAAATTAAGTTCATGTATATTAAACGTCAGATTCCATTCTAAGTAAAATTCATTTTTATTAATAGTATAGTAGGATAAAATTTGATGAATCTAAATTTGTAATCTAAAGATTACAGTATATTAGATAAAACCTTACATGTTACAACTGAAGTCACTCGTGAGCTACTGCTGCCTTCCATTTCCATATAAAAACCAATTCAATACATTTACTCCAAGTTTGAGGTTTCTTATTCAGGTGGCATCAGAAAGGGATTTGACTTATTACAGATTTCTTCCCTAAAGATAGAGTATGATGGTGAGGGTAGGGGATGAGGGATGAATAGGTGGAACATAAGAGATTTTTAGGGCAGTAAAAATACTCTTGTATGATACCATAATGATGAGTATGTGTCATTATACATTTGTCCAAACCCGCAGAACATGTATAAACTATGGACTTTGGCTGCTTGCAATGTGTCAATGTAGGTTCATCACTCGTAACAAATGCACCACTCTGATAGGAGATGTTGATGATAGGGAGACTCTGCATGTATAGGGGCGGGGGGATATGGGAAATCTCTTGTATCTTACCCTCGGTTTTGCTGTGAACCTTAAACTTCTCTAAAAAATTAAGTCTTAGTGTAAAACATGGAGTGCAACCAAATTTTAATTTCATGTCTGACCTTTTGTCTGATGTACCATTTTGGAGTATTTGTACTTTCAGATTGAAGAGGAAGTAGACCTCAAGAATTATGAATTAGAGATAAAATTATTTTGCCCAGATATAGAGAAACTGATCAAGTTCTCTTAAATTTGAATATGTTTGGCCTTTCATTTTTATTTATCCTCAAAGATTTATAAAAGTGTATCCTTCTTGTTTTAAATGAAAAGGATTAATTATGTGAACCGACAATACTTGATTCTATGGATGAAGGAGAAAAGGGTTTCCTTGAAGAAATGAGCACAACAATGACCTTCCAATTACACAGACACACAAATGTGATTTGCGAGCATCAAAATTAGGCCTTATCCAGGGACCTTTCAGTCCTCGAACCTAGTTATGAAGGCATTTCCACACTGACCATTCACGCAGATAAATCTTTCGATTTGTGTAAATGCCAATGTATAAAGTAAGCAGGAAGAAAAAAGTGAACTACATTCTCTTCCATGTCTGATAAGGTCTGATGTGAATACTCCTCTCTCTCACAACTCATCGTCAGTGATCATGACTGCTGGGCAATAAACAAAATATTTACTCAAACTCATAAAGGACAAGTTATTATCAAATGTGGTTTGTTTTATATTTTTACAAACTGATTTTGTTTAGTGATTACAGTCTGAAATGAACTGACCTTAGGGCTTTCAACTGTAGCACAGTTCTTACTTGTGTGAAGCTCATTATTAGTACCTTGGAGTAATGAATTCATTCAGTCCATTATCGATTGTATGTGGATGAATTTATACGTTGACTCACGGAATCATCATGCATATAATCCAAAAGTCATTAGTTGAAACCTTTCAAATGAGAGTAAAGGGTAGGGGTCCTGACCATGAAGGGGCAGAAATAGGGCTTTTGGGATGCTGGTACTGTTCTTTCTAGAGTACCACCTAAGGTAATGTATTCACTTTGAGGTAAATCATTAAAGCCGTACTCTTATAATTAATGCAACCTTTTAGTCAGTGATTCTCCAATTTAAAAAAGGCTAATGTAAAGAGAAAATGTTTTAAACTAAAAACGTTACATGATCTAAGCTCCATGAAATTATGGACTTCTGTCTTGTTCAGTATTCCCAGTACCTAGAACCAGGCATATGGAAAGGACCCAATATATATTCAAATGAATTAATGGTTAAAAAGAAACTCCACTATGCAAAGGTAGAAAAGCTTATATAAAAAAAGCAGATTCCCCTACCCCACCTCTCCTCTTCCGCAATCCTACTTTTCAGAGTGATTGGCTTCTTAACATTCTTAACTTTCTCTTTTTGGTTTTCCTGGGGGTTCTTTTAATATCTCCATATACTATGTTTATATCTTTTTTCTTAATGCATTGATTTTAGACATTATGTTCTTGTTCTGACAGATGAGGATTGAGTTTACGTTACTAACACTTCCCTTTTTCCCTACTGCAAATATAGTTATAACCAGTGAGAACTTGAACCCACTCAGAATTAAAATATTAAATTTTATATTCAATTTCTGTATCAAGCTTGCCTTCAACTTCTTTGGAGAAATATGAATGTAAGTTCGTAGTAGAGATTAATTATTAATGAAAAGATGCAACCCCAGAAACACCTGATGTCAAAAAGAAACTAGACTAAGACCATATAAGATAACTCATAATTCAAAAATAAGCAGTTCCTCATATTATCATAATGACAATCAATAATAGGGGAGCCTGTGCTCAGTTAGTTGAGCATCTGATTCTTGGCTTTGGCTCAGGTCATGATCCTGCTGTCAAGACATCGAGCCTCATGTCGGGCTCCATGCTGAGTGTGGAACCTGCTTGAGATTCTCTCTTTCCCTCTGCCTCTCCCCTGCTGGTGCACCCTGCCGCTCTCTAAGATTAAAAAAAAAATAGAATTGTCTTTATACTTTATCACATGCATTTTCCTTAAGTTGACCTATCTCAATAAGGCAAGAAAATCTGAAGTCTTCCAGATAACACTATTACATCAAAGAAACAAACAATTTTAGAAGTAGTGGTCATTTAACCTCACCCACTCATTTTTTCAGAGAGAAAATGAAATCCAGAGAAGTTAATTGATTTTCCCAGAGCCCCACGGTTTAATCAGTAGCTACCTAGACAATATCTGTTGACATTCTGTCTAGTTCTTTACTTACTCATTTAGCAAACTCATTATGTACATGCAAAGTAAGATAAAATCCCTGCCCTCAAGATATTTTCTGTCTAGAAAACATAAGAAGTCAGAACATGTACTCGGAGCACATAACTATGAGGAGGTCAGAGAGAATGGAAAGAGGAGAGAGAGAGAGAGATGGCGAGGCCTGAACCATGCCTGAAGGCTGATTAGTTGACCAGAAGGGAAGGGCGCTCCTCACACAGGGAGGGTGTATGCACAGGCGTTCAAAGTGCGAAAACACAGTGGACAGGGAACTGAAAATTGATGAGGATGATTTGAGAAACAGGGGATGGGTGAGGAGCAAGAGTGGGAGGGGAGCTGTGCAGGAATCAGCTTGTGAAGACAACGGAGATTCATTTCAGAAATATAAAGCCTGTGACATGATCAGACTTGCACTTTAGAAAGCTGACCTTTATGCTGGAATGAAAGATGGAATAGAAGAAGATAATGAATCAGGAGGCAATGTAAAAATGAAAGCTAGAAGTTCAATAAGGAAGGATTCTGGAGGTGAGGAGCAGGCTGAATTAATAGAACTTGGGGATTGGAAGAGACACGTGTGTATGCATATAGAATAGGTTGCTAGATTTCTGGCATGGGAACCTACTGAATGGGCCATAGTGGGCTAACGAGTGCATTGCTTAATGTGGGGCACGGGTAGCAATCTGGTGGATGAGGATGATGACAGATTTGATACTTGCATACTGATGGGGTTATTATCTATGTTAAGATACTTAAGTGGCTCTGCAAATAAACTATCGTTTCTATGGCTTCCTTGAATGACGGGATTCCTTCAGTTTAACAAGTATTTAATAAATAAAGCACGACTGTCCCCCAAATCATCCATCTATTTCAACACAGGACTGAACTACCTTTCTAAACAACTTGGACTAATTCCTATTTGGCTATTACAGTAGACTTTCTCAGAGAAATGGGATACTCTCCCTGCCCTTCATGAAAAAGAACATCAGGGCAAGTGACTCCTAAGGTACTGTTTTAAAATAGTCAGGAAATATTAAATGTTCTAAAGTGTCTCTGTTAAATTTGGTTCGGTGTCTAAAATGGGAAATTCGGTAAACACATGGAGAGAAACCATGCAGATATCTTATCAGACGAATGCTATGTTATGGCATGAGAGCAAGGAAGTAACTTTAATTGCCAAATACCGTGCTTTTGACTTTAATTTCTCATGTGTACTAAGGTTTGGTTAACAGCAACTGACTTCTAATTTTTTTTTTTTCAGAATAAGGGGGAAATAACCATTGTTTTCAATTAATCAAAAATAGGATAATCCACAGTCAAGCACCTACAAAAAAGATCTTTTCAATCTCTCTCTCACTCTTTTCATTTTGACCCTCTCCTTCTGCTCCATGACACACAGAATTTATCCTTTTCTCTAGAATTCTGATTCAGTTTCTAGACTTTTTTTTCCGGTTCATATTCAGGACCTAATTTTACAGAGGATTCTCCTGCAAAACTTTACTTATGGTTTCATTATTCTTCATTTTGACCAAATTTCTAAGACTCGTAGGTTAAAAATACACACACACACACACACATCCATGTTAAGTACTTAACTTACATCCCTTCCTATGTATTAACAGCATAATAAATGAGTGAATTAAATGAATATGGTATGAGATTGGCTATGTTTTTGGCTCCTCTTTATCTCCAACGAAAAGTATTTTCCCAGGCTTCCTGGTTGGCTTGAAATTAGCAGTGTGAGTACATTTCTAAAACTAATCTTTCTACTGTTTCGATTTTATATTAAATTTTAATTTTATATAAACCAATAGTTTTGTGTATTCCCTTAAGTACTTTCCTGAATATCCAAGAGAACTAAAAACATTAAGTTTAATTTTTTATTCTTTACTTTCTTCATGTTCCTTTCTACCTTAAATTTCCTGTGTATAAAAAGCCATTCATATTCCTATCCTTCCACATCATCTTTGTTTTAATATTATTTTAAAATTTTTATTTATTTATTTTGAGGACGGAGGGGCAGAGAGAGAGAGACAGAGAGACAGAGACAAATCTCACAAACCATGATCCTAACTCTGAGCCAAAATCAAAAGTCGGATGCTTAACCAACTGAGCCACGCAGGCACCCCCTATTTTAACTTTATAAGTCATAATGGTGCTTGTATTATTTACAGAGCATTATACAAGATGCTATAAATTGTAAGGGATTCTTTTCCTTCGACCTCATACCATTCCCAGCCCGTTTTAAAAACACAAAAAACACAAAACACCGAATTTTACAAACCAAGTCTTAATGATCAAACAAAATAAACGGTTAAATCCTAAAAAATAAACCGATACCTCAGTTAAGAACTGTTTGACAAAGAAATTCTTCAACTATCAATAAAACATGAGTCAGGAATTCATGTTAAAACATAAAAATATAGTCATTCTCACCATTCCTAAAATTCTTGTCTTGGAAGGCCTATTTTCTAAGACAATTAAGTAATTTATTTGCACTCTTTGAATTGCCGGCGTGGGCACAGGACCAATAAACAGGTAGACTGATTATGGACTCTGTCATCACGTTTAATTTTTCTTCTTTCATGCTCAGTATATGTTAGAACTGATTTCTGGAGATAAAAGATGACTTCTGGAGGGAAAGGGATGTCCCGACATTGAAACATAGTGTACTACGTTCGGTCCAAATCACACGGTAAACAATAACGAGTAACAAATAACTTTTATAAATGACTGCCATTCATGATAGCAATCAAATTTTTTTTAATGTTAAACACTTTCTACAGAGGCGTGCTTAACTTTATGCAGGTTTTGTATTTTTTAGTTCAAGCTACAAACGAGAGATCTCACCTTCGAATACTCATAAAGCAAAAGCCTTAAACCTACGAAAAATCCATAGCTTTATTTTCCAGCACAGAGTGTATGAATTGTCCATAGATTTTTGACTCATACAGTAAAGAAGAGGACAACATTATAGTTTTGTTTATGCTTCTCTTCATGCCCAGAAGCTGTAGACTGAGCCCATTACATAATGCAGCACAGTAGAATTTATCCCTCCCACTGAGACTTCTCGCAGGGAAGCTACAGGGAAAGTACTTGGATTATTTTGTTATTTTAACTAACAAACTCTGCTGCTATTCACTGTACCTTTGTTTCTTTAAAGTTTATTTATTTATTTTGAGAGAGACAGAGACAGTGCGAGTGGGGGAGGGGCAGAGAGAGAGGGGAGAGAGAGAATCCCAAGCAGGCTTTGCGCTGCCAGCACAGAGCCCAACGCGGGGCTTGGGCTTGAAATCACAAACTGTGAGATCATGACCTGAGCCGACGCCAAGAGTCGGGGACTTAACCAGCTGAGCCACCCAGGCGCCCAGACTGTGAGTCTTTTGTTCAACAATGACAGCTTTACAGTGCACTTGTTATATAAGTAAACATTTAGTGTCTTCCTCAGTTTGTTGGCAACAATAAAAATGACAATCTATGACATAGATTTGTAAACAATTTTTAAAATTAAGTTTTAAAGCCTGAATGTATGTTCGTAAGTGATTCAAAGAGAGGTCAGTGTCAAAACCAGAATTAAGTGGGCAGCAAAGAAGAGTGGACTGAAATCAGCAATTTCCAAGTAAATGGTTCTCACTCTCCCTGGGGTCAGGACACCAGGACTGTGAGTGTTGGCACTGTGCTCTTTTCTAGTCTGGAGGGGACATTTCATCAATACTGTCTTATACAGAATACATGCTTAGATTTAGAGTTTCAAGGACAGTTTTCTGAAAATGCTACAAGAGAAAAACAATCAACAAAACCCTGACATAACGAGGTCCTGGGTTTTATAGTGTTGCCAAATCATTAAAGTATTAAAGTGGAAAATACAGTAGACCTTGCTAACTGCCTCCCTGTTCCTAAGGTTTTCCAGCTACTAACTTTCCCCGCCTCCAATTTTTTATATGCAGTAAGCATTTACTCTGGATAGCTTAACCTATTTTGTTACTACTTTTTAATTGATTAATTTCAATAGGCCTTAACAATCTCTGGATTACAAAGCAGTGTGTATAGCATTGTTTCCTTTTTTGGAGATACTAATTGAAATTACAGTTTCAGTGGAGCTCAGAGAAAAGTAGCCAAAAAGGTACATTTTTTACTTACATAAGCATCTTTTATCATTTCAATTACTTTATTACCTTGTTTCATAAGTGCCTCTAAAACTTGGAAACTAAAAGCCCTATTCTCCCCAGTTCATAGACTCATCTTTTAGAATGAAATGTTTCCTTTTGGAAGGCACTGGATACTTTTTAATAAATTATTTGTTCTAGTAAATTTCAAGTGTTCCTTAGGTAAGAATATAGTATTTAGGAAGCAAGAATTCATTTTGGGGTTCCTTCTTCCCAGAAGGCAAAGCAAAATGGTATAATTTTTGTTTCTTGCAGAAAATAGCTGCTCTATTCTTTAACAAAGCAAAATAAAACTTATGTCATTCATTCATTAAAAAACAGTTATTGATTACCTACTACGTACCAACAAGGACAATGCTGAATTTTGGATATGCCTTTGTCACTATAAATTAGATACGTTTTCTTTTCAGCTGGAACTATAGGATTTTGATTCTTTCAGATAGCTCTTTTCCTGTCCTTTCTATTATTTTTTCCTTTCTATTATTTTTAAAAATAACTAGCCTCTTAATAAGCCATATAGAATCTTTACTTTCTTCTTTAAAGCTCCCACCAGTCAGAATCTTTTTTCACCAGGTAAAGAAATGCAGTCTGTAAATAGTTTGAACTTATTAATATCTGTTGAAAGTATGGGCTGAAATAAAAGCTGGTTATAAGATTTTTGACCTAATGGCGAACTATAAATAAAAAGTAGAAGCCAATTTGTAACGGGGGATCAAACCATCATTTCATTATTCTAATTTCAAAAATAGGCAACAAATTAAAGCAGACGAAACTTGTACAACTGATAATTAAATTTACTAGTTATTACAGAAAAATAAGAATAATTGATTTCTTTTTAAAATTTAAAATAAAATGATATTTTTATGAATAATACTCTAAACAAATATGTTCATTCATAATTTATTCTTGAGGATTCTAATCTTTAACAAATCACGTCTTTTATTACTTTTGTGTAAAACGGTTAGGCTCTAAATTATTTGTAGTGAAGCAATAAAATACTATTTCACAAGTTATTTGCTAAACAATTAGCTGATTTTCAAGGGAAGGTCTATCAGCCTCACCTGAAATATGAAAGACAGCACATTAATCTGCACCCGGGAGCACCCTCTCTAATACAGCAGAGACCAAAGGCATAAAGCAAGTTTATCATCATGGAAAGAATTTTTTTTTTTTTTTTTTATCTAAGAGTGAGGCACTAGATGGGGCGCCTGGGTGGCTCAGTTGGTTAAGCGTCCGACTTCGGCTCAGGTCATGATCTCATGGTTTGTGGGTTCGAGCCCCGTGCCGGGCTCTGTGCTGCCAGCTCAGAGCCTGGAACCTGCTTCAGATTCTGTCTCCCTTTCTCTCTGCTCCTCCCCCGCTTGTGCTCTGTCTCTGTCTCTCAAATATAAATAAACATTAAAAAAATTATTAAAAAAAGAATGAGGCACTAGATACCATTAATGAAATATTACAAAGACAGGAGTCTCAGTTATCTTTCTCTATGAACTCTACCAAACATTGTGGTTTCAAATATTAACCTTTATTGTTTAAAAAAAAAGGTTAAGGAGCCACACTAACTTGTAGGACTGTGCCACAGGTCTGAACATTCCTTCCTAAGGCTCAATGCCTCTAGTTCTTAAAAATCCTTGGGGTGCCTGGGTGGCTCCGTCGGTTAAGCATCCAACTTTGGCTCAGGTCATGATCTCGCAGTTCATGGGTTCAAGCCCCGCATCGGGCTTTGTGCTGATGGCTCAGAGCCTGGAGCCTGCTTCGGATTCTGTTTCCCCTCTCTCTCTGTCCTCCCCTGCTCATGCTCGCTCTCTCTTTCTCTCTCTCTCAAAAATAAATAAATATTAAAAAAAAAAATCCTCAAGGTCTTCCAAGGAGTGATGGGGTCAACTCATAGGGGTACATAAGCTTCTGCTGGCTTACCCGCTTACGTCTAAGACAACTACAGGTGAGTTCAATATTCATGGAAGGTGCAAGAGTGTAAATGAGAATGAATTCCCAGGAAGCGGCATAAATTGTTTCAGTGTGGTTGACTGGTCTCCAAGAAGCAGTTGTCAATTAGCTCTAACCGACATCAGTGTAGATGTTAGGGGAGAACATTTCAAAATGTCCTCTAACACTAAAATTCTTTTTTTCCCTTCTTTTCCTTCTTCTGTTCTTACAACGTGTAACGATCACACCACCATAGATGATTCATACTATAAACAGAAAACCAATCAAACAATCTCTGTACTAAAGGTAAAGAAAATTAATGAGAAATTTTGCAGGACCATTGATTCTAATACATCCATTTCTGCTAATGTGATTCCTTTTCAATCTGAAGACTGAAGAGCATAATATGAATATTTACTCTATTGGTTAAACTATTCTGTCATTTCCAGACACACTTTGTACTGCAATTATCTCTATGCTCTGAACAGCGCATCTATGAAGTTCTGAAGAAGAAAAGATGGTATTTTGACTACTTTATCAAAAATCCATATGGAAACTCATATTTTTCAGACTTCTTATTTTAAAATGTCAATACTGTTCTGACTTCTCCCGAGTTCAAACTAATTGAAGGTTATGAAGTAACCACTTCCCCCCAGAAGCCAGAACTTTCACCTCTTCTGAACAGGGGAATACCTCTCATAAATTAGCTAAAAAATAAGAGCTTGCTGATTGAATGATAGTCCAAGATTCCTGCAGCCTGTGATTCCCTATCTAGATCTTCTATCTACCGCAAGAGCCATCCCCTAAAGTCAAGGCAGTAACTTCATCAACTACCTGGGAGTTTGAAAGCAGTAGTAAAAACAACCTGCCTAAATATCCAGTTTCTTAAACCAGCCTCAGTTTGTTCCAAGGAACATGACAAGAGAAATAGGAGGAATATGATTACTGAATCGAAAAGTCTGCCTACTTCAGGCTGAGCGTTTACCATCGGCAACTCAGTCATCACAGATGGGCTGTTTGAAGAGGCAGAAGTAAGAAGGAAGTGCAAAGATCAAAGCAGGGCTTACAAAGGGGAAGGACTATTTTTGTATACATACTCCAGTATTTACTAACTTGGTTTGAAAAACAGGGTGTTTATTCAGCCCATCAGAATGACAACTGCAGAACATTAGATCCAACTGAAATTTGAAAACAAAGACAACGGATTTTCAAACTCTAATTTTCAAACCCACCAAACCCTAATTGGGTTATAGTGTTTCCTTTATAAAGTCTTTCAAACACGTTAGAAGTGATTTACTATTCACAGCAAACAGTACCTCGGTGCCAGCATTAAATCTACACATAATGAGCCTTTCTTTGTGTTCACATTTGTCCAGTAGGCTGTGGCCCAGGGAGACATTTTATCTAAACAAGCTCCAGAGGGCATTGAGGAGTTGCAGGTATATTAATGTGGATGAAGAATTTCAGGAGATTTCATGTTTCTCTTTCTGATACACGTTCAGCTCCCCTTAGCAATTTAATTACACAATAAATGTAAAATGCTACAGGAAACAAATCTTTGTATTTCCTGTCTTCCCAAGTTCATAAACCCAAAAAACACTTTGCTTTAAATTATTTACATAATTTCTTTACTGCATCGAACAGTTAAAGGATTCATCTCTAGAAAGCACGAAATTAAAATTAGGAAAACAACATACTGCAGCTAAGAACTCTATTTTAATCGAGATTCCCTTTCAGTTTGAAGGAACACGAGGCAATTTAAATCACTCAAAAATATTCAATTGAGAGCTTTTGCTAGAAAAAAATAAGCACTGAACATCTTAATCCCAAGCTTCAGAGTTTACCAAAGATCGCCAGTGTACAGAACATTTGTATGCCAGAGTTATTAAATGTTTTAGTAATACTGTAGTCATTTTCTCAGATTATGGGCTTTGTAACAATATCTTTAAGTTAAATACAGTTATTTAATAAGCTGCAATGCTGAAACACCCTGCTTAACCAAGTCCATGAAAATGTCTTAAATCTTGATAATCAAATACTGTGTCATCAACCTCCACGTAGGTTTCACTCTGGACCAATAAATCAGGGCAAACATCTCCATTGGTATCTATTTTTAAAGACTCTAAGAAAACTTGTGTTTAGGATAGGCTTCGTTTATACCATTATTTTGTTTTGGAGGTCATGCATGACACACGGTGCCGTTGTCCAAATGCTTTACATAATCAGTGTCTAAAAAGTGCTCTAAGTAGGTAATTTCTTTTCTGAAATGCCAGGCCCTGTAGGGTCAGTACGAGGCCCTCCTTATTTTTTGAAAAATAGGGTACAGATCCCATAGTAGGTGAAACTATTATGTTCTGGTTGGGGTGAGCGTGTGAAGTGGGGGCTCCTCGCTGAAGTCGGGGGTGAAGGAATAAGGCTGTTTTACTCCACTGAGGGGGCTGGGGAGGGCTTTCCCAGTCAAGAGGACTGACATACACTTCTGCTTTCATTTCATGGAACGCCCTGAGGTGAAATCTGGTTCAGCACTGCACCAACCACCTTCCCGTCTCCGAAGCGCACCTCAACCCTCAAGCCACCCGCCAGGAGAGGTTAGGGGAGGGGGCGAAGATTTTTAAAAAAAAAAGTTTGCACGAGTTCCCCCTGCTTCCCGTTCCCGCCTGGCGCTGGGACGCGAGGCGACAGGGCGGCCCGGGCGGCCGCGGCCCTCCGGCCAAGCGGCCCCGGCGAGGTCCAGATGTGCTTTTCGCCCCCTCTCGCCAATCCCATGTGCCTCTCCACCACTGTCAACCTGGTCCTGCGTCCGGTCTAGCCCAGCGGTTAGCGCAGGAATGAGGAAGTCTGAGCAGGGCTAGAGGGGGTGCGGGGCGGGGAGGTGGCGGGACTCGGGCCCCACGTCCCCGGCGTGGCCCCCACCGGCCCGAGTTCGGCTTACCCTGGTGGCGAGTCCGCGCTCGGCCTCCCTGCGCCTGTGGGCTCCCCTCCGGGCGGCGAGGGCCTGCGGACCGGGGACGCAAGCGGCGGCTGCCGGCCGGGGCCGCGGCGGGTCGCGTGCGGGTCGGGGCGGGTCGGGTCGGGGCCGGGCGGGCGCGCGGTCTCGCCGGGCCGGGCCGCTCAGCGCCGCGCCATGGCCGCAGCGCGGGCGGAGGCGAGCGCGGGGCGCGCGGTGGCCGGGCCGCGGCGGTGCCGCCCTCCCGGCCGCGGCGGCGGCTCCGGCCTGGGCTGCGCGGGGCTGTGGGAGCGCGGCCGGCGGCGGCGGCGGGGCGCAGGCCGAGGGCGGCGGCGGCGAGAGGCCCGATCGACGGGAAGGGCAGGGGAAGCTGTCAGCGCGTCGCCGGGCCGCTCCGGTGGCGAAACCTCCTCTTCCTGCCCCGGCTCGCTGGTGCACTTCTCTCTCTTTCTCTCTCGCTCACTCTCTCACTTCCTGGCTGGAAATTCCCACTGACGTCGAGAGAGCAGACAGACAGACGGACACCCGCGCGCACGCGGCGGGGGCGGGAGGTGGGGTCGCCGCCGGGGGTGGGGAAAGCCCGCACTTTGGGGGCGCCGTGCGCCCCCGGCCCGGCCTCGCCGCGCGGCTCGGCGCCCGCCCCTCGGGGCCGCTGCGGGGCGCAGGAGCAGGGGCGCGCGTGCGGCAGCCCGGCGCCCGGTGCCCCGCGCGGCTCCCGCTCCCACGCCGGGGCTCCCGAAGCCCAGGACCGCGGCCGCCGAGGACGCCCCCTGGAATGCGGGGCCCGGATCGTCCCGGGAAGCAGGCGGCGCGGAGGCGGCGGCCGCGCGGCCGTTGGATCTGGCGGTCCAGAGCCCGTAAGGACAGGCCCAAGCATCTGGAGGGGGTGGTGGTGCGGCCTGGAGCCAAGCGCGCTGTGTATAAAAATAAATCTCATCTATATATTCCTTTGGAGTCGTCTCCTTTCCACTGAAATCTCCTCACAGATTAAACTGGGATGGCTATGTCATAGCCGACTTCCGTCCAGTGGATTCTGAACACCTGGTTTTGGGGGTGGTCTTCAATCTCCCGGTCATGACAGTTACTCGGAACTTTCATCTGCAGGGTGTCATCAGGCCTTTATGATAATTACCGTGGATAGAATTATGGCGATGGTGGCAGCTACAGTTTTGGTTCACAGCTCATAACGAAATACTCTTTGGGGGGGAAGGGAGTTTTTCTCTTTTTTTCTGGAAAGATCACTACTAGAACCCTAGGACCTCCCAGTGACCACCATTCACTAGCTGTTGGGTTTTATGAGCCACTCTCTGGGCTAGGCAAAGGATGCGGATACCTGGGGATAGATTAGCTCCCAGAGTAAGAAACCTTGAGCTGAAATAGGTATTTTGGAATACATTCTATCACCGCTGAGTTCGGTGACCACTGTATACATTTAACTTTAAAACTAGTAATGAGGGAATCACCAGGCAGTGTTGCTAGGGCATTTGATTGCCCTTGCAAGTTGGCCATTGTTTTCACGCCCACTCCCAGCCCCCTTTCCTCCCCCCTTTTCCTCCCCAAGGCTATAAGAATGTTCTCGGTGGAGGGTTTGGCAGAGGAGTAGAGATCTCTGTGATTGGCTTTGGGGTAAGTCTGCACAGTGACTTTGGGATCATCCAACAAGCTACCTTCAAGCGATTTCATTTAGGTCCCACAGGTTATTTGAACGGCCGGAGTCCAGGGAATTTGTAAAGACTAAAGATAATGACTTTTTAGAAACTCCGTGTTATTATTTTTAAGACATTATTAGAGGGACACCTGGGTGGCTCAATTGGTTAAGCATCCAACTTCGGCTCAGGTCATGATCTTGTATTTCGTGAGTTCGAGCCCTGCGCTGGGCTCTGTGTCCAGCTCTGTGCTGACAGCTCAGAGCCTGGAGTCTGCTTCAAATTCTGTGTCTGCCTCTCTCTCTTTTCCCCTCTCTCACTCATGCTTTGAGTCTCTCTCCCTCTCTCTCAAAAATAAACATTAAAACATTTAAAAAAAGACATTATTAGAAATTGTGCCAATATTATATTGTAATAGATTAATATTTAGTGTTATGTAAAATGATTTTTGCCACTTACATGATAAAGAGTGCAAACCTTCATGAAAACAATAAAGTGTTCGGGGAGCAGTTTTCTTCTTTATGGGATAGATATGAGCACTCACGCTCTTCATGCAGGGGTGTGGTCTATGCGGGGGCCTAGCTCATTGATAACAGAATGTATAGACAGGCTTATTGGAAGAGTAGAGCCAGAGGGGAAAAAAAAAAGAAGGGTACAGCCAGCGTGACATAGTTTGGGAACAACAACTAAAGAGCGTTGTTTAAGTGAAAAGGATCAAATCAAATTTAAAATTTGAAATTACGCCACAGAATAAACTGAAAATAGAGGATGGGGTGTTAAGCACCCTAAGGTGTCAGTAGCTATTTGTCATTATCAGGTTGCAAAGAAAAAAATGCCTAAATGTGGAATTTCACACATCAAGATTGTTGGCAAGGGCAAGTTGCGGTGTGTTTGTCATTAAGTCTTTGAAATCACACGAATTTCCCTTCTCATGAAGCTGAGTATTGGAAATGTTGGTGTCCAGAGAATTTTGAGGTTGAGATCTGTATAGTGTGTACCCTGGCAATGAGAAATTATGTAGTATGTGAAGGGGATTCAGAAATGCAGATCTATGTGTCTGAGTCTTGCAAATTCTTAAGACCCGCTTTGGTGATACAAGAGGTATTAATTGTATTTCTACAAAGGGTATAACTTTCTTCAGGTCATGAAGCTACCTCACCATGCTTAGAAACTCCCAAGTCACAGCTCTTGGTTATGGGAGCCAAGATGAAATGGAAAGATTCCACTAGACTTGAAATCAGGCTTGAGGTGGAGTCCTGGATTTGCCTTGAATTATCCATATAACTTTTGCCAAGGAATAATTTGCATGAACTTCAGTTTCTCCACCTGTATAGTAAGCATAACATTATGGCTTATATTATAAATATTGCCACATAACAGCGTTATATAATGCTTTACATTTATATGTTCTATTGCTATGGTCTGAAAGCTTGAATGTTCTTACATTGCAAACCCAACCCCCAAAGTAATGGTATTAGGAAGTGGGGCCTTTGGGAGGTGAATAGTTCTTGTGATCAGATGAGGGCCCTTCTAAGAGACTCCAGGGGCTTCCAGGTTGGTGAACCAAGTTGGTGGGAGAAGAACTGCATGCCTGGAGAGAGCATGGAAGGAAGCTCTTTCCCTTTCCCCATTCCTTGGCTTCTATATCTCTTCATCTGGCTGGTGATTTGTATCCTCTGTCAGATCCTTTAACACACTGGTGAACAGCACAGAAATAATTAAACAGCATGGACTATTTCTCCACCTGTTGAGACTGTATATCATCCAATGACTATCAGTTTGATGGGGAAGCCATTGAGGAGTACACATGCTCCTCCATGTCAACAGAGGCACAGAAAGGCCATCAATTGACCAGTGACAGCTGTGTCAGACAAGACACACCCTAGCCAAAAAAAAAAAATCAGCAAATTATTTGGAAGCTATTATAATGACTTGCAGAACAAGTTGTGCTACAAGCGAATGCTTTGGCATACATAAACCGAGTCTTAAAGAATGGGCAGCCGCTGCAAATAAACAGCTTTAGCACCACAAAAGCTGGACTCCCCACTGCCTATCCTCCAATTCATTCAGGGATATTAAAAGTAAATATCAGGGGCGCCTGGGTGGCTCAGTCGGTTGAGCGTCCGACTTCGGCTCAGGTCATGATCTTGCTCATGGGTTCGTGCCCTGTGTCAGGCTCTGTGCTGACAGCTCAGAGCCTGGAGCCTGCTTCACATTCTGTGTCTCCCTCTCTCTCTGCCCTTCCCCTGCTCGTGCTCTGTCTCTCTCTCTCTCTCAAAATAAATAAATGCCCCCCAAAATATTTATTAAAAAAATAAAAGAAAATATCACGTTCAAACAACTGAAGAAATTATTAAATTCTGGTGGATGTTGTTGATAAAAAGAGAGACACTCCAAAGACCTAGCTCCTCCCTTCTGCCATGTGTGAATCGAAGGAAAAGTCTGCAACCTGGAAGAAAGGCCTCGCCAGACCATGCTGGCACTCTGGTCTGGGATTTTCAGCCTCCCCATGTGTGAGAAAGAGATTTTTGTTGTTTATAAGCGGTCCAGCCTGTGGTATTTTGTTATAGCTGCCCAAGTTAGCAGGCTAAGGTGTATGTACACAACAGTAACAATAGTGTATATGTTACATTATAGCAATTCTACCTCACAAAGTTCTAGAGACAAAGAGGGAGATTAAGAATGTAAGGCCTATGCAAATGTAAGCATTTATCTTAAGAAAAAATACCTGAAATTAATTTTCTCATAGGTTTAAAGGGCATAAATATTTGCACTGTTGACGTATACTGGGCATATACTTACTCTTGCAATATCGCTCCCTACCGATAGTGGAGTCTTTCATTTCACCATTGAAGTGCTTGCCATGTCCTGTCTTGTGCTTGCACAGTTAGCAAGTCTTATGGAGGAGACACTCCATTAGTCTATATAGGTGGTTACAAAACAGAAAGAAGATACAATCTCTACTCATAAGGCGAAGCAAGGAGGAATGACCCCTTGTGGAATACCCAGGGCAAAAGTAATTTGTACAATGGATTATTTCTCTAAGAGTAAAACCAGCCTGAGAGGACAAAGAAAATCTTCTTCCTTTTTAGATTATATAAGAGTCCCGAATTATATTACCTTGGCAATGAAGACACACTGCACTAGAGACAGCAATACATTTAAAAGAAGAATATCACTGGGGCGCCTGATTGGTTCAGTTGGTAGAGCCTGTGACCCTTGATCTCTGAGTCGTGAGTTGAAACCTCAAGTTGGGCACAGAGTTTACTTTTTAAAAAAAAGTGTCATAATTCTAAAAAAAATAATGAAATTGAAGAATTGAAATCTTAAAAGAAGAACGTCACTGGTCTTACAGATATTAGCATCTTTTAGATCCGTTCAAATGGGTATTTGTGGACTGCCATCACTGCCTTCGAAGAGTTCACAAAGGAGGGCTTGAAACGATAGTACAATGCAGAGTACAGCGAATGCTTTCATGGAGGTGTATCAGATACATAGGAATAGGTGGCGAGAGATGCCACGATGCTCGCAGTGTTGCCCTGTGCTTATGCTCTTGGGCTGTGGAGTCGGGTGCTACTTTCAAATGCCAAGCCCTGCTTGGTCGTGCCCTTCACAGAAAATCACTCACTCCTGAGCTGATCTGAGTAGCTGTGCGACCCTGGAAAAGGAACAACATTGTTGCACCTGTAAGACAGGAGGATAATTATACCCACCTCATACTGATGTTGTACAGGTCAAATGAGATTCATGCTGGATGCTCAGGAAACTCACATTTATGTTGGTTATAATTATTAATATTCTTGTTTCTACGAGGAAAAACTTGATGAAGAAGGTAGCATTTAGTGGATGTTGGAACCGTAGATAAGATATGATGGTGGGGGCTCCTGGGTGGATCAGTCGGTTGAGCACCTGACTCTTGATTTTGGTTCTGGTCCTGATCTCACAGTTTGTGGGATTGACCCCTGAGCTGGTCTGGGATTCTCTCTCTCTCAAATAATTTTTTTAAATTAAAAAATATGAAAAAAAGATATGACGGGAAATTGATGAAGAAAAAGAAAACAGACAGATTATGGGGGGGTGAGATTTAAAGGCATGAAGTCTGGATTCAAAACACAGTTTCTAAAAACAAGACTTCCACGTCCTAAAAGAGAATTGTATGTTGTAATAATTATTATTTTAAAAATCTAGATTTATTCCCAGATACCGACTTGCTAACATTTTTTGTCTATCGACTCTCTAAAGCATACTCATAGCACTTAAAATATGTTCCATATATAATAAAGAAATGTTCAAAAAGACTATTCTTAAAAAAACATAAACTAAGGGCCTGATGGAAACAGGGGAAGTACATATTGTTTCGCCAAAGAATTGGCCATAAAGGCATATCCTACACATGGAGAGACTCAGGAAGAAGGGGAGGATGTGGGACAGCCAGGATTTGAATCTAAGTCAACGTGACATCTACACGCAGGAGGCTGAGATGCAGGTGGTGGGAAGAAGTTGCAACTTGTGAAGGTATAAAACTCCCGGCATCATTTACCTTTGTCCTTGAGGCAGTAAAGAAGGAATGGAATACCTATTGTTTTCCTCTTTATGGAGATCACAAAATAATAGTCTTTTGCCGCTTCTAGACAATGATCATTCTGGAATTTACCAACAATATAACCGGGCA
The DNA here is from genome assembly GCA_030068075.1 of Paguma larvata. Taxonomy (NCBI): domain Eukaryota; kingdom Metazoa; phylum Chordata; class Mammalia; order Carnivora; family Viverridae; genus Paguma; species Paguma larvata. The sequence continues at coordinate 113,688,637 of CM057823.1, forward strand.
AAACAAAGCCTTTTAAAAAGAAAAGACTTTTATAGCAGAGTATGTCCTAAGTAAGTGAATTACTCAGGCCAGAAAGAGTTGACATTTTATGTCATCTTTTTATAATCTAAGTGAAAGATGATTTGGACTCAAGATAATATAGTGGATATAGTCATCTCTATCATTTATTAAGTACTTACTATTTGTGACATTGTTTCCAGTGTACTTGTATGATGTTTGGAGTAAATAATACTAGCAGCTATGTAAAAAAAAAAACAAATCTCGGTGATTAAATCCAATAAAAGTTTTAAAGTTGACTCCCCTTTCACAAACAATTCACTGCAAGAAGCTTGCGGTTGGGTGGCTCCCTGGGCGGCTCTTCTCCAGCGGTTCAGAACCTTTCCATCATCTGACTTCACGACCGTTACGTGTTGCTTCCAACGTTGCCTCAGAAAAGGAAGAGAGAGCATAGGAAATGTATGTCTTTAACCACCCTTAACTGAGAGTGACACAATACTTCTGCTCACATTCCATGGCCCCACTTAGATGTAAGGGACCCAGGACATGCAGTTTGGCTGGGTGTTTAGGAAGAGGGAACAGGTCGAGTGATCAAATGGTTAAGCATTGCTACACACATATGAACGTATTTAATTCTCAAATAATCATACAAGATAGGTTGTTATTACTTCCATTTTTACAGATGAGAAGTCAAATAAACCTTGTCCTAAGGTTTCATAACTAGTATGTGGCAGGGAAGACTGGATTTCAATCCAGTTGGTTTGCCTTCAGCACTCTTAACTACACTAAACTATTTATCCAACGAAATGAAAAAGAGAAGAATTTAAGAGATTTTTAGAAGATGGGACCAATAGGACGTGTTTACAGATTGTATGTGCAGTTCGAGTGAGAGGGAGAGTGGGAGTCAGCCCTGAATGTTTTTAGTTTGGGTGATTGGAATGGTAATATCACACCTGGAAAGAATCTATGGGAATAGGAGACATACTAGATGTATCTAGTTTTAGATATGTTAAGTATGATAAACTCAGTGAAATCTCCATGTGAAAGTGACTAATGCTCAAATGGAAATTCAAGCCTGACTCAGAGAGATGTAGAGTTGGGACTCTAAATCAAGAGAGAACTGCAAAGATGTGGTGGTTGTCATGAGAGTTATTTCTAAAACATGAGTGACCAAAGAGCATTGGAAGACAAGACCAAAGACAGAAGTTTGAGGACTAATTATTTCCGGAACTGTTCTGTGTGTGTGTGTGTGTGTGTGTGTGTGTGTGTGTGTGTGTGTGTGTGATAGAGAGAGAGAGAGAGAGAGAGAGAAAGAGAGAGAGAGCTCACACATGTGCCAGAGAGCACAAGAGCAAGCCTTGGAGGGGTGTGGACAGGAGATGCTTAAATTCTCCTGAGGTGCCATCAAAAGCAGGCAGAAGGAAGAGAAGAGAGAAGTTTCCAGGATCAGAATGCTCAGTAGTGTCAAATACTGAAGTCAGTTCTGAAAAGTGAGGATGAGATAAGATAGGTGAATTTGGAAATTATGAAATCTGGAGCATGGCTATAGGAGATGGTTGTGCAGCTAAGAAAGAAACCAGCCTGTATTCTGCTCACCCTGCTCACTCTGTTGAAAAGAAAAGGAAACTTTATTAACTCTCAAAATGGTGCTCATAACAGTGGCTGTGGTCTTACGTTACTTTAAGGAATGGTTTCAGTATAATGATGAGAGCCAGGAACCACCTTGTAAGGGGTGAAAAGTGAGTGGGAAATGGAGAAGAGAAGGCAGTAAATGCAAGAGAATCTCACAGATTTTGGAGTGAGAAGAAGGAAGGAAAGAGAAGTTAGTGTGACTCTTCGTTTATTTGACTAACATTTGTGGAGCGCCAAGGTTAAAGAAAGTTTGGAAGGGTTGGGAGTTTAGTGAGTTAGTAGAGTTAATAGGAGGAAGAGGATTAATGAAGGGGACAAGGTGCCAGAAGAAAAGAGAAGTGGGATGTGTGGAGGTCACAATCTAGGTGAAAGAATGGGGTGTGTGTGCAAATCTTCCTGTTTGACAAGTGATAAGGGGGAGTGAAGAGAAGAGAAGCTTAAGAGGAGATTAGACTCTAGTCACCAGCCGAAATGCACTAAACTAAAACCAAGAAGAGCTATTAAGGAGTATATTAGTTGGCTAGGGCTGCCATAACAAAATACCACAGGCTGGGTGGTAATTAATTTTTCTCATCATTCTGGAGGCTACAAGTCCAAGAACGAGGTGCCAGCTCATTGGTTCTTTCCAAAGTTTCTTTCCTTGGCTTATAGACAACTGACTTCTCCCTGTCTTCACATGGGTCCCTCAGTGTATCTGTGTCCCAATCTCCCTTTTTTTTTTTATAAGGATACCAGTCATAGTGGATTAGGGACTACTCCAATAATCTCATTTTAACTTAATTAGTTCTTTAAAGACTATGTCTCCAAATATAGTGAGTGACATTTTGAGCCATTGTGGGTTCAGAATTCAGCATATGCGTTTTGGTCAGGACACAACTCATCCTATAACATATCCTCTATTGATTTGCATGAAGACACAGAGCCAGAAAACCAACTCATCCGAGTTTGCCCAGGACTATTCTGGCTCGAGCACAGAAAGCACTGGGTCCAGAACACCTCAGTCCCTAGTGAACGAGGGTGAGCGCTGAGGCTACATGAAGCTAACAAAATTGGTTTGAGTGAAATCAGACTGGCTAATGACTATTACATTAAGACAGCTGCCGATCACTTGTTTTTGTGAAGGATGCTTCTATTTCCTGAAAGGTTCCATATCGAGCTGTCAAAGCTATTCATAAGTCATGATTTCATAGAAATCTGGAAGAACTCATTGTAAAAATAATATCCATTATAATAAATCTCCATTCATCATATTGGCAGCAAGACTTTTATAAAAAGCATTATCAAGACTTGTTAAAGTGCAAACTCAAACAGTCCTGCTTATCTGTTGGCCATTTCCTTGTTTTTTGACAGTTTTTTAAAACTTTCAATTCAGTATGCTTTAAAATTACAGTCATTTAGGGGTGCCTGGGTGGCTCAGTCGGTTAAGCGGCCGACTTCAGCTCAGGTCATGATCTCCTGGTCTGTGAGTTCGAGCCCCGCGTCGGGCTCTGCGCTGATGGCTCAGAGCCTGGAGCCTGTTTCGGATTCTGTATCTCCCTCTCTCTCTGCCCTTCTCCTGCTCACGCTCTGTCTCTGTGTCTCAAAAAATAAATAAACGTTAAAAAAATTAAAAAAAAATAAATAAAAATGTTAAAAAAGGAGAATACATTTAAAAAAATTAAAAAAAATAAAATTACAGTCATTTCATGTAAATAAACTGAACAGCACATGCGCAGTCCTTACGGCCAAACTTCTCTGAGCATGCGAGTGTGTGTGTGTGTGTGTGTGTGTGCACACCCGCACAGTTCAGGCAGATGCCATTAGCTCTGCCTGACTCTCAGGGAGCCCCAAAGAAAGTTTGGACTCACACTGGGAGGGAGCAGGTAACCCTGCTTGAGGCTGGTGGTCTTGAGGCTGTCATGCAGTGAGACCCACAGTTCCTGAGTTGAAAGGAGCAGTGAGGTGGCCAAGTCCTACTGACCTTCTCAAAACCTCCACAGTTGCCTAAGATCCTTCTCTGATTTGCCTCTCTAGTACATAGGCCATTGCATTTAGCTCATTGTATTGAATTGTATAATACCGAATAAATCATAGAGTCCATAGTTAGTTATTTTTTAATATGAGAAGTGTAAAATTTTCAAATATGACCTCATAAAGTAAAAAAAATAAAGGTTATAAAAAGAAAATCCACATTGATAAATATAACTGGTTGAACTCATTCTGTGTATCAGTCTGAGTGTGGACAGAAAACAAATGGCACCTCAACAGAGCTATTAAGGATAATTCAAAGAAGGCATTATTGACAGGGGCAAAGTTAAGGGGTGGCAAAACATCCCAGGGATAACAGGAACAGGGAGACTTTACCCCTCCTAGGCTTTCAAGATCAAGGAGAGAATGGGTACCCAGAACCAAGAAAGAGCTCACAGCTATAGGAGAAGAGTTTTAGAAAAGAGCTGGGCACTTCACTAGAGAAACTGGCCATGCACAGCTCACCACACGCAGGGAAGGAGCCAACAGAAGATACCATCGATCCTCTCCCCCTAATTAACGTCTCCAGTGTTTCCCATCAAGAAGACCCAAATGGAAGCCAGAGATACAAAGCAGATGGGAGAGAAGTGAAGAGTGGACCTGGAGGAGCAAATCCAGAGTATCTAGAACATAATGTATGTCCAAAGTCTCTATTATAAAAAAAAAAAAAAAAGAATTTAACTGGTCGGTTTATAGTGGTACACACGGACCCCTTCTCAGCTAATTAGTTCATCCTGACAGAGACAAAGAGCAGTTGTTGGGCGGAGAATGGTATAAGGCCTGGAAACGTCATTATTTAAGTGCGACCTTAAATACTCTGTAATCCAGTTCCTTTTAAAAGCCTGTTAATGGAGATTATAATTGGGGGAGAGAATCTATCCTAAAAGACATGTGTGCTATCTACTCCCTCTTAGATTCTATTCTTATAACAAACTAGATCAGTACAAAGCCTCATAAGTACAAGCTTACGTTAGTCCATGGAAGAATAATTTTGGGTGTTTTGAACCTAAATCATTTCTGAAGCATTTCATCCACCTGGTCAGATCAAGTCACTTCTCAGAGAAGTTCAAAATCTTCCAATGGCTTCCTCAATCAACTCAGCACAAATACCGAAGTCCTTGACAATGATCTAAAAAGGGCCTTCATAATGTGGTAGTTTAATGACTCTGATTTCATCTCCTACCACTCTGCTGGTTGCTTTCTCTGTCCCAGGAAAGATGTCATTGTTGCTCCTTGAACACACCAAGCGTACTCCCCACACTGACCCCAGACCTTATGTATATGCTATCTTCCATGATTAAAATGATCTATATGCTTTACTCCCTCACTTCCTTCAAGTCTCTGTTCAGCTATCACTTTGGAAAATAGCAATACCAACCCTTCAACCTCTGCAATACAAGTACAATAACATCTAAGTTAGTAACACTGTCAGTTTGGATCACTTTTTCTTCTCATTGTGCAATCTGGCTATATTCAAGTAGCAAATCTTACACTTTAGAATTTCTTTAAATGTCATTTGGTTGTCATTGTTATTTTTTTTTAATTTTTTTTCATCTTTATTTTTGAGAGAGAGAGAGAGAGAGTGCTGGGGGGAAGAGTGGAGAGAGAAGGAGGCACAGCATCCAAAGCAGGCTCCAGGCGCTGAGCTGTCAGCACAGAGCCTGACGTGGGGCCCGAACTCACAGACCACGAGATCATGACCTGAGCCGAAGTTGGACGCTCAACCGACTGAGCCACCCAGGTGCCCCTGGTTGTCATTGTTCTTAAGAAATTATTTCATTGAATATGTAATTCTAGATTATGAGTTACTTTCTCTTCAATTATTAAGGATTTCATTGTACTCTCTTTAACATTCATTGATGCTTTTAAAAAAGTCAGCTTGCATCAGCCTAATTGCTGCTTTTCTGATATTTTTTTCTTTTCTTTCTTTTCTTTTCTTTTCCTTTCTTTTCTCTCTTTTCCTTTCTTTTTTCTTTTTTCTGATTTCCTTGTGATGAATATAAATGTGCTCTACTTTCATATGCCCTACTTGGATTTTATTGCCTTTTAAGTAGTGCTTTCTGGATCTCAGAATTAAATATCTTTGAACAATTCTAGAATAATCCTAATCTATTATGTTTTCCAATATTCAGAAATTTTAATTAGGCATGTGTTAGTTATTACTACTACTAATATTATAAATACCATTATAAAGTTATTACTATAACTTTTATGTCTCAATATCTCAATGTCTCTTTATATCTTCTCATGCATTCTGGATAATTTCTTTACACTTATCTTCCAGTTTACTAATTCTCTTTTCAGATTCATCTTCCAGGTCATTGGTTCTTTCTTTAACCACATCTCATTTGCTATTTAAATATAGCAACTGGGTTTAAAATAACAAAATGTTTACATTTCTTGTAACTGTATCTTTGGAAATTCTTTGAGGCTTGAAACTGAACATGCCAAAGAATATTTATGTTTCTTTTTGCCTATACTTTGGGTACATTATTAACTTGGGAACACCTTAAATTAAATTCCCTCCTCAAGTGTTTTTGACTCCACATATAGTGTGAGTACTTACGAATTTCCGGGAAAGAATATTTTTCCCTTTTTACTCAGTGACAAGGCCAAGACAGGCAATTTCTCAGCTGTTAATTCCTGCTTTTAGTTTTGAGAATGTATGAATTTCTGACTTTCAGTCAGCTTCAGCAATGTATTAATTTGCAAAACATGTTACATAGCATTTCAATTAGTTATCTCTATTAGTTATTTCCTTTTCATTTTTTCGATCAAGAAGGGTACACCGTGAGAAACACAAGGAGTTATTACATATTTTATAAATGATAGGTTTTCCCCTCTAGTTATAGCATCTTTCATAGATGTAACTGTAGATCTCTTAAATTTAAGTTACATCTTCCTGAGTGACTTTATTACTGTTTTAAAACGTTTTCATCTGACTCTGCCAACAGTTCTATTTCAGTGAAACACCTGTTTGAAGTGTTTATCTTGGTTTTCCTCTCTGGCTTGTTGGTACTACGAGGGCAAGTAGTTATTTTCCATTTCCTGCTCAGACCTCAGACTTTGTATACACTGACCTATAAGTACAGGTCAAGTAGTTAGGGTCTTTTATGCAGTGGCAAATTTGCAAGGGGAAAAGTTTTCACTCCTGTGGGCTGGTAGTGAAGCAACTGACAATCATCAACATCCAGCTGAAGTTTTGGAAGGGAGTCTTTCTTCTCCCAGATCTCCCTGGGTGCAAGTGAGGACTCTTTCCTAGCCTCAGGGTGCAGAAGCAACCCATTTCATGGGTACAGCTCTCCTCCATATCATCCATCTGGATTAGATCAATCTCACAAAAATCAAATAAACACATAGATAAATATATATAGCTCTTTCCTGAAGATATTAATGTTAATATGTTTCCCAGGACTAGCTTTTACCAAGAACCATGAAATTCAGACCTTTGTTTTAGGCATGCCCCCAAAAGAAGGAGAGTGAGGGTGTATCTTTCCTTTAGAAGACCCTGGAATTCATGACTTCAAGTGACCCATTGAGGTGCTCCCACTTATCTGCTCCAACTTTTTTCTTCTCTAGAGATGCATTTGAGAAAAGGCTGGAAGGGGAGTTTCAGGGACCTGTGCTCAGTTGCCCATCATCTCATAATGCCCTTTGAATCACATGTCTACTATTAGTAACAAAGAGAGTCTCAACTGAAGGATATGACCTTCAGTTTGCTGAGGGAAACATGGAGGGCTGTAATTGAAAGAAGGAAAAGAAATGATGGGAGGGTATAACATCTGATATTGCCTATATGGTAGTACCTGTAAGCCTTACAGATAGTAGATATACATAGACTACAGTTTTTAAAATAATGTAATTTAGTCAAATGTCAGGAATAAAATTCCATCCTGATTGCCTATTGTAAATCATTAATGTGGTTCTCAAATGAGAATATGCTTCTCTTGGTTAGGATGTTTTTCACCACAAGGTATAGAATTCTGACTCAAAATGACTTAACAATTATGGAATATTATTAGATTGTAGAGTTGAAATCCTTAAAGAGGACTTCAGGTCCAATGCAATCAGGGCTTTAGCTCCCTTCCCGTGAGAGGCATTTGCTTCTGCTTTCCTCTCTGTGTTAGCAATTTTCTCTTAATGGCTTTCTTCTTGGTCAAAAGATGGCTTCCAGGTATACCATGGACAACATACGTTCTTTCTTTATTTTCTTTATTTTTTTTTAAAGTTTATTTATTTTTGAGAGACATAGAGACAGAGTGTGAGCAGGGGAAGGGCAGAGAGAGAGAGAGAGATACAGAATCTGAAGCAGGCTCTAGGCTCTGAGCCATCAACACAGAGTCCGACGCGGGGCTCGAACTCACAGACCAGGAGATCATGACCTGAGCCGAAGTCGTCCGCTTAACCGACTGAGCCACCCATGCACCCCCGTTCTTTCTTTCATACTGAGACAGAGAGGCAGAGACTGAGACAGAGACTGAGAGAGACAGAGAGACAGAGAGAGAAAGAGAGAGAGAGAGAGAGAGAGAGAGAGAGAGAAGGAGAGAGAAACTGACTTCTTATGGCTCTTTTAAGATCAAAGAACTTTCCTAGAAACTTTCAGCAACCTTTTCTTTGATTCTGACCGGACAGAATTGAGTCATGCAAACATTCTTTTTAAATGGCTTTATTGAAGTATAATTGACTATAACTGACATATAATAAGCCACACATATTTGAAGTATACAATTTGATAAGTTTTGGTAGGTGTATACACCATGAAACTATCACCACAATCGAAGTAGTGACAATGTATATCGCCCCTGAAAGTTTCTTTGTGGCCTTCTGTATTCCTTCATTTTCACTTCTTCATCGCCAAGCATCCACTGATGTGCTTTCTGTCACTACAGATTAGGTGGCATTTCCTAGAGTTTGAAATAAATGGAATCATTCAGTGCGTACTCTTTTTTATCGTGCTTCTTTCATTCACTTGATCATCCTGAGATTCATCTGTGTTGTTCTGTGTCTCAGCAGGACATTCCTTTCATAGTTGGGTAGGATTCTGTTGTATAGATATACCACAACTTATTGATTCATTTTTCTGTTGATACACATTTGAGTTGTTTACAGTTTGGGGCTGTACAAATAAAATTGCTGAAACATTTCTGTAGAACTGTTTGTATAGGCATATACTTTCTTTTCTCGTGGGTAGATGTCAAGGAGTGGAGTGGCTGGAGCATATGGTCAGCATACGTATAACTTTTTAAGAAACAGTGATCTGTTCTCCCAGAGAAGCTATATTATGTTACGTTCCCGCCAGCAGCTTACGAGAGTTCTTGTTCCATCATACCTTTGCCACATTTGGTATGGATCGTCTTTTTGATTTTAAACGCTCTAATTGGTATGTATGGTGGTATCTCACTGTGATTTACTTTGCATTCCCCTAGTGTCTAATGATGACAAGTATTATTTCATGTGCTTCTTTGCCATTTGATGAAATGTATGTTCAAGTATCTTGTCCATTTTTAGTAGGTCGTTTTCTTATTGAGTTTGAGAGTTAGTTTCATATTCTGGATAGAAGTCTTTTACTACACAAATGATTTGCAAATGTCTTCTCTAGGCTGTAAAGCTTGTCTTTTCATCCTCTTTTGAAGAGCAGAAGGTTTGATGACGTCTAATTTATCAATTTTTTTTTTTACTGTATTGTGGTTTCAGTGTTGTATCTAAGAACTCTTCACCTAATTCAAACTCAAAGATGTTCTGTGTTTACTTCTAGAACTTTTGTAATTTGATACTTAAATTTCGATCTCTGATACATTTTGAGTTAAGTTTTACATATAGTGGTACAAAATATGGGTTGAAGTCCTTTTTTTCTTTTATTAATGTAGGGCTATCCAATTCTCCAATATTGCTTTCTGAAAAGACTGCTTTTTCTCCACTGAGTTGTCTACACAGCTTGTCAAAAATCAGCTGTCTCTATATGCGTAGGTCTGTTACTGGAGTGTCTATTTTATTCATTGATCTTTTTTCTGTCTCCATGACAATACCACACTTTTGACTACTATAGTTTTACAATACATCTTGAAATTACATAGTGCTAGCCTTCCAACTTTCTTCTACTTTTTCAAAGTTATTTTGACTATTCTAAGTCTTTTGAGTTCCTGTATGAATTTTAGAACGAGCTTGTCAATTTCCATAATTAGAACACCAGGATTTTGGATTGCATTACATTTATAGGTCAATTTGGGGAATATTTGTATGTTAATAATGAGTGTTCTTCCCCATAAATAAGGTATAGGTCTCCATTTATTTAGAAAACTTTTAATTTTTATCAGCAATGTTTTATAGTTTTCAGTGTTTTAAACTTTCACATTTTTTGGGCTCAGATTTATCCCTAAGTATTTATATTTTTAATCATATTAAAATGGTACTCATAACATTTAATGTTAATTTTTTTTTCACTGAATTTCCCTTTGATTTATTCATGGGATTGGCATACAAGTTGGTATATGTTTTATTATGTCTAAAAGAGATGTTTAAATATGTATAGTGTAAAATCATATTTCTATCTTAAGAACTCTGGGGGCACCTGGGTGGCTCAGTCGGTTGAGCGTCCGACTTCGGCTCAGGTCATGATCTCGCTGGTCTGGGAGTTCGAGCCCCGCGTTGGGCTCTGGGCTGACAGCTCAGAGCCTGGAGCCTGCTTCACTTTCTGTGTCTCCCTCTCTCTCTGCCCCTCCCCCACTCATGCTCTGTCTCTCCCTGTCTCAAAAATAAATAAACATTAAAAAAAAAAAAGAACTCTGTTTTTGTGGTTTAATTCACAGCTTTTCTCTTAGCATATAAAAAAATCATGCATTTACAATTAGTATCATTTTAGAGTTCCTTGAAATAAGATGGTTAGTATAAGTCAGCACCCCCCTTTATTTTGTTGTACAGATACTAAATACTATAGGTATTTGTGTAATGTGGTGACAGTACTTTATCTATTTTATATTTCTTAATGGATCTCCATGATCATTTATTATTCTTATAATTTTAAAACAGAACATATTCTATATTATGAAATAGTTTACCTGCTATCAGTTTATCAAATTACATAATCTACTATTTGTTTTTGTTTCAGTTTTTTATTTAAATTCTAGTTAGTTAACATATAGCATAATATTGATTTCAGGATTAGAATTTAGTGATTCATCACTTACATGTAACAGCCAGTTCTCCTCACAACAAGTGCCCTCCTTAATACTTATCACCCATTTAGCCCATCCCCCACCATCCAGCAACCCTCAGTTTGTTCTCTATAATTGTCTCCTGTGGTTTGCCTCCCTCTCTCCATTTTTTTCCTCTATGTTCATCTGTTTTGTTTCTTAAATTCCATGTATAAGTGAAATTAAATGGTATTGGTCCTTCTCTGACTACTTATTTCACTTAGCATGATACACTGTAGCTCCATCCACATCATTGCAAAAGGCAAGATACCGTTCTTTTTGATGACTTAGTAATATTCCACTGTGTGTGTGTGTGTGTGTGTGTGTGTGTGTGTGTGTGTACACACATCTATCTTCTCTATCCATTCATCAGTCGATGGCCATTTGGTAAGTTCTTTATAGATTTTAGATGCTAACTCTTTATCAAATATGTCATTTCCAAATATGTTCTCTCATTCTATAGGGTGCCTTTTAGTTTTGTTGATTGTTTCCTTCACTGTGCAGAAGCTTTTTATTTTGATGATGTCCCAATAGTTCATTTTTCCTCTTGTTTCCCTTGCCTCTGGTTATGTGTCTAATAAGAAGTTCCTCCAGCCAGGGTCAGAAAGGTTGCTGCCTGTGTTCTCTGCTAGGATTCTGATAGTTTCTGGTCTCACATTTAGGTCTTTCATCCATTTTGAATTTGTTTTTGTGTATGGTATAAAAAAGTGCTATAGTTTCTTTCTTCTGCATGTTGCTGTCCAGTTTTCCCTATACTATTTGTTGAAGAGACTCTTTCCCATTGGATACTCTTTCCTGCTTTGTTGAAGACTAGTTGACCATACAGTTGTGGGTCTATTTCTGGGTTTTCTATTCTGTTCCATTGACCTATGCATCTATTTTTGTGCTAATACCATACTGTCTTGATGATTACAGCTTTGTTATATAGCTTGAAGTCTGGAATTATGATGCCTCCAGCTTTGCTTTGGTTTTTCAAGATTGCTTTGGCTATTAGGGTTCTTTCGTGTGATTCCATAGAAATTTTAGTATCGTTTGTTCTAGCTTTGTGAAAAATACTGGTGTTATTTTGATAGGGATTGCATTAAATGTGAATATTGGTTTGGGTAGTACAGACATTTTAACAGTATTTGTTTTTCCAATCCATGAGCGTGGAATGTTTTTCTATTTCTTTGGGTCCTCTTCAATTTCTTTCATAAGTGTTGTGTAGTTTTCAGAGTACAGATATCTTACCTCTTTTAGTGAGGTTTATTCTTAAGTATCTTAATGGTTTTTGGTGTAATTGTAAATGGGATTGATTCCTTGATTTCTCTTTCTGCTGCATTATGATTTGTGTATAGAAATGCAACAGATTTCTGTACTTTGATTTTGTATCTTGTGACTTTACAGAATTCTTGTAAAGGTTCTAACTTTTTTTGGTGGTGTCATTTTGGGTTTTCTACATAGAGTATCATGTCATCCTCAAATAGTGAAAGCTTGATTCATTCCTCTCTGATTTCTTTTACTTCTTTTTGCTATCTGATTGCTGAGGCTAAGACTTCCAGTGCTATGTGAAATAACAATGGCGAGAATGGATATCCCTCTCTTGTTCTTGACTGTAGAGGAAAACCTCTCAGTGTTTCCCCATTGAAGATGATATTAACTGTGGGTCTTTGATATATGTTCTTGACGATGTTGAGGTATATTTCCTCTATCCCTACTGTGTTAAGAGTTGTTATCAAGAAAGGATGCTGTACTTTGTCAAATGCTTTATCTGCATCTATTGAAAGGATCATTTGGTTCTTATATTCTCTTTTATTAACACGGTGTATCATATTGGTTGATTTGTGAATGTTGAACCACACTCGAAGCCCAGGAATAAATGCCATTTGATCATGGTAAATTGTTCTTTTCATGTACTATTGGATTCGATTTGCTAGCGTCATGTTGAGAATTGTTGCATCCATGTTCATCAAGGATTTTGGACTATAATTCTCATTTTTAGTAGGGTCTTTGGTTTTAGAATCAAGGTAATGCTGGCTTTGTAGAATGAGAAAATATTTAATGTTTAATTTTAATTTTCCATTACTAGTATATAAAACTACAATTGATTTGTTTATTAGTCTTCATTCTGCCACTTTGATAAACTCACTTTTTACTTCTAGTAGGGGTTTTTTTTTTTTTAGATTTCATCGTATTTTCTTTTTTTATTTTTCTAAAAAAATTTTTTTAAGTTTATTTATTTATTTTTAAATTGTAAAAACAATTAAAAAATGTTTATTTACTTTTTGACAGAGAGACAGAGCGTGAGCAGGGGAGGGGTAGAGAAAGAGAGAGACACAGAATCTGAAGCAGGCTCCGGGCCCTGAGCTGTCAGCACAGAGCCCGACGTGGGGCTTGAACTCACAAACCGTGAGGTCATGACCTGAGCCGAAGTCGGTGCTTAACCGACTGAGCCACCCAGGCACCCCTATTTATTTATTTTGAGAGAAGAGAGAGAGAGAGAGTGCACGAGCGAGCATGGGAGGGGCAGAGAGAGAGGAAGACAGTGAATTCCAAGCAGGCTCTGCATTGTCGGCATAGAGTCCAATGCAGGGCTCAGACGTATTAACTGTGAGATCATGACCTGAGCTCAAACTAAGAGTCTGGCTCTTGACCGACTAAGCTACACAGGTGCCCCTCATTGTATTTTCTACATAGATGATTATATCCTCTGTGGATAACAATAGTTTTATTTCTTTTTTTAACCTAGAAGCTTTTTTTAGAGAAGTTTTTATTTATTCGTTTTTGAGAAAGAGAGAGAGAGAGCACGCGTTGCACCCGCATGCAAGCAGGGGAATGGCAGAGAGAGAGGGACAGAGAATCCCAAGCACGCTCTGTGCTGTTAGCATGGAGTCCTACGTGGGGCTAGATTGTACTGACTAGAGTCACCAGCACAATGCCGAATAGAAGTGGTGACAGCAGACATCATTACCTTCTTCCTGATTTTAATGAAATGATGTTTGCTGTAGCTTATGTAGATATTCTCCATCAAGTTAAGAAAATTCACTTCTAATCCAACTTTGCAAGGATTCTTTTTTTTTTTTTTATCATGAATGGGTGTTGGATTATCAAATCCTTTCTTCCGCATCAAGTGAGATGGTCATAGAGAGTTTTCTTTTTTAATTTATTAATGTATTGAAATGCATTGATTGGCTTTTGAAGGTTAAATGAACCATGCATTCCTGGCTTGATTCTCACTTGTTATTGTGTATCAAGTTTTAGATATTGTTTAATTCAATTCATTAAAATTTTGTTTAGAATTTTGGCATCCAGTTTCATGAGGGATATCAGTCTATAGTTGTCTTGTAATGTCTTTGTCTGGTTTGGGCTTTAGATCAATGTTACCATTTTAGAATGAGTTGAAAAATGTTCTATCCTCTTTGATTTTTTTGTATATTTGTCTGGAATAGGTATTAGTTTTTTTCATAAATGCTTATTCGACTTTACCAGTAAAGGCTGCTGGTCCTGGAGTTTCTTTGTAAGAAGGTTCAGATTATCCATTTCTCTTTGGTAGTTGACCCTTTGCAAAGAATTTGCGATTTCTAAGTGGTTCAATTTATGATCATAAAACTGTTCATAATATTTCCTTATTATCCTTCTTAAAAAGTTATAGTTTTTATTTTGAGATTCACATGCAGTTGTAAAAAAGAATCTTGTGTCCTTTTATACCCAGTTTTTCCCACTGGTAATATCTTGTAAAACTCTGCTACGATATTACATCCAAGACATTGACATCGATCCAGTCGAGATACAGAACACTTCCACCACCAGAAGGATCCTTCTACTGTTCTTTAATGGCCACATCCACTTCTTCCCTCCCTGGCAACTACTTATCTGTTCTCAATTTCTATAATTGTTACATTAAGGATGATATGTAAACGGAATCACACAGTATGTAAACTTTTGACATTTTTTTTTCACTGAGCCTAATTCCCTGGAACTATTGTGTGTGTCAGTAGTTCATTTCTTTATATTGCTAAGTAGTATTCAAGGGTATAGATGCTTCAGTTTATTTACGCGTTGAAAGACATCTGGGTTGTTTCTACGTTTTTGGGTGCTGCAAATGAAGTTCCTATAAACATTCTCATATAGATATTTGTGGTGTGAATGTAAATTTTCATTTCTCTGGGATAAATGCCCAGGAGTATCAGTACTAGGTCATATAGCAGGTGCGTGTTTATTTATTTATTTAATTTTTAAAAATATTTTATTTTTATGTGATCTCAAACTCACAACCCTGAGACCAAAAGTAGCATGCTCTACTGGCCGAGCCTGCCAGGTGCCCCACGTGGTGAATTTTTTAAGAAACTGCCGAACTGCTTTCCAGAATGGCTGTACCATTTTACATTTCAACCAGTGATATCTGAGTGGCCCAGATTCTTCGCACTGTGACCAGCATTTAGCGTTGTCACTATTTTTTGTCTTAGCCATTCTCAGAGGTGTATTAGAATACTTCATTGTGGTTTTAATTTACACATTCTTAAGGGCTAATGACGTTGAACATATTTTTATGTGCTTACCTGCCATCTGTTTATTTTCTTCAGTTAAGTTTCTGTTCATGCCTTTGGTCCATTTTCTTTCTTTCCTTTTTTTTTTTGTAATTTATAATTTTTATTTATTTACCTTTGAGAGACAGAGAGAGAGCACAAGTGGGGAAGGGACAGAGAGAGAGGGAGACATAGAATCCAAAGCAGGCTCCAGGCTCTGAGCTGTCAGCACAGAACCCAACGCGGGGCTCAAACCCACAGACTGTGAGATCATGACCGGAGCCGAAGTCGGATGTTTAACCGACTGAGCCACCCAGGTGCCCCGCCTTTTGTCCAGTTTTTAATTAGACTGTTTGTTTTTAGTTTTGACGGTTTCTCTAGATATTTTAGATACTTTGTCCTTTTTTGCCCTGTGTAGTTTGCAGATATATTCTCCCAGGCAGCAGCTTGATGTTTCATCCTCTTAAGTACATCTTTGCAGAGCGAGCGTTTTAAATTTTGATAAGGACCAATGCATCATTGTTTCCTTCAGAGATTATGCCTTTGGTGTCAAGGTTAAGACTTCTTTGCCTAGTCCTGATCCCAAAGATTTCCTCTTATGTTTAAAAAAAGTTTTATACTTTGCATTTTACATTTAAGCCCATGATCCATTTTGAGTTTATTTCTACTTTAGGAGAAGATTTGTTTATTCATTTGTTTATGCCTGTGGGCGTCTAATCATTCTAGCACCACAGTTTGAAAAGTTTCTCTTTTCTCTCTTGAATTGCCTGTGCACTTTGTCACAACTCATCTGGACATATCTCTGTGGGTTTGTTTCTGGGTTCTCTATGCTGTTCCATTGCTCTGTGTGTCTATCCCATTGCTAATATCTCACAATCTTGATTACTTTAGCCATAAAATGTCTTGAAGTTGGGTAGACTAGGTTCCTCCCACTATATTTTTTTTTCAAAATTGTTTTAACTATTCCAATTCCTTTGCCTTCCCATAGATATTTTTAGAATAACTTTGTTCTTCCATTTTTGCTTTTCCAGTTTCTTTGTCTTCCTAATATAGTATATTTTAAAATAATTTTGTCTATGTCCACTAAATGTTTTGCTAGGATTATCATAGAAATTATATTAAATTTCAATATTAATGTAGGGAGAATTGACATATTTCCTCTATGTTGAGTCTCCACCCATGAATGTGATGTGTCTCCCCATTTATTATCTCTTTTTCTTTCATCCCCAGTTAGTTGGTTTAAAAAAATTTTTTTTAAATTATCTTTGAGAGAGAGAGAACAGAGTTGAGTAGGAGCAGAGAGAAAGAGAGGGAGACACAGAATCTTAAGCAGCTCCAGGTTCTGAGCTGTCAACACAGAGCCCAATGCAGGGCTCGAATCCACAGACCATGAGATCATGACCTGAGCTGAAGTTGGATGCTCAACCAACTGAGCCATCCAGGTGCTCCTGCCCCCAGTTGGTTGGTTTAAGCATACACATCTTCTACCTATTTTATTAGATTGACACTTAACTTTTCATTTTTTGAGTGATTGTAAATTGTATTATATATTTATTTGTTTATCTGTTTTAGAGAGAGACAGAGAGCACAAGTAGGGAAGAAGAACAGAAAGAGAGGGAGAGAATCTCAAGCAGGCACCATGCTCAGGATAGAGTTGAACATGGGGCTCAATCTCACAATCGCAGGATCATGACGAGGCAAAATCAAGAGTCAGACACTTAGCTGACTGAGCCACCCAGGCACCCCAACCATATTGTATTTTTAGTTTCTGTGTTTATGTAGTCATTACATGGACTGTAATGGTGGAAATACAACCAATTTTTCAAAGCGTATTTTGTATTCTGTGACCTTGTTAGACTTTCTTATTAGTTATAGGAGTTGTCTTGTAGGGCCTTTGTGATTTTCTAAGTAAAAAATCTTATCTGCAAAGAGAGACAATTTTATTTCTTCCTTTTTGGACTATGTGCCTTTTACCTGTTTTCTAGCTTTATTGCAATAGGTAGAACTTCTAGCATTATGTTGAATAAAAGTGGTGAGAGTGGGACACTTGTGCTGTTCCCCATCAGAGGAAGAAAGCATTCAACCTTCTCCTATTGAGTATAATAGTAGTTGTAGGTTTCTTATGGATGCTGTTTATGAAGTGGAGGAAGTTCTCTGTTCCTATTTTTCTTATTTTTTATTTTCATCATAAATGGGTGGGAATTTTGCCAAGAGTTTTTGCTGCATCAGTTGATATGATCAGGTCATTTTTCTTCTTTAATTTTTTATTTATTTTTATTTTTTAAATTGATGTTTTAATTTTTTATTTTTGTTTCAGACAGAAAGAGAGAAAGCGCCTGCATGTGCACACTTGCACAAATGGGGGAAAAGCAAAGAGAGAGGGAGAGAGAGAGAATCTTAAGCAGGCTCCACATCCAGCATGGAGCCAGTTTGTGGGGCTCAGGCTCACAACCATAAGATCATGACCTGAGCTGAAATCAAGAGTCAGATGCTGAGCCACCCAGGCATCCCTCTTTAGTTTTGTTGATTTTTTTTTTTAGTTTTTTTTTCTAATGTTTATTCATTTTTGAAAGAGAGAGACAGAGCATGAGGAGGAGAGGGGCCGACAGAGAGGTAGACACAGAATCCGAAGCAGGCTCCAGGCTCTGAGCTGTCAGCACAGAGACTGATGCAAGGCTTGAACCCATGAACTGCAAGATATTTAGCCAAATGAGCCACCCAGGCACCCCTTCTCTTTAGTTTTTATATATGAATTATATTGATTGAATTTTAAATATTGAAGCAGACTTAGATCCCAGAAATAAATCCCACTTTGTAAGGGTATATAAGTCTTTTTAGATATTGCTGAATCTACTTGCTAACATTTTCTCATCTATAGTCATGAAAGATATTCACCTAGTCTTCTTTTTTTTTTTTTTTTTGGACTATTTTTGTCTGGTTTTGATATCAGGGTAATATTAACTTCATAAAATAGATTAAGAAGTTTTCCTTTCTGTCCTCTTTGGTAGAAAAATTGTGTAGAATTGGTGTTAATTCTCCTTTCAATTTTTGGTAGAATTCTCCAGAGAAATTCTCTGGGCTTTGAGATTTCTTGGAAGTTTTAAAATGATGAATTCAATTTTGTTAATAGTTATAGGGCGATTCAAACTATTTTATACTGGGTGAGTTGTGGTGATCTGCATTTTTCAAGGAATTAATCTATTTCA
The DNA here is from genome assembly GCA_030068075.1 of Paguma larvata. Classification (NCBI taxonomy): domain Eukaryota; kingdom Metazoa; phylum Chordata; class Mammalia; order Carnivora; family Viverridae; genus Paguma; species Paguma larvata. The sequence goes on from CM057823.1 coordinate 113,707,174, forward strand.
CCTAAGTTGTCAAATTCATGTACGTAGAGTTGTTTCCTTATTATCTTGTGATGTCTTCAGAGACTATAGTGATATCTCTATCTTATTCCTGATATAACTATTTAACCCTTTTGGATTATAGTTTTGTCACGAGTGAAATGAGAGGCTTTAACCAGTTAAGATCCCTTCTCTCTCTCTCTCTGAAGACCTACCACACTGTATGGAACGGATTCAGAACAACACACGCTTATTCTCATTTTACATGGAATATTTGTCTCTAGCCTCCCTCTTCTAAAGCACTAATGACATACTTGAGATTGGAATTCAAACTCTTACAACACACTGTGGACATTGGTTAAAGTTTAAATTTCTAAAAACTAACAACAAAGAAGTAGTAAAGAGTTAAACAGCTACTCTTTTGCAACCTGTTGTTTCGCAAATAATCTATTTTATAGTTTCATAGAGAGGACTCAATCATTCGAACTCTAAATTTGGGTTTTAACTGAGAAGACGTGGATAGTAAACTGTACTCCCTTAAACAGTTCACATCTTTTCATCAACAAGCTTAAATCCTGCTGAAGGAAGGAAGTTGAATACAGGAAATAACTCATTTAATGACGTGATGCATGAAAAAATACTATCTCTACCATCATCACCAGCATCACAGACTTAGATCAAACCTATCCCTATGCACCCATTAATGAGGGATCAAAATTTTTGGGTTGATTTACTTCAATCAGTTGTACTATCAATTGTTTTCTCATTTTCTCCCATATGTATTTCTCCCGTGTATATATTGCTATGAGATTGGTTGGCAATTCGTGTGGGCCTACTATAAAAAGTCTTGTGATACTAAAGTTTACATGCAAGAAAAAGTCCAGTTGCCATGGCAGTGGTGGTGGTTGTGTTCATAATAACTGCAGGATACTTGAGTAGGTGGTGCATCACCAGGGAAGCCAAGAATATGGAGCTTGGAGTCAAAGCCATCTGACTGTGGACCTTTGTGTTATAATCTATTAGCCATATCATTTGGACAAGTTACTCAAACTCACTGAACTTTAGTTTCTTTATGAAAAGTGAGATGAGTGGCAATTACTTTTTAGTGTCATGAAAATTAGATGATTTTACATAAAGACCCTACCACAGTGCCTTCCTGATAATAAACATCCGGCAAGGGGTGGCTGTTATCATTGCTCTACAAGAAGAAGAAGAAAGAAGAAAAAGAAAGAAAATAAATTACTTTTTCGGTATTGCTTTAAGTATTGAACAGGAGTTCTAAATTTTTTTAAGGTTTTTTTTTTTAATGTTTATTTCTGAGAAGAGAGAGAGAAAGACAGAGCATATGCTGGGAAAGGGTAGAGAGAGAGTGGAAGACACAGAATCTAAAGCAGGGTCCAGGCTCTGAGCTGTTAGCGCAGAGCCTGACATGGGGCTCAAACCCACGAACCGCAAGATCATGACCTGAGCCAAAGTCAGACACCCAGCTGACTGAGCCAGTCAGGCCACCCCTAGAGTTTTAAATTTAAATGGCAACTGGCTAGTAGGTACTGTTTCAGTGACTCTGAATTTCTCATTCTTGGAACTTCTTCATTGTTAGGAAGACACAGTAAAGGATGAAAACTCATAACAATGAAAACTAAGCCTGCAGCTTTTTAAAAATATTATTTAAAGAATAATCACAACTGGGGCACCTAGGTGGCTCAGTCAATCAGGCATACGACTCTTGGTTTTGGCTCAGGTCATGATCTCACAGCTTTGTGGATTGTAGCTTCACGTTGGGCTATGCTCTGGCTATATGGAACATACTTGGATTCTCTTACTCTCTCTCTGTTCCTCCCCCACTTGTGCTGTCTCTGTCTCTCTCAAAACAAATAAATAAACTTAAAAAAAAAGAAAAGAAGAATCACAATTGACGGTTATGCTCATAATTCGTGGCCAGTGTGTGTGCCTTTGTTTTGTTTTGTCTTTATTATTTTTCTTTCTGAAATGGAATAAACTTATTTCCTTGAAAGTGAGTAGAGAAACCTATTATTTGCTCCCCTTTCAAAAAAAAAAGTTTTGTGGCAATGCATTAAAAAGTGAGGAAAACTGTCTATAACCCAGACATTATTTTTGAGGCATTTGGAGGATGACTTTTATTTTGGTCCCAATCTCCTTCCTGGCCCATTGGTACCCATCTTTATAGAACTATGATCTTTATATAACCATTTACATTTGTAAAAATTGTAAAAATTAAGAAGACAGGATATAAGGAGTTTTGGGGATTGTGTTTGGCAGTGGAGTAGTGAAAACAATACTGGCTTATTGTGTACAAAGAAATAAAGTCCTAAAGAAAATGAACTTGTTTAAGGTAGATGTTGGGAGAGCATTGAGTTGTGGATCTTGTGTATTCTGTGGGATGAGAAGTTCAAAGAAATTGGCAGTCTGGGTCTCAGAAGACCCCCGACTCAGGTCTCCAAGAAGATTAAACCTCTATACTTGCATATCAAGTTGCCTCCCAGAAATAGCCCAAGAAGAGGATTCTATTAACTCCAAAAAAGAGACTGAGGTAGGATCATGGTCAAGTAAGACTCTGGCTGTTGACATTTGTAAGGACTGGATAAAAATTTTCCTTGTTCAATAGAAGTAAAAAGGGAAAAGATTAATGTGTGCTTTTATTAAAAGAAAAGTAAAGACAAGAAGAAGCCATTGTTTTTCTTGATATAGAACTATCAGGAGGATCGCATATTTTGAAATGATTTACCACCAGAACCAGAAGAATGTTTTGGAAAACTTTTGGTAAAATCGTTAAAATGCCAGGAAAGATAGTCTTTATGAAGTTTCAACATCAAACTGAAGAAGAGAGTACAAATTAGCCGAAATAGATAGCAGTGTGAATTGTGCTGGAAAAATGTGATAAACATAAAATCAGCTGCCTGAGATGAGGAATTTGGTAGGAAAATGAGAAATCCAATAGAATCGAAATCAGCAATGTAGTCAATAATAACAGACTTGATTTGACAGGGAATTTAATCAATGACATGGCAGGATGGCTTGAAAAAAATTTTTCTAGAATGTAAAGACAGAAAAAATATGCAAGAAGAGAAAGTGGGTATAAAGGAATACAGAACAATGGCCCATATTAAAAATGATAGGTTTTCAGGATGTGAGGGTGATCTTGCTGTGACATCTGTCACCCCATTGATCTCCAGGGCTGATCTGGCTGATATGGCTGGCGAGGCCAGCATCCCCATCACTGCTGCTTCATGTGAGTCTCTTCAGAAGCTCTGCATTGTGTCTAAGATGATGACTTTTCCTGAGAGAGGAGGACCATTCTTTGGTAGGGCATGCAAGTACCTGCACTCCCCTGCTAGAACCTCCAAACAAGCTCTCAAGGCCCATTTGTAGGACAATGGAAGATACTCAAGCTTCCAAGGTTCCAGACATATCTGGATGAGATGCGGTGTGTGGCGGTCTGCATTTCTTTATAAAAAGAAAAAAAGAAAAGAAAAGAAAAAAATGATAGGTGTTCAGAGTAGGAAATCAGAAATAAAAATCAAAGATTAAAAATAGGAAAAAAACAACCAATCAATCAGCCAATCAATGTTTTTCTAAGCAGAACCCCTAACCCTACACTGGTTTAAATTTTTTTTTTTTAGTGTTTATTTATTTTTGAGAGACAGAATGTAAGCGGGGTAGGAGCAGAGAGAGAGGGAGACACAGAATTGGAAGCAGGCTCCACGCTCTGAGCTGTCAGCACAGAGCCTGATGCGGGGCTCAAACCCACAGACCGTGAGATCATGACCTGAGGTGATGTGGGCTGTTTAACTGACTGAGCCCACCCAGATACCTCACTACGCTGGTTTAAAAGACTTACCATGTGACAGGGGCACATGGGTGGCTCAGTTGGTTAAGTATCCGAGTCTTGATTTCTGCTCAGGTCATGATTTCATATTTTGTGGGATTGAGCCCCATGTCTGGCTCTGTGCTGACAGTGTGGGGCCTGCTTGGGATTCTCCATCTCCCTCTCTCTCTACCACCCTCAACCACAGTTCTCTCTCTCTCAAAATAAATAAATAAAACTTAAAAAAATTACTTACCATGTTACAAAGAAAACCAATGGAGAGAAGCATATCTTAGCAAAAATTTACATTTTAAGGATAAAGCAAAAGAATGAAAAAAATTTAAGTATAATCATTTTGCAATAAAACATGTTACCTATGAAATAAAAGTTAGAAGACTTGAGGATCTCTTTCAGAGTAGTAAATATCAATTTACAAGGCAATACTTTCTACAGAATTTTAAAAGGATAAAATTGTTCCCTAAAAATTCTATATTGACTAAGTTTTTGTTTATCTGCAAAGGCAAGATGAAGACCCTTAAAAATGTATATATAGGGGGCGCCTGGTGGCTCAGTCGGTTAAACATCTGACTTCGGCTCAGGTCGTATCACCCACCTCATGGGTTCAAGCCCCACATCGGGGTCTGTGCTGACAGCTCAGAGCCTGGAGCCTGCTTCGGATTCTGTGTCTCCCTCTCTCTCTGCCCCTCCCCTGCTCATGCTTTCTCTCTCTCTCTTTCTCTCTCTCTCAAAAGTAATAAACATTAAAAAAATGTATATAGTGGCTCAGAACACACACTATCCACATGCCTTTTATTTTAAAAATTGTTTCAAACCATATTTTAGATGACTGTAAGTTAATTAAAAAACACATTTAAGTGTTTATATATGTTTATGTAAATATCTATAAATGGACTTACAGTATACATTGACATAATTCAAACATAAAAGTAGGTATATTAGGATTTTCCAGAGAAACAAAACCAATTGGAAATTATATATACACACATGTATATAATGAGAAATTGGCTTATGCAATTATGAAGGCTGAGGATCAGTAAAACCATGGGAGAATTTCAGTCTGAGTCTGAACCCTGAGAAATGGGAGAGCTGAAGCTGTAAATTCCAGCCCAAGTCCAAGTCATAAGGCAGAAGAGGACTGATATCCCAACGTGACAACTGCTAGGCAGAGAGAAGGAATTCTCCCTTAATCAATCTTCTTCTTTATTTAGGTCTTCAGTGGATTGGATGAGGTTCGCCTGCATGGTGAGGGCACTCTGCCTTACTCATTCTACTGAATCAAATGTTAATTTCATCCAGAAATTGAAGACTCACCGATAATAATGTTCATCAAACACACTATACGTGAGCACCTTGTGATCTGGGCAACTGAATGCATAAAATTAGCCGTTACACTAGGTTGAAATCATTTATTGTATGTTTGGTTATAGAAAATGCAGATGTCAGAAATTGTTCTTTAGAAAGAATAAATGTTAAAATTATATATAAAACTGGGGCACCTGAGTGGCTCCATTGGTTGAGTGTCCAAATCTTGGTTTCAGCTCAGGTCATAATCTCATGGTTCATGAGATTGAGCCCCACATCGGGCTCTGTGCTAACAGCATGGAGCCTGCTTGGGATTCTCGTTCTCCCTCTCTCTGCTTCTTCCCTACTCATGCTTGGTCTCTCTCTCTCTCTCTCAAAATAAATAAACTAAAAAAAAAATTATAGAGGAAACTAAGTCACAATAAAGTGAGAGCCTAAATGTCCAGATAATATGAATGAAGACTATGAATCAGTGAGAAAAATGTTAAATGGGAGAAAGTAAAAAGATAGCTAATCGTATTCTAAAAAATTGAATGTGAAAGTTAGCAAAGAATGGAAAAGAAAGATTTTTAAACAGAGTAGCAATATAACTAAAACAGGACCGAAATCTTCCAAATCTGCAGAAGATAAAATCAACCCAAATAGCAATGACAGAAAACAGAGGAAGTGACATATAAAAGCCTGCCAAAAGGAAGAAAAAAAACACAACCCAAGATAATAAAATAAGATGAAATGTATCAGTCCTGATAATAAATTTAAGTAGGTTATATTTCCCAATTAACACAAAGTTTTGCCAAATAAAGAGTTTAAAAAAAAGTATTGCTATGCTGTTTTCAAGGGTCACTTCTAAAAAAGAATGCACAAATTTTCAAAATAAGTGATTGGACAAAGATTCATAAGGAAAATTGAAAGAAGACATGGAATTAATGATTTCAAACAATGTACCTATCAAGGTTTAAAATACTGAAAGGTTAAAAAGGTAATTTTTATCACGCACACTACACCGCACAATCAAGTTATAATAATCATAAATTCTTAGGCACTGGCTAAAATAATATCAACAACATATATAGGATAAAATTATTAGGAGGAAAAAAGAAATGTACAAAAATTCTATAGTTGCAGGAAAATTTAACATTCATATTTCAGGCTTTGAAAAATAGAGTGGGCATATATTTTTTCTACCCACATGGCTTCGTTTGGGAACCACTCCTCCCCAAACCCACCAGAATGTTCTGGTGTAGCCAGTCAAGAGGCTGGGTTTTGGTCATACAGGACTGGGCAACTTCAGCAGATGCTCGATGCCCCCACTCAGACTTCTTGGATTCCTTTTGACCAGTTTTGTGAGTCTGTTCCCAGTTTGTGCATTTAGCTGTGAAGGCTTTGCTCCTGAGCCCCTTACAGACTGGCCCTTGGGCACTAGGTCCGCCTGGTCTTCGTTCTTTCGACTGAGGAGGACAAAGTCGGTAATGTACTTTATGCTTCAGAGCTCCCTTAACCCGGCTTTGATAACTGTTCGGTCTTTTCCCTCCCCGTGCAGTTTTCCCTACTCCTTTATGGTTTTCTTCTGGACACTGGTCCTTAATATAACACTCTCAGTGGAATTCTTGATTCAAGAGCTGCACCTGTGACACTTGACCACCGATGGCAGGTGATCTAAACTGACCAATCAGAATGGTTTATCTTTCTAACTCAAGGATTGGCTGAAGTTGGGCAATTTACCTAAACTGGGTCAATCAGAATCCTTATCCAGTCTTGGCATGGTGCTGGGAGAACCAGAGTGTCTAGAATTAGAGGATTACAGCATGCAAGGACCAGATAAGCTTGGATTTCCTAGGAGCTATCTCGTTGCCAAGTAGCCTGTCCAAGGAAGACAAGCGAAGCTAAGGGAATGAGAAAGACGGGACCAGTTCCATCATTTGAACCCCAAATCGCCTTTGCTGAAGAAGTTTACATTTGGGAAATTAGAGTTATATTATCTCACTAGTTCTTTTAGTGAGTTGTGCTACTTTGAATTGAGTTTCTGTATTTGCAATGAATAGATCCCTAAAAAGCTAGCAGTTCAAGCAGGAAAGAATAAGATTTCAGACAGTTAGAATAATATAATTAATAATGGATTAATAGTAGGTAATCTTTTGGACATGAGATGGACTGTACTTCTTTTTAAAATAGTATACTCGCTACAAAAACAACCTCACTTTGTCAAAATACAACTTTCAAAGAACACGTTCTTTAAAATGTAACAATCCTAGAAATTAATTGTAAAAGGTTAAAGAAATAAAAAGACTTACATGAAAATTAAAACATCTTTCTCCAGGGCACCTGGGTGGCTCAGTTGGTTAAGCATCTGCCTTCAGCTCAAATCATGATCTCACGGTTTCACGAGTTCAAGACCCGGGTTGGGCTCTGTGCTGACAGCTCAGAGCCTGGAACCTGCTTTGGATTCTGTGTCTCCTTTCTCTCTGCCCCTCCCCCGCTCATATTCTGTCTCTCTTAAAAGTAAATAACACATTTAAAAAAATCTTTCTTCAATAACCTTAGGATAAAAAAAGGTTAACAAAAAGTTAAAAAGATGGAAAGAGAGGACGTCATCACTGGAATTGTGCATGGGACCCTTGTATCCTGTCTTATCAGCAGAGCTCTGGGAAATGGGATCTGCCTAAAGAAGGAAAGACTGGGGGTGCATGGGTGGCTCAGTCGGTTGAGCGGCGACTTCGGCTTGGGTCACGATCTCACAGCTCATGAGTTCGAGCCCCGCATCGGGCTCTATGCTGACAGCTCAGAGCCTGTAGCCTGCTTCAGATTCTGTGACTTCGTCTCTCTCTTCTCCTACCCTTCTTGTGCTCTGTCTCTCTCTTAAAAATAAATAAACATTAAAAAAAAAAGAAAGAAAGAAAGAAAGACAGGCGAGTGGGTCCAGGCCCACAGGAATCGTAGAAAGTGTGCCAAGTGCCTTTACCTTAGAGTGGCATCGAGTCTCGTTGTCACCTTGTTTGGACTGCTGCTGTTCAAAGCCCTGAGGACCAGACTAGGTGATGAACATCGCAGCTGGCCCCTGGGTGGATGGTCAACATTGAAGAGCAGATGTCCTGCCTTTCACCTTGGGGCTACACAAACAACTTTGGTTAAAGGGGTAAAGGGAGCTCTAGCTTGACTGGCTCCTGGCGGATGGGAACTTGAAATAGATACTGAGTTGATTTGGAGAAAAACAAAGTAAGTTTTATTTCAGATGCTTTTGAGTGTGTGACTAAAAGCCAAAGTCACCGCACTTCCTATTAACCCTTGAGGGGTGTGGTCAAAGGAGCTTGGGAACGCAGAACTTCACTCCCTCGCCTCCAAACCCCTAACCTCAAATGCAGGCTTTGTTCATGGAACTGAGGTTCATGGAGCGAGTTAAACACTTTATCTTTAGAAATACGCCAATTTCAGCTTCAAGTTTTTTGGCTTTTGCATTCAATTTAGTAGCCACGTTATGACAATATTTATAATATAAAAATCTTGCTCCTCTGCCTTTCTCCGTCCCTCCCCATCCGCGACACAGAAGAACTTTCCTTTTTCTGATGTGAAACCTCATAATGTGATTGACTTGCAAGGGTATTAATTGTCTTGTACAAGATTCTACGTTTGGATGAAACCGTTGATATTATTCTAGTTTTATTTTTGCATTTCTTTTGTAACCCTGGGAAATAGTTATTTAGAGGAGACTAAGGTGAAAGTCCTATATCTCAAAAAAAAGAAAAGCACCTTGATAATTTAAAAATGCAAATTTTCCTTTTACGGAAATTATACACTGAAATGTTCAAATACATTCTGTCTCAAATATATGTATTTTTATATCCCACTTTGGGGCCTACTCCCTCCCTTCTGATGTAGTCTATGATGGAGTACATTAGACAAGTCTATTTCTATGGATTTGGGGAGTGTGCATATATTCTGCTCCGACATTTTGAAGATAATTAGTTAAAGTATGAAATAGAAGGTGAGTTGAAGTGTGTTCCTACCTCCTTCCAGACTGCTTCTCGGTTTTTGGGTTGAGGGTGGGAGCATTTGCTATTTAGTGCCTGTATCTCCCTTCACACCATTTTAGTGAAACCTGTACCCCAAATTTGACATATGGTCTTCTAAGTTTACTGAACTATTTCTTTTTTCTTAATTTTTTAGTATTTATTTTTTGAGACAGAGAGAGAACAGGGGAGGGTCAGCGAGAGAGGGAGACACAGATTCCGAAGCAGGCTCCAGGCTCTGAGCTGTCAGCACAGAGCTGGACTTGGGGTTTGAACCCACAGAATGTGAGATCATGACCTGAGTTGAAGTCGGACACCCAACCAATTGAGCCACCCAGGCCCCTCTCCTCTAAGTTTACTGAACTATTTCAAGTTTAAAAACAAAGCCAACTGTATTCATGAGTATGTGAATGGAAAGCTGGAAAGAAGCATATTAGGGAAAATTAAACCTGCTTCCTAAAGTCCCGAAAATTTTTCTCTTTAATTTCTTTGTGGTTACCCCAAAACATAGAAGTGCTTTCCTCCTTCTAATTTCTAAGTGGCATAGAAGGATTTTGCTTGTACGTCATTTGCCACAAACATGCAGTAGTCCATTTCATCTCTTTTCCTCTTATTTTTCCAAATACTTGTGCCACTCTAAGCATGTTCTCCTCTTTTCAAACTATGCACGCATATATATACCGGTCCTGTCTCTTTTTAAGTTTGCTATAGTATGCCGGGCTGAGCCAAAGAGAATCTCATGAAACAGCCATTTCAAGTAATGAAACACATTACTAGTGGTGTGCAATTCACATTCATGTGATTAGCAATCTAGCCTTTTTTCCTAAAAAGAAGGAAGACTTCAAAACCAAATACTTTAATATATATATATATATATCTCCATATATATTCATATATATACGGATATAGTCATGAATATTTCAAAGTAACATTTTTAGCATTTAAAAATATAAATCCCCTTTCCCAAACTCTTTAAGTTTTCTCATCTATCATGTAAAAATGTTGGATTATATTATCTTTATGTTTCTCTTCTAGCTCTAAATTTCTCTTTTGAACCTTAGTAAAGTAGAATTTGGTGGATTTTTAGAAAGCAGCTTGGGTCACAAACTTGCACATTTTTTTCTGGGAAATAATATATAACAATTAGCATGTCTATTCTTTAGAATTTTGAGTCATCCCAAACTGTGTGTGATTCACTATTTGTTCATTTTTTTGGTTCACTTCAGATGAAAAATTCGTGAGGTGCTAGAAAGGGGAACCATTATCCTAGACTATATTTAGTCCTTAAGGTTTTGAGGTCTGTTTCTAATAAGAATACTGCACATTAATGATGGGATAGAATTTTGTGGGAAAAGAAGAATAGCAGGGCTTTTAATCTCTATATTTTAAGTCTTCACAGTGTATCTCAATGAGTAAATACAAGCCACTTTCTTATTTATGTTAAGAAAGAATTTCTTTTTTAAGTTACTCTGTTAGTTAAAACAACGATACATATGGTGAATGTCTTTCTGTAATAGGAGCATAGACTGAGAGAGCAGCTAACCATAAGAAGGGAAGTGTTTACAATTGAACATTGATCTGGGGCTGGGGCAACTAGAATAATGGTGAGTCTCTGGGCGCCTGGGTGGCTCAGTTGGTTAAGCCTCCAACTTTGGCTCAGGTCATGATCTCATGGTTTGTGGGTTTGAGCCCCACATCAGGCTCTGTGCTGACAACTCAGAGCCTGGAGCCCACTTTGGATTCTATGTCTCCCTCTCTCTCTGCTCCTCCCTTGCTCAGGCTCTCTCTCTCTCTCAAAAGTAAATAGAATACTGGTGAGTCTTATTGTTAGTCTGAAACCTTGCTCAGAAAGCACAACTTTATTCCTGATTTCCTCTCTGACAGTTTTTTTCTGCCACTATTTCCCCAGACATGCATGGCTATTATATTTTTAATGACTTTTCTATAGGGAAAGTATGAGAAGCATAAACGCAACTCCTAGGACTTGATGAAGTAGCCAGTCGCACCAGGGCAAATCTGCAGTAGTGGAGATGGGTCAAAAAAGGAAATGGATGTTTATTGAGCTTTCTTACTGTGTACTTGACACCATGTTTTTTATTTTATTTATTTTCTTAATGTTTATTTTTGGAGAGAGAGAAAGAGAGCTCGAGTGGGGAAGGGGCAGAGAGAGACACACACACACACACACACACACAGAATCCAAGGCAGGCTCCAGGCTCTGCGCTGTCAGCACAGAGCCGCTGCAGGGCTGGAACTCACAAACCGTATGATCATGACCTGAACTGAAGTTGGACGCTCAACCAACTTAGCCACTCAAGCACCCCTGTAGTAACTTCTTTTTATTCTCACCAGCTAAGATTTTTGTTAGAACACCCTATGTCCCCAGGTTTGTTTCACTTTTGAGTACAAAATTAAGTTGTAAGATCGTCCCAATGCCTTTTCAATCTAAACAGACTGCCACCACCCCAACCTTATTCCTACCCTACTTCCTCTGAATCAAAGGCACCAGACACTTCTGAGAACCTCTGCTCTAACTACGGTTGCACACGCTGCGATGAATACTGCCACCTGCTGGCATCTTCTGAAGAGTTGAAATCTGGTAAACCAAAACTTGCACTTGGTTCAGGAGTTATTCGTCATGACACTCCTCAGACACAGCCCTTCCTGTGTTTATTCTCTGCTTCTTAGAGCCATCCATGTCGGACTGCTTATGGGAAAACGAAAAAACTTTGGTCGGGACATCTAGTCTCCTAGTATGTTCAACTTGATGGAATTTGAAAACCTACCTGGCACTCGATTTTGCCATTTAATATGCAGCAGGGGTGGTATTTGAGGCTCCTGAAAAAAAGCGGAATCTTTGATGAGTTCAAGCCTTCCACCTGTTTATACTCTACATAGAAGTTCGAGGCAGAAGCCATGTCTTTAATCTAAAGCGCTTGGCCACACTAAGCCAAATTAGCCATATTGCCTATTACTGCACAGATTTGCTTTAATTTTAATGGACACGATCCACTACTGCTTGCAGTAATGTAGTTGCTACTAAATTATAGCATGCATCTGAAAAGTTTTAAGATTTTATCAGTAGTTGATTCAAAATAGGCCAAGGCTAGTTCATTGGAATAGATGGTCGATGATTTTCAACATGTAAACAGTCTGACCAGCAGAATTCCTAGAAATATGTCAGGAAAAAGTTAACACAATAAACATATTGATTTGTTTCGATCTGTGAATTAAGAAAGATCATTTACTTATTGATTGATGAAAGCCTAATCCATGTTTTTTGCTCTTTTGGGGGAATGGTCAGAAGTAGATTTATCGAAGGTGCTTAATAATTTTAAGAAACATTTATTTATTTTTAAATGAACCTATTAAAGGGGTACCTGGGTGGTTCAGTTGGTGGAGCGTCTAACTTTTGATTTTCACTCAGGTCACGATCTCATGGTTTGTGAGTGCAGAGCCTGCTTGGGATTCTCTCTCTCTTTCTCTTTCTCTGTCCCCCCCCCCCCACTGCTTGTGTTCACACTCTTTCTCTCTCTCAAAATAAATAAACATTTTAAAAAAATGAACCTATTGAACCGTAGCAGAAATAACATATTCATATAAAATAATTACATTTTCCAAAACAAAACATGTAATGACCATTATTTTATGTTTTTGTAAAAGACTGTAAATGGCTGTATTTTACATTTTTGCACATCTCTTTAGTGTTTGGCTTAATGAACATGACCGAATTTTCCTATTCGCTTTTGCATTCCATCTGTTGAAACATGTTTCAAAGGCATTTTGGTTTAGTTGTTGTTGAATGCCTAGTACCCACCAGAAGACCCAGCTCATACTAATCTTAATAATGCTAATTGAATGGCGGATTAATTCCTAGCCTTTTCAGTTGTAAAAACGCCCGAATTCTTTGGATTAATTTACAAAATCTTCTTTAAACTTAGCAGTGGGGATGGTCATGGCAATCCGCAGGTGCGTGCTCTTCACCTGTTGCTGGTCAGAGTATGTTTTGGGGATCAGCAGGACTGGCATCACTCAGGAGCTCGTGAGAGAGGCTGAAGGCCAGTCTCTACCCTAGACCCACAGACTCGGAATCTGCATTTTACCAAGATCCGCCAGGTGATTCATATGCACTTTAGAGTCTGAAAAGCACTGCCTAGAAGTACCTTCCTTGCCATTATTCTTTCCACGGAGCTCTAGAATTCATTCTTCTGTATAGTTGTTTTCCTAAACAAGATTATTTTATGGGTAGGCTTTGCACTACTTTCTTTTTTATTTTTTTGATGGTTTTTAATGTTTATTTACTTTTGAGAGAGAGAGAGAAAGAGAGAGAGACAGAGTGCAAGTGGGATGGGGAGGCAGAGAGAGAAGGAGATGCAAAATCCGAAGCAGGCTCCAGGCTCTGAGCTGTCAGCACAGATCCTGACATGGGGCTCGAACCCATGGACCGGGAGATCATGACCTGAGCCGAAGTCGGACGCTTAACCAACCGAGCCACCCAGGCGCCCCTGCACTACTTTCTAGTTGAGTCTATGCAAAATAAGTTTTCACATCTTTGTTTCCCTCTTTCTTTTGTAAGGGTTGCTCAAGCTTAGAAACTGTGTGAATTCCTATTGCAGAGCTGTGACCCAGGGGGCTTTCTATAAGGGAAACTCCCTTCCAGGACCATCCGATTAAAAATTTTAAATGATTAGGGTGCCTGGGTGGCTCAGTTGGTTAAGCAGCTGACTACAGCTCAGGTCATGACCTCATGGTTTGGGGTTCGAGCCCCGTGTTGGGCTGTGTGGTGACAGTGTAGAGCCTGGAGCCTGTCTCAGATTCTGTGTCTCTCTTTCTGCCCTTTCCCTGCTCATGCTCTGTCTCTGTCTCTCAAAAATAAATAAACGTTAAAAAAAATTAAATGATTGAACCAATGGATGGCTTTTAAGATATTGCTGCTTATATAGTTTTCTTCTATAAAAGAATGTTTTTTGTTATGAGGTAGACCCAGCACAAATTCAAGGGAAGACTTCCTGACACAAATTAGTTGAGCAGTTCCTGAAAGAAAAAGTAATTATTACAAGTCAGTTAGGTCTTTTTCCTTTTTTAGGCTTTTTTTTCCCTCCTGACATTGCCCCTGTATAAAGTTATGGAAGGGGTTAGCCCACTTATTTGACTTCATTTAATTATTTGCTTTTCACTTAATTCATTCAACAACTTGGTTTTTATTAGAAAGACAACGTTGGCTGATTTTAACTTGCCTAAAGTTACTAAGATTTTTAGTATGAAAAAGTATTTACCTTAGATGTTATTTTACTTTTTGATTTAATGACATGTTTATTTTAAGTGTGTCTTTTTAAAGTTGGCTCCAGCATACAAAGCAGCTTGGTCAGTGCCTGCTGCGGCATGCCTGAGGTCAGGACTTCCTTTGCCTGAGGAGAGGTCCATCCATACGCAAGTCTGGGGACCCATGGCAAGAGAAAGAAAACGCACTCAGAAAAATTAAACTGCCAAATGCATGCGCAAGTCTCATTTCTCTTTGTAGGAATGACCGGTTTACTAGCAGGTTATAAAGGGGCCTGGAAAGAGCCTGGGACTTTGGAGTCAGACCCAAGTCCTGTGTGACATCATGGGTCTTCTCAGAACTCCAGATGACTTTTTTTTTTTTTTTCTAAGTTAACGGTGACAGGTCTGAGCTGTGGTTTAAGGGTGTTAAAAAAAACCAAAGTTCAGCGGAGCAAATGTGAAGATCTGATTGGCTTTGTTAAATGATTCATGACTGGGTAGCATCCCATGTAGGAAGTAGAGGGGAGCCCCAAGGAGCTGCACAAAATGGAAGGTTTTTCATAGAAAAAGCGTGTGGCAGAAGGGAAGGATTGTTCTGGAAGTGCTCACTGTGGGTGAGTGCAGGAATGCAATAGTGTCGAGGCGCTGGCTAACAGTTCAGGGACCGCACATTCGTGTTTTCTCACTTAATCCTCGTAATACTTTTAGGATATAACAATCATGAACACCACCGTCCCAGACAATGTTCTAGGTTATAAGTTCTTTACATTTAGTAACTCATTGGACACCTGTAACAATTGTTCGAGTCATGCAAGTTGGTATCACGGTTATAATTTTCATTTACGTATGAGACATTAAGGCAAAAAAGGGTGAAATAAGTTGCCCAAGGTTATGCTCAGAGAGAATCAATCTCTATTGATTGATTTTATACCAGTTTGGATCCAATATCTGTGCTCTTAACTACCCTAATAAAGTTGCTATCAATTTTCCCATTTTGTGAGTGAGGAAGTTGACTCTGAGTTTCCTTATAATCACTCATCTGTCTGTAAATTGCCAAAGGAGGGAATTGGGTGTGAGTTGCCCACCTATAGGCCAGGGTTCTTTCCATTACAGCACATTTCTAGACATTTCGTCATGACCCTAGAGACCGAGATTTCCAAGAAGAGCCTATCTGAATCTCCACTGCTTAAAAGGTCAGGAAGATTCATCATTGGAGGCACAGTAAAAGCAAAATACAGCTTTCCTGCATTTCGACAAAGCCCCTTTATGCATAAACCTGTAATATTCTTTGTGGCTCCAGTAAACGAGTCTTAAGAAAAATAATAGGGGCGCCTGGGTGGCTCAGGCGGTTAAGCTTCCGACTTCAGCTCAGGTCATGATCTCATTGTTCGCGAGTTCGAGCCCCACTTTGGGCTCTGTGCTGATGGCTCAGAGCCTGGAAACTGCTTCCGATTCTGTGTCTCACTCTCTCTCTCTCTGCCCCTCCCCTGCTCACACTCGTGTGTGTGTGTGTGTGTGTGTGTGTGTCTCTCAAAAATAAATAAACATTAAAAAAATTTTTTTAAAAAAGGAAAATAATAGAAAGATGCTGTAGACAGCCTAAGAACTACATGGAAAAAGGATGGCAGAGCGGCTGTGTAAGGGCCTATCAGCAAATGCGGGTGCTTCAATCCAGGACGACAAAACGGACGACGAACTTGCCTAACTAACATCTAAGAATTACAAAATGTAGGACCAGCTTTTAAAACAAATCCCCAAATACCATCGACGCTTGAATCATTTAACTTTTTAGAGTTTAGTCTAAATACAAAGTTTTAGGGGCACCTGGGTGGCTTAGTTAAGTGTCTAACCTTGGATTTCATCTCGGGTCCTGATCTCATGGCTCATGAGATCGAGCCCTGAGTGGGGTTCTGTGCTGACAGCGAAGAGCCTGCTTGGGGTTCTCTTTTTCTCCCTCTTTCTGCACCTCCCCATCTCTCTCTCAAAATTAATAAATAAACATTTAAAAAACCCCAAAACACTATAAATAAAAAGTTTTAGACACTGGACTGGAGACTATTAGAAGTAATTAGACCAATTGGGATAAATACCTGGATATGCATTTTTAAAGATTTGATAAGGGACACATATCCCTAACGGGTAACTGAGGAGAATTTAGCTTTATTAATTATCTCTTATCCTTGAGATAGATATCCAAGAACGTGGTGTCTGGAATCAGGTCTATGTTGGAACCTCAGTTCTGCCTCTGACCTGTTATATGACTTTGGGCAAAATTCTTCACCTCTTAGTGCTTCAGTTTTTTCATCTGTACAATTGGATACTAATGATCCTCACTTTGAATTAATTTTGAATTGAATATAACTCATTGAATTTAAACACATGAAAAGTGCCGAGATGAGCACTGGGTGTTGTATGGAAGTGATGGATCACAGGAATCTACTCCCGAAGTTACACCATATACGCTGTATGTTAGCTAACTTGACAATAAGTTATTGTTTCAAAAATTCAAAAAAATAATAAAGTAAACACATGAAAAGTGCAAAAAACAGAGGCCAGTACACTGTCAGGGCTCAGTAATTGTTGACTAATGTTATTAGGTATTGTGAATGCACAAGATGGGATGAGCTACTTGTCCTTCTTCCCAGTTAAACTGTTCTCAGTTTTAGGAAGATAACGCAGAAGTATTTCAATAAAAACCAAAACCCATGTTCTCCCATGCCACAGAATTTTTATGTGGAGCTCTCTAGTGATATGCTAGAATTGTCTGTAGGGTAAAGAACATATTTACATATCATAACTGTTCTCAACCATTTGCATTTTCTGTTAGAGGTTTGAAGATGTTATATCTGACGAAGATATTCAGGGGTTTATTAAACATGCATCCTCTGCGTTGCTTCAACTTGATTATGTATTACGCACGTGGGAAGGTTGTGAATGAAGAAATTCACTGGGTAAATACCTAGTGAATGGTTCAGTGACCGGGCAGAAAACTCCCATGAGCAATGGATTCTGCCTAAGAAGTTACCTCGTTCCTGATTGAGTCAGACAGAAAAAAGTTATGCAGATCATTATTATTAGGAAGCTCAGACCACTGTATGTGGCAGTGGTCTCGGCTTTAATGGTACATGTGGTTAGAAAGTAGAAACCATCTCATCTGAAATAATGTCCAGTGTGTACTTATAAAGTAAGAATATGTGGCCGATGTTATGGAAATGCTGGCCACGATTCCAAAAAAGCTTTAAAAGCACTGCCAGTGAAATTAGGAAAACATTCGATTTGCTAATAAAACACATAAGTTAGATGACTGTGCTTAGACAGTTTTCTCTTTCAGGATAGCTAAAGAATTTTTGATATTGACATACATTGATAATTAGTCAAAAGAAAATGCTGTTACAAAACTGGAGAAACTTTTACATTCATGCATTTGTATTGTAAGTAGGTTCAATTTTTTCAAAGAGCCATTGATACTTTGTAAAAGGAACCATAAAAAATTTCATCTATTTGCACTGAAGTCTGTTATTGGGAATTTGTGTTAATCCAATCATTGTCCTTCTCTCTTACTCTTTGACGGAACTGTAGTCATGCTCCTCTGAGCACTCTCCTCCTCTAAGGCCCTTATAAACTTGGCCTTCCTTGTCTGTCTAGTCCTAGCTGGGATTGCACAGATAACTTTAGCAAGAATTTCCTGACCCTTGATATCTGATTAAGTTCCTCATCCCTACCTTTGATGTGTAAATCCAAGACTTGCCTTTGGCAAGATTCATGTGTGGTCAGTTTAGCAAGAATCCTCCTACCCTTGATAGCTCCTCTTAGTAATTTCCCATTCACTGATCCCCTCACTCTGTTTCTTAGCTATACATTCCCATTTGTCCTTGTTGTATTTGGAATCGAGCCCGATTCTTTCCCTCTTATTGCAATAGTCATATTACAATAGTCTTGAATAAATTATTTACTGTTTTTTAAATTGATTCATTTTGAGAGAGAGAGAGAGAGAGAAAATCACAAGCAACCTCCACACCATCCGTGTGGAGCCTGATGCGGGCCTCGAACTCATGAATTGTGAGATCATGACCTAAGCTGAAATGGAGAGTTGCATACTTAACCGACTGAGTGACCCAGGCGCCCCTATTAGTTTTAACAAGTGTCAGAATAATTTTTCCTTAACTCTATCTATCTATCTATCTATCTATCTATCTATCTATCTATCTATCTATCTATTATCTATCATCTATCTATCTTGCTATAGTAAAGAATTGAAAACAGCCTTAATATTTAACAGTAGGGGGTTGATTAAATAAATTCAAAAACAAAATCTTTCAAACAGCATGCTGGCATTAATAAATACATAATGGCCAATGCTTATAGAACACCGCCGTCCACACTGAGTTAAGGGCTTTATCTGCTGGGCTCCAAAAGAAACCAAAAGTCACCAAGAACCTAAAGCACTCTTCATCTTGCAAACTTTGCTTCATTACTCTGGCAGTGGCCTCCCCTGCTCCTCTGACCTGAGAGCAGAAAACATGGCTGCTGTCTAGCTGCTCACATTTTTATCAAGGAGCTGACCCTTCTTTTCTTTCTAGAAGGGAGCAATATCAGAGGAAACAATTCTATCCTTCTTTCTGTTCCTGTGGCATGTTCCTACTCGTGGGAGGAACGCCAGTTTACCTTCCTGGTGACAGGAAACAATGAGTGGTTCACACTGAGTTTTCTTAACCAGCCGTGAGGTCATGGCTTCAGAGTGTGGGGTAGCAGCCTCTTGTCTCTTGTCTCTCAATTCGTGGATCTCTGTTGCCACTTGTCCTTTGTCTCCTGGTAGTAAATGGGCCAGACAAAGGCTTGTCTCTGGCCGGCCAGTTTCGTTCTCAGCCTGCTAACGGGTGAGAATATCAAACGGAGCGGCTCTGTGGGCCCGGAGGTCTTCCTTTCAGGAGAGGCCTCAGCGGGAAACTGTGCCCCGGCATGTGGCCAGATTCTTTGTTTGGGATTATTTGATTTTACCTGGCCTACAATGCCTGGTCGGTTCTTTGGTCTCTCACTGGATCCTTATACATGTTTCTCAGATGTGAGAAAACAGAGGTAAGAAGGCAGTGGTGTGCCCGGATACTGGGGCTCTGCAGGCGAGTAAAGGGAAGGGCTGGATTTGCAGCAGTTGCTGATTTCTGTAATGTGAATGCTTCATTCTGGTGCATTTCCAGCTCCCAACAGGCTGCTGGACAACATTTCTGAGTATTTCACCATTGGCCCGTGTGCATGCGTTCTAGCACATGGCGGGAAGGAGGGCAGCCATTAAGCTTCATCATGCGGGATTTATCATAGTGAGGGAACAACTTTTTCTCAATCAATTTCCCAGCTTCTGGGGAAAAAGCTCAGTGGCCCAGCTTGTCTATCAAGCTTCTCTTCTTAGTTGTATCATCTGTGACCAAGGGGCCATGACTACATGGTAGAAGAAAGCATGGTGGTTGGAAGTCTGTTATAATGGTCAGAGAGGTAACCGGGAGTTGACGTGTGCTGGGATAACATCCCAATCTTAGCTGGGTCTCTCCATAGCAGAACCTGTGACAAAGTCTCACGTCCATGGAGTTTACTTAGAAACATGACCCTGGAAAGCCAAAGCACAGAACCAGTAAGGAAAGAGAGCAACACAAAATATAGATTACTAAGTTTACAAATTGAACCCTTCTTGCCTCCGGCTCTGGCGAGTCCAGGTGTCCCCAAAGGATGAAAGGTGTCAGCGAAAGGAGTGGCTCGAGGGAGCAGCGTGGTTTCTGGAACCAGGCAGGCGTATATCTTTCTCTGCTGGCCTCAGTATTTTTATTTAAAGGCAGTAAATTACACCAAAGAGTGATATTACATCAGTAAGCATCGTTTGATAACTTTAGTAACGATGTGTTTGATCAGCAAAGGGCAATTTCCTCCGTCTTATATGTTGTTTTACACCATTCACTTTTAGGCCATAAAGGAAACAATTCTTATCTTTAGCTATTTTGTGATTCTGATCCTATGCTAATTAACATATGCTGTCTTTGAAGTAGGATTAGGTAAATTTGTGGCAGGGGGAGAGAACAGGATGTTTACAAAGAAAACAGAGAAGAAAACAGAATTGTTATCACAAGTCTTAGTAAACAGAGGGTGCATATGTTATTGTCTTAATACCTATGTTAATCATCTATAGAAAGGTTAAGAGTCATTCTGTTTAGCTTCCTAAACTACAATGGGGGGGAGGTGTAACTCTCTTGGTAATTCCTAAGGCTTGTCTAAATTCCTTTGCTTATGAATGAGTGAATTTACATAATAGGGGCCTAACGTTTACATAAGTTACACTAATATTTAGCCAGCTCATAACTGCTATCAATTTGTGTAACCTATCCCCAAGAGGCAGCTTCGAGGCTGCTTCTGGCCAGGTTACTCCCATTTAGGTGTAATCCATCAAAGCATCGCACTCCAGGTCCTTCCTTTATATTTAAATGCCATAAAACGAAAGAGCATTACATCCCTTAAGGCCAACGAGAGCAGCTCAAGGAATCCAAGCCTGAAAGGTTAATATCAGAAGGAGATGGTATTGGGTGCCAATTTGGTGGCACGAGCCTTGAAACCTCTGCCTTTTTACACAGAGAGAGTGTCAACCTGTGAGCCCACGATGGCTCCCAACACCTTCTGGTAATATTGAGTAATAAAAGGGCAGTGTCCCCAAATAATACATAGTGAGAAATGAGCTGGGAGTTGCCCCAAGCCATCCCTGGACCTTGAGAACAAATCCAGTGCAGATGAGGGTAGAGCTAAGAGAGAAGTCAAACCAATCCTAGTGACATCACTTGAATCCCTGGATTGAGACATGCCATGTGTCGGCTCTACGGACCACTGTCCCTCCTTCGATTTTGGTTGTGTGAACCAGTTCATTTTCTTATTGCTTAAGCCAGTGGGAAACATGTTTTCTGCCTCTTGCAACTGCTATACTTCCAGGATAACACAGATCACATTGTATTCTAGTTGTTTACTGGTGTCTTCTCCAGTAAACGGTTGCCTCCTTGAGGTCAGAGCTAATGTATCTTATTCAGCTTGTATCCCAAGCATCTAACAGAGCACCTGCATATGGTAGAAGTTCAGTAACATGTTGGGCATAAACGTGTAAAAGTAATTTGGCACCTTTAATATTGATCCTCTTAAGTCTATCAATGCTTTCTTAAAGAATATAAGTGGGTTAATCTTTTTTTGTGGAGAGAAGAAAAACAGGTGAAACTTTATAAGAAAATTTGATGAAATACATCTTGCAGGGGAAAAAAAGGATGGTTAGATTGGAGAGTTAACATTATTTAAAGATGTTCTATCAAAAGTACATCTCTTTAGACAGTTTTTTTCTTTTTTACAATGATAGCGCTAAAAGGCTAATAAAGGTATAGTTAAAATTGATTGATTTTAAACCAATATAATGGAAAGATTTTTCTCTGTTTCTATTTGTATAGGCAAAATTATGGCATAGAGAAAATGCTATGATGCTGTTAATATTTTATCTCGTTTAGTCCTATAAGAGAGTTTTCATGAACAATTACAGTCTGATAGATTAGAAACTCACAAAAGAGGGGAGCCTGAGTGGCTCGGTCTAGGTGTCTGAATCTTGGTTTCAGCTCAGATCATGATCTCAGGGTTTGTGAGTTCCAACCCCATATCGGGCTCCATGCTGGGTGTGGACCCTGCTTGGGATTCTCTCTTTCCCCCCCCACCCTCTCTCTCTCTCTCTCCATTTGCCTCTCTCCCCCACTCACACTCTCTCTCTCTAAAATAAAAATAAAAAAAGAAAAGTTTATTCCTTTTATATTCATCTCTTTATATTAAGACTATACTACCTCTTCCCTATTAATTGAAAAACTTTCTGAAAGAGAATCTATAAAGTAGGAAGTTCAGGAAGCCCCCAATTTAACCCAACTATTCATTATTCTGTCTGCATTTTTTGCACATGGCTAGTTGAATGAGCATTTAAAGCAAACCTGGGGTGCCTGGGGTGCCTCTGTTAAGCTCCAACTTCAGCTCAGGTCATGATCTCTTGTTTCTTGAGTTTGAACCCTGCATCAGGGTCTGTGCTGTCAGCTCAGAGCCTGAAGCCTGCTTCAGATTCTCTCTCCCTGTCTCTCTCTGCCCCTCCCCCATTTCTGTCTCTCTCTCAAAAATAAATAAAAAAAAAAACACTAACAAAATTTAAAGCAATCATCACGTGAAACCTTAAAACTATACATGATCATCCAAATTGCATAGCAAAGCCATTATCTGGGATGCTCACTATTTGGTTTTGTTGTTGGCAAGAAACTGGAAGTAGTGAGTGATATTCAAATATATTTCTCTAGAACTCAACATTTAGGGAAACAGAATGCTGATCAACAAAAAAAGAGAACATATTTTAATAACAATATGTCAAGGACCACAATAAATTTGAAGCAAGCTACAAACTCTATGTCCCTTCAGAAACCCCAATACCAGTTTTTATCAAGCTAACCTATTAGCAGCTAATAAACCCCTAAATAATCTCCTCTTTTAGACTAGTGGCAAAAATTAAAAAAAAAATACAAAGAAATCATTTTTAGTCAAAATTCCAGACTGAATTAAAAGAAGATGAAAAAAAATTATCCTTCTTGACTTTTAGAAAGATTCAGAAATCAGGACCTAATGAGGTCTGATAAAAAGAGTACTCCATGATTCCTTATTTCCAGATAAGGGACCAACATGTCAGCACTGGCTTCCTTCAAGTCCGACAATGCCCCGCGTGCTCTGGGGGTGTGAGTGGCTGTGTTAGTTGTACGAGCATAGTCTACTATGAAGGCTGAGCAGACAATTCACAGACATAGTCTGTACCTCTACAAAACTGGAATGAGTAAATCATGACTCTGCATTTCCCTAATGCTTGCTTTTATTTGTAAATATTCACTTTGCATTTTCTTCCAGGAGCCTTTTGAATATAGCTTCGTCTTGACGACTTCTCCTTAAAGTCATTTAAGTTAGAAAAATTATCAAAATTGGAAAAAAAAGTCTAATGCTATGAATCTTCAATATGAATTTGAGCTTACAATATTTCAAGGTAATCAATCTCTCTAGTAAAAATGAAATATTTTTTCAAATATTTCACCTCCCAGACCACTTGTTCTACATGGAATTTTTTTGTGACCTCGTATTATTTTTCTTGAAATTGTTAAGATTAAATTTTTTCATTAAATATAGATAACAAACATATTTTGAATTTTAAGTAAATGACATATTAGTAACTCTTTGAACTACTTTCAGATTTTTTTTTTTACACTGTTCAAAAAAAGTTTATTTGTACGAAAATGTCCTTCTGTAATTAAAAAGAATTGTTCTAGGATTAGATAGATATCTGCTCAGAATGCAGAAGAAGACAGCTTTAAAATCTAAAATCCTCACTGGATTTATAAAGAAATCTTTCTCTCTCCCTTCCTTCCTCCTTTCTTTCTTCCCACTCTCCCTCCCTTCTCCCTGTCCGTCCCACCCTGTCTGTCTGTCTCTCTTTCTTTTTCTTTTTTAAAACGATGATCTCAGGCTGGAATAAACATTCTTGCGAAACTGGCCAGGATTTTTGCCAAGCATAGGGTGTACACGTCAGCTGTTTTCTGGAAAATAATTGCACCATGTGACAAGGTCTATTATTTTAATTAGAGCTGAGGAGTGCCTCCAAGATATTTCATCAGATCGGTCTTTCTTACACAGGCAATGGCTTTTTATTTCTTGAAATGCTGATCAAGCAATTAGATGACATTTGACATTTTGTAGAGGTGAACAAAATAATTATTCTAGTTAATAAGCCAGCACTCACAGTAGGAATAAGCCATTCCCCAGGTATACAAAAGGCTTAGGACTTTGCATCTCGAAGCGCGCACGACAATCTTTAGGGTGCAGGGCTCACGTCACCCAAAGGAAACATTAAACTCTGTAAATATTGTCTGGGAAGGCCATTCTCTGGGAACGCCCTGGCTTGTCTGGGGAGCAGAAAGTGCTTTGTCATGTAGAGCTTCCCAGGTTTAGTCAGTCATCCGGGGTCTGTGGTGATTCCAGGATACTTGCATATGTTAAATTCGAGAAGTGTTCATTCCAAGATCTGAAAAAAGAGCCACCTTGTGAAACTGTATCGAGAACAAGTCCAGAAATCCACAAACCTGAAAACGATGGGTTTCTAATAGCACCGAAGTGGGAAGGGAAGCTTTGTGTCCTCTTTCCACAGCCGGTCCCCTGTTATCGCTGCAGGACGAACTAAAGATTAGGATAAGAAGCGCTCATCTGAAAAGGAAGGCACTCTATAGTCCTTATGTTGTGTCACACAGTATCAATGGGATTTTGTAATACAACAAAACGCAGGTTCGTATACTGTTTTCGTATCCCTTCTGTGTGACTAAAGGTGAATAGACACTTTTTATACAAGGATTTCAGGGCTCTGGAAAGAAAGCTACACCTCTGTGGGTGAATATGATCTTAGAGGTGATAACTCCTGATATCAAGCATTCTGGAAAGAGATTTTCAGAGCGGCACTGGACGGACGGACATATGTTGGAGGAAGGAATTCCCTTCCTCTTCTGCGTCTCTAGTCTAAATACATGAAAAGACACTGGCCTGTGCTTGTGGGAGGTAGAGCTTAGCTAAGACCGTGCTTTTCACGTAAGTGCTAGAAGCTGGTTCAGCCAGGCTTCAAGGACTACCCATTGTAGTGCACAAGCTCTGCCATCCACACAGTCACTTTGCTCTGCTTACCCCGGGATTTAAAAATGCCTGTATTTTCCTCCGTTCTGCCTGGTTCATCCCTTCCCTTCCTCAACACAGACAAGAAGTTCAATATCAATAAATTGTCAAGACAGGCTTTGCATTGCTTAACAAACCGGGTCTCATTCAGTCCAGGGAATCTGAGGAAGCCTGCAGTTTTCGGTCTGTGTTGTTGTCGTGTATATCTTTCAGTTTTCCAGGATCGTCCTGCGGGGCACGTGAAGCGGGCAGACGTTTCCGAGTTCTGCTCTGGTAGCAAGCTCGGTGACAAGGACCTCTGCTGAGGCTTCTCAGGCTTAGCACTAGGGCCCGGGCAACCGGAGTGCGCTCTGGGCTGAGGCTCTGCCAACCTCAGGGGAAGTGCTTCTGCATGGGGGCCTGTGGAACTGTGCGGCCTGGTCCTCTCTCTCGTTCTTGGGGCCCTCACCTCCCTGGGCTCAGACATTTACCTCAGTACCCGAAGTGACCGCCCCTTTTAGGGCAATTTACCCTAATCACTCATCACTTCTAAGCAAAAGTCTGACTTCCTTTTCATTTATTTTTTTTTCATCTGAGGGGATTATTATTAAAAAGAAACTACCTCTTTTAAGTTTCAGAACAGAAAAGGGTCAGTTTCCTGCCACCTGCCACCCTCCGAGTCTACCTCCAAGGGGCTCCACTAGGATTCCGGCAGGATTTGGGGTTGCCAAAGTCTAGTCTTTTTTGGTAGCGAATTAAAATAAGGGGCGAGGGGAGGGACATGGCTTAATTTTCTCCTCATGATTACTCAAAAACCAAGGGATTAGTTAAATCTTATCACACATTCACTCTAATGGAGCTAGTGCAGTTATGTTTCCGGCATACTTCCTGTAGTTCCTCCGTTTTATTTAGCCAAATCTCGTTTAAATATGCTGGCCCTGTTGCAGGTTTACTTGTGGTATTAAAGGAAAGGACTTTGTCCAAAATTGGGCAATGTTAAAGGTGAAAGGGCATTCCCTTTCTCTCATCTCAAACCCACCTGGCAGTGACAGGTGTAGGAAGTGAGTTCCCTAAGGAGAAATTAATCTGTCAGATGGGGCTTCATGCCTCTGCTAATCGTTTTTTTGTGTGGCAATCTTTGGACCATTGGAAGCTCTGGATTTTATTTCTATGAAGGAAGAGACAATTTTTTATAAAAGCCACGGCTCTGTTGGACTCCTGTGTATCATGTGGCACTTGCCGTTGTAACTAAGGAGACCTCCTAAATTATGCATTTTGTATGCGTGTTTCAAGGCGATACTGTACTGACAGGAGAAATTGAGGAGTCCTTAGCCTTAGAAGCAGGATAAAAGGGAAAGGGAATGATAGCCACAGGGTTCCTCCCCCTCTCCATATTTTGGTTTTTACTTGTGAAGAGAGTATACAAGGGGTACCTGGGTGGCTCAGTTGGTTGGGCGTCTGACCTTGGTTCAGGTCATGATCTCACTGCTCATGAGTTCGAGCCCCGCGTCGGACTCTGTGCTGACAGCTCAGAGCCTGGAGCCTGCTTCAGATTCTGTGTCTCTTCTCTCTGCCCCTCCTTTGCTCATTCTCTGCCTTTCTCTCTCTCTCAAAAATAAATAAACATTAAAAAAAAAAGACAGTATAAGAGTGAATCTAAGCTAACGAGTTGCAAAAATTTTTCAGTTCTGCCTCTAAGTTTTGTTAATCAGTAACTATGTTTAAAGAGACGCTACAGCTAGATTTTTTCTAGTGCTAACAACAGGACTTTGATAGACATACAGACAATTTTTGAGATTCTGTTATCTAGGTCGGACATGCGAATAAAGGAAAAAAACAGTTACTTTAATATTTTGCCTCTATTTGAGAACCAAATGATGATTAAATTTATGGGAATTGGATCATCTTTAAAAAGGTGACCAAACTATGTTGCAAATATCTTAAATACAAAACCATGGTGTATTTTCTTTACTTTTGAACTGGATTTATGAGTATTCCAATTTTTAAAAAAAATGAACAATCACCCTGGACTGTGACTAAATAATTTCCAATTTCAAGGCCGCTTGAAAAGAAATCTACTGCCACCTAGCGTCGAACTCCTAGAATAACTGGATTACTTCATTTAGAAATATTTACAAAATGATAGTGCCGCTTGGTGGCGCTATGGACAAGTCCACTCCAGGCACAGCTCTCCAATTCCGTACTACTTGTTTTATCTTCATAATAGCTTGTTAAATATGACAAATACGCTGTTTTCCTTTTCAGACGACAGTGCTATATTTTCTAAGACAACCTGCCCTATTTTTGGAACTGCCGTTTGGGGTTCACCTCCTAGGTCATGAGAAACCTGAACACTTCCAGATTTTATTCATGATTCTTGATGATTTAAGGTGTTCAGAAGTTCAAACTAGATTGTCTTTTCGTTCCCTTTCTCTTTATCTATGTAACTGTAATCCAAACCAATTTCAAAACGAGGAGAAAGGTCTAAAACATTTCCACCAATACCAGGTGAAAGTATGTGACATGTTTCCCACATTACCCAAAAGAAGAAAGAAAAACAACTCAGATGAAACAATTTCAGGGGAGTTTTGTATTTAAAAATTGTGTTGGTGGAGGGGATAACTTGTTTGAAGCATTAAATCTAGGGGGAAAAATTTACCTCTTAATAAGAGTGTCTGCCGGAAATGATAATTCATTAGAAAGTGACCCATAACTTGAAACCGGAGAAATCGAGAATGCTTTTATATATGATTTATTATCTGAGCATACTTTGGGTCTTATTTTGTTTTGATACCATTAAATTTGGTAGTAGTGACAATGGGAAATGAAATTAATTCCATTTCCTCTAATTGGCAAAAAAATTCTTGAGGAAATTGCTCTAATAAGCTGACTTCCCTTATGGTTATGCAAGCAAGAGATAAACCAAATCAATGTTTAAAAACATAACAGCTGGTTAAAATAAACACTGTACCCTAAACATATCAAAACATCAAATGAAATTCTGATACTTTGTGTCATCTCTCTATCTATCCATCCATCCACCTGTCCATCATATGGGTATAGCATATACATCCATACTGTCTTGTTTAGCTTTTGCAATTTTGCAAGTCTACTGTATAAATGGTAAAAATATAATAATTCTGTGTAAATACTGCTGCTAGTGAAATAGGAAGACTAATTGCCAAAATACTTCTTTGGTATATGGTCTGGTAATGATTACCAAGATTTTAAAGGCTTATGAGAAATGAGTTCTGATAGCTTGTCACAGAGCAATGGAACAAACTTGTTTGAAAAGCAGAATCGGGCCTGTAAATACAGAGAACAAACTGATGGCTGCCACAGGAGAGGAAGGTGGCTGGAGGGGCAAAATGGTGAGAGGGAGAGGGAGATACAGGCTTCCAGTTGTGGGATGAATAAATCACCGGGATAAAAGGCACAGTGTAAGGAGTATACCAAGGATATTGTAATAGCGATATATGGGACAGATGGTAGCTACACTCGAAGTGAACGCTCTATACTCTATAAACTTGTCGAATCACTATGTCACATGAACTAACGTCACATTGTGTGTTAACTATATTCAAATTTTTTTAAAAAAGAATTTACTGGTTTGATTAGATTTCTTTGTCATCCCCTTTAACCTCTACTCCAAATCACCATCACTCTCCATATTTGACTCTCAGTGCTTTCAGTAGAGAGCCTTGTCCCTTAACTGACAGAGTTGGGCCCATCTATCAGTTGTCAGCCCACCCCACCCTTCCTAACATATAAGCATTTCCCTGCCTCCTTTCCCTTTTCCCTGTACTCCTGTTTTTGCTCAAATCTTCTCTCGGAGCCCTTGGTTCCCTCCCTCCCTCCCATCTCCATCGCTGGAATGTTGTTTCATGAATCACTCCCACTCCGTTCTGTATTTCCCACCTTAATCTTTCTGTTGGCTCTGATCCTAAGTCAACAAACCCAAAGTCCTTCTCATCCCTAAAAAACAGACAAACAAAATACCCTCCGAAACAATTTAAAAAATTCTCATAACCAAACAACAGAACAGATACAACACACAAAAATCAGCTGTTTTTTGACCTGAAATTCCCCCTTGACTTGTATTCCATCTTTTCCTTCCTTTTTTTTTGTCCCCGAGTTGTCTCGGTTTTTTTGCGTACTTTTCACTCCTCAACTTACTAAACTCTGGTTTCCTGATTGACACAATTTGTGAAAGTTGCCAATGGCCACTTTAACTCTATTTTATTGGACAGCTGTGCTGATTTTGTCAAGATTTATCACAACGTCCTCCTTGAAATCTCCAGGGTTCTCTTTGTAGTTTTCCAGTAATCTCTGTTGGTCTTCTTGTACTCTGTTCATTCCTTAAATGTTGATTTCCCCTTGTTTGATTCCCAGATTTTCCCTCTTCTCATTCAGCATCAAGAATTTTTATAAATATTAAAAAA
Source organism: Paguma larvata (assembly GCA_030068075.1). Classification (NCBI taxonomy): domain Eukaryota; kingdom Metazoa; phylum Chordata; class Mammalia; order Carnivora; family Viverridae; genus Paguma; species Paguma larvata. The sequence continues at coordinate 113,736,717 of CM057823.1, forward strand.
AAAGTTTTTTAATGTTCATTTATTTTTGAGAGAGAGGGGGGAGGGGCAGAGAGAGAGGGAGACACAGAACCCATAGCAGGATCCAGGCTCTGAACTGTCAGGAGGGCTCATACTCACCAACCACAAGATCATGAGCTGAAGTCAGGCACTTAACTGACTGAGCCACCCAGGTGCCCCACGGCATCAACAATTTAAACATAGGTTCTTCAGGGGTTCACAGACCTCCTGAAACTGTGGAGGATTTTGAGTGTTGGTTGTGTGATTTTCTAGTGAGAAAGTCCATAATTTACAGTAGATTCCCTGTCTCTGTATTCGTGTCTCTGAAAAGGTTAATTCATGTCTCTGAAAATGTTAATTCATGTCTCTGAAAAGATTAATAATCACTGTTCTGTGTGGCCATCCAAGGTGATCTTAGCAATTAATTTAGTTTTTAAGCATCTAATGTATATCAAGGTCTTACTAAGTGAAAGTATAAAAATTTTATTAAGTAACCTTCAAAACAATTGCATGAAGTAGGTAAGATAACCCCCACTTTACAGATTAGGAAACTGAGGCACGGAGACATAAAGTGACTTGGCTAGGGAGAAGCACTTGGTCGTTGTTGTCCTGGTTTGAAGTCTCATTTATTTGCTTATCATTCTCAAGCTTCCATCTCCAGTCTGTATCCCCCGAGCTTCAGGTTCATGGATAACTCAGTAAGTCATCTCTACAGATGCCCCACAGGCAACAAGCTCAACATTTCTGACACCAGATTGTCTTCTTTCCCCAACCTGTTTCTCTTGTATTTTCCATTCAGGGACCATGCTATGGGGGTCATCTTCACTGTTGCCTTTCCTCTCCTACATTTGACCAATGTTCAGTCCTACTGAATTTAAATCCAAATTATTGCTGCTTCTCTTCAGGTTCTAATCATCCTCCACCTGGCTTTATGTAAAAATGTCCTACCCACCTAGAATCCTTTGATGACGCAGCATAGTGTGGTGACAGGAGAAATGAGATAGGCCTTCCCTGATCCCAACAAACCCTACCTACCTGTCTCCAGCTATCTCCAGCTTCTCTCTTCCCATCAGTCACCCTTGATTTATGCTGAATTATGAGGTGTTCCTCCCAGATCCCCTGGTATTTCTCACTTCAAAGACTATGCTTACGGGGTCCCCTCTGTATGGAATGCACTTGGCTTCCTTTTTTCATTTTTCCTCCAGCTGAGTCCTGTGCGTTCCCACGTGTCACACTGTGAAGACTTGTAGGCTCATTCCCTGTGCTAACATGATCTGCTGATGGGATAGACGAGAAAAGGAAGAGTGAAGACGGCATCAAGGTTTGGCCTCAGCAACTAGAAGAACGGGATTGTCATTCTTTGAGATGGGTGAGAATGAGGCTGTATGGTCAAAGATCATGATCTGGTTTGGGACCTACGTCTGCAGTTTGAATGAATAGTAGATGTCCAAATGAAATTATTAATGAGGCATTTGGCTCTAAGTGACTGGAATTCAGAGGAGAGGCCCAGACCAGAGGTAGGCAACAGCATATACATGGTGTCAAAGGCATGAGACTGAGTGAAAAGTATCAAGGGAATGAACAAAGGTCCAAAGACTGAGGTAGCACTCTGTTTATGCATCCATATCCTCATCAAATGGTGAGATCTTTGAGCTCCTGGGCTCTGTTTCAGTCGCTCCTCTTTTAAGTACCTTGTGGAAAACTGTGTGTATAAGGTTTGCTTAATAAAATGAATGAATGAATGGACGGATGATGAGCCAAAATGGGTGATATTAAACAGAGGTCACTGAGTCTAATATCTACAAGACTCCAGCAATATTGCAAGTAAATGAAGCAGCTTAGGCGTGAGTAATAGGAAGCGGTAAGAATCATGGGAAATTGAGAAGTATATGCCTTGGAAAAAGGGGGAAGCCATACCTTAACTCCATTTAATTGCTACTGTGCACGAATGGGGGTCAAGTTGTAGCCAGTCATTCAGATTTCGAGAGAAACTGGAAAGCTCTGATTTTTTAATGTAAAATTTTCTGTGAGCCAAGATTCTGTAGGTCAAATGAAATTTGTCCTGAATCTGTTCACTATCCTGTCAGACCATGACCTTTGATCAAGTAGTTCAAAATCATTTCACAGATGAAGAAAGCCAGGCCTTTCTATTATCTATTATTAGATAGAGTACTACCCTTAACAGGCAGCAAATTACTCTTTGACCACTTGGTCAACATTTAGGCTGCCTTCTCGCTTCAACAGAGATGCAGAAAAACACGGAACAATGAAAGCTGCTCGCTAAATATTCGTCTGCTTTAACTTGGTTTTTGAAGTCACTCTTTTAATTTAGATTCCAGAGTTTTAATTACCACATGTATCAGTTTTTCCATTTGAAAAATAATAATGTCTGCCTTAATTATCGAATCAGTTTATTATGAAAATCAAAAGTGATATTCTATATTTAAGTGATTTGAAAGGTTTAAATAGAATGCAGCTGTGATGTGTTTTTATCACATTACTCCAGAGGTTAATCCAGGATAAGGCATAAAGAGCTGGCTAAGCTTAATGATCTTAGCCAATATGATATCATATAATGGGTCCTTTTCCCTGAAATTTAATTGTTTTCCTTCCTCAATTTTACATTCTTACTAAACTTTGGAATTTAGAAATATATAGAATAAGTGCATGTGGGTGGCTCAGTCAGTTAAGTTTCTGACTCTCAGCTCAGGTCATAATCTCATGGTTCCTGAGTTGAACACCACTTCTGGCTCCAAGCTACACTGATGGTGCAAAGCCTGCTTGGAATTCTCTTTCCCTCTCTCTCCACATACTCGCTCACTCAGCAATGCGTACTCACACACTCTCTCTCTTTCAAAATAAATAAACTTAAAAAAAAAAAAAGAAATCTATAGAATAGTGTAATGTGGGACATCCTGTTAATGGAAAATTTAAAATATTTCTCTCCGTGCCTATGATATGACATCACATAAGTACTTTAGAAATTAGGCAATGCAATTGTGTCACTTCGAGAGCAAAAAAATAAGACAAGAGGTACTACACAGCTTCAACAAGTTTACACATTTCAAACCTGAAGTCTTTAGGGTACATAGCATAAAAGTGAAGCTTTACAAGCAGGTTTTTCAGGGAATTCATTAGGAAAATACTGCTGGCTGGAGTCTAGGGAGTGCTGCCCTGTATAGAATTCTGCTCTACCTCATTTATTCATATTGTTGTGAGGCTTCACAGAGTTATTTTTGAGCACATTTCCCCCCTCATTTGAAAATATTGTATGGGGGCGCCTGGGGGCTCAGTCGGTTAAGCGGCCGGCTTCGGCTCAGGTCATGATCTCGCGGTCTGTGAGTTCGAGCCCCGCGTCGGGCTCTGTGCTGACAGCTCAGAGCCTGGAGCCTGCTTCGGATTCCGTGTCTCCCTCTCTCTCTGCCCTTTCCTGCTCATACTCTGTCTCTGTCTTTCAAAAATAAATAAACGTTAAAAAAAAATTAAAAAAAAATATCGTATGGTCCTTGCAGAATATTTGAAAAATACAGATACCAAAAAGAAGAACATTAAAATTACTATTAATTCCAATAACCGGAGATGTACACTATAAAAATTTTGGTCTATTTTCTTTAGATACACACATATGTGTATGTGTGTGTTTGTGTGAGTAGGCACACACGTAACATATGTAACATATATATTTTTATATAAATACTTTAGCAAAAGTGGAATCACAATATAGATTTCATATATTTTTAAATATTGCATCATTAAATATCTTTCAAAAGTATAATTTCAATGACTTCTTATTTTTCCACTGTAGTCTATAACCTTGGGGAAAGTATTTAATACTTTTTTTATTTTTAAAAATTTTTTTAACGTTTATTTATTTTTGAGACTTAGAGACAGAGCGTGAGCAGGAGGATGGCAAGAGAGAGAGGAGACAGGAATCCGAAGCAGGCTCCAGGCTCTGAGCTGTCAGCACACAGCCCGATGCAGGGCTCGAACTCACAGACCTTGAGATCGTGACCTGAGCCGAAGTCGGCCGCTTAACCGACTGAGCCACCCAGGCACCCTAAGCATTTAATACTTTTAATACTGGTTCTTTGGTCTTCTCTTCATCTAATGGTAGGGACTTTTCATTGTGTTTATGCGTTTATCTTGTAAAAGTAAGTGGGAAAGGGATGCCTTTCCCTTTCAGTTGGTTGAGCATCCGACTCTTGATTTCGGTTCAGGTCATGATCTCTAGGTTTGTGAGATGGAGCCCTTTGTTGAGCTCTGCGTTGAGCAGCATGGAGCCTGCTTGGGATTCTCTCTCTCCCTCTCTCTCTGCCCCTCCCCTACTCACATGCACATGCACACGCTTGCTCTCTCTTTCTCAAAATAAATAAATAAACATTAAGAAAAAAGTAAGTGGGAAATTTTTAACAAAGATAAAGGAGCTTTATACACTGAAATAACATCCGCACATCTCTGTAATGATTTGTCTGACTAATGGTCCATATTTAACCCATCACTACCTAAATGTAAATCGATTATTTGACTTGAATGTACAGGTTGAATTGTCACTACAACTGCTGATAAAGTAATAAAATGATGGAGCCAACTAGTGCTCTTAGCATTAAAAATCTGTTATATCTGGTCTATGGAGATGTGTTACAACATGCACTTCTTAAACTTTACTAGTTATTCTAAGTGCTATTTATTCCCTGAGGCTTATTTCAGCCGTAAGTTATATCTCAAATTCTTGTCATAAATACTTTCAGTTCTACATGATTCTGTGTTTTCCTAAAGTTCTAGTTTATACCATGCATCGTTTTGTGGCATTTGTTATTTATAAAAAGTTACATGGCTTTTAAAATCAACGTGGTAAAAATAAAAACCCTAGATAATCTTTGCCACCTTTGCGTATTTATTTCTTAAATTTTTTTTTAATATTTCTTTATTTTTGAGAGAGGGAGACAGAGTGTGAATGGGAGAGGGGATGAGAGAAGGAGACACAGAATCTGAAGCAGGCTCTAGGCTCTGAGCTGTCAGCACAGAGCCCAACGCAGGGCTTGAACCCATGAACCGTGAGATCCTGACCTGAGCCAAAGTCAGAGACTTAACCGAATGAGCCACCCAGGTGCCCTGCCATCTCAGTTTTAATTAGTATTGTTAAAAGTTAGTAGTGTTGTATGTTTCTTTTCAGGTCACAAGAATCATTTGCTGTCTCTTCTTTTCCTTGCCATTGTTTTTTTCTAAAATTTCAGAAAAAATCTTGCTTGACCATCAGTCTTATGCAATTGAAATTATGTACAGATATGAAAAGTTTGGTGAATTTTCAGGACAGGTTTTATTTTTATGATAGGCTCCAACCCAGAATAAATCTTCGGTGGCACCTCTTCCCTCACTGTTTTAAAGCTGGGACTGTTTTAAAGGTACCACATTTATCCTGGATGCAGTGACTCTGTTTTCCCATTTCCTGCTCTCAGAAACGTAGTCCTGCCCCTTGTTCGATTGGAAGGTATGCATTTATAGGCACTAGGAAATATTTTCATTCCTAGTCCAAACTAGAAGATATCCCAGCATGCTCATAAGGGATAATCTATTTAACATAACAGGTAGAAATTTTGTGAGCTTTTAACAAAAATTAGAAAAAAATGGCCTACTTCCCATAATAGAGAAAAAGTACCAGGTTTTTAACCATAAGTCCCCAAAAGCTCATCATTGCACTCTGTAATAAATTTAGGAAGATATTTTTGGTCTCCTATAGTAACACCAGACATCAGCAAGTCAACATTATTCTCCCATTAATATTTCTAGTATTATGGGGTGGTGCCTTGCTGACTCAGTTGGTAGAGCAAATGACCCTTGATCTCAGGGTTGTGAGTTCAGGACTAATGTCAGGTATGCAGCCTACTTAAAACAAAACAAAACAAAACAAAAGAGTATTTCTAGTATTGCATGATATAAATTTGTATACATAAGTGAAAAGCCTTCTGTTTTCAAGAGTGCCTGGCTGGCTTAGTCAGTGGAGCATGTGACTCTTGATCTCGGGGTTGTGAGTTCAAACTCCATGCTGGGTGTGGAGATTACTGAAAAATAAAATCTTAAAAAAAAGTTTTCTGGTTTCAAATAAAAAATGTTCAATTTGTTAACAAGGAGAATTTGATAGAGTGAGAGACGAAGACAGCACAGACCTAGAGACTGTACGGAATCAAGTACAACCGTGATACAAATCAGGAAATATTAGTGTGGTTTTCTATCAAAAATGCCATCCATGTCTTCTAATCGACCGATTCTGTCTTTACTGTCTGATTATCTCTAATGTCTTTTTGCTCTTTCAGTCTTCTGACAACTGTGTCACCAATTCCCTGTATTAAATCCCCATGTTTGAAATAACTGGTGTGTTTTCTGTTTTCTTGGCTGGACACTGATTGAAATGTTTTCCTACAACTGTAAATTGACTCCCTTTTAAGATTAAGATACTACATATTACTATTTTCATATAAACCAGTTCATGGTTTTTAGTAATTTTCATTTATTTAAAAACATGTGGTACTTCAGGGATTTTTATGATTAGCCCAGCACTGCGTTTATCAGCATTATCTATTCTGCTTCTTACCAAATCCTACGCACTCTACAAATACTTAGAGAGTTTTCTTATTGCAGGATCATGATCATTTATTAAATTATAACTTACTTTCTTTCAAAAAAGATTTGAGATATCTTACTGGATCACACACAGTATAATAACATAAAAATTAAATACATCTATTACAGGGAAAAGAGATATCGAATGTTGAGATATAATTTAAAAAGTTAATAATATACAAAAATGTATGCGATAAGGTCCCACCAAGCTCTTACAAGAGAACTACCACATATTTATATTTGGTTCCAAACTTCTGATTCATCAAAACCAAAAGGATAATATTATCAAGTAAAGAGAAATATTGTCTATATGATAATAATAATAAGTGATAGAACTAAAGAAGTTAATATTCTTCTGGTTATAAATTTTGAGGAAAAGTTCCTAACAAATTTGGTATTTTGGATGCTTCGAATAGGTCACAGAATGCTTAAGAATAGAACAAAGATTTTGGAATGAATAATATTACCAATAACAGCCTTAAAATCAAAACAGCTTGCTTGGTTTTACACTACAGCTATTTCCTATAGTGCAAGTGGAGGGCATAGGGCCAAAGCCCTATGCAGTAAATACAATTCTCTGTAAGTAGGTGGTACGAAAACAAACAAACAAACAAAAAACAATAAATAAATAAATAAGCTTTCTTAATGTCTGGGTTGATCTAAGGATAAATAGCTCAACTATTTATTGGGCTGAGTGGACTCTACTCCTCTTAATTAGTCCTTCATTAATATTATTTATTGCACTTTGTTGCTAAAAGTTGGCCAGTGAAAGGTATTTTATAGTTTGACATATGCCTTGGAGTAATTATTTGGTGTTACTGATTGAAGTACATGAATTTTTAAGACTTGTATCCTTCAAAAAGTATTTATTTTAAAAACCAACTGAGGAAAGAGAAAAAAGTCAATGCCCCTTTAAGAAAATTAGGTGCCTGACTTAGACTTTGTCTTGAGTAGTCATTGGCCTACCTCTGCATATGGGAGGCCTGTGGAGTGCTGTAGACAGTATAAAGATTTTTCTCAGAAAACAATTCTGGTTCTGCTCCAGGGTCAGGGCAAATCAATAAACAAGGTTCCAAAGTTCTACACTGTAGACCATGGCTTTGACAATGTTAACCTGGAAAAATTTCAAAGCAGAATTGTCCATAAAAAATTTTTAGAAATCCATTTGTGAACAACAAATGGATTGAGAGCTTCCCAGAGAACTTTCTGGGGGTATTTGTGAAGTGTACTTTATACTAATAGAAAGTATTGATACGCTGTTTAGCGTTGGTTTAAACCAATTAACCCTTGGAGGACATCTGCCAGAAATGTGAATTGTATTTAGAGATAATTGGCCTTAAATGAACTCTTTCTGCCTGTTACATGGTAGGAAGATTGTGTATGAAACCCAGTGCATCACAAAATAGTTCTTTTTTGTTGTTGTTTTTGTTGTTTTTGTTTTTGCAAAGGGAATTGTATGTGGATTATAAAGTTGGGATTGATTTCTCTCATTTTTTAATAGTCTTAATGAGATTACTGTTCACTGAATATTTGTCTACAAGTTACTAACAAGTTGTAAATGTTAGTATTTTCTACACAACTGCTTGTGAAAGGTGGAAAATTAAAATAAGCACTCAGAGGCCTTCTAAATTTCCGCTTAGTAGATATGGACCCAAACCACATGTAGGTGGGGCACCTGGCTGGCTCAGCGGGAAGAGCATGTGACTCTTCACCTAAGGGTGTGAGTTCAAGCCCCACATTGGGTATAGAGCTTACTAAAACCAACCAACCAACCAACCAACCAACCAGCCAACCAGCCAACCAAAAAACTGTATGTGTTGAAGAAGCCCTCAGTGACTAAACTCGTATATAATGAATAATACTGCAGTCACACAAAAAGGCTCCTCTCCTCTGAGTGACCTCACACCTTCTTTGTTATCATTTCTAATTCTAACTCAGGTGTTGTAGCATGCAGAACTTCAGGAGTTGATCAACATACATCACCATAGGAGGGTGGGTAGAGGGAAAGAGAAATTTGGCATGTTCTAAGACTTTAAAAAAAATTAAAACAACTTTCATGTCTCTTCAAAAATTGCAAAAGTAATGTGAGTTTAGAGTGAGTGAAATATTATAAAGATAAATTTAAAAAGTGAATTTTGCCCACCTTCTCTTCCCCCTACCCTGTTCCCCTGGGTCCTCACAAATGGCAAATGCTAACCACCTGGTGTCTATCTTTTCACACATTTTACATGCTCATTCATTCCAACCTGCACGTATGTACATGTGAAATCCCGTGAGCCTTGAATTCAGCATCTCCTTTCTTTCAATGGACCTGGACTTGGACTCTCTTTTTTCTTATGGACATCGAGTAGTTGCTACAACAGCCTGGGCTATGAAATGAGGTCTGGTAAGAGACCTGGAAAGAGCACAGAAAAGATGGCTCTAGGGTCTCAGCTAGGATGGCCCAAATGGTTGGAGGTGACTTGAATGACTGGAGCTGGAGATCTGCTTCTAAGGCAGCGTCTTCATGACCCACCTCTCTGGGACCATCATGGCTGAAGAACCAGCTCAGTTGGAGTTGTCGTTGGAGCCTCTGTCTGTGCCCTCTAGCATGGTAGGTTCCGGGTAGTCAGATTTCTTCTATGGTGGCTCAGGTGATTCCCAGGCTAAACAAGGCAGAAACCGCATAGCGTTTTATGACTTCACCTTAGAAATCACACGGTATTGCCTCTTCTGTATGCTACTGGTCAAAGAGTCACAGGCCCACCCAGATTCAGAGGATGTGTACATGGGCTCCCCCTTTGGATGGGAGGTCAGGTACAAAATTTGTGGCCTCCATCTAAGAGTCCCCATGTGAAATAGTTATTTGAGAAGCTCATATTTGCTTTGTATCAAAATGAAATCAGAAAAGCTAATTGGCAGATAATTTTGTGTTGCTCTTTTAAAATTTGCTCTTTTATTTTTTTTTAAGTTTATTTATTTTGAGAGAGAGAGAGAAAGAGCATGAGTGGGGGAGAGACAAAGAAAGAGAGAGAATCTCAAACAGGTCCCACACTGTCAGTGCAGAGCCTGATGCAGGGCTCAGACTCAAGAACCACAAGATCATGATCTGAGCCAAAACCAAGAGTCAGATGCTTAACCCTCTAAGCCACACAGGCATCCCTAAAAGTTGTTCTTTTAAAACGTAGAACTAAGATTATTAACAATAGCTAAATTATGGAAAGAGTCCAAAAGTCCAATAACTGATGAATGGATAAAGAAGATTCTATTGTATATAGAGTAGAATATTACTCAGCCATCAAAAAGAATGAAATCTTGCCACATGCAATGACATGGATGGAAATAGAAAAATAAGTCAGTCAGAGAAAGACGAAACACCATATGATTTTACTTGTATGTGAAATTTAAGAAACAAAACAGATGAACATAGGGGAAGTGAAAAAAAAAAAGAGAGGGAGACAACCATAAAAGACTCATAACTATAGAGAATAAACTGAGGGTTGCTGGAGCGGTGTAGGAGGCACTCGTGATGAGCACTGGGTGCTATATGTAAGTGACGAATCACTAAATTCTAGTCTTGAAACCAATATTATACTATGTGTTAACTAACTAGAATTTAAATTAAAACTTTAATTAAAAAAATAAAATAAAACATAGAGCTGAGTATATTCTGAGTCTAACCAGGCAGGACCATATTCTTAGAAATTATGAGTGCCAATAGAGATTTTAAGGGTCAAAGTCAGCTTGCCAAAAAAGACTTTGACTAAATCATGGCAAGAATTCCTCATTAACTTCTTTATTTAGCTTCAGCTATTAATCACCTCTTCTAAAGGTAAAAACGTTACTGATACTAAGGTAGAAATAGGTCTGGGTCACAAAGTTCAGAGTCATTGCCCTAAAAATAAAGCTGAGACAAGCAAGCTTCTTGGGATCACAAGCTTCTTGTGATTTGGACTTGCATGATCTTACCCAACACATGATAATGTCAGCCTTTCGATCACCATGTCTGCCTTCATTAGTGGTTCCAACTGTGGAACTCAGGCCCTGCATAATCACTTATTATACTTAAGGGTTCACAGAACAGCAAGAAGTTTATGTCAAAACTGTGGCTAAGTGGTGGGCATGGTACCAGGAGCTCAGATATAAAGATTGAGTAAGGCAGGGTGCTGCCCTCAAAGAACACACAGTTTGGTGGGTGTTTCAGGCATGTGGACAGATAACCTGGAGCACAAGGCATTACTTGTAAATGAGCCAGGTAATCTCAGAGGGAGATCTTCCTGCCTGGGTGTTCACCTGGATTAGCACCTATAACCACTACCTCTCTGTCCACCCATGAGCCTTTGAACCTTATCTCTTATCTGGCCTTCTAGGATGTCTCTTTGACAGACTTCAAACCAAGTTCCCCTCCACCCAGATTTTTTGCTTTAAGAACTTGTATTTTTGTCTCTTTCCATAGCATTTCCCCTCCCCTTCCCTCCAAATATCCTATCTCAACGCTGTTTATTGTATCTGTGCTCTAAAGTCTGAGGGCAACAGATTCACTGATTAAAAATACATAAGCTGAACAGTGACTATCTGCTGGGCAAAATGTTAGGTGCTGGGGGTATAGTGGTGGGCTGGTTCTATACAGTTCCTTACAGATATTTTGTAAGGAGCTTAGTTCTAGTATGATACCTCCTCAGTTGTTGGAAGTATGTGCTCAGCCTAGTCAAACGTGGGGTGGTATAGACACTGAGAAAATCAGAGAATCCTTTTTAATCAGGTGAAATTTGATCTGTGTTTTTCTTAATGAAAAAAATAGAAGTTTCCAGGTTGGGATGGAGGTGGAGCGGGGGAAGATCAGACATTTCATGCAAAGTCATAACACATGCAAAAAGTAGCAAGGGCAAGGCCAGTTTGGGAGATGAAGAGAAATTCATTTCGAGTGTAGTGAGGCATATCAGACTGAATCTGGAGAAGTAGGTTGGGGTCATATTGGGAAAAGCCAGATACGGATGGTTCTTCTGATTAAGTTTGGACTTAATCCTATACACAAGCGAGAGTCAGCAAAAAGTTATAATAGGGTTGTGACAAAATCAGATCTGTTTTTCTTTAAGAAAAGCTCAGGAGGATGAAAAGGGGCATACCACGTTTCTAGGGTCTCCTCTTTCTCTGGAGTCAGTCTAACCTAGGAAGGGTTCTAACTCCATTCTGACTCCAGATTGGCCAGAACCAAAAGGGAGGGCCAGGGACCACACATGAGATTGCCTTTGGTGCAACCATTGGTGGTGACCTTTTTCTCAGAAGTGGAGAAAAGACAAGTAGCAGGAAGATCAGTTAGAAGACGTTTGTATTAGCCTAGATTAGAACAAAGAGGGAGGAGAGCCTGAGGAAGATATGGAAAGAGGAAACAGAGAGTAGAGGTTAATTCTGCTATGACATTTCAAGGTGGAATCAAGAAGACTTGGCCACCTATTTAGTATGAAAGTGAGATCATGGTAAGATCATGAACCTAAGGTGGAAAAAAAAAGGGAAGAAGTGTAGATTTTGTAAAATAATATCAAGTTTTGCTTTGGATATTTGGATATTAAAATTTGAATCTGGAGAAGATGGAATGTAGGCAGTTGGAGACTTTGATACGAATCTAAAAAGGGGGAGAAGATGGGCTGGAGATCCATTTCTGGAGGCCCAAAGGGAGGCAAATGGGCAGAAATTTAAACAAATATTTGAGAAAAGAGAAAAAAATCAACAAAGATATGAAATCAGTGAATAAGGAAGAGAACCAGGGAATGATTAGCCTCCTGGAAGGGAGGAAAGGTCAAATAGATGATTAGTGTTGCTCTGCCGGGCAAAGTTCTATGAGTGCGGGAGTCAGGTATTGGTGCACAGAACGACAAAGATATAATAAAGATCAGCTGTCAGCTCCGCTGGTTTAGGAGGTCACCACCAATGGTTGCACCAAAGGCAATCTCATGTGTAGTTTCTGGCCCTCCCTTTTCGGTTCTGGCCAATCTGGAGTCAGAATGGAGTTAGAACCCTTCCTAGGTTAGTCTGACTCCTGAGAAAGAGGAGACCCTAGAAACGTGATACACCCCTTTCCAAAACTTGAAAAGCATGGAAGACACAAACCGTTGCTTCTTGGGAGATAATAACACTTAGGGTTTAGCTCTAACTCTGTTTTTCCATTTCTGTTCCTGAATTTCATTTGCCTTATGCTTTGGGTTGAATAGAAAACAACGTTTTGAGTCTTTTTCACTCAAAGATGTTTTTGAGTAGACATGTTATGAAATTTTATGCTGGAAAACATTTCAAATTGTTCTAATCACTTTCTGTCTGGGAAAGGAGTAAGAATTTTCTCTTTCCTCACCAAACATAAATACACAAGCTGACCTGAAGAGAAGACTTTTGTCCAAATGTCATTTGTTTCCATAGTTTATTTATTCATTCATTTAATTTACACTGTATTAATTATGAATGCTCCAATTATTTCAGATGAGTCATTTAATTTGCCCAGTCGCTTGTGAGTAGTGTTTGGTATCAAAGGATCTTATCAGATGCTAAGTGACACTTCCTCGGGTGTGGTAGAGTTAGGTCAGAAAGATGCTGGCTAAGTGCCCTGAAGGATTGATATCCAAATGCTGGATTATCTAGCTGGATGAAAGCACTGCTTTTAAAGTAGAAGAGACTATAACAGCCAGGTGACCTGGAAATAATCATAACAGCGAAGGAGAGTCACCATAAAACCAAACCAAACCACGTCAAACCAAACAGTCTGCCCTAGGAAGGTGTATGGGGAAAGGGCTTATGGGAGCTCTGAATTTCACGGCCAGGGTTTAGTCTTTGCACTCCCTCCTTGTTAATAGCATTTTCATTTTCATTCCTCCTAACCGATACAATCTGTATGATGATTCCTCCCTTCTTTCTAAAAATTAGATGTTAATCGGCAGTGTAATTGAAGCCTTTCCTGTTTGGCTTATGAATGAAAGTGCTCCATTATATGCATTCAACTGGTCTTTCTTTCAGATCAGAGTCTCCATTGTGAAACACAGTGGCAATCATGCAACATCTACTGGCTTTTATCTACTCAACTATCTGTGAATAAGTCATATTTTTCTTACTTTATAATAAATACCTTGAGGGTAGGAAACAATACCTTTTCACCCATCTGGCCATTGAGCCATTTACCTAAAATTTGAGTGTCTCTGTGTCAGGCAATGTGATGAATTCAGGGATGACCAAGACACAGTCTTTTTCCTCAAAGAGCTCATAGGCCAGTTAGGGCAGTGGTTCCTAACAGTGGGTGCACGTTAAGAATCACTTGTGTTGTCAAGTTTCACTTCAGAAAGTCTGTTTTCTTGGTGCTAGAGTGTCACCTGGGTATGGTATATAGATTTTTAGAGCATTCAAGGTGATCCAGAGGACAAATAGATTGAGAGCCACTGATTTAAGCAGATAGGCTTATATTATGTTAAGCTGTATAACAAAGAAAAAAAAGCAGAAGGAAATGCAGTCCTATAATTTGTTTTTCTCCTCATAGCACCTACGATAGCACAAAGTCTTGAATATAGTAAACATTTCTTTAGTTAATGAACTTATTACCATTAGGCTTAATCATCTACTTCAATATCATTAGATGATTTCCTGTATTGCAATTAAATTAGGACAATTCTTTGATTTATTAATTAGATTTCTGTCCCAACTTTAAGAAATTTTTTTTAATGTTTATTTATTTTTGAGAGTAAGAGCGAGAGAGAGAGGCAGAGCACGAGTTGGGGAGGGGCAGAGAGAGAGCGAGACACAGAATCTGAAGCAGGTTCCAGGCTCTGAGCTGTCAGCACAGAGCCAGATGTGGGGCTGAATTCAGGAACTGAGAGATTGTGACCTGAGCTGAAGTTGGACACTTAACCAACTGAGCCACCTAGGCGTCCCCAGGGTCCTTTAAAAAAAAAAAGAAAAGAAATAATGAAGTTAATTGTTTGTATATTTACCTTTATAGAATTTGGATTCTTGATTTATTTTGGATAAAATCAAATTTATTTTTTTATGGGCAAAATTATTTTTTGATTTCAAAAAACCTGACTTGTTTCTTCTTATCGGTTTTTCCTACTTTAGTAGGTAGTTTTCACATGTAGATTATCTTTTTTAATGTACTGCATGTGTTTACAATTTTAACTTCAGTTCCCATAAAGTAGATCTGAAACTGTCACACAATCAGCTCCCGACTTAGGGAGAACATTTGAAAGATAACTTAGGCGATGTCATGGTATTGTGCTTCTCATCAATGGGGAATCCATTTCTGCTCAGATACCCAATCTGGAAATTACTCTTCTCGCTCAAGTTCAAATGAGATAAAATCTCCCTCTCCTCACAGTAAGCATGAGATTGGAGAGCAAACAGGGGCAGAGTTCTGCGGGCACGGCTCTAGTCCAGCTCTGGCCAGGCTGAGAGAAGCCAGTTTTGGGGGAACTAGTAGTTAGTGGCAGACACTCGTGTTGTATGGAAGGTAGCCAACCTCATCAGGAATGCTACTGATCAAGCAGAGTTCTTACAGGGAACTTTGAGCAGTTTCAGAACAGAATGTAAAAATCTGCAAGTAAGACTTTGTCATAGGAAAATAGCATCTCAACATCAACCACATTTTCTAGGCCCTCTCAAAGTTCAGTGTGTCCATGCGACTAATTTCTGTGAAAGATGTGAGTAGACGGTATGTGTACTGCTTCAGACTTTTGTTCTTGAAAAGGTTCTCTCCTCTTCCCTGTCTTTCTTCCCACTCACTGATTGAAACATGCATGTGGTGGGGAGCTACATGGGACTATGTGGATAAAGACAAAGGTAAAAGGAACAGAGACCTTGATGCTTCTAGTGAGCAGAGGTGTCATACCTAATCAGACTTTTATGTGAGAGCAGAATGAACTATCATTCAAGTCACTGCTACTTTGAGCACAGTCTGTACTGCATCTTAAGTCACTATTCCTTCATCTTCTAGGTCAACCATGTTGAGTTAAATACAGTTCTCTGAACTTGCAATATGATTTTCAATATTTTCTTACCTTTACCTGTGCGGTTCTCTGTACCTGAACTGCATTTTCAAATACATTTTCTCCATCAGCCAGATAAACTCCTACTCGTTTTTAAGACTCAGATTAAATATTAGTCTGCTCTGGAGAGTCTTCCTTAATATCCATGTATCTACCCCTCGATAGACCTTGTACATAATTAACAATAATCACAATATATACACTCTCTCGAGTATCCACTGTATGTCGAGTATCCACTGTATGTCGTGTACTTTAGATTTGCTTTGCATAAAATAACTCATCTGTTCTCACAACGGCTTTATGGGGTGTGTGTCTTAAACTCACTTTATAGATGAGAAATCCAGACGTGGAGAGAGAGGTTGGTAATTTACTCTAGTTCATAATGTTAGCATAAAAAAGAACACCGGAATTCAAAGACAGATTAACCTGGGTCCAGTTCTATCTACCCTGCCTTCATTACAGCCCTTCTCATATGGCATCATGTTTATTTATTTACATGTGCACCTTGTCCAATGATACTCTGGTTTCCTCACATCTAGCTCATTGCAGGAACTTGGTAGATACAAGTTAAACTAACTGAGCTACCACTCCGTTTTCCTCACCAGTTGGCTTCCAGAATTATGGTATGGATTCTAGAAAGAGCACCATGCTGCAAGTGCAGGGCCAAGGGCAATCACTGCTCCATATTCTGATTTCTCTTTGTATATGTAATCGATAATGGTCCATGCACTCTGCTGGCTTTGGTTCCTGCTAGGCAGTGTGCTAGTCTACTGGGGTTGTCGCAACAAAATACCGCAGTGCCAAAACAACAGACATTTAATTTCTTGCTGTTCTGGAGGCTGGAAGTCCAAGATCAAGGTGTTGTCAAGGTTGATTTCTGGTGAGACATCTCTTCCTGCCTCGTAGATGGTTCCATTCTTGCTGTGTGTTCATAAGCATGCCATACATCCCTGGTGTCTCTGTCTCTCTCTTCTTACAAGGACACCTGTCTTATCAGATCATGACCACATTGCTGAAAATTCATTTCTAGGTCCAAGATGGAGCCACTCCTGCCCCAGTTGCCCTGTCCGTACACCGACCCTTAGACAACTTTTGCTCCCCGTCAATGCTCCTCTTGATCAGAAACACATTATATCCATTCAGCCAGTTCCCGCGTGGCAAGCCAACTCTGGACTCCATGCTTATTTGGTTGTTCTTTATTTGTTTTCTATTTTTCTCTTTTTTGTTCTGTATTCTTTATCCTATTAAAGTTTCCTGCTTTCCAACCCATTTTGCAGTTCCCTGGACCCTTGGGAATAGAGACTGCCTGCTATACAAAAGATTGGGTAAAGTTTGTTTATCACCTAAATTGTTTTCTTTAATCATTTTTAACACTATAGGCAAAAAAAGCTTTCCTCCCCAATATGTTCCGTGCACACTACTGCCCGAATGTGTCATGAAGGTATTCAGTACGCCAACTCAGCCTCCCTCGCCCTCAGTTTGCTAATCTTAAAATGGGGATAACGATAACAGTCCCATTTGGCTCACGATTTTTTTCTTTTTCTTTTTCTTTTTTAGTGTTAAATGCCATAGTACTCAGAAAGTGTTTTACCAGTTAAAGGTGCTGTCTCTGACATGTTTTTCTCCCCAACTGCCCGGTTAGTGTTGACTCATTTTTAAGACTCAGATTAAATACCACCTCCACTGTGGAGCTGTTACTCTTGATTTTTCATAATTGTTGACTGGTGGATAGGTGAAGTTTTCACACCCCCAGGGGCCGATCTAATTCACGTGGAATATGAAAAGAGCATAGATAATTTGCGGAAGTCTTGTAAGTAACCAGCGCTTTGCTTTTCTAGCTTTGGAAGTACCCGGTCCTGAGTGAAGTCCAGACACAGAACAGGCTTCTGGTTTCTCTCTTCCTTCTCATCTCACTTCTCATCGGCGTCTTATAGAAAAACAAGTAAGATTTGAAGTTTGATCTATCAGAGTTTAACTCTTGATTCTGCAACTACCTCCTTATTTGATCTTGGGCAGCTCGTTTTCCCTTGATGAGTCTCACGCTCTAGGAGTCTGACGCTTTGGACAGAATTGCTTTTCTGATTTGGTTCCTACCTCTGCATGGGCAGAAAGTGCAGGGGCTGTGGGTGCAAGAGAAAAGAAAGGGGTCGTGGAGAGGGCGAGGAAGAAGTACTGAGAACTGGGAGGACAAGTGGCCTTTGTGGTGTTCTTTGTGTTTTTATTGCCATATCAGTCCCCAACTTGGGATTTGTGTCTATAATCTCTTATTTAATTTCCCACTGAGTAAAATCAGGTTTGTATCATCTTTTGTAAGTTCTACTCTCTGTGTTTTGGGGAGGCAGAGGTCATAGCTTACACACAGAGTTCCGGGAGCTGGAGGACGCAGCAGAAGGCATGACTGTAAGGCAGGTGGGCAGGCCATGGACGCTCATGTGTGTGTGGACTGGTGGTTATCTGTTACCTTGGCTTAGAGTGTAGGAGAGCTTGAATTTTCCAAGAAGGAGAAATAATCTTTTTTTTTTGGCACACGGCACTGAACAAAATAAACCTTCTCTGAAGGTTTCAGAGTTGCAGAGCTGTAAGGAATTTGAAAAGGGTGTGCCAATTATGCAACAGCAGAAACTCCACAAACCAAATCAACTAAGTGTTTTGAGGCTTGCCCAAGCACTGAATACGGTCCAGGCCTTTTCGGTAAACATTTATTGCATTTCTTAATTCTGAGATAGCACCTAACAAGAAGACAGAATTAATGACAGGACAGGAAAGGTTTTATTGTAAGACTTCCAGGAAATGCCGTTTTATTCCAAGATGACCTGAAATGCTTAGTAGTGACGTAGAGGCTTGATCTCTCCTGCCCTAACCCGCGGTTGCTGTTAGGTATAGATTCATTTGTGTACCTCAATGGACAATGTTTATCCTTACGAATCCTGTGATTTAACATACGTAAGGTAGATGTGGTTTGAGAGATTCCAGGGAAATGAACTGGTGGGTACCTAAGAGTGAAGTTCTGTAGTAATGACTGGATTATAAAATTTGCGTCTGGGAAAAGTGTTTTGGCACCAGGAGAGAGGAGAATGGAAGAAAGTGCTGGGAAATGGGAGGTATGAAAGATGACTGTCGCCTAATCCAGACAGTATTTCCTCCATCCAGTCCTTTCTGGCCTGGCCTGTCCCTTGACATAGCATACTTGGAAAATCTTGCATGAAGAAGCAAAATCAAGCACATGTGTATCAGTCCAAAGGTGACTGAACATTGAATGACTCTTAAATTAAGGAATCAGGTGGCCTTGGTTACATTCTTTTAAGCTTCAGTTTCCCTCTCTGAAAAATAAAGACAATAATAATAGCCATGTTTAGTGATCATCTATTAGACATTTATTCATTATTGTTGTGATTTATTTGTTTGTTTATTTATTTTTATATATACAGAGAGAGAGCGTGCAGGGGTGCATGTGAATGGGGGAGGGGCGGGGGGGGGAGAGAGAGAATCTCAAGCAGTCTCCTAGCACAGGCTCCAAGCACAGAGCCTGACACAGGGCTCAATCCCATGAACCACAAGATCCTGACTTAAGCCAAAATCAAGAATCAGATGCTTAATCGACTGAGCCACCCAAGACCCCTATTTTTGGTTTTTAAAACAACATCATGGGACACCTGAGTGGTTCAGTCGTTTAAATATCTGACTTCTACTCTGGTCGTGATCTCATGGTTCATGAGTTCGAGCCCTACATCGGGCTCTGTGCTAACAGCTCAGACCCTGGAGCCTGCTTCAGATTCTGTGTCTTCCTCTCTCTCTGCCCCTCCCCTGCTCGTGCTCTGTCTCTCTCTCTCAAAAAATAAACATTAAAAAAATACTGAAAAAAAAATTGAAAAATTTATAAACTGAGCATGATTTTCTCATTTAATAGAAGAGAAAAGTGAGGTACAAAGTGGTTAAATAATATACTTGAAATCATCACGAGTGAGTGCCTGAGCTGGGATTCGAAGCAGACCTGCCGGAGTCGACAGCCTGTTCTCGTTGCCCTGCCCCACGGGCCTCGAGGCCACTGCTCTGTCACGGTGCTGTCGTGAGGACTGAAGTGGGAGCAGGCCACGTGTGAAGTTGCCTCATACCAGGCATTTTCACATGTTAGTTCTCTTGCCCTTCACTTCAGGCGCCAAAACCCTGCCCGTGTCAAAATCATTTCCTTCTCCAAGATATATACATGTGCGCATGCGTGCATGTATGTGTGGGATGGGACACAGGGTGTTCGTACTAAAGCCCGTGTTGAAGCAGTACCACCATGATTAATCACGAAAAAGATGTTTAGCTCTTGGTCACTTAATTCTCATTTATTTAAGGGACAATAAGGTTCTATTTTTCATTGTACTTGGGGCATAGATATAAGGGGAAGCCTAAAAATTTGAGGATTGGGAGAAGATGCATACTTAAAATGGAAACTGTGGCACCCTGTCCAGCATATAAGGGGGCAAGCGGGAGCCTCTGTAAGGAGTTCATGAAGAGGCAGACAGTGGCCGCTGTGAAAATTCTCTTCAGGGAGGAGTTCAGAATAAGCTGAACATTGTAGGACAAGGGCTCAGTAGGCTGGTGTGAGATTAAAGTTTCATCCTGACAACTGTCAACCTGTAGGCCAGGGTCTTACAGTATAATAAGATTGTTGATCTGAAGAAAAGGCATACTTTCTAAGAAAATGGTAATAAGGCAAGATTCCTCAGGGTCAATGGGGTGACTTAGCTATCCATTAATGGGGATGTTGTGTCTACTCTCTGAAGGGCCTTTGACCATATCTATCTAATAGTCTAGGTCTGATAATTCTGAGGTTGTGTGTTGACTGATACTCTCTTTGAAGAGAACTTTGAACTATAGATTCAAACTAGAGAGAAAAAATAATCAATAGTCAAAGAAAAGCGAGGCAAGCAAGGAGCCCTAGTCTTAGGCTGCTGAGCAGTTGAAAGGCTGCAGACCTACGCCAGAAGTTTACACCAGGGAGTGAATAGGAAGCTGAGCCTTCCTGGAAAAGCTCTCAATAAACACTTTCTTCTTTCTTTGCTTCTTGTAGGAGACTGCATCTATTCCCATTTTTACTGAATGGAAAAAATAGTGCGAGAGCAGACGACGGTAGCCAAAGTGACAGCTGAGTTTTGCAAAGCACAAGCCGTCCTACACATCTCCTTGTTGTCTGCCCGCACCTTAATGTGCCGCCCCCCCCCCCGCCCCCCCGTCCCCCCCCCCCCCCAGGCTCTGAGTTTTGCAAAGCATCTGTCAGTCCTGCTAAAATCAAGAAGAAAGAAGTTCGGTTTAACATCTCTCTTTCTTTCCCACATTGCGCCAACCACTACAAAAACAAAAATGAGAACAGAAACAAACAGAATACAACAAAGGAAAGCAAAATCCCATCCCAGAGAGTCCGTGACTTACCTCAGTGGGGATTAAACGCCCAGAGGCTGAACTCAAGAAACAGTGAGTGTCTGAGACCCTGTCACTGTGAGGCTATTTCCACTTTTTTTGTCTGGTCTGGAACACGCTGTTTAATTAAAGAAGATACTAAATCCAGGAATTTGGTATTGGGGATTTAATTAAGGATCATAATGACTTGCGGGCCTTTCTCATGCCTGGAGCTAGAGTAAGTGATGCAGGCTATGGCCCTGAGCCTGTGGCCTTTTGTCTGAGGCGCTCTCTCCAAAGGAATTTTCCTCATAGATTTCTCTCGAACTCTACTTTTTTGATCCAGAAAGGGAGCCAAGAGTTTTAGATGTAATTCTTGAAGATTTCCTTTGAAATTCTCATTTTAGTAATCTGTCTCATAACTCAATTTTATATCTGAAATCTCTGGTACCTTGGTCTTTTTTTTTTCAATTCTTTAAAATATTTTTTTAAGTTTATTTATTTGAAACCAAGAGTCAGACACTCAACTGACTGAGCCATGCAGGAGCCCCTGGTGTCAGTAAAATCTTATTCCGTATCCCATCCTTGTCTGTTAGTTTTAGCATCTGTTGTTAATGATTGTGCTGGGGTGCCTGGCTGGCTCAGTTGGTTAAGCATCTGACTTCGGCCCAGGTCATGATCTCACGGTTTGTGAGTTCAGGCCCTATGTCGGGCTCTGTGCTGACGGCTCAGAGCCTGGAGCCTCCTTCAGAGTCTGTGACTTCCTTTCTCTCTGCCTCTCTCCCACTCATGCTCTGTCTCTGTCTCTCTCAAAATTAAATAAACATTAAAAATTTTAAAAAAGTAGATAATGATTGTGCAAATTTATTATTATTATGACGATCGCTCGCCCAATTGGGGTTTTCTATTTTGTCATTCATTCTATATTTATTAGTTGGCATTCTACTCCAGAGAGGAACTGATTCTTCTCTCATTTATTTACTGATATATTTATTTATGTCCATGATCCTTTGAATCTTTAACAAATAGGTTACAATTCATTGCTGTTACTACTTACTTTGATGCTCAGATTGTTCTAGGTTTGGCCTCTCTCAGCTCTCTCAGACAGATTTCTGAGTCTGTTTGGTGTGTCCCTGTCATTGTTTTTAACATGTTCTAGGATCATCTTGTTCCTTCCCTGTTCGAGTCCTAGAATTAGTCACTTCTTCCAAGCACATTGGTTCTGTTTAGTGGAGAGCAATATTTAAAAGTTCAAGATCCAGGTGACAGCAGTGCTTGTTACTACTGAGATATTGCCGCTCCCACCTCCTTTCAGTGGACAGCGTTAGAAAACATGTGTTTGTGCACACACATCTGTATCTGTATTTATTTCTATCTCTGTATCGCAAAACATGAGTTCACTTTCAAGCCTCCCATTCCAGCTCAGTACCAAAAGATATATTCCAGCTTCCCTCCTTTCTGTATTTGTACTTTTCTTCTCGAACATTGAGAAATATTGCTACCTTTCATCCTCATCCTCTTTACTTACCTTTTCTATCTCTCTCAATATCCCTATCTCTTGACCTCACTAGGCTGCTGCCCCATTGGGCCGCCCTCTTTGCATGGATTCTGACTCACACAGACACCCTTGAGTGGATTCTGATCTCTTCTGGGCTATGTTCTTGTCCTCTGATACCCTCCTGTGGGCCCTGGCCACCTCTCAGCTAGGAGGAGGAGAAGGAGAAGGAAGCCATCAAGGAGAGAAGGAAAAAAAGAAAAAAGAAAAGAAGAAAGAAAGGAATCTGAAGAAATATTTATAGTGTTAATGATAAAGAGGAAAACCACTGATATACAATCATTGTCTTTTTGGAAACTTAAGTTACAGATCATGTTGCTTTATAGCTATTCTTATGGAATTGCTGTATTGAAGCCTAAAAGAAAAGTTAAAGAATTTCTAACCAAATTCTCTCATTTAACACATATGAAGCGAGAGGATAAGTTACTTGGAAAGGTCACATAACTAACTAGAGACCCTCGTGTAAACAAGAAGTCAGGATATCTGAGTTCCTGGAAGATTCTATCTTCCCTGGGGCATTAGAAAATGGTTTATTTTTTTTAAGTATCAAATATGATTTCCATATTACAGTGGATATTTGTTGTTTTTGCTTTCTCAGCATACCAGTTTTTCCTTTTGGGAGATGTCTCATTGCCACCATTAGTTCACGCTCGGCCATCGCCAAGTGTGGGGCTAACTCTACTCTCTGGCTCCAGGGCTGGGCATGGGATTTTGTGGAGCCCTCAGGGGGTAGGTTCTCTACACTGGGATTGTTAAACTGATAGAAGGTAGATTTGGCACTGCGTGGGAAAATATGACCCAAAGATGGACTTGATTACAGTTAGGAAAAGCTGCCTAATAATGTAGCCAAGAGATGCAGAGAGCTTCCTGATGATATTCCTAAACCCTGGGTCAGTTTGTGCTTGAAACCATGTCACATCCCTCAACTTCAAACTGTTGCGTAATCCAGTAAATTCTTTTGTTTGCTTAAAGCAAATCGAATTGGGCTTCTGTTACTTGAAACCTCAGGAGTAATATGCTCCCAATTAACATCTCTGTCCCTAAAACTGGAAGTGGTAAAGCAGAGCTGGGCTTATGGTCTGTTAACTTGATGTCAAGGAGTTCTTCCTCGATCCTTTGATACAGGACAGGAGGAGGGAATGAGAAGTATTGAATGCCTGGTCTATCAGGAAGAAAACCAGACCCTTTTGCTTAGTTAAATCACCACAGTTTCCCCCATGTGAAGTGTCTAATTGGTTAACAAAACAGGTCTTCAGTGGTAAACCACACCATCTTTAAGCAAACAGAGGACTTTATCTTTCAGGAGTTAGGCTCCCCAAAGAGATGATTCCTACTGTGAAGCAACGGCAGTCCACTGACCTCAGTTTAAAAATAGAAATGTAGGGGCGCCTGGGTGGCTTAGCCGGTTAAGTGTGAGACTACTGATTTTGGATCAGGTCATGATCTCACGTCATGAGATTGAGCCCCATGTAGGGCTCCATGCTGGGTGTGGAGCCTGCTTAAGATTCTCTGTCTTTCCCTCTGCTCCCACCCCACTCGTGTGTGCATATGTGTTCGCGTGTGTGTGTGCATGCATGCATGCACTCTCTCTCCCTCTCAAAAAAAATAAATAAAAAAAGAAAAGTATGTATGTCAGATTGGTTGTTTTCTCTACAGAACACTGATATAATAGCACACACTTTTCTTACCGTAAAACTCTTACTAAGACTTCCTAAAATCAAGTGATTAATGTTTCTGCTTCTTTGTTCCTCCTGAACCTCAGGAAAGACTTGCCCAATATACAAAGGAAAAGAGGAAGGGTCAAAGGAGCTCAAGAAATCCAACTATTTAAATCATCAGCTGCTAAAAGATGAGACTTCAGTAGTAGTAAATTTCTAAGTATCTGAGCAAAATGAAGTAAGACAGTAGGAAGAGTTGACTAAGGCCAAGGGAAGGCAAAGAGTTTATGTCGACAATTTTTTGTAAAATATGTATGAATTCAAAGATTTTTAATATAATCTAGAACTGTGCTAATTAGAATCTTTTATATGTGCCTCATTATTGAATTTTTTTTGTTGTTCTTTTTTTAATGTATATTTTTAAGTTTATTTATTTATTTTGAGAGAGAAAGAGCAGGGAAGGGCCAGAGAGAGAGAGAGGAGAGAGAATCCAAAGTAGGCTCTATGCTGTCAGTACAGGGCCTGACTCAGGGCTCCAACTCACGAACTGTGAGGTCATGACCTGAGCCGAAATCAGGAATTGGACACTTAACCAACTGAGCCACTAAGGTGCCTCTGTTTTTTGGTAGTTCAAATACATATTCTTCCTATTTTTACTTGAATATACTACTTACACTCTGGCTCCAATGTTTATGAGCAGCTTACACGACAGTCTTCCCTTTGAACATATGGTCGGTGCAACGCCTTCCCTGACAGCCCTGTTCTTCCATGTGACTGCTTTTCTAGGGTGTGCCATCCTTTGAAATTCTTCCTTTGGTGTTTCCTGTGGTGATCCTACTTAGAACACCACAACTCTTCTTGTTGTCAGATCCAGAAACATTGGAGAAGGGGTGCAATTATTTGATAATACAAGATACACGAAGTAAAGGCGACTAATACATACGGTGCTCAAGTAGAGTCGTAGTTCAACATTCTGCCATCTGGACCAATCAGTCTTGGTAACACTCTTGAAAGGAGTTTGAGATTAAGAGAGTGTCCAAAGTAGAGTTACAAATTTGCATAGGGAAGCAAAAGTCCTTCTCTCATGAAAGTGTTTGCTAATGGACTTTCCCATAAAAAATTACCCCCCCTTATGCTTCTCTTCCCTCTAATACCACTAGAGATTTCGATGCCTATAGTGTGGCTTCTCCATCTGTATCTTACAGAGTTTTGGATGTCAAGATAAGATGCAAATCTATTGCAAAGTGAAACTCCAAATCTTGCAAAGAAAGAAAAAAAAAGGAGGATTACATGTAGTGTTGAAAACAATGTTGAAGAATTTCTCAACCTTTTTACTTGCCAAAAGAACATCAGATGCGATGAAACCAGTTAGCAATAGAAGATAGTGTAAATCTATGCAGATGCTAGAGTAATCAAAACTTCGAAAGAGATTGATTTGAAAAGCATTTTGAATATCCAAAGATGAAGAAATATACTCAAGGCCCACCCTCATCTGGAAGCACATGTCTCCTTTCGACATTTTGTCAGAAGGTTAAGAGTAGCCTGACGCTTTGTCACAACACCTAATCATTCCCTTCACCTCATCTCATCATGTAGGCATATTATCATCTCATATCATCACAGAAGGGGTGAGTACAGTCCAACAGATATTTTGAGAGACCACATTCACATAAGTTTTATTACAGTATATTGTTATAATGCCTCTATTTTGTTGTTAGTTATTGTTAATCTCTTACTGTGTCTAATTTATAAGTATGTATAGGAAAAAAGCAGTATTTCTAGGGTTTGGTATTACCTACAGCTTCAGGTCTCCACTAGAGGTCTTGAAACATATCCCATGTGGATAAGGAGGGGGGACTACTGTACTCAGCAGTCAAATATTTCTACAAAAACCATGAGACATAGACCATGCTGCATGACCAAATGTGAAGGATGTAATCCAGTGATCTTTTGGCATTTTGTCAAAAAAATGCTACCACAAAACACCCTAGATCTAAATAGTACTTGGCTCATATTTTTTAGTTGTTTTTCCTCCTCTTTTGTTTGATGACAGGTGGAAACCGTTAAGTTAATAATACTTTTTGCCTCATGGCATACTATTATTATTATTCCATTACGTCTCTCTCTTGTTCTGTCATCTATCTATCTATCTATCTATCTATCTATCTATCTACTTTCTATTTATTATCACCTATCTATTCATCTCTCATCTCTTTTCTGTTTTTATCCCATTTCCTAATTCTGTTCAACAACTTCCCCTATGAACTCTAACATATTTGTGTATCCAAATAATGTCATCCTTTGACCTGTGACTCTTGACTGTTAGACTCTAGAGAAATCTGAATAGCATGGAGTGAAAACAGATTTATTAAAGAACACGAGGAGCCTCCATCAGTCTTCTATCACAGTGTTCAGGGCTGGCATAGCGTAACCTGGATCCCCCAACCTTCACAATCCTGACTGACACCATTTAGTTCCTCTGGGCAGAACTTCTGCATCTTTTACCTGTATCCTTTGAGTGCAGGTACACAGAAGGCTTGTGCACTGTGCTGTTGTCCGGGTCGGAATAGACAATGTCTGCAGGGCAGGAAGGGTTTGAACGGTGCAAACACTTAGGGAAGAGAAAAGACAAATTACTTCATCAAATCCTTGTTCTCACATAGTATGAACATCAGAGATTCTGGCTAAATGAGGTATCACTTTAAGTATTAAATATTTTCTTGACTTCTCTTTGTGTCCATTTCTTGCTTCTCTTCATGTTCGTGTTGTGTGGTTCAAGAAGGATTTGTGAATTAGCATGTTATTTGCAACAGTTACACGTGGAAGCCAAGGAATAATCTGTGATTGAATAATTACTCAGCCAATAATAATGAAGTTCAATCTCATTGCTGATATTTTGTCAACAATGTATAATATATATGCCTACATAAAATATGTATGCTTATATATCCATAAAGATATCTTTACGTATGCTTAAACAATTTTTTAAATATTTTTTATTTTTGAGAGAGAGAGACAGAATGGGAATGGGGGAGGGGCAGAGAGAGGGAGACAGAATCCAAAGTCAGCTCCAGGATCTGAGCTGTCAGCACAGAGCCGGAGGTGGTGCTCAAACTCACAAACTGAGATCATGGCCTGAGCCAAAGTTGGATGCTTAGCCGACTGAGCCATACAGGTGCCCCTCTTCACACTTGCTTTTAAATTTTATCATTAGGCAGGTATATTTGTCATAGTAAAAGGATAAAACATTTTATTTAATAATTTATCAGCTCGATTTATAACTTATCAGTTAAGATTTTGCTAAGAATCTGTGATTGTTTTATGTACATTTTAAAAGAAAAACTATAGAAATGCTATTGTCTTGTAAACTCTATCTTGTTCTTTAAAAAAACAACAAACTTGGCTTCTTGTAAGATTTATCCATGTAACTGTTTGTAAATATTATGTAATAATTACATGTGTGTAAAATCAGCTTGACTTATTCATTAGTAGTATTTATCCATCCTATTTATCTAATTTATTGCGTTTTTGTTCAATTATAATATTTCTTTAACTTCTAGGACTTCTTTTCTTGATTCTTATTACTACTGTGCTCCTGTGTGTTATTAAGGATAATTATTATACGTACTTTAAGTTCTTCTTCATGTGGTAGAATCTTTTCCTTTTGATTTCTTTCTTTTCTACTGGTTCCCTCCCTTACATGATTAGTTATATAGGCAATTCCTAGTATTTCCATGGAGATATTAGCTACCTGTCTGGAAACATATATTTGGAAGAACTCTAGACCTTAGGCAGTTTCAAATGAATAAATAATTTTAATGAGGGTAAGTGGTATGTGAACTATAAATCAGACCAGTGTGACAGAATGGATATGGGGGTGTTAGGTATGTTAGGATTGATTGGTTGGTAAGGGGAGGTCTTTCTGAGGTTACAGCTGCACTGGGAGTGAACTAGCAAAGAACTGCAATGAGCAGGTCTGGGAGATAGGCCTTCCAGGTAGACACACATGTAGGTATTTTGAGGACAAATAACCTTGGTGTATACTTGAAGAACAGACAGAAGGCCAAAGTCACTGAAGCAGAATGGCACAGTGATGGAGTGTTACTGACTAGGAACAGAGAGATGGCTAGGGCCTAGCTTACACAAGGCAGTGCAGGCCATGCATCAGGAGTTTGTGTTTTATTCTGAAGGAGATGAGAAGATTTCTTAGGTTTGAAATAAGAAATGAAATGATCTCATTTGCTCCCTGCCCAACATTTTATTATGATAATTTTAAACATACAACAATGTTGAAAGAATTTTACATTGAATACCTGCATGTCCATAAATAGGTCCTACTATTAACATTACCCAAACTTGTTTTGTCATATACCCACTTACTTGTCCATCCATCAATCTATCAGACTTTTAAATGCATTTTATAATAATTTACAGACCCCAATGGATTATCTCTAATTAATTCAGTATGTGTATCATTACCTAGAATCTTTGGTTCTTTTCATTTTGGCAAAAAAAATTTACATAAAATGAAAGGCACAAATTGCTGACTTTTGACAAATATTTCCACCACTGCCACTCAAACCCCTATAGAAATATAAACCATTACCATCACACCAAAACCCTTGTTCTCTTTTCCAGTTAATGTTCATACCCACTGCTCCAGAGGAAAGTACTGTGCTCACTTTTTCCTACCATAGATTAATGAAGCCTGTGGTAGAACTTCCTGTATTTTCATACGGTGTGTACTCTTTTGTGTATGATATCTGTCATTCAGTATGTTTTTGTTTGTTTGTTTGTTTGTTTGCAGTTCATCTATGTTGTATGTATCAGTAACTTGTTCCTTTTAATTGTGGAATAATATTCCATCACCACAGTTTATCCATTTTATTGATGGACATTTGGGCTGTCTGTGGTGCTTGGCAATTATGTAAAGAGCTGTGGCAAGAATTCTCGTAAAAATCTTTCTATAAACATGTGCTTTCATTTCTCTTGGGCAAATCCCTGGGAGTGCAACTGACGGGTCATAGAGTAGGTCTGTTTCACTTTATAAGAAATTATCAGACTTTTTTTTTTTTGCTCATGCCATTCTTACTGAGATTTTTTTGTTTTTTTGTTTTTAAATTTTTTAACGTTTATTTATTTTTGAGAGACAGAGAGACAGAGCATGAGCAGGAGAAGGGCAGAGAGAGAGGCAGACAGAGAATCCAAAGCAGGCTCCAGGCTCTGAGCCATCAGCGCAGAGCCCGATGCCCGGCTCGAACTCACAGACCGTAAGATCATGACCTGAGCCGAAGTCGGCCGCTTAACCGACTGAGCCACCCAGGCGCCTCCGAGTTTTTTTTTTTTTGAAGTTTTTTATTTTAATTTATTTTGAGATAAAGAGAGAGATAAAGAGAGAGATGGAGAGTACCAAGCAGGCTCCATGCTATCAACACAGAGCCCGACTTTGGGCTCGATCCTACCCATCGTGAGATCATGACCTGAGCTGAGATCAAGAGTTGGATGCTTAACTGACTGAGTCACTGAGTCACATTGAGTTTTAAAAATGGTCCTTTTGATTGCAGTGTGGAGAGGATTGTACAGGGATGGGAATAGAAGCTGGGAAGCCAATATATTGTCGTAGCCTGTAGCTAGAATGTATGTGTGGGTTTTACCCAGAAATTTTGTAAAATATTTGTAGGATTTTTAATTGATAGTAAAGCTGATATTTAACTCAGAATATGATAACTAGCCACTGGGCCAGTTTTAGCTACATACTTTGGAGATGTGGAAATCCAATCAGGATTTTCATTTTTATGAAAAATGCCATTACTGTACTAGTGTAGGTCTTTCATAAAAGGGAAATGGACTAATGTGAATTTTTGGAAATTGGGTGATACTCTTCATTTTAGGCCATTTGGACTTACGAAAGTTTTCACAGGAGCGCTCTGTTTTCGGATAGCGGGGGAAACCTATATGATGGCATCTGCGCTGGTGCCCCAGCCTAGGTCCCGATTCCGTTTCTCAAACCCCTCTCATGGTTATAAAAACTTCTAGTAGCCACTTGTGTAATTGCTAGCATTTCAGGTAAGGGAGTTTGAACCCTGCCCCACCCTCTCCCACCCCCCCAAAAAAAACCAACTAAGGCTATCCTCAGCAACACTAGGAATTACTTTCTATAAATAATCTATGAATTTGTGCATGAGAGTTCAGCATTGAAGTTCTTTGTCACTTTTATTTATAATTTATTTTTAATTTTTATTTATTTTTGAGAGAAAGACAGAGTGCAAGTGAGGGAGGGGCAGAAAGAGAGGGAGACACAGAATCTGAAGCAGGCTCTAGGCTTTGAGCTGTCAGCACAAAGCCTGACACAGGGCTCGAACCCATGTATTGTGAGATCATGACCTAAGTCTGAAGCTTAACTGACTGAGCCAGACAGGCACCTCCATTTTGCAACTATTTAAAAAGAAATAGTTTTCTTAGGGGCACCTTGCCCTCCCCAGTTTGTGTTCTCTCTCTCTCTCTCTCTCTCACAAAAATAAATAAACGTTTAAAAAAAATGAGACTTTGAAAAAAAAGAAAAAAGAAATGAGATTTTGGGGGCACCTGGGTGGCTCAGTCGGTTAAGTATCTCACTCTTGATTTTGGCTCAGGTGATGATCTTACAGTTCATGGGATCGAGCCCCACACTGGACTCTGTACTGACAGCATGGAGCCTGCTTGGGATTCCCCCCCACTCTCCCCCTCCCCTACTTGTTCCCTCTCTCTCTCTCTCTCTCTCTCTCAAAACAAATAAATAAACATTAAAAAAAAGAAATGAAATTTTGGTTCTCTTTTAAAGAAAACGTCTTTGGAAAGGGACTAATTTTTGCCACTCTTGTACTCGAGAGTGAACAATTTATTAATTTTTCTGGAAAGCAAGTTATGTTAGAGGGAAGAGTAGAGAAAAATCTGGGAGCCTGAGATGTGTACCTGAAACAGATAAAAGGTGAGAGAAGTGCTGAGACAAATATTACCTTTACCATTTTACCTGGAACTTACGGCAATACGTGCAAAATAAAATTAATATTTACTGTTAAGACACGACCTTAGTAGTTCATTCTCTGAAAGAATCTGGGAAGAAGGTTAAACCAAGATAGGCAAACAGGACAGTGACATGTCATTTCTTAACTATGCAGAGAAGGTATTCACCAGTACAGCTGGAAGATGGAAGGCAGGAGAGGGAGTGGTCTGGAATTACCAGAAGAGGAAAGGAGGGAAAATGTAGTGTTTGCCTTTTAAGCAAGATGTGTCAAGGGGCCATAATAAAAGCAATTCTGGTCCTCAGGTTTAATCTGGGTCCTCTATCTTTTGTTACCAAGACTCAACCCCACTCACCCCACTGGAGTATCTGACCAAACAAAACAACACTTGGAGAATTAGGAAAATTGGCTCAGAGGTCATCAATAGTTTTGTCAGGAGGACAGAAGAGTCAGGCAGTTGGTATTCTCCTAGTTTTTCTACAGATTGAAAAAAAAATCATATTGGAAAGGGGCTTAGAGCTCACATCTAAATTTGTGTGTACAAAGAAGGACTCTGGCTAGCTTGTTGCGGGAGTCTCAGGTTACCAGCTTGGGTTTCGCTGTGTCGCTATGTCCTGCATTTCCAGGATTTTGTCTGGACCGAGGGGTCACTTATGAACCTTGTGGGGTTATTTTGTACCAGGCCACTTTGTCAGTATGCAGGACTTGGCAGTTTCACCCTCAAAACTGAGGTGTCAATTTAATACAAGTAGCAGTCAGTGAGTGAAGTCAAATAATTTAAATGGAGCACAATGGATTAATTTTTTTTAAATTTTATTTATTTATTTTGAGAAAGAGAGAGAGAGCATGCAGGAAAGCAGGAGAGGAGCAGAGAGAGAATCCCAAGAAGACTCTGTAGTGTTGGTGTGGAGCCCAACACAGGGCTCCATCCCACAAACCATGAGAGTATGACCTGAGCTAAAATCAAGAGTTAGATGCTTAATCAACTGAGTCATCCAGGCGCCCCTCAATGCATTAAATTTTATCACCATCTCTGTTATCAGCTGTTTAAGATCTTTTCTCTGGAAAGACCAAAACCTCCAGAAGAAAGATCAGTTTTCTCTTATTTAATAAATAGAGGCATTATGTATTATTCTTCAACTCAAGTCTCAAGATTTCTGCCTAAAAGTTTCTCTTGAATTTGCAGGTAATTTCTGTGGAACTGGAATAACCAGATGAGCTCATCTATTTTCTGTTTATCAATTTGCAGAGAAGGAGTCAGATAAAAGGATACGGCCACATTGCTTTCATCCCAGAATAATACTCAAGGGCTTGAGGAGAAGCCCAAACACAGTTCAAAGTCTTTATTTCTAGTCTCTGGTGCGAGTGTGATGGGAAGAATGTGGGCCTGTTCTTACCTGCCTGAGATTGAAGAGGAAGGGAAGGGTGTGCGTGATCACCCCTTCCCACCTTCAGTGACTTTGGCGTTAAAGCCTTGCAGGATGCATACACGGGGTCCCACTTGCCCCGGGCTGGGAGCAAAGGAATTTAGCTGGATGATGGGATCAGGAATCCGCCCTGAATGTTGTGCCCTGAAGAAAACGTGGCCATTTCTAGTCATCGTGTAAATTAACATCCAACTAACAGATGGCCGTGACCTCCGTCCCTCAACACAAATGCCCCTGACTCTCTCTACTCCCTGTCAGAGAGAGAGGTAAATCCCTTCTAAGCCACACTCGTGACGCTGCCAGCCTGGGGTGGAGATGAGAGCCTGGGGAAAAAGCAGTGGACCACAGCCCTGGATCTGGAAGTTCTGAGACTCTCTTGTTGAGAAGCAGGGAGTACCTGTTTGAGATCTTTGGTGAGTAACAACACCTGTTTCCTCTGGCAATACTCTTTCCTCACTTCATTGACTCTGCAGTGAACCATACTCTAAACCTTTTACTGGGGGGTCTGGTCTCTGAACATTCACTCTGAGTTCTGTCTCACAGGAACAGGTGTGAGAACTTCAAGGTCATAAACAAATCAAATGACCGCCTTGGAACACTAACACACTATCTACGTGAGGTTAACATTTGCACATTTGATATGATTTTATGATAAATGACTAAGGACAGTAAGAAACGTGCAACCAGCCAGCTGCTCAAGAACGGCCGACTTCAGGAGATTGGCTGTCCATCCTCTGAAAGACTAGGCTGAAGAGTCCTGATTTTTGTAGCACGTCTCTCTCCTTTCCTGAGTTGTCATTGGATAAAACACTGGGCTGTATACCGGTGATTCCCAGCCCACGTGGTACGGTTGGTGATTCACAAAGGCACAGTGAAATGAGAAAATTCACAAAATGGAGTGGGTCGTTGGTAAGGCCAAGTTTATTGCATTTAACAGAATTTTCCGAAGTTTAAGACTAGGCTTTTACATTTTAGGTGATAAAGTGTCCTTCCTTTTTAAAGGAATATTATGTAGAATAAGTGTGGGTATATGTGTATGAGGGCACCCATGTATGTATTTAATATCCTTCCTCAGCAAAGGAAAGTGGAAAACTCTCTCTTCCTGACTCTTGTGGGGAAATTTTACTGATCTCTGAAGATCCAAGATCTGGGAGCCACTGTTTTGTACACTGGAACGTAAAAAAGATAAGAGTTCACCTTAGCCTATGTCTTTAAAAAAAAACTAATTAATTGGTTTACTTTAGAGTAGTTTTAAGTGTATGGAAAATAAGTGAAAAAGACAGAGAGGTTCCATAAGCTCCCTTACATCCCCCAGTTTTCCCTGTTATTAACATCTTGAATTAGTGTGGTATGTTTGTTATAATAGATGAATCAATGTTGGTACACTAGTGTTCACTAAAGTATACAGTTTACATTAGTGTTGCACATTCTATGGATTGTGACAACATATAATGACATGTATCACACGGTATAGTTTTATTGCCCTAGAAACACTCTGTGATTTGCCTGTTCATCCTTCTGTGCTTTGATCTTTCATCAGTTTTTACTGTCTCCATAATTTCACTCTTTCCAGAATATCATATAGTTGCAATCATAATATGTAGCTTTTCAGGTTGGCTTCTTTCATTTATCAATATTCATTAAAGTTCCTCCATGTCTCTTTTGGCTTGATAATTTTTTTTTTTTTTTAAATCACTGAATGATATTCATTGTCTGGATCTACCACGGATTCTTTTTTTCCATTCACCTATTGAAGGACATCTTGGTTGATTCCAACTGTGGCAATCATGAATCAAGTTTTATCTTGGCCCATTTTTTTGCATCTAAAAATATATAACGTCATATTCATTTGCTATTACTAACAGGATATTCATCATGAAATTTTAGAAATTATAAGAAATATAAAAAAGAAGATAAATGTTATTGGTCATCTCACTCCAAAGATAAAACTGGTAACTCTCAGTGTATATATATCCTCTCTTTTCTCCCTAAATCTATATCTAGCTATATTTGGAAGCCGTATTTATGTCCATAGATGCTTTAATTCATTTTTTTTAAACATTGTTATTTTATTTTTGAGAGACATAGAGAGAGAGCGTGAGCAAGGGAAGGGCAGAGAAAGAGGGAGATACAGGATCTGAAGCAGCCTCCAGGCTCTGTGCCATCAGCACAGAGCCCGATGCGGGGCTCAAACTCACAGACTGTGAGATCATGACCTGAGCTGAAGTCGGCCGCTTAACCCACTGAGCCACCCGGGCGCCCCTTTAATTAATTTTTAAAATAACCTTGGAAATCATATAGAGAGAGCTGTATCATATATATATATATATTACTTTTATATATGTGATATGTATAGTTTTGTATCCTATTCTTTTTCCTACTTAACATGGAAACATTATGTGTACCTATTTTCAAATCTTTAAATTTTATTCTTTGGGAGACAATATTTAAAATTACACACTGACTTAGCGTATGATGAGTGGTTTTTTAAATCAACTCTGTGTTATTTCATTCTACTCCTATTAAAATATGAACTCTAAGAAAGCAAAGATTTTAGTCTGTTTTGTTCATCAAAGGTCCTTTAGTACACAGAAGAGTGCCTGGCAGGCACATAACAGGCACTCCAAAACCATTTGTCGATTAAATGAAAGAATGGTGTTTTGGAAATTTGTATGATTTCATTACCTAACTCCTTAGAGTTACTCAATAAAGTAAAAGTTATTGCCTGCTAAATTGGGAATCAAAGTAATTGTGCTGTCTTAAAGAACTGAGTACTGTAGTGGCTTTAAATATAGTGGCTATTTTTAAATAGAGTTAGTGATGACAATATTTCTACAACTTAGGGTATTTCAGTGAAGGGGTAGTGTGGTTCCTGCCCTGCCCCGTCTCTTGAGAACAATGGAACAGTGTTGCTCACAGTATTTGGATTATGTTGGAAACGACTCCTCTGTGGCAGCAGCAATGCCCTGGTGATAGAGTCTCAGCCAGGAAGTGCTTCTCAAGTCTTCCTGGGATGGGAGCCCCTTACCCAGAGTGATTGGTGAGGTTCCACAAAGTCCCTGTAAATTGCCCAGAAAACCAACCTCTCCACCTTAGCTGACCCCAAATTCTACCTGTGCACTTACATGCTGTCATTTGTTTGTATCCAACAGAGTGGAGGGGCGGGGAATGACAGTGACTACACATTATTTAGATGGTGGATAACCGGGAAGGACAGTTCACCAGGACATCTGATAAGACTCTTAGATTCGCCAAGAAGTAGGGAGGGTAGGGTGGTGGGCAGACATAGGAGGCTTCCAATTTAGAGCATGGACCTGAGGTGGAAGCAGTGAGAGGAGAAAGAGCACGATCAGGGTGAGGAATCATGGAGTCAAAGCCTGGAATCAGTTTTACTTACTTCTCAGCCTTACAGAAAGGGTAGTCCTAGTTAGCACCTTATTATTCCATTGATTGAGGTCATAAATTAAAACCATCTCATTTCAAAATTTACTATTTTATGGGATTGACTTAATTTTCCATTTGAAAATGTTGGCTTTGTATTACAAGCTTCTTTTTTTTTTCTTAGAGAGAGACAGAGAAAGTGCGAGTGGGGGAGGGGCGGAGAGAGAGGGAGAGAGAATCCCAAGCAGGCTCTGAGCTGTTGGTGCAGAGCCCAACATGGGGCTCAAACCTATGAACTGCGAGATCATGATCTGAGTCAAAATCAAGAGTCAGATGCCTAACCAACACTGTCACCTAGGTGCTCCTATACTATAAGCTCTTAAAATTGCTTTCTAAGTAATAGATTTAAAAAGTCTGAGTAGATATGTACCCATGGTTACAGCAGTAATGTATCAAAGATTTCTGAAGATAGCATTTTTGTCCTAGATTTTTATAGAATTTCTATTTATTAATCTTCCTTCCGTTTTACTTCAACCTTTCTATGTGATTGGAAAACTCGTTTGCCAGGTTTTCTGTTGTTGTAATGTTTCATAACATTGAATAATGTTTTTGTTTTATTTTTGTTTTGTTTTATTTATTAATTCATTTATTTTACCAATATTTATTGAAGACCTCCAATCTGTGAAGTACTTGAGACATGATGGGAAATAGAAACCCTCAAAAGTTATAATCAAATGTATGATATAAACAAATAAACAGGCAATTAAAGTATAGCATAAAATGCCTTGAGTGCACATAGAAGAGGCACCTAATAAAAACGTCAACATCAGAGGTTATTAAGAGTAAGTGCCAGCTAGACTAGGAATGGTAAAGTTGAGTGGTAATGGTGGATGAAGTGTGGAAAAAAGTATTTCAAGAGGAGGAAGAAGCATGTGCAAAGTCCCTGAGATAAGAGATTGCATGGCTGGTCAGAGACCTAAAATTAGCTTAATAGATCTAGTCTACCAAGTGAGAAATGAAAGATGAAACTGGAGAGGAAAACTAAAAGACCTTTCAAATCATGTAAAGAACATCATGCTAGAGACAACTGGGGATATTTGAAGGTTTTTATGAGTGACAAGTAGGATCAGACAGTCTATTTAGAAAGCACACACTGACTCCCCTGTGTGGAACAATTTGGTAAGGGGCGATTCACAAGGCAAAGGGATTAGTGAGAAGATTGTAGCATTTTCCAGTGAAGAGTTGATGGTGGCCTGAACCCAGGGCAACAGCAATGGGCTTGGAGAGAGTACACTAATTTGAAAGGCATGGTAGGATCACCCGAATTGAATAACTGATAGCCAGATAACATGGATAAAGGTGAACACTAAGAGAATGACCTTGACTGTCTTCATGGGGTTTCCCTTTAAAGCGAGTCTGAGTCAAGGACTGGGGTTCAGGAGTCTTATTTTAGAAGTGATCCCAGGAAGTTAAGAGTGGGAGAATGGAGAGTGACTCAGAAAAGGAGAAAAACCAAGTCTAGGAAGGAGGAAAGCCAAAAAGAATTGTGCATCATTGAGCTGTTTATTGCTGCAAAAACTGGAGCACGATCTTGTGGGGAAT
The DNA here is from genome assembly GCA_030068075.1 of Paguma larvata. Taxonomy (NCBI): domain Eukaryota; kingdom Metazoa; phylum Chordata; class Mammalia; order Carnivora; family Viverridae; genus Paguma; species Paguma larvata. The sequence goes on from CM057823.1 coordinate 113,774,337, forward strand.
CCTCTCAGAAATCATGTTGAAAGCTCCCCAGAAGTGTCTCTCTGGACCACTGGAGCCAGCCTTTATTTCCTGACTCTCCTCTCTTTGATTTGTAGTTGCCTCGAGGGATAACTCCTCTGATCCTGAGAGCTGCTGAGCAAGTTCTTAAACTTTTGGAGAAAACCCTGAGGCAGAAAATCTGAGTTTCACTCAAGGTGAAACTGGAGTTTGAGGTGGGCACAGGGGTGTGACATGGGGCACAGGTAGGGTCCACCAGAGTGACTACTTTTCTGGCTCAGGCAACCAGATGCCCAGCAGTGAATTCTTGAAATATGAGACACAACATGTGGTGAGATCTAGCAGGAGTGGGATATGACCTGGTGATTAGAGATGGTGCCACAGTCATGAGTTTAAGAGCCACAGCCTAATCAGAGGTCATGTACGAATTTGCTGGGGTTGCCAAACAGATTCCACACACTGAGTGGCCAAAGCAACAGAAATGTACTTTCTCACAGTTCTGGAGGTTGGGAGTCCGAGACCAGTGTGTCTATAGAAATGATTTCTTGTGAGGGACTCTGTCCTCAGTCATCTTCTTCTGTGTCTTCATATCATCTTTCGTCTGTGTCTACCTGTGCCCGAATCTCCTCTTATAAGGACATCAGTCATTTTGGATGAGGACCACTCTTATGATCTCATTTTAATTCACTCACCTCTTTAAAGACCATATCTTCAGGGGCGTCTGGGTGGCTTATTTGGTTGGGCAGCCAACTTTGGCTAAGGTCATGATCTCATGGTCTGTGAGTTCGAGCCCCGCATCGGGCTCTGTGCTGACAGCTCAGAGCCTGGAGCCTCCTTTGGATTCTGTGTCTCCCCCTCTCTCTGCCCTTCCCATGCTCATGCTCTTTCTCTCTGTCTCTCAATAATAAATAAACTTTAAAAAGAAAAAATTAAAAAAAAAATAAACGTTAAAAAAATTTAAAAAAATAAAGACCATATCTTCAATGGTAGTCCCATTTTGAGATACTGGGCATTAGGACTTCAATATTTGAATTTTGAGGGGACATAATTCAGCCCTAACAGGTAAGAATTGGCACAAAGGGAGTAGACAAGTCCTGTTCAAAAAAAAGAGGGTCTAGAACAGAGTTGGTGGGACACCAACATTTAATAGGAGTAACACAAACCTAGCAGGACTCACATTTGACATGAACCAAACAGACTGAGGAGGAGTATAGAAAAGTAGAAGAAAAATGAGGTGACCATGACTTCATGGAAGACAAGGCGGGGTTGTTTCAAGAAGAGAGTAGTCAGCTGATGCCAAATGCTGCTAAGAGATCTAACAAAGGTCTCATGGTATCCCATGAGATGGTTGAGCCTGTGGGCTAATTGGAAAGAAGGTATGAACTTTGGGAGAAGAGCGAAAGAGTGTATTGGCTCCAGTGAAGCATAGAGTAGATGGGTGAGTTCACCTGCTGCTGGGAAGAAACCAAGGGCCAGGAAAGGGCTGAAGGTATGGGAGAGAGAGAGGAGAAAATTGGAGAGCAGGGCTTCAGGTGCAGGGAGAGAAGAGGGTTCATAGTTCAGTGTAGAGATGCCTCTTCCATTTGTCTAGGATGGAAGGACGAATGTGAAAACTAGTTGGAAAGTAAGGAAGGATGGTTAAGAGGCAGGGTTTTAGAGGAGAAAAAATAGTTGAGTTAAAGAAGAGTTGAAGTAAAATTTCATAACACAGAATGCAAATGTATTTTTAAAAATATTTTTTGTGTTGTTAAATCCAATTTGCCTGAAATTTCTGTAATTAATTTTCTTCAGGAAAGTAGTGAGTTAACATAATTTTTTAAAAAATGAGTATAGTGGACATATGAAGCACAGTATTCATTAAAGTATTATTATATATATGCACGGATGATTACAATACTATTGTTATATTATTTCCCGTTTCCAAAAACTATAAACGCATAGTGCTTTTCTTCTACGGGGTCCTCCAGAGGAAGCGTAGCCATTTATTCCTGATCTCTTTGTTTGCGAAGATTCGGTATCTTTAATATGCTACCTTATCTTGCTGTTACTGATACAGAGAGCAATGAAAAAATGGGAAGACAAGTTTTGGGGGATATAGGTAGTCGATTATTGTGAACTATCACGTCATAGACTACTGTGATTATCGTCTTGTTCACATGGTAGATGATGTACTTTATGAATACGTTTGACAGGGCGCCTTAGTTTTCTCTTTTTACTCAGTTCATTGTGCTGCCTTTCTGACGTTCCTCAGAACACTGAACTGAGCAAGAAATCTTCGCTTATTGCATTTGTTTGCATAACAGTATCTCCGATTTCATATTCCTCATCTATAAATGGCCATAATATCTAGGAGGAAGTTATTTTTTCTCATCTAGTATAATTAAGATAATCATCTTAAATGTCAATGAAATTAGAAGGCAGGATTCATGATGGGGGATTTTAGTGGAAATTAAACAGATTTGATAGTGAACAGCTTTTATCCCAGTTTACATTTTATCATTTACCTCCTTAGATGTTACAAGGCCATTGGTTCATAAGTCACGTAGTTTCCAAATCTGGAAGATGAAAGTTAAAAGCTGCCTTTCCCCAATATATAGGATGAATAGGAAGATTAATATCTGCCAATAGCTTTGGAAAGTATAATATAAAATAAAGACATCGCGGTTTACCTTAGGGTGAAATATTAGTGATAATGTATTCTTGCAAAGCACAAAAAACACATTTTTTTAACTTTCACCTTATATCATCATTCCATTTATTAACATTTCAATTTTTTAAAAAATATTTACTTATTTTTAAGAGAGAGAGAGAGAGCAGAACTGTGGTAGAGAAAGACAGAGACAGAATCCAAAGCAGGCTCCAGGCTCTGAGCTGTCAGCACAGAACCCGATGCGGGGCTTGAACTCATGAACCGCAAGATCATGACTTGAGCTGAAGTCTGACACTTAACTGACTGAGCCACCCAAGGTGCCCCTAACATTTCAATTTTAAATATCAGTTTTAAAGTATTGAGTATAAAATATGGAATAAGATGTGTGCCAGTTATTAAAATATTAAAAGCTCTTTTTGTTAGTAGTCTTCAAATTCCTGAAAAAATGGAACAAATTCCTTGTGAAATTTGTAGCATTGATAAAGAGTACCGAAGTCCCGAGGGAAGTTTTATGTATCGCATGCAATTAATACTCTAAGAGTAAATGCGGTGCATCATTCAAAAAAATTTCACTAAGGACCTATTGAGCGCCAAGACCTGGGGCACGGCAGTGAAAAAATACATTCATTCCCTTTTGGAATTTCGATTCTAGTGAGAAAGACCGGTAATAACTAAATGAAGAAATAAACATGTTATAGTATTTGTTTTGAAGAAAAACAAAGTACGGTAAGTTATCTTGACAGAAATGGTGTCTGGGGAGTGGAGAGGAGGGTAAGGGTCTTGACCGGAATGAATGCACTAGGGAATGACAGTGGAGTAGAAAACGACAGCACTTAGAAGTGACTCTCAAAAGACATTTGTTATCAAAAAGAAGCACAGGCATAGGGTGGTAACTTAAGGAAGAGTTAGAGTCAAGGGAATTTTTATTTATTTATTTATTTAAATGTTTATTCATTTTTGAGAGACAGAGAGAGACGGAACTTGAGCAGGGGAGGGGCAGAGAGAGAGGGAGACACAGAATCCAAAGCAGGCTCCAGGCTCTGAGCTGTCAGCACAGATCCCGACATGAACCTCGAACCCAGGAGCCACCCACGAACCACGAGATTATGCATGACCTGACCTGAGATTATGCACGACCTGACCCAAGTCAGACACTTAACCGACTGAGCCACGCAGATGCCTCATAGGGTCAAGGGAATTTTTATGTGATAACAGATCATGTATTCTGCTCATGGGAATAATCTAATACAGAGTGGAAAAGATCTATTAGTTTCCCAGGGCTGCTGTAACGAAGTGCCACGAATTGCTTGGCTTAGAACAATAGAAATTTCTGTCTCATACAGTTCTAGAAGTTAGAAGTCTGAAATCAGGTCGCTGGTGTGGCCATATTCCCTTTGAAGCCTCTAGGGGAGTCTGGTTTTGTTTCTTCCAAGTTGCAGTGGTTTACCCGCAATCTTTGGCATTCCTTAGCTTGCAGCTGTGTAACTCCAATCTCTGCCTCCATCATCACATGGTCTTCTCCCTGTGTCTATCTCTGTTTGCACATGCCCATTTTCCTACAAGGACACCAGTCATATTGGATGGGGACTCACCCTATTTCAGTACCACCTCCTCTTAACTAATTCCATCTGCAGTGACCTTATTCCTAAACAAGGTCATGTTTTGAATTACTGAGGGTGACTTCAGTCTGTCTTCTTTTGAGGAAAACAATTAAACCCATAACAAATACAGTGATAGTTTGAGAGATATGAAGGGTGAAAGGAACTTTTAAGAGATAAGAGATAGTGTTTTCTCAGGAATGATCTAATGTGGAGGGAAAACCTGATGACATGGTAGGAGATGTAATGTGGGGTCAAAGATCTTGAGTAAGCAAGAGAGGATGTGATTCATTGTACCAGTGGAGGGCTGGTCTTGAAAAAGCTTGGAAAATTCATTTGCTTTCCCGGGAGAGAAGGTAGAGTTGAAGAATTCAGGGGCGCCTGGGTGGCTCGGTCAGTTAAGCCACCAACTCTTGATTCGGGCTCGTGTCGTGACCTCACGGTTCATGGGTTCAATCTCACAGTTCGTGGGTTCGAGCCTGGCATGGGGTCCTGTGCTGACGGTGCAGAGCCTGCTCGGGTTTCTCTCTCCCTTTCTCTCTGCTCCTCCCTTGCTCGTGCTTTCTCTCCCTCTCTCTCCCTCTCTCTTTCTCTCCTCTCGAAATAAATAAATAAACTTAAAAAAAAAAGAATTCAGATAAGGGTGGCTATAGATTTGATGTGGGAAAGGAATTTTCTCTTCCGAGGATTTATATTTTCTCAGAGAAAAAGAAATAAGTGTGTCTGATCTGAAATTCAGATCAATGGCATAATCACAATTAGCGTTATTTTAGGGAATTTGTGGCACATATGAAATTACAGCACAGTGCTTGACACACACCCACCCCCCCACCTCCCCACACATACACACACCCCCCCATCTATGTCTTTATGCTAGATACTCAAGATATATTACCTACTCTAATTCTTACAATATTTGACAAAGGCCTCTCCTGGCTAAAGATCCTCTTTTTCGATCTACCACAAAGGTTTGGCGTAAGTATTAAACATGTTGACACAGTAGTCCAGAGGTTAACTGATAGCACTTTGTCATCTCAATAGGTTCTTGGAAGACTGTAATATAATAGGTGCAAAGCTGAGAAGACTAGGGTTAAAAAATTTTTTTTTAAAGTTTACTTATTTATTTTTGAAAGAGAGGAGGCAGAGAACAAGTAGGGGAGGGCAGAGAGAGAGAGTGGGAGACAAAGAGGGGAGGGCAGAGAGAGAGAGTGGGAGACACAGAATCTGACGCGGGCTCCAGGCTCTGAGCTGTCAGCCCAGAGCCCGATGCAGGGCTCGAACCCACGAGCTGTGAGTTCATGACCTGAGTGGAAGTCAGACCCTTCACCGATGGAGCCACCCCGGCGCCCCTAGAGTTTAGAATTTTTTAAAAGAAATATTTGGGATACAGATTTAAGATCAATTAGCGAATATTTCCCAAAGAAAACCGCTTGATTAAAATCACTGTGTCTCAGTAATCAATCATGTATGATAAATGACAGAATCAAGAAGTCCCAAATGGACCAAAGGACAAAGTCCCTCTTTTGTCTTTGAAAATATTTAGGGTACCCCGTTTTATTTTTCTTGTCATGTATTTAGGATAATTAGCTGTTAGCAGAATCCAGGCCAAGAGAAGAAATGAAATACAAAAAACTCCAAAAAACCAAAAGGAAAAAAACCCAAAAGGAAACAAAAGACGACCTGTTCCAGCAGCTATGAGAGAGTTGCAGGTAGCAAAGCACTGTGAACAAACGCACCTGGATTCGTCATAACCGACTTAACCCACTGAACAGGCTGATCAAACACCGCAGCCTCTTCGTACCTTGACCCTGCTTCTTGGCCAGAAGCCCAGGCAGGAGGCATTGTCTCTTTTTGTTTTTCTTTCTAAAACGTAGGTGAGTTCGTTAGCGGGTAGCGATCTTTACTGTCCTTATCAATATTTATATCAAAAGAAGATGACAAATTTGAAATATATTCTGCTTATGATTTTGAATGTTGGTCTTTGTTTTAAATGGGTCAACAATGAAAAACCCATTTACTCTTCCATATTTAGCCTATCTTCGCTTTAAATTGACACCTAACATTTAAGAATATACACTATATGTGAAGAGCTCTGGTGAAGGCAATGAATTAATTTTCCAAACGCTGACATACTAGAATTGAAACACGAGATAATAATGCAAATAAAGGTTTTATGACCAAAATAACATCTGTAAGAAAATGATGGCATTTGGCCACTACACATTAATCTGGATGATACAGTGAAAATTCTGTTACTTTCAACGAAGCCTTCTGTCAGATCTGCCCCATAGACCAACTGCCTCAGGGTGATTATGTCTTCATAGTAACTATGGATTAGAGATAGCAAATTATGGACATTATTACTATTATTTTATTTTTATTTTTATTTTAGAGACAGAGAGTATGGGAGCCGGGGAGAAGAGTAGAAGGAGAGAGAGAAAGAGTCTCAAGCAGGCTTCACATTCAGCGCAGAGCCCGACGTGGAGCTCTACGCCATTACCCCGGAATCATGACCTGAGGCGAATTCAAGAGTTGGATGCTCAACTGACTGAGCCACCCAGGTGCCCCGGATATTATTATTTTTTTTGATGGCATTGGAGCTGTAATATTGAGTGCTATGGTGTCATCAGGATAAAGAGGAGTGAAAAATGACAGTGATGCAAATGTTCTCTAATTATCTTAAAACCCAGGCATCTCTGAACCTACTTTAGAAGTGGTTTTGGTACGATCTGGTACCCAACCCCATCCTTTGGTTCTATTCTACAGCAGATCTCAGGGGCAGTGTATACAGATGGCATACCTTTTCTAATCCCAGCCATTTTGCTACTCTTGTTCTCCAGAGTTGGCCAAAGTGGAGTATTACAAGCCTCCTTTAAAATAAAAGAGCAGAAAAGACAGTAAGTTTTATCACCTTCAACTTCTGTCTGAACTCTCTGCAAGAAAATTTATTTTGGCTCCAAGTTTGTTCCAAGATTTTTCTGAGTCTTCTTTGAAAATTCAAATCCTAGAATCACAAAATGATGAAGCATAAAGTAGGCAAAGACCTAACAGATATAATTTTGCATTACCAAGATTAAAAGCTTGAACTTGAATATTGGTAAAATCATTTTTATTAATAAGTAGGAAGAAACAACTTGGAGAAGCCGCTTATTCCATTTTAGATATTTTAGAAGAAGTGCTTTAGGTTATTTTATTTTATTAGTTTTATTTAGATGTTTTAGTCTTTAGATATTTAATAATATTTAGATTAAAGCTCTCTAAAATAATTATTATTCCTATGTAATATTTCAGATAAAAACTTGCTAAGTGGTATCTGCTTAGAGTTCTGGGGGCCATTTATTATATCTTAATCATTTAGATTTTAAGGTTTTAGTCTACCTTTATTGTTTGCATGTAGGAGAGAACAGTTGCAGTTGGAAAGTTTTATGGAGCATAAAAATTCTGGCCTTAGGGGATTTTTCCCTGCTAAGTATGGAGTCTGCTGACTCAGTTCTTACTCTTAATGTGAGTCTGTAATTAACCCTATAAATAAGCAGAAAGAAGAGTTCTTTCCTCAAATGAAAGGAAATCCCATAGACATGAAATCCACCATGGGAAAATTCCACCTCACCTTACCATTGGCTTTTCAATGAAAAGCTGTGCATATCCTCATTTTGTTTCATTGTTTAACTTTTTATTTTGTTGTTGCTATTGATATTAACCATTCCATTGTGAAATAATTTTTCAGAGGATTCAGAAAATATAAAAAAGCATAAAGAAAAACTTTCATATTCCCACTCTCTGGAGGTGATCGGTGTTGATTAATTTATGCATTCGAGTCTCTTCTTCGTGTCCGTTTACTAATTTATTTTTTACAAAAATGGATTCAAGCTCTTTTCAAAAACGTTAAGACGATGCCAGCAACATTTTCCTATGACATTTAAAATACTGAAAAGTGTAATTAGATAACAACCACAGTAGTTGGGTGAGAGCTCAAATATATAATAAACGCTCAAATTAGTTTGAAGATAAAACAGTTCAGAAATCACAGTTTGGAGATTAGATTCCATTTTTAATAGTAAAACTAACTGGGAGGTGTCAAAGGAAATAAGAACTTAATTCAGTATATGAAACTCATTTTATAAAATGTATACCATTATAGAACATCACGTCTTATTGTCCTTCTTTCCTCTCCTAGAGTTAACAGATGATAGATAATTAAAGAATAAAAGGAGAATTAACCTGAACTCTATATTTTCTTGGAATTAACACTATCATAGCAATTCTTTTTTCTTTTAGATGAGAGAAACCTAGGCAATAGTTATGGGGCTTTGGAATAAAACACCTACTTACTTCTGCTTGCAATAAGCTCAAAGACTCATGGTTCTTTTGTGTGGATAAATATTTAGGCTTCTTTTAACGTGAGTTTTTCTCATACCTAATTGAGTCACCAAACTTCAGTGGAAAATACATTTTTCTGTTTTGAAAAAGAGCAAACATGGTCTGAATAACTTGAATTAAGAAATAAGCTATGGTGGGCGCCTGAGTGGCTCAGCTGGTTGAGCATTGGACTTTGGCTCAGGCCATGATCTCACAGTTTCTGAGTTTAAGACCCAAATCAGGGTCTCTGCTGTCATCACGGAGCCTGCTTTGTTTCCACCTCTCTCTGCCCCTCCCCAATTTGTGTGTGTATGCACACAATGTATGCACTCTGCCTCTCTCTGTCTCTCAAAAATAAATAAACATGAAACAAAATTAAAAAAAAGAAATAAGCTGGGAAGATCCTAGAAGACACCCAAGTGTCATCAGTTGTCCATCGGTTGTCCATACCTTCCTCCAGACAAGGAAGGCATTGCTAGAGACTGTGCCTGCAACATAAAAAGCCTTGGACATTAGTAAATCCATACTTCTCTCGGTGGCGTCAGAGTTTATGTCTGGGGAATACTTCTATCAAAAAGAAGTTGAACACTTCTCTACAGTTCTTAGGATATGTTATTTTTATTTTATAAAAAATTATTTTTAAAATTTTATTTATTTTTGAGAGGCAGAGAGAGACAGAGCATGAACGTGGAGGGACAGAAAGAGGGAGACACAGAACCTAAAGGAGGCTCCAGGCTCTGAGCTGTCAGCACAGAGCCTGACACTGGGCTCGAACTCACGAACTGTGAGATCATGACCTGAGATGAAGTCAGATGCCCAACTGACTGAGCCACCCAGGCACCCCAGGGTATGTTATTTTTAGATAGCAAGTTTCCTGTGTATTCTAACTATTATCTTTCCTTGCAATATCTATCCTGCTTTTATTTTATATTTGTGTAAATCATCGTTTATTCCAAGTACATTTATCTACATTAAGACTTTCACATAAGAATGAATCATATTTAAGTGTAAAGCCACAGCTATCAAAACTTGGTTTTTCATTTGTGTGCTGACAATAATTTTCCTCCTTCTGAAAAGCAAGAAATAGAACTAGAAAACATTAAAGTTTCTTTGAGAAAATGATAAACTCTATCCAAGTTAAAAAAAAAAAGGAAAGAAAGCTGTGTTTTCTAGAGCAAGCTCTCTGGACCATGATCTGGCCCCATAGAGAAGTACTTTTCTTTTCTTCCTCTTTTTTTTTTTTTTAATGTTTAATTATTTTTGAGAGAAAGAGAGAGCATGGGGAGGGGCAAGAAGAAGGGGGAACAGAGGGTTCTAAGGAAGCTCTGTGCTGACAGCAGAAAGCCTGACGTGGGGCTCAAATTCACAAACCGTGAGATCATGACCTGAGCCAAAGTCGGATGCTCAACCAACTGAGCCACCGAGGTGCCCAAAGAAAAGTACTTTTCTGTCTGGAGAAGATGATCTACCTAGCTTGTTTGATGTTGTGTGTGTCAGAGAGATAAATTGTGTCACGATGCTGTAAGCCGTACTAAAAATGACATCTCAGTCTGGTTTGGCTAGTTCGAAGTCTTCGTTTTCCTTGACTTTGTAGCTTATAAAATGCTTTACTTCGTATTGTCTCAATAAACTCTCATAATAACCCCTGAGATACCTGGAACAGCTAAGGAAATCCAACTACGAAGATGATAAAACTGTTCACATTTCAGTTAGAATAACTCATGTCTTCTGAAGCTTATTTCATTTCTCCTTCCTCAGGGTTTGGCTGCCAGGAGACCTTCGGTTGGAGCAATCTGTGGGCACTCCTTACAGATCATGCAGTTCTCTCGCTCTCTCAAACAGAGTTTCTTCGCTTTACCAGGAGTCATAGATGAATGCGTAGTAACAGTGAGAACACTTCTTGTTCAGCAAAAATGTGTGAATGAGTCTCTGGAAAGAGACTAGAAGTGAAGCTGGTCAAGACGACTCTTAAGTAGATTTGAACTTGGAATAGTGCAGACACTGAAGAGACAACACTTGCTATATGCCTTCTTACTCCAGTAGACTCATTTAAATTATTAAGTTAAAAATGTTTTGCGAACTAGATAAGCCAGTGATGCCATTGGCACGCACACGTGCGCGTGCGCACACACTCGCGCGCGCGCGTACACACACACACACACACACACACACAAGCAAATAGTCAATTATCACTTTTTAATTCCTAGTCTTTTATATTTTAATGGGAATGGGAGATACTGGGATTAGAAGATTTGAAGGAAGGGAAGGCAAAGGAAGAGGGTGTGGGTCCCAGGTATTACGGGGTTGAGAGCCCAGAGGAGAAAGTGGTTCCTGGTTATAGTTTTCATTCTGAAATTTTGTCTAAGGCTAAGCTTTGTACTGAGTTCTTACCTTGAAAACAAAATTATTAATTTTTCTTCCATGATTATAGCTTCCCAGCAGCTCAATTTCAATCAAGCGTTGGAACTCTGACCCTCAAGTGTCAGGAGAGTGCAGATATGGGTAGTATCTCTCCCCCGGAGACTTACTTATGCCCGCTGGTCAGCTCACTCCATTCCCATCCAAGATCTGGGGCTTTTCTGGATTCACAGTATGAAGGTTTGGATGCCTTTTGGGGCTATTTTTACAAATCTGTTCTATTTTTGTTAGCTTTCTGTGATAAAGAAGCATGCCAGCCACACTGCCTGGGATCTTTGTATCTTCCACTCAGGACGGTCCCCATTGTGTGCATGGAGAGCATTGACTGATTCTGACTCCCCATTTTAGAGGCTACCCAGGCGTCTACCACCATCTACAGTTTGATCGTTTTTTATTCCTTTAATTATGAAAGATAAACCTTATAAAAGGTGTATCTAGTTCAAACACCATAAAAGTATGTGAAGAAAAAGATATGTTTTCCTTATTCTTCTCTTTTGAGAAAGATCTTATTCTTCCCTTTGAATCCCTTGTTCTCCAAACCTGTTCCTTAGGAGAAAAGCATTGTAAACAGTTTGGTGCACATTCCCCCAGACCTTTGTTAATTTAAGTGCAAACACACACACACACACACACACACTGCTGTTTATACTGTTTTACAACAAATTCTGTTCTTACTGTTTTCATTAATTTATTCAACACTTTTCCATGTCAGTACATATAAATATTCCAAAAATTTTAAGAATATGCTAAAAATTGTATGAAATTACAAAGCACAGAAAACCATGGTGAGTCATGCTGAGTGAGCTGAGCTGAAAAGGAGCAAAAGGCTTGGAGCTATCAGTCCTTTAGAAAATTAAGAAAGGCCTTTAGAAAAACAAAGGCTAATATAAATTTGCTTAATTTAATCAAATTGAAGTCACACTGAGTATTATGACTTAAAACATTGACTTTCTTTTTTTCTGGTAGTAAAATGGAAAGAGGCAGGTTTGAGTCTATGCTCTAATCTAAATGTGTTACTATGCCATTTCACTTGACACTCCTGAGCTTTCTTTTCCTTACTCAAAAAGAAAAAAAGAAAAACAAAAACAAAAAAACCCACAACCTATTAGACTTGATGGTATCCATGGTTCTTTCTGTTTCTGATTAGTGCTTTAATTTCCTGGAGGAAAAAAAAAAACCTCAAGAATTTTGTGAGGTATAAAGTAGTCTTTGTTCCAGAGTATTCTTGATTGTTCTTGTCCATTTTTCAATGGCACTTCACTGGGCTGATTACATAGGTCACATTACCCTACCATGTTAGCTTATAAGAATACTGGCATTCTGTTTTGCAGTTTAGAAAGAGTTTTCACACACCTTATCACATCTAATGTTCACAGTTATTCAGTGACACGGATTCAGCAGATATTATTTTAATCCCCATTTTGTAAGTTAGGAATTTAGTTCACAGAGGACATGCAGAAATCAGATTCCTACCTACATGTAGTACTGATGGCTGAATAGATATACAGACATGCATGACATAGACAGTCATTACCTTGCTCTTATTGAGAATTTTACATGTGGCATGTTTGTAATAATAAGTAATGGATATTATTTGATACTTACAGGAAAAAGGGGGTTTAAATTCACTAAGAATATATGTATATATATGTGGGGTTTTGTGTGTGTGTATTTATTTATTTTTTTATGTATTTACTTTTTTATGTATGTATGTATTTATTTATTTATTTATTTATGTATTTATTTATTTATTTATTTTACCACAGATGATCATAAAGAATCTTTTGGGGCATCAGTAGATAAAGTCGTCTTTGACCCAGTGGAGCTTGGGAGAGTTTCTGGATTCTGTTAGATCCTGCCTCTTTGCTCCAGATCCACCAGACCGTCTTGTGGGTCTCCTTGCTCTTTTAGGTGTCCCAGAGGCTTTCATTTTGCATTTCTTCATCTTGAAATGCGCTTCCACTCCTTGTCTTTCTGTCAAACGTCTACTTATCCTTCAAGGTCGAGGGTTACCTCCTCTGTCAATTATTTGCTCAGCATCTCCTACGGATATATGTGCTTTTATCTCTCTACCACAACCTTTAAAATCTCCGTTATAGCACTCATCTCATGTCTGTCTAAACTGAAGCACAACCTTCTTAAAAGGAAGATAAAATGTATCCTTTTACTCTTATAGTCCCAGACAGCATGGACTGTGATACAGATGTTAAAAATACATATGAAATGAGTAAATTAATTTCACTGAATACTGAAAAGTTAGGATTTTAGCAAAACTTCTAGATTCAGTTTCTACATAATTTGTTGAGGGAACTTTGGTCTTCACTTCTTAATCCTCGGTGTGTTATCTTTTAAATTTTGAAGCAATCGCAAACTTATAGAAAACATGCAAGCAAGGACCTTTCCTTACTGAACAATTTGAGTGTTCGTTGCTGGTCTAATGTCCTATTATCTTGGAAAACTTTAATATGTATTTTCTACATTCTTTAACCAATTCCTTGTTTTCAGGCACAATGAGAGATTCCAGGGGTATCTTGTTCTTCGCCTGCCTGGTCCTAGAATCAACCCTTTCTCTAGCTTAGAGCCCCAGTTCCTGTTAGTGGAGAATAGTTTTTATTTAATTTTTTATTTTTTAAGGTTTTTGTTTTATTTAAGTATTCTCCACACCCAACATGTGGCTTGAACTCACAATGCTGAGATCAAGATGCACTGCTGACTGAGCCAGCCAGCTATCCCTTGATAATAGTTTTTAGAAGCCTAGCTCAGTGCCATAGGTATGCTCATTGATTGCTATTGGGGCATCACTGTTTCCAGGACCTGCCAGTGGAGAGAGCTAGGGATTATTTACAATTATATCTATTTTGATCTGTTTATATTGAAAACCAGGGGCACCTGGGTGGCTCAGTTGGTTAAGTGGCCGACTTCGGCTCAGGTCATGATATCGCCGTCTGTGAGTTCGAGCCCCGTGTCGGGCTCTGCGCTGACAGCTCAGAGCCTGGAGCCTGCTTCGGATTCTGTGTCTCCCTCTCTCTCTGCCCTTCTCCTGCTCACGCTCTGTCTCTATGTCTCAAAAATAAATAAACGTTGAAAAAAATTGAAAACCATAAATTTGCAATGACATTTCCAATTCCTACCCAACAGCATGGGTTTTTTCCCTTTCCAAAGGTGCAAATCCTTTCGTTGACAGTTGGGAAACTGGCTGCTGTTTTCTTTAATATATTCACTTGTTTGATGAATCTTTTTAGGTCTAACCAAGTTTTTATTTCTGCTGCTGTTTTCTCTTCCCAGTTTCCTCCTTCTCTTGCTTGGGTTTGACACCCTATGATTCTGCACCCGAAATTCAGTGTGAGGGGGATTTCCACAGATATCTGAGCAAGTCTCAGACACCAGCTGGTCATCGGAAGACTGAACTCAGTTTGGACATTATCTATCTGGAGATAGCACCAGATCCCATAGTTTAAGGGCTCAGTCCTATGAGATTACCCCCTATCCCTGGCAGTTACAAAGTCCAGGTTGATACCTGTGCACTGACCTACAGACTAGATTGGAGGGTCCAGTGACTACAGAACTCCAAGAAACACTTTACTTACTAGATCCCCAGTTTATTATAAAAGGATCAGGGACAGCCAGACAGAAGACATGCACAGGACAAAATATGAAAAAAGGGCTTCGAGCTTCCATACCTTCTCCAGGGGTACCACCCTCCGTGAATCTCCATGAGTTCACTAAGCTCTCCAAACTTAGTCTTTTTATTTGCTTACATGTTTATTTTTTATCTTTGAGAGAGGGAGCATGAGAAGGGAAGGGCAGAGAGAGGGAGAGACAGAGGATCTGAAGTGGGCTCTGTGCTGATAGCAGTGAGCCTGGTGCGGGGCTCAAACTCATAAACTGTGAGATTAGAAACCGGAGTCGAAGTTGGACGCTCAACTGACTAAGCCACCCAGATGCTCCTGTCCTTTTGGGTTTTTATGGAAACTTCATTTACATAGGTATGATTGATTAAATCATTGGTTATTGGTGATTGAGTCAATGTCCCTGACCTCAGAGGTCAGGGGAGTGGGATGGAAAGTTGGAGCCTTATAATCACATAGTTGATTCTCTCGGCAAACAGCCCCCCTCCTCTGGTGCAGTCCAAAAGTCACCTCAGTAACATCACAAGAGACAACTGTGTCACTCTCATAACTTAGGAAATTCCAAGGGTTTTAGGAGCTGTGTGCCAGAAATGGAGATGAAGACCAAAAACATATTTCTTATTATAAATCACACTATCAATCTCCTCTTGAAGCCAGGACTCCACCGTATGTTAGCTAACTGGAGAATAAAAAAAAAAATCACACCATCACACAGGCCACGTGAGGCAGCCCTCTGCTCCCCTCACAGAGTCTGGCCTCTCATGCCACTGTTCAGCAGGGTTTCTCTCCTTACCTTTCTCCATCTCTGACGTTCCGTGCAGGTCCACCATCAAGCACGGATGACTTTATCACCCATCCAGACTCTGACTTTCCACACTCAGGTGCCTCTATGTCCCTCAACCCACGTATGCCCTCTTACCTTTGCTCTGGCTCTGACATGCCACACCAGGCCACCGTGGACGCGCTCACCCTCTGACTGGGAAGAACGCTCCCCTCATTATACCGGGGTGCCAACATTCTGAGCTGGGGTGCATGCACATATTCTTGCCCCATTAGGGATATATCTTCTGATTTTCCACGTTCCCTTCACCATCTGGATACCTTTGTCACCCTACGTGGTCTCTAACTGCACACACGAAGTTTCCCCCCTACTTGGATACCCTTCTTTTCTTGTTCACGTTCCAACACCCCTCTCTGGGCCACTGTGACTGCCCTCCACACAGATAAGGGGGCAGAAGAGAAGGGAAGGGAAAGAAGGGAAAGGAATGTGCTATCTCTTCAATTTGCTTATTCGTCCTTCCACGGGGAAATGAATGCATGAGAAAGTTTAAAAGATGCCCATTTGCTCCTTATTTGCAATAGTAACAAAAGACATAGACTGAGAAAAATTTGAAGCTATTAAAAAAAGTCAGACTTGACTTTAAATGTCCTTTTCATTGGAGAATTGAACTTTTATTTCTCTTATAGGTGTTTCGTGTTTTGTTCTGATAGATGACTCCTGAATTAGCCATTTAGAAATAAGGCTGGAATGGATACTTGTTCGTCTATCCCAACTTTCTTGTTTCATAGATGAGGGAATTGAACCTGTCACCAAGTTTCCCAGGTGACATTGTCCAGAAGAGAAAGCATCTTTCAAGATCCTGGCTGGTGTTCCTAGCATTCTTCTCTAAATATTACCATTTAAAATTAGTTAAACTTTAAGGCAAACTTCTGAAAGAAACGATAGTTTATAGCTTTCCACTTTATATTTTAAACCGGAAGTCCTTTTTTCAGTGATGATATGGCTGATACATTGCCATATTTTGGGCCCTAAAACATTATCCGAATAGTACTTCGGTGACTATATTTCATTAGAGTGGAAAATCTAGAAATTAGCCTTACCAACTTGGTAGTTAGTAACTTGTAATTTTCTTAAGACTTTGTCTTAATTGCATGCCTAAATTATGTTAACCGTATTTGGTAAAGTTGCCAAGCAAGTGGATCATTATTTTTTTAATTTATTGTCTTTTGGGGTCGACGGGCAGGTAAAATGTATGTATACAGACATGAATGACTAATACAAAAATTTTATTTAAAAAATCCATAATATAAAATTTGTATTATTATTATTGTAGAGAGAGAGAAAGAGAGAGAATGGGCACCTGTAAGCTGGGGAGGGGCTGAGGGAGACAGAGAAAGAATCTGAAGCAGGCCTCGTGCTCAGCACGGAGCCTGCCTGCCCTGGGGTTTGATCCCGTGACCAGGGATCAAGAGTCGGACACTTAACCAACTGAGCCACTCGGGCACCCCTAAATTTTATATTACTTAAAACCCATTTATATTTGTGGAAAATCCAACATCTTATCAATGTTGCAGTTCAAGCTGGGAATGAACAACTTGGATGTGGGTGAACGATCTAGAGCGTTCTTTAATTTCTAAGAATCACCTTGAGTCATTGAGGTCAAAGGGAAAAATAGGCAGCAAACTACACTTAAGAATCCAATAAAAATTGGAGTGACTCAGTCGGTTAAGCCTCCGACTCTTGATTTTGACTTAGGCCATGATCTTGCGGTTTGTGAGTCTGACCCCCCCACATCAGGCTCCACGCTGAGAGTGAGGATCCTGCTTGGGATTCTCTCTTTCTCCCTCTCTCTCTCTCTCTGCCCCTCCCCACTCTCTCTCTTTCTGAATATAAAAAAAAAAACTATTTTTTTAAAGAATCCAGTAAAAATCTTGAAGAATCCCATCATCTGTGTAATTTAAGGGCTTAACTGTGACAAGAATTTACTTCTGGCCCTTGGGAGAAATATTTGCCTTTTTTGGGCCATTGTCATTTCGTAAATTATTACTAACAAATGTATAGATTTTATATTTGGAAGGGACACACCATCAGGATCATTGTGCTGATCTCCCTCCAAGGCAGGGATCCTTCTACCACTTACCCGTGGGTTTGAAACACCTTCAATCACGGAGCAATCACTACCTCCAAAGCACTTCTGCTTTATAGTCCGAAGAAACCTTCCTCTTGGTAATTTTGCCCTGTTACTGCTGCCTTTTGCTCTCTGTAGCCAGAATACAGTTAAACATCATCCATATGATAGCTCTTCAGTTAGGTCCACCCAAATCCTCATCCTTCTGGAATTTTTTCTGTCTCTACCTTTCGCAGTTACATCTAAGTTTCTCATGGGAGAGGAGATTTTTTTCCCTCTTCCTAACCTCCTTGCTTTTTTTCTGCCTTTTGGGTCTCTTAAAGTCTGTTTTAGGAGCCTGCTCATTCTCCCCATGGGAGGCCAGAACATTTTGAATTCTTCCTATTGTACTTAGCCATGTAGCAGGCAGTCAAGGTTTACTTTATTTCTGGACAATTATATCCACCAGACACAACCTTTGTCCCCAAACACCGCCTTCACTTTGCACAAACTTGTTGACCTCACACCTAAGTCAGCTTTTCTTGAACCCTCATTTGAACAAACAAACATTCATTCTGATCTGCGGATATCCTGTGCGGCGTCAGGAAGGGCCGGCTTGGGCAGTGCGAGCGCAGTTAGCCCGCCACCACGCTGGAGATTTGGTTTCCTTTTTTCCTCGGGAGTTTACGAAGTAAGACAAAAAAGCAATTCCTGCTACCCCCTTGGACAATGCCTGGGGCTCTTGACTCTATTCCAGGAAGTTGGTTTCATCAAGGTAACAAAGAGATCACCGAGACCAGAAAGGAGGCGGGGGACGCCGACAGGGCCGTGGCATTCAGGTAACCCCCCGGGGTGCGGGTGGGGCGCCGGGTCGGACGAGGAATGCGCAACGCGCGCGAGGAGGAAAGGCCAGAGGCCCTGCGCCCCGGCGTGGACGAGCGCGGGAGTTCAGGCTGGGGGAGTGTGTGTGTGTCACCACGTGCTAGAGAGGAGGGGACAGAGCCCGCCTCTTATCTGTAAAGGGCGCAGGGCCGATCTCGGAGTTTCAGAGTTGCCTAGCCAGAGATAGTGTGGAGAGAGAGAAAGAGAGAGAGAAAGAGACCGAGACTCACGTGGACACACACAGAGACGCAGATACAGAATCAGGCAGACAGGCGAGGTGAGAGGTTAGCAGGCTAGTTTGCCAAGCCCAGAGAAGAGATCTGGGAGAGGGAGGGTCCCGTTTAGACGCAAAGCCCAGGACTTCTAAGGGGCTGTATTTCCTGCAGCTCCTTGGGGACTGCCCGTCTCACCCCCGCTAAGTTCGCTTTGCGGGAATTTAGCAGCAAGGCAGGAAGAGGAGGTGGGGTTCTCCAGTGAGAGTGGTTTTAGTTCTTCCTGAGAAATTGCTGGGTTTGGGGCTTTATGTCCGGGAGGAGCGTGTCACCACACTATGCAAATCCTGGGACGTTTGCAAACCCGGCTCCGGGGCAGTTGGCCCCATGCCCGGCCGGGCGTTCGAGGGCTCGGGCAACGCAGTGCTCCCGGAGCTGGCCGGTGGTGGCCCGCTGGCCTTTATCTCTGTCCCCCTTTGTCCTCTTTATCTTAGGCTCTCCAGGAGGCCCGGGGGCCCGCTGTGCCTATCGCTCCCCGCCTCCCCCCGGCTGCACCGCCACTTCAATGCCCCGCGGGTCGCGGGCTGCTGCTCTTCCGAAGGCGGCGGAGGGCCAGGGGCGGCCGCGTCACGGCTGACTCGGACCCGCGCCGACTACTGATCCGCGCGCGGGCTCCTGGGCACCCGCGCAGGTGCGCCCAGAGCGTCCCCGTGCGCTCCGGCCCGTTTCAGGCCCTCGGAAGGCAGCCCCGGCCGGGATGGCCCCGGGCCGGGCGGTGGCCGGGCTCCTGCTGCTGGCGGCCGCGGGCATCGGAGGGACGGCCGCGGGTCCCGGGCTCGCCTTCAGCGAGGATGTACTGAGCTTGTTCGGCGCGAACCGGAGCCTGTCGGCGGCGCAGCTCGCGCGCCTGCTGGAGCAGCTGGGAGCCGCCTCCGCGGAGGGTGTCGCGGAGCCCGGGCAGCTGCACTTCAATCAGGTACGGCGGGGGCCCCGCGGCCCTTCCAGGGTCCGCGGACGCCCGTGGACTTCCATTTGTATAGGAACGCTACTTATTTGGGAAAAGGGAGGGAGGGAGAATTTCGTGGCATTTTTCAAGTGGGCGGCACTTAATTTTCACCCCACTGGGCTGCTTTAACCGGGGTTCAAGGGCTGGTGGTGTGGAGGGAGCCAGAAATTGGTTTTACGCCTGATGAGCTGTGAGGTCAGACGCTTGTGGTTTTAAAATTTTATAGAAAAGTTTATGAAGTAGTTGAGGGCGGGAAACACCTTTATGAGATGCGTTTTAGATTGGAACGGCGTACTTGTATCTTCCCAGCAAAGATAGTAGCTCGCCTGGCACCCTCATTAACAGTTTCTTGGTGGATAAGAACTGCTGACGAGATATAATGTAGTTGTCTTTCCTGTGTAGGTTTCATGAGGCATACGGAGCTGAAGGGTCTATTGTACAGAGAAAGGGAAACCAATGAGGAATTGACCAAGATCACATGTCCAGTTGGTGCCGGAATTGGGTTCAGAGTCTTAGTTTTTAGTCATTTGTCAAGTCAACTGTTTGATTCTAATCTTCATTCAAAATAAAAAGTATATTTGCCAGTACATATACACAGTATTAGCTAGGCATTTGGTAATGTCTTGGATTTAAGGACAGCTGTGAGCTACCTAGGAGAATTTTAAGATCCTAGCTATTAGTAAATTTCAAAAAGAATGCGGTTGTAGATTCCTAGTTGCTTCCATGATAAATATTCTGTGATTATTTCTTAAAACCGTGGGGAAGGCAAAGTGTGCTGTTAGCATCCTCTCCAGAACTCCTTCCCACTTCTAAAAATTCAGTTAACTCAGTGCCCCGATTTCCCCCCTTCTGCCAGTATTTTACATAGTGTTTGTCACTTGTGGGCAATGGTAGTTCGTGTTACAAAAAGGTTTTGTGTTCTGAGATGTTTGGGACATACTGCATACTATGTATTCTCCACCCTTGGGAATTTAGCATTTTCCAAAGCATCTAAACTCAGATGTCAGATAGAGAAACTTTAATCAAGTAAAATCCTTGCTAATAACATTATAGATAGGTTGGCGTTCTTTTTTATTAGAAATATCTTAGCTCAGGGGCGCCTGGATGGCTCAGTTGGTTAAGTGGCCAACTTTGGCTCAGGTCATGATCTCACGGTCTGTGAGTTCGAGCCCTGCGTCAGGCTCTGTGCTGATGGCTCAGAGCCTGGAGCCTGCTTCAGATTCTGTGTCTCCCTCTCTCTCTGCCCTTCCCCTGCTCATACTCTGTCTCTATGTCTCTCAAAAATAAATAAACGTTAAAAAAAAAGAAATATCTTAGCTCAATTAAAACAGACAATACTCAAGAAGTAGAACTTTCTGATGCCATGGGGTATCAAAGGGTGACCTGCCTTTGATCTGGAAGGGTTTTATGGTCCGTTTACGTATGTTCTTTTGTAAGCTATATATAGTTCCATTTCTGGCATGACATTATACTTGGTTTAATGTCTGAGAACTTAACATGTTGGAAAACTGAAATGCCCCCCTAGTATATAGACATTTCAGAAAATCAAGCAAACACCTTCCTAAGTATTTTTTGTCTAGTAGCAGTCTCTTCTTTCCAATTAAGGGGAAACAGCTGACTAAAGTATTTCCAGGTAGGAGTAGGAGCGGTTGTATACTTGGAAAGAAGCTTGGAGATTTCACTTGTAGCTGCATATCTGTGGCCCACACGTTGTTTTGACTTAAATTATCTCCTTATCGTGTAGTGTCTGGAGGTGTTGATAATTACAAAGTGACCAAAGACCCCTGGGCCACCTGTTGGCAAAGATGCTGGAAAATATGCTAAATTATTTAGGAAATCAGTTAACTTTATTAGCAGTATGATCCCCAGTTTATGAGTAAGTCGGATGCCTCAATAAGTGAATTATATGTACATCGACACCTTGTTTCTTGTTCCTGTTTGCATATTTCACTACCTTCATTATGGCCTTCGTGGGCATCAAAAAGAGACACGAAGAAGCCCATAATTATTTTGGAAACAAAGGGAAGCTGAGGAAAGTTTATCATGTAATCAGGCCTAACACACATCAACTTGATGTTCTAAAAAGTTCTAAAGAAAACAATTGTCATCCGTTAAGTAGTGACAAATGAAATGCCATTCCTGAGAACCTATTAATTTGCTGGCATTCATATCCATTCCAACAGGACACCATCCAATTTGGAACAAAATTGAGAGCCATTAATATCTCTATCTTAAAGAATGCATCTTTAATTTCCTCACCTACAATGAAGTAGAATAAATAATATATGGGCCTGTTGTAAGAAGCTTGAATTTCTGACTTTGAAAAAGGCTGAGAAAATAGAATTTATTTTGATGAGCCACGGATTTATTCAGTCTTCTGAGATTTGTATACAAATGACATTGCTCTTTCGGATGGAGGCTGTGATGTTTCTTAGGTCGGCTTTTCTCAAGTAATAGACTGGTGTACCCTCGAAGTTTGTTAGACAGTTTTGGAAAGTTTTCAATTATTTTTTTTTCAGCATCCCTAAGTACTATTAAATTAAGGTGTTGCTTTGAGAGACCAAAGTGATCTGAGTTAAAACCGGAGACAATAGAATAATTGAGTGTCTTCTCCTGCTCCTTATGGTTACTGAGGGTACAAAGAGCAGGTAAACGAGGCAATCCGAACAATGAGAGCAGGGAGCTCTTTGACATTCGTGAGTCTCTGGGGCCCCACGACTGGGTGTAAGTCTGATCTCTCTCGGGGAGTTCCTGCAATGAACAGGGGCACCCCAAGGGGCTCCTGGGTGGCTCAGCTGGTTAAGTGTCTGACTCTTGATTTCGGCTCAGGTCATGATCTCATGGTTGGTGAGATCCAGCCCCAAGTCTGGCTCCGTGCAGGGTGTGCAGGCCTGCTTCGGATTCTCTCTCTCATTCTCTCTCTCTCTCTCTTCCCCTCTCCTTCTTCCTTTTACCCTCCCCCACTCTCTCTCAATTCTTTTTCAAAAAAAAAATATACAAAAACTAACCCTTCCCCCTTCAAAAAAGAAAAAAACAAACCAACCACAGGAGCACCCCAACCGAACGAATTTCCTGGGTGATTTGATTGAGGGGGATTTAAGAATGGCTTTAGTGAACCTTTTGTTTGTTTCAGTGTTCCGCTCTCATTCTCCAAATGTTATTTTCTTTTAAAGTTCCCTTCAAAAAACCTCACCTCCTAGTTCTTAGGTGTAGATACTGGTTAAACAGCTTGATAAAAAGGAAGACTCTCAGCCTCCAAATGATAACACTAAGCTTCAGGAAATGCCTCTTTTCAGATGAATCAGTCACCCAGGGAGGGATAGTAGGGGTGTTGGAGACGGGGAAGTGGGTGTGGGACTTTGGTTTGTGAGGCGAACTTGGTTTCATTCATCACTCAACCTTATGCTTTTACTTCTCTCTCCTAACTTTTCTTTTCTCATAGAAAACTCCCACTTTTATTTTTCTTTTCATATTCCTATACCTGGTTGCCTGAACCTGGTTTTATTTTTGTATTTAAAACAATTATTTTTTAGTGTTTTATTTATTTTTGAGGAAGAGAGAGAGGCAGAGTGTGAGCAGGAGAGGGGCAAAGAGAGGGAGACACAGAATCTGAGGCAGGCTCCAGGCTCTGAGCTGTCAGCACAAAATCTGATCCGGGGCTTGAGCTCAGGAACCACGAGATCATGACTGGAGCTGGAGTCGGATGCGTTAACAGTCTGAGCCACCCAAAAGCCCCTTGTTTTTGTATTTTAGATGTTTATTTATTTATTTTGAGAGGCATTGTGCTCGAGCACGCAAGTAGGGGAGGGGCTGAGAGCAAAGGAGAGAGAATCCCAAGCAGGCTCCATTCTTAGTGGGGGCTAGATCCTGCAAACTGCGAGATCATGACCTGAACTGAAATCAAGACTTGGAAGCTTAACTGACTGTGAACCACCCAGGTGCCCCCTGAACCTTGTTTTTAAACCTCTTCCAATTCATATTCAATCTTCCTAATGCAACACTGGGAGTATGCTTCTCTCTTTTCAAAACTCGGCCATGAGCTGTCTCTTGACTGGTAAAGTTTAAATCCTGAGCCTGGCATTCAAGGCCCTGTCCCTCTAGGTTGACCCTGACATGTCATCCTTCCTCTTCAGACCTGGCACTCGCTTAACTAAAGTATTCACGCTTCTGGAAATTCACCTGAAACTTTTGCACAGCCGCTTCCCAGCTAATTAACTTCCTTGTACCTTCCTGTTTCCAACTAAAAAGCCCTTCTTTTCCTTGAATTACCCTATCAAAATGGTACATTCTTAAAAGCCCAGCTGAACTCCTCCATAAAACCTTTCTGGGGCATCTCAACCAGCACTGATTCACCGATTTCTCTCTATTCACTGAAATAGTTTTTGTTATGCTAATTGCATTGAACTCTTCATGCGTTTAACAGATATTTTGAATGAGTACTATACTGTAATTAGAGTGGTCATCTTTTTTTTTAATTTTCTTTTAACGTTTATTTTTATTTTTGAGAGATACAGAGACAGAGCATGAGCAGGGGAAGGGCAGAGAGTGACAGAGATACAGAATCTGGAGCAGGCTCCAGGCTCTGAGCCATCAGCACAGAGCCCGACACGGGGCTCGAACTCAGACCGTGAGATCATGACCTGAGCCAAAGTCGGCCGCTTAACCAACTGAGCCACCCAGGAGCCCCTAGAGTGGTCATTTTTAAAGCAGAAATCTAATCATATCGCTCATCTTACTAAAGCAATTAAAGTCCTTCAGGATAAACTTCAAACACTTTAATGTGGTTTAAGCCCTTTTACTGTCTAGTCCCTGTATATTTCTCAAGCCTTGTCCTTTGCTGCCATTCTCATCTTTAATGGGTTGCCCTTAGTTCCCCGTTCTCCCTGTGTATCTGTGATGCTTCAGGTATCAGTTTAGACATTACTTCTTCTGAGAAGCCTTTCTTGATTTGCTCAAGCATTTAGTAGGAACCTTTCTATGTGATCCCATGTTAATTGGTGCCTATGTGATCATAATATATTACATGTTGCAATCATATTATAATATGTAAATAATCTCATGCGTCGCAATACACACAGGATTGTGAACAAATTGAGGGAAATGACCTGACTCCTCTCTAGGGGCTAGTGTAGTGCCCGGTACATAACACATATTTATTGTATATTTTTTGAATGAATGAGTGAAGATTGTTTAATATAGGTAAAAGAGTTCGGGCTTTCCCATGACATTACAGCTTATTGAGGGAGGCATGATGTATTAATACATAACTACAATGCATCATAGCATGATATGTTTAATTAAAGAATTGCAAACGAAAGTTGGACAGGATCCGCCTTGTGTTTTCAGAAGATTCTCCTCATGAGAGTGTGGAATGTGTTGGGTCAGGTCAAGACAGAATGGGGGAGGAGACTGTTGGTTCGCGGGAGCTATAATGACTGTGAGAGCCTGGAGACAGGTGGGAGGTGGCATAAAGGCCCTACCGCTTGCAGAAGAGCAAGCAAAATAGCGCCCCCCAAGTAAATGTCTTCTACTTCAGCCTTTTGCCTGTCGTGTCATTTAACTATTGTTAAATCTTTCCCTTCACTAGTTTCTGGCCTAATGATGCCAGAGGGAGGAGTAGTGAGGCAACTGTAGGCTTTTTACTTCAGTGGATGGCCACGCTAGTGGTGTGTAACAAACAGAAGTGGTGTGTGTGTATGTGTTTGTGTTCATTACACAGGTATTGTATGCATAGTTTCTTGTTCTCTATTGTACTTCTTCCTGGGGTGGGGGTAATGGTAGGTTAGATGAGGGAGGTTGTGGGAACCAGTGACACGGACGGAGGAGAGAAAGAGCATCTGTTCTTTTGGCCTTTGTGTTCTGAGAAATGGCTGGGGTAGATCTTCTAGGAATGCCTTCCAGCCTGCTTGTTCAGGTGAGAAATGAAGTGGGGAGGACGAGGGCAAGGTTGCGTTTAAGTTTCTGGTTGCTTTTGCTTTAACACAATGTACCTATTCTGATGGATTACATCACTCTCATTAGGTTGACAGTGTCCAGTTAAATCATTGTTTCCGAGAGGTTTTGGGGAAACGAGGGACGCTCGTAATTCATTTGATTGTGATGTCAAGAACTTAGTTTGCCTCTATGCCAGGTATGACTGGGATCCGTCAGGAAAAATGCCCTTCATTCTTTTCATACTTAACTACCCTAAGAGTCACATGAACCCTTTTGTGCGCAACATAAATAATCGCGCCTAGGAATTTACTGGTCTTGTACTGTGTGCCATAGCTCTTAACCAGTTTATTTGTATTATCACATTTCATACTCACGACAACCCTATGATAATGACACCATTATTATCTTCATTTTCCACATGAGAAAAGTGTGGTATAGAAAGATTAAGTAACTCACCCAGTGTCATATAAGTGATAGAATCTCAGGCAATCCTCAGCACCGTGCAGTAGTGGATTTTTTGAATTATAGTCTTGAAAATCACACTCTCTCTATCCTGGGCAACTATTACCAAATATTTTATTTTATTTATTTTATTTTTTATTAAAAACATTTTTTTTTAACATTTATTCATTTTTGGGAAACAGACAGAGACAGAGTGCGAGCAGGGGAGGGGCAGAGAGAGAGGGAGACACAGAATCCGAAGCAGGCTCCAGGCTCTGGGCTGTCAGCACAGAGCCCCATGTGGGGCTCGAACTCACAGACCATGAGATCATGACCTGAGCTGAAGTCGGACACTAAACAAACTGAGCCACCCAGGCGCCCCTATTACCTCACGTTTTAAACTGAGTAGAAGTTACTCATGATTGATCACTTATCAGCTTATCCATTGCTTAGTCACCGGAAGGGAACTGTGCCAAGACTGTAGAAACTACAGTGATGATAATGGGTTCTTTTCCTCAGAGAGCTTATAATCTAAATAAGAAATAAGATGTGAAAGGTATGCAAGGCAAACCGAGTAGTTAAGTAATCACTAAGGCAGATATGGTGAGAGATATCTCTAGGCTGTCTGTGATTGACTGTCATATAAACACTGGTGATGGCATGTGGTACTCGTTTATTTTTCTTATTTTTAATTTTTGAGAGAGAGAGGAGAAAGAGAAAGAGAGACTGGGAGAGCATGGGCGGGGGAGGGGCAGAGAGAGGTGAGAGGGAGTCCTAAGCAGGCTCCGTGCCCCGTGTGGAGCCTGATGCAGGGCTCAATCCCACTATGTGAGATCAGGACCTAAACTGAAATCAAGAGTTGGGTGCTTAACCGACTGAGCCACCCAGGGGCCCCAGCATGTGCTGCTGGTTTAAAAGGGTGAAGGATCACTTTGGGAAATGTTTCAGGGAGGAGTCACAAATCAGGCAACTCTCCTTTTGGATAATTTTGCATATCTGGTTCAGTTTTTAAAATATTTGTTGATCGAACACCTGCTTGTATCAAATGTGTCTGTACTATCAATCCCAGGATAGACTTTCCTGTGGGCGATGTGAATTCTCTTACGGAATGAAATTTTCCTTGATTCTTTCTTATATGATGAATTTTTCTTCCTAATTCTGAGTTTTCAGTCTTCCCTCTGAAAGGCATATTAATCAACTTGCGTTTCCCTGTAGGGATAGACTTTGGGTAGGAGGGAAGCACCTATGCCTCGTGTTAAAACTTTCAGGACTGTTCTCACTTTTACACTAGAAGAATTCTGGCAATGAATGCACTCTCGCTTCTGGCAGTTGAGGGTAGATCCTCCTTTACGTGCCTGTGAAGCAACTGCCTTGCTGGCTGCCCAGAGCTGCAGAAAGTGGTTTGTGCCAAGGTGCTAGGAAGGAGTTGAAGCAATGAGGGAAGAGTAGGTGAGCAGAATGATTAACTCTGATTCTTAGCAGGAGAGGGCAGAGGTAAACTTTTTTCCGTACTGGGGATAGATCTTTATTCCTGGCTAAAGATGTTCACAGTAGAGTAGCTGGGTGCGGAGATATGCAGTTTTTATGCTTCCCAGGAATCATGCCATATTCCCGTTTCCTGACCATACCCACCTTGGGATATGCTGAAGTGCAGGGACTTCCTTTCCCTGTCATAAAACCCCCCGGGCCGGGGCGCCTGGGTGGCTCAGTCAGTTAAACGTCTGACTTAGGCTCAGGTCATGATCTCCCGGTTCATGGGTTCAAGCCTCACGTTGGGCTCTGTGCTAACAGCTCAGAGCCTGGAGCCTGCTTCAGATTCTGTGTCTCCCTCTCTCTCTGCCCTTCCTCTGCTTGCACTCTGCCTCTCTCTCTCTCTCTCTCTCTCTCTCTCTCTCAGAAATAAACATAAAAAAATTAAAAACCCATTACTTTTCAGCTATGACTGCAGTTTAAGGGTTTTAAATTTAAAGTACATTAAATTTCATGTACATTTGAATCTTCTATGTTATCCATTTCTTTGGGTGGTAGTAGAGGTTGGGGGAGAAAAATAGGAATATAAATAGGAATGGAAAATAAGGCCTGATGTTGAGACGGATTGATATTCCTCAGGAAAAAGAGAAGCAACCGCGTATAAAGGCAGCTTCACGAGGTTGGGAATAAGAGTTTGTAAGTTACTTACGTTCAGAGTGGCATTTCCTCAAGGGACTATCCATATTGCTAAGCGCAAGCAGTTAATATTAGGGTCATTTACAATGCAGTTTATTTAAAAAAAGAATGTTACTCAACTGTAGACTACCTAAGAAACTAGTTTTCAGAAAGTTTTCCCAGTCCCAACTCTAGATAACAGTAGGTTCCTGCTTGTAATTGAAACTAATTAATTTATTCTCAAACTATTCCCAGTTGTCTGTTTCTGGGGCCAAACGAATTTACCGAGTCTTGAGATTTATTTTATAAAGAAATGAAACTATCATTGAATTACCTTTGTGATGGAGGGATTTGGGAGCATGGAAAACTTCCAGAACGGAGCCTTGTTTCAGTTGGTTTCCGTCTCCTTCCAAAGATCCTCTGTTGTTTTTCTTGGCCCGGAGTTTAAGGAGAATAAAAACAAGAATCTGTGAATCTAGATCAAAGGTGCTAACCTGAAAAGTAGTAGTAAGCCTTCCAAGTCCAAATATCTAATACCTTGACTTTTTTATAACTCACTAAATGGCCAGAGAACAAAAATAAGTGTGCATTGATAAGACCTCTAAGGCTTTTGTTCTATGAACCTAGCTCAAAAGTAATCCAGAGTTGTCATCGATTTATTTGGTGAGCTTCTTAGATCTCTAACTATAGTAGAGAATACAACATAATGGTTAACAATTTGGCCTCTGGAATCAAACAGACCTGGGCTGAAATTCTAGTTTGTCACTTATTACCTGGGGAATCACAGGCAAGTAAGTCCTTAACCTCCTTAATCCTTAGTTTTTCCATCTGTGAACTGAAAAAAAAAAAAATGAACCTTCCTCATAGGATGGTTATTTGAACTAAGATATAGTAACAATGATAACATTTACTGATCAATCGCTAGATTTCAGGCACTTCTGTCTTCAGTGCACTGTATGTAGTAAATCAAATAAAATTTTTCCCATTACCTATTTTACTTCAATAAGAAATAACAAATAAGGAAATACATGTAAAACACTTAGCATCATGCCTGGCCGAAACATATGCTCAATGCATAGTTATTATAATACTGTGTTACTTGATATAGCTGTACTGTTTTAACAAAATTGTCTTTCACTGGAGGCCTGAGCACCCCAGGGTCAGTCGACTTACAGAGGAAAGTGCTGCTATAAAAAGACAGGAATGAAATGAAAAGTTCAGAGAGAAATATGTCAGTCCTAAAAGCTCAGTGAGAAAGATGTCAGCCCAGTGACTTTGGTTTCAGTGAAAGTTTCCATGACAGCTCTTTCCTGGAGAAAGTCTTTTACTGTTTGTCTCTGCTTCGCTTTTATCCAACACTAGTGGTAAATTCCTAAAAATGTCAGCCTTCGGTGTATAGGCTAATGAAATCATATCGAGTATTTCAGTATGCATCGGAGTTATATTTCCTCTCCTCCAGAGTACTTCTGAGGCTGCATTTAAGAGTTGGCTGTGTTTTATTATTTTTATCCAACATTTACATCACTACTGAAATGTGAATGGTTGGGAGGCCCTAGTGTATTTCTAGAAATTGATCTAATTGTGGTTTTAAGTGTAGATTTACTTCAGGATCTCTGCACGGGTTTTATAAGCCGACAGAATCCAGGGTCCTTCACGTCTAGCGGGCCTTGTTAGTTGCAAAGCAGGTAAGAGAACAGGGGCTACTTTGGTCTCCCTGGGATAAGTCTGACACGAAAATTAGCTCAAACTTCATATGAAAGGGAATGGTGAAATCAGGAGGCTGATTCTGACTTGGGTCACAGGTCTGGCTTTATGCGAATATTGAGCACACGTGCTAGAAAACACACAGCGTCTTTTGTTAAGCAATGCATGCTATTGATGATACCAGGTAATTGAGTTTGTATATCAAATCATGATGCTCTACAGTTTTCTTTAGGCGCAGGGATCTCAGAATTTAAGGATAGTCTTTGCTTACTTTAGAGATAGTCTTTGCTTTATACCTTTATAAGAAAAGCACATTGGCTCTATTCTTAATCTTGGGATGAAGGTCAGTTAAGGAAATGTTCTGGGTAGGACCTCCACTCTAGGAGAGGAAGTAGGTTCTGTCCTAATAGGAATGAGGCTAACATTTATGGAGCACTTATCATGTGCTGGACATTGTACTCGGTATTTCCTTATACGTCATCCCATTAACTCTCCTAATCGCACAGGATAAGAGTTCTAGGTATTCCCACGAGGAAAGCCAGTTTTGGCAAGGTTAAATACATCACTCAGAGTCAAAGCTCAGAAGTGGCAGAGTGAGGATTCTATTCCAGAGTGACTGGACTTCACAACCTATGCTTTTTCCACTTTTGTTCCTCACACTGAAGAATATCATCCCACGGAGGTCTGGTTGATTTTCCAAAAAGCCAAGTGTCCCCTACTGTCATCCATGTGCCTGGATGTCAAGGTCGAATTGATGCGAGCTTCTTGAAGCCACTGGGAACTGTACAATCATTTGAAGCAGGAAGGTGTTCTCTGCTGATAATACTCTTGTTCAGGAAAAGAAGAAAAAAGTTATTATTTTTCCCTGCTGAAATCGTCTCTGCAACAGTCAGGGCTAGCTCTAAAACCTGATGTTAAGTCCTTCCCAGCTATTTTTCAACCTTCCAATGCTATTTCCTGATTATTGGCATTTGATGCTCAAAACTGTTGTGGGAAAATTAAGATATCCCAGTCTCCCCAGAAACTGAGACACAGGTAAGTCAGTTGGCAAAAGTCAGCAAATGTTCACATTTGTCTTGGAGAACAGACACTCCAAGTCCGAATGCCCATTTCTTCTCCACTGTGCTGGTTTTGGGCAGATGCTGTGTTACTGGGGCCCCTGTGCTGTGAATTCCCTGAGTATCTCATGGTGTTTGTGCACCGCTTTCTGTGTATAACTGGCCGGTGGAAAGACTGAACTCCCATTCCATTTCCTCACCTTCCAGTCACTCCACAGCACACTGTGGGCCCTGTCCCCAGTGCTTTCATGGAATTACTCTGCAGAACCTCATACCGAACCTTCTTATTGCTCGATACAACGGGTGCTCGCCAGGCCTTCCCTCTGTTAGTGTTGGTGTTGAGCACATCCTAGGTGAAACACACCCTTTCCTTGCCTGTGACTATGTGTGCCCTGATTTTCTTACCTCTCTGTCAGCTTCTTTTCAATTTCAGTGTCCTTTGCTCGTCCTTTAAATATTACTGTTCCTCAGGGTTCTGCCGCAAGCCCTCTTCCTTTTGATCTTACACACTCCCTCTACATAACGTCCGTCTGTCCGCTGACTGAAGTTGTCATCTGTCCGTAGATGTTCCCTAAGGAGGTTGGCTGGGTCGAGATTTCTCTCTTGAGGTTAAGCCTGGCACATCCTGTTGCCGATTGACGTGCAACTCTCTCCCCTCCCCAACTCAGCAGGTCTAAACCTATGCCGGATGGAGCTCATCCGCTCTATCCTCTCTGCATCACAGCCTCCTGGTAATCCCCTTCTGCCAATCTCAGTGACCAGCGTCACTGCTTGGTTGGTTGACTGAGCTGAAAAACGAGATGTTATTCTCGAAACCCCTCTCCCCTTATCACAAATGCACTTAAGTCCTGTCACAGTAAGGTCAACATAGTTCTGACTTACTCTTCCTAAACTCCAGGGTCCTCTTTAGTCTGATGGGGATAATTTTACCTACTTTATGGGATGGTTGTGGAGATGAAACGAGTTATTGTATCTAGCCTTTCTGTCATGTGCCTGGCATGCTATCAGGGGCTCAATAAATGTCCGCCATGTTTCTCTTGCTGTCACTACATCCAGTCTTGCGCCGTGTCCCTTCCTATGCCCCATATTCCTACCAGACTCAATCTCTAATATGCAAATTTGGTCACTGCACCATCTCAAATGGCTTCTCATTACTGTTAGAATACAATCTAAACTTCTTGCCTGATATTCAAGGCCCTGCGGTGTATATTCCTACCCCTGTATTTCTCTAACCTTATTTCTCCTTTTTCCTTCACATCTCAACCTAAATAGTTATTTTCCCCTGGAAGCCTCTGGCAATCCCAATACTTCTGGGTGGATTAATGATCTTTTTGTCACATTAATGGGACCTACCCTAACACTTACCAGGTCATACTATAGTTATTTATGATTCTGTCTAAGCCCTGCAATAGTCTATAAGACCTCTGAGTTTAGGGATTGGGTTCATTTCAATCACTTTCTCTCTTTCTGTAACTAGCATAGTATCTGTCATTTAGTAGGTATTCAGAAAATATTTGTTGAATGAATGAATAACTTTAACCTTTTAACACCAAATTATTTATAATAACATACTAAAACAACTTTTAAAAATTTTTTTAACATTTATTTATTTTCGAGAGACATAGAGACAGAGCATGAGCAGAGGAAGGGCAAAGAGAGAGAGGGAGACACAGAATCCGAAGCAGGCTCCAGGCTCTGAGCTGTCAACACAGAGCCCAATGCGGGGCTCGAACTCACAGACTGTGAGATCATGACCTGAGCTGAAGTCGGCCGCTCAACCGACTAAGCCACCCAGGCGCCCCTAAAACAACTTTTTAAATCAACGTAAATGTCTCATTTGATTCAAGGTAAACCAGCAATTCCTTTATTTGGTGCAGAAAAAATTTTTAAACAGTATAAAAAAATAGTATGTTAAAATGTAGCATCAGAGAAGGAAATAATAAAGCTTTTATTTATTCTAATTTCTGAATTTTATCAAAAAAATTTTTTTTCTCATTTAGACTCGGATTTTCTCCATAGCTTATGGTTATATTTCCTAGGGCAAGTTGGAAAAGTTGGTGTTAGTATAGCTTATTTGTAGTATCAGGGCCACGCCGAGCTGATCCTGGGAAAGTTTCATAGCATAGCAGAGAAACTTGTGATTGGAAAATTTGGCTCTTCAGAGGTGAATGACTGGTAAGTGACTTTCAGGTTACTGAGTTGTATTTCTCTGAATTATACTCAGATACTATATGCTAGTAGTTTCTAATGTTTTACATCCATCCTTCCTTTCCTTAATCTGTCAAATATGTGATTGTTATAAATTGAGTGTCTTACATGGTCCAACACCTTATTAGGGGTTGAAGAAGATATAAAGGGAATACATCTATCCTTTCTAGATCTTCATGTGATCTTACGAAAGCGATATCTGTTTTCATGAACAGATGATAATACAAAGAAGCACACAGTAAGTGCTAACCAAAAAATACCAGGGCGTAGGAGTCTGGTGAGCATAGCAGTATTGATCAGAGGAGGTGGGGGCCAAATGTTAGGACAGATAGGAGTTGGATACTTTGAGAGGAAATGTATCAGAATTTTAGATAAGGGTCATGATATATGCAAAGTCACAATGCAAGACTTATTAGAACTTTTTATTTAGAATAAAGAGTATGGGATGGCTGGGTGGCTCAATTGCTTAAGCGTCTGCCTCCATCCCAGGTCTTGATCTCACGGTTCGTGGGTTCAAGCCCTGCATTGGGCTATCTGCTGTCAGCACAGAGCCCGTTGGGATCCTCTTTCGCTCTCTTTCCCTGCCCCTCCCCTGCTCACGTGCTCTCTCTCTCTCTCAAAAAATAAATAAAAACATTAAAAATAATAATGAACATAAAATAAAAAAATTAGAATAGAAAGTTCAAGTATGGTTTTGGAGTATGGTAAAGGCAGTAGGAAAATTGGAGACAGATCATTGAAGTTCTTCGGTGTTAAGAGTTTAGACTCTTGGCAGAAGGAATGGTTTTTATTTTTGTGAGGGGAGCCTGTTTGAGTAGAAGAGTGACAATGGCAGCGTTTCAATAGAAACAATATTATGGGGACGTAAGATAAATAGGGTGAGAGGTATATTAGGTAAGATCAGTCAGAAGCTCCCAGCTTGTCAATTAAGTGGTATCTGGGGGCTAAGTCTGTATTCCATTGTACTCTTCATAATTATTGAGAACACCAAAGACCTTCAGTAAATGTGGTTTATATCTATTAATATATATATATCGTTATAGAAATTAATGTTGAGAAGAATTTTAAATGTTTAATATATTAAAAATAACATTAGGGGCACCTGGGTGGCTCAGTCGGTTGGGCGTCCGACTTCGGCTCAGGTCATGATTTCGTGGTCCGTGAGTTCGAGCCCCACGTCGGGTTCTGTGCTGACAGCTCAGAGCCTGGAGCCTCCTTCAGATTCTGTGTCTCCCTCTCTCTCTGCCCCTCCCCCACTCATGCTCTGTCTCTCTCTGTCTCAAAAATAAATAAACATTAAAAAAATAAAAAAAACATTAATAAGCCCATACCACATTAACATTTTTTAAAAAATAATTTATTGTCAAATTGGTTTCCATACAACACCCAGTGCTCATCCCAACAAGTGCCCTCCTCTCTGCCTGTCACCACTCTCCCCCCTCCCACACCCCCCTCACCCTCAGTTTGTTCTTTGTCTTTAAGAGTCTCTTATCCACATTAGCATTTTTTAATGAAGACATAATTGTATTTTCCATGACAAAAAAATTAGTGAGAAGAATGGCATGGTTTTACATTTTTGTAAATCTGTTTAACATGTGGGTTAGTAGAAGACAGGTGTATTCTCATACGTGCTTCTGTATTCAATCTGTTGTGACATATGTCACGCAGCTTCTGCAATATCCATTGTTCACTCATAAAAGATTGAAAATGAGGTCTTGGTATTATTATAACAATAAGTTTTACCTTACACGTTCTCTGGAAGGGTTTTGGTCATCTGTAGGGGGGTGTCTGGATCACACTTTGAGAACTACTGTCCTAAAGGAATTTTCATAATGTTGGGGCTGTGGTGGATAAGGTCATTCCTTGTATGCAGAGGTGAGATGACTTTGAAGGATGAGCTCACCCCTTGTGACATTTGCCCTAGTCCTGACTGGAGAACAGTCATATCTTGTACACCTTATCCCTGGAGGGGCTGAGTGGGAGGCCCCTGGTGAGCAGCAAGGCCCAAAGACCTTTTGATCCTGGCAGCAAATGGGAGAAGTCTGTCCTCACACGTGATGAAAGGTAGGGGGGTTCTTGCCATCTGGAGGCTGGTCAGGGTCAGAAAGTCAAGAATCCAGATTGAGTATCTGTGTTCTGATACCATGCCTGGCTTTTAGGGTGAAATGTGGATGGGACAGGGCTGAGACATGTGTCAATAGCTATGGTAAAATCAGAAAAGTCTTTAAACCTCTTTTAAAAAGTGTGTAACAGCTTTTAAAATTTCCTTTTCTCTAATAAAGTGAAAAAAAAAAAAAAAGAAATCCAGCTTGTCTTAATTGTGTTTGGAGGAACCTAGAAAAAGAGATTGAAGAAACTCCCCATGATTTAACTTTATTTTTCCAATTTAAACAGGAATACACGTACATTGTCTAAAACTTTGGCAAATATAGAGAAGCAGAGAGGAAAAAATTAAAATCCCCCATAATTTCGTCACCCAGAGAGAAACACTGTTAATATTTTGAAGCATACATTTCCAGACTGTATTTAATCTTAAAAATTATAGGTTATAAATAGCATTTATAACCATTTAGAAATAAGTGCTATTACTTTTGGGGCAAGATGTCATCTGATACATATTTTTTCATAATAATCTTATTTCCCTGAACAATGTATCATAAAACAAGGTTTTTTCTTTAAATAATATATCTAGGAAAGGCTCTTTTTGTCTCTTCTTAAGGAATAGTTTTGAGAGTGAATGTGAACATGTGTGCACACGTGTGTGTGTGCGCGCGTGCGCGTGTGTGTGTGCACGCGCATTCTGGGTGGAAATGCATCAGCACTCTAATGGCCTCAGTAAGAAGCGTAAGAAAAGTTGAGGGAAACATGGAAAAATGAATTGGGAAAACAGAGCTGGAATCGTTTGATTAGCTACCTCTTAAACCTAGAGATCACGTGTCTAGAATGTTCTTTGAATAAACTTTAGAAAAAAGTCCCTTTTTAAAAAATTTTTTTTAATGTTTATTTATTTTTGAGAGACATAGAGGCACAGCGTGAACAGGGGAAGGGCAGAGAGAGAGGGAGACACAGAATCGGAAGCAGGCTCCAAGGCTCTGAGCCATCAGCACAGAGCCCAACGTGGGACTCGAACTCAGAGACCACGAGATCATGATCTGAACTGAAGTCGGCCGCCCACCGACTGAGCCACACAGGCGCCCCAAAAAAGTCCCTTTTAACTTGGTAAAACTGTATTGAGAAAACGTTGAAGAGGAAATTAAGCGGGGGAAAGTTCAAGAGATTGTTGGTTAGTGTGACTCAGCGCATGTATACATTGGGCAATATCCAGGGGGTTTGGAAGTGGTGCTCACGTTCCTTGTGACTAAGGTTTGGTAGTTCCATTATTGCGTCAGTAGCAAATCTGGAAGTGGTGTTTTCAATCCTTCTGACTTTGAACACACCTGCTGCCAGTGTGGTGCACCGCAGTCACTGGCTCCATGACGTTGTGCAATCACTCCTGAAAGGATGAATGGGACCCTTCACTTGTTTCCTGGTCAGAAATGGCCTCCCAGTTGTTAACCTCACACCACCTTTTTAACATTTCAATATTTAAGTTGTTCTTTAGGGAGCTTTGGTTAGTTGCCTCTTGGAACCATTCTAATGTATATCGCACCTTCTGTGCTTGTTTGCTTTTTCATAATTTTGTTTAGGTTACTACTATGAACTTAGAATGTTTTGCAGTTGTCTTTGAAAAACACTGTGAAGACAAGTGAGGGATTCATGTATGCATTTACTCATGCATTCATTCCACACGTATTGCCTGAGCCCTACTGTGTGCCAGGTGCACAGTGTTATATTATTTGTATTAGCATTCGTAAATACTGAGGTAAATATGATCTCAAAGCTTCCAGAGGTTTCATTCCCATTAAATAATTATTTTGGATCTTTACCTTTTCCTCCTCAATACATTCCTAACAATCTATGGCCAGTCATGCTGGTCTTACAGTCGTGTGGTTATGTGATGGTAGCTCAGGCGGATGTACCAACCTGCAGACTCGTCTGCCTGAGCTGCAAAAACGTGGAATTGAAAATAGTAACAGGGAAGCAAAGCATTCAAAATGGCACACCGGAGTATTTCCGATTGGATGATCCTGTTACAAGAGTAGTTCATGGCAATGTAGCAGCCATGGGTCCGTGGCCGAGGGTATTGGGCCACGTTCTGGGCTGTCTGCTGTGTGAGTGTGGTTGTGGTGCCTGCCCAACATTCTTGTTTGGGTGACTGGTAGCAGGGCCATTTGAGGGGGAAAGAACCACAGCCACCTTGCATGATTCCTCCTTAATTCTCACCGTGGTGAGAAAACCTGGCTGATGTTTGATTGTTCTTGAGGTTTCTCTTTGGATAGAACGCTAAATATGATCTAAGAGCAGTTTGGCTCTATGACTCAAGTCTACTCCTTGCCAGGGTCTAGATGGTTCCCTCTTTCATTATTTGTGTTCTTCTCAGTGTTCGACCAACAAAACCTAGGGGTATTACAGCAGGAATATTGGCTTAGAAGTCAGAAAATGCAAAAGATACTGGTTTGAATTCTGTCTTTAACATTTATGAGTCGTTTCATCTTGGATAGCTTCCTTTTCTAAGATATAATTGCTTCATCGCAGATTTCTCCTCTAACCTACTTTAGTAATTGATGTAGGAATGAAAAGAAATGATATATATTGAGCATATATCTTTTGTGTGATTCTCCATACTCCTATAATAACTATTGCTTATAAAATTCATTTGTCAACTAATCACATACTTACTTGTGTTCGTGATTTCTGCCTGGCGGAAGTTTTTGTGGTTCATATCTTATCTCTCCAGCCAACAAACGCACTGACCTAGCATTTCAGACTCGGGACGTGTATCTCATCTTCCAGGCAGCCTTCCCAGACCTCTTCCCTCATAATACCTTGTATGTATCTTTACCGTTCCCCTTCCCACATTGTACTATAGCTACATCATTTGTACATTTATGTTTTATCTACTGAATGGTGAGCTTACTGAAGATGGCAACCATGTGTTATTCTCAGCATCCATCAGGACCCCTGGCCCAGAGAAGATGTGCTCGACCTGTGTTTGGTGAATGAATATATGAGTGGCAGCGAGGGAGGAGCAGGACTGGCTTTGATGAGAGCGGAACGGATGAAGATTTTGGCTGGATTCTTATTCAGACTCTTACCTGTCACATCTCTTCAAAGAACAGGACATGAGTCATTCGCTTGGCATAGGGAAGGAGGAGTTGTTTGGCTTTCATCTCAGCTACATACACGGCAAATTCCAGATGGTAGCCGTAGTTCTTGCTGTAAAACTAAGGATGTGGCAGAGCCGAGCAGGGCAGAGAAGTCACTAAAAGAAAAAGAGGTAGACAAGTTTTTTTTCCAGACTTGGATTTTTTTTTAAAATTTTATTTTAGAGAGGGAGAGAGAGTGAGTGTGCATGCATGCGAGTGGGGAAGAAAGGCAGAGGGAAAGAGGGAGAAAGAGAGAGAATCCCAAGCAAGCTTTACGTTCGGTGCAGAGCCTGATGCAGGGCTCCATCCCATGGCACCGGGATCAAGACCTGAGGCAAAATCAATAGTTGGGTGCTCAACCGACTGAGCCACACGGGCGCCTCCAGACCTGGATTCTAATCCCAGTTCTATCTCTCACTCCCTTGGGGCTTGGTAATGAAATTTAAAGTTTGTGTGGTTCAGTTACTTGACATTCTAAAAACCTGTCTGGACCAGAAGTTTCATTCTAACTTTGATTGTCACGGAGTCTAAATGCATTACAAGGTGCTCCCTCTTCCTACATTTACCTTCACAAGAGAGAACACAGCACAGCTAGCAGTGTCCTGACTGGGTCTGTGAACTGGTCACTTTCCACAGAAGCACAGTTCATGGAAAAACAGAATCTGAAACCATCTTTGGGGTGCCTTTTGAATAGAATGATACTTCACGTTTGGTGTGGTATGAAGGCCTTGACACTGTGGGTCCAGGATCAGATGGTCCTCTTGTTCTTTATTATTTAATCTGTGCCATTTGACTAGACAGCCAAGGAGAGAAAAGCGCCTTTGTGTTGAGAAAAGGAAGAATGGAGAAGGTTTAAGGAGTTTTTTGTTTTCCCATAGGTTCAGGATGTAGCATTCATTTCCAAGCCTTAAAAATGTCTTTTAGAACGGTTACTTTGTAGATCAATCAGGAGTCTTTCATTTGTAAGTGAAAGAAACTTAATTTTAATTAGCTTAAGTCACAAAGGGAACTCATTGTCTCAGGTCACTGAAGAGTCAAGGGGCAGAACCAGCTTCAGGCACAGCTGTATCCAGGAGATTAGCAACTGTGTTGCAAACCTGTCATTTACCTGCTGGAAACTTGGCCTAAAGGAACCCCAGGCTTGTAGCAATCCCAGTCAAAAAATATTTTTTTCAAAAGCTCTACCGAACAGTGGACGGGTCTGGGTCAGGTGTTCCCTGGGGCAGCCCCAACTACATCACACAGAAGGAGGCTCTGGTGGCAAGTCTTCCTGGAGATGGGAATCTCAGGCAGGCAGAAACAGGCACTCGCTACATTTTACTGGTCTAGAGGATTTCTTATGTTTTGTTTGGGCTTCTCTTGCTGTTTCTTGTTCTCTGGCTTCTTCTGCTGCCTGTGCACAAATTATACATGTGTTCCCAAAGCTCCAAAGCTTTTCTCTTCTTTCTGAACTCTGTCTGCTCCCCCCCCCCCGCGTCCCCCCCCTCACGGTCTTATCTCCTTACGGAAGAAGTCACATCCTTATCTCTGGCCTCTACCTTTCTTGGAAAAAGCTCACTCATCATTTCCATCTGGTGTTTCACAGACCTTATAACTTAAAATTTCTAAAACCAAACCAGCCACCACCCTCCCCAACGTGTTTCTTTTCCTGTGTCCCCCAGTCACACCTGTGGCAACATCCTCTGTCTACTTTCTCAGTAGGCCTAACCTCAGAGTTGTTTTTGACTGTTTCATCTGCCCATCACTTCTTCCTTACAGGAACGTTCCTAGCTCTTGATCGTTCTGTCTCCTGAATTCATCACTTTTTCTCTCGTTTTATAAACATTGGTGTGTGATTTATCTCTGCCACAATGATTAGGTTTCTTGGTGGAGGATGTTAGGACTTACCCTTGTGCTAGTTCTTTCTTGGTTGCCAACCCTCAGCTTCCTCCTTCTTCCTCTTCCCCCATTAGTGTTATACCCAGACTTTTATGATTCTAGAAATATTTGTTAAATGAAGAAAATAATTTATGTTATGCATAGTATAGTTACGTGGTTCTCATACTTGTAATATAGTACAACGGTGGCTGAAAGCAGTAAGAACAAATTGTCTTCAAGAAGTATTGCAATAGGGGAAAAGGGACCTCAATGTAGAACCGGGCTCATTTCCAAATACATCATGGACCAGTGGCAATTTATAACCAAGGAGCAGGGTGGGGTCAATGAATGGAAAATTACCAAGAGGAAACAGCAGGGATTTTGGGGGGTGGGGAGAGGAGGTTACACAGACTTAAAAGGATCCTTGCTGAGGGCAGGCCAGGGCCATCAGATCTCCAGGATGGAGGATTCTTGCCACACTGGTTTATTATCAGGACTCTTGCTAAAATCAGACAATGCAGGCCCTATGAGAATGGAGGCAAGAGGGAGCCCTCAAAGGATTAGAGGAGGCTGACCAGAGTTTAGTCAAGTACAGGGTCTGTGTCATTTTCTACGCTGCGTGATTTCAAATCTTGCCTAACTCGTTGGCATTTATTATTAGCAGGTTTTAACTGTACAAAATGTTGGGGGAGGAAGTTGCCCTAATCATTCAACCCTGCCCCGGTCCTTCCCTGCATCAGCATTTCCACAGAGATATGTCCTGCAAAAGAAGCAAAAACAAAACAAAACAAAACAAACCCAAGAAAAAGAAACCAAACCCCAAAATTTCTATCTAGTCAGAATTGGTGAGGAAGAAGGAGTAGGGGAACTAGAAGAAGAAATGCTCGGAAATATTTGGTTAAATGATTTTGGATATATTTGAGATTATGATATGCATCTTAAACCCTTGACTTCTACCACTTCCTTACTTGGGTGCTTCATCTATATAAGACCCATTC
The DNA here is from genome assembly GCA_030068075.1 of Paguma larvata. NCBI lineage: Eukaryota > Metazoa > Chordata > Mammalia > Carnivora > Viverridae > Paguma > Paguma larvata. The sequence goes on from CM057823.1 coordinate 113,815,567, forward strand.
GAGATCGCCTTAATGTGGCCAAGAGACTAAAGGAGTTTAAATCAAAAATCGAGAAAATGTTTTTAGGAAAAAAGTCAACCCACTGAACATTAGGGGGTCTGCTGGCTGGACTTTGTCTGCTGTGCCTCTGATAGCACGAAGCTCAAAGGGCCGCAGCAGGCGTTCGGCTGGTACTCTCGACAATAGCGGGGTTGTAAAAACAAATAGATGCAAAGGAGAAAAGCTCAGAGCGTAATTAAATGTAAAGCAAGATGGTGAAAAAGCTCAGGAAGTTTTATTAAGACGCGCACCCTTCAGGCTCACCATGCTGGATTGTTTCACGAAGAGCCCTTGTACATCCCGCTGCTTTCATAATTTATTCATTGTTTGTTTTGGAGGTGAAGGGGTGTGTTTGAGAGGATGTTTGACCTTCCTCAACGGTTCAACCGGTTCTGTTGTCACCTCACTGCTCCGGCATTGGGCTCTCATCCTGTTTGTCCCTGCTCTGGGAAACACCACCCTTTCTTAGACAACTGCTTTCTTTGTTTCAGGTTCAACTTTGTTAAATCAAAGCATTATGGAAATTGAGATTGTAAAGCCAAATAGGCAGCTGTATAAAGCTATTTGCATCCTACTTGCCGGTAGATGGCTATTTTAAATAAATCAGGCCTGCCATTAATTCAGTTTTTGCCACACTGCTAGGGTTCTGGTAGTACTCTGTCTTCATTCTTATTATAAGGCAAGGCCTAGAGACTTTTTTTTTAAGCTTTTCTTTAAATGCCAGTTAGTTAACAAACAGTGTGATATTAGTTTCAGGATTACAATTTAGTGATTCAACCCTTCCATACAATACTTGGTGCTCATCATGACAACTACACTGCTTAATACCCATCACCTGTTTCACCCATACCCTCCCCCCCCCCCCCCCCGCCGCCCCAACCATCAGTTTGTTCTGTATATTTGAGTCTGTGTCTTGGTTAGGTAAGGCCTAGAGTTTAGTCATCTCTCCACCTCCTTGTTCTTTCTGGAGATTAAGGAGTTGCCACAGCCAAAGTGTGATTCTCCATGACCACCAGCCCAGCCAAAATTTCCGTACAGATTCTACACAGGTCATCAAGACTTCAAGCTGTCTTACACTGTTGATTATGTAGTCCTTTGGCTGCACTATCTTTCTTCTAACTGTATGTAGGAGAGTGTCTTTAATGATGCACAGTGGGCAATTAAAGCATTTTCGAGGGTGGTGATTTTCAAACTCTTAACTGCCATCCACTGTAAAAAAGTGAAGTTTACGATGTGATCCAGTATCTGTATAGATGGTGTAATGTGTAACTGAAGCAAAAGTTTCACTAAATAATACTCTTGTTATGAGTGATACACTCTATAGTTTCTATTAAATTTTTTACCTCCTCACAAAATGCTGACTGTGACCTTGTGAGTGGATTTTCTGACCCACCGATGAGTCACAATTTGTGTCTGAAAAGAACTGCCCAACAGTCGAGTTTTAGGAAGTCTAGGAGCTAATTCTGAGAAGACTTTGGAAATTATCTCTGGGCAGCTTCCCCTTTTCACCCTGTGTTATAGTTGGAGGAACTCGAAGTCCAAGGAGGTTAAGACTTCCTTGTGGGGACCCAGTGCTGTCTTCTGTTTATGCGATTACCCACATTTACTCCTGGAACCCTGCAGCGGGCAGTTTAACGGCATGGACTCTAATCTTTGAGTCTGGGAATTATGCTTCTGCATGGTTTCATGGTAACGAATAAATTGTTCCCACTTTCCTTCCTCCTATGGAGCTATTTTCTCCCTCCATTAGTTTATTATCCCCCTAATCTCTGCCCAAGGGAAGACTGTTAACACGAGCATTGGGTTGGTATCTCCTCTTCCAGGGATGGCACACAGCGGTCATCGTCATGAAACCAAACCCGTTGTCATGGGTTGAACAAGGAACAGATTTAAGCACCTATTTAGGCACTGAAAAGCAAAAAGGAGTCCAGATGTGCATTTTCTTAAAGGCAATTGCAGTTTTCGTTTTGACAACTGCATACATCTTGGTGTATTTGATGTTTTCTCACTTTCCTTAATAGTCAGTAGTGATCTCCTTATACTCACATCTTATGTTTTTTAGTTTCATTGTTTCAGTTGTGAAGGAAATCCCAGGGCTTCATGGTCAAACAATTAACATCAACTTTTGAGTTCTCAAATACCGTTCATAGATAGAGCTCGGGCTGCCATAACAGAATACCATAAACTGGATAGCTTGAACAATAGAAGTTAGTTTTCTCACAGGTCTGGAGACTGGAAGTTCAAAACTGAGATGTTGGAAGAGTCCTGTTTGGTAAGGGCTCTGTCTTTGGATTGCAAATGGCTGCCTTCTAGCGGTCTACTCACGTGGCGGAGAGAGGGCAAGCCAGTTCTTTGGTGTCTTCCAAGACCGGTAATCTAGTTGGACTAGGACCCCACTCTCATTACCTCATCTAACCGTAATTATTTCCTAAAGGCTCCAGCTTTATTTATTTATTTATTTATTTATTTATTTATTTATTAATGTTTATTTATTTTTGAGAGACACAGAAAGATAGACTGTGAGCAGGGGAGGAGCAGAGAGAGAGAGGCAGACAAGAATCCGAAGTGGGCTCCAGACTCTGAGCTGTCAACACAGAGCCCAACATGGGGCTCAAAGGCCCCAGCTTTAAATATTATATTAGGAGTTAGGGCTTTAATATGTGAATTTTGAGAGAACATAGTCTAGACTAGAGTACAAAGCTAAGTAAGATCTTAGTGGGGTTTAAATAGGGGCTGAAGCATGCAAAGAACTTTTCTCAATTGTACTGATTAAAGATAGACTCTTCTGTTTGAGTGAATGGATATTTTTCACACTTTATAATTCTCCCAACAATTATTAACAATACTAACACATTTAATTTCTTTTATATTCCTAGTAATGCAAGTATGTGGACTATAGTTTACAGTTAAAATATACCCAAGAGTAAAGAGTAAAATGATACCTTTAAAAAGTTATTTTCATAAAGAATTTTTTCCTAATGCAGATTTTATTCCTCATTAGTAGTTAATGAATTTTTATGCAGCTTAGCACTATTTTCAAAACCTTATATAGTATGGAACAGCTACCCTCTATCACTGAGAACAATGCATATTTTAGCAAACCACCATATGTACTAAAGATACTTTAAAACAACTTTTGTATATTGGAATTATTATTGCTGTCTAGGAGCATGGATGAGTTTCTTAACTAAGAAACTGTAAAGGAGCCAGGTGTTTGTCTACAAGAAATGTTACAGAGAGCTACCCCAATAGCCTATGCAAAATATCCATTCAATCTAAAAAACAGAGAGGGGAGATTGAGAATATAGAATTATTTTAAAGCTATTTGAAACCTATTGGTCCACTTTTAATATTTTTAAAGTCTTTGGAGAGTCTCAGACTAGTTCTTACCTTTTTGACTCCTATAAGTAGGCTGTTGACCAAGAAGGGTTTGTTTGTTTGTTTGTTTTTGTTTTGTTTTTTTGTTTGTTTTTGCTATTTTTTTTTCTTGTTTCTAGGTTTAAATAGGTGTGGGCTGTTTTAAAATTTTGGGCTTTTGTGTAGAGTTAATGCTGTGTGTCTAGATAAAATATCCTGCCTCTCCTTAGAGTACCTTTGCTTGCATGCTTTTCCTATGTTAACACATATGTTTACTTTGTTTCTCCTATTTCAGTGTCTATCAGCTGAAGAGATCTTTTCCCTTCATGGCTTTTCAAATACCACCCAGATAAGCAGCTCCAACTTCTCTGTCATCTGTCCAGCAGTCTTACAACAACTGAACTTTCATCCTTGTGAGGATCGGCCCAAACACAAAACAAAACCAAATATTTCCGAAGGTATGTTGGAAGTTTTTTCTCTTCTGTTTGTTTGAAAAGCCTATAGGCTAGGCTGAACTTAAGCCAACATGCTTCTTTCTCTGCTTTATTGCTTTTTTAAAATCTACATAGAAACCCTTGGTAAAATATTTATATTCTGAAAGTGTTTAGAATAAGAATAATTAGAACTCATTTAAGCTTCAGGGGCGCCTGGGTGGCTCAGTCCGACTTTGGCTCAGGTCATGATCTCACGGCTTGTGAGTTCGAGCCCTGCGTTGGGCTCTGTGCTAACAGCTCAGAGGCTGGGGCCTATTTCGGATTCTGTGTCCCTCTCTCACTCTGCTCCTCTCCCGTTCATGCTTTGTCTCTCTCTCTCTCAAGAATAAATAAAACATTAAAAAATTTTAAAAATATAATAAAAAATAAAAAGAACTCATTTAAGCTTCATAAATTGTGCTCTTCTGTTTGTGGAGTCAAAGTTATACTTGGTACCACTTAAAAACTTTGCAAAATTCAATTCTGGATTTTAAACAATATATGCTTTATACCGTACATGTTGGATTGTATGTTAACTATTTGGCTTATAGCTGATCAGGTGATTTCCATTACCTTATGTTTGTCTTATTTAAAAGTTTATCAATTTATCTGTAATTTTCAGTAAAGGGATAAGGGAATATCCCATTTAGATTAAATATTAGGTTCTGAGTTATTACTGTTTTAACTTTCATTAATGAAAGAAAATGCCAGTGACCATTTTTTAAGCGCCTGTAATAGTATCGCCATAGGTACTGCAAATCAAAGGAATAACCTGCTGCAAAGAAATTCTAAAATCCGACGAAACAAGTTCATGCCTACTGTATAGTTCACATCCTTAAAATTTAGAAAATTCTTTTCCAAATAAGATAATCTAGTTCTTCCACTGGTCTGTTTGCCAGCTATGTGCAATTTCTTGGTACTCTTAAATCATTAACCTGACTCACATGGATATTTTAATTCTCATTTTTTTGTCCATTGTTCATTCAATGAATGTTTATTGAGTAACATGCCAAACTCTGTTCTGGACATTGAGGATTCAGTAACAGAAAAGAAAAATTCCCCGCCCTTTTAGGGCTTACAGTGTAATGGGGAAGAGAAATAATAAACATTTATACAAACAAGCAAATAAATAATGTAATTTCAGAGTGATAAATGCTATAAAGAAATTAAGTAGGTAAGGGATAGAAGAAGACAGTGGGTGAGTGTGGTTTTCGACAGGTCAGAGCAGGTCTTTCTGATGAGATTACTTTTGAGCAGGGTCCTGACTGAGGGTCAGGAGAGATCTTCTCTGGGAAAAGAGCATTCTTGGTCAAGGGAACAGTCTCCATAAGCTTGACAATGAACTTGGCGTATGTAGGGAACTGCAAGAAAGCCTGTGTGTCTGGAGCACAGTAAGCAAGAGGGAGAGTAGAAGGAAATGGTGCCCCGGGCATTGTGGAATGCAGTAGATTGACTGGATTTTATTCTGAATGTGGTATGAAGACACCATAGCGTTCTAAATGGGGGAATGATGTGATTTTGTTGGATTGGATTTGTACAGGATTAGTCTACCTGCCGTTTGGTGAATAGATTGTAGTGGAGTATGAGTAGATGCAAGGAAGTTAGTCAGGAGGCAGTTTCCTGGGGTTGATGCTAAGGATGAAGGGAACTTCAGCTGAGAGGGAGAGGTAGAAGGGTGGAGAAGTGATCAGATGCAGGATGGATTTTGGAAGCTGTGTTGAAATGGATTTGCCTCTGGATTAGATGTGGGGGTTGGGAAAGATGAATCAAGGTTTGAGCCACTGGAAGTGGAGAGATGTTTGTGCCATTTCCCAGGATGGAGAAAACTGGGAGCAGCAGTTCCTTATGGAGGAAGCAAGTGGTGAGGATTAGGTGTAATTTTTCACACGGTCAGTTTGAGACATTGATGTAGACCACCAAAGAAAGTTGTACAGTAGGCAGTGGTGTGCACACATTTAGTGCTCAGACAACAGGTCAAGGCTAGAAATTTGTCATCTTAGAGATGGCATTTGAAGCCACTGGTCTAAGTGAGCACATCTAACCTGAGTATAAAAGAATATAAAGAGAGAGAAGATAGAGAAGAAAAGGGACACCTCAACAAAGGAAGTGCGTATTCTACTGACTTGGAATCCTTTGTGTATATATGAGTACTTTGATCTCTCTCTGTCTTAGTAACAAGAATAACAACAATGACAAAGATAATGATAATAGCCAACCGTTATGTAGTGCTTACTATGTGGCTGAGTACTGTTGCAAATACTTGACCTATGTTAACTCATTTCATCTTTGTACAACTCTATGATACAGGAACTACTGTTCCCATTTTATAATCCAGGAAACATACATACAGAGAGTATAAAAGTCATTTGTTTGAGAGCACACAGCTTGCACATGATAGAGCCTTCTTCAAGCCCAGCTGTCTCAGCTTCGGAATCCATGTTCTCTTTTATATCCTATATTTACATATATGTAAAGACCTCAGATATACTTTATCAATATAATTAGCAATTTTGTGAATAATAGTTTCACAGCAAATTGTTTAAGCAAATATTTTTTCTAGATTATATACTAAATAGGAATATGTTCGTATTTCCACAAGTTTGTTTAATATAATTTGCATTTTGTATTCAAAAGTAAATTCAGAAAATGCTTTATAAATTAGTATTAATAATAGTATAACATAATAAAAGTGTAGATTCTGAAGCCAGTCCACCTGGACTCAAATTCCAGCTCTGTAATTTTTCAGTTATTTTAGGCACATGACTATGTCTTTCTGCCTCAGTTTTCTTACCTAAAACAGTACCTTTCTTATAGTGTTGCTATAAGGATTAAATAATATTTATAAAGCATGTAGAATATAATATAGCATTTACTTACATAATTCTGGATATAGGAGATGTAACTTCAGAAAAAACAAGTCCCCTACTCTGCATGTTAGTGACTGACATTCAAAAGTGTTTTTAATCCTAATTCCCAGATTTCTTCTATCTCAGGAACCAGGAGGTAGAAACAGGGAATTGGGAAGCAGGAAATGAGGGAATGCTAGGGTCAAAACTACAAAGTCATAAAATGGAAAATCAGTAGTTCTAAGTTACAAGATTAGACAGGCACCAAATATTTGGACGGAAGCCCAAGAAAGACAATTGGCTCTTAGGGTATATGTTATCTTAGGAATTGAAATGGGGCTGGAGTAGGTGGGATGGAGTGGGAGAAGGTAGAGAAAAATTTCTGGAGAATTAGGGGAACTGGTAGAGTACTCATTATTATTCATCTAAGATGTTTAATTTGACACTATATTGCCTTTATTTGGTACACTACCCCGTTTTATTTTAGTGTAATTATATGTACTTCTGTGTTGAACAATTTATTTAATATCTGTGTGCCTCAGATATCTCTTCTGTAAAATGGAGATAATTATAGTACCTTCCTTCTAGAATTGTTGAGAGTATCAAATGAGTTAATATGTGCAAGTGCCTAGAACAGTGCCTGGCCCAGAGAAGGAAGACTGTATCCACTCCTCTTATAAATTTGTTCATAAGTTCACTCCATTCCGTGCTCCCTGTGGAAGCCTATTCTTTTAAGCAATGAAATGCACTTGATTCTTGATGTAACTATTTACTTAATGTAGAGTCAATTCTGAGCTCTTTCAAAGAAGTAAAAAACCAAAATAAAACTAATCCAAAGGAGTCATGATATAAGGATTTTATACACATGTTTGCACTGATCTTCCAGTGGGCAGGTAAACTAGTGTCATTTATCAGAGACCTCATATTTTGTGATTTTCAAATTGCCTTTCAGGTGCTTTATAAGCTCTTGTTGATGAATACCATAAGCTGATAGTAAATTAAATTCTCTAGGAGATAGACTAATTGTTTTAGCAATAATTTAATGATCTGAAATTGATGCATTTTTTGGGATGGACTCACAGAATGCTGTTTAATTCAAATAATAAGTAAGAACAATAGAATTTGACTTGTAGCATCCCTGGAGATCACATTGTCCAATTCTGTAGTGGAACTGGTAACATAAGTCTAAGCTCCAGAGATGTTGAATGGCTTCCTCCAGGAAGAATATCTGAGGAAGGATGAGAGCACAGGGCCTCTGACTTCTAGTTCTTTAACTATATAACAATGAGCCTAAATGAAATGAAATTTGTTTGGTTCAGTTACTTACTAACTTACCATTTTTTGAATTATAATGATATGTATTGGAGGCTTACTATATATACTAGGACAACATTAACTGAATTTATTTTATTTTTGTAAAAACTCTATGAAATAGGAGAATTAAATGAGTTAGAGTAGATGCAGTTTTCAGAAGAATCTTAACAAATAGTGATCTTTCAACAAATGTTAGCTGTTGTTACTAATTCTCCTTGGAAAGTTATCAAAATCTTTCAGAGTTCACTTAGAAGCAGAGAGAAAGAATCCTCTTGGAATCAGATCATTAGAAGGAGTTCTATGTGTATATGGAGAGGTCCAAGTAATTTTCCTATAGTAATTTATTCTTTGGTGCCCTAGTTGAGTGGATGAATGGAAATTTTTTCTTCAATAATGTCCTAACAACATAAGGAGAGGAAGCTATGTGGTATGCTTAGAAGGTGATGATTCATACTCCCAAACTTCTCCAAGTAGTTCCGATAAATATATACAATAGTAACTAAGGTTGGAAAGATTGGATAGGCAAATGATTTTTTTTTTTCGCAAGAGTTCTGGGCTGTACCATGAAATATGACATTCATTAAAGACTGTGTGCTATTTAATGGGCAATATTCTAGGCACTGAGGATGAAAAATAGCTCTTCTCCTTGAAAATCTCTTAATTTGTATAATGTAGACAAATATAAAAGTGATAAAACTACTTGAGCACACAAGATGTGGCCCAATTACCTTTAATCAAAGAGCCATGGGGACCTCGAAGAGCAAGGGACAGTTTCCTAGAGGAGCTAGGAAAGTTTCATAGACGAGGTTTTGAGTTGGCTTAGAGAAACACGTGTGAGTTTCTTAGGCAATGCAAGATAGAAAGATGTTCTCAGATAAAGAACCACAAGTAAAGGTGATTCCGTACTTGGAAAGCATAAAGGCTATGTTGAGAAGCATGTAAATAACACTGGAGAAGTTGTGTGGGAGTCAGTTTATGAACAGTAGTTTTAAATAGGGGCATGAGACGATCAGTTGTGTTTCAGGACGTAAGCTTGGTGGCCATGTCAAGACCAGCCAGAAGACTCATAATGCATCAGAAGAGGAAGCGGGAGAGGATGAGGGCCTCAATTCAAGGCACTGGCAATGAGGATGGAGAAGCTGGGGTGAGAGAGATCTCAAGAAAAATTGATAGGGTTTGGTCACCAGTCGTCTATGAAATTGACTGTTTTGGGGTGAGAAATTGAAACTGATCTAGCATTTCTGCTATCTATGGAGATCACAGATTTCTCAGGGGAAGGCAATGTGTTTAGTATGTGTATGTGGTTTTGCCTTAGTTTGGTACTCAAAAACTGTGCATTTTTATTTTAGTTTCAGCATGTATCTTTCCTGTTTACCCATGAGATTATAAATATTTGTTGAATGAATGCATGCACATAGACTTGTGAAGGGATAGAGGCTATTTGTGTTAAGGGGAACCACACATCCATATACAATGGCAGGAGATACGGGATGGAGAGCTTTCTCTTCGTGGAAAGTCTGAGGGGAGTAGGTAGCTTGTGTTAGGCGATAAGGTAGTAAATGGGAATGAGGTGGACCTTTGTAGTTCCAATGAGATGACTTTGCAGGGCCTGGTCAGGGGTCTGGAACCGATAGGAAAGCATCTGGAGAAGATAAAGTCATGGTCAGTGCTACGATGATTCTTGTGTGTTAGCACAAGTTAGCACAAGTAACATTTACTTTCTGTTCATTTCATTTGGTATGCTGGACAAACTACCTTGTATTGCTTTGTGTGTGTCTATGCCTATCCGTTTCCCAGATCCCCAAGCAAAAGATCCACGTTCCTTGTTGGCGGGGGCCATGGTTTGGTCTGTATCCTAGGCTCCATAAACATTTGCTAAGATTGTTTGTAGGTAGAATCACTTGAACTAGAATAATGGTGAGCAATCTTGTATTTATGAGGCACAATATAAGATATTTACAGTTTTTTGAGTCCCTTGGTCTTTTTAAAAATTAGAATACCTCTACAAGAGTAAGGAAACATTGCTGAAATACGTTGGTTCATTTGAACTCCATATGACTTGGTTTCCTCAAGTGTATGAAGGAGGTAACAGTAGTACTTACCTCACAGGGTTTTGTGAGGATTAAATGAATTAATACATGTCAGTTTCTTAGCATAATACCTGGCAATGGCGACCACTCACGAGCATTAGGTGTTACTGTGGTACTCTACTGCGGGTGTCAGTGAGAAAAGAGGGCTAACCTTTATAAATGTTTTCTGGGCATTTTAAAAAAGTGGCAATGCACAGACAGTTTCCAACCTTTCACGTCGTCCTTCGTGCACAGTGTGTGAGGCATAGGCAAAGCCATGTGTCACACGTTCCAGGGGCCCTTTCGTATGTCAGCCTGCACTGCCATCTGTGCCTGTCTGGGGTCACACAGTATCTTCACCTGGCACTCTGAGTGTGTCCTGAAACCAACCCTTCAAGAATAATACGGAGGAAGTTGAGGTCACATATGCCATTAGCTGTAAGGCTTAGGATAATATTCATTCATTTCATCATAAGTAACATTTATTAAGTACCTACTGGGTACCAGGGCTTAGAGATAGAGATGAAAGACTCATCATCTCCTTCTGTCACCAGAGTCTTCACTTTATAGTATATTTTCTCTTTAACCTGAGCTCCGCAGGGCCAGTTGTGCAATGCAGCTCCTCTCTGGCTCCCACGTGCTGCCCTCCTGGGTGCTCCTTGCACTTGGCTGAGTCTAGGTCCTGGAGTCCCCAGCTGGAGGGCCGAGGTGCTGCCTTTCTAAGGAGGTGCACTCCACAGGCATCTGCAGACAAGTGATGATTGCATGCTCAGTGTCAGCAACTATGGTCACTTTGAAGCTAACCCATACCCACTCATCTCTACGCCTATCCTCCACCTATCACCTTGAACCTTTTCCCTGAAAGTCTCACTGCCTCTACATTCCTCTGAAAGACTGAATTTTATTTTGTTTTTTTTTAAAGATTCAGTAGTTTTATTTATTTATTTATTTGTTTATTTATTGAGAGAGAGAGGACGCAAATGAGTGAGGGGCAGAGAGAGAGAGAGAGATAGAAAGAGAGAGAAAGAGAATCCCACAAGGGGCAGAAAGAGAAAGGGAGAGAGAGAGAGAGAGAGAGAGAGAGAGAGGCAGGGCTCACCTTGCTGTAGGACACGACCTCGGGGCTTGAACTTAGAAACCATGAGATGATGACCTGAGCTGAAGTCCGATGCTTAACGAACTGAGCCACCCAGGTGCCCTGAAAGGCTGAATTTTAAACCAGGTTCTGAGCTCCAGATGAAAGTAGGCGACTTGGAGCTTGTGGGCCTCAGATGGTTTTGTCATTATTCTAGATGTTGTCCAGATCCCCTGCAAGCTACAACATTCTTTGAGCCCGTAACAGTGATTTAGGGCTGATGAAGGCTTAAGCACTGTTACTATGAATATTTATTATTCTATAGTAATGTTGACAGCTTTCTATATAGTTTTCATTGAGAAGATCTTGTTGTTTTAAAGAAGATATCTGTTTTGAGCTTTTAAAGAAACATATCATTTCAAGCTTAATGTACAGTAAAGACTTCATTTGGCCCCTTTGCTTTGATTAACTGCTACTCTTTTCCTCTCATCTACAGTTTGGGGATATGGATTCCTGTCAGTGACCATTATTAATCTGGCATCTCTCCTCGGATTGGTTTTGACTCCATTGATAAAGAAATCTTATTTCCCTAAGATTTTGACATTTTTCGTGGGCCTGGCTATTGGGACTCTATTTTCAAATGCCATTTTCCAGCTTATTCCAGAGGTAAGGACTTTGGCTATTTGTGTCTGTGAATAATTGTTTCTTTTAAATGTTTTAGCACTTTGTGCATTTTAAGGCTCCATAGTTCTCGCAGCATTTTATGGTCTGGTTAATAGTGTTGGATAAGAGAAAGCTGAATCACGGCAGAAGAAAAAGCTTGTCTCTTGTCTCGAGCTACTGGGGATGTCACTGTCAGAGATAAAATTAATATTATAGGATGCCAGCCAGCAGGACGTGCCCAGACAGCTCTGGGACACCTCAGAGGGCCTTAAAACTTTTTTTGTATTGCATTTGGCAAATTTAATTTTTTCATATACTTTTATTATTTATTTATTTTTCTCAAGAGCATGCAATGTCAGATTTACGGAAGGTATATCACAAAATGTCCTCAAACATTTACTGTAGCTTTTACTTAAGTTTGTGTTTCTTGTCAGTTAGGAATACCTTGACTCTTCATAGTTTGAAACTCCAGTTCTTACCCTATGCCCTTTAAACAGTGGATTATTTCATTCCTGTGTGTGTGTGTGTGTGTGTAAATTTTTCTTTTCTTCTTCATTTTTGGGCCCAACACTTGAGTTCTTTGTCTCTTTAGGACCTACCAGGACCCTCTAGGTTTAAAAAGATCTCTCTTGGGAAAACAATAATCCAAGTGGCTTTGCCATATTTGCTTTAAAAATTTGACTCTGGATTTTGATGGACAAATACATTACTTTTAAGAGAAAATGAATTATCAGTGTTTCATTTTTTTATTGCCTAGATCTAATATTATCTATAAAGATGAGAAACAATGCTTCTTCCTGACTACTAAAAACTTTCTCTTTCAAGGCAAATATTGCTGAAGAACATAGCCAGGGAACCAGAAGATACTGTGGGGCTTTAATTAACAGAACTTTCTTCGGTTATAAGACTACTGTGTGATCTCTTACCTTTTGGTTACTTAAATTTCAGAATTTTGGTTTGTAATTTTGGTGGGTATATTCCCAATATTACCTTATCTGAAGATGGACCTAGCGCTTTGTTAAAAATTGTATACTGAAAAATTTTGGTATTATTTTCTGAGAATCTAGTTAAAGTACTTGGTTTTACCTGAACTTTTTTCTCTCTTAGGCATTTGGATTCAATCCCAAAAGTGACAACTATGTTGAGAAGGCAGTTGCTGTGTTTGGTGGCTTTTACCTACTTTTCTTTTTTGAAAGAGTGCTTAAGATGTTATTAAAGGCATATGGTCAGGTAAATGGACTTTATTTAAAGTATTTGATGTTTGACTTCCTACATCTACTTTATATATAGTTGTACAGGCATATAAAGGCAGGAATTTTTTCTTTTTTTTTAATGTTTTATTTATTTTTGAGACAGAGACAGAGCACAAGTGGGGGAGGGGCAGAAAGAGTGGGAGTCACAGATCCTGAAGCAGGCTCTAGGCTCTGAGCTGTCAGCACAGAGCCCAACGCGAGGCTTGAACCCACAAACCATGAGATCATGACCTGAGCTGAAGTCATGAGCCCCCAACCAGGTGCCCTTGGAATTTTATTCTTATAATTCTATGAGCAGCTCAGTTATTGGGCTTGTGAATGTGAGGAGAAAGAAAAGAGTCAATATATTAATAAGTATAAAAGAAACATTTGATTCATAGTGTAGAATTTGGAATAAGTACCAACAATTAAATGCCAAAAAATGTGCACAATTTATGTTCATTCATATTCATCAAGAAGGCATATGTACCCTGACATGAACAAACAGAAAACACAAAATCTAATAAATGAAGATACATTTATAAGTCTAAAAAGATTACATATTGAATAGTCATACAGATTTTTCTCTTACAAATAAAAAGCACTAGACTCCCTACTTTCTTGGATGTGTGAGCCACCATTTTTTCTTCTTATAACCTCCTCTTCCTTTTAAAATATTTTCATGTAGAATGATCATACCCACTTTGCAAATGATGACTTTGGTCCTCCTCGTGAGAAAACTCATCAACCTAAAACGTTACCTGCAATCAATGGTGTAACATGTTACGCAAATCCCTGCTGTCACAGAACCTAACGGACACATCCATTTTGATAATGTCAGTGTGGTGTCCCTCCAGGTATGGCAACTCCATTTTCTCTTTACTATATTGCATCCTTTATACAATGTGAAGACTTCTGTGAATGCAGCCAAGTCAATATTTAGACACTTAAATGTGTCTCACTTATTCTTCTGTATGGGAAATGTGAGTCTGTATTCTTTTTCCAATTTTCCTCCCTGTATTTACTCTAAACAAGTGAGTTAAGCAAGAAATTGTGGGTTACTGGATCTGAGACTTTACTATTCCCTAAGATCGTTTAACTGTATGTATGAGTTACTTAGATTTATACAGTGATATGTACAAACTTAGAGCATTTCTCTTAATTTGCAATTCTTTCAAGATCCAAAACCAAAGAATCCCTTTGACTAATTTCGAAACTGCAAGAAACAATGTTTGTAAGCTATTAAAATTGTGTTCATTAATTAATTGATTTAGGATTTGTATCCCCATCTTCTAAATAATGTTAATAGATATCATTTCTTGAGTAAGTATTATGTTCCAGGTAATATGCTAGGCACTTAATTGTTTTGTCTCATTTACTTTTTATAGTAATTATTCAAAGTAGAGTTTATTTTCTACATATTAGAACTGTTTCAGTTTCGAGTGATGGGAACCAAACCCAAATTATGTGTGCAGAAAGGGACTTTATTGGAAAGATAGTGGGTTGTCTAATGTAATAGCCAGGCTATAGGAAGAGTGAGAACCTAGGAACCATTAGAACTTGTAGAACTCCTTGGCCTTCTCTCCTCACTATATTTTAGAGTCTTTCTTTCACTGTGCAGTGGCTCCTTCCATAGGTGGGAAACACAGCCACTAGCAACTCCTGAGATTTATATCTTATAATTTCAGACACCAGAAGGAAATTGACCTTACTCTTTCAATCCTACATATAAAATTCCCGACAAGTGTCTCCTTGGTCTGGTTTGCATTAGATGTCCACTTCTAGACTAATAGAGTTGGACCCCTTGTATGGCTGCCAGGGCATATGGATGGAGTAGAGGAGTGTTTAGGGAAAAGGGATGCTGGGGTGACAATATCATTTGTGTTCACAACAATTCTCATTTGACAGAGGAAGAAAATGGGACTTTAGATGTTAAATACCTTCTCCAGGCTCACTCAGCTGGTAAATAGTAGATCAGAAGCTATAAAGTTAAACATAATATGAAAAAGAAACATCGAAAATAAAATCAAGGAAGCCTGCTAGGAAAAAAACAGTTAAATAGAAAAAAGATATCTGGAAGAGGTTATTCTGGCAAATGACCTGAATTTCCTTCTGGAAGGAAAACATGATCGGTCATATACTTCACCCCACCTGATTAAGGAAAATCTCAAGTGTGTTTGAAGAGGCAGTTTTGAGTTAGCACTAAGCTAAGAGAGGAAATTATTTCATGCAATGTAATGAATGTTTTCAGTCAAGATTTTGCAAAGAATATGAAATGTTCAAATAGGTAATTTCTTACAATAATTATAGCTAACGTTTATTAATGGTCAGGGACTCTGCCTAGAATTTTAAATGAATGGCCTCCTTGGACCCTCATCATAGTCTAGGAGACAGGTCCTGTCTTAATTCAGAGATAGTGGCTTAGAGAGGTTAAATAACCACCTCCGGGACACACAGCTCCTACACGGCAGAGCTCGGATCGGGCTTGAGGCCATCCGATGCTGAAACCTGCACTCTTGCCGTCCTCAGCTCACAGACTCTCTACTAGAATCAAGATGATGACATTAAGTCTTGACTCGATAAATATTAATTTTCTAAGGGGAAGAAGATAATTTGACCCCAGGCTGTTGCTTTCTGAGGGCAAACAAATTGAACTGCTTGAAAGTTTGATTTTAGTTTTAAAGTTTTGGGGCTTCTGATTCATGATTTACTATGGTCAGAAGATATATTTGTAGTAAATATTAGCACCCTGACAGAAATTGGATCCTACACATGATCCTGTTTCACGTAATTTAGAAATACCAATTGAAAAGCTATTCTCACTCTATTTCTGGTGGTAGAGCTAGTGCACAGGCTTTCATTCATTTACTCAATAAACATTTATTGAGTACTTGCCCACTGTCCTGGGCACTGGGGATTCAGAAGCAAATGAATTCTTGTGAAACTTATGGTTTATTTAGTAGGCAATACAGAAAAGAGTAAAACAAGAAAATATAACGTAGCAATCCTTCGATGAAAATAAAATTGGTGATGCAGGAGTGACATGCGGGAGCTTCTTCGTTCAATCGACAAAGGTCCTCCAGAGATCAGCAGAGAATTAGACAACGGGAAAGAAGAGCCAGCTACACAAATATCTGAGAAAAAACTGTTCTAAAATCTGAGAGTAATCAGATGGGTTATATAGAAGGGAACTGGAATTGAAATGGTAACGGACTTCCTGATATCATTGCTGGAGACCGTGGCACTATGTCTTCAATATTCTGAATAGAAACAACTGTGGAATTGTAAACCGCAGTAAACTACCAATCTAGTGAGAGGGTGTATTGAAGCTAGGATCCTGGAAATATACTTCTAGGTATGAGAAGTCCAGCCAAAGTCAGAGAAGGTGTGTTCCAGGGTGACAACCATGCACCAGCCCTTGAGATGAGCCATACAAATAGTCCCGAAGCTAATTTCTTATGGGGACTATTTTCTGGCCATCTGGTTGAAGGTATAGTCTTAAATGAAGACAGACCTTAAGTACTGAGTAATGTACTACTATTATTTTCAATTTTCTTTTTTTTTCATGTTTATTTATTATGAGGGAGAGAGTACTAACATGGGTAGAGGCGGTGGTCGGGGGGGGGTGGGGTGAGGGCGGGAAGAGAATTCCAGGCAGGCTCTGTGCCGACAGTTCAATTCCATGAACCATGAGTTCCTGACCTGAGTTGAAATCAAAACTCAGCGGCTTAACCACTTGAGCCACCTAGGAGCCCCATTATTTTGTTTTATTTTTATATTGCATTAAAAAAATCCTAGAGAAGAAAACTGGTAGCAACCTCTTTGACCTCAGCCACAACACCTTCTTACTAGACATGTCTCTAGAGGCAAGGGAACAAAAGCAAAAATGAGCTATTGGGACTTCATCAAGATCAAAAGATTCTGCACGGTGAAGGAGACAATCAACAAAACTAAAAGGCAACCAACAGAATGGGAAAAGATATTTGCAAATGACACATTGGGTAAAGTGTTAGTATCTAAAATCTATGGGGAAGTTATCAAGCTCAACACTCAAAAAACAAATAATCCAGTGACAAAATGGCAGAACACGTGAACAGACACTTTTCCGAAGAAGTCATCGAGATGGCTAATAGATACGTGAAAAGATGTTCAACATCACTTATCATCAGGGAAATACAAATCAAAACCACAATGAGACACCACCTCACACCTGTCAGAATGGCTAAAACTAACAACTCAGGAAACAACAGATGTTGGCAAGAATGTGGAGGAAAGGTACATTATTGGTGGGAATGCAAACTGGTGCAGCTACTCTGAAAAATAGTCTGGAGGTTCCTCAAAAAATTAAAAATAGAACTAACCTATGACTCAGCAATTGCAGTACTAGGTTTTTATCCAAAGGATAAAAAAATGCTGATTCGAAGTGGCACACACACTCTAGTGTTTATAGCAATACTATCAACGATAGCCAAATTATGGAAAGAGCCTATTTGTCCATCAACTGATGAATGGATAAAGAAGATGTGGTATGTATTATGTACACGCACACATACGCACACAATGGAATATTACTCAGTGATCAAAAAGAATGAAATCTTGCAATTTGCAAAGATGTGGATGGAACTAGAGTGTATTATGCTAAGCGAAAGACAGAGAAAGTCAGAGAAAGACAGATATCATATGATTTCATTCATATGTGGAATTTAAGAAACAGAACAGATGAACACAGAGGAAGGGAAGGAAAAATAAGATAAACACAGAGGGGAGGCAAACCATAAGAGACTCTTACATACAGAGAACAAACTGAGGGTTGCTGGAGGGGAGGTGAGTGGGGGATGGGCTAGACGGGTGACGGGCATTCAGGAGGGCACTTGTGATGAGTACTGGGTGTCATATGTAAGTGATGAATCACTAAATTCTGTTTCTGAAGCCAATACTACACTATATGTTAACTGACTTGGATTTAAATAAATGTAAAGAAAAGAAAAGAAAATTGCTTTTAAAACACACAAAACAAAGCGGTAGAACTTAAGAAATACCATAGGGTTTAGATATTGCTTAAAGAGACAATAGATAGTGTAATAGAAATGATAATGATTTTAATAATAAAATTAAAATATTTTCTAATTTGGGGCACCTAGGTGGCTCAGTCGGTTAAGTGACCGACTTCGGCGCAGGTCATGATCTCATGGTTCATGGGTTTGAGCCCTGTTTTGGGCTCCGTGCTGACAGCTGAGAGCCTGGAGCCTGCTTCGGATTCTATCTTCCTCGCTCTCTGCCCCTCCCCCACTCATGCTCTGTCTCTGTCTCTCTCAGAAATAAAGAAACATTACAAAATTTTAAAAAATATTTTCTAACTTTTTAAAAGTTTATTTTTGAGAGCGAGGGAGTGGGGGAGGGAGAGAGAGAGAGAGAGAGAGAGAGAGAGAGAGAGAGAAAATCTCAAGCAGGGGCTGATGCGGGGCTGTTGTATGGTGGTGACAACAGGACCAGAGCTGATATCGAGAGTTGATGCTTAACCGACAGAACCACTCAGGGGGCCCTCTAAATTTTTATATGATAAAAAGGTTTAACCTGTGTGACCCCATTGTAAGAATTGAACAGGACATGGAAAAGTCATGGTTCATTTCTGAGTATTGCCTTAAGAATTTTCTTGATGATTCTCGCTATGGCTTCAACACAATGAAGTTTTTTTTTTTCCCCAAATTGAAAACAATAAGAAACTAAGAGTTAGTTAAGAAAAATAGTCTAATTTGACATTCTATCAACAGAATACAAATCGTCTGACAATGTAGGTAATAATAGCATGATTCTAGATTTTGCTAGAATATAGGAAGAACAAGAGCATTGTTACAGAATAATTAAAATGCATGTCTTAGGGATGTCTCTATTAATATTCATCCAAACAATTCTGGCTCATCACAAAATACTCAGATATGCGATTTTGTTGCCTTCGGTATTTTGTCTGTGTTCAGTCATATAAAAACCAGAGCTTTACACGTTTAAAAAAATATATTGCCATGGAAGTATATTTATTACAGTAAGAGGACAGAAGATATTTTATTTAATAGTTCATTAGCTTGATTATAACTTTATGTAATTTTTTTTAACATTTATTCATCTTTGAGAGGCAGAGAGAGACAGAGTGCAAGTGGGGAAGGGACAGAGAGAGAGGGAAACACGGGATCTGAGGCAGGCTCTGGGCTCTGAGCTGTCAGCACAGAGCCCAACATGGGGCTCGAACCCAGAAACCACGAGATCATGACCTGAACTAAAGACAGACGCTTAACCGACTGAGCCACCCAGGTGCCCTAGGAACTTTTAAATATTTAGACAAATTAGTAACACTTCCTTAGTACCCTTGCTCCAGACCCTGTAAATGTTAGGTGCCATGATCCATGTATTGCACAGGTATTAAGTGTGTTTGCCTTATTCAGTTATTGCCACTAAGTAATGTTTCACAGCTCTCTCTGTGACCCTTGCTGCTTTGTTCTTTTCTCTTTCTATTATATAACACTGTGAAATCATGTCAGCATCTGTATAGCCAGATGAGTCTTTTCCCTGTGAATCTATAGCTTGAGAAGGACTATATTTGTTAGGTGTTGATTTCTTAGGAATGTTAGGTACTCTGGAGAGTGTTAGCTTTTCTGGGCCACTAGAGGGACCGTGTAACTTATTTTTCCTCTAGTGTGTAATTAGTCTTTTTCTAAAGGAAACCTCTTGTGCTTTTATTGAGGAATCAATGCCAATAAAGAGAAAGTGATGAGTCGCTCTTTTTTTCCTAATAGAAGAACAATTATTATCAGCCATTTTTAGAGGTTAACTATAGTGAATTTTATGTTTAAAACTGAGATGCAAAAGGGGCTCTTGGGTGTCTTGGTGAAAGCATCCCACTCTTGATTTCTGCTCAGGTCATGATCTCAAAGTTCATGAGTTTGAGCCCCAGGTTGGGCTCTGTGCTGGCAGGGCAGAGCCTGCTTGGGATTCTGTCTCCCTTTCTCTGCCCCTCCCCACTTGAGCTGTCTCTGTCTGTCTCTCAATAAATAAATAAATAAATAAATAAATAAACTTAAAAAAATGAGGTGCAATGAATTGGAATTTAGCTGCAAAATGTGGTGATGTTAGGGACACTTATTTTGTCAATAACTGACATGAAGTGATATTCTCCAAATAGAGAGATAACTTTTTGAGGTGCTTGGGTCTTCATGAGAGTCCAGTAGATGTTAAATACACTTAATTCATTCATCAAGTATTTACTGAGTACCCAAAATATGCTTGACACTATTCTAAGTACTGAGTATACATCAATGGGATAGAATTAATTTTCTGCCCTTTCATAACATAACTAAAATATTATACCAGAATATGGAAGCATTCCTTTTTTTAAAAGTAAACTCCAGGGGCGCCTGGGTGGCTCAGTCGGTTAAGTGTTCAACTTCGGCTCAGGTCATGGTCTTGCAGTCCGTGAGTTCGAGCCCCATGTCAGGCTGTGTGCTGACAGATCAGAGCCTGGAGCCTGCTTCAGATTCTGTCTCTCTCTCTCTCTGCCCTTCCCCCACTCATGTTCAGGCTCTCTCTGTCTCTAAAAAATAAATAAAACATTAAAAAAAAAGTAAACTCCACACCACATGTGGGGCTTGAACTCACAATGCCATGATCAAGAGTTTCATGCTCTACTGACTAAGCCGGCTGGATGCCCCTGCATTCTTTTTTTTTAAAGTATGAGATAGAATAAAAAGACTGATCAGAAGCCCTGTCTATAAGTGTGGGACTTATATAGATCTTTTCTCTTGGGTGGTTGGTTTTTCTCCACTCTTGCCCACAGGTGGCAAGGCAGGTGTGTATTCCTGGATGCCCCCGTTGGGAGTCGTGTGGGAACAGAAGGGGACTGGGGACTGAGCCTATCTGACTTCATACTCCCGTCTTCAGCACCACACTTCATTTCAGCCTTCGGTTTGCTTTGTGTCCTTGAAGGGAAGGTCTCTCCGCTTCAGTTTTCTCAAAGGGTGAATCTCTGGTCATCATTTGGGGTGGTTGCCTTTTGCTGCATGGTCTTGGGAGAAAAGATCTGGGGTTCTGACTGCTACCCTAATAAACTTAGAGTGAATTCTCTTATTTTCCCTTTTAAAGTTTTGTCAAACTTTTACAGTTTATTTATTTTGAGAGAGATGGCAGGGGAGAGAGAGAGAGAGAGAGAAGAGAATCCCAAGCAGGTTCCATGCTGTCAGCACAGAGCCTGACTCGGGGCTCTATCCCATGAACCGTGCAATAGTGACCTGAGCTGAAATCCAGAGCTGGACGCTTAACCAACCGAGCCACCCAGGTGGCCCTGAATTCTCTTATTTTTAGTTCCGCTCTTCTCCCATCACCTTCAGAAGTACTTGGCGCCTCCATTCTCTAAAGCTCTCTGAGACTCTCGGCCTCACATCACCTTGTTTCTTGTTGACTTTTCATCCTCCACTTTTCATCTTCCAAAATAAATATTTCAATGTTGTCATATCATCTGCCCCATGCTTTCTGTCCTGTGGCATTATGACCCCTTTATTTCTTTATTTTAAGGAGTTTCAGGAGGGACTACAGAGAAGTATATATATCCATTCTTTATTTCACCCAAAACCTATGGATTGTATGAAATCACGATATTTGGAAACAGAAAACAGTTACTTTCCTATAGGTGGTTATATCAGGCATTAGTTAAAACTGAAAACTCTATTATGTAAGAAGTTATTTTCATCAATCTTGATTGGTATTTACAAAAAAGCAGACGATGGCAAAGGACAGTCGTGAAGAGGGGTTCTGCGTAGGGCTCCGAAGCCAGGGGAATTGGCGCTCCCTGGATCGCAGCACTTCCCGGGCCTGCAGCCCGTTCTGTCCCGCTCCCGTCTCTGTGCTGGAAAAGCCACAAAACTTGATACCTGATTCCCCTCTGAATTCAGCCCACTTCTCTAATGCTAACTACATTTTTATTCATCTCTTGTGAACCTTTTCAAATTTTCAAGAATATCTTTTTTTTCTAAAACCTTTTCATTACTCTGCAAAATTCCCGCTCCTACCTTTGCTTCTTCAGTGAGGTGGAGATCGTTATTCGGAATCTGTGAACTTTGCTGCTTCACGTCATCTGTTGATGTCCCGAAAACTGCTCTGGGTCCTTATCTGCTCTCCACCTTCTTATTTATGGCAGGACTTGTATCCTTTCTCTCTCTCTCTCTTTTTTTTTTTTTTTGGGTAAGTGTTTTTTTTTTCTTTTTTCTTTAAGTTTATTTTGAGAGAGAGGGAGGGAGGGAGAGAGAGAGAGAATTCCAAGTAGACTCGGGGCTGTCAGCCCAGCGCAGAGCAGAGCCCGGCTTGGGGCTTCATCTTACGAACCATGAGAGCATGACCTGAGCCGAAATCAAGAGTCAGATGTGGATGCTTAACTGACCAGGCCACCCAGACACCCCTCTTTTCTCTTTTTTAAAGCCATTTTCTCCAAATGTGCTCACCTTTCCCGTGGCTCCTTCCCGTTCCCACTTATCTTTCCTGAATCTCTCCTTCTCCCCATGTCTACAAACACGCTCAAGGCTTTTCTACCTTATTCTTTCTTCCTGCCTCTGCTACTCCCCAAGATTTTTCAACCCTCCCTTTCCCTTACCCTGTCCAGCTTCTTGAAAAACTAGTTAATACTGTGTCAGACACTTTCTTAACTGCTTTACATATATATATTCATTTATTCCTTACAGTAACAACCCTATGAGGTAAGTACGATTGTGATCTCCATGTTAACAGTGTGGAAACTGATGTACAGAGAAGTTACGTAACTTAACCAAAGTCACACAGGTGCCAGGTTAGGATGAAACCCCAACATCCTGATTCATAGGCGCCTCTGTTAACCCTTACTCTGCGCTACTCTGCCTGTTATTTTCATTTGCTAACGAGTCTTTACGTGTGCCTTCCTCTTTTTCGTCATCTCCTCGAATATCTAAACATGTCTGATTTAAAAAAATCACTACCTGTTCTTTAAAATTTCTCATTGGGGTGATACAGGTGATTTTTCTAGGTAACACACTATATTCTTCTTTTAAAATGTTTACTTATTTATTTTGAGGGAAAGAGAGTGCAAGTAGGGGAGGTGCAGAGAGAGGGAGAGAGAGAGAGAATTCCAAGCAGGCTCTGCACTGTCAGCGCAGTACTTGACGTGGGGCTCAAACTCCCCAAATGAGATCATGACTTGAGCGGAAACCCAGAGTCAGACGCTTAAGGGACTAAGCCATCTGGGCGCCCTGCACACTGTATTCTTAACATGAATTCTCATTCTTTTTGAGACGTGCCTCTCTGTAGTTTAGTGCGTATTTGAGTACTTCTTATTGGCTGAATGCTAGGAATATAAAGGCAGGTTCTTCACTGAATGCCATTCCCTCCCTCTTGGAATTGCTCCTTAGGTGACTTCTGTGATGCCGTAATAACCTTCACCTGTCATGTTAGCTACTACTTCCCGGTGTCTTCTCTGAATCTCCTTTTCCGTGCAGGGCAACTGGATGTGGAGGAGGAAGCAAGGATAAGATTTCTTATCTCCATCATTTACCTTTTTTATAATTTGAGTACTTTTCCTAAAACCTAAAGTTTGATTTTTAGAAGAGTTTTGGCGTTACATGGGCCAGTGTTCTCATATCAGCAAGAAAATGTTCGTTATATGATTTGGGGAAAATCAATTAATGTCTCTGAGCCTTTGTTTGCTCTTCTGTTAAATAATGAGCAAAAATCCTTAAGTTAATGATTTTTTTTTGTGAAATTAAATAATTTATTGTGGGTTGCTTATGTAACAATGTGTCTGACACATGATATGCATATGATAAATACATCTCTTCTTCCATTTGCCGGTTTTTTTCTTTCTGTTTAGTTTTTAATCATAGTGATCTCATCAAATCTAATCACCTGAATTTTCATTGCTTTGGGAATAACTTCTAAAAATATATGCCTAATTATTTACACAACATCCTTTACAAGAAGGCTTCTTGTACTAAGCCATAAAGGCTTTCGAATCTCTAGGTTTTTCCACAAGGAAATGCAGTGAAGCTCAGAGTAACACATTAAGAGGATAAAATACAAAATGTCATGGTTTCTTATCTCCATTATTTACCTTTTTTACAGTTTGAATACTTTTCCTAAAAAAGTAAATTTGATTTTTAAAACTTCAAGGCTATCTGGTAATAAAGACAACCTTCTGAAGGTAGATGCTTGTAAGTCTGACCTTGACTTTCTGTTAAATAGACTAAGAGAACCTGAAACATTTACTCTCACTTAATGGAATAAAACTTTCAAGTCTAATTTAATTTGCCATTTGAATGATATGAGCAGTTTTTTGTGTCCCAGATTCTCTATCAGAGTTGTTTGGCTCTGCACTTAGTCGTGCATTTCTGTCACACTCTGGAACATTCAGTTCAGTCGAAAGGACATTCCTAAAGATATTCCTAAACGAAATCCCTAAGGAGGGACTCGGGGTTATCTGCTATGACTCCTTAAATTAGCCAGTCATTTGGGCAGCTAGGACATCCCTGATTTCCCACAGAGAGGCTGGTATTACCACTGGCACATTAAATCCCAATGAAAGAACTTTGGTACTACCAACTACTAGACCAGCTGGGAGAATCAAATAAGTTCATGTATATGAAAGTGCTTTGAAAGGTAGTCAAATCTGTACTGTTCCGGCTATTTGCTTAAGGACAGACAGTTGCTGGTGGGTTTCAGTCAGGGAGTGCTGTGATATCCAAGTGAAAGGAGGAGATATTAGCTAATTTCCTGATAAACCTTATATAGTTACTATATTTGTAGAGTGTGCAATTTTAATCAATTGATATATACTATCAGGTCCATGCAAACGTAGTTAAAGTGTTATGAAATTTGACTTCTGTGTATAACCTGTAGACTTCTAGGATATTGTTTTCCCTCTGTATTCATATACCTACACATCCTATTTAATTTCTGTTGAATGAATAACTATCTGGAAGTGAAAAAGAAAAGAGAAAAGATGTTCAAAGACAAGACGTTCCAAGAAAAATCTTTTCAGTCTCCCTAGAAATTGACACAGATAAGTTGGCTAATTCCTATCTTACATATTGCTTGCTGAAGAAACCTTTAAAATACCCTTGAAGGATCCTACTCACAATGGAAAGAAGGCGTTTTTGAGTTATCAGGATAAGATGCCAAAAATGTTTTGGTTTTGAACTTGTTTTGTAAAATGCAGAGTAAGGTAAAAAAACAAATCTGTTTGATGTTGGTAGGAAAGAGGGAAAGACAATTATAATAAAAGTTCCAGTAGTATTGGTCAGTCTTGGCAAGAGTTGGGTCTTCTGGGCTTAAAAGACCAAAAATTAGCATATGAGCCTGGGTTATAGAAAAAATTATGGTGTGATTGACCCAAATTAGGCAGTTAGGAAGAGATCCTTGGGAGAGAGCTGGGGGAGAGGGCGTAGGGGTGGAAAGGAGGAAAGACGATTAAATTTTCTCTAAATAAACATTTTTGTCGAGACAAAACATACAGAAACGTAGATAGGTCATCATTGTAGAGTTCTATGAAGGTTCACAAAGTAAATTCGTTCCTGGAACCACTACCTCCACCATGAAACAGAGTATCACCAGCAATTCAGAAGCCTTCTTTGTCCCCTCTCCAGTGATTTTACCCTTTCCTCCCGAAGGAAACTGCTACTATGAGTTCTAATGTCGTATAGGAGTTTTTCGTAGAGTATGTGATCTTTGGGATCTGGCTTCTTTTGCTCAAAAGCACTTTTGTGAGTTCATTTATATCATTGCTTATAATAGTACTTCATTCATTTTCACTGCTTTATAGTATTCTATCACACATCTATCGATCATATCAGTATCATCATGAATTTAACCTTACCATATCTATTCATGCTCTAACATTTTTATTATATACCTATATATCCACAAGCAATATATCGTATTTTACATTTTTAAAACCGAGAAAAAGAGTATTTTGGACATTTCATTGTGCAGCTTGCTTTTTTTGCCCATATTTTAGTACTTCCATTTCTACTTCATTCGTTTTAACTGCGCGATGTTACCACCACTTGTTTATCCATTTCCTCTGATACTGACATTTTTCCTTTTAACTTTTTGCTGTAACAGCAATGCTGCAATGTACATTCTTATCCACATCTCATTGTGCCTGGGTGGAGAGTTTGTCTAGGGCCGAGGTGTGTGTAGTGGCATTTCGTGTAGAACAATTCTTTGTGTTAAAGTGCCTTGTGCATTGAAGGATAATAAACATTTAAGTCTCTCAAGGTACTATTTGTCAGACGTAGCACTCCAGTCCTTAATGACAACCGAAAAATAGCCTCCATTACCCTCACACTTCTAAACGCCCTTGGATGACATTAGATAGCTTCTGATTCAGAATCATTGATCTAGAACTTTCCTCAACTGCAGTTTTGTGAGGCAAGAAGATGATTTAAAGTGACTGTTTTCTCTCATCTTTTGAGGACGGTATAGAGTATCATTTTACATGCACAGAAGAGAAAATAATTTATTAGGCATGATGGATGCCTTAAAGCATTAAGACTTGTTTGCCTTGCAGAACCCCTGTGAGAAAGATTGGCGTATATAGCTAGACTTGTAAGAAATGGGTCATAGGGTATGCATACAGATAATTTTCTTGAATACCAACAAATTGCTCTCCAAACTGTTATATTTTTTTATATTTTATTAACAGCAAAAGAGAGTTCACATTTTCTTTAGCAATACTTAAAAAAAATTTATTGCCAGAGCACTTGGGTGGCTCAGTAGGTTGAGCATCTGACTCTTGATTTCAGCTCAGGTCATGATCCCAGGGTCGTGGGATTAAGCCTCACATTGGATTCTGTGCTGATTGTGGAACCTGTTTGAGATTCTCCCTTTCTATCTCTCTCTCTGTCTCCCTCTGCTCTTCTCCCCTACTTGTGCACCCCCCCAAATTAACTAAATAAAAAAAATTATTGCCAATTTTAATGAGTTTGAAATGATATCTTTTTGTGATTTGTCTTTGTATATTTCTGATTACTGGTGAAGTTGGGGGTCTCTTTATCTGTTTATTGATCTTAAGTTTAATTTTGTGTTTCCTGCTTATCTATTTCCCATATGTTTGATCGAGGTTCTTTTTTTCTTTACTGATTTATATTAAAGAAAAAATTGTTCTGATGCTTGTTACAATGGTGAAGAGGACTTTAATCCAGACTAGGTCAACTCTGCAGAGGACAGGGGTTGGACTCAACCTGGGATATAGCAAAGGCAGGTGAGGATTTGTAGCCAACAAGCAGAGTGAAAGGGTCAGTGGATAGGAAATGTTTAAGAGGAGACCTCAAGGGTGGGGGAGTCCTTTTGAAACTGACTTAGCAAGATTCTTGCTACAACTGAACCCTGCAAGAACACACACAAAAGCCTAAGACTGAGACCTAGTTAAGAAGAGGATCTCAGAGGAGTCTGACCAAAGCTTGATTAGGGAGTCTTTGTCATTTGTAGGAGTTTTACATATATTCTAGATCCTAATCTTCTGTGAGTTAAATGGATCACAAATGTATTCTTGAAGTCTGTGATTTCTCTTTTCACTTAGTTTATATTTTATTTTTAGCACATTTTCATTTTAATGCCAATATATTAATACTTTCTTCAGGGTTTCTGCACTGAGTCTTGTTTAAGAAACTTTCCCTTTGCCAAAGTAAAGAAGATATGTTTCCATACTTAAATAAATGTTTATTTATTTACTTTGAGAGAGAGAGAGAGAGAGAATGCAGGGGAGGGGTGAGGGAGTAGAATCCTAAGTAGGATCCATACTATCTGCACAGAACGTGACATGGGCTGGATCTCAGGAACTGAGATCATGATCTGAACAGAAATCCAGAGTTGGTTGCTTAACCAACTGAGTCCCCCAGGTGCCCCATTCCATACTTTCTTCTAAAAGTTTTAAGTTTAATTTCTCACATGGAATTTATTTTTGTATATAAGAAAAAAAATCTAGTTTTTTTTTCTATATAGATAAAACATTTATCTTAGCTTCTTGTATTGCATTGATCATTTTTATCTCTGCTATATATCATGTTTCTGTATACCAACATGTCAGTTTTTGAGCTTTTTATTCTCTTTTGTTTATCTGTATATATATATATATATATATATAAATTCCTGGCCCAATACCTTAATTGTTATAGTTTTTAGTAAGCACTGAATTTTCTAAAACAAGACTCCGCACCCTGTTTTTTTTTTTCATTTGAAAATTATTTTTATTCTTCCATATCAGTATGATTTTTATTGACATTGCATGAACCTAGAGATCAATTGAGGGACAGCTGACAATTTTAAGATTTTCCTTGTTTTGTGATTTTCAGTTATGTTTATTTCTAATTATTTTGTAGCTTTCAGGTATTCTGAGTGGTATCCTTTTCCTACTATATTTTCTTTCTTTTTATTTTATTATTTTTACTGTTTATTTATTTTAAGAGAGCAGGAGAGAGTGCAAGTGGGGGAGGGACAGAAAAAGAAGGAGAGGGAGAATCCCAAGCAGGCTCTGCACTGCCCGTGCAGAGCCTGAGGTGGGGCTCAATCCCATAAACCATGGGATCATGACCTGAGCTGAAATCAAGAGTTGGACAGTTAACCGACTGAGCCACCCAGGTGCCCCTAAAGATTTTTGTGGGACTCAAACTTACAACCCCGAGATCAAGAGTCTCATGTTCTACCGACTGATCCCTCTACTGTATTTTCTAATTGGCTATTGCTGGTGTGCCGAAGTGACAGATTTTGAAAAGTAACTGCATCCTGTAGCATTGCTGAATTCTCTTACTATTTTTTTTTTGTATTTTATTTGCTTCCTCTTTTGGATTTTCTAATGTAAACATCGAGGAGCAAACAAACACGTTTTTTCCTTCTTCTCTAATTGTTCGAAAAACTCTTATTTTTCTTGCCTCATTACATTGGTAAGGATTTATGAGATAATGCTGAGTAGAAATTGTGATGGTCAGTATTTTGTCTTGTTTTTGACTTTGAGGGAAATGCTTCTAAATTCAGTAGGTTGCTTGCTTTACTATTTTTTAAAATAAATATCCTCAATTAGATTAAGAAAGTTCCTTCATATTCTTAACTTACTAAGTGTTATTCTCAGTGTTGGATTTTTGGGGATTTTTTTCTTTTTCTATACTATAACCCAATATGGATTATCTATGATAGTCAATTTTTTTTGCTTTTGGAATTGAGGATGCTTCAGTCAGGGTGAAAGTCTAAATGAATAAATACGTTATTATTTCCTCACAAAGATTGTGTCATCTAAACTACAGTGTTATTCATTAGATGTCATTGATTAGTAACTTTAAAAGCTTTGCTTCATCAAAGAACCTGAGTCAGATGGATTTGAGTTTAAATTTGGATTCTGACAACTAATTGGCTTCCTTTACTTTTCTAAAACTTATTTCCTTTGTAAATTGGAAAAATCTCTACCAGTCGTGATTATTACTTGGATTAAATGAAATATTTTAAAAGTAATGAATAAGTATAGATATGCAGTAAATATTAAATCATGTTAGTATTACTACCAATGCTATCAAACGTCACCATATTCCTGAGAACAATGGGGGGTTAAGTGAGAATAACAGTGGACGGGATTGTGTATGGACTCAAAGCCACAAAGTCCTCAGCTTTAATGGCAGAATATCAAGCAGCTCTTGACAGGAGATTTGGTACAAAGTTGTGGGATCGTATGTCAAGTTTATAAGCACTTGCCAACTGGAAAGAGGAGAGCATTATATGCATATTATCTCCTGTGAGGATATGGTGGAAAACATTTTAAAGGTTCAAAAATGGATGACTTATTTGAGTGCTGAGAGCAATTTATAACTAAGAGTTGTATTAGCTAAGGTTTCTTGAATGATGGAGGAGAACAGAGCTTTCCTGGCAGTTTGCAGAGAACAAAAGCAAATAGCAAGTTTGAATAAAGGATCTGATGGCTGTTGAATTGAATTTTAATGTTGATTTGCTTACCTTTCCGAAAACAGGAGGTTCATTAGGTGGACCACTTTGGTGGTCTGTTAGGTCCACTTTAGAGGACAAAGTCCTGTAGGCTAGGCCATGCTATCTACAGGAACATTAGAGAGAAAAAGTGGAAGAAAATGGCCAGGGGCTGGGGTGGGATGGGGTGGCGCCATGTTTCCAGCTGTGAACAGAGGAAACCCTGTGGGTCTCCAGTGTATAGTAGACTCTCCTTGATCCGATGTGTCTTTTGCCCCACCACGGGCTAATGAATGCAAATAATAGATCAGCTTACACAATAATGAGTTTATTTGAAGATGGAGAACTGGCGCAGGGTGGAGAGAGAAATTTTGGAAGAATTTTCAAGAAAGATGAGATTGGGAGGATCTGCCCTAATGGATGAAACTATGTGTGAGGAGAGAAGACTGAGGGATATTCAGGAGTCGCACCAAGTGTGTGCTGTGGATAACTCCTTCCGCGTTTTTGAAAATGCTTTAGTAAAGAATACATAAATTTTCAATGCTCCTGAAGCCAGATATAGCTACTTTTGGAGGCATTATCCTGCAATGGGCCGTAAGGAGAGGAAAGACCAGATTTAATCAGTACAGAAAGAGGCTAGGAGAGTGAGCTATTTCAATGAGTTTGTCATTGAAGGGAAAAACAAGATTTGGGAAATCCAAGGGAGATTTCGTACAAGGAGGAGATTGGAGTGGACAGGGAGAGCTTGAAGATACAGAGCAGAATGGAAGTCACAGTAAGAATGTCTGTTGAAGCAAATTCCTAGAAAAGAAACAAAGAGGGAATCAGTGCCCAGGTGGAGCTGTGAATCATGAAAAGGAGAGTTCTAAGATGGAATTCAACGCTGGGGCAATTTATGTTCTCTTAGAATTCTATTCTCGGATGGAGTGGAAGGTGGAGAGCATGTCTGTGGTTAGAGGAGAAGGCATGTGTGTCAGATGGCTTCCATCTCAGGCAAATGGGAAGTAGCAGTGAGAGAGTGTGGGGTTAGGAAAAAATGGAAGGGGTTTCAGCTGGACTCTGTTGAAGTGGTGGAAGTGACTAGAGATCCTAACAGATTGCTGGGCAGAAAGGCTTCTGGAATTCTCAGCTCTGAGCCTGTGTCTTGACTTTCAGGGTTGGACATGTCGAACTTTACAGCCTGGGGCCCACAGACGCGGGCCCTGCTCTGCACAGATGTGAGACAGAGAGGGCAATAGTCCAACTGGGTAGAGTCCCACACAATTGCAGAGAGAGAGAGAATGGCATGCCTGCTCCCTTTAGAGGGTTGGAAAGTGCAGGGAGTCAGGCAGTCACAAATGGAAGTTCCAGAAACATCATTTTGTATTCTGCTTCCTGGAAAGCTGTTTCTGCAGTTTCTTTTCTTTAGTCTCTGGGACATAGTCAGTGTCAGGTAGAGCAACCCATTAATAAACATGTCGGATTTCTATTACTCGTTACTCTGGATAATTGACAGCAATGGTGGTGGCAGTGGTCGTTGGTGTGCTATGATGGTGATCACGCGCAGGGAATATACTCGGTACTTAACAAATATTATTCATGTACAACCTTGATTGGTAGGTGGGATTATCTCCATTTCACAGATGAGGAGACTGAGTTTCAGAGAG
Organism: Paguma larvata; assembly: GCA_030068075.1. Classification (NCBI taxonomy): domain Eukaryota; kingdom Metazoa; phylum Chordata; class Mammalia; order Carnivora; family Viverridae; genus Paguma; species Paguma larvata. The sequence continues at coordinate 113,847,249 of CM057823.1, forward strand.
GTCAGGATTAATTTGAACTTAGAGCAGTCACACGCAGAGTTCTTTTAACAAAGCTAAGTTGCTTCCTGGTTTGCATGCTCCTCATCAACTAAAATGAATAGTTTTAATTAAATCCAAATATCACAAAAATGTGAGGAAAAAAACTCTTACCTACCTGACAAGCATCTGCCGTGTGTTTGGTACTCCTTAAAGGTACTTAGAGACACGTAGAAAAATTGTGCCGTAGTGTGATGAGGACTGTAGTAGAAGTATGCACAGTTGCTGAGAAAGACGTGGCACACATTAGGGTGGGTAGCGATCCAAGCGAAGTGGGCTTGGATGCTCTCCTGAGAAGATGATGCTCGTACCCATTTTTTAAACATTTATTTTACTTATTTATTTTGAGAGACAGAATGAGAGAGAGAGCATGCACAAGGGAGCGGCAGAAAGACAAGGGGGGAGACAGAATCCCATGCAGACTCCGTGCTGGTCAGGGCAGAGCCCAGTGCAAGGCTCAGTCTCATGAACCGTGAGATCATGACCTAAGCTGAAATCCAGGGTCAGATGGTTAATCAGCTGAGCCGCCCAGGTGTCCTGATGCTTGTACTCAACTCAAAGGATGGGGCGGGGGGGAAGGTTGGTAGGTAAATAAGATTTGGTGAACCGGTAACTGAGTTGCAGAGGATGCTTCCAGTTATTTTTAAACATTTGGCCATTTAAAATTTTGAAAAATTTAGGGAAGCGTGCCTATAGAGTATTCTTAATCATTCCCTTTAGGAAGCTTTTTGATGAAGCACATTAACTTTTGCAACAAAAGAATATACATACCCACCAATTACTATGTACAATTTAAAGGGGTTCGTGAACCCACTGAAGTGCTTCTAGAACTTTCCAGCGAATCCTCTCTGATGTAGAGGGATACTTGAAAGAAGAAAAGAAATGCCTGGGGGTAAAAGTAGGTAGCATTGAATAGTAAGTGCTTTACAGCTAATTATTATGTGTGATTCTTACAATAGGCCTGTGAAATAGGTATTAAATTTATTTACAGATGAGTAACTTAAGACTGTTAAGTCACTCGCTCAGCTCAAGTTCACCCAGATGATAAATGGCAAAGCTGTGATGAAATCCCCTTGTGGGGTCCTGACTCCTAATTCCATATTCCTTTGGTACACATGACACTAACTTCCTAAGGGGCCAGGGAACATTGCTATCATCAGTTCCGAGTTCTGACAATGAACTTACAAATGAATTTCTGAAATACAACTTGCGATGAGTCGAGGATTGCCTGCACAGTGAAACCTCCTTAATTTTGACTTTACTAATCTGCCATAGCTGATGAATTATGATTTGTTATAGTTTGTTTATATGCTGGGCTACATGCTGAGCTGTAGAGTGTCTTGGTAGTATCTATAAGAATTGTTTTAGAACAATTCTTAAAAGGCAAGGTCCTCCTAAGGTTTTTAAGTTATCTAAAGAAATAATAACTGAGTTGTGACTATGTAATTAATACGCTACTTTAGTTTTAACCCTACAATGTAGCGGGTTTCCTTAAGGACCTCTACCCACTCCCCCACCATGCTTGCTGTGGGAGCCGTTTGTTGGTGTGGGTTCTAGAAAGCAATAAAAGTGTATTTATCTAAACATGTTCGGTACTAAATTGCTTCCACTAATCAAGCAGGACTTATCCCTATTTAGAAGAATTAGTGAGGTTTTACTCAATTAGGCTTGATGTCAAGTTAATTTTCCCCCTATTAGTATAATGAAGAATTGCTGTGTTGCTCTGTCATGCATGCTGATTGATGAAAAAATTGAGAATGAATGTCGACACATTTTTCTTTTGATAAATGAGGAAAAAATTTAAGAAGTTCAAGTAAATTATTCTGGACGTCAGAGAGCTGCCTAATTCTGTAGTATAGAGAGCCCAGTTGCAAACCAGCATAAGCGATGGAAGAATTTAAATACACAGTCTATTCCTGGTGTGTCTTTAACATCAGCTTTCTTCAAAATTTTTTAAAGATTGCATTATAGAGGATGTTCAATGCCATGAACATGGGACTTGCCAAAATAGGCCTCTGTCTTTTCTTTGACTTCTGCTATCACTTGAAAATACTTATAAAGTACTCTATTCTTTACATGCTACATCTTGCAGTCTGGGAATAATGGATCAAGACCTGGTAAGTAATTTTTACTCAGTAGATTGCATGATGGAAAATATGTCAAAGCTGGAATTTCTGTCCCATGGACGATCGCTTGGGGAGATAGAATTTATTCTATATTCGGCTATTCTGTACTGTATTTATTCCATATATTTTAAAATAAATATCCTAAATTAGAAAGATCACAGAGTGAAAGAAAGCATCTTGCAAATGAAGTGTGGGCTTTCCAAAATGTTTTTTGAGTTTTGAGTCTCACACACACACACACACACACACACACACACACGTCTGTAGATAATTGTCTGTCTCTCTATACATACATATTCATTTTTATGTCTCAGGCACATGTCCAGATCAAAAATACCACTTTTAAAACTATTAATACTTCACCGATAATCTTAGTGAATAAAAAAATAATTGAAGATGGCTGAAGACCAAATTAGATGCTCACTTTTCTATTTTTTATTTTTATTTTTAAGTTTATTTATTTATTTTGAGAGAGACAGAGACAGCACATGCCAGGGAAGGGCAGCTAGAGAGGGACAGAGAGAATCCCAAGCAGGCTCCACTCCAGGCTGGTCAGCACAGACCCCTATGTGGGGTTTGAACCCACGAAGCAGTGAGATCATGACCTAAGCCAAAACCAAGAGTACTGACTGAGCCACCCAGGCACCCTGTAACAAATGTACCGACAAATTAGAGTGAGATCATTGATTGGGCAGGAAATTTGATTTTACAATATGCTTGCTTTTTAGGTAGGGAATTTCAGTCCTTTCTGAGGATCTCATTCCAATGAAGTTAATAACTCATTTATTTTAGTTAAGTGGTGACTTTTTCTTGTGTTTTTTTTTTTTTTTTTTTTTTTTTTACCTTTGCTTGCCATGTTAATCAGTGGACCAATTTATTCAGATGCATTATAAGTTTTGAGTTCTTATCAGTAGAAAGGAGAGAGCCCAATGTGAGCCCAGTTATTTTTAAAATGGTGGGGAAATTATTGCTTTTTATTTCTGTTTTCAGGCATCAGAGTATTAAAAGTAAAAAAAGAGCAAACTTTATTTTACTGAATCTTCTACCTAGGAATATTGAATTGCTTAATGAAAATGACTTTATTGAGAGGGAGATAAAACATAAGAGACTCTTAAATGTGGAGAACCAACAGGGTTGCTGGAGGGGTTGTGGGCGGGGTGATGGTCTAAATGGGTAAGGGGCTTTAAGGAATCTACTGAAATCATTGTTGCACTATATGCTAACTAACTTGGATGTAAATTAAAAAATAAATAAATTATTTAAAAAAAAGGAAAGTGACTTTATTTAACCATTACAGCAATTTAGTGAAAGCAGATTACAGTCAAAAATAGTTCCAGAGCTGAGAAAGCACCAATAAAGATTATCTTTGCAGGTTGAGTAAGCCTTGCAGGTCTCTGGTCTGGTACTTTCTAGTTCATCTGCTTTAATTAGTAGGTTATAAAGTGTATATCAGAAAAACTGAAGTGAGAGATCATCATTAATAGTTTTCTAGGCTGCAAAACAAACACCTAAATCTAGAGATTGTTTTACCTTTAAAAAAAAATGTTTATTTATTTATTTTGAGAGAGACAGAGAGAAGGAGAATGCCGAGCAGACCCCATGTTGTCCATGTGGAGCCCAATGCCGGGCTCAGTCTCCCAAACCGTGAGATCATGACCTGAGCCAAAACCAAGAGTCAGCTGCTTAACCAACTGAGCCACTCAGGTGCCCCAGAGACCCAGAGACTGTTTTACTCTGGGGAAGTAAAATGGCTAAAATCCTTTACTGGGAGAAATAGTCTACCTTTTCTCTGGATTCGTTGTAGATTTTGTGACTTTGGTAAAAATTTCAGAGTCATGCAATTTAAATATGAAAACAATAATGGGAATCTGAAGTCGGGACTTCTTCGTGGTAACATTTCATATTCTGAATGACGTTCTGGTCTGTAAGTCAAATCAGTGAAGCGACATTGAAGGGCAGGAGGATGGCATTCACTTATTCATTCTGCCACTCACACCCTTCCCATGTATCCTGTGATCACCTGTCCAGTGCCACGCTCTCTTCTATGTCCTGGAAATACCATGGTCAATTAGAAAATGCTCTGCTTTCTGGCACTCTTTTTGTTCCAGCGGGACTCACAGCTCAGTATCCTAGGTTACACATGACGTTGAGGAAATGTGTGGGGGTGAGATGGTGTTGCGATCACGTCTGAGTGGCTGCTTTAGTTTGGGTGGTCAGGGCCATATTTAAGCTAAAATTTGAACCATAAGAAGCAGCTATCCATGCAAAGATGAGGAAGAAGGTCATGGCTGAGGAACAGCCAGTCCAAGGTCTGCAGGGTGGGAAAGAGTTTGGTGGGTTTTAGGAATAGGAAGAAGGTCAGAGTCGCTAGAGCACGGTGGATGCTGGTATGAAACGGTATTGGAGAAAAGTCAAGATGTAAATCTTTCTTCAGAGTGTTACTGCGCTCTAACATGTAAATATATCGATAACCTCAAATAAGGTCCTGGTCCTAAAATTACATTTTGTTCAACGTAACAAACTCAGGAAGGGACAGTCAAGAAAACAACTGTATTCTTCCGTCCGTGATGCGGTCTATAAACAACAGATTACATGGATTCGACAGTCCAAGGATGATGTCTCTTCCTCTTTCTTAGTGGAAGTATTTTCAGTGTGCATGAGGTGTTGGCAAGCCTCAGAACATCGGCATGGTGTATTTTACTCAAAACCAGAGGTTCTTGAATCACTGGCACCTAACATGATGGAGGCTGGAGGCAGCAGTAAACTAATCCATTCTTGTAATAAGAGACTGCCAAACTCAGAATTCTTAGCTGAAAAACTCAGTTCTTTTGAGCAGTCTTTGGCTTTTATTGCATGGGCTTAGGAGGCAAATCACGTGGGTTCATGTCCTGGCTTTTCCATTTTTAGCTGTGTGGTTTTGGTCGAGGCCTTACCTGTAGTATCCTCATTACTTTGTGATTAGGGTGTTAGAAGTACTCATCCCATGGCAGTCAGGAGAGTGACTTGCAAACAGTAAGCACTCAGCAAGTGTTGGTCGTGTTTGTTGCCACTATCCTTATTTTTATGCCCCTTTCTCCAACAATCTTCTGAAAGTGTGTTGTCTTCTAAAGTTAGATGCAAAATGGCTGCTGATAAAAGTCTTCTGCCCTTTAATGGGATAGAGGTAGGAGCACTCTTGAGATAGAAGTGGGAGCACTCTTGAGATCTGCCCACTGCAATGCCATTTCCACATTCCACTTCTCTACTCGGTTTAGCAAACACAAGGCCCCTTTCCCCATCATTTTCTTTTTAAGAAAACATTTATTGAACACCTACTAATGTTAAACTCAGGGCTGAAATGAAAACAAACTCTTGTCTTCCAGGAGCTTTTGGTCTGGCTCCACAACTTTCACTCACAAAGAACTGGCAAGGAAAAAAAAAGAACAAAGGGCAACAAAAACACTTCTGCGCTTTTAGACTTTTTTAATGTAGACGAATCAATTTGGAATTGACTAATGAACAGTCTTCTATGCACACCCTTCTCACGTTGTACGTAAGTGCCTGTATGTTTGCTCTTTGGAAAGATTGGAATAGATGCCTCATGTGACAGTGATTTGTGAGCCTGTCATGAGAGAAAACGTACTATTATTATGCCTTCATTTCTTCAGACAACAAGTATTCAGCGTGCCCGCAGTGCTAGATCCAGCTAGATGCTGGATGAAGAGGGGAGAACAAGAAAGAGAACAAAATCCCACGTCTCCTAGAGATCACGCTGTGCTTGTTTGGCATAGGCATTTAAAGCCTGTCTGCTCCTCTCTAGAAGTAGGACTTTGAGCATAGTTATTTCACCTTTTTATACCTCAGTTGTCTCACCTGTAAAATGGGAATAATAACCACATAGGGCTGTTGAGAAGATTAAATAACTTGTACTATCGATGTTATCATTCTTACTGTTCTGTGCCAATGAGTATGTCCTGTATCGTCCATGCTCAGTTCTTCACTATCAAACTTCTTAAACTAGGGAGCAAATCTTCAGAGTGTTATAGTGACATCTTTAAGAGGGAACGAGGTCCCGGTACCCTTGTCTCCTGTACATCCCCACTCCTCACTTTTCAGATACGAAGTAGAGATGGCCTCTGATGTCCATACTGAAATACAGACCAGGCTGCTGGCTGCCCCCGCATGGAGAACAGCTTTTTACTTCTAACTCTCTGTTGCTCATTTTGCGCTCTTCCAGAAGATTGCCTATTTCTTAACACCTCCTCTAGGGTCCTAGTTACCTGCTTGATCATGGTGACCACAATTAGTCCTTGCTCTTGTCCCTTCTGTCATCTCTCCTTTCTTGCACCTTTTCATGTTTTCCAAGCTTCTTGCCCTAAGGGGCTTGTGTTTCTAGATCTCCTTTGCCAATTGGAGAGCACTCCTTCATCCGTTAAAGGTTGGTTAATCAATAATTTGTAGTACATTGGATGGGATCTTCTATATTTCAGTTCTTTTGACATAACTCATGTCAAATGGTAATTTCACCTAGGCAGTTGCCACGTGGGGCTGCTTCCTCTACCACACCCCATCCTAACCCTCTTTCCTTGTCTGAACTCTTCTGGAAGCTTTGATGGTGAGCAATGTAGATATTCACGTATTTTGGGAACACTACTTTTCAAGAGCCTAGCAACATTCTCCAGCTTACATTAAAACTTAACCAATTTCCCGGTGCCTCCTGACTTCCTTTTTAAGACTTCTCAGTAAAAGCGAGAGTTGTGCTGGCCTGGGTGCACATTATGGAGGCTTTTTATAAGAAATGATGTCCTGCTTCCCGAACGTGCCAGAGCGTTAATGCTATCCCCATCTTTGGTAGCAGTAGGCAGCCTTTTAGAGTGGTGTAAATAGTCCATTAGGATAACTGCAAATACTTAATTAGTGTATATACTTTCAATTCCATTGGCAAAATAGTAGCGTATTTCTTAAAAACCTGTCAGATTTCTCCTGTTATTTTTTTCCAAGACGGTAAAATGATATGGTCCCAAACTGCACATGAAAGGCAATTATTTCAACTCCCAAAGACCAAAACAACTTTACTCACATTCCACTGGAGGGATGGAGGGAAGAGAAACAATTTTCAAGGTTTCTGGAAATTGTTATTTTCCTGTTAATGGTTATTTTCATTAGCAAGGAGAGTTTTGGAAATAGTTATGAGATTTTTCTAAAACCAAATGAGTTAAGACTAAGTGCATTTGAATTACAATGTGTGCAATATATTAAAGATAAAATTGACTTCTTCTTTCCAATATGAAGTTTCATTTTGGTTATAGTGATCCGAGACTGACTTTTCTGGGCTAAAGAAAGGACAAAGGAACCACCAGCTATAAAATACATCAAGATTACTAGAAAATACAGTTATAAAAGCAAAGCCTACTAAAATGTTACATTTGTATGGCAATGTTAACTCTTTATGATGTATTTATATCTATTTAATCCTTTTTGTAAATTTTCCCATTAAAATATATTTCATGGTTCATGTAGAGTCTGGAATATTCAGTATGGAAAGAGCGCTAGACTTTTTAAATCAATCATGTTCTTTCCAGAAAGCTGATGGCACATTCAAATAAGGATACTTAATAAATAGGAAAGGAACACCTTACAAAACTCTGAGCAAGGTATAGGTGAACCACACGGGAAAGTGCAGAAACACTGGGACTTGGAATCATGGAGCTATGAGTAATCTTATCAACTATGAATAATGAAAGGGAAAGCGAAGGAAGAAGTCGGTAGAACCTAAGAGGTAGTCTCGTCCAGAAAAACACTGTGTGTGGAACAGTGATCTTTAATGAGGGATGTAACCAGCTCACGTTACCCCTCAAGGAAGGAGCCCAGGGAATAAGTACCTTGATCTCCCTCTCCTCTTTCCATCCCATTTTACGTCAGAACTCTCTGTTTGGAACCAACTGGAAGCCAGGAGTATGAGATCCCTTTGATACGGTTGATACTGGTCTCCTAAGCAAAGAACTGGAAAAAGAAGGGTGGAAATTGGACCTGGAGTGGGAAATGAAAGATACCTGTATACCCCACACCTTTTTTTTTCTGTCAGCCTCCACTCCTGCCCTTCATCTGGGTGGAAAATGCATGTACGCAGCACAGAGACTACATAAATCCCCATCAGCTACTGTGTGGTGTATCATCCTTCTGTGATAGCAATTTCAATACGCAATCTGGAACTAAAATGTTAGCCACCACTTGTATTCTTCATATAAAATACCAAGGGAGGAAGACAGGGAGAAGAGACGCAATTAAGGAATATAAATTTAAGTTATAGCTGATCCTAGTTTCTGTAGATGGTTATAAGGCCTAGGTCGGTACTTATAGCTACCTCCTCCACTAAACCTTGTGTATTTACCTCACTGTCTGGCATCACCTTGACTGGTAAGGTCCTTTTCCAATTGAAGTGACCCAGATATTCATTCCTGCAAGATCTGAGTCCTTGGTGGTCTTGTCTTCACTGGGTCGTTGCTGTTCTCCCTTGACCAGGATTATTGGAAAAGGAGTATTACGAAGTGCCCCTCTGAATTTCCCGAGTTCCAAACATTATTCTTATCTTTGTTTTGTAGCAGAAACTCAGGTTTTCCTGATCATTGGATGTCATTATCTTAGGAAATACAGTGCCTTCCTCATCTACCTCTTGTTTTTAGGGATGTAAAGACCCTTAAATTTCCTGGAGTTAATCTCCACTTCCAATGAATCAGAAAATGACCATTGTTTCCTGGTGGAAGAATCATTCCCTTGGACATAAGGCCCTTCAGACTCACCAAGTCTAAGGTCCTGGGGACAGGAAGCAAGAATTCTTCAGGTGGGTAATTCGGTACAAACATGCAGGGGGCCACCCTAAGATTTCTGGATCTGTGCATCTCTATAGCAGTGATAGCCCCATATATTTGGCTGCTGGCGTCAGCTACATATCTACATCTCTGGGCAGAACTCCAACCTCTCAGGGTTTTTTCTCTTAGCTTATACTCCAGCTGAGCCTTCAGCAAGTCATCTGATAATTCTATCAAGCTGGTTTCTTCTTTGAAGGGACAACTGATACGACTTGTGAATTCTAAGGATTGAGCCCATTGCATCATTTCTTTTGCTGCAAAATGGTGTGGAGACCATTTACATAGGTTATCTTGGCTATGTATCAGGCATACCATAAGTCCATGAATAATGGTGCTAGCAGAAAAACTGAAAGCAAGGAAGGCATATTATATATGCCTATCTTTGTGAGTCCAGAGTACCCCCTTATGATGAGGGAGAATCACTGATGAAATCATCCTGCCTCTCCATACAGTCAGCTGAGCCTTCCTGCCCCATTGGGCAGTGATGCCTTCTATAGGGGGTTCAGCATTAATCCTGGTTTTTGACAGGTTGGACCTTCTTCAGTGCTGGTAAGCCAGATCACTTTGACTAGGGGAAGAGGATGCTGAGCTGTGAATTAGTCTCCATCCCCAGTATTCTGATCCTTTTGTTGATGGGTGCATTAAACAAATGTTGGAATGGCTGATGAAAGATATGAAGTGATATTTACAAATTTACAGTTAGATCTTTTTTTTTTTTAGAATTTATTTATTTATTTTGAGAGAGAAAGAGGGAGTGGGGGAGGGGAGGGGCAGAGAGAGAGGGAGAGAGAGAGAATCCCAAGCAGGGTCCACACTGTCAGGGCTGAGGTGGATGTGGGGCTCAATCTCATGAACCATGAGATCGTGACCTGAGCCAAAACCAAGAGTCAGATGTTTAACCGACTGAGCCACCCAGGAGCCCCTATGTTCAGATCTTATTCGCTTTGTTATCGAGACTACCTTCTATGATAACCTCTTATGAGATTTAATGGAATAGAATTATCTTCACACTCTGTGCCTTTTACGAGAGGTCCATCTGTATATTTCTGTCCAGATCTCCTGGCTACCAATTTCCAGTTTTGGTTTTTGGAAGTTTCTGGACACCTAGCCAACTTTTTAGCACCCACTCATTAGTTAGTGTAGATCTATATCTCAGTCATTTCTTCTACATGAAGTTTAACACTACATTCAAAAGTTCTGCCCATGTGGAGAATTCTCCTTTATCATTGTATTTTAAGTTCGTGTGAATAAAATTGTGTAGTCAGCTGGTGCTGCAACACTTACAGATCTCTCCACAGTTAACTGGCTTTCGGGAACTCCCCATGAAGCCTACTGTTGTTGAGGGAAAAGAAATGAAACATTAGGTTCAGATACCATGGAGGTCTGAATCATCTGCCATTGCAATTTGTTTGTATCTTCAAGACTGGTGTGGGGCTGTTCTTATACATACAACTTAATAATGGAATGCTGATGTGAACAGCTGATTTTATGACTTACTGGCCCAGATGACATCCAGTTCAGAAAGCAGTGACTAGAATCTGCAAAGAGTTGTCTTGGGAAGAGCTGTGGCCTTCATTTGAGGGTCATGAACAGCCTTAGATGGCTAAACAAATGGGTATCAGAAAAATAAATATCCTGAGTTCTCCCTCCTTTCTCTCATTGAACTCTCTCTAGAGCTACCCAATGGTCAATCTCAAATCAAAACCAGAGGACAAAGAGCCTGTAGAAGTGGCTCATTCAGGACAGAGCAGGGTGGGAGGGTAGAGAGTTATTCTGGAAGGGCAGGTAAGAGCTGTTTATTACAGGCCTGGAGTTTGAATCTTGGTTGTTCCCTTCTGGATTATGAATTTCAACAAGACAGAGATTCTCTGATTTATATTTCTGTCCTCAGTTCTTAGCACAGTTCCCACCTGCTATAAAATAGTTGCTCAGTAAATAATTAAGTAGCCTACTCCCAACAGCTCCTCTGTGGCTTTGAGCAAGTCATTTATATTCTTGCTTGCCATCATCATTATCTTTAGAGTAAGAGTACCAGTATCTGTTCTGTTTCACTCATAAGGATGTTGTAAAGATCAAAAGAAATGAAGACATTTACATATGGGTGCTTTGTAAACTGTTTTAGATTCAGAGCAAAATTGAGAAGAAAGTATAGAGACTTTTCATGTACCCTCTGCCTCCACACATGCATAGCCTCCTCTATTTTCAATACCCCCCACCAGGTCAGTACATTTATTACAACTGATGGACCTACATTGACACATCATAATCACCCAAAGGCCAAAGTATGCAGTTCACTCTTGGTGCGGTACATTTATGAGTTTGGACAAATGTGTGATAACATATATCCATCAGCGTAGTATCATATAAAGGATTTTCACTGCCCTGGCAACCACTGATCTTTTAACTGTGTCCATAGTTTTGCCTTTTTCCATACTGTCATAGAGTTGGAATCATACAGCAGGTAGTCTTTTCAGATTGGCTTCTTTCACTTAGTAATATGCATTTACGATTCCTCATGTCTTTTCACAGCTTACTACTTCTATTTTCTTGGTCTATTCGTCTGTTCTTTCACCATTTATCACACTGTCTTGATTACTGTAGCTATATTAGTAAGTCTTGAGTCATATAATGTGAATCTTCCAACTTTGTTCCATTCCTTCAATATCGTGTTGGCTATTCTAGGTCTCTTGCCTTTCCATATAAACTTCAGAATCACAAAATACCCCCAAAATACCCACAAAATAACTTGCTTGGATTTTAATTGGGGTCGCATTGAATCTATAGGTCACATTGGGAAGAACTGACATCTTGACAATAATGAGTCTTCCAATCCATAAACATAGGATATCTCTCCATTTAGTTTTTCTTTGAGTTCCTTTATCATAGTTTTGTGCTTTTCTTCATACAGACCTTGTACATATTTTGTTAGACTTATGCCTGTTTCATTTTGGAGGTGGTGCCGGTAAATGGTATTGTGATTTTCAATCCAAACTCCACTTATTCGTTGCTGGTATATAGAAAACAATTGACTTTTGTACGTTAGCCTTGTTGTACAATCTTGCTATAATTGCTTCTTAGTTCTTACACCTATTTTGTTGATTTTTGTGGCTTTTCTACCTCAACAGTCATGTCATTTGCCAACAACACGGTTTTATTTCTTTCTTCACAGTATGTGTGTAGACAACAAACTATAAGAACATGTTTATTAATCATGGTTCATCTTGCCTCACCCAATGCAGAATGAGGTCCAGCTGTGCTCATGCTGGACTTTGCAGCCATCAATCCAACAAAACGGTTTCATTTTAGTGGCACAGCACATACTGTTTTCAATGCAGATGACTTTTGGCAGGCAGCCTGTTTTTCCAGCTTTACCTTGTTTGCTGATGATAATTCCTGAGTCATGACAAGTTCACTCTTCCCTCTTGCTAGTCTTGTGGCTTAAATGGTTTGTTTTCTGAGTATTAAAATGATATATAATAAGTGCAAAAAAGAAAAAAGTCCAGGACACCCGTAAGAGATAAAAAGACAGAGAGCCCTCAAGGATTATCCACAGTGGTGCTATCTCCGAAGGGTAACTATGATTATCAATTTCATAAATATCCTTCCAAATATGTTTGCACTTAGACCATCATGGAATTATAATAATATTCATTTTAACAAAAGATTGGTCATGCTGATATATATATCATATATCACATATATGTGTGTGTGTATATATATATATATATATATATATATATATATATATATATATATATTTTACCTCAACACTGTGTTTTGGACATTTCTACATGTGGAAATAGACATTCGTCATCCCTACTACTCTGCATATTTCACTGACACGTAAGATGTATTTATATGATTCATATCCTGCTAAAGGATAACTCTTTTCTTCTTTCCTCATTTTTCTCCTCCTTACTTCCTTGTTCTTCTCCACTTCCCCCTTTTTATTCCTTTTCTCCATCCTTCGTATGTTCCTCTTCCTTTTATTTCTCTTCCTCCTCTTCCCTCCTCGTGCCACACCTCTTCCTTATCTTCCTCGTTCTCTCCCCCTGCACCCTCCTTCTCTTTTTGATCTTCCCCCTTTTTGCTTAAATGTAAAGCGTCCCTGCAATAAGTCTACTTGATTTTTTCGTTTTGATTTTTTAGTACTTTTTTTTTCTTTTTGTTTCTTCCCCAATATACTTATGTTGGGATTGTAGTCTCCCCTGTCTTTTTATAACTTGGGTCCATGATATTCTTTCTCCCTCAATTCTGATTAGTCTGCACTTTGCTTTGACTTTTATTTCCGTTAATAACTAAGATGGGAGATGTTAAGAACCTTGCTGATAATTACACAGTAATTCCTGTCAGAGCCAAGCTAGGACTTGGTTCTCCTGGGCTTTGTCTCTAAGGTCTTTCCACTAGATTGAGTTGTGTCATCATGGCTGAGGTTAGAAATAGCCTCAGATTTACTGTATAAGTCACACAAGGAAGCAAGCATGCAAATATTGACAATAGTAACCAAAAATAAAAGAGAGAGAAGTATATTCACTAGTTTAACCAGAGGAACTTGAATTTAGTGTTTCCTCTGCTCAATGACTTAGTACCAGGTGAATTAAAAACAAACTCTTTGTGAATGTTTGCCTACTTATGTTTGTTCCCAAATTATTAAAAATGTATGTATGGCTGTTAGCCTACCCAACAGTGTCATTTGAAACCTAAGTTTATAGAGCTAAAAGGAAGCATAATAAACACAGTCAATAATATCTGGACTTAGAGGTAAGAGAATCATGCCTGATATATTAATTTAATTTCTTTTTCAGAATTAAAAGAGTTTGTCTACAGACTCTGCACGTAATATCGGGTAGTCAAAATTGGTCTTTTATTCTTTTCCCTAAATCCTCACATGTAAGTAAAGAAATTGTAAATATTTGATTAGGTAAACCAAATTGGAAGACGAAAACAGGTGGTTTTATTAAGCGTCTCTTGGCAGTAAGTCTCTACAAAGCCAAGGTCTCTTCTTCTATGGCTTTTCTCGTGACCACTTCTGTTTCTTCTTTGGCATTGAATCTATTGATTCCTGTTCTGGGGCATTTCTTACCCGAGTCACCCATTGACGCGATAGTTTAGTATGTTGTCCATTTAAGATATGTCAACTATTAAATTAATTAAGGAGGCCATTAGACTGACGTGGCTCAAATGCCTTGGCAGCCTATGTAATCAAACCAAAATCTAAGCCTAGAAATGTCTCAAGGTTATGAAATCAAAACCTAAAAATAATTGGTCATAATAAGCCATTGGGGCTTTAAGTTATAGCCAATCAATACTCTTGCTTTGCTTCTGCCTTGTCTCGTAACAGTCTCTCCCCGAGCTCCTGTCGGTGGAGCACTCCTAACCACATCCAGTACTGATACCGGCCAATTTGAATCAATTTTCACTCAAATAAATTCTTTAAGTTTTAAATTTACCTCAGTTTATCTTTTAACACTGTAAAGTAAAAAGACCACATTTGAAGACCAGATGGAGTTCTTTTTGTGCTGCTGAGATTTACCTTTAAAACAAAGGGAGACTGAACACTTATTCTGACATTGCTTCAAGTGTTTATTTTATCTTATTTTTTTAAAGTTTATTTATTTTTGAGAGAGAGAGAAAGAGAGAGATAGAGCATGAGCAGGAGACAGGAAGAGACAGGGAGGCAGGATCTGAAGCAGGCTCCAGGCTCTGAGCTGTCAGTACAGAGCCCGATGCGGGGCTGGAACCCACGAAACTGAGATCATGACCTGAGCTGAAGTCGGTCACCTAACTGACTGAGCCACCCAGGCGCCCCTGCTTCAAGTGTTTTAAAAGAGTTTTTTGAGAGGGGCGCTTGGGTGGCTCAGTTGGTTGAGTGTCTAACTTTGGCTCAGGTCATGATCTCCTGGTCCATGGGTTTGAGCTCTGCATTGGACTCTGTGCTGACAGTTCAAAGCCTGGAGCCTGCTTCAGATTCTGTGTCTTCCTCTCTCTCTGCCCCTCCCCTGCTTGCACTCGCTCCCTCTCTCTCAAAAATAAGTAAACATTAAAAAAGTAATTAAAAAAAGAGTTGTTTGAGAAAAGGGGGTATTCTCCTTGTGAATTGCCTTCAGAACCCATTCCAGAGAAACTGAAGTGGTCCCCTCCCCACCCTCTCTTAAATTTGGAGTAGTAAAACAGTTACTAAAGTAGTCCACTTATTTACTTGGCATCAATATTTCTGTATTTTAGTTTCTTCAACTCTAAAATGATGATAACAGTTCACCAACATTTCTGTATTTTAGTTTCTTCAACTCTAAAATGATGATAACAGTAGTCCTTAATTCACAGAACTGTTCCACAGGAATTAAATATCTCAAGTGCTTAGAGCAGGGCCTGGCCCATGATAAATACCGTACGCCTTTGCTGTGTCTGTGCTCACGGCTCCCGCTGCTACTACAACCGCTGCTACTGCAAGTAACCACCCCCCTCCCCTTCCATGTTCATTTGAGAACATAGTGGCTCCAAATGACTTTTGGCTGTGTCTACAAACAAAAACATTCCCCAAAGGTGAAAATTTGCCACTAATGACGCAGTGAAAAGATGTAAATTGCAAGATCTAAAGTCAGTTGCGACAGAGCAGTCCCCAAAGTGTTTTGAGCGATGAAGCGGTGTAGGAAGAAATCTAAAACCTCTCGGATGACGCCTCGGAAGGCAGCCCCTCTTGGCCGGACGGATAATGAACGTTTTTTAAAAAGTCAGTCATATCCTCTACATCTCGCTTCTCCAATACAAATGCGCTTCTTGAAGATAGAAGTTGTATTTTCCACTTTTGTGCATTTCCATAGCACCCAGCACACTGCTTCATAAATATGTTGATTAGCTGTTGAGATAGAGTTGAGGGGAGGAGAATTAGGAATAAAACGTCCTCCAGTTAATTGCAAATTGCATCCCTACTGAAAAGCAAATTTGCATTTTATTAGCTTTTTCTACCATTTCTGGAAAATGCTCGAGTTGGCGTTTGGCATTTGGTTTTATACAACTTTGTAAATTTTATGAAAATCTAAATTCTTTCGAAGGGCTTGTTGTAGGATTCTCTGTTTTTATTATTGTTTCAAAATGGAAAGAGGGGTTAGTGCAAAGGCAAGCCTGTTCCAATCACATTTCATGAGATGTTAAGAGAATCATTGAAATTTAGAGCTGGTATAGGGAACACCTTGTTACAGTTTAATCACCCAACGCGCGCTGCCTGGAACACGGTGGAAACTTAATAAGTCATTGAAAAATAAATGAATCATTTAGTACATTATCTTCATTTCACAATTGAAAAACTAAGGCCCAGATACCCTGCTCAGATAACATAGGAGGGATTACCATGCATATTCTTTGATGTAATTGTGCTTTAAGTGCGGATTTCACATTTACGTTGTAGCATAGAAAAAGGCTTTACATTTGGTCTTTGAAAAACTGGCTTTATTTTAAACTATGCAAATCAGATTCTTAAGTTAGTATCTGTTGCATTTTAGGAAGGCAATAGTAAGAATTGTTCATACAAATCGAAAGGATTTTTTAAGGGGAAACCAAAATAAAATGCCTTTTACGTGGCTCATTCAAGGCCTTTCAGTCTGTTCATTTCCTTTAACCTTACCGAAAGTTTGTTTTTGTTGTTGTTATAAATGATTAGGAGTTCTTAGCCACCGAGAAAGACTTCCTGTTGGAACCACTTGTCTTTCTCAATACATGACACATCCCCTACTCCTTTCTGTGTGACTCTCAGACTTTCAAGAAATGTAGCTTATTTCATGGCTTGATTTTCTGTTTATTTTATAGGATGGAAAAACAGAGTCGAGTTCATGTACCTGTTTGAAGGGACCCAAACTGTCAAAAATAGGGACAATTGCCTGGATGGTGACCCTCAGCGACGCCCTCCACAATTTCATCGATGGCCTGGCGATTGGGGCTTCCTGCACCTTGTCTCTTCTTCAGGGACTCAGTACCTCGATAGCAATTCTGTGTGAAGAATTTCCTCATGAGTTAGGTGAGGGGCTCTGACCACACTGTAAAAGTCGGTTACTTCTGGGTTTCAGTGGAGGAGGACATTTTATTTTATTTTGTTAAAAAAGTTTTTTTTTTTTCATTTTTTTTTTAATTTTATTTTTGAGAGACATAGAGACAGAGTGTGAGCAAGGAAAGGGCAGAGAGAGAGGGAGACACAGAATCTGAAGCAGGCTCCAGGCTCCGAGCCGTCAGCACAGAGCCCGTCGCGGGACTCGAACTCACAGACCGCGAGATCATGACCTGAGCCGAAGTTGGCCGCCCAACCGACTGAGCCACCCAGGCGCCCCAAAAAAGTTTTTTTTTTTTAACATTTATTTATTTTTGAGAGAGAGAGAGAGAGAGAGAGAGAGCACAAGAGCATGAGCGGGGGAGGGGCAGAGAGAGAGGGAGACACAGATCTGAAGTGAGCTCCAGGCTGTGAGCTGTCAGCACAGAGCCTGACACTGGGCTCGAACTCACGAATTGAGAGATCATGACTTGAGCTGAAGTCGGATGCTTAACCGACTGAGCCACCCAGGCGCCCCTGAAGTGAGACATTTTAGGCAGCACACTTAAAAATTCCATTGATGCATCTAAATGAAGGAGCCCTGGTTGGACATTGATGCTTATTTCTCTCATCCCCAAAAGGCAAAAACTATTTATTTGGTATTTTCTTCTTTTTCCAGGGGACTTTGTGATCCTACTCAGCGCAGGAATGAGCACTCGGCAAGCCTTGTTATTCAATTTCCTTTCTGCGTGCTCCTGCTATGTTGGGCTGGCTTTTGGTATTTTGGTGGGCAACAATTTCGCTCCAAATATTATATTTGCCCTTGCCGGAGGCATGTTTCTCTATATTTCTCTGGCGGATATGGTAAGAAATTTTAAACTTTTATCTTGCTTTAATTTAAAATTTAGAAGTAAACTTCTGGGTCGTGAGTTGATGAAGGGCCACCGTATGCTTTCCACCGTGTCGAGATTCTGTCGTCATTTAAAACATCCCTGGCTCCACAGATAACTCTTCTTGTACTCATAGTAACTTGAAAGCGATTCTCATTGATCCTTTGATCTGTGATCTTGTTGATAAAAGATGAAATGATTTCCTTTTGCTGAAGTAGAGATACCTTCCCAGGTGTTTTGCCTGTGGTAGGTAAGCCTTGCTCTCTATTATAGGTGTCCCCGTGGCACCTTCTCCCCCTCTTTTGTGAGGATGTCACATTTTTTTGTTGTGTTTAAAACATTTTTTTTTCAATGTTTATTTATTTTTGGGAGAGAGAGAGAGAGACAGAGTACAAGGGCGGGAGGGGCATTGAGAGAGAGGGAGACACAGAATCCAGAGCAGGCTCCCAGGCTCTGAGCTGTCAGCCCAGGGCCCGATGTGGGGCCCAAACCCCCGAACTGCGGGATCATAACCTGAGCCGAAGTCAGACGCTTAACCATTTAACCGACTGAGCCACTCGGGCGCCCAGGATGTCACATTTGGAAGGGAATAACTTGGTAGAGTAAATAGCATTTTGTTATTTCAGAGTTCTGAACAGTGGGAGCCTTTTGGATTAAACTAAAACCGGTAAATCGAAATTGGGCAACATTTACAAGGATCGGTATATGTTTGTGTCTGTATCTATGCTGTGTCTGTGTCTTCATTTATGTCTATGAGTATGTGGGTGTGTGCGCGCGCGTGCGTGTGTCTGTGCGCGCGCGCACATGTGTGTCTGTGTGTGTGCGCGCGCGCGCATGTGGTTAGAGAATATCAATGGTCCTGTGCCCTGTGCATTCTCAAATGAATCATGGACAGCTTTCTAGAAAATGAAGCTGTGCTACATATGTGCAAATCGAGGAGCATTTCCTTTGCATTTGGAACTGAATATGTATCCCACACATAATTTAATAATTTAGTTTCCTTCATCTGCGTTCCTAGCTCCTCGCGATAACCATCTAGCTCTGCTCACGGTTCCGGGCAGGCCCTTATCAGAGCAGGAACGTCATCCCTCAGAACCATCACTGCATTTATATCGTTCTTCACGCAGTTCATGTCTCATATTGTAGCCCTGCTAGGCCATCGCTTCTTTGTTCTCCGTTAGAAGAACAGAGGCTATCAGAATTGTTCTCTTCAAGGAAAGGATCCGCGTTCGCGATGCTGTATGTCCTACAGCAGTTTGCTTTTTCCAGAATGGCTTCACAGCTTTCACTCATTTTATCCTGGTAACAACTTTCTTAAATCAGACACATGGATCGATTGGATTCTGGCGGCCTCTTGGATGCTTTGGTATAATGCACCACAGTGTGTGTGTGTGTGTGTGTGTGTGTGTGTGTGCGCGCGTGCGCGCGTGTATGGCAAATCATTTTGGAACACATTTTGAAAAGCTGGCATATACAGATCTTTGGGAGCCTTTTCAGTAGAGTTTATCTGCTGAGAAAGGGTAGATTTTAAGAACAGAACTTGGAGTTTTAATTGCGCTCACGGTAATGAGCTTGTTACAGTCTTCAATCCTAGAACAGTACATAATTTATTTGAAAACCTTATGATTTGGTGAGGGGTGGAGCAAGCAGGAGGACACAAATTCAAGAGAACAGGAATTAAATGTATAACGATTTCTAAAAATTTACTTAATCGGCTACTATTGATTGATATTTCTGTGCCTGGCCTGGGATTTGCAAGGCGCTGGGGACAGTGGAGTGAGCAAAAAGAGGTACACTCCCTGCCTCTGTGGGGCATTCTGTCTTTAAAGAGAGGAAATCAGAAATTCAATGAATAAAATCACACACATGACTAAATAATTACCAATAAAAAAAAAATCTGTGAGCTAGGGGGAAAAGCAGTATATGTGGTGAGAGATGAAGTTAGGGGAATCTACTGGAAGTTAGGAGGGGCTGAGGGAAGCCTCGCTAGAAAGTATGATTTATAGCTGGAACCCGAAGGAGGCGGCTCATTGAAAAATTAGAGGGGGAAGAGGTCAGATAGCGGTTTGGGTGGGTGTGACGATTTTGAGGATAGAAAAAGGGTGAGATCCTGAAAGAATGGTGTGAGTGGAGCATAGAGAGTAAGGGGGGAGAGAGACAGACGGGCGGACAAAGAGAGACACGAGGCATCAAATGAGGTAAATCCTGTCCCACTGGTTAACTCACTTGGGGAGCACTACTTCCATACTTTTATTCTTGTTGCTGTCTGATAGGGCTCGATATCCTTCATGCTATCTATGCTATGCCATACCTATATGCTCTCTATATGCATATGCTAAGTAAAACATTTAAACATCTGAATTAAATCGTCACTGTGCCCACCCCACAGAAATGTCTAGGCGACTGTTTTATGTCACACCACCAGATGGCGACAGTTATCTAACAATGTGTCTTTCTGTTAGTTTCCAGAGATGAACCATCTGCTGAGAGAAAAGGTAACTGGAAGAAAAACCGATTTTACTTACTTCATGATTCAGAATGCTGGAATGTTAACTGGATTCACAACCATTCTTCTCATTACTTTGTACGCAGGAGAAATTGAACTGGAGTAATAGGAAATGAAAGATGCCGTTGTCAATGAAGGCATTTCATAAATAAAAACATCTCCAAAGGGATTTCTAAGCTGATCCTCTTTAGTTAAAAGATAATTTTGTTTTCAACTGTAGGTCAGGAAACCTGATTATTGTTTTCAGATCTGTGAAATAGGCCATTACTTGTTGTTCAAGATGCTTCAAAGGGTTTTGGGTTCCAGTCTGAAAGGCAGGTATATGAGATCTTTGGTCAATACCCACTTCTTTATGTCTCATGCATTTGACAATCGTTTAGACATGAAGACCCAGAGAGAAACACGAGCTAGGTTGTATAAGCCTTTAAACCTCCGTAGCAGGCTTGAAAGCTCAAGCGGTTTCAGAGCGGTTTTCTTTCAGTTAATTTGTTCTAGTGCTTTCACGGGGCAAGTACATTAAAACGTGGAAGAGAATCAAAATGTGTGCAACACAGATCTAAATGATTCCAAAGCCTTAATGAACCCAGGAAAGAATGATTGCTCATAGCTTTTGTTCTGTGTTATATCTCAGTCAGGGACTTGTAGGCTCGTCTAAAAAATTATCCTAAAATAATATGAGTTATGCAATCAGTGAAGTTTTGTTAGCCCTACTAAGTTCAGACTTTATCTGACACCCCATCTCTAAGTGGGAGCTCTCCCTGCTCCCACACAAATGCAGAATTGGTTTTTTTATGGCTCAGCTGTAATCGCACCGTAACCCGGGGCAGAAAGCGTAGAGCTGGGGACCACTCAGCTACAGCATATCACGTATTTGTATCGTGAAGGGAAAGACTATGCTGGTCTTTGAATGAATTGAATGTAAGTTTAAGCAATTTACTTTTAAAATTCAACATAATTAGCTTTATGCTTTAAAGCATAATTAGCAGGGATTTTTAAATAAATGCAAAATAACGGCTGGACTGCTGTACGTCAAAGACTTACGATTAACTAGAAAACACACGTTCCTTCTGGGCGAACGAAAGCAATCATAACATTCTTCTTTTGTGTTCAGTTCACACTTTTCCACTATGGCATACCTTGCAAAAAAATTCCACACACCGTGGTTATTTTCGTACCTCTTGTAGGGGAGAGGGGCTGTTTGCTCATTTAGCAGATGGAGAAAGTCTGCAGTTGAACATCCTAACCCCAATTCACACTCCCAAGTCACTTCAGGAAAGATGAGGAAAGTGAGGACAGTGATTGATAAAAGCCAAGAATGATCTCAGGAATTAACATTTTCCCACAGACCATAGGACGGTGTCCCCTAGCAATAATGCGTAGTAGATGAATATTTAATGTGTATGTTAATGTAGATTTCCCTTTTTAACTGACAATTAAAACGAATGTTTGTTTGACCAAATAGTAAACACCTTTGAAGCCATGCACTGTGTCGTTTGTTATTCATTTTAATATATATCTGTTTTGAGCGACTTCCCTGTACCTGGCACTATGGGGGAGAGAGAGAAGTAGGAAACTAGTGATGTGTTTAGTGTGAAGACATCCAGCAAATAAATACTGTCAAGATGAATCAGTAAACAGTTTATTTTTATCATTTAATCTGTTTACATTCAGTCTCGCGAAATAATTGTTACCTCTTTAAAGCACAGACTGTGTGTCTGGGTTAAGAAGCTATTTACAGCATGATATTAAAAGAAGACAGTTTAACAAACTCTCGTTTGGTGTAGATCGTTGTGTATGTGGGCTGTCCTGGTGCTTTGTATCACACTCTCCGTGTGTGGATCTTCTGGCCGCTTTCCTCAACTCTGAGGAGAACAGAGGCAACAGGGCAGGAAGGGCCCAAAAAGAAAATTGCTACTTACTTGAGGTTATGGTTGCAGGTAGAAGGCAGGCTATATAGAAAGCCAAGAGTGAATTTAAATCCTAGAGAGCAATTCAAAAAATCAGTTAACATCTCTTATACTGAGGCATTCATTGTACTCGTTGAATATTCTATAATTTTTAAACTTGAAAGATGCTACTGTGGCAAGCCAAAGGTGATTTCAATGTGTTATATTTTGGGTTACGTACTTTGATTTTTGCACACTTGAACTTTTAAAAATGTCTACCACTAACTGGCATTTTGTGAGTGCTGAATCAAACCCTGTCTTAGTCCGTCCAGGCTACCACAGACTGGGGGGCTTATAAACGACAGAAATGGACTTCTCACAATCCTGGCGCATGCAAGTCCAAGGTCAAGGCACCCACAGATGTGCCACCTTCTTGCTGTGTCCTCACATAGTGGAAGGGGAAGGGAGCTCTCTGGAGCCTTTTGTTTAGAGTCCTAACCTCATCATGAGGCACCTTCTTGCTGTGTCCTCACATAGTGGAAGGGGAAGGGAGCTCTCTGGAGCCTTTTGTTTAGAGTCCTAACCTCATCATGAGGGCTCTGCCCTGGTGACCTAAGCACCTCCCAGAGTCCGTGCCTCCTCATACCACCATATTTAGGGGTTAGGATTTCAACATATAAATATTTGGGGGACACGGCAGACCCCTATTACCATGCTTTTGTGGAGAAACAACCCACCCGAAGAACCGAGGCTCACAACAGGTTATTCTCATGCTCACAGATCTGCGGGTGTCGTTCAGCTGGTCCAGCCTGGGCTCTGCTGGGCGGCTCAGCTTCAGACTAGGGGTCATCCAGGTTGGGCCCCCGTGGCAGGAGGTGCTGCGGTCGTGTGGCAAAGGGCACAGACGTGCCGTTCTAGTACAGGAGACCAAAGAAATACAAATGGTTTCAATTTACTTAAGTAGTCTCTAGAGACTTATTTTACCTGGTAGAAAATAGCTTACTTATATCAATAATAATTCATCCAACGCTCCCAGAATTACTTGTTTGAGAATATTATTCCTTTTAGGAGAATATTATTTTCTTCCCCTTCAGTATGTTATTATGTGTAAATGTATGGATGCGACGCTGCTTTACCCCAAGTCAAGATAATTTGTTTTTCTTCAGCTTGTGCGTCTAACCCTCGCTTGCTCATTTCTATGGCGACTGCTTAGCATAGCCAACACGAGAGTCCGGTTATATAACCGTCCCCGAATGACATTGTATGATGATCTAGAGACGCTTAGTAAACCCCACCACGCCTAAAAGGGGTTCTTTAACTGGAGCTCAAGTTTTTAAAAAATGGATTAATTGACAAGAACCAAAACAGCACGATGGGTTTACCAGATGACCAGCGTAGGCGTATTAACAGAGCTAATTACTGATGGCCTGTGCCAGGGGAAGACCCGCCAGTCTGCTCTCCATGCTCTGATTGGCATCGACGTCCTTTGGGTCTCCCTTTGGTCTTTATCAGTGGGCTACCATGATTCCCAGACTCCGTGTTTATTTAAGGTTCATTACAGGACACAAGGTTCTTAACCCTGCAATAAATCAGTTCCCTAACGCTGATGTTGCCACAGCTGCCTTCTCACTGACGCTTTGCCTCCCCCCTGGCTGTGGGTTGCAATGGCTGTGCTAAATTGCATTTCCCTTAGCTGCCTCTGTGCTGACCACGCACAAGGCGTTCTCTCAGGGCCATTTCACTTCCTATACGGGACGCTCCCCACTTCTGCGTAGCTCCTCATCGGTGACTTTACTAGTAAAATTTCAGGTGAGCTACGGCAGCAGGATGAACTGAAAACCCTGAATACCCGTCCATTAATTCTCAAGGTGGGCATTTCCCCCTATATTTTGATGTTTCCAAAGGCCACGCTGCTATTGCTGGCAACCAGGTGGCATTGTTGAGATGGTTATAGTTGAGTGAAAATGAAAATCGTCTGTTGGGATCTGGTAAGGCCCCGAAAATGCCAGCACCGTAAATAATAATAGGCACCTTACACATGTCAGGTTTACTTTCCTTTCTACAGAAGAATGCGGAAGAAGCAGTGCAGGGCTGACGTGGCGGTTTCCTGGTCATTGGGAATCAAATCTGTCATCGGTGGCTTTTGACTTCAAGATGACTTCATGTTCTAAGATATTTGCAGGAGAAATCCAGTCTTAAATTCTCAAGTCCACACAGCAGAAGGAATAATGGGTAGAAAAACAAAAAATTCACACAGCTCTTCATTCCCTATAAAGAAGCTTTCTCAGAAAGAACATACAACTATTTCTACTTACACTCACTGGTCAGAATTAGTCATTGGCCACATCAGCTTGCAGGAGAAGTTGGGGAATGTTGCTTTTAGCTGAATACACTACCACCAATGAAATCAGGGTTCTGTTCCCAAGAAGCAAAGAAGGTTAGACCATTTGAGGTATAGACAGGTTTGTGTCTGGTTCACTTGGGGAACTTATTATTCTAGATGGTTCTGACACAACCAGTTCATGGACCTGCTTCTTTTCGGGATTCTCATGACTTCTTTCAGATTAATTCCCTGTCGCCTTGACCATTATACTCGCCCACCTGACCAGTCTTACCTTACAAACAGTATTGTTCGTACACATTTGTACTTCCCTTTATGGTTCCTCTGTCTCAGCCTGTTGTGAGTACCCCTTATTTACTTTGAAGACATACTAGGTCTTTTACAGAATCGTCTAAATTCTAAGGAAACTGAAACAAAACTTTTTTTCTATGGACTTTGGTATTTAAAACTCTTGATTACCAGACTGATTAAGCCTAATTACCAGGCGTATAGCCAGAACTATGAAACTCAGTACTATTAGCAGATTTGGGCAAAAATAAAATAAAAAATATCATTTATGCATTCTCTCCTCCCCCCAAGTCCTCTCAGCAATTTAGCATAAGCAGATTTGGAACAAAAATGTTGTTCGTTACTCAATTTTGTAGATAATTAGATGGGCCGGTGGAGACCTCAAAGCTCAAGGTCATTTAGCTTGGATGTGCACAGCAAGGTTACCAAAGAACAGTGCTAATGGTCGGGCTTGCATGTGTTAAACTTTTGATAATGGCTTAATTCTTACTGCAGTGACTGTCTGTGTTATCCCCCCAACTGTATAGAACAATCTGGTAAAACTCCAGTAAGGCAACACGTGGATAATTTATGACCATGTTTGTGGTCACCAAAGGGATGGTTGAGCAGGGATCATGGGAAAGAAAAATAAAGACGTAAAGTTATGAATTACAGGGGAAAGTCTCTTAGGAAAAATTCAAGTCAGAAATGGTTCCTTCCTTCAAAAAGCAGAGGAAGTGTATAAAACCCGTCTCGTTCTGTGTTTTGTGGCAAGCTGCACCAGCGGGCCCTGTTGAATGCTCAGTAGGAGCTCGTTGCAGTCAGGATGAACCCGGTGGACTGTGTCTGACACCCCCCAGGAAACAGAGAGGCTGAGAGTTTGCTGGTAGGTGGCTTTGGAGGTCAAGCGAGGAGAGTTGCTGCTGCATTCAGCTAGATCGTCAGTCCTACTACAGTATTTTGGACAAACGGTACATGAGTATTCCCTTGGCCTAGTGTGAAGCACGTGGTGGCTAAGAGACCTATCTGGTCTGGAACAAGTTAACGTCATGAGTAAGAGGGGTGCCATTCTGAGGACAGAGAAGGTTAGTACTGGGTGGACTTCTGGAGAACCGAGACTTTGGTGGGACAGCTGGAGAACTAGAACATGTCTTTGGGGAGGAGCCCTTCTGAAGAATCCTAAGAGTGACAACAAGGAAAAGGGTTAGTCTTAAATACCTGTCTGTCCAGATAGCACGAAGCCACGCATTTTGTGCCCATCAAACAAGAACTTTACACGCCTCTTTTTCTCTCCATCCAAGCACTTAACTCGGGAGGAGCCAGAAGCCACAGTGAGCAAACGGACAGAGTAAGAGAGAGAAAAAACAAGGATTTCTTCTCATGTGTTTTATCTTTGAATAAAGATGGGAAGTATTGACTGGTATATTGTACTGGATACTTTCTGTAATTGATCTGAGACCACGTAATGGTAGGACTCAGTGTCCCTCCGAAGTCCCGTGTCTGAACATTTTGCCAGCCCCGGTTTCCCTCAGGGGTAGAAGGGCTGACCAGGCCCCAAACTCCAGGCTCCAGCAGGTGGAGAATAAAACCAAAGTTGTTTTTGATTCACCCTGTGAGAATAGCATGTCAATATAATGGTTGCATATGCACTTTAAAAATTAGTACTCACAACAACCCTGGGAAATGGATTCTATTTTTTTTTTAGCTTATTTATTTATTTAGACAGACAGAGAGAGAGAGAGAGAAGCAGAAAGAGAGAGGAGAGAGAGACAGGATCCCAAGCAGGCTCCTCACTGTCGGTGCAGAGCCTGACATAGGACTCGAACTCACCAACGGCAAGACCACAACCCAAGCTGAAATCCAGAGTTGGATGCTTAACTGACTGAGCCACCCAGGTGCCCCAGAAATGGGTTCTGTTTTTCATACCAGGTCAGGCTGGAGCTGAGAGCTTGCAGAGGGACCACATGCTCTGGGTGCATGGTTGGGGCAGAGCCTGAGTGAAGACCTCCTATGCACACCGAGGACCCCATGCAGCAGCCACAAAGAAGAGAAGAGCCCCCTCCCCCTGCAGTAACCCCTTGGGCCCTTCTACTGGAAGAGCTCAGCATGGTGCTCAATGTACAGAGAGGTGTGTAAGGAATTCTGTCCACCGGGGGCAGTGCATGTATTGAAGGGCAAATCTGGAACTGAGGGGTAAAACATTTGCAAGTGGCAGAGGGAGTCTGACCAAAACGACCTGACTCTGTGATAATGGTGCTTTGCACATTTGCTGTGTTGGAGATGGAAACTTTTCAATTGTATAGAAAGGAGATCCAGGCTCCCCACGCTGTATCCTGCTCCTTGTCCCAGGGGACTGACTTGTATGGCCATCGGAGGGCTTCGTCCATGGGAAACTTCAACAGGAGATTGGAGGGACAGAGGAGAAGGAGGCTAGGCTGTCAGTCTCCTTGACTCTCTGCCCGCCGGGTTCCCTTGGGTTGTCCGCGGTGCGGAACTGAGGGGCACCTCCTCTCTAGACAGTCTTCTCCACAGCAGGGCCACTTACCGTATCCACAGTGAGGGGCCAATTTGTTTTTCTTATTTCCATTTTGTCGCAGGTTGGTACTGCCGTAGAAAGGATGCAGAGGAACTACCACAAAAATGAAATCAAATTTAAAATAAAGACATAGATAATCCAAACCATTTTTATTCTTAGATACCAGTGACATACAAGTATTCTACCAAATGGCCATTGAAATCTGTAAACGCGGACCCTCCATTTCTGACTCATCTAACAGCTACCAGGCCAGTACCGCTGTCGACCTCTCTCCTTGGCTTCTGGCAAGCACTCTCCCTGTCCCCTTAGCCTGGGGGTAGTAATAGCTCAACTGCAGAAAGCCCAGTAGGCCCCGGGGTCCACACAGCAGGCTGCCCTTTCCCTAAGTCCCTCTTGAATATTTGCAACTGGATCCTTTGTAAATAAATAAACCCACCTCATCTTACCCCGGGTCCAGTGGGCCCTTTGTTTCCTTTGTGATTATGAAAGATCCGTAGTAAATGTCTTAGCCTGGAAGAGGAGGTCACTCTGTGAATTAGGGGGAGAGAGTAAGACACTGAAGTAGGTAGAAGATGAGTAGAGTTAGTACAATTTGGAGGCAGACTGAAAATTCATAAGGGCTAAAGATAATTAGAAGACATGCATTAAACGCTCTTAGGTTAACAGGGTCAGATTGGGGTAGATTAATTTGTATGCAAACAGAAAAGAATATCCAGGATGTTTTGAGAGATTAGCTATGAAGTGGACGGACCACACTCCTGGCAGATAAATACCTTTTGAATAGATAAAAAATCCCAACTACCTGTGTGACAATGCGTCTTAAATGTAAGCATCACGTCTTTTTAAATGAAGATAGATTCCTAGGTGGGGAACAGTGAATGGATACATTTCTATAAATCCTTACCGAATAAGCAGTCTGCACCTTACGAGATTCTTTCCCATGTAGAAGTATTATATTCCTTCATGGAAAATGTACTGTGAATTATTATGAGGCATATCTGAGCGAGAAAACCAGAGAATCCAGTCTATAACCAGAGAGAGGGGAGGCTCCTCCTGTTCACTGCAGAAACCTATAAATAGGTAATGGGATTCATTATATTTGTTAGCTTTAATGTTGTGATTCTTTTTTTTTTAATGTTTATTTTTGAAAGAGAGAGAGACAGAGTGTGAGTGAGGGAGGGGCAGAGAGTGAGAGGGAGACACAGAATCTGAAGCAGGCTCCAGGCTCCCAGCTGTCAGCTCAGAGCCCAACCTGGGGCTCGAACCCACAGACCACGAGATCATGACCTGAGCTGAAGTCGGATGCTTAATGGACTGAGGCACCCAGGTACCCCTAATGTTTTGATTCTTGTCATTAAAAAAGGGATTGTCGATGAACTTGGAAACATTGATTTTTGGAAGCCTTCGAAACTGTTGGGAAGGTACTTTCGATGCATCTTTCTCCACCTTTGCTTTTCGTCTCTCAATTGGAAAGTTTTAATTTCCAAAAAGAGAAACTTCAGAGTTCTATGTGAGCATTTTATAGATGCATGTGAGAGCCATCAACTTCACTGTCATAGTGATCCCTTGCTGTTTTATGGGGAAAGAAGTTGAAAACATTTTAACATAGTGAATACTAGGGATATGATTATATAAGATAGGCGTAGAGTTGCCCCGAAGTCTTGCTGTGGCAAAACCAGCGAAAGTGGTATTAAAATCACTGCCAGCACAGTTGGAGTAATAGACTTCTGTTGGTGCGCTGTCAGCTCTTCTTGTCACAGCTTCACTCTCCTTAGACAGTGTTGCTCCCTCCCCAGGGGCTCTGAAGGGCCTGTCAACCACAGCACCTACCCCACCTCTGTGCCAGGAGCTAGACAAGTCACCCCGGCTGGGCCAATCACAATCTTGCCACACGACTTCCCACAGTTGGGGGGGGGGAGGGAGACGGCCCATAGCTCTTGCCTTGACGTGACTCCAGAGCTGCTGGTGAGCACAAGCTCGGCATGCAGAGAAACCTGCAGACTGAGGCTGATGCCCAGAGAGAAGTGGAAGATAGCACTGCGGACTAGAGTGGAAGGAGAGTCATTCAGTCCTCAGTGGTTCTAGCCTGTGACATCCTCAGTCTATTTCTAATTTTTCTGCAATTCCTTCAGTTCTGTGAGTCATCCAAGTCTAACATTTATCAAGTCTAATGTTATCTATTCTAATGTCTCCATATGTCTTTTTTTTCTTTTGCTTTAGGTAATGTGAGCTTCTCTCACTTTATTAAAGCCTTTTAAAAGAATATAGCAGTTAATATTTATATTTCAAGCACAATTTCTAGCTTTTCTAGCTCTTGCGTTTAGCACACCCCTTATAAAGACGTTTTGGACCTTCCATTGTCAAGGTTGAGGTTGACTTTCTGTTGGGGGCAGAATATAGCAAAGTCTCCATTATGTTCCACCAGCGGTGAACCGAGGTCTTTCCAAATGCGCAGATAATATCCACTTTATTTTTTATTTCACTTCGGAACACGGAAACATCGTGGGTATTTTAATTTTTGTGTTTAGCTCTGTTAATGTATCAAAAGTGATAAGTTTTCTTCAGTAGCAACTCAAGGAGAAGGTAGCATTCGATGCCACTGAAACTCTTTGGAACTAAGGGGCCCTCAGTCTGTAATCTAAACAAGCCGAGGTTCAGAACAGATAATGGTGTCGAAATCATATTCTATGTATAGAACTGTGATTTTTTAATAGCAGGAGCAGGATAGCAGAGGGAATAACTCAGATGCCTTGACAAGCCAAGCACAATCAGACTTTTTAGGTAACTCCAAGGAAGATGTTTTATGTAGGATATGAATCTAGGCCATACTTCGTACACCACGTGTTCACAGAAAAATGCAGTTTCTTAGCAACCATCACCTGGTTGTCAAGTTCTTACTTGATTTTTATAGACATTTGGCTCTTTTAGGCACACGCCCCTCTAATACTTAAACATAATATCCAGGTTAATATTGGAATAATTACATCCCACTTTCTTCCAAAAGATACTTTAAAAACTAATCATTCAAACTTTACCTATTTATTTATTTATATTTATTTATTTATTTATTTATTTATTTATTTATTTATTTATATTTAAAGGCAAGCTACTGCAGGGAATCACTGCAGGGAATGAGAAAAAAAATCTGAGCTTGTTCTCCTGTTAACGAATGAGTTCATCCATTTGTTCAATAAAACATATATTTGATGTCTACTGATGCTAGGCCCAGAGGATACAAAGATGAGTCAGAGCTCGTGTCTGCTCTCAGTAGGATCATGGGGATACGGTTACATTAAAAAAAAAAAACAATGATACCAATTTTCAAGGTATTATGATAGTAGACAGGGGCAGTCAGATAAACGGACACATAGACAAATAATAATTGAGCACAATGGGGAATTCTTAGGATGGACTAAGAGTCAGACAAGCAATAATACACAGAGGAGGTAGCATCTGACTATCTGACCAGCTTTCGTGGATAATGCTCGTTTCATTTTTTTGAACAGACTTTGTCTCCCGGTCCATGGCTGGAACCCAGAGCTGCACTCTGTGACTTAATCTGAGAAGGAAGGCTTTTGCAATTAATGATATCAAATGATGCGATTTGGTTTCACCAGAGTGATATTTTTTGGTGTCATGACCCTGGTGTCATTTATACTGTATCTAGCTGATGGATAACCATTGGTACCAAATGTATATATTTTGATATATTTGCACTGCAAAGTGTGAATATGTTGGAGGTAAGGTGTTCCAGATAATATGACTGTATCCCATCGGTACCAAATGGATACTTTTTTAATATCATTTACCCTGTAAACTATAAATACATTTGAGGTGAAGTGCTCCAGATAATATGATTAGTACTAACACTATAATGAAAAAGGAAAGGTAAACAATTAAACTAATATTAACTAAAAAAAAAGCAGGCTACTTAGCAGTATACACTCTATAATCCCAATTTTTGTTTATGTACATATATATAATATATACAGATAAGAAATATATTTTCTGGAATCACCAGAATTGAGAATCACCAGAGGAGAATCGCCAGGATAGAGAAGATGCCAGAGGACGCCAGAATTGAGAAGACTCCAGACTGCTTGGTCATTAGACTACACTTTTCTCGTGACTCTCTCACTTCCTTTCGCCTGACCATCAGTCCTTCGTGGACCCCTAGATTCGCCGGAACAAGGACCCCTGTGGGATCGAGCGCGTGCTGTGCTCTGTGCTGACAGTACAGAGCCTGCTTGGGATTCCCTCTCTCCCTCTCTCTGCCCCTCCCTGCCTTGTGCTCTATCTCTCAAAATAAATAAATAAACTTTAAAAGAGATTAAAATAAAGGTGAGAAAAACTGTAACATACTTACAGTGGAGGGAAGGAGCTGGTAGGGAAGAAGTAAAGAGGTAGAATAATCTATGAGTATCTGGGATTAAGAACCTGAAGGAGAGCTTTTCCACCTGGACCAGGACTTCTCAACTGTGGGACTACTGACAGTTTGGACTGGAGAATCCTTTGTCATGAGCATCTGTCCTGTGCACTGCAGGATGTCCGGCATTATCCCTGGCCTCTACCCTCTAGATGCCAGTAGCACCCCCAGTTGTAAGAATGTCTGTAACTTCTCTTCCCTCAGTATCATCCAATAAACTTTCTGCAATGACGTGACTGGTAGTTGAAAAGTGGCTAGTGCAACTGAAGAACTAAATTTTAAAGTTTATTTACTTTTAATTAAGTAACTAAAATTTAAATTCCCCTTGTGGTTACTGTATTGGTCAGTGTAGTTTAGAGAAAACACACGTCTGTAGCTATTCTAGGATCAGTCCAAACAACATCTTTTTTCTTATACAACCGGTTTTACTGAGCAGAATGCGTGAGGAAAGAGCTAGCTGATTGTATAACAAAGATAATTATGGCCAAGAAAGGCTTTCTTAGTAGGGCTGTGGGACTGTCACGGTGGAGGTTAACCTAAGGGTGCAATGTTCAAAGTATGTTGCCTCACCTTGAGTAACGTATGACCAGCATGCTTCTGATACACAGTATCTGCCTTGTCCAAAGAAGTAATGTGCACAGGGAGGAGGCTGCAGGCCACAACTGTAAACCAAGCTGACTGATTTCCCTTAAGAAATGAAGAAAAGAAGTTATTTTACAGAATGAAAAACTTGCAAAACCAGCAAGCATATTACAATGTACCATCGATAAAAAAAGAAAATCAAGCTCCCTTTATAAGTAAATGGAAATGTAAATAAATATAAGTAATCTATAAGGAAACATAAGTAAGTATAAGTAAAAGGAAATGTTTTTATTGTCCCACTGTAAAGTTAGGTTTAAGATATTAACGTTCTGTGGGCTTTAATGAAACATATAAGGGTTTTAAATGTGTAAGGCTAAACTGCCAACAAATTATGAAAAAACACAAAACCTGGGGTGCCTGGGTGGCCTCAGTTGGTTAAGGGTCCAACTTTGGCTCAGTTCATGATCTCATGGGTTCGTTGAGTTTGAACCCCACATCAGGCTCTGTGCTAACAGCTTAGAGACTGGAGCCTGCTTCAGATTCTGTGTCTTCCTCTTCTCTTTACCCCTCCCCCACTCACACTCTGTATGTGTCTCTTTCTCTCTCTCAATAATAAACATTAAAAAAAAAAAGAAAAAGAAAAAACACAAAACCCAAGAAATATGCTATAGCAGTGACTTGCAAGCTGCATTTAGTGCTCTTGGATACATCCATGTTTCATTTCCCTTTTTTCTCCTCACTTTGGGAAAATAGGGAGCAATTCTATAAACACTCTAAAATCCCCAGAATAATGCTATGTAAATGAATACCAAAAAAAAAAAAAAAAAGAAATATATTTTCTAATGCACCAGTAGGGGGTATCTCTGTGGGATTATGAATAGTTTTAAATGGGTTCTTTGTAAAATATTAATGTTTTTTATTTTCTTCAATAAACATGTCTATAGCAGTGTTTTAGAAGAAGTAATCTTAGCCGTTGGGATTTGAATCATTCAAAATTTGTCCTTATCAATATTTTCTTAAATGTCCTATTCTAAAAAAAGCTGATAAAAGCATTTAGTAAAAAAAGATAAATGCTCCCAACTTAGATAACTGGAAAGCTTATAAGTGCACACACATAGTACACGTGTAATACCTTGCTATGCTTTTTCTCCTTGTCTATCAGGTGAGACAGTAATTGCATTCTCCGGAGCATTTTGCCTTCACATCTCTGTAATTCCAACCCCTTCACCAGAGATTGGTGAGGGGCAGGCATATGAAACAACTCTGACCACTAAGATAAGACACTACGTGTACTGAGAACTTCCTTAAAAGAAATGAGGAAGAGATATCCTCTACTTCTTTGGGACACTGTATCTAGATGTCCTATGTGGAGCAGGTGTTTTTCTACTGTGATCGTGTCTCTCTTCCTTCCACTTTTTTCCAAAAAAAGATATGTTGGAGTCCTAATCCCCAGTACTTCAGAATGTGGCCCAATTTGGAAATAGGGTATAATTGCAGATATATATATAATTGCAGATATAATTAGTTAAAATGAGGACGTATTGGAGTAGCATAGTTTCCTAATCTAGTATGCCTTGTGTTCTTACTGAAAGGGGAAGTGTAGGTACGGATATGCACACACGAAGAATGCCATGAAAAACTGAAGGCAGCGAGATTGGGGTGTGCTTCTATGAGCCAAGGAAGGCCAGAGATCATCAGCGAACCACCAGAACCTAGGAGAGGGGCATGGAGCAGATTTTCCCTCACAACCTGGAGAAGGAACTAACCTTCTACATCCCTTGATCTTGGACTTCTAGCTCAGGAACTGTCAGACAATGCATTTCTGCTGTGCAAGCCATCCAGTCTGTGGTACTTTGTTATGGCGGCCTCCGCAAACGAATGCAGGCACCCTGAGAGGAAGAAGGTGAAGGCTGTAGAGGCAAAGTAGAAAGTGGAAATGTGGTCCAAGGTGATTTCCTTGGCAGCGGAATTAACAAACATCCTCCTTGCAGTTCCACTTCCTTGGGACTTCTTGATGTCTGTAATATCACTTTCCCTAGTTGTGCAAACCTTTTGAGTTGCTTTCAATTACTAGCGATTAATGCTAACTAACTGATTCACCCCTCCCTGGTGTTCTCTTTTGCAACTCAAATTCTGATGTCCAGCACTGCCCCGTGGCCACCCTTCTCCGCCAGTTCTCTGAGATGTCTCTCCATATGCCTGACTCAGGAGGAATCATGCCATATTTGTGCTTCTGTGACTTTTGATTATTTCCCTTAACATAATGTCCTTCAGGTTCGTTCGTGTTGTCACATATGGCAGACTTCCCTTCAGTTTTTAGGGCTGAATAGTGTTCCACTGTATCTATGTAGCACATTTTCTTTATTTATTCACCTGCCAATGGACATTTGGGTCGTTTCCATATTTTGGCTATTGTGAATAATGCTGCTATGTACGTGAGAATGCTAATACCTTTTCAAGATCCTGATTTCAATTCTTTTGAATAAATACCCAGAAATGGGATGGCTGGATCATATAGTAGCCTTATTTTTATTTTTTTTTCCAGAAAGCTCCATACTGTTTTTCATAGTGGGTACGTTATTTTGCATTCCCACTAACAATGTACATTGTCCCAATTTCTGTACATCCTTGCCGACACTTATATTTTGTTTGTGCATGATTCCATGTATCCAAAGGCATCTTATCTAGAGTTATCTGAAATAGTCAGAATCATAGAATCGAAGAGTAGAGCTATGACTGTCAGGTACGAGGGGAAGGAGGTAATAGGCAGTGGCTAATCAATGGGCATAAAGTTTCAGTTAAGCAAGTGAAGTAAGTTCCAGAGATCTGTGATACAACATTGTGCCAATAGTTAACAATATTACATTGCACACTTAAAATTTTGTTAAGAGGGTAGAACTCATGTTTAGCGTTCTTATAATAAAATAAAATCAAATCCAAGAGGAAAGAGGGATAAATCATTTTTTTCTCCCCCGAGATGGCCCTGCTTCTGAAAAACTCAGAAGGAAGGGTGGTATCTTGCTCTTCTCACCAGTAGGAGTCAAGGGTAGCCATGACCACTGCTCCGCCATTTAGATAGCAGCTTTTAATGAGAAGAGCCCAAACAGACCTGCCTCTCGAATCTTTCATTGTTACACATTCTTTACTCAGTGCTTTGGGGAGTGCCTGTTGTTGCAAGGTAGAAAGAAAAGCACTTTCAGACCTATGCTCTAGCTCCTCAGTTTTTAGAGTTGGCTTTTGGGCCTGGACTCTCTAGGACTGAGGAATAGTAGCTATTTTCATACCCTGCTCTGGTAGAGAGAAGCATTGGAAAGCTGCATGGTTGGACACAATCTCCAGGAGGAAAAGAGAGAAGAAAGCGCCTAGGAAATCAAAGAAGGCTTTGAGATGGGCTGTTGCCCCTGAATGCTGGCTGGTTGGAACTCCCCTTCCTGT
Source organism: Paguma larvata (assembly GCA_030068075.1). NCBI lineage: Eukaryota > Metazoa > Chordata > Mammalia > Carnivora > Viverridae > Paguma > Paguma larvata. Next base: position 113,883,145 of record CM057823.1, read on the forward strand.
ATAGCCCAGTTAGCTGCCAATGCTAACCTGTGACTTCTTCATCTCCTCATGGCTTCCCCGTGTTGTTAGCCTACTGAGCTCACACCTCCACAGGGGAATGGGACATGGGTTTTGAGGAAGAAGATACTCACATAAGCTATCCAGCCCCTGGTTTTCAGGTGGATCTCCTTATTAGCTCTTCAGCTTCCTGCTTCATCATCACCTCAGAACAAGAAAGTGGTGGTGGCTACTTTGGGTTGGCATGGCTCATGGTAGAAAAGAAGACACAGCCCAAAGACTGAAGACCTGCGAAGCCTCAAGAAGCCAGACCTCAAAAGGCAATACACGGTGGCGGTCCACCCCTCCTGGATGGTGCCCGACATGATCAATGGTGAGTGGGTTGGCTCCACCTGGGCAGGGCTGCAGCCCCAGTGCCTAGCTGCCTCCTTCCCCTCAGCTACCTCTTTGGATCCTGTAACTTGTTTCCTGTGCCACTGTAACATACCACCACCCACTTGGCTTAAAAAACAAATTAGCACATAGTCCTGGAAGTGGCAAGACCAGTGTTAGTGTCGCTGGCCTGAAGTCAGGTGTCAACTGGGCCGAGTTCCTTCTGGAGGCTCAAAGGGAGATCCCCTTTCCTTTCTAGCTTCTAAAGGCTGCCTCAGTCCGTGACCAGAGGTCCCTTCCTCTGTCAAAGGCCAGGACGCTGGCACCTTCTCTTGTCAAGTCTCCTTCCATACCTGCCCCCCTTGTAAGGACTTTTGTGGTTGTGTCATAGGTATTCTCCCCACCTCCAGATCCTTAACTCAATCACACCGGCAAATCCCACGCAAGCGACATCTTCACGGGCCCCAGGGATCAGATGGTGGACAGCCTGGCCCGCCCGGGTCCTCTCCCCCACTCTTTTTTTTATCAGGTCTGTAACCCAGTGACCCACGTATGCCCACACCCTGTACGGGTAGGTGACGTGCAAACACAGAGTCAGGGCAGGTAGAGCGGGGGCATCTCAGCGCCAGCACTGACCAGAGTTAACATGTCTCCCCACCTCCCACCCTGATATCTTACCCTGTAATCCTGACAGAACTTTGGATTTTTTTACCCTGGCGCGTTGGTATGGGTTTTCATCTTATTTACTCACTCACTGAAAATATGGTGGTAGGTTGATTTGCAGAGAAAGTATGTTCGAAGGTAGTATTTTCCCGCTGAAGTGTCTTCCTTGAGTTCTTTATCAGAGCTGAGATGAATGATTTGTGAGGTATCTACACAGAACTTGTGAAGACAAAAACTTTCTTAAAAAGGACTCAGAGGATGCAGAGAAACTAGATCATCCTTCAACCTGGTTTTAAATACAGAACTTGCTATTGCTATTTCAAGATCATTATAAAAATAGATAATATCGAGCTGAGAACATTTTATTAAATACGACCCTTATATTTTTTTTTAGTGCTGATCTCTTGTCAATCAATCAATAAATTTTACCCATTCGGTGCTTCTGTTATTTTAAATTATAAGCTATGCTATCTCTTTCATATAACATTTACACTACCACTTACTAAGTAACACTTATGTTAAAAGTCATTTTCCCTTTGAAATTTCTCTTATGTATATAATTATAAAAATGAGTTTTGGGGATAAATATAAAAATATTTTTTGTATTAAATATTTACTATGAGCTTATTTTTGGCTGTTTGTACTTTTAGATTTTGTCTTCTATCACCAAAGACGTTCGTTTTTAGTTTATTAATTTTTAAAATTATTTTATTTCTTTAAAAAATAACATAGAAACAGCAGATTTTCTGAAGGGGAAAGGATTTTGGAATCAAAGAGACCAGACTTTTAGTCCTAACTCTGTTATGTATTTGTTATGTGGACTTGTTCATATCTCTCTGAACCTCAGTTTCCTTATCTGTAAATCAGGTAAAAAAATTTTCTATTTCACAGGGTTAAACAGACTATGCGTTAAATTTGTCTGTGAGTAGTAGACACCTCGACTCATTATTTTATAAGCTGCTTTATTCTCTGACTAGCGCTTAGGGATAGTGAATGGTTCCTATTTCACCATAACAAGGCCACAGAGCTGTTATCATTTATAAAAAAAAATTATAATTGAAGGTATTTTTAAGGGTCTACCATCATGCTAAATCTGTGTCTTTGAAAAGATAATATGGGTAGCAGGAACTTTAAAAGAGCAATCCTTAAACGCCATTTCCGCTTAAAATGCTGGAGTTTTGCAACAGGTTCTTAAGATGAATGGAATTCCTGCCTCGATTCGGATGGATTTATTAAATGACTTAATTGTCATCTTGACCTTACCTGACAGAGAACTTTGCTTTGGTTTTAGTTCTTCTTTGATGATTTCCATTACTTTGTAGTTTGTGGTGGTTTTCAGACACACGTTACTCGAAATGTTACAGATTTTTTTTTTCCTTTCTTATATTGCCTCTGAAGGAGGAAATATGATTCTATGTTACAATAATAAGAATATAGCACTTTATGCTCTTCAAAGTTTTTCTTTATTATATTATTTCACTATCATATTAACGCTACACAGTATACAAGACAAGAATATTTAGCTGAGGAAACTAAACCCTAAAGAAACTGATTTGTCTGAAATTATAACCAGAATCTAAAATTCCGTGTTAGTATCACCTTTTTAAGATGATTTTTCTTGCATAAAGTAGAGTTGGTTCTGAAGCTTTTTTGGATCCTAGAGTTATTTGAGTTTCTGATGAATAAGAGGTGTGTCTCCCCACATGACAGTGGAAATAAACATACACGCACAGGTTGTCTGTAGTTCCTCTCCCCTTCCCGATTCGGGTAGTTCACGAACCTCTGGTTTTAATAGTCCCGCTTACGGCTCACATTGTGCCGTACCTGCTAAGGCAGCCCCGTTTTGCTGATTTATGATACTGTGTCACCTGTAAGTGTGCAGGGATGTGAGCACCTGAGACCCACAGCACAAATCCTTCCGCCAACAATGAGCTCTGTTAGCTCTCGCCACAGAGGAAGGATCTAGGTTGGTTAATTCATTCATTCTGTGTTTTACGGAAAATGGGTAATCTACAAAATGCTAACATCTTTTTCTAAAAAAAAAAAAAAAAGAACGTTTCATTCAGAAAGGTTTAGGAAATGCTGCCTATTACAGCTGTCTCACAGAGATTCGCTTGAGTTTATCCAGGGCCCTGGCAGTCTTTCAGTAAAGAAAGGCCCCATATTATCAAATTTCATAGCCTTCCTCCCCCTACCCGGATTTGGAGAGCTCTTATAGCATCACCTAGAACACGCTTTCGGAAATGGCTACTTCCGCGGAATTTGTACACTTCTTCTCGCATGCGTCACTTTATCCTGATACCCACTGACCATGTTGTGGTTGTGCCCACGTTTGGCAGGTGTGGAACTTCCAGGGACCTGGCTGATTCTCCTTCCTGTGTTTATCACGTCACCTCGGCCAGATTTGCGGACTGCTGCCTCTTCTGTCTAATGGTCCGATGTACGGAGATTGATCTGGAACTCATTATCCTGGTTTTAATTCTAAAAATTTTTGAAGACAATAGACGGGGATCAAAGCACGCTTTGTAGTAATTACCTCTTCTACACTCTCAGTAGTTTCTATTTCATTTGATTTTCACGCTGTTTTGTTCACCATTTCAGTGACGGTTGAAACTAGAGCTTATCTGGCTACAATCTTCTTCTTTTTTTTTTTAAATTTTATAATAGTTTATTTTCAAATTGGTTTACATATAACACCCAGTGTTCATCCCAACATGTGCCCTTTTGATGCCCATCACCCCCTCTCCCCCCTCCCTCATTCCCCTCACCCTCAGTTTTTTCTTAGTCTTTGAGAGTCTCTTATGTTTTATCTCCCTCCCTCTCTGTGTCTTTTTATCTGGCTACAATCTTCTAATTCTCCATCCTCAGCAGGTTTCGAGGGCAGAAGAATGTTGTAGATAGGCACCATCATGGATGGCGGGGGAGCCGAGGGGCCTACTGTCTACCAGCACCGTGAGCATGGCAACCTGCCAAACCACATCTGTGAAATGGTGAAAATAGTGATGCTGACCCCATTGGTGCCAGGGACTTGAAGCAGTCCATACATATGCTCGAATTAGAACAGGACCTGATTACAGTAAGTGAGCGTTAGCACTATTGAAAGTCAGTTGATGATCAAAAGGCACAAACTTCCATTTATAAAATTAACAAGTCACAGAAATAGCATGGCCACCGCAGTTAGTCATACTGTGTTGTATATTTGAAAGTTACTAAGAAAGCAGATCTTTTTTTTAATTAAAAATTTTTTTTTTTTTTTACTTTTAGAGAGAGACAGAATGTAAGCGGGGGAGAGGGTCGGAGAGAGAGAATCATTCAGTGCAGAGCCGGACATGGGACTCGATCCCATGCCCCTGAGATCATGTCTTCAGCCAAAACCAAGAGTTGGATGCTCAACCAACTGAGTCACCCAGGCGCCCCTAAGAGAGTAGTCTTAAAAGTTCTTATCATAAGAAAGATATTTGTAATTGTGTGGTGATGGATGTTAACTAGATGTATTGTGGTGATTATTTTACAATATACACACGAGGGGCACCTGGAGAGCTCAGTCAGTTAAGTGTCTGACTGCAGCTCAGGTCATGATCTCACAGTTTGCAAGTTCGAGCCCCATGTCAGGCTCTGTGCTGACAGCTCAGAGCCTGGAGTCTGCTTCAGATTCTGTGTCTCCCTCTCCCTCTGCCCCTCCCCCTCTCATGCTCTGTCTCTCTCTCAAAAATAAATAAACATTAAAAAAAAGTTAAAAAAACCCAATATACACATGAAACTGACATGATGTTATATGTCAATAAAATATTTTAATAAAAAAATGTCAGTTGGGGGTGCTTGGGTGGCTCAGTTGGTTAAGCATCTGTCTCTTGGTTTTGGCTCAGGTCATGATCGCATGGTTTCTGAATTCAAGTACTGGGTCAGGCTTTGTGGTGACAGTGAGAAGCTTGCTTGGAATTCTCTCTCTCCCTCTTTCTCTGCCTGCCCCCCTTAAAATAAATAAATAAACTTAAAAAAAAAGTCAGTTGAATCTGGTTCTCATGACCTGCTCATGGCCTGCTCCACAGAAAGCACCCAAACATTAATCTTCATTGCCATTATCACTCTTACTCTGATGATAATTCTATTATTGTATTCTCGTTGTCTTGACTTATCTGACTCCATAATGAAGATAACTTTGATATAAAATGATTTTGGAGATTTTAATTCTGGTGCCTAAAGTTGCTCTTATGGAATTGATCTGTTATTTTGTTATTCATTTTTAATAGCTTATACCCAGTAAAGAACAGACAATTTTTCTTCTTGCTTATTTGAAAGAATTTTCCTGCCAAACTGAACCCAGGGGTAGAAGAACTATGTGTGTATAAATGTGTCAGGATGCATCTAAACCGGCTTCAGGAAGGGAGAAGAGGCAATTATGTTAAACTTCCTGGAAATGCACAATCATGAAGAAAGTCACACTTAATGGAAAAACAACCCGGTCCCTAATTCCTGTGTTTATTTTTTTCCTCCCTAACCATTTCATGACGTTCGCCACAGAGTGAAGGATTAGCTTCAGTGTAGTTTACTCTCACAACCTAAATAAATGACTCAGAAAAATGAAAGAAAGTGAGGCCTACATCTTCTGTTCATGGCTTAATTTTCCTTTTGAATTCTATTTTGGCTCTCTTATGGTGGGAATAGTTGCTGAAGACTTTTAAGTGTGAAATACTTTTGTGAATCAAGATGTGTTTCCTCCCGAAAGGAGAAAAAAATTACCAGTACCAGTTTGGATTTATTTGCAATGGTATTTAGCCATTTTCATCAACAAGAAATACAACCTTTTAAAAAGTGGAGTGGTCAGATTCGAAAGCAGGTTGGCTGGGGTCTCTTGGGAAGGGCCTGTTGTGAGTAGTCACTGGAAGAAGATATGCAAAGAAGGCTCTGGAATAAAGGAAGCCTCATTTGATGTCAGGAATCAGTTTTCTGACACTTTTTTTTTTTTTTAACAGTGGGACTAGTTATTTACAGGAAATTTATTTGGAACCCAAATATGAAAGAAGAGGCAATGAAAATGATTGAAGTGTGGGGACTTGCTGGCTTCTTCTTGCCCTCCTTTTTTTCCTCCCAAGATTATCTCTGGCCAACCCGACAGCTCCAGGTTTGACATCATATCCCTGATAAATTTGTCAGTCTAATACATTAAGTTGAAGACTTAAAAAAATCCATTTAAACTTTCATACTTGTAACTGGGACTCTAGAAAAAGAGTTGACTATTTTTTTTCAATAAACAGTCAGATAGTAAGGATTTTATGCTTAGCGGGCCAGAGTGCAACATTAAAAATATTATTTAGATAATTATACAACATGAAAGCAATTGGATTTCCCCAAAATTTTTTGAAAAATTTCAAAATACAATAATGATGATTATTGGGCGCAAGTATTTGTAATATAGGTTGGCTAACGGGAAGAACTGAATTTTTGAAAATAACATTTTGCTTAATTGCAGTTCAAGTTAGCATTCTCTATCATCAAATCAATTGGAAATGTCCATCTGTAAAAACATTTCTTAGCCTGTGGATTTACAAAAATAGGCAGTGGGTGAGATTTGGTCTATGGACTGTAAGTTGTCGATTCCTTCTTGAGAATAAACTTCTACTGGAAAATAGGAATTAGGATATTTCAATTAGCCATTAAAATGCCTTTATTTTATAGCGACAGCAACAAAACTCTTTGTCACTGCTCTCATATTGGCCATGCTTTTTCTCTTTGAAGGTGAAATTACAATATCCAGTGTTGTAGATAGTCAGAAAAAGAGAGTTTTACATTTTCTCAGTGGGAGTCTTATCTAGGAGAAAATTTGTCAAAATGTGTCAAAAAAATCTAAGAAAGTGCACATTCACTTTGTGTGACCTGGTGATTTAACTTCTAGGAATTTAATCCAATGAGGATTATATTGAAGAATTTGTGTGCAAGGTTATTCATCATGGCACTGCTTATCATATGAAAGGTTGGGTGCGTCTTAAAGGTGTAGCAATAAGAAGATCCGTGAAATAGATTATTGTAGAGCTATAAAAGAGATTATTAGGTAGCCACTAGAAATTACATCATGGAACTTTATTGACATGGAATGATTATTTTAAAAAAGCAAGCTACGGACAGTATGATCCCATTATTGAATAAAAAATATGTGAAGCATACACACAGAACAAAATGTAAGACTACATGCTAAAACATTAATAAAGTTTATTTGTGAGATAGGAATATAGATTATTAGTAGTTGCACAATAATCAGTACTTTTTCTTGGGTACTTAGCAACCCTAGCCACTCTGGGAAATGTCTCACCTACATAATCTCATGTAATCTTTAAATCAATGGGATGAAATAGGAATGCTTATCTCCTCTAATATCATGGGGATGCTGAGGCTTGGAGAAGTTAAGTCGCTTCCCTGATTGACACAGTTAGAAATGGGGGCTCTGGGTTTTGTACTCAGAGGCGTCTGATCCTGGTATTTGTGCTACTATCTCGTGTGCCATACTGACTCTCTTATTTTCTTCATGCTAATTTCTATTTCTAATCTTGCTCTAAAGTATCGGTGCTGTTTTTACAAAAGTTGAAGATGAGAACTTTGGGTGTAATTACACTAAAACCACTGAACTGCCGTGTGGAACATTTAACCATTTCTTGTCCCATTACTGCTGATTCTGGGCATTTCCATCCGCCTGTGTGTTCTACCGGCTCAAGGGCGTCCATGAAGATTTGGAGGACAGAAGTCATTACTCTAGCTACTGCAAAGAATGGGTGGGTGTTCCAGCTGCTTCTAAGTCTACAACTTGTCAAGAAAAATTTGTTTCATCCAAGAAGAAGGATAATCTTCCATATTTTAAAGGTAAATTCCTTTGCTCCAAGAGACCTTCTGACTCTAAGAGCTTTTCCAGAATCAGTGCAAGAAGTGGGAGTAGTTGTCACCTGGTGACCAAGAAACTTCTTCTCACTTCCCCACTATTCCCCACCTCCGCTCCACATTCCCTCAAAAGCAAAAAGGAAGAGCATTAGTCCAGGAGGGGAGCGTTAACTTATTCAAATTAAAATCTTAAGTGCTTACTTAATAATGTGTCTACCAGACATAAATTATCACCTGGATTCAAACTTCATGATATTTTTTTCTGTATGCTAGGCCACAGATGTTATAAAAATGATAACTATTAAACTCTGACATTTTCCATTCACCGAACGAGATGAACTGTTCTTTCCTGCTAAATTGCTCTTTAAGATAATGAGTCCTGTCACCAAAGGTCTGTGATCATCTTGCCACTTCGGTTTGTGTGATTACTGGGTTACAGAGCACAGTCAACATGATCAATTTTTTTTTCTGACCTGTTTTGTCACATCTTTTGTTCCCAGCTCCTTGAAAACAGAATGACGGGTAAATTTATCTTTCCTCGGAGTTATGAAGAACCATAGCTTTATTTACGGAATGCAGGGTGCAGGGGAAATGGCCTATTGTGAAATGATGCCAGATCACAGAGACAAAGGTAGGGCCGTGTAAAGCTATTACCAGAGACGCATGAAGAATTTTGAAACACTGGTAAATGAAGAGTGATTATAAATCTAGATACTGAATTGGGCCTATAGTAGTCATTATTTACTCTGAATCGTTTTGGAGTAGGCAAAAATCAAGTTGTATAGTAAAAGATAATAAATAGTTTAGTAATAGTAATTGAAGGTGGGGTGGGGGAATACAGGGAACCAGTATATAAGTGTAGCTCTGATGTCTTTTTAGTTTTCATTCATTTAACAATTAGGAGTTCTTTAAAATTAATTTCTTTAGGGGCGCCTGGGTGGCTCAGTCGGTTGAGCAGCCGACTTCGGCTCAGGTCATGATCTCACAGTCTGTGAGTTCGAGCCCCGCGTCGGGCTCTGTGCTGACAGCTCGGAGCCTGGAGCCTGCTTCAGATTCTGTGTCTCCCTCTCTCTCTCACCTTCCCCCACTCATGCTTTGTCTTTCCTGCTCTCAAAAATAAATAAAAACATTAAAAAAATTTTTTTTAAATTAATTTCTTTAAAAAATTAATTTCTGTTTTGGGAACAATTAGTCTCTGATTTCAAAGACTTTGTTCTCTTATTTTGCGCATAGTCTCAGAGTGGGGAAAAGGAAATTAATTCTGGAGGACAAGACGGCAGCAGAAGCTCTAAGAATCACGACCTCATATCAGAGTATTTGGAGGCAAGAGGCCCTTTCTTGTATTCTTTTCTCCAGAGCTCTTCGAGACTTCCCTTCAGTTTCATTGACCTACACTTAGGCCAGTCACTATAAAGGGGAGTGGAATTACTGTGTTTTGCTTTTAGGCCAATCATGATGGACTCCCAGGGTCTAGGGAGTTCAACTTCCCCTGTGGTCAAAGTTTTCTTGAAAAAAGATGGACAAGGTTGGTTTCTATTGGTACAAAGGAAAGCAAATGGCTGCTGGGTAGGTAAGCTATGATTTTTGCCAAAGTTGTTTTTGGCAAGTTAATATTATCAATTCTGGTAAAAAATATTTTTTTGTCTTATGTCTTTTAAAAATTCTTTTAAAAAGTTCACAGTATTCTAATTCTTTTTCACATTATTAATTTGCTTATCAAACTCATTATTTATAGACAGCAAGTCAAATATTTTAAAAACATATGACTCAATTTGTAATGTTTTATTGTAATGATGTTTTATTAATGTGGGTGTCTTTTTAGAATCACTACCTAAAATTTCTGGATCTAAGAAATGAAGCAGGGGAAGGGAAAAAAATTTAGTTTATTGCAGGAATAGGAAGTTGTCATACACACACAAACTTCTCTATTTCTTTGGGCTGTGATACTGAGAGCATTTAAACCCCTGCATCTTTATATTGTTTGTTTGTTTGTTTCTTTGGTAGTTGGATTATCTGAGATGAATGAGAATGTTATGGGCTGAACTGTATTCACTCCAATTTTATATATTGAAACTAACTCCTCACCCTTTTTTTTGGATTTGCCTGTGAGTTATTGATTATAATACCAAAGACATTGGCATTAAAAGAAAAAAATTCATAAATTGGACATCATCAGAATTAAAAACTTTTATGCAAATTACACTATCAAGAAAGTGAAAAGGGGTGCCTGGGTGGGTCAGCTAGTTAAGCATCCTACTCTTGATTTTGGCTCAGGATGATCTCACGGTCATGAGATTAAGCTCTGCATCTGGTTCTGTGCTGAGAGCAAGGAACCTGTTTGGGATTCTAACTCTCGCTCTCTCTCTGCCTCTCCTCCACTCTCTTTTTCTCTCTCTTAGAATAAATAAACACTAAAAAAAAAGAAAGTGAAAAGAGAGCCCACAGAATGGGAGAGAAAATATTCACAAAATATTTGCTAATGGATTAATATTGCAATTATATAAAGAATACCTACAACTCAACAACAATAAAAAACTCAATTGAAAAATGGACAAAGGAGTTGAATGTTACTCAAGTCCAATGAAGTCATACAAATGGACTATAGGACATGAAGAGGTAGTCAATATCATTACTCCTCAAGGAAATGCAAATCAAAATACCACTTGACACTCACAAGAATGAATATAATCTCTAAGAATGGAAAATAAGTTTAGTGATCTTCTGGAGAAATTGGAACTCATCATTGCTGGTGGGATTGTAAAATGCTACAGCCTTTGTGGAAATCAGTTTGCTGTTCTTCAATAAGTTAAATATCCACCATAAGATTCAGCAGTTTGACTCTTAGGTATCGAGCCTAAGGAATAGGGACCAGGGACTTAGATGCTTATAAGATATCTTAAAATAAAAAAAGTATTTATGTTCAAGTCTCATAAAGTAGGTTTTGATATATTGTTCTTCCCCTTCTTACTAACTTTAAATTTAAATTTATTTTTTAATTTCTTTTAATGTTTACTTATTTTTGAGAGAGAGAGAGAGAGAGAGAGAGAAAGCGAGAGAAAGAGTGCAAGCAGGGAAGGGGCAGAGAGAGAGAGGGAGACACAGAATCTGAAGTGGGCTCCAGGCTCTGAGCTGTCAGCACAGCCAACGCGGGGCTCAAACTCATGAACTGTGAGTTCATGACCTGAGCAAAAATTGGATGCTTGACCGACTGAGCTACACAGGCACCCATAAATTTCAAAAAAAAATATGGTAACAAGCATATAATATATACTATGGAAAAGATGCAGAGGAGTCAGTCATTCCTGGTGAAGGCATGTGGTGTCTATGAAATCACAATGCGGCTATAAGTCTAGGTTTTTTTCCCTAAATGCCAGCTATACCCCTCTCTCACAGCTTTCTTGAGTCACTGCCCAGAAACCAATGGATGAATGGGAAATGCAGCAAGATGTGAAGCAGAGTGTTAATTAGTAGCAATGAATGAAAACTCATGATTTGTGAAGGACTCAGAAGCAGAACTGACTGTAGGAATTCCTGTGATTCAGATAAAACATCCTGACTTTCTGAGCTGTAAAATCCTTTCTGGGTTAATTTGAGTTTTATTTCTCTTGCCATTAGTAAATTATATATAATATGCCATATGGTCTGGAACTAAAATTAATTCAGCTTCAAGAAATTTTGTATCATTCTTTGGTATAAATATCTGAAACCTTGAAGGGAAGGAAAAATTCTTCCTCTGCCCTTCAAGGTCTTCCAGCTGGACTAAGAATTAAATTGACATAAGAAAGATTAACAGGAGAAAAAGTCGAAGTTTTATTAAGTGCACACAGAGGCCCAATAATGAAATTGAATAATAAATTGATCAAGGCAGGCAGTTTTTAATGCTTTTTAGACAAAGGAGACAAAGAGATAATAAATCTGTGGGGAATTGACAGGACAAAGGAAACTTAACGTTGGAAGCTTCGATTAGTAAGGAATTGTAAACAAAATTTGACCTGGGGTATTACACTAGTAAAAAGTAAAAGTTGTCTGTATATCCTTCTTGGCTCTGAATTTCCCATCTCTGGTGATTAGGATGTCTCTTTCCCTCCTGATACAGGGAGGGCACCTATCACATGGACTTACTTCCTGCTTTCAAGAGGACAGAGGAGGATCTGAGTGTCCTTCTGCACCAAATGTTTTTTAAGTAACTTTTATTTAAAATAATCAATATGGAGGTCCCTGGGGGGTCTCAGTCAGTTAAGTGTCTGACTCTTGATTTTGGCTCGTGATCTCAAGTTTGTGAGATTGAACCTGCTCACAGAGCCTGCTTAAGATTCTTCCATTCCCTCTTACTCTGCCCCAACCCTCTCACTTTCTCTCTCTCTCTCTCTCTTCAAAAAACAAAACAAACAAACAAACAAATCAATATGCCAAAGTGAACCGTCTTGGAGCATCCTGCCCTTGGCCCCTGCAACCTCAAAAGTTTAAGATTGAGAATGATTTCTTTTGAGTTGCATTTAGCATAGTAGTGGTAGGAACAAACTTAGAGAGTATGTCAGCTTAAATCATGCCATGGAGACTTTATACCACAGAATAAAGAAGGGGGTTGGAAAAAGTGAGGAATTTTAAAAAATATACCTCACTATCTTATAAAGGGAAATACCAATATATTCAGCAATTAACTCTCCAAAATTCACATCTAGCAGGCAGGGGTAAGAATCATGACTCAGCACTTCTAAGAAAGAATGAGAAATACTCAAACTGACTTTTGTCAAGATTAAATGGAGAAATTTCTTAAGCGAGTTGGAAAGCTTTTCATGATGGCTAATTCAGACTTTTAAATTGGACTCTTAAACTTCTACTGGTATTTAGGCCATAATGGCTGGCTAGTCTCACCTTATAATCATCAAGATGCCCCCTCGTGCTGCTGGTAGCCACATCACCATGCTCAAGTCCATTCCTTCCCTGTCTCCTAAGACCACGACTCTGTTCTCAGCCTTGTGTCTCTCCTGAAACCTCCAAAACCCTTTCTCTTCCCTCTTCTTCTAGATGAGTTTGTTTCCTGTTTTCCTAAGAAAAAAGCAAACAGCAGAGAACTTCCATAGGTGCCGTGACCACCTCTACACAGCTGTATGCATCTTCTTTCTCTTCTGATGTTATAGATGTTACCAAAGAAAAAAATTCTAATGCCTCCCCTTGTCTATTCAGAGACTGGTCAGCAATTCTTCCCTCCTCTTCTTTGTAATCAAATTGGCCCTTTCTACCTGAATATTCTTAGACTGTAAATATGCTTTAAAAAAAGTTTATTTATTTATTTTGAGAGAGAGAGACCAGAAGCAGGAGAGGAGCAGACAGAGGAAGAGAGAGACAGACAGAGAGAGAGAGAGAGAGAGAGAGAGAGAATGAATCCTAAGCAGGTCCCACTCTGTCAGCGAAGCCCGATGTGGGTCTTGAACACACAAACCTCAAGATTATGACCTGAGCCAAAACCAAAAGTTGGCACTGAACCAACTGAGCCACCCAGGCGCACTGACTGTAAATTTGCTTTAAAGTCTCATATAAAAAAAAAAGGAAAAAAGAAAAGAGAGGAAGAAAAAAAAAGTCACTTCTGATGACCTCTCATTTCTTTCCATTATTATCCCATTTCTCGTCTCTTATTTAGAGCTAAGGTTTTGAAATGAAATGTTTATACTGGTTATCTCCAATTCTTTTTCTATTCTCTCTGGAATTCAGTAACATCGGGATTTTGATCGCACTAGTACATCTAACTGCCCTTGTGAAGACCATCCTTCACCTCCACATTGCTAAATAAAATTGTCAATTTCCAGCCCTCATGCTACTGACTTTAAAGCATTTGTCATCTTGTTCACTCCCACTCTTTGAAATGTGCTCATCACTTGGCTTCAAGGACACTCCACTTTTCCGTCTTTTCGGATTACTTCCCTGGCCACTCCTCAGTCTCTTTGATGATTCCTACTCAGACCCCCGATCTTTAAATGTTGAAGTGTTCCAGTATTTAGACATTGAATTTCTCTTTTCTTAAAAAAATTTTTTTTAGCATTTATTTATTTTTGAAGACAGAGAGAGACTGTGTGTGAGAGGGGGAAGGGCAGAGAAAAAGGGGACACAGAATGTGAAGCAGGATCCAGGCTCTGAGCTGTCAGCACAGAGCCCAATGTGGGCCAGAACCCATGGACTGCAAGGTGATGACCTGAGCCGAAGTTGGACGCTCAACCTACTGAGCCACCCAGACACCCCCCAGCTTCTCTTTTCTATTTACACTCACTCCCTAGGAAACACACCCAGACTGCTGATTCACAAGTTTTTGCCTCCAGACCAGCTCTCTCTCTTGAATGTCAGACTCATAGACCCAGCTCTCTCTACTGGACATTGCTACCTGGGTATCCAAGAGACGATTTAATATTAATGTGTCTCCACACCTGCTTCTTCTGCTTTCCACATCCATCTTTCCAATTTCTTGAATAAAAAGCCATGACTCTTCTCTTTCTTGATCCCACATGCAATTCTTCCACAAATTCTTTTGGCTCGGCCTTTCAATTTTTTCTAGAATTTTACCATTTCTCATAACCACCACAACAGCTACTCTAGTGTCATCCAACATTGTTTCACAATGAAGTACTGGTGTACCTTCCACCTGGTCTCTGTTTTTCTGTTCTTGTGTCTCTGGTAGTCTCTTCTCAACTCAGATGCCAGAATGACGCTTTTATTTATTAAAGTAATGTTTTTAAATGTTCATTCATTTTTGAGAGAGAAAGTGAGAGTGTGTGCAAACAGCAGAGAGGCAGAGAGAGACAGGGGGACAGAGAATATGACGAGGGCTCCGTGCTGACAGCTGAGAGTCCAATGCGGGACTCGAACTCATGAACCGACCGATCATGATGAGCTGACGTTGCAGGTTCAACCGACCGAGCCACTCAGGCACCCCCAGAATGACTCCTTTAAATGTAAGTCGGTTATTGTAATTTCTCTGTGCAAAATTTTCTTACATTTCTTCCCATCTCATTTGGAATAAAAGTCAAAGGTCATGTTATGTGCCTCCCATGCTGGAATTATTATGTGTCGCCTCATCTATTTTCTCCCTCGTTCACTTCCTTCTGGCACGGTAACCTCAGATGTTCCTCTGACAGGCCAAGGATGTTTCTGCCTCTGGCTTTTGCAGTTGGTGTTTCCCCTGCTTTGAACATTCTTTTCCCCAATATTTGTAAGGCTTGCTCCCTCATCATGATTAGATTTTTATTTAAATGTTGTCTTTTTTAAAGGTCTTCTCCTATCAGTTATTAAAACTACAGCCACCCTGGGGCACTTGGGTGGCTCAGTTGAATAAGTGCCCAATTCTTGATTTCGGCTCAGGTCATGATCCCAGGGTCAGGGGATCGAGCCTAGCGTTGAGCTCAGCACTGAGGGTGGAGCCTGTTTAAGATTCTCTTTCTCTCTCCCTCTGCCTTTCTTCCCTGTTCATGCTCTCTTTCTCTAAAAACCAAGCAAAACAAAAGAAAACAAAACCTAAAAATCAAAAAAATTGCAAACATCTTATTCCTTGCTTTATATTTTTCCATAGCACTTTTCACCACTTGACCTGGTAGCTATTTTACTTAGTTGTTTATTGTCTATCTCCCTCCTAAAATGTAAACTCTGTCATGCTGGGGGATTTGACTTCTTTAAGCCCAGCACATACAGCAGTGCCTGGCACTTAATAGGTACTTAGTAAATATTTGAATTTGTGAATGTATGAATAAGATTGGATGGGCATCTAAACATGACCTGTATAATTTTCCAAGAGATATGAACTAAGTTAGTGTTGTATAGCTTTAGATTTTTGTTTTTTAACATAGGAATTGTATCTTATAAAATTAAAAGGTATTCTCTACATTGATTAGATGGACGTTATTATAACTGGTGAGCCAATATAAGGAATTAAATGAAATTAGCCAAGCCAAAGGTTACACTTTTCATTGTTAATTTATAGCTCTTTTTCCAAAATAGATTTTTGTTCCCTTCCACTTCAGTGATTTTGAATGTTTCCCTGCATTTTTTGTCTCAAAAATGGATTATCTCTGTAGGTCATCTGTAGAAAAGTGGAATTCGTCACATTTATAAATGATCTTTTGAATGGCAACACTGATAGCAGAATAGAGGAAAGTCAGCCAAAGTTAGATTTTTGAGTAATTCTCCAGCTCAGAGTGGTTTCAAACTGTAGGGTGCATGGGAACCCCCTGGGGCTGCTGGTTCAATACGACTTCCCTGGCTCCACTCCAGACTTGCTCTTGTAGAATCTCTGACAATCGGCCCTGGGAATCTGCACAGTGCCCCCAGGGATTCTGATGTAGGAGCTCCCGGACTTGGCTTTGAGATATGCAGCTTTGATCATTCAAAAGATGTTTAGTATCTTTCCTAGAAATCAAGCAAAGGTTCGTGGTAAGAAGAAAAGTATCATAGATTTCATACCTGTGGAGACCAATTATCTTGCTATGAATGGTGGCTTGTCTGCAAACTGTCCACTATCCCCAGGGTGCCATCTTACACATGTGCTGTGGTGTACAAGGGGAAAGCAGTGAGTAGTTTCAACTAAGCTCTGCTTGATCAATACTAACCTATCACCTTTACTGAAAAAGTAATTCTGAGGAAATGTCACATAACTGTAGGTGGTCAGAATCACCTCCTGGCTGTGTTTGCTGACTTATCATCATTGACTCCACAAATGACTACATTTTTTTGGTCTTAGGGCTTTTGTCTCCTTGCTCTTTCTTTATCCTAAGGGAATCAGGTGATGAAAGGGGTCAGAGTATGACACACTGTTACCATGGAGACCAGAAGCTACTCAGCTCCTGTGTGGGTTGTTCCCCCCACTTTCCAACAGCTGCTATTTCATCAGAGTAAAAGATTTTTACCAAGTGGAAATATGAGCCTTTGAAATCTTTTCCTTTAGCTGTAGCTTGCGCGAGAGAGGAACACCACAGAACACTTTTCATTATTCTGAGACAAAGTGCCAAGAAAATGTTGACTTTGGGGTGGTGAAATTTCCTGTCATCATGGTGTTTGGTTTCTGGACTTGTAGTTATTTTGTTTTAAGCTTTTGGTTAGCATATTATAATCATGAGTGGGAAGACATGGAGTGCTTTTAAGCACTCACCTCCTGCCATGAGAGAAGGAAATGGCTATGTTCATAATTGCAAATCATTTGACAAAATTCTATCCACCCCTTCGAGTACTTACTATATCTAGGCACCCTTCTAACTACTTAACATGTATTATTTCATTTAACCCTACCTCAAACTATGAGGTGAATTTTATGATGTCCATTTTATAGGTGAGGAAGCTGAAACACACAGAGTTTAAGGGACTTGTGCGTGCAGACTTTCTAGTGAGGAAACCAGGAGAAGAGCAAGGGACACAGAACCCACACTTGGCCTATGATCATTGCTCCAGAGAAGTGACTGCTGAATCCATTGTGTGTATTGCGATAGTGCTGCTTTGTAACTGTAATCAAAGTCATGTTTATGTTAGATATGAGTGTGTAAGTCACAAGGCTAATTCAATAGTCATTTCAGCAAGTTGTGAAATATCCCGGACTTATGGTATAGCTGACACCCTGGAGCCTGGACCACAGCCTCTGGGTCCAGCTCTGATTTCAGTGGGTGTTGTGGTGGGCAGGTCTGCTGTAGCTTAGTCTAACTCAGCCCAGCCCACCACCACATGGAGCCCACTTATGGGTCTTTCTGTGCTTTATCCTAGGGTCTTCTCTGACTCTAGGGGCTTCTTGTGTTGTGCACAAGAGCCTCCAGAAATTGCAGGAGAGTTCATGTGCCTAGGGACAACTCTCAGACAAGGGGAGGGGAGGTGGGAGATTAGTGCATAAATGCTCCAGCCTCCCATTGACAGCTGGGTAATTCTACAAGGCATTTTATATGCTTCTTGGAGGTCCTGGTAGAGATAAGAATTCATCCTTGAGGAAACCATCTGTGACCTCAAAAAGACAACTTAGAGTAATTTTCCTATCTCCTGTCTCACTCTCTCTACTTATTTGCTCCTGCTTCCTGGGATGAGTTCTTAAATAAACTACGTACAGTCAAGACTTTGTCTCAGATTCTGATTTCTGGAAGGAATCCAAACTAAGAAACAAAGTCATTTATCAATGTTCAAAATTATGATGATTGTGCTATACGGAGAGTATAGCCACCAAAGTATGATCCAGTCCATGTGCTCAAGACACACTTGTCTGTGTGTTTGGATTCTGGCTCTGTCATGATATACTTCATAACACTGTCAGTCAGATATTTTGAGCCTCAATAACCTCAAATGGAAAAGTGGGGAAAAAACTACTACCTTGTAGAATTTTTTGCGAGCTTGCTCAGAACCCTGACAGACCAGTCTCTGTGTGGCTGTTACCCTGCTCCCACCCAGGGACTCCCACCCCCCCATGACCAGGTATTGGGTGATGCTAAACTGGGAAGAAGGGAGAGCATGAGATAGTCATGAAGATGTGTGTGTGACAAATGAGCACTCAAACACGACTTTTGCTTTTTTAGTAGAATAAGGAGAACTAAATGCTGGCTAGTGATCTCTGTTTATAAAATGTGGCAGAGGATTTGTGAGGCAATGTTGTCTCAACATTCTTATAAAGAATTTTATAAAAAGCATCTGCTTTCCTCCATTCTCCTTAGACAAAAGAACTACGAGTTTACTGTAACATACAGGCAACTCTAGGGACTCCCAAAATGCCAAAAGCTTCTATGTAAATTATACCTCCATTTATTAAAATGCTTCTCCTTTATTAAACTCTCTGTCTCTTGCTGTTAAAGAGATGTTACAGTGAATGGGAACAGAAAGTAGGTGAGTGTGAAATGGATCTAAAGTTGCCATGGAAACAGGTGGAAAACCAATCAGTGAAGAACTATGTGTTCATCCAAGAAGTCTTCAAATTGCCCTCAAAGGCCACCTGACTATAAGTGAACTGCATAGCCATAGCTGATGTCCTGTGCCCACTGTGTATCCCTAAATCTAGGGAAGGGTAAGAGAAAGCTAATCTTTCACAGACAGCTATATGACTCTGAAGATAATAGAAGTCATCGATGTGTCAGTTCCCTCCTCTGCCTTTGCAAATAACAGGAGAGGTAGTGAGGATGGCAATAATGACTTGCATGTGAATTGCTCTTTCTGTATTTCCAAGGGGTTTTGTGTTAATGGACCCATTTGATCCTAGAAGACTGGCAGCCTTGGCCTTACTACACCAGTATCGCAAACAGCACAGAGGCAGAGATGGATTTGTTTAAGATCATACAAATAGTAGATAATTAAAATGAAACTAGGGGCGCCTGGGTGGCTCAGCTGGTTAAGCGTCCCGACTTCAGCTCAGGTGATGATCTCATGGTTTGTGGGTTCAAGCCCCGCATTGGGCTCTGTGCTGACAGCTTGGAGCCTGGAACCTGCTTCAGATTCTCTGTCTTTCTCTCTCTCTGCCCTTCCCCCGCTCATACTCTGTCTCTCAAAAATAAATAAATAAATGCTAACAAACAAACAAACAAACAAAAATGGAACTAGATTCCTGAATTCTTGCTTGTGCAACTTTTTTTTTTTTTTCTGTTAAGGCATAGCCCAGAAATACAGTGGAGGAGAATAGAAGACTTGGGTGTCAGTTCCTCTGCAACTGGAAAGAAATTTTATTGGTGTTGTTGGGAGCTCAGGTTGGAGTGCTAAACATGGGTCCCATTCCTCTCCATTCTGTCCTCCATTTCTGCCCTTATGCAAACCTCAATGCTTTTTTTTTTTTTCTGCAGCAATTTTTCCTCCATGAAATTTTCTGAAGTTCAATTATACCCATATATATATGTTTCTCAGAGTAACTCAGATGATAGTGCAATATTGTGATTTATAAAAAATAGATTTGTCATTTGGATGACCAAATCATCCAAGGGTCCTGGCTCAAAAGTTCCCCAAATGCTTGGAATTTCTTGAGTGATACCAATAACAGAAGCGTCTTTTGTCCTAATACTGGGTCTCTTGGTCTTCAGTTTCTGAAAGTGCATAGAGCCATAAAGGCGAAATGGGTATTAAAGGAGTTAAAACCAAAGCAAACCAACAATGCTGCCTACAGGTGAAGTTCATACACACTGCAATATGCTTCCTTACTTTAGTCCTTCTCTATACTTAGGGGTAGGTGAACTGCTATCACAAATACACTCTCAAATGAGTAATGGCTTAAGCACAATAAAAGCATATTCCTGACTCATGTGCTAGGCTTTCGAGTGTCCATAGGTCAGAGATGCCGTTCTCCGCTTATCCTTAGGTTTGAGGCCAATGGAAATCCTACCTTCTTCAAGGAGTGGCTTCCAAGTTCATCCTGAGGGTGTCTATATTTCAGTAAGCCAGAAGAGGAGGGGCTTAGCTGTTTTTTATGGGCCAGGCTTGGATCACAGGCATTTGTATTAAGTGGCTTCACCTAACTGGAGGGGACTGGGAAATCTAGTCTGCACGCCCAGGAAGAAGAGGAAACTATGGACTCTGGAGCATAGCTACCAATCTGGGATACCTCTCCCTTCATCACCCCAATAACCTGTGTTCCATTGTGAATACTTAGACTCGGAGTATTACCTGGAGATACCAAGAAAAGCAAAGAAAAGCAAATTTATGAATGCTTTCTTTATTCCCAAAAAGAAGTTTATCTTTGGAGGTATCAACCACTAATCTTGTGGTCTCTTCTCCCCCCCCCCACCCCCGCCACCTCCCTTCAGCTGAAATATGTCCTTGGGGAAAAAAAATAAACTGTCACAGAGGCTCTGCTAAAGGCAAACAAAAGAAGGGGGAGATACTGGCTAGCCAAGGAAGGTTTGTAATATTCAAGATTTTCAGACTTGGGTGGACAGTACCTCTCATCTCAAGTTTGTTTGCGTATTCATTTCCCTGGTGACTGGTTCTAAGGGAGAAAGCCTGAGGCTTTTTCAATTGAAGGGGAGAAGGACCAGGACAGTCAAGGGGCTATGGGAAAGGAGACATGCTCAGGGCTTATGAATCGCCCCGTAGGGGGTGTGACTTGTCAGGTTCCTAAGAAATCACTGATGCCACGTAATCCAACATTTCTCTGTGCTTCCTTATGAGGTTGATGAAAGCACTATATTCTTTGCCCACCATGTTGGGTTTTGTTTTAATTTTTACTTCCGTTTCACAAATGAACTCCTTTCCTTCCTGCCTGCCTTCCTCCCTCTTTCTTTCTTTCCTTACTTATTGTTACATAAATTAACCCTTTTATCATAGGCTAGCAATATTTTTAATGGTGGAGTGTCTACTGCCCTTTCAGTTCCTTCAGCCTTTGGATGGCAGATTTTCCTGTGATGGCAGAAGTGATACTATAGGTTCAGCTGCACCCAGCGCCAGAACCCCACAGGTCGTCTTTTCATTTTGGCTTTGCCTCAAAAGAAGCAAGTGTACTCTGCCTGCTGGCTGATTTCGGTTGTCATCACCCTTTTTCTGAGAGAGGCGCCATAGTGGGTCCTGTATTTACCTACAATTGCAACTTTTTGGGTGCATTTAACCATGTCGCTGGAAAACAGGTCTGAGCCCAGAGAGACAAATGAACTCCCTTAAAAGCAGCTCTGGGTTTCTCCTTCTCATGATGTGTCTTTCAGAAATGTCTCTTACAACCTTCTGCAGAGTGTCATGTACATAATGTCCTTCTATTAGGAGATTCCATAAACTGGAAGGTAAATAACGAATACAACCAGTATAATACCACAAACACAGGTAATGTGTAACAATCGTAATAATATATATGCACTTGGAGAAATGTAACAAATCCTTAACTGTAAGATAGGGATAAGAATATTATACATATTATTTTTTGTGTGTTTACAACAAGATATGAAACAGATCCTATCCCATTTTTCTTTTAATACAAGAGAAAATTGGGACATAGAAATTATTTAGTCATCTTTCCAAGGTCACATGGCTAGGTGATATAAAGGATTTGAACTCAGCTTTCACTCCAAGAACTTCTCAAGTTCATATCTGTGTATAGTATTGGATGAGGTGTTAGGAAAAAATCCTGCCTCTAGAAGCTTATGCTTGAAAACACCAATACTTGTCTGAGCTGTGCTTCAATTGTATGTCAGTGTTAACATTTGACTGCTGGTTTATCCTTTGAGACTCATTTTGGATACTACCACTTCCAAGAATCTTTTCCTAGGTATTCTCAGAAGAGAATGTCTTCCTTTTTTTATACTTGAAATATTTTGTCAACATTTATGTATGCAATGGAGTTCTTATACACGACTCTATTTCTCTCACACAAGGGCTTCTGGGAAGCAGGGTCATATATTGTAGACATTTTTATGCTTCATAATGCCCTTGCCTGGAGTTTTATACATGATAATTGTACTATAGACATTTGCTGAAATGAGATCGAATACCTTCCTTTAGCTGAAATATGACCCCCTTTTTAGCTTTACCTCTTAATGTAGAAAATTGTATCCTGAATTTAGGTTTTCTTCAACCTATCTTTCTCCAAGGAATCCTAGGAAAGAAACACTTGAACAGAAAAGTGATAAAAAGGAGAGAATTTGATTGATTGGATATTTAATCCTTCAAGACTTTTCCAAGTTTGCCCCAAAACTTGGGTTATCAACTCTTTTTTTTTTTTTTTGTTTTGATAGTAGATTGGACTGGATATTCATTAAAATCATAACTTCTAATGCTTAGGTTTTGCTTGTGTAGGAGATACAGATATGTAGGCACTGAATCTAGTGTTATAAAAGCAGTGCATTATCGCTTCATAAAAATTGAATTATGTTTCATGAAAAATAAGTAGACTCCCAGGCCCAGATGGTGTTAATTCATTGGGTTCATGTATTTGCTTCTTTAAGACAATTTTAGAAAGAAGATGATCTAATTCCATTTCAAAGAACTTGAGGGTTAAAGATGTTACATGTTGTAAGCAATGACAAAAATATTGATCTTCATAATACTAGTATGCTAAAAATAAAGAAAAACTTCTTCTCCTTGCTCTAGAATTAAAATGAATGTTTCTTTGTTCATTCATTCATTAATTTTTTTCTTTATTTATTCCCTGCCTTCTTGCTTCAAGGGAGCTTTGAATTTCTAAGGAAGTTCCTCTTCCAAATTGGTTAGAATCAATTCGATGCTCTAAGAATAATTGGTCTCTATTACATGGATTTTTGATTATTTCCCCGAAGCCTTTCTTTTGAAGAGAGAATGAGAATGACGTTCCTTCCACACAAAGAAATAATACTCATTGGTGTGCAGTTACATTGCTGAGTAACTGCAGTGACTTACGCTATCCATAAAACCATAATGCATGTCTCACTCAAGTTATCACATTGTAAGTAGGACAATTGTAAATTTGGAGAATTTCTAAAAATGCTAATATTTATTATTTTGCTGTTAAAATGGATAATAAAGTGGTATGTTTTCTGAGAAAAAGTGCTTGTGCTCATCTTAGAGGAACCTTGAGTCTTTCACGTTTCCACATTTCCAAGGTGCCTTTACATTTCAAATATAAGGGTCTATTTCGTTGACCTACCAACTGATCAGCCTCGTTACTGGGTGTGTTGGCAGAATTAGAGGTGTCTGCACTGTGATGATGCACTGTTGGTTGCTACTCTCTGGCAAACACCAAAGAAGGAAGCATAAAGTAGATCAAAGTACCTTTGACAGAAACCTCTAGCAGGGCTAGTGGGGATTAGACAGTATATCAATTTTCTGAGTATGTAGAACTTCAAGTGATTTAATGAAAATTACATACTTATACCTAAGTTTTTACAGAGTGTGGGGAGAGGTTTTTAACAGTAGGTCAAGGAGAGAAAGAAAGAATTTTACGGTCCCTGGGAGAACTGGACAGGAATAAGAAATCATTTAATTAGCATTTAATCCACATGTATTCTGAAACCTGAAAACAGTGTTCTGTTTTAGAATGAAATGTGTACCGATTTACCTTCCAGAAGTTTGAAAAGATAAAGCATTACACTTTTAGAGAATGGATTGATTGGCTTCCTGTTGGCTTCCCCTCCCTCGTCTTCCCTGTCCCTGGGGTGGCCCTCTCCTTAGGGTGATGGGAAAGCCTGGGAAGGGAGCACAAGTTCAGCAGGGAACTCACTGACTATTCTGAATTCTTGCTCAAAGTGCCTCTGGGCCTCCTGAGCATCTGGGAATTCCTTCCAAGCTGCCTGGATTTGACCGGAGGTGACACTGAAAATGCGATTGACGTGACTTAACTACACTGAATCTAATGGCAGTCAGCATGAGAGGCTAGAGGGCCAAAGAGCTTTTTTCTCTTTATTTTTTTTTATTAAAAATTTTTTTAATGTTCATTTATCTTTGTGATAGAGAGAGACAGAGCAGGAGCAGGGGAGGGGCAAAGAGAGAGGGAGACACAGAATCCGAAGCAGGCTCCAAGCTCAGAGCTGTCATTCCAGAGCCCAATGTGGGGCTTGAACCCTAAAACCATGAGCTCATGACCTGAGCTGAAGTCGGATACTTAACCAAGTGAGCCACCTAGGCGCTCCTAGCCTTTTTCTCTTTAGGTGATAGGTTCAAGTTGTCACATGTAAGTAGACTGAGTGAATATTTGGTCCTAATGGCTTATTGTCCAAACTGAAACATATCTGGGAGTGAAGAGAGGAACTATTAATGATTAAGTGAAGACAATAGGCTTAAGTCATCCCTGTAAAACCAAGATCCAAGATTGCCTTACCTATGAAGCACATTCTTTTTCTTCATGAAGGCATTCGATGCCTGGGGCACAAATCCATCCACTTCCCCAGATTTTCCACTAAGGTGGAGCTAATCACACCTTGTACTTACCACTTATTTACTGCTTGCTACATTTGCTTGTGGTTTTTCTCATAATGTCACTGTAAGGTTGGGGGTTTCCTATTGTTAAGCAACTAGAAGTAGAGTCTGTGCAATGCAGTCTTACCCGAGATCATGAGCTATGCTTGTTTAGACTCCCTGTGCTCTGGTCTTTCCTCATCCTCAGTGTTAAAAGAATGCAAGAATACAAACCATTTCACTATTCTACAGATTTTCTCTTCATTGTTTCTCTTTGACTCTAAGTTATGGCCAGCACAGTGCATCTGAATTTTCTAATTTGTAGACCCTGGGAAGATGGCAGAGTAGGAAGAACCTAAGGTCACCTCGACCCACCGATACACCTAGGTAACAGACGTACCAGTGTAACTAACCCAGACATGAACAGAAGAGTGGCAGAACAGACTCTCCATAGTTAATAATCATAGGAAGAGGCCACATTGAAAACCATAGGAAGAGTGGAGTCCCTGTTGGGAACCAAACTGATCGGGAAACTGAATTTACTTGTTTAACTTATTCTGTTTCTTCTAGTTAAAGTTGATACCCGTCCTCTTCCCTTATGATGAGATTTTTCTTTCTTATTAACTTAGCATTCAATCTTATTTTCTTTCATTTTTGCGTATTATTTCTTTGCTTTGTCCTTAGTTTTTCTCTTTCATGTATTGAAAATGCAAATTGATTTGATTTTTCTGCATTTTAGTTGCTCACTTTTGAGTGCATGAAATATTTTAATAATTCGATAAGCTTGGAGTCAGAAAAGGATAATAAACACCAATAAGATGTATGTTAGTTTTGGGTGCAGAGTGAATGTAATGCTTTGAAAAACTTCACACTTTTTATTTATTTATCTATTTAATTTAATTTTTTAAAGTATATTTATTTACTTTGAGAGAGAGAGAATGAGAGGGGCGTTGGGCAGAGAATCCCAAGCATGCTCTGTGCTGTCAGCACAGAGCTCCACGAAGGGCTTGAGCTTGACAAACCATACCATACTCCACAAAGCTCCATACTTTTTAGAATGAAGGTAAAGAGTTTTTGTTTTATATTTTTGTTTGTACTCCACTAATTTTATTTGTTTATTTATTTATTTATTTTCTTTTCAAATTTTTATTTAAACTCTAGTTAACATATAGTGCAATATAAGTTTCAGGATTAGAATTCAGTGATTCATCACTTATACACAACACCCAATGCTCATCATAACAAGTGTCTTCCTTAATATCCATCACCCATCTAACTCATCTCCTGCCCATGTCCCTCCACCAACCATCAGTTGGTAAAAAGTTTTTAAAAGTGCATTTCATGTCTACCATATTACGTATTTAGAACACTTTTTAAAATTTTTATTAATTTTTTTTGAGAGAGGGAGAGGGAGAGAGAGAATGAATGGGAGGAAGGGGAAGAAGGAGATAGAGAGAGAGAATCTTAAGCAGCCTCCATGTTCAGTGCAAAGTCCCACCCAGGGCTTGATCTCACAAACCATAAGGTCATGACCTGAGCCGAAATTTGGAGTCGGAGGCTCAAATGACCCAGCTACGTGGGTGCCCAGTAAGTATTTAGAATCTAATTCAGTGATCCCCTGCTCTTCAAAAGTTTGCAGTGTGCTGCTTTGCTTTTATGAAAGACCTACAGTAGTACCTGTTTTCACTAACTGAAAGAAATTCAAAGAGGATTTCTGCTTTTACAAAGAAAGGTGAAAAGTGAAAAATAGACGTCAGTGTTATATTTGCAGCAAGCAGTTATAGAGGCGGCCCTCACCCGGAGCAGCAAGAGTGGCCCCACCGAGCCCCTTACCCAGGAACTACACTCAGTTTCTCAGCTTCAAGCTGCCATAGCTTTGAACTGTGTCTGTAAGCATCTGTGCTTTATCTCAATTTATTTTGTGCATCTTTTAGCTAAATGCGTCGTATCAGAAAATCCTAACATAATTTATTGTTGGATAACGTCTGCGGATGCTCGAATAATTTTTCATAAAAATTAACGGTAATTGCTTCTCTGCCTTATGCCATTTCAGCTTATGAAAATGTTCATAGGAATGCTCTGTTTTCAGATAGTGGGAGAAACTTGTATGAAATTTGTTTTTGTCTCAGAGATGTAATAATTTTGAATAAAATCTGAATAATTCTGAAATGACTTATATACTAGTAAAAGCAAATTGAAAGGTTCTAAGGAAACAAAAATCAAAAGATGGCTATTATACTCTGTATTATGTATTTATTCGTAGTTTTTCTTGTTTTTCTTTTATATCTACTACTGAATATAGGTAAATCACTTTATTTTGTTTTACTATTCTCAAATCATGAAGCTGATTATATTTGACATGAAGAAGAGTAAGTTATGATATATTATTTCTATCTCTGTAACACCTACATTTATTTTGATACAAAGTTATTCTTAAAATGATGTAGTAAGAAGCACTTCCAGAAAGTCGAATCAAAAACGGATCTCCAAAAATGCATTCCTCCATGAAAGCAACAAGAGCAAACTCTTTGTTAGTCTGATAAACAAGAACAGTGCAAAAATGATCCAGATCAACATTTTGAGAACTCTGAAAATTAACTAAAAGCTTGCCACAATCTAAAGAGCATTTATTCAAGTATTTATTCAAGAGAAGCTTGGTAAGAACAGCAAGCTTTGTGGATTTAAAAATTTCCCTGTCCCTTCCCTGTCTGTCTAGCTTTCTCTAAGATTGGAAGGCTGCTGGTTTTCAACAACTCCAGAGAGTTGACCGTGTAACATGTCTTTAGCTTGCTTGCTGCTAACGACAGCATTAGCAATGGAGAGTTGAGTAACACCAAGCTGGGGTGGAAAGAAACAAAGAGTAGATGTAGGCACCGTCTGAGCATTCTTCCCAATCTTCTCCTTTCCAAGAAGATGACACAAGTTCAATGGTGGGAAATCACTCTTGCAAAAGAACAGTGCCAGGACAGAAATATAGTCCTGGTAGACTAGAGGTTTTCCATTTTGGGGGGTACATTACCCTGCTCCATTACGTAAAGACCCTGGGCTCACACCCTCCTTGTGAATCCATCGGTAGCTGAGCTCTCTAACACCGCTTCCTTCCAGGGGGGAAATATGACATTTTAAGTCTGACGTTATTTAAAAACACCATGAAGTTTTAAAAAAAGCATACTAGATAAATAGATACATGAACCAAACAAGGAATGGAGAAAAAGCAAATAAAATCTCACAGAAAAGAGGACTGTGGCAGATAGTGAAGGTTGGCTCACTCCATGTTCTTGCCAAACAGCATTTCCCTTGCCTTCATCTACTCTAAGAGTGTGAGAAGTCCAAACCTACCGTCAAGATGGCCTTGCAGATCTTTGGTTGGATATGTGACACACTGGTAGATCATGAGATATAAGAAGTCTGTTGAGGATTTCTGGGAAACTCTTTGTTTGTCTGATAAAAGTATTGCTTCTTTTCTTCTTCCTTCTTTTTTCCCTCCCTTCTTCTTCCTCCCAACTTCAAGATGTCTGGAGGGCATTCACCACGCACCTTCCATGAGGGAAAGATATGGGAAGAAGAGACTTTGCCCCTGACACTTTGAACTACCAGCAACCACTTCTAAATCTCTTCCTGTTTGAGAAAGGTAAGCAGTTTAATTTGTTTAAGACACTATGAATTAGATTTTCTGTTACTCATATGTATAAGTAATGCAAACAGGAAATTGGACACACAAAAAAATTGGTGATTGAGACAACTCACTGGAAATATTTAGTATCAAAAATATAGCTTAAATAAAGAATTGAAGGGTACAATGGAAATAAATTAAAGAGCTAGAAGAGGAGGTCCAAGAACTTTCTCAAGAGGCATTAGAAAGAGGTAAATATATGGACCATATGACAAAAATTTAAGAATTGTGGAAAATAAGGATTTCAGATGGCAAGACAAGCAATAAGTAAAGAGAAAGAAATAATTGAAAAAATAATGAGTGAGATTTATTTAATCTAACTAAAGATGTTCATGCAATGAATTAACAGATTTCATGTGGTGTGAAAAAAATAGGTAAATGATAACTTATACATCTGCATATTATAATGAAATGTAAGAACATGTAAATCTAAGAGAAAAATTCCAATTCCAATAGCTTCCAAAGACTAAAAGCCGATTGCCTCAATAATTTTATTGTTATCAAGTTGTGCAATGGCAATGCTGGATAATGGAACACTATTTTTAGAATATTGAATAATATATTTGAATTTAGAATTTTTCCAGCCGTGTTATCATTTAAATGCATGAAAAAAAACCCCTCAAATGTACAGTGCTTCAAAAGACTTACCACATAATGATCCTTTTTGAAAATACTCTAGGACAAGAGTCAGGAAACCATGGACCATAGGCCAAAACTGGTCCATCATCTGTTTTTGTAAATAACATTTTGTTGGAACACAGTTCTGCTCCTTCTTGTATGTAGTATCTGTGGCTTCTTTCCAGCTATGATGGCAGAGTTGAGTGGTTGCAACAGAGTCTGTATAATCCACAAGCCAGAGCTATTTGCTGTCTGGTCCTTTACTGAAAAAGTTTGTCAACTCTTGCTCTAGGACAAAGTACTTAAGCAAGGAGAGAAACAAATCTAGGCTGCTTCAAAAGAGGAGAAGTTAGGATGAGTAACTAACTTGGTCAGGTTCACTGTTTAAATAACATAGCATGAAAGCAACCCAAAATAGATCCCAAACAATTCAGAACAAAGTGCGTTATGTGATGATCACACTGTCGTGGAAAGGCCAGAGAAGGCAAGTTGATGTTGAAGTATTTGGCTTCTTCAGGCAGCACTGTAGCATAAGGGTCCTTAGGTTTGTGTTCCGCAATGGCATCACACCTAAGGAGGCATCATTTACATTATAGATGCATCTAGAGAGATCATTGAGGCCTAAATTCCAGTCCTCACACTACGACCTTTCTTGCTGGAGGGTGGAGTCGGGGTGAGGCCAGAAGTATATGAGCTGCCACATTGTGATGCCTGAGATACTGAGAGGGTAGCACCTGTGGGCATACAGCTAGTGGGGCTGCTGCCTGGCAGGCTCTAGAAAATCCTCTTGACTAAATAAAAATGATTTATTCTTGAGGAAGTGTTGTCTTTCTCTAACTCGTACAAATTTGCCCTCTGACCTAGCAGTTGATGTTTGGAAAGGGAACAATTTAGTTATGAATAGGCTTAAAAATAAAAGGAGAGAGGGGCGCCTGGGTGACTTAGTCGTTTAAGGGCTGACTTCAGCTCAGGTCATGATCTTGTGGTTTGTGAGTTCGAACCCCGCATCAGGCTCTGTGCTGACAGCTCGGAGCCTGGAGCCTGCTTCAGATTCTGTGTGTGTGTCTCTCTCTCTGCCCCTCCCCTGCTCATGCACTGTCTCTCAAAAATAAATAAATATTAAAAAAATTTAAAAAAAAACAATAGGAGAGACTAAATGGGTATATGCTCTAAATAAATTAGTGATAACCACCTGAAGCATAGAAATAGACCAGCAGAAGAAGAGTCTATCCATCCAATGGAAGATAGAAAATGAGAGGGGAACCAGGAAGTATGGCAAATAGAAATGTGAAATAGTCTGTAAGAAATAAATCCAAATGTAACCATAATTACAATAAATATAAATGCATAAAACTGATCCAAAGACATAGATACTCAGATCAGATTTTAAAATTGTAATTGTTAGGCAAGAGAATCAAATGACTATATCTCCATGGAAACACAGACATGACACGGTAGTTGTCAAGTGATCATTATTCCTGTGCTTTTTCTGTATCGAGTTAATTATTCAGAATCAAAGCAATATCTGATATCCTGGAGTCAGAGGTGGACATCCTAAGGTTTCACTTTCCAATTAATGATCTGTTCCAGCAGTGACTCTGCTTAGTAAAGTCTTAACATGACTTAGTGATCAGAAAGAAAACTTTCAGGATAGTTCTCAAGAGAGCCTTTTACATGGAAAAACTTCTGCCTTACTAAATATAAAACTTAATGAGGCACTACTAATTATCATAATTTTGAAATTTTTGGTTAACTTACTCAGAACCAGATCTGTCAGAAAAGAATGGTCAGCTGTGATACAAAGGATGATTAAAATGTGTATAGCATCACAGAGAAATTCACAGTCTCACATATTTTGCATAAAAGTTGACTAGTTCATTATGAAGAAAAGAAAAACTGTAATTCAATGAGTTATCACATGACTAGTTGTTTAAAGTATTGGTAGATTTCTTCTATAAACTTGACTGTTTTAACTTTGGGTCATTAAGTTGCAAACTATTGAAAATGATGTAGTTTTGTTCCAGATGGTAGGAAGTGAAAATTTCTCCTGTGTCTATGGTTAAAAATTACACAAAAATAGTGAAACCCACATGGGTAATATGAGACTGGAGAGGAATTACCAATTTTCACTAACAATAAGCACCTACTTCCCAAATGCATCTTAGTGACAAAATGTGTAAAGTCATACAGATGGTCCATTCTGGTTTTTTTGGAGCTGGAGAAACAAAAGTCATTCTACACAATACTTCCTAAGATTGATCCCAACTGTGGTCCTTCACAATGTTGTCTAATATCTAAGAATGTTTGCGCTGCAGAATTGCAAAGTGTCCACTGCTTTGCTGCACCTGGGCTAATAATGGGAGATAATGATAATGTTCAGGGAATAGTCACATTATCGTAGTCACCATTTCAGTATCTTGCTCATCGACAAATGTTTTCTACAACAAACTCCAAATATTCCAATGTCATGAAAATTTATAGTTAGAGAAATGGGAAAAACTAGTTTTGTGGATTTACAAACGACATTTAACAAGAAGCCAGGTCGAGCTATTCCTTTTGGCTAATGCACTAAAAATGCCAAAAGTGAGAGATATTATCTGGGCCTGCTTTGAAGAATTTGGATTCTTCAAATATATTAGAAATATATTAGATTCAGCAATATACTCAATATCTAATACTGTGTCCAATACTGAGTAAGACTGAGCCCAGGGCAGTGGTAGGACTGAAGAGAGGAAATAGACTGGCTGGTAACGGCAGAGTCTTAAGGAAAATAGAAAGGAAGAGAGCAATAATGAGGTCCTCTTTGTTCTACTACTAGCATTTCAGCACTGTTTACCCAGGACACAGCAGGAGATCTTGTGAGGCTTATTTGAAAAATGGTAGCTGTAAGTGCAGCACACTTACTTGACATTAGGCTGCCGATAAGTAACTATGAAATTTCTAACAGCTCTGGCTTCCTAATTACGCTAGATTTTGGTTACCTCTTTCTAGTAAACAATATCAGCATTAAATCAGAGATGAAAACAATTAGAGTGAATTCTGTACCTTCTTTCTTTACATACATGTGAAATGTATTTTTTGTCGTTTGAAAAATATTTATTAAAAACCTAGTATATATCAAGCATTTTGCCTGGTGCACTAGTTAACTCTGGTTAGAACAAAGTCCCATCATTCAAGGAGTTAACATTTTAGTGTGAAGACGGGGAAATGAACAAGCTATTACAATACGGCATATGGCTCTAAGATGTTTTGGGAGCCCATAGGAGTGTCAGTTGACCCAATTGCAGCTACCAAGAATGGCTGCTTGGAAAAGTGCAGTCGTTGGCTGAAATCCAAAGCATGCAAAGATTAGCCAAAGCATCCAAAGCATGAAGGCTGGTTGGGGGGGGGGGGTTGTCTGGTAGGTAGTAGGTGTGGAAGTGTATTCTGGGCAGAGAAAACAGCCTGTGCAAGGTTCAGTGGTTAGAAACACTGTGGTTTAGCCAAGCAACTGTAAGGAATTCATAATTCAGGAATAGAGCAGCAGGTTGGAGGAAGGGGAGAAAACAGATATCATTAAGAACTACTCTGTAATCCAACATAGGGAGTTTGAACTTCATGACAAGGCTCCAGAAGCCAGTGGAGGATTCAACTAGAAATATATGGTTATGCACTTTAAGGAGGTCGTTTTGGAAGAAGTTTGAAGAACGACCTGGAAAGGAGAAACTTGGGGACTAGACCAGAAATTGGGGTACTATAGTGTAAACCAGGTAAGAAATAGAGGTGGTTCGATTCATATAAGTAGCTGAGTGGATGGAGAGATGAGAGGCAGAGGGATGATTGGAATCGATGACTGATCAGACATAGGGAAAAAAGAGAAGTTAAAGCTGATTGCCAGAATTTGTGATTTGGGCAACAGGTAGGTGATGATATTCCTGGAGACAGGGAGAATCAAAGGGAGACTTTCATCTCATGAGAGGTTCTAAACCACCTTATATGCTTGCCATTGTGCC
This sequence comes from Paguma larvata, assembly GCA_030068075.1. NCBI lineage: Eukaryota > Metazoa > Chordata > Mammalia > Carnivora > Viverridae > Paguma > Paguma larvata. The sequence continues at coordinate 113,916,103 of CM057823.1, forward strand.
TGACCTGCCTTCTGTTTCAGGGATTCTTACTGTGCCTCCTTCACATTCCACAGGTTGGTTCTCATTACAAGGCTTCCCCCATTATTCGTCTATTTTCCCTGTCTCTCATTGGGATATGTTTTCATTTTTATTGATTTAATTTAACTTAACTTAATTTAATTTATTTTTAGAGGTGGGGGAGGGGCATAGGGGGAGGGGAATCCTAAGCAGGCTCCATGCTCAGTGTGGAGCCCCACACTGGGCTTAGTCCCACAACCCTGGGATCATGACCTGAGGCAAAATCAAGAATTGGATGCTCAACAAATTGAACCACCCAGGTGCCCCTCATTGGGATATGTTTTGTTTTTACTTCATTAAAGATATTGCTGGTTGAAATTTTTGTTGTCATCAGCCCCAATTCTGTAAGTTTTCAGATGAGAAAACTATTACTAACAGCTCTCTCTCTCTCTCTCTCATCTCTACTTTGAATTTGTATTTCTAATCCATTTAGGACTTTGAGATACCTAGCAATAATTGTCTCCTTATTGAGCTCTTTGTCATGATGGATCAGTTGCTTGGAAATTTGTTTTAAGATTGATTGTGAGAGATTAGCATCGGTTACACTCAACCACAAATACCCTTGCCATTTACTTGTGACAGCATTGAGGCCTTAAAGGCTGAAAACTGAGGGGAAAGTCATGACACAATTACCAACTTTCTTACTGAGTTAGTTTTCTATTGCCACTCTAACAAGTCACTACAAATTTAGTGGGTTAAAACAACGTAAGTCTATTGTTTTATGGTTCTGTAGGTGAGAAGTCTGACAGGAGTCTTCATGGGATAAAATCAAGGTGTTGGCAGGGCTTTGTTCTTTTCTCAAGGGCTCTAAGAAAGTATCTTTTTTGTAATTAAGAAATTTTTTTTTTTTTTTTGCATTTTCCAGCTTCTGGAGGCCACCTGTATTTCTTTCTTTCTTTTTGCTTTTTTTTAAAATGTTTATTTATTTTTGAGAGAGGAGGAGAATGTGAGCAAGGGAGGGACAGAGAGAGAGGGAGACAGAGAATCTGAAGCAGGCTCCACACTGTCAGCCTGAAGCCCAACATGGAGCTCAAACCCGTGAACCGCGAGATCGTGACCTGAGCCAAGATCAAGAGTTGGACACTCCACCAACTGAGCCACCAGTTTATTTCTTGACTCATGGCCCCTTGCTTCTTTCCTCAAAGCCATCAATGGTGGGTCGAGTCCGCTGCATAACTCTGACCTCCTCTATTTTCTCCTTTTCCCATTTTATGGGCCTCTGTGATTACATCAGGCCTAGCTGAATAGGCAATGATAACCTCTCTATTTTAATGTCAGTTTAAGGATTAGTAACCTTAATTCCATTTGCAACTTTAATTCCCATTTGCTGTGTTACATAACATACTCACAGATTCTGGGGATTCGGGCATGGGCGTCTTGGGTGAGTGGGTGGATCATTATTCTGCCTACTAGGCTTATGAAATCCTATTAAAATAGCATTTTAATTGTCAAGGTTTTTCTTCTTTCATCTTTTAAACATTTTTTAAAGTTAACAAAATTTTTTTTAATGTTTATTTATTTTTGAGAGAGAAAGAGAGACAGTGTGAGTGGGGAGAGGGGCAGAGAGAGAGGGAGACACAGAATCCGAAGCAGGCTCCAGGTTCTGAGCTGTCAGCACAGAGCCTGACATGGGGCTCGAACCCACGAACTGTGAGATCATGACCTGAGCGAAGTCAGACGCTTAATCGACAGAGCCACCCAGGTGCCCCTCTTCTGTTTTTCAAATGTAATCACATCAAGTTCATTAATAACTTTCATGAGGCAAAGTACAATGGAGAGTTCTCAGTTCGCAACTTGACCTTTGATTCATTAATGACTTATTTCTCTTTAATGCCCATTCTTCACCTGGCGTCCAGGGCACTACACCCTCACGACTGTTCCTCTGTCTCATGGACTATTTCTAAGTCTCCCTCGCTGGGTGTTCCCATTTTCCCTGAGCACATAATGATAGAGTGCCCCAAAGAGTTCTTTGTCCACTGCTTTTCAGTATTTATACTCACTTCCTTGGCAACCTCACAGACTCTTAAAGCTTTAATATTGCTCATAGGCTGACAATTTTCATACGTTTATCACTCTATCTAGACCTTTCAAATTCCAGACTTCTGTATTCAGCTGCTTCCTCTATATCTTTACATGAAAGTCTAACAAACATTTCAACATCAACATACTCATAACTGAATTCCAGCTCTTCCCATCAAAACCTGTCTCGTTTGTGATTTGCCTATCTCCGTTGATGTCAACTGTATCATTCCAGGATCTTAGAACAAAAATATTGTAGTTGCCCTTGAGTTCTTCTTTTCTTCATACCCCATATTCTTTCTATTAGAAAATCTTGTGGCTGTGCCTTTAAAATCTATTCAGAATTGATCACTTCTCAACACCCTAACTGCTATCACTTTGGTCTATAAACTATTTTCAGGAACTCAGGACCCGCGTAACCCTGTTGGGGGTTGTCTTGCAATTACGAACACTGTACTTAGAAGAACGGGATACAAAAATTGAAGAATCTCCTATTTTACACGCTGGCAAAATCTTCATACTTTTATCGTATGCTTCATATGCCTTATAGATTCCTAGATAAATGCACTCTCAAGTACAGACTTTCTTCAGTTCTGTTTTCTAAGGTGTTTCATTCTTTTAGATAAAAGAACATCATCTGACTTTAAAAATTATAGCGGCATTTCAAATTGCTTTCCATCACTGACCAAATATAAAAAAATGTTCTGAATATGTTTCTGGTCAAGGTAGATGCAGATGTGCTTGGATTTAGATCGCACTCACCTTATCAAACTATAATAACACTTATCTTTAGTGGTTTGAATAAGAAACTTAGACTACTATATCCTGATTATGGTGGGAGGCAGACATCAACCCACAAATATATTATGCATTCCTTTATATACATCTCAAATACCTGATAGTTCCTGACCAGAGTAACAGCACTAGGCTAAACTTGATACACTGAAATACTTTTTAATTGCAGAGAAGACTGCTTTTGATTAAATTATCAGTTTGCTCTCTCATAAAAATGAAGGAGAAGAGTAAAACTTGAAGCCCAGGTAGAGATCATGTCAAACTTCCTATGTCAACTGATACAGTGATTTTGCATTAGTATCTTGAGTGTTTCTTTATGACTAAAAAAAGATTTGTATTTCTAGTTGCTGCTTCCGATTAACTTCCTCCTCTCTACTGTACCTCTTGGGGATGTTTGTTTGAGATAAATATACTAGAAAAAAATTCCTTGCTATTCTTCAGCTATCTTTCGCAAAGTTTTCCTCATGGTGTTTATTTTTTTTAACAGAAATATTCAAAACGAATTGCTATGGCAACTTGCACACTGGAACTTCCCAAATCAACCCCAAAGTTTCTTAGAATATTGACGAGAATACGCTCTCTGTCCCCAATGATGGCACTAAACGTTTTTTTTGGTCTCTTCTCCAAAAAGGTCCATCAAAGGAGAGAAAGAAGATGACTTCGACCCTCTGAAATAAAACATCATGGAGAAAAACTTCAGGAACAGAAACAACAATAAATAAAAATAAATAAATAAATAAGTAAATAAATAAATAAATGCGAAGTACAGAAGATCCTAAAATTTAGGAAGATGAACTTGAAAGAACAGTTAGGAGGGAGGGAAAGAAAGGACTCCTATTAGACACATCAGTTACTCTTCTTCCATTTTAGGATACTGTATATATTAAGCAATATAGGCCTGATGGACCCACAGAAAAGGCAGGAATTATGACCTTATGTTTTTGCATCCCAGTGGCTATCCTGCTGACTTAGCACAGGCTGCAGCATTCTCTTTTCATTTGGGATCTGATTCTCCAACTCAAGAGTTTCTTTGGAGGCCCAATCGGCACTGGAGACATAGCAGCTGCTCACCCAGATTTAGCATCTCCATTAAATAGGGAGAATAATTTTCTCAATACTTAAGTAAAGAGGCAGGTGACATTTCTAAAAGATGATTTCCATAGCTGCTCTCACTATATCTTTTAAAAGACCAAAGGTAAAGGTCCTAATTGACCTTGGGCGCGCATTCACATTTCTCCTATGTTCGATGCTGGGGTGAACACAGACATTAAGTGGGACATCTCTGTGGCTATGCTATCTGGGTTTAGCTGTAGGTCACCAATTACTGGTTGTACAACTGTGGACACCTTAGATAATTTCTATTTCTCCGTTTCTCCATTTTATTATTTATACTATGGGAATGGTGATAGTAATAATACCTGCCTCATAAGATTGTCGACAAGATTGGATGAGGACTCTCAAATGCTGGTCAGTATCATTGAGACGAGTGCTTCAAATTTTCGCAGTGAGAATTTTTCTTAAAGGTTTAAGCCAGATTATTTACTCTAAAATAAGAATGAGACATTTGGAGGCAAGTGGACTATTTTAACACCCAGAGTTCTGAAGAATACAGGATTGAAAATTTTTACCAATATAGAAATTAATTGTTTTGTAAGAAGGAGCCTTGATGATTAGATAGATGTCTCAGACTTTAGTAAGGTAATCACAGTAATTTTACCCGGAAGAGTAAGTTCTAAAGTTCAGAACTCTAGAGTTGGTTTTGTTTAAGTCTATCACACAATACTGCTATTGACGAGCTTGGAGTTAGTTCTTAATTGCCACGAACTATCTAAAAATCAGATAATGTTATTTTGAATCTATCCTCATGTTACTAAGAGGAAATTGGGATAGATTAACATACTACATGTGTATTTTTTACAAAATATAATGCTGATGAGGAAAAACAAACAAACAACACAATTCTATGCCTTTTTGATTGTTCATGGCAATTAAAAACTTTGCCTGGATGCCCATGGGTTTCTCTAGAATCTCAATTTCCAGGTTGCTCTCTCCTCACTATCCAGGGACTATGTGCCCAAGGAAAAGAAACTGGAGTTAAGCTTATTTCAACTGAATTCAATTAGAAAGCTTATTAAGTGGTTACTATGTGCAAAGTTAGTGCCAAGGAGTGAGAAGAAATATCAAGGAAAGACAAACACAGAGGCAAATAGATCCATTAGCAAACGTTTGTTCAGAGCTGCAAGAAACTTAGTCTATGCAGTGCATAATATAATATGACACGCTTAATGTTATAACACTATTTTATACCTGATGGTCAATGATGCTAGTGAATCTGAGATATTCTGTTAAGTGTTTTTTAAGTACTATCACGTGGAGATTGTTGTACTGTCCTTGGGCCTCTCCTCCAACCTAAAATTCTCTGAAACCTCGAAGTACTTTACCTTTTCCTCACTTAACCCTTCAAGGCCTACGATTTTTGTAGTTACTTAATTTACGAGATTAAATTGTATTTAATGTAGTTATTAATTGTATTTATTGTAGTAATTAATTAACTAATGCACTGATGTAGTTATTGCTACACCAATATCTGATATCAGGTTATCAGAATTACTAGAAACATCGTCAGCAAAAACACTTACTGTGTAACCTTGAGCAAATCCTCTAACCATTTTGTGTGTGAGTTTCCTTCTATTTAAAATGGAAACTAGAAACAGCACTTATCTCACAGAACTCTGATTATTGAAGGTTTTAATAACATGTAAATATACTTAGGAAAGTGCCCTTATTATGTACATCATTCATTATATAGGTTGAATTAGATTGAAAAGTGGTTTTGTCATTCTTTTTTGAATCACACTGAAAACTAAAAATAATCATACATTTAACTAACACAAACTGACATAAACCATTTCACTAAATAATGCACATAACATTATCTTGAAAAACTGGAATGAAAGGATATTGGAGAAGACTGCAAGGAAGATTCTTATAATTTGCTATCATTACATGTATGATCATTGATTTTATTTTCATCCAGCGTAACTTGCAAACTTGCCTACAAGAAAACAATTAGAAATTATGATTAAGGTATAATAAACAGGGGCACCTGGGTGGCTCAGTTGGTTGAGTGTCTGACTCTTGGTTTCAGCTCAGGTCATGATCCCAGTGTCGTGGGATCAAGCCCCATGTCAGGCTCTGTGCTGAGTGTGGAGCCTACATGAGATTTCTCTTTCTCTGTCTCTGTCTTCTTCTACCCCTCCCCCATTTGTGTGTGCTCTCTTTCTGTCTAAAATAAATAAAAATTGAAAAAAAACAGTTAAGACATAATAAACATCCTTTTGAATGTATAGCTGAATTTATAGGAAATTTAATGATACCCACATGACCGAAACAAAGAATGAACTAATATACAGCTAATTTCATGGTGCCAATGAGGCACGGGATTAGACTTGGACCTTACCATCATGGAGAGTAGGAACTGAGACCTCCCTACTGCATCCCTACTGAAGTATGAACCAGAAAAAAAAGCTGCTAACAAAGGTTGGAGATAATGAGGATGTTTATATATTTCTATTTAGTTCCTTGAGTGGAAAAAACTCTCTTAAGAACTTGTAACTGTGTTTCTGCCACTAATGTGTGAGGTTTGCATTTAGACAAACTGCATTATATAGAAATAACCAGGCTAAGAAGTTTAACATAAAAAAAAATGCCCAGCTAGTCTGAGAGTAGCTGTCAGAGGTAAATAAGTACCCTTTTGAATAGCTGGACCCTAAACTTAGGCTGCACAAGATGGTCACAGATAAAGTCCCTCACAATCTAAAATTCAAAAGACACAAGGAAAATCTACTTATGGTTAGTGTCAATAGACAAACAGTAGGATCAGATGCTTAAAGACTTTACGTGTAAGAATTATTAGCAGACACTATGAGCTATGTATGTTTTAGGGGATACAAAAATGAATCAAAATCATAATAAAAGAGAATTATGAATAAAAAGTGTGTTGAAAAGGAACAAAATGAAATTGCAGGAATGAAAAGAAAAGTACAATAGAGAGGTTAAATAGATATAGCTGAAGAATGAATTAGAAAATAGAAAATTAGATCTGAGGAAATTAGCCAGAGGCAAAACAAGGGTTAAAGAGACAGATGATATGAAAGAGAAGTTGAGCGATATGGCAGATATTACAAAAAGATGAAAAATATTCTAGGGGCGCCTGAGTGGCTCAGTTGGTTAAGCAGTCGACTTCGGCTCAGGTCATGATCTCATGGTCTGTGAGTTCGAGCCCCGCGTCGGACTCTGTGCTGACAGCTCAGAGCCTGGAGCTGCTTCAGATTCTGTACCTCCCTCTCTCTCTGCCCTTCCCCTGCTCATACTCTGTCTCTATGTCTCTCAAAAATAAATAAAAACGTTAAAAAAATATTCTAATAGGACCTTAGACAGAAAGTTGAGAGAATGAGTGAGAAGGATTAAGCAAACATTGAAAGCCTCCTCTGCACAAAGGCACTTGGGGTACATCAATGAACAAAGAAAATAAGGACACTTACACTCAGGTTCACATTCTAGAGCAGAGGAGAGAAAATTAAATATATATCTATGATATAATACATACATACATACATCATAGAATACATTAAATAGCAAATGTGCTACAGAAGAAATAAAGTAGGATAAGTATAGGGAGTATGTGAATGTGTGTGGGAGGGGGATAAGGTTGAAATTTACAATACTGTGGCAAAAGTAGGTTTTGTGGAGAAAGTGACATCTGAGCCAAGATTTGAAGGAGGTGAGGAGTTAGCCATTCGATTCCTTTGGGGACTTTTCCACTTAAATAGTTTAAAAGCCCTAAGATAAGAGTCCATCTGGGGCATTAAAGGATTTTTTTCTTTATTGTTGTTTCCCTAGCGCAATGAATATTAACTGGGATATAATAGCAGATCAATAAATATTTGTTAAATCGGTGAATGTGGTATATATATATATCCTTGTTTATTTCTATTGTAGAGGGCATCTTTTCCTTTACTTGAATTCCCTGTTTTCTACCTGAACTTTGTCTCAATAACCTGTGTAGACTTGTCTTGAGGATTATTATGGTTTTGATGTTGCAATATCAATGTGATATATATAGACAAGACACAGGTATAGGGGGATTTTGTGGTGGAAACTTGTGGAAGTTGCTTTTCTGATGGTTTCTAGTTTTTTTTAATTAAATGGAAATAAAAAGGCATTACCGGAAAGTGAAGAAAATGGAAATGGTGATAGAAGTTTGAAGAAAATATAAAATAGTCATCTAGGAGACTAGAAGTATGAGTTATAAAGGGAAATATGATTGAATTCTAGAAAGTTTTAAGAAATATTTGTGGTTAGTATTCAAGTATAATGAGTCCAGTCATAACACCAAGTCTAGCATGTCTAGCACGCCAGGTACAGGGCCTGTGGGGGATTGGATTTATCTTGTGCTGAGTCATAGTCAGTCATAAACAAGGAAATGTGAGAGGAACAAGAAAGGCTTATGCAGAAGAGTTAGTATAATGATGGACCATGGAATTCAAAGTGAAAATGAAGATCAGTGAGGATATGAGGAGGTGAGTTTCAGATTAAAGTTGTCCAGGGGAGAGGGAATTAAGATGGTAGAGCTGCATGGAGACCCTGAGCTTGTCTTGTCCCTGAAACGCAGCTAGATCAGCACCAAACCATTTTGCACACCTAGGAAATTGATCTGAGGATTAACACAACAGTCTACATAACTTGAGCCATAGAAGTCCAGAGGTATGCAGTGAGGAGAGGTGAACTTGGGGAGAAAGAAGTCACAGAGTGTAGGGAGCTGTTTTTGTGAAGAGAGGATAGAGAAAGGGGAGAGTGTGGCACATCGAGAGAGTGAAGGAAAAACACTCTCCCAAAAGTAAAAGTACCTGCAGAGAAAGAGAGAAAACACTCACAGGAGACTGAACAAGAAATCTGTTCCCCAAAACCACTGATGGGAAGAATGGAGAGGTTTCAATACCACCAGGATTCTATAAACAGTGGAACACAGAGTCTGAAGTTCTGGTGCTCAGTGCCTGGCGGTGCTCTGGTGAGGAAGTAGGGCGAATCCCTAAGAGCAGGCAGTGGGGTCGGAAGGGTTCTTATACCACACAGGGAGAAGTGGTTTTCCCGTATGGATTGCATTTGGTAGAGGCCATATGGCTTTCCCACAAGAGCAGCCATGTTTGCTGGTATTGGGACAAAGACCCCAGAGGGCTGTGAAACCTGCCCCCAGGCCTGTGTTGTGGTTTGCCATAATCTCTGGACCTCTGCCACAGCATGATTGCATGAATGTTTTCTGGGGCAAGCTGGTGTGAGAAATAAGCCCACTGACCCAATCAAAGTTGGTACATGGAGACTTGGAGCCTAGTGAAGCAAGGTTTTAATCAATGTTCTTGCAAGAGCAGGTGTCTGATGGACAGGTACACTTGGGGCTGTTACAGCAGACAATTTATCTCCTAGCATGCAAATCCCTCCCCTGATTCCTCATTGGCTGAGTACCACAGAGGTTATAGCCTTACCTGGAAAGTCGCTTATGCCCATGTAAGGCAAAAAGTAGTCTGATTAGAAAAAACATACATTCCTTGAAGAGATGCAGAGGCTTCAGTTCTATGATGCATGCTTATTGTAAAGCCTATGAAAAATAAGGCCACAAAATGGAGAGAGGATATACATACACATATATATATATATATATATATATATATATATATATATACACTACTTTGTGATCAAAAAGAATGAAATCTTGCCATCTGCAACAACGTGCATGGAACTAGAGTGTATTATGTTAAGCGAAATAAGTCAGTCATATAAAGACAAATATCATATGATTTCACTCATATATAGAATTTAAGATACAAAGCAGATGAACATAAGGGAAAGGAAGCAAAAATAATATAAAAACAGAGAGGGAGACAAACCGTAAGAGACTCTTAAATACAGAGAACAAACTGAGGGTTGCTGGAGGATTTTTTGGGTGGGGGGCGTGGGCTACATGGGCAAGGGGCATTAAGGAGCACACTTGCTGAGATGAGCACTGGGTGTTATATCTAAGTGATGAATCACTAAATTCTATTCCTGAAATCATCATTACACTGTATGTTAACTAACTTGGATTCAAATTAAAAAAAGAAAGAACAAAAAAAAAAGTGGCCAGTGGGGTGAAGGTAAAGGGAGATGAGAGAATATTTGCAAAAGGAATGCAGAAGGAGTTACATGCTTAAAATTGACATTATGGAGGACTGAACGTACCAGTAAGTTTTATTGTATAACCATGGGAGTAGGTGGCTAAAGTGAGGTGGGGAACGTGATATCCGGAGGCAGGCAGATTAGGAACAGGGAGTCCAGAGTAGAAGGGGATGATCTACTTCAGCGATTCTCAGTCCTGGGTGCTCACTAAAATTTCCTCAATAATGAAAAAAATATGAAATCTAGGTTTCCTCTCAAACCAGGAACACCAGAATTTCCAGGAGTAGGACCTATGCCCTAGTGCTTTTTCACAGTTCCTCACCAGGATGCCTGGGTGGCTCAGTGGGTTAAGTGTCCCACTCTTGATTTGGGGTCAGGTCATGACCTCAAGGTCATGAGATCAAGCACTGCGTCGGGCTCCCCTGCTGAACATGGAGCCTGCTTAAGATTCTCTCTCCTTTTGCCCCTCTCTACCGTGCCCCTCTCTCTAAAATAATAATAAAAAAATATTAAAGGGGTCTCATGAGATTTGGTTTGTAGCCAAAATTAAGAACCACTGATAGGTGGATACAAAATAATGATAAAGAGAAAATGAGTCAGAAGGTAAAACCCTCAAGGAATGGAGTAAGGGAGGTGGTGACTAAGATGTATGTATATAAAACTGCTACATACATTTGTACAACAGTAGTAGTGCCTAGATGTGAAACATCTTGATTCAGTCTACAAGAATGCTTGAGGAATGTTTGGATTGCCAAGCCCCTAGAAATAGCCCAGTTTTTGAAATGATGAAAGAACCCCCTCCTTTGGTTCTGTCTTTAGAGAATCCTTCTGGTATTTTGATTCTTTTTTAGCAACCCTAGTTGTACTTAATTTTGCAACTGTGGTATGTGGAATAAAACTGGCTTTCAAAATCAAAAATTTCTATGAAATGCAGAATGGAGGAAAGAATGGTGAAAATCGAATAAAGTATATATTTCTAATGCAGGATATAAATGACCTGGAAGTCTGCAGCTTCCAAAACAAAGTAGATTAATTTACATTAAAAAAACAAGTCTGGGGCACCTGGGTGGCTCAGTCGGTTAAGCATCCGACTTCAGCTTGGTCATGATCTCGCAGTTCGCGAGTTTGAGCCCATCGTCAGGCTCTGTGCTAACAACTTAGAGCCTGGAGACTGCTTCAGATTCTGTGTCTCCCTCTCTCTCTCTGCCCCTCCCCAGTTTGCTCTCTCTCTCTCTCTCTCTCAAAAAATAGAACAAAAACAAACAAACAAACAAAACCCAAAACTCCCCAAATCTAATAGTTAATGCTCACCTTGAATACTCTGCTTCTTTAATTATTCAGAAAGCTTTGCTGGTGGTATGATCTGCTGAGGTAAAGTTTCCCACAAGTTTTATGTTAAAAGATGGGAAATCAGCCCTTACTGGGTTGAAATTTAAATTTTCCTTTGTCTTTGCAATCTCTCTTGATTCAATTTTGCAATTTTCAGCAAAAGCTGGTTGAGCTGCTGGACCTTTTCACAAATTGTCATCATGGGTACTTTTCCCAGGAATGGCTTGGTCTTCCATTATATGTTGAAAAGGCAGAAGATAAACCTCTCTCTGCCCTCTTCATGGCTATGCATTGTTGTTATCATATGAACATGTCTCAGTTGATCTAAATCATGCATCCTTTCAAAAGATAATGGAAGTAGACTTTTGATATTTATATGTAAAACTGTAGTTGTCAGAGATTACTGCATTTGAGAGAGTAGAGAAGAAGGTAATAGCCCTATTTTACCTTTACACTCTGAGAAAATTGGGTACTGGATGTGCTGTTGTGTTCTCCCGTTCCTCTAGGTACAATAAGAGAAGTCATCTTTATGAGTAGATAGGAAGGCAGCACTGTGTACCTGTGATTTCAAGGCCCTGTGATGTTTTGTCACATGGCCCAAGAACTACATTCAGAGGTCTAATAATTTTCAGTTCTGAATTTGATTATTCTTTAAGAGCTTGCAATTCAAATGTCAGTAGCACTAGGAATCTATATCCTATGACTTCGAAAGTCTGAAGACTTCATTTAGCTGAGCACAGAGATGTACATAAAGAAGATGTCGTGTTTTTCTGGTAGGAAGTCAGAACGAGCATGTGAGGCAGGCAGGGAAGGTGGGAGAAAATCACGTAGGGGTACAGACAAGACGTGGTGTGAGCTCTGTACTTATATTGGGGTTTTGCTTTTTGCAAGATTTGTGCCCATGGGAGTATGCAGACAGTGGGCGGTTAAAGACTCATATTTATTTATGAATTAAAAAAAGTTTTCTGCATGGATCCAGGTGTGTGGGGACATGAGTTCATATAATAAATTCCTACAAAGGAATGTTGGATATGAGGAGCTCAGTGAATTATCAGGAAGAGAAATTCGTTTCTCTTTAACAAAACGTCAAATGCAGTTGAAATTACCAGATGGGAAGTTATAAGAATACGAAACCCTTTTTAAAATCAGTCTTTAATAAAATGGAATCCAGGTAATGAATAAGGATTTTGCATTTGAAGCTATTTAACAAAGAGACATCAGGAGAGGCTGATAATAAAACTTTCCTGGCAGTCATCATCTTGGAATTCTACTTTATATAATTGAGTTGAGTGAGGAAAAAGAAAGGAAAATAAAATATAATATGGGATCTTTTGACCTCAGTTCTAATTTAATTGATTCATACTGGCAGAAATGCATCTAATGTCTACATCGTTGTAACGGAACAACCATTTATTATTTTTATGTTTATTCAAGATTATGGTGTTAGTTTATTCATTTCTTCAAAAAACTTTTGTTATAGAAATATAAATGTACTATTTCAAAGTAAAAAGCAAGGGCCTTGATTTCACACATACATACACATGTGTGCTCCTACACACTATACATATATTTGGGTGTGCACAGCATACATACATATCTATATATACACACTTAAACATATACAAATTCCTACAGGCACACACATGTACACATGCATACTGTATATATATTTATGCATGTATAATATACGTATATATCTGCACGCACACACACACATAGTAGGGTGACCTGGATGAGCTTAAGGCTTCAGGGAAGATTAGACATGTGACACCCTGTCTCCCCTTATCCCCACCTCTACGAGAATTATTTGAGTGATTTGAATGCAAACAGACTTCTGTATATTTGGCTGAAGAAAGAGAAAAGATGGTGATACAAGGGCAACTGGGACAGATAAAAGAGAGGAGGAACGAATATTGGAGGGATAAACATGGTGGCTTGGTACTATGTCAGTTTGGCTGAGCTGGAACTCTGTCCCCCAGAATTCTCCTCCTGTACAGCTCAGAGTTAGGGCTGGCCGCAAGAGACACTAGAGAGGGTTATGGAAGCTGGTAGTAAAGCAGTGGCCGTTACATTAGAAACGTTGGTATAGGATCCCAGGTGATATTCACACAACTTGTGGTTCATCTGCTCACCCACTTTGGGCATCGGCAGAGAGTCTGGCCCTGGAGGTGCTCCTCCTTCGGTTTCTCTAAGTCCTGGCTCAAGAGGCTGTACATCTCAAGGGTGAAGGATACCAACTTTTCCTGCAGACCACCAAGGCCATCAAGGGCAGTGACAGTAATGGACACAGAATTCTGTTTATCCTGCGTGTTCTTGTGGGGTCTGGTTTGTCATTCATCTTTCCCCCTTAATTACTAGCTTTTCTTCTATGAGCTGAGTTTTCTGAAAATCAAGGCCAAAGTCTAATTATAATGGTGGCTGTACTATATCATTGTATTATATTACATTATGCATTATATATTATGTATATATGCAAATCGAGTTTCTAACCTTAAAGCTTCCTTCTCTTGTGTGAAAGTTGGAGCATTGTTTGGGAAAGAGCGGGATCCTGAAAATTGAGATGGAGACATATGGACAGGTTCTGATGAAGCCGTATATTCCAGCACATCTGCTTTTCAGTAGAAGCACCCTTTCTTCTCCTGTCTGAAGAAGTTAGTCTTCCTTTCCTGAAGGACCTGCGACTGCCTCCATGGAGATAGCTGCATTGTAAGACATTGCCGATATGCTTCAGGACCTACTGTTAACATCTGTTACTGCTTCTAGAACCATAATCATTCTTAAGTTCAAGAATATCTTACACGGTGAGGTACAGAGAGTTTGCTATGAAAAGTCATAATACACACTAAAATAATTGCAGAATTTTGCCAGTGTATAATGATAAAAACCTGAGAACATATATCAGAATAGAGCTTTGGGAAATATATCAGACAGAATTTGTTGTTATGGACACACTGGGCAGAGACTCTCAATTCAATATAGTAACGTGAACTGCTAAGAGTAGCTCTAAGAGTACTTTTTTTTTTTTTTAGTTAGTTGACTAAAACCTGAATCCAAGATGCCCTACGTGAAATTGAAATTGAAGTTAAAATTTCAGAACTTCCATGAAATACTGAAGAGAAAATCTTTGGATAAAGGCTTAGCCAGGTTAAAATAGTAGAGTGGATTTATCCTGTAAAATATGCTTATCCACCCCATAGTTAGTGTCCTAAGATGGCATTTTGCACACGTGTTTCACCAGATTTGTGGGAAATGTGTTTATGACGGAGACCTCAGTGGCATCACAGAGGAACTCTGTGGTGTCCATTCTCTCTAGGCCAAGAATGACAGTGGTGATTGCTGCCATTGGTATGAACTCCCTCAAGTCAATGGGAAATGGAGTTCTGAGGTGGCAGTGAGTTAATGGTGGAATTTAATTGCCAGAGGCAATGTGGGCATGATTATTATATAGGACAAAAGAGCCAAAACAATTACGAGAATAGTCTGATCTGCAGATATCTTTGACATGAATAATTGATCGTGGTGTCATTAATCTCCTTCACTTTTCCACAAGCCACTGTGGTCCTTTGACCTTTAATTGACCCTCTGGGAACTTAGTGCAGTTACAACTCCACTAGGCCTGGAAAATGGGCAGTAAAGGCCAGGGCAGAGCTATTGTACACCTGGCACACTGGCACACTCCTCTTGAGGAGGCTTTCTCAATCACAAGTAGGGCAATAGACCTCTGGGATCATAACAGACTTTTATCATTAGAACTAATATAGAGTCTCTGATAGTGATATCTTCAGTCTTTGGTGTTAAGAGTGTATTCTCTTATTGAGTATTTTTGTGTCCCAAAATAATTTCTCCTCTGTTGTTTATAACAATCACCTGAAAGGCTCAAATGCATAACAGAAGGCACCTGATGGGAGAGGAAATAGATGTTGTAGATGTGAATAAAAATCTTTCTTCAGTCAATTTCCATCAGTTGATTCCAATTCATGGTTTTTAGATGGTAAAATTGTCTTTTAAGGTAACATATTCATGGGTCCTAGGTGATAGGATATGAATAACTTCGAGGGACATTAATTTAGGCTACTACTCAAAGTTTTTGATTTTAAGGCAACATGACAGAGATTCTGCAGTAGTAAGAGAGGTGACACCTGTTCTGGCACTTACCTCAAGACACATGATGGGTCTCTAAGAGACTGGACATACTGGGAATTTGGAGAGTATAGACTCATTTCCTGGCTAGATACTTATGTCGCTTCAGAAACTTACTAAACTTGCTTAGTGTTCCCACCAGAGTGAAGTCTGGCAGGAAAAATCTTCTGAGACCTTGACAGGTCTCCTAGAACAGAGACATACATAAGCAAAGAAACTGGTGCTTACTTCCTGTCTGCTTCCAGCCTTGAGAATTCTCAAGCCATGACACTGGCTGGACCAACTAGCAGTGGCAAGAAAAGTAGAGAAGACAAAGCCCTAACCAATGGTATTCTACCATTTGGTGGGTTAAGAATACGTAATCTCCCAAGGTCCAAGTAGCTGCCATGGAAGGCCACCTGTCTCAATGAGCTCTTATCCAAGAAAGAAGCCTTCTGGGAAGAGGGAACCTCCAGGGTAAGAGGCCAAGAGGTACATTAGAGAGGGCAGGAACTGAGGGCAGTTACGACAAGTCAACTGGAGATGCATCACTCATATATGGGAAACTTATAGGCTGGAGATCCCTTAGCGGGGCTCCCAAAGAGGGCACAGATGCCATGTGAATCACGGTTACTTAAATGAAATTGTTTTTTGATACTGGAAGAGACTGGAAAGGTATGGGATATGCCTGGGATATTATCTTGGAGCAGAGAAGGTAGTTTGCAGCAGACAGTACTGGTTGGCAATGGTTGGAGAAAAGAAGTAAAGAAGTTTACTCCTTTTGACCAACTGTTGTATAGGTAAGAACGTGTCAAGAAATAAAGAATGAAAGTGTGACTCTGACAGCAATATAGAGTAATAAATCCACTACTAAGAATATTTGGAAGTTAAGAGAACACCTAACATTAGGGTAAATGTTAAGAGACCCTCTAGGTCTCTTAAAAACAAAGCAAGTTAATAAACCAAACCAAACTATGATCAATCTAATCAAATGCTATTTTTCATTGAAAATTTTGATAACTTGATTATTCATTGAGAGTTTGCAACTTTGAACTTTATCAAAAGTTTTTGCAATTTTAAAAAGACTTTTTTTTGCAATAAATCATTAAGTATAGGATGACATTTCTGAATTAGGGGGAAAATCATATTCCACGCTTTTTTTTCTTACCTCAAGACATGACTCAAATGAAGAGGAGGCATTCATAGAAGTAAGAGCAAGAATACCGAATGCATACTGTACATGGCATTTTCCTGTTCATTTTATCCAACAGAAATGTTAAAATAAGTCTTTCATGTGACAGGTTAGGTAACAGCAACCTAGAAGATCTTTTTTCACAGCTGGCTTTTACTGTGCCATTTACTTTCATTTCCTATAAATGTATTTGGCCCACAGACCTCCCATTAGTTTTAAAGGGCTTCAGTGTCTAAATATACATTAGAACATGAAAATGTGTCCTACTAAGGAAAAAGCTCTATTGCCTCATGCAATAGTGCTTCAGGGGAATCCTGAAAGATTAGCCATTAATTCCACTTCCTGTCTTGGTCGATGATCAGATAAGGAAATAACATAGCTTTAAAATGAATCAACTACACAGAGGACATTCATTGAGCCACCAACTTTAGAGAATAATGTAAAATTTTTTTCTTCTTAAGTCTAAGTATAAAGAATCAAAATGAAGGAGGAGGCTTTGTTGGGATGCCAATGTAAAGCAGAGTTCATATATTAAATGGTGAAGACTGTGTATCTGTTAAAAATATGCATGTGTACATTAATTCATTCGACTAATGATTTTTTGGCTACTGTTAGGCATTGTTGTAGATGCTGGGAATATGAACAAAATGTAAAAAAAGTCTGTATTCATGTAGTTTGCATTCTAAAATGCTGAGATAGATAATACATGTAATAAATTGTATGCATATATAAATTTTTCTACACACACACACACACACACACACACACACACACACAGTGATGAGTTCTATGGAGTACATATAACCAGGAAATAGAGGGCAGGAAAAAGAGAAAGCTATTTTCAATAGAATAGTCCTAGAATTCTTCATCAATTAGGTAACTGAATAAGTATCTGCAGGAAGCTAAGGTGTTAGACATGGCAATAACTGGTAGAAGAGGTTTCTAGGCAGAAGGAGAAGCAAGTGCATGTTTTGGTTGGTAGTTATTAAAGAGACCAGTATGACTGGAGGAGACAAAGAAAGAAAGTGGCAATAGATGAGGACAGAAAGGTTGCAAACATGTAGATTACATAAGACCTTAGGGGCCATGGCAATGAATGGGGCTTTTACTCTGAGTAGAACGAAAACCATTGGAAGATTCTGAGTAGTTGCATGATGTAACTTCACTCTAGTTTTGAAAGGATCGCTCTGGTTTCTGGGTTGAGGACAGACCACCTATGAGATAAAAGACCAGTTAGAGGTCCATAGCAACCAATAATCCTGATAAAAGAGGATGATGGCTCTGAGCAGAGTGGTCGTGGTTAGAGTAATATGAAGTGGATATGTTTTAAAGATGGATCCAATAAAATCTGTGAACACGTTGGACATGGAATCAGGAAAAGGGAGGACTTAAGTTTGACTCTAAGGTTTTTGGTCTGAAGAACGGGAAGGATGGAAGTGCCCTTTACTGAAATTGGGCAGGCAATGAGAGGAGCAGGTGAAAAGGAAGTTCTGCTTTGGATCTGTAACATACGAGAAGTATATCAGACATTCAGGTGGATCTGTCTAGCAGGAAGTTGATGTATGAATCTGGAGTTCTGGAGACAGATCTTGGCTATTAATACAAATTTGGAAACCAGAAACATATGTATATGCATATACATCCTGGAAGAGAACAAGGATAAAAGTTGAATCATATGAGATTCTAACATTTAGATTTGGGGGTATGCATGAACCAGAAGGGATAAGAAGTGAACAGTGAAGCTGGAGAAAAATCAGGAGAGTATGTTATTTCGGAAACCAAGGATGGACGTTTTCCAAGGGAGCATGGCTGACAGGTCAAGCTGTTGACCAGTGATTTGATTGGTGTCTTTGATAGGAGGAGTTTTGAATGGAGTGGTGGTGGTAGAGGGTAAAAGCCTTATCAGATTTTAGTGGGATCCAAAAAAAAATGGGAACATATTGAAGATAGCAGATATAAGAAAATTTTAAAGGCGTTTTGTAGGAATAAGGATGCAGATACATGAGGAATAACTGGAAGGAGATGTGAGGTCGAGGAGAGATTTTTTTTCATGATTTTTAGATGGTAGAGATTATAGCCATTTTTGTACACTGGTGGGAATGTCACAGTGGAAAGTAGAAAAATAATGACGGGAGAAAAAGAGATGGAGGCATTGCTGAACTGATGAGTTTGTGTAGGCGAGAGGCAACGGGATCTAGTGCACAAGAGGGATTGCCTTTAGACAGGAGCAGGGATAATCCATCTGAAGTAATGGGTGCGAAGGCAGACCATGTGGGTGCGGATGCCGGTACAGGAATAAACGTGGTGTGGGCGCATCTGGAAATTCTTTTCTGGTTAATTTTCTCAGCGAAATAGGAAGCACATTCTTCAGCTGAGAGTGAGGAGCGGGGAGGAGGTATTGGAGGCTTGAGAGAGAGGAGACGGTGGCATGTAGTTTTCCGGCAGGCTGCAAGCGTGAGTGGGCTGCAGAAATACGGGAGGGTAACTGATCTGTACTAAGGGCTGACCCCTGGCTTGCTCTTTTCTAATCTGTCACATGGAGCACTGTTTTATCATTTTATTAGATAATTTAAAGTGAAGCAAGTCAGCATTTTTAAAATGTTTTTTTATTTATTCATTTTGAAAGAAAGAGGAAGAGAGAGAGAGAGAGACAGAGAATCCCAAGCGAGTTTCATGCTCAGCAGGAGAGAGGCAGAGTGGGAGAGAGAGAATCCCAAGTAGTTTCCACGCTCAGTGCAGAGCCTGACATGGGGCTCCATCTCACAATCGTGAAACCATGACCTGAGCTGAGATCAAGAGTCAGTCACTCAACTGACTGAGCCACCTAGGCACCCCAAGTTAACATTTTTTTATACATTTCTCCAACATATATTAAGTACATGAGAGCAGGCACAGTACGAGGAAAATACGGCTACTATCAGGTTTGCTGTGTGGCCCGTGGAGTACGATAAAGTGAGACATGAGTGAAAGAGAAGCAGATGTAAGCAAGGGAGGCTATAACGATGGGTTATAAGCAGGTAAGGAAGCGGATATGAAGGAGAGGGACAGTATAAGGTGGGTTTGATTCATAACTTTTAGATCTTGGTGAAGTCAGGGAGTGTTGGGTATAGGTGTGATGGTCTGAAAGTGTGATGCTTGGTACTGGTCAGGACAAGTTGTACTCTAAGGCATGATAGTGGGAGAGAACCACCAGGCTAGGAAGGTGTGGTCATTGGAGGAGAGGAGGATGAGGAACGGAGGAGCAAGGCAGGGCTTTGGAAGGTTCTTACACATTGATACTGGCATCTCCGAAACTTATGACTGTGAATTGTGCTGGAGGAACAGAAGCTAAAAACTTCAAGGACTCAGTGAGAGTAATAGAATGATTCATTAAAATGAAACAAAACAATGATAGGAAAGTATATCCAAGAACATTCAATGAAGTCTTGTCTGGAAGAGCAAAAAATAACCAATTTAAACACCCTTCAATAAGTGAATAATTAAAAAGAGGAGCTTTCATTTTTTTCCTTCAATTCTTTTATTTTTTAATTTTTTTTTAGTTTATTTTCAAATTGGTTTACATATAATGCCCAGTGTTCATCCCAACACGTGCCCTCTTTAATGCCCATCACCCTCTCTCCCCCCTCACCCTCAGTTTGTTTTTAGTCTTTGAGAGTCTCTTATGTTTTATCTCCCTCCCTCTTTGTGTCTTTTTTTCATTTTCCCTCTTCCCCACCCCTTGGTTTTTGCTTAGTCTCACAAAGTCCACCTATTCGTGGAGACATATGGTATCTGTCTTTTTCTGACTGACTTATTTCACTTAACATAATGCCCTCCAGTTCCATCCATGTTGCTACACATGGCCAGATTTCATTTCTTCTCATTGCCACGTAGTAGTCCATTGTATATATATACCACATCTTCTTTATCCATTCGTCAGTTGATGGGCACTTGGTCTCTTTCCATGATTTGGCTATTGTCAAAAGTGCTGCTAGGAACATTGGGGTACACGTGCCCCTATGCATCAGCACTCCTGTGTCTCTTGGGTAGATTCCTAGCAATGCTATTGCTGGGTCATAGGGTAGTTCTATTTTCATTTTTTTGAAGAACCTCCATACCGTTTTCCAGAGTGACTGCACCAGTTTGCATTCCCACCAACAGTGTAGGAGGGTGCCTGCTTCTCCACATCCCCGCCAGCATCTATAGTTTCCTAATTTATTCATTTTAGCCACTTGAACCTGTGTAAGGTGGTATCTCAGTGTGGTTTTGATTTGTGTTTCCCTGATGATGAGTGACATTGAGCATCGTTTCATGCGTCTGTTGGCCATCTGAATGTCCTCTTTGGAGAAGTGTCTATTCATATCTTCTGCCCATTTCTTCACTGGATTATTTGTTTTTCGGGTGTGGAGTTTGGTAAGTTCTTTATAGATTTTAGATACTAGTCCTTTATCCGATATGTCATTTGCAATTATCCTTTCTCATTCCGTCAGTTGTCTATTAGTTTTGTTGGTTGTTTCCTTTGCCGTGCAGAAGCTTTTTATCTTGATGAGGTCCCAATAGTTCATTTTTGCTTTCAATTCCCTCGCCTTTGGATATGTGTCGCATAGGAGATTGCTGCGGCTCAGGTCAAAGAGGTTTTTCTCTGCTTTCTCCTCTAGGATTTTGATGATTTCCTGTCTCACATTCAGATCCTCCATCCATTTAGAGTTTATTTTTGTGAGTGGTGTAAGGAAGTGGTCTAGTTTCATTCTTCTGCATGTTGGCTGTCCAGTTCTCCCAGCACCATTTGTTAAAGAGGCTGGTTTTTTCCACTGGATACTCTTTCCTGCTTTGTCAAAGATTAGATGGCCATATGCTTGTGGGTCCATCTCTGGGTTCTCTATTCTATTCCATTGGTCTATGTGTCTGTTTTTGTGCGAATACCATGCTGTCTTGATGACTACCGCTTTGTAGTAGAGGTTAAAATCTGGGATTGTGATGCCTTCCGCTTTGGTTTTATTCTTCAGAATTACTTTGGCTATTCGGGGTCTTTTATGGCTCCATACAAATTTTAGGATTGTTTGCTCTAGTTTTGAGAAGAATGCTGGTGCAATTTTGATTGGGATTACAATGAATGTGTAGATTGCTTTGGGTAGTATTGCCATTTTAACGATATTTATTCTTCTGATGCATGAGCATGGGATGTTTTTCCATTTCCTTGTGTCTTCCTCAATTTCCTTCATAAGTTTTTTATAGTTTTCCACGTAAAGGTCTTTACATCTTTGGTTAGGTTTATTGCTAGGTATTTGATGGTTTTTGGTGCAATTGTGAATGGGATTCGCTTCTTTATTTCTCTTTCTATTGCTTCATTGTTGGTGTAAAGGAATGCAACCGATTTCTGTACGTTGACTTTGTATCCTGCAACTTTGCCAAACTCATGGATCAGTTCTAGTAGGCTTTCGGTGGATTCTGTAGGGTTTTCCATGTAAAGTATCATGTCGTCTGCAAAAAGTGAAAGTTTGACTTCATCCTTGCCTATCCTGATGCCTTTTATTTTGCTTTCTTGTCTGATTGCTGATGCTAGGACCTCCAACACTATGTTAAACAGCAGTGGTGAGAGTGGACATTCCTGTCGTGTTCCTGATCTCAGGGGGAAGGCTCTCAGTTTTTCCCCATTGAGGATGATATGAGCTGTGGGCTTTTCATAAATGGCTTTTATGATGCCTAAGTATGTTTCTTCTATCCCGACTTTCTCAAGAGTTTTTATTAAGAAGGGATGCTGTATTTTGTCAAATGCTTTTTCTGCATCAATCGACAGCATCATATGGTTCTTATCTTTTCTTTTGTTAATGTGATGTATCACGCTGATTGATTTACGAATGTTGAACCATCCCTGCAACCCAGGGATGAATCCTACTTGATCGTGGTGGATAATTCTTTTTATATGCTGTTGGATTCTATTTTCTAATATCTTGTTAAGAATTTTTGCATCCATGTTCATCAAGGATATCGGCCTGTAGTTCTCTTTTTTTGCTGGGTCTCTATCTGGTTTGGGAATCAAAGTGATGCTGGCTTCATAGAATGAGTCCGGGAGTTTTCCTTCTGTCTCAATTTTTTGGAACATCTTGAGGAGGATAGGAATTAACTCTGTTTTAAATGTCTGGTAAAATTCCACAGGGAAGCCATCTGGCTCTGGACTTTTATTTGCTGGGAGATTTTTGATAACTGATTCAATTTCTTCACTAGTTATGGGTCTGCTCAAGTTTTCTATTTCTTCCCGCTTGAGTTTTGGTAGCATGTGGCTGTTTAGGAATTTGTCCATTTCTTCCAGGTTGTTAAATTTGACAGCATAGAGTTTTTCATAATATTCTCTGATGATTGCTTGTATTTCTGAGGGATTGGTTGTAATCACTCCATTTTCGTTAGTGATTTTATTGATTTGGTTTCTCTTTCTTTTCTTTTTGAGGAGCCTGGCTAGAGGTTTATCAATTTTGTTTATTTTTTCAAAGAACAAGCTCTTGGTTTCATTGATTTGTTCCACTACCTTTTCTGTTTCCATATGATTAATTTGTGCCCTAATCTTTCTTATTTCTCTCTTTCTGCTAGGTTTGGGCTGTCTTAGCTGTTCTGCTTCTAGTTCCTTTAGACGTGCTATTAGAATTTGTGTTAGGAATTTTTCTTATTTCTTGAGATGGACCTGGATTGCGATATATTTCCCTCTCAGGACTGCCTTTGCCGCATCCCAGAGCGTTTGGATTGTCGTATTTTCATTTTCATTTGTTTCCATGTAGTTTTTAATTTCTTCTCTGGTTGCTTGGTTGACCCATTCGTCTTTTAGTAGATTGTTCTTTAGCCTCCATGTTTGTGGGGGCTTCCCAGACTTTTTCCTGTGGTTGATTTCAAGTTTCAAAGCATTGTGGTCTGAAATTGTGCATGGTATGATCTCAATTTTTCTATACTTATTCAGAACTTCCTTGTGCCCCAAAATGTGGTCTATCTTGGAAAATGTACCATGTGCATTTGAGAAGAATGTAAATTCCTTTGCTTCTGGATGAAGGGCCCTGAAGATATCTGTCAGGCCCATCTGTTCCAACGTGTCGTTCAGGTCCATTGTTTCCATGCTGATTCTCTGTTTAGTGGATCTATCCAGTGCTGTGAGTGGGGTATCAAGGTCTCCTGCAACTAGCACATTTTTATCAATAAGATAGCTTACGTTTGTAATTAGTTGCTTGACAAATTTGGGTGCCCCAGAATTCGGCGCGTAGATATTTATAATTGCTGGCTCTTCCTGCTGGATAGTCCCTGTGATTAGTATATAATTCCATTCTTCATCTCTTATTACATCTTTTACTTTAAAGTCCAGTTTGTCCAATATAAGTGTCGCTACTCCAGCTTTCTTCTGAGTTCCTGTAGCATGGTAGATAGTTCTCCATCCCCTCACTTTCAGTCTGAGGTGTCCTCAAGTTTAAAATGGGTCTCTTGAAGACAGCAGATAGATGGGTCTTGTTTTCTAATCCATTCTGTTACCCTGTCTTTTAATTGGAGCATTTAGTCTGTTTACATTCAGTGTTAATATTGAAAAATGTGGGTTAAGAGTCCAGGTGTTGTCTGTAGGTTTCATGTTTGTAAGGATGTCTCTGGTGTTCTGTGTTCCTTGCAACCTTTCCTTCAGAGAGTCCCCCTCAGGATCTCTTGTAAGATTGGTTTATTTGTGATGTATTCCTTCAGTTTTTGTTTGTTTGAGAAGACCTTTATCTCTCCATCCATTTTGAATGACAGGCTGGCCAGGTAAAGGATTCTTGGCTGCATATCCTTCCTGTTCATCACATTGAAGATTTCATGCCATTCCTTTATGGCTTTCCAAGTTTCTGTGGATAAGTCCGCTACTACCCTAATGTGTCTGCCTTTGTAAGTCAAGGCCCGTTTATCCCTAGCTGCTTTCAGGATTCTCTCTTTATCTTTGTATTTTCCCAGCTTCACTATGATGTGTCTTGCTGAGGGCCTATTCGGGTTACGTCTGAGGGGAGTTCTCTGTGCCTCTTGGACTTCAATGCCCATTCCATCAATGATTTGTTCAAGTACCCCTTCGATTCCTTTCTCTCTCTCTTCATCCTCTGGAATTCCTATAATACAGATGTTATTCTGTTTGATTGCATCACTCAGCTCTCGAATTCTCCTTTCCTGTTCCTGAATTAGTTTCTCTCTCTTTTTCTCTGCTTCCTCCTTTCCTGTAATTTTATCTTCTAATTCCCCTATTCTCTCTTCTGCCTCTGCAATCCATGCTGTGGCCGCCTCCAATTTGTTTTGCCCCTCATTTAAAGCATTTTTTTAATTCCTGTAGATCGTTTTTTAGGAGCTTGATCTCTGCCTCTAGGGTCCCCCTGCTTTCTTCTATGCTTTTTTCAAGCCCTGCGAGTATTTTTATGTTTATCATTCTGTATTCTTTTTCTGTTAAGTTGCTTATGTCTGCTTTCATCATTTCTTGTGCTGTCACTATTTCCTGTACAGTCTTTTGAGGGGAGTTCTTCCATTTGGTCATTTTGGCAATGTGTGTATTGGTTTATTTCCTAGTTCTCCCTGGAAAGGAAAAGGGTCAGACCGACAAACAGGAAACAGAAACTCACAACCTTACTGACCAATAATACAGACAAACAAATCACAACATAAAAAAGATTAACAAATGACACAACATAAAAAAATTAACAAATTAAAAAATAACAGGAGGCATGCAACCTGACGTACCAGCTACACGATAATGATGGGATGTGCGCTCTGCTGATGGCAGAGCATACATAGAGTAGTGACAGGTGTGAGCAGAAGAAATTGAACTTTGACCAGGTAGAGAGATTAGAAGACTTGATGCAGCAAGAGAGAAATCAGAATAAGGAAGGATGCGGGGAAAGAGAAATGAAGTTAGATTTGCCCAGATGCACTATGTGGTCTGACTGTTCCATGGAGAGAGATAGGAAATTAAAGAGGGAGGTGTATAACACGCATTGAGAGAGTGGGTTAAGTGTCTGTTTAAGCAAGCCAAAACCCCCAGGTGACAGGTTTAGAGGTGGAGAGAGATAGGAAGGAGAAGAGGAAGAATATATCTAAAACTGAAGAATTGACCTAGAATTAATCCAGGCAATGCTGCAGTATTTGTGTCTCCATGGCTACCACTCCTGCAGAAGGGCCTCTCCCATATAAGAAGGGGCGTTGCCTGGTGTAGGCGAGTCCCCCCTCCTCCGCTGGGGAGTGGAGTCCTAGGGTTTGGCTTTGTGGGAATTTGAGACCACAATGGCACCCTCCCAGCCCCGACTGTCTCAGATCACTCCTCACAGACCCACAGTCTCAGATCACTCCTCAGTTTCCGTCCTCAACTCTATCCCGGTTACCAGCATGGTTCAGTTTTCTGGGCGATCGTGCCCCCAATCTCATCTGAGTTCCTTTAACTCGCTCTGACCACACCTCACCATGCCTTATGTAAATTGAGTCTCTGACTCAGCACCGGTGTGACCACAATGGCATCCCCCTAGCCTCTCTTCACAGACCTGGAGTCTCTGAACCCTCCTCCGTGTCTGTCCTCGACTTGGTCAGGGTTGCAGGGGCAGCACGACCTGCTGGGTGGTCACAAGACCCTTCATGCTCAGGCCTTCCCCACCGGAATTATGCCTCTGACTCAGCACCGATCCAGCAATTGCGTGCACCTCTTTGTGTCAGGGGCTGGGACAGCATCACTGGCTCCGGAGTGAAGAAAGCTCCGCCAGCTCCGCCGTGAGCAACGACCCTCTCTCCAAAAAGCCTTGCGGATAGGGACTGGATGATAAGCTCCCTCTCCGCCCGGGTTCGAGGTACTTTCCCCGCTGCTCTTTCTCTTCCCTTTGTCTTAAGGAGGAAGGGGCCCAGGGCCCCGGGCCCACTCCCCGCAGTCCGCACCTCCGCGGCTCTCTTTCTTTCTCCCAGATTGCTCTCCCTCAGTCTCCCCAGATTCTCTGGATTTCACGTTCTCTTTCCTGTAACCTCCAACTCCTCTTCCTGCAGATCCCTGCGATTGAGAGTTTCTCCGTCTCAGTCCCTCTCAGATTAAGAGTCACCAGAGACCAGCAGCGGGTATTCTTTCTTTTACGCCATGTTGGCCCAGCAATCCTCCTCATTTCTTTAGGTAAAAAGAAAGTTGCATTTCTTTTCATAGCTGTGTAAGTTTCTTGAACTTTTTTCTTGTAAAATGTAATCCATAAATAAAAGTGAACAAACCCTGAAGTAGAGATTGATTAGATCCCAAACCAGCAGGAGACCTACTCTTGGATCAAGAAGTACAAGGGGTGCCTGGGTGGCTCAATCAGTTAAGTGTCCGACTTTGGCTCAGGTCATGATCTCACTGCTCCTGAGTTTGAGCCCTGTGTTGGGTTCTGTCCTGACAGCCTGAAGCCTGGAACCTGCTTCTGATTCTGTGTCTCCCTTTCTCTCTCTGCCCCTCCCCCTCCCTGCTCACGTTCTTTCTCTCAAAAATAAATAGACCAAAAAAAAAAAAAGTACAAAATTGTCTATATTCCAGGGGGATACCCAGGATGAGGGCGTACTCCTACTTCCTGCTTCCCTCCTACTTCCTACTTTAACTGATCCGAAGTTAAAACTGTCCTGACATTCATGGTCACCATATTCTTGCTTTTCTTTGAAGTTTACCAATACAGCCTGCATTTTTACACACCATAGTATGGTCCTGCCCATTTGAGAATGTCATAGAAATCGAATTATCCAATATGAATTGTGTTGTGCTGACTTCTTTGGTTCAGTATTATGTATATAAAATCCATCCATATTGCAGGGTGCAGAGTTTTATCTCTGCCTTTTGTGTGTGTGTGTGTGTGTGAGAACATTTAAGTTCTACTCTCTTAGCAAATTTCAATTACATAATACAGATAACATAGTTAATTATATAATTGACTGTAGTCACCAGTATACATTAGATCCTCAGGTCCTACTCATCTTGTACACCATCAAACTGCAAGGTAGTAGTTTATTTTTATATTGTATTCTATGTATAAATGTACCACGGTTCATTTTTCCATCCTACTATTAATGGGCTTTTGGTTTCTTTCCAGTTATGGACTGTCATGAATAATACTGCTATAAATTCTTGTACATAGTTCTTGGTGCCCACGTGCGTGCATTTCTGCTGAGCACACCTCTGGTAGCAGACTTGCTGAGTAACAGGGGTTGGGTAGTTTCAGGTTAAGTAGATGATGACAAAATGTCTGACTCCCACACATAGTAGAGTCCCTTTTGCTGCTTAGTCTTTCCAACGCTTGGTATTGTCATTTAAACTTTTTTCAAGATGTGTTAATGGGAGTGTAGGGATATTGCTTTGTGCTTTTAATTTTTATTTCCATCATTATCAGTGACTTTTTTTGTAATTTGAATAACTTCTGATTCAGACTGCCTATTCAAACTCAAGAGTATTTTTTCCATTGGATTGTTTGACTTTCTCTTCTGATTTTTAGAATTTTTTTTTTTAATATAAATTCAAGACGTGAGTCTTCTTTTGGCTCAATGTGTTGCAAATACTCTTTCTCATTCCGTGGTTTGCTTTTTTACTCCGTTAGCTGTGACATTTGACGAAGAACTTTAATGTAGTCAGATTTGTCAATATTTTCTGGTGGTTCAAACTTTTTGTGTCCTGTTTAAGAAGCGTTGTCCTACTTTAAGGATATAAAGATATTCTTTTATTACTTTTTAGAAAATTTTATGTCTTTTGTCCTTTACATTTGGCTAAGTAATCTACCCGTACTTGTTGTTTGTGTTTGGCATAAGGTTCATTTTTGTCCCTATATATATCCACAAAGCTATCTTATTGTTCCACTACCATTTTGTGAAAAAAGTATTCTTTCTCTACCGCTCTGCAGCACCATATTTGCAGTAAATCATATGTTCATCTCAGCATGAGTTTATTTCTAGGATTTCCATTACATTCTTTTTTCTTAATTTTTTTTAGTGTTTACTTATTTTTGAGACAGATAAGAGACTGAGCATGAGAGGGGGAAGGACAGAGAAAGAGGGAGACACAGAATCCAAAGTAGGCTCCAGGCTCTGAGCTGTCAGCACAGAGCCCGACGCGGGGCTTGAACTCATGAACCACGAGATCATGACCTGAGCAGCCTAACTGACTGAGCCACCCAGTGCCCCTCCATTACATTCTTTTGAGCTATTTCTATTCTTATGCCAGTACCTTACTGTCTTAATTACTGTACCTTTATAACAACAACTAGTATTTAGTGGAGTGAATTCTTCCATCCATTTCTTTTTCTTCTTCTTAGCCCATTACATTTGTACCTTTCCAAATATATTTTAGTACTGGGTTATCAAGTCCTACTTACACATGCATACAACGTTTGAATCGTTATTAGGGTTATATCAAATCTACAGGTTTTGGGGAGATCTGATATCTTTATAGTATCCAGCCTTAATTCATATCCATGGTATATTTTTTCATTTATTGATTTCTTTCAATAATATTGTATAGTTTTCTGCATTGAGATCTTCCACATGTTTTGTTAGATTTATGATGGTAATGACACATACCATCACTAGACGGTATCATAGTACAGCCCCCAGCCCCTCCTTCTGGGACTAGAGAGAACACTAGCTTCCTTATCTTCTGGAAATGTAGAAGTTCATGGTGTCAGCTGAGTCTCCTTGGAACCTGACCTACATTCCAGAATTGTGTGGCATAAGAGATCAAATGCCTTGTAGTCCCTCAAATAAAATTGCAGATGTTTCTCTCTGTGTTAGTTATTGCTGTGTAACAAGTAAGTCCCAAACATAGTATTTTAAAATGACCACATTTTATTTTCTCAGTTTCTGGTGGATCAACAAAGGCTTACGTGGGTCCTCTGGCTTTCAGACTCTCACAGGTCTGTCATCATGTATGACTTGGCTGGGAATGATCCACTTTAGACTCACTCACAGACTGTTTGCAAGTTTCAGTGCCTTGCCAGTTGTTGGATTAAGGCTTCGTTTTCTCATAAGTTGCTGGCCCAAGGCCACTCTCAGTTCCTTGTTATGTGAGCCTCTCCATAGGGCAACTCACAACAATACAGCGGGCTTCATCCAAGTGAATAAGGAAGGAGAGAGTGCTAGACAGAGAAAGCCTGCTAGCAAGACAGAAGCCACAGTCTTTGGTGACTAATCTTGGAAGTGATAGCCCATCATTTTACTATATTTTGCTCATTAGAAGCAAGCCACTTGGTTCAATACATACTCAACGGGAGGGGATTATACAAGGCAAGGATTCCAGGAGGAAGGGAATGTTGAGAATCATTTTAGAAACTTCCTAACACACCATCCATTTCTATTCTTCGGAAAATTATGTGTAAGATTTCTGTTATTTCTTCCTACGTATTTCAAGTTTTTTGGTACAATAGAGTTTAATGTTAATGTTTTAAAATTGTGGGACAATTTGGACTCAGCATCTTTAATAGTCAAGGGAATATAACATTTTTTTCTTTGGGAATGTCGATGAGTTCTGTTTTCAAGAAACTTGACCTACGTACATGTTTGAATTTATTAGCCTAAAGTTGTTTACAATATCCTCTTTTAGTATTGATTGCAAGCTCCGTAGTGATGTCTACTTTTTCATTGTGTTCTTTTCAGTGTTTGCATCATATATCTTGTTTTTCATCCTTTTCCTTTTCAAGCTCCTGTAAATTATGTCTTAGGTATATATTTCATAAACATCGTATAACAAAGAATTTTTTAAAAAATTTCTCCTTTAAATCTACAACCTATTTTCTCTCTCTCTTTTCTCTCTCTTTTCCTTACGTGCCTTTGTTAATTTTGAGATTTTTTTTAAAATTTTTTTTTATGTTTTTATGTATTTTTGAGAGCAGGAGAGACAAAGCATGAGTGGGGGAGGGTCAGAGAGAGAGAGGGAGACACAGAATCCGAAGCAGGCTCCAGGCTCTGAGCTGTCAGCACAGAGCCCGATGCGGGGCTCGAACTCACAGACTGTGAGATCATGACCTGAGCCGAAGTTGGACACTTAACCGACTGAGCCATCAGGTGCCCCGAGATTTTTTTTTTTAAAGTCAGGTTTGTAGAGACGAAAGTTATATAAGACAAAACCGTACAATTTTAAATGCAGAGTTTGGTATGTTTTGATGAATGAATACATTATGTAATTGCCACAATTAACATATAGAACATTTCTGTCATAGTTAAAAGATTCTTTGTGCTTCATTGCAGTCAATCCCTTCTTCAGCCCTTTAGACTCTGGTAACTGCTGACCTGATTTCTGTACATATGACTTTGCATTTTTCTGAATGTCATGTACCTGGAATCATATAGAATGTAGCTTTTTGTTTCTGGCTCCCCTCACTTACCATAATGCTTTCAAGATTCACCCATATCGTTACATGTATCAAGAATTAGTTCTTTCTTATTGCTGAGTAGTATTGCTTTGTATGGATGTATCACAATGTTTTTATCCTTTCTTCAATTGATGGGCATTTGGGGTTTAGTCAGTCTGGGCTATTATGAATAAAGTTGCTATAAACGTTAGCACACAGGTCATTTGTGGGCGTGTTCTTTTAGTAATCTTAGAGAAATACCCGTAAATAGAATTTGCACATCATACAATAAGGGTAAATTTAGTTCGGTAAGAAAATGCCAAACTGTTTTCCAAAAACGAGACCATCTGTAACCCCACCAGCAGTATAGAAGAATTCCAGCTGATATCGTCATTTTTTTCAAAAGAATTTTTACCAATCTAGTAGATGTGAAGTATCTATCTCATTGTGGTTTTAATTTGCATTTCCCCAGTGACTAAGACGCCCTTTACAACTAAGTTCCCAGAAGAGAGAGTAGCACCTGGTCCGTTCCCTAGTGTCCTCCGTTCGATCGCCCAACTGTGCCATGAGACATATGCCACAGGCTTCCCCTGCAAGATCAAATAGGACTTCATATGTCTAGCAGCATACTGAGGAATGCTACCTAAGCTAGAATAATGGGGGCATGAACCACATTGTTATGCCTACATTATTTAATTTAATTATCTGACAAGATTAGTATTTCCATTTTACAAATGAGGAAGTTGAGGCTCATCAACTTTATATAAGTTGCTCAAACCCATAGAACTGGTAAGCAGAGGTGCCAGAATTTAAGGTCAGGTTTTCGTGCTTCTAAAGCTCATTCTCAAAATTACTCTCAAATTTACAGCTGATAAATACCCCCTCAGGGTCTTTTTCTCCAGACTGATTAACATCTCTTTTTAAATCCTTATTTTTCAAAACTTTCATCAAATTCAAGTTTTACTGGATCTTTTTTTTTTTTCTCCCCAAAGTCCCTATATCACTCCAGTTTCTACACTACAGTGTTGAATAAATAAATCCAAATTTGTTCCTTGGGTGACAATTACTGTCACCATTCTGTCAAGCTATTCTGATTGGGCCTATTGAGTCTGGGTAAATGGAACATGGCACTGTTGGCGGGGGTTGGCACAGGCTGTTATGATGTGGCTTAATGTACCCCGAGGGTTCACGGATGGATAAGCTGCTCCTAAGCAAGCCAACCACACTTTATGGCCTGTCTTTTCTAAAAGAGATACTGAACATGTTGATTTCAATAATGCACATTCTGTAATAATTTAACATTTAGTGCTCCCGAGTTGCTGTTCAACCTTCAGCATTCTAAACAACATGATTTGATTTAGAGGGCTGCTGTTATAGATGGTCAATCCATATTCTAGCAAATTAATAGTTGTGGTCAATATGTGGTTATGGTCACTGCCCATCACAATTTTCTCCTGAGTTTTGAGTTATATTAAAAATACGGGGATTCATGGGGCATCTGGGTGGCTCAGTTGGTTAAGCGTCTGACTTCGGCTCAGGTCACGATCTTGTGGTTGGCAATTTGAGCCACGCATCAGGCTCTGTGCTGACAGCTCAGAGCCTGGGGCCTGCTTCAGATTCTGTGTCTCTCTCTCTCTCTGCCCCTCCCTGACTCATGTTCTCTCTGTCTCTCTCTCTCAAAAATAAACATTAAATTTATTTAAAAAAATATGGGATTCTTTACTGTTCCCTTTCTATTTTATACCACAAGCAATTATCCTTACTGCTTTTAGCAGAAGTTAAATAGTCATATTATATTGTACATGTTGAGATATTTTGCTATCCTGGGACAGTTTGTCCAGAATGGATCACTTCTAATGAACTTTATTTAATCATACAGAGATGATATCTTGGGGGGGGGAAAGTAAGAGATAGTTTGTAACATATGCATATTTTGGCATGTATTATTGGCAGCAGATGAAGTTGTATTTACTGAATTTTAAACTGGAGGGCATATTATATAAGTGCTCAACTGGGGAGGACAGAGAAATTTGAACATAATTCTGATTATTTAGTTAGCTCTTACAGTATAGAAGGAAAGGCTGGGAATATAAATAAAAGGGAATAATATTTTTTAATGTTAAAATTAATATTAAAAATATTTTTAAAATATTTTTTATATTTTTTTATTTTTTATTATAATAGTTTATTTTCAAATTGGGTTACATATAACACCCAGTGTTCATCACAACACGTGCCCTCTTTAATGCCCATCACCCCCTCTCCCCCCTCCCTCACCCCTCTCACCCTCAGTTCATTCTTAGTCTTTGAGAGTCTCCTATGTTTTATCTCCCTCCCTCTCTGTGTCTTTAAAAGGGAATAGCATTTAAAATTTTAATGTGCGATTCTTTTTTGCCTTCCAAGACCTCTGACCTACTTTGCCTGCACATCTCACTGGACGATGGGAGTGGGTAGGTGGGCAGAGATTACAATGTGTCAGGGAGAAGGAATACCAGGAAGAGACCAAGAAAATGTTCAGTCTTTATTGTTCTATCATTCGGTCATACAGAAGGGTCACCGTGCCAGCCTTCTGCCTTGAGAGAGACTTTTCCAGATTTCCTGATCTCCTTCCTCAGTAGACCCACAACCAAGCATGGAGGCTTCAGCTAATGGAGATTTCCTGTAGACAACGGAGATGTAGCAGCCTGCCATTAAAAATTGGCTGGAGTTCCGAAAGGGATATCATTCAGGAAGGGAATAAAAACCTTCCTCTTTTTCTATTCCAAGAAGCTCGTGAGAAGGAAAAGTATTAATTTGTTGAAATCTTCTGTGCATTTGGCAGCCGTAAGTGCTCGTATGTATATAAATATGTATTAACTCATTGTATCCTTACATTGACACTACGAGGTAAATTCTTGTTTTCCACAGTTCTGGGAACTGGGGTAAAGAGTTCGTCTGAGATCACGTGTCTACCAGGTAACAGAGCAGCACTGGGCAGTCTTGCTCCACTAGCTCCAGAGGAGATGAGTTAGTGAGGGTAATGTAGAAGGCAAGGGGGGACAGGCACTTTTTTGTCGCTGCTACTTATTTAGGACGAGGAAATCGCCTCTGAGCCTCATCTTGCACCAACTTCAGGCATGGCCAAGGCAAGGTAGCCATACAGTGTGATCAGAAGAGGGGGCTCTTACAGTGTGGCCTTCCTGAGCTACCGTCAGGGCCCTACATGAGAAGCTAAACAGAATCAGTGGTCCATCAGGTGATTTTGCATACAGAGTCCACACCGGGCTCATGGACTGGAAGGAGGCTGTGGCTGTCGCTCGGTGATCTGTGGCCAGTAGGCACAGAGGACATACAGACAGGGTTAACCAGGATACAGTACTAGATGTCAACAGAGCCAGGAGACTGAAACCCAAGTTCCACTGACATAGAGTTGAAACTGCGGCACAACAGCAGGGCAAACAGTACCCAGGAGCCAGGGGTGTTGCCATGGAGACCTGGGGAAGCAGAGCACATTGCACTAAAGACTCTGACTCTATGTCTCCAGGAGGACTCAAAAGCCTCATTCCCCACTCGCACCGCTATGCACCGTATGTCATGATGGGGAGATGGGCTAGCTCAGGGACCTCCAAGGGGGAAGTTAGTTAGCACCCTGGGATGAGATTAAGTTAACTTCATTAGGTTGATTTGTTAACAAGTGGACAAGGGTCTAAAACAGAGGACCAGATGAGGTAGGGAACTATAAAGAACTTTTATTCTCTCTTTGCATCTGAGTTAAAGTGGGAGTTAAATTTTATAAACCTGCTACAAAATATGGCTAATCAGAAAAAAAATAAAACAAGTATGTTTTATCAACATACAGGCAATGGGAAATGCCCAGGTAAAATAAAAAAAAAAATTAAAGGAAGGATGTGGAATTACAGAAAGAGGATGATGAGATAATGATAGCTTTATTGATGGCACCCAGTTATATTAGAACCTAATTTAACAAAGAAGAATTTTCAAGGCATTTAATGTCAATTCTCCCTCTCTGTAAAGAAATGCATATGGTTGTAAAAAAAAAAGACAAAAACAAAAACAAATACCTAAATACTGTGAGTAGGATGGAAAAATATAAATTATAGGGAGAGAATAACAATTCCAGTTTCAATAGGTTGTTCCAAGGCCACCCACACCTTTATTTGTCAGACTGTACTGTTTTTCCTCCCCATTGCACTTCTGGGTCTGGGCCAGAGGGTGGTGGGCGGAGAGAGAACAGTCGCTTTGCACCAACCTCCGCAGCTCTTAACCACCTTGGCTCATTTCACCCTTGCCTGTCTGCACAGACTGCTCCCCTTTGTTCAGGCCCTCATTTGCTGTTACTGGGGCCACTGCGAAGGCTTCATAATTGATTTTACCTCCTATAATCTCTCTTCCTTTAATCCTTCCTCTACCACTTTGCCAGATGCATCTTACTGAAGCATGGGTTTTACCGGCCATTCTCCTGTACAACGTCTACAGGAATCCTTTCAGATAGCTCTCGTGTGGTGACTAAATTGGGTAAACCTCCTCTCACTGGCCTGCAAGGTGCTTCACAAGACCATGCCAACTCTGCTACTGAAGGTCCCACTATTCCTTTTCTCAGAAGTGTTACAGTCACTACAGGGCTTGCTCCTTTGCTCCCTGAGGATCAGTCAGTAATTCTAGACACACAGATAACCAAACAAACAGGTGGAGGAAGAAAAGGAATTGGAGAACTAACCATGCGATCAGGTTAGGTGGAAGAAAGTGGGACCTTAGAAGAATAGAGAGAAGGTCTTTTAGGGTTAATAGAAGAGGCCCAATTGAGACTCTATCTCATTTTGAAGGCCACGGGATCCTGTGAAATGGAGACTATACTAGTCAGGCTCCACTTCTGGTAATACAAATGGGAATATTGGGTTGTGAGTACATTTTCGCAAACTCACACCTCCCCCACCTCTGGTATCCTTGACCACATTTTTTTTTTTTTTTTGGTTCTATCAAAGGTGTATGTATCTATGTATCTATGTATCTATCTATCATCTATCATCTATCTGTGTATGTACCATCTACGTATCTATCTATCTATCATACTCTCTCATCTCTTTGTATCTACCTATTTCTTGTCAGTTTTATTGAAGTATTATTTGTATACAATAAGATTTGTCAGTACTAGTTGCATAGTTCAATTAATTTTCGTAAATGGACTCAAGCAGGTAATCACCAGCACGATCATGACAGCATTTCCATCATCTCCAGAACTGCCCTCCTGCCTCTTTGGAGATAACCTCCTCGCTGATCCCTCTCTCCACAATCACCATCTGCATTCTCTCACTCCAGTTTTACTTCTCCTTGAATTTTATATATGTAGAACCATACCGTATACTTTCTTTTAGGTTGAGCTTCTTTAGCTTAGCATAATACATTTGAGACGGGAGAAGCTATTTTTATATAAATCAATAGCATTTGGGATGAGGGCTGTGAAAAAAACAAGAGCTCTGGACTCAGAAGGCAATGATTTGATTCCTAGATTCAACACTTACTGTCTGTGTTGCTTACTGTCTGTTGTTGGGCAAGTTAACTAACTTCTTGCAACATTGATCTCTTAACCATTAAATGGGGGCAAAACATTGACTTCATATGGATGTTTTGAGAATTAGTGTTATAGATAAAGATATTTAATATATTAATAAGTAAAAAGCGAAGAGAATTCTACACGGCTGACACATTTTTGGCCTTCAAAAATGGTAGCCAGTATTATTAACAGTAGGAGAGACTGATTGCTGTGCCCTAGTATCTGATCTCCCTAGGGTGACCGTATGTCTTGGTCTTTATGTGCTATCCTGACATAATTATTAATGTTGCTTGCCTACAACTCAATATAGTTTCAGTTTGGAAGATAATTTCATGGTCACCCTAGGTCTCCCCTTCTTCCTCAGTGATGAAATTCCCAAATTTTGATTGGCATGTGGCCAACTAGAATAAATATTGTTTTCATGGCTTCCTTTGTAGCCCAGTGGTTATTTGGCTAAATTTTGGTCAATGAGACATAAGTGAAACTGCTGGGCAAGTTTTGAGAAGTTGTGTTTTTTCTTTCTTTTTTTTTTTTTGGAAAGTCATAGTAATTTATTTATTTATTTACTTTCACTTCTGTATTTTGATGTAATTTTAAATTTCAAGAAAGTTTGTAAGAACAGTACAAAGAATTCCTGTATACTCTACCCAGAATCCCACCCAAATGTTAACATTGTCCACATTCTTTCTCTCATTCTCTCTCTCCAACACTCACTTACTGTCCATTGTCTTGCTTGTAGCTATCTAAGTGTGTGTGATGTGGTATCACATGGTGGTTTTGCTTGCATTTCCCTGGTGGCTCATGATGTTGCTCACCTTTTATCCTGTTTATTGATAAGAAATTGTGTGCTGTATCAAAAGATTTGGATTCAAATCTCTTCTCAGTTTTTAGTCGTCTCTTGATAGGTGGGTTGTAAGAGTTCTTTATATTTCTGGATACTTGATCACTGTTATATATCTGATCTGAAAGTATTTTCTCCCATTCTGTGGGTTGTGTTTTCACTTTTTGATAGTGTATTTTGAAGCACAAAGCTTTTTAAAAAATTTTTAAAGGATTATTTTTTAATTTTTATTTTTGAGAGGGAGAGAGACAGAGCATGAGTTGAGGAGGAGAAGAAAGAGAGGGAAACGTGGAATCCAAAGCAGGCTTCAGGCTCTGAGCTGTCAGCACAGAGCCTGATGCAGGGCTCGAACCCACGAATTATGAGATCATGACCTGAACCAAAGTTGAATGCTTAACCAACTGAGCCACCCAAGTGCCCCAAAACACAAAAACTTTTAATTTTAAGAAAGTATAGATCCAATTTCCTTATTTTTTTAAAAATTTAGACATAATTGACATATAATATCATATTAATTTTAGCTTTAAGACATAATGATTTGATATTTGTATGTATTGTGAAATAATCACCACAATAAGTCCACTTAATATATATCACCATGCATAGTTATAAAAAAGTTTTTTTTTATAACACATAACTGCGCCTGGGTGGCTCAGTTGGTTAAGTATCCTACTTTAGTTCAGGTCACGATCTCGCCATCCGTGAGTTTGCGCCCTGCTTTGGGCTCTGTGCTGACAGCTCAGAGACTGGAGCCTGCTTCGGTTTCTGTGTCTCCCTCTCTCTCTGCTCCTTCCCTGCTCACACTCTGCCTTTCTCTTTCTCAAAAATAAACGTTAAAAATTTTTTTAAAAAGCTTTTTCTTGTGATAAAAATTTTTTAGATCTTAATGAAAATTTTTAAGCGTTCTTGTGAGTGAAGGTATGCTTTTCTCTTTGTTTTCTCTCACACTCTTTACTGGAGAGGTGGGGAGGGGAAGACATGGCAGCTGGAGGTAGAGTACCATTTTGGACATACGGTGAATTTGACAATGGAAACTATGCCAAGTGGGCCACAAAATAGAAGGATCTTATTGTATTTTATTTGAGAGAGAAATAAACTTCTCTTTGTTTTTAATACTATTCTAATAGCTAATACTATTCTACATTTTTTTGTTATTCACAGACAAACCTATTTCCAATTAATACATTAATCTTTTCTCACTTGCTACTTTCAATCCTTGAAACCCTAAATGGGCAAAGTGCCTCAAAACTGAGTGCTATGGGAAGGTAATCTCTCCTTTTCTTGTCTGTGAAATATGGCAAAAGATAAACATCCTTTATCAGATTTCTGTTCTTCAAATAACTTATTTTCCAGCTGTGGCAATTTTATTTATGTCTATAGGACCCATTGGTTGAATTTATATTAATGTAGATTCCAAATTCCCCTCTATTTTTCTTATCACTGTGTGCAGCAGCACTCAGAGAAATCATCTAATGAAGAGATTAGGATTGAATAATGAGGGTCTTCTACAAAGGAAGCCCCAAAACTTCTTTATTTGTCTTCTTTTATTTGTACATGTGCTCTCTCTTATCTTTCAACTAACCAGACATTCAATTTTGTGGCCAAAGTTATAGTCTCTCAAATGTATTCCTTGCTCTTTATACCAGTTGCCAAAGGCTGTATTGTAAGAATCAATATGTTTATTTAGATAGCACTGGGCCTTAGACTCATAGAACTAGAAAGTATGTTAGCGATCATTCGGTTCAATGACTGCATATATATTTTAACCACTTTCCTTCTTTTACTCTTTATTACAAACAAAGATTCTTCCATCTTTGTAGTACCTAGCCAGTTTGGTGCAAGTTAACTGCAAGGAAAAATTTTAAGATGTCAAAGTATAACTCATAGGAAGTAAATAGTAAGCACAAAATATAATTAAGAGCACTGTGAAAGTGAAATCTTAATTCGGAAGATACTTTATCAATATACTCATCTAAAGTTGGTGATGAGTGAAGTATGGACTGATAATTGGGAGGCACAGTGATTGAATACTTGGTGTGTACTTAATTATAGAGGGGACATTAATCTCCATCAAAAGAAGTATTTAAGCTTCATAAAAATGCAGAGAAAGAAACTCCTTCCCAATGGCCCATGACTATTACCTTAAATATGGATGCCTATATTCTTGTATGCAGGCCGGTTCTCACTCTGTAAAATGTAAGTGGTATAACAGAGACACAGTGGCTTCTTCAGTGTGCACAGAGAAGTATGACTGTATTCAATTCATTCATTTATTCAGATGATGTTCCTAAGGATATTGAACCAAAATAGGACCAAATAAAGAATCTTTCCTCTTGTTCTCAGCTGTTGGAGACTGAAGCGGGAATGAATCATGGCTGGAACTTTAAACCAGTTGTAATTTCATAGTCAAAGAGCATGTTTTTGCATAGTTTTGAGAGAGCCCATTACGTAATGGCCTTTTTAAAAATTTTTTTATTATTATTTATTTTTGAGAGACAAAGAGACAGAGTATAAGCAGGGGAGGGGCAGAGAGAGAGAGGCAGACACAGAATCAGAAACAGGCTCCAGGCTCCGAGCCATCAGCACAGAGCCCAACGCGGGGCTCGAACTCACAGACCGTGAGATCATGACCGGAGCCAAAGTCGGCCGCTTAACCTACTGAGCCACCCAGGCGCCCCCGTAATGGCCTTTTTATTAGTTCCAAATAGTTCTGAGAAGTTGACAAATCAGAGTAGTGGATGAAGGAAAGGAATAAACACTCTTATGCATATTAACATGAAGTACTAAAGTACAGATTCTGTAGTTACAATTTGTTTCTTTCCAAATTAAAGGGTATTTTGAAAAACATTTCTATCACCTTCATGGGTTTATTTTTATTTTATTTTTTATTTATCTCTATTTTATTTTTTTAATTTATTTTAAATTTTTAATGTTTTACTATTGAGAGACAGAGAGGGACATAGCATGAGCATAGGAGGGGCAGAGAGAGGGGGAGACGCAGAATCTGAAGGAGGCTCCAGGCTCTGAGCTGTCAGCACAGAGCCCAACGCTGGGCTCAAACTCACAAACTGTGAGATCATGATCTGAACCGAAGTCAGACACTGAACCAACTGAGTCACCCAGGCGCCCCTTCATTGGTTTATTTATTCTGTCTCTCAGAGTTGTTTCTTTAGGAGGTGTGTGTGTGTGTGCCTGTGTACTTGTATATACTAAGAGTTCAGAATTTCTTGATGAGGAATCAAGAGAATAAGCAGCCCCATATCTTGTGCCGCTGGAATATCTGAGAGGAGAATAGATTTAGGAGGTCCATGCAAAGCCTGGACCACCATTTTGCAGGAGTTTGAATGTCAGTGAGAAAAATTTTCCATCTGCTGACTTGTCCTGCTTCCCTTCTCTTGTTGTTAATTTAAGCCTATGGTTCTTAAATCTAAATATGCATCAGAATCACCTGGAAATCTTTATACGATTTCCATAGGTTGCTGGATTCTACTCCAGGTATGTCCCTAAGTAATGTTGATGTTTCTTCTTTGGGGATCATGTTTTGAGAAACACTGATCTAGACTAATTTAGACATGATGAAATGACTTTTTGGAGAGAGAAGCCTGGATCCTAGGGAAAAATAATCTCCCTTGGTATGGTGGATGGAATTGTTAGAAGATTATTGGTGTTTTATAGATATTATATCATTTAAGTAATGGTTTCATTCTATGGGTGAGGTTTTGGAGGGATGGCATGACTTTGTGGGTCACTCAAAATAAACCTAAAGAAGACGTTGTTCTTTCTTGAAGGGCAGATCTTGAGAAGAACGTCTTTTATATGATTCTAGATTTTTATAATTGAACATGGTAAGAGAGGTCATGCAGTGCGGACGTGTTGCTCTGCTGTTGGAGACCGGAGCACTGATTTGTCCAATACGGCCGGATATACTCTGGTAAGATTTTTTTTAAAAATAGAGACCTCCCGGATTTTAGTCCCAGTTATCTAACCTAACATGTTTGGAATGGGGCCAGGAGTATATTTGTATATGTTTTAAAGGATCCCCAAGTGATTTTGTTGGATAGACCAATAAAGTAGTGAATTAGTATAACCTCCACCCAGTGTATGCAGGCTCATTCAAATATCTGCATGGGGAGGAAATGCATTCCTTCTAGATCACCAACTTATTGGAATAACCATAATGCTCAAAAACTCATAAGTTGTGTCAAGCCAGATTTAAACCTTTTTAAACCTGACACTTTTATAACCAAGTTTTGGTTCTAGCTTTGCTTTTAATATAGCAACTACTAAAACAAATCCATAAATGCTTCCTCATGACAATTCTTTGCGGTTTTTAACTACATTTTTTTCTTGAAGTTTACCTATCCGTGATTCAGTCAAATGTTCATTTAAAACATAATTTACAGACCTTCTATATCCATATCATACTCCAATTCATCAAAGTTAAATTTTAATTTCTGGAATTCAGAATTGAAGAGGGTGCTTTATTCCAATTTAGAAATCTGGCCATCGAACATTTCTTAGCAGAACTTGAGAGTGTATCGATTTTTTTTTTAAAGAACACACCACATTGTTGGATCATAGAAAATTAAAAAAATCTTTTTTAATGTTTATTTAGTTTTGAAAGAGAGAGAGAGAAAGAAAGAGGGAGGGAGAGCATGAGCAGGGGAGGGTCACAGAGAGGGAGAAACAGAATCCAAACCAGGCTTCAGGCTCTGAGCTGTCAGCACAGAGCCCGATGTGGGGCTTGAACTCATGAACTGCAAGATCATGACCTGAGCCGAAGTCGGACACCCAACCAACTGAGCCACCCAGGCACCCCTGTGCAGGGTTTCAAAGGGACTATCTCCTTTCCTTCAAAGCCCAATCCATGAACTCATGAACCACGAGATAATGACTTGAGTCTAAGTCGGAGGCTTAACCTACTGAGCCACCCAGGTGCCCCATAAAACTTTTAATTAGCTAATTTTCCCAAACCTTGTGCATGTGTGTATATTTGTGTGTGTGTGTGTGTGTGTGTGTGTGTGTGTGTGTGTGTACACACATGTATACAGTTTTAAAACTGGAACACAAGGAAGTCAGTAACTCCAAGATAGAAATCTCAGCTTCATATAGATACATGGGGCTAGCAGGTGAAAGATAAATGTGTGAATTAGGCCAGTTGTAAGCAGTTGGTTTACATTGCAAGCTGGAGAGATCATAGTGTACCTGAGGGCTTTAAAATTCAAAAAAATGTAAGGTTGCCTGGGTGGCTCAGTCTGTTAAGCATCTGTCTTCCGCCCAGACGATGATCTTATGGGGTTGTGGGTTCCAACTCTGCATCGGTCTGTCTGCTGTCAGAGTGGAGCCCACTTCAGATCCTCTGTCCCCAACTCTCCCTGCCCCTCCTCCGTTCTCTCTCTCAAAAATAAATAAACATTAAATGAAAATAAATAAATAAATACCATTAAAAAAATTAAAAACATTACCCTACCAAAACTGAACACAAATTGTTTCAAGTCAGAAACTTACCAGTGGGCCAATGTAGTCAAAATGAAGTGATTTCAACTCCCGTTCTTGGGCCAACGAGTTGAGAGTCTTGGAACATGTTTGCACAGATCCTTAGGTTGTTGGTATTTTTTAAAAGAGATCTTTAGTAATAAGATAGTGCCATTTCACCATGTGTTCTTTTAGATCTCCAGTTTTTGAAGACACATTAATGATTTGAGTTTGTTGTCTGTAATCAGAATATGCCATGCAAGCACCTCATTCTGACATTCATCTCCCCTCAGTTATACAAATAAGGTTGCTGTAGAAAACTAAGAGTAAAAAAGACAGCTTCCACTGTAAAGGATTTCTCTGGTAGGCATCAAGCTAGAATCTGATTGAAAATGTTAGAGAGAACAAACTGAGAGTTGATGGAGGCAGGTGAATGGGAAATGGGTTAGATGGGTGATTGGTGTTAAGAAGGGCTATCGTTGTGATGAACACTGGGCCCTGTATGTAAGTGATGAATCACCAAATTCTACTTCTGAAAAAAAAAAAAACATCTTAAATGGGGAAAAAATAAAATGTTTATATGTTTCCAGCACTTGTAGCCTTATATTTATTTTTATATGTATTCCTCCCTTATTTCCCAACCCATAAATTGAAATTTCCCTTAGGCAAGTGACCTTTTTTATTACTTTGTAGTCTTCCCATAATATATCACAAGCTGTTACATTACGGTGGGCAATGTTCTTTGCTTACTGAGTTTTAAATAGATTTGTGAAATCTATGATAATGGGCTTTATAGCCCCATCTTTCCATTAGAATAAAAGTATTCCAACCCTAGAACTTTGCTTCAGCCCTACGTCTGCTCTGATCTTCCCCTTCCTGTACAATTTGTGCATGTCATACTTGGGAAAGATTGCAGAAAGTTGAAAGACTTCTTTCAGGCTGCTTGTTCAACTGCGCCTGTCTTCTTGTGTTTTTTGTTTTTTTAAATTTTTTAAATATGTATTTATTTTTTAGAGAGAGAGAGAAAGAGAGTGAGAGAGAGAGAGAGAAAGAGAGAGAGAGGCAGAGCATGAGTAGGGGAGGGGCAGAAAGAGAGGAAGACACAGAATCTGAAGCAGGCTCCAGGCTCTGAGCTGTCAGCACAGAGTCTAACATGGGGCTTGAACTCGCCAGCCCATGAGACCACGACCTGAGCCGAAGTCGGACACTTAACTGATTGAGCCACCCAGGCGCCCCCTGTCTTGTTTAATACCACTGTTTCTCACCTAACTAGCTGCTATTTCCAGTGTCAAATAGAGCCTTAAAAAGATTTCTGAGTAACTTGTTATTAAGGCCCTCACCATTATTAACTTTTATACCCTTTTGACTTTAACTTTTAGCTTTAGGGTCTAAGGGTAAATTTTGAGCTTATGAAACTATTAAATCCTTCTACCAGAAAGGAAACCTTGTTGGACTAGTTGTTATAGTAACTGTGGCTTTCTAAATTGTTTTCTCTTTTACAAAGCCATTGTCTTCGGCCAAAGAAGCCAAGAGGAGAAATAAGACAGGAGCGTTGCCAGCCAGAGGAAGCACACAGCTTATATCAGCAGAGCGGTGATGCACTTTTTCATCTCGGCCATGGCAGTAATTACAGCAAGACTGCCTTTGATTTAAGGCAAAGCTCTAATTCAGGCCTTTCTCTTCTTGAGCTGTGGGTAACTGCAGGAGTTTATTTATTTATGTTGGTATCTGCTGCAGGGGATTTGGGACTACATAAAACTTGATGAAATCTGGCTTTAAAACCTTAGAAAAACAAGGTGAAAGCTACCTGATGATTTTGTGTATGAGAAACCAGAAGAATAGCTCCATGCTGGGTCTTTTTATTCCACGAATCGGTATAGTAACAGGGGCATGAGAAGTAGCTTTCAAAACTCTCCCCCCCACCCAAACCCTTTTTGCATGCTTAAAAAAAAAAAAGGCAGAATTGCCTCAATTACTTTTTTTTTCTGCAGTCAAGGACAAATTGTAATAGTTTGGATCTTTTGGGGAGCATCTTTTATCCTGGAATATCAAATAGCGAAGTCAAACCTAAAGAGAGGCTTGTGGGTG
Organism: Paguma larvata; assembly: GCA_030068075.1. Classification (NCBI taxonomy): domain Eukaryota; kingdom Metazoa; phylum Chordata; class Mammalia; order Carnivora; family Viverridae; genus Paguma; species Paguma larvata. The sequence goes on from CM057823.1 coordinate 113,961,069, forward strand.
GTTGCCTACGAAACGTCTACAATTTATTTTTATTAAAATTGGAAAAGGGGACCACAATATTCATTTTTCCTCATATCATTTCATCTAAGTGAGCATCTGCGATTAATATCTCTTGAGAAAGCTGTAATGATTTCTAGTGTAAGTGAGTTTCAAGAATCCCAAAAGGGTGGGAATTTAACTAGCAGTTTTAACATACAAGATCTTTGATTTGGCCAGGTTTCCTGGGCTGGCTCCGTATGATGGGGGGCTGATCTGAGTTGGAGGCAGCAGTGAGAAGGGTGACTGGTTGTGTGTAGTCCTGATTTTATCACTGCCCGTCTATGTGATCTTAGGCAAGTCGCAGAGCTCTATGTGTTTCATGGTTTGGAATGATAAGATAATGAGTGTAGAATTAGATTATACCTAATCTAAGTTTCTTTATAGAGACGGTGTTATCAAATGCAGATGCCCTACTAGTATTATGAGAGGCATTAAAGAGCATTTCGGAAAACTTAGAAGGATCACCCATTCTTTACACTAACAAAGAGACACTCCTCTCACTTGATTGGAAAAAACAACCCAAACTAGTTATGGTATGAGAGAGATAGCTAGTTATGATCTGAGGGTTGATTGGAAAAGATGATTTATTCCACCAATAGTTTTCCAGCTACTAATAGCCACTGTGAAAGAGGTATGCTTTAAGTACCAAATTCATCAATTAAAAAGAAAGCCGTGACTTCTCAGCCAGAATTTGCAATTTATTGGAATTGTGGATGGAAGGATCAGACTGTAGAGATATCAGAGATTGGAGAGTCTATAGTATGTTTACTCAACTTCTGTTGTTTGTTAACTGTTTTCTTACTGAGGCTAAACCTATCCATGGATTCATTCGACAAAAGACATTGTGGGCACCTATCCTGAGTCAGGCACTTATGTTGCTCTGGTTTTTAAGCCAAAGCACACATCTCTATTTTCATATCTTCTTGCAACTCGTTACACATTTTTATTGGTGAATGTGTTTGTTTGTTTGTTTGTTTTTTTCCAAGGCTCCACTTTAATTATAAAATGTTGAATCTCTTTTTCTACTGAGTGGTGGGTTCTTTATTGGCATCCCGGACATATAATTCTTCAGTTACTTTTAGTTATTGATGCTCAGTCCAGCCCCACACACATATCTTAATTCAAACTTCTGTTCTTCTGCTGCTTCTAGGCTTCCTTTACTGTGCTGGAGTGGGAGGAAATAAGAGGTAACAGGGGAAGCATCTCATTACTTTCTCCATTTTGTGAATGTCTCCTCGTTGTTGTCACTGCTCCTGTGATTAAGAGTATCCAACATTAGTGCTCTTGGTGGAGTAAAGATTCAAAGCCTGCCTCAGTCATGGGGCACAGATCCTATGAGCTCTTCCCTATGTACAACTCTTGGCATGGGGAATCCAGGTCTGGCCAGCCTCTCCCGCCCTCTCTCCATAAATGGTCTCCCTCACAGCTTCCTGCCTCTGAGATCACCACAGCTGGGCCTCCATGGATGAATCCCTAATTAGACTTTTAAAGTCCAGCTACCCTTTCCAGAACTCAAGCGGGGGCGGGGTGCAGGCTGTTCTGTGGCTGCTTCTCTTTCTGACTCTTTTTCCCTTTGTTTGGGTAGAGTCAGGGTTAGATCAGTGAGTCATGCTGCCTGAGCAGACAGCCAACAGAGGAATGAGGTGACAATTTTACTCTGATGGAATCACTCAGAGTCTTTACAGTTTCGGCTTAGGGAGGAGAAGGAAGCCCCTGAGGAAGAAAGAGAATTTTTTCTTACCTGGCAGCAGAGCCTACAGGCCTCTGAGGACCCCAAGGCATGCTTCTGTTTTTCCTGGCCCTCTAATTTTATTGATTTGGGGGTAGAGCGTTGAAGCGTTAGGTGACTATACTCGGTTGTACTATCTCTTAGAAAATCCTGAGGGGAGCTCTCTGGCCTCATTTTTGGCAGTTCTCTTTAGAAAATGTAGTATACAGCACCCTATTTTCAGTTCTAGTTACAGTTCAGGGACAGAATGGAAATATCCTGTCATGATCCCACTACATGTCTTGTATTAAAACCATCTGTCCACATAAGGAGTGGGTTTCTTCAGATGTTTGCCGTTAATCCAGAGAGAAACTCAGATGATAGTTTTAGCTGTCAAAGTACTTAGTGGTGAAATTCCTTGAACAGGTAAAGTTAACGGGACGTCTGAAGATTCTTCCAAAGCTTAGCCCCAATGGGTTCATCCCTCGCCAATTGACCTGTGACAGATTATCTCCTGGTAGAATCCAGGGAAGAAGTGAGTAGGAAAAAGTTTTGGTTTTGTTTTTATTTTTTAATTTTATTTATTTTTTCAGTAGTCTCATAATTCTTCAGGATTTTCGAGCATGTGACTTTCTGCTTATAAACTTCAGGTTTATAACCTTAGAGTTATTTTGCATCTTTGAGTTCTCTGGGACTTCAAAGTTTCCCACAGCACACGTCATGGAGAGAGAAAGAATACACGGTCAGTTCGTTAGAGGATGTTTCTAAATGAATATTATGCTATAGATTTTTAAAAAATATTTATTTATTTTTGAGACAGAGACAGACAGAGCATGAGAGGGGGAGGGGCAGAGAGAGAGGGAGACACAGAATCCGAAGCAGGCTCCAGGCTCTGAGCCGTCAGCACAGAGCCCGATGCGGGGCTCGAACTCACAGACCTTGAGATCATGACCTGAGCTGAGGTCGGATGCTCAACTGACTGAGCCACCCAGGCGCCCCTATGCTATAGATTTATGTAATTAGTGAGTGTTTGGAAGAAAACATACTCCTATTTCAAATCACTCCCTCCAATACTCCACATCTCTTTCCCTCTTTTACTTTTATTTTATTTTATTTTTTTCCCTTAGGAATTATAGTCATCTAGCATACTGTATTTTTTGCTTATTTACCTTATTATTTTCTGTCTTTCCCCATTACAATGTATTCTTCATGAAGCCAAAGAATTTGTTTTGTCCACTGTAGTACCCTACCTCTACAACAGTGCCTGGCACTTAGCAGGGATTAAGAATTCGTGAATGAAGAAATGAATGAATGAATAACAGATCTTTTATAGCCCACATTTCCAAGCATCCACAAAACACACATAGGTTCTTACTGCCAAATATAAGAAGCACCTCAGAGCATTTTAGCCAAGTGATCACAATCTTTGTTAGATTACATAGACTACTTTGGTAACAGAAAAAAAAATGTTTTTAATGTAAGAATTTGTCATTATTTTCACACGATTTTAATCTAGGTCTTCAACGTCTCCCTGACTTTTATGGACGCGAAGGCAAGAATTAGAGTACCTTGATTTTCAGTTTTTAATGATGTCGGTAGTGAAAAAAGATAGTATGAACCTGTCTTAGTTTTTTAAAATGTTTATTTCTTTCTTTCTCAGAGTGAGTGCGAATGGGGAAGGGGCAGACATAGGGAGAGAGAGAGAATCCCAAGCAGCCTTTGCACTGTCAGTGCGAACCCAATGAGGGGCTTGATCCCACGGACTATGAGATCATGACCATGAGATCATGACCTGAGCCAAAACCAAGAGTCTGCCACTCGACCAACTGAGCCACCCAGGTGCCCCTATCTTATTTTCTTTTTTTAAAAAGCTATATTCTTGGGATTTCCAGAGGCAGGACAGAGAGCCAGCATACAGGGTGGGGATCTGGTATTCACTTTTTAATTTTTTTCCATTCAGAAATCTGAGCAAGGAGACATGGGAGAGACTTCTAGTTAGTGGGGCTGCTGGCCTTGAAGGGCCAGCGTGGCTGTGATGAGGGCGTGCAGCCACGAAGAGGCGTGCATGCTGAGATGATCAGGGAATCAACCAACTGAGTGGGCTGAGGAAGCTAAGTGCTAGAGAGACACCGGGGCTGAAATGCAACCTGAAAATATCTCCCCAGTACTGTATTAGGATGAGAGTCGGTACATCGGACCCAACACCTTCATTTTGAAATGCAAGAGTAAAATGATCGATCATGTCTCGTGATCTTTACTGGGCAGCATTCTCATTTGTTTTAGTAGTCGTTTGATCATGGTCATCCCTGAATCTGAATAGACATTTTCAGCATTGAATGTCTTGGGGCCTGATGCTGGGCCCCCAGGGAAGCTACGCTTTTATCAGGGCCAGAACGACTTCGCCAAACTTCAGAGCACCGGCTCTATTTCTGCCCGAACACACAATGCACATCTGCTTCGTTACCAAATAACCTAAAAGAAACATTTCAAACTAAAGATAAGAGTAAAAATCCCTCTAAGTTTCTATCCCGTACTTATGAAGTCTGCAGCCTTGCACATACTAACAGCAGAAGATAGAGTTTGTAATTTTCTGAAATGTCCTTCATCATGATTCGCAGCCCTTGATGTAACAAAAACCCTCATATCAAACATTCCTCCTCAGGAGCACCATCGTCTTTGTGCAGATTGTGTGTCCAGGCGGCTCTCTTCAGTTGTGCTTGAATAAAACTCTCTTCCTTTTTTTTTTTTTTAAAGAAATTCTAAAAGGTTTGTTCATTTTGCGTTGACGACAATCGGCGACAGTGAAAATGCTGGTAGCTATGACACACCTTTCTTTCCTGGCCGGTGTTGGCATTTCTGCTTTTGAGAATAGTTTTTGAATCCCGAAACATGACAGGCTCAGCCAGGAAAGGGAGACAGCTGAAACAATGTGGATTTCTCCACTCACAACAAATGATTAATACAATTCGGATCTGACTACCTGTGGTTACATTGCTATTAGTTTATGGATTGTGGATGAAAATGCAATTTTGGCAGAGCTACAGATTCCGCAGTCAAGAAATGAGAGCTGGGGGATGTCCGAATGTTCTAGTGACCCAGGCACAAAGAGGAGGATTTTGTTGGGTAGAGACTTGGCCTCGCTTGTTAAAAGCATAATGAACTTTGCTTTATATTGCAGCTATTGTGAAAACACTCCTGAATAAGAAAATTATACATCAGGATACTGTAATGTGAATGGGAACATATTCAGTTTACCTAAATAACACTTCTTTCTCTAATTCTGTCCCTTTCTGCTTGCTTACTTCTGGTTTGCTTTGTTTGTGGCTTTCACTTATTGTCAGACTCTGCTGCCTGGTGTTTACTTGTGTTTGAGAGGCAGAGTTGAAAAAGCCCTTTACCATTTTCCATTCCTTATATCAAGGGTAAAATAATAGAGCCAGGAAGGTCTCCACTGAGTCTCCTTCATCCTCTGCTCAGCCCGCCCTACCCCTTTTGTTAAAGAAAACAATTGTGTTTATTTTATTTCTTGAAACTGTTTCTTTTATTATTATTATTATTATTTCAGTTCTTTTTATTGTTGTAAGCACACTTAATTGGCTCAAGTCATAGAGAAAGTCACTTAGGGTTTGGCCTCCAGCTGATAAAAGTCTTATGAACTAGAAGACAGTTTCTGCTACTTGTTTTTTTATATCTGATCAGTTGTAGAATTAAGCTTAAGAAGGAAAAAAATCTAACATAAGGGTTTTGTATTTCCATCCTCTTTTAAGCATTGTATAATTTAATATAACTAAATACGTAAACAACTTTAATCTCTGCGGTTGGTAGTGTGGTGCGGTACACTGGGTGTGGGTGTTGGAGGGCAGGAGGCCAGAGCTTCAATTCTGAGCACACTTCTCAGTAGCTCTACGAATGTGTCACTGTTCTGAGCCTCAGGGTCCTCATCTGAAAAATAGGCCTGTGGGGTGTTTGGGAGTGCAGACTCTGATCTCGGATTGCCTGCATTCACAACCCAGGTTTGTCACTTGGCTGAGCCATCTTGGGCAAATTATTTAGTTGTCTTTTGACTCAGTTTTATCAGCATGGGATAGTAACAGAACTACTGCACAGAGGGATGCCTGGGGGGCTCAGTCGGTTAAGCATCCAACTTCAGGTCAGGTCATGATCTCACGGGTTCGTGAGTTTGAACCCCACATCTGGCTCTCTGTTGTCCATGCAGAGCCTGCTTCAGGTCTCTGTCCTCTTCTTTCTCTGCCCTCTCTGTACTCTCTCTCTCTCTTAAAGATAAACTTAAAAAAGAACCACTGCACAGAGTTGTGGAAACCGAGTGACTGACTCTTAAAAGACTTAATGATAATAAAGCACTTAATATAGCCATGTGGCACACAGTAAACCGTCCGGAAGTGTTAGCTGTTATTACACGTAGGACTGATGCAATGATTACGCGAGATACTTTACATGAAAATCCCGAAGGTATTCAACAACCATCAGTTCCTTTTCTTCATTTCTTTAATCTTTACCAAATTATTTTACGCGTTTAATTCTTTTATTTATTTGTTTGTTTAATTCCAGATCCTTGCTAACCTGGCTTCTATATCATAATCTGTTGGTCTCTGTGTTGCAGGCTGTATCCTGCTTGTAATGGTTGTTATTAGCATCATAACATTCTTGCTATGTTATTTCAGAGTCGGGTGGTTGGCTTTTGGTGGAAAGCATAATTTCCCTTCAGTGCCTACTAAATGGCACACACTGTACCAAACTCACAAATGTCTAAAACATCTGTGCTCCTGGGAGTTTAGTTACCTGACTGAACAGCACTGACTTACCGTTTGATGGGCAGCAATACTCAGAAAGAGAAAGAAGCTAAAGGAGTTAATTTGAAGACAAACAGGCAAGGGGGAATGTTAGCTTAGGGACGGGTTAGCTGAGGGTTAGCTTAGGGACAGCAAATGTGTGCCTGGGGCTTCCTGCAGCCCATGGTAGTCATCCGGGGCTCAGACACAGTCCTATCCTCCATGAGACTACAGCCATCACGGGCATTCTAGTTGTTAGCCATCTGTCAGAGATAAAGTAGTGTGGTCAGTTTGGCTTGTCTGGATTGGACGAATGTCACCTTTTGGAACAATAATTAGTTGCTTAAGTATCTCTAGTCCTTTCTGAACATGGAAACAACCTTTTCTAAAAACATTTATTTATTTTTTTTATTCTCAAATTCCAAAGATGGTCCTTTTGAACTAGAAGTTTTTTTTTTCCTTTGGAAAATTTTCAAGGTTTTATGCATGGACAAAGGAGAGATTTAGGCAAACAACATGTAAATATCAGTCAATGAATTCATTATATTTGTATGTTCCTCTGACATAAAAACCCGTCAAACTATCTTATTTTTGTGAGAAATGAAGAATCCTTCCTTTTATGCTAACACTAGGTTTTAATTAGTTATTTTGGGTCCATCTGTACTTCTTTGACCTGTGGAGCTTTAACGAGTGTATATAGTGGGGCCCATAAAACCTTGGTACGAATCAGTTAGAAATAAATTATTTTATCACTGTTTTTAGATAATGTTGTCCTTTATAAACTTGGATCAGATAGCTCACAAGAAGGAATTCATTTCTGCTTTATAACACATCTCACCATTTTTACCAGAACTTGGTGAGACAAAAGTCACAGACGATGACTGAACCCTATTTAAATTTTTTGTTTTTTACCTTTTTCCCAAGAAACATTTCCAGGCTTACTATCACTGCTGTTTCAGTGTTTCATAGGCCACCAGAAAGCAAAAAGGACAGATGGGTCTTACCACCAGATACACACAGACCATCCATAGCTCTATGGGGTCACTTTACTTAAATGAGTTTGTTTGTCATTTGCTTTCATTTTCAACAATAGTGTAGGTGGTGCTGGCCAGAAGATGAACACAATTGCAATGGGAGGCCCTGATGCCAGTGCAGGAACAGACGGGTGGAAGTTTAAGTGTGAGGAACGCATAGACGAGATATATCATGCAAGATTCAAAGAGTTGAGCAACAAACATTCTGTCTGTGCTCCTCAACCAGGGTCCACCAACCCTCACTTTCTAACACCCACTACAGACGACCTAGTGTCCATGCTGCTTGTCTGAGATTCATTCCCCCTTTGCTTATTTCCAACTTCTGCTCATCTTTCAAGACTCAGCTCACGGCATTTCCTTTAAGAAGCCATTCATGGACTTCCCATCACATCCCAGGAGAAAGAAATTCTACGGTTTTGGCTCCAAAAGCACCTTGCACTTAATGCCAGTACCTTGTGGTAGACAAAGATCTGTCTCCATCACTAGGATTCAAAGTCATCTTCGTAACCCTCGGACTAAGCGATGTTTAGTAAACAGCCCTTCCTTAATAAGGTTTGTGAGTGGAGATTACATACTTCATTGTCAACTCTACCTAAAAATAAAACATAAAAACACAAGAGATTTTCTAGAGGCATGAGTGAGGTAGGGTGAGGTTGTGGAATTGTGTACACGACTGTTGTAGAGTCGTGTACTGTATTTACTAATAAACTTGCCTTGGAAAACGACCATTCTGCTCCATTCCAGTAACTTGTTCTCTGTAACTTGTCCTTCTTTGCATAGCATAGCACTCCTGGCAACAACAATGGCGTAATGCAGACACCGTGCCTTTAGGAGGTGTGGTTGGTAATGGAAGGATTTGGAGTTGGAGCTGTCTCAAAGATTTACTTTGGATCCTCTGTGATGTTTCAAGCCCTTCGTTTTGGCAAGCCTGTCATTTGCCTGTTGTCAAATAGGTTGAGTCATTAGTCTGGCCTTGTCATCTGGGAGCCTCCAAGTGATTGATACGGTTCTACTACATTTCCCAACGGGATAATTAAGTGTCCACTCCGCGCTCTCTACCTAGTTTTATGAAAAGTAAAATGAAATAAAAGTTGCGTTATTCTTTTTTTTTTTCTACCTGTGAAAGCAGGAAGCTGGGAAAATGCATTTGAACAAGCTGTTTATTCTAATATTTAGTCCCTGAAGGATAAATTTCCTATTGGAAAAACCAATTCTTTTTTAGGCTAGCAAAACAATTCTCTCCATTTGTCTACTTTGCCTAGTGATTTTGTATACATTTTCTTTTCTTCTTCACAACAACCCTGTGTAGTAGAAAGAAATAACTTTATTATATTCATATTGTCGACAAATATCTTGAAACTTAGAAATCATTTTAAAATATTTGGTCCCTCTGACCATTGTATTGTTGTATTAATCTCCTGCCATACTGTGCTATCAAACGTGTTCGTGTATAAGAGGGATGTTTGAATATTGCATATCTGTGTTATTTTCCCATTCAGGATCCATTTCCTTCTGTCTTTTTTTTTAATTTTTTTTTTTTTATTTTGAGAGAGCCAGAGAGAGCATGAGTGGGGGAGGGGCAGAGAGAGAGGGAGAAAGAGAATTCCAAGCAGGCCCTACACCTTTAGCACAGAGTCCGATGTGGGGCTTGAATCCAGGAACTGTGAGATCATGACCTGAGCTGAAACCAGGAGTCGGAAGCTTAACTGACTGAGCCATCCAGTGCCCACCCCTCTCCACCAAGATCTCTTTCTAAAGTGTACAGGTTTTGATAAATTTGTTTGTCAAGATACTGGGATTGCTTAGGTGAACCTGTGGGGGAGAGGAGAGCAAGAAGACGGGGTCATCCCATCCCAGAGGAGAGAACTTGTCCCCAAGGTGCTATACGCAACAGTCCAAATGGCAGTGTCAGATGGAAAGTGATAACTCAATCCCAGAACTGAGGAGCAATCTGTAAGACATTCCCTCCTTGCCTACACAGATGATTCCTTTCAAAGGCCAGGTGCTTATTGTATCCAGTATAATGTGGCTTTTGGATACTCTCCAGTCAGCCAAGTAGAAACTCCTATTTGGCAAGGTGAACCCGGCCATGGTTTCCTAGTGCGCTGAATCAATAGGAAATGACTTTGGAAAAATACAGCAACGACAGCAACAAATGATTTTGAACGTTTTCAGCCAAACACTATAAAGTGAACTGCCAAGAGTTTCCCTTGTGATATCCCTTTTCGGATGATAACATATGACTTCGAACTTTTGCTCCTCACATACTATGTGACCTTCATTCTTCAGACATGATTAAACCCAAATTCTTTCTACAGCTGAACATTCGTCCCTCAAAGGACCTTAAGTTTTCTTCATTCTTGCCCAGTGCGGTCCCATCTCCTGATGATACAGTCAGCTTCTTGGCGCCCATTCTCATTACTAAATTTTCTCTATACTTCTGTTTTCTTTCTGTTTTGAATGTCAAGTTAAAAAAAAAAAAGACCCTGTGACTCCTCGCTCAGCTAGGCAGTCGGTCTGTGAGAGGAAGAGTGGGTGGGGCTAGAGAGAGAGGAAAGGCTGATTGAACAGAGTCAGAGCAGTAGGACTCCTGGTTGGTGGAGAGGAGCTCAGCGGCTGGGAACGTCATTCTGTGGAAATTGAGGGGGGAGGCAGTGAGCAGGGGTCAGTTTATTGTTCGTGGTGGTTTCCTTTTCCTTGTGTTTTCCCATTTTGAAAGTGCCATTTTGAAGCGGTAGTATTTTGATTTTGTGACAGTTTTATAATAGAAAACATTTGGAGTATGAAAAACTTTACTCTTCTTAGCAGTCTGTGGGGATTGGCTTCTCATGTACCTGCAAACTGATATGTCTAAGGACAGACTTTCTTTTTTTTTTTTTTTTTTAGTTTTTTTAATGTTTATTACTTTTGAGAGAGAGAGAGAGAGACAGACTGTGAGTGAAGGAGGAACCGAGAAAGAGGGAGACTCGGAATCTGAAGAGTCTTCAGGCTCTGAGCTGTCAGCACAGAACCAGATGCCAGACATGAAGCCACAAACTGTGAGATCATGACCTAAGTCGAAGTCAGACACTCAACCGACTGAGCCACCTGGGCACCCCCAAACTTTCTTCTTGTTGCTTTGATCCTTCTGGATAATTCTGGAGACAATTTCTAAGGCACAGGAAATCTTCTGATGACTTTGCTCCATTTTGTGTTATAAAGGTTAAGATGTCACTCAAAACTAAGCTGAACACAACAAGATATAGATATTCTCACCCTTTCTCTCCTTTTTTTTGTCTCTCTGTCTCTGTCTCTCTCTTTTTTTTTTTACCAGTTATATGAATACTAAGTATTTTAAAACTTAGTCTAGACTCTGTTAGAAACAAGTAATACTGAAGTGTCTTGCCAGTCAAGATCTCATACTTCCTCAATGTTGATTATGATGAAGACGGAAAATATTTATTGAGCACTTACTATCTGGGAGCCAGAAAGGACAATCTGTTACATAAATGTATTGCATACATTATTTCATTTGCTGCTCTCAACAATCTGGGGGTAACAATTACTCTCAATTTAAAAATGAAAAACTTGAGTTTTAGGAAGAGTAATTTGCCTAACGGTATCCTGCGATTTAGCAGTAGAGCTAGGATTGAACTCTGGTTGGTTATTTCAAAACTCATAGTCTTAGTTTATTTGCAATATTATACAGGAAGTGTTTTTTGTTATCATTGTTATTTTTCCTGAAGGGTGTTACCAGTGAAACAATTTTCCACAAAGAGTTGAGCTATCCATATATTAGGCAGCTTTATCTAAGCTCTGAGGTGACTTCTCAACATGAGCAAAGTAGGACTTTGAGAGTTGGGGTTATGGTCCAGCCTTACACAGCTCCAGAGAAGTCCTCCAATTCTCAAATATAATGCAGGCTGACCATTGGACTTCTTTAAAAAGATTTTTTTAATCTTTATTTTAGAGAGAGAGAGATAGAGTGTGAGTGGGGGAGGAATAGACAGAGAGGGAGACACAGAATCCGAAGCAGCCTCCTGGCTCTGAGCTGTCAGCACAGAGCCCAATGTGGGGCTGACACAGACGAAGCACGAGTTCATGACTTGAGTCAAAGTTGGATGCTTAACTAACTGAGCCACCCAGGCGCCCCTGTACTTCTTATTTTATTCCAGGATTATCCATTTCAGCTGATTGGGGTGGTCATAATTGCCTATAACTGTTAATATATTTCATTTGCCTATTGTGATTTGAAAACAAGGTCCAAAGGGCTCCATGATTAATTCTTAATGTATGAAAGAATCAAAATAAAAATAGCATCACACACTGAATGCCTAGTGCACCAGACACTGAACTAACTGCTTTATATGCCCTCTCATTTTAATCTTCACTAAGTTTATAGAGAGCTTTTGATATTATTTTAACATTATCCATAAAGAAACTGAGATTCAGAGAAGTTGAATAACTTGGACAAGACCTTTAAGTTTGTTGTGGAGGTAGACTTAAAATTGGTCAACACAGCCCTTTCGACAAATTCCTTAAGTGTTTATTAAATATCAGTTCTGTGCCAGGCACAGAGCTGTGAACAGGGATTTAGCAGGGGCACAAGACCAACGTGGCCTTGTGATCTAATGAGCTAGGACAGCTGGACTCCGCTGTGTGCTGCATGCCTCTAGCGATGACAGATCACTGTATATGTTTGTAATTGTATTTCTATCCTTCGAGCATATCATTTATAATCCCCGTAATGGAAAAAGCACACCTATTAAGTATGATTAGATAAGTAACATTAGATCATGTTAATGCACTGAGTTTAACATGGTATTCTTGATATAATTACAGACTTTCCCATGTAACATAACTTACTGTGGGCAAGATAGGAAAGGGGTAGATGGTTTTTCCTTAAAACAACAACGACAACAACAAAATAAAAAACAAACATAACAACAACAAAACAAAACAGATGCCAGAGTGAATGTAAACAAAACTCTCTTTAAAAATGTTTTCAATGGCAAGTCCCAACATGCAATAGTTTATTTTTTTGAAGGGCATGATAGTTTATTTCTAAAAAATTGTATCAACTGATCCTAATGACCAGTACACATATTATGATGCCTTTTTTTCTTGGGTATTAACTTTGCAGTATTTTTATACACTGAAATGTTTCAATAGGACCAAGAACATTAGGGAAACAAAGATCTTAGATGAAAATGAACACTAATAATTCCGGTGTCCTACCCCAAAGAATTCATTTAAACCCCTCATGAATAATGTTATGTAGTTATGAAGAACCTAACTTCTCTTTGTTTCAGTTTTTGTTTTTTAAGTTTATTAATTTTGAGAGAGAGAGGGAGAGAGAGAAAGAGAGAGAGCGCACAAGCAGGGGAGGGGCAGGGAGAGAGAGGGAAGGAGAGAATCGCTGGCAGGTTCCGCACTGTCACCATGGAGCATGGCGCAGGTCTTGATCTCAGGAACCATGAGTTTATGATCTGAACTGAAATCAAGAGTCAGACACAACCGATTAAGCCACCCAAGTGCCCCTAACTTCTCTAAGGAGGCAGCACAAACTTACACTTCCTTGTACCTTAATCTTTAGCTTTTGTCATTTAAGCTATGTGTACCCTGGCTAAAGCATGACCATGCAAGACACCTCAGATAACTTCCATGCCAGTATCGTACAAGTTTAGTGATTGTGCTTAGGAAAAAAAAAATCAAACCACCATCAAAATAAAGGGACAAATACAGAATGGCTAACATTAACAACTCAGGCAACAACAGATGTTGGCGAGGATGCGGAGAAAGAAGATCTGTTTTGCACTGCTGGTGGGAATGCAAACTGGTGCAGCCACTCTGGAAACCAGTATGAAGTTTCCTCAAAAAATTCAAAATAGAACTACCCTCTGACCCAGCAATTGCGCTACTAGGTATTTATCCAAGGGATACAGGTATGCTGTTTGAGGGGCACATGCACCCCGGTGTTTATAGCAGCACGATCAACAACAAAGTATGGAAAGAGCCCAAATGTCCATCAATGGACGAATGGATAAAGAAGATGTGGTATATATATACAATGGAGTATTACTTGGCAATAAAAAAGAATGAAATCTTGCCATTTGCAACTTCGTGAATGGAACTAGAGGGTATTATACTAAGCGAAATTAGTCATTCGGAGAAAGACAAATATCATATGGCTTCACTCATATGAAGACTTTAAGATACAAAACAGATGAACATAAGGGTAGGGAAGCAAAAATAATATAACAACAAGGAGGGGGACAAAACATAAGAGACTCTTAAATATGGAGAACAAACAGGGTTACTGGAGGGGTTGTGGGAGAGGGGATGGACTAAAAGGGTAAGGGGCATAAATCTACTCCTGAAATTATATGCTAACTATATGCACTATATGCTAACTAATTTGGATATAAAATAAAAAAATAAAAAATAAAAATAAATAAAGAGACAAATAAAACTGATTTTCAAGCCATTTGAAAAGCATAGTGCTTATCTGTCCAATACAGATTCAAATTTAAATTAAATTCTATAATTTTAATCTCCAAACTTCTGCAATAAAATTAACATACATATGTATACATATATCCAACATGTAACATTTTAAACAACTTATGAATAAGCTGGCCCTTAGAAAGTGCATTTCTGTTCCTTGAAAATTGGTAGAAAAAGAGATGGTAAGTCAGGGGATAAATCCCCCAACTTGGGCAGAAAACACCAAAGGAATTCCACTTCAACCTTCCTCAAGGCTATCATTTTAAATTGCTGTCTTTGCTATATGCTTCTTCCCATTTCTAAATTTAAGCTTAAATTCTATGTTAAGAAGCTTCCATTTTTATCACGTGATAAAAAGTTGTCTCTTTAAATCTTGAAAAAGGAGCTTGAAGATTTCTGAACTACACGCATAGACATACGCTTCAAATCCGCATTTCTTTGGGTGTCTCTCCCCACGGAGGGTTCTATTTCTCTGTTCGCCCTACTTCTACCTTCCGTTTTGTATGTTTTCGTTTTAACCAAGACTCCATGTAACTTGTTGCTGTTGATTGAAACCAGAGAATAGATACCGTTATGAAATTAAAAAGCATTAACCTGCCAAATGGCCTTCCTTGAGGAAAACTTAAAGCAGGCCCAGGTATTTATAGTAGCCCCTAGAATTTAGGACTTAAATGAACACTTCTTTTCTTACAAAGAAATACATTTAAGTCCAACTTTAATTCTTTTTTAATGATATTATTATCAAAATAACTACCATTTACTATACCGTATGTCAGCTACCATGCTAAATGTTTTCCATATATTACCTTCCAGTGCTCACCGGTGCATCAACTCTGTGTGCCATCTTATAGGAGAGGGGACGATCTTGGTCAAGGTCACGCAAGTTTTAAGGGTCAAAGGAGACAAAGACAGATTTGCCCAGCCTTCTTCTCCTATTAACATTGAACGTTCCAGTTATTTATTGAGCACTTACTATGTGTAAGACTGGAAGAAGGGGGTTGACCTTCGAGCTCTTAGAGCTTCCAGGTCATCTGGGGGAACCGTGTGAACAGGCGGTAAGGAGTGGGGAGTACCCTAGGGGGGTGTTTAGTTGAGACCCAAAGGACAAGCAGAAGTTGGGTAGAGATGGAAAGTTTGGGGAGTGGAGAGAGCAACTGCAAGCAGAAGTAAGAGCAAGCAAGGACACCCACAGACAAGAGAGCCTGCGTCATAAGAAGCCAGGTGACTCCGTGGGCCTGGGGTCCTGAGGGTCAAGAAGGACTACAGATGCTCTGTTAGGAGCCAGGACTGGCTCGATGTCAGGGAGGGTTTCTCTGGCTGTAAGGTGGTCATTGTGGCTGCAACTGATGAGATCGTTTGTGTCATTAGATCTCCCCACTCTCCCCACTTTAGAACTGCCCGAGCAGAGGCCAGAGCACCGTCCTCCACTGAAAAGCATTTATTCCCATTGCTGCCCTTTCATTCTGCCTGTTGCTTGCGTCCCTCTTTGTAAACATGTGCTTCTCTTTGTTATCACCTCATTCACAGGAGCGAAATGGGGAACACTTGGCCTTGAGGACCCTGCGTGCCTAAGAGTCCTGTTTTTTTTTGAATGTCAATATGGGTGTAATAATGTTGAGAAGTCTTGGCACCACCCTCCTGCACACTTTTCGGTGCCTGCTTCCACTCCCTCTGGCACCCCTCTCTAATTACACATTTTACAAAAACCCAGGAAGCATCACGAAATACAGGCTGTTGGGAAAATCGCTTAACGAGATCAAACTGGATTATGTTGCTTAATTTCCATGATGCCTGGTGATTATTCAAATAAGTAATAGTTCTTTTTCTCACGATATATACTTTTTAGCAGATGGATACACTTGTTTCAATATAATATTTTTTTTAATGCTTATTTATTTTTGAGAGAGAGAGAGAGAGAGAGAGAGTGGGATGGGGGGAGGGAGACAAAGAATCCAAAGCAGGCTCCAGGCTCTGACCTGTCCACACAGAATCTGACACAGGGCTCGAACTCAGTCTTTGAGATTATGACCTGAGGCGAAGTCAGACACTCAACCGACTGAGCCACCCAGGCGCCCCTCAATTTAATTTCTAAGAGGCTTACTCTATTTTCTCCTGGGTGAATCCCCAAGGAGGGAAAAGCTGTCACCCAAGACATTAGCAGCTGGTGGCTACAGGTAGGAATGATCAAATTGACCCATAAGGGGCGCCTGGGTGGCTCAGTTGGTTGAACGTCCGACTTCGGCTCAGGTCATGATCTCACAGTCCATGAGTTGGAGCCCCGCATCCGGCTCTGTGCTGACAGCTCAGAGCCTAGAGCCTGCTTCACATTCTGTCTCTCTCTCTCTCTCTGCGCCTCCCCCACTCATGCTCTGTCTCTCTCTGTATCAAAAATAAATAAACATTAAAAAAATTAAAAAAACAACAACAACAAATTGACCCATAAGAGAAGAACAAAAATCCATGATTTTTGATGTTAATTGCTGGGGGCGCTACTCAGATGATAACTTTTCAGTGTGCAATTTATTTGACTTGAGAGAGCACGGGGAATTCTGCCAAACTTTTGTTCCACCACAATTTGTCTCTTAAAACAGCCATTTGGACAGAACTGTCGTCTTCATTAGTCCCTTCAGGAGCTGTGCTGGGAAACAAGGATTGTTCCCCCCATTTTACAGATACTGACAGCAAGAGACGAGAAGGGAAGTAACTTATTATAAATATTTTAGCACGCTATTAGGCCTTAAAGTTTCCAGGTCGTCGTTAAGCTGATTGAATTTTCCTATTGACCAGGTGGTGCTGTCTTTTTCCAAATGAGCATGGCAAATTCTAAAGGGGGCAGGGTCTCACAAAGTCCACCTATTCGTGGAAACATATGGTATCTGTCTTTTTCTGACTGACTTATTTCACTTAACATAATACCCTCCAGTTCCATCCATGTTGCTACACATGGCCAGATTTCATTTTTTCTCATTGCCATGTAGTACTCCATTGTATATATGTGCCACAACTTTAAAAACCAGGGGGAGGGGAAGAGGGGAAAGGAAAAAAAGACACAGAGAGGGAGGGGGATAAAACATAAGAGACTCTCAAAGACTAAGAACAATCTGAGGGTGAGGGAGGTGAGGGAGGTGAGGGAGAGGGGAGAGGGGGTGACGGACATTAAAGAGGGCACGCGTTGGGATGAACACTGGGTGTTATATGTAAACTAATTTGAAAATAAACTATTATAAAATAAAAAATAAATAAATAAATAAAAAATAAAGGGGGCAGGGTATTTAGAATTTTGGGTTACCATTTCTGCCATCCGTTAATCCCGGCAAAGCCCTCTCCTTTGTGTTCTTTTGTCTTTTTCTTTTTGGAGATTATATTCTCAAGGCTAGAAAAGAATAGAATATCTCTGACTCCCGTTCCTTTACGTTAAGAAAGGAGAAACAGTTCTCCTCTTTCCCCCCTCCTTTTATACATTAAAAAAAAAAAAATAGACTCCTATGAAAGGGCGATTCACAATAGGAAAAAAGTGACTAGTAGCCGATGCTCATGCAAAAGGATTCTGGGGTCGCAAGGAAGCTGGAACGCACAAATAGCTGTACATTAATATAATATTAACAATTTCTTGAATTTATTGAGTGCTCACTGCTTTTCAGGCACTTCACATACATGATTTCATTTAATCTTTACGTTAGACCTCTGAGGAAGGTGGCATTATTAACCTCATCATGTCTATGAAAAAGCCGAGGCTTAACAACTGAACAATTTGAACAATTGAACAATTTGAACGATTTGCCTGAAGGCGTATAACCAGGTAAACAGAGCCAGGGTTTCAAATCCTGCGCTCTGACTCCTGAACTGACGCATCCTCCCCTGATCTTCCTTTTCAAAATTGTTTAGCTATTCACTGGCCAATGATTTTTAGAATCAAGTTGTCCATCTGTATAAAACATCCTGCCTGTATTTTATTTACAATGCAATGTCTTTCAAGGTTAATTGGGGGGAAATAAGACATTTTCAGAGGAATACGTTTTTTCTTCCAAGACCAATGGGAGTGGCCGTCCATGTGTTCAGATGTTCTTCTACGTTGCCTAATATTTGTGACAAAATATATTTGCTTTTTCTTCATAACAACCATGCACCTTCTTTGTAGGTAACTTCTGGTTGCTTTATAATATTTGTTGCTATTTAAATGGTCTTTTACTGCGGTTTCTTCCCCGTTTTGTTATTGCTGGTATCAAGAAATGTCGTTTTTTAAGTTGACCTTGAACCTAACAACCTTGTTTATCAATCTTAACTACGTCTAGCAGTTTTGGCTTCTGTTTGCTTTTCTTTATAGTAGATCATATCGTCTTCAAATAGTGACAGTCTGGTGTCTTCCTTTCCAATTCCAATACTTCTTTTTACTTGTTCTCCAAGCTAATGTTAAGCAGTAGAGATAAGAGTGAGAATTCTTGCTTTCTGAACTGAAAAGAAATAAATATTTTATATGATTTATAGATATGTAAATATATATTTATTTTTCTTATATATAAGAAATATTTTATATGATTTTTTGGACAATATTAACCAAGTTCAGGATCAACTCCTAGTTTTATATCTTTGTTGTTATTGTTTTTTATTTATTTATTTATTTATTTATTTATTTTTTTAAATTTTTTTTTTTAACATTTATTTATTTTTGATAGAGAGACAGTGCATGAGCAGGGGAGAGGCAGAGAGAGAGGGAGACACAGAATCCGAAGCAGGCTCCAGGCTCTGAGCCGTCAGCACAGAGCCCGACGCGGGGCCCGAACCCACAGGCCGTGAGATCATGACCTGAGCCGAAGTCGGCCACTTAACCAACTGAGCCACCCAGGCGCCCCTGTTATTGTTTTTAATCACGGAACATTTCTGGGGTGTCTTGGTGGCTCAGTTGGTTAAGCATCTGACTCTTGGTTTTGGCTCAGGTTATGATCTCATGATTCCTGAGATGAAGGCCCATGACAGGTTCCCTATCTACAGTGACACTGAGATTCTCTCCCTCCCTCTCTGCCCCTCTCTTCCTCACTCTCACTCTCTCTCTCTCTCTCTCTTTCAAAATAAATAAACATAAAAAAAATCGTATAACATTTCTGATCAATTAATTATGTGATTATTTTCCTTTTGGAGGTCTGATGACTCTACTGATGGATTTTCTGTTGTTAAATCATATGTACATATGTGATTTAACTATGCAGATCAAAATGGAGTAGTTTGGGATAAGCCCTATTTGGTCATAGTTATTTCCTTTTTGTTAGAATCTACTTGATATTTCTATCTACTAATTTTATGTCAATATGAATAAGCAATTTAGATGTATATTACTTTTCTCATATAGACTCTCGTTTCGTTCTGGAATCAAAGTTGAATTAGCCTTTAATTTTTTTTAATGTTTATTTATTTTTGATATTGAGAGAGAGAGAGAGAGTGCGCGCACACACAAGCAGGGGAGAGGCAGAGAGAGAGAGAGAGAGACACAGAATCTGAAGCAGGCTCCAAGCTCTGAGCTGTCAGCACAGAGCCAGATGCGGGGCTTGAACTCACTAACAGTGAGATCATGACCTGAGCCAAAGTTGAACGCTTAACCAACTGAGCCATCCAGGCGCCCCACTGAAGTAGTCTTTTAAATGAATGGGCAGCTCTCCTTTTTTTGCTTAGTGGAGCAACTTGAATGGGGTAAGAATATTTTTTTTAACTTTATTTATTTTGAGTGAGAGAGAGAGAAAGAACAAATGGGCAAGGGGCAGAGAGAGAGGGAGAGAGAGAATCCCAACCTGGCTCTGTACTGCTACCATAGAGCCCAATGTAGGACTCGAACTCATGAACCATGAGATCATGATCTGAGTCGAAATCAAGAGTCAGACGCTTAACTGACTGAGTCACCCAGGTGCCCTGGGATAAGAATTTTTGAGTCCTTTTTTTTTTTTTTTTTGAATTTTCCACAATATCACCAGACAGCCTGTCATTAAAGAAAAACCAAGTTTATCTGAACTCACTATAGTAAGGGAGAAAATGCCATTTTGACAGAGTCTTGGTGTTTCAGAAGAGAAGTCAGGGCTGGGATACTTACAAGGTTTGGGGGTCTGGGTTGACACACTTTAAGATGGGGCTTGCAAAGAGGGAGACTGGTTGAGCTTGGACAAAGTTTGTTATATGATTTTAGGTTTGTTGAACAGTGAGGCAAAGGTCTTGAACTGAATATTAAGGAAACTGTCGTTTGAGGAGCAAGTATTTACGCGAGTGATCGCTCTATGTTCTTCAATAAATTGATCTGTAAGAATTTCCTGGGGCAAAATGGCTCACTGGAGGATGGCATTTGGGGAAAGACCAGAAGAACTCAAAGATTTATGGATATCCAGTGGAAAGTTATTCCAAGCAAAGGGAACAGCAAATGCAGCGGTCCTGAGCCAGGAGGAATGTGTTCAGAAGAGCAAAAAAGTCTGTGTGGGAATAGTCAGTATCAGAGCAGAAATGAGAGAACTGAGTTCCAGAGAACATTGTGAGGGTTTAAAAGTTTACTTTGAGAGATATAGGAAACAATTGGGGGTTTTTGAGGGGGAAGAGTAACAAGATCTACCATAGATTTTAAAAGGATTTCAGTGGTCATTATGGTGAGAGTAGATTTTGGGGGAGCAAGTTATGGTCCTATTACAATACTCGAGGTGGGAGATGATGTGATGGTTTCTTAGAAGGGAATGGGAGCGAGTGGAATTGAGATCTCTGGTGATGGTAAAGCAAACAGATTGTGCAGGTATAAGGAGTGCATGTTGGGAGAGAAAGAGAAGAGTAGAGGAAGCAGCAAGAGTTTTGGCCTGAGCTAGTGGAAGGATACAGAAGTTGACACTGACTGAGAAGGGAAAGGCTCTTGGAGGAGCAGGTTTTGGAGCTGTAGAGAAGAATTTAATTTGGGCCATGTTGATGAGGTGCCTTTCAGATACGTGAGTGGGGATGTCATATAGGCAGTCAGGTGTGTAAGTCTGGAGCTCCAGGGAGAGGTCTCAGGTAGAAATAGGAATCCGAAGTTCTTAGCAAATAGTGGCACCTCTAGTCCTGAGACTAGAGGAAATCACCTCAGGAACTAGGGTAGAAAAGAAAGCCCAGGCAGTGGGCACTAGTCTCTCCAATGTTTAGACGAAAGAGGGAAGAAGAGGAACCAGCTAAGGATACTGAGAAAAGACCACTCAGGGCAGTGGAAAGAAAACTAGGAGAAAGAGTGGTTTCCAGGAAGCCAAGGGACATAATGGTTATAAGGAGGAAAGAGTGATCAACTTTGGTCAAGTACGAGGCTGGATCCTATTTGGATTACCTGACATGGCACTGGGAAGGTAACTGGGGACCCAGAAAACAACAGTTTGGGTGAGTGTTGAGGTAAAATCTGATTGGAGAAGACTCAAGAGTGATTCAAAGAAGGGGTTGGGAGGCAAGGAGAGTAGAACTCCTTTTTGCTGCAAATGGGAGAAGAGAGAAGCTAAAGAGAAAAGTGGAATCAAGAGATTTTGTAATATTACGGGAATGATTCAGTAGTGAGGGAGTAAATTATGGTGTTAGACAGAAAGAAGAGGGTCGCTTGAATGATAATTAGACTATTTCTCCCCATAATCCTATCCGCTGTTGTTGGCCTATTTCAAATACACATACAGATATGTCTAGAACTATTATAAATGTAAGTATAATAGTATAAGTATATAACACACAATAATGTAGTATATGGTATATATTATATAATATATATAAAATTTTAATTTCCTCTTACTTCAATTATATTATAATTTTTGTGGTGCTGTATGCTTTTTATGTCTTCTGTTGTTTTTGGTTTTTAATTTTAGAAAGAAAGAGAGAGGATGCAAGTGGGGGAGAGGGGCAGAGGGAGAGAGAGAATTTTAAGCAGGCTCAGACTCAGCACGGAGCCTGATACAGGGCTTGACCCATGACCCTGGGATCATAACCTGAGCTGGAAATAAGAGTCAGATGCTTAATTGATAGCGCCACCCAGGCAGTCCATATGTCTTCTGTTTTTAATATTCCCACCACAGCTGTCTATTGGTTCAAACTTGCCTGAGATATCTTCATTAATCTGTTAATTTTAAACCTTTCTGTATTCTTCTACTTTTAAATTTATGTCTTAGACATAATACATTGCTGCTTTTTACTTTTTTAGTCTAATTTGAGTGTCACTGTGTTAAGTCGTGAATTTAGTTTACTTATATTAATTTTATATTAGTTCTTCTTTATGATATCTTATTTGATAATTGTATATTTATCACATATATATATTTTCTCAACATTTCCTTGAATAGGTGAATTTTTCTTACAAGTTGAAAGCTCTATACTCTATGTTTATTCTTTGACTGGTTTTCCCTAAGGTATTAAGGACAATACATGAGCTTATTTTATTTTCCCCGAAGAGGATATATCCTTGAGTGTCCTTACTGCCTTTGTTTGTTTGTTTGCCTTTGTTTGTTGCAAAAAATGAGTACATTTTTTTGATGCTGTTATCTTTTAGAATTTGATTTTCTGGGTTTTACGGTTATTTCCTCTTCTTTTTAAATCTATCTTTTGGTTTTCTGCTTCTTGTTTGCTAATTGCTTATTTACATTACACCCCAAAAAGTATTACTTGGTTTTCCCACTCTTATCTTATGAAAGTATTTTTATGTTGATTTCTCTTTTTTCCTGAGTACTTCCTTCAAGAGTATTTGAAAAGTGAATTCACCATGGATCCTGCTTGGGATTCTCTCTCTCTCCCTTTCTCTTCCCGCCCTGCTTATGCTCTCTCTCAAAAATAAATAAACATTAAAAAAATAAAAATTATATTTTAGCAGAATATATTCTAAGTTCAAATATCTACTCTTTTCACGGTGTGAACATATTACTTCCTTGTCTTGCATCCAGGGCCCCTGACATGTGATATCGATTTATTATTGTTCTTTTTTAGGTTGTCTGTTCTTTCTCTCTAGAACGTAACTTATAGAATTTTCTCTTTGCTTTCGATGCTCTTGTAATTTATGATAATGTACTTGGATATGGATTTTTTTATTATTGATTTTCTTTGGCACACTTTATTTCAGCTATTGGGAAAATAATACAAGATGTGGTTTGACTGTGTACACATAATACCAAATTAACCTGCATGAATGATTTTTTTTTCATATCTGCCTATTTACCATGCAGGAAATAATGGTTACATATCATTAACAATGACATCTATTCATTTATTGATTGTTATTATGTTAGACTCTGTGCAAAGAGTTTTTTTTCATGTTACAAGTTTTTATTTAAATTCGTTAGTTAACAACAGTGCAATATTGGTTTCAGGAGTAGAATTTGTGATTCATCACTTACATATAACACCCAGTGCTCATCATAAATGCCCAACTATATGCAGAAGAATGAAATTGGACCATTGTCTTATACCATACACAAAAATAAATTCAAAATGGATGAAAGACCTAAATGTGAGACAGGAAACCATCAAAACCCTAGAGGATAACACAGCCAGCAACCTCTGTGCAAAGAATTTTGCATGCATTATATTCTAACCATTACAACAGCTTTATGAAATAGATACTATTGTTTTCATTTTTGGGAGACAAAGGAATTGAAGTTTAAGACACTTATGTGACTAGGCCAAGATCACTTATCTAACAAAGAATGAAGCCAAAGCAGGATCTAATTCCATTTTTTTTTTAACTCAAGATCTTTCTCATATCACTTTGTTACCCGGTACCCCTAGTTGCATATACATTGTGACAATTTCTTTCTATTTAATTGTTCAGTAGTCTAAACATGTATGCTTTAGTTTAATAATTTTTTGTTTGTTCAAGGAGGAATTTTATTTACCTACAACTTAAAAAATTACATAATTGTATTTATAAGTGTGTGTGGAGAGAGAGAGAGACGGGTGGGGCAAGGAGAGGGTTTCATGCAAATCGCTTTGAGAATAACATAATAATGTGATACAGTTGTGAAGATAAGGCAATGTCTGGAGAATGGCTGTGCAGAGGAAGTGGCTCAGGAGTGCTATGTGCTCATTACTCTTTCCCTGCAAACTGTCATCCCCTGGTTCCTGCTGAAATAATCTCTATCAGTAAAATGAATGTAAGATCCACGTTTGAAAGAAGGAAAATTGCTAACTAAGAGCTGTGGGCAGAGTTATAAGCCACGTGTCTTTGTCAATAGGAGGATGCATTTGTCACCGCGTGTCCTGTTAACGGCTTTTCCAATCCTGCTCCTCAATGTCCGGGACTGACGAGGAGCTAGTGTCAGAATCAAAAGGGTAAAAATGGCGGGAAGACATTAAATGTTAACCTAGGATCACTTTCTTCCTAGGTAATTTCTCTGAGGTCAGATGATACTCTTCAAAAAATGCGTATGATTTGGATTTCAAATAAAAACAAGTGTTCTTTGATTAGTCAGTTACTTTTCCCATTTCTTTCTTTAACTTCTTATAATTCTGTATTGAGTTTGAGAGAATATTAACACTGGGGAAAGGAATTTTGATGATAACAATTAAAACTCATGGATGGGAGATTTCATTTATGGGTGTTCATTTATTAGCAAGAAGGCTCTTGAGTCCCATTTGATGGGATTCAAACGGCACTGGCTGCTGTGACTATACTCTTCAGGTTACACCTGTCATAATAATATTAAATACCATTTATTGAGAAGTACCAAGAATTTGGAACACATTATTTATGGTCCTCTCAGTAATCTGTGAGGTAGTTACTATATTCTCACTTTACAGATCAGCAGCCTAAAGGAAATTTCCCAAGGGCACCCAGCTATAAACGTCAGGGCAAGGATTCAAATGGAGACCTACCTTAAACGGCCATACCCCTGCCACCTTCCTGCCTGTTCATTCATCACCTCACCCCCAAGCTAACACATCTTTTCCTGTCTCTCCTGTGCTGATTCATTGCCTTTATTGAGGTCCCTTTGGTCTTTTTCTCTTGGTACCATGTCAATTAGGGCCTTGGTTATGACTAGTTTACATGTTGAAATCCTGGGCTAATGACATGCGTTTCTATTTTCAGAGCACATTTAACATTCAGCAGCTTCCTGAATAAAACATTTCTTTGCTCAATAACTTTAAGTGAATACAGACTTGTGTCGGTTTACTATTACATTGGAGGTGGGATGGCAGGAATTATGTACAGAATAAAGACTATATGCTTTTCTATAGTCTATGTTCTTTTTCTTTGACATAGCTGAATCTAGTAAAAGAATTATGCCTTCAATACTATATAACCCAGTGATGGATTGATGGGTTGGGACCAGAAGACATCTATAGCTTCAGTTCAGATAGGAGGCTGCTTTTGATCCTGGTGAATCATCTCATGAGTTTTCTTTCCTGGTATTATACAGTGCCTATAATGATTAGTTCCCTGGGATTTCTACAGTTCAAAGGCTAATTTCTAACTAAATCAGATAACATGGTTTATAGCACCAAGAATGTTTTTTGATTCATGCACTGTCTAATATGGTGGTCACTTGCCACAGGAGTCTATTTAAATTAAAATTTAAATCTGCTAAAATGAAATTAAGTTAAAAATTAATTTTTCAGAGCACCTGGGTGGCTCAGCTGGCTGAGCATCTAACTTTGGCACAGGTCATGATCTCACAGTTTGGTTCATGACTTCGAGCCCCTCATTGGGTTCTCTGCTGTCACTTCAAAGCCTGCCCCTCCCCTACTCTCCAGTGCTCTCTTGCTCTCTCAAAAATAAATAAACATTAAAAAATGAGTTTTTCTGTCATTCAAACCACATTTCAAGTGCTTAGTAGACACATGCGGCTAGTGGCTACTGTGTCGGACAGTGAAACTATAGAACATTTCTATCATCGCAGAAATTTTGATTGGACAGTGCTAACTATAAAGAAGACAGAAATGAAGAATTAAGAATAATTACTTCACAGAACAGGCTGGTCATCATCACCCGAGTTACAGAATGAAATGAGAATTGCTGCATTTGCAACTCCCTCTCTATTTCTTTGTCTTCCTAGATATCTATCGGGAGGAAGGGATTCAGTCTTGTACATGCAGTATCTCTGCATATAGCATAGTCACTGACCCCTAGGGACTCAGTAAATATTTGTTTAATGTTGCATGAATGAGAATCAAACAGACAAGATGAACAGAGAATTCTTGCAGGTTATAGAACAGAGAGGATATTTGGGCAGTGTCAGTAAAACAGCTGTTTTCTTTCCAACCTGAATTATGTCAGCCTTCAAAATGGAATGGTTGATCAAAGTGTTTCAATGTAGAAGAGGCGACAGTTGTCCAGACTTCAAGGCCTAAAGTCACTTGTCACCAGAAAAGAAAAAGGAAGCCAGAGCTTAATAGCATTGTCAAGTTCAGTTGACTCTGATTTGGAGAGGGTGGTTGTCAAGTCGTGGAGAACATTTTGCTTCTACAAGTTGAGTGAGACTCTGAAAAGGAAAATGCTCTTTTTATTCGGTCTTAATTCATTTCCTCTTCTAGAGCTAAGTCAAAAATAAGATTGGGGAAGTTGTTGGAAAGTCATTTACAGGAGTTTTTATTTTTGAGGTTATGAGAAAACCGTGATAAGGGGATCACTTATGCCTTTGAAAAATAAAACTGTGTTTTAGATTACAGCAAAATATGGTGTTGCTCTGTCTTTATTTTCATATCTTGCATGTTTAGTAAGCATATTATATGTAAATAAAAAGAGAGTTACAATTGTGGTTGCTATAGCAGAACAAATTACTATTATCATATATTTTGTGTGTGGTTGGCACAGCTGGTGAGGTCTGGGGTATGGAATCACAAGACTCCTTTTAGCACTGTAGAAGAGGCTGAAACTTGGGATTTAGTTGGCATTTATTTGCCTACGACTTACCACATATTTTGTGGCAGGCAAGGTCACATATGATGACTTATAAAAACATAACTAAAACATAACTAAAAATTAATCTCACAGCATAATTGTGTGATTTTTGTGTTCTATGGGTTGTATTGTTCTCAGGGGCTAAGTCATTCTGTGGTTGTCACAGCACACTTTCCTCTTTGCCAAGAGCTACATATTTTTTTTAAAAACTTTTTTAATGTTTATTTATTTTTGAGAGAGAGAGAGAGAGAGAGAGAGAGAGAGAGAGAGAGAGACAGCGCGAATGGGGGAGGGCCAGAGAGAGAGAGAAACACAGAATCCGAAGCAGGCTCTCGGCTCCAAGCTGTCAGCACAGAGCCCGATGCAGGGCTCGAACCAATGAAATGTAAGATCAAGACCTGAGCTGAAGCTGGTGGCTTCACTGACTGAGCCATCAGTTCTTTTCTTAAATTTTTAAAAATGTTTATTTATTTTTCAGAGAGAGAGGCAGAGTGTGAGTGGGGGAGGGGCAGAGAGAGAAGAGTTGCATCTTTTGACCCAAGTCTTTGCGCATGCCCTGAAGCTGTTTTTCCACTAAGAGTGGACGACTTTTGTGCATCCACCAGATTCTCTCATCCTCACTTTGCCTGGACAAGCACTTCTGAGTTAGCAAACTACGGCTATAGTATAGAGCGGGGACACCTGATCTCAACATGGATTGGACTTCACTTCCAATCTTGATTTCATTCACTGGATGCTCTCAACAACTAAAATATGAAGGGAATAGTTAAAGTCACGTCCTCAGGCTTTGATGATATGACCCTTGCCTGGGAGTGTGACCTGGAAAGGTGGTCTGAGATGAGAATGTAGTCATATTGTTTTGGTATGATCTCCAGTAACCCTAAAGATGGATATAGAAACTAGGATGGCATTGGCTCTAGGTTTCTAGTGCTACACAAGAAAGGAAAATGGAAGACTTGAGGAAATTAATCAGCCAATTATCTTAAAGATAATTTATGATTGTAGTTTTTACTTATCTAGGTATCTTACCTAGGAATTGGGGAGAAAAGTAAATCTTTTGATATAGCAGGAACACTGTTTAATGTCAAACCAAGTGGAAGGAAGTGGTGGGCTATTCGTATGATTAGATATATTAGAATAGCAACGAAGTGTTTATTTTACAATTTTGTTCTCCCTTATTCCTTTATATGCTTTCTCTCCCTTTCTTTTACTACAACAAATAAGATTTCTCCTTACAACTGTGCCCCGCCATTCATATAAAATAAGAAATTCCAGGGGCTCTTGGGTGGCTCAGTCGGTTGAGTGTCCGACTCTTGGTTTCAGCTCAAGTTATGATCTCCTGGTTCGTGGGTTCGAGCCCCATGTCCATGCTAACAGTGTGACATCTGTTTGGGATTCTCTCTTTCCTCTCTGCTCTCTCTGCTTCTTCCCCACTCATGCTCTCTCTCTCTCAAAAATAAATAAATAGACTTAAAAAAAAAAGACTCTAAGCCAAATTCAACTCTGTGGGAGTTGGGAAGAATAACAAACTGAAAAACAGCCTGTCGGCCATCCTATACAAGGTAGGGAAAATTTTGAGTTAGCATTGGTGGGAACTCACGCAATATCAAAAGATGTATTTTCCCTTTGTCTTAAGAGGAAATAGGTATTAGTCTGTGAGTGGGAGGGAATATGTCAAGCTGCTGAGTTATAAAAAATTCTAAGGAATAACTTTAGATTATTGAATCCAATTTAGGAAAGTTTTGGCCCCTTGCCTGACTAGGTACAGAGATGGGCAAGAGAACGGTTTCTCTCCTGAACTTCTGGCAGTGCACCATACATTCTCTTCCCATGGAGGCTGCATTATTAAGAGATCCAAGTGAGTCCTTGAGGATGTTAGCTGAGATTGACTCTGGCAGGCAGTCCCCAGAAAACTTAGCTGGAAAGCTCTTATTCAGAAAGGACCTTAAAGCATTTGTGACATGGCTGGAATTTGTTAAACTCTACCATAGACATGGAGGTCTGGCAGTAGGGACTATTTAAAGCTTCACTGTCATGCTCAGAGAGATGCCTTTCTAGACAAGGCAATTCACTTCTCCTGACAGGTATGAAGGGGTACTTGCTACTCTCAGAATGGCACTAACACCCCATTTTAAACCAGGGAGCCATTTACGGACTCTTTAGTGATTGCTTTCTTTCTAATATTTAAATCTAGACATTCTGGTAGAAAAAGAGTTCAAGGTGCATGTGAAGAGATGCGTGAGTGTAACAGGTCAATGACATCAGCTCTGAGGTATAGAATCAGCTGCTGCCAGAGAGCATGAGTCCCTACACCTTTGGGTCTTCCCTTCAGTCAACAATACAGGCCGCTGTAAGCCTTTTCAGGTAAAGTCAATTATTTCTTCAATCCTGAAAGGATTTTTCAGAGATCTTGATAAGTTTGATGTTCTCCATAGGAGGCTAAAACTATTTTGAAAAAAAAAAATGCAAATAGATAAAAGATGAAAAAGATTTGTCCCTTTGGAGAAATAGTCTCAGAGCTATGGCAATAGTTGAGAGATTTCCTTAGTGCAGTTATGAACAATTTTCATAGTTATGTTTGGGAATCCATTCGCTTTGAGCTCCTCTCTTTGGTCTTGAGAGTTATCTGCAGTTATCTGCAGGCACAGGTCTGTTAAAAAAAATTGAGGTATCTTAGGATCTGACTTTTCATTGCTTCTAGAACCAGTCATGTAAATGAACCACCTTCCCCCCATGTCCCACCCTGAAATAAGCTGCATTTCTCAACTCTGAACTCCTAATGTTTAGATGCCAGCTGAAGTGGTTGCTGAGAAGATCCTGCACCCTGATAATATTACCATCCAGTTATTCTCACCTATGGATGACTTTAATCCTTAGGAAGGATTTTAGCAACATCCAGAAATATTTTTTGATTATCAGAATGGGAGGGGGGAGGGTGCTACCGACACCTAGTAGATAGAGGCCAGCTAAGGATGATGCTAAATCTCTGAAAATGCACAAGACAGCCCCCACCACAAAGAATTACCTGTCTTAAAATGTCAGTGGTGCTGAGGTTGAGAAGCCTTGTGCTTCTCTGTAAGATGAAAGACCCTTCGGTCAATTCCTTTGCCCGAGATGCCCATTCACATGGAAGCCAGAAGTGCAAAGATCCATTCACTGCAGAAACTCAGTCAATGAGGGAAGCAAGCACTTGAAAGATCAGCTGTCCTGTTTAGACTCTCCCCGAGCCTCATGGTCTAGAATGTTTCTACCTTGAGAGAACGTGCACAAGAAGAGCTATATCTCTCTCCCCACAAACTGTACACGAGCTAATACATGAGTGGCTATCCCGTGTGCTTCCCTTTACCTCAAGAATAATTTACTATGTACTATCTATTTTATATTAACTATAAATTACTTAATTTGTGTCAGGCACATGCTAAGTGCTTTACAGAGGTTAATTTATTTCACTTTTCCAGAATAAATTGATATTGTCATTATGAGCCTCATTTGTGTAGATGAGGAAATGGAGACTTAAAAACAGGGCAGAGTATTTGTAAATATTGAGCTGGGATGTGGAGTTGGATGGAGTTTGACAACAAAACATATGCCAACTTAAGCCAACTGCTAAATTAGTGGAGATCCAACTAGGTATTGCAGAGAACATTAAGACACACATAACTTCTTGATGATATTTTGTCATGTTTGAGTTGTTGATATTTGGGCATAAACACAGGAAAAAAAGAACCAGACTTTTATAGTCATGTGGACCAAATGTCAGGAAAAGAGCTACTGTGCAAGTATTCTAGAACATAAGCTCTAAGAAAGCTTGTAATTGTTTTGTCTGGTTTTCCTCTGTATCTTCAGTACTTGAAATAAGGCTTGGTACAGAGTAGGTGCTAGATTTACATTATGGAATCAATGAGCGATACTACTAGAGTCAAAGATTTCTATGGCTTTTCCATGTTGACATTATCTCCCAGGGCTTTGTTGCTTCGAATCACAAGGATTCCTTTCAGAATTACTTCAGTAAACACAAATTAATTAAAATAAGAATTCTATGGCATCTTATGACATACAAAGAAATATTAAAGTATAAGGCCACAAGGAGGAGTTCAGTGTAGTTCTGGGAGGCTTTTTCACTTTCATTCTAGTACTGAGCCCACCTCCTAGCTCTGCCTGAATCATCTGAAGAGGTTCCAACTGGCTTTTGTTAAGTCAATAATTTGTCTCTCCTGTGTCAGGTGATACTTTGGTCCAATAAATTTTAGCCAGGGAGGAAGCAGGGTCACGCAGGGCAAACATAACCAACTTAAGCCTTTGCTGTCTGTGGAAGAGCCACTTTCAGAGCAGAAATGTGTGTCCAGGATGGGCACCTGCCAAGATGTCTGGAATGCTGACATTGCTGGTTTGAGAATGTTCCTAGGACCCACATGTTATTAGCTCCTGACTTAGCATACTCACAATAGAGTAGATTTCATTAGCTCTTGCAATTGTTTGTGCATTTGGAACTTGGTTTAGGGAGAGTACTGTGCAAAGAAAGTGCATTATTAAAGTGATTAGATATTTATTTGATCATTGGTAAACATCTGTTGTTGGCCGATGAACACTGGTTTCAGTTGATGTGCTAGCTTTCTCAGATGGGCAAATCAGTGGTCTTAGGCTTCTTTTTAAATTTAATATACGGAATGGATCATGTATGGAACAAATTCTTATTTTCCATTAGCAAAAGCCCATATTTTAAGTACTTTGCAAATGCCATTCCTGAGTCACTGATGAAGTGTGTTATTGTAGTTCATGTGCATTTAAGGTTGTCACTGAAGCTTTCAACAATAGATTATGAAGAGTGATTATGCGATCCAAATTAGATTGAGAAGCAGTGGTCACCTGCTGAAGAAAGGACCAGAGCCTGAGAAGTATTATAGAATAAGGAACCACATTTTCTTCTTTCTCATTCAGCCTGGATTCTAAATCATTATCCTAATTCCCCTAGGAAGGGGATTTCAATGCACTCTCTTCTTTAACCAGTGGCACAATTCCGGCACCATTATGACGTGGTTGTCTGTAATATGTAGAAATGAGATACCGATTAGGAATACAGAGCTGGTGATTTCAACCTGTGCTGAATAGATGTGTAAAATTCTGTTGAGAGAGAGGACCAGCTTGCTAGCTTAGTAGAAAAAGCCCTAAAGGACTGAACTCAGTAAGACAAGATTCTAGCATGTCGGGGAAATGTGTCAGCCTCTCTCAATAATGAGGTAAACACCTTTCCTAGTAATGAAGGGAGTTACTTGTCATAGCAGTGAGAAAGATGTATTCTACCATGAGTCCAAACATGTTCCTTCTCCTGACCTTTCCCTTCTCTTCCCCTATCCTGGGGACAAGCTCTAGCTCATTAAGAATAAAAACATCAACTCTTGAAGTACAGGGACCATTGATCACTATTATAGCCAAAGGTGCTCATGGAAGTTTGGTTTGTGTGGCCTTCTTCTACAGAAAGCATATAGCCTTAATTATTATTTTATTCCTAAAATCACAGCTTTTAGGGTTCTTGGTGATTTGTTTTCTGGTTGTGTCTCTGACAACTTTTCTACACTCACCCCCTCACTCACGTTACTTCACGAACTTGTTGTTCATCCGATCTCAAGTATATTCCCATGTCTGGACCTTTGGACTTGCTATTTCTTGTGCCTAGAAAACCCTTCTCCTATATGTTGGTAGAAGATGTGGTTCTTCATTCTATTCACTTTTTGATCATCTTTTGTCTCCTCACCACAATATATAAAATGGCAGCTCTGTCATTTTTATCTCCTTCTGGTTTGGTTTCTTTATAGCTCTTACATTCACTTGGCATAAAATTGTTATGCATATATTCTTTTTTTTAATTTGTCTCCTCCTAAGAGAATGTAAAGATCTGTAAAGGCAAAGGATTTGTCAGTTTGGTTCACTACCATGTACTAGATCCTAGAATAGTGCCTGGTGCACAGTAGCTTCTCAAAAAATACCTATTGAATACATGAACAAATAGGCAAAATAAAATTTTAGACATATTCACATTTGCATCAGGAAATGCATTACATTTGCAATACCCAAGTAGCATGTTTTATGCACAGATGTAGGATATTAGACCAGTAGTGAATTCCAATTGAATTACTTAATGAATAGAATAATTTAAAGTTGACTTCTATCAGTTATCTCTTTAACAAATATGCCAATATTATTTTTTTGTAATTCATCACTTCGTGTTTATAGCAAGGATTCTGGACTCAATATATCAACTTTTCCTATGAATGTGTCACAATTTCTGTTTTGTTTTCAGGTCACCAATTATGAAAACACAGGAGGAGGAGGAAACGTACATTCTCTTCTCATATGTAGTTTCAGGTCCATTAAAATCAAGAATAACTTTTTACTTTTCAATCTAGAGACTCCTTAAAACAAAAGGTAGAAAGCACAAAGTGGTTCTAGATCAGCAGATCTTGGAAAAAAATAGTTGAAGCACTTGAGTTTTGAACTTTTCTTCCTTCCTTCCTTCCTTCTTTCTTTCCTTCTTTCCGCTTTCATTCTTCCCTTCCTTCCTTCCTTTCTTCCTTTCTTCCTTCCTTCCTTCCTTCCGCTTTCGTTCTTTCCTTCCTTCCTTCCTCCTTCCTTCCTTCCTTCCTTCCTTCCTTCCTTCCTTCCTTCCTTCCTTCCTTCCTTCCTTCCTTTCCTTCCTTCCTTCCTTCCTTCCTTTCCTTTGAAACACTTGACTTTTAAGCAAGTGATGAACATGGACGATTAGCCAGGAACAAGAGTTAGGCAGAAATGTGGAGTGGACATGGCTTGTCTTTCAGATTCTTTCTGTATTTAGGTTTTGTTCATGCATCAAATGTTCCATTTCTGGTGAACTTTCTCAAAGTGTATGGTTTGTATATCATTCTCATCGCCACCATTCTTGATACTTCTTTGTTGGAAACTCTTTCTTTTGGAATTTAGAGAATTTAGGATGATAAATTCTAACTGCTAATAATATTGTTAACCATTATCAAATAATTCAGATAGTTATTAGTTAATAATTTTTCAGATAATTCAAATAATTAACAATTACTTTGACAAACCAATTTTTGCTATTGGGCTATTGTAATTTGGGGAAGGGTTCGAGGTCTGCAGTCTAGTTAACATAAATGCGTTCTTTCAGTCTTCTGTTGATGGTCTGTATATTTGGCATCACTGGTGCTTAAAATTATTTATTGAATACTTGATAATGACTCTTGTGGTACTAGAAAATTCAGATTTCTTTAAAGATGTAACTACATTGGTAGTAGGAAGAGTTAGGGCTTAATGAAGAAGGTGGGAAGATACCATATGACCGATCAAATTATGCCTTTAATTCTCCCCAATGGAAAATGATTGTTCATCATCTTATCCTGCTTTATTTTCCCAGAAAGCAGCTCATTTTATGGTCAACTAGCATAGAGTCAAGCTTAGTGAACAGGACAGTTTTTAGCTCTCATATGCCGGTATTTAGAAAAAACAATTAAGAACGGCAACAATGATTCCTACAGAGCTCTTAGCTTTGCATCAATATTCATCTCTGTACTGAGGTTCCAGAGATCTTAACTGAAAACTAACTGTATCCACTGCTGGTGTCCAAAATGGAGCTAATGAATAGGAGGCACAGCTACCAGGAGCCAATTTGCATGAGGGGTTGAGGCAATACATAGGGCAAAACTGCTCTATTAACAAAGTAGCCTATGATTGTCACTAATGTTTGTCTCTCTATTCAGTTTTCCTATTGCTATGTTTGAGTCTAACAAGAGGTAGTTCTGAGTCCTAATTGAAGATCTGCCATTGACTCAGAATAAGGACTTACACACTGACTTTATTTCTGGATCTTCCCCACTGCCCCCAAGATGAAGAGAATACCTTTCTGGTATACGTTTTAGTAATCTCCTGAAGAAATAAAAACTGATAACATGATCAAAATAAGGGTAGGTAGTTTAAAATTTTAAAGTCACAGATAAATATGTTCTAGATGGTGAGCATGGCAAAATCATTTTATAAGTAATGTAGTTACTGAACAAGGTCTAAATATGTTTTTATGTCATTTTAACAGTAGAAAACAAGTATGGATTTTACTTACATGAGCTTTCCATTCCTATATGTCTTCTTCCTCTTCCCACTCCCACTTTCTTCTTCTGTCAATTTCCTTCAGACTTTTCATTTATCTGCTAGTGATGCCCTACCCACTGTAGAGTCAGGAAAAGTGGGATTGCTCATATCCACTCCAGACAGCATCTTGTCTTTTCTCCTTTCTTACAGGATAAAGAAGGTGACTTACTTCCTCATATCTAATTTAAGATGTTGATTTTGCAAAGAAACTCGAAAGCAGTAATTTCTATTTCTTACGCCGAGTATGAGGGTGATTGCATATCTATTTTTGTTAGTTTGTAAAGGGAGGTAAGTCTCTGAACAGATTGGGAATTAGAGATTCTATAGGCTTTAAAAAAGAAAAACTCTCTCATTTTTGCTAGAGGAGTTAGCCGCTGATTTTAAAACTTAAAATGAGCCTCATATTTCTGTTCCTTTGGGGCTTATTCTGCATCTTCTAATGACCAATATGTGCAGTTTTAAAGTGAGTTCCATGTTTTTCTCAGTTTTAGTATTTCTTCCTCACACAGCTGTCAGTGGTGCAGTGTGTGGGCTCATCTGTGGGCAGAAGCGCTCTCCGGGTGGGCACTGTCTGTGCCCTCGAACGCAGATGGCACTCAGGGGATGGAGCAGGCACTTTCTTCTCTCTCTCTTTCCTCCCACTCTGCCCTCCAATAAAAATCCATTCTCAGTTTCTACAGTATCATGGGGAGGTTGAATAGCTTACAGGTTCCATTCTCTCTGTTTACAAAAAAAATAAGAGTTTGTATGGAAGTGATGCAAATGGATAATTTAGAGTCATGAACCAGGCAGGAAAGGGAGGTTGGTGACTAGACAAATCCAGAGTGAATGGAAGCTTGAAAAGTCATTACTAAGGAAGTATGGAACTGTCTCCAGAAGTTCTTTCCCGTAGCAAATTTACAATCTTGGGTGAGTCCTAATGCTGATTTTGTTCGATAGTTGAGATCAAATGAATTATAAGCTTTGGGGCATTACGTACCTCTGAAACCAAGATTATTTAGGTTAAATTAGCTTCAAAATGTGCACTTATCTTGCTTACCATGTACTGAAAAACACAAAGCATGACAGTTTAGAATTATGAGTATATAGTGTGAATAGGTATTCTTGAGGAATACCTCTTCTTGGATAATACCAAAGTCTATTAGAAAAAGCCTATTTGCTCCCTATCCATAAAACTTCTGTATCGATATCAATAGAACACATTTTACTTTCAGTTAGAGAGAAATATGGGGCAATGGATACTGTAGGAAAATCAGAAAAAGGAAAGGTTCTATTTGAAAAAGTTATGGGAAAGCAACACTTTGCAAAAGAAATTAGACTTTGGAAATGGTATATGCTTCAGTAGAGGAGAGAGGAGGTGATTTGTTCTCTCCATGGTTAGCATTCTGTTACATTTTCAGCTCCCAGCGAGATAAACCAGAACTGTACTAATTTGCATTGTTGTTGGCCTCAGTTCAGGTCTCTGGTAAGTGGATGGTGTGAAATTTAATAAAAGGAAGCCTCACTTAAAATAAAGTTGAGAGGCCAGCAAGGAGAACTCGCACACTCTACCCCTCATTGTCAGCTGAAGATCCCAACAGGAAGAGACCATCTCAGCAGGTGGAAGAAAGGGTTTTCTCCTCTCTTAGCAACAGTCCAGCCAATGAGAGACTGTCACAACTCAGCCAATGAAAAGTCATCATACTTTGAACTTTCAGTTTACTCCAATGGACTTTGCCTTTATAAGGGCTCCTCCCAGCCTTCTCTTAGTCTCCATAAAATAGCTATCATCTCTTCTGTTCTCTACGGTGCCTATGGTTTTGCCCTAGCTTACTTGTCCTGCATTGCAATTGTCTGCTATTCCCAAATAAACCCATTTTTTGCTGGTAAAATAGCCGACAGTTTTATTTTTAAGGTTAGCAATATCATGATGGAATTATAAGTGCAAGAGATTTACTGGTGCTGGGGGAGGGTACTGTGAAAGATAAAGAGGTAGGGAGAGGACTTAGAATGTACCGCATACCCACACAGGTAGAAAGAGATGACGAAGGAAGAATGAGTAGGTTGGAGGGGTCAAAGACTGCAGTGTCACTCCGAGAAGGTCTCAGTGAGGCTGATGGGCTGCCCAAAGCAAAAGTTGTCCATTATAGGAGTCCTGCGTTGGGCAGCAATCGCTGGTGTTCAGTTTCCCCACAAGGCTCAGCTATTAGCTGGGAGCACCCGGGAGGGGCGTGGCCTCCGAGTGCGGAAGTGGCTCCGGAAGTGGCAGGGGGCGGATCTCGAGCCGTCAATTCTTTCTTAAAAAGGGCGACCTGAGCAAGGCACCTCTATGCCTGTGACACTGTTACTATGTTTTGTACGTCACGTGTTTCGGTTAGTTTTAAACTAAATTCTACGGAGGCCTGAGAGTTTTAGCAAATATTTCATTAAACCTCATCCATTTATTTTTCTGAAATTCGCATCTGCACCCAAATCGCCCTGCTCATTTGGGCTATCTGTTTCCATAAGATGTGTGACTTAAGC
Source organism: Paguma larvata (assembly GCA_030068075.1). Classification (NCBI taxonomy): domain Eukaryota; kingdom Metazoa; phylum Chordata; class Mammalia; order Carnivora; family Viverridae; genus Paguma; species Paguma larvata. Next base: position 113,998,608 of record CM057823.1, read on the forward strand.
AAAATGTGGTTGAGAGTCGTGACTGATCTCCGCCCCACAGCTGAGGCTGTGCAAAATAAGTGCTATTTCTGATATATATATTTTTTTGCTAGCATATTTCCTAAATCTTTTCCTCACAGTATGTCACACACTGTTTACCAAGTAAGTCTATCCTTTTCTCTAAGATCAAGAAGAGTTTTTAGGAAGTGCACTCCAGCCTATTTGAAAGAACAGAAGGGCGAGAATGCTGACTCTGGGTAGGAAGAAGATAGATGGCTTTTCTTTCCCTAAGCCTGGTTCTCCTTCCCAAGGTGGTAATAGCAGCATTCCAATTCTAATAGATTCCCATCAGGAGGAAGCATCTGAGATCTCTGACTCAGCTCTAAACCCAAGCACACCATAGGGCCAGCATGTCTGAGAGGGATGCTCAGCCCGCAGACACCCGCAGTATTTCATCTGCTTCTGAAAAGTGGTGAATCGGTAAACCAATCGGCAAGGCAGAAATAAATTGCCCTGAAGTGACTCCTGGGTTTTGCTCACTTCTTCCTCTCAGCGCTCATGAGGATCGAATATTTTCACTCTGAGAGCGAAGAACGATGAACAGGTATCAGAAAAGCAGCTTTTAACATTGAAATGACACTTTTCTGGATTAAAAAAAAAAGGAAGATGCATATTATAGGTGGTTTGAAGACAAGAGATTAAAAAACTGACTTTGAGGTGGCTGCTTTGAAAATGGCTCCCATCCAATGCAGTTCCTCCAGAGTTTAATCTCATGTCCACTAAAGCCAGGCCTTCTATCCTTTCCCCCGGAAGCAAATCTGGGTGTGCTTACTTGTGTGCACCCTTGGCTAAGGGGTTCCTTCCAATGACCTGGCCTGACCCTTCCACAGGGGCAAAGATGTTTTCCTAAGATGAAAATTTGGGGGTTAAAATAAATCATTGTGAATGTTTAAGATGATTAGTGTCCTTTGTATAAAGGAGAGTAGAGTTAATAACAAAATTGTTTTTTGGACTCAATTCTAAAAAGCAGTTGGTTATTCTATTTGGGGATGCAGATCAGAAAATTAGTTGTAGCTACTCCTAGTGTTTATCTATATCGTTCCAATTAGGCCACCACTAAGTCTATTAGACACAAACCATACCTATGTGTTCTCGACACAGCTCCAGTGAAACTCTTGTCAAAGAATTGTGTCAAGTTGGTGCCCAGGGCAAATGTTTACCATTGTAATAATTCTACAAGAGCAAGTTTGGGGACCTGACAGCACATTCCCTGAAAAACTGCTGATGGACATCTGGTCAGTATAGGACTGGGAGTATGGGTCTCTGTGCTAGGGTTTACTCGGATACTCGGCTAATTGGAAGAAATCTGATACAGTGGGCTATTTCCATATGGGGCAGCACTTGAGAGCCCCTGTTCTGATTATGACCTCAGGCAGCCACTTATCATGCTTCTTAGTTGGCCATCTGGCCTTAAAAATATTCTATTTCTATTACAAAAATGGGAGATTCTGCAGTGGAAAAGTTGGAGTGCTTCAGGAACTCAGTAGATTTAATGCTGGAAGTATTACCACCTGAGTTAATTGTCCAGTAGTTTTAGGTGAACCTACGTTTTTTTAATTTGAAATTGTACTCCCTAATGGAGTTAATGAAATTATAATGCTGGAGAAAGTAAGTCGATCCTTTATAACAGGATGTATTAAACTAGGTCTTCATTTTAGTTCCTGACCAAATCTTTAAATTGAGGCCATATTTTGCTCTATTTAGTTTGCTATTCTTCTTTTGGCACTTTGGTGAAATAGTACATATTTAAAGATTGGTATTTTGGAACTCTGCAAACCACATAAGTGTTTTTGCTGGGAGAAGTTATTTCTGTTAGTTGCCTTCTTTACTTACAAGTTGACTGTAAAACATCATGAAGTTTATGCCCTATATAAATTGCTTTAATTATGTTGGGTTTATGTAACTTCTTCTTGTTTGTATAGGCTAAATGGGCACATGGATTTTTTTCTAAAGAACTGGAGAAGCTTGTTCAATGCTACAGTAAATAAATATAAGCACATTTAAATTAAAGTATTTAGTTTTACTGGCTGCACTTGAGTCTTGATCACTAAGATCATTGTCTTTGCAGGACGATACTTCATTTTGGTAATTAAGTGGAAAGAACAGGCCAGCATGCTCATCCAAGCAGTCCCAGATGGCAAGTGCAATTCTTAGACTTCCAGTTTACCAACATAAGAATTCTTCCTACCCTCTCCTCTGTCCTACAGAAACAAACATGGCCCAGATGCTGTGATAAATGTGTGGGACTCATCCTATATTCCTGTAGGAACATTTGTCATGGCCAACTCTAATTTAAGACCAAAAAATGCTTTCAGCTGCTTTTATCCAGTTGCTAATTCAAATAACGGTATCAGAAAGAAATTCGAGGAATTTTGAAATGACCGAGGAGCTAATATACAATAGAAATCCTGGTATCAAATAAAAATGCCAGCATAATACCTATAACACTCACTTTTGTTTGCTTAGTATTCTGCAGGCAGATTGGACGTTGTCAAATAAAATATAATAAAACTTCAAAAAAGTTTAAAAATCTAATCATTGCCCATTTTAATTATAGTATTGTCTGGTCAACCGATAAGACAGGCACACATAGTATTTAAGCTCTTCTGGACATCCTCACTTTAGTGAGTATCTCTATGCCATTTCTGTTTTAATATACTTCCATTTTACTGTTCTTAATCATCCACAGTATGCTGAATACGAATAGAACTGAAGAAATGTCACACCTGTTTCCTTATTTATATATGTTTCAGGGTTGCTGATAATGTTGTCATGATGAAAATCCAGATCTCCTAAAACTCCTGTGTTCCTATATGGTGTCAAACTCTTGGTTCGTCAAGGACCTGAGTTATTTACTTTTGGTAAATATTTACAAAGCATTCAGAAAATGTCCTGGTTGATGATATGAGGGACATTTTATTCGTGGGTAGATAACAAGATGAGAAAAGTGTTGAGAGAGAATGAGACAGAAGATACTTAGTTCTTAGGGTAATCCCACTCAGCCTAATGCTTTCTGTTCATTTGCATATATTAATTGGATTCTTATTTCTATGCTTATTATACGCAAAATTTAGGGTTGGGCAAGTGAAAAACATACGACCAGTTATTCAGGAAAGGACTTCTGTGTTACAGATAGATAATGAGTTTCTTGAGCAAATAGTATAACTAATGATGCATAATTGTCATTAGTAGGAATTTAAATTATGTATCTTCTAGGCCTGCTGTAACAAAGTACCACAAATTGGGGGCTTAAAACAGACAGAAATGTACTGTATCGTAATTCTGAAGCCAAGAAGTCTGAAATCAGGATGTTGCCAGGACCATGCTCCCTCTGAAATATCAAGGGGAGACCTTTCCTTGGCTCTTCCTATACTAGGTGTCCGTTGGCTTGTAGCTACAGCACTTCAATGACACTTTTGTCTCATGTGTCTGTGTCTTCACATGGTTTTCTTTCCTTCTGTGTGTCTCACTCCTCTATAAGAACACTATTCATATTGGACTAAGGGCCTGCCCTATTTCATCTTATCTTATCTTATCTTAATGACTCAAAAGACCCTTTTCAGATAAGGTCACATTCACAGGTATTGGGGGTTTGGACTTGATATCTTTTAGAGGGATAAATTCAATCCAGAATATCTGTGTTTTGATTTCTCCAATCTAGAGTATTAGTTACAATACAGAAACAACCCTGGCTGTCTGAGCAAATGGAAATTTATTGTGAAGATATTGGGGAGTGACATAATAAGTGGGAGACGGGAGGAGTGAACTAGGAGAATGGTTGGGAATCAGGGGTCCTCTGGAGGAGTATGAGGCAGAATTACAGCCAAGGTCATGCCACAGGAAAATCTGACCTCTAGTCTGCCCCCACACCATGATTAATTGGATTTTAACCATTGAATCAGCATCTCAGGAATGATGTCTGCTTGAATTTAGAAAACTGACCATGCCAAGAGTGAACTGAGGAAGAATCTGCCACCCTCAGCTTAGGATGTGGGAGGCTGCAGTGGGAGTGAGTAAGTTGGAATCGCTTTCTTGTGAAAACTAGAGTCAACTGGGAATTTTCTCAAAAGAACGATGGCAGTGCCAATAGGAAGAGGGAAGGGAGATTCAGATACTAGATCACCAAATATGATAAACGTTTGCTGCAGGAAGGTACAGTCTATGGCACCAAACTAAAGCAACCAACTTCTCAAGGATTAAAAAGATGTTCAAATTCATAAAAAAAAAAAATTGGGCTTTGTCTTTTAAGTTACCCATCAGCTATCAGTACTAGAAGGAATACCAGGGACAAACACATGTAATCTTAAAGCAAGGAATTAGAAGATACAGATTTTGAGAGGAAAAAATGGTAACAGGGCATCCTCCTATGTGAGGACAATGGAAGGAAAGGGATGGTATCTGACTCCCTAAGAGGCTCGGTTTTTCATAGCAGTTGAAGTTACTATGTTTATAAAAATCATGGGAAAACTTTAAATAAGATAGAGAACATTCTGGCTTTCAGGTGACCAAAAGTCACATCAAATTGGGGCAAGGGTGTCTTCTTTCATCCCCATGAGATTTTGGCTGAGAATCAAGTGGGTCACCTGCGAGTGGTGGTCATCTTAGGAGGAGTAGTGTCTTCACAAAGCCACTAGCAGCAGACACAGCAGAAGCACATGCAATACATTATCATGAGGGTCCCCCGCATAACTAGAGAGATGCTTTAGGAGGGGTGAATGCTATCATGAGGATGGGATTGCTAAGGAAGAAGAATGCAAACATTTTAAAGGTGAAAGTTCAGTGTTTTTCTAATAAAGGATGCTGAACACACTGCCCGATCTAATCCTTTCCCTGTCTGTGGAAAGATATAAAAATATTGTACCAAATGATTCGTGTCGACTTTTCTTGTAACACTGATAAGGTCATGTCCTTTCCTCAGGAGACCTCAAGCCATGGTGCTCAGCCACTCCCAGGTAACTAGCATCATTTCAAGAAGAGCTTATTCTCAGCCGTCTATTGTTTCTTCAGCAAACGTGTAATGGCCCTTGGTCTTAAGAAAACTTGACTGTCTAATTCCAAGGTGAATAGAATAGGTCAGAAGGCTGTCTTGAGTTTCCTCCGGGGAGCCACCACGTCCAATAGACAAGACGCTGTCCTAAAGGCTGGCGTCAGGCTGGTGCTTTATTCTGCTCAGCCTCACAATCTAGGAAGGAAATAGATCTGAGCAAATGATACTGGTACTCAAACTAACTGGGTCGCTCATTAGTAGTATTCAATTCATCCTCTCCTTCCATTTGTTTCCTTTTGTGTATCCACTATATTTCAAAACTTAGAAAGTTATAACCCAGCCACAGATCTGATAAATGTTTCATACAGTACCAGGTGTTCGAAAGTTTGTTTTTCTGCAATCTGGACCTTTAAAGTATGGTTAAGTCGGATTACAAGAGTATTAATAATGAGGGTTGAACATATTTAAAGAGGAAATAATCATATTCAACACAATTTAAAATTTTTATATGAAGAAGAGAACTAACAAAAGGAGAATTAATCAAGGAATAATTTAATGCTGGTGCCTTGATTATAGATGTAAGTGAAATTCTTCCTGAATTTGTAATTTGGTATTTTTAGATTTTGATGAAAAATAAGTTTAATGAGGGTCATTTTATTTAACTAAATATTGTTGAAAAATAAGCTAAAAAGAATTTAAATTCTACGAGTAGGTAGTCCATGAATAAAGCTTTGGTTGCACCTGTGGTAATACTGACATTTAAGTGACCTAAAATTATGCTGTGTTATTATGTATATGCTTAGATCATATAAAGTTCAAAGGGATTTTATATTGATTATAAACACCTGAGTAATTTGATGAATCTTGTATTAGATTGGCTGGAAAGTTGGACTTTGGCCAGAAGGAATGTTATTATTTTATGAATTGGGTAACCCATAAGGTGACCTGATAACATGTATTCAATTAAAAAATATCAGATAAGCACCTAAAAACATGAAGTGAGTGCTCTAAATGAGAATTGGGCAGCAGAATAAACACTTTAAAATATTTTGGTTAATAAAAACATTATCAGATAAACTTCTTACTAGAAAAAACTGAGTTAAATTAGATTCTTGATGGGACTCAGTGATCTGGTCAAAGATCCATAAGAAACAAGAACCATTCTAGATAGTTCAGTCAAAAAGGTATTTAATACTGAGAATTAAATTTGTATGATCTTTCAGAGAGCTAAGAGAAGTTGGTGCTGCTTAACATTGCTGTAGCTAAAATATGGTGGTCAGGAAGCAACTTGTGCCCATTACCACCACTGATGCCACTATACTTGCCTCAGAGGATCCCACTGGCCACAGACGCCAACATGAATCTACCCTCCTGGCCAGCCTCCACAGCAGCAGAGGTGCTCTCTGTCTCACCTCCATTTTCCAGATCTCGCAAGACACCATCTCATTGGTGGAGTGTATAGCACACATAGCACTTTCCTGCTGGGGAACCTGACAAATGCATGGTTTGCCTTCCAGCTCCCTTAATATAGGGGTCTTCATAGAAGGGGATGAAAATGGATGCTAAGTCCACATTTAGCATACTGAGTCTATTTTGAAGACTCAGGAGAGCCTCCTTTAGTTTTTTAGGGAGGTAACAAAAGCATCAGGAAACGTTCCTCAAACTACTCTACATTCACAGGCAACTTCACAAGTGTCTAATGTTTAACTTTGTCAGAATGTGACATAGGTCCCCTTGGATTAAAAGGTTTTAGATATATAATCTGAAATTTATTTTTAAAGAAAATATCATCTTCTGTATTTAGTATGAGGAATATTACCACCTCAATTATAATGTTTTTGGTGACACTGAATCCAGTCTTACCTAACTGCTTGCTGTATTTCAAGATGATACGTGACTAATGGTGCTGCTACCCCTGCTAATTCAATGTTTATCGAGTATTTACTAGGTTTTAAGTGTCTCAGAAGCATAAGTTTTTAACTTTCCTAAATACCCAATGAAATGGCATTGCTATTCGCTCCTTTTTACCCACGAGGAAACTCAGAATTAGATTAATTACCTTGTCCAATGTCATATAACCCACCAAATCTATCCTTCTGTCTTCTCCATCTTGGCAAATACCATCATCTACCAAATTGCTCAAGTCAAAAACTCAGGAATTCCCCATATCCTTTTATCTTACCCCTACATCAAACCCATCCACAAGTGCCGTTGACTCTGTCATCAAAATATGTCTAAAATCTGCCTCCTCTAGCACCTCAGTTATTGCTCTAGTCCAAGCCATCATCATCTTGCGAATCCTTTACAAACCCCTTGACTGGTCACCTTGTCACTACTCTTGCCTCTCTACAACCCATTTTCTGTTTTGCAGTGAGAGTGAATTTTTTTTGCTTAAAACATTTGAATGGCTTCTCGCTGTACTTAGAATAAAATTCAAACTTCTTTCATGATGTTTCTCCTACTTACTTCTACAAATTCATTGCATTCTCTCAGCCTTATCCACTCACCCCAGCCACGCTGACCCTATTAGTTTGCCAGGGCTGCCATAACAAAGTATACAGATTGGATGGCTCAAAGGATAGAAATGCATTTTCTCACAGTTCTGGAGGCTATAAATTGGAGATTAAGTTGCCCAACAAGTTTGGTTTCTTCTGAATGCCTTGAGGAAAAGATCTGTTCCAGGCCTCTCTCCTCGGCTGTAGGAAGGCCACAATCTCCCTGCGTCTTCAGATCACCTTCCATCTGTACATGTCTGTGTCCAAATTTCATCGTCTTAAAAGAACACTAGTCATAGTGGTTTAGCACCTCATTTTAATCTAAATACTTCTATAAAAACCCTATCTTCAAATTTGGTCACATTCTGAAGTGCTGGGGATTAAGATGTCAACATGCATTTTTGGGGGACACAATTCAGAACATAAAAGTAATATTTCCATTTTCAGAAAATGTGTGGTTCTTGGGGTCTTTGCACTAGGTATGTTCATTATCTCGAGTGCTATTCTTGCCTTTCATGTTAAATATTCTTACCATAACAAAACAAAACAAAACAAAATAAAATAAAATAAAATAAAAAATAAAATAAAGACATCATAGTCAAGGTACCAGAGCAGATAGAAGCTAGGGTGAGAAGAATATATGGCGATGGTGAGTAAGATTCCTATGTCCTTCAATATCACTGTTTGTGACAGCTTATCTGCTGGGATTTCCCAAATCTGCTGACACAGAGGACCTGTGCACGACATACTGGGCACGACTTGCTATGTCTGAGTTATAGAACACTTCACTGTACAACATTGTGACAAACTGTCAATGTTTTTGTAAGGATGCTTAAGGCTCCTTAGTGTAACTGTAGATGCATTCACTAAGTGCCAGGCGTGAATGCAAAAGCAGCATCGGTTCAAACTTCCTGGAATCTCTGTCCCTCTTTTGCTCAAAAAAGAAAAGAGAAAGTGCTAGGAGCAAAAGTTTAGCACCTTTATCATAGTTGGTATAGCATGTCCATCGACGCCCTGGGAAATGAAAGAGCCCATCCATAAGAAATTGTTGGTTAATTTGCTGAGAGCTAATTTCTCTCTCTAAGGATCCCTTGTTGCCATAAAGGGCAAAAAAGGCTCTCTGAGCAAAACTGTCCTACTACATGGACACAGATATTGCTTCAGTGTTTGATACATTTAAATGCACAGCATCTCCAAATGGTCCTGCACCAATTCTGTGTGGAACCAAGCTTGATGTTGATTTGAAGACATACAAAGAATTATACAGAAATTACAGTATTTTACTCAGAGACGTGCCTACTAATTCATTCCTTTGAAGGCAAGTGACCTTCATTCCGACTGAAATTGACTTTTGTTATTTGCAAAAGTCAGAATGTAATATTTTTCTTTATGCTAATCAAATGCAAATCCTGAATGCCAAGTGTGACGCAGGCCACCATTGTCCCTCACCCTCCCACCCCCTACCATTACTCATGGCCAACATCATTAATAGTTGTTTTTTAAAAATTTTTTTAGTGTTTATTTTATTTTATTTTTTTAAAAATTTTTTTTAACATTTATTTACTTTTGAGAGACAGAGCGTAAGCAGGGGAAGGGCATAGAGAGAGAGACGCAGACACAGAATCCGAAGCAGGCTCCAGGCTCTGGGCCATCAGCACAGAGCCCGACGCAGGGCTCAAACTCACAGACTGTGAGATCATGACCTGAGCTGAAGTCGGCCACTTAACCGGACTGAGCCACCCAGGTGCCCCTAGTGTTTATTTTTATCTTTGAGAGAGAGGAAGAGACAGAGCGCCAGCAAGGGAGGGGCAGAGAGAGAGGGAGACACAGAATCTGAAGCAGGCTCTAGGCTCAGAGCTGTCAGCACAGAGCCAGGGGCGGGGCTCGAACCCAGGAACCGTGAGATCACGACCTGAGCCAAAGTCCGTCGCTCAGCCAAAGTCTGACGCTCAACCGACTGAGCCACCCAGGCGCCCCCATTAATTGATCTTGATCTTTCTCATTAAACCCAGGTTTCAGGCTCCATCTAAACACATCATTGTAAGCATCTGTCAGCCAGTTTTTCTTTTCCCACTATGTGGAAAATAAGGCCAGGTTACATTTACATAAAATATAAGTCAATATTTTTTCAACTACATAAATTTTATTGCAGGATTACTTAGTCCTCAGTACTTGTACAGCTAATAGTCTAATATGCTATTCTTTTTTTAAAAAGATTTTTTTTAATGTTTATTTATTTTAGAAAGAGAGACAGAGAGTGAGTGGGGGAGGGGCAGAAAGAGAGAGAGACACAGAATCCAAGGCAGGCTCCAGGCTCCGAACTGTCAGCACACAGCCCGACTCGGGGCTCAAACCCACGCACCGTGAGATCATGACCTGAGGTTAAGTCGGTCACTCAACCGACTGAACCACCCAGGCTCCCCTCTAATATGCTGTTCTAAAAAGGCCTAAAATACACGGAGCTTTCTCAAGTCACATTAGAAAGAGCCCCTTTTTAATGCAATATCCCTGAGTTCTTTTCAATACAACTTGGGAAACACTGCTGTAGTATTTTACCACTGCAGGATTTTTCCACTTGAGGCTTTTAATCTTTCTAGGTGATCCAGGTGGTCATTCCACACTTTGTAGTCATTGGTTTTTTAAATAATTATATAGATTTTAGTCCTATGCTAGAAGAATATGCTTAGTAATAAGCCAAGTATATCACACAGTATTCACATTTCAAAGAGGATTATTTTCTTGCAAACCGTTTTCATTGACTATTTTCTCCTAGCCAAAATGTTCTAAACACTTACATCTTATTTAAGGAGACTGACCACATATTCCAGTCTATGCCTGGAGTAGACCCAGTTTATAACCTGCTTTTCTATCATAATCATTAATGCTACTCCATTTTATCATCAAAAGTGCCCTCTTCGATGATAAATTAAATGATCGCCTTACATTTAATTCTCAAACAATCTGTGCTAACATTGGCATTACAAGCTCCATTTACCAATGATTCAACTGGGCCCAAGGAGACTGAAAACTGGTTTGGTTTTGCACAGGTAAGACATAGCTGAGCCAATATTCAAACTAGGTCAGTCTTACCTCAAAGCTCATGCTCCTGAATGAAGTACTGCACTGCTTATGTAAATATCTGATGTCATTTAATAACCAGGAAATTATATAAGAAGCATTGTCGACATTTTGAGGATGAAAATATTGAGAAAATCATATGCTGTAATTTATAAATTTGAGGTCTATTATATTGAGAATCTTACTTTTTGTTGTCTTTTATATGGTAGTCCCTGCCTTTAAAGGTCAGCTCCACAAAATAAGGCAGGCTGACAAGATGACTGGCGAGTGCAGCTACAGAAAGAGCTAAGAAGTAAGGCCTTATACCAGCTCTGAGCCAATCAGCGGGGACCTAGTAGATCAGGTCGTGATGCCGATCTCTCTCGTAAATATTTACCCAGTTAGAAAAGCAATATGCAGTAGAATTCAGGTGGGTCCAAATTATTAAAATCAGATCCCTCAGCGTTACAGGAAACAAGAAAAAACTCAGAGGATCAAAGACTTAGTGTACAAACAGATATAATAATGACTCAAATTACAAGGTTATTCTTATTAGAGCAATACTGAGAACAGTCTCATTTTCTGAAAATTGGAGTCTCTATTTTTTAATTGAACGTTTGATTTATGAAACTATATTAGAGTCGTCCATTCTTTAGAGTATTTAATGATCCATTTAAGCCTAAGGCATATACACTTCAAAACAAAGACATCCATTTGTACTATCGTAGGGGTTTCCAATTTCAGAAGTTTCAGAAAATTCTGCATAATGCCAACTTTTTATTTTAACAATGCTCTTTTTAAGTGTTAATCCCATTTTACTGGTTAGTCTAGATCAGGGGTCCTCAACCTTGGTGCTACTGAGACTTTGGACTGGATAATTCTTTGCCTCGGCTATTATAGGATGTTAATTAGTATCACTTGTCTCCACACATCAGATGCCAGAAGCATCTTCTCCACAGTCATGACAATAAAAATGGTTGCCAGATATTGTCAAAAGTCTGGGACAAAGGAAGCAAAATTGCCCAGGTAATCAAAAAACCCTGCTTCCGTGGGGCATTTTCAGTTGGGGTCATGCCTAAATTTGGATTAGTCTTCCTCCATCCTTGTATTCTACTCTTCATCTTTTTCTCCAGTGTGACAGGTAATGATATGGGTCCCTCCAGATCCCCCAATTCCAACCTTCTCTAACCATCTTCCAGATAAGTCAAGGATGGGAGGAGCCATGGTAGAGGCAGCATGAGGAAGCCCTCAGATATTTTAGGGTTCTACTTTCCATGTCTGTGATGACAAAGGGGTAACATTTCAAGGGCAGAGGATCTTGGGAAAGAGGCTATTAAGGGGACTTTTTGCCACATAACTTTTTTTATTCTAAGTTAGTCCAGTTCATAAGGGGAGGGTTTAGAGGTCCTGATTTTAGATTTCTATCTTTGTCAAAGACCTGAATCATATTCAAGCCTTATCTTCCTCTTCCACCCTTAATAGCCTCTCAGCTAAGAGATAATCTAATTGTTTTATAATTAGAAAAGTTGACATTTTACCTGTCACTGGACTTTACATTTTTAATAACAATAAAGCCAATGGTGAAACTGTTGGGTATCATCAGTCCCAGGACTACAGAGAGTTTCTTACTTTAGAGATGCCTACATTTGAATTTAGATTTGGGGAAAATTATATAAGAGCAGTCGGTTTTCCTATTGCTTTCCTGGACTCTTTGGGTGGGACAGTTCACACGAGTGGAAGCTCAGTGCGCAGAAGACTGTGCCATTTCTTGAAAGCTTGCATGCGCAACTATGGACTAGATTTCAAAATGTCACGATGAAAGCATCCTCTCTTAGGGATGAATCAAACATATGTATTACTTTTTAATTTTTTAATTTTATTATTTTTTTTAAAGTTTTTTTAACGTTTATTTATTTTTAAGACATAGAGACAGAGCGCGAACAGGGGAAGGGCAGAGAGAGAGGGAGACACAGAATCTGAAGCAGGCTCCAGGCTCTGAGCTGTCAGCACAGAGCCCGACGCGGGCTTGAACTCACAGACTGCGAGATCATGACGTGAGCCGAAGTCGACTGCTCAACCAACTGAGCCACCCAGGAGCCCCTGTATTACTTTTTTAAAACTTGAGCTTATTTGGGAATGTTAATAGTCTTGAGAAACCTGTGATCCATGTTTGGCAGAATTGTTTTAAATAGATATTCCCATCATTGTTGAGAAGCTAGAGAAAAATAGTTTGTGTGTTTACTTTATGGGGACTACACAGTGAAATTAAATGAGTTAGAATTTTTTTTCAGGAGTCTTCCTTCTGAAAACTGGTAAGCAAAAGAATTTAGTGGTTAATTATTATGCATTTATTTTGGAAAGTCAGACAGATTTTTAAACATTCATTTTATTTCCAGGAATTGTGCATGGGAACCACAGAATGATAACACCACCTTCTAGTCTACGCCAGTAAGTTGGTTTCTAAGAAATAGGTTGCTGAAATTGTAAGCCTCTTAATAAAGAATGTAGGTTGTGGAAATGTATATTAATTTGAGATGTATAAAGTTAAAAAGTAACATTCTCAAGGTTATATGCAAATAGGCACTAAGGGAAAGTTTCTGAAAACATCATATGACAATAATAATTAGAGAGCTGAATGTCAGAAAGTCAGAAAATGGACCAGCTACTTAAAAGGCAAATAAAGATAAAACAAGTGTGTATTTTCATGGTCATTCTAAAGACAGAGGAGCAAACTGTAAGGACGAGTGCTTTAAATAGGCACAATGTCTTTGCTACAGAGCATTTTTCACTTCTCTGTTCTTGTTTTCCCTTAATTTTCAAAATGGGAAACAGCTGCTTCGGCAGCAAAACGCATTGTAAAATGCAAGAATTGACAAAGAATGCAGTTGCTCTATGGCATTCAATTTGAATCTCGGTGTACCCATCTGAAGCCGGTTAATGCCAATGAATTGTGGCAATGACGAATTCTGAAATCCAGAAGTTTGCTTCTGCTTTCATAGTATATAGTATTTTCCCTGAAGACATCAGGCAATCCAACTGCAAACGTGCTTCATCCAGAAAGCACAGCATCTGCAGACTTTTGGGTTTCATTGTAATAACCTGAAAGTGAAATCACAGGAAATGTAATAGTGAATAATGGATCTTCAATTGAAATTGATTAGCTCGCATAAAATCACCCCTATCCATATATCTTTCTAAGGAACGATCACCTTTAGCTTGAAAAATACACATGTTTATCCTTTCAGGAGAAGACAAGGAAATATTTAAAGTATTCTGTTTACTAGACAAATGATTCCTTCAAGTCCCTAATAAGCCTGCCTTAAGCTTTCTGAAAAATATAGCTGAAAAAAATATATAGCTGATACTTTACCTTCTTCAGTAATCTTTCCTGCAACAGAAACCAAATTCCTTTTCAACTTGGAGTCGAGTAGGAAGCTAAGAGAAAAAAAAAAAAGACAAAAAAGATATAGAGCTAGCATTTCTCCATTTTAAGGCCAAACAAAGGAACATGATAAAGTCATGGTTGCCTTTCACAGGGAAATAGTTTTATAGAGGCAACTGGGAAAACAGTCCTCTATCTTAAAAGGGAAGAATCGCTGTAAAGCTCAATTACAGCAAAGTCCTTGAGTTCAAGTCTTATTTTATCTTGGGGGAAAAATAAACTAAATGCTAAGAATTTGTATTCTTTTCCTCTTACCCCAAATATTGTTCTAAAAAATACGCCACGGTTGCACAGTCCTTCAGATGCTGTAGAAGGATCTTTGTTTGACAAGGATATGTTCATGCACTCAGGGGTCTAGGTAGTAGTATCCCATGATTCTGCTACAGCTCGGTGAATCTACTGAGTCCACCCACTATAGACTCATTGGATGTGCAGCTCACTGGTGGGTCATGGGATGACCCAGAAATGCAAATACTTGATCAGTTCTTGAGGGTACATGACTTTTAGGATTCCTTATGATTTACTTAAAACAAAGGAGAGCTTAAAAGGCTATTAAAATTTGGTAAACTAAAATTGGTTTATTATGAGAAATTACCAAGGACTCTAATTCTGGATCGTAGCAAGAACTCCAGCTGCCACGTGAGCTTGGGTAAGGATGAAACTTTCCTATATCACATATGTAGACAGTGAGAAAACATGCTTTATTTTGAAGAAAAATTGGTGCTCAGGATGTTATCGGTATTGTCTTGAACTAGTCTTTTCAACTGCTGCTCTCTTTACTTAGTGTTATTTTTGGCCATTCATTTTCAGCTAACTCTATACGTGAAGTGATACATATTTACATGAGCGATATTTGGGGGTTACATTTCTTTCTACAGTTAGACTTTAAGGACTGTATACATTGTGGTTCAAACAGACTTGTTGTCTTGCTAAAAAATATGTATCCATAATTCCTCTAAGATTTATTTGGTTTGTACATATTGAATTCAGCCATACTTTGGCCTTGGTGCCTTTTTCCTTTGAGTTTCTTCTTTGCTTTTTTCTAAATAGTTAATTCCTTTAAATTACTGCTCATGCAGTGATTTGCACATAAATGCTTATGTAACCTATTTGGTTTATATTTGTTAAAACATTTCAAAGCATAGTCAGGGTAGAAGGCTCATATTCTTTCTCAACAAAGAAGTTATTATTATTATTTTTTTTGCATTTTATAAAAGTTAACATAAATGCAACCTACCTTATTGCGGAAGGGTGTGTTATATAACATATTTTCATTGCGGGCACTTTCGTTACCTAGAAATATAAACTCTGTTACTATTTCTTCAGCTGTTCACATATTTAATGATTCATTTATTCAGTACTTTTTAAAAATAATATATGCTATGAGTAGGATATGGGTGAGGAGGAAAACTACTGAAGAGAAAAAAAGGGCATGTTGAAAGGGCACCGTTGGCAAGGATGCTATTAATTTCTCCTGCCCAAATAGCTGACTACAGGGTACAGAGAGGAGTTGTTTCAGCTCAGAAACAATCCAACACCTTTGAATACAACTCTCATTAAATTATACCTTCTTCTTTTTAATTTTTCTCCATTTAACCATGATCAGCCAATCACAAAGTACGCTATTTTATGAAAACTTGTTCCTACTACTCCCCATTGGCCACGGCTCCCCCTGCCTTTACCACAGGCACTCCATTTTCCACCTCAGCCAGCCTCGTGGCTCAGTTCTATTGTTCTTCTCCGTTCCCACAGGCACTGCTCTGTTTCAGACTGCAGACTAGATTAGTCAGAGCTCCCCAGCTGGCCTCTGGCTCCTCTTGATCTTGCCAACCTTCTACATTCATTCCTCCTTACCACACTGAAGTGAATCACCCTTTCACGTGTTACTCCAATTTCATTTAGTCTATCAATAACTCCCACTTACCAGGCATCAGCTCCTATTTGCACGAATTCTTATCTCCATTTCACATATGAGGAAACAGAGGCCTAAAGAGCTTAAGTGATTTCCCAAAGGCTGTAACTGAAGTTGTGAGGAGTCAGGTCACAGTTCAAGGCACATGCTTCTTGTATTGTGTAACAATGCCTCTACATTGCTATTCTAGAATCAGCTCAACTTTCTTCGGGATGTCAAGTGGTTTTGCATATACGTATAAAGTCTATGTGGGTTTTTGCACTGGTCTGCCTAATCATGTTAGGTTTACATTAATACTGAAACTGATTTACCATGTGCTTTGTTGTAGTCTGAAATTCTTCAGTAAATACCAAAAACTTACCATTTGGGTGGTGCACAATGGTGAGTTTATCTAGAAGACAGAAAAAGCACATTCTACTGAGTTTTGCCCAATATTTATCTTAAACTTTCTTCTTTCTATTGTTTGACTACTTCCTGTCTTAGAGGTAACTATGAAATTTCAGTCTGATTAAAAAATACTAATCTCCAGCTACACAGTGTGAAGCCATGTGTCTTACTACATTTGTCTATTTTCCTTCTGATGCTTGGTATCATGATTTTAGAAATGTTAGACACTTAATAAAAGCTTGCCATTATGCTTTGATAGTTTTTTGCCTGAGCTACTCCACTCTTTTTTCAGATTAACATTATTCAGTATTTATAATACAAATATACTTTTTAGGATGACTTTTGACATATCTATATGCCCACATACCCATCACACAGGACAGAAAACATTTCATCTCTGCAGAAAATTCCCTTGTGCCTCCAACATCAATCCTCACCCCAACATTATCTCTAGTGACCCCGATCTGATTTCTATTGCTATACATTAGTTTTATCTAGAATTGCAGACAAACGGAATCTTATACAATGTATTCCTTTGTGTTTCATTATCTTTCATTTAGCATAACATCTGTGAGATTCATTCATGAAGTTGTGTGTAAAAGTAGGTATTTCTTTCTATTGTTGACTAATATTCCACTGTATGGATATGCTACAGTATAATGATCTCTTCTGTGGGACATTTGGATTGTTTCTGATTCGGCTATTAGAAATGAAATTGCAACGAATTTTGTGGACAAGTCTGGATACACATAACGTTTTCAATCTCTTTTTTTTTTTTGGAAAAATACCTAAGAGTGGCTTGTCTAGGGTGTAAGGTGGGCACACATTTAACTGTTCCAAAGTCATCACACCACTTTCTACTTCCGTTAGCAATGTATGTGGTGCATATCCACTTGTTCCATATCCTTATCACTTCATCGAGACACTATCTAAAAATTCTAGCCATTATACTTGTTGTGTATTGATATCTCATTTAGTTTAATTTGCGTTTTCCTGATGATTAATGGTGTTGAGCATATTTTCAGATGTTTCCTGGCCGTTTGTTTTTGTAAATGAAGGTCTAGATGTTAGACATGCTCATTGGTGCTGGGTTGTCATTGCTTCTAGGCCTTTTCAGCAGACAGGGCTAAAGAAATAGACATGTTCATACATACAACTGTATTTCTATATCTATTTGTAATATATATATATTCATAACCAGGCGTTGTTGCTTTTACCTCCAATTTCAATTTAGAAGCATAAAATTCATTCCAACTTTCTTTCTTTCCTTAGCAGCCACCCCTTTCTCTGACAACAGGAAATGTGATTCTTACTATCCATAGTACGTTTATTTACTCAGTCTTAGAATATACAAATGGTAGTTTTGAAATTCCAAGACTATACTCCTATAGAGAAATAAGCCTACTTACTAGAGTACAGAATACATTTTTTTCTTTTATTTTTATCCTTGGGATATCCTGTTTTCTATATTTATGTTAGTTTTTCTTCTGTCTTCCTTCAGCGTGGATGTTTTTT
Organism: Paguma larvata; assembly: GCA_030068075.1. NCBI lineage: Eukaryota > Metazoa > Chordata > Mammalia > Carnivora > Viverridae > Paguma > Paguma larvata. Next base: position 114,016,442 of record CM057823.1, read on the forward strand.
ATTTGGAATACCTCTGGGTTCATTTTCTTCTGCTCTTATTCCATTTTTCCCCCTTTCCTGACTCATCTTTATTGAATATATAAAATATTAACAAGATTCTGAAAGTATGTTCTGAAAGAGGTACGTTCAGAGAAGTGTAATTTTTTTAGTTAGTTTTGTAAGTTTTGTTTTTTAATTAACTTTTTCTTTTTGCCTAAGTTGTTAAATGTATTGGTAAAAAGTTAATTATATTTCATTAGTATCTTTTTAATATCTCTAGGATCTGTTGTGATAGCCCCACTTCACTTTCCCAATATGGTAACTCTTGCTTTCCCTTTTTTCCAGTTTGTTTTTGTCACAATTTTATCAATTTTAGTTATGTTTTCAAATGAATAAGTTTCGGTTTTGTTAATTTTTTCTATTGTTCAACTCCTTCATATTTTATTGATTTTTGATCTGAACTTTATAGCTTTTCCTTTCCCTCCTTTTGGATTTAGATTGCTTTGCACTTTCCAGTTTCTTGAAGTGGAAACCCACACCACTAATCTTAAGCTTTTCTTCTTTTCTACTATAATATTTATAGTCATAAATTTACCTCTAAGTACTATTTTAGCTGCATTCCACATGTTTTGATATGTTGTATTTTCATAGTCATTCAGGTTGAAATGTTTTCTTGTGATTTCTTATTTGACCCATGGGTTATTTTGAAATGCACTTAATTCCTAACTATTTTGAGAGATATTTCTAATTTCTTAATTAAATTCTAATTGCTTTTTGTCATAGTAACAGAATATAAGATTTCAAAAGACTGAAATTGTTCAGAGAACAAACTCTGAAGATTTCAAATCTTTTGAAACTTATTGAAACTTTTTAAATAGCCAGTATATGTGCTATTTTGGTATACCTTCCATGTATACCTTAAATAAACATGTACTCTTAATTTTTTTCCATGTCATGTCCTGTAAATGTCAACAGATTCCCTATTAATTCACACTTTAAAAACTGATTTTTTGTTAATTTAACTATGTTTTAAAGAGTTACTTTGAAGTCTTTGTCTGTTAAGATCAATGACAGGACCATTTCAGTTTTTATTGAGAGCTTTCTTTTTCTTTTCTATGAATCACATTTTCTTAATCGTTGTATGTCTTCTTTTTTTTTTTAATGTTGTTAGAAAACATTGAATACTGGACATTATAGACAATCCGCTGCATATTCTGGATTTTGTAATATTCCTTTAATAAGTAATAAGTGTAAGTTCTTAGTTTATTGGGCAGTTTGATTGCATGAACTTGTATAGGCCTGGTTTTATGCCTTTTTTGTGTTGTACTATAGACAGACCAAGGTGTCTTCTAAAGCCTGCACTGGGCCTGAGCCTACAAACTCTCTTCCATGTGTATCTTGTAGAGGCTTGGTTTTAGGTTTGTTGGTGCAGGTCTAGAGGAGATCTCACTCTAAGTCATGGTCTTTAACCATTATATCTCTTAGATATCATAGCAGGATACCAGGTGTGTTTAACAAAACGTTAGGGAGATTTTTCCACTCTGGCAGGGCAAAATCTCAAACATCCCCAGTCTGGCTTTTCCCTGGTTCTGCTCAAACTCCAGTGACTCTGTTCTGCTTTCAGTGTCCAGAAGCTGTTACCTTGTATGCGTGAGTGGTCTTGCTCATCTCTTGGCCACAGATCTGTGGAGTCCCTCACTCCCTCTGAAGCTCCTCTTCAATGACCCACGACAGACATTCCAGAAACTCTGATTGTCCTGAACTCTGATCTATGCATCCTCATTTCAACAGGAGTGTCTTGCTATGCATGACTGTACTCAAGAAATCAGTCTCCTGGGCAATCATGAGACCCACCTCGTAAATTTTGTCACTAGAATTATGGTCTTAGGTTGTTAATTGCCTACTCCCTGAAATCAACTGCCTCATACTTTTGCCTGGTATTAGAGTTGTGTACAGTGGGAGGGTTTGCCTGGTACTACTTTATCCCATTTTGGTTAGAAGGGGAACTAGCTGATTCCTAATTAAGGCACCAGTGTTTAAAATCATTGACTTTGGATTAAAAAAGAATTAGGTTGTAGTTTCTAATCTGTGTGTTTTGAGGGTTCTTTCTTTCTTTCTTTCTTTCTTTTTTTCTTTCTTTCTTTCTTTCTTCTTTTATTTGTGTCTCCTATAGAGAGGACACAAGTTAGTGAAGGGAAGAGAGACAGAGAATCCCAGGAGGGAGAATGAGAGAGAGAGAGAGAGAGAGCGAGAGAGAGAGCGAGAGAGAGAGGGAGAGGGAGAGGGAGAGAGAGAAGCAGGGCTCGTGTTCACCTGATGTGCGACTTGAACTCATGAACTGTGAGATCATGACTTGAGTTGAAGTCAGATGTTTAATGACTGAGCCACCCAGGTGCCCTGGGCTGCTTAGTTTTTTACAGTCTCAGTTTCCCTATTTATAAATTGGTGATAATGTCTACCTCAAAGGGTCATTGTAAGAAATTGAAAAGATAATACTAAATGTATAGTAGATAATAAAATATTAGCTGCTACTACTACTACTACTACTACTACTTAATAGTCCTAGTATTAGTATATATGTACTTTTACTGTATGAGTTTTTATATTGCTAAAATTGTAATCTTTTTCCACATTAGAGTAGAGATCTGTAGAAGTCAGTTATCTATAAATTACCCCTGTGTTTATGAGCTTAATCATTTTAGAAAGTATATTTTTGTTTCCAGAAAACATTTCTAAGACAGCTTAAAGAATTTCTATGGAAGAGCAGATAACAATTTGATAATGTGAAAATAATTTTTTTCAGGGTAAACTTCAACACCAAGCACTAGCTAAAATCTATGCAATCTTATTGAAAATGTGAGAGATGGAAATTACAAGCTTTGCTAGTGGTCGTTAGCTTTTAATTATCTGTGCAGGGGTAAGGACTTGGGGAAAAGAGTGGTCCAATAGCGACAACGTAATTTATTTTCAATTTTGGAATGTGCTATTTATCTTTGGAGAAGATTTACCATCTTAATAATGTTCGGTTTGTGTTAGCATTAAAACGAGTGTTTTTTCCCTCCCGTGAGAGCGACTGTAAATTATTAGCAAGGGGAATCTGCATTGCCAAGCAGCATGCTAGCTGCAGGGGAAGGCAACCTGAGATTTACAATTTAAAATGATCCACATGTGGACAATTGTGTGAACCGAGTATATTGAGAATATTCAACCTTATTAAAAAAGTATGACTCCTTAATAATTCAATACTCCGCAGAATGGCTCACATATATAAAAAAAACTGGAACGGAATTCTTTGCAATTTTCATAGAAATCAAAGGAAAGAATCTAGCACTTATCAAAGGTTCATTCTGGGTCAAAGAAGGTGAAAAATGTTTTACATGTTAACTTACACAACCGCTTCCAGATATATCTATACTCACTCCTGTTTTGCAGATAAGGAACCTGAGTACCAGGGATTAAGACGCTCGAAGGAAAGAAAGAAAGAAAGAAAGAAAGAAGAAAGAAAGAAAGAAAGAAAGAAGGAAAGAAGGAAGGAAAGAGGGAAGGAAGGAAGGAAGGAAGAAGGAAGGAAGGAAGGAAGGAAGGAAGGAAGGAAAGAAAGAAGAAAGGAAGAAAGACCCCCCAAACACACAGATTAGACGCTCTTCCCTAGGGATGGAGTGCAGATTTGACTTCAGGCCTGGTTGACTCCACAGCCTTTACTTTTTCCACTTCATCCCGCCATTGTTTTTGAGCAACAGATAAATCTTACTTACCAGAGACATTTTCTTCTTCTGGCCTTTCCCAATGATACAATCTCGTAGTTGGCGTAGTTTTTCCTTAATGAGGGAATGACCAGAAAATAGAAGTGAGGATTTACAAGTTTGTCACAGATCAAGATGAAAACATCAACTACGGTCACCAGGACCACCAGGACTATGTAGCACCAGTTTGGTACCTACAGCATCCCAATCAGACATCCCAGATACTTTAAATGTGTTATCTTAATTTTCGCAACTTCACGAAGCATATATGCCGTCATCTCAGTTTACATAAATAGAAGCTGAGATTCAGAGGGGTTAAGTAACTTTTCCAAATCACAGAGTTGTAAGTGGTAGAGTCAGCTTTGGGACCCAAAGCCCAATTCTTTTGGGAGCCTCTTTCCCGATCTACACCAGAGGGGGCTACATTGGCTATATGGTGTCTAAAGGCAAAAGTGTGACACAATGGTGTTTTGCTACTCCCTGAGCCCATCTCCAGCCTCTATAGGGCACAATCTTTCTTACATATTTCTTTTAAGAACTAGGGCCTTGGAGGCAAATGATACATAACTGGATTCCCCTTCTTAGCTCATCTGTGATCTTTCTTTGCTTTCCAAAACATTCTAGGTTGAACATTTATTATCATTTTATCCAAAATGTAATACAAGCTAACATGAAAAAAAAAAATCTCCTTTTAGAAGAGAATCTAAGAATAGCCTTTTTTCCTAAGGGTTTCCCTTGAAACCTAGAAACCATGCTTCCTAAAAAGCGAGTTGTTTTCATTGCCTTAAAGATCTTCTTCTATGAGTGGAGTAAATATTCATCTTCAGGCATTCACTGGTTACAAGCAGGAGGGAGGAGAGTAAAAGGCAGTTTTTAACTTCTCAACCATCTTATCTTCAACTCTGGGGATTCTACATGGGTCTTCATTAGCCTAGAAACTCTTCTCTTATTAACTCTATGGTTGTGCCACTTTTCCTTTTATTTTCTTAGGATAATACCTTTATCAATAATAATAATATAACATCACAATTACCCCTGACAGATTTATCCTCAGGATACAAATGAATATTTTTGCCAACTACAGGAGTAATATTTAAAAGTGTGTGAGGGGGCACCTGGGTGGCTCAGCTGGTTGAGCATCTGACTTCAGTTCAGTTCATGACCTTGAGGTTTGTGATTTCAAGCCCCACGTTGGGCTCCCTGCTGAAGGTGCAGAGCCTACTTTGGATCCCTCCCTTGCTTGTGCTCTCCCCAAAATAAATATTATTTTTTAAAGAAAAGTGTGTGGAAATGAGTGTGTACATATATTGAGAAAATGAGGAAAACATCCATTTTCTGTTATTCTGACTGTTGTCCAGCCCCTTATGTTAAGGACTAAGAAATCACAGGGAAAAAACTTCTTGACATTGGTCTTGGCAATAGTTTTTTGGATACGACACCCCAAAGCCCAAGCAACAGAAGCAAAAATAGACAAGTAGGATTACATCAATCTGAAAAGTGTCTACACAGCAAAAGAAACAATAAAAAAAAAATGAAAAGGCTATCTTCAGAATGGGAGAAAATATTTGTAAATCACATATCTGATAAGGGGTTAATATCCAAAATACATTAAGAATTCAAATAACTCAATAGTGCAGTGGCTGGGTGGCTCAGTCGGTTAAGCGTTTGACTTCGGCTCAGGTCATGATCTCACAGTTCGTGGGTTCGAGCCCTATGTTGGGGGTCTGTGCTGACAACTTGGAGCCAGGAGCCTGCTTTGGATTCTGTGTCTCCCTCTCTCTCTGCCCCTCCCCTGCTCATGCTGTGTCTCTCAAGAAAAATAAATGTTTAAAAATTTTTTAAAAAGAATAAAAATAATAAAATAAAATAAACAAAAAAACCACCAAATAACTAATAGCAAATAGCAAACATCAAATAATCTGGTTTAAAAATGGTCAGAGAAAAAAAATGGGCAGAGGGACTAAATAAGGCATTTTTCCAAAAATGACATACAAATGACCAACAGGTATATGAGAAGGTGTTCAATATCACTAATCAATAGGAAAGTGCAAATGAAAACCACATTGACGTATCATCACCTGACACCTGTTAGAATGGTTATCATCAAAAAGACAAGAGATAACAAGTGTTGGCAGGATGTGGAGAAAAGGGAACCCTCCTTCATTGTTGGTGGGAATATTGAATTGGTGCAGCCACTATGGAAAACAGTATGTAGGTTTCTTAAAAAATTAAAAATAGAGCTACGTATGATCCAGTAATCCCACTCCTAGGGGTGTATCTGAAGAAAATGAAAAATTGAAGACATAGTTGCACCCTCATGTTCACTGCAGGATTATTCACAATAGCCAAGATGTGGAAACAACCTAAGCGTGTGTCAATGGATGAATGGATAAAGGAGATGTGATTATATACATAAGCCATGAGAAAGAAAGAAATTCTGCAATTTGCGACATGAATAGACCCTGAGGGCATTATGGTGGGTAAAAAAAGTGAGTCAGAGAGAGAAAGACAAACATAGTGTGATTGTTTAAACACGGAATGTAAAAAGCTGCACTCAGTGAGCAGAGTGGTGTTTACCAGTGACCAGGATGTGGAGGGAAAGAGAAGTTGATTAAAGGGTAGACACTTCCGGTTACAAAATAAATAAGTTCCTGGTAATCCAATGTAGAGCACAGTGATTATACTAAGTAATACTGCATTATGTACTTGAAAGTTGCTTAGAGAGTAGATATTCAATGTTCTCACCCCCCCAAAAATGATAATTTTTTGATATGATGGAGGTGTTAGTTGATACTCTGGTGGTAATCATTTTGCAATATGTAAGTATGTGAAATCAACATGGCTGTACACCTTAAATTTACCCAATGTTATAGCCAATGATATCTCTTTAAAGCTGGAAACACACACACACAAAAGGACTGATTTATTAAATAGTATTCAGTCAAAGTCACTGAACTTTTGGCTTTTATAGAAAGCAGCCTTAGTGCTTGTTCTTGGATTTACAGGTTAAATTTTGTTTTGTTTTGTGTAAACAGTAACCATATTAATGGTCCCATTTTCCCTGTATATTGGATAAGTCAGATCAGTCTCAGAGTAGTTAACAGACCACCTTAACTTCTTTCTAAAAGAATATTAAATATAAAGACACACACAAAAACAACCAAGCCTTTAATAAAACAATTTATGAAACAATTTTCAAGAAGGTATTTCAGTTGGATTCCTCTAAATTGTAAACTTTATTATGATCTGAGGAGGGTGAAGTACATCGGATTTATTTTCAGCAAAACTTGCTAACAAGGCTAGGGAAGCGATTGTGTAGTTTGGCACGTACGCACATTTAATCCGTTTTAGGATAAGAGAGATGTTTGATGGTGATGGCATGGGCCCAGACTGAGAAGCAGCATTGTCATTCTGATCAGGAACTATGATCAGTCGCAGAACTGTACAATCAGCGTTTTTTCTCATTTGTTTGGCAAAACAGGCGCAGGTCCAGCCACCACCCACAACCAGAGCTGCCCTTCAAGATGGGTGGCTTCTGAGAAGAAGTGATCTCCGAGGTACTGGGAAAGTCCCTTGCCTAAACTACTTTCTGCCTAGATGCCACCTTTGTTTGGAGTTTCATTATTGGGATTCATTTTTCTGTTGTTGAAAAATGTTTTCCTACACATTGTTTTTCAACAAAAATGATCCCTTGGGAAAAGTAGCATATTAAGCTATTAACGATTATTTGCACTTTGGCCTAAACGAGCTAATTAAATGTGTTTAATCAAACAGTTCCTGAGAACTGGTTTCTATGGCACTGGGGTTTTCTGTGATGAGAAGAAAAAACTGTTGGACTATTATCGGAGTAGGAAAGCCTGGGGGATAAAACAGAATACGGTCCTGACACCCCTCACAGAGGAATGGCATGGAGTGTGTACGGTATATTTTGTTTTCAGTCTCCTCTCAGAACCACCTACTCTAATACCCTCTCTGGATATACATTAAATTTATAGAAGACAAGCTTATCAGAAGTTAATATGCTTGGCAGTATTTCTCTGTAAATCCTGACTGATATATATAGGCTTTTTTGCCTCCAAAGGTTAAGGGGAAAAGAAGAGAAAACTTATCCTATTTTGTTGAGGACTATTGCCCGTTAAGATTTATATCATTTTTTTTTCCCTTTACGTCTGGTCCATATAACACACTCTTCAGAATGTTGAGCACATGTTAATGTAAAGATGCTTCCTCTTAATTTCAGCAATGAGATTCATAAAACATTCACGATACTAAGAACAGCCTAATAAGGTGAGTAAGTATTAGCTCTGATATGGTGGGTCCCAGCATCGAGTTCGCCCATGGCTTGTAAATATGAAATCGAGAAGTGTGCAAACATTTAATTGGTAGTTTGAAAACACCTTTTTTTTTTTCCTTTTTTGTGATTGGTTAAAATCAAACGAACAGTTAGCTATGTTTCTTGTAAAGATTATGCATTTATAGACAGGCTCGGCAAGTGAGGTGAATGTTCCAGAAGGGACTGGGGTCATTATTACCTGCTGAATCATTTCCAGTTCAGTCTTTCCCAACTGCCAGTGTTTAAATTTCTCTAGGGCTTCGTCTACAGATAGTTTTCCATTCTTGACTTTCTCTTGCAGAAGGATGAGTTCTTCCTGCCCAGCAGCAAGGCAATCCACAGTGGAAAACGCCTGGCTCTCCACCCGAGCTCTGTCTACAATATGAGGGGAAGATATTTTAACAAGAAGACAATATACGTTAATTGGGGAAAAAAAGCACTCTAAAAACAAATTAGGTGAGTCCCCTATTCCTGCCAGTCTACAAGCAGTTACAGAATATAAATCAGTACAAAATTTTAATGAGTTTCTTTCTAAGGATTGTCGTGTCTGTTACCTAGGGCTTTGGTAAAAAGAATGTGTGTCATCATTGGGAAAAAGAAAAAGGGGCAAGTAGAGAAAGAACAGTTTTGCATGGTACCAGTTGTGGGGAGTACCAATTTCATTTTCTTTTTGTGAGGATTTTTTTTTAAGGTTATTTATTTATTTTGAGAGAGAGAGAGAGCGGGGGAGGGGAAGAGAGAGAAAGAGAGGGAGAGAAAGAGAATTCCAATCAAATTCTGTGCTGTCAGTGCAGAGTCTGGTGCGGGGCTTGAACTCACAAATAGTGAGATCATGACCTGAGCCAAAATCAAGAGTCAGATGCTTAACTGACTGGACCCCCCAGACATTCTAGTGAGGATTATTTTTAATCGTGTGCACATAATGCTTAGCCTAGTGCCTGTCAAATAGTAAGCTAAATAAATCTTAGCATTATTATCAATAATAAATATTTGTGGAATAAATGTGGAATGAACATAATCTCTAGCTTTTTGAAAAGAGATCTCAATCAACATCCAAGTGTTAGAAAGTTTTAGGAGCATTTGCAACTTTACTCCTGAAAGATTTAAAATAAGCAATTGCCACTCATTTTGTAATGAACTGCTTTCTTTCCAAAAGAGTGTATTTTGTTCAGCACAGTAAAAACACTGTATGGTCCAATTTCCCTTGTGTGGCTGCTACTGCCACACCATACACCAGCCTGAGCCACAGACTGTGGGTGAAGTCAGTGCTTTATTTGTGGCTTCTAAAGACATAAAAGAGGCTGCATGCCTTCAAGGATCCTATGTCCTCTCCAGACTGTCCCAAGAGGGATAAAGGTTCCTCTTTATGGCCGCTGGATGGCATCACACTTGTGTTATCTGCATGGGTGCAGAACTTATTTGAGCTCATACCTTCTTCTTATTTATACATTTCTAATAAGTCCAACCTATTTCTTGTATTATCTCAGGAAGGACTGGGTAACTTCTCAGCAGTCTATGTCTCATGCACTATCAAATCTGAATATGTCCACAAAATCTAGGAGGGAATAGGTAATCCTGTCCAGCCGTGTACTAGTGAGCTGTCCCTGAGGACTCACTCATTCCTTGGAACCCATCTTCAAGAAAGAAATAGATCAGCTAGACTGTCACTAGACCAGACAAACGAGGATTTAGCAGTGGGGAGGGCTTCAAATTCCATAGTAGTAAGGATTTGTTGATAGTGTTTGGATTGGTTAGTCTAGAACACAGAGTTTCAGGTGTTTAATAGCAGGTTTTAAGTATTTCAAGGGGACTTGAGCCTTGGGGCTGTCCTGGAACGACCTTTAATAGCATCCTCAGTTTTGAGAAGGATTCTAGCAGGGAATCTTGAAACAGGGACCCAGAGAGGGTTCCTTTCTGAAAAGATTTGCCTACACACAAAACTGCTCCATGGCCGATCATTCTGGTTCTACAGGGGCTTTCTTGGCTTGTCTTTTCTTTCAGAAGTCCTATTCCCGCAGAACTAACAAGATGTCAACAGATTCTACACTCTAAATCTTTTCCTTCAGGGATGACGGAGCATGAAATCCCAGGAGAATTGGAGAAGCACAAGTCAGCCAGAGGGCTCACTGGTTCAGCAGCCAAAAGCACAGATAACAATTGAGATCTTGCTTCTTATACCATTTGCTTTTGATAGGCCTCCACAATCCACTCCAATTCGTAAGGTACAGTTTGCAAAAGAATTCTAGGTACTATTCCTGCCAGAGCATGGTGGTTTAGTGCCATCATTTAATAGCTAAGATATTTAACTAGCACCTCACTTCTATCATCCCTTTGACTAAATGTGAATGCATTTTTATCTCAAGTAACCCATGCAGCTGGATTTTCTCTTTTGTTAAAGTTATCTCAAAGAAAGTCTTCCTGGAAAACTGTACTAGCTTGTTTTGCTTTACGTACAGGTAATAGCTAAATTCAAAAACTATGGAATCATCTTAACAATTTTCATTTCAATTACCCCTTCACCTTTCAAATTCTTGCTACTACAATATAAATAAGATGATTTTTTTGAGGGGGCGGAGTTCAGTCTTGTGTGGTTGTGCAGAGAGAACAAAAGAATAAAAGTTAAGAGTGGCAGTTCTAGACAGATCAAGTTCTGGAAGTGAGCTATTTATAAGTACACTAAGTTAACATACTTCTGCTTTTACTTACCCCCCTCCCCGATTAGCCATGACAAGTTGCAAAATAAAATGATTTAGACACTTTATTATCTTTCCTTCCAAGGGCAGACTAGTCAAACCAAAACGTGCAACCTATGATTTTCATAGGGTGTGAAAATTGCCTTAATGCACTTAGATCACTGTTTTATGGGGGATGGAAGGTTTTTTTTCTCCACAATTTTATATTTATTATTAGTTTATTTTCAAAAAGTTAGTATGAGGTTAATATAACTTTTGTTGAAAAGTGTTTGTCAGATTGCTAACTGTACATATTGTAGACTCTTGGTCTCTTAGTGTAAAAACTTCAAGATAAACTATAGTTTCTAGAGTTTTAGTTCCTCTTGGATCAGTTTCTATTTATAGGATTTTCTATTTAATCGAATATCGCTTATATAGACATCAACTAACACTGTTCTGCTGAGTGTATGGATCTTCGGATTAGGTAAGAGAGGGAACTGAGCTTTGCATTAAAATTATTTCTATTACTGAGTGACTGGATAGAAGGACATTTTTTACTGAAAATTGAAAAGGACACAACTTGATTGGCCAACAACAAAGAATTTAAAGTATGAAATATTTACTTAACAAATACTAAGTAATCATTAAAATAATAACAATAATTAAAAAGACCATGTGGCAACATAGAAAGTGCTTATTATGTAATAATAAGCAGGATATTAACTTGTATACACAGTAAAATTTTAATGATATAAATTTTGTTCATAAGATAAAGCGCTGAAAGAAATTATCTTAAGATGATACAAGTTGGGGGTGTCCAGATGGCTCAGTTGGTTGAGCGTCCGACTTCAGCTCAGGTCATGATCTTGCTCATGGGTTTGGACCTTGTGTCAGGCTCTGTGCTGACAGCTCAGAGCCTGGAGCCTGCTTCAGATTCTGTGTCTCCCTCTCTCTCTGTCCTTCCCCTGCTCATGCTCTCTCTCTCTCTCTCTCTCTCAAAATAAATAAATGACAAAAAAAAAATTAAAAAAGAAGATGATACAAGTTGTTCTAATTGTGATGGTATCAGAGATGACTTTTTTCTAATGTCCAACTTTCTGTGATAAAGCTATATGGTTTTTACAGTAAGAAACGTTCTCCCATGCTGCTAATAGGATTTCCCATAGAAATTATATACCATTCCAAGCCATGACAGGTACACTATACCAATGCCATGCCATACTGTACCATCTTACCATATTATTTTGTGAGTAACTGGAAAGAGTCTGTCTGTAATGGAACTTAAAGACCCAGTAAACAAGATGTAAATCTGAAGTTATTTTTTGTTCTATAGCTAGGGAGCTGGCAGGTAAATTAACTGTGGGCCACATGGGTAAATTAGGAGAGACCCGGAGTGCTGAATCATTTGTAAGTTCCAAACAAAGTATCCACATCTCTTGAAATTAGGGCTGCATATTGACAGAGCTCCCCCCTTGATGAAACTTGAGTCAGGCTCGTCTGAGTCCTCTTTCCAAGGAGACTTCGCCTTTTGTACTTCTCTATCTTTGTATTGCTCAATTTTCATAAGAATCCGCTAAATTTGTTTAGTCAGAATCCCCCACTCTTGATATCTGATTACCTTCAATATATGATTGGGTTCCTTTACCTTCCATTGCCCCCTAGGTGCTATCTGATCACCTTGCCCTGCCTTCAGCCAGAACCCTGGTAGGCCAGCTTAGCCAGAATCCCTCTCACCCCTCGTGTTATCTCTTAATAATTTTCCACATACTAAAAATACTAGTTTCTGACTTTTGTTATGAAGACTACATATATATGTATGTACACACACATATATACACACCACACACATATATACACACACTGCATATATATACATACCTATACATTACATACCTACACACACACACATATATATATGCACTACATATATATATACATTACATATATATATGCACTACATATATATATACACACATTACATATATATATATACACACACATATATAATATTAAGTGATTCGGAAAACACGTATTTTATTTTAAAATAAATTTCAGAGATATTATTTATCTTATATATTTTTGATTACTAAGTCACAAATGAAAGGGCATGATTTTAGTTTTGTATTTTCTTCTAGTTCCTAGGCCATTTTATATTATTTGAGCATCAAACCCAGATTATGATATTACATATTTTTTACATATTACGTATTTTTAACCCCAATATTTTACATTCCACAGTTTATAAGTATATTTGAGAATTATTTAAATGTTTGTTTATGTTTGAGAGAGAGAGAGAGAGCACATGTGTGAGGGACAGTGGGGGAGGGGCCGAAAGGGAAACAGAAGATCTCACAGGCTCTGCGCTAATAGCAGACAGCCCGATGGGGGCCTCAAACTATGAACAGGGAGATCATGACCTGAGCTGAAGTCAGATGCTCATCTGACTGAGCCACCCAGGGACCCCTACAATAATTATTTAAAGGTACTTCCATGTTTTACTGAATTCATTATTCACCACAAATTCTTTAACACCATTAAGTTCTCTTTGAGCTTTTTATTTTGCGTAGTCTCTCATTTACTCATAATATATTTTGGGTAATACTTTCATGACACAGAAATTCTAATTTTTCTAAAACCTTGGTTATCCGAAAGCTGTATTTGTTTTCTTCTTACGGGAGTGAAATACCACACTGAATATAAACTCCTTAAGCTGCAATCTTTTCCTAATAAACTTTATAGTCCGTTAGCTCAAATTTTTGTTACACAGATTCTCTAATTTTTAAAACTGATTTTGATTTTTTTAAATAGGAAATTAAGTTAAAATATCTTCTTAGTGCTTTTGGATTGTTTCTTCATCTTTATAATTAAAAAGGTTTGCTAGAGTGACTTTAAATTTCCTTATTGTTTTCTGGGCCACAGCTAGCCCATACTGTCCCCACATCCCTGTTCTCTAAAGCTTTGTTTAGCTATGTCATTGATTGCACTTTGTATTCTATTTAAAAAAACAAAAACAACCAAACGAACCTATTATACCTGAGTTGGATCTCTCTTCTCCATATCTTCTGATAGTTTCCAGTCTTTCTATGTGTTGAGAACAAACCATTCTCCAATTAATATTCTCAACTTCAATAACTTGAGTTTTATCCACCATCAGGTCTTTTTGTTGTGACCAAAGTGGATTTTAACTTGCTATCGAAATTTTTGCTTCTAAGTTTATTTTATTTTAACCATACTTCCCCTTGTCACTAGATCCCTTTTCTTCCTGTCATATATTTCATATCATCCTGCCCTCTCACCTAAAATGTCTTTCATAAATTTTGCTTTCATCTTAGCCTGACCTTCATCACAGACTTTCTGCCACTGTTTCTTCTCTATGTTTTCAATTTGCTTATGAGTTCACAATTTGCTGAAATTTTCTTTATTGACAGGTGTCAGGTACTGAACCTGGAGGTTGAATAGTTCAGCTTAAATTTAATTCATGGAAAGTCAAAATAATCCATACTTCTTTATTGTTACTCCCTTAAAGCTATTTTACACACAGTTAAAATATACGTAAGAAGCTTCAGATTAAAAAAATTACAAATTGTGAGTTTCAATATTCTGTGTGTGCGTGTGTATTTCCCATTATCTACATTTTGATAGCTTGGTGCTTTGTGAGAAGATATATGACAACCTTACTAATGAAACAAATCATTTACAGAAATATAATTATCCTGAATCTTCCATGATTAAATTATCTTGCCTTTTCCTTGGAGTGGTTTTTAAAGTTCTCATATTATTTATTCTCTTCCTCAGTCCTTCTTGAAAGAGAAACCATCAATAGAGTCATGTTCACCAGGAGATTTAGTGTTTATATCTCCTTTGCTTCTATTTCTTATGTTCAGTCAGATTCTGTTCTCTGCTCTAGGTTGCAGAGGGCGTTGATAGTTGCAATTCATAACTCAGGATCCGCGTTTAGCAGGTTCATTAGGGCAGCTTTGTCACATACAGGTGAAACATGATTCCGTGGCGCTATGTACTGATTGATCTGTAAGCAGCTAACTCCCTGCGTTAATTACTATCAGAATTCTTGACAATGCCATCCTTCCATCCCAGAGTGTTATTCAGCGGTCTCAGGATGCAAAGTGTAACATTAATGCCTCCTTCTCACTTTTTACTGCAGGCTATTGACACATCACCAAAGCTACCAGAACTCAGCTATTACACAAGTTTTTCCAGGTAGGACTTTCACAACAACATTTTTGTGAAAATGGAAATGTGAGTTATAATGAAAAAGGGAACTGAGGCCATTATTCTTTTAAGGAGTACAAATGATCACATTTTGATAATTCCCTGTCTTTCCTTTGTAATAAATCCAATGCTAGCAAAAACAGCCTGATGAAAATTCCACAGAGACCAGCATTCTTGTTACCCCCATGTTAAGGACATTATCACCATTTCTACAGGTCTCCTACTTACAGAAAATTTGGTTATTTCACATTTATCAGACTGTTGCGGCACTGGGCACTTGGAGAACACAAACAAGGTATGTTCCCTGACTATGTCTTTCCCATGAGCATTCATGTCCCCTGAAAAGGCCAGCCAATAATGACTTTTCAGTCTGTACTGAAGAATCTGTGGACAGACAGAGACTATATGAGGGGCCAGGCAGATAGTTAGTGAGCAGAGAAGATTTAGTGCCTGTGTATGAAACACATGTGAATAGTTTTCATTACCAAAAATAAATATGCTTTCCTTCATGTTTTTATCAACATGACTCTCTTGATATATCTTTTATTTTTTCGCTTTTTATAGAATTATGAGTCTTCAGGAATGTGTCTCAAACATAAGAACACACGAAAAGCATGATAACAAATGAGAACAGAAAAAGTCATCTTGTAGCAAATGATAGAGTAATATACTAGGGAGTGGTTGGAGATTTGAATTTTTACATAAAACATGGATTTAAGCATGGTTTAAACATGGCAAAAATTAAAATTTGTGCAGATTATTTCTGGAATATAACACAGTCAGCGGCCAAATCTGACCACGATGCGGCCTTCAGAAAAGTTTCTTTTGCTTATATTTTGTCTTTGGTATGTTGGTTTTGAAATTATTGCTCCTTATTCTTATGTGTTCCATTTTTAGCCATGTCTAAGGTAAGACTTAGGCAACCAAATTTTAGAAGCTCCACAAATAATTAGGCTTATCAAGGGTTGGGAGTCACTGATATGGGTAGGTGGTTAGCGTGGACATGTTCCCCCTACTTCTCATCTGACTCCATCCTTCAAAGCAAAGGTTTGCCTTCCAAGAGTGACACTCTTGATGAGATTCATTATTTAACTGTGTGACTGAGGAGATCTAGGCACGTGAGCCATCCATAATCACAGGGAGGCAGTTCAGAATGCTAGGAGTGCTAAGCCTCGTTAGCTGCGACATACGTATCTGAGGTAAGACTACATTAATAATATGCAGATGATTCCGGGGAGGACAGAAAAGGCCCCTTGGCATAGTCCAAGAAAAAGATACAACAGAGGGAAAAGGAAAGGTGTCACAGGTATGGGAGGTGTGAACGTCCTAGACTATGATATGATTTTGTAAGGCCGAGAAAATTAACCAGATATTTCCATGTCTTTGAAGAAGCAGCCCTTCCATTCCTCCAGCCCTCTTTGACTTGATCGTATTCACCTAGTGGTCTTCTAACTACTGATACTGTTTCATAGAAACTTGATTCTTTGGTAGGGGCCTAGTGAATCCAAGCATTCCAGTACTGGGAAAGAATCTCTCCTAGTATAGATTTAATAAATTGAAATTAGGGGCTATAAATCAGTCCTCTATGAGTGTCATTAATATAACTCAGCCTTCAAAGCTCTGATCAACTCCAAACCCAGTGACAAAATTCAGTTCTCTGGCTTGCAATGTCTTTTTTATTTTTAATTTTTAAAAATGTTTATTCATTTTTCAGAGAGAGAGAGAGAGACTGACTGTACGAGTGGGAAAGGGGGAGAGAGAGAGAGGGAGACACAGAATCCGAAGCAGGCTCCAGGCTCAGAGCTGTCGGCACAGAGCCCACGTGGGCCTTGAACCCACGAACAGTGAGATCATGACCTGAGCTGAAGCTGGATGTTTAATCTACTGAGCCACTCAGGTGGCTCCCTGACCACTCTGAGGAGTTCAGTTTGGGGAGGAGGGAAAACGTGCTAGCAGCATGTTCTGCGATACCACTCTGGCATTTTCTAATTTCAAAACCAACTTAGGAAAACTGATTTTAAAACTGTATTTTGATGGAAACTTTTATCTGTGATCCAAAGTCCTCACCATTTCCCTTATATTTTTTCAGGATGTGAAAACTGAGTTGAAGAAATCTGTTAAGTTTCCATGGAAATGGTGCCAATTAATTTTTTCAGTTCCTCAGGAAAATTCCTTGACTTAGCAATAAATTGACTTCCTGGCAATCCCTTGGCAGTCTTGAATGTAGGGCATCTGAAACACTTATAATTTCAGAGGGAAAATAGTTGGCTCTTGTAATCCCTTTTCCTTCCAGCATATAGTGAAAGAATTATATAATTTCTTTAACCTTCCTTAGAGAACCTGTCTAGTCCCTTTAGAAAATCTTGCTTCTGACAAACATTTCAGAAAAGGGCCTTTTTTTTTTTTTTTTGTTCTTGTTTTGTTTGGTGAAGCAGGTACTGCTTTTCCTGTTACACCGTGAAATCCTAGAGTAGTTAAAGAGGAATCTTTAATTCAGTATAAGCAGTTTTGATCACCTAGTAGGTCCTATGGACTGGAGGGTCAGAAGTATCTGAGAAGGTTTGGAGAATAATGGTTGGACAGAGTAAACCCTTTTGGGTACTTAATTCTTTACTTTTAAGACCTTCCCAATTATTCTTAATTATCTCGTCTTTTCTCGTACTAGATTCTGATTTCCCTGCAGCCTGCAGGAATCAGGGAGGTTTCCCAACATTCCATGACGTTTAATGTTCCTCTTCTTGCAATAGAACAACATTCTTTTCTGTTCTGCAGAATTACTGATGTCCTGGGTTAGAGGGATCTAGGGAGACTGTTCTAAGGTGACTAATCTAAAACATTACCAATCAGTTGGATTTAAATATCTAGAGAGAAAAAAATTCATATAAAATTTGATTAAAACTGCAGTATCCTAGCCCTAAAATCATTTAAAACTTCTGCCGATTGTTGATCTTGAAACAAATTAGGTAACAAGATATGGGCAGATATTAATCCAATGAAATATTTTATAATTAGGTTCTCGTTTCCTTTCACTATTCTTTTTTTTTTCCGGGTACAGAAGAGACTATTTTTTCTGTTCATACAATAGAAGAATAATTGGTCTCTTCCAGGCTTAATGGACACTAGCAGCTTTTCCTGATGTTGCTTGCTCTCTGGGGGAAAGCAAGTGGATAACAGGTCAGAGCAAGAATTCCAAGGGTCTCTTCATTACCCTTGCTATTTGTCAGCTTCCTTCATCTCTGGTGGCCTTTCTCACATTTCCCCCTTAATTCTAACATAATTCAATGAAAACATGATAATTGATAACTTATTGAGAAATGCTTCGGGGAGATTTTCTCCTAAAGAGCTCAAAGCACCCTCTCTACTTATTCTTTCCAAAACGCTGTGAGGTATGTGGGGGAGTCTTGATGGGAATAATCTCTACGTTGTTCATTCTGCAGGAACCATTTGATTCTAATTGTACGATAATCTCATATGAAGTCCTGCACTTATTTCTTGAGACAGCTAAGGGTCCAGTGGAAGGATAATGGTAACCTTAAACAGAGAAACCTTTCCCCTTCATATTAGCGAATCACTAGAAATGGAAAGCTGTCAAATAGAGGTGGGTTTTTTTGCATATAAATTTACAAACAGTATATCTATGGGTTCCGGGGAGACAGAAATTCTGCTTCATTATGTGCTGGATTCAAGCATCATGTACTTAACTGGGAGAATGATCTAAGCACAGTCTCGCTGCCCTGGGAAATGCCACTTGAAGTGATGGATGAAGATCTCTCACTTAAGGACACACACACCTTTGTTTCGAAGATAATCCGTGGCTGTCTTAGAAGTAGGTCCGTTGAGGTTGTGTGTGTGTGTGTTTTTAATGTTTATTTATTTTTGAGGGGCGGGGAGAGGGGCGGGCAGAGAGGGAGACAGGATCTGAAACCGGCTCTGTACTGACAGCCAAGAGCTGTCCGCTGACAGCAGAGAGCGCTATGCGGGGCTTGAACTCATGAGCCATGAGATCATGACCTGAGCGAAAGTAACATGCTTAACCAACTGAGCCACTCAGACACCCCGAGGTGGTGTATTTAATAACTCAGTGGTGTTAGAAGTTGGTGCAGTCAGTGCCTAGCTGTCTCTGTGATGGCACAAAGGGAGACTGGCTAGGGGAGTGTTTAAGTGGCTGCTGGGAGGTAACCTTCTGATTTTATTTTAATGTCTCAGTAATCTACTGATAGCAACTTCAAGGCAATACAATTTTGGACTGAAGTTATTTCAAAGGGGAGTTGAGGTTAAAAGCATCTGCACGTGCTCATCGATTATCAGAGCCAGCTCCCTGCATCTGTCACCTTTTACGTTTCTCATTTTTGAACTTTAACCAAGCCCTTATTCTCAGGGAGAAAAAAGTCACAATAAATAACCCACTCGAGTTTCTCTTTTCAATAGGAACCACGAATGTCAAGGAAAACTGGAGGCAGCTGCCTCTTTGTAGAGCAAGAGGGAAATTTTTCTACTGTGTGTGATGTCTTTGTAGCTTCAGGATTCAGCTCTTTTCTGCATGACAAGTAAGTGTTCCCAAAAATGCTGGATCAAGTGCTGAAGGCAAGAGAATAGGGAGAAAAGGGTACAGTCTTTGATTGGAGTTCAGTGCAGCGTACAGAAATCCCACGCTGGTTCCCTTCTTTGCGGAATCGATCATCTGTCTCCCCACTGCCCCCAATTTACATCCCAGAGGCTACTGTCTATAAAAGCACGGACTCCGGACTCCGTGCATGTTAGAGGATTTGTCTTACTTGACCTTCCTAGAGCCCTGCCAACAACATCATCAACATCGCCACAAATATTCTCACAAGGCTATTTCCGGTCCTTATAAATTAAAATAATTGTCTTGTATTAATCTTGTTAGGGCAAGATTATATTTGGGCAAGACACTAATTTAAGAGTAAAACTAATCAGGTACACGGTTATTATTATATCGTTTTTTTGTGTTACAATTATTTACTTCTGTCCTCGGAGACTTTATTCAATATTCCTAAGACTTCTTTAGATCTTACTTAGAGATTATTAAATAAACGGCAGTTCATGTGAGTACCTTGTCTCTTAGGACCGTGGAACCTGTCACCATCGGATTGTCTTCTGGCTGTCTTTTGTTGAAACACTGTAAAAAAAAAAATAGCACATAATATTTATTGAACACAAACATAAAAAAGAACGGAGCGTGGAAGTCTCCAGGAAACCAGAACATGATACATCATTCTCCTTAGTAGCAATTCTTGGATTGTATTATTTTTCAGTAGGAGGATTATTAAACTTACAATTTTCTCATTTGCGCTGCTTATCAGTCATTTCAAAACGCATTTTCTTTAGGCAGAATAGTGCAATGCTGATGGAACGCCTCGTTAAACTACTTAAAGCAAGACATGATTCCATTTTGATATCAGGTAAAGATAAAAGGTGCGTTTTGCTAAAAGTGATAAATGTTAAAATCACATGAAAAATTCCATTTGCGCAGAAATTACTCATGCTGACTTTTTGGCGATAAGCAAGGATAATGACTGTTTCTTCTTAAACTGATGAAAAGACTGCTGTATTTCACAGATGTGATAATAAGAAAAGACACTTTATTCTTGCATCATCCAGCTAGACCTCAGACCTATTAAAGCAGCTTATTTGAATTACTTCATTATCTGAAAAGTGCTTTGTTCTCATTTATTATTTCTCACATGAAATTCTGTGAGGCAAGTCAGCATTACTCACCTCATTTTGCAGATGAAAGATAAAATTGATTGTTTAATATTTATTGAGCACCCACAAAGTTCCGTATAGCTTCTGGCATTTTGTAATGAAAAAGCCTATACCCTTTACAACTTGACTTTAGAAAACTGAACATCCCAGGGTTCGTTCCATTTATTTTTTATGGGTAGTCTGAATTACAAGGTCTGGGAACTGCAAGAGGACTTGGAGATTTAGACCAACCTCATATGTTTAAAGATGAGGGAGGTGGAAGTTTTAGTAACTTGTAAAAGGGCTTAGTAATTTTGCAATAATCCCGGAACTGTTGTTAGTAGAGATGGGATTTAGAGCCTCAAGCCTTTTAACTGCAACCTTTTGCTTGGTGCTCCATAGCACTGTTGTCTTTTCTCTTCCATAACTATTTCTTTTTAAAGATAAAGAAGGAGCTAGAGGGGGGATTCAAAAGAACCTTGGAGTATTTCCCAGCATGCTTGTGTCTCTTGTTCTTCTTAGTAGCTCCCCAGGATTTCCTGGGACAATGGAGCTGAGGCCAGTGACAGCGACAGTGGTCAGCTGGACGGTGGTTGACCACTCTGATTGGAAGATGCAGACAGGAGTTGTTTCATATCCTCATCTTTGGTTTTAATATTCTTTTCTTTTTTTTTTTAATTTCTAATGTTTATTTTTGAGAGAGAGACACACACAGAACATGAGCGGGGGTGGGGCAGAAAGAGAGAGAGAGAGGGACACAGAATTCGAAGCAGGTTGCAGGCTCTGAGCTGTCAGCACAGAGCTGGATGCAGGGCTCGAACTCGCGAACTGTGAGACATGAGCCGAGCCTGGCGTTTAACCAACTGAACCACCCAGGCATCCCGGGTTTTATATTCTTTAAGCCAATCTATTATTAAGGTCATACCTGTGTTTAGTCCAGACGACCTTTTTTTTTTTTTTGAATTTAAAAAAATTGCCCCAAATCATACCACATCAAAAAGTATTTTTTAAGCATATATAGTTTGCCAGCTATTGTCAAGAGAAAGACTATTTGGCTCTACTATCCTCTTTCAAAGAGGAACAGCAAATATATTTTCAAAGTATGATGTGTTGAAGAAAAAAAATACACATATAATAACATTTCTGATTGAAAACCAATTTTCTGCCATGTTAGGATTTGGAAAACATGCTAAGTATAACTCGATGGCAAGTTCTGGGTTTGTGGCTTATATTTTTCCTTAAATAAAATATAATGATGGATATATGGTGTGTGAATACATTTTAGGATATTAAAAAAATTTTTACAAGTGGTGCTTGATTTTTTTTCCATTGGCTAGTTCTAAAAAGTTTTGCAAAAATGAAACACTTTTGAAATTTTAATAACATGCAGAGTCTTTGCACTTTTTTTAGCCAATAATGTGAAGATAATAACCAAAAATGTCTAAGACAGAGGAGCTGTAGTATGGCATCATTAATACGGAAACTAATCTGAATCCAAAGATAAATTCAGACAACAAATTCTCCAAATAAAAAGTACATTAACTGATCAGTTTTAACAATTCTGCTGAATTTTGGAGCTACAGAGTACTTGGAAATGGAATTCATTTTTCCAGACTTTTGGTGTTAATTTGTTACAGCCTATCAGTTGTTCTGCTGACGACAAATGCCTAGTGTTTGTGAAATATGGTAAACGTTACACTCTCTTTGAGTTTCTGGTCTAAGAATTATAAAAAGCATATTTATTTATTGTTGAGATTTCGCCAGGGCTTATAGTTGGGAGAGCCTGGGATCTGAGAGAAGATCCATAGGGGAGTAGGATGTCTGAGAAGGATGGTTATCACAGTGCTGATAACAGAACTCTTTAAAAGCAGGGTGTGAGTGGTCACGCCCCACAGTACAAAGGCCCTTTCTACCTGGATAATCTCCTTTGAAATTCTCTTTTAACTCACCTCCAGCTGCACCCATTTCAACTGGTCCCTTCCTACCACCTACAGACACGCCTCAGTTCCTTACAGAGACTTACTTAGCAATTAGCTCTTTGCCAAACGCACCATTTTCTCATTGCTGTGGAAGATAGGAGGTGTTTTTGAATATGAGGTAATCTTGGAAAAAGGCCTACATTAACTTGTTTCTTGAAGAAAGAGCTATAGTCCATCAAAATGATCACTGCCTCAAACATGCATAACAAGGAAACATATTCTGTTAGTCTTAGGAGAAGGATAGTTAGATAGAAAATTCCAGAATTTGTGAATCTTTCTTTTTTACAGTTAACATCAGCTAAAACATTTTAAATTTATCAGCAAAACCTTTGTTCTAAAAAGCTTTATGTATTTTTTGTTTACCATGTTCATTTACACAAACCTTTATAAAAGGTAAATATATAACCCATGATATCGTGAGAATTGAATATTGGGTCATGGGTCACTCAGCTTTCTATATGAAAGTACATGTTTTTGTACAAGATTTGTGCTGAATAAGATGGAGTCTGTTGGAAACATACAGAAATTGAAAACAAACAAATGAAAACAACACAGCTGTATGCCAGAATGTTAACCAACTTGGTACGGTGAAAAGGGCATAGTTTTGTCTTAATGTTAGTGATACGTGTGACAGGGGAAATGGTTTTCTCCTCCGGGCCTTTATTTTATTGCTGATAAAGATAGAGTTCAGATGAGATGATCTCTGATGTCTCACTCAACTCCGACACTCTAAGATGCTACCAATTCTTATTTCCCAAATCATTCTAGACCCAATCGTGCCTGGATAAATTCTTAAGTATGAATTTAAATAAGAGGCTCTGTTTTGAAAAAGAGATTACTTGTATCAAGAGCTTAGAATAATAGAAAAACTAGACAGTTAAATCATAGACCAAGGTTAATTTTTTATAATATATGGAGGTGATCCTATGTGTTTGAATTCTTGGAGGATACAATTTCTTTTTACCATATTTTATTGCATCAATATTCAAAAAAATGCTATTAAGGCAATTATGACATACATCAACTTTGATGACTCTACCTCAGTGAAATCTTATTTTTCTTTCCTACCTAAAATTGGAACTTGAGAAGAAAGGAAAATGACTACATTATTAGTAGTTGTCACCACCTTTAAACATTAAAAAAAGTCCACAGAGAAAGAAAAACAATTTTTGAGGTTCAAAATAATCTCAAACAATGCAAATGTCCCGAATACCACCTCCATTTATTTTAAATATTGGCGGAACAACTTCTATAAAATTTTCTCAAGAATAGAAATGACACTAAATGGAGAAAATTAGCATAGTATTAAATATTCAAAACATTAAGCAAAGCAGAACTATCAGAAGAACAGAGGAGGAGGAGAAGGTGAAATACAACGAATTCAATGGCACTATTTGTCTCCTCAGGTTGCTTCTGTAAGAACATTCTTCATGACAACTTCATTTATGGCCTATTTCAAGTGGACGGACCCTTCCAAAGCCACTCTCTTAAAACATCTGACAAAACTTATTTGGAATCACTTTGTAAGTGGCTAAGGTAATGGAAAGCCTGCGCAATAGGCAAATGCATTCATAACTTATTAACAACAAACCCCTTGATATTCCATACCTGTTAGAAGTGCAACATAACATGTCTAGAACTATCACTGAAGATTATTCCTGAAACTAAAGACTTGATATAAAAAATATGCAGATTTGTATGGTGCTCCGGGTTCTCAGGGAATGTTACTGTACAGGTAGCAGCAGTGTGTTTATTATTCATTCAAGAAAGTCTCAATAGGTTGCTAACTGTGTAATCAACTACACTGCTAGGTCCTGAAGATGTAAAGGCAAATAACACCCAGTCATAGTTTCTATACTGTCCTCCATTTTGATGTTTTCACTTAAGCAAAAGTCAAATGTGTCATTAGCACTTACTGGTGAGAGAGGATAGAATGAGAATCAAGGAGGGCGAGGGTGGTAATTTGACCCCCGTAGCCTTACTCTTCCCACCTTGTTCCCTCAATTTTGCACCTTGTGAAAGCTAATCACAAAAAGGTAGAATGACTATAAACAACCCCTTGTCTAACCAGCAAAAACAAGTTAACGGAAAGTTCTAATCCAATAAGTATTCATTGGCTAATCAAACTGAAGCTCAGATGGCTTCTTTGCCAATTGACTAAGATAGATTGAGCACTCCAATTGGCTTAAAACCACCATTTCATTCAGCTAGCTATAGTTACAGGTTATTGATTTGAACACATTATCAAATACAGGTCACCACATTGGAGTAGGCACATTAGGGTTGGAATGGCTAGAGAGTCACGTCAGTCACATACTATGAAGGTCTTCCACCCAAAAGCAATTTACACCCTGGGAGATCTATAAGGTCAGGAGTTATGACCTGTTTTAAAAGGAGAATCTGCAAATGGCCCATGGGCACACAGGAGGTCACTGAAGTGTTACAGGCTTACTTCTGACATTGGTAGAGAAGGGAGGTTGGAAATCCCATAACTATCAGACAGAAAATGGCATACACGTTCTAATTCAATGGCAATATCAATTTTCTCCTAAGGGGAAAGCATGAATTTTCTTTCTAATTTGTAATGGAAACTTTAAGTCTAATAGACGTGTTCCCATAAAAATCTTCTCCCGAATCAGGAAATCTTACTATAAATTATTTTTTTACATTTCTAAAGAATTTAATTTTTACTAAAGTAGAATACAAACTGTTTTTATTTGCATATTTATGCCTTTTGATGCAAATAAGAATATTTCTATTCTAGGAATGTTTCTTATCCAGGAAGTTGAGACATTCAGAGAGAGAGAGAGCAGTTGGTTTGTGGAATTCTGTGTAATTAGAGCTTGAGGCCATTGCAGTGAGTTTATTAGCAAAATCTCCAATCCAGATTGGAGGTAGGCAGATCCTTCTTCCTCTTGTTACCGGGCAGGCAACATGTATTGAACACCTATTGCTTGCATAGCACTACTCTGGGGGTTCGTCTCCTCCCATATGACTTCATTTGGGTTCATTGCCTGATTTTTTCTTTTTGACCATTTGTATTCAATAATGATATAAATGAAGACATTACCCTAGTAACATCCCTAGTAATCTTCCTTTGTTTTGAATAGAAGTGCTTTGCGTTGTTGAGAAGCCACTGTAATACTCTAGAAACTGTGATGAGTTCACCTTTTGATTCATGCTTGGTGATTACCAGAAATAACTTCTCTGGTCTCTCTTTTTTATCCTACATCAGGAAATGTTGCTATCTTAAGAGGTGACCAATAGGATCTGGTCACACTCACTTTGAACAGACACTAAATGCTCATTCCACTATCAAGACTCAAACTAGAGAAATGCAGATTGAAAATTCTAAAAGGAGAGGGCTGTCCCACTTGTGCTAGGTGGTATTCATTGTGGATAGTTAATAAATACCCTGGAAAAGTCATGCAAGATGAGATACTGGCATATGAAACCTAAGGTAAGAAGCCAAAGGTATACTACCTGCAGAGATCTGGCCCTGTCTCACCTCTGCGTCTACATTCATCATAGTGATTACCATTTTTGCATCCTACTCTGTGCCAGCTACTATACACGTGTTGTTTCAATTTCCATGAAAACTCTATGAAGGAGGTTTTAGTTCCTTTTTTTTTTTTAAACAAATGAAACAAGGCGCTATAACTTGCACAAAGTCACACAACTTTTAAGTGGATAGGTCATGATTCTAATTCCATTTCATCTAGCTACACCATCTTCATGAATTTCACTACCATGCTGCTGGTCCCTCCGAGGAGGCTCTACTCAGTGTGCCAATTTTCTCATTTTCCTCCGACTGCTGCACATGTAGAAGGAAAAAGATGTGCACACTCAAAATTCTGGTGAAGAAATATTGTGAATTTAGGAAATCTAAAGTGAGAAAAAACACAATTTGTGTGGATAGCTATTTGATACATCTGTGATTTCATGTTCAAATGGCCGTTCTCTGAAGTATTCAGATGTTTACTTTGTCTTAACAATGGAAACAATCCATGACATGGTTTCTCAGCCTTGGCACTGTTGACATTTTGGACTGGCTAATTCTTTGTGATGGGGCCTTTCCTGTGCCCTATTGGTAGGTGTAGTGGCATCTCTGGCCTCTACCCCCTAGTCATTAGTACTGTTCCATTAGTAGTGTCCCAGGGGTGATTACTGAAAATGTCCCTAAACACTGCCAAATGTCTCCTGGTGGCAAATTGCCACCAGTTATGAACTACTATTCTAAGTCAATTAAACTTCCTATTAAAGAGATATTTAACAGAGACTCTATAAGCATCAAAAGTTAAGGGGGGAAAAGCCAGATTTCACCCTGCTGTCGAATGAAGATCTAAGGGCTTGACAATATTTGTATTTATTTTCACATGCAATATAAACCTTTTAATGTCAGTTCACACCAAGTTGATTCCTGCCTCTTTCTCCATTCACTGACATAAAGGAAGTGAATTTCTGAAAGACAAGGCTGGAAGAGCTCCTCATTATTATGCCCACCCTAACAGATGTCTAGCAAAGCCCTTCTTAGGTTTCATTCAATGTTTCTGTGATGTGCCACTGTGAGAAGGACAGAAGGAACAAATCAAAACACGTGGGTTAACACAGGCAGGCTTGATTTCCTCTGAAGGACAGTGCGAGCACAGGTCTGAACAACTGTTGCTTTGCAGAGCTCTACTGGTACCCTATCAAGGAAAGGGGAGATGCAGAGAATCACAGGGGGACACAAGGGCACTGGGTTTACAAACAGAATGATAAATATGTCCCTCTGTCCTTAGAGCACCTGTGGTATACATACAGAGTCCTGGAGCTAAATGGCTTGGACCAAGTCACCAAGCCAGTGAGTAAGATCCAAGCCACTTGACCTAAGGCCTACTTTAATCCACTTGACCACATTTCTTCACTAATGAGAACAGAGACCATTCTGTTCTCTCACATATACAATGATATGGATTAATTTTCCTAAGAGAGTCTACAAAGTCTTTTTTTCTGTTTGCATTTCAATTACATTGTATATGATCAATTTCAAGTACAAATGAATTGCAAGTGGAAAATTTCTGAGAGCAACTGAGTTGTACTTGACATTTTGGGGTCCCAGTAGCTGAATAGCTCTCAAAAAGGTCATACACAACTTTGTTGCTCTGCAAAATGCCAAGGGCAACTCAGTAGCAATTGAAAATTGAAAGGGAAATTACATTCTACCCCAAATCAGCAACATAGACTCCGAAGAAGGATCTTGGTTCTATTAATTGTGTGATGGGAAAATGGGAAATTGTCCATTGATGTTGAAAAATTTTCCCCAATAGTCAGTCATCTCTTTGCATGATTTATGGATACAGTTTTACTACCAATCTATATACACTATGCACAATGTTCGCTTTCTTTCCTTGATTAGTCTTAAATCAAGAATTCTGTCACTAAGGAGGGCTGTAAACCCATATTAATTCCTCCATATTCTTGAAGCTTAATGAACCTGATCCTTTGCCATATTATAGGGAGAAAAAGATGGAGAGAAGGCAATATCTGAATACACAGATTTCAAAAACTTTTCACTTAAGAAAAATGAGTTATTCTTTTTGTGGTTGTTCACACAAAATGGAATGGAAAAAATCAGAAACATATCTCTTAATAAAAAGAACCATGGGTTCAGTTTTGCATTAATAAGTTACATTTCCACGGGCAGGAGATGGTGATGATGGTTGAAATAGAGCTTATCTCTATTATATAATAGAGCCAATACTGCCAATAATTATGCTGTGTGAAGCGGTTAGAATGCTTAGTTATACTAGAACTTTGTCCCATTTTATATGACCTCCTTCTTCACAGTAGTAGTATTTCAAACACAGGATGGTTCAACTGTCAAGACAAATAAGGTATGATTTCACTCATATGCAGAATCTAAAATAAATGAATAAACAAACAAACAAAAAGCAGAATCAGACCTATAAATACAGAGAACAAACTGATGGTTGCCAGAGGGAAGAGGTGTGTGGGAGGGGCAAAATGAGTGAAGGGGAGAGGGAGATACGGGCTTCCAGTTGTGGGATGACTAAGTCATGGGGGTGAAAGACGCAGCATGGGGAATACAGTCAGTGGTATTGTAATAGCGCTGCATTGTGACAAGTGATAGCTACGGTTTTGGTGAACATAGCATCATGTATAAAGAAGCTGAATAACTATGTTGTACACCTGAAACTAACATAGCATTGTGTGCCAACTACACTAAAAAACCCCCCCCACCAAACAAAAGAAAAACCCTAAAACAAACAAACAAAAAAACAAACCATAAGATGGTTTGAAACAAGAGAAATTCAGGAATTAGTAGATTGATGTATTATTCTGACCATCTTCCAGAGAGTTAATAAAGTGTCCCAATAAACCACACTTATGAGGTTTTGGTCACTTTTATCATTTATTCATCTTTGTTTTCCTTCAATTAATATTTGTCAAATATTCACAGTTTCTACTATGAATTCAGCACTAAGCTTGGCACCAAAGACACAATGATGGGCAAAACCAGAAATGATTGGTCCTTCATGGATCTTATGGGTCAGAAGGAGGAAATAAATATTAACAAATAATCCAGAAATAAATAGATCAATAAAGGATATTCGTGGTGTCATGTGAATAAGCATGGCGACAAGACTGATATAGGTCCAATCCTACATCATCTTCTTCCTAATTTTATTATCATGGGCAAGACACTGGAACTCCCTGAACATCAGTTTCCTCATCTATAAAATGAGGCTCTTAATGCCAAACGTGTAGGTTTGTTCCATAAGTTAAAAATTATCATGATAGCTGCCTAATAATAATTGTTATAATGAGAAGACTAAGCCAACTTGTCCCTTTAGAGGACGGGATATCTCCCCCCTGCCCCCTTCTCCATCTCTAATAGCTTTTTTAACCTCTGACTCTACCAGAATCCAGGAAGCACACATTTTTTCTATAATTTAAAGTTAGTTTATCAAAGTAATTGTCTGCCCAGAAACCGAAGGAAAGACAAAGTTGAATTGCTTTTACTTATGATCTATTGAGTGTATGTCACATACCAAATACTGTGCTGGGTAATTATTGTTAATTTCATCTCCCTTAAAGATTACAACAATTTTTGAGGTAGATATTATTTTTATCCCAAACTTATAATGAGGAAATCGAACCTCAGATATATGAAGTTATTTGCTTAGGTAATATCAGCTGAATCTCAATACTTTCTGTAATGGGGAAACTCAGTTTTCCTTCTGTGTCTTTCTTTTATGTGTGTCTCCTTTACTTCCGCACTTCTACCATACTCACAACACTCAACTTCAGTCATTTATGGTCACTGAACATGCAGAATTTTCCCCCCATCAAGCAATTCTAGGACACCAGCTGAGTGTCCGACAATTTAACTGGATTCTGATACTATCTACCTGGTGATAGTGTCAGGTCCTGCAGGATAAAGGCTCAGTTCCACATGACTACTTCTACTCTACTTCAGATGCCAATAATTAGTAGTAGATTCCTAAGTTATTGATAGCTTCTGTCTAATTTGGCTACAAATTGGAGATTCCCATGATTCCCTCTTCAGGTTCAATTAATTTGTTAGAGTGGCTCACAGAATTCAGAAAAACACTTACATTTACTAGTGTATTAAAGGATATGATAAAGGGTACAGATGAACAGCTAACCGAAAAGATCACTAGGGCAAGTTCTGGGAGTGTCCCGAGAGTAGGAGCTTCTGTCCTCAACAAGTAGGGGTGTATCACCTTTCCTGTGTGGATTTGTCGGCCAACATGGAGTCTATGGGAATCCCCTACTAGTAGGATTTTATGGAGCCTGCCTCACATAGGCACAATTGATCAATAAGTTCATTTTTAGCCCTTCTCCCTTCTCCAGAAAATGGGGGGTTGGGGCTGAAGATTCCATGCTGCTAATCATGACTTGGTGTATTTAATGACTAGCCCTCATCCAGGAGCCATTCAGGATCCCACTCAGGGTTGCCTCATTAGAGCAAAAAACACTCCTGTCATCCAGGAAATTACAAAGGTTTCAGGAACCCTGGGCCAGGAATCGGGGGTTGGACACCAATATACATATTTTCTATTATCTCACAAAAGCCAACATGATTTCACTGCATCTCTCTGGTTTGTCTGCCTAGTCTCCTTGCTAGTACTTTCTTGAATTTCTGAAATAGTAAGTTGGGATTGTGCATCCTGAATTCTTCCATCTCCTAATCTACACCCTTCTCTTTGGCTATGTTAACACACACTGTATGTGCCAACATTCTGCTTCCCTGCTCTGGCAAGAATTGGGGCAAATTAATGCTCTTCTAATTGAATGGATGGCTTTCTGGGAAATGATGGCAATTTTATTTAATAGAGCTGCCTGAGCTATGAAAAAGAAAAAAAAAGCAAAACTGTGATGAAAGACTCTTACCCTACGAAATGCAAAGAACATCAAGAAAGAATTAGCTGATGAGGCAATGTTTTCCTAATGTGGGAACAGAAAGATCAACAATCAATAGCATAAAGGAAGAGGCAAGCAAGTATATTCCAATGAAAGAGGAAAGGAAGAAATAATGGAAAGGAGCTTTGGTGACCTTATTTACAGTTCAGATTTTGCTACTGATTTGGGATACAGGGCAAAAACCATATCTGCTTTTATATACTTAAGTGTTAAAAAATATGAAAACAAAAACCTGCATATTGTAACCCTGGTACCTATCTGCATAAAACACAAACAGAGTGAGAACAAATCACATTGTATAATTGAAGTAGATTTCTTATAAAGGGTGATGGGTATCTAACTTGAGATAAGTAGGTGAGATAAATAGCTTCAAAAATTTCTTAGAACCCCAAGATTTCTAAGATTCTTTAAAGTTCCTGTGTGTGTGTGTGTGTGTGTGTGTGTGTGTGTGTGTGTGTGTATGACAAATTGTACCATTGTCTTGTAGAGAATTTGCTTAATTAATACACGAAAAGATTTTATCATCTGGTACTCAATAACTCTTTATGTAATTAATGAATAAGTGAACCAGGAGAAAAATCATCTCAATTCTCTTATTTAATGTGGGATAAGCTGAAAGTCTAAAGCAATCATAGCTCCAAATTCTTTCTCCAATGAACTGAGGCAACCATCCATGATGGAAGGTTTATTCTTTGGAGAAACTGAACAAAAGTAGTTTTGGCCATGGGACACGAGGCATAGTGGATCGCAAGAGTTACACACTGGGCTGAACGCAGGGAAGACAAGGCGAATTGCACATTCTAAATGGTGAAATTTCCCGGTCTTCTTCCCACACTCCCTCTCAGAGTTCTGGCAACCAGACGTATAAAGTAGGTTGGAGTTTTGGATTTTATTCTAGGAAAACTGAAAAGGATAGAAAAACAGATCTACATAAACTAGCATTGTGGGGTAATTTAACTAAAAAGTTGGTTATCTCCCCATTACCCTCCAATGCGGGCCACAAATTAACGAGCAGAGTTTCCATTTAGGTTTTTGGTGCTTCATTCTTATACATAAAAGCACAGCTAAGATATTTGATGGATGTATCAAGCATTCCAGATGGCACAAAAAGCAAACAAAAATGACAGAGATAATATGAAAACTACAGAACAATTAAAATCACAGAAACTTAAAAACTCAAATAAGAGCAAAATGAAAGAAAACAATACCAAAGGCATTGAATTCTACTGCCCTCACTATTTCCAAAGAAAGAGAAAATAAATGTACGAAAAGAACAAACTGAGAAAAAGAAACGCATGATCATGCAATGCACTGAATAGAAAGCCATCTCTCAGACTCTATGGAGATGTGGAGTACGCCCAACCAAACAGAAAATGAGAATATGACAGCTAATAGAAGGATGGGAAGATAAAAGGCAAAAAGTAGAACATCACAACATGGGAGTCTTTACTTGTGGTCCTGAGAACTCCCCGAGGAACGGGATATAGAAGATGATGTACCTCTTCAGAAACTTCTAGAATACAACTAAATTCTTGTGTTGAGATGTATCTATTTTCTTTCTTTAAAAAGTATTTATTGGAGGTAGTATCCTTGTCTAAGACCTAGTAATATTCTAGAGGTTACTATATTAGAAAATCTAAGAATTTCTAATTGTACCTACTCCCTGACATAATAATCTAGGTAACTGTTCCAGCTGACCTTTTATTTTAGCTGACACACTTATTAATTTGTTATTTTCTAATTTTTATTTTTTTTATTTATTTTTTATTTTTAAATTTTTTAAATTTATAATAGTTTATTTTCAAATTGGTTTACATATAACACCCAGTGTTCATCCCAACATGTGCCCTTTTTAATGCCCCTCACCCCCTCTCCCCCCTCCCTCACTCCCTCACCCTCAGTTTGTTCTTAGTCTTTGAGGGTCTCTTATGTTTTATCTCCCTCCCTCTCAGTGTCTTTTTTTTTTTCTTTCCCCTCTTCCCCTCCCCCTGGTTTTTGTGGAAACATATGGTATCTGTCTTTTTCTGACTGACTTATTTCACTTAACATAATACCCTCCAGTTCCATCCATGTTGCTACACATGGCCAGATTTCATTTTTCCTCTTTGTCATGTAGTAGTCCATTGTATATATGTACCACATCTTCTTTATCCATTTGTCAGTTGATGGACACTTGGTCTGCTTCCATGATTTGGCTATTGTCGAAAGTGCTGCTATGAATATTGGGGTACACGTGCTCCTATGCATCAGCATTCCTGTGTCTCTTGGGTAGGTTCCTAGCAGTGCTATTGCTGGGTCAAAGGGTAGCCCTATTTTCATTTTTTTGAGGAACCTCCACACCGTTTTCCAGAATGGCTGCACCAGTTTGCATTCCCACCAACAGTGTAGGAGGGTGCCTGCTTCTCCACATCCCCGCCAGCATCTATAGTTTCCTGATTTGTTCATTTTAGCCACTCTGACTGGTGTGAGGTGGTATCTCAGTGTGGTTTTGATTTGTATTTCCCTGATGATGAGTGACATTGAGCATCGTTTCATGTGTCTGTTGGCCATCTGAATGTCCTCTTTGGAGAAGTGTCTATTCATATCTTCCGCCCATTTCTTCACTGGGTTATTTGTTTTTCGGGTGTGGAGTTTGGTAAGTTCTTTATAGATTTTAGATATTAGTCCTTTATCCAATATGTCATTTGCAATGATCTTTTCCCATTTCCTTGGTTGCCTATTCGTTTTGTTGGTTGTTTCTTTTGCTGTGCAGAAGCTTTTTATCTTGATGAGGTCCCAGTAGTTCATCTTTGCTTTTAATTCCCTTGCCTTTGGAGACGTTTCGAGTAAGAAATTGGTGTGTCTTAGGTCAAAGAGGCTTTTTCCTGCTTTCTCCTCTACGATTTTGACAGTTTCCTGTCTCACATTCAGATCTTTTGTCCATTTAGAAGTTATTTTTGTGAGTGGTGTAAGGAAGAGGTCTAATTTCATTCTTTTGCATGTTGCTGCCCAGTTCTCCCAGAACTATTTATTAAAGAGGCTGTCTTTTTTCCATTGGATACATTTTCCCGCTTTGTCAAAGATTAGTTGGCCATATACTTGCGGGTCCATTTCTGAGTTTTCTATTCTATTCCATTGGTCTATGTGTCTGTTTTAGTGCCAATACCATACAGTCTTGATGACTACTGCTTTGTAGTAGAGGTTAAAGTCAGGGATTGTGATGCCTCATGCCTTGGTTTTATTCTTCAGTATTATTTTGGCTATTCGAGGTCTTTTGTGGTTCCATACAAATTTTAGGATTGTTTGCTCTAGCTTTGAGAAGAATGCTGGTGCAATTTTGATTGGGATTGCATTGAATGTGTAGATTGCTTTGGGTAGTATTGCCATTTTGACGATATTTATTCTTCCAATCCATGAGCATGGGATGTTTTTCCATTTCCTTGTGTCTTCCTCAATTTCCTCCATAAGTTTTTTATAGTTTTCAGTGTAGAGGTCTTTCACCTCTTTGGTTAGGTTTATTCCTAAGTATTTTATGGTTTTTGGTGCAATTGTGAAAGGGATTAGCTTCTTTACTTCTCTTTCTGCTGCTTCATTGTTGGTGTATAGAAATGCCACCGATTTCTGTACATTGATTTTGTACCCTGCAACTTTGCTGAAATCATGGATCAGTTCTAGTAGGCTTTTGGTGGATTCCGTCGGGTTTTCCATGTAAAGTATCATGTCATCTGGAAAAAGTGAAAGTTTGACTTCCTCCTTGCCAATCTTGATGCCTTTTATTTTGTTTTGTTGTCTGATTGCTGATGCTAAGACTTCGAACACTATGTTAAATAGCAGTGGTGAGAGTGGACACCCCTGTCGTGTTCCTGATCTCAGGGGGAAGGCTCACAATTTTTCCCCATTGAGGATGATAATAGCTGTGGGCTTTTCATATATGGCTTTTATGATGTTTAAGTATGTTCCTTCTATCCCGAGTTTCTCGAGAGTTTTTATTAAGAAAGGGTGCTGTATTTTGTCAAATGCTTTTTCTATATCTATTGACAGGATCATATGGTTCTTATCTTTTCTTTTGTTAATGTGATGTATCACGTTGATTGATTTGCAAATATTGAACCAGCCCTGCAACCCAGGGATGAATCCTACTTGATCATGGTGGATAATTCTCTTTATACGCTGTAGGATTCGATTTGCTAGTATCTTGTTGAAAATTTTTGCATCCATATTCATCAGGGATATTGGCCTGTAATTCTCTTTCTTTGCTGGGTCTCTATCTGGTTTGGGAATCAAAGTGATGCTGGCTTCATAGAATGAGTCCGGGAGTTTTCCTTCCATTTCAACTTTTTGGAACAGCTTGAGGAGGATAGGAATTAACTCTGTTTTAAATGTCTGGTAAAATTCCGCAGGAAAGCCATCTGGTCCAGGGCTTTTATTTGCTGGGAGGTTTTTGATAACTGATTCTATTTCTTCACTAGTTATGGGTCTGTTTAAATTTTCTATTTCTTCCGTTTGAGTTTTGGTAGCGTGTGGCTATTTAGGAAGCTGTCCATTTCTTCCAGATTGCCAAGTTTGGTGGCATATAATTTTTCATAGTATTCTCTGATGATTGCTTGTATATCTGAGGGATTGGTTGTAATTTCTCCCTTTTCATTCACGATTTTATCTATTTGAGTTCTCTCTCTTTTCTTTTTGAGAAGCCTGGCTAGAGGTTTGTCTATTTTGTTTATTTTTTCAAAGAACCAGCGTTGGTTTCATTGATCTGTTCCACTACATTTTCTGTTTTCATATGATTAATTTGTGCTCTGATCTTTGTTATTTCTCTCTTTCTGCTGGGCTTGGGTTGTTTTAGTTGTTCTGCTTCTAGTTCCTTTAGGCATGCTGTTAGAATTTGTGTTATTGATTTTTCTTGTTTCTTGAGATGGGCCTGGATTGCAATATATTTCCCTCTCAGGACTGCCTTTGCTGCATCCCAGAGCGTTTGGATTGTTGTATTTTCATTTTCATTTGTTTCCATGTATTTTTTAATTTCTTCTCTGATTGCTTGGTTGACCCACTCATCTTTTAGTAGGTTATTTCTTAGCCGTCATGTTTTTGGATATTTTCCAGGCTTTCTCCTGTGGTTGATTTCAAGTTTCAAAGCATTGTGGTCTGACAGTGTGCACGGTATGATCTCAATTCTTTTATACTTATTCAGAGCTTCCCTGTGCCCCAGAATGTGGTCTATCTTGGAAAATGTACCGTGTGCAGATGAGAAGAACGTAAATTCCTTTGCTTCTGGATGAAGGACCCTAAAGATGTCTGTGAGGCCCATTTGTCCTAATGTGTCATTCAGCGCTATTGTTTCTGCGGAGATTTTCTGTTTTGTGGTCTATCCAATGCTGAGAGTGGAGTGTTGAGATCCCCTACTATTAGGACATTTTTATCGATGAGGTTGCTAATGTTTGTAATTAGTTGTTTTACAAATTTGGGTGCCCCCGAATTCGGGCGTAGATATTTACAATTGTTAGCTCTTCCTGCTGGATGGTCCCTGAGACTATTATATAATGTCCTTCTTCATCTCTTATTACATCGTTCATTTTGAAGTCTAATTTGTCTGATATAAGTGTGGCTACTCCGGCTTTCTTCTGCCTTCCAGTAGCATGGTAGATAGTTCTCCATCTCCTCACTTTAAATCTGAAGGTGTCTTCAGGTTTAAGATGAGTTTCTTGAAGACAGCAAATAGATGGGTCTTGTTTTCTGTTATCCTGTGTCTTTTGAATGGCACATTTAGTCTATTTACATTCAGTGTTAATATTGAAAAATATGGGCATACAGTCACTGTATTATCTGTAAGTTTCATGTTTGTAAGGCTGTGTCTGGTAGTTTGTGTTCTTTGCCTCCTTGTTTTCATAGAATGCCCCTCAGGATCCCTTGTAGTGCTGGCTTATTTGTGATAAATTCTTTCAGTTTTTGTTTGTTGGGAAAAACCTTGATCTCTCCTTCTATTCTGAATGACAGGCTAGCCAGATACAGAATTCTTGGTTCCATGTCCTTCTTGCTCATCACATTGAAGATATCCTGCCAAGGATATTCCTTTCTGGCTTGCCAAGTTTCTGTAGATAAGTCTGCTACTACCCTTATATGTCTGCCTTTGTATGTTAAGGTTCTTTTGTCCCTAGCTGCTTTCAGGATTCTCTCCCTATCTTTGTATTTTGCCAGCTTCACTATGATGTGCCGTGCAGAAGGTCTATTCAAATTACATCTGAGGGGAGTTCTCTGTGCCTCTTGGATTTCCATGTCCGTTTCCTTCCTCATGTTCGGGAAGTTCTCAGCAATGATTTGTTCAAGAACCCCTTCGACTCCTTTCTCTCTCTCTTCTTCCTCTGGAACTCCTATGATATGGATATTGTTTCTTTTGAGTGCATCGCTTAGCTCTCGAATTCTCCTTTCCTGTTCCTGGATCAGCTTCTCTCTCTTTTTATCTGCTTCCTCTTTTCAATGATTTTATCTTCTAATGCACTAACTCTTTCCTCTACCTCTTCAATCCGTGCTGTGGCTGCTTCCAGTTTCCCTTGTATTTCTTCCAATGTCTTTTTTAATTCTTCCTGACCGTTTTTAAGGTCCTTGAACTCTGCCACGCGGGACCCCTTGCATTCATCTAAGCTTTTTTCAAGCCCAGCGATTAGTTTTATGATTATCTTTCTATATTCATGTTCTGTTATGTTCCTTATATCTGTTTTCATTAATTCTTGAGCTGTCACTGCTTCTTGTAGATTCTTTTGAGGAGAATTCTTCCGTTTCGTCATTTTGGCTGGATGTGTTTTGGATTGTTTCTTGAAGTTGCCCTTCCAGGAGTGGGGATGGCAGAGACCGCGCATTCATCCGAGTCCCATCCCGCAGTCCAGTTGGCGAGGCGGCTGGAGCCGGCGGGAGGCACCGTGAGAGACCGAGCCCCAGCGAACTGCTGCCCGCCTTCCGTCCACCCGCCACCTCTTATTTTCTAATTTTTAATAGTTTCTCAAACATTGTTAGCAGTAGATCACTGTTGAGTAAGTACACTGTACACTGGTAATTAACTTTACATATGCTTGCTAAATTTTCTTATACAGATTACATATTTTCCAATATATGTTGCATAAGCAATGGAATGGTTTCTTTGGAACATATTAAGCACAGATGAGTAATTTGTGCTTCTTTTGGGTAGGTTTGCAGTATATATTTAAATGTTCTGTTTGAGTACTCGGTTTAAATTGTTTGTATGTATAATCTATTGCTTTCTCAGCTGTAGTTATCACTCAAACATTTTGTTTGTGTCCATTTTGTTCAAAAATCTCTAATAAAATGTCACATTGTACTCTAGGTATTTATTTGCATATCTGCCACTTAGGAACTCTTCAAGGATGAAGAAATTGTTTTATGCCATTTTCTCAGTCCCTAGGATGGTATTTTAGCCCCAAAAGGTACTCAGTGCATGGGCATGTACTGTGCTGATAAATAAAAGTCATCTTGCAGACACTGTGGACTCGTGGAGTGGATCCAACCAAACAGTATTCGAGAGTGCCAGAAAATAACACTAGAGTAAATGTACCTTGTTGGGGCTAGAGATATACAAAAGCTGAGGGATTTTTTTAGTTTTTTATTGAGATTCAACTGAGTAGAAAAATGAAAAAGAAGAATTGAAGTCTAAAAGGCAGTAGAAATTCTATGGCAGATTGTTGGGGTAAAAAAATGAATGAAGTAATTGGGGTTGCATATCTGAGATTCTAGTATTCACAGCTTTTACAGTTTTTTAAGTTGTTTTAAGTCCAGTTAGGGGCAAAAAGTAAAGTTGGGGCAAAAAGTACTTACCTCTTTTTCTTGAATGGGACATTATTCATAGGAGGTGAGCTTTCCTCTTGTAGAATTATGGAAAACGTTTCAAATAGAATTTCTCCACACAACCTGTGGTTTCATTTCTTTGGGTAATTTGTCAAAACTATCCTTCCTAATGAAGAATTAGAAACCAGAATCCTATCCATTATTCTTATTTTCTTTATTCATTGTGCTTCCAAATTTAAAAAGGAGCCAATACAACTCACCTATGACTTGAAGTTTTCATCTATGAGTTTTTTGACTCCACCAAACAAGAGTACAATTCTTCCTACCCCAAAGCACTCACTCACACACACACACACACACAAACAACAAAAGACATTACCTTGAGCTATGTAAGGTGTGGTTTCCTCTTTTGGAGGGATATTTGCGGGTCGAGGTGTAGGGGCAGGAGGTCTGTTTATAATAAAAGACCGACTCCCAATTTTTTTCTTTGTACTCATATTGGCCAATATCATGTCATAATCACTGTCTTCAATCTCAGCAAATGTATATGGGTCTTCCTCCTTCTCCATTTCATCTTCTCTCCTTTCTTCTTCATTGGCTTCCCCTCCTGTTTCTTGTCTCGCTCCGAGATCACACCAGCTTTGACTTCTTTCCATTTGGCCTTCCACCATTTTCCCTGCTTATGAAATACATAGGTGGTGGTTACTCTTCTATTATAGGCAATATTATTGATGTCCTCTGTCACTTTCTTGAAACTTCCCCCCAAATAATTTATATATTATCCTATAGATTTCAAAAAGAAAAGCGACCATATAATTTACTACCATCCTCCTGCAGTTTGTAATTGTTAACTTTGTTTAAAAAGAAAGTTTGCTTGGGGCGCCTGGCTTGCCCAGTCAGGAGAGCATGTGACTCTTGATCTCAGGGCTGTAAGGTCGAGCCCCACATTGTGTGTAGAGATTACTTAAAAATAAAATCTTAAAAAAAGTGTTTAAAACACATATTTCTCTGAAAATATATAAGCATATAAAGACTTTCCACATAGTTTACAAGGGATTTAGTCTCAGAAAATTGAGGGACAGAACTAAGCTCCAAATGCTTTGAAAACTTATTTTTCAAGCAGAACATGCTAAGATTTTTTTTCTGTTTGAAGTCATTTTACCATTCATAGGGCTTGTACTGGGTATTTTGCCTAACATTCAATTTCTCTGAAAATGACAGGGAGGAATAGCCAAACGTGCCATTACTTGCTTTCTTACAGTAAGTCTCACCGTGGTTTGACAAACTTGAGTTTCAAAAATGTAACCCTTGGTTTCTATAAGCCAGCATGAACCTCATTCTTAGATAAAGCACATTGAAAGTAGAGTTTGTGACATGATGGCATGTACAATAAAAGGCTTGAAGATTAGTTCATATGAAAAGACGAATCTTTTGTGGTTTTAATACTCAGTAAAATCTTTACATATTGTTTTAAGAATGTATTAAAATATTTTAGTAGCAGTTATTTAGAAGACAAAGGTATCAACATACTTTGGTTAATGAGTAAGTTGAAAAAAAATTTGCATCCTTTCTACCACACCAATGAAAATTTTTATTAAAAATTTGACTTAAA
Source organism: Paguma larvata (assembly GCA_030068075.1). NCBI lineage: Eukaryota > Metazoa > Chordata > Mammalia > Carnivora > Viverridae > Paguma > Paguma larvata. The sequence continues at coordinate 114,056,917 of CM057823.1, forward strand.
TTTTTTTAATGTTTACTTTTGAGAGAGAAAGAGAGAGAGAGAGAGAGACTGAGAATGGGGAAGGGGCAGAGAGAGAGGGAGACACAGAATCTGAAGCAGGCTCCAGGCTCTGAGCTGTCAGCATAGAGCCCGATGTGGGGCTTGAACTCATGGATGCGAGATTATAACCTGAGCCAAAGTTGGACACTCAACTGACTAAGCCACCCAGGCACCCCAAACATTAGACTATTGACAAATGTTTTGCCCAAAGCATTAATTAAAACAATAAAATGGAAAGAATTTAATTTATTGACTTAAAAATCATTGCTTTTCTGGGTTGTTCTGAGAGATCATGCATGTGAACTAAGGGATAACTTCTCTCCTTTCTCTTTGGTGACAATCTGGTCAAATAGTGTCTAGGTTACTTATGGCTATTTTAGTGGAAAGATGTAGAAGCTAAGGAGAATGACAAGTTGTAGAGCAAATACAAAGATATTATTTTAAATAGTTCAGCAATTGTATGGGTAGGCTCATGAGGAGAGGCCGAGACCCTTCCTCAACCGAGTCTTAGACTTGATTGTTTCAATTAGTGTAGGCCAAGAAGTATTAATGCCTAAATGCCTACCATTAACTTCCAGATCAGCATGATTTGCCTTTTTTCCCTATGAATAATAAGGCCCTGAGATTCTGACTTCCTGACTTCTGTTTCACTGACAGCATAACAGGTGAAACCAGATTAAGTGTGTGGGAAACATTTTTACAGTGTTTCATTTTTAGCGGAATGTGTCAACTATCTTACTTTTATCAACCCATTTCCTGAGCTGTTAAACTCTTTGTTTCTCCACCCACCTTCCTTCCCAACTCTTTCTAAAGTTGGGCTTGTACCAGAAATAATACATTTTTCTTTTTCATTTTCCAATGTATCAGATTCTACTTTTCATGTTGGAGTGGGGCCTGAGAATCCTCAATTCAAGTTGTGCATTAGTAAATAAAGATGAAATGAAATCACTCCTATCATTCTAATTTTTGCAAAAGAAAAAATTAGCAGCAGAGTGTGTAACAAAGAGAAGAAACTAAAAAAGCTGAGGACACCTGTTTATAGAAGTATTTGGTACATTCTAATTACAGGCTTTATGGTCTTGGGTCCGAGTCAAAGAGGAATAATAGCGATGTTGCCTTGCAAGTGTGTTCTGAAGATAGAGGGACAGTGCGTTCTTCATAAACTAACAAGTGTTCTATAGTGCTTTATATTATTATTATTTTTTCTCCTGTGAATATGTCCATAAATCCATCCTGAGGACCCTGATGCTTAGGACATGAGGATGTGGCGCTTCCTCTTTTGGTAATTTGATGCCATGAGGAAACTCATCCCAGAAAGCAATTCTGAAGGTATCAGTAGCTAAAATCAAAGAATCCATACAAATTATCTGGAGGCAGGGGGGAAGTGGTAGCTTCCAGTATCATGCTCAAAGGTCATAATCAAAGAATTTTAAGAAAAAAATATTGACAGTTATTTTCCATTTACTTCCAATATTAGCCCTATGGAAACATGACAAAAGTAACACTGCATATAAAATGTAAAAGTATAAAGTTTTAAAATAAAAAGCGTGGATTTTATTTTATTTTGCTTCTTATATCTGGTACTTTTCATTAGATATACTTGCCAACACTACACTTCTGGGGTTAGATATCTGGTGAATACTCTCTGTAGAGTAGTTTGAGGCCTCCTAACCAATGTCATAGATATAAAAACTTTTGTTAGGGAAAATATGATTTACTGTTAGCCTCTTTAAGAGATTTAACTTGGTAGAAGACAACTCTGTCTTCTTAACTTATTTTAATAATTATATAAAATTATTTACGTCTGTAAAAAGTGAGAAAGTATATGAGGATTTTATTGACAGTGTACTGCTTACCTATGTCTCCTCCCCACCCCCAGTATTAATACACCTACCTTCCTGATTTATTGCAATGGTCTATCAGAGCTTGGCATGTAGTAGGTAATGAATAAATAAAATATTTGTTGAACGAGTGAAAGAATCAGAGGAGTGCCCATTAGGTTTTCCATAGTTTCCATTAAGCAGGACTTTTCATCGCTAAATACAGTGCATGACCTTAGTAAAGGTTTATGTTCATCAACTTGAACCTTCAGAGAGGTAGGACCTTCAAGGATATGAATGCTAAATTTCTGGCTTCAAAATTCACTTTTTGAAATAGTGTTTATTATACTTCATAGCCCTCTGGGACTCAACAGCTAAAGTATAATGGCAAACAGAGTTTTAATAATAGATATTTCTTTCATCTTATTAAAATTTCATTGTAAGAACATTTTTTGAATTTGGAAAGTACTTGTAAAATAGTAATCGATAATGTGGGTGATAATTAGTGACTGTAAGAGTGAACCTGGAGCTGGAAGTCCGTTAGGCTGTTGAACACTCCAGCCACAATGCCCAATATGGAAGCTCTGCTCGATGGTACCCACACTACCCCGGTCCCCCTCCCCCTCTCCTCCCCCTGACTCCTGTCCCCATTACTCATGGGAAATCTTGTATCTGGGAACAAATGCAACCACAGCCATTTAACTGTTCTTCCACTTCAGCAATATAGTTAGTGTTCTTGGACTTTGGTCTCAGTGCAGTGTGAGAAACCCCTTACTACTTGCTTCCCCTGCAGCTACCCACTGAGTGACGTGCCCAAGGTCATTTTCAAATCTGCAAAACATTAGCCTTTTCCTTTCGCCAGATGACTTTTTTTTAAAAAAAAGGAAAGTTGTCATTTACTTTTCCACACGATGCTTGAGGTTCATTTTATGTGAAGGAGTACAGACTCTTTCCAAGTTTTTTTTTTTTTTTTTTTTTCTTTACTTACTGGAAGCTTTGAAATGAGCCTGTTCTACAAGAAAGGAAGGGAGGAAAGGAGGAAAGAAAGGAGGTGAGAAGGGGAGAAAAAGGGGGAATAGAAAGAAAGAAAGAAAGAAAGAAAGAAAGAAAGAAAGAAAGAGAAAAAGAAAAAGAGACAGGGAAAGGGAGAGAAGAAGGAGAAGAAGGAAGGAAGGAAGAAGAAAGGAAGGACGGAAGGAAGGAAGGAAAGACAGAAAGAAAGGAAAAGAAAAGACAGAAAAAGAGACAGGGAGAGGGAGAGAGGAAGGAAGGGAGGAAGGAAGGAAGGAAGGAAGGGAGGAAGGAAGGAAGGAAGGAAAGAAAGAGAAAGAAAGAAAGAAAGAAAGAAAGAAAGAAAGAAAGAAAGAAAGAAAGAAAGAAAGAAAGGGAAAGTGAATTAACGGAGGATATCTTTTGCCTGAGCTCTGAGGCCTTAAAGGAACAGCAAAAAAGTTGTTCTTGTTTTTAAAAGCTGATCTTCCCTGTGCCAGTCTGCCACTGCACTATGTGCTATGGAAGCCCGTCAAACTTTTGTTGTTGTTGTTTTAACCCTTAAACTTACCCTGCAATGTGCAGTGAGGTTTCTCCAGCGGGAAGGCGGCAGCTACAGGTCGTGGCGGGGGGAGAGGTGGTCTGTCGCTCACTAGGGGCTCCCGTGAATTGTGTTCTGGACTGTCCCCAGCAATGAACACATACAAGTCGTCATCATACTGGTTCACAGAAGTGCCAACCCCAACCTCTGCTCGGCTGTGCTCGGCCTCGGGGCCCGATTCATTCTCTGAATCTTCCTTTGCCAGTTCGTCTGCCTCAGCTCCTTCTGCACGCGGCCTGTAGGTCTGTCCGTTTTCAGGATGAAAAGCTGGGTTCTGTATGCCTGTTTATGAGGAAGATGGTAGATTTCGTTTAAAAACACCATCTGGAGGCATTTCATATTTTCTAATTTCATACAGAAGTGGTAGTACTGCTAATAAAACTTTTATGATCTGATATTGTGGAAAGCTGACAAACACATAATTTTAGTGAAGAGTCATTCTTGGGCTTTTAAAATATTTACCAAACGAACAGTTAAAGCTTCATTATATCTTGCTGCCTCACTATACGACACACTCATACATACAATAACATTCGAATTTTCTGGAGTCATTGAGCAGATTCATATATATGACTGCATGACTGTATTTTTATTAGAAAACAGCATAACTCACCTAGGAAGTAATAAGTAAGTTCTGGAAAAGGTAAATACAAGGAAAAATAATAAACCATAACTTGCTTGTAAATAATGCAATAAAAGTGAACCTGTGACCTTCTTTAGTGACTATTTAATATATAATTATCACCAGATTATATCTTAACTCTTGAAAACACCACTTGAGGAAAGTGTTAATATTTTTTGGTGGAGAAGGCATCCAAATCACCAATGGTAGGTAAATCTTGCTAGGACTCAGTTCTGTCATCTATAAAATATATCCTATCCTGAAACTTAACCAAATAATCCAAATTCTCTCCATCCGAAAAAGCATGATTCCATCATTTGTTTTTATAATGTACACAATACATACCCAGGTCGAAAACTGAAAAAAAGATAATATAATGCAATAACTTCAAATCATAAAATTTTGTTGTTTAAATTTTCTTTATGAAAAGTCTGCTTTAAATAAAAGATTCATAAAACTTTAAAACAGACTTGGGATCTCTATACTGGAAGGAATATGTGAACTGCTGTCATTGTCAGGGCAATAGACAAGCGGATGACTGTTGTTTTAAAATGTCGCTAAGCTGAAATATAGCTAAAGAAGCCAATCGGCAGAATATGGAACAAAGGTCCAAGGTCTCCCCTCCCCCCCCCCTTTTTTTTTTAACAATGAAGAGTAATGCTGTAGAAACTTTTCAGTTATGGGAGAAAATCAGTCATGAAGAAAAATCTTGCCCATGATGGTACTCCATATTTCTACAGGGAAGTTTATTTTTTATTGTTCTTTCCTTTCATGTGGGGAAGAAGAAAGATACAGCTTCAGCGTTAGAACTACTGACCAAGATTCTTTAATTAGTCGCCTGGGCAGAGCAGCCAGCCATTCATTCTTGCACAGCTCTCATTCGTCTTTCTACCTCTAATACCAAACACTGAGCCCAAAATGAAGTAGTCTCTAGGAATATTGATGGAGTAGACGATAGAGTGACTGAAAAGAAATTACTGCTCAGGCTAGCAAAGGGCCTTCACTATTTCTGTCTGGGCAAATCGATCATCAACTTAGACTTATACTCATGCTACAGGAAATTACTTGTAGCCACCCTTAAGTTTGTGAATTCGGTATTTGGGTTTTATGTTTACGCTGTCTAAGCAACAGAGTCTATTTGGTCCTTGTCGAAAATGCCTGAACCTGGAATCCAGTCCGAAGGGTTGGACGTAGTAGGTCGGTGAGTTTTGGCAACTTCATACTGATGGCTGAGGTGTGTCATGCTCCACCCCTTATCTTCTGAAAGGGCCCGAGGCTTGAGTCCAGTCACACAGTGTCCTAAACAAGACAATTCCAGGTCCAAATGGTCTTTAGACATGAGGTTGTTCTTTATAAATAATTGAAATAATGTTTTCTCTTTACAGGAAGCTCTTCTGAGGATTAAATTTCATACTAAATAAATGGTCATTATCCGTGATGGCCTTTATCACCAGTTTTATTACTATCAAAACTGAAAAAAAAATGTATGACTTTAAAACTCAGGGCATGAATTCATTACCCTAGCCGTGTTTTGTGTTATGCCATCACTTTTGAAGTCGTTTCCTGGTTTGCCAAAATACGCGAATTAAGACATTATATTTAATTTTATCTGATATGCAGATCAGTCTGCCATTTGAAAAACTAGTGGTCAACATTGGTGATTGAGCATCAAGTGGGCAGGGTTAAAAGGGCAACGGCCCGGGCAAGAGCATACTTGATATGTGAGATGTCACCGTGGCTGTGGACAAACAAGAGAGGGGTCAGGGATGGGACCAGAAAGGTTATCTAGGGATAACCTTCAGATGATGGTAAGGGTTATAAGTATGACGAGAAAGTAAAGGGAAATTTGGAACAGGAAAGTGATTAGTTCCTTCACGAAGCATAGAGTATTAGGAATGGCAAATGTGGAAGGTGCTATTGCCGGGTTTCTTAATAGTAGTGCTGCTGACACTTCGGACCAGATGATCCTGTGTTGTGTGGGGTATGTGTCCTCTGCATCATGGGATATTTAGCAGAATTGCCAGTGTCCACCCACTAAATGCCAGCTGGGAAGTTCCCTTCTCAAATCATGATAAGAAAACAACTTCTGTCCATTGACAAGGATTGTTGGTTGTGAGTAGAAAATAGTCCTTCATTGAGAACCACTGGGCTACTGCAATAATCCAGGGAAAAGATGATGGCAGCACGGACTAGGATAACTAATGAAAGATTGAGGAACCGCTGCACGCTGGCTATGCTGTGAAGGTAGAGTCAACGATATTATCTGACGGACTGGATGTGGGGCGAGAGAGGCAGTACAAAAGCCAAGGGGGACTTCCAGGTTTTTGGACTGAATTAAACAAGGAAAGAACTGGGGTGCCTGGGTGGCTCAGTCAGTTGGGCATCCAACCTTGGCTCAGGACAGGATCTCGCAGTCTGTGAGTTCGAGCCCTGCATCGGGCTCTGTGCTGACAGCTCAGAGCCTAGAGCTTGCTTCGGATTCTGTGTCACCCTCTCTCTCCGCCCCTTCCCCCCTCACTCTCTGTGTCTCTCTGTCTCTGAAAAATTAATAAACCTTAAAAAATTAAAAGAACACAAGGAAAGAATCTTCACTTACTGAAGTAGGAAAGCCAGCAGGTGGCGTAGGTTTGGAAGTGTCAAGCATTAGGGTTTTTGGATTTGGAAATGTTGCATGTGGGACACCTTGTCTGATGAGCTGGTACAGCAAGTTACTGTATACCAGTGGACTCTGGCATATGGGGTGGTTATATACAAGCAGGGAGACTGACTTTGTCCTCAGACATCAGACTGTAGAACCACATCTAGTCCACGTTTCTCATTTCCTAGCAGAGAAAACTAAGGTCTGAAAAGAATGTGACTTTGTTTTAAAAAATAATCATGGAAAGAGACCAACTGCCCATCAACTGACGAATGGATAAAGAAGTTATGGTACTTATATACAATGGACTACTACGTGGCAATGAGAAAAAATGAAATCTGGCCATGTGTAGCAACATGGATGGAACTGGAGGGTATTATGTTAAGTGAAATAAGTCAGTCAGAAAAAGACAGATACCATATGTTTCCACGAATAGGTGGACTTTGTGAGACTAAGCAAAAACCAGGGGGAGGGGAAGAGGGGAAAGGAAAAAAAGACACAGAGAGGGAGGGAGATAAAACATAAGAGACTCTCAAAGACTAAGAAAAAACTGAGGGTGAGGGGGATGAGGGAGGGGGGAGAGGGGGTGATGGGCATTCAAAAGGGCACATGTTGGGATGAACACTGGGTGTTATATGTAAACCAATTTGAAAATAAACTATTATAAAATTAAAAAAAAACCAAAAAACCAACAAACAACAAAAAAAAAATACTGAAAAAGTAGAGTTATCAAATAGTCAAAATATTTGCATGAATCTGACTTGTGTATTCTCTCTGGGTGGGCAAAAACTGGTGTTTGATTATTCAACACTGAACTTAATGGAAGTATTTCAATTGGCAAGATAATGTCGTCATATCTCTACCATATTATAAATTAGAAGATGTTCAGTTAATTAAACGTCTTTCCATGCTCTCCACGCACTCTCATGCTGTCTTCAGTCTTACTTTGCCAGTTACACGTACTTTATATAAATGCTACATATATACATGTATTCATAACATACAGGAACACTTACTAGGAGAATACTCAAATAATGAAGTAAAATCATCTTCATAGTCATTTTCTTGATCACTATTTCTGCTAACTTCTGGGATCTGAAAAAAAGTGAATGTTTTTAATAATATCCATTCATTTTTTTTACTTAAAAAAAGTTTTTTTAATGTTTATTTTTGAGAGAGAGAGAGAGAGAGAGAGACAGAGCATGAGTGGGGGAGGGGCAGAGAGAAAGGGACACAGAATCTGAAGCAGGCTCCTGGCTATGAGCTGTCAGCACACAGCCTGACGCAGAGGTCGAACCCACAAACTGTGAGATCATGACCTGAGCCCAAGTCAGACCCTTAACCAACTGAGCCACCCAGGTAACCCTATCCATTTCTCCCTTCCTTCCTTCCTTCCTTCCTTCCTTCCTTCCTTCCTTTCCTTTTTTCTTTTTCCTTCCTTCCTTCCTTCTTTCTTTTCTTTCTTTCTGTTTCTTTCTTTCTTTCTTTCTTTCTTTCTTTCTTTCTTTCTTTCTTTCTTTCTTTCTTTCTTTCTTTTTCTCCCTTCCTTCCTTCCTTCCTTTTCTTTTTTCTTTCTTTCTTTCACTAATGCTATCCAGAGAAGCAACATGGTCTTTGATTTCCAGTGGAATCTTGAAAATAACAGTGTGTTTATTATTATTGTTATTTTTAGCAAACCTGATGCAGAAGCTCACTTTATATTTAAATCATATTTTTCCCTTGGTGAGAAAGTCATGTAACTTTGACAAGTTGGTTGATATCTGTATGCTTTGGTATTAAATGCATTGTTTAGTTCGGCCATTCTCCGCTTCCAATTAGCCTGACCTCTTTATTTCATAATCTAGATCAAGAATACATTTAAAAAATGCATAATACTTTTAAAATCATATCAAAGAAGTTTTTACTAGTTGAATAACATGGATTGTTTTCAAAGATTTCAGAAATTATGTAAAAATTTCCTATATACTATTCACAAGCCTAGACATCATGCACTCAAAATTTATGAGAATTAATAAAGAGACTGTGGGCAAGTATGTAGATATATGTGTATGTACTGAGGGTAAAATCTAATGGAATCATTTTTATGTCATAAGCTATATGACATTTGTATTAATAAACAAACAAGCAAGCCCAAAAATGTATTGAAGGGAGAAGCTTTCCAAATTTGAAAAGTAGCTAAGTTTGACAGGTTTGGAGCACTTTTATAACTATCTTGTAAAAGTGACATTTTTGTACAGCAGGCTATGCAGATTAATTGTTTTCTCAGGAATTAGAGGATCTTTAGAAATATTTAAATGGAAAAATATTTGTTTCTTACCTGAGAGTTCCTTATGCTTATAATCATATTTATTTTCAAAAATATGTTAGACTAGTGACATATTAATAACTGCTGACTGAAACCGATGATGGTTTCAAAGACAAGAGTGCTGGTGCTCTGGTGTAGAGCCACATGGGTACTTGGCTGTGTGGCGCAGTGGGGAGAGCGTGGCTTGTGAGGTTAATCTAAGAACAAATCACAGCTCTATGATTTTTCAGCTGTGTTGTATCAGGCAACTCTAAATCTCAATATTCTATGCTGCCTAATGTGATAGTACTATCTATGCCATCAGTTTGCTGAGAGGGTTGCATCAGAATAATGTGAGCAAAACACGTAGTACCTCTACCACATAGTAATTGTTCAGTAAATGTAATCTGCACATGTGAGGTTTTCCTTCATTCTACAAAATATAGTTCTACATTTAATAAAGTACAGTGATCACATCGATTTGATGGGAATCATTAATAATGAACCAATAGTCATTTAACTTACTACTTCTTAAATGTGTGCCTCTAAAGTTTTGCTGACAGAAAAAAAAAAACTGGAATATAAACTTTGTATCCGATTGATGTGTGGCAGTGGATTTTGTTATTAAAGATGCTTTGATAATTTACAAGATAATAGAGATAAGTATGGAAAAAGTAGTGATTCCTTAATAAGTTCCTTTTCCTAAAGCTAGAAAAACTCATTAATGTGTTAAATATTTATGCGGGCCTACTATGTGCTACTTACTCTATTAGCAATTAAGGAAAGTAAGTTAAAAATAAGAGACATAATTCCCATTCTCACAGGTCTCATATTTTTATAGGAAGATAAGATAATAAAAGGATCAGAATACAAAATTTTACCTAATTCACTACACAAATTCAGTCCTTAGAGGTGAAATGGAGAATTAAGGAAGAATCAGATAGTCAGCACCGAAAATTATTAATTTGCCTTCTGTGTGAGGATTAAAAAATTATCTTGACGCTTGCCGTGAGTCCTACTTCTCTAAATGAAAAATCCAGCTTAAATAATACAATGTATTAGCCGAATATGCTCCGTGTAATATCCCAGCCCACAGACAGCCCTTGCAGCACACAATGTTTAATGAAATTAAAATCATTCATTATCAAAGACAAACGAAGAAGAGAACTTGTTGACTAAGGTTTATAAAGCTCCACATGGCTTGGCATCGAGCGCCGTACAAATTGATCACAATATTCTGATTTTGAGGGAGTGAATAAAAACAATCTTCACACGGCAGTTGGTTTCCGAATCTTGTTATGCGATTCTGGGGATATTATAATTAGCTTAACTCTTGCCCAACTTTCCACAGTGTTGACTTTAAACGATTTTGCCAGCTGTAAAGCACATGGCAGTCTGCGGAATGAGAACAAGAAGACATACATGTTTGAAGAGTAACAAATTGGCCTGCGCTATTTTACATTTTACCCAAAATGAATGTATTAAGCTGCAGAATCTGAGATAATATTCCAATGGAAATAATAAAGAGTATACTTACTAAATGTTAAGAATAATGAGTAATATTTTACTAAAGCCATGAATAATCACAGTCTCAAAAAATTTTTTTTTGAAGATGAATTGTAGGAGTATGCTATCTTAGCTCTTATTACATCGTTTAAAAGGATTTGTTTCTTCTCAGGGCATTTAGGAATATGGTCTAAAAGCAGAATCTTTTAATTTCTTATGAAAATGCTCTCTCTTTTTTGTTTAAAGATTATTTATTTGGAGGGTGACAGAGAGAGAGCGAGCGAGCATGTGTGTGTGTGTGTGTGTGAAAGGGCAGAGAGAGAGGGAGAGAAGGAATCCCAAGGAGGCTCTGCTCTGTCAACATGGATCCCGACATGGGGCTCGATCCTAAGAACTGTGACATCATGGCATAAGGTGAAATCAAGAGTCAGATGCTTAACTGACTGGGCCACCAGGGTGCCCCAGAAAGTTCTCTTTATGTAATAGGAATTGGAATCTTGAGTGTTAAAATTAAACAGGAAGTCCACCCATGATTGGGAGAAGAAAAAAGGAGAATAAAATAGATGCAGAGTTGTGAGGGGGGGAAAGTGGACATTTTCCTTAGTACAGACTAAAATTTTGTTAGACTTAGCCTGAGGATAATATATGCTCCAGGTTTCAGACAAGTTTTCATCTTCCTCTCTGCTCATGATGCAGCTCTGATGACTGCTATAAACTTTAGGCGTGGTTCCTGACCCCATAACCACATTCTCGCTCTATTTTGGTAGTGTTTGTTTCAAACCCACCACAGTTATGGCTTCATCGCTGAGGCACCTGCACCGTTACTGGACCATATACCTGATTTGACTTCAGCCATCTCTGTCACTAAGGTGGGAATGATAAAATTAAAACTCCTTCCTTTGCTAGGATTGTAGTTGCAAATGTAAAAAATACTTAATCTTCATTTAAAATGATAGAATCCAAAGAATGGAAGGAACTTGTAGATAATTGGTTTATTCTCTTATTCATACACTGACGTAATACTAAAATAATGCGTCACAATGAAAATGTAAGGATTTAGACATTCTCCAACTAATAGTTGTTTTTCTATGTAGTCTATAGTCTGTACTGCTCCACTCTCTTTTTTTTTGTTTAAATAATTTATTTTCAAATTGGTTTCCATATAACACCCAGTGTTCATCCCAACAAGCATGCTTGTCTCTCTTTTCTCACAGAATGCATTTTCTCTAGGTCATCTTATTCACTCCTCTGTCTTCAATTTATATCTGTATCATGATGATTCTTGGATATATCATTTGCTTCAAACTATTCTAAGGTCTATAGTCTAGGATTCAGTAAGGGATATTAGAATAAATAATCATAGAAGCAAAGGGGAAAACCTAGAAGAAGAGATACCAGAAAAATCAGGAGAGAGAATGGCTGTGTGGACTCCAAAATTCATATGTTGAAATTCTCTCAAAGAAAATTCGTATGTTGAAATTCTCTCAAAGTGATGGCATTAGGTGTGAGGGAGATGATTAGGTCATGAGGGAGGGCCCGTATGAATGCGATTAGTGGATTATGAAAGTAACCTGTGAGATCCTTGATCCATTCTACTGTATGAGGAACAATGAAAAGGTCGGCTATCTATGAACCAGGAAGAATGCCCTCATCAGATATTGAATCTGCTGGGACCATGTTCTGGGAATTCCCAGTTTCCAGAAGTGTGAGAAATTAGTATTATTTATAAACAACAGCTTATACAGTTTTTGTTATGGCAACCTGAAAGGACAAGGAGGATCTAAGTAAAACCCAATATTACATGATTCACCAAGAGTGAAAAAGAGCAGCTCTGAAAACAGTTCATAATATCTTTCAGTCAAGGTCCCTGGTGACCCTGGTGAGGGGGAATTAAAATGGGACTGGGTGAATTCATACTGGGTTGAAGAATCTTAAAGAGTAAAATGGAAGTGAAGAATGGAAGGCAACATGAATAGAACTTCAAGAACAATGATGGGCATAGGGAAACTGTGCTTAATTTTTCAAAAAATGAAACAGCGATGTCAGCAAATGTGTTTTGTCACAGGCAAGGGCTATGAAGGTAGTAGGTAATAACATCCAAAGCACACATGTACAAAACATGGTCCTTGTAAGAGTGGGATATTTAAATATGAAAATTGCATGATCCGAAATCTCAAGTATTTTACAACTGTGGGAAGAGAAGGAATATATATAAGGGAAAATGAAACAAGCTTTTAAAATATACATATACTTGAAAAATGCTACGAGATAGAGAGAAACATAGAATCATTTCGATTAAGTAGATGGAACAGCGAACATTTCAGGGTAGGTGGTATTGAAGCTGAGTTTTAAAGGATAAGTATGGCTTTAATCTGTAAAGAAAGGGAGGAAGCAAATTCTTGACTGACTGGCAAACATGACTGAAACAGTAGGAAGACTTGGTGAATGGTTCCTAGTTGGTTTGAATAGGCTGCATGGAAGGATATATTTGAAATGCCAAGATGTGTTGGTGCATTAAGATTTTATTTTATAAACTTTTAAAAGTTCCTGAGCATGTAATTATTTCCCAAGAAGTGGGAAGCAGGATATTCCTGCCTCTATTTGAGAAAAATAATTCTGATGATCGTGGGTAAGAGGGAAAGGGTGCTATTTTATGGCCAAGGTGAAGAATATTGAGGATTAAAGAAAATATTTAATGAAGGCAGATTTAATAAATATCAAGGAGATGAGATGAACAAAATTTTTTACAGTTTTGATGCCAAAGCCTGGAGAAAAGGGATCAAATATGGCAATGTAAATTTCTGTTCAGCTCAGAGCTATCTGGTACCCTCTAGAGCACTCTTGTCATTTAGAGATGAGAGCACTGATTGAAAAAACATCTTTTCTATGAAATACAAGGTCAGAGTCTGAGATCAAGATATTTATCAGCATCTTAAGTAAGCTTTGGGTTATTTCATGTAACATATGAAAATATGTCAGAAATGGATATATGGCCATTAAATGGTGACTCTTCCATTTCTTTGTGAAATTAAGAAGTTTATCAATTTGGGAAAACAGAAAGCACAAGTATCGTTGTTACATAAACTTTTAATTTAGTCAGAAAGATTCTTAACTATGAAATCGACTGACAGAATTTAGCTGAAGAAAAAAGTACAAAATTCAAATTAAGCTATAAAGATACCAAGAGAAGTGCTTAGATACAAAAATCGAACAACAAAGTATAAATTACATTTAATCAAATCTTACTATATTTTTTCTTAGAAATGAAAAAAAATTAAAAAAATCTTGCCATGAAATTATATTGGTTGATTGGATATTAGGGGCTTCTGAACAATACATTGAAAACAAAAAACACATAGTTGTGCCCATCCTTTAGAAATGAAGATAAATGCAACAGAGAAATCCAGAAAGAAAGGGTTTAGTAAAATAGAGAAAAACATGAGAGAAAAATGTCAGAGACAGTCAGAAGGAGGATGTAATCACAGAAGTCAACAGTCAAAGCTAAGAGAATCATTCTTAATGAACTTTTCTTGATTTCAGAATGGTATTCAGAACTCAACTAAAGCGTCTTGAAGAAGAATGAGTTTTTGGTAGAGGCAACTTTATCAAAACATACAAAAACTCAAGGAAATTCTTAGTATGTATTTATACATGCCATCTAACATTTTCAAGCATGACAATTATCACCAACCTTGGTCAGTCAGCCAATAGATATTTATTGAATGTTTGCTATGTGCATAATACTGCAACACTAGGAAAATTTTCCAGGGGATATACAAAATTTGTTACACATAATATGTCACCAGGATGCTGAATATTTAGCTAGGAAAGTGAAAGTGAAATACATAAAATAATTACAGTCCTTGAAGTGTTTGTTTTGACTAAAGAGAAGATAAGAAGAATGAAATCATTCTAGGTTGGAATAACTAGAGCTGGAATTTGAAAAATGGGTAGAATTTGAGAATTAAATCTTGAAGCTAGTCCCAGGAGCTAATGGATGAATAAATAATAGATGACTTGATGGAATAAGAAAGAATGTGGATATTCTTGTTGAGGGAGAATGGTGCAAGCAGAATCTAGGTTGGCAGGCCATATGCAGAGGGCAAAGAGCAAAGCTACCCCTTCAAAGAAGCAGGTGGATTTTGGGAAGAACATGTGAAGTTTGATACAAAGAGTGGAATCGACATTTGATTATTATATCTCAATTGTAGAATAGTAGAAATATTTGTAGATGAGAGTAATGATGGTGATTGATATTGCTATTAACATCCCATCTATAAATACATGTAGGTTACACAGGTTAAGAGTTTGAGTCCAGAAGTAATGTCAGATAAATCTGGATTCAAATCTGTCACTTCTATTTATTACCTATTCCTCACTCTTGGCTTCTCGGGTGTAAAAAAACAGCATAAATATACCTCATGTCCCAGGACTATTGTGAGTTTTAAATAAGAAAATATTTATTAAGTACTCAGCATAGCACTTGCCACATAGAAAGCACTAAACAACTGTTATCTCTATTATCTTCATTAAGATCATTATTTTATCACAAAATGACCTTTTATTCCTATTTTCATAGTTATGAAAATAAATATGCCTTGTTTTTTTTTCCTATTTAAGCCACGTTTATGTCAAAATTTATATTCAGTTATAAGATTGAGTAAAGATCCGTTCTATTCAGGTTGGCATACAGAGAATAAAAATAAAGACCTCCAAATAGTAGGGATGTTTTTGGAGTTTATAATTAAACAAATGTTTATTTTAAACTATGAGGAATTACAGAAGATGTGATGGCGATCAGTACTGGACCAAATAAGCTAATGAAAATTAAGCAGGTCTCCTGGGTATGTTCATGTAGGCTGTACACGGAATTTCTCCTGGGGTACTCTGATACCCCAGGGCTATGATATATAGAGCACTCTAAGAACTGATGTCAGCAGAGTTGAGGAAAGCGTCTCTCAAGTGATTCACCTGTATTGAATTCCCAAATCGGTTAGATTTGATTTTATAATGTTGATATTACAACAAGGACTTGTATAATCCTAGATTGTCTTCTTCTAGCTTAAATGATGTAAGGAAACACAGGCGGTAGCTCAGAAGGGTATTTCTTTATGGGTTTGCCAAGAGTAGGGAAGAGTAATTTGGACATGGATGAGGCTCAAAGCACACAGATGAGTAGTTAAGAAGAGACTAAAGAACTTGGTTTTAATAAACCATGAGCCTGTGATTGCTGCATTCATTACCTTAACTCTGTTTTTCTATTCCTATAAGAAGAACAAAAGCTCATATGTGACAGCGGCGTGAAGCTCTTCTGTTCACAATTTTAAAATCTTGAAATAAGTTTTAGTTTCAAAATCCTAAGCTAAAGAAAAGGCAAAGTTCTGGAGAGGAAATGCAAAATACCATGAGGTCAAAAGTACAAATCATTATGCTGTTTTGAATACTCCAATAAAATCAAATTAAAAAAAAACATGCTGTCCTTTGGAGGAAAACTTTATAAATGGACACTAAATAATGGATGGGTTTACATGTATCCAAGCTGGGAGACTGGAGTTAGTAAAGAGGTACCCAGGTACCCAACAATTTATGCTGATCATTACTAAAAGTCACTTTTTCTTTTTTTTTTCTAAGGCTTTTCTAAGGATTTTTCTAATCTGAGTGAGGGTTGAGGAGAACCAATGGAAAACACCAAGGTGAATAGTAAAAGGCTAGCATTGTCATCTCCACAGTTGCTGGACGTTTCGTTTATCTAAAAACAGAAGAGCAGTGGTTTCTGAAATCCAAGCCAGAAATAAACATAAAATACCACTTAGAGGCCCAGCAGTTTCCGAAAAAAATTACACTCTTCAGTTGTTAGATAATAAGTATTATTTGACACGGGAAACAAAAGATCCTTTAAGTTTATATTATTACTATCAGAGAATAAGTGTTTTTGACAAATTAAACAGAAGGATTCTTAAAGCTTATATTGTTGCAAATGTGTTCGCAGTAGGTGTTTAGGTGGCTGGAATAATCCCACACGTCCAAAGACAGAATTAGAAGAGTCGATTCTTATTGATCAGAGCATTTAAAACATGAACGATAAACAGAAGAGGTGAATCATAAATTAATGAAGAGCTGGTGGGAGTGTAAACACAATTTCTAGCCTCCGACTTCAATTCGAAGGCAGGTGACAATTCAGAAGAGGTGGTTCTCACAGAAAAAGTCACTACAATAAAAATATACAAAAAACACATATCTTATATATGTGGATTCAGTATTTTTTTATACACTGACACGCACCATAGTACTCTGCATTTCCTCTCATTTTTGATTTTATATTTAAATTGTGGATTTTAACTAGTTATCAAAATCATTCAGTAGGAAAGCAGTATCTCATAATCAGAAAAACCTCAAAGAATAATTCTCTTTATTAAAAGTCACCATTTTTGCCCCATCTCAACTTACCAGGTTCCATTCAAATCACTTATCAGAAGACCTTTACCATTCTACTTAACTTGGTTGAATACACTGGCAGGATGTACACTTTTAGAAGTTCCCTAAAAGTAGGAACTACTTTAAAAAAGGAATCTATTTAAAGAACATTACAAAAATGCACTTTAGGTCCTCCAAACAACTAAAAATGGTAGCAGAATAAATTTGGTAAGTCGATAACAGAACTTGTTGAAAGAAATTTTCAGTTCATTTAAGGTAAAATAAAATGGAAAATCTTTGTGGTAGAAGAGACAGCATCGTCATATATTAAAGAAATATACTTCCCATCCACCCACATGTAAAATCAAAATAGAGGAGATTCAATAAAACCAATAAGCTCTATTTGTAAGAAAAATGTCATTTCCTTTAGCTCAGGAATTTGAAGGCTTTTAACTCATAACAATGAAATAAATTGCATCTTGTGGGGGCCCCAATCAAGACACTCAGGGTACTGTTCATAGTCTATCATTACTGGAAGACGAGCCTCATCCCACTCATTCTATCACTGAGAATTGCAAACCTACTTGTTGTGAGGTGGTAGCTTTGCATTTTTTAAACTTCAGGTGGTTTATTTAGCAGATTTCACTTGTGAAAATAATTCCTAATTTTCACATTTATAACCTAAAAGAAATCAGGACTGGGGTGCCTGGGGGGCTTAGTGGGTTGAGCGTCTGACTTTGGCACAGGTCAAGATCTCTCGGTTTCATGAGTTCGAGCTCCACATCAGGCCCTGCGTGGATAGTGTTGTGGGAGACTGCCTGGGATTCTCTTTCTCCCTCTCTCTCTGCCCCTCCTCCACTCATGCTGTCTCTGTTTATCTCAAAATAAATAAATAAAAAGTTAAAAAAAATCAGGACTAGTATAATGGAAATAAAGATGTGTCTAATATGCATTTTCATCTGAAAGTAACTCCATGAGCATAACCCAACATGAAGTTTAAATAAGTTCGCCCAACTCAGTTCACTTTCCATTTTACTTTTACGTATCCTTTGAGAGGGATTTTTCTGGCATTAAATGTAGACAGGTATTTTTTTTTGCAAATGGGCAGCCATTGCAGTTAACTGAAAAACTGCTTCACAATAAGATATATAGTTTAAAATAGTCTCTTTAAAATTTTTTTTAATGTTTATGTATTTTTGAAGGAGAGAGACAGAGCGTGAGAGGGTGAGGGGTGGAGGGAGAGGGAAACACAGAATCTGAAGCAGGCTCCAGGCTCTGAGCTGTCAACACAGAGCCCAATGTGGGCTTGAACTCACGAGCCGTGAGTTCATGACCTGAGCTGAAGTCAGACATCCAACCAACTGAGCCATCAAGGCACCCCTAAAATAGTCTCTTTAAATTAAAAAGAATTTCCTCTATAAATATGGTCAACTCATCTTTGACAAAGCAACAAAAGCAATACAACGGAGAAAAGATAGCCTCTTCAACAAATGGGTCTGGAAGAACTGGGTATGCAAAAAATGAATCTAGACACAGACCTCAGACCCTTCGCAGAAGTTAATTCAAAATGGATCATAGACATAGATATAAGATGCAAAACTATAAAACCCCTAGAAGATAATGTAGGAAAAGTCCAGATGACCTTGGGTATGGTGATGCTTTTTTGCTACACACACACACACACACACACACACACACACACACAAAACAATGACTAAATTGGACTTCATTAAAACTAAAAACTTCTGCTCTGTAGAAGACAAGATCAAGAAAATTAGAAGATAAGCCACAGACCGAGGGAATATATTTGCAAAAGATACAACTGATAATGGATTGTTATCCAAAATACACAAAGAACTCTTAAAACTCAACAATAAGAAAACACGTGACAGTTTAAAAAAAGAACCAAAGGCCTTAACAGATATCTCACCAAAGAAGATATACATACAGATGGCAAACAAACATCATAGGTCATCAGGGAAATGCAAATTAAAACAAATTAAGACACAAGATATCACTATACACCTATTAGAATGGCCAAAAATCAGGACACTGACAACACCAAATGCTGGTGAGGATACGGAGTGATAGGAACTCTCATCCATTGCTGGTGAGAATGCAAAATGGTATACTTATTTTGCAAGACAAGTTGGCAGTTTCTTACAAAATTGAACTATGGCGTTGTCATATAGCATAACAATCTCACTCCTTGGTATTTACCCAAAGGAGTTGAAAACAGGTATATACATGCACATGGATGTTTTATAGCAGCTTTATTCATAACTACAAAAACTTAGAAGCAACCAAGATGTCCTGCAGTACATGAATGAATAAACTGGTATCTCCAAATACTAGGATATTGTGCAGTGCTAAAAAACCATGAGCCATTAAGCTATGAAAACCATGGAGGAATCATAAATGCCTACTACTAAGTGATAAAAGCTGACGTGAAAAGTCTATACACTGTCTGATTCTGACTATATGACCTTCTGGAAAAGGCAAACCTATATAGACAGTAGAAAGATCAGTGGTTCCCAGGGGTCGGGTGTGGGGAGAGACAAACAGGTAGAGCACAGAGGATCTTTAGGGCAGTGAAATACTCTGTATGCTATTATAATGGTGCATATACGCTAGTATACTTTTGTATAACACCAGGAGTGTATTCTAAGGTTAACTATGGACTTCGGGGGATTATGATGTGTCAACGTAGGTTCGTCCTTGGTAAAAAATGTACCTTTTGGTGAGCAATACTGATGGTGGAGGAGGCTATGAATGTGCAGAAATATGGGAAGTCTCTATACCTTCCTTTCAATTCTGTTGTAAGCTTATTTATTTAAAATTACTTAAAAATTTATTTAAAAAAATAAAGTCTGTAAAATCCTAAGAGAAATTCATATGCCACTAGACAGTGAATTTAATGTTATTCATTTTGTCTGAACGTGTCTCTGAAACTGTATACAGTAAAATTCGATAGAAACCAACAATGGCTTAGCATATATGAATATTATTACTAAATCACTAGGTCATCTACCTTTCTAGATTAACTTTAACATTCTGTCTAGGTATTTGAACCACTTTGCATCGTTATGGATCATGAAATTAAAAGAGTAAGATAAGGACTGGATTACTTTACTTGGAATTTGCATTTATTAACAGTTGAGTTAAGTGAATGAATAAAAATTTAAATATTATGCTCTATGTTTGAGGACAGTTTGAAGTTTTACAAAGATATATGCCTTACTAAAAAGCTGAGCCGCTCATCAAACTAAAGCAATATCAGTTCAGTTTAGGAATGGTTCAATCTCTAAAGAATTACAACAATGGCAGAGGAGCTTTATGTTTTTAATTTGCTTATTTAAAAACATTTACTCATAACCTAACAAACAGTAGAAAATATACTAGGAAATAAAATAATAAGGAAGCATAAATTTCTCCTAAGAACACAGACATCCACAAAGATGTTTATAATACATATCACAGGTGTAACAATGTTATTACAAAAAATAGTAACTTACATAACTATATACCAGACACAGGTCTAAGGTCTGTACTTACATTAACTTATTTAATCCTCGAAACAATTTTATGAGGTAAGTTTGCTATTGTAAGCCTCATTTAATGAATGAAAAAATAGGCACAGTGGAGTTAAATAACTTGTCCAAGTTTACACAGCTAATGCCTCTTTTTTTTTTAAACTTGTTTTTAATGTTTATTTATTTTTGAGAGAGAGAGAGAGAGAGAAAAACAGAGCACAAGTGGGGGAGGGGCAGAGAGAGAGGGAGACACAGAATCTGTAGCAGGCTCCAGGCACAGAGCCCGACGTGGGGCTCAAACCCACAAACTGTGAGATCATGACCTGAGCCAAAGTTGGACGCTTAACCGACTGAGCCACCCAGGCGCCCCAGCTAATGCCTCTTATTAGAGAGCCTGAACAATAAGGCAAACAAGTAAATAAGCCTACACAAGGAAGAACATGAGAAGTCATCTAGGGTGCTATGAATCAAGAGTTGCAGGGATTCACAGGAGAGATTGCTGACGAAAATTTGTAAGAAACACAAAAGTCTCAGGGTGACAGCTGGCATTTGTCCCATCCTTGAGAGCATTTAAAAGCAGGGATAGAGGCAGGGGTTGGGCATCCTGGGCAGTCAAAGCACCATAATCAAATGTGGACATGGAGTAGCAGAGGCTGTGTTGAAACAATGGGTTGCCCAGCTTGCCTGAAGGGTAGGGGCAGCTGATGTCCGTCTGTGTATGGGGTGCAGGCAAACCCTAGTTGCACATTCTTCCTGTCTCCTCTGTGCTTCCAGCCTTCAGGCCGGGTGCCTGGGGGCCAGCCGTGTGTCAGTGCAGGCTGTAGGGCACAGGCTGAGAGGAGTACTGTCTGAGCTATTATCTGAGTTAGGAGGAAACGGAAGGTGTACTCTTAGTCCCCAAAGAAGAGATGGGCAGAACAGCAATAATGGGATTTGAAAGCACACGCAAGACCTCACAAATCATATCTTAGCTGTGCAGATGCCAACGGAGGAAAGCTAATGGAGGCACTGGGTCCAGAGGCCAGAGCGAAGAGGACACCAGACTTCCCTGTCCATTTTCCTCTGCTACCCCTGCTCGCAAAAGAGCTAGGTGATTTCTGAGAAGCAGGAGACAGCTACATTTTTACATTTGGCTTGGTACAAATACAGGAAAAAATCTCTTATAAATGTTTCTTATGTTCTGAGAAATGAAAACTGGGATGAATGGACATATGTTATAATCGGAGCATCTTGCTTTAGGCCCAATTTTTCAGGAAGGAAAACTGTTTTAAGATGAAAATGTTACAAGTAAGAACATATGGGTTTCACAGTAATATCAGTTGATAACTTAATGGGCTGTGTCTCCTTGGTAGCACAGAACTAAAGTGTGTGTGGCTCTTACTCCTTCTAAATCCACCTCAAGCAATATATATAATTACCTGTTACTATATTCCTATCGCAAATGGGATAACAGGGGCAGAGGAGGTTTTTAAATGATTTGTTCATGGTCATTAGGTGAAGCGAGTTTCCCCTCAACAGGATTTTATCCACAATTCCTTTATGAAATATATGCGGTATGGGACTACAGGCACTCCCTTGTGTCTTGCTGTCAAATGATGAGGGATGCATATTCCATGATTTAGTACACTTGTCTACATTTATAAAGCGATTAATGGTTTTCAAGGCAGTTTCACATACCACCATCCTCTGGTCAATCCTGCCACTTCCTGTGTGTCCAACAGAAGATTAATGTAGATGAGGACTTGTCCATGGCTCTTGGTATTTAAAGCAGAGATTCAACTCCCAGATAACCCAGGGCTTCGAGGTTAGTATCTATGGATCCAAGTCCAGTACTCTTTACACTGTAAGATGGCACCTTCTATCTAAAAAATCTGTACCATATATAGATAAAACTAAAAGAGACCAGTGAAAATAATAGATATTAGGAAGTGAAACTTTTTACTCAATGAAGAAATCATGTCTGATCAGAGTTCTATTCCATAAATGACAATGAGGGTTTAAAAATTGATGCTGGTGGTAAAAATGAATTTGTAATTCATCTTCTCTATCTTTGATTAATGTACTTTCTAGAGAATGTGAATAAAAGAAAATTGTGGAGTTAATCCAACAAAATCTAGTAATCAATTAAAATCCTGAAATACAGCTCAGGATGATAGATGACCTAAAAGTCATTAAAAGAGAACTCTGAATATTCCTGATGAAAGAAAAGTCTCTTTCTCTATTTTTTGTCTACTTATTTACCGGTAATTGATTCTTTTAGAAAGTGTTGCCCTTTGCAGAAGAGAAACATTTTTTTTTAAGGTTATTTATTCTGAGAAAGAGACAGAGGGAGAAAGAGAGTCAGTGCAATCGGCGAAGGGGTAGAGAGAGAGGGAGAAACAGAGAATCACAAGCAGGCTCTGCAATTGTTAGCTCAGAGCCCAATGAGGGGCTCAGACTCATTCACTGTGAGACTCATTCACCTGAGCCAAAATCAAGACTCTGATGCTTAACCAATAGCCACCCAGGCACCCCCAGAGGAGAAAGGTTTTAATCAGGTAGACTTTCTCTGTTTCTTGATAGAAGTAATAAAAGGAAAAGGAAAAGGAAAAATCCACATATTATAGTTACATTTGTTTAAGCTTTGTGACAAGAAGATTAAAATTAAATTTACATTTTTTTAATGTTTATTTTTGAGAGAGAGAGGCAGACTGCAAGTGGGGGAGGGGCAGAGAGAGAGGGAGAGGCAGAATCTGAAGCAGGCTCCAGGCTCTGCGCCATCAGCCCAGAGCCCAATGCGGGGCTCAAACCCACGAACTATAAGATCATGACCTGAGCCAAAGTTGGACGCTTAACAACTGAGCCACCAAGATGCCCCTAAAATTAAATTTAAAACATGGTTTCAGATTATCTTGTTTCCCTGGTCCCTATTACGACAGCAAATTCTACATCCATGCTCTCTTTCCTAATTCTTGAATCTTTAGTTAACATTTCAAAGATAGGCCAGAGCATTCAGTCTTTCAGCACTGACTTGTCTCTGGAACACAAGACCCACTTCTGTTTGACAGCCTCTGTAATCATTTTCAACATTTCCAGCTCGGAGCCTACAGGTGGGTCATTTGCTAAAAGAGAGGTATTAAAGTTGTGCTTGTTTCTACTAATTATTTTTATCTGGCCAAATAACAGCTATACAGATACACGTTTCCGGTTTATCAAATATTTACCACACGATAATTCAGATATTAGGTATTACATTTTAGTGACTATATTTCTTCAGCCTTAAATTAACTTATTCTTTTTCAGACTTGCCCATTAGCTCAACGTTTTCTTTATTTTTTTTCCCTTTTAAAAAGAAATAAACATGAGCCACAGAAAAATGGGCTTTTATATAGTGAGTTAACAAATCTTTAATGCCATTTTCAACTGTAGTTTAATGAGACTCTCGAATGAGCCTTCTATTATCCTTTTGTGAATCAGAGTTGCACTAGCTAAAAAAATGTGTGGGCCAAGTATACTAAAGATAAAAGTACAGTAAGAAGACAATTTAAATAGATCATATGTTTTCGAAAGATTATCTGTCAGAAAGATCAGAAAAAATTAAATGTAAAATTATAACATCCTACTCACAACCACCTAGTTATTTGCTACTGGATAAAGAAATCCATTTCACATCTAATGTCCACATTTTGTGTCATAACATCCATAAGAAAGCATTGGAGATTGCCAATCACTTAAATTTCCTGTTCATACCTTATTCTACCCTGGAAAGAATAATGTAGATTCTTGAGTTACAGGGGACTAATACCAAAGATAATTTTAAGATGAGAAACAGTATAAGATAGTGTAGTGATCTTGACCTTGGATACGCATTAAATTCAAATGGGGAAGTTTTATTAACTACCATTCCCAGGCCTCACCAACGAAGGCCGACTAAATGAGAATCTCTAGAAGTGACATCCAGACACTTATTAATGGGTCTGCTAAGGATTCCACTGTGTGTTCACGAGGGGAACCACATAGATAGTGATTATAAGCACAGATTCGTGGTAAGATTATCTAAAATCTAAGCGATTCTGGGCTACTAACTATGAACAAATTATTTAATTTTTCTTAGTACTAGTTTTCATCCATAAATCAAGTACCCATTTCTTTGGGTTGTTTCAAGAGTTAGATGAGATCATTCTTGGCATAAATTAAGTCCCATTACTATTATGCAGTGAGGGAACAGCCACTTCATGTTCAGGTCAAGTGTGACAGCATGCGTCAAGTTCTGAAGCTGTATTTTAGTGCCTGCACCCCAATACCTGATGGCATTCCGATTTTCATTATCATATCACTTCCTGAATTAGGGCTTTAAATTTTTCTTTATAGGTACTGTTGTGCCTTCTTGAAGCAATAAAATAGCATGGTTAGGAGCATAAATTCAGGAGCCAATAGACAAGTTTGAATCGTTTCTATTAGCTCTGTGACATTGACCAAACCACTCAACGTTTCTGTCCCTCAGTTTATTCATCTGTAAAATTGTCTACTAATAGTACCTGCCTCAGAGAGATATTGTGATGAGTAAATGCATTAATAAATACAATATATAAGAGCTAGTGTGTTCCCAGAACATTATAAAGTACTAAATAAGTGTTATTCATCATGATTATGATAATGATAATGATGATGGTAATAAGTGAACTCCTTTATTGATGTTTCCAACAAAGGAGTCTATTATCCATGAGTGGAAAAATCTAATATTGTGCCAAATAGACTTTTCCATTCTTCTTAGCTGTTCCCCCACACAAGTCCACTGGAATGCCACACCGTATTTTTTTTTTTTTTAAACAGAGCATGAGCAGGGGAGGTGCAGAGAGACAGGGAGACACAGAATCCAAAGCAGGCTCCAGGCTCCGAGCTGTCAGCACAGAGCCTGACGCGGGGCTCGAACTCACAAACCCCAAGATCATGACCTGAGCCAAAGTCGGATCTTAACCGACTAAGCCGCCCAGGCACCCCTATATCCACTTCTCACCCTTATATCCACTTCATAAATGGTATGAAAGATCATGTTCTATTGGTAGTTAACAAGTAGCATCTTCTTTATATATACATTTGTTTTATAAATATATCGTGGTCACATATCATACGTAATTGCATATTGATATTGCTATTAAGGGAGAAATAAAGAGAATCCATAAATTATATTGCTACAATATATCGCAGTTTCATACGAAAGCTTTTTTAGGCGGTTTTAATATAAATATTCTTAATGACATCTTTAGAGATCTTGAATAAAGAGATATTTGGTTTTCCCCATATAGTGTCGAATATCACATTTTAGAATTTCATATTATTATTTTTGTAACTTTTATCAAAATTTAGTATTCTAAAAATGCTTTATCAGAGGAACATTGTGTAATTCATGAATTTGTTGTTTGTTGTTTCCTCACTGTAGCTATTAGTGTTTTTCACTACAACCTAAATGTCTATGGAGGAGGCCACATACTAGTGTCAAGGATCCTATTAGATATCACAATTAGCAGCTGATATAAGTGTTTACAACCAAAGCTGTACAGGTACTTGTCATAAGGGATTCATTATAATGCATCTCATATCTGACAAAAGGCACATAATAATCTTTTATTGCTTTTCATGCTTTTAGGGCTTTCATTTTTCTAAAGCCAAAAAGGTCACTTCACATCATTTTTCCTTGACCCTTAATGTGACAGCAGATATACTTTCTGAAATAAATACTATTATGAGCTACTGAAAACACCTTAAGGCAATGTGGGCAACTTATTAACTATGACTTTATGAGGCATCTTGTGGAAGGCAAATAAAATCCTTATATCGGTCACTGCTTTCCTAATACTTCACAGCTACCATCCAAAAGAATCCCTCTGCTGAAGCTTCTAGCAATGACTGGTTTATTAAAGAGAAATAACATGAGGAGGAAGAGAAGATTATAGAGTTATAACTCCCATGGAATTACAAATGCAAATATCAAGAGCTTCAATAACATTTTCTTTGTCATGTACCAAGTTTGCTATATATGGAAGACAGTGCCACAAACCTTTCTTTAACTGATGTCTCACAGTCCAGCCTTAGAGCCAGCATCTATGATGGTGAATTTATGGCCCTATAAATTGGGGGTGGTATTCATTTATGCATGTGTAAATTTTTTTATTTATTCATTTATTTGACAAATAAATTGAGCACCTACTATATATGTCATGCAGTGTTCTGGGAAACAATGATATAGCAATAAATAAAATATGATAAAGTTTCTGCCTCTGTGGCAATTCGTTCTAGTGGAGGGCCGACAGATAATAAAGAAATATACGATATGCCAGGTATTATAAATATTACAGAAAAATAAAGGGATGTAGGTAGTACCAGAGTAGGATTGATATATAGCTCAAATAGTTCATATATATGACTACAAATACGTGCATTTGTACACATTTTTTATGTATAGTATATGCATGCGTATATCTCCCACCTCTTATATTCCTGCTTCACATGCTCTTTTAGAACCTTGCCAATCCCCACTAAGATTAAGTATTAATGTTCTTTTCCTTAAAAAGGGGTGGGTCTTTGTGAATGCCTTGAGTAAAGAGTAGAGCCGAAATGCCTCTACAGAACTTCTGAAGTTGGTCCTGAAAGTGATTCAACTCTCTCACGCTATTTCCTCCCGAAACCCAGCCGCCGGGCTAGGAGGTAGTCCAGGAAGCCTGGTGATCTTCATCTACATGGAGGGAAACAGAGGCTCCCAGCTCCCAGACACAGCTGAGCTCCCAGTCCAGAGCTCCAATTCCCAGACATCTGAATGATCTATGTTTTGAAAGTGTGTACTCCAACCCTGTTTTTAACTGTCCCAGCTGAAATCACTTTGAGCGAAGATGAACTTCCCCTAGTGAACTCTGCCCAAATTGCACATTTATGAACAAATCAATCATCATCATGGTCTTAATCTAATGTTTTGGGGTGGTTTGTTATCCAACAATATATAATATATGTAGCCAGGACAATACGTACATATATGCATAACTGATTCAGTTAAAGCTCGACTGAGTGTATTCCTTCCAATTTTAAGGACTACATGGCAGATAAAACAACTTAAGTGACTTGAGAAAGGGACCACTGTGCTACCCACCATAGCGACTAAAAGCAATATAGCATGGCCTATTTCAGTAGAGTCACACCCTCGGTTGGTTCTGTCAGGTTGAGTCTTAACAGAAAGTCTGGATGTTTTTCCTGGAATTGCTCTGAGTGTCCAAGTTTATCTAATAAGGCACTGAGTCTGAGGTCTAAAGTTGTGTACTGAAACTGTAAGTTGGAGATGTATAACCTTGAAATAGTCATTTAATCTTTAAGAGTCTCTTTGTACTATGCATGTGTGTACTTGTATTATTAAAAATATGTATATTTGTATTAATGCTGTCCACCACATAAGGTTTCAAGGTTAAGAACAGCAATAATAACTGCTAATATTTTTGAGTATTATGTGGTAGGCAAGATACTTTCATATATTATCATGATAACTGTTAAAACCATTCAACTTCTTAGGTTACCTTCTTTTTCAGAGGAAGAAACCCAGTTACTGAGAGATTAAGTCATTTGTTCAACACTGGATGTTAAGTATCAGAGCAGGGTTTAAAAAAAAAAATAAAACAGTCTGCTAGCAGAGTCAGGTCTCTTAATCACTATGTGATATATCAAGTAAGATCATTTGCGTGAAAGATGTAACATGCTGAAAACAGGTGAGTGAACAAGGAGAATAGAACAGGATCTTTCTACATAAGGAAAGAGCAGGAATGCTAGAGCAAACGAATTGAGAGAGAATTCTGGAAAGGCTGGATGCTGCTGACACTGCCCACACTACCTCATGGTAGAAAGCCAAAAGAATGGTGATGGTGGCGGACAGGCGGCCTAAATGCTGTGTTCCTGCTCTGAAAAGTAGGGCTTCCAAGACACGAACTGGAGAACAAGCAAGGGAATGAAGCAGAGGGCTTCTCTCTTGGTTTTGGTGCCGTGTATTGATTGCTCAGTTAATGTGGCTGAGCTTCTAAATCTTATTTCTAGAACTTTGTGCTGGACTCAGACTGTGGCGCCCTGGTGCTTAGTCTGACTTTGTGATGACTGTTGCCCAATTTTCATCTGGTCTGGGTTCTACTTTATCCTCCTAGGGCCTGGCTTCTGAGCCTCTCTGGCCACAGTCCTTCTGTTTATGTTCCATCCCAACCTTCCTGGAGGCTCACAATGATCAGCTATAATTGATTGCCACCCATATTCTGACCTTTAATTCTTTCTCATTCCTACAGTCTCCTGAAACATGCTTTCTCATCCTGTACCTGTATATCAGAACCCTTCAAGACAAAAAGAAGTGACAAAAGAAAACACCTTGAGTTTTCTTAAAGGACTTCACTACACATTGTGCAAGATCGCACTCAGATGATATGACCTCTCATGTGTCCATGCCCAGGAATGGAAAGGCTGCCTTTATTCGCAGGGACTTTAGTGTTTGATATTCTAGGAACCAGTATGTGATCACACACTCCTTAGCTCCTGCATGCCTTTGCTTTGGTGTTCTCCATGGGCTTTGTATAGCATCAACTGGAGTCAGTCACTGGGACAGGCTCAGATCATTTAGGGCTTAGTCCTACACTTTAGAACAACACAACGACAACAACAAAACCCCAAATACCCTGGTCCACAAAAATTCATTCACAAAACACAGCACGGGTCCTTATAAACATCTTCCGTGGCTGTTCCCTTGTGTGTTGGATCCTTAAGCTCAATCAGTTTGCACAGGGTAGAAACACGAATACTGTACTTGGTGTTTCCAGCTTCCCCCTTCACTACTAAATCCTTCGGACACTCAATCAGCAAATCTTGTTGACTTAATTTCCTAAATTTCTTTTTTTTTTTTTTTTAACGTTTATTTATTTTTGAGAGACATAGAGATAGGGCATGAGCAGGGGAAGGGCAGAGAGAGAGGGAGACACAGAATCCGAAGCAGGCTCCAGGCTCTGATGAGCCATCAGCACAGAGCCCGATGTGGGGCTCGAACCCACAGACCGTGAGATCGTGACCTGAGCCGAAGTCGGCCGCCCAACCGACTGAGCCACCCAGGCGCCCCTAATTTCCTAAATTTCTATAAAATTCATCAAGTTTTTACCATCTCCATTACTACTACACTGCTAGTCCAGAGACAATCCCAATATTTACCTGAATTATTGCAACATATATATCTGTTTCCTTTTCTTCATTTCTCTTCTTTTTGTTCACCTCTGCTTCCCTAACCCATAAGTCGTCAAACCCACAGCAAAAGTAATCTTTGTCAAATGAATATCTAAGTATGTTACCTTCTTACCCTCTTACTTAAGACCCATCAAAGGTTCCTCAATAGCTTCACTGTAAAGAGGAGAATTTTACATTACTTCTAAGCAAGGCCGCATATCTTGGCTTGCCTGTGATTGTCCCAATTTGTTGTGATTTCCAGTTTATTTATTTATGCAGTAATTATTAGTATCATCTCTTTCACTTTCAAAACCTTCTGGTTTGGATAATACATTTTGTGGTTACTCAACTAATAGGTCATTCATGGTTTGACCTCCAGACTCATCTTTGTTTCTGTTTGTCTAAGCCTCAGATTATATGAGTAATTTTCCTGAAAACAGTATTCCTTCTTTCACTTCCTGGTCTTTGCACATTCTATTACCTCTATACAAATGGTTTTTCCCACTTTTTGTTTAGGTAACTCTGACTTATACTTTAGGTGTCCAGGGAAAATTAAAAAAAAAAAAAAAACAACATTTTTTTTCTTTTCCAAGACTAAGATATTGAGTCTCCTTCAGATTTTCATAGCATTCCACATTCAGTTCTATAGTAACACGTGTTCTACATGGTAATTGTTTATATATTTGTTTTTTTCAACTACTGAACTGTAAATCTTTTAAAGTACTGATAAAATCAGCTGTTGTATCTCAGTGCCTTTGCAGTCCCTAATACATAGTAGATTCCTGAAAAATATTTCCTAAATGATTGCTTGATGCATAAATGGACAAATCTACACTCTAGTAAAGAAGAGGTATTTGGGAAGAGTAGATATATGCCCAGGGAGTTTAAAAATTGTTTTGCTAAAACATCCATGCATTAGCAACATTGATCCTCTCCGAATGAGGAAGAGCTCACTTGAATTAGATAAGATTGTGCCCCTTTCTAAATCTGGACTACAATATTTTCACAGTATTTGGTGTTAGCTTCATTAACTCAGGAAACTTCAGTGTTGGCAGGCCACTGCTGTGGATATTCTAAATGGGAACAAAAGAATTCCAAGATTCCTTCATGATGCAGTTCTTTTAAGTTGGTAAATGGAGTAAGGATATTATTGGATATTGTTATTTTCTATTGTCAGTAGTAGACACAGTTAACCAATCCATTTTGAAGCTCACTTTAACTAGATAGAATATTTAGTGAGTGACTGATATTAATTCTTGGAAACTATGATTAAAAACAAAATTATATAAACTTCAAGATATATGTGTAAGCAAGATATCAAAAGCCTATGTATTTTGTAAAAAGTGCTTTTTACCATCATGTGAATTTATTTATCAAAATGTAAACATTTGTTTCTATATATCAAATGAATTTAACTATAAAAGAAACACTATTGCTTATCAAGCCAGAAAAAGAAAGAAATGGTTATTAACTGATTAAAGATATCTAAAATAACAAAAACCCTACAGCAAACATCATATTTAATGTTGAAATGCAATGGCACAAAAGAAGGCTTCTTGCTGTCACTACTTCTATTCAAGATTGTTCTGGTGATGCCAGCAAAATAAGGCAAACCAAACAACCAACCAACCCTTGACATTGATGGGAATACTTGGAAAATTACTGGATACAAAACTGCTAATAAAAACCACTGTATTTCTATATATTGTCGATAAAGAATTAGAAAATGAAAAAAATTAAATGTGCCATTTAAATACCATCAAAGTATTGAATATTAGAATACATCTAACAAAAAATGCACAAGAACTTAATGGGGAAAATTACAAATCTTTATTTAAGCATATTTGAAAAGATATAAATAAATGTATCTGTGATCCACGTATGCCATTGATTAATCACACTAGTGGCCTCATTCCTTCATTCCATGCTGTATTGGTGCCCTTTGCCATTTTATTCTGAAGTTTCTCTCACCATTGAGGTGATGCCTAGCTCACCACCAGTTGATACTGAGTTTAGGGATGTGATTTTTTTTATAGCCAATGGTGTGTCTAGTAATGGCTTCCCAATGGTCTCCATGTCCTAATCCCTAGAATCTGTGAATATGTTACCTTTTATAACAAAAAGGACTTGGCAGATGTGATTAAATTAAGGATCTAGAGATGGGCAGATTATCCTAGGTTTCTGGGTGGACCTGATATAATGACAGCGGTCCTTACAGGAGGGAAGGCAATATAAGGTTGAAAGCAGAAAGAGATTTGAAGATGCTGCACTACTTTTGGCTTAAAGACAGAGAAAGAGACCATAAGTTAATGAATGCAAGAGTAGAGGCAGCTTCTAGAAGCTGGAAAAGGCAAGGAAACAGATTCTCCTCTAGAGCCTATAAAAAAAACCCAGCCATGCCATAATCTTGACTTTAGCCAGAGAAACTTATTTCATACTTCCAACCTCCAGAACGATAAGAAAATAAATCTGTATTATTTTAAACTATCAAGATTGAGGTAAGCTGTTACAGCATCCATAGGGAATTCACAGTGTAGAAGCAGACTGATACATGCAGAGGCTTGAAAAAGTACCTATCTGCCAGCCCTGTGAGATCAAGCTCTGGTTAGTGAGCTAGAGAGCTTTTCAAAAAATAATATAAAACAAAAGATCTACAAACTGGACGTCAAGAGTTTTGATAGTGAGAGTGTTCCACTGAGTGTCCAGCAAAAGTGATGAATAAAGATCTGAATCTTGGCATATCACAAAGAAATTTGGAACAACAATGGAAGCTAGAAGAAAATGGGGCAAGGCTTCCAACTTTCAAGAAGAAAATAATTTCCAAAGTAGATTTTTACATCCAGACAAATTGTTAAGCAAAGGTGGGTGCAGAATGTAGAGATTTTCAGCCCTATGATCGTGAAAATATTTTACATTCCATGAGCTCTTTCTCGGGAGGTTAGGAAAGGATGTCCTCTTCAAGACACAGAAGGAAATGATGAAACAAGAAGATGTGAGATCAAGGAAAGGGAATTCAAATGTGAGCGAGGTAATGGGTGACCAAAGGATAGTGAAGGCAGGAGATGGTAGCAGGCCTGGAAGGTGATCAGGGTATATTACAACAGAACGGCTCAGGAAAACATAAAACTGATGGACATCTGATGACTGAATGTATTGAATTGAAATTTACACTTGTGTTGGAGGGCTTCGGTGTGAATTACTGATAGTTATACAGGATATTAAGTGAGCAAGCAAACAACAGCAATAAAAACTAGGTCATACCAGCTCCAGGGAGAAAAAAGTTGGACAAGGTGGGAAATGTACTAATTATTCTCTGAATAGCTCTGCTGCGAATGTTACTTAAATAATTTTAAGATGTAAACATTGAATATAATCTAACTAAAATTTAGAAGAAGGGGTGGTGAAGTGGAAAGAAGGATATATTTGGAGGGAGGTGTGCATCAAAAGAGTTAATCTCATATTCTATAGTAGCAAGTCAAAAGTATCTAAAAGTAATAACCAAGAGCTAATAGTATAAAATATACATTTAGAAATGTGAAAGCAAATATGAAAAAGAACAGCTAAATGAAATGAATGCGATCTCTTTGGGACATGAAAGTTGCACATGGAAAAAGTAGAAGGGACGTCTATGGTTTTGTTATAAACCTTGTAGATCTATTTGACTTTTCAGTTGTGTCCGCATAAGACTTTCATTCAATAAAATTTAAAAAATTGTTTCTTCTAGTTCCACTCTTATTATAAAATCAAAAGAATTTAAAAAATCAGAAGAAATGGGCTCCTGGGAATGAGAAAAATGTGATTTGCCGATGACATAAAGGAAAAAAAAAGGGAATCAGGAGATAGAGGTTCTCTGCTTTGCCAACTGGACGTGCTTCTCATCTACAAAATGAAGGAGCTGGACTAACTGATCTCCGGGGCGTCACTCGGCTCTAACATACTGTTTCTTCGATTCCATTTTCATGCCCCGTGCACAACCGTGTAGATCCCATCCTTGTGCTTTTTAAAAATTGACATGAAGCATTTAAAAATATTATAGATTTGACCAATTAATTAAGGAAACAAATAATTGCTAACAGATGGTGAAACTCTCACAAAGTACAAAGTAGAGCAGGTGGGATGATGTACAACCCGTCCAAGAGTAAAACGGGCTTTTATGAGTGAATCCCAGCTTTTACAGAAATCCCCCAGATGCTTCCTTCTGTCACACATAGTACCTGAACCGCAATAATCATTTCTGAAGCATACGTGACGATAGCCCCTAGGCTCTCCAGGCTCTCCAGGGCAAACTAAAATCAAATAACTCAATCTTTAACTGGAATCTAACAAAAGTTAAATATATTATTATTATTTTTAAAATATATATATTTTAAAGTTTATTTATGTATTCGAGAGAGAGAGAGAGAAAGAGAGAGAGAGAGAGAGAGAGAGAATCTCAAGCAGGTTCCTCACTATCAGTACAGAACCCAACACAGGGCTTGAACACACGAACTGTGAGAGCATGACCCGAGCTGAAACCAAGAGTCAGATGTTGAGCTGACTGAGCCACCCAGGCGCCTCTAAACATATAATTTTTCAAAAGAAATTTTCTTTCATATTTATTCATCCCTAACTTTTAATCCAAACATGAACCATAAAATATTAAACCTGGAAGAGACTTTACTCCGACCTTTCCAACTCACAGATAAAGAAGCCAGGGCCTAGGGTGATTAAGCGCTGTGCCCAAGGTCACACACACAGTGATCAGTAGCACCGCCGGTATCAGGGCCCAGGTCTCTGACTCCATGGCACCGTGTTGGTGATGACATAACTACCTAATATGGCCAGTGTGAGTTTGTTATAAAGGACACATAAAAGGGAGAAATCAAGTTTATATAAAAATGGTAGGAAAATCTTAAGTTTAAACAAGTACTTGGTGGCTCTACTAGAAAACAGAATCCAGAAGGCCTTAACCAAAACCTTTACATCATCCCCTGGGTAGCGCCAGCTTTTTAATTTGGCAGAAATAAAGAATATTCCCTGTAATCAAACACTCTGCCTAGGATTCTGGGATATAATAAATTAATGAAGTGAGTTTCTCCTCTCTATTAGATTATCGGTGGCTACCATTTTTCCAAGACAGAGAAAATAAAACACCATACCATAAAATGTTCCATCAGCAAGTGTTTCTTTAGTGCCAAGTAATTATTAATGCTGGGAAGGAAATACGCTGGGTCAGCTTCGGCAATGCATTTAAAAACCTCAGGCCCTGAAGATCTCTAGAGCCCCGTGCCCCAATTTACCACGCTTATTCCCTCAGCTGCACTTCTGTCTCCCCATTGCTTCCTGTAAGAGAGAACTGTAGAGTTGGAAAACTGGAAGGGTCTTAAAGGGATGTGGTAGGCTAGTATTTCAGGAGAGAATAAACTCAATTACCTGCAAGAAACCATGATTGCTACTACTGGAGAAACACTAGCCAGAAAGTACTAGAAGACTGCAAAAAACTTTTCCCAGTTGTTTCAGGGCTCCTGTCTGCCCCGTTTAATATTTACTTTCGCATTCTTTCAAGCCCAGAGTGTGCAGACAGGCATATTTCCAGTCACGTATTTGGGAAGGTCCTTTGTAGAATCAATGACTACATTCATACATAGCAGATTCCACAAAAACTGTGATCTAGAGAGATGGGAAATAATCTATAGACGCCACGAGAACGGACTGTGGCTCTTCGAGTGGTCCAGATTAGCTGTCTGGGGGATTAACACTTCCTAAGAGGGCCGTGGACCAATACAGATTTTGGCGGGCCGTATGGTAACCAACCTGAGGCTGTTCAGATTTTAGCACTAAAATCCTAAATCCCAGGGAACTCCTCATTTCTGAGCAAACCAGGACAGTTGGTCTCCCATCATGCAAAAAGTGTTAAATGCCATTTTTTAGATCTCCAGGTATTTGGGGGAAATCGTAGGATTATAATTTGTCATAAAATTTAAACACGTGCTTAACTCAGTAATAGGCATTTACATCCATAACTTTTTTCTTTATATGATTTTAATCATCACGAACATTTTCAAAACACCTTTTCTCATTCCAAAAGTAATATATGCTCATGAAAAAACCAGAAAATACAGAGAATCATGAAGAAGACAATAAGTCTGTAATCTTACTAACTAGAATAGTCATTGATTATCTATGTATAGTCTTCAAGACTATATTTTTTCTTTTCTATTCCCCCCACACATCCAGAACTTTTTGATGTCTAACAGGTCATATGTATGTTTTGAACTTTGGGAAATGTATCATCTTGTTCTTTATCTATTTGCAGCTTACATGTTTCACCAGAAGCCAGGTGGAGAGGAGTGATGTGTAGAATGAGCCATCTCCAAAAGAAAAAAAAAACTCAATAATGCTGCTATGCTCTATTCTAAAACAGGTTTTATGAACTGCTATGCCCAACATATTAAGTCTTTAAACACAAGGTCTATAAAAAGACTGATAAAGTAAAGGTTAAATTTAAAATTTTAAATCATGGAATCTAAGATACTCTCGATTGAACAAGAAGAAACATTTGTGCCCATATTTTCTATGCTCTCATTTTGTGATTTTGGTGGAGGGAGGAATTACTAACAAACAGCTATGTGATTTTGTAGTCCTTCTTTTTCAGTTATAGTTGGTTTGGTTTGTGAAAGCCCATTGCACGTGGTCATCCACAACACATGGTCATCACCAAGACGATTCCAGAAACTTTCCAGTTCCCTTGTGATTTTTTGGTCACTGTTGTTTATTTGTCCCATTGAAATAAAAAGGCAACACTGTTCAGTAAGAAAAGCATATGATTGTAATAAGACCTGAGTTCAATTCCTCACTTTACCGTCTACTAAACATATAATTTTTAACATGCCCTTAAACATCCCCAAGCCTCGAGTTTTGCAGCTGTAAAATTGAAGGATTTTAAATTTGTGGGTTGAAAGCATTGCTTATATCCTACACACTTATGTGAATCAAGAAGCAGTGTGAAAGGGCTTCATTCATTTGCTTTCAGACTTCCGAAAGAATTTTGTCCATAGATGTTGGTGAGCATTTTATGGCAACGTATTCTCTCTTAAGCCAGTAAAGACTGAGCCTGCTAAAAAGAAAGTAATGACCGAACTGGACACACACACTCAAATGCAGTCTTTGTTCATCTTCGAAAAGTCCTACTTGGCTTTCGTTTGTTTCTTTGTTTTCTTCTAGATATACATGGAACTTGTTTGTGTAAATCATAGGTGGAATGCTTGGAAGGTCTCATGAGGCCTTACAGTGTAGTAGAACTTGTGCCTGGGCCAATAAAGCCATTTCCTGAGCTCACTTTTAAAGACAGGTGTGCCAACAATGTGATACTGCTATGGAATATAGTAGAAGACACTTTTAGCTTCTCTCTCTGTCTCTCTTTAACCTTTAGACAAAGGTACCTACAGATGTACAGAAGTAAAAAAGCAGAAGACAAAACAATAAGCATGCCTGCTACTGGTCTTGGAAGTCAGTAGTATTTTCAACCGTAAGTGACCACAGTTGCAAAGAGTATTGTAATCACTCTAGATTTATTTTCTTTCAAAAGACAAATGAGAATTTTCTCGCACAAACCTAAGTTAGCTGGGATAGCAAAGGATCTAATGAGACGGGCTCTGGGGCCTACGGTGCAGGATTCAAATACCAGCTCAGGTCCTCACCAGCTGGTAGGCCTTGGCCAGTTACATGACCATTCTAAGCTTCATTTCCTCATATACAAAATGGGGATAATATCGTTTATCTAAAGGCTTTAATAAAGATTAACAGACCAATATATAAAAAAATCCCAGCATACTATCTTGTACGGAGTAAGTATTCAATGTATGGAAGCCATTATTAAGAAATAATTTTGTTGTCAATTTTATTGAACATTTACTATCTGCCATGTGCTGTTCAAAACACTTTACATGGTTTACATTATCATTACAAGAACCTTCTGAGTTAATTACCATTATCAGTTTTATAAATGAGAAAATGGGGAGAAAGGTAAATTCAACATCTTGCCTAAATTTTCTTACATAAAGAATTTATATCTTGAAGATTTTCAATATTTCCAAATATATTGCATTCTGTGGTCTATTTTGTAAAAGCTAACAGAAGTGTAACTACACTTTGTAAGTAGGGAAGCTGGGATTCAAACATGGGTCTTTTGGCTGTAGATATTCTTTGCTTAATGAGTTTCTGGAGATCCTATGATTCTCCTAACGATTTGGATGGAAAATGTATTCCATCTTTTACATGTCAAAGCAGTTTGCGAAAGTTGGCAAATGACAATGCTTGTTCTGTGAAAATACCATAGCAGTAAATGTTAACATAAACATGGTGAAAATTAAGGGAAGAGTCTCAGAACTCGCAGGGAAAGTCTACATAATTATTAGATTTTGCAGAGTATCCATATAATGCAATATATTTGAAGCATTTAAGGACATCAAATTAGAAATTCTTTATGTGAGAAAATTTTATAATTGTTAAGTCATTCATGCTAATTCTCAGAGCCAAAGAATACCTCTTTTGTCTGTTGTTTTGCTTGTTTTGTTTTGCTTTGTTTTTTTTTTTTAATGAGCTGAGCAAGAAAAATAATTGAATTTCTCTCGTAAATCAAAACAATGCCTAGGATGCTCTCTGATTACATGCCAAGATCCTCTAAAATCACAGTCCAACATTTTGCTTTTTCACTAATGTGGTTATTAATTATTATAGTCTGGGGCTAAAGAGTATATGGATCTGCTTCTGGAAGCTTTCCCAAGGATGTGTAATCAGATAATCATATTGATAGAACCCCAGTAAAGCGGTAGAAGATGGTGTCATGTTTTTGGATGCTCTGCTGGTTTTGCCATTTAAAGCGATCACTCTGTGGATAGGAATAGGTTGGAAGTGGCAGGATGGGGACGGGCTG
Organism: Paguma larvata; assembly: GCA_030068075.1. Taxonomy (NCBI): domain Eukaryota; kingdom Metazoa; phylum Chordata; class Mammalia; order Carnivora; family Viverridae; genus Paguma; species Paguma larvata. Next base: position 114,095,485 of record CM057823.1, read on the forward strand.
CTCAATCGGTAACCATATTACCCTAAAATACTGATAATAATTTGGTTAACCATGTCTGTTTTGCCCATCCCTGTCTATATTCTCCATTCCTATTCTTCATCTTAAATTCTGGAGTCCCATTTCCAAGCCATATCCTCCTACCCTCTCTTAACTGTCTTTTTTTAAAAAAAATAGACTTAGTTTTTTAGGGCACTTGTATATTCACAGCAATATTGAGAAGGTATAATATTTTCCATATAACTCTCTGTCCCCATACATGCAGAGTCTGCTCTATTATCAACATTCCCAACCAGAGGGGTACGTTTGTTACAATTGATGAACCTACACTGCCACGTCATTATCATGCAAAGTCCATAATCTATATTAAGGTTCACTTTTGGGGTTGCACATTCCACCGATTTGGACAAATGCACGAAGACATATATCCACTGTTATTGTATCTTACAGAATAGTTTCACTGCCTTAAAGATGCTCTGTGCTCTATCTATTCCACTGTCCCTCCCTCCTAATCCCTGGTAACCTGATATTTTACTGTCTCCATAGTTATGAACACTTTGTTTCTGTCTTGCCTGCATTTTAATCTCATTTAAACATCTAATCCCTCGATTTCCTTTTTCTTCATCCATTTTACTAGTCTCATGATGGTTTAAATTGCAATCATCAAACAATCAAGACACAATGGCCAATCACTTTGCTTGCCTTTCTTGGCAACCCTCAACACCGGATTTCCTTGTCTTCCCTTGTGCTTGCTCAACTACTAAGCAATTTATTAGTGCCAATCTGGTCTTTTGGCTATCTTTGTCAATTTCAGAGGGCCATGCCTTTACAATTCATGGAGATGGGCCTCCAGGTATAAGTCTAAATATGGAGCTTTTCCCAAACAGGTTATGTTCTGGTGAAGTCACCTGGGTGAGCTGAGTACTTGCCTCAGTTTCCAAAATTGACCTATCAATATCAGACTCAGATTGTTTGTTTCACTCTATTTGAAGTGCTTATACAGATTATATTTGATGCCTACTTCTAGATTAACCGAGTGCCCACATACTCTTAACCCTATTTTGGTTTTCCAGGTTAGATTTTTGTATCCGACCCATGGTCTCTCAGAAGCTGCCCTTAGCCTACCTATGATTTTGGCTTCTTTCTCATCTCCATTCACAGCTTTAAGTCATCTTGCCCCATGAAATTAAAGTAGGATAGCCAGATTGATCAGCACTCACAGGAACATTGCATAATCCTGAGGATAGGATTGGCGAGATAAATTGTGAGACGACTAGCCTAGAGAGCTTAGTATTTCCAACCTCCATTGAGTTATAAAAAAAACCTTCAATGATAAAATATATGAACAACATCCTGATAATTTTAATTTTTCCTGACACCAATTATCTTTTGGTTATGTCACCTGATGCAAGCCATTTAATCCTCTCCAAGATTCAGCTTCTTCAACTTTAGTATGGGGCAAGGACTTAACTCTTATGGGCGCTAGGAGGATCGAGCAAGATACTGAGTATGAAAGTGCCATGTAAAACATTAAGCATGACTACAATTTATACTACTTTTTATATATATTTTATATAAATATTTATGTATTTATACTACTTTATATATATATATATATATATACACATATATATACTACTTTATATATATATATGTGTGTGTATATATATATATATATTTCTACCGACTGGGTTTTTTCCTTATTAATTAGGCAGAGGGAGCTCCAGGCTCAGCATCTCATGTGCTACGTGACAGTCTGTGACTCTGCTACCCATCTCCTGCTTCTTGCCCACGATGCTGGCTGCAATAAAGTGTTTAAGCCCATTCTGGTCCCTGTAGGCATTTCTTCGACATCATGCTCATAGCTGCAAAGTATGCAGCTTTTTCTCTTGTCAGGCTGTGTTCTGGTTGCAGTCAGCCTAAGTGCCATTAATTGCCCATTTTCTGAGAGGTGTGAGATCACTGCTCTGGCCTCTGTGAACCTTGGATTGAGCTCAGTCATATGCAAGTTATCCAAGTAGAAAGTCTGGGTTCTTCATCTGCACTGCCAAATGTATATTGGATTCTAAGTGATTCCGCTTTCAAGGTACTTTCTTTAAATTATTCACGAATTGTAGAATGGTCGAGACCAAGCATGGGTGGCTTTAGTAGAAAAAGAAAACCTGGGGGAAGGATTTTTTAAGTAAACACAGGGAGTATTTATAATGAATTTCTATGCAGCACAACATGTAATTCTCTTTATTTATTTATTTTTGTTTAGTTAATGAAATAGCTAGAAAGACATATAATTCTAGTTTTATTTCGAAAGCTTTAAGTTCTAGAATGGAGTGGAATGCAGTTTATTTTTTTTTTTCTTTCTCTCTATCATAAGGCTGCTGCTGGGGCTGAAGTATACCCAAAACAAATTTTTCAAGAAGGTACTATTGGCCAAATTACCCTGGACAACTTGCAGAAGACCATGTTCCTACAAAATTCAGTCTTCAATTCAGAATAATTCACTATTTTAAAATATATAGAATAGGCAGAGAAATAATACTGAGAATGCACCAGCTTAATTGGTGGCTCTCAAGACTTTCCACTCACATAATTTCACATTATATTTGGGAAGAGAAGAAAGGAGGGAGAGAGAGAGCATATACAATTATTTAAAAAATGATTTTCTAATCATTTGTTGAAAAAAAATGATAACTTCACAGTGGAGAAATCTGGCAGGCATCACTTTATCCATCTGATCAAAGAGAGTTAATATCAACACTAATGAGAATAAGCAACATCATATCTCTCGATACGGTGCCCCGAAAAAGGCACAATGTCACTGGTCTGGGATTCTTACCAAAAAACAAATAACCTAATTTTAATTACGAAGGGGAAAAAAAACCAGACAAAGCCAAGTGGAAAGAATTTTTTTTACAAAATAACTGTAATTTTTAAAAGTGTTGGGCATTGAAAGAAGAAGAAAAACTGTCTGAGATTAAAAGGGTCTTTAGGGACATACACTCTGTGATTCCAGTATTTAGGAATACACTCTGTGATTCCAGATTGGAGACTGGCCCAGGAAAAATGATATCGGCAGCGATTGACAAGAATGGAATATGCTCTTAGATGAATCAATAGTATCGTATCAATATTACTTCCCTGGTTTTGACAACTCTAAGGTTGTTATGTAAAACGTTAACATTTGGGGAAGTTGGGTGAGGGTATATGGGAATTTCTTTGTATTATTTTTTGTAACATGTTACACCTCTGAAATGACTTCAAATTGAAATTTTTAAAAATAAAAACTTCAAATTTAAAACCAGAGGTAATTCAGTGTATCCTAGATAACACAGCGAGAAGTGGTGGCCCATCAGGGTTCCGCCCTACAACTTTTATTCCAAAGCCATGCTGCTAAGAACACTGAAAAATGCAACTGTAATGTGTTTGAAACTCAACTTTTTATACTATATTGCTACACTTGAACACCAGGTTTATCATTTTACAGAAAAGACAGTAAGTCTTTTATAGAAAAGACAGTAAGAAATAGTTACTAAGCACTTATTTAAATGACTCCTAAATTCAGCCCTATGATTTTATGTGTAGAGATACAGACTAGATTGCCTATTCTGAATTTCCAAAACAAACAAACAAACAAACAAAAACATAAGACTTGAAAACATTACTTATAATTTCTTTCTTCTAAATCTATACCATTTCTTTGCAATGTGGGGTAAATTAGGAGGAACACCATCCCCAATGAATCACAATACCCTCGACATTTGTCTGTGATTTTCATGAAGACTACAATCCCCAACCCTGGATGGCTTCCAGAATTGATCTGTATCAGCACTCAAATCAGAAATTAGAGATGGCTCACCCTGCTGGGTTTTGTGTTTTTGAGTCAACAAACAAGAACGATGTTTTGTTTCGTATCAAAATGAGTAAGAGTAAAAACTTTATTAAACAGACACTGAATGGATCATATAGTTTTCCTTTAACCTGGAATATATAATATATTGGTTTATGGCCATGGGTAGCTAAGCATTACTCTGTGAAAGATGGAAAACCATTTTTCCCCACGAATCTTGTAAACAGTTCTACTGCACGGTATATGCTGGGATGGAAAACTGAAGCATTAAAACCCACAACCTCAAACATGATAAATTGTACCAGATCAGAACCATCATGTCCATCATCAACTACCAAAATGGAATCTCTTTTAACACCAGTTCATCCAAATGTTTATGTCCCAAGATAAGACTATTGACAAACTGACCTGCCTGTAACGTCTCATAAACTTCCGTGTTCCAAAATTAAGACCACTGACTGTTCTGGCAACTCCCTAATTTTCACATTCTAATCAATACCTGCCAAGGCTGTCCCCCAAGCCTACAAGTATCGTCCTATGTCAGTCCTTCTGAGATACAGTGAACGCCTCTACTTCTGGGCTGTTGCCTCTCTTACTGCAGCAAGTAAGAAAGCTAACTTTGTTTTCCACAAATGTGTTTCCAGAGGTCTTTGGCTGAAGGGAACTGGCAAATGTAGAGAGCAATCGTAATTAGTAGAACTTCGTAATTTTAGGAGCCTTAAGCAGTGATTTTTCTCAGAACTGCTTCAATGCCTTTGGAAAACAGTTAAGCACAGAAGTAAGAGGAAAATGAGGACCTGCATCGCACAAGAAATGGAATAAAAGATCCCTACGCTGGAAGCTGTGATGATGCAAAACACATCAAAAAACACTTTATAAGTGTGAGGAATGAAGTGCAATTCTCTCTAACTCTAAGCAATGGCTCTTAACCTTGGCTGCGCGTAGAATTTTCTAAGGGGTTTTTAAAATACCGATTTTTCAGGGACCACTTTAGACCAATTCGATTAGAATCTTTGAAAATAGAGCCCAAGAATTAAAAGCTTCTGACATGATTCGAATATTTTGCCAGACTCGACAATTACTTCTTTAAGGTGTTCGTGTAACATTCTACTGCAATATTTATTATAATGTTTATTAAATGCAAATCCATTCAACCACTCATCTGTTTAAAAAAAAAAACAACCTATTGTGGGCTTGGCGTAAAACACTGTAGTTTCAAAAAAGAGAAAGAGAGTTGGACATTTAAGAAGCTGCGTGACTCAAGAAAAATTTTACAGAAATACAATAAAACCTGAGAGCAAAATCTGAATTAAAAATGGCTTTTTCCTGGCACATAGGATGTTTTTCAGAACAAGAAAGGCTGACTTTTCCAGCCTATTCAGCTTCTGGATAGATGTATACAGAGCAGAGAAAGAATAATCAGATACCTCCGTAATAAACATATCAACTCTGGAGATAAAATGACGTTATGAAAGTCAGGGGTAGGAGGCCCTTCCCTCCTCCAGGACACTGCGGGGCTCTGCCTCCATGCTCACTTAATATATCCAGGGACGGCCAGGAGCTGCAAAACTGGCGTGATAAAGACACTGCTTTCATAAAATGTTATATAATGATCTCCAGAGCCAAAGAGTAACACCTTTTGGATCAGTTCCGGTTTTGAATTTATGTATGGTGCTGTTTCTTTCCATGAGTTTGAATAATCAAGGGTTGACCATTAGAAAAATGAAGTTCCAGAATGATCCAAGCTGGAAGGAGTCAACCACTGATGCAGTCCCTGGAAGGCTCTCTAAAGATTTATCAAAATCAGTTCTTGGAGGCTGTGATGAGCATACACACACATATGTGTGCTGCAGCTATAGTCAATGGCGAGTGTAAGAGTGGGAAGGAAATGTTGTGATTGAAAACTTAATCAAGCTGTATTAAGACAATCTGAAAACGTTTTGTTGGAGCACCCTCTGTCCAGGAGTCTGGAAATAAGAAAGAGTGAACAAAACATGCATAGCAACTCAAAAAATAATTAAAACCCACACATTCACAACACTATCATATGTATAATTATGAACAACTTCGTATCTCAGGGACCATCCCTGGAAGTGAAAGCATAGGCTATTTCAGTGCTGATTAGGTGTTTAAAAGCTGTCTTAACACCTAGGAAATGTTTTAATGGTTTACATTTATAGAATACATATGCTGTGAAAACCCACAAAGTTGAGTCAAAGGATGCCATGTAGCTTGCTAACTATTCTCAAATTAAACTCCTTTGGATAAATATATATAAACTATATAAAGTATTTCTAATGATAATTAAACCTCAAAAAACATCAGGATAAGCTGTTGGTAGTAGCCATAAATACCTCAGGAGTTAACTGAAGAAATGTTTGTGGTTCAGTCCATGTGCTCATTCTGAATTGCTGGGGACCTCTGTTCTGCATGGCTATTCTGGGACTCGGGTTTTACCGTAACCCTTGTCTCTATGATGACCTTCACAATGGGGAAGGGATATAGGAATCTTGCACCAGCTCTTCATGCTTTCTCCCACAGACAATGCACATCACCGCTCCTCACATTTCATGGACCTACCGAGCCTAGCGTCCATACCTGAGTTCAAGAGGGCACACTAACAACAACAACGACAATAACACAAAAAACAAACACCCCTTACCCCACAGAAAACCCAAAAAGCACACAACCATATGTCCAGGAGGAGAACTAGAAATATCTGGAAAAGAGGTCTAAAGACTCTCCTAAACCTGTATCAGACTGAAGTTAAAGTAAGGGCAATCGGGGTGATATATAATTTTTGCTCTATTTTTAATATGTGTAGTGAACAGAAAGGCTTCTTTGCACTTAGGAAACTCTGAAAGTGACTTGGAAAAGTAACAAGGACTAATCAAACAAAGTCCTCAGAGTCACTGAGAGACAATAATTCACAAAAGATAAATTTTATTGTTATGAAATATCTTAGTAATCATACACTTTTAAATGAGTAAGATGAAATGAAAAGTGAGAGTTAGTACACTGACTGGTTAAGACCACAGAAGCTGGGTTTGAATCCTGCCTCCACCACTCACCAGCAGCATGGCCTTGAGGAAGTAACTTATCCTCTCTGTGACTCAGTTTCCTCATTTATAAGTTGGGGAATAATATTAATGCCCCCTTCATAGGGTTTTATGAGGATGAAGTAAGTATTCTGCACATATATCACGCATATATCACTCGGTAAATATTAGCAAATGTAAGTCTTTACTACAGTTAACTGGACTGATTATCCATTTGACTAATTCTTCACAAGGATTGGATAAGTGAAGAGTTGAGAATAAGTCTGGTCTGTGAAGATAAACAGCCATCTTTCTAAGAGACGGTCTTATTTAGACTGAGCATCAGGAAGTTGGCTCCAGCCCCACTTCTGCCCCTGACCAGTTGGGTGTCCTTTAATATATCAATTAACATTTCCTTTCTTTTCTCTCATTCTTTTATTCTTTCTAGGCTAGGTGAGCTTAATTCAACTTAAAACATATTCACCAGAGATCCTATGATGTATATAATGTAAAAACCTTACTCCGTAGCAGAGGAGTAATCCCATTAGAAGAATGTATAAATTAAAAGTAAGTTTTACACGAAATATAGAGATTTAGAGTCAGAAAGAATTTTATCAGGGTGGATGGTGATAAAGTATTCAGTACAGAGAGTAGAGCATGACAACATCTTAATAACAGTAACTATCACTTATTAAATGCCTACCAAATATCAAAAACATTTACTTTTATTATTCCTTGTCATCAAAAAACTCACAGAGGTGAATTTATCACCTCTGATTTAAACATAAGGAAACCGAGACTCAGTGAGAACCTTGCAACTTGAATCCTGGTTTGTCCTAACCCCTGAAAGTCAGTGTTTTTTTCGTTGATGTTATTCTATGAGGAGGGGAGAAAGAAAAGGGTAGTGCGAGAGAACAGTGAGCAATCTGGTTTGTTGGGGCCATTTTGTTTATTTAGGGAGTTAGCAGGAAGGTAATTTTAAAAGTCTATCCCGTGTATTAAAAATCATTATTAAAATATTGTTTATATAAATATAAATTAATAGTATTAAAAATAATATTAAAATAATTTGCTTCGTGGCCCCTGGGTGGCGCCTTGGTTGGGCATCTGACTGTTGCTTTCAGCTCAGGTGGCGATCCCAGAGCTGTGGGATTGAGCCCTGCATCAGACTCTGGTGAGCGGAAGCCTACTTGAGATTCTTTCTCTCCCACTCTCTCTCCCCCCTCTGCCCTCCCGCCCCGGCTCACATTCTCTCTCTCTAAAATTAAAAAAAAATGTTTCTATTGTCTAAAACTTAAGCTAAATTATAATATATACATCAAGAGTGAAAAATCTACCTCAGGGGTCTCTTAACACTTTGTACATACATTTATAGAGCCCTTTTCCCATACCTTAGCTTTGCTACATTTATGCATTTGTTGGAACATTTTAAGTGATTTGTTTATGGGTCTGTAAAACAGACTTTTGAGTTTCTTGAAGGGAAGGACCAACCATATGTTATTCACCTTCATATCTCTAACTCCCATCTCAGTGATTGGTAGACAACAAATAAATATTTGTTGAAGGAATAAGTGAATGAAGGAATAAATGAATTAATGCTTTTAGATATACTCATTGATGCTGGAAGGTTTCCTTGACTCTTGGCAAACTGTCTCAAGTCCTTTGACATCAAGATAGAGCAAGATATAAATCTTGAATAAATGCAAAAATATACACAGAATTATTTTGCCCGAGATGAATTTTATTTATACCTAATTATGGGACCCTTGGATCTTATTTTATTTGTTGAATACAGTATTCTACTTTTAAAAATTACCTCATTTCATTTTTGTATTGGAAGATACCTTGTACTGATAATAAACAATAATGGTGGGGCACCTGGGTGGCTCGGTCGGTTAAGCGTCTGACTTCGGCTCAGGTCATGATCTCATGATTTGTGAATTTGAGCCCCGCATAGGACTGTGTGCGGACAGCTCAGAGCCTGGAGCCTCCTTCAGATTCTGTGTCTCCCTCTCTTCCTGTCCCTCCTCTGCTCGCACTCTGTCTCTCTCTCAAAAATAAATAAACATTAAAAAAATTAAAAAAAAAACAGTAATGGTAACACATGGTTGAATGTGCCAGTATCTTACATTCACCAGTTTAAAAACTGTTTCTGAGGTACAAAGCAAAATCCACTAATACTGCAGCGCTGAAAACAGTAACCTTTGCAAGTAATACTCATTTTCTGCTCACAAATTAAAATTTAATATCCTTTCCCCCGTATTAGGATTTTCTACTATGGGAATTCAAGAATATGAAGTGGTAATGCATTTGGAAAATGAAAGAAAATACTGGATCATATATGTGGGTGAAGCTGCTTCTCCTCTCAGAACTGGGTCAATGATTGGCAGAGGTAGGCATCTTTGCTAGCTGGACGTCCCTGCAGGACACATTCAGGAGCATCGAATCCCAGGTCTCCAAAGATACTCTGAGGCTCTTATGCTGCTCTCCCATTTCTTATGCCAGTAGATAATTAAAGTAACGTGGGTAAAAACCCGCTTTTAAAGGGCCTGAAAATGAAATGGCATTTCTTCCTCCCCAAAGCATCTCATGTCATGTTTATCACAGTGCTAATCAGCAAGTTTGTTCTTAGTTCTAATTGAAATCCTATTTTCAATTAATCTGGTTTCTTAAGAATTATGGTTATTTTATCAAACTATCAATGGAAGTAATAATAACATCCTTTAGTTATATAGTATTTTTACTTTAACTTGCATGTTACGTGTATACAATTCTGAGAGGTCAGCAGTAAACTAAATATTAACCTTCTTTCCTGGATAGGGAAATTTCATCGAAGAGTTTCTTGGTAAGCAAGTGTGGTCTTGAGGCTGGGATGAGCTATGGTTTATACACAATTGCTTAGTGTCACTTTAATAAAAATCCATCACATTCTTAAAGGGAAGAGAAGGTTGACTTTGACTTCTACTTTGTGGGCTAACGACCATAATTTGTAACTTTCTTCCTAGGATTTCTTTTCTAAAGATTTTCTCTTCTTCAAGTTAGCTTAGGTCTTTTACATCCTTTTGGACACCGTATTTCAGTAAAATTATGACTAATAAATATTTAAGTTTCTGGTAATATAACATAAATGAAATTCTCTGCTCACCCAGGCTGGATGTACTTCATATCTGATAATCAGGATACCTTGACATACCTATACATGGCCCTCTCGTATCTGCTGTAAACATTAACCGTGATTTAATACACTGAAGACATATTATGGTTGGTTGTGGAATTTTGTTTCTCATATACTGCAGACTTCTATATGATATTTAGGTTACTTTTTGCCAAATGAGTTAAATAATATCGAAAGTGAATAAGATAATGGGGAGAAGCTTTTAAGTGCTGACAAATCTAATGCTTCAAGCTAGGTAACTTCCTTCTAGGTTAACTATCTGAAGCCTTTGTTTTCCCTTCTTCCAAAAATTCCTTGGTGGTGTGAAGTCTTTACTCAGATCCATCCACTTTTTTTGATCTCACAGTTAGCTTTTAAATATCCGTGAAGACTATGTTATGCCTCAAACAGATCACGTATTCAAAATTTGGTCTTGGAACAATAGGATGCCTCCTATGATAACAGCTGCCACTGATACTTTATACATATTAGCTCACTTTATCCTGGCAGCAGTTTGTTTTAGAACAAATTGTGGAAAGGAGTATTTAATGGAAAAGGAAATTAAGGGCCTGAGATCTAATTATTTGCCGGAAGTCACGATGGCTCCTCATGGGTGAAGATAAGACCCAAATCCAGGTATTATGGCTGCCAAGTGTGATCTTTTGAACACTACACTGAATTGCCAATAACTTCTAAAAGATTTCCATGCATCTTTTGTAGTTTCTCCCTAACGTACACTGTAGTTACTTGTAAATGCCATGGTTGAGAGTAAGTGGTAAATGGGTATTTTAAAATAAAAAACTCAGTTCTAACTTTAGATTCTCTATAAACTTGGCTTTGCACTTGATGTGCAGAAAATTTTAAAGACAAATCAGTGATATTGCCACTACTAGTACTTCCAAATCACAATTTATTGCAGAATATTTATAGTGTGCCTTGGGAGAAAATAAAACGAAATCTTAAAAATTTGCCATCAAAAAACTATCCAAGCAGGTTTTTGTTATTTAGGGAGGTCAGTTTTGGGGGAAAGCTTCTACAAAATCTTGATGAAATTCCCCGTATATACATATGTATAATCTCAGAATAAAATTATTGAATATATAAAATCATTTTAATTTGTTGCATTGATTGGGTGGTATTTTAAAGTCATACTTCATGGTTCTATTTGTTAAAAGTACTTGTCAACTGAATAAAATATGAGACAAAAACTTCACTCTTTACATAGTAATGATGTATTCTTGAAACATTATAAGTAAATCAAGCACGGTAAAACAGGATAATCCAAATGTACAATAGTAGTTCTATATTTTATGAATATTGTAAGTACTTTTGTTTAATGAAGGATTGCTTTACAAAGTTATTGAGAACACACAATTTGTGTTAAAGAGAATCTAGTATTTAAATAAGTCATATCCGTTTATCACAAAGTAAAGGTATACTTATTTGGCGGAAGTGTTCCAAGGTGTGATACGTAGCACAATAAAGAGAAAAGCAATTCTTTGCTAGACTTCACAATGGTAGGAATTTCAAGTAACCAAGAAGACAAATAATTTTTCTTTGTGAAAGAAGATGGACCAGTATCAGAGCCTCGGGCCATCAACACCAATTTGCATGGGTTTTTTAAGCCTTTCTTTAAAAATACTCTTAGGTCTTTAGATTTGTGGCTATGTAACTCATCATTTTCCCTGTCTACTCTGGAAGCCATACAAGAGTAACAAGAAAGGGGAATAAAAATAGTAAACTCTATTGTTAATGAAACTACAAGGAAGAAAGAAAAAATCTAAAGGTAGTTAAAAGCTATGGAATTCTTATAGCATCCATCAACAGGAAGGTGAGGGAACCAAAGAGAGCCTTTGGAGAGACTCCCAGTGTAGCAGACCCCAAGGATAAATGGCCCCAGTACACTTCCTCGAGGTGAGGGGCCCACCTGGAGGGACAAAAGCCTCTCCTGTAATTGGAGGTGCACTGGAGAACTGACTGGCAGTAGAACCACATTCCCCATCTTCACCCTATAATTATACCCGGTTGAGCTCAGGAAAGCAGAAGGGTCAGGGAGGGCAGCAGTGGGCAGTGGTACACCAAGAAGTATACTTAGTAGCCACGCTTCTTCTTCTGCGAAATGTTTTATTTTGTGGCAGCTGAAACTTGGCTAGCCTCTAAAACAGCTGTGTCCCTTTTGCAAGTAGGTAAATGCCTTCTAGGAAAATTTCACTATTGAATGTCAAGCAGTTATAAAAAGTAGTATTATGGTAACTAAGAAAAGATAGCAGAAGAAAACACGATGCAGAAAGTAGGCTGTTTAAACGGATAAAGTTACTCTTATCAGAAACCCCTGCCATAGATCAGGGTAAATATTTAAAATTATAATTCCAGTGTTACTAAAATGTTACGGAGCATATGAAAAAAGGAAACTATTTCCAAAATCTATTTAAACCATGAATACCCAAACTCGACAACAATTACACAAAAAATACACTATAGAACATTTATATTCATACATTTCAATATCAAATAATACAATTTATCAAACAGAATCCATCAGCATCATATAAGAAATTATATCATGACCAAGGAGGAGGACTTTTCCAGGAATACAGAAATAGTCCAATGTTATTAAATTCATTCACTTATTTTAGACTAATTAGTTCAAACAGAACAAGATTATTTTATTCATTGATACTAAAAAGGTACTTGACAAAATAGAAACTCATAGAATTCATAGAAACAGAATGTAGAATGGTGGTTTCTAGGGGGTGATGGATGATGGGAAATGGATAGAAGCTGGTAAAAAGGTACAAATGTTCAGTTGCAAGATGAATAAGATCTGAAGGTCTAATGTATAACATGGTGACTACAGTTGATAATACCGTGCAGTACAACTGAAATTTGCGAGGAGAGGAGAACTTAAGCACTCACACACACAGAACGTAAACATGTGAGGTGGAAAATGTGTTAATTAACTTTCTTGGGGGAATCCTTTCACAATGCTTGGGTGGTACCCTTCGAAAATATTACAGTTTTGTCAATGATACCTCAATAAAGATAAAAAATAATTTAGTAAGGTACTAGTATAATCCACATTAATCAACAACCTCTGTTATATATAAACACTGACTCATTACAAGGTACAAAGACCTTATTTATAATTGCAACAAACAACTTCTGAGGAATGAATGTAACAATAAGCAAAACAAAGAAAATATAAAACTATCCTTAAGGACATGAAAGAAAACATAAGGATAAATGGAATGACATACTGTGTTTTGGAGAGGAAGATTAATACAAGGTTGTCAATGGTCTCTCAGATTAGTTTACAAATAAAAGCAATTCCAATAATATTTTATTTTTCAGAACTACACAAGATTTTTTCTAAAGTGTGGAAGAAAAATTAAAGGACGCTATGCAACACTATTCTGAAAAAGGAAAAGCTATGGAATGAGGGGGACCAGCCTTGCCAGGTTAAAACACATTATAATGACTTATTTATGAGTAGAAAGAAAGAGCAAAAGAACCAAACAACAAAAGATGCAGAAATCCACCCAAATATACATGGGTATTTATTATGTGAATATAATGGAAAAGCAATTAGTGGGGAAAAATAAATCAGGAATTGCTGGGACAATTAGATACCTATTTCGAAAAAAAAAAAAAAAGAAGAGAAGTGAATCTAAGCTTCACCAAGATAAATTCCAAATGGAGAAATGATTTAAATTTAAGCAAACTTAGGAAAGAAACATGAAAGAAGTCTCTGTACTCTCTTCAATCATGTCATTGACAAAAAAAAAAATCTTTAAACCATAAAAAGAAATAATTGATGAACTTGGCAACACAAAAGTATTAAGTTTCTTCATAGAAAGAAAATAATGTATGTAAACTCAAATGACAAAGGAGAAACTCGAAAAACGTTTACAATTTATGTTATAGAACAGAGTAAGTCTCCCCCAAATCTAGACAACTCATCGAAATGGAAAGGGAAAAGACTAACAACCCAGCAATAATAACAACAAAATTGGAAAAGAATATTAACAGAATGTTCATAGAAAATGTCATGCAAGTTGAAAATATATGAAAAGATTTTTAATCTCATTAATAATACAAGAAGTGAGATATTCTTATACCTTTATGAGAATGGCAAAATTCTAAAAGTTTGATAATTCATAGCAAGGAAATTACACACTCTTCTACATTGGCTTGGAAAGGTATAAACTGGCTCACCACTCATGGAAGGCAATTTGACAGTCCCTGTCCAAATACACACGTTTATTTAAATATTTACAAAAGTATATATTTATTATATATGCACATATATGTCAATATATAAGTGAGAAGCCCCTAAGAATGTGGCAATCAAAATCATATAGATAGGCAAGTCTTGGTTTTGATGACCTCCCTGAAATAGCAAATTTCACATCGTGTATTAATCCTCTATAATTTGCTTTGGGTTTATATGTTTTTCTGAAAACAGCTTATTACTTAAAAATGCTGATAACTGACTTTACGAGAAGGAAACATTTAATAGCAGTGTGAGTCATTTGGAGCATTTCCGTAAGAGCTAGGTAGTTTTCCTACTCAGAATAATAAAGAGTTGTTTACTGTTCTTTCTCTTTCTGGATTATATCCATAGCTTTATTGGTTTCCTTTGAAATCATTTATACAAATTAATTTTACATGGTCAAAAACCAATGCTATACAAATTTAAATGCTACCAGAGGCAGTCTTTTTCTTTTCTTTTTTTTCCCTTAAAGAAAGTTTTGCTGCAGAGACATAGAACAATGCTACCATTCTTCTCAAAGAATAACTTTTTATTTTGGCTATTATTTTGCAAACATTTACCTAAATTGATTTCTTCTTGTCTTACATTTCACAGGTATTTTGGGTCTCCCTTTTATAAAACTGTGCCTAATACTTACACGAATGCTTTGTTTTGCTTGTCCTATAGTCTTCGATAATGCATCAAGAAGATGATTAGATGAAAAAGGCATGTGTTATTCCAAACATAATTATCCCCCAGCCAATTTGCCAGATGACATCTACCAAGTTTACATTTAAGTAGGAAGGCTAAGCCTTAAAGGAACAATGACTCATCGCCCTGAAAAAAACGAAAGTCACAGTATCTCACTTTTTGAATTTGGTGTTTTCAGTTAGATGTGACAAAAATATTAGTGTTTCCAATGACTATACTGCATCTAAATCTATATTTCAGTAGGAAAACATTTAAGCAGAATTCTGTGTATATAAGAAAATTAACCAAATATAATGACACTATTATTGTGGTCAAGCCATTATACTTTTTTTGTAAATTGGAAGGACATACAATAAACTGTGGCAATTTATGGTCACTAACATCTAAGTTCTTTCAACACATTTCAGAAAAGTAACCAAGAAAGCTTTCTAATTGCCTCGAAAACTCCATAGATCTGGAAGCGTTTAATCAGGCGCTAAATGTTTATATGTCAAGGAATAAAATATCAGAAGAAAAGTTGGAATAAAGGACTACCTCTAAAGGGTAACAATAATATTGAGCACTTACATTGTTATATATTGTAATTAATCTGTTGTAGAATTCATAGTTTAATATCCTCCCCTACTGAATTTAATATTAGTAAGGCAGGGATTTGGTCTTTCCTATTCACCAGAATATTTATTGGGTCTCAGTTTCTTTATTTATTAAAAGATTGGGCTGAGGTTATGGTCTTAGAGGAATTCCCTGCTTTTTTCCCCCCTGCTTTAAAACATTATAATTCTAGGTGCGCCTACCTAACTCATTAGGTAGAGTATGATCTTGGGGTCATGAGTTTGAGCCCCACATTAGGTGTGGAGGTTACTTAAAAATGTTGCGATTTTAAAACAATACTACAATTTTTTAGACCTGTAAAGATAAGACTGGGTCAATGGAATCACTGGAGTTTCATTTTTTTTCCTTTGTTCAAAAGTAACTACTTTATTTTGCCTAAGATAATTTTCAAAATTGTTTTAGAAATACTTCTTTAAAATGGAATTTTAATATCCTGTATTTTTCATTGGGACTTGATGAAATTCAAGAAAGAAATATTTGATTTTTAGAAAGTGCATATTCATCTTTCTGCATATTAAATAGATTCATCTATTTTTAAAATAGCAATTCTTATAATAGTTCTCATTTTTCTTTAAGAACAATGGAGCAATAATAGAAGTGACTCATTTTTTTTCCCCTCGGGGATAAAATTGTTGGCTGGAATGTCCAAGGGTCTGACTCAGTATGGGAATTCATGTGATCCTGTTGGTATAAGGTCAGAAAATACATGAAAGAGAGAAATAGAACTCAGCTATTTCATTGGTCATAAAACCATTGAATCATGAAAATCAAGAATTGCCACCTTGCTCCTCAAATTAACCAAATAACCAGTAAGACAGAATGGGCCATACAGAATTATCTTGATTTAGGGGCACGTGGGTGGCTCAGTCAGTTAAGCATCTGACTCTTGGTTTTGGCTCAGGTCATGATCTCACGGGTCATGAGTTCGAGTCCTGTGTCGGACTCTGCACTGTGTCAGCCTAGAGACTGCTTGGGATTCTGTCTCCCTCTCTCTCTGCCCCTCCCCGGTTCATGATCTCTCTCTCTCTCTTTCCCCAAAATAAACATTTAAAAAAGTAAAAAAAAAAAATTGTTAAGATGGTAAATTAAAAAAAAAAAAGGAGTCTCTTGATTTGATAAGTAACAATAGAGTATATGGCGAAAAGGATGCAAATTGCAGCATCTAATGACCGCAGTGACAAGAACAGTTTTAGGGCTCATTTGTGTCCTAAGTATTTTGATGCTCCTCGTATCGGGCACATCATCAAGTAAGCTTATACCTCTCGGTCCTCTTTGAATTCGGCTTAGCCGTCTGGCTTGCTCTGTCAGGAGGCTTTAAGCATCAGACTGTGATTCACATTTCCTTTCTCCTGAGGCAGGAAGCTTGGAAATGGGAGCTGTGCTGGAGTCTGCCAGTCTGGTTCCTTGGTGACTTTGAAGAGCACAGGCCCACAGGCTGAACTGCATTTGAACATGAAGGACGTGTGTGTGTGGTTTTAAGCCGTTCAGAATTTGATGGTGTCTCACTGCAGCTAGCCTATCCTGACTAAATCACCAGTTCTTAAAATTCAATATACGCATCACTCTATGCCTCTATAGGCATCACTCTTGACTGACTGTGCAAAATCCTGATGACTTCCACAATACTAAGTAATTTGACTTTCTGATTCATAATATTTTCTGATTTGTCACACGATCAAGTTTTTTGCTGTAGTAGAAATAAACTGAATATTGCATTCTGTAAAATAATCCTGCCCTGAATATTACAAGGTACAAGATTCAGGTTGCATATAAAAACTCTGATTCTATTAAACCTTTAAAAAAACTGAAGCTATGAAAAATGCCTGTTTTGACTAACCTTGTGGATAATTTATTTTATTAACACTATTATTCTAAAGAATAAGCATTGCAAAAGTATTAGTTAGAAAACTGAATAAAACTCAAGAGATAAAATTATATGATATTCATAGGAAGCATATAGCGCTCTTGTGAGAATCCAATGAAATTTGTAATTGACAATTAAAATATGATGTTTATTTGGCACAGGAAGGGAAAAACCTGGATTCTTTCTTACCCAAATTTTCCATTTTAGAAATATTAACACTTAAAGGAGAAAATTGCCAAATCGATACTTTACTCTGGCTAGAAAATTAAAGAAAATGTTAGGATGCCAAATCTAGTACTAACCCCGTTAAATATTCCATTAAAATGGCTAAAATAAAATATCTTTTTGCATATCATTTTTGTATATTCTTTGCCAGCATGTACCCAAATTCTGGATAGTTCAGTATTTTCCCAGTTCGCAGGAAAATCTCAGACTAGAAGATTAGTTTAGAAAATGGAGAAACCTCAGCCCTACTCTCAGCATCTTGTGTTATTACTATCGATTTTCCCCGTGGCATTGAAGTATAGATCCAGAGACAGCCAAGCTGTACTTAGAATACTGAAATGAGGCAGCAAAGAGCAATACCTCTAATTCACTGTTTATGACCACAGATACTTTAGAGCTCTGGACAAACTAAGTACCTGAGATGTTTCTTTAAATGCTTTTCAGTGCTAGTTTATACACACACTGGGTGCTGAAAACTATTTACTGAATGAATTAATGTCTAAGAAGATTCTATCCCTTGTTTGAGGAGGATATATTGTGTCAAAATATCTTTGAGAAAAGACCTTAGGAAAAGGTCTTTGACAAACAATAGGATATCTGAATAAGGAGACTGGCAGAGAAAAATGAGAGAAGTTCTCAAACATCATTAGGGCTTGCATTCAGTCATTGGTTCCATTCTCATTAGAGCCAGGCTTGCACATTCGTTTATTCATTTAATAAAGAGTGGCTGATCATTTGCCACATCTAGCCATGTGCTCATTGTTAAGGATGAAAGGCAGAAAGAGAAATGGTCTTTATGGAACTGACAGCGTATCAGAAAAGCCAAATAAAACAAATGATAATGATTATATCTGACATGTGAGTGTCATTGCCAGGTCCTAGTAAAAGTTCCTGTAATGTGCTAACTTGTTGAGTCCTCACAATAATCTTTATGAAGCAGGCTCTATGTTTAGCTGAGAAAACTGAGACAGAGGAGACCTGCTTTGGGGCAAAGAACCAGTAAGAGGCAGATCAAAGTTTTGAACAATAGCATCTGCCTGTACCTTTGACGGGCCAATGTCTCCCTAATGAGCTGTAATGACTGTAATACCAAAGGAAATGCAGAGATTGGTATGCTTTTACTGCAACTGTAACTGAGTCCAGACGTTCATGAAGAACTTGTCTTTGACCTGGAACCTGAATGAATTAGCCAGATAAATATTTTATATCATTCGTTCCCAATTTGAATAAAAGGGAACAATAGTTAGCTAAATATGTTTAATGACCAGCTAAATGTTATCTCAAATCAACCTCTTATATAATTTATTGAAAAATAATCTTGGGAGGATTTCACATCATTATAAAATTTTTTTAATGTTTATTTATTTTTGAGAGAGATAGAGAGAGACAGAGTGTGAGCAGGGGAGGGGCAGAGAGAGAGAGGGAGACACAGAATCTGAAGCAGGCTCCAGGCTCTGAGTTGTCAGAACAGAGCCTGACGCGGGGCTCAAACTCATGAGTCATAGGTCATGACTTGAACTGAAGTCAGATGCTTAACTGACTGAGCCACCCTGGTGCCTTTCCCATCTTTATAGAAGTAGTTATTTGTGAGGTTAGCATTTCCTCTATGTATTTTGGAGAATTTTCCATTGGCATCCCTGAAAATGGATTTAGAATGAGCCAGTAACCCTCTCCCACCATTATCCTTGCCCACCCAGTACCACTCTCTTACGTTAAACAACTAGAAAGTCACGTTTATTCTTGCAGGCTTCTAGGCTACCAATGAGCACATATACCTAAATGTTTCAGCTTATTAGAGACATATATCATCAAGATGAAACCTTCATAATGAAAAAGTCAAGACTACCAGGGGTTGATTAGAATCTTAATATGACACAACAGGACAGCAATAGTATGAAGTATGTCAGACTTAGGGTCACATAACATTACTGGCAAAATCCTCTCTTGTACAGCAAACCCTGAGACCCCAGAATTCTTCGGTGCAGCAGAGGTTTGCTGCTATCAGTCCATTGCTGGCAATCTTACTTTCAAGCTTTGAATCTGGTGATGAAATGAGATAAACTTACACAGTCTCTAGTGACCAAGCCAATGAAAAAGTAGGAGATATAATGGTTGCTATCACTCATCCCCCTGGTTGCTATCCTGTATGTGAGAAATTTGTTGTTGTTTGAGTAGGCAGGTTAGAAACATATTTGTACTTTTAAGAGAGGAATGTTTAGAGAGAAGTGAAAGAAGCTAACAGCTAATTCTGCTCCAGTGACAGAGAAATGGAAGAGTAAGCCACGTGGGTTTCAGTTAAATTCCCTCCATTCAGGCAGATCTTTTGACATAAACCAAGATGATTACATTGGAAGAAAAAAGGTAAAGCATTTAAGTTCTTACAAATAGGAATATTTGCTATTCAAATTCATTGAATATATATTCTTTCTCTAAGACAATAAGCATTTATTGAGCACTCTCCCTACACCAGGTACGAGGTTCAATTAGCAAGCAACATTCACTAATATGAAAGTGAAAAGCTATGTTGTTAACACCCTTCATTGTTAAATAATTTATAATAACTAAAATATTCACCTTTAACAGAACAGTGAGCTTAAGCTGAATAGTAAACTAAAATTAGAGAAATCAATCAGCTTCCCTAATTTTCCCCAATTATACTTAGTTTTGCCCTCCCTTAGACCTAATATATTATCTTTTCCAACCTACAATGTGGAAACGTTTTAGATACAAAAGATAATATTAATCTTGTTTTCATTTGTGAATATCAATGATATTCATTATATCAATCACCAAAAAATAAGTTAGGTTATAGGTAACTCTAGGGATTTTTGCATAATATGGAAAAGAGCAAGTGAGCACGAAATCTTTTGAAAGTAATGCGTCATGACTATTTCCCACCACTAGAGAAGAATGCAGCATTTCCTGGAATTTCCACACCATGGAATAGTCTATTTACTGATCATCTACTCCCATGAAAAATATCTCAGGCAGAGGAGTTTAGAGACTTAAGGTAATAGATTTTAGCAGGCAAGCAAGCTCTGGATTCAGTCAAGTCTAAATTTCAACCATGCAACTTAATAACTTTGAGCAAGTCACTTAATCTCCACTGAGGTTTCTTGTTCTGTAAAATGAAGATCATAATGAAATCTGCCTTGTTAATTTTTTTGAAGATTAATTATTTTCGTAAATAATTAAGGTAAACATCTAAGAGAGCTTTAGGTGAGAAGACACTAGCTGAGTTGTTTTATTGTTTTTTTTGTTTGTTTATCCATTTAGAGAGAGAGAACTCGAGCAGTAGAGGTGCAGAGAGAAAGGGAGAGAGAGAATCCCAAGCAGGCTCTGCATCAGCACAGGGCCTGATGTGGGACTCGAACTCACGAACCACAAGATCATGACCTGAGGTGAAACCAAGAGTTGGACGTTTAACTGACTGAGTCACTCAGGCACCTCAGTCTTACTGTTTTTAAATACTCATTTTAGCTGATTCATGACTTTTTCATATGTCTGTGTTTGCTACATCAGAATTTCTACGAGAAAGATCAGTGATCTGCAATTTGTTTTCTGTTTCTGACACATTTTGCTTATTACAGTATTTGGAGGCACAATTGCAATTATTATTTTTTTTTTACAATTGCATCTTTAGTAAAAGATACAAAATATTTCAGTGTCCCATGGAGTTTTAGTTTACTTGATAGTCCTTCAGCATTATTTATTGCCCAAAGAGTGATCCCCTGTATACTGAGAAAGCTCGAGGTTTCTTGGGTAACACTTTGGAGTTATTCTGTATTTCTTGTCACTTCCTTTTTATAATGCATAGCACAGTCTACACCAGGTTGCATGGACGGTTCACCCCAAAGTTCTTCCTGGTTGTCCATCATTTGGCAGCTTCACTACACACCTGTGTGCTGGGGCACACATGGGACAAACTGTGGACAAACTGCTTGGGGCTGAATGTTCAGAATCCCACTAGAGAAGATATTTTATGATAATCAAGGAGAAAACAAAGGCTGAAGAAAACCATATTGCCTTCTCATACCTCACTCTGGGTTGAATCTGGATTCTTCTCTTACCAGATGTTTGGTTTTCTCCAAGCCAATATTACCTATTTGGGGAATATGGTGGGGTCATGAGGGATTTCCCTAGTGAGGACTGTGGAGATTGCCTGGAAGGTTATGTGAACATGTTTGGTGGAAATTAAATACAACGAATGAGCTGATATCTGCCTTTGACTTTCCCATTATCTTTTTTTTTTTAATTTTTTTATGTTTTTATTCTATTTTTGAGAGACATAGAGACAGAGTGTGAGCAATGAAAGGGCAGAGAGAGAGGGAGACACAGAATCTGAAGCAGGCTCCAGGCTCTGAGCTGTCAGCACAGAGCCCGACGCGGGGCTCGAACCCACAGACCACGAGATCATGACCTGAGCTGAAGTTGGCCGCCCAACCGACTGAGCACCCAGGCACCCCTGACTTTCCCATTTTCTAATTAATTAAAATGCCAAGCTGCACAGGCCAAGATGACTTTATTAAAGTGAAGAGTCGTCCAAAATGAGGCACATGAGCTTTGACGTCTAGGCTTGTTTGTTTATTTGTTACGGTTTTCTTACACTTCCGAGACTGGTGGCCATAGGACAAAGATACAATAAAATGATAATAGTGGGCACTGTTCACTTCTGAAACTTTCCCACAGCTGTCTCCTGTTAATTTTCCCACTCCTGACCCTTATAGGTAATTTCTATATTTTCTAAGCGTATTTCAATACACAACTGCCAACAGCCCTTTCCTCAGCGATTCTAGAGCTGTCTCCACAACCTGGAACTCCACTTCTCTAACTTCCCTATAACAATATCAAGGGTAAGAGTAGCTACTTAATGAATTCCTAACGTGTGCCAGCTCCTCTAATCCTCACAACGGTCCTGTGGGATAGCTGTGCCCGGCCACAGCAGGGATTCAATAGAAAGCGCAGTCAGGTGGAACGGAAGGAACTAAGAGGAGGAAATGGAGGCTTAGAGAGATGAAATATTTTCCCCAAGGTCACACAGCTAGTAAAATCCTTTAAAACCGAACACTCTCTGACTTAAAAGGCTGGGCTCACTCCTCCTCCTCACTAATGTAACAATATATTCTTATACAGTCTTACTTCAAATCTTCCTTATTTGTTCCTATTTCCAGACCTACAGTAAATACAAGAGCAAGAGGCATCTTACTGAAGTTATTTTGGCATCTGGAACCTTTTTATACAAATAACTGGCCCTAAATACACTCCTTACACAATGCCTTACATGGAGACATGATGGATTTTGCTGACTTATGATCATATATTATTTTATCTGAAAATCAGCATGATAGGAGGAAGCTCGAAATGGTCCCTACCTACAGTTTTCCTGATGTGCAGGGGGGCAAACACCACCCCTTTCTTTCTCTTGACTCTAGCTGCCAAAGAGGATGGTTTTCAGTCCATCCATAGAAACAACAGGGTGTCTATTTCATTGACTATCCTAATTCCCTAGAATCTGTCTATACCTGTATGCTTAACCAAGATTTAGTGATAGGGGTTATTTTCTATTCGAATGGTTATTTGCCTTAGTAAAATGTTATTAAGAAGAAAACCTTTAGGAATTTGGAAATATGTTACAGTGTCTGGAATGGAAGATAGAGTGCTGTTATAAAACTGCTAACTTTTAATAACCTACCGGAATTTTCTTAGTTTGTGTGACATTTGTCAAGATACTTTTAGATACTTACACTAGTCAAATAATACCTGAAACTTCATTCTTATCAATACGCTTCTCATGATGCCAGCTTTTAAGCTAATTCATAATTAGTTGCCTAGGCATTGTCAATAGCCAAAGAAACAATTTCATTCCAGTTTCATTTACATTAGCAAACGATAACATACAAACTCCATATAGATTTCAATGGCTTAACTTTTAGGTTTGATTTTTTTTTTCAGATTTTTGCATTTCCGTTTCTTTAAGGTTAAGTGTAGAGAAGGATATCGTTTAGGACCCTGGGCTGACCCTATTCTCTGGATTTTGATCTAATTCTCAAGGAGACAGAGCATCCAATCTTTATCAAGGACAAGAACCTTTAAGTCATACCTAAGTTTGCTTAGAACAGTCTAGAAAAGGCGGCTCTCCTTCTGATGAGCTCAAATCTCAGACATTATCTCACAACATCTTTCTTTGTCTGTTTTCAGAAACCTTCAAGAGGCACAGACGTCTGGGAAAGGGGCACGGTTTCTCATCTGTTCTGTATTGCCACCATCATTTTTGCATGATCCCATTCTTGAAATTTTAGCATTCCATCATTTGCAAAATATTCATTCATTATTTTACAGTCCATTTTTCTCGGGCTTTATCATGAGTAAGAGTTTTATCTGTTTAGATTTTCCTCTCTTCCTCCTACTTAAGAAATTTTCTAGCATTTGCATGCTCTGTGAGGGAAGAATCCTTCCTGATTTTCATTTCTTTTCTCTGTCATCCCCTGCAATTTTGAAACTTTCCATTTCACATTCAAATCGGCCTCATTTTCTTCCTCGGCAGTGCCCTGCAGTTTTGTCTCTAGAAGCACAGACCCCACCCGTCGCCTGGTTACTTCTCCTGGTTCTCTTGCTGCAGCCAACGGGACATCTTGTCACTTATCGGTGATAACTGCTAAATGCAACTGGCGCAGAGCCCCCAGCAGTGAGCCTGAAAGCTCACTTCTATCTACGGGTACAGTCTGCTTTTGAAACTATATTTTGGTCTTAAAAAAATAAAGCTACTCTTCCACACAACTCTCCTTCACACCCGACTTTTCCACGTAGAGCCCAAACTATCTGAAACCTCGCTAGGAGAGTCCACGACACCAGAGTGCCATTGTGCAGTCACACTGCGGTGTTCTTTACATTCTGTGCCTAAATAGAATACACTGTTTTCTGTCCTGTGGTGTTGAACGGTTTCTCTGCGAATGCCTCCCAGCAATTTTGTGGCTTCTCTGTATACGGATTTTAACACGTGTCATGTATCATCATTCCACCCCAAAAGGTTAAATCGAATTATTTCTTGCAGATAGTTTGAATTGCAGTACATCTATCTTTTGACAGAATTCTCAATGAATTATTGGTGGTCCCACTGCTCCCCCACATAGTCTGTTATGTGGGCATTTCTCCTTATCCTCTGGGGCTCCTTACACTGACATGGAATTGTTTTCAAAGGTTTTGTTGATTTGATTTTTCTCTCTCAGGGACTCACATGCTTGCCTTGCTCTCCAGCATTCCCCTGCCTTCTCTGTTTTTTTTTTTTTTTTTTTTTTATGTTTATTTATTTGAGAGAAGAGAGAGAGAGAGATAGAGAGAGAGAGAGATAACATGAGCGGGGCAGAAAGAGAGAAAGAGAATTCCAAGCAGGCTCCACACTGTCAGTGCAGAGCCTGATGTAGGGCTCAAAGTCACAAACCATGAGATCTTGACCTGAGTTGAAATCAAGAGTTGGATGTTCAACCGCCTGAGCCACCCAGGCACCCCTCTCCTGCCTTCTATGCCAGGCTGCCTCCAGCTTTATTCTAGCTCTTGTTTTTTCTAATGCTAAGTCTCTGCAGTTGGTTGCTTACAAACAGCTAAGTTCTATGCTTTGTATCTTATTCCCAGTCACCCTACAAGTCCCTTGTTTCTACACGGCTGCTTCATTTTAACTTCACCTCTTCCCCAAATTCTCTTCCTTTTATTTCCCCGGTTATTTTTCGTGTTTCCTACTTCCACTACTTCCATGCTTCATACTTGGGCCTTTCCTCACGAGCAACAACTGAGTTAAGAAGTGGTGCATATGAGTAGAAATTCAGATAGTCTGGGATATGAAACTCGATTCTATTATACATAAGCTGTGTGACCTTAAAACTTTCAGAGCAACGACACCTTTTTCATTTCAGTAAGACAACAAAATTAGGATAATTATAAAGATCTTGTGTGTTTACTGAATTTAATGCTATTTTCTCTGAATACTCACTCCCCCGCTCCCAGTTTGATTAAATCTATCACTCCCTCCTTGGTGCTGTTCTGTGCTCCTTACATTTTCTAGAACCACACTGACACCACTGTATTGTAACTGTTTCTCTAGAGACAGTGAAATGATTGTGACTGTGAATTCTGTAGCCATAGGAGTTGGCATAAATCCTGGTTCGAAACTGCTAAACACCCATCATCACTTCCTTGGGCTATGTCTCTAGGTTTTGTCATCTACAAAATGAGGAGGGTGATAGCATCTGTGTCACATAACTGTTGCAAGAATAAATAATTCAAAGCATGAAAAGGACTTAACATGGTGTCTATTACACAGTAACTGCTGTAAACATTATGACTCTCATTCGACTGTAACCTCTCCGATGGCAACATTTTGCTCCCATTTATTTATTTCTCCTTAGCAGCAAGCATATTATCTAGAATACAGTAAGCGCTTAATCAATGCTTAATGAATTTGACTAAGTTGAGTGACAGCACCTAGAATGCTTTGCAGTTCAGGTAAGGCACTGGACTCCTGTTTTTCTTGTGACAAGTTTTATTAACTTCCCTGTGGGGAGACTGAACATTGTCATGCTGATCCGAAGAAGTTTGTCATAGCAAAGCTGTGTGTTTTCAGTAGCCCAATAGTTGGAATTCAGGTGTGCTGAAATCCAGGTGTTCTCAATGTCAGGCTAAAATATCCTGCTTCAGGAGCTGACTATGGGTCTTGTGTCCACACCTTCCGAGTCTCAAAGCCTGGCTAATGATTAACACTTCTTACCTTTGGAGATGTTTTCATATGATTTATTCTGGCTTTGTTAGCCAAGGCTCGAGGGGTGTGTGTGTGTGTGTGTGTGTGTGTCTGTTGAAGTTCTAACCTATTTCTAAATTTAACACTAATTAAATATCATTGAATAAAAAAAAGTATAAGCCCTTGATATACAAAGGGCAAACTACTTGCTTTTCCTTCATCTACCCTTTTCGAAGCTTGGGAAAACTCAAGGAATTCCATTAACCAAATTCTACATTAACCACTTTCCATGATGTCTGTTAAAGCCAGCTTAAATAACTTATTATTATTATTATTAGTTAAATTACATACTCTAGGTCCAACTATTACTTTTCTAGATAACAAACTCTTCCCTTGCTTCTTTGCATTTAAAGGAAGCCTAATAAACATTTCCTAAGATCAAAACCAAGTACTCATCTCAAACTCTTCCTCATTTCATGACACCTTGACCTCTGTTTTTTAAAAAAAAAGAAGAAAGAAAAAAGATTGTTAGAAAAAGGAAAAGCAGAAGAAACCATTCAGTGAATGGTTAAATGTGCTATGTTTGAACACCCTCCTTGAAGAGGTTGACTAAAAATAAAATGGCTTCTTGATTGGTATCATAATTTTCAGGATATATGAATTTGAATCTTATTGGTATTCTACTAGAAGAATACCATGGGTAAGAAAAATAAACTGTTGGAAAAAACCTTCTGGGAAAATGAATCATCTCTTGGTATTTTTTACTTATGACTTCGCTTGGGTTTGATTAAGCAGCAAGCCACCAAACAGACGGATGCTGCCCTTTGGGATGAGGGCTACCAAGCCTTCCCAAAGATCATAAGCCTATACATTAGTTAGAAGTGCATTATTCCAGCATGTCTTACATTATTATTAAAAAAAAATTCTCAGGAAAGGTTATGTCAGTGCAGCAATTAGAAATCATTGGAACGAACATGGCGGAGAATCAGAAAACTCAGTGGGCGCACAACCATTTGTATCTGTTTCAGTGAGTCTCTAAACACTCTGAGGAGCATAGGTTTTGCAGAGAAGTTCCATGAAGCTATGGTATTATCTTATAGGAACCACTTGCTGTGGTTCATGGATCATACCTAAGGTTCATGGATCATAAGGGCTATCATTCCACAGGCATTCTGTGTGGCTTCATAGAGAAGTATTTTTCAGTATCTTAACTAGGAGACTTTTATTTTTTTTACTATTTTTTAGAATCTAAAATCCAAGTTAGTTAACATAGTGTAATAACGATTTCAGGAATAGAATTTAGTGATTCATCACTCATGTATAACACCCAGTGCTCATCCCAAGTTCCCTCCTTAATGCCCATCGTCTATTTAGCCCATCCCCCCACTCGACACCCCACCAGCAACCCTAGGAGATTGTTTTAAATGAAGAATAGCTTGGCATATAAAACCAGTCTGAAATTCACCTTAGATCTCAAAAAAACTGTACAATTTAATTAAGAATAAACAGGCTTTACCATTACCAGGCTTATAACACTACTTGTCACATTTGCTTGAATCCAGACCTAGTTGTTTGTACACTTTGTGGCACTGCTTTTTATCTAGGTGGTTATGCAACATAGAAACATTATTTAGGTGGAGAGAGGCAATAGCTATTTAGTTTCTTCTGGATTTCAGAGAGCCTGTTGTTTTAGACTGAAAATGCTTTCCCTATGTTTTTGAGTAAAAAGAATAGATTAAAAGGCAGATGGCTTTCAACTATTATAAATAAAAATAGGTCAGTATTTTGTCTATTTATTCCTTCTTTAGCATACTTCTGTTTTATTTATTTTAACTTAATCTCATCTCTAATGAAAAAAATAGTTGAGCTACTCCTCTCCATCCCTAAGGAAGAGGAAAAAATTGTGTCAATAAAGAAGTCATTTAATTCAGAGCCTTCGTGAAAAATGATACCCTGTTATAGCTTTTAATATAAATGGATTTTGTAAGTTTCATAATTGAACTCCAAAGTACATACTAGTTAAAATTGCAATATAAGATAACATTATGTACCTATAAGAAATAAAATCAAATTATAAAAATAAAATGGACATTTTCTTCCCCAAAGTAGAACATTTTAACATCCAGAAGAGGAAGCAATGACAACTCCAGTGCTATAGATAGGTTAAGATTTTTCAGACTTTTTTGTTTCTACAGGGCTGTGTGATGGTGCAATTTTTAAATATAAAGTAGAAGGACTATTCATCAGGAAGAAATCAAATAGCATTTTTTATGAGTATATAAGAAGCCTGTGTTCTGTTGACCTCATCATCTAATTACCCTATCAGTGATGGATGGCCAACCAAACTTTTGTCCACCCATGATTAATGGTACATCACTGAGATGAATAGAAAATGGAACCCCCTGGCTCTGATTCTAGATTCCAGACACTTGATGTATTAGAGTGAATAAAAACATGTATACTGAGCTCTCTAACAACATAGAACAGAGTACCAGTAGATGCTGCAGAAGAAATGAAGGTGACAAAACATAGCCCCTGCCTCCCACTCACATATAGTCTAACAGCTGATGTCAAATGACTTGCACAAAAAGAAGTGCTATGAGAGCTATCAATCAGAGAAAGCAAGCCTGAAATGATGTTAAAAATATCAGGCAAGGATTAATGGAAGCAAAAGAACTTGACTAATGGCTAGATTTTTGGCGGATTGAAATGGAGAAATGAGGGTAAGAGCATTACAGGTGGATGGAAAGCTTGAATGTGGGAGAGTGAATTCTGTACGGAGTATGAGAACAGACCTTGGATAAATGGTTTGGTTGAGGATTTATTTTTTCCAAAAGGAAAATCATAGGTGGTGGCGTGTTTATGGTTTGAGAAGGACTGTATTTCATACTAAGATAAATTAAAATAACACAGAATCTTTTGATGGAAAGCATACAAGCCCGAGAAAATTAGCAAATAAACAAAACAGGTTGAGTGGGAAAACCCAAATTAAACATCAAAAGCCACCCTATATGTCAACAGTATCCTGTTAGAAAGTATAATAGAAAATACATTTGTGTAAACAACAATGATCTAAATATGAGACTAATAAAAAGTGTCCAAGGCCTAAGTGGAGAAAATTATAAAACAACAAAGGATGTTAAGAAAAATCAAATAATTTGAGAGATATATATCTTACTTCTGAATTAAAAGATTCAATATTATATAGATCCCCAAATGTGTAAATTTAATACAGGTAAGTCAAAATATCAATTAATAGTTGTAAGTGCAGGAAGTCTTATAAATTCTTACAAATGCTAAGCCTGTACTGGGAGAACAGCCATGAAGATTTTGAAAACAAAAACTAATATATGAGGACTTGCCTAAGTAGATATGAAAATTTTATAAAATTAAAGTAAATAGAATCGTATGGTGCTGGCAAAAGTCTCAATGAAGGTCAATGGAAACACAGTCTAAGCCCCCAAAAAACAAATATATGTATATATTAAATTGACATATATAAACATATATATGTTATATATATATATATGTATAAACATTTATAAACTAACATACACATACATACACACACATATACATAGGAATACACAATGGCATTTCAGATCTCTAGAGAAAGTATGGACAACAAGTCCACTGTTGGAACAGGGTAAATTTGTACATTTTGAAGAGAAATTTGACAGCATTCTCATAATTTAACTGTCCATACATATAAATTCAGCAATTCCACATTTATATCAGTATTGATATCGTTATAGAATTACTTATAATAACAAAAAGGAATTGGGAACAATATAAACAAATACCAATAAGCGATTAAAGAAATTACCATATACCAATACTTTGGAATACTACATATCCATTAGAAAGAAAATATTGGCAAGGAAAATGTTGACATTATATTTAAATGGAAAAAGGCAAGTTACAGACTACTGTTTATAGTATGGTTTTAATTGGTTGAGACTGGTGGTAAGAAAAGCAAGAATGAAAAACAGTTTGGGGCACCTGGGTGGCTCGGTTGGTTACATGTCTGACTTCCGTGCAGGTCATTAACTCATGGTTTGTGAATTTGAGCCCCACTTCAGGCTCTGTGCTGACAGCTCAGAGCCTGGAGCCTGCTTTGGATTCTAGGTCTCCCTCTGTCTCTGCCCCTTCCCACTTACGCTCTCTCTGTCTCTCAAAAATAAAAGTTAACATTAAAAAAAAAAGAATCAAAGACAGTTCAACAGTATCCATTCTACTTCAGATGACTGGGAAAATGATGGCGTCATTAGAAGAAAGAGGGCAACAGGAGCGAGGAGTTGGTTTGGTGGAGATGGTGAGCTAGTTTTTATTTATTTTTAATTTTTATGTTTATTTATTTTTGGGAAACAGAGAGAGAGAGAGAGGGAGAGAGAGAGAGAGAGAGAGAGGATAGGTGGGGGAAGGGGCAGAGAGAGAGGGAGACACAGAATCTCAAGCAGGCTCCAAGTTCTGAGCTGTCAGCACAGAGCCCGATGCAGGGTTCAAAACCACAAACCATGAGATCATGACCTGAGTTGAAGTCAGACGCTTAACTGGCAGAGCCATCCAGGTGCCCTTATTTTTTAAATTTTTGTAAAGTTATTTTGTGTGAGAGAGAGAGAGAGTGCACTAGCACAGGAGGGGCAGAAAAAGAGAAAAAGAGGGAATCCTAAGCTGTCTCCGCACTGCCAGCATGGAGCCTCATGTGGGGCTTGAACTCATGAACCGTGAGATCATGACCTGAGCTGAAACCAAGAGTCAGACACTTAACTCATTGAACCACACAGGCACCCTGGTGAACTAGTGTTTAAAATGTCAATAGCTCAGACTGGTGAATTCATTAAGCAGGGAATTGGAAGAGAAGGTGAGAGGAGAGTTTGAGAGAGACAAATATTTAGGGTCATTCATCTACATAAAGATGAGAGTTACATCATGGTGGACAGGCTTCCTGTGGTAACAGAGAGAGTGAAAAAAATATCATCAAAGAGAAAACATTGGCAACACCTGTGTTTAAGCAATAAAAAAAGGAGCAGGAAAAAGCACAGAGTAAGAGAACCAGAGACCACAGAGGAAAACTTGGGTTTGCGTGATGCCATTGGACTGACATAAGAGAGTCTAAGGAGGGTGAATCATGTCACGTGTTACAGAGGGAACTCCACCAGAAGCAAACCTGAGCAAACGAGACTGGACAGAGTTACCGATAACCTTTGAGAGAACAATCTAGGGGAATGAATGATGAGGGAAGACAGATTGCAAGGGAGTGGGTGATAGCACCTCAATTATATATTTGATTTTTATCTCCACTTGCTTTGTAATCTTTCTAATTATTTCTTCAGCAAGGCATCAGCAATGAATAGGAACTAAAAGAATGAAACATCGATGACAGTAAAATTATTAATGGTGACCGAACCTACATAAAGAGGCACCTGTAGGCCTTCCTGTAAAATTGTCCAATTTGTTCACTAGACTCTTCAATATTCCACTTAGCAGGGCAAATGTTTCCCATTCTTAAGGGACCCAGTTGGATGGAGCTGAGAGGCGGAGGGGAAGGCAGGGGATAACAATATTTGAAATTGCACTGCAGGGCCTGTATTTACTTTCTCTCTCTAGTAAAGAATACAAATGAAATGAGACACATTTCTCTAATCTATCTGAAACCTTTGGTTTCCCTTTTCACCTAAAGCAAACTGACTTTTTAAAGAACCATTTATTTGCTGTAGATGTTCCTCAAAATAATCTATTTCAAAATAATAGTTTGACAGTGAAATCAATGTGATCACAAAAAGGCAGGGAGACTGTGACCACCAAGAAGATTAAGGAGATTCTAAGAAGGGAAGAAATTTTCTTAGTTGAATAAAAGAAGAGTGACTAAAACAATTATGATTTAACTCACCAGAGAAATGAATCTGTCAGGCTTCCCAGAGCTGGTAGCTTAATGCTTTAATGTGTGTGTGTGTGGGGGGGGTGATTCCCCTGATTGGTAAGTAAGCTAATGAGAAGGCCCTCATCATTACGGAGTGATCTGGCAACATGGAAGTCCAGATATGGCAAATGTTAACTTTGTGGTCTGACAATAGCAACGGCATGGTCACCATTTTATTAAACACGTGTGTCCACCCCATCAAACTTCGTTAATTAAATATTGTGTATTGACTACACAATGCGTAATGTGCTGATGTCAGTAATAAAGGATTGTAACATCATCTCTGCATATCTCTCACTCAATATTTTTATTTACATTTTTACATTTACTGGCAAATAATTTTCTCCCATGTAATCCAAGCAAGCGATGAAAAACTGGGGAAAGAGATTTAAGGAGTATCACTATTTCCTCTCCACATATTTTCAACATTTGACCAATATTATCTCTTCTTCTTCTTTTTTTTAATATTTGTTTTTGAGAGAAAGTGTGAGCAGAGGAAGGGCAGAGAAAGAGAGTCACAGAATCCGAAGCAGGCTCCAGGCTCTGAGCTGTCAGCACAGAGCCCAACACGAGGCTCGAACTCATGAACCATGAGATCATGACCTGAGCCAAAGATGGATGCTTAACTGACTGAGCCACGTAGGCACCCCATCTTTTCTTCATTCTCAATTCAGAAAGATAGCGATAAGACACTTAAATCTCTTTCCTAATCATCTAGTTAAAACTTTCCATCTTATAGATGAAGAAACTGAATCTCTTAGAGGTGACTTGTCTGGGGTCCAAGAGCTCTGTTAGCACAAGTGGCAGAGCTAAACCTCCTGTCACTTTGCACTCAGTGCTCGCTCCCTACATATACAATAAATCACTTAGCTTGTTGGTAGTTAATGGCACATAGCTTTGCTTTAAAATTGCTCATTGATTATTTATTCATGAAGGTCTGGTATGTTCGAGCAAAGCTGGCTAGAACAATAAAAGGAAAACTTAGAGTGTGAAGACAGACTCTCCTAGTCACCTCTGTTTTCTTGTACCATAGGTGGAAAAAATCTCTTTCTTCCACTGCTTGGTCCTATCAATTTCTCCACTGCATCCTGTCTCCATTGGTAGCCTCGTCAGACCTTTTCCAGTTCTCCACTGCCTGCTAAATAATCATCTGCATAGTCACATACCACACTGGTGATTTGTAAACGTGCATAGACATGGAATTCAATGTGACTGCCAGTATTCTTAACCAAAAGACATAGAGTTCTCAGTGACCAAAACTTCTTATTGTTTTTGGCTGTCAATCCCACCATATTGATTTACACTTGCTTGTGTATAATTATCTACACATGTTCTTGAGTAGAAAATAAGATCTTCGAGAAGGGCCGTGATGACCCAACTTTCTTTCATCCATTTTTCTTACAAGACAGCACAATGCAGTACGGTAAGGGACTCAGAAGCCCCTTAATAAGTTTCACTGGCACTTTTAGACTGATGCTTTGGTGATTTCCAGTAAAATGCCCACCTACTTTCCCTTATAAAAGAAACAATTAATGAGAATTAGAGGCTTTACTGCTCGATCTGCCCATAATCATTCATCTGGACTCCATGCTTTTCATTTATAAAGTGTGGGAATGCAACCCATCTCTGAGGTGTTTTCCTCGTCCAACGTATAATGGGTCAGCATCTGGATCCTGACTCTTGATGATGAGATCGGGGAAGGCCGATGACCACGTTTTCTAAAAATGACATGCTATGCTACTAAGGGAGGGAGGATACTGAATTTTAAATCTCTGACTACTTACACCATAATTTACGTGGTTTTTTTTTGAAAGTGTGCAGCATTTAGCCACATAAGTTTTTTTTTTTTTTTTTTTTTTTTTTTTTGGTCAACCTAGCTCATGATGGATGGATTCCTGCTCCTCTACCCTGGATCAAAGAAGCTGTGTGGAAGCAAGCATCATGTCCATTCCAGTAGACTGACCACATGTAATTAACTAGCCAACAAGTCTTCCTTTCCTGTTAATGGGAGAGGTGCTTGGAGATAACATGGGGGAATATACTGGAGAACCCCTTGTGATACTGTTTTGCTCTTTTGATAGATAATGCTGTTAGTCTTCTGCATTTAGTCTTGCCTTGACATTGTGGTAAATTTCATGCTGTCAATGATTTTTTTCAAATTTCAAAAAAGATGTCCTATCTCAATTTTCCTTGTCTGTATAAGTTAGGACATCAGAAAGAAGATGTGGTATATATATACAATGGAATATTATTCAGCCATAAAATAATGAAATCTTACCATTTGCAAGGCCATGGATGGAGCTAGACATATAATGATTGAAATAAATCAGTCATAGAAAGACAAACACCATATGATTTCACTATTTTGTGGAATTTAAGAAAGAAAACAGATGAGCAAAGGGGAAAAAGGAGATAGAGACAAACCAAGAAACAGACTCTTAATTGTAGAGAACAAACTGATGGTGACCAGAGGGAAGGTGGAGGGATGGGTGAAATAGGTGATGGGGATTAAGGAGTGCAGTTGTCATGATGAGCACTGGGTGATGTATAGAATTGTTGAATCACTATATTGTACACCTGAAACTAATATAACACTACATGTTAAAAAAAATAATTAAAACCTCAGGGGCACCTGGGTGGCTCAGTTGGTTAAGTGTCCAACTCTTGGTTTCAGCTCAGGTCATGATCTCCCAGTTCATGAGTTTGCCCTGTGTCAGGCTCTGCACTGACAGCGTGGAGACTGCTAGGGATTCTCTCTCTCCCTCTCTTCCCTTCCCCCACGGGCTCCCCTCTGTCTCTCTCTCAAAAGATATAAGTCAACTTAAAAAAATATAAAAAAATCAAAACATCAGAAATTTACTCTCTAAGGAAGTAAAATAATCATAGTTTTTAGTATTGAAAGTACACATCTCTGGCTCGACATAGGTTTCTCTGCTGTATAGTGTGTGCCTTGAACTTTCTGGGCCCGATCATGAATCCACAGGAGAATGATGATTTTATAAGACAATCCATGAAGTTTTGTACCTCACGGTAAAATGATCAACACAGCACATAGCCCTCTCAAAAACTCTTGATCATATGCATTCTTTAGCTAGTGGAGGTGTAAGAGTGTCTCAAAGTACCTGGGCTACCATTCAGTCTACCACTAGAGTTCTGAAATGCAGCCATTGTGCTAGCGGCAAACTGCGCTTGCTGCGTCAGAACTCTGCCGAGCTGAGCATGTGCAGAGGATGGATGTCAGTATCCATTATCTACACAATTGCTTGGGATCCTGCTGACATCCTCAGGCCCACATGCTTAGGTCATCAAGATTCAGTTTGCAGCAAGGTGACCATGGTAGGGTGACCATTGCAAGGTGAACATAAGCAATGCTTTAAGGGAATTTTAAAGTATATCTTTGAGCAGAAAGGCAGTACTGTAAAATTCTAGGAAAATAGCACCAGATGGGCCACGCTGGCATACAACTATCAGAAACAGCAAGAAATACTTTAAGCAAAAAAAAAAAAAAAAAAAAAAAAAAAAAAAAAAAAAAAAAAGCATTGGGGCAGTCTGTAAAGCAAAAAGGAAAAGATAGTGAGTGTTTTTAACATCACTTAGTAAAAAGGGTATGGGTTTTAATCTCAGACTTGTTTTTATTTATTTTTTTCATTTTTTAAATTCTCAGACTTGCTTTTAAATCCCAACTATTTAACCTCTATTAATTTATTTTAAGAAACCATGTAGCAATTCTGAGTCTCAATTTTAAAGAATGTCTAAAAAATGGGGAGGTAGTGTTTTTTTTGCAGAGTTATTGTAAAGATTCAGCAAGTCAACTACATAACCTAGTATTCAGCACACACCAGAGAGTAAAGAAATGGTAATTATAAACAAACATCGATGACTATATAGCAAACCTTAAGGATAGTTTTCATGTGCACAAAATGGAAAAAGAAGGTTTGGCTTCGAACTCTATGTTTCCAGTTACACTTATAACACCAAGATCTTCAAACACAAGATTAATAAATTAAGTAAAATGCAAAAAAAAAAAAAGATTCACATTTAAGTGGAAAATTGAAACATTTTCAGATTTTCCACATAATCTTAAAGTGTTCAGAAACTGGAAGGATGATGTCCCAATAGTTTCCCTTCTAAGTTTCCAGAGTAAGTTTAGCCAATAATTCCTTCATGATGTGTAAACTGTCCCTAAGCCAGTGAGTCATGGTAGACTCATAGACCACAACTTGATAGAAGAAAGGGCTGTTCACTGCCTGAATGGTGGGTTCTTTGGAGAAAGGACACCTATCCAATGTCTGTCAGGTCCTGAGTTATCACATTAGTGTGGCTTACTTCTTAATATTTATTAGAGGAATAAAGCCGCTTTAATGGTAATTAACAGGACTCACGGTCCACGGGAATAAGGCTCATATTAATGCAGTAGTACTCCCAGTCAATAAAATCTGAAAGAGACTAGGGTTGCGGGGGGAGGAGTGGGGAAAGGAACAGAATAGGCCAAGGCAGTCATACCACTTAACTAAAGAAAAATGAAATGCAGAGATACAGCTTAAAAAGTTAAGATCATCAAAGGCATTTCCGGCTTTTGGCAAAACGACACAGAGCTAAAAGAGATTCTGTACTTGTCTTCTCTTTAGGAGAACTGGTTCCTGGTGAAATTGAGCTTATAACTGATGGGAGAGAATGGCCTCACTAGCTATATCATTATATGGGAAAAACTGGCCATGGACCTTTGGAAGGACATAATGGGCAATGCTCTTTCTGTATTCAGCAGCAATGGAGCCTGGGCAAGAGCAAGATAGCAGGAGAACTCAGTTCTTGCAAGGCCACTGCTGTAAAGTTATCTGACCTTGAGTAACTCTTGTGTATCCCCTATAACTCTCAACTTTACATCTCTACTATGAGGACTCTGAAGTTTCTCCTTTCTACATAATTCTTCCAAGGGGGGAAAATATATAGATATGGGCAATTTCTCTGCAAATTTCAAATGGGCAGATTTCATTATTCTCTTTGTTTTACATTGGCACTAAGACAGAGCGAGGTGGGGACTGACCAGGAGTGATGAATGTTCGAGTGGTTTTTGGTTTCGCTCTCCAGATAAGCAGAGAGCTGAGGCTTCTGAGTTGGCCTGGCACTGCTCCAGCTCTTATTATCTTCAAGTGCTACATTTGAGGTTGTGACCAACTTGAAGCACTTTCAGCAGCTGGGGTATCACCAAGCGGATGGTCCAAACTGCCAGAAATAGACGTCTAGGATCTTTAGGTGATTGAGGATCATTTATTTTAGCCTTTCACTCTGGATTTTTAAACTACAATTAAAAAAAGAAAGAAAAAAACAAAACAAAATAAAGGCAAAGATGATGGTAGGAAACAAGATGACGGACCTGGTTTCCCTGGAACACAGGATAGGCATGAGAGGAAGCATGGCTAGTTAGTCCTGCCTTCTGCCCACACTAGCCCTTCTACTTTCGCTTGAATGTTCCAGTGACAAGGAACATATTCATTGCCAAGAAACCCATTTCGGGTTTTAACAGTTTGATTGTTAGAACAGTCTTTCTTACTTATTTTGAGCTTCCAAATTATACTTTCTTGTATTCTCCACATACCATATGAAAAAATGAATTTTTAAATTTTTAATATTACTTTTAATTAAATGGGCAGCATTAAAAAATCTGCTAAAATTATTTTGAGTGTTTATTTTGGAAATACTTTAGTTTTCTTTTTGGTTTAACAGTGATCGAGCACTTGATATACAGACACTGTGGTACATGTTTACATCAATGACCTCATTTATTCCCACAACAAGATGTGAAATAGACACTGTTATGTCTGTTTTACAGATTAAGATACTTGAATGTTTTGTCTCAAAAAACACCTATAGTTAACTCATGGAACTGTGGCATAAACACAGACTCTTAAGCATAAAGCTATTATTAAATGATTTTCCATCTTATTTTGCTTTAAATATAGGTTCTTTTTTGGATGTCTACTAGATTTTTTGCAGTGATCATTTTGTAATATACATATAAATGTCAAATGATTACGTTGTTCATGCACACACAAGAAAAATAATGAAGGGCTGATTTACTTCCTCTTCCTCACCATAATCAGGTAATTTGTCTGCAAAAAACTGGCACCAAAGCTAATCCAGCTAATACACATAAAAATAGATTCTTACATGTCACTTCCAAGGAGAGAAATTTTATAATTCAAAACTGTGAATAATCTTATATAACCTTAACCAAGGAAAGGGCCAAGGAAGAGACATTTTTCTCCTCAACAAGAAACCAAGTATCAAATTCCTGTTATATAACTGTGCTGCATTATCTTTCAAGAGGTGGAGGGTAGAATAACATATAGGGCACCATTTTTCTTGTTTTGTAAGGTGGAATAATAACTTAAGTGGTAAAATACACGACATGAAAGGAAACAACGGCTCTAGCTATGTGGTGGGATTATAGATAGAAAGGACATCTGAACTACACTAGGAAATGAAAATACAGTTTATGTCAGTAGCACCGAGGAACAGGAAGAAATCTAGTCCTAGACCTGCTAATTGTTTGTCTTATCTGAATCTAGACTGGACCTTGTGAACCACCTAATTAAATGTATGGTCCGTCAGTAAATACAACGGCTGTGCCAGAAAGATGTATTCCTATGTGAACTACAGTCTCCCTCAGTAATGACTTCATTGCTGTTTCTGGCTGCTCATTTGGTCTAATGTGCTCTCCGTTGCTGCTCCGTTACCCGCATGTGCGATAGCTCATCTGTCATCTTCCTTTCTAGAGCACCTGTCACTGTAGCATTTATGAGCTAGAAATGAGGACTATGGAGCTTATACCCACAGAGCCAACATATTAACATAATCTCTCATTAAGAAAGATTTCTTTTTCTTTTCATTAACTCATCCAGCTCACGCCTACCCGTCACCGACCTTTACATCTCTAATGCTTGCCTCTCCAAACCATACATTGCTCGTTCTGAAAAACAAAAACTTAGAAAATCTTCTTTGTAGTGCTCGAAACTGCTGTCTCATCTAGCAGTGGGGGATTGCTTTTTTGTAAAATGCAAGACTCTCTCCCTTTGTGCTTTTTAATGTGTGTGCCACTAAATAAAATATTTCTATTATATTTCGAGTAATTATGTGTAGTTTTAAAAAATTCTTCTCAGGAAATCGATTGCATATTTGGTGAACTGTGAGGACAATCAACTCAGAAAAATTCACAGAACTCAGTGGACTTAGGTTCATGGGTCTTTTTCTATGGTATTATCTTGGTATTTCCTTTGTCAACATGCCAGGCCTCCAAGCTCTGGCTCAGTCTCTTCTCACTGTCAGTCTGGTCATCTTCCTGGTTGGCTGCTTGACAAAGTTCTTGGACATTGGAGTTTACTGTCACCTTTTCCAGGCATAGTGACGTTTATCAGAAGTTTTGACTGAACTTGATATTCTCGCTGTGTGTGCAGGTCAAGAGAATAGCAACACACTACAAATGAGCCCTAAATTGGCAAGAATGTAAAAACTATCCTTCATTATTTTCTCACATGGGGGCTTCATGAGGAGGGTGTTGTGACTTGAACTGTATCCAAAAGATACATTGCAGACTTAACCCCTGGTACCTGTGAATGAGACCTTGTTTGGAAATGGGATCTTGGCAGATACGATCAAGTTAAGATGAGTTCATAGACGAGTTGAGGATGTATCCTAGATTTAGTGACTGATGTCCTTTTAAGAGAGCTATGTGAAGACAAACGCACACAGATACACACAAGGAGAATGCCATGTGATGCCAAGGAACGTCAAGAATTGCCAGCAACACAAGCAGCTCAGATAGAGGCATGGAACAGATTCTCCCTCAAAGCTTGGAGAAGGCATCAACCTTGCTGACAACCGATTTCATACATCTAGCCTCCAGGACTGTCAGAGAATAAATTCCTGTTGTTTGTAGGAATTTGTTCCCACAGCCCTAGGAAACAAATACAGAAGGCAAGAGGTACAAGATAGCAAAGAAGTATTAGATTCAACATAGGTACCATCTTGTTCACAAAATACAAGGCGACCTCTCTACTTTTGAAAAGTCACGACTTACAAATTCATATCAAAATGAACTATCGGATATCTAGTATATGGAATCAAGGAGGGAAAGTGGGAAGTGCAGCAGGAGAAAGGCAGGTGGCAGCATACTTCATCCACTCTAGTTCGGAACCCTTGGCTCTTCTGCTAAATGGATTCAGAAAACAAGTAAGGCAGGACGATAAGTCTGCAGCAAAATTTCAATGTGCTATGATCGTTTGATCTACATTTGTTCTATAAATCTCTTCTAATCAGTCTGT
This sequence comes from Paguma larvata, assembly GCA_030068075.1. NCBI lineage: Eukaryota > Metazoa > Chordata > Mammalia > Carnivora > Viverridae > Paguma > Paguma larvata. The sequence goes on from CM057823.1 coordinate 114,136,154, forward strand.
TCTCGCCGTACCATCCTGCCATATAGGGATCTTGATATTTACTGCGCAAGAACAGAGATGCCATAATTATGGGCAGATTTCTCATTGTTTGCTCTTTCAAGATTAAGTGTTCTGCACAAGGCATTTTCTATAAATATGACAAGAGATGGGAGAAACAGATGGGAACATTTCAATTCCAGCTTACCTGTTATTTATGCTACCTTTGTTCTCATCCAAATAACATCAACTTTATGGTTGAAAGAGCACTATTGTATTACCCCCAGGGTTCTTATGCACAGTAAAGCTTCAGGTAACAAAATTTCTTGTTTATTCCATTTCTATCATCTAAGTCTTGGTATAAGAATTAAATGTGACTCATTTCCAACCTATCCATCTCACCTGTTTAAATTGGTGTGGAGTGCCCTCTATTGGTGCGGATATGGGCGAAAGGCCTTGCCTACCTAGTGATCATTAACCAGTAACAAGAATTTTTGTTCTTCATTGGTTGGAGTTCATCAAAAAAAAAAACAAAAAAACAAAAAAACAAAAAACAAAAAACAACAACAAAAAAAAACAACTAGCTAGGAATATCAAAAGTATTGATTTGATTTTAATTCTATGTAAAATTTACCTGGCATGAATGAGACATGGTGATGTCGTAACATGGGAGGAGCACAGACTCGACATCAAGTCCTGGATTTGAAAATCTGCTTTCACTGAAAGAGTTTATTAACAGTCCTCATCCCACTTTTGCTAACATGTCCAACACCAAGTCCCTGCCTCACTGATTTGCTATACCCAAGGCCTGGCATTCACTTAGCTGCCAAATATTTACTGAATACCTATTATATGCCATTGTGTTAGATGCTACAGACACAGCAGTAACCCAAACAAATTTCTGTTTTCTGATGTAATACAATGGATATTTACCACATCATAAGCATATTAGTATTAGTATATTTAGTATAATATATTTAGCAACATATAGTATAGTTAATACTAGCTGTTATTACATATACTAATAGTTATTTCTACTGTTATTACTATTTTCATTGTAACTACTAAGAAGTTACTAAATATAAATATCCGTTTTGTAAAAAGTTGTATTTTCTAATCAGAGCAGTTTGTAGGAATCTATTGTATACATGGGATAATTCTTGTCCTCAGGAGATTTCACTGTGAAGGTAAGCACTGGTAATTACAGTAATCAGAATATTATCAGTGCACATACAAAAGTCTGCATCCTTAGATATAATACACTCTAGAACATTTAATTATTTCTGTAACAGCTAAAAGCCACTGGTATATGGCCTCCCAACTAGACAGTTATGAGAAAGCATCCATCAGGTATCCACTTTGTTCTAGAGGGAAATACACAAAAACAGCATGTGGCCATTCACTTGGTACAGCTGCGCTCTGAAATAACCACAAGTTTCATATTTTTCTATTTATGAAAAATACATTTACGATTATTTTGTTTTATAAATATGAATGGGCTCTGAGTATAAAAACTAAACATTAAAAAATCACTTGTATAGATAATTATTTAATTTTAGCTAGACTATTGAAGGAAAATCCCACTAAATATTTATAGGTTTGTTCCTACTGCTTACTATAACATTTCACAATTATTCTTAATTTCTACATTGGCAGTGTAGAATAGCAATTAGAGGTATCCTCTTGGACTTGAATTTATTATAGCAAAAACAATATTTTTAAAATGCCAAAACCAGCATTTCTGTTTTCTTTGATTTCTCCTTGTAGTCCATAAATGTCTGTATCAATGAGTACATCTAAGGACTTGTTCTTACAAAGGGATAACCTAAGCTATGAGCTTTTGAATTACAAATGGTAAAAGTGAAAATTTTTTAGATTTTTGTTTAAGAAAGTATAGAATAACAATGCAGTTATGAAATACTTTAACTTGAGATGTGAATTGTTGAAGCAACTGCTTTTAGTTGTCTCCAACTTTTCCTTATAAATTGGCATTTAGACTACAGTTTGTTAAAACAGTCCTTAGTGTGCCCGGGTGGCTCAGCTGGTTAAGTGTCCAACTCTTGGTTTCAGCTCAGGTCACAGTCTCATGGTTTGTGAGTCAGCTCTGTGCTGACAGTGTTGAGCCTGCTTGAGATTCCCTCTCTCTCCCTCTCTTTTTGCCCCTCCCTGTCTCTCTCTCTCTCTCTCTCTGTCTCTCTCTCTCTCTCTCTCAAAATAAATTAAGTTAAAAGACATGAAATAAAATATTCTTTGGTAAACAGAAAAAATAATACGATTACCTAATTAAAATTACATATTTATAAAAACACATTTTTTATGTTTTGTCTAAAATTCTGAATTCTTAACCAATTAGTAAGTTAGAATCAGTCTTTTAAAGTAATCTTCTCATTATATGTGGAATCTAGAAGACAAAACAAATAAACAAACATAAAACCAAACAGACTCTTAAAAACAGAACAAATGGGTGGTTTCCAGAGGGCGGGTGGGTGGGAAGATGGGAGAAATGGATAAAGAGGATTAAGAGGTACAAACTGACAGTTATAAAATAAGTAAGTCATAGAGGTGAAAAGCACAGCATAGGGAATATTGCAAATAATACTGTAATAACATTGTATGGTGACTATACTTTCATGATGAGTATTGAGTAATAAAGAATTGTTGAATCAATATGATGTACACCTGAAACTAATATAACACTGTATGTCAATTTTACTTCAATAAAAAAACAAATAATAGAATAAAAAAATTAGAATACTCCCTTCATTTTAAATAATTTTAGATTTAAAGAAAAATTGTGAAGAAAGTAAGAGTTCCCATATATTCCACACCCAGTTTCCTCCAATACTAAGATCTTCTAGTATAGTACATTTGTTTTGATGAGTGAACAATATTAATATATTGCTATTAACTAAAGTCCACATTTTACTCAGATTTCCTAAGTTTTACCTAATAATGTCCTTTTTGTTATTGTTGTTCCAAGATCCTACCCAGGATAATACGTTGGCATTGAAATGTCATGTCTCTTAAGGCTCCTATGGGTTGTGAGTTTTTAACTGTTCTTGTTTGTGATGACTTCTCAGTGTTAAAAATTACTGGTCAGGTGATTTGTAGAATGTTCCTCAAGAGGGGCTGGTCTGATGTTTTTCTCATGATTAAACAGAGGTTATGGGTGACAGGGGAAGAGGTGGGGAGCCAGTTTCCTCACATCACATGACATCACGTCACATCACTGGTACAAACTGTCAGTACGACTCATCGCTGTTGATGTTAATCCCTGATCACCTGGCTGGGGTAGTGTTTGCCAGTTTTCTCCACTGTAAAGGCACTACCCCTACTTCATATTGCAGTTTTGGAAGGAAGTAACTATGTGCAGCCTACACTTTCAGGGTGAAGATTTAGCACATTTTAAGCTTTAAATTTGACTGAATTTTTCCCAGTATGAAGTAGTAATTAAGTATATTTGGAAATATCTGGTTTCCAAAGAAAGAACAAGAACATTTATACATAGGACAACAGTCTCCTCCCTTACTGAAGCATACAGCTGGGAGTGATGTTCTAAAGGAGACAGGACTCATTGGACAATTCCTCGCTTAGAGAATTTTATTGGTTTAGATCCCAGTTTCTTTTTAAATCTGCAGAATTCCAAGAATTCATAGAGTTTTACATGTATCTAATACTCTCGTTCTGCTCTTTAAGCATTTAGCCACAGTGCACATTATAACAATCATCTTCCTTAAATTTTCTAGTCATTGCCTTTTTTTAAATAGTTTTTTAAATGCTTATTTATTTTTGAGAGAGAGAGAAAGCTCATGAGCGGGGTAGGGGCAAAGAGAGAGAGACACACAGAATCTGAAGCAGGCTCTAGGCTCTGAGCTGTCAGCACAGAGCCCGACATGGGGCTTGAGCCCATGAGCTGTGAGATCATGACCTAAGCTGAAGTCGGACACTTAACTGACTGAGCCACTGACCATCCCAGGGATGGTCAGTTTTTGTACTGTTAAGACTTTCAACTGATTGGATGAGGTCCACCTTCATTATGAGGGTAATCTGCTTTTCTTATAGTCTATTAAGTGTTAATCTCATCCAAATAAACAGCTTCACAGAAATATCCAGAATAATGTTTGACCAAATATCTGTACACTGTGGCCCAGCCAAGTTGACACCTAAAATTAACCATCACCGTAGCCATCGTATACATTTTCTTCTTTCTTTTCTCCATAAGTTGTTATTTCTACATTATCTGAGCATATAATACTAATGCTATTCTTCACCCATACTTATGCCAATAATTACTTTAGACATTTATATTTAGTGTTCAATACCAAAGAGAAGGGGAGAGAATTCCTCAAGAGGCGAGGAGCCTGACAATCCTAGCAATGCTGAGAGTACGATTTCTTAGGGTCTCACCTGTGCAGGCAGGCACACACACACACACACACACACACACACACACACACACACAAACCCCTCTTACCTCCTTAAACTAAATTTAGTTTTTGGTGTTGCTTCCTATGGTTAAATTAATAAGATGCTAGGGAGACAATTTGATCCCAGAAAAGTCAAGGCTTCTCTCATGTGGCCTATTTTTGCTCTTCATTTTTCTCCAGAATTTCACTTTGATAGACCACATGTACTTCTTGATAGAGAAACTGAGGCCCAATTTCAAATACCATCAAGTGTTTGCATATGAGAGGTAGTTTGATAGACATTTTCATATATGCTATATTTAAAAATCTGCATACCGATCTTGTATATTTACTGCTTCTGTTATCCAGATAAGAAAACGGAGCATGGATCCTTCCTCCCATACCAAAGGACAGTCCACTTCTCTGTTGTGATGCTAGTTCAGAATGTAACATACATTCAAATATATAATAAAATAATAGCTGTTACTGAAAGCTTACCACATGCCAGGAACTATGTTGAGAGCTTTACTTGAAATGCTTCATCCAGTCTCCTCAACAATGTTGTGTAGTGGATCTGGGTTTGAATTCAAGTTTTCAACCTACCAGGTATGTTATTTTGGAAAGTTTCTAACTTAGTATCCACAATATTCTAACTTAGGTTCTACAGTATTTCTACTTTGCATTTGAGGGAATCAAAATGTAAGAGTATGTTAGACTGATTACAATATTGTTCTAATTAATGGCCTTCCTGAATTCAGGTCCTTTGCCTTGTAACTTGCAACTTCATAGTAACCGGGTTTGGCCACAGACCAGTGGTGAACTTGATGGAAGCAGAGACTTGAAAAAAGAGCTTGTACGCCTTTGCTTTCTGACTCGGTTCTCTGTGTGTTTATCTAGTGAACACACCCAATTAGCCTGAGAATATGGCCAGTCTAGGCTGCTGGGAAGATACAAAAGACATATGTATGTGAGATCACACAAAGCAAGACGAAGCCACCCTGTCGCGAGGATCCTAAACAAACTGCTTCCCAGGCCACCTGTCAGCTGACCACAGACACATGAATAAATCCAGGACTCAGTGACAGAACCAAGACCGGGATGAGTTAACGGAGGCATCTGCAATATGTGGAAAATTTAAGGGAGCATCAAAATACTCAGAAGTAAAAATAAACAATATTTTAATGCACAAGTTCAAAAAATGAAAAAAATAATACCAAAAAAATCCATGATGAAGAAAATATCAACATTTTAAATAAAGATGGAATCAATATTACTAATTTTTCCTTTGGCCTCAGGCTCTGATTACAGTATGGCATAACACTGTTTGTCAAGATCACCCGGCAAACCCAAGAAATCATGAAAAATAACAAATGATTATTGCTTTAAGCGACTACATTTTGGGATTGTTTCTTACACATCAATAACGTACTGGTAAGGGTTAATTTCAAGGTCACACAGATAATACTTGGGGAACTCATATTCATATAAAAGAAATTTGACCACAAATTTCACTTCCTCACCCTTACATTAACCATAGATTACATTATATATAAATTTCATGGAAAAAACCTGATCTTGAGAGAAATGACAATGAATGAGTTTTATTGTAGTTAACATTATAAATTCTAATGTCACATGGGTCTGGGTCTGAATTCTAGCTTTCACCCTACCAGCTATGTTATTTTGCAAAGTTTCTAACTTAGTATCCCTCTCTTTTATGCCATAATTTTTATTATAATTATATGAGAATATTCACATTATAAGGTTTAATACAATTTAGAATCTAATATATAGAAAGTGCTCAATAAATGCTATTTTATTTTGAATATACTAACAGCATGTATTTCCACTGCCCATTTAAATTATGCTCCTTGGTACCCTCTACTTTCAAGCCTAACCTGCACTGAGGCTTATCCTAACAGGGAAAGTAAAGGCGACGGCAGAACAAGATTACTGTTCAGCCTTCATTTTCAGAGACCTATTTTATTGAAATAGAAAAAAAAATGTCTAAAATTCTTGGCTCCTATTATTATATCTGAAGCAGGACTGGTCATCTCATCATGGAGTGTTACATAAATAAAATACCACTTAGACCTAAGAAAGCATTCTCTTCTAGACTTGGTAGATTACGGTAGGAAGGAAGATAGGTATAGAGTGCACGGGTGATGTGCTATCATCCCTGCCCCTCCCAGAGCCACAACTCTTTGCAGTGTTGGATGTAGCGCCCTGGTAAGGAGGAGCCCAAGAACACAAAGACCCCTGGGATAAACCCAACCGTACTTCTAGCACCATGATCATTGTGCCTTGGGAACAGAGCTGCATTGGTAGTGGTGAGTCTGACATAGTCTCACTTTACTGAGGTCATTTTAGACAGGAGTAAGGGGCTGGAGGAAAACTAATGAAAAACAGTCATCCAACAGAGACTGAGTTTCCTAAAACAATTGCTCTGATTATTGAACTGTACTGAATTTATTAGATCATAATCAATGGCTCCTGTCCTCACCCTCTGGGATGAGGATACTGTGCAGAAGACAAAATCTAAATGAAATGTTTTATTTGCACATCTGAGTTCCAGCTGTGAAACTTTGCAACCTGTTGCATGATTAAAAAACCTCTGGCAAAAACAAATTCCCATCACAGGGTGATTTTGCTGTGGCTGGTGCACAGGCCAGGGAAAGAGTACATGGGTGATGTACCAATAGTATCCATTAGGTGTCAATCTAGTGGTTGTCCCCCAACTTACTACAATTTAAACATTTTTGTCATCTTCCTCTGCTCTTTTCCTTGCAAATACCAGCAACAGGAGTGCTTAAAAAATAAGTATTTAAAATAAGCAATACACATGCATTGTTTTATTTAATGTATGAAACTGGAATGTCAAATTAATAAAATTACAACAGTGATGACTGTTTCTTGTGTCTAGCATATAGTAAGCATGTATTAATGTTTAAAAATGAATGAAAAATCCTAAGAAGGAAAGAACTGTTGCCTGGAAGAACAATTGACTATGAATTTACATCAGTCCCAGGAGATTATCCATGAAAGGGAGAAAGGGAGAAATAAATTCCTCAAAAATACTTTATATCATTGATTGTTTCAATGTAATGGAAGAGAATGATAAACCAATGGGAGAAAACCTGATACGCTTACCGCAATATGTTATTGGGGCGGGGTAAAAGAAAACAATTTGTGAGACCAAAGTTCAGTGGAATGATTCAAATGAATAGATGTTACCTATGGTTATGTGTATTCCCGTGTGTGTGCGTGGATTTAATTTTGTAATTTACATTTTCATGGTTTATGGGTTGAATGAATGAATCATAAGGAACAAATTTGCAAACACAAAACGTGGAAAGGTAACGTTAAATAATGCCACCTGGAGCTTTCATGCATCAGACCTGCAGCATCTGTGGTTCTTGAACCTGACAGACATCTGTGATGAATTCGATTAAATGTACCCTTCAGTTAAGTTTTCTATTTCCAGACTCTCATGGATACCCAAGGGTTCACATATTGAGTCATCTCCTATGAGATGGAAGGTGTCACTCCCTAATCTGTTGAGGAACCGAATACATAATACATATTTACATAGTGTCTTCAATCACAAACCTCACTCATACTCTCCTGGAATCAGCTTTTAGATTTGTAGGTTTCATATTATTTATGTTTGGTCTTATTGGTCTAGTCGTCTCTCCTTTAATATGCTTTATTTGTTTATTGATAAATTATTTTATTTATTTATGTTTATTTTTTTAAGTAGGCTCCATGCCCAGCGTGGAGCCCATTGTGGGGCCTGAACTCATGACGCTGAGATCAAGACCTGAGCTGAGATCAAGAGTCGGGGACTTAACTGACTGAGCCACCCCATGCTCTTTTTAAACATGAACTCATCAGAGAACTTACTGTAAAACTTCATTTATGCCTTTGTAAAATTTCTTCTTTTCCTCTTCGTGTTTTCTTATTGTGACCAGAAAGTTAAAATTTCATTCATTTGTGCTTATTATTGGATTATATTTATTATTTGTTTATTGTTACTATTTGATATCCAAAATTGAGTTTGCATATTACTGTTGTTAGTTCAGCTTTCTGAGAGATCAGTTTTTCTGCAGGGTGAGGAAAGAATGGAGCCTGTGTTCCGTTTAAAGGAACAGGCTCCCATGATATGTAGACAAATGAAGTCCCCTTTCGCTAATATATATTGTGTTTTTGCCAGCTTTATATACTCAGTAGGAAGTATATTCCCAACTTTTCTGTGGAGCAGTATGGAGTCTATGTGCTGATATCATCATAAGTCTATTTTCTCTTATGCTGGCCCAAATATTTCCTGAAGGCTGCCACTCATGTCTTTTTTATTCTCATTCATTCAACATATGTATACTGAGAATCTCCTTTGTGCCAGGCACCATTCTAAATACTTGTGAATAAAATACAGCAAAATTTCTATACTTAGGCCTTGGAGGATAATGGCGGGAAACAATTATAAATAAGAAAACTGTCTAGTATGTTCTTAAGTGATAAGCATGGAAAACAAAAACCCCCAGCAAAGTAAGAGGTATCAGAAGTACAAATGCAGTAGAGAAGATAATACAATTTACATGTTCCATTTAGGGGGGCGCCTGGGTGACTCAGTCAATTAAGCATCCGACTTCGGCTCAGGTCATGATCTCATGGTTCATGGGTTGAAGCCCCGTGTTGGGCTCTGTGCTGACACCTCAGAGCCTGGACCCTGCTTCAGATTCTGTGTTTCCTTCTCTCTCTCTGCCCTTCCCTTGAATGTGTTCTGTCTCTCTCTCAAAAATAAACACTAAAAAAACTAAAAAAAAATTAATGTTTCATATAGGAATATCATTTCTATACCCTTCTTAGTACCTGCCGTTCTTCCATTGCTGTATTCTATTTATGCATCTTATCCTGCAAAATCTTTTCCACTGTTTTTCACCAGAGTGTGGCAGAATTTTACATATATATTTTATATTATTACAATCTCTGCTTTATGCATGCTAGTAACAGCCATTGGCCTCTACCTCGCTTTCTCCTGAAAATCACTGGAGGCCTTTTCTACCACGGCTACTTGCTATAAGCTTCACACCCGATGTTCATCACGTTACACTTGGATGGCAGAGTTGGGCGGACTGCGGGAGGTAGTCAAATACAAAAGTACCAACCAAGAGTGGGAGGCTATGGGAACAGGGGTAAAGGAGACAAAAACAGGGAAGCAGTCACAATTTGGCTAGATTGCTGTACTCTTTGCGCAGAATATTCTTGTCCTGAAATATTAAAAATGTCATGGTTTCTAAAACCTCAAACACTCTGTTTTTCTGTTTCATCTTTCTATTTTTTTCCTTCCCCTACAAATATCAGATTACAGTAGTTTTAATTTGCACAGGGTGTATTCATTTGAAATACCTTTTTCTTAGTCTTCATAAGATACCTCATCTCTGCACTGCAAACGGGCATTATGTTATCATGCAGCAAGCCCAGGAAACTAAAAAGTCTATTCTTTGAAGGCTTTAGTGTATTTATCTATTCACTTCTCATGTATGCTTTATTTCTTTTCCAAAGTCAAAAACTTCAACTAGGAGAGGAGACAGAAATAACACGTGGGCTTCCAAATGCTTCTGTTTCCTAGTTAGAATAAAGAATTACATGCAGATAGTAAAATAATGTTCTGCTTATCTCTGAATGAGGAGCTATCAAATGAGAAAAAGTTAAAAAGGTACGAGTACCGTTCAAGTATAACATATTTGTTCCCTTATTATTTCTATTGAAATTTCTTATGTGATATTCCTTTAAAAACCAGTACAATGTTGGTACATAGAAGGAATGCAGTTTCCTCAAAAAAAAAAAAAAAAAAAGTAGCACCAAAAAATAATGACACAAAGTTTTTTTTCTAAAGCAGGCTTCCCCCAGGCGTGGAGGCCAGTGCTGGGGTTTGAACTCATGACCCTGAGATCAAGACCTGAGCCAAGATCAAGAGCTGGACGCTTAACTGACTGAGTCACCCTGGTGCCCTCAGAGTCTTCTTTTGAGATGAGTAAGAACATTGAGCCCACATAACTCTGGTATTACAGAGTTGATTGATTGATTGATTCATGAATCAATCAACAGAGTTGTTGTTGTTGATTCATGAATTCCGTTGATTTATGGCTTCCCAAATCATTTTTTAAAAATGCTTGTTTGTTTGTTTGTTTATTTATTTATTTTGGAGAGAGAGTACAAGCAGGGAGGGGCAGAGAAAGAGAGAGGGAGACACAGAAAATGAAGCAGCCTCCAGGCTCCAAGCTGTCAGCAGATCTGATGCCGGGCTCAAACCCAATGAACCGCGAGATCATGACCTGAGCTGAAGTCAGACGTTTAACTGACTCAGCCACCCAGGTGCCCCTCACCAAATCATTTCTGATTTGAAAGAATTAATCTTTCTAATAAAAATGCTATACTACTTAAGTAAAGATGTAAGTTTCTTCTGTAATACTGAGATAATAATACCTCATCAGGTTATTTCAAGCAGTGACTAGAATGGCATACACACAATGCATGGCACAGCACCTGAGACATAGCAGAGATGCAAAAATATTTGCCTTTCTGCCCCCAAAACACACGAAAATTTGTAATAATAATTTGCACAATGATAGAGGCAAAAAGTTAAAAATTATCAGGGACTGATATATATATATATATATATATATATATATATATATATATATATATATATATAAGCATAATGGTTTTCCCATTATCGACTCAAGTTAAATCCATTTGACCATAATAAAAATCATTTAAAACTAAGAATAAAGCAAGCTATTCATGATCCATCATAACAATATACTTATTTAAATTTTCCAAAAGTTTTTTATTTAATTCAAATGAGAAAGGCCCTTAGTACACATATCAACCACACGACACCTCGGCCCCCAAAGCTAGAAGCGGGTTATAATAAAGTAGCCTTCTGAGAACTTTCCACTGACCCGGTTGCCATACTCTTTAGAAAAGGGTTTATAGGCTTCTCTCCATCTACAAGTTTGCTAAACCCTTTAGAAAACTGAAACATTTGACAGATCTCTTTTAGAAAAATATCTTGGACTTGAGTTTCTTTTTCTTATCTAAAATTCTTGAATAACTTGAGTAACTAAAGTGATTTGAGGAAGAATAAGGAGCTGTGGAAAACATAATAGGGAACCTGATTAGTCTAGAGCCAGAGAAAGGGATGCTTTGGCTGACATATGGATGGTGAAAGTTGGCCAGTGTCAAGCGTTGTCGAAGTCTTAGGAAACAGGTACACAGGTCCTAAGGCCCTTCCCTAAGGAAGGGGGCATCATGGCATTGGAGGAGCCAAGGAAGTCCAACATGACTGAAGCTGAGGGACAGAGGGGAGAATTGGGAAAATGTATCATTATGCACTGCTGTTTTGCTCTTTTGCAACCCTTGTAAATTGTGAATTTCTTGGCAAGTACCATGTTTTCTGTTTCTCAGATAGTTTTAACCAATATGCCATTTGCTAAAATTTGTTGACTTACACATTGACTATAAAGAAAACCAGTATATTAAGAAGTCTCAAGTTAAGGACTATGCACATATGCATGTCTCTCTCTCTCTCTCTCTCTCTCTCTCACACACACACACACACACACACACACACACACACACACACACACACTGGTTATCTACAAACACCAGGCACTATTTAAAGCAAATCACGCATATTAATTTACGTAATCCTCTTAACTACTGTCCTCATTTTACCGAGGACACTAAAGCCCCAAGAAAGAAAACAACTTTCTCAAAAATAACAACCACTAAACACCACTATCCACGGTCTGGACCTCTTTCCTGAAAGCAAAATCTAGGTATCAGATTTCCTACTGGCATCTAAATTTGATCTAGGACAAGCACTATAGCACAACCTGAACCTGCCCTTCCTTTGAGCTCTATCTCCCTCTCGGATCTCCTCTTTCCCCTTTATTCCCTGTACCAGTTAAAAGCCCCACCACTTACGCCTCCATATTTCTTCCCCCTCAATCTCCATACAAAATGCAGCCAGCATGGCCTAGTGTCTTGTCACCTCAATGCTTCCCTGAACACCTGCCAACTTCCCCCCTGTCACTATCTCCATTTGGCTCCCCATCACCGTTCCTCTCATTGGTCCCTTTGCATCTGATGTTCCCTTACAACACATTCTCCATCCTGTGGCCAGAATGTTCTTTCTAAATCTTGATCACTATCCTTTCCAAACTGCTTTAATATTCTCCATTGTCCCGTAGGACTAAGTATTAATTGGTTAATCTGACAGACTTCAAGCTCACCTTTCTAGTTGGTTTCCTGCAAATTCTCCTGTCATATGCCACAAATTTATGTTAATGTTATTACAGGTACTTGAAGTTTTTCAAATAAACCATATTCTTTCTTACTTCTAGTCTCTGCTCATCCCACTCCTTATGCCTATAATGTTCATTCTTTACTTCTTCTCTTGGCTAATTGTGAGAGAAATTTTATGGAATGACTTTAGGTGATGCAGCTGCAGAATCAATTAAGTCCCTGGATAAGTCCCTGGTTGCCAATCTTAGTAACGGCAGAGAAATGAAGATGCCGAGGCTGGTAGTCACCCAAATGTTCCAGCCTTGCTGATTGGCACATAGGTGCTCACTCTTCCTGACCCCTCTTTTGGTTCTTGGTTTTACCTCCTGATATAAATAAGGATTGCTCTCATTCTCGGTGAAGTCGAATTACTGGAGAGGCTCAACATAGTACAGTAAAAACCATATTCCACTGTTCCATTTCAGAGCTTAGGAGTCTCAGCTACCCTACACAAGTAGACATCAAAAGGGTCATTAGCAATAACACAAAAATATAAGGAGCAAAAAGAACCTCAAAGAAATATGAGGGAAATAATAGCAGTACTAATTCAATTGTTAAAATGAAAAAAATTGGAATAAATTCAAACCTCCTTACTTTTATTCCAAAATAAGCTTCTATCACTTTTGTGAAATATATATGGGTATATTATATGGTATAGATACACATGGTTATCAAACTTTTATCACTGTTTTTTATTTATTTATTTTTTTTGAGATACAGCACACGTGCACATGCATGCAAGCAGGGGAGGGATGCAGAGAGAGAGAGAGAGAGAGAAAGAATCTTAAGCAGGTTCCACACTTTGTGGGGAGCTGGATGCAGGGCTTTATACTGTGACCTGGGGTCATGACTTGAGCTGAAATCAAGAGTCAGACGCTTAACCAACTGAGCCACCCAGGCGCCCCAACACTTTTCTCATATTGAATACTGGCACCTTACCCTTCTGATAAATGAAGGGTATTGTCCTCTAGAATAAGACTCCCACATTCACTTTTCAGAACTGACAGTTCTTTATCCTCTTGCAGGTTTCCACAGCTGTCAAAGTAACTCAGGTAAGAAGGAAAATCTTTTATTCTGGACTAGGATTGTTGGGAAGCCCAGTAAACCTGAGGGTGACCTCATTCAAATGGAATGAAAAACTCCTATATTTCTTTGCTTTGGCAGTTGGGAGGGCCTAGAAGGAATGCTGACCTAGTAGCAATGGGCTATTCTCAAATCTTGGTTTCTAATATCATTCTCCAACCAAAGGAAGCAGAGCTCCTTGAGAAATGGTTGATAGTAGGGCATGGGTGGGAAATATAGAAGATGTTATACAAACTACAGTGCTAGAAAGTAAGAAGTATTTTTTAAAAACCCATAATGATGGGTTATCAAAGGGACAAATAAATCAACTGAAATAGCTCCTAACGGCCAAAGCTAGAATATTTGGGCAACAAAATAACATAGTATTGGGTTAAAAACCAGAATATAAAATAAACATCTGAGTCCATGCTGATATAAATAAATGATTGCATAAACATAAGTAAATGGGGGGTAGAATAGACAATTATCTTGTGCAGAATTCTGTACACTTTATGTAAATATTTTGACCTCAGGAAAATAGAGCATAGAAACCTAGCCATACTCCTAAGGTGAGCCACTACACCATGACTGACTGGGGTGGGAGGCTTTGGCCAGGATTGACGTTTGAAACAAGAGTTGAAGCACAAATTCCCACTCTTTAAGTGGAGGTTGTACATAGTGACTTCCTTTCAAAGATGAGAGTATGAATTGGGGGTGGGGAAACACCTTTACAGTGGAGAAACCTAAAGAATACTGGTTCAGCCAGGTGGTCAAGGGTAACAACAGTGGTGAGTCCTGTTGACAGTCTGTTCTATTGACTTGGTGTGAGGTCAGAGACTGGCACTCCTCCTCTGCAGGCCTCCTCTCCCGAACCCATAACCTCAGTCTAATAATGGGAGAAACATTTGATAAGTCCTTCTTGAGGTACATTGTCTGAAACACCTGACCAGTACTCTTTAGCACAGAGAAGTAATCAAAAACAAGGAAAGTTTGAGAAACTGTCATAGCCCAAGAGGAACCTAAGGAGATATGACAACTAAATGCAATGTAGTATCCTGTGCAGGATTCTGGACCAGAAAATGAAAATTAGGTAAAAATGAAGGAAATCTAAAAGTCTGAATAAAGCATGTACTTTAGTTAATGGTAATATATCAATATTGGTTTATTAATTGGGACAAGTATAACAATGTAGGATGTTAATAACAGAGAATACAACTGGGGGAGGGGTACTATCTTCACAGAGTGTCTTTATATCTATAAGTACTCTTAAATATAAAGTTTATTAAAAAAAACTAAATAAATAACCATGTATCATTTTTTTTCTACCTGGAAAAGTGGAAAGTCCTTACCATATTTAATATACAGAACATTAATCATTCTAATTACATTCATTTATCTAGAGAAATACGTGAATGCTTCCTAATGATATGGAGGGGAGGAAAACTGAAAGAACACACCTCTTAGGGGCAATCATCGAAGAAACAAATTGAAGCAAATTGACAACAGATGAATGAGCCCTATGTAGCTTGGTTTATGGATTCATCCAATGTTTAGTAAGGAAAGTAAAAGTTGAATTAGCTCTTGCTCAAGTTTAGAGGATAAAAGAGTAGCATCAGAGAAGCTAACTTGTCAAAGGAGATCAATTTGTGACTTTAGTGCTATTTTTGAAAATTACTTTTTTTTTTTGATGTATTTTATCTTATCATATGCCTTCAGAATATCTGGACACATTAAAATGCATTTTTATTAAAATTACATGGCTTAAAATTGGATCTAAGTTAGTGCCCACAGCAGATGTGCAAAGCATATGTGGCAAAGATAGGTCTTACCAAAAATATTCATGCCTTTCACTACATTTCTCAAAATTCCTCGTCGTTGGGTTAGGGCCATGTGACTGTTTGGGCCAGTGATTTGTGAAAGGAAGTGATGTTAGTCACTTCCAGCAGGGGCAGTTAAGAGACCAGGTCTCTAAACCTCCATCTCTCTGTTCTCCTGAGATTGTGACTTCGGAAGTCATGTTTCCAGGCGCTGTTGCTAATTATGGTGTATCATCCATTAACCTAAGTTTCTGAGTTACTGTGTAGGGCAGATATCTCTTTCCAAACTTGTCAGCCTATGTTGAATATGTGATATGTGTTACGTATTGTATCATGCCATAAGACATTGGAGTTTGTCTGTTGCTATATTTAGTGGTAATTACTACAACTAGTAAAAAAATGGAAGTATTTTAAGAAATTAATATATTTTAGTCTATCTTATAATAGGTAGTCAGAATGAGCTTTTAAGATTGCTGTAAAGTTTACTTGCCAGAGAACCCAAATCACAATGTTTTATCCCACAAGAGAATATTATAAAATTTAGAAGGCAGCAGGTATAGAAGTTATGGGAAGGGACAGAAGCGCTTGTAGAACCCATTTGGGAGGAGTTTTACTTTTGTCAAACCAAGAAAAATGAGCTAAGTTCAAAATAATGAAAGAATGGGGAGTTCAGCAAATATTAAGATTTCAGTACATAATATTCAGGTATGGATACATGTCAGGGAGACAAAGATAGATCTATACCTGATACATCACATATCTACTGTTTGTGATTTTAGAAACACAGGATGAAGAAACTCAGGCTATGCTATTCTTGGAAGTAGAGAGAAATGGGTTTGATTGAATATAGAGTAACGAATTTTGAGGACTATCTATAATATGCTGTATATAATTTTTAAAAACATGGGGGTATGAACAGAGAACACATCTGTACTCTACATGCAAAGGTCATACAGACCAGCTTTGGAATAAGTATCATTAGTTAGTGCAGGAAATGGGCGTTATGGACTGAGGTTCCCCAAGAGC
This sequence comes from Paguma larvata, assembly GCA_030068075.1. Classification (NCBI taxonomy): domain Eukaryota; kingdom Metazoa; phylum Chordata; class Mammalia; order Carnivora; family Viverridae; genus Paguma; species Paguma larvata. The sequence goes on from CM057823.1 coordinate 114,152,793, forward strand.
TATCTACCATTCCCTTAATTATGTCTGATATATGTGTTGTCACTTTTTTTTCCCCTGGTGATTAAACTTTTTAATTTGACTGTAGTGACAGGATTTGTTCCATGTTTCATACATTCCCTAAGGGCCTCCTTAACCTAATTACTTGAGGGAAATATGGCAGGTTCTATCAATTATGATGTTATACATAAAATATACAATATTTTCAGTGGCATTTAATGATAAATTAAATAAATGTGTTGAATTCAGGGAAGATCCCCTTTTCCTCTCCCTTTTTATCTTGATAAATTTCAAAAATTAAAATATCTTCTCAAAAAAGTAGATTATGGGCATTAGGTTAAGGTATTGATGGTATATTTCTCTCTTCTCCACTAGGGAGTAGTCCCAGTGTCCACATTAACGAACCAAATGTATTTTTCAGAAAATTAACAGTCCACAGCACAAATTATATTTTAATTTGCATCCACAAGGCAATTTTTGACACAGGTGTTTTCCTGATTGGCTCCTTAAGAACTTCTCTTATAAGTTTTTCATTGTTTTGCTTTTAGAATTACAGCTTGTGTGTTCAATTTTACTACATTAATTTAGATAATCTGTTTTCTTCAACTCCAGAAAGATTTTTAACGCAATGAAAACAGAACAGAGATCCCTCTTCTCATAAAACTTATATTCTTGGGTAGGGTGGTGGCAGATAATGCTATGTAGTTTTGCAGAAAGTGGTAAGGGCTGTGGGAAAAAAAAAAAGTTGAGAACATAAAAGTGCATTGGAATACCAGGTGAGGGGGGTTGGCAATTTAAGCAGAGGTCAGAGGACACCTCATTGAGATGACATTTCAGCAAGTTCCCAAAGAAGGCAAGGGAATTAGCCATGGTGCTGATTATGAAAAAGGTAGGTAAACATCGCCCCCAAAATTAAATTATAATGAAGAACAGGAGTACTGGTGAATATGCATGCAACTTGGAAGAGGTTACCTAGCAACGTTGTTTGAAAATGACATTATAATATCAGTATAGTACACCAGAACCTGTTATGGTACCACATAGTGAATCTTTTTCTTTTTTTTTAATGTTTGTTTATTTTTGAGAGAGAGAGAAAGACAGAGCGTGAATGGGGGAGGAACAGAGAGAGCGAGAGGGAGAAACAGAATGCAAAGCAGGCTCCAGGCTCTGAGCTGTCAGCACAGAGCCTGACACGGGGCTCGAACTCACGAACCATGAGATCATGACCCGAGCCAATGTCAGACGCTTAACCAACCGAGCCACCCAGGCGCTCCACATAGTGAATCTTTAACTCATTGATTAATGGTTCTAAAAGTCTGGAGGTGAGCTAGTGGTTTTGTTGTGGTTTGGTTTGGTTTTGGTTATTTATATAAGCTCTGGCCATGAGGTCATTGGCTACACCAATCAGGAAGGCTTACCAACCTTTGACTGTCTTCTTTTGACAGAAATAACATCTAAAAATCTTGTCATAAACATAAAACAAGGGAGTAGCTATGATTTCTAGAATTCACTTGGGATGCATGTGGTGGAGACTTTCACTCCTTAAAATTTTCATTTCCTTTAAAGATAACAGTCACTAAATCATTCTCCCTTTATTTCTCCCTATTGTAGCCTGTAAGCATATCACACACAACTCAGTCTCCTCATCTAGTTACAACTGGGTACAGATAGCAAAAAACCCATTTTAAATAAGTAAGTTGTAGGGCCACAGTCTCATTTGTTGAATGTAAAACTGTTTCAAAAGACTCAACATACCCTTTAAGCTGCTAATGAAGGCTTTTATAATTCAGTCTGGAAATATCGCCACAGCAAATGCTGATATATGCTTAGGCTTCTTCAGGCAATAAATAAGAGATCCTATGCCCTGTGCCCACTCCTTTGCTTTTGGCTCTTGGCTTCCCATTTACACTGGGAGCTTGCTGGTGGCATCCAGGCCCTAAGGCAGGGTTCATAATATTTATGTGGCTGCAGTGAGACACACTATAAGATGCCAGCTTTTTGGCAGCCAACTAGAATGGATGAGAAGACTCAAATCACTATAAACAAGCCAGCAATAATTATGAGAGAATCCTGACTGCTGAGTGGCAGCGTCTCACAGAGTTTATAAAAGTGTCTACGGTTACGGCACTATCCATTTGGTAGCCTTTCAGCACTGTTACGAGGTCTGGGTAGAATTGTTTTCTGTCCTGGACACTTTCCACTGAACTTGGAAGGCGGAACTGTCGCTCTTTCAATAAGCATTTGACCTTCACTTGCTATGTACTTGATGTTGCTTCTTTAACTCTTGTTTTTGCAAGAATTTGTTTCTGTCTCTATGTTATACTGTGCTACCTAGCTCAATATTGTATTTGATAGTCATCACTGTAACATTATATATGCTAAATTATTTTTTAGAATGCATGTAGACCTAAGTTTGATGATATACTTGTGAAGAGACTGCAACACAGCAGTGAGAACAGCTAGGAAAACACTGAGAAACACGCACTTTTTAAAATTAGGGTACAGATACAATAGCCTTTTGTATTAGGGCCAAAGGTACCGATGCTACAACCATGGAAAACCTCGCACCTCTGTAATATGCTTTTCTTTCAATGACTTGTTTTCTCTGAAAAGAGAAATTACTCCTCATGGTTGCTCTCATGCTTAACTTTTTTTTTCCTTACCTGATTCTCTTCTGATCACTGAATATGCGATAGTTACTCCAACGTAGATAAAATTCTTAATCTTGTTTGCATGAGTTTCTCTGAACAGTCTCCCTTTCTATAGCCCGAGGCCCACCATGGACCATTAGTTATGATAAATTTCACAATAGCCGCTTGCCAATGATTCATGACATTTCTATGTCTAGAACTCGTGGTTGCATTCAAAGTGGAGTGGATTTTGGGTATAACTGATTTACACCATAAATTGTGGAGGCGGGAATATTTTTCAGGGTACATTTTCCAGATGATATTTTGGTGTCTCCATAGCACAGATCATTCCAAATCCCAGGAAAAGGAGTACAATAATATCAGACAGTCCTATGTAAACACCTTTACCAGATCCTTTTTAATGATTATTCTTATCCCAAAGCTTTATATTTAGTCTTAGCCTTTAAGTCTTGCCCATGCACAAAATCTATTGTTTTGCTTATTATCTACATTTGAGGGATGAGCTTAACTCTATGTTTTATCTCTAGTACATGTATATATTTCCCAGAAGAATGAGTGGTCTCATCTTATTTCTTCTTTCAGAAATGCAAACGTATTATTGACACAGAGGAAAGACTCCTCGTTAAAGTAGGACACAGCCACTTAGTGGATGATAATGTACTACAACATCAGCTATAATTTCATCTTCAGTTTCATTTTCAGAAGCTGTTCAAGCCTGTGCTCTGCAGCAATGATGGTGGCGACAGTTGTGTCTCACAAAATGGCAGCCCTCAACTTTCTGACATACTACGACTTGCTAAAATATTTAATTTATAAATACTTAAGAAAATGGAATTACAATAAAGCAACTAATCCGAAACATAAAAAGGTCCCCTTAGAAAAATCCAAATTCTGACTTCATAGTCAGTGGAAATGAGAGAAATTTTATGAACACATTCAGACTGTTAAATTAATTAAACAAGGGTGCCATTAGACTGAGGTGGCTTTAATGTCACAGTGGCCTACTTTTGGCAAACTAAAATCTATGTCTGTAAATGTCCCTGGGATACAAAATTAAAACCTATAGACAACCAATAACAAACAGCCAAATAGGCTTTAGGCTATAGCCAATCAATAATTTCCTTGCTTGACTTCCACTTTTTCTCTATAAAAGTCTCTCCCCCAGCTCCTGTCAGTGGAATGCTCCAAACCACTTCTAGTTTGCCTGATTCCAAACACACTTTGCTCAAACAAACAATTAACATTTTTAATATGCCTCGGTTTATCTTTTATCAAGACACATATACAGATCTTCCTTGACTTGCAATGGTTTCAGGTTCCAATAAACCCATCATAAATTGAACAGATCATAGGTCAGAAATGTATTTAATACACTTAACCTACCAAACACCCTTGCTTAGCCTAGACTACCTTATATATGTTTAGAACACTTACATTAGCCTACAATTGGAAAAAATCATCTAACGTGAAGCCGATTTCATAATAAAGTGTTGAATATCTCATGTAACTTATTGAATATTGTACTAAAAGTAAAAAAACCAGAATGGTTTCATGGGTACAAAATGGTTATAAATGTATTGGTTGTTCACCCTCATGATGGCATGGCTCATTGGGACCTGCAGTCTCCTGCCACTGCCCGGTGAAGGGGTTTGGGATAGTCCCCCCAGAATGTATCACTTGGGCATGTGGATTATTTTCAGCCAAAGGCAATTGAGACCCTGTGGGCTCAAGAGAAACTCTTGTTTCTCCCTTAATTATATAGAAGAATCTAAATTGGCAGTCTTTGCCAGAATAAGGGTTATGAACAGAGATAAATTTTATCTGAATGACCCATCCATATGGCAGAGCAAACATCTAATTACCAAACATCTGCTCTTCTCTTTGCCCTGTGAAGTGCATTTCTTTCCTCTGAAATCCGACTGCTACTCGCTCTTCCTTAGTTCAGGGTGACCTATATACCTCGTTTTGCCTGTCTGTCTTTGGAATTTCCACGTCTGTGTGGATTCTCTGTACGTATGCTATTAAGTCTGATCTTCTCCTGCTAATTTGTCTCATGTCAACTGGATACTTCGTCTAGCTAGCAGGACCCCTGAAGGGAACAAGAATTCTTGCTCCCTGATGCTAGCATCATGGGAGAGCATTGTACCACATATTGCTATCCTAGGAAAAGACCCAAATTCATAATTTGAAGTATAGTTTCTACTGAATACATATCACATTCTCACCATTGTAGAGGTGAAAAATCATTAAGTTGAATCACTGTAAGCAGACCATTATAAGTCAGAGACTCTCTATACAGACAAATTCACACCATTATAAAATCATATATAATATGGCCATTGTTTAAATTCTGTTTAACGTATCCACTTGCCAAAGGAAATCAGAGAGAATATGGAAAAAAGTTGATTCTTACTGAGATTACAGTGTGATTAGCTGAAAATCCTTTGTTAGTATTTCTTACAGTGCGGTTCTACTAGCATTTTGCACAGGCCCACTCTTCATTCATCTACTGACAGTCAGTAAGACTCACCAGGCATCAAAATATGTTGTCCACTTTCCCAAACACCTAGAAGTTATGTAGAAATCACTATGAAGCTCTTAAACAAACTGCATTTTCTTTTAAGGAAGCATTTTAACCATTTCTCACATTTTTTCTAGAACAATTTTAGTTACCTATTCCTGAATTATTATGGATTTTTATTGCTGTGTCTGTCGCCCATTTGTCTGCTCCTCCCTTTCTGCCTTCCAGGGCTCTGCCTGCCTCTCGCTTCCTCGCTCATACTCCAGCTCCCTTTCCCCTCATGAGAAGGACCCAACCCCTGGTCACAGCCCCAACAGCAAACAGCAACATGACAAGGTTAATCTAGCACTCAAATTATTTCCTTATCTTGATTTGTACCATTGAGTGATTGAAAAAAAATCATAGAAAGAAATTTAAAATAAAATTAACACTTGTATTAGTCACGGTTCTCCAGAGAAACAGAACCAACGTGACGATAATTATTATAAGGAACTGGCTCACAGAGTTACGGCTGGAAAGCCCCAAGATCTGCAGGGCTTGTCAGCAAGTTGGAAACCAGTAGAGCCGATGGGGTAGCTCCAGTGCAAAGGCCAGCAGGCTTAAGACCCAGAAAGAACTTCTGTTTCAGTCTGAGTCTGTCAATTCAAATGTTAATCTCACCCCCAAAACACCCCTGCAGACACACCCACTTGATATTTGATCAAATATCTAGACAACCCACTGTCCCGGCAGGTTGACATAAAAGTTGCCATCACAATACTCTTGAGAGTCAATAAAACTGTAGTGATAAAGTAGTTCAGAAAAAGAGCAAAGCCATTAGCTTATTTAATTTGACCTATTAAAAACTAGATTTGTTTTTTTCTTTTCCTGTATTTTTAAACGTGCTTTAGCCAATCTGCATAGAACCCAGGCGGAACTGAATTTGGACCCAGATTTCCATTCGAATTGAATCCTGTATGATGTACTGCAATAATTTTGTGCAAAAAGATCATCTGTCAGATTTATAGTGGGATTAGAAAACACACTAAAAAAAAGGTTAAGTGTACCTTTCCTAGGTATTGAGAGGTAGTCTAGTGCAGTATTAAAGGATGCAAGCTAGAGTTACACTGCCTGAATTCAGCTCTGTGTCTTACTAGCTGTATGATTTTGGGCAGTCGCTTAACCACTCTATGCTACATCCCTTTATCTATAAATGTGGGTAATAAAACATAGCAATTATCATAAAGCAGTAAAAGAGCTATCAGTACATAGCAAATTCTGTATAACTTTTTGCTAATTTTATTTTTATTCTTACACTAACATGTTCTTTTTTCCAAAGTCCTTAACTGCTTATTGGATATTGGATATGGGGGGTAAAGTTTATGGCAGAATTTGAAGGACAGATAATAGAGAACACTTCTTTACTGTCTATCCCTCCATTTAAATGTGAGCTCATGGGAGGAGCGACTTGTCTGTCTTTACTACCACAAATATATTAATAGCCAACATAGAGTTCATGCTTAATATTTATAAAAATGATTCTTTTCACATTATAAATGCATATACTACACATATATGTATGTATGTATGTGTGTGTGTGTGAGAGAGCATCTGCTGGGACAGCCTCTATGCAGGTACAGCAGATACAATGGTGAGCAAGTGTATACTTTTGTGAAATTTACAGTTCTGTGGGACAGATGTTAAATACATATCCACATACATTAGTATGTAATTATAAACCCTGATGTACTGTCATAAATTTATAGTGCAATAAAAGAAATAGATTCTAGGCTTGAATTTATTAATATACTATTAACACAGATTATATCATGAAGATACCATGAAATCTAATATTAAGTGCAGGTCTATATCTATAACGCATGTGATATTAACCATAATGTGAATTTGTTTTATTATAACTAGATTTAAATTGAATTTTATATTTTTAGGTGAAAATATTCATGGCATTTATTGCTTTCTGAAATTACCTTGTTTTTTACTCATTTACTATCTCTTGAAACCAACTAGAATATAAGCACCAGGAAGGCTTACCGTTAGCTTAAAGTTGCTAAATGCCAATCTCTACTATTCAAATTATGGCTACTCAAGTTTTTCTGGGAAGTGAAAACCTCTATTGACTTAATAAGTAGAAAACAGACTAGAACAAAACATAATAAACATTAATTCCCTGTTTGAGGGAATGTCACTGTATAACCTGTTTAAAAGAAAATTTGATGAATATTATTTGCTAAATTCAGGAATGGTATCCAAAAACAGGGAAGGAAAAAATTCATAATATGGACTACTCATGTGTCATATACATAATTTTTAAAATAAAATACTAAGTGTTAAAATAACACAAACTGATTGAAATATTAAAATATGGTCATGGTTGGAGCACCTGGGTGCTCTCTCGTTTAAGCAACTGACTTCGGCTCAGGTCATGATTTCATGGTTCATGGGTTCGACCCCCATGTCGGGCTCTATGCTGACAGCTCGGAGCCTGGAACCTGTTTCCTATTCTGTGTTTCCCTTTCTTTCTATGCCCCTCCCCGACTTGTGTTCTCTTTCTCTCTCAAAAATATATAAACATTTAAAAAATATTTTAAAAATATAGTCATGGTGAAGTTTAAAAAAGAATGAAAAGCCATATAATTCCGAAGGCCTTTCATATACAAAATTTGAACCTTACAATATCCTGATATTTAATAAAGCAGATTTCAGAGAAAAATAAAAGTACAGAGTTTCTCTGTTCTCCTTCCCTTCTCTAACAATCTTGTTATATATGATGCAGAATGAGTGCTCAATAAATTTAGAGGAGTGATTATAATAACAATAGAACAATGAGGTTGACATTGTATCTAGAAGTGTTATATGGACATAATTTTTGGAATGCCAAGGAAAGAGCACGTAAGGAGATTGAAGGTGAGGAACTGGCTCACTCAGAGAGTATTTATTATTAAAATCTAGATCACTTAGGACTCCCTTTGTGCTGCTACAAAGTCCAACCCCTTTCTCTTCCACTTTTATAGTGCAGGCTAAAATTGGGAAGAATCATTCTAATCATTATAGAATTCATGGAGTGAGACCCTAAAGTTGGTAGGTTCTTAATATTTTTATGGTTAGCCATCTCTTTTGGAAGCCATCTGATGAAGACTCCGCCTCCAAATTTCACTACACAATGTAAAATGAGCAGCCATCCCTCAGAGAACAGGGTAGTGGAGAACACGGAACAGGAACGTGGGTCAAGTCTCTAGCCCAATACATAATAGGTCTTCAACAAATAATCAACTCCAAGCCCTCCCCACTCCCACAGTGCAGTTGTAATCGAGCTACAGGCTTGTTCAGCAGCACAGTCCAATACTGCAGCAATGAACCAGATCGCTCGGATAACTGGCATTCTCCCCACCAAATGCAAGATTGATGGGTTCAATATAAATCTATGCAGTAACCCATTCTTGTAATAGAGAGTTCTCATTAAGGAAATGGATTAATTGGCTTACTGATGTTTGAGCGAGAGCCAGGTTTGAATAAGTGGACTCGGCAGCACCGAGAAAAGCAAATTAAACACCAATAAAGGGAGAAATGTGCTTGTTTAGGCTGAAGTTTCAGCCACAGGCTCAAATTGAGGATTTGAGTCTAAGATTTGTCAATGTGAGTGGACACTAATGTCTGACAGATGAAAACCCTCTGATTTTTACCCCTGGCAGCTCACTTTCTCTCCAAGACACTCATCTCAGCTGGAGCCGTGTGTGCGATTCCTCCCCTAGAAGATTTTCACTAGAAATTCCGAACCACTTGTCAGGGAATGTATGTCTGACATGGAATATGCTTCACATTTGTTTCCATGCACAGTTAATAAGACGTATTTGGGAAAAACTAAGTTAGAGTAAAATATTCACCAGAATCATTCCCTAAGTATCACAGAGCTCATGTGTCATTAGAAAATTTTATCTTAATCTCTCGTCTCCTAGCGAATTGCTGTTCCATCTTTCCAATACTTGGAAAGACTTTTTATTATGATTAACTTCAAGGAGAAATATATACATATACATACATAAATGTACATACATACATATCATTTGTATCATCATCTTTCTTGTCTTGTTTAAGAGGTTTGGGCAGTGCTTTCTCACCTTTCCAGAAACATTATTTTTTCTCTAGTGGCCACTCCCATTAACTTAGAAGCATGTAATTTCTTTGGTCTTTACAAAAATGAAAAACAAACACGTCTATTGACCTACAAGCTACAATACCTTTTCTCTGCATACCTTCAGAGTAAAACCCCCCAAAGAATTGCTATATACTCATGAGCCCCCAGTTTCACTCTTCCTTTTCTTGCTCGACTCTCTGTAATCATGTCAAGGGGTTGTAACCTCTCCCATACCTCTGACTGCATTGCCCGCCCTCAGAGGACTTCCCACACACTGCTCTCGACGGTCACAGTGCTGAACCCGAAGGTTGATTCTCTGTCCTTATCTGGTTAACCTGTCAGTAGCATTTCACAGTTGACAACTCTACCCCCTCTGTGAAATGTTCTTTCCCCCTTTGGCTTCAAAGTCACTAGGTTTCCTGGTATCTCGTTCTACCCCAAGGGCTACTGATCATTGTTTTCTGCTGGTTCTCCCTATCGCTTCAACTTCTAAACTTTGCAATATCTAATAGGTTTTTAAAATTTAACACATCCAAAACCAAACTGCTGATCTTCCCCCAGTACTTCACACAGTCTTCCTCATCTCAGTACATAGCAAGCAATTCATTCCTCCTACCAAAATCCTTGGAGACATCAGTAACTACCCACTTCTTTTATATCTTGTTGCCAAATAACCAGTAAATCTGTTGGCTTTCCTGTAAAATACTGGAATATTTCACATCTGACCACTTTTGGCAGTCTCTGCTACTGTTATCTTAGTCGAAACTGCTGTCATTTTGTCATCTATCCTCTGTATTCCTGGGATGGTTTCCAATCCATTCTTATCACTCCTGCTCGTGCCTTGTATAGTCTGTTGTCAAAGCAGCAGCTAGAGAGTTAAATCAGAACATGTCGTACCTCTCTTCAGAACTCCTTAATGACTTTCATTCTCCAAAACCCTCACCATTGCCTATACCACTCTACAGACACTGGCCTTTGTTACCTGACTCTATTACTATTCGCTTTCTATCTCATATACTCTGCTTCAGTAACACTGGCCAACTTGCCCTTTTATGAACATGCCAGGCACGTCCATCTCTGGGTCTTGGCATTTGTTGTCCTGATTTTCTCTTATTGGGACACTTACCCTCCAGATATTGCATGACTTTCATAGGTTTCATAGGTTTTGGTGAAAAGGCTGCCTTTTAGGCGAGGACTTCTTTGACTACTCATTTAGAAATTGCTGCCCCCAGCCTCCCCCCCCCCACATACCACCAACACGAGGTGGTCCTTCCTATTTCATCTTGGTCTTAAACACTAATGTCCATCTGACACGTTGTACGTTCTAATTAGTTACTTGATTATAGTCTGTCTTTTTTTCCCATTAAAGTTTAAATTTCATGATTACAGGAGTTCTGGTCTGTTTTGAATTCCCAGTGTTTAGAACAATACCTGATACCTAATAGGTACTTAATAAATATTTGTTGAATCAATCAATGAATTAATTTGCCAAACTAAAAGTAAAGAGGCTATTGATTTCTCGGCTCAAGGGAAAGTTGATTAATTTATTTGAAACAAACCCAAGATTTAGCCTTCAACTGGTACCATCTATTTTCCTTTTACGTTATATTTTTGGAGGCAAAATAAGTCAGACACAATCTTTAACTTCTCACATCCACATATATCACAAGGAAGGTGTTGCTACATAAGGAGAAATGAAGAAATCGTACTGCTTGGCTCAGAGCTATGATATTTGATGAATATTCTTTTTAAAAAGTACATATAGTTCTGCACTTTTTTCATATGTAATCTGACCTTGGAGAGGCTTTATATAACATAGAAAGAAACCACGCCACAACACCAGGAGAAAAGTATGTACCCTGTCTACATTGAATTACATCAAACACCTTTTTTATCAACAAACATTGAGAATGACTGAAATTCAAAGCCTACTTATGGTGCCTGAATGGTCTTTAAAGTCCCTTGCAGCCCTGTATTTTTATACTCATTTATCTTCTAATTTCTCAGAAATCTTCTTAACTTGAGTTCTCTTGTTTTTCTCTGGCTTCTTTAAACCAATTAGCTTGTATAGAAAAGAATAGTCTAGAGATGTCACTTACATGCCTGCTGGTCAAAAAGAAATGCAATTTCAGTGAGTGCAAAATTAATCACACATGTTAATTAGAGCAATCAGTATTGACACCATAGCTTTAGAGAGTAGACCTCATGAAATAAACACAATGACATTGTGCTTTCGGGACGAAAGTCTACAAAAGCAAACGAACTGAAATTTCATTGGGAAAATACGAGTCTTGGCAATTCTTCTCTATTAGCCACCGTAAGTATGGGTGTGACCCTTGTTAGGATACTGGAGACTCCTAGTGTCTGAAGTAAATACCTCAAAGATAACGATACTTGAAAATTTTAACTGGAATCTTAAGTCAAGAGAAAGACCCAGGTTAAAGACAGTGACTTAGTTATCGGTCACAAGAAAAGCTTATGTAGGAAGAAGGTTAGCTGTTGGGGTAAGAGAAGAAACTCACAAGGAGTCAGTGGATATTTTGAAAGACGGCATGGTCATGGAAACCCATGCCAAAGCTTGAGCCAAAGGGCACGTAGGAGGAATCCAACAGATCAGATCTATAGTAGGTTATTCATGGCATTTGACAAAAGCAACTTCAGAGTGAAGTGAAGAGATAATTATTTCAGTTAACTCTGATATTGAAAAACAGACTGAAGACAAAGCAGAACTTTTGGGAGTGTGTGTGTGTCCGTGTGTGCAGGCACACACGTGCACATGTCTATATTTGAACATGTTTGTTCAGAGAAGAGTCAGTATAATGGCAGAGACTCATGATGCAAAAGAAAGAGAGGGTACGATTAATGCAGAGAACTAAGGCTGATATAAACAACAATAAATCGAAGAAAAGAAGGTGAATAAAATATCATTTATTGTGGATCTACTATATATTTAATACTTTCACATTTATTTCATTAAGTCCTCAAAACACCCTGAGAGGAATTTTCCATTTGCAGATAAAGAAACTGTAGCTGAGAGAAAGCAAAAAGATTGTCCAAGGATGCAGACTTGGTATTTGATGAAGTTAGAATTCAAATCCAGAGCTGGCTGAATCCTGAAGTCCTAGGTGTAGAGAAAAATGGAAAATCTGGCAAACAAGTGAGGGGAGTTCAAGGAGTTTAACAGGATGTTTAGAGCTGCAGAGCTGTATTAAAACAGGGCTTGTGGACTTGCAGAAGGGTTAAATTCTGTAATAGCCACTCTGGTGCATTTAATGGGATTTTAGAAAGAGGTTGCTAAGTAGCTCCAAAAGCATAACTGAGAAATGAATTTGTAATGCATGCAGCCGAGTGCAGCTATGTGACTTGTTCCAGGTTCTTTAGTTCTAACGGAACATCAATATTGAATAAAGGCCAGAATTCTAAAATGCATTGTAGGCTGGCCTATTAAAAATATATACTGAAGATAGGAGTTAGGATAATTTAGAATTCTCTAAAACTAAACTTGAAAAAATCCTGAATATAGAGAGAAGATGACCAACAATTTTATTTACGTCATGGGGCCTAATTAAGGATATTATTGGGTAAGTGAGATCAAACAATCCTGAAGGTTGACACTTAGTTTCTGCCCCATCATTGAGTAAATACATGCTGAACACCTCCAGTGCCCTTAACAGTGCGAGGGGAAGGGAGCCCATTACCCATTATCAGCTCCTAGACTTATGAGAAAGAAGAACTACATTGGCAAAGCAGGGTGTGCTGCTATTTAGACTAAATTAGTATATACTAATATATACTAAATTAAAAGAACAATCTACTAGAGAACAAATAGTATAGAAAGCACCAAGTGAGCAATACTATGACTGAGAGAAATAGTCAAGAAGAGTGATGTTCACTGGCCTAAACACAAAGTCTAACTTCTGAGTAATAGGTTCTCCACACCAGTCAGTCAATCCTGCTTAATACAGGGATTCTCAAAGTGCTTTAACATCTACTTCTCTGTACCTTCATTCCAAACCCTGGACCATTTGAAAAAGTTCAGGGTCATTGTCTGTCAGCCAGACACTAGAGGGCAACAGAACCTCTCTCTCTCTCTCTCTCTCTCTCTCTCTCAACACACACACACACACACACACACACACACACACACACACACACACACAAAGACCACACTCCACAGGGGCAAACAGCAGCGTTAGGATAAGTCAATGAGAGCAAGATGTCACAGAAATATCATCACAGATGTGAACGATAGAAAGATTCCCAGTGAAGAGTCCTTCTGAAACTGCCAGCTAGAGAAAGTGCATGGAAAGCTGATTTTGTAATTCCTAAATTTTAAGGAAATGATTTATGATTCAGATCTTATTAACATATACCTAAAACTACATAAGTGAACACTGTGGCGGAAGAAAAGAGGTAACAGTCTGAATGTTCTTCCTGGAAGAAGTAAACGTGTTCTCCAATTCCACTGCCAGCCAGTAGAGGGGGATATATCTCCCTGTTCATTTACATAATAACGTCACCATTTTGTTAAGTGTTTCGAACTGATGGAGATGGGTGGGGTGACCTACTCAAGAGGATATAAGAAATATCACATATTATTTTGCTTAAAACAAATTCTAATTTTTGCCACATACTTTATGTTGAATCAAAGAGTATGTCTTAATCTGTGGCCAAAGTTTCAGTATATTTTCAATTTTTCAGATATTTTTTATTCAAAAGCTAACTTTTCAGAGAACTGAAATAATTGTCAATATCTCTATTTCTTATTTGAAATAGTCTGGGATCTTCTCTAGAACTTTGTTAAGTAAATCATGGCTCACATTGGATTGTAGATTTAAATACCAAACCTTATCCTCTTGGTCCATCTACCTTTCTTAGTAATTTTCTGAGGAGACGTTGTCAGAAACTGAAAATAGAGTCATTTATTTGAAAGAACTTACGGATTTTAGAAATATATAGTATTATTATCTATAACAGCACTGAAAACATGAAAAGTGTAGGTATTAATTAGATAACATTCTCAAAACATGAAAGCTATCCATTCACAATAAAGAGATTCCACTCATAGACTGTATAAATTAACATCTCCAAGGAAAAATGTCATGAAGAAAGGTAAGAGATGCGGTTTGAGGTTTCCCCTTCTCTTCTTTTTTCTCTTCTCTTCTTCTTCAAATAGTTTACATTAAGATGGGGGGGTATTTTGTCTGTGAATGCTTGCCAATGGTTTTCTCTCTCTCTTTTATTTATTTATTTATTTATTTATTTATTTATTTATTTATTTATTTATTTTTTAAAATCATGATTGGCTTTTTCCTTCTACCCATTTTATTCAGAGATGACCAAATATATCATGCTGTAATGCTCTGTGAAATCCTAAAACTAACAGTGTTTTGCTGATGGGAGATTGGGAAGAATGGAACACATTAGTCAATTAGTTGGGGGCAAAATGTGTTTGAATTTAAAAATATATATTTCTTCTGTGCAGAAGTATGGTTCATTGGATTATAAACTTCAAAACTGAACCAATATCAACTTCTTTCAACCATTCTGAAATAATAGTTAATGGAAAGTTTTTTCTTTTAATGGAAAGTTTGAACATGTATGTGACAATCCTAGATTTATCAGAATGTGATTATAACATTAAAGCTATGTAAATATTATTAAGGAAACAATAAAGTACTGTAGCAGTCTAAAAAGATTGTATATTTTTTTCTCTGTCAGGTTTAGATAGTACTTTTAAAAGACTCAGCTACCATAATTTGAATATAAAATTTCAACATGTGTTTATCTGGCATACTTTCACTAAAGAGATGAGACATTTGGATTTATTTTAAATAAAATTGATAATTAGAAGAATAACCAGAAAAATAAATCAACAGGAAACACACTTTTTCATGTGTGTCACAACCTAATAGATATGTTCCCATTTCCGTAACCACACATTTGCAAAAAGGTCTTTGGTAGCTTGAAACATTATTGTACCTAATTATCCATAACCATAACATACCCTTATAAAACTGCTGTCCCTTGCAACAGTTATAGTCACTTCCTTACAGACATCAGAACATTCACAAAGTAATCGACCTATCCTACTTATAACCGCAATGTCTACTATGGACATTCTGACAAGAGGTAACAGCTCACAAAGAAACAGAATATATTAAATCACTTAACAAGTTTCATAGCATGATTATCAAGTATAACTGCAAAATTAGAATGTAGTCATTATAAAAGACTGAACAGTCACCTAAAGGCAGTGATTGCTATCTATGCTATCCATGCTAATCTATGAACAGAATCTCTTCATTACGAATGAGTAGCTCTCCTGTTTTGAGAATGTTATGTAATTAACACATATACGCTTTCATGTTTTCAGTACTATTATATATAATAATGTCATGATGCCAACTTGTATCAGTGCTACTGCTGCAAGAGCGGAGGTACAAATGTCCATGGGATGGGAGAGAAAAAGAAATCTTTTCCCATACTCATCACATCCTACCTTTGAACTTACATTCATATCTACTGTCATTATCTAGTATCATGTTATTTCGGGGCACTTGCAGTTTGCATGAGGCTGCCTCTGTTAAAAGCTGAGTCTTCACTGAGAGTGAGAAGTGGAAGTCTCACTCTTTGAAAATCAGGGTTTATCTTAGAAAGTAACCCTGGATGCTAAAGACTTTCACAGGATTTTTTTTTTGAGACAGTGAGAGAGAGTGCCCACGTGAGCATGAGCAGGGGAAGGGCAGAGGGAGAGGGAGAGGGAGAGAGAGCATCTTAAGCAGGCTCCATACCCAGCACAGAGCCTGATGCGGGACTCAATCTCATGACTGTGAGAGCATGACCTGAGCCAAAATCAAGAGTCGGATGCTTAACTGACTGAGTCATCCAGGCACCCTTTTCACAGGAAATTTTACCATAAGTCCACCAGTGGTTAAAAATTTGAGAATAGGGGCACTTGGGTGGCTTAGTTGGTTGAGTGTCTGACTTCAGCTCAGGTCATGATCTCACAGTTTGTGAGTTCAGTCCCACGTTGGCCTCTGCACTGGCAGTGCAGAGCCTGTTTGGGATTCTCTCTCTCTGTCTCTCTCTGCCCATCCCCTGCTTGTACTCTTTCTCTCAAAATAAATAAACTTTAAAAAAATTCTGAGAATAAGGTTATAGAGAATTGAGATGTACTGTACAACAGTACTGGAGGCAATTATGCAAAGCTGAATTGATTCATTGACCTGAGACAGATACCATGTTGCACTGGTCAATGACTAGATAGAGTGGATAATTACTAAAGTGAATGCACTCATCAGATATGTGAGAATCACTATCTAAAATCTTTTCTGGAATAAAAATAATTCTTATTCATGATTTGAAGGGCATAGAATAAAAATAAGTACTTTAAAATTTTTATTACAAAGTTTTATTTATGTATTTATTTATTTTTGTTTCTGTATTTATTTTGAATGTAAGCAAAAATGTCCTACTGTAATTCATTGTGAATGATATCCACATTATTCTGATAACTATTTTGTTATTTCTTAAAAGTGGGGAAAAAGTTAGATTGGTTGTCATTTCACTCTCTGAAATCCACAAACATGATTAGTTTATGGAAGTCCAGTATTGCATGGACCTAATCTAATAATCAAAATGAATGCTGAAAAGACCAGAAGCTACTCATTGCATTTCAATGTTCTTTATTCACTGTTCACTGGCAATAAAATTATTTATCTTCTGAGAATCCAAAGACAAATTTTAACATATTCACCAAGACAATTATTGTCTTATATTTTCCAAAGAGTCATCAGAAGCATAATTCACTTTCCCAGGCAAGATTTACATAGCATTTCTCTTGTTGCGAGAGAAAATAATTGCTCTTCGAAAGCTGACTATGAAAACACAAACTGTGTCCTATGTACTAAGGTAGTATCCCCTCCCTCAAAATCTTCCCTTGGTTGTATTCTTACTAAATCTAGACTAATATCCTTCTGAAATATGGGGCTTCGACCTACATCATAAGGGTGAGAGACTTAACAGAGAGAGAAAAGGAAACCACATAGGAGAAACACATTTAAGTAACGTGAGTTAACTTTTTATTGAGTAGATTTTTGAATGATTTTCAAAATGTATTATTTTAACTTATAAATTATTCATCTAATTTCATGTGCCTAACAGTGTCTTATTTAGAGTCCCGAAGAAAAGGATAAAGGATAAAGTTAGATTGGTTGTCATTTCCTTCTCACCATCTCCTCTCCAATACAGAACGGGCTGTAAAGAAACCAGAAGGACAAGCTTTATGGAAGGGCCATTTAGGGGAGGGAGTGTCAGAGCGGGTTTATGGCAACGCTCAAACAAGTTGACCTATCTTGCAAAAATGCCTTTTAACACAGGGAATAACTCAGGACCAAAAGACACTACAAACTAGCTGAGAAGCAGCATCATTTCTTTTTTTTTTTAATTTTTTTTTTTTTATTATTTTTGAGAGACATAGAGACAGAGAGTGAGCAAGGGAAGGGCAGAGAGAGAGGGAGACACAGAATCCAAAGCAGGCTCCAGGCTCTGAGCCGTCAGCACAGAGCCCGACGCGGGGCTCGAACTCACAGACCATCAGATCATGACCTGGGCCGAAGTTGGCTGCTTAACCAACTGAGCCACCCAGGTGCCCCAGCAGCATCATTTCTGAAACAGCAATGTGGGTAGAAGCACGCATGCGCGCACACACACACACACACGCACGCACACACACATACTTTATAAAAAGCATTCTAGAGATGAAATGGAAAAGAAAAAACTTACTGAGAAGTCTTCAAAGATTTTCTTGAGTTCTTTGTGACCATGCCTTTCAGCAATATGTGCTGGATCCGAACCCTCCGAATTTTTCGTCTTAGATGCCCAGGTTGCTCCTGAACATTGAAGCAAATGAATAGCTAAGTTCTTTAAACCAAATTTTGCTGCACAGTGGAGAAGAGTTGGAAGTTCTCTGGAATGAGTGTCTGTAAGTATAAGAGGTAATAGGATTAGTATGTTTTTATTGTACCTGGAATTCCATAAGAAAAAGTCGAACACAATCTACTTCTAAAAGTAATTCTCACAAAGCAAAACAGACGCTTAGTGTGATTTTGCATGTAAGAAACCATCGGTGGTTTTAACAATGTAGCATCTTCTCTCTATTTCTCATCTTATAATAAACATAAGCTAATATTCTCATCAGCATTAATGTCTCATCTTACTTGTTGGGTAAGTTTAATTTGGAAAGGCACGCCAACCTCTTAAACATAAAACAAAACAGAACAAAAACATCATAGTGTAATAACTCCTTTTGAATGTACTTTGACATTAGGCAAACACTAAATAACAACATTAAATAAGTTCATCTATAAAACGTTTCTGTGTATTCTACTGTCACGCCTGGTTTGCTTCCTTCTGAAGTTGAAATGGACATATAACTTCTATTAGATGCCTACACAAAATCTTTCTTTCAAAAAGGAACTGCAACAGAAAATACAGGTGAGCACTTTTATGGACATCTTCAGTATGGATTTCCATCAGGATTCTACAGCTTTCATATCAATGTTTTGGAGTTTGAATTTCATAATTAGTTATTGGCTATCAATTAGAAGTGTTAATTATGCATCACTATAAAATGGTGAATGTAAACAGCTACCTAAGTGACAAAACACACACACAGATGAGTGATGGTTTGTTATTAGTCTTTATTTTCACAACTAGCTAGAAAAAATGTACTATACAAATCACACACCAGCTTGCTTTAATAGCTGTGGCATTATTGGAAGCAAGCAATGTGAAGACTTATGTCAATGGAAACAAAGGTGTCAAAGCGAAACTCAATTCTCTCCCATAGTGTTCTGGAAAACTGAACCTGGCCTCGTTTACCTCTTTGCTATATTGTAGACTAAAGGGAAACAAAAAGAAAAGAGAGCAGAATTAGACTTTGAGTTTTCCCTTCACCTGGGTGTCTCGGGGCGGAATAAATTAGTTTGTTGGTCTGCATGTTTGAACAGAAAACAAAGCAAAACAAAACAAAAACTTCCAGGATACATTAAGAACTTACTGTAAGGAAATATTTTACTCTTCAAGATGTGTTAGAACTAAATGGCTACATTTAATCTGTGGTTGTATTTCAATGATAAGTACACTGGGTCCATCTTAGATCATGTGCGGTGGGTCAAAATTTATTGAATAGTTTATGAAGATGAGCTTGTGAGAGCTGAAACTGTCGAAGGTAGGTACCATTTTCAAAGTGAAAAATAATGTGTTTTCTTAAAAAGGTATTAAGATACAATTTCTAAATTTATTTTCATTAGTAGTCATTATAAAATATAATTTTCTGCTATAATTAAATTGGGGCAAAATTAATGAAGAAAAATATTTACATGATAATGCCAGGTTTTTACACGCCCTGGGTCATCTCTCTCACTGCCACATCATACGACGAACAAAAAACATCATCACCTGCCAATCAATGCTTTGTGCATTTTTCGTGCACATTTCTATTCTGGTCAATGCAGCTTAAAATGCTATTTTCTTTCTTTAAAAATTTTTTCTTTAATACTTATTTATTTTTGAGAGAGAGAGACAGAGCATGAGTGGTGGAGGGGGAGAGAGAGAGAGGGAGACACAGAATCAGAAAGTGGCTTCAGGCTCCCAGCTGCCAGCACAGAGCCCAAGACATGGGGCTTGAACTCACAAACCTTGAGATCATGACCTGAGCTGAAGTTAGATGCTTAACTGACTGAGTCATCCAGGTGCCCCTAAAATGTTATTTTCATTGAATAATTGTTTAATCATTATAGGAATACAATCACGTTTTAACGTCACCGACTCCTTGTCAGTAAATCTCTTCAGGTAATATAATATTAAAAACAACAACAAACTTCATTAAGAATCTTTCTTGTACATCAAAGAGAGTAGTAACAGGTACTGCGACAAGTGGTCATGGCTTTTCAGAGTACCTTTCCTAATGGCTGTGCTGAACCGTGTTTTTGATACAGAAATGGAAATGGTTGATTTAAGATTATAGTGATGATCCCAAAGGTTACTAGGGGTTTGAAGGCTGGCTTTCTTATTTTCCATTTCTCGACTTCATTTTTAGTGGTAGCTTAAAATTCATTAATCTACTACAATGCTTTTTGAAGTTACAGACATGACAGAGCCTTAGAGGGTATCTTTCCAGTTTTCTACCCAGTAGTAGAATGTTACTAGAGTCCGTAAGAGATGACCTGGGTACTGCTTGCACTATTGACAGAGTGCTCTTTACTTCCTAAGGCCGCCCGTGTCTTGCCTAGACAACACTGATTACTGGACAATTATGACTTCTGTTGGGGTGAAATGTATTTCCTCTAAATTCTCATGTATTCATATCCTTTGGGCAATGTAGACTATGATGGCTACAATAGGCATTCAATAAATATTAGTTTCCTCCCTTTCTCTCTACTGCATCAAACAGCTTAAAGCATCTTTGTCCTAATCATCTTTGTTCCAACCTTAAAATCTCTGATTCTTTCCCTTATTCCAAAATACTAACCATCCTGAGAGCTTGACTCCAGAATAGTTGGTCCTTCATAATATGATGAATCAGTTTTAAACCTGCTTAAATAATCATTTACAGCAATACTTTTCATTATCTTGGATGAAGTTATTTTGTCTGCTTATTTTCATTAAGAGGAAATGCTCAGTCCGCTAATATACATGGTCAATAACTAAAAAATTTCTAATTTAAGTTTTTTATTTTAAATTAAAGCATGACAGAGTTAACCTTTCAAAGAATTGGAAGTGATTCATAGGAGCTATGTTAGTTATTTTAATGTTAATTAAATCAAGACCTTTAGCATTATTTTTGTAGAACATCAAATTAAATATACTCATAGGTGCATATATTATATTTATATATATGTGAATAAAGGTATTCATGTCAATAAAGGTGCAGTTATGTTAAGAATTAGTTCAGGTTTTTATGTGCACTTTTTATAAAATCATTACTTTTTCTATCTTCACCTTGCTTTGATTATTATGGCCATTGGAGACATGAATGGATTCCTCTGTATCTAAAGTAGGCCTGTCTGCAATCACATAATCACTAATGTTTTTGTGTAAATATATTTATGTTTCTAGAGCTTATTTTTTTATAAAGGTATAATTTAAAGTTGCACTGATGAGTTTGATGAGTTTTGACAGTTCTATACACTCAAGTAACCACCACCCAAAATAAGCTAAATAAGGCTTCTATTACCACAGCAAATTCTCTTGTGTTCCCTTCTAGTCAATTCTCCACTTCAGAAGCAACTACTTTATAGTTTTTATCAGCATAGGTAAGTTTTATTTCTTCTTGGATTTTACAGAAGTGGAGTCATAGATACTTGGGTATTGCATTGTCTTCTGGCCTCTATTTCTGATGAGAAGTCTTGGATCATTCTTATAATTGTTTTCCTGTATGGAATGTTGCTTTCTCCAGCACCAACTTCCCACTCTCTCCCCCTTCCTCCTTCGGCGACTTTAAGATTTTATCTTTATTTTTGATTTTCAGCAGCTTAGGTATGGTATGTATAGGTATGACATTTTTGTATTTATTCTTTTAAAATAACTTTTAAAAGAATATTTTTTAAAAAAATAGTTGCAAACAGAGAGGGAGGGAGGCAAACTATAAGAGACTCTTAAATACAGAGAACAAACTGAGGGTGGATGGGGGAGTAAGGAGAGGGGAAAATGGGTGATGGGCATTCAGGAGGGCTCCTGTTGGGATGAGCACTGGGTGTGGTATGTAAGCAATGAACCACAGGAATCTTCCTCAAAACCCAAGAGCACACTTTACACATTGTATGTTGGCCAATTTGACAATAAATTATATTAAAAAATAAATAAATAAAACAGTCTGCATATTTTCCCATTCCTTAATTAGCTGAACTAACAAAGAGGAACAATTCCAGATTATTTAAAATAATGAAATACTTAGTCCTCTTTGGAAGTGCTTTTGTACTGAAATTCACATGAAACTGTCTTTGATGTAACTTGTACAATGTGGATTACAGAAGAACTATGGCGCTTTCTCTTGGTTCATGTCCATCCAAAAGATGCTAGAGATATGTATTGTAAAACCCTGAGAGAGTTGGTCTTTTCCTTAAAATTTCTGGAGTAAAAATTTTTCCGAAGCTCAAATAAATTAAGTGTACTCTAAGATGACCTTATATAAAAATTTAGGCACAAAAATTATTCTTTCAATTGAATTGGATAAAAATACATTGAGCGATTGGTTAAAAACACTATTTTTTAAAATTTTTTATTTTATTTTATTTTTGAGAGACATAGAGGCAGAGAGTGAGCAAGGGAAGGGCAGAGAGAGAGGGAGACACAGAATCTGAAGCAGGCTCCAGGCTCTGAGCCGTCAGCACAGAGCCCGACGTGGGGCTCGAACTCACAAACCATGAGATCATGACCTGAACTGAAGTCGGCCGCTTAACCGACTGAGCCACCCAGGCGCCCCAAAAAACACCATTTTTTTTAAAAAATAAAAATTTACTCTGCAAAATAAAATAAAATAATTTTCAAAGGTTTGTTTATTTTTTTGAGAGACAGAGGAAGAGACAGAGCAGGAGTCAGGGAGGGGCAGAGAGAGAGGGAGACACAGAAATTGAGGCAGTCTCCAGGCTATGAACTGTCAGCACAGAGCCCGATGCAGAGTGTGAACCCACGAACTGTGAGATCATGACCTGAGCCGAAGTTAGATGCTTAACCTACTGAGCCACCCAGGGGCCCAACATTTTTGTATTTATTCTGCTTGGGGGGTGACAGGGCTTATTGAATCTGTGGATTGATGTCATTCGTCACTTTTGGGTCATTCTTGACAATTATTTCTGCAAATATTTTGTTGCCTCATTCTCTGTCACCTTTACTAAAGAAATACAATTATACATGTATCAGATTATTTAATATTATCCTATATAGCCAGATCAGAATTGATTCAAATTAATGTATAGATGAATTGTGCTTGTTATTTTTTTAAGGCTTTGAATCTGGATTTTTCATCTCTTTTTTGGTTTGAATAATTTATTTTGACTGTCTTCAAATTTACCGATTCACTTTGTTGTTTCTACAATGAAGCCATTTAATTTTTTTAATTTAAAAAATTTTAAAAAATTCGGATATTGTATATTTCTAGGATTTCCTTTTTGTATTATAATTTCCATTTCCCTGATAAAATTGCTCTCTTTCTACTCATGTTGCCCAACTTTGACAATACATTCTGTAACATATTTATCATAGTTACTTTAATGTTCCATCTGATAATTTCAGTACCTGAAACAGTTCTGTCTGCTTCTAATCACTGTCTCTTTTCTTGACCAAGGGTCACCTTTTATTTCTTCTTCATAGTTCTTGTAATTTATTATTGTATGCTGAGCATTGTATTAAAGAACTGAAATAAATCCCCTTATCCCCAGAATAAGGCACACCATTTCTTCAATCGGACAACTATACTTGGGAACTGAGTCAATTTATCTGCAGATGATCTAAGCTTGGTCAATTTTGTGTCTTTACTTAGCTTCAATGAACAACTAGCCTCAAATATTTTGAGGGCAGGATCATAACTGTCTTCAGCACAGGTTGGGATCTGAGCCCTGGTGAGACTCGAGAAATCTCAGTTGCTTTACAGACTCAGTCAGCTTTTTGGTCACCCATATAATTCTTTCTCCTCTCAAGTCCTGCCTCCAGACTTCTTCACATCGGAGTATCTTAGATTTTATGGGGATTCTGTAGTATACTCAGTTATATATAAGGCAGGACTCCTTACCATCCCAATAGCTTGGGGGGATTTCTTTTAACGTTTATGTTTCTCTGTATTTAGAACTTTCTTTCCATACAGTAAAAGTTTTGGTGGGATTTGTCTCAACAAACCTGTCCACCTTTCACTCTTCAGCAGCCACCAGCAGGTCTTCAGGGAAGACTCGGAATGTTTTCCAAGGATCTCTCTCAGTGTTCCTGCCCTCCAGACATTGGTATACTAGCTCTGTGCAGTTATAACAGCCTACAAATGAGGGGTGCTGGGTGATGCAGACTCACTCTTGAGTTGGGGCTCTTGGAATTTTTGTCCATCACACTAGCCTAAACATGGCCATTAAACGTTTGCTAAATGTTCAGCTGGTTTCTCTTTACTTCTCATCAATACTGAGTTCTTATTGCTCTGTAAGGGATGAAGGAAGTCATGAATTTCTTCTTGTGAAAGACTTGTCTCTTTCTGGAATTTAGTTCATTTAGATTTCTTTTGTCATTCACTTTCTGCTGGGTTAAAAAAAGAGAAACTGATTTTGAAAATCATCTTGCTTGTTGTTACAATGGGCGCAAAAGACTCTTGTGATGTTGCACATGGTAATGAGAAACAGAAGTCCTATTAATCTTAGTTCATACACCATTGAGTGATTTTCTTACACTTAG
Organism: Paguma larvata; assembly: GCA_030068075.1. Classification (NCBI taxonomy): domain Eukaryota; kingdom Metazoa; phylum Chordata; class Mammalia; order Carnivora; family Viverridae; genus Paguma; species Paguma larvata. Next base: position 114,177,529 of record CM057823.1, read on the forward strand.
AGTATTTATTTTATAAACAGTTTATAATCTTACTTATTGGATTAAAGTAATGGATTCCTTAAGGAGATATAAAAGGCCTTTTAAAGTTTGCTTAGTCTGCAATGTACCTCTCTTTCATTTCATGGAAATTTTCATTGAATTAATCAAGATTCATTGCATCTGTTTTTATTATCAAGGTGCAAATAAGAAGCCACAATTCACTCCAAAGTGTGGTCAATTTGATTTTGACTTTTTCTTTTTTTTGACAAAATAAATTTTCAGGTTTCAGTTGTTTCAACCAATGTCCGTTGAATGGTAATTTCAGAAGAGCAGAATTAAATGGCTTGGGGGTATTTTTCAAGGAAAATTCAATTTCACTAGTTTTGCAAATAAAAAAAAAATAGATGAGTTGGCACATGATAAAGAAAATGGAGTCATGTATTTGTTTGTGCTGATCCATTTCTAACAGTTCAAGGTAATCCCTATAAAAGATGGCCAATAATTAGATTAAAGTAATCAAACCAAAGCTTTCAAAAGATTAACCTAGCTCACCAGAATAATAGAATGGGAATATACCCAAGGTTAGAATTTAAGCTTTAAAAATTTAAAAGATGACTACACAAACTGGAAGCGCATGACCATGTAATCCATTTGTTCTCATAAATCACTATCTGGAATCATAAATATTTATTCACTCAAAGTAGAATGACCAGGTGGCCACTTTAGGACAAAACAATGAAGCACACAACAAAAAGAAGATAAAAAATCAGGGGATCTGCCTTCTAGTCCCAGCTCAGCCACTAAATCTATAATGCTTAAGAAAGTTCCTTCATCTCCCTGGACTTCTGTTTCTTCATTTACAAAATTAGAGAACTGGGGACTTCTGATTTTCTTCTGGGCTAAAGGCCATGTCACAGACGGTTTTAGGGTAATTTTCCCTGGATGTTAATCAGATGCCAATTAAAGGAGTAAGGATGACATTTGTGAAAGTTGAAGAAAAGTAATAATTTTCATTCCTTTTGTCATAGGATTTGGAGTCTGATAAAATATTAGTATTTCTGTGGGCTGTAAAGTGGAGCATTACTGGGTGAAGGTATCTGATTACTCTGTGATAGGAGAAGCACGCATGTGACATGTGAGGTGCCATTCTTCACATCCTGTCAAAATAGTAAACATATAATCCTATTTACAATTTCAAGCAACAAAACATACTGCCAGGGTTATTATGTTTCTAAAGCTTTGACATTGTAAATTGAATGCACAAGGGAAATAAAGGTCCATCAAATCCCTTTGCTGCAGTTTTGTTATTATCTTTTGAATTACATAAAGTAAGAGTGGGAAGTGTGTAGATATACACTTTAGTATTAACCTTGATTTTGAATTCACCTCTTTAATTATTCCCATTGCATTCTTGTCACTAAAATAGTCTCTGAAATATTTAAGAGAAAATATTGAAAGTTGTATCCATTTTGCAAATCCCTTGTTAACTGTCTCAAGAAACTTCATGTAAGATCTTCTTTTTCTTCTTCTTTTGTTTTTTTACAAGTGTTTTAGTTAAAATAGTTAAATTCCTCATCAACATTATATTCGAATAAATCCTGTTTTCATCTTAATATATAGAGTTTAAAATAACACCTTTTATTACTATAGCCCTTAAAATTCTAAAACTTAATACTTAACTTGTTTTGAGAGGCAATGTTGAGCAGTTAGTGCTTAAACATTAGAGCTTGGGAACCAGATGTATGGATGGAATCCCAACACTAGCATCTACTAATGGTATAATTCGGACAAGTTACTTGAACTTTCTGTGTCTCAATTTTCTCAACCTTTAAGTGAGGGTAATAACATCTAATCAATAAGCTATTAAATCTAGGTCCAACGTATTCTTTCATACAAACAGGTACAGCTAATCCTCAGTATTTGAGAATTCCATATTTGCAAATTTTCTTACTCATAAAAATTTATTTGTACTCCCAAACCAAACCTTGGAGCCCTTTTGCGGTCATCTGTAGACATGGATATAGCAGTGAAAAATTTAAGTCACCCAAAGTGCATGTTGCCAACCGAGGTCGAACAAGGCAACACCCTGCCTTCTTATTTCAACTCTTATACTTTAAACAAACGTCGTCTTTGTGGTTTATCTAGTGCCACATGTTTCCCCTATTTGTGGGTTTATTGTTGGTGACGATGGTGATTTAGTTGTTTAAAGTGGGCTCCTGGCATAGGACAGAGGTGCTGTCTGGCATTCCCAAGCACAAGAAGGATGTGATATACTTTATGAAGAAGAAAATGTCTCAGAGAAGCTTTGCTCAGGCATGAATTATAATGATATTGTTGGTGAGTTCAATGTGAATGAATCAAAAATATATATTAAGTGCTGTCTTTTTAAACAGAAACATGCATAAAATGAGGTTATGTATTGATGTGTTGATGAAAATGTGACCATAGGTTTGCAGGAAGCTCAGCCTGTATTTCTCCTAGAGCAATGGTTCAGTATTCTCTACCCAGTGACTTTAAAGTACATAACTGGGGCTCTTGGGTGGCTCAGTTGGTTAAGCATCTTACTTTAGCTCAGGTCATGATCTCACAGTCTGTGAGTTTGAGCCCTGTGTCAGGCTCTGTGCTGACAGTTTGGAGCCTGGAGTCTGCTTCAGAGTCTGTGCCTCCCTCTCTCTCTTTGCCCCTCCCCTGCTCACACTCTGTCTCTCTCTCAAAAATAAAATAAAAACATTAAAAAAATTATTAAAAAAATAAAGTACATAACTACTGTGAGAATCAACTAAATTTTAACACAATCTAAAGGTCCCCTTTCCCTTTTAGAGAGAGAGAGTTAAGAATTTGTTTCCCATCACGGTCAGGCATTTTCAAAAACATGGAGCCTTCTTTTCTCTCTTCCACACAGTTGAGGAGGCTCTGAGTTCAATCTTGTGCACTGCTCCTCAGGGTGAAGTCAGGAAAGGTGTGGGGCTAGAGGAGGAAGCTGTGAACCTCCTAGCCCATGATTTCTGAGGCATTCACCCTGGATGTCTCTCTGTTTAGAGTTTACAAAGTTAAAATCCAAACTGAGCATGGCTAGAGCTCACAATGGCAACCACCCTGGAGGTAGAAAGAACAACACTAGGGCCTTGACTCTGTGTTATTGATTTTCCTACTTGCCTGGCTTGGGCAAAACAGTAGGAAGGACTAGGATGAAGGTGATTCCGTATTCTGTTGTTCTCAGATAACATAAACGCCTTTGAGTGATTCTACCATTTTTAAAAAAAAGTTTATTTATTTTTGAGAGAGAGAGAGAGACAGAGCTTAAGCAGGGGAGGGGCAGAGAGGGAGACACAGAATCCAAAGTAGGCTCCGGGCTCTGAGCTGTCAGCACAGAGCCCGACGTGGGGCTTGAACTCACGAACTGGGAGATCATGACCTGAGCCGAAGTCAGACACTCAACCGACTGAGCCACCCAGGTGCCCTGATTCTACCAGTTTTTAATTTTGGTGAAAATTCTGTATATTTTGTTGTAATGAAATGTTTAAGATTTGGGAGTTTTACAAAACTCTAAAAACAGAGTTCTGAAAGACTGATGTTCTGGAGTGCAAAACATCTGAATGATGAAGTAAGTGACAAGAAACATGAGAAATGAATGGAGCATGTAACCTCGAATCCAGAATGAATGCATTGCTCACTGAATACCCTAATAGAATCCACTATGAAATGAACAGCAGTACTAATAGGAGGAGAAAGAGGAAAAGAGGAAGAAGGAAAAAGGGAAGGAAATATGATAGCTAATGAATGGAGTTGAAAAGTAGGAATTTCAGGCACATAGTGTTAGAATGAATGTTAGCAGAGCAGCAGAACATTCAAGTGACAGGTTGATACAAGACAGTCTGATCCCAGCAAAAGAGTATAGGGGACACACTGTAAAATACCTTATTATTCAGGGCAGTGGGCCAGGAATGGCTAGGGAGAAATAAGGCTACATACACACATGTTTGATAGGAAGCAAAAAAGGATGCAGTGTCCTTATTAGCAGTTCTTAGAATGGTATTAATTAAAATTAAATCGCACAGAATTTTAACAGGTTTATTATCCATTCCTCACTATCAGTGATAGGTAGTAAAAGGAGTGGGGCTGCTCCAAGTTCAACCAATCCAGCCAATCCTTAGCTAACCTCTGCTTAAAATAAAAAAAATATATATATCTAAAAAAATAAATAAAATAAGAAATCTCTAGAAACTTTAATTCTATAGATTTGTGACTGTATTCTGTTCCTCTGTGGTCACTTAAAAATGGCTTTTGAAAATTACTAACTTTATCTCTGCTGAATCTTGACAGAAAACAAAACAAAACAAAACAAAGGACCTAGAAATAAGCCAGGAAAAGAGCCTAGAAAGAGTCAGGAAACCTAGAACAACATAAGTGTGGAAACTAGATGGGCTAAATTGAGATCAGAGAGCTGGCCACTTTCCAATGAGGCCATGGCTTACATGTAGAAAGGTACCCAGTGGCATTGATATGGGTCTTACGTGGAAATTCAAAGGGTGTGCACCACAAAAGCAATAAACCAACATATTAGGCAAGGATGCTTGATTTCACTAGTAAGGAGTATTCAGCATTTTTGAGGACTTCTTGTGATCTTGAGCAACTGATTTATTCCTTAAAAATGTTAAGTAATTTTTACAATAAAAATGAACTAAAGCAAAGAGGAAAATCTGGGCAATATTGGGGCAATAAAGGTACTGGTTAGAACTTTAGGTACCTTTGGGAACCGTCGTATGTAATATAGGGACAGGATAAAAATGGAATACAAGAATGTTTAGAGAAGCATCTAAGGGTAAGATGGAAAATGAAACATGTTAGAAAAGCTTGGTAGAGGCAGAAACAGGAGCAAGGAGAAATAGCGGATGGTTCAAATTGGAGTGGAGGCAGACAGGAATGGACAAGGAGGGCCAGAAGTGTCAGACACTTCAAAAGAAAAGTTAATAGGACTTGATGTTTGAGTCTCCTGGCTTTGAAAAATGGATTTAAGATAACGTTCAGGTTAATGGCTACAAAGTTACAATGTAAAATAAAGAAAAAATCATTAGGGAAGGTGACAACTATGGCCATGGAGAATTATAGGTGTGGGTGTTGACATATGTCAAATTAGACATACGTGTTTTTGAATAGAACATATTGGTTATAACTTAGCTCCCAAGTCACCACAGAAAACTTGCCTTGTGGAAGAAAAATATTCTGAAATAAGGCAGACAAAGTCCCTTTTGCCATAAAAAGTTACATAATCACAGATCTGGGATTTAGAACATGAATTTCTTTAAGGATAATTTAGTTTACCACACTAAACAGGAGATGTTTACCCAAAAGGCAGTTCCTTAAAAATGACATATTCAATTTATAATAAAAAAAATTTCGTGTGTGTGTGTGTGTGTGTGTAATAGAGGCTAACCCATGTACACATATTTCTTACTAAAATGGATATTACAGAGCCTCTTTCCTGTTGTCAGTTACTAATGGACAGTATATTTATGCTTTTTTCCTAACCCTATGATAATCTTATAGATTTAAACTTATTACTTTTGACCCTGAAAACCCTATATTTCTGTGTGGGCCCAGAGAAGATGAACATATGTGTCTTGGTTATTTGAGCACAGACAATTCAAGCAGCATATTCAGAAAGCTCATATGCTACTTTTTTTTTTTTCATTCTACTCATGGCAGATGCCACAGATTAGAGGTAGAAAAGAACAGAAAAGACAAAATAATGACATTATAAGTAGCTGCCTTATATTCCTACAAAGAAGAGTCCCTGTATTTTCAGAGCTCAAATACTACTAGTCTATACATATTTGCTGATCAAGGTCTTATTGATGTTTACTCCGTAGTTAACTTGGTCTCCATTAACAACTTAACTAATATAGTAAATATTTACTGAGTGCTACAAACTCTAATAGGCACTGGGAATAAATCTATGAACAAAATAAACAGAGCTCCCTTCTAAAGGATAGTATTTGCCCATGCAGGTAAAATGGGTGATTGGAAGAAAATCATGCACTATAAGAGAAAAATCATCATATTTCTAGGATCGCAAAAAAACAACATACCGAGCATCAAGGTAATTTCAAACTTGCTTCTACAGATCATTCATTAAAGTAGTAATTTTAAATAATTTAGCAAAAATAATTCATAACCTTTCCTCTAAATTTAAGATCAGCTCCCTAGGAAGCTTGCTCTGACTGCCCTTCTTTCTCTGGGCTCCCACAACTCCCTGGAGCTACAGCTCATTACAATGTGTAGGGGTGCCATTGTTGAGTGGTTAATACCGTGACCACCTCAGCTGGGCCATCTGGATCCAAGTCCCAGCACTGCCACTATTTGGGCAAGTGATACAATGTCTCGTCTCTAAACCAGAGATGAAAAATGGTACAGTACTTCAGGATTCTTGGGAGGAATTACATGAGATAAAGTAATTACGTGTTTAGAATTGTTCCTCACACAGAGTATGCAAAATGTGAGTGTTAGCTCTAATTAGCAGAGCATACGCTGTATTAACGGCACTTGTTTTTGTGATGTTTTCTCTTCCTTTTTCTTTGGACCCATCTGAATATATGAATTGTATTTTATTTATTTCATATTCCTCCACTTTTCCTCAGTACTTGGAATCGTACCTAGCAGAGTACAAAGAGTACAAACCAGAGTCCATTAAACTTCTAAGAATTCATGAGGGTTTTTTTTTTAATGATATACACACAAAAATAAATATTTTAGATAAACACTCTTAAGATTACTTCATTCTGCAACCACACTTTAAATCCTGGACATGGAGTGATAAACTAAAAATAGATCTGATATCTTGACTTTCATTTTATTCATGTCAATCTTATTTATGTATAGAACAGTACCACCCATTACTGCAGTGTTTACTCCGTGATTTTCTCACAAACCAGTAGCATTGGCATCATCTCTGAATTCGTGAGAAATGTAAAATTCTTGGGCCCATCCCACATCTACCATATCAGAAATTCTGAGTGGAGCCCAGCAACCTGAATTTTAACAAACCTTTCTAGTAGTTCTCATGTCCACTAAAGTTTAAGTAAGATGCTAAATACAAGAAAGAATGGAGGCTGGAGTCATATAAATAAGCAAGGGTGGGCAAACTGAGGTGAACTCCACAGAAAGCTATACAAAGAATGTCTGGGGCAGACATTTTCTCCATTCCATTCACAGTTTTTCAAAGAGATTCCCTAGATTCCCTCTTTTGTCATGGTCTACATATTTTAAAATATCTTTTCGTGTTGTCAAGGGTAAAACATATTTATCTTTCTTTATTTCCTAGAAAAATACACAATCTTACAGGAACCTGAGAAATAAGCCTTGTTAGAAATAGTATTTCCACCAATCACCACATATTATATTCTTACAGAGGTGATCTCCATTCAGATTGTGTGGGTAATGAGCATAGAGGATTTAATTTCTTATCACCAGTCAGATATCATGGGTAGAGGTCATGCTTATTTCCCAGATTTCCATTATTGTCAACAATGTCTTCCATAACGATATTACTTTTGCCTTTCCAGCTCACCTTTCTGGCTTCCAGAGTGAGCCAACTCAGGAACTGTTTCTCGGGATTGGAAGGCTATGAAAGTAGCTGGAGACAACACAGGCTAATGCTTCAGTCTTCCAGTCTCACCAGTTCTTTATCATGTGTTTTAACTCTGCTCTTGCAGATTCTTGGATTCTATCTGCTCTCCTGTCCCTTACATATTACACTGCCCTGTTCATAATCTGCCCTGTAGACTTCTAGTCATTCCTTATCCCCATGTGGATATATCTCAGCACAACCTTCAACTTTAGAGATGCTTCAAATGAGGAAGGTGCATATAACAAATGAAATTCAAGTCTACTACAAGGCAAAATGAACCTGAGAGGCAGTTAATTAAAACTTCACACAATCCTCTTCTCTGTTTCTTCTGGGTAGTGCTTTATTTCACTCGTTAACAACTTGCATTCTCTGAATTAGTCTTTTTCCAGTTACTTTTAGATGTTTTTGCAGAATTTGGGGAGTCTTGGGGAGCTAATCAAAATGATACTTCTTAATCTTCCCAGTATTTGCTCTACAGATACTATCTATCTTTTGGGAGAAACTGATAGGCCAAGTGACACTTTTGATGCAAAGATTTGGGGAATACCTGGATCCGCTGGGGGACATTTTGGCATTCATGAATGATTTTGTAAATTACAAATTATTATGTGGCATTTTCCCACTCCTACTCTCTGCAGGGATAAGACATGGTTGATCACTTCCTTTTCTCAGAAATACTTTCTCTACTTGCTATCAAGACATCACACTCCTACTTCAACAAGGGATCCTTCTCTGTCTCTTTTTATGGAAATTTCTCTTCTAGACCTCCAGATATTGCACTGCCCAGGCCTTGACCTTTCCTCTGAACTACCCTCTCTACAAAATGGTCTCATCTGGGCTATAGCTGTGAATACCATGATGATCCTGTAGTTGGGCTTTTGTCATCTGCCAGCGAGTCCCACCATCTTTACTTCCAAATACCTACCACATAAGGGCACGTGTCATAACTTTCACTGCCACCACTAGGTGGTAGCCATCATCACTCTCCCCCAAGACTACCAGAATGGCCTCCTATCCAGAGTCCCTGCTTCCATTCTTACACACCTGTAATCTGTTCTTTGCATAGCAACGAAATACTATTTTTTAAAAATATTTTTATTTATTTTTGAGAGAGAGAGAGAGAGAGATAGCATGAGCAGGGGAGGGACAGAAAGAGAGGGAAACAGAGAATCTGAAGCAGGTTCTAGGCTCTGAGCTGTTAGCACAGAGCCTGATGCAAGGCTCAAGCTTGTGAACTATGAGATGATGATCTGAGCCGAAGTCAGACACTTAACTGATTGAGCCACCCAGGTGCCCTGCAAAATACTATTTTTTAACATGTCAATTAGATGATACTAAACCATATTATAATCTTTGCATGGCATCTCATCTCCTCCCATATCTCTACCCTCTCGCTTTATTTTCTCATAACTGGTATTACCATTTGCAGCAATATTTTATAATATTGTGGTTATTTAATCGCTTATTCTGTTGCTCTCATTAAGAGTTCCATGAAGACAGACTTTTCTATAATGGCCACCTAGGAGCATCTAGGAGAGTATTTGGCACTTTGTTTACACTTTAAACATGAATGAATAAGATTGCTTCATAGAATCTTATAGATAAAAGTTTTCTTGACTAGGAGACAATATTGCATTTTCAGGCTCATCTTTTTCATATATAATCACAAATTTCTCAATGATCACAGAATACGTGTTGTTATGGTAATGGTAATGGGCATAATGGGAAAGAATTGTGAATGTTGTTGAAACGTGAAGGGCTGACCATTCATAAATGGTTGCTGGACTCAGGACTTCACACTGCTTATCTTCACAGTATTAGGGTACATTCTGAGGTCAGGGATATTTGTTTGACTCTGGAGGACATACTGTTCTTTCTTACCTATACTCTCTATGGACTCAAGGCCAGAGATGCTTCTTTTCTGGGGATAATTTGAGTGCAGGGAAGGCCAAATTTTGGCCCTGGTATCAGCCTTCATGTTTTTGCTTCTTTCCTTCCTTCCTTCCTTCCTTCCTTCCTTCCTTCCTTCCTTCCTTCCTTCTTTCCTTCCTTCCTTTCTTCCTTCAAAAAATTTACATCCTCCAATCACAGTTATGTTGCTTACAAGCATAACTTTTCAAACTTTACATCTGGAGAAATATAGAATCTTTGAAGAAACACTGTAAAAGTGAATAATGGTAGTAAAATACTAAAGGAATAGCTCTTTTTTTTTTTGGTTATTCAAGTGAAAAACATTTTAAAGGATTCAAAGTGGTGGCTTCTTTTATTATTACTTTATACAAACTATACCATTCGTTCATGAAATTAACTTGAGAGCATGCTAAAAAATGTCCTTGGTAGGATATATGAAAATCTATACCCGTAGGTTGAGCTATCAAGAAAATGAAATGGGAAAATCTTTAGTCAATTTACATACTAAATCTCCAATTTACTCAATCAGTACAAGTTTTGATAGTGTGTTATATGTAATTCTTTCCCTAATTTAGTGAATTTACTGAACAGCGATGTGGTTGTAACTAATATAAGGTGAGTTTACATGACTATATGTTTTCCTACCACCTATTACTTCTTTTCCCAGAATAAGGAATAATCTTGATCATTTATTTTCCTTTTAGATTGATTATTTCATTGCTTCTGATTTTCTTCTCAAGTGATTTAAAATGAAAACACACACAGACTTCCAGTTATGGAATGAATAAGGCACAGCATAAGGAATATACTAGATGATATTGTAATAGCGATGTATCCAGAGAGAGGGCAGCTACACTGGTGGTGAGCACAGCATACTGTAGAAACCTGTTGCATCATTATGTTGTACACATGAAACTAATGTAACATTGTGTGTCAACTATACTCGAAAGAATTTTAAAAAGAAAACTAGAAAGGTCCATACAACTTCATGTTTAGCAAAATTCATATTTTGGGAAGACAGCTAATTAAAAATTTTTTTGTAAAAAAATCCCTAATGTTGATTCAATCTGTTCCTAATTTTCTTTTCAGGGAGTAAAAACAGTAATTCCTCACTTGTGAAAACTCCTCCTTCCATGTAGTACACATTGTACATTATACATTATGAGATACATTGTTCAATAACATAGGTATAAAGGAAAGAAAGATAATTAAAAAGCATAATTTCTAATTTTTAACTAATTTTAAGTTTTAATTAAAAAGCATATTTTTGATGTTAACAAAACCATAAAATAATCAGAAATAAATTTGATAAAAGTTTTCAAGAATTTATAAAAATATAATTTTTTGGAAAGATACAATAAAAAGACCCAAAGAAATAAAGTATCATGTTTATGGTCAGAAAGAGTTAAAGAATGATAAAAGTGGCAATTTTAGTCAAATTAATCTATAATTTTACCTCAATTTTATTAGGGTTTTTAATGGAATTTGACCAGCTGATCTTAAATATCAAAGGATAAATAAATGAAGAAGACCAAAGTTAATTTTAAGAATGAGGTGGAGATCAGCTTTAATAGATATCAAGTTTTATAATGAATTTAATTATATGCCTATATAAAATACTATATAAACTAAAAAACAAGGAACAAATTAAATTGATATTTGCAATGTATAAAACTGCCAAATAGTCACAAATCCCAAATTGAGTAAGAAAAAGATAGGAACCAACAGAAATACATGAAGTCTATTAAATGGAAATTCATTAGAGAAAAACAGAATTGTAAATAGAAGAAAAGATGCAAAGCTAGATTAGTAATAACAATATTAATTAAAGATATCCTTTGACACCTGTCACACTGGCAGACAGGAGTGAAAATGAGCCAGGCACAATGGCACAGAATAGCACTTTACTTATTATAAATGAAGTGACAGGGAACTAAACCCAGAATTTGCTAAAATCAACTTGAAAATAAAAGAGGATGGGCAACAATATAACAGTTTTGATTAATACAACATTATGGCCATACTTTCAAAAAACCTTAGGTGTCTGTGTGTAATTGATACGGTCAATACCAAGTGTACCGTATCAATTCCTTATGACTCTTTTCTCCACAGTGTCCTAACCTTCAGTTTATTTCGGCTAAAATATAGAGTAATAAATAATACATTTTTAATAAATAAAAAATTTCAGCAAATAATTGTAGACTTGTCCTCAGGGATACAGACATCTGGAATAATACCTGATTGTTTGCTAAATTCATCTCTCAGTACATTTCTAGGAGTGTTTCTATGGAGGGTCTTAACAGTCTAACATTTCTTTCCCAAACACTCTTGTTCGATTAATTCCACTTTACATATAAAGGCCTCTCAAATCTTATCATGAACTTCGTATTTAGCTATAAAAATACAGTGCAAGAGACACAGGAGTCAACACGGTGAAGAAGTAGGGGACCCAAAGTTACTCGTCCCTCAAACACAGCGTATTGAGGCCGCAAGACTTGGATCCAGGCTACAAAGTGACAGAAACATCTCCAGGGGCCACGGGGACAACTTGACGGGACATAGGTGCATGGTTGAAAACTGGGAGAGAAAAACGTGCAGCATAGGAATTGAGGGGAGGGATCCCCTTCCGTGGAGAGACAAAAGGAAGAGAAAGAGGCTGTGGACGTGTAGGACTGTATTTGGACAAGAAAAAAAATCACAGACCGGGGAATGGAAAAATGGAGAAAGAACCAATTTCTAACTTCAGGGCTTTCTCTGGACTGGAGCCAGCTGCCTTGCGCGTGTGCCTGGGGAGGAGGGTAGCCAGCTCCGGACTTGGTAGCCAGCTCAGAGGCACAGTTGCAGAGAGCAACACCCTCCCTTGAGTACTCTGGGAAGAAGGCAGATAGCCACTCCAAGGACAAAAGACCCTGCAGGCGCCTGCCAGCCAGAGGCCCTTTGTTGGCTGGGTGTAGTGGCCCTACCCTGGAACTGGGGCACACAGAGCAGGATCTTTAAGACATCGGGATTTGAATCCCAGCTGAGCACCCAAGAGGCATGGGAGACTGTGGAGCAGGACAAACTGGCCCACTGACACCAGTGTGGCGCTGTGAGAACAGCCTGAACAGAGTGGTTCAGGATACCCAGTTCGGGGAAGAAGACTGGGGTGTCGCCATTTTTCTCCCCATCTCCAACAATGTGGGGTTTTAGGGAACAGAGAGCAGGTGCTGCCTACACCAAACTATGCCCGTCAGTGCCTGGTAACTGTGAATCCAACAGAGCAAGACTGACACCGACTGAACCAGACAGCCCCTCCTCCAAACCGGCAGCCACAGGTTCCACAGGCACCGTCAGATATCAGTCCGGTAGTTTTGTATTTTCTGATTTGATTCTTGGTCAACTCTTCATATATACATACATAAACACATATATATGTATGTATATATAATTTTCTTCTCTTTCTTTCTTTATTTTATTATTTATTTATTTATTTTTCCCATTCTTTTTCTTCCTCCAATTTCTTCCCTTCTCTAGTCTGGTTGCTCTGGTCGTTGCTCTGTTTAAGCAGAGATTTTTAATCTATTCTTTTATACCTCTTCTATATCTCCTTCTTTATTTCCTCTGTCTCTCTCTGGATAAGCTGTATAGTTTCTCTGATGCTCTGCCTGGGCTTTTTTTTTTTTCTTTCTTTCTTTTTCCCCACCCCTGTCGTTTCTCTCTTTGTGTGGGATAAGGCTTCTTCGACCACCCTTGTCTTTTTAAAAATTTTTTCCAGGGTTACTTCAAAGAACAAATCAAAGAACACCTGGTGGAATGTCCAAACCACTGCTATGAGTAGGGAGATAAAGCAACTAGAGTCACAACAACAGAGAGCATGCAACACACTCCAAAAACACCTCCTGAAGGGCCAGGCCCTGGGCAGTATATGGCTCCTTTTTGATATAGAAGTTCTCACAGGTGCAGGACACATAACAAGCTATTAAAACACATAAGGGACAGAAGACTAGCCAAAATGACAAAACAGAAGAATTCTCCTCAAAAGAAATTCCAGGAAAAGAAAATGACAGCTAGAGAATTGCTCAAAGCAGATATAAACAATATATCTGAACAAGAATTTAGAATAATAGTCATGAGATTAATAGCTGGGCTTGATAAAGGCATAGAAGACAGCAGAGAGTCTACCACTGCAGAAAACAAGGAATTAAGAAATAGTCATGACAAATTAAGAAATGCTGAAATTGAGGTGCAAAATAAACTAGATGCAGTGATGGTAAAGATGGAGGAAGCAGAGGGGAGAGGAAGAAGGAAATAGAAGATAAAATTATGGAAAACGATGAAGCTGAGAAAAAGAGATATAAGAAAATACTAGAACATGAGGGAAAAAATTAGAGAACTAAGTGATTCAACAAAACGAAATAATATCTATATCATAGAGTTCCAGAAGAAGAAGAAGATAGAGAGAAAGGGGCAGAAGGTTTACTTGAACAAATGATAGCTGAGAACTTCCCTAATCTGGGGAAGGAAGCAGACATCCACAGCCAGGAGGCACAGAGAACTCCCTTCAGATTTAGCAGGAATAGGTCTACTCCACAGTGTATCACAGTGAAACTGGCAAAATACAAAGATAAAGAGAGAAGTCTGACAGCAGCTAGGGACAAATGGGCCTTAACCTACAAGGGTAGACACATAAGGGTAATAGCAGATCTATCCACTGAAACTTGGCAGGCCCGAAAGGAGTGGCAGGAAATATTCAATGTGCTGAATGGGAAGAATATGCAGCCAAGAATCCTTTATCCTGCAATGCTGTAATTCAGAATAGAAGGAAAAATATAGGCTTCACCAGACAAACAAATGCTGAAGGAGTTCATCAGCTCTGCAAGAGATCCTAAGGGGGACTCTGTGAGTGGAATGCTGCAAAGACTACAAAGGGACATCACCATAAGCATGAAACCTACAGAAAACTACAATCACACTAAATCCATATTTTTCAGTAGTAACTCTGAATGTAAACAGACTAGATGCTCCAATCAAAACACACAGGGTATCAGAATGGATAAAAAAAAGAAGATACATCTATATGTTGTCTATAAGAGACCCATTATAGACCTGAGGACACATTCAAATTGAAAGTGAGGGGATGGAGAAACATCTATCATGCTACTGGAAGTCAAAAGAAAGCTGGAGTAGTCATATTTATATCAAACAAACTAGATTTTAAACAAAATACTGTAACAAGAGATGAAGAAGGGCATTATATCATAATTTTGGGGTCTACCCATCAAGAAGAGTTAACAATTATAAATGTTTATGCACCCAACTTGATAGCACCCAAATATATAAATCAATCACAAACATAAGCAATCTTATTGATAAGAATAAGGTAATTTCAGGGGATTTTGATACCCCACTTACAGCAATGGGCAGATCATCTAAGCAGAAAATCAATAGAGAAACAATGGTCTTGAAGGATACACTGGACCCAATGGACTTGACAGATATATTCAGAGCTTTTCATCCAAAAGCAGCAGAATACACATTCGTTAGAGTCCACAAGGAACATTCATCAAGATAGATCACATATTGGGACACAAAACAGCCTTAAATAAATATAAAAGAATTGAGATCTTACCAAGCATATTTTCAGAACACAATGCTATGAAACTTGAAATTGACCACAAGAAAAAATCTGGAAAGCCTCAAATGCATGGACGTTTAAGAACATCCTACTAAAGAATGAATGGGTCAACCAGGCAATTAAAGAAGAAATTAAAAAACACATGAAGGCAAACGAAAATGAACACATGAGAGTCCAAAATCTTTGGGATGCAGCAAAGGCAGTCCTAAGAGGAAAATACATTGTAATCTAGGCCTACCTTGAGAAACAAGAAAAATTCCAAATACAAAACCTGATAGCACACCTAAAAGGAACTAGCAGCAGAAAAGCAAAGAAACCCCAAATCCAACAAAAGAACAGAAATAATAATGATTAGAGTAGAAATAAACAGTATAGGAAAAAAAAAAACCAACCAAACAAACAAAAAACCCAGTAGAACCGATCAATGAATCTACAATCTGTTTTTTTTTGAAAAAATAAATGAAATTGATAACCCCCTAGCCTGACTTCTCAAAAATAAAGGAGAGAGGACCCAAATAGATAAAATCACGAATGAAAGAGAACAGATCACAATGAACATCATAGAAATACAATTATTAAAGAACACTATGAAAAATTATATGCCAATAAACTGGACAACCTGGAAGAAATGGACAAATTCCAAGACACCCACACACTACCAAAACTCAAGTGGGAAGAAATAGAAAATTAGAACAGATGCATAACCAATGAAGAAATTGAATCAGTTATCAAAAATCTCTCAACAAATCAGAGTCCTGGGTCAGATGGCTTCCCAGGGGAATTCTACCAGACATCTAAATCAGAGTTAATACCTATCCTTCTCAAGCTGTTCTGCAAAATAGAAATAGAAGGAAAACTTACTCATTCTGTGATGCCAGCATTATCTTGATTCACAAACCAGACAGAGACTCCACTAAAAAGGAAAATTACAGGCCAGTATCCCTGATGACCATGGATGCAAAAGTTCTCAACAAGATACTAGCAGGTCAAGTTCAACAGTGTATTAAAAGAATTACTCACCATGATCAAATGAGATTCATTCCTGGGCTGCAGGGCTGGTTCAATATATGCAAATCAATCAGTGCGATACATCACATCAATAAAAGAAAGGACAAGAACAATGTGATCCAGTCAATAGATGCAGAAAAAGCATTTGACAAAACATAGCATCCTTTCTTAATAAGAACTCTCAAGAAAGTTGACATAGAAGGAATATAACTTAACCTCATAAAAGCCATATATGAAAAGCCCACAACTAATATCTTCCTCAAAGGGGAAAAACTGAGAGCTTTCCCCCTGAGATCAGGAACATGACAGGGGTGTCCACTCTCACTATTGTCATTTAACATAGTGTTGGAAGTCCCAGCCTCAGCAATCAGACAACAGAATGAAATAAAAGACTTCCAAATTGGCAAAGAAGAAGTCAAACTTTTACTTTTTGTAGATGACATGATACTTTACATGGAAAACCCAAAACACGCCACAAAAAGCTGCTAGAACTGATACATGAGTTCAGCAAAATCGTAGGATACAAAATCAATGGACAGAAATCAGTTGTATTTCTATACACCAAAAATGAAGCAACAGAAAGAGAAATCAAGAAATTGATCCCACTTACAATTGCACCGAGAACCATAAAATACTTAGGAATAAACCTAACCAAAGATGTAAAAGATCTTAGGCTGAGAACTATAGAAAACTTATGAAGGAAATTGAAGAAGACACAAAGAAATGGAAAAACATCCCATGCTTATGGACTGGAAGAACAAATATTGTTAAAATGTCATATTACCCAAAGCAATCTACACATTCAATGCAATCCCAATTGAAATTGCACTGTCATTCTTTTCAAAGCTAGAGCAAACAATCCTAAAATTTGTATGGAACCACAGAAGACCCCGAATAGCCAAAGTAATATTGAAAAAGAAAACCAAAGCTGGGGGTGTCAGAATCCCAGATTTTAGCCTCTACTACAAAGCTAAAATCATCAAGACAGCATGGTATTGGCACAAAAACAGACACACAGACCAGTGGAACAGAATAGAGAACCCAGAACTGGACCCATAAATGCACGGCCAACTAATCTTTGACAAAACAGGAAAGAGTATCCAATGGAAAAAAGACAGTCTCTTTACCAAATGGTGCTGGGAGAACTGGACAGTAACATCCAGAAGAATGAACCTGGACTACTTTCTTACACCATACACAAAAATAAACTCAAAATGGAAGAAAGACCTAAATGTGAGACTGGAAACCATCAAAACACTAGAGAAGAAAACAGGCAACAACCTCTTTGACCTCAGCCGCAGCAATTTCTTGCTCAACACATCTCTGAAGGTAAGGGAAATAAAAGCAAAAATGAACTTTTGGGACCTCATCAAGATAAAAGCTTCTGTACTGCAAAGAAAACAATCAACAAAACTAAAAGGCAACCGACAGAATGAGAGAAGATATTTGCAAATGACATATTGGATAAAAAGTTAGTATCCAAAATCTATAAAGAACTTAAAAAGCTCAACCTCTGAAAACAAATAATCCAGTGAAGAAATGGGCAGAAGACATGAATAGACACTTTTCCAAAGAAGACATCTAGGTGGCCAGCAGACACATGAAAAGATGCCCAATGTCACTCATCATCAGGGAAATACAAATAAAAACCACACTGAGATACCACCTCACACAGGTCAGAGTGGCTAAAATTAACAACTCAGGAAACAACAGATGTTGAAAAGGATGTGGAGAATGGGAACCCTCTTGCACTGCTGGTGGGAATGCAAACTGGTGCTCTGGAAAACAGTGTGGAGGTTCCTCAAAAAATTAAAAATAGAACTACCCTACTACCCAGCCATAGTATTACTAAGAATTTATCCAAAGCATACAGGAATGCTGATTCATAGGGGAACACATATCCCAATGTTTTAGCAGTGCTTTCAACAATCGCCAAATTATGGAAAGAGCCCAAATCTTCATCAACTGATGAATGGATAAAGAAGATATGGTTTATATATACAATGGAATACTACTCGAAAATGAGAAAGAAAAATTCTGCCATTTGCAACAAAGTGGATGGCACTGGAGGGTGTTATGCTAAGTGAAATAAGTCAGTCAGAGAAAGATAGATACCATATGTTTTCACTCATATGTGGAACTTGAGAAACTTAACAGAAGACCATGGGGGAAGGGAAAGGGAAAAAATAGTTTCAGAGAGGAAGATAAAACAGAAGAGACTTATAAATACAAAGAACAAACCGAGGGTTCATGGGGGTTGGAGCAGAGGGGAAAATGGGTGATGGGCATCGATGAGGGCACTTGGGATGAGCATTGGGTTCGTATATAAGTGATGAATCATAGGAATCTACCCCCAAAACTAAGAGCACACTGTATACACTGTATGTTAATTAACTTGACAATAAATTATATATAAAAAATAAAAATAAATCAACAAAAATATGGTGTAAGGTCTTAAGGACCAGAATATATTTTTCTAAGTTTATCTACTTTGAGAGAGAGAGAGAGAGAGAGAGAGAGAGAGAGAGAGAGAGAGAGAGAGAGAGAGAATGAGCAGGGGAGGGGCAGAGAGAGAAGAAGAGAGCGAATCCCAACCAGGCTCCTTGCTGTCTGCGTAGAGCCCAACACAAGGCTTGAACTTACCAACCATGAGATCGTGACCTGAGGCGAAATCGAGGGTCAGACACTTAACTGACTGAGCCACCCAGGTGCCGCTTAAACACCAGATATTTTGAAGCTGACACTAATACAAGATTATGAGGCCAAGAAGGCAAGCAATATATGAGTTCAGTCATATTCATGTCTATTTTTCATATTTTTGTTCTGTGATTTGTATTTTGTTATTTTGTACCTCTACCAGGAATGACAGCCTGATGTTATTAGAGTTGTTTGCTTCTGTTAAAGGTTTAACAGCAGATGTCATCTAGCAATACTCAGCAATGAGGGATCTGAACGAATCACCTAGATTATATTGAACTTTCCACCTGTAGCTTCTTTGCAAAAATGTAATTGGTTTATAAAAATCTTTTTCAAATACAGGTTGGCATTACATTCTAGTAATGATTTAAAACTTTTAAATGCAACTAACTTTCCAACCTTTGTAAAAAGAGAGTAGTATTTTCTCTGTGCCAAAGATCTGTATGAATTATTTTGCAGGTCTGTAATACGTTGAAGAAATAAGGGGCTGATAAACTTGGCTGCCCATTGGAATCACCTGGAAAACTTTAAAAAATACCGATAGCTGGAATCCACCCCGGATTCTTCATTAATGGGGAGGTGTAGTTTAGGCATCGAAAGTTCTAAAAGCTCCTCAGCTAATTATAATAAGCACCAAGTTTCAGAACCACTGCTCTGAACACTTACCACTCACTGAAAGTTCTGAGACTAGCAGCATCTGCCTTACCTGGTAGTTTATCAGAAAAACAGAAGCTGTACTTTTTCCACATTACCAGGAACTCTGATTTAACCCACCCAGAATTCTTTTTCTTTGAAAATAAGGGATCGGAACTCTTCCATCCTTTCTGACTCTAAAATTCACATTCTACAATCTAAGCTAGATATTGAGACGTACTTTTAAACTTAACTAGAATTCTTAACCCATATAAATGAAGGACCATTCCATCCTCTCCAATGTCACAATTCTTACTCTATAAACTGAAAGAAATCCAATGTTAAAGGAATTTGTTAAAACTGTGTCATGATCCCATCCTCATACCTTTTCATGCACTTTCTTAAGCCTAGAATTTTTCTGTTCCCTTTCTCTTTCCTCATTGGAACACATCATTCAAGACCCATGTAAAAACCTACCTCCTTTATGAAGCACGTCCTGAAAAATAATACAGCTTCTCTCTAAAATTCTATTGTTGGTGTAATCTGTTCCATAGAGTTTAGTACATTGTTTCTATTATGACTTACATATTCTCTTGTTTTCCCAATTAAATGATGGGCATCTTAAATGACAAATCATGGGATGTTTCTTCCTAACCTAACTGCATGTCTAACCTTTGTGAGTTACATATTGTTCAAATGTATGTGGAAATATTAAAACAAGTTTTCACCACTCTCACAAGATTACTTATTCAAAACTAGTGCATTATTACCCTTCCTGCATAATGGAAACTCATGACGTAAACATCTTACAGGTTCTTGCACACGTAGATAAAACACAATTGGCTGTGCCTTAAGACTTTGATTCTTTTCTTCCTGCTTCCCTGAGGCTTGCCAGCCTGGTAACAAAACTGCCTCAGATAGCACAGAAACTACAGAAAAAGCTTCTGCCAAACAGTCCTACAGTGTACCTACACTAGGCCCCTCATATTCTTTAGCTCCATGCCTGTCTTATGCACCATCACGTCCCTGTCACAGTGTTTGGCACACACAGGGCATATAAGTGAGTTACAAATAGTGTGTCAACAAACTATGTACCAACAGGCAATTTTGAAAATATACTGCTGAGCTCATGAAAAAATTTAGAGGTATGATTTTTCTCATAGTAGTTCCTTTATATACTTTTCTCAATATGTTTATGTATACTTCTTTTTATGACACAAATAATACAGTCATTGTAGAGAATACAGATTAAGTAAAATGAAAAAAAAAAGATGTAATACCTGAAACTGGACACTAAACATAACTATTATTAACAGGTGCCTGTCTGTCCAGATTTACCTTTCACTCTTTCTCTCTCCGCATACATATATACATATATAAACATATATACTACTGTTTTAAATTAATTTTTTAATGTTTATTTATTTTTGAGAGAGAGACAGAGCATGAGGGGGAGGGGCAGAAAGAGAGGGAGATGCAGAATCTGAAGGAGGCTCCAGGCTCTGAGCTGCCAGCACAGAGCCTGACATGGGTCTCAAACTCGCCAACCCTGAGATCATGACCTGAGCCAAAGTTTAACCGACTTAGCCACCCAGGTGCCCCAAACACATGTACTGCTATGAGCAGAAAAATCATACTCTGTCTACTACTAGGTACACTGCTTTTATTCAATTAAGTATGTATCAAAGCGTTATTCCAGCCAGCAAATCAATTCACAATATAATTTGTTTATGATGGTTGCATTAATAGAAGTGCAAAAACTTATTTAATCAATTACCAATGTTTGGAAGATTAAGTTATTTCTACTTTCAGTAATTATAAATAATGCTATGATGAATAATCTCCATTATCGATTATCCAAAAATTTCCTTAGAATAAAAATCAGGAAGTAGGTTCGCTGATTTTAAAAGTTATGCACATTTCAGGGCTTGTGATAAAAAAAATTAAAAATTTACCAAATGGACCTTTAGAAGTTTGTCATATATGTGCTCTCTCGCTAGGGGATGGGAATTGGCTAAAATCAACAATGCAGCTAGATATATTCTTAGAGATAATATTTAAATAGTTGCACGGAGTAAATAATTGATGCAGTTGGAAAATACTCACATTCTTTTTGAGGGCTGATTTCAGGTTGGAACGACTGAAACTCATAATATGGTATCTCATGCTTGAATACGGATGTGAGAATATCATCAAGTTCGTCAATGTCTTTCTGTTTTCGAATGAAGAGGAAAATTTTCTTAGTTCAATTATTTACACAGAAACTCATCTTAGTACAACATAATAAAAATTAATAGAGTAAATACTGGTTAATCTTTCTAATAATACTGATACCTCTTTTGAACTAATAATACAAAACATTAGAGGTTTGCCTAAAAGTCAGTTCTTAAAATAACAGAAAAATAGATGGAATAAATTAAGCCTTCATGTCTGGATGAATATCTTTACTTAAATATTTACTAACTAAAAAAAAGTGTTACAGCAGGTCAATGATAACACTATAATTTGTCTCAAAAATAAACTTCTATCAGAATGAAACTAGACCACTTTCTTACACCATACACAAAAATAAACTCAAAATGGATGAAGAACCTGAATGTCAGACAGAAACCATCAGAACCCTAGAGAAGAAAGCAGGAAACAACCTCTTTGACCTGAGCCGCAGCAATTTCTTACTCGACACGTCTCCAAAGGCAAGGGAATTGAAAGCAAAAATGAATATTGGGACCTCATCGAGATAAAAGGCTTTTCCACTGCAAAGGAAACAATCAACAAAGCTAAAAAGCAACCAATGGAATGGGAAAAAATTTTGGAAATGACATATCGGATAAATGGCTAGTATCCAAAATCTATAAAGAACTCATCAAACTATACACCCAAAAAACAAATAACCCAGTGAAGAAATGGGCAGAAGACATGAATAGACACTTTTCCAAAGAAGACATCCAGATGGCCAACAGACACATGAAACTATGCTGACCATCACTCATCATCAGGGAAATACAAATGAAAGCCACACTGAGATACCACCTTACACCAGTCAGAGTGGCTAAAATGAACAAATCAGGAAACTATGGATGCTGCCGAGGATGTGGAGAAACAGGCACCCTCTTACACTGTTGGTGGGAATGCAAACTGGTGCAGCCACTCTGGAAAACAGTGTGAGGTTTCCTCAAATAATTAAAAATAGAACTACCCTATGACCCAACAATAGCATTACTAGGAATTTACCCAAGGGATACAGGAGTGCTGATTCATAGGGGCACGTGTACCCCAATGCTTATAGCAGTGCTTTCAACAATAGCCAAATCATGGAAAGGGCCTAAATGTCCATCAACTGACGAATGGATAAAGAAGATGTGGTTTATATATACAATGGAATACTACTTGGCAATGAGAAAGAATGAAATCTGGACATTTGCAGCAACGTGGATGGGACTGGAGGGTATTATCCTAAGTCAGATACAGACAGATACCATACGTTTTCACTCATATGTGGATCTTGAGAAACTTAACAGAAGGCCATGGGAGAGGAGAAAGGGGAAAAAAAGTTACAGAGAGGGAGGGAGGCAAACCATAAGAGACTCTTAAATACTGAGAACTGAGGGTTGATGGGGGGTGGGGGTGAGGGGAAAGTGGGTGATGGGCATTGAGGAGGGAACTTATTCGGATGAGCACTTGGCGGTGTATGGAAACCAATTTGACAATAAATTCTATTAAAAAATAAACTTCTGTTAAAAAACATATTACATTTTCACAAATGAAATAATAAAATGATGAGTCTGGTTCTTCAACTTAAAGGTCAGAAATGGAAGTCTTAAATAGATTATTTCATTTCTGTGTGAAAGTGAGGGAGAATATTCATCTTGTCCCTCTCCACAATCTAGAGTAACTATATGTCTATTCTATTTTCCTAAACTGAGCATTTGGAGATGAGCCATGTAGAATCCTACTACTGATGACAAACCTATTCCAGAGGTTACCATTCTCCTAGAATTGGGTTTTGTGAAGCTATGGCTGGGACCAATCGGATGTGAGACATAGATAACCGTATCTGAAGAGGAGTCCCAATCAGCAAGGCCATGGAGTGGAGAGAGGCTTGTGAAACAAAAGTTCCTAATTAAGGTTTTTGATATGATTTCCAAATAAAATTAGACTTACTGCCAATACATAGTCACAGAAATTAAATGACTGGATTGAAAAAAAAGAAACTTTTATTACTCTATATCTTTATGTGTCTTAATTTTTCAATAAATCTAGGTCCCTTAAATAATAACGTGGTTCAGGCTTCTCTGGATTTTTTAAAAGTCTTCCTTAAAAGTGGGGAGAAATGATGAAGTCTTCTCGACTTACAGCTATAGAATGCTAAGCAAAACCAACAAGAATATATTTAATGCTATGCACTATGTGGACCATTTATCTGCGGACCATCCAATTATCTGTGGACCATTTTTTTTTAAAGGAAGGAGAGATTTCACAATAAGCTTTGCCTTCAAGAGATTCATAGTCATCTAATTACATATGGGCAATATATTTAGTTCTAGGTACTATGATAGAAAGTTTTCCTGGGTCAAGTACAGGTGCAGACAAAAGAGAGGTGGCTCAATTCCACACAGAAGAAATGGTCAGAAAAGGCTTTATAGAGGCGATGAGCTACACTGAAATTGCCATGCATATAAAGAGCATTCTGGACTAAAGCAACAAACTGCATATAGTTATGGAGGTATCATAAAACATGATCTGATTCTGATTTTAGGATTTTCCACCAAACAGCAGAAGAAGGAGAGAGAAGGAAGTGGACATTTCAAAAAGAGTCTTGTGTATGTAATAAAAAGTTTATAATTAGGGGCGCCTGGGTGGCTCAGTCGGTTGAGTGTCTGACTTCGGCTCAGGTCATGATCTCACAGTCTGTGGGTTCGACCCCGTGTTGGACTCTGTGCTGACAGCTCAGAGCCTGGAGCCTGCTTCAGATTCTGTGTCTCCCTCTCTCTGCCCCCTCCCCTACTCACACTCCGTCTCTTTCTCTCAAAAATAAACATTAAAAACAAATTTAAAAAAAAAGTTTGTAATTAATCGTATAAGCAACAAGGAGTTATTTAAAACCTATAATACTTAACATGGAAATGTTTATTACTGTGGATGAAATTAAGCTTATTTAAGTTTAAGGATGACTATGACTGCTTATGTGCCTGGATACTGATATTGAATGGAATTTATCCTATAAATACAGATGTGAGGATTTTATATTAGTAATTAGTAGTCTTTTCAGGAAGCCTTTGATAAGAGTGGTGGGGCAAAGCTTTACTTGCAATATATTTACACTTTCTTTATACTACAGCTCAAAAGGAACATGTCTTAGCTCTGGGAACTGATGACAGGGACTCTGAAAATATTAAAATCATAACAGTAGTTTGTAAATTTTCTTTAAAAATTGTGTCATTGGCCATGAGTTCTCCATAGGCTAGTATCTAGTCAGTGATATTTCTGGAGGAGGAGATAAACTTACTCTTTCTTCTCCTAAGAATAAAAGATTCAATATGGAAAGATTGGTGTGTCATTGAGTTACTACGCTCATGTATAAATTAGGCATAAGATAACCTCTGAGATTCCTAACAGCTCTGAGACGGTGAGACACGGACGAGAATTCAAAAGAGCCAGCGTTCCCAGTAGGAATCTGAGAAGTACCAATTCTTCCCCAGAGGCACTGTGACACTTTAGTGTGAGAAATGCTACAGCTTATACCGCTGAATTTTAAAAAACGAAGTAGCAATGTTTTTAAAATCAGAAGAAGAAAAAAACCCTCACCATGTAGACATGTATTTAACCATGAGAGAATATAGATACCTTTAATATTCCAGCTTACCATAAATAGTTGAATCGCTTCTATTTTCAATTTCATAATTAAATTACTAGTATTAGGCCCACACACAAAAAAAATAGTGTAAGACATAAGTGAAACATAAAAAATTACAGAAATGGCTATTAAAAATAATCCCAAGGGATTTCTCTTTGGAAGATATCCTAACTAGAAAAATATGATACAAATAGCTACACTATTTTTTAAATTTCAAGGACACAAAATAGGCATCCTTTCTAATAGACACCAGCATTGAAATTTGAAAAGGCCATAAATTTTCCTCTCCTTAAAATAAGCTGTGCAACACAAACCATACTTAATGAAATTGATACAATTGTTGTTCAAATAAAGAGATTAAAATAGAGTAGATTAATATTTATTCAGCAACATTCTCAACCATCCTAAGATTTTAGTTATTAATGAGGAAACTGATGTGAAAACAAGAGTAGAATATGATTAAATCACATTGATGCTAGTATTTGGTTATAGGAAAAATTAAAGATATAAATAATATAAACATATGTACATATGCGTTTTTGCACAGATCTATACCTATCAAGAATATTAGAAAAATAAATCAGAAAAAAACTAAGATACGAAATAGACATGAAGATATTACAAAATAATAAAAACTTGGTACATATGAAATAAATACATGACTTTTTCCAGAAGTCTTTCAGTGTCCTGTGATGAAATGTCAGATTGATTAACTTACTTTAAAAAAACTATTCACGTACATATTTATAACTCACAACTCTATCTGAATCTGAATCTCTCTCTATTTTATATATATATATGTATGTGTATATATATATTATATATATATATATATTATATATATACAATTATGTCTATAAACAACTTTCTTATAATAAGTATTTCTTCTGAAAGGGAAAAATATATAATACATCTGTTTTAAAAGATAATTAGAATTACAGAATTCCACATCTGAGAAGATGGAGTAGTTATACTTTCTCTTTTTCTTCTGCTTAAATACAACTAAAATGTCCACATTTCAATAGAAAATCCATTGTTCTACAAAGAACCAGAAAGGGACACCTGAGTGGTTCAGTCAGTTGGGCTTCTGACTTTGGCTCAGGTCATGATCTCACGGTTTGTGGGTTTGGGCCCCACATTGGGTTCTGTGCTGACAGCTCAGAGCCTGAAGCCTGCTTTGGATTCTGTGTCTCCCTCTCCCTCTGCTCCCTCCCCCTGCTTGAACTCTGTCTCTCAAAAATTAAAATAAAACGTCAAAGAACCAGAAAGATTTCTAACTGAATAAAAAGAGACAATCAATAAATGCCAGTACCAAGAAGGTGAAGATTTTAGAATTCCTTTAAAAAGAATTTAAAACAGCCATGATAAAAATGTTTCAACAAGCAATTATGATATTTCTTGAAATAAATTTTAAAAAATGCCTCATTTGGGGTGTGTAGGTGGTTCAGTCAGTTTGGTGTCCAATTCTTGATTTCAGCTCTGGTCTTGATCTCATGGTCCTGAAATCGAGTCCTGCATTGGGCTCTGCGCTGAGTGTGGAGATCTTCTCTCTGCTTAAAATTCTCCCTCTCCTTCTGCCCCTCGTCGTGTGCATGCTGTCTCTCTCTCGCTCTCTCTCAAGAAGAAAAAGAAGAAGAAAAAAGAGAGGAGAAGGAGAAGGAGTAGAAGGAGAAGAAAGCCTTAGCAAGAAAATACAAAGTTTCGGTAAAGAAATAGAAGGTATAAACAAGAATCAATTGGAATTTTTAGAACTGAAAAATACAACCTTGAAAAAAGCTCCGTGGATGGGCTCAACAGCAGAATGAAAAGGGCAAAGGAAAGAAACTTGGAAATAGGACAATGAAAAATACTCAATATGAACAGCAGAGACAAAATAGAGTGAAAACAAACAAGCAAACAAAATGTCAGGGACCTGAGAGATTATAACAAAAGATTTAACATTCCTGAGATCAGAATCCCATGGGGAGAGGAGATAGAGGAGGGGGTGAAAAAGTACACAAAGAAATAATGGTTGATAACTTCCTGGATTTAGCAAGAGACAAACCTACAGACTGAAGAAACCAAGCAAACCACAAACAGGTTAAAGCCAAAGAATTCCATGCCAAGAAACTCCATAATATATTTCTGAAAATTAAAGACAAAGAAAGAAAGTTTTCAAAGAAGCTAAAGAGAAACAAAACCTTACCCTATAGGGTAAAAACAATTAGAAACATGGTAGTAGTAGTAGTCCCAAAGAAGTGGTACAATATTTGTCAAAAGTTAAAGGAAAAGAACTATTAACTAAGAATCTTATGCCCAGCAAAAGCATCCTTTAGGAATGAAGTGAAAATCACGACATTCTCAAATGAAGGAAAAGAGGAAAATTTATTGTCAGCAGATGTACCCTACAACAAAGGACAGAGGAAGCTCTCTAAATAGTAAGACTATGATAAAAGAAAGAATCTTGTAACATAAAAAAGGAAGAAAGAACATAGTAAGTAAAAAATACAGGTAAATAAAATAAGCTCCCAGTTCAACAGCCAAAAAAAAAAAAAAAAAAAAGATTAGAACAAACTCAAAGCAAGGAGAAAGAAGCATGAGCTATCACTATAGACCCTGCAGACATGAAAAAGGAATATAAGGAAGTACTATGAACAATTTTACACAGGTAAATTTGACAAGTTAGATGAAATGGACCAATTCCCTGAAAAACACAAACCAAACACACAATCTCTATTATCTCTTACAAATACCTATGCATCTACAATTTCTAATAATTAAAAGTTTAGATAAAAATGAACAAATCAAGAAAAATAATGAACCAGAAAAATAAATAAAAACACATGGGAAATATTTATTTATACAAAGCTGAATTCCTTGAGATGACTATCTATTTACATGGTAGCACCCTTTCAAAGTCTGGTTTGCTCCTTTTTTGAATAAGGGCTGTGAACAGTGCTTGGGCATGATGGCATTGAGAAACTATCCTTAACAGGATTTTAGGACAATATCATACCATAAGCAGTTAGGAGATACTTCAGATGATTGGACTGGTATGAAAGGGTATATGTTGTAGGTGTAGGAAAAATTTATACAATGAAACAGACTCAAAGAGTTTAGGTTGTAATAACAACTACATGTTGGGCCCCTAGAATGTGCTAGGCTTTATATAATTTGTCTCAAAATGTTCATAACATTCCTGCATGGTGGATTTTTTAAATGCTTTTTTTAATAGATGTGATAACTATGGTAAAATAAATCAATTAATTAATTTAAAAAACCTTAGTTACACCCATAACTGCAGAGCTAGTAAGTACTACAAGGATTTTAACTTAGGTCTTTACATTCTAAACACACTATATTTAATACTACATTCCAGCCATAGAGGAAATAATAAAATCTGAAATAGTCTTTGAGTAAAGAATAAATTTTGGTTCCATAGTTTCTTGATGGACATTGCAGTTCCAAACATCATATGTTTATCCAGAAACTAGAAGGAAAGGGACATATGTGGAAGGGGATGCTAAAGGTGTCTACTGCCAACTACATCTATTCCTTTTCTTATTTTATCTGTGAATGCAAAAGCTCCAAAGATGTCTCATCGTCTAAAATTGCCTTAGAGGACAACCTCTAGCTAACTGGGTGGTTACAAATGTGAGAACCTGGCTTTACCATCTTCCACAGTAGAGGCAGACAAAGAAGAAGGGTTGTAAGCATTGATGGTGGGTGAAGACACCTGTAAGGTTGGCCGCAGAATATTAATGTTTCAGAGCTGGTAGGGAAAGATAGTGAGAATAAAGTTCCTTGGTTGGCAAGAGAAGCAACTTTGGTGAAATAACCATGGCAGGGTTATAAAATGTTATAGGACAAAGCCCATTAAATAGCTACAATCTTTTACTCTTTACCTTCAGATATCTAAAAGGAAAGTCAACGGTTGAGCGGAAAACATGTTCTTATTATAACAAATTGTTATGCTTGTTTAAGTTTAACTAGGAAAAGAAAGGTCATTTTGTTTGTTCCACTGTTCATAATGTGAGCTGGGAAAGTGAGTCAAAATGGCCATTTAAAGGAGAATCTGATCACTAGTTTATATAACATATCTTAAACAAAATTTCCTACTGCAGCCTGTGAAGAAAATGATAGGAAAAGGAACAAAGTAAATACTTGCTGGGTTATGCAAAGCCTTTTATTTTTTTTTTTTAACTTCATGATTAACTCCAAACGTTTAAAGGAAAAATCTGAATAAGTGAATTAGGTAAGATAAAGGAGACATTTTTCTTTGTCAAATCAATTTTTCTAATTTTGGGTGAGGCAGTTCTTAGAATTTCAACAAATCCGTGACTACATATGCAAAAGTAAATGTGAAAATATAAAATGATGTAGTTTAAGACTCCCTTCAAATATTTTATATTTATTATTGATTCAGTATTCACAGAGTTGTGGAATCTCTTTAAATTTTTCTTAATGGTTTATTTATTCTTGAGAGAGAGATACAGAGAGTGAGAGGGGGAGGGGCAGAGACAGAGAGACACAGAATCTGAAGCAGGCTCCAAGCTCTGAGCTGTCAGCATAGAACCTGATGCGGGGCTCCAACTCCCAAACTGTGAGACCATGACCTGAGCTGAAATTGGAGGGCTTAACTGACTGAGCCACCCAGGAGCCCCTGAAATATCTTTAAATAACATGAAAATAATATTATAACAGGAAAAAAAGTATGTTTTGAGATCTGAGGAATCAGTGTTGAAATTCTTGCTCCAACATCATTAGTTTACAGACCTTAAAAATACTTAACTGACAAAATATGTAAGAGTTTAAATGAGTAAATATGTAAATATCCAGTACATATTAATTCCCTTTCTTCTAAATACTATAATGTGAGCTACTCATGAACTGTAGTTGCTGTGATTTAGAAAAGCACACAAGTCCGTAACAAGGAGGCTGCTCCCCAAACTGGCTTTTTCAGCAACTGAACAAAATAGTTTGTTTTTTCCTTCTAAATTTTTAAATTAAGTAACAGATATAATTTAAATTAATTAGAGTATAGTAGTACTGAGATCCAAAATGCCAGTGGCTTAAACAAGACAGAAGCTTATTTCTCTAACATGAAAGCCTGGAATTAGGTGGTCGAGGACGGACGTGGTGGCTCCCGGATTAAGGGATGCGGGCTCTATTTTATTTTGTTACGATACTTCATCTTCATGGTCCTAGATGGTTCATCCATTGCTCCCTTGTTATCACTGTGGCCAGTCTGAGAAAAAAGCCAGTGAAGGAGAGACTCTCCTTTTTTCTGAAGGACATGGTCAGAAATGTGCACATATCACTTCTGCCGCACGCCACCGGCCATTAGTTATTTAGATCTAGGCTGCGCCTTAGCTCCCAGGGAATCAGGAAGTGCAATATTTACCCGCGCAAGCATGGACCCAGATAAAAGTTGTATTATCACATCATAAAGGAAAATGGAATTCTGGGGAACAGACAGCATTTTGGGCCATTTCCATCAGTCATGCATAAACATAAAAATTTATGTAAAGGCAATCTGATAAATTTTTTTCTTTTTAAAAATGCTTTTCTAGAAGTTTTATCGAAGCTTGGTTATGCTGAATTTCTCAGTATGACTCTCCTGTACATAATGTCAAAAAACTTCAAAGCTTTAATTTGACCAAATCTGAACAGATGAATAATAGACATTAATAATTAATTAATAGATATATTTAAGGACATTAGACGATTTAGTGACATTAATAGACTCATTAATAGACATATTTAATATTAGGACCGTAAGATTAAGCAAACAAAAAAACAAAGTTTATCTATTGTAGGCATTAGAAAGCACTGTCATAAGAACCATGATTTTCTCACCCTTCTCTCCCTTTAGCAACGGTTTTGTAACAGCTTACCATTAATTCGGTAGTAAGACAGAAATTTAAAAACAAATATTGCATTAACATATTCAAAGAAATATTTTTCAGAAAAGCCTCTTCTAAATGATGCCATGATTTCCTACATTTTTGAAACTATTTTGGCATCATTTTTGGTGCTAGTTCCCAACATAGACAATTAGAATTGGTCTTGTCTTATCTTCACTTGATTTCTTCCTTTGTTGTCATTCCTTTCTTTTCCCTGCTCTTTCTACTTCAGTCAGAAACAGCACCACTTCAGCCAACAGTCCACTACCCTGAGCTCTGAAAAAGGGTTGTGCCTGTGCTATGGGGAAGCAAGTGGCTCTTGGAACAAGGGGCTCTGATAGCTGCATCACTGAGGTTGGGGGGTGGCATTTAATGGACAAAATGCTGTCACCCTCTCATTCTTTCACAGGACAAAATATGTATTCAGCAGCTATGTGTCTGGTAATATATTTGGCTCTGGAGATGAAATGGGGGGCCAAACAGAAAATATCTCTCTGTCCTAATTGACTTTGGAGCCTAACGAGAGGCAGATATTAACTTGACAAAAGATCACACACATAGATACCAAATGAGAATGTGGTCTGTGTTATAAAGAGATACACAGGGAGATGCTGGAATTAAAATCTGGGAAATCAATTAGAATTAACTAAGGGAAGACAGTAAGGGGAAAGGAGACTGGAAAAGTGTTTCCAGGAGACTGGAAAGAGAAGCATATATAAAGGCCTGGTGGTAGGAGATTAGGAACTTAAAAGTCCAGGAACTGAAAGCTGGCCAGGAATGGGGAGTGAGATTAAGTTGGAGAAAAAGAGAGGGGACAATGTCTACAGGGCCATATTGTCTACGTTAAGGATTTTCTTTTCTTAATCCATACCACAATTGGACTCTATTGAAGAGTTTGAACAGGAACATCACCTGCTGAGATCTTTAAAAAACAAACCCTCACAGAATGGACTTGAGATAAGTAGGCCATGTGCGAGAACACATGGTGGGGGACCAGTTAGGAGCCCAGTGTAGTTCAGGCACAAAGGAAAGCAGAGGACTGAAGTGTTAGAACTGGAAGGATGTGGAGAGAGATGAGCAATATTTAGGAAGTAAAACTGATACAGCTTA
The DNA here is from genome assembly GCA_030068075.1 of Paguma larvata. NCBI lineage: Eukaryota > Metazoa > Chordata > Mammalia > Carnivora > Viverridae > Paguma > Paguma larvata. The sequence continues at coordinate 114,209,847 of CM057823.1, forward strand.
GTGATGGATTAAACTTGTTGGGAGAAACAACAGAAGGTATTAGGGAGACTCTCATGATTCTGGCTTTTCAGCTGGATTGAGGATGATGTCTCTCCAGAAGTAGAAAGATTGAGCCCGAAAGGAAAACCATATTTGGATTTGATCTTATAAGTTAATGGGATAACCTGCCAAGGGAATATTTATCAAGAAAGGAAGACAGTCTAAGAATCGAAACATTGAACCTGAAACTTTTATTTTCTGGATCACAGAAAGAGGAGATGGCAAAGGCTATTGAGAATGAAAGGGTAAGCAAGCAGGAGGAAAACCAGATGGATGTGGCTTCATGAACACTAAAGGGCGAAAAAAACATCAAGAAAGTGAGTTTGGTCAATGGTGTCATTGGCTACGGAAACTCACGTTCAACTGAACGAGAAGAATATCCACTGGATTTGTCACGTGGGACTTTAGCAAAACTGATGTACTATATTGGTCTGTGTGCCGTTACTTAAGGAAATAAGATGGATGGCTAAATGGCTGATGGGGGGGTGGAGAAGAAGGAGGGGGCGGGATTCTTAGAAGTTGAATATTCCTCGTCAAAGATTTCTTTTACATCATCTCCTGTGTCTTGATGCTGTTTGCTGTAGAAGCAGAGTTCATGAACGCTAAACACAATTTAGAGTTCTCAGATTACATATTTACCTTATTTCTTTATCTTACTGTTGATACTATAACTATTATTAGTAAAGAGGCCTGAGGAATGTATGATGACTTTGAAAAAATGCAAACAAACACATTTTTGCCACAAGGATTTTTCAGTCTTCTAATTTCCAAAGGGTTATTGATGATTTGGGACTCATTCCAGAGTCAGATTCTCTAATTTTCTCTAATTATCTTGTTATGAATAATAGCTATGGAGGAACATTGTAAACTGTGTTTGACTTGGGCTTTGTTTTCTGGATTGTTTGGAAACATTCCTTATGGGTGAAGATGCGAAACGACCGAAGAGCGAGGTACTAAAGCAGAAGGCTGTACGTGTGTGGAATGGGTTGGGGCAGCACTCACAGCGACACACACGTCCTCTGCAAAGAGCAGTCGAAAGCCACTCCAGCGACAAGAGGAGAGGGGAATGTAAGAAGCGAGAAAGATACTTACTTTGAGAGAAATAAGAAACAGAGGGAGTATTTCTTTCCACTGATTGAGCAGAAACTATAAATTAAAATGTCATTAATAAACCATATTCTAAACAGTAGTTAAACATAAGCTAAAATGAATGTGGCCAGTGTGGATTGAGATGGCTTATGAGCTAGAGGATTACAGAGAACTAAAAGTATGGTTGTGCCAATGGCTACGTAACTGCTCTCAGAAATATTTTTCTCCCCTACATCAGCTGCTATGTCTGCTGTTAAAGTTAACCAATTTGTATTTTCCTAAATAAGTGGATGAAGGTACTAAGTGGTATGTTCCTGTTTGACTCAATGGTTGGTATCTGGGGTGAGTATTACTGTTTAGGTCTGAACTACTCTAATAAAGCATCATTAACCACTGCTTAATCATTACCACCGGTGGAAACATGGCATAAAGGAAATATCACTTATTTGATCAGTGAATATCAAGCTTCAGTGGATATGCCTTATTCTTACTGATCCATTCTAATTAGGGGCATAAACAATATGAGAAATGAATCTAGAGATAAATGTCCAAATTGCATTTTATTTTTTCTTTCCCTATTCGTTTCAAAGAGCTCATCGGAAATATGAAACACGTAATAAAAGTGATAAAAGATACAAGAAATTCAAATCGCTTCCTTCTTGGCAGGGAGAATTAGGAAGAAGTGCAAATAAAAGTGAAATAAAGGCTACACGGCGAATAATCCACATATTTGCAAGTCAATTCTCTGATAAGAGTGGTCATAATTCCTAATTTAAGTATTTTTTTCTTGGCATAAAATTATAGAGTATGTGAGTCAGAAGTGGCCTTGAAGATCATACATTCTAGCTTCCTCTATTGTACACATGAGGAAATTTCCTTCACACTAAGGAAAATGAGCCCTCATGAAGTGATTTCCGATTCAGCTAAAGAATCTGACTCCTGCTCCTGCCCCATCTAGAACTCATTCTCCTATGCTACCTGCCACTTTCCGGGAAAGGAAAAGAACAGAAAATATACAGCCTTTTGAAAGGGAGATAAGAACATAGGCCTTTTTGGAGTAGCAAACATTTCCTTGATACTCAGAAGAAAGGAAGCTTGGAATCTGGAATCACATAGCTGTTAAAAGTTTGTGATGAACTGCATTTTCAACATTCAGTTCGTACGGAGACAGAACACGAGGAAAAGCCTGGAGCACAAATTCTTCATTTTTCTGGTATCATGGGCCTCTGAGAGTTCTTCACTTCGGTAGGTATCAGATTCATTTATTCAATTTGAGAATTACATAACAGTGTATTTTAAGAGGACAGTTTTCATTCTCCATCTCAACCTTTATAGTCCTATAGTTCTCCACTTATTTTTTCAAAGAGTGTTAGAAGAAAAAGCAAGCATGTGTGTTTCCCCATTTTTGTCTCATGGTGTCTCATGTGTCAGGAACTAATTGTGTGAAAGTGACCGGGTAGGCAAAGATGAAAAACACAATGCCTATGCCTTAAAGAAGGGGGAGGGGAGGAATAGCAGAGTATGTGGTATGAGCGAGCAATCCTGGGGGGCTAAAATAATAGGAGTCACGGAGAGAATTAAGAAGACGTGAAGGGAATGCTGTGGTAAGAGCCGATGTGCGGTAAGATTTGTGACTCTACAGCCTTGTGTGCCATTCGGGGGAGTTCGGACCTTATCCAGTGAGTCACTGAAAGTCTGAAGCACAGGAGCGTCTGAGAGAACACTAAGTGCTACGGTGAAACATAGTTTAGAGACCAGATGCATTTGCACCCCTTATCAACAGGAGCTGATGAAAAGAGGAAGGAAGGTATCCACTAGTCTTTCCAGGGAGACGGGGACCTAAAAATCATTACTGAAAGGCCCTGGGAAGAATCTCCTGAAGAATTCTTTAAGGGAGACACCTGCTAGCACTTGAATTTAATCTTGTGCAAAAACTAACCTTTAAGAGAACTATTCGTAGCTAGGAAGTTCCTCATTATACGAGAGTTCCCGATGTCTTCCCTCTGTCTCCCTCACCCAACTGTAGCGTGCTTCATAGTATTAAATATTTGCAGGCAGCAAACCAAAGATAGAATCTTATATACAATTTAATAAGAACTGAAATGAAGGGTACCTAACATGAAGATGAAAATAAGATTTCAATAAGTATAAAGCAAACCATGCAAAATATCAATACATGCAACACAAAGATATTTTACCAACAAGAAATACGACTAAGGACAGTGATTTAGTGAATATGATGCGAACGCTTTGATCAATAATTGCTATGTTCTTTTATCATTTTGACTTAATTTGGTTTCTTATATTGTATCTAGTTGTTCCTGTCCTGAGTTAACTTTATGGTTGTCCCCAGATGCTTCTGCAAATAGGATGAAAATCTCAAAGGTTTTAATTATCTAGCTTAAATAGGAGTTACTAGCATTTCTAACACTAGCACTTGAATTCTAATTATCTTCCCAAGGTGGGCTTTGGATTTTCTCATTTTTTTCATTCAGTCCCTCTTCCACTTGTTGTTTTGGGAAATTGCACCTTTATGAGACTATGTGCTGGGATTTAGTGTCTATCCAAAAACGATGAAATGATTTAGGAAGCAGTTAGATAATTAAGCTGTTTTACGTAAACTACTCAAAATTTAATAGACATCATTAAAAATAAACTAAGTAAATCAAATTCTTTATCATTTCTTTTCTCAGATTCACAGCATGGTCACGTTGCTATATGCCCAACAGCTTTCAAATGATAATATAAAGTCTCCTATTACAAATTCTAGGATTATTGAAAAATAAAACCCACAGATTTCTCATGATTATTTCTTTCCTCAAATTCACAGAATGTTCACATCATTATATGCCTAATAGCTTTTAAATGATTATAGGAAATATCTTGCTACTAATTTTTAAGATTACTTAAATCACATGTGCCATTAAAAATTACAGGAAAACTCAGGATGGCTCTTATGATATTCCTCTTCAGCTACGTAGATACGACATAGAAAAAATTGAAATCTGCTGGTGTATGTTCTTACAAATACACAATAACTACAGTGAATATAACTACAATGCACGTTGTTCTTTGAATAGAGATGTTCAGTGGACTATTTGCAAAATACTCAAATCTCCTAATTTAGTGATAGAGTAGCGAGTGTATGAAAGAAACAATTACTGTAATGCTCTATGCTGGATCGGAAAAGCAAAGCTTTCTGCACGGTTAACAAAAATATGATCTACTTGGGAACAAAGCCAATGTCAAAAGGGAAATCCAAATGCCTGCAAAAGGAAGCAGAGGGTGGGCCGGGCCTCCTCCTTGGGAGCCAAAAACCTTAAAACACACCAAGGAAATGACTCTGTATTTCTTTCTTCTTCCTTAAGGGCGGAGTCTGCCTTTCACTATCTCTGTGAATTCATCAAAGGGATAACTCGGGTTATCAGTGGACTGGAGAACTCCATGTCATATGTCCTTTAAGATTTGATGGAGGCTGGCTGATACAGCCTTGTCCTTCCTTCAGGCCTGTGAGAGTACACTTCATTCTTGTCTGAGATCTCTAACTCGGAATTTGTTTGATTCAATCCCACAACAGGTCTAGGTCCCCTGATGACAGTAGCAAAACTCGTAAGCTGATCTTAAATTGTATAGATTAAACTTAATCTTTCAGTGTCTCTTCTTACCATGCTGTGGTCTGCTGTCGCCAGGATAGAGTAACGCTTCCTCTCGGTACTCACTCAGGCTGAAAGTGCCTCTCTCCTGATAGGAAAAGCCTGAATGAAGCTGTGGCTGTCTAGCATCCTTCCTTTCACTAAGCCACCAAGCATAGGTAAAGAGGAGAATCCTAAAATGTAACCATAATCTTTTCTCACCTCTCATTTCCGAGGCTGAGGGTAAAAAGGAAATAGAATTTTCCAGTCATCGGAAAACTATACAAAACAGTTTTTATTCACTCAAGCTGTAGAAGAAACCATGACTTGGCATATTACAGCATTCTGAAAAACTATCCAAGAGTCATAAATTATATCTAATTTTCTTGTGTACAAAATGTTTTCTCCTCCCCAAAGGCAAAACCAACACAAAAATGTGTTTGGAGGGTTACTTGGCTTCTATGCTGACTGAAACACTGTTAATGAAATATATCACTTTTATTAATCTTTTAGTAAGGAATGGAAGTTTTAAAGTAGAAGAGAGGTAGAACTTGTCACAATGAAATGAAACAATCCGTATTTCAAGCTATTACTTTTGTTCTTGCTTTGCAATTACAATATAGACATTTTATCAAATGTCCTCAGACTCGCCAGTTTGACAAATGGTATTTTACTCCCTGTCCTTTTCTAAGACATTTTTACCTTTGCCATTGTTCTAATAGAAAAATGTGTCACACATAAATAACAAAGACTCCAAGGCTTTGTTATTGTATGTATATGTAAACATATAAGGCTTCACGACAACCTGCCAACCACACTATCATTGATGGTTTTGTTATAGAGTGTTTTGCAGTTAACTTTCGAGATCTCACTGTTCTGCCGCCTCGTTTCCACCTTTACTCTCTCCATCCACTGCCAAAAACCCAAGGCAATTAATATGGTTATAATCTAATTATCAAGTACTATAAAAAGAAATGACATTTACTACACTCTGAAAATCTGACGGAAGAAGCACATAGAGGATAAATGTTCCACATTAAACAGGCTTTCTGTCTATTGAAAGTGGGTCAGGTAACAAAACAAAAACAACAACAAAATACAGAAATTAAACCAATGGCTTAAGATGAATCAAAATGCAATTGCTCCACTCGACGTCCATGAGGACATGGGCAGCATCTACATTCACCGGAGAATGTCTCAAACCAGGGCCTTTTGAGAAGACTAGAAATTCCTCACCAAGTCCTCATTGTTCAGGAATGCTTTGTCACACTGCAGACAGAACGTGGGGCTTGAAAATGCCTCTTTGCATACTTCCCTGAAAACTTCAGCAGTTCTGGAATTCCTAACAAACACTGTCAATTTACAGTAGTAATTTTCACTATCAGGTAACAGTGGTAAATGAAACTAAGAAAAATATACACCGGATTTGGAAGTTTCCATGTGAAAATAACAATTCCTTAGATTAATGCCATATATTCTCTTTTTGATAGTGTTCTTGATTTCCCTTACTCCTTAATCTCAAAGCATCTGATGATCGGACTTTTCTTTTGTACTGTCTTGATCTGGATGGAGAGGTTATTCATTTCTTAAGAGTTCTCTCTAATCCTCCTGTCTTTCTTTATCTGCTCTGTGGCAGCTTTAAAATGAACCCATCGCAAAAGCTATTTTGTAATGGACAACCTGTGTCCCAGTGACATTATCTGGAATGACTTGAGTTGAGCAAACTAATTCATCTGCATCTCAGCACCCAGGAAGTCAGTTTCTTCCCTTTCTATCAATCCGTAATTCATTCTTATTCAGCCAATACTCAGACATTATACTAAAGCATGCATTCTGTCATCCAGCATTGGTTCTTCAGCTCATTATCAACTTCACGCAAAGACCAAACTTACCTGGCGCACACCGTCTCCTGGACCTGCCACTCCCAATAGGTATTCCACAGCCTTTGCTTTTGCAGAGTACTTGATCTCTGTTGTGGCCTTAATGACTCCATCACAGTAGAGGTCGACATTGACAGACCCCGCAGGAAAATCTTGTAAATGCAAACAAGAGTTAGAAGCTGAGTATATAGTGGATGTATCATATTATTACATCTTTCAGAGAATATGAGGGAATCTTTAAGAATTCATAACAATTTTGCTAGCTTCTGGCACTAAATGTTTTCTTTTTATCCTTAGTACCCACAGAATACAATGTACAATTTTAGGCTTACTTAAATAAAACCTTACGGAGTCTGAACACGTGCTAAAATTATGGTAACAGCAAAGCCCTAAATCTTTTCTCCCTACTACTTACCCTCTTTTTTGGAGTAATTTGTAATTATCTTCACACAATACTTTAGAATTTAACACAGTGCAATCATGCATTAAAAGTTGTGTATCTGTTAATAATCTCATGAAGAAAATTCTTGTTAATTATAGACAAGTTTCTCAAAATTGTATTTGAAAAGAGAAAGAGTAGAATCGATGGAAATTATAGAACTTTTATGCAATTGGTTACAGTAAAAAACCTTCAGGAAGGCAAGGCTTAATATCCTGCTATTTAAGTACTATTTATACTATACATTCATCAAAACCCTTTTTGTGGACAAGTTGTTAAAGTGACTGATGTACGGCCTTGTGAATTCTGCATTAACATACCAAGAGAGCTAAAGTTTCCTAAGAATGTTGGGCTCACTAGGGAAAGCGTACCAATAAATAATCATTTCAGTAAAAAAGTTATTTTGCTTTATTTTAACAAAAGTAAGCAAAATTAAGCCTTCAAATCTATTTAGAGAACATACTTTAAAAACTTTGACTATCTATCCTGGAGATATTTCCTAAATAGCCTTGGAAAATTGTCACCGGACATCTGGGGTTTGGAATATAAACCATTAAGTACAAGACCAAAAAAGCCTATTTTAACCTTAGCCACTTGATGAGGTTTTGAATATTTAAAAGTTTCTACGGTTTAAGCATTAATTTTACTTCACCTCCTGAAGCGATTAAAGGGTCTCTTACAATTTTGCCCAGAGAGATTTAAAGCCAATAAAAGCAATCTTAAGCTTAAGTAGATCAAGAGGCTATAATGTTCTCTTCCCATATTGCTTGACTGGACACCTCACTTGTATTATAAAGAGACTATGTGTTATAAAAGTTCTCTCTTCCCGAAGTAAGTATTCATCCAGTAGATGATGTAAGAGAAAAATGCAACAAAACCTGAAAGTGAGAACATATATCTCATCACCTGAAGTTGCCCACATATGGTAAAGGGGGTTCTGGAGTTATTGAAGTCAAACGAAATCAAATTTTGGGAGATTTCAGGAAGATGATTTTGAAAGAAGATATTGATTTTGTCAATCAGAAAAAAAGATTAGAGTTTACAATGGTGTGTTAACCTTCTGAAAGAAAGTCAAGTGATGAATCATGAGAAATACATGATAAGAAGATTTGCTTGGTAGTTCTTTGATACGGGATACTTAAAATATTCTAGTTTCTCTAAACTCTAACATGAAAGCAAATGAACTGATTTATTCTTGATCTCTTGTGCCATTAGTTCTATTGATTTTAGAATAATCTTCCCAAGAGATAGATGCCCTTTGAAGTGCTGTCTTTGCTGTAAACATTCTCTTATCTATTGAATGTCAGTTATTAAATCAAGACCTTGGAGGATTCCTTATGGATTCATCTGATTAGGAGACCTTCCTTAAATATGTACTATTGAATTGGTCTTTCATCAATAGCTCCCTGTACTACCTGAGCATTATTTACTTTGACTCTGTTCATTATGATATCTACATTTTATAGCTCTTTAATAAAAATACAGCCAATTAATTTAAGAAATCAGAAGAGAAGGAAAGTGAATTCTGCTGTTTACTATATAGACTAAAGTAGGGAAGTAATATTTAACACTTGAAGCACACACAAATATAGGTCATAGATCACCAAACCAAGTGAGGGTACTAGAGTCAGCTGTGAAGAGGAAAAAAAGGCTTACAGTGGAAGAAGATGGAACTCCTTGCTTATATCAAACATAGATAAACAAGAAAGTAAACTTACAGAGGAGCAATGGTAAAAAAAGGAATTCTATTCAAATTTCGCATCTTGTCACTCAAGAGTCTTTGTCAACCTGTACTGTCTTTGATTTAAGTGGTCTGTTCTTTCAGATAAGGTACTAAAGCAATTTATGGAAAATATAAAGTATTTTGAATAGTCAGAACTACATTCACTAATTCCATAAAAATACATATTTCACAAATCCAGCAACTCAAGAGATTTTCTTTCTGTATTTCCATTGCCTAAGAAGCTGTGTTCCTTTATTGACCAATTTTTGCCCTTTATCACATAGTAAGCCTTAAATGAACCTGCCTAATATTTCTATGGGAACTGAAATCAAAATGGCTTTCTTTTGATGAGAATACTGCTATTAAATAAATATTGGTGACTTTAAAATTTTGGTCATGTCTAAATATTGGCATATTTAGCATATGTTAAAATTTGTCCTCCTCAATTATGGTATTTAGAAAAATTTCTTATCAATTGTTATTTTTCTAAGCAGGTTCAGCACAGTATTTGGTATATTCTAAAGTATTTTTCATGCTCTTTTAATGAAATATGAAATTATAATTTACATTAACCAGAACAGTTTCTTAATTAATAAAGAGATAATATATCTTTGTAGATATTTTTACATTCCTCTCAACTTTTAATTGGTTGTCCCCCTGCTGTGTAAAATATTTTTTCTGGCTGACCTGTAGGTACCAGAAGAATATCCTCTTCCTTCTGAGTAAACATTAGTTAATATTTTTAGTTTAAAGCCTTCACATGTATTTTTATAACTTTTGGCATAAGCTGAGACTAATTCAAGTTCCTGAGTAACTTCAAATTCCTTTAGCACAAGACAGTTCTGTGTCAGTGACAAACCTGTGGTTACCATTAGAAAGATGTGTTTTTTTAGAAAATGAAGTAATTTTAAGTGTATGAAGCTGAAAGGAAAAGGCATACAAAATTAGAGGATATTTTCTCAAAAAATCAGGTTAAGATGTGGAACTGTGTCAGAGGTGAAAGATGCCATTTAGAAAAAGAGCACTTACGATTTCTTCACTGGTTAGCATAATTGTACCTTAACATAATTTTTTTTTCTGAATTGCCACCAAGTTAGGGAGAAATATACATTTAAGAAAAACATTAATAAGGCAAAGAGCTGGGTTGGGTGGTGAAAAATCTGAGAGTTCTGAGCGCTGTAGGTAAGTCTCAGAGTATGTGACATGCCTCAAGGTTGAGAGTATTAGAGTATTATCTCACACACACACACACACACACACACACACACACACACACACACTTAAAATTACAAAGAGGAAGTTTCCAAAGAAAGGAAGGATAATCATTGGTTTTAAGAGGTACCATTCTCTAAAAGAGAATGCTAGTTGCCTATCTCAAAGTCTATTCTCTTCCTTTTAGAAACAGAATCCTGATTTTTTTTTTTCTTGCTGGGCACATTGCTATCCAACTAAAAAGACTAGATTTTCTATGTCTCCCCAGCTAGACATGCCTTCAGGATGAAGTTCTGAATAATATGATATCAGCAAATGTGTCTTACAGAAACTTTCTCAATTTAACGAGGTCTTCTTCTTTAACCCAGTGTTGTGTTGATAAACTGACTGTCCAAAAAGAAAATAAAAAAGCCCTGATTTATAGTTTTTGCCAATTTCTATGGTATATATACTGCCACCATGGCTGATTTAAAGTAACCAAAGTGTGATGGACTGAATTGTGTCCCCCATTCCCTCAATTCATATGCTGAAGCCCTGACCCCCAAGTTATTAGAAATAAGGCCTTTAAAAAGATAATTAAGGTTAAACTGAGATCATAAGCCCCTTATCTGATAGGGCTGGTATCTTTATAAGAAGAGGAAGAAACACCGGAAGTGCCTGTGCACAGAGAAAAGGCCACATGAGGACAGAGCAAGAAGGTAGCTAATGACAAGCTAAGAAAAGAAGTCTTTACAGAAACCCAAATTTTTGCCCCTTGATCTTAGGTTTCCAGACTCCAGAAATGTGAGAAAATAAATTTCAGTTGTTTAAGCCACCCAGTCTGTAGTATTTTTTGTTATGGCAGCCGGAGAAGACTAATACAGAAGATAATGTCACTGAATAAGAAGTAGAGAAGACATGCACAGAATTGGCTTTTGCAACCCGATACGAGACGGTGCTAGCACACCGGTGCTTCATCAGAGTGCTCAAAATTTGAGAGTGACAGTAAGGGTCTTAGAAGCCCTCTTGCATCATGATGATTCTGGCTATGCTCTAGGGACTATGGAATGTTGACTAGAAATAAGTCTGCTCTGAGGCAATATTGTAAAGCTGCCATACCAGCTCTGGGTATCACACAAGAGAATATTTATGGACAACAAACCACATTTTGAGCCACATAACCGACTAACTCATGAGCTAGGTGATCAGAAATCAAATCACATGAGCCATTTTTCTACACTAGAAAGAGTCTGGAAAGACGGAGACCATCTCCTGAAGTTGATGTATCAATAATGGGGAAGGATCTCTGATATGTGTCCACTTTACTTTTATATCCTTCTTATCTTAACCTGGTCTTCAAAGAAACACAGAAAAAAAAATGTTTAGAGATTTAAATCTGCATAGACTCTTATTAGATGGTGTGGGATACTGATTGAGATCTTTCCTGCCCCTGGAAATCACCAATGAGTTCGGGATTATATGTATGAGATGATATAGAATTAGGAGCTCCCGTGAACATGATTCCTCAAGGGTGAAGGGGGGACAAATGAATCTGGTGGCTTTTATATCAAGGGGTGTACACAGAGGACTAGGAGAAGAGAGGGTATAATATGAGGAGTACAATACTTAGAGAGAAAGATGGTTCCCTTAAATTTTTAAAAGTTTTATCACACTGTATCCAGAAGCTGGGGGTGAGTTATTCCAGAAAACCCACTCCTTATGTTTAAAGGAATTGCTAGAGGGAGAGATTGCACTTTATTCCTCGGTCGGATGTCTGTTTAAGTGTTTTTCTCCCTTATTTCCAAATGTACTATAAGTGAGTATTATCGACAAGGAAATTGAGGCACAACTGAGACTTGTCTAAAGTTACCCAGTAAATAGCCCAACACAGAATAAAAACAGCTCTTTGCCCACTAAAGATTCTGGACAAATCACTAGCCTTTACGAGCATGCTAGAAATTCTTATTCCATAATTGGTGTAGAGAAAAAAGAACCTTATTGTACTGTGCTGTTCAGTGCTGTTCAATGGAACTTTCTAAGAGGATGGATATGTTCTAATGAAGCACTTGAAATATGGATAGTGCAACTGAAGGAATTCATTTTAAATTTAATTGTAAGAAAGTTTAAATAACTAGTTGTGGCTGGTGGCTACCATATTGGCCAGTGCAGGTACAAAGCATAGTGTCTCCACCTGTGGTTTGTGATCCACATTACGACATTAGTTTAGTTGGTTTTGACTAGCACTGAAGAATATGAAAAGAAATAGAATTTCTATCTCTCCATTTACATTACCCATATGTTTTTGCATGTTGTTCATTTTTCCATTATAATCCTTAACATATTAATCAAAGTTATTTGAAATTCTCTGTCTGATAACTCCAACATCCATGTTGTATCTAAGTCTGTCCTAATACTTCCTTTATTTCTTTAAACTATGTTGTTTTCTTACTTTTTGACATGTCTTGTAATTTCTGGTTGAAATCCATACATGGTGTGCTGGGTATAAGAATTGAGGAGGTAGGCATATAGTAAATCTGGCTGGGAGGTGGGTTGTCTTTCATGTCTGTTACAGCTGTAGGTGCCAGGGGCTTTGAATTCCTCTTCTATCCTGATTTTTGTTTTTTCTTGACTTTGTATTTCCCTAACTCCTCCTCCTCAGAAAGATCCTGCATCTTGCCATACTTCCAACAGTAATCTTCCGCCATTGTACTGAAACCCTTTTGAGGTGGTGGTCAGGTTGGGGCAGGCAGAAGCATTCTAATCTTGTGATTAAGTCCTGGTCTTTAAGTGGTCTGGTGTCTCTAGGCTGTGACCTTCACCAGTATTTCTGCTGTGGTAGAGCTTTCTCCCCCACCCTAAGTGAAACAGAAAAGCTAGAGTAGGGTAGTTAAGTGGGGATAAGGCATGGGTAAAGCGGTTTCCCCTGGAGACTAGGCCTTTGTTATGGAGGATATACTGGGGGTAGTTCACCGTGATTATTTCTTCTTCTGAGCTTGCAGAGCCTCTAGAAGATCTTCCCCAGATCTTCACTATGTGAACCTGCTGGGGTTCCTGGAAGTGAATCCCATAAAATTATGGGTGCCTCTTAAGACTGTAGCCCCCAGGAGTTTCTTACTCTTGAGCTAGTCCACACTCCACCCCCAGCAATGCATCAAAATTACCATTTAAGGGTGCCTATCACTTTATGGCTCCAGTGACTTTTGTTCCAGCCAAGCAGATCTTGGATGTCACTCTCTTGATTTACTCTCTCCTTCAGATTTTGGAGATCTGCCCTGCAGTTTGCCCTGCAACCTTAGTTCTCTGATGAGTTCAAGAAAAGTCATTGATTTTCAGTTTGTTTACCTTTTTTCTTGGAAAAAGGAGTGACAATTTCCAAGTTCTTCATAGGTCAAGGTTGAAACCATTACTCTACTGACCACTTTTAAAACCTCTCCTTTCAATATGTATTTCTAAATATGTACTGAGTTATGATGTAAAATGTAGTTCTTGCTAGGGTTAAAAAAATGTTAAGAAACAGTGGCATGAGGCAGAAAAAAAATAAGACTCTTGGGATCATTTCTGCTGAGGTATGTACCATCCATATCCATACACATTCATGGAACCATCCTATTTATTGCTACATTTGGTAAAAGAAAAAAAATTCCCATTAATTTATAGAACATACTAATTGAAAATAAGAATTGGAGAGGTTAAATAGCATAACTGATAAATGGTAGTTTATTTGTTTTTTACTACAAATTTGCTGGTCAACCTATATGGACAGAATTAAGGTCTGGTGGTATATCTTGGAAGATAAAGACTCTTAGGTTTCTGCTTCTGAAAAACTTTTGAATTTTGACATAATTTATTCTTTGCACTGCTCTTAGTGCTAGGTAAACTGAATATATAATCTTAATGTGAATAATTTTATATGACACTTTGCTTTGCTATTTGGGAAACATTAAGTACTTCTTAATTTGCAATATTGATTTTTCTGTAGCGATTTTCATCTAACTAGATTGAGTTTAAACTCAAAAACTAATTCCTTAGAAATTAATGTTAGTTAAATCATTTTAAAATGTGGCATAAGGAAGTAGGGGGCTTTGGAAGAGAAAGAGAAGAGACAAAGTTCTTTCTCATCTCACGTCCGTGAGATCTCATCTTCATCCGTGACAGGAATCAGTGTCTGAAACATTTATAAACACTTGGTGTGCAGTCCCTCCTTTCTGTAATTCAACTCCGACCCAGGCTGTGCAAGGAAATCCATAGAGGGGACACGTGCTTTGCATAGCACAACAGAAAAGGTTCATAAATGCTCTATGAAGGGGCTTCATAAGAGCTACATTCCAAAAGGAGAAAAGAAAGTTCAGGATGCATTTGACACAGTATTTAATTTTCAATATTTTACTACATTTCCAGATTCATACTAAGATTGTATGCTTTTACACCTTAAAATATTTTATAAAGTTCATATTCATGAAGTTTTATAAGGTAATTTTATTCTCTGGTAAAAAGATATCATAAAGAACTGAATAGCCCCACATTTGTATCAAAAATACTCAGAAATTAATCTATTAAACTTTGATTTAAGTATAACTATTGTGGCAGGTGTGGCTATTCCATCTCGAATTTTAAATTCGATAATTTATCATGGTGCAAGCGAAGGTGGATAATAAAATGGTTAACCTTATAAATTAAATAAGGAAAAGATGGAAGATTGTATACAGAAATGGTACCGTAATGATAAATAGTGAAAAAGAATTACACCTTCCAGAGCAACCAAAAATATACTCAAGGGGATGGCAAAAAAAAAAAAAAAAAAAAAAAGTTCATGAATGAAAGTCCAAAGGTTCATTAATCCTGTTATAATAAAGCTAATCATTTAGTTCCATATTTAATAGCTGATGTATGTTAAAGTGCTCTCTGCTGACATTTTTAAAAATATGGAATATTGCTGGCGGTCATTCCACCACATGGTATACAAGCTAATTTCTCATAATTTACACATTCATACTTTTGGGAATCCAGATTAATAATAACAACCTCGGGTATGTGAAAGCTAAACACAGGAAACACCTGCGGAACAATATTAGTTTCTGTAAGGAAGTGAAACCATTTATCATAAGTTTATTGAAAGAAACTCAGGATGATGTTTTAAATTTATTAATGCAAAAAAAAATTCTTACCTAAAGCTTCCATACACCAGACTGTCTTATTCCAACGGGTTGGCTGTGTTCTAACACATTTGCCATTTGATGTAAATTCAACCTCCACAGTATCACCAATGACTTCATCTCTCAAAATAATAAATATTTCACCAGGATTCTGTAAGATAAAACATGTAACCCCCTGAGGACCTTGAAAAAGTCTACATTAACCAAAGAACCCACTATGTTTAATAACGATAAAGTCTGTATGGGATAATTATGTCTTCTATCATGTCCTATCTTTTCAACTATATTCAGAAATAAAATACGTAAACGTGATTCTCACCACATTTTAATTTTATCAACTTGGCATCTATTGAATTCTCAATTTTTCTCCCAACCCCATCTTTTGCACCTGAAAAAACGCTGAGGACACAGTTGCTTTCCTTTGCCTTTGACTCTTCCCTGTCCCGGAGGATCCCTATCTCAGAGTAAGGAGCATCACCTACAGACCTCCAGGGAGCTGTCATTTGCTACTCAAAGTCTTTTTTCCTCTAAATCCTTTTCCTTTTCCTTTCTAGAACTTGGTATATTCATCTATAAATGACAGGACTGAATAGATATAGCTTTAAGATCTGTTAACATTTTAAATATGAGTTTTAATGTCTGATGTTTTAAATATCCAATAGTTTTAAATCTTACCTAATAGAGATTCTCTGGTTACTTTAAATGGGTGATGAGTATCTGTGAAGATTACTGAATTGACTAAAGGTTATAAATCTAAAAGTTTCAAGATTTTATTAAAGTCAAAAAGCTAAATCTATGGACTAAGGCAAAAGGAGTTATTGAAAACCGTTCTGGGGGAAAAATCCAGAAAAAAATAATTTGGGATAAAAAGACTGACATTAATATAAAGAAAAAGAAGGAATAAATATTTGCTGAACATCTACTTTATACGAGGAATTATGTCAGGCACTTTTAATATAAAGGTATTTCCTTTAATACTAACCAAAACACATAAACATGCACATACTGAAACCAAATGGAAGGCTATTAGTTTTCTTTTAAGAGCAGGGTGGCTAATACAGAGAGTTACCTTCTGAAGATTAATCAGAACTATCTAAATCAAAATCTGTACTCTCCTTTACATTGTGCTGTTTAACCCTTCAGAATAACTAAAATGAAATATCATTTTTATGTTTATCTCAGGTATCACCTTCCAAATGCTTTCCTCAAAGTCAAACTGAATTTCAGTCCTTTGCAAAATAAACAGAAACCTCATTTATATACTCTTATAAAATTATGTTTACTCAAAAGTCATTAACTTCAAAGTTCTCTTATTTAAAAGTTATCTGTGAAAGCATAAATCACCTGCTGATAAAACTTACAACTTTAATGCTCTGTACCAAAGACTTTAGACAAATATATTGATGTGGGGTGCCTGGGTGGCTCAGTCGGTGAAGCATCTGACTCTTCATTTTGGCTCAGTTCATGATCTCATGGTTCGAGAGTTCCAGCTCCACATCCGGCTCTGTGCTGACAGTGTGGAGCCTGATTGGGATTCTCTCTCTCTCTCTCTCTCTCTCTCTCTTTCTCTCTTGCTCCCCTCCCCCATTCATGCTCTCTCTCTTAAAATAAAAATTTTTTTAAAAAATGTTGATGCCACAGAATTGGTTCAGCTGACATACTTCCACTTCAGCCATTTTTCCACCAGAGTCTGGTGCTCCCAAATATTTGTCTGCAGGATATTTAAAACTAAATGTCTCCTCATCGATTACATTGCAAATGGAGAAAAGATGTCATCACTCCACGGGTCACACATTCCTGGCCTCACACATCCCACATGTCAAGAATGCCTCCCTGTATCCTTCGCTAAGCCACACCAATTCACTGCTTCATGTGACCCCCAAGGTCAGGAACATGGGCTCTTCCTGTTCCTCTCATCTGCCACCTCGTCTTCACAGTTCCTTTGTAGCTCACACTGGCCTTACTCCAAATCTTTAATGACTTCCTGTTTACCTTGGCCCGGATCCCCAAGATCCTCTGCACCAAAGTTCTTCAGAGCTCTCTCTCAAGTACAAGCTGTGTCTTATTCAACTTTGACCTCTCCCCTTCCAAAGTTAGTCAGCCTCAGCATCTTCTCCCTAGGTTTCATTCTCCTTCTCATTCTAATGAGGGCTTACACTCATTCGCATTCATGAGTGCTCGCGCAGCCTGCTTCTTATGCAGCAGATTCCCTTCTTAATAGAGGCAGGACTCCACCTTTCAACCTTTTCCAGAGAAAAGTTCTAAACAAAAGACAAGCATCCTGACCACCCCAAATGAGGCACTTACATCTTCATTTGCACCCACGGCCAGCTTCACAGACCTATGACCTAAGCTATTGCACTGGCTCTGCACTTAGAAGGCCCTGCGCCTGCTTTCGCGTTCTGCTGTCACTATCTGAAAATGCTCACTAATTTGAACAAGGGCTCCTACACCTTCATTTTGCATCGGGCCTGTTTGTACCTAATGTCGGCGCACCATTTTGTTCCCACTCTCCCTCTGTCTCCCCCCCCGCTTCTCCTCGCCATCAAGGTCTGACTCGGGTTTCGCCAGCTCCGTAAACCCTCCCTACAACTGCAGCCCGTGGCAACTTCCAAAGGAATCATGGAGCATTTCACATCCACACTCCTCATTCGACCTTCTCGAAGTCATGCCCTCTGCTCTTAATTAGTTTTTCCTGTCTGTGTGTTGGCTTCCCGGCTAGATTTTCAACATCCTGAAGGTATTTTTCTTTTTTCGTATCAATGTGGCATCTTGCAAAAATTACGTACGTAAGAGACAATCTGTACATATTTTTAAAATAAAGATGGAATAAGCCTGTCAAATTGTGGCATTTTAAAATTGAACAGGCCCAGCTCTATTCCTTACACCCCTCAGGACTCCCAGTTTCATCTGTTTGCTGCGGCTCCACAGAGGAAGTGGCCTGCTCTAGGAGGGAAGGCCTGCATTGTCCAGCCTTGTCCTTAACTATTACGAACATCTTAATTAAAAACCTAAGTATGTGGGTACATTTAATTCAATGGAGAAAATACTAGGACGCTCAAACAAAGGATCGTAAATTTGGCTTTATCAGTTATGAAGCTGCTGTTTTGCTTTCGGTCTTTCTGACTCATCTGTTTATCCCTTGCTTGGTTCTGAACATTCAGGGACAGAAAGAATTACGATAATTATCACTTCTACGGTCTGAAGTTTTGTGGCATTGGTCACAAAACCTTGAGACATAAACAAAAGGGCTAGAACTTGGCCTATAATAGAACACATCAAGGGCGAAGTTTCTGGATCTGCTATGGCTGGTGTCCTGAGGATTTAATGATATATCATGCACAGGTGACAAAGGATTTTTACCCTGGTGCATCATCGTATCGGCTTACCACGACTTTTTTACACAGACCAATGGTCCTTTTCATATACTCGTGATTACTTTAATAGGCACCAGTTTAATGAGCATAGTTGCATGAGCTTTAGCCAGGACTGTGCAGGTTCCTATAGCTGACCTCTAGCTGACCCATGTCAGCACAGCAAGGATTAGGTTATGGCAATGGTTCCAAATTTGGCCGTTAATTCTCACCTTCAGGGTCACCTGGGAAGCTTTTAAAACTGCCAGTGTCCAGGCCATAAACCAGACCATTTATATCTGAATCTCTGGGGATGGGATTCAGGCATTACTTTTTTTTAAATCTCCCCTAATAACTTCTGAACGCAGCTTAGTTTGAGAGCCACTTGGGTAAAGGGTAAAGACCTCTTTCGGTCGCTGTAAAACCTTACCGCCAAAAGGGGTAGCACTTTACAACATAAGCGTTTTCAGCACTGATATGCACAATAGCCTTTTGTAGCTTTTCCTGTATGTTTCGATGAAGTCACAAGATCAGACTCTTAAGTTACAGTTGATTACCAAGAACTAGTGTATGATTTGGTATGAGATATAAGTGGAGAGTGCCGTTAGCTTCTGTATGTTGTTTTAAACCCTGTCTTGGGCCAAGGAATGAATGCATAGGAGGTAATCGCTGAGATCCTTGTGGCTTTCCCACGGGCCCCTCACAATCATACCCCTTCATTAAAGATTTCTCTATTTGTTGGCTACAAAATCAGTCTGCACTGTGGGTTTGGAGACTCACATTACAGTTGTAGCAACAGAGGTATGTCAAAGAACAGGTCAAATAACATGAAGGTCCTTTTTAGGGAATATGCCATGATCTAGGATTTGCGTACAAAGACACTTCGATGAAATTAATATAGATCCAAAGGTTGGTAAAGCCACTTAAAAGGTCTTTCAAGGTTATACTATAACTTGAAGAACTAAATTTGCTCATGAGATCAACAAGTGACTGGACTGGTTTTGAAACTGTTTCAGTCTTATCATCAGAGCAGCAGCAGTGGGAGAATAACATAAAAAGTAAGAAATATCAGTTGACTATACTCAAGGAAGTAAGAGAGTCTGGGGGGAGAAAAGCTGAGATTGCAGTAGACAGATTCTACCAAAAGGAAGGGAAAATAGATTGAAGGCCCATCTACACAGATAAAATGAGATGAAGAAAATAAGTTCCTTCCTAACTGTTTCTGAGGATGGTCCTCGTGAAGGCGAAATAGCGAAGCCATTACTGAACCTGTGGCTGAGGCCTGCAGAGATAACTGAAGAGGCAGGAGGCGTCAGAGGGTGAGCGACAGTACTTTCCAAGAGGAAAACGTTTAGAGGCTCCCTCTTAAGGCTTCAGGTAAAATCCATAAAAAAGAGGGACAAGAGTCACTGCTTATAGATTGTGCAGCTCTAACAAGTGGTTATAGAACAATTGGATGGATTGCAGAGAAGCCAGAAGTGCTCTGGAGGGGAGCACAAATTCCTGATGCCACTATTAGCTGATTTGAAGGCAGGTTATTACTGTAAGGGCCATAAGTGTATCTCCTGTCCCCAGAGACAGGATTTAGCCTTGTCACTATTGACATTTTTGGACCAGAGAAGTCAGCGTTGTGGGGACCACCCTGAGTATTATAGGGATGTTTAACAGCATCCGTGACTTCTACCCACTAGATGCCAGTAGCAATCCTCCAGTTATGACAACCAAAACTGTTTGCAGGCTTTGCCAAATCCCTTCTGGGGGAAGGTGGGCAAAATCATTTCGAGACGAGAACCACTGCTCTGAGGGAGTTTGTCTGAGGAACTAATGAAATGAGGACTTCGTAGTAACACACTACACAGGCAAGAGAAGCTAGTAAATAATAGACCAGCAAGGTCTAGTTTCTATGTTATTCCAGCGGAAGAATGCCTCCCAGGTGGATTTCTCATCAGGGATGTAAAGTTGGATAAGACTCTTTTATATAATGAATGTATTTGACAGGGTTAGAACTTGGACTTCATATCTCTCATGATCAATTACTCCACAAGGTGACACAAAAACAGACACTCAGACCAATGGAACAGAATAGAGAACCCAGAATGGACCCACAAACATATGGGAAACGAATCTTTGACAAACTAGGAAAGAATATCCAATGGAATAAAGACATTGTCTCCAGAAAGTGGTGCTGGGAAAACTGGACAGCACCATGCAGAAAAATGAACCTGGACCACTTTCTTATACCATACACAAAAATAAACTCAAAATGGATGAAAGACCTAAATGTAAGACAAGAAGCCATCAAAATCCTCAAGGAGAAAGCAGGCAAAAGGTTCTTTGATCTTGGCTGCAGCAACTTCTTACTCAACACGTCTCCAGAGGCAAGGGAAACGAAAGCAAAAATGGACATCATCAAAATAAAAAGCTTCTGCAGAGTGAAGGAAACAACCAGCAAAACTAAAAGGCAACTGATGGAATGGGAGAAGATATTTACAAAATCTATCAAGAACTGATTAAACTCAACACCCAAAAAACAAATAATAGAGTGAAGAAATGGGCAAAAGACATGAATAGACATTTCTCTAAAGAAGACATCCATATGGCCGACAGACACATGAAATGATGCTCATGTCATTCATCATCAGGGAAACACAAATCAAAGCCACAATAAGATAATGCCTCACACCAGTCAGAGTGGTTAACATTAACAACTCAGGCAACAACAGATGTTGGTGGAGATGTGGAGAAAGGGGAACCCTTTTGCACTGTTGGTGGGAATGCAAACTGGTGCAGCCACTCTGGAAAACAGTATGGAGGTTCCTCAAAAAATTAAAAATACAACTACCCTATGATCCAGCAATTGCACTACTAGGTATTTATCCAAGGTTTGCTGTTTCAAAGGGGCACATGAACTCCAATGTTTATAGCAGCGCTATCAACAATAGCCAAAGTATGGAAAGAGCCCAAATGTCCATCAATGGATGAATGGATAAAGAAGATGTGGTGTGGTGTATATATACATATACATATATATATATATATATATATATATATATATGTATATGTATATATACACACACACAAACACACACAATGGAGTATTATTACCCGGCAAATAAAAAGTATGAAATCTTGTATATGTATATGTATATGTATACGTATATGTATATGTATATATACACACACACAAACACACACAATGGAGTATTATTACCTGGCAAATAAAAAGTATGAAATCTTGCCATTTGCAACTATGTGGATGGAACTAGAGAGTATTATGCTAAAGCAAAATTAGTCAGTCAGATAGAGACAAATATCATGTGACTTCACTCATATGAGGACTTTAAGATACAAAACAGATGAGCATAAAGGAAGGCAAGCAAATATAACATAAAAACAGGGAGGGTGACAAAACATAAGAGACTCAAATATGGAGAACAAACAGAGGGTTACTGGAGGGTTGTGGGAGGGGAGATGGGCTAAATGGGCAAGGGGCATTAAGGAATCTACTCCTGAAATCATTGTTGCACTATATGCTAACTAGCTGGGATGTAAATTAAAAAAATTAAGTTAAAACAAATTATTCCACAAGACAAAATCAAGAGGAATATGCTAGAAAAACAAATGTGTTGGCTCCTAACAAAAAGAAAAAAGATAAATAAATAAAGATACTAAAATATAGCAAAGAATGCTAATCCTAGAAAAGGTAAAAAAAAAAAAAAAGAGGCCAAATTAAGTAGGTTTACCCCTAGAAATACCAGGGTATTTCTCAAAGAGACAGGGAATGACTTACATAACCAGAACACTGGAGGCCTATCTTCACTACCGCAGGAGAAACGATGTTGGAGAAGATGTATTTTCTGCTGTTTTTAAAGTGGCACAAGATTTTCAAGGTTTAGGAAATCCCAAATCCATAGAAAGGAGTAATGCCGGGAAAACGAACAGGAGGAGGGATCATTTCTCCCATGCTCCTGGGGTCAAAAGTAGTAGCAGCATTACCGGCGGCCTCAGGTGAACAGTCTACTAAAGCCGATTCTCCAGAACGGATGAGGGAACGGGGACGGAAGCTCTACGAGGCAAGTCCACAGACCTAAGCAACGTTACAGCAAGAAGCAGCAGCAGGAAGGAACGTCACCTCCCTAAACCAGAGAGAATGAAGATTATGCCACTATATAGAACCATTCAACTCAGCGCTCGCAGGCTGGAAACACAAAATAGAAGGGCCCTTTGTAGATTTCAAAGGTACTGGGTGTGAAAGAGGCATGTTTCAAAAAAAGACCTGGCGCCTGGCAATTCAGCATTATAAATTTCCAGCTTTTGTAATGTTTATTTCTGAGAGAGAAAGAACACATAGGGAGGAGCAGAGAGAGGGGGTGACAAAGGATCCAAAGCAGGTTCTGCGCTGACAGCAGTGGGCACAACATGGGGCTCGAACTCACAAACTGAGAGATCATGACCTGAGCCAACAGAAGTGGGACGCTCCATCAACTGAGCCACGCAGGCGCCCCCTAAATTTTGTAAGATGGTGGCAAAGTCTCAAGTATCACTTACTGGGACAGGAGGCCATATATGCAGTTGTTATACTCACCCACTGATTGGAAGAGGTCTCAGAGATGGGACTTCACAGGTTGTACTTTCAGACAACTGGCATTGACTCAAAGTTACGCTGGCAAATCTGAAACATGATTTCCACTCATTTGGATACAAGTGATCTTTCCTTTGGTACTTGGCCATTGTTACCGTCTGTACTAAGATCTAAGTTCCAAGGGCACAAGATTTTGGCTGGGACAACTATTTTTTGTCTGGGAATTAGTTTATTTTGAATTTCTTAGTGTGTGTGGCTGGTGCTAAAGTAATCTTGCATGACCTTTCGATTCTTAGGATTCCTTAAAATATGGGGTACCTAAGTGAGCTCTGAAATAATTTAACTTCAGAAAGTCTGAAGGAATTGTATCCACGTCAATAAAAGACAGCCCCTGATCCTGCTTTTGGAAGCACCCTGATCTTACCCAACCGTCTGAGTGAGCTATCTCAGTCTGGAGGGCAGTGGGGTTTAATTTTTAGATTTCAGTTTCTCTGCAAAATTAATAATGGGGAAAGTTTCATATTATTCAAAATTTACTGTTGGAGCTCCTAGGTAACTCAGTCAGTTAAGTGTCTGATTTCGGTTCAGGTAATGATCTCATGGTTCGTAAGTTCGAGCCCCGCATTAAGGCTCTGTACTGACGGCTCAGAGCCTGGATCCTGTTTCAGATTCTGTGTCTCCCTCTCTCTCTGCTCCTCCCCCGCTCATGCTCTGTCTGTCTCTGTCTCAAAAAGAAACATTAAAAAAATTTTTTTTAATTTACTGTCGTAGGTATTTTTCAAAGCAGCTATTAAGACTCACTGCATAATTCTCAGTAAGCAATGTTTAGTTCCAGAGAGTTTTTTTTTTCTTTTTTGTGTTGATTTTATCCACTTGAGAATAATTCTCATTTCTGTTTATTACAGTTTTTTACATTTATTTCTGCCTCTTCCACTCTTTCTGACTCACTAAGAGCCACCAGTTCTGATGGTTCAGCCTGAGTACCTGAGTCCTTTAAGTGAGTTGTAATTTTTCTTTGCCTGATCACCTGGGTGTTGGTTCCCTCAAACTTGAATGATTCGATTTCTTGGGAGTCTCTAAGGTAGTGTCAAAGAAGTTCTTGTTTCTCAGGAATTAAGAGCATAATCGCTTAAAACAATGATTCTTCTGCTTGGGTAAGGGGTCAGGGGTGAAGGGATTAAACTCTGCCCAACTGCACAGAAAGTTTGGCTTCCCCCAGGACTGCTAGTACCAGTAAGATCACGGGATTCTCTTCCCAAAGACACCTCCTAGCAGACAGAAAATTGTAGCCCCTGTCATCCAGTGGCCTACATCCCCTGGCTTCTACCAGAAGGATCCTTTCACACAATTCCCAAGGCTCTTCTGTGTCTTTGGCTTGTCCCACTGAAGGATACCAGGGACACTGAGGTCACCGCCTGGAGATTATGTAGACCCAGATTCGGGCCAAGTTCTACCAGTTTGTTTATTTTAGTAGTTTGTTCCAATGAAGACTTAGGAGGAAGACACGTATTCATATAGTGACCTTCTCGGAAATCCACACGACATCTCTTCCTCCATTGTACTTTTGATCCTGAAAGGCCCAGCTCTCCCAACTCTTATGATATTTCCACTTAATAATGCAGGTCTTTCATACACGTTTAATAACTGAAAAATTGATGCTCTTAGAAAATAAGTATTTTCAAATTCTATTCAAGAATATGTTTCCATTTATAAAAATAAAATCCTTGATCTGGTTAAAATGAATCCAAATTTTTTTAAGTAGCTTGATATGTATAGCAATTATATTTCTTTTTGCAATGTGTCAAATAACATTTGATAAAATGAAGCTTTCATATATTCTCCAATATTCAAGTATTCAACAAATATTTACCAAATACCTACTAATTGCCAGAGAGTGTTTTGGATTCTGAGGACACAGCCATAAACAAAGTACCCAACTATGTCTGAGCTTAGTTCTGTTATGAAAACAATAAAGCCACTTAAATAACAAAGTATCTTACTGACCTCACATGGAATTTCAGCAGGAAGCACAATTGCCTGCGGTATGGTGTCTCTCAAAGCTTTTGATAATTCTTCAGTTTCCTGTCTCTTACTTACTTCCCCGGAATTTTCCACTTTTTGGTCTGTTGGAATATTGACCTCGAGGTAGTCGTCAGAACCTAGAGAAAAGTGCATGAATGTGAACCACATCACAATTATAATATAGCTAAGGCCATATTATTTCCTCCATTGTTTTAAAGACTATTTGCTAAACAATCAGTTTGATTAATATATGGGACAACAGAACTGAGTAAAATAACTGAACCAATGTTAATAATTAAAATAACACTTCACAAGTTAACCTGTATTATAAACTTAGTGACTAAACTAAACCAACTACATATGTTCACCTACTAGTTTAAGGTTCCCCTCCCATAAAGAATCCAACCACCATTTAATATTTTTGCTTAATATTAAATTAGCAAACCGGAAAAAGATGAACCCATCTCTTTTCAATGACGGTAATTAAGGAAATTTATTTTATTTTAAATGAGAGCAATTATTTATACTTTAAAAAGATTTCTAATTTTTAAAAACAAAAAGCATAACCAGGAAACATCGCAAAATAAACTAGTATTTCTGCACAACACTAGTTTAACAGTGAAATATCAGTTTCATCCAAATGTTGATATGTTCTGTGAAAGGTGTGTTCTGTATCAAATAAGCTGGGTTTCTTTATGACGGCATTACTCAAAACAGGGAAATATATTAATGCGAGTTTTGAATCTCAAGGAGAAAGAATATTTGATTTCTTTTTGTTTTATTTCTTTAAATGTTTTATTTATTTTTAAGAGACAGAGAGACAGCGTGTGAGCAGGGGAAGGGCAGAGAGAAGGAGGGAGACACAGAATCCGAAGCAGGCTCCAGGCTCTGAGCTGTCAGCACAGAGCCTGACGCGGGGCTTGAACCCACAGACCGTGAGATCATGACCTGAGCCAAAGTTGGCCCCTCAACCGACTGAGCCACCCAGGCGCCCCATGATTTCTTTTTGTTTTAACATTTAGTCATTTAGCATTTGGTCTCAATCATCAAAACATTTTTCTCTACTGAAGAAAAAATTGTTGTGTTAAGAGTGAAGGATAATTTTTTTATTACTGAATATTTCAAAGCCCAAAGCCTCTCATTACAGTACAGACCAATGTGGCTGAAACCAAGTCTCTAACAACTAGATCACATCTGTAAACTCTTAAGTCAACCCCAAAAGTATCCCTAAGTCCACAAAGAAGAGAACTAGGAAAAAAGAAACTAGCCCCTGACAGCCAGAAAGTGCACCGACACTGTAAACACCTTGGTGTTGGCCGGGAGCTGGCCCGGTGTCCTCCTAGTGAAAACCGACAATCTCGCAGAACATCAGCGTCAGACACGCCCACTCTGCACCGGGAGGGCTCAAGTCGGAGGTGAGACCACTCTGACGCCAGGTCTGAATCCAAGCGAAAACAGGATCACTGCCAAAATCACAACAACGACCGAACATTCCCAACCCTAGCTCCTGTCAGTAGCTATCGCTTCTTTACCAATTTCAGCCTTTGTTTCTTTTTCATTTCTCTAGCCCTCTAGATAGGGTAACCTCCTCTTCCCAGTTTTCCTGGGATTTTCCTGGTGTGGGCACTGACATGTTGGGTCCTAAGAACCCTTTCAGTCTCAAGCTTACTGGGACAGTTGGTCACCTTGATTTTGGATAAACGTCACTAAGAGGACGTAATCATAAAATTACATAATCATAAAATTACATAATCATATAATTACGTAATCATAAAATTACAATTGC
Source organism: Paguma larvata (assembly GCA_030068075.1). Taxonomy (NCBI): domain Eukaryota; kingdom Metazoa; phylum Chordata; class Mammalia; order Carnivora; family Viverridae; genus Paguma; species Paguma larvata. The sequence goes on from CM057823.1 coordinate 114,236,736, forward strand.
TTTTTGACAGCAAGAAAACTATAGCAAAACCCTGCTTTCTTGAAACCTCCCTCAAATCACTTAACAATAAGCCTAAATCCTGCAGTAAGTTTTTTCTAATACTCTTACTGAGACAGCACATTGTTCTCCATGGTGTGCCTTCTCTTCATTGCAACTAACAAAAATCCAAATAGTTCAAGTGTGGGTGTGTTGGTAGTGGTTTGTGGCTAAAGGACACTGACAGGATAAAAAGGAAGAAGAGTCAAAGGCGGTATAAATGGAAACAGCTAGAATTTGGTTATTTTATCCAAAAGAAAGTGAAGTTGCCAGTTTCATATAGGTATTTCGGTCAAGAAAACAGAATAACAAAAAGACATGCCGTCTAGACAGGAGCATCCCCACGCCACATCTAAGAAAGAGAGGGTTGGGTTGTTTTGGTTTGGTTTGGGTTGGGTTTTTTTGGTGTTGTCCTGTCTTATGAAAGTTGCAGAATAAAACAAAACAAACAAACAAAAAAACCTGGGATTTCCAGATTGTTCTAAGTACTCGCCTGCCTTGAAATTAAAGGAAAAATAGCCTTTATTTCTTTGATAATTTAATTAGTGGTTTCATTTTCTCTTCCTGTCTCTGTCTCTGTCTCTGTCTCTCTCTTTCTCACACACACTCACACCCCAAAACAGTGAAAACTTGTTTAGAACTGGCTCAATCATTTTGTGAATTGATGAAAGAGCAAAGAAACCATTTCATTTAACACACTTTTGAAGAAGGAGGTGTAAATTACTCTAACACAGCTGCAGCTAGATGTTTTCTGCTAATTCCTCAGTGGCATTAGGTTAAGAAGAACTGTTTTCTCTCTCCTGAGGACATAATCATGACTATACAAAAAGATTTATCTCCATGAACATTCAGATTCACTGTTTATAATGCAGAAAATTGGAAGTGGTCTCAGCAATAAGGGACTAGATAAAAATCTACACTGTTAAAAGGATAGTGTCACCAATAAAAATTCTATCGGAGAGTATTTACTGATAAGAAACAGGTCTATAATATAACTGAAAAAATTTCAAGTTATGAAATTATCAATTTAGTAGGTTCTTATTTTAGTAAAATGAAAAGTATAGGACTTCTGGTTTCAGGTTCCACACGTAAGGAGCTTTGGAAATCAACACTCTTCCTAACAACAAGCTGAATAGACTGAAAAATCACCGCTCTTCTTTGATTCTTAAGAAAGGGGTGGACATAGCACAAACTGCTGTCCCCCAAATTGGAGAGACAGTCAGGGAGTACAGGGAGTCTCAGCTTACAGAGTAAAGAGTTAGGAGTGCAAACCACCCCAGGCACCAGGGCTAGGTAGGGAAACCACAACTGTAACTGACGAACTGCCGGTTGCTCAGTGTGAATAAGTCCGAGAGTTAAAAACTGCAAAGCAATCTAGCGGAAGGACGGCCTCCACATTATTTTGAGATTTACCTCCAGGAGCTTGACTAGATTCCCACAGAAAATATTAGAGAAAATTCCCCTCTTGCTGCTGGCAGGGGGAGGGGAAAGGAACCATTTTGAAATACTCCATAGTACTCTGTTCTAAGAAAGGTTTGTCCTCAGGGAAGACTGGTTAATGAGAGCTTAACCTACTGTGGTATTCTCAGAGTCTAAGTGACCTGGGGAAGAGAAATACCCAACAGCAGCCCACTGTAGCCATCTTGTCCCACATAAGGGGAGAAAAAACCCTAAGGAACTCTTGTGAAGTTCATGGTTCAAAGTTATGAGACCTAGTCATAGCTAGAAAGCTTCCTCTACCCCACACCTCAGTACCACAATACCAAAAGCCTATTTATAGCAGTTCCTTTTACCCAGTACATCATGTCTATAGAGAAAAATTACAAAAATTACCATATCAAAAGGCCAAAAACCAAATATAATGAGACAGAGTAAGCATCAAAACCAGACATGGCAAAGATGCCGGAATTATGACTCTGGGAATTTAAAACAGCTCTGATTAACATGCTAAGGGTTCTAATGTATAAAGTAGCATGCAAAACAGATGGGTAATGTAAACTGCGTAATGGAACTCCTACAAATGAATCAAGAAGAAATGCTAGAGATTGAAAATACTGTAGTAGAAATAAAGAATGCCTTTGATGAGTTTATTAGTAGACTGGACATGACTGAAGAAAGAATCTCTGAGCTAAGGGAATACATCAATAGAATCCTCGAAAACTGAAAAGCAAACAGAAAAACAAAAAAACCCTAAAAATCAAAAATAAAGAACGGAATATCCAAGGACTGTGAAACAACTACGAAGGTGTAACATACATGTAATGGGAATACCAGAAGTAAAAGAAAAAAAGGAACAGAAGAAATATTTCAAAGAATAATAACTAAGAATTTCTCCAAACTAATGTTAGTTACCAAAGAAAAATACCCCCAAGGATATCGCCTTCAAACTGCAGAAAATCGGGCGCCTGGGTGGCTCGGTTGGTTAAACATCTGACTTTGGCTCATGTCATGAACTCATGGTTCATGAGTTCACATGTTGGGCTCTGTGCTGACAGCTCAGAGCCTGGGTCTGCTTCAGATTCTGTGTGTGTGTCTCTCTCTCTCTCTGCCCCTCACGCACTCTCTCTCTGTCTCCCCCTCTCGAAAAGAAATAAATATGGAAAAAAATTTTAAACTGCAGAAAATCAAAGATAAAGAAAAAATCCTAAATGACCTAGGAAAAAAAAACTTACCTGTAGAAAAACAAAAACAAGAATGATATTTGACTTCTCCTTAGAAACTATGCTAGCAAGAAGATAGTATAGTGAATCTTTAAAGTGTAAAAGAAAGAAACCACAAACACAAAATTCTGCACCCTACAAAATTATCCTTTAAAATTGAAAAAGAAATAAAGACTCTGGTGGATAATCAAACATTGGGATAATCTGTTAATAATTCCTACCACCTGCAAGAAAAAATAAAAGAAAGTTTTTAGAAAGAAGGATAATATAGATCAGAATTTCTGAGCTGCATAAAGAAAAGAGTCAAAGAAGAAATATCTGAAGGTAAAATAACAACATTTATGTTTCCAATAGGTAATTGATCTAATGAATAACAATTTGTCCAAAATAATAATAGCAACAGTGTATTTGAGTATGTATTCTTGTGTGTGTGTATGTATGTATACATATTCATATATATATATAACTTAAAATATATATATTACATATAAACAAAATGAATGACAGCAATGATACAAAGGATGGGAGGGAGGAATTAGGATTATTTTGTTATTATGAGGTAATAATCCTATCTGCGAAGTGGTATAGTGTTATTGAAAGTGGACATCAATTAGTAGTAAAGGTATATTGCAAACTCTAGGAAAACCACTTAAAAAGTGACAAAAAAAGGATAACTGATATACTAAAAAGAGAGAGGAAATGGAATCAAATAAAATAATTAAAATCACAAAACATAAAGAGTGGAAGACAAAAATAGGAACAAAGAACAAGAGTCAAAAAAAAAAAAAAGAAAAACGAGTAACGAATATGGCATCAATCCAACTATATCAGTAATCACTTTGAATGTCAATGATATACATGCACCAATAAAAAGACAGAGATTGTCAGAGTAGATCAGAAAATGAGACACGACTATACGTTGTATACGAGAAATCCATTTTAAATATCAAGATGTATAATGGATAAAAGTAAATGGATAGAGAAAAATATACCATACTAATACCAGTCAAAGGAAAAGAGAAGTAGCTATATTAATTTCAGACAGAGCAGATATCAAAGTAAGGAAAATCATCAGGGACAAAAAGGACATTATATAATGATAAATGGGTCAATTGTCCAAGAATACTTAACAATTCTTAATGTGCCCGTGTCTAGGAACAGAGCATCAAACTGTGTAAGGCAAAAACTAATAGAACTGCAGGTAGAAACAGATGAATCCACTTTCATGGTTAGAGAATTCAACACTTCTGTCTCAGAAACAGATCCAACGGGCAGAAAATCAATTAGGGTATAACTAAACTCAATAATACCACCAACAAACTACATATAATTAATATCTATAGACTAATTCACCCAACGACAGCAGAATACATATTTTTCTCACACTCACATGGAACATTCACCAAGATAGACCACATTCTATAATAAAATAAAGCGTACAATATGTGCAAGTGCTATTTAATGAAAACTATAAAACTCTGATGAACAAAATAAAATAAGAACTAAAAAATGGAGAGATAGTCTATGTTCATGGATAGGAAGACTCAGTATTGTCAAGATGTCAGTTTTTCTCAGGTTAATCTATAGATTAAATGCAATTCCAATCAGAATCTCCCCAAGTTGTTTTATAGATATGGATGAATTGATTATAAAGTTTATATGGAGAGGCAAGAGACCTAGAATAGCCATCTCAATATGGAAGGAGAACAAAGTTGGAAGACTGACACTAAGCAACTTCAACATTTACAGCAATCAAGACAGTGTGGTCTTGGTAAAAGAACAGATGAACAGATGATTGGAACAGAATAGACAGCTGTTCAGAATAGACAACAGAGCTAAGAAATGGAGTTACATAAAAAATGATCATTGGATCTTTGCCTAAGGAGCAAAGGCAATACAATGGAGCAAAGGCAGTCTCTTCAAAAAGTGGTGCTGGAACAACTGGAAATCTACATGCAAAAAACTACATCTACATAAAAATATTACACCCTTCACAAAAACTAACTCAGAATGGAGTATAGACAAAAATGTATGATCCAAAACTATAAAACTCCTAGAAGATAATATAGGAGAAAACCTAGATGACTCTGAGTATGGCGATGCCTTTTAGATAAGACACCAAAGATATGATCCATGAAATAAATACTTGATACGCTGGACTTCATTAAAATGAAAGAAAAAAAACCCTGCAAAAGATAATAATATCTAGAGAATTAGGAGATAAGCCATACACTAGGAGAAAATATTTACAAAAGATATATCGAATAAAGGCCTATTCTGCAAAATATACAGAAAACTCTTAAACTCAACAGTAAGAAAATGACCAAACGCATTAGAAAATTAGCCAAAAACTTAACAAATATCTCACCAAGAAGACATACGGGTAGCAAATGGGCATGTGAAAAGATGCTCCACATCATATGGAATCAGGTAAATGAGAAATTAAACAAAACAAAACAAAACAAAAAAACAATGAGCACTACATATCTAATAAAACAGCCAAAACCTGAACACTGACAATATCAAATGTTAGTGAGGTTTTGGAGCAACATGAACTCTCATATACTGCTGATGAGAATGCAAAATGGTACAATCATTTTTGAAAATAGCTTGGTGGTTTCTGACAAAATTAAACATAGTCTTACCATGTAACTCAGCAATCATGCTCTCTGGCATTAACCCAAATCACTTACAAAAAAACCCAAAAAACCTGCACATGGATGTTTATAGCACAGCTTTATATGAATATATTTATTTTATATGAATTCCTATGAATTGCCAAAACTTGGGAGCAACCAAGATGTCCTTAAGTAGGTGAATGGATAAACTGTGGTACATTCAAACAACAAAATATTATTTAGAGCTAAAATGAAATGAGGTATCAAACAATGAAAAGACATAGAAGAACCTTAAATGCATATTACTCAGTGAATGAAGCCAGCCTGAAAAGATTACATACTGTATTATACCAATTATATGACATTCTGGAAAAGACAAAACTACAGAGGCAGTAAAAAGATAAGTGGTTGCCATGGATCTTGGGTGGGATGGTGGGGGATGAATCAGGAGAGCACAGAAGATTTTTGGGACAGTGAAAATACTCTATTTGCTACCACCATGATAGGTACTTGTCACTATACATTTGTCCAAACACATATATTATACAACATCGAAGTTGTATTAACTAACGTAAACTATGACATTAGGTAATCATGATGTGTCAATGTAGGTCCATCCTTAAATGGTAAAAACTGTACCATTCTGGTGAGTGATGTTGATAGTGGAGGCAGCCATGCATGTTTAGGGGGTGGGGTGTAGGAAGTATAATATCTCTGTACGTTCCTTTCAGTTTTGATGTGAAGGTAAAACTGCTCTAAAAAAAGTAGTCTTTTAAAGAAAGACATATATAGAACTATGCGGAATGGATTCAAAATATATTCCTGAATGTATAAGAATACACTGGCATATAGGTATCTATATGTATTCCACAAATATCAAGAGGGTAATTTCTGACTGGTGGGATTATGGGTAATTTTATTACATATTATATATATACATAATACATACATAATAAATATTTCAGCTTTTCTATAATGAAGATGGTTTTCTATATACAGACTCAACTATATATACATTCCTCAAATAACTGAATTACTTAAATTATCAAGAATAATTGATGAATAAAATGAACAATCAAGATTACAAACTGAACACATGTTCTTTTAACCCCTCCTCTACACATGCAAATGAAATAATAGAAAAGATTATTTTCTTTATGAGTCATGACATAAAAATGGATAGAAAACACTGCTCTGCAATTAGTACGTGAAAGAAATCAGCTTTTCACAAGTCACCTCTATGTTAAAATGATCTAAGCAATTCCAAAAGGCATTGTCTAGAAGTATTGTCTAGACTCTTCTCTTTTAAAATGAATTTAACATATGGTGAAAATGATCACAGATAGCTTAAGGCAAGATAACTGTGTATTCTAACAACTAGTAAAATTACATTGCAGACTTAGTAAATAGTAACACATCATAAATTAGTAAGGCACTAGAAAATAAATTTTCCTTTGCGAATTTAGTCACAAAAACTGGTATATAAGTAATTTTTAAAACTCGTAATATGCTTTTCAAAAAAGACACCCTTTGATAATATCTCTTTTCAAAGAATATAATCTTTAGCATAATCTCTTTTTCTATGTATTTTTCAGTTGATTAAATCTTCATTTGGCATGAGGACAGGTTTTCGAGTAATCAACAAAACTAGGTGATGAGTGAAAAAAAAAAAGGTGGAATCCTATATTTCTACCATATTTGAATTGTTTGTTATACTGATTTGAAAAAAAAAAAGTTATTCCTAAATGCCCAAAGACTCTTCAAATCTAACAAGCATTATAGACAAACCCAAGATTCACTTTTCATCACAAATGATTTGGAAACAATAACAACAGAAACTAATCTAGAAGTAATATACCTACTGCAAATAAAACCCTCTTGTCTTTCCATGTAACCTTGGGAAAAGTAATATGCACTATGAGCTTTGATGTCCTCAATTATTTAACAGGATAAATAGTGCCTTTCTTGTTGGACTGTTTTCATTACATTTACTAATATGTATGATGTGTCGGGCCTAAAATAGACATTCAATATTAGTTTCCTTCTCTTTTTTCTGATTTCTTATATCAAAATGAATAAAAACAATGATTTATATTTTCAAAAGATTCTAAATCAATCTTTCTCAATTTACAATCCAACTATTATTTAGAAAGGACGGCAGCATTTCCTTGAAATTTCAACAACTGAACATCACTGTTTTTGTCAAATTTATAATCTTGGTAAATGATTGTATAATCACAATGTTGCTGACTTTATTAAGTATACTTAAGACAGTATAGAATCTGTGGATGTTTCTCTGGAGTTTTAATTATCATACCCAAGACTACAATACTCTCTACCACTCAGGTAAGTAAACACATATTTCTCCAAGAAATTAAAAAAAACAAATGTACTGTACAAAGAAATTTAATTTTCATCAACGTATGAGTCTAGTCACCAGCATTCTTAAATAATCTTTGTTGTATGTTATGCATTATAATGGACACTAAATAAGAAATATTTTGGAGTGTCTGGGTGGCTCAGTCAGTTAAGCATCTGACTTTGGTTCAAGTCATGATCTTGTGGTCCGTGAGTTCTAGTCCCGTGTTGGATTCTGTGGTGACGGCTCAGAGCCTGGCGCCTACTTCAGATTCTGTGTCTCCCTCTCTCTCTGCCCCTCCCCAACTCACCCTCTGTCTCTCTTTTTCTCAAAAATAAACATTAAAAAATAAATTTAAAAAATTTTTAAAAAGCTACATCTGTGCTTAAGTCAATAAAACTCTAAAAGCAGGAGATGAACAAAGCTAGAGAAAATCACCAGAATTTAGAAAGCACTAAGTCTGCCTCCTTTCCTATACAGTTTCATTGTTTATGTTTTCTGAGAGTTGCTAAGGCAGTTTTAGTTTTTAGTTCTACTATCAACATTATCTCCTACAATTGGATATATGAAGCACTAAAATAAAGGAACTGAAAACCTAGATAATGAAACAAACTCTAATTATATCCTTTCTGAAGAGGTTCAACATGTATTAAGATAATCTCTTTACGTAGGCTGTCCAGAATAAATAAAGTCAAGATATGTTGAATAAGACTGCAAACAAAACTGACCACCAGATTTCAATTATTACCTTTAATGAATAGCGTTGTAAAGTCTTGAATCTATTTTATTGCTATATTTTCAAAATCTAGGCTACAAGAAAATTTTGTGTATAAACTGATCATTCCAACTACAAGTGTTAAATTATATGTGGGACATATAATTCATGAGTAGAGGGATGCTTTTTTTGTTGTTGTCTTACAAAATATCCCATTTAAATACCTAAGATTTAGTAATGTACACTCAAACATGACATACTCAGCAATTTGCCAGTTTGTTATCCTTTTCTTACAATTAAATAGAAAAAAGCATAGATTAATTTGAATAGAGATTCATAGAATGTATAGTCTGAGCTGTGTTCCATATGAAGTTGCAATAGCATGAGACAACTTTTGGCATGTTATCTGAATAAAAAAGTATATAAGTATGTACAGATATATGCATATATATGCATATGTATATGTAAGTGTACATACATATATAAATATACTATTTGTACATATATATAACATGAGAAAAATCACTATTATATTAATTGATTATTTCTGAGAGGTGAGAATAAAAGTCATTATGAAAATTTTGTTTCATTCTTTATAATATACGCTAGACCTTCAACAACCCATAAATATTACTTTGCTAGTCACCAGAAAAAAATGAGCATCAAAAAATTATTCATCATTTTTATTGGATAAGAGGACAGCAGCAATCCTATTTTTTCATAATCAAATTTATGTATGTTTCACAAAAGTAATAAATAATCATTATATGTAATTTAGAACACACAAAAAAGAAGAAAATGAAATCACCTACACTTTCATTTCCTAGAGATTCAACTCCAGCTACCTTTTTGATACATATTCTTTTAGCCTTTGTTTGAAGAATGCAAATGCATATTGTTGAAAAAGTAAAATGGGACAATCCTGTATGTTCTTATTCTATTAGCTGTAATAATAATGTTTTTTATGGGCATACCTCAGAGATACTGTGTGTTCAGTTCCAGACCACTGCAAAGCAAGTATCACAAAAAGGAAAGTCAAATAATTTTTGATTTACTAGTGCATATAAAAGTTATATTTATACTACATAGTAGTCTGTAAAGTGTGTAATAGCATTATGTCTTTAAAAAAGTGCATACCTTAATTTGAAAAAATATTTTATTGCTAAAAAATATTAACCATTATATGTGCTTTCAGGCAGTCCTATCTTTTGCTGGTGGAGAGTCTTGCCTCGATGTTGATGGCTGCTGACTGATCAGGGATGTGGTTTCTGAAGGCTGGTATGACTGTGGCAATTTCTCTCTCTCTCTCTCTCTCTCTCTCTTTTTAATTTTAGAGAGAGAGAGTGAGAGCGTGTGTATGAGTGGAGGAGAGGAACAGAGCGAGAGAGAGAGAGAATCTCAAGCAGGCTCCATGCTCAGTGCGGAGCCCAACGTGGCGCAGGATCCCGTGACCCCAGGATCATGACTTGAGCTGAAATCAAGAGTTGGATGCTCAACCAACTGAGCCACCCAGGTGCCCCTGTGGCAATTTCTTAAAAAAGCACAACAATGAAGTTTACCACGTCGATTGGCTCTTCCCTTCACAAATGCTTTCCCTCTAGCATGTGATGCTGTTTGATAGCATTTACCCAAAATAGAACTTTTTCCAAATTGGAATTATTCCTCTTAAACCCTGTTGCTGCCTCATCACCTAAGTTTAGGTAATATTCTAAATCCTTTGTTGTCATTTCAACAATCTTCACAGCATCTTCACCAGGAGTAGGTACCATCTCAAGAAAGCATTTTCTTTGCTTATCCTTAAGAAGTAACTCCTCATCCATTCAAGTTTTATCATGAGAATGCAGCAATTCAGTCACACCTTCAAACTCCACTTCTAATTCTATTTCTCTTGCTGTTTCCAACACAACTGTAGTTACTTCCTCTACCAAAGTCTTGAACTTCTCAAAGTCATCCAGAAGGGTTGGAATCAACCTCTTTCAAACTCCTGTTAATGTTGATGTGCTATTCCAATGAATCACAGATGTTCTTTATGGCATCTAGAATAATGAACCCTTTCTAGAAGTTTTGCAAATTACTTTGCCCAGATCCATCTATAGCCTTAAGAAATGTATTTCTTAAATCATAGGGCTTGAAAGTCAAAATTCCTACTTGACCTATGGGCTTTATAATGATTGTTGCGTTAGCAGACATGAAAACATTAACTTCATTGTATAACTAACTCCATCAGAGATCTTGGGTGATCAAATTCATTGTCAGTGAGCAGTAATATTTTGAAAGGAATCTTTTGTTTTGAGTAGTAGGTCTCAACAGTGGGCTCAAAATATTCAGTGAGCCATGTATTGACAGATGTGCTGTCATCCAGGTTTGTTGTTCTGTTCATAGAGCACAGACAGAGTAGATTTCACATAATTCTTAAGGGCCATAGACTTTTTGGAATGGTAAATGAACATTGGCTTTAACTTAAAAGTCATGACATTATCCCCTCAACAAGAGAGTCAGCCTGTTCTTTGAAGCTTTGAAGCCAGGCACTGACTTCTCTTCTCTAGTTATGGAAGTCCTAAATGACATTTTCTTCTAATAAAATGTTGTTTCAGGGCATCCGGGTGGCTCATTTGATTAAGCGTCTGACTCTTTATTTTGGTAAAGGTCATGATCTCATGGTTCTTGAGTTTGAGCCCCATATTGGGCTTTGCACTAATGTCAGTGCAGAGCCTGCTTGGAAGTCTCTCTCCCTCTCTCTGCCTGTACCCCCACATGTGTGCATTCTCTCTCTCTCGAATTAAATAAACTTTAAAATTTTGTTAAAAAAATAAAAGCTCGTTTCATCTACATTGAAATTGTTCGGCGTAGCCATCTTCATTAACAATCTTCACTACACTTTCTGGAGAACTTGCTGCAGCTTCTACATCAGCACTTGCTGCTTCACCTTGCACTTTGATGTTATGCAGACGGCTGCTTTCCTTAAATCTCGTGAACCAACCTCTGCTAGCTTCTGACGTTTCTTCTGCAGCTTCCTCACCTCTCTTAGCCTTCACAGAATTGAAGGAGCCAGGGCTTTGCTTTAGGTTAGGTTTTGGCTTACAGGAATGTTATGGCTGGCTTGACCTTCTATACAGAATACTAAAAATTTCTCCATATCGGCAATAAGGCTGTCTCATTGTCTTATCATTTGTGTATTCACCAGAGCAGCACTTTTAATCTCCTTCAATAATTTTTCCTTCGCATATACAACTTCACTAACTGGCACAAGGAGCCTACCTTTCAACCTATCTGAGCTTTCCCACTAAGCTTAATTATGTATATAGTTTTTGAATTTAAGTGAGAGATATGTACCTCTTCCTTTTACTTGAACACTTAGAGGTTATTGTAGGGTTACCAGTGGGGCTAATTTCAATAGGGTTTTGTCTCAGGGAATCGGGAAGCTCAAGGAGAGGAAGAGTAATGGGGAAAGGTGATGGGCAGAACGTACAGAATCCAAACATTTATCCATTAAGTTCACCTTTTTATATTAGGGTGTGATTCATGGTGCCCCCAAACAATTCCAATAGTAACTTCAAGAACACTGATCACAGATCACCATAATAAATACAATAATAATGAAAAAGCTCGAAATGTTGAAAGAATTACCAAAATGTGGCCCTGAGATATAAAGTGAGCAAATGTCGGAAAAATGGTGCTGAAAAACTTGCTTGATGCAGGCTTGCCACAAATCTTCAACTTGTAAAAAAAAAAAAAACACGCTAACTGTGAAGCACAATAAGGCAAAGCACAGTAAAACAGGGTATGGCTGTATTTCAATGGCTCTTTGCAATCAAGATTTTCATGTACATTGTATTTTATTTTAAATACACACATCCAAGTATAATCCCTGTTCAATGCGTGATTACTGAATTTATGTCAACCATTTAAAACTATTTGCAGAGTTTCAAAATTCTGTATCAGAGAATGTTCATCCCCCATAAAATTTTCAGCCAAACAGAATCTTTTATTCCTTTTATACTACATGTCAATACTGTGAAGACAATACAATACTTTGCATCAAACAGAGTTAAAGAAATAAAAAGTAAATAAAATTAACCTGGGTAGAAAGTAATAGGGCCATAAGTAGTAAATTCAACAGCAAAATCTTAAATTTTACAAATTAAATGATGAAGATCCTCTGATCCCTGTGTAAGAAGTAACATTTCCATATTGTTTATAAAATGATTTGAGTTTATTCCTCAAGCTTTAAGTAGTTTAATTAGAGAGAAATTACTGTGTGTGTGTGTGTGTCTGTGTGTGTGTGTGTGTGTCTGTGTCCTAAGAACACTAATGCTCCACATGTTGGTTGTTAAGATAAAAAGGCCACTGTGAGGATCAAGCATTCAGGTTGGCCTTCTCAGAGTGGGCCTTAAATATAAGCCAGTGAAGTGCTGAGAGGAGAAAATTCTAGTCTTTGGAACCATGCTCCTATCACACTTTCCTTCAGATAGTTCCTTGAGGAAATATCTTATTCATTGTTGAACACATGACAAATGCTCAACAGTAATTTGTAAAATGGATGAATTAATATATTTCAGTTGGACATGCTTGAAGAAGATAAGGCTAGGAGAAGCCGATTAAGAGCAGAGAAGTGCCAGCCTCTCTCTTTGAAGGATCTGTATGTAATTGTCTTCCTTTTGAAACTAGGGGAACCATCCATTTTAATGGAAATTCTAATGTTTTTGGTTTCGGTATTGCCTTTGGTACAGGTATTTACACACTGTTACAGATTCCAATGTGGTAGATTCTAGGAGACTACAAAGGGCTAAGTACAGGGAAGCAAGAGCAAGGCAAGTGTGTCTAATCTGACATCCTCAGTGCCCGGGTGGAGAAGGGTATCAGCCTAGGGAGTAGCTAGACTCGGAGAATGATTCAATGGCTGAAAGAAAAAGAGAGAAGCTACTAGAAGGACAAGAACAGGATCCTAGAAAGACCACTAGAAAGAGAGAGAAAAGAACACCTTCTATAATGCCTAAAAGTTATAAAGAGATTCCGGTCCTTGGAAAGAGTTAGAAAAAGAGGTTGTATGTTTGAATTACCCAAGTGTAAGGCAATAGAATTGCTTTATTTTTAATTTCCAAGAATGGATAATTAGATTAAATTAAATAATATAAGCATGAAAAAATAAATGAGAATATCACCCTTCATTTCAAATTCCATGCCCTTGCCACTGGACTTGAGTTTCTCTTATATCATCAGTGAGCAAATATATTGTCCTAACAAGTAGGTTGAACTCCTAACTTTTTGTCTCCCAAGAAAGCAAGGTCAGTCATAAATTACTGTCAGAAGGCTGGAATTTCAATAATGGTGTTTAGCAAATGAAAAGGAAGCTATAATCAATTCATTGTCTGAAAGGAAGAGAATTTTAAATAGAAATTTTATCTAAAATGAATACCTAGGATCTTATAAACAAACTTCCTCAGGATTATTAATAACAACTAACGACTATTGAACATTTACTACCTGCTAAGTAGTGTTCTCAGTGCTTTGCATATGTTAACATATTTAATACTAATTCCATGAAGTAGGTGATTGTGGGGAGTAAGTTTAGGAATTCCCTGAGCCTGCACCTATGGGTTAACAAGGAATAAAGAATTAGAAAGTCACAAGATGCACACACCCAAGTTTGGGTAACAAGATTAGGTAAACAGGGCAAAGGCCCCCAGTATAAGACAAAGGTATAGGAGTAAGAAATCTCAGGATGATAAACATCCAAGATTAAGTAAACGAGAGAGATTATGTATTCAGGGCGGAAGCGCTCTCCAAGTCTGCTATTGTAAGCAGAAAGCTGCTTTCACAGAAAGGAGGGACAAAAACCAGGAAAACAGGACTTTGGAAGGCAGCAGGGAGAAGTAACCAAGAGAGGAGCTAATTCGCAAAAGAAAGGTGCCTTGTTGACCCTGAGGTAGCATGCTCTGTCTTTCTTGTCCCCTAGGCCAGTTCAGGTGAACGGAGGTGGGGCTTCATGTCTGCTGTAAATGACCTTCCGCCCAGCACCAGAATTTTATTTTATATTAACCCAAACCCCTAACACTGCATATCTTCAAAACCTCCTTTCCCCCACACCCATGAGTTAATGTTCAGGGTTTCATTGACTCTTTGTGCATGCCCGTCATGCTTCCAAGCCTTCTGATCTTAATAAAAATGGAGCAAGGATCCTTACTCAGGGCTCTTATCTCCTCCCGTACATTAACCTCTCTATTTCAATCCTGCGTCTGCTCTCTTTCTGGACAAGAGAGAACTCCAGACCTAGAGTCTATGACAGGTGATAATATCATCCTCATTTTATAAATTAATTCATTTGTTCTTTGAACAATTATTTATGAAGCACTAACTATGTGCCAGGTATTATGCAGGATGCTGAGGTAAGACTAGAAATCTAAGATTTGAAATCTAAGTCAAGTGGAGGCAAACAATACCTGAGTAAAATGCTGAGAGTAGCAGATGTTGGGAAATTGGGGCGAGTAAATTAAAACCAGGAAGCCTAACGGGACTTTAAGGAGATGGAGTAGGGGTTGCTGTTTTAAATGAGGAAAATAAGGGTCCGGGCAGTGAATTAAGTCTTCTGAGGCCATACTTCTAGTTATTGCTGAAGACAAAGAGGAAACTAGCTGGTCAGACTACAGAGACCCCTAATCACTACTGTCTACTGTCTCTCCACCCACAATGAAATCATACATATGGCAATTTATCACAGGGATGATATGATAGAATCGAAGACACAAAATTTTCAGAGCTGTTAAAAACAACATATGGTCCGAAACGCCAGTGAAAATGTCTAAGGCATTAAATCTTGCAATAGCATAAGACTGTACTCCATTTGACATTAAATTGATGTTCCAGTTCGGATCGCTAATTTACACAGAGATGGTAGTTTATGTGTGAGTGTATGTTTACCAGCTTGTCGCTCCCTGAACTGTCTCACAAGAATGTTTTATTTTACAAAGAATTCCCAGGAGCAGTTTAGGTGTTTTTGGATCGACTCTTGCTGCCAGGGAAAATGACCTTTTTACAATGTCAAACGTGTAGAATCATTATCAATAGGTAATGATGATTCTTCTCTATCTAAATTGGATTTGAAGGAGAAAGATACATTTCTGATTTTTTTTTTCTTTCAAGTAACTTCAAATTCTTTACAATTATCTAAGAGCCAAGCTTGAACTTGAAAGTCAGCAAACTTACTTTGCTCTGTTTTTGAAAAATAAGTACAGCATTTAACATATTTTAAATAGTAATTGACATCTTAACCTGATATATCTAAGACTATTTCCATAAAGTAGCAAGGACTCTGTATCTGAGGATTTTATTTTAACTTCCAAATTAAATTAAAAATTCTAGTGCTATAGGTAAATAATTTTAGGATGTGTTACGGTTTTTAGTTTTGTGTTTTCTTGTGACTAGACAAAATGACCTTGACGTTGCCTGCTTTCATATAAAAAAAACTTTTAAGAGATACCTTCACTTTCTCACAAAGATTATATATAAGCATGACTCCCTCACCTTGAATAAAAATCATAGGCACTGAATCTACCCACCTTTGGTGCAAAAACAGGTTTTATTTTTTTCCTCATTCATTCAGCAAGATATATTAAAATGAGAAAGAAATGTTTACAGTTAGGCCTAAAATTGTTTTGAGGGAGGACCCACCTTGTTGACAGGTAAGCCCCTAAAAGAAGTCTTTTTGGGTTAAGGTAAAAATAAGAGGTAACATGTTGAGTTCAGATTAAGTCTGAAATATCCTAGGTAGAGATTTATATACATAATTTCCTTTCAGCCTCACAATTATCTTAAGAGGTGCATACTATTATTTTCTGATTTTGCTGATGAAAGATCGAATTTTTAAAAAGCTAAATAAATTTTCATAGCTCACAGACCTGAGGTCAAAACTCTTTGACTCCAAACACTGCACTCTTGGCCACAGAGTTCTACTTTGCACTAAAGAGAAAATGCTCTTTGCTGATTCACATACATCGTGCCCATCCCCAGCTTCACACACAAGAAGTACTAGCAAGCTGGCCTCATCAGCCGACTTGATTCCGTTAAGAGCTAAGAGCCCTCACGACCCACTTAGTTTGCTCCATCTGTGACAATGCTCTACTCCCTTGAGGCCATTCCAATCTTCTCCCCAGTTCCTGAATATAACCATAATCTTTCATTCTTTCAGGCATGCTCTTGTCTTTTTGCCTGTTGTACCTAGTCCTATTTTTCCTTCTAATTATTTTTCAACACTCTTATCAATGGTTACTCCTAGTGAAAGACCTTTCCCAACTTACCCATAAGAATAGCTCTTAGGATGTCCTGTATATCATTAGAAAGTGTCACATTATCATATTATTACATATTATTTTCCTCTCTTTTTCTTTAGATAGTGAGCTCTTGATAGTAGAAACTGATAATCTCTGTTTCTTCCTCAACTTCAGGTGACTACCAAAGACTGGCCACATAATAGGCACTCAATAAATGTCAGTTGGCTAAAACCATCATTTAGTAGAAAACCAACCAAGCTAATGGGAAAAACATGTATTACAAAGTAAGGATCCTTATAGCCAATACATATATTTCAAAGGAAAATTATACAAAATTGAGTAATGAAGAAAAATAAATAATACAGGTATTCACAAATGATGATAGAAAGTGAGGACACATATTAGACACAGAAAGTATGAATTCTGGGCTATGGAATAAGCATTCCATATATCTAAATGACTTCAGAATTATGAAAAAGGTTCTTAATATCCAAATGTAACAATAAAGGAGAAAATCATAAATTCTTGATTCTAATGTTTCAATTAACAATAGGAAAATACATCCTGAAGATCAAAAGGCTAATACACAGGAAGTGTTTAAGTGCATGATGATCAGAGAAATTTGGTGCAATTAATATGCTGATAAAGAAGGCATTATGGGTACCACATGTTATTGAATCCATTAATATAATGGAATATTTATCATAGAAAGTACAAAATAGGGAAGTAATAGAGATAAGGAAACATAATAACAAACTTTACTATATAAAGTGAAATCAATGAGGGAGATACACATACTCAGAAGATGGTAGGTCAGGAAAAGTGAGTAATATTTTCTTTGTTTGCAGTTTTGAAACATGATACATAACGGTGCAAAAGAACACATCTTGGATAAAAACGGAAATGTTTCAAATGGAAAATTCAGAAACGTATTTACTTTAAAAGTCCTAATTTTTTAAAGCATTGCTATACTGTTTCAGACAGGAAAATGTCCTAAAGCTCGCTTAGCATGAGAAAGATAACCCGGAATTGAAGAATTATGTAATATTGTATTCACATAAAATATATTGCAAATTTGTAATATAAACCAAGATGCAGGGCCTAAGACACAAAATATGTCACATTCTAACACTCCTATTAAATTTAGAATGGGGAAGTGCTTTATGAAACTTTAGCATATCCCCACAACTGAAGAATGAGATGGAAGGAGAAGGAAGATTCGCTACCTGTGACAGTACAGCCTCAGCAAAGCTCACTCTAGTTATTGCTACCTCAGGCTTTCATCCCAATCTCTGAAATCTAAAGACCTAGACAATTTTAAGAATATTCTGATTAAAGCTGAGTACGTATACATCTAAAAAGTTAAAAATGGTCTGCCATTCCCAAAGTACCCTAAACGTTATTTTCAAAAAATCAACCCCCAATTTTTTCACTAGTGCATGTATTGGAAATGTGGGGGCTGGAAGTATCTGGTCTACCAGTTCTGTCATTTTCTTACCTTCTCATTTGTCTGTTTGTATTTTTACTTAAAAATAAGAATGGTACAAGTATCTAGACCTCACTGGTTTTGTGACAATTAAATATTTACATTGTTATAACAACAGCGCTTGACTCATAGAAATTCATAAGTGAACATCAGAAAATATTTTTGTGGCAAATGTAAGGAATGATGAATCAATCATGAACATAAAATGGAAGACAAGTAGTAAGCTGTCTCATGCCAGCACACTAGTGACATTTGAGGATGGAACTTCAGAGGGGAGGGCCAACGTTCTGACTCACCGTGGATTTTCCCAGATTCCTCCCCACTCTGACAGCAGGGGACCTGTGCCAATAATGTAATGTCTTCAGCTCTAATTATATTATCTGTCAGTAACAGTGTTGGAGAAGATATTATTTGAAATAACTTTTAACTCTATCATTTATTTATAAAAAGTTTTAAAAAAAGGGGCGCCTGGGTGGCTCAGTTGGTTAAGCAGCCAACTTCAGCTCAGGTCATGATCTCACGGTCTGTGAGTTCGAGCCCCAGGTGGGGCTCTGTGCTGATGGCTCAAAGCCTGGAGCCTGCTTCGGATTCTGTGTCTGCCTCTCTCTCTGCCCTTCCCGTGTTCACGCTCTGTCTCTCTGTCTCTCAAAAATAAATAAACGTTAAAAAAATTAAAAAAAATTAAAAATATAATTCCTCATGTGAAGTCCTAGAAAAATCTTCATTATAATTTTATAACGTCTTCCATTTTTCATAACAGTTCATCTGTTTGTAGCTCATCTCTGAAACGCTTACTTTTGCTTCTCCCTACATCAATATTTTGCACAATTTAGTGTAATTATTGTTACCATTTAAATCTATGCTTCCATAAATTAATATTTTGTTATATGATTTTGAACTATGTTTCCAAACTGGAATCTTTCATTAAAGTGCATCATTGGTTTGGGGGGAGATTTTCATTTTTCTCATGGAACAGTTCTTAATATATCATTCCCAAGCCAACGGCAAAATGTGACATCCTGGCCTATCACTGCAGATGCTTCAAAACGTCAAAACAATTTTTATTCCCACATTAATTTAGCAGGATAGTCCCATTCTTACTATGTGATTTTTTTTTGAACATAAAAGTACAATTTTGTTTTAAAATGATCCTACATATATATTTGGCAAATACTCTCTCAACTTTAAGTATCTTATATTCTACACATTAGAATTTATCTTTGAAAGGAAAAATTCCAAAATGTTAACAGTGATTGCCTCCAGGTATTGTCATTCTGAGTGACATTTGTGTGTGTGTGTGTGTGTGTGTGTGTGTGCTTCTTTTATATTTTCTGTACAATTCAGATTTTTTACAAGGAGCATACATTATTTTTATAATTAAAAAGAATAAAACCTTTAAATACTTTTTTACTTTAAAATCTTTACTTTAAAATTTAATATTTACCCATAATTCAAACTCAGTCTCATGTATTTGTTGAGATAAAAAAAAAAACTTTAAATTAAATATGTGAAATTACATAGTATCCTTCTTAAGAAGGAAAGTAGAAAAAAGAATTGTGTAGTTCCTTTCTCCTAACTTCTAAACAGTTTTGAAAGATGAAGAATTTACAATTACAAATTAGACATAAATCTTACTTTCTCATATGTTTAAAGAATTTAAATGAGTTGGTCAGTTGAATAATAAAATTATACTCTATGGTTCTACTCATTGTGAATAATGGAACAATGACTGAGAAAATTCTTTGCTTAAAGAAGCTCCAGACTATAGACAGGGATGATAGAGCATTTGTTGGGGGATTGGGTGGCATTCAAGCATGGCTAAAAATTACAAGCTCTCCATTACTATCATGTTAATCAAATTAAATTCTTGTCGAGGTACCTGAATAAAAGGAAATGTTGAATAAAAGCTAAGCTTCTTTACAGGGGAAGCCATTAAAGAGACCGGTGAGCATTGCTTGTATCCCTATAAATACACTTTATAGCATGATGACACTGTTAACAGTCAAACAAAATATAGATACAGGATAAACTTAAGAGGAGGACTTGTGTTGATTTCCATGTGCCCAAACACCCACATTACAATTCAAAAGGAAATCCTAATTGCCCAGTAAATAGTACAACCATAAAAATTTAATAGATAAATATAGTTCCTGGGAAGACCCATAATTTCAGCTCTGCTCTGACACAACTGAAAATGGTGTTTAAAACTTCTTCGGCTCTCCACATGTACAGGAGTATTAAGACGATAGTAAAAGTAATCTGAACTATCTCGTGCAAACCTAGGGTGAAAAATAAATATCCTCAATGTATGAAGGTTAAGTGAATTCCCATTTGGCAAGGTCATAAAATGTCTGACTTTTTAAATCCTCTTTTATTTCTCAACATAATTTAAAACTGCATATTGTGTTTCTCAGTGAAGAATTAAGTTAAAATATGAGGACTTCTCACTTCATTACACACGTGAGATACAAAAATATGGTCAATCAGTGTTAGACATATCTATTTGTTTCAAGCTGTTAGTTGATCTGATATGATCTTATGTTTGATCTTCCAGCATAAACCTACGTGTGGATGGGAAAATGTTACTGATGTTAGAAAAATAAAATTTAAACTATCTGCCTGGGAAAATAATTACCAAGACTAGCAAATGGTTAGTTACCAGCTGAGATAAGGCATGCTTAAGTAAAATGCAGTTTCTGTGTAAAATTTCCCTTCAAGGGCTCAGTCTTCACTTGAGAGTGAAGTTCTGTGGACCTCAGATTACAATCCCGTAGCCTTCAGGATATTGACTATCCTGACACATATTTTGAAGCGAGATATTTTCTGCAATAAGAGATGGCAATATTTTGCTTTTTTGTTCAATATGTAGTTTATTTCCTTTAACACTAGAGTTAACGTTCAGAGAAGCCTTTGATTGGTGCTGTGAATGCGGCAGTGAGCATTTCCACGTGTAACTGAAACAGGAAAAGGACCGCTTTCAGCAAAAATGAAGAGGGCAGAAATTTTGGAGTAGCAAGGAATGACATAAAATAGCTATTATGTAGCTATTATGTAGTTAACGATTCTGAGTAATATGAAACACGATGCCTTAGTTTTGATTCAAAGAAGGGAGTTGGCAGAAATCTGGAATAGAGGGCAAAACATTTATAATATGAATATGGCTCGGCCGGGTAAGCGTTCCACTTTGGCTCAGGTCATGATCTCACAGTTCGTGAGTTCAAGTCCCAAGTCGGGCTCTGTGCTGACAGCTCAGAGCCTGGAGCTTGCTTCGGATTCTGTGTCTCCCTCCCTCTCCGTCCCTCCCTACTTGTGTTCTGTCTCTCAAAAATAAATAAACACTAAACAAATTAAAAAAAAATAAAATGCCATTGCCAACACAACTGAAAATATTCTGACCTAATGCCTTTCTTTTACTTGCAGTAAATAACTTGTAATTACACCCTGGAGTCTAGGACTTATAAGCTTCTGCTAACAATTTTGGTGTTTGAATTTTATTCTTCCATGTACACAATAATGATCAAAAAATGGCATTAGGACACAAAATAATATAAAATAAAGGAAAACAGAAATCAAAAAGATAAGTGATTAAACTCAAAAAAGATAAACTTGAAAGAGAGTTTGGATATGTAGCATGACGTGAGGAGAATGCCTTGACACCTTAGTCACTGCAGCCTCAGAAATAGTTTGAGCTACTTTGTTAAATCATCTACGCCAGAGAAGTTTACCGGGACAAACTAAAACCCTGTGGAGAGCATCACATACCTGAACTCACATTTATAATTCAGACTTTTTGAGTAATACACTTTTCAAATAATCCATCATTTTAATTGGAATTCTGAAGTTATAATGAACTATTAGTTTCTTAGAGAAAGAAAAAAAGCAGATATTCAATCCTCGAATCTAAAAGTTGGCAGCTAATAATTTCTCAAACCTTAATATATTCTAGAAGTACAAAAACAGTTCTACCGGCCTTTGTCCTAAATATACAAAGTTATCATTATGCATTTACTGTTGGAATTGACTAATTATTGTCTAAATTAGTGAACAATCGAGGTACGTGTATTAAACCATACTGTTAACTTTAAAATATATTTTACATTTTTTGATTATGAGCAAGCTTGCTGCTGCTCTAACGCACTTTGACTTTATTCTGTTGGTAATGTAGAGTCCCATAATTGAGCGTGTGTTTCAGAAGAAGAGGAAAGAGGCCACGAGCAGCAGACTGTAAAAAGAAAGATGATGCCATAGGTCAATGGGCATGGAGAATGGGAAAACAGTAACATTCCTAAGGCAGAGAAATTCGTTGAATGAGGGAGAGAGGGATCTGGGATAGCACTGGGGTGATGCGGGGAGGAGGGATGCCTTTAAAATACAGAACACATGAATAGGGCTAATTTTTTTTTTATTAGGGGGCAGAGAAATAATGATTTTAGCAAACCTGAACGTGGGACATAGAAAAACAACGTGAAGGCTAGGGAAAAGTGCAGACTAGAACAGCGATTCAAGGAGACCACGAGGTCAGAACAATTTTCACGATAATATTAAGATGTAATTTACCTACAATGGCACAAAAGTAATGGAGAGTACAACAACTGTCACCTTGACAGTACATTCTAGAAGTACCGTATAATCCAAGACATTAATATTAAAGTCAGGGACACAAAACTGTGGTAGTAACCACTTGGCAGTCGTGGTTAAAATACGTGTGGATTTTGTATAAAAAGAAAAAACCAGTAAGATGCAACTACATAACCATTAAAATGACTGAAATTAAAAAGGCTGACCAAGCATTGACAAGGGTGTTGAGCAACTAGAACTCAACATGCTGTTTATTTTATCTTGGAAACACCTTTCCAATTTTCTCTAGAATCTTGTAAATTCCTTAACTCGGGCTCTCATTGTTTCTCTTCTGTATCACTGCAATATCTTCCTTGTCCTCTCATTATAGCCATTATCTGTCAGAGAAACCCTTCTAAAACCCTTGTCTAGTTATATTTTATGCACATTTAAGAGAGCTCTGAAACCTGTGTCTTGAAGTTAAAATTCAAACTCCATAAAACCATGAATAAAAAATCCCTTCAGATTGCATCTAGCTCAGGCTAGCTCTCCAGTCTCTTTATACAAGAACACGTAGGGGCACCTGGTGGCTCAGTCAGGTGGGCGTCTGACTTTGGCTCAGGTCATAATCTCGCAGCTCATGAGTCTAAGGCTCACATTGGGCTTGATGCTGTCAGCCGGTCAGCACAGAGCCCGCTTCAGCTCCTCTGTCCCCCTCTCTCTACTCCTGGCCTACTTGTGCTGTCTCAAAAATAAATATTAAAAAAAGTAAATAAGGGCTCCTGGGTGGCTCAGTCGGTTGAGCGTCCGTCTTGAGCTGAGGTCATGATCTCCCCGTTGGTGAGTTCAAGCCTTGCATCGGGCTCTGTGCTGACAGCTTGGAGCCAGGAACCTGTTTCAGATTCCGTCTCCCTCTCTCTCTGCCCCTCCCCTTATTCTCTCTCTCAAAAGTGAATAAACATTAGAATAAATGAATAAATAAATAAATAAATCTGTAGAAAGAAGAAAACTGAATAAAGCCAAAGGTAGATTTTATGCCACATTTCCCTGAGCACATCTGACCAGAGGTCAGCACACAGAAAACGCACAGGTACTGGACACCCTTTCCTCCATGGTTTCTCACACAATAAGGTCCCACAAAGGTATCCCCAGGGTAGAAATTTGCAAAAGAACCATAATACGGATGTTTCCACTTAATTTTAATGTACCATACCACGCTTATTTCCAATTTGCTGTTATGCAAATCAGTAAGTTTTCTTCTACTTTAAGGTCCACTATGGAAAACCCAGTATCTTCTTTGATTTGAGTCTACATTCAACCTAATGCAGTGTCATGAATGCCAACAAAACATGAAAATTAATTAAATCGCATCTTTCCTACAATAAAATGGGCTTACTTATTATACCTTTTATGAGTGACGGATGATGAGGAAAGCAGAAAATACTCATTATTTATAAAATATTTTTTCTTTCCAGTTAAAGAACCATAATTGGCTTCTTTTGAAATATTGATTAAATCTCAACTATTTCTAAGAAATCCCTTCCTTATATATGTTTAAGTATAACTTCCTATTTCATTGGAAGTTTTTAAAAGAATTTTTATTTGAGCCATTTTAGATTCACCTAAAAACATTTTCCCTCTCAAACTGGAATGTCTACAAATTTTACGCTAATAACCTACCAAGGCTTTATGGATTTTTATTTCATAGGTGGACTGTGACAATGAAAATAAAACATCTAGAGGTAAAACAGAGAAAAGGCCATCTTGGTTACTTGGTTCAAAGCCTCCTGGAGGCCACTTCTCAAGATGTATGCCAGAGATGCTATATGAGCTGAAATTTCTAATTGTTCACAGTCCTTGTTATACTCAGTAATGATAACAATTCTTTTTTCAATATACAGTTAAGTATTTCTAATAAGCTGTTTACAGAAATATAAGAGACTAGAAATTTGCAAACATCCATCACTGTATATCAAACCTAAAATACCCTGAAAATAATATTAATAACAACAACAATCTTTCATTCATGAATGACTCAAGGTAAAGTAAGAAAATATCTCAGGGCCCAAAACAATAAATAGAACAAAATTCGAGGTGTTAAGGGAATACACTGGAACCCGTAATTGCTCTGAGTTTTTCTGCTGATCCCTAGTGCTGCTGGGCTTTAAGGAGCTCCATACTCTTTGAAGGGGAGAAAAAGTCAGAAAATGAGCAGAGCGAGAGATCAGACCAGAAATCTTATAAACTGGGGCACCGAAACCTGCAAAAAGAAATTTTCTTTCCCAGCCTTGGCTCAGAGTAGAAATAAAAATGCAGAAATACTGCTTCTTAAGATTTCCCAAACTACAAGCATTCACATGGGTTTAGGACCTGGATAGGTTCTACCCAAAAAACTGCCAAAAAACCGGCAAGCCAAAAATTGAGTTTAAAGTGGTCCCAGGTGGAAATTCAAGCTCCTGGCAGAAACCTAAATCTTTTCTTTAGCAAAATACATTAAAATCAGGCCTCGAAGGATTTCCATAGAAAAAGTTCCATGTTACATCAATTATAATGAAAAAAATTACTTAAATGCTATTAGAGAACCAGGCCCACAATCCACATATTACTATTTCCAGGAAAAGAATATAAATAAGTGTTAATTTAGTGGAAGAAATAAAAAAAGAAAATGAGGGCTGTGAAGAAATCAAAGACTATTAGGATGGGCCAGGCTTTGATACAACACCCAAATGGAACCCTTAGAGATAACAGCTGTAATGGCATGTAATAACTGAACTTAGAAACTCAGCGAGAAATTTCAAAGGCAGATGAGAAATGGCTGATAGGTCTGTTTCCAAACATAAATCTGAAGAAACTAAGGAAAATGAAGCGAGATGGACAAAGGGAAGGCAGACGTGGCCGGCTGGTTAAGAGACACACAGAATGAGAAGGCTACACATGTGCTTCACTCGGGTCCCAGGAGGATAAGGAGAGAATGGAGACAGGGAAGATCTTAAAAACTGTTCACGGCTGAACAGTTTTCAGATTATAGAAAGACATGGAATTTCAGCTCTGAGAAGCTCAAATAATGACGTACAGGATAAATAAAACGATTAAATATCGAGGACACATCATGATAAACCAAGAAACTCAGATACAGTGAGAAGATCTTAATAGTTGCTAATGAAAAATATAGGTTGCCTACAGAAGAATGGATACGATGTAACCAACTTCTCAACAGCAACATGGATGTGAAGAATGTTTTCCAGAACTGAGAGAAAACAACTCTTGTATCCAGTGAGGCTACCTTCAATGATAATGCAAATAATGACATTTTGCACAAACTGAAATTGAGATTTATTTAATTTATTTATTACCAAAAGAGCTCGCCAAAGAAAATCTTTAAAGATATGCTTCCTGGGGGAAAAAATGATCCCAGGAAGAGAGTTTGAGATGCAAGAAACAACAGTATACAAAGAAAACTGTAAATATGTGGTTTAAGTTAAACAAGTGTTGATTCTATAAATACGAAATGTGGAAAAAAACTAAGAATAATTATCCTGTACAGGTGAAAAAGAGATGATTAGAGCTGACGTATCACTAAAGTCCTTTTAATTTTTCAGTACGAAGGAAATATAACAAAGATAATACTCAGTAATTAAAGACAATTAATAATAATAATTTATATCTAGTGTGAGTAGACATCTTGAAATTTCTAGAATATCACTGAAAGAATAAGTAGCAGGCCAATGGAATGGGGAAGGACTCAAGCTAAAAGAAGGCAAAAAAACAGATTAAGGAAAAGAAAAACATGAAAAAGTGGAACAAATAAAAGACGATAAGTGACAGAATTAAATTCATATACATTGGGTATCATAATATATATGAATTAATTAAATTATACAGTAAATGAATAAGAAGCTAAGACTGAATTTAAAAAATCCAGCTATGCACCATTTGTAAAACATACACCTAATCCAGAAAGACAGAGCAAAGATACAAAGGCAGCTCAAAATAAAAGGATGTAAAAAGCCACACGTATAAATAACGAGCCATAAATTACGTTGCATACCAAATATAGAGATAAGTGTTCTTTTCAAGCACAAGTGGAATATTTTAAAAAATCAGTCAAATACTAGCCCAGAAATAGAACTTAATAAATGTCAAACTACCTGACTAATATAGACTGCATTCTCTGACCATACAACAAAATTTAGAAATCAACACCAAAAAGATAAATTAAAACCCATGCTTCTGAAGAAGAAATCAAAATATAATTAGAGAATAGGTGGAACTGAATAATATTGAAAAAAGTTTATAGGAATCTGTTGGATCAAGATGAAGAAGGCTTAGAAATTATAGCCTGAAATGTTTATTGTGAAAAGGAAAAACAGAAAGATTCCATGTCCGTGAGCTAAGCATTTATAAAATTTTAAAAAAAGCAGAAGGAAATAGATATCAAATGGAATACAAAACTAACAAAAATAGAAAAATAAACAATAGAAAAAAAATTAATGTAAAGGTTATCTTTTGAAAGGACAAATGACATTGAAAAACTGATTAAGCTCAATTGATATTTAAAAAATAAGACACAAATGATCTTAAAAATTAAAAAACACAGAATTTCATACAGAGTAGATATAAAAAATAAAGGAATGGTATAAACCATTTTAAACAGATAAATTTGAAAACAAATGAAATCAGAAAATTCCTAGAGAAATAAAACAACCAAAATGACTCAAATAGAAAACCTGAGTAGTTCCAAAACTCTTAAATATACTCAGCTGAAACATTCAAAGAACAGGTAATTCACAATGGAAAACATAATCTGGAGGCCAACCTTATATTGCATACAGGATTAATTCCAGATGTATGTTAGACTTTAACGAGAAAGTCAAAAGGTTCAAACTTTTAGAAGATATTTCTATGACTTAAGAGAAACAAAGATTTCTTAGACATGATATAATAAATAATAAGCTAAAAAAATATCGACATACTTAACTATATTAAAAGCGTGTTTATCAAAACTGCTAAAATCTAAGTTAAAAACTGAAGCCCCAAACTCAAACTTTGAGAAGATATCTGTAATGTATATTTCAAATATGTTTTAAAGTATCATATAAAGCACTTTAACAAAGTAAAAAAGGTGGGTAAAAAGACACAAGGCAGCAACTCATAAAACAAAACTGGAGACTGATTATGTGACGTATACAAATATGTATAGAGAAGAAGAAATAAGAGAAAATGCCCCTTAGTAATCAAGAAAGTATAAATTAAATATATAATAAAATATACTTTCACAGTCACTATATTGCAATACTAAAAAATTCAGAAAGTACTAAGTATTAGAAAGAATGGAAGCACTGAGAACTCTTATAGTTCTATCAAATAAATTGGTACAATGGTACTGCAAAGACAATTTACATTAACTATTATACTCACAAATCCTGTGACCCAGCAATTCTCTTCCTGGACAGATGTCAAAAACTAACACTTGTGCACTAGGATTGTAACTGCATCACTTAAAGACAAAACCAAAAAGTTCTGTAAATAGCTAAAGTTTTTTTTAAGTTTATTTAGTTTGAGGGAGAGAGTGTGCACAGAGGGACAGAGAGAGAGAGAATCCCAAGCAGGCTCTGCATTGTCAGCACAGAGCCCAATGAGGGGCTTGATCTCACAAACCTGTGAAACCATGACCTGAGCCGGGATCGAGAGTTGGACGCTTAACCGACTAAACCACCCAAGTGCTTCAACTAGTTGCAATTTATGTGAATTATAAGGTTGACAGATAAAATGGGGTGCATTCCAATTACGAGGCAATGGAAATAATTGAACTATATATACATCAACATGGATATAGGTCTCAAAAACATAATATTGAATCGGAAAAGAGCTAATACAATATGTTTCCATTAATATAAAGTAAAAAACCCAAGCAATCCAGATAATATACTTTACAGATAAACACACATGTGGTAAAATTATAAACAAAACAAAACAAAAACTATACAAAGAAAGTACAGAATGGTGCTTATCTAAGAAAATGGGGAAAGAGAAAGATGATGGGGGAGGGGTCCCCAGGGAGCTCAGGGGAGTTAGGAACATTCTATATCTTCAGATGAAGGTGAGGCTGCAGCTGTGTGCATTTTAAATTTCCCTATAAAATGCTGATACATATATACTCTGCTATGTATGCACATCAGAGTACAAGAATAGAATTTCAAGAATAATGTTTTCATACCAGTAAAAATGATCAGGTGTCATGATTCAGAGTAAACATTACTTTCTAAAGTAATGAGGTAAATAATAATTATGTACGCATTCATAAAATCAACATAAATGAGTTCTTTTTCGAAAAGAAAATTCGGAGACTTTCAAACAACAAAGGAGAGATACTGATTTAAAATGCGCCATGCCACGATTTCTCATTCATTAAGCAGTGCTTTATTATCTGTCAAGAAAGATTATATTCATGAGAAAATTTGTCCAGATCAGTGGTTCTTAAAGTTCAGGGTGCACCAGCCATATTTGATGTTTATTCCCAAGAGCTCCTTTCTCTGCTTTCACCGACGCACTCCCAGAGCTGTAATTCAGTAGGACGAGGGTGGTGCCAGGTATCTGAAATTCTCGCAAGCCCCTTTCCCACTCCTTGAATAGGCTGACTGAGATGGATAGACTCACACAGTGAATAATGATTTGTGTGTATTCTTGCTATTATATAACATTGGAACAATGTAGGAAGGCACCTTTTACTTTATGTAACAATACAGGAAGACTTCCATTACTTCATAAAAACAGCAAAGTTAATTTACCATTTGTAAGTTCCCTTTATTCTTAAAACATATTTAAACTTTGAAAATTACAAGCATTTAATAAACTAGGAGTAGTTCCATTTCATTCACCTTATTAGAGAAAGCCCAAACCCATCAAATTATGAAAATGGGATTTCTGCTTGTTTTTAACATGTATATGCTTTTCTGCATATTTTCCATATTGAGCTAGTGAGAAAAACAAACCCAATTATCTAATTGATAAGTCACCAGAAAGAGAAATGCCACTTCTCTCCAAGCTTTCCTTCCCACTCCCTGCTGGTGTTTTTTTTGAGCCTGGTCCCAGGCTTCACCTGCTGATCAGCCTGGGCCTATAAAGGAGCGGGTGCAAATCCTGAAGATAAGCGAAGCTGTTCTTTGTTATTAGCCTTGGTGACTGAAATCAATGCTACTCTTCCTAGTTTATCCTGCTTCCTTAATTTCCACTTGTCTTCTGTTGCCTGAACTTGAAGCCCTCCTAGATTGTTTAATGTTTACCTGGTATCTCACCCACGTCTTTGCTTGACATTCTTTTTAACCTCAGGTTTTCCATTCACTACTCTGATCTCTGCTTCTTGTCCAATCATTAACATCTTGGCCTTTATGTATAGTCTGAGAGCACTCCTGTCTCTCCCATCCTCCTTCTCTCTCCCACTCTTGGCCTCTTCCTTCCCTCTCCTCCTCCTCCCACATTTCACCTCTACCCTTCCTCCCACCCTCACTCCCTCCCTCTCGTTTTATATATAGAAAGAAAAGTAACAAAATCAGCTTATATTTATTGAGCACCGATTCCTTGGCAGAGACTCTCTAAAGCTCTTTTTACGTATTAAATAATGTAATCTGCATAATAATATCAGGTGAAAAGTATTATTGCTTAAGCCAGCTCTCTGCTACACCTATTATTCTGGGCTCAGAGGCAGGTAGTAGGATTTCTGTGTGAAATATATTATTTAGAATTTGTTTACCAGAAAAAAATAAACTTCTCTTTTAAACATTAGCTTATACAGGAAATTTTGGGGAGAAGCTCAGTGTAAGTCGATGATTCCTAATCATCACCTAATGGTTTTGAACCATGCAATTTTTCTAAGAAGGAAACACAATATGCAACAAACCAGAGAATAAGACATAAGGCATGGTACATGACACAAGGGCTAAAATAGAGGGGAAAAGAAGACCAATGAACAATACGGAGTGAACATACTTCTCACGCCTCAGGCCAGATGATTCTCCCTTTCCCACAGTTAAGGATGGCAGGAGGATGCTGTATCATTACAAATGAAATAGACATTTAGAGTCTTGGTGGATGCCAACCACAGGGTAATTAGGGCTAACTTCACAGTCCATGCACTGTACTGTATCTTCCAAAAAGCATCACTTCTCAAAGCTGCACAACTATCAGCACATAGAACAGGAATGTGCTTACTCTGCTTTTTGTTCATCTCTTAGAACTACGGACATGGATAGTAGGATCATTAACCAATGATCTCACACACACACACACACACTCTCACACAGAGACATACACAAATACATGCCTGTGTAAACAGATGCATATGTCTATGTGTGTGTGCGTATATATGTATGCATATATGTGTGTTTATATATGTATGTCTATGTGGGTATATGTACATTTATATGCGTGTATGTATATATGTGTGCACATGTGTGTATATACATGTGTATGTATACATGTGTATATGCATGTCTACATGTGTATGTATGCATATGCATGTATATATGTGTGTATACATGTATGTCTATGTGTGTATATATGTGTCTATGTGTGTATATGTATATATGTGTATATGTATATATGTGTATACATATGTGTGTATATGTATATGCGTGTGTTTCTATGTGTCTATGTGTGTATATATTATGTATATGTGTGTATATATGTACGTATATATGTGTGTATATGCATGTATATGTATGTGTGTATATATATGTGTATATACATAAGTCTGTGTGTGTACGTGTGTATATGTATGTATACGTACATATATGCATGTATATGTGTATATGTATTGTCTAAGTGTGTGTATATATATGTGTGTGTGTCTATGTGTGTATGTGTATATGTATGTACGTGTGCGTGTATATGCCAATTGACATCCTGCCATATTACTCCTACTTCAATGTGTTCTTCCTTAAAAAGAAGATATACTTTCATGTAGCCACAACATATTTTCAAAATCTGAGAAGTGAACATCCAACAACACTACTAATATACAGTCAATAATCACATTTCATCAATTGTCCCAATAATTTCTGGTATAGTCATATCTCCTAGTCCAGCATCCAATCAAAAGTATTCATTGTGTGTAGTTTTCATATAACTTTATATTCCGTTAATTTTGAACAATAATTCATCTTTTCTTTTAGTTTCTTGACCTTGGCATTTTTGAAGAGTACAAAAAATTATTCTGTGCAATCTTTTAGTGTGCTGACATTTTTGTCATGATTAGATTCAGGTCATTTATTCTTGGCAAGGATACCACAGTAAACCTTTTCATAATTATCAAGGAGAAAAGCCCACCTGTGCCAATAAACATTTATAAACCTGCACTTAAAAAGCACAATTTGTACTCTTCTGTGGCTTTTTGGATGTTTAGAAAGCTGAAATGTTTTAAAAAGAAAGTTATCAGCATTACACTTTTGAAATTGAAGTAAAGAGAAGAAAAGAAATTGTCAAAAATAATTACGAAGAGTTGAGAGTCATGAGTACACAATAAATGAAAATATTTTTCAAGCAGAAGCGATCTGAGATGAATTCATTGATAAAGAAGCTTTTCAGCTGACCTTGAAGAACGCCTGGGGTTTCAACTGAAAATACGGGGAACGGTATGCCAGGTCAAGAAGGCAGCATAAGCACAGTGGTAGGTAGGCGGGGATGGGAGACCGCTCAACGGGAAGTGATACAATTACCCTAGTGTAAGGTGTGTGCCTCGCTAACGTCAAGGGCAGAAATGGCCTGGCAGTCTGCACCGGAGCCACACCCTCGGAGAGGTGAGAGACCAGCAGAAAGGATGGGCTTCGTTTGAAAGGCTGTGAGTCCTCACGGACCAGCAAACCAGAGCTCTGACAGCCGGGCACGGCTCAAACAGGAGGAAAGAAAAGCAAATGCGTCTGTATAGTTTGTTTCTACTGCGTTGTTCTTGTTCTGAGTTTGTTTTTCCAACAACTCCACTGTTAACATTGCTATTCTTAATTTTAGGCTTCCTCTTGAGGTTTAATGAAGCTAGACATCAGAATCCTTGGCTTGGGAATATGATAACAAAATTAAAATGTGAAGGTTCTTCATGAAAGAATTAGCAACTTTCCCACTGCCATTGCATCTGCTGTTTGACAATGAAGAGAGTGAGATAAATATGAAATACTGAAATATGAAACATTAGGCAGGAAGCTAGGCCTGAGCAGCAGGTGGATGGACCTGAGATGTCCTGCCTGAGAGCCTCAACCGAAGATGGCCCAGGGAACACCCCGCTGCATCCATCTAGCAGTCCCTTTGCAGTTACAGCATCCCAGCAGAAGGGTTAGATTCCTTGTGCTTGTTGCACTTGTGCAGAAAGCAGCCCCTTGTCCTTACTTGACCTGGGTCTCTAGAATAGAAATAATGGTGCCATTTCCTACCCTGGGCAGGCACTGTGAATACATCTTGGAAAAAGACATGCTTGGTTGGCTAATTATATAATCTAGGCCTGTCACTCAAATATTATGACCTTAGGACCCACCCCAAAGAGAAAGTTACTATAAGTTCACATCCCAGGGTTTCCAGGGTCTTCATCTCTCTTGACTGGCCCGCTCCTCTCTTAGAGTATACTTTAATAAAACTTTGTTTTTCTTTCCTTTCACTATCCTGTAATTCATTACTGTGGCAGCACAAAGAACAGAGACTTCTTTCCTTTTCCATCTCACTCTCAGTAACAAAATAAATAGGAAACACGAATATTATATTTTCATATACATATGAAAGTATGA
This sequence comes from Paguma larvata, assembly GCA_030068075.1. Taxonomy (NCBI): domain Eukaryota; kingdom Metazoa; phylum Chordata; class Mammalia; order Carnivora; family Viverridae; genus Paguma; species Paguma larvata. The sequence goes on from CM057823.1 coordinate 114,270,200, forward strand.
TAAAAATAAAGCTTGGAGAACACTGACTCAACTATCAGAACAAACTGCAGGGCTTGAAAGAGTCCAAAGGCAAAAGATGTCATGATAAAAAACAAAGAGCAAGGAAGGAAAGAGACCCAATAAATGTGCCATGGTCACAGAAATTACTAATCATTTTTAAGGGGAAAATCTATAAACAATAAAGTACATGATGGTACACCAAAATACTTTCTTTTTTAAGTTTATTGTTGAGAGAGAGAGAGAGAGTAGGGGAGAGGCAGAGACAAAGAGAGAGAGAGAGGGTCCCAAGCAGGCTTCGGGATGGCAGCACAGAGCCCAATGCAGGGCTCGATCTCGTGAACCCTGAAGTCATGACCTGAACTGAATTCAAGAGTCAGATGTTTGACTGACTGAGCCATCCAGGTGCCCCACAAAAATGTGAGTTTTTCTTATGTAAATTTGAGATTACATAATTTATATTCTATATAAACAATGCTATATGAAACCTATATGTGTAGAAACACTAGACGGAGAAAATGAGGTAAAGATCTAAAATTGAAAAAGAAATAGAAGACCAATAAAGGAAGAAATATAATCAAAGTGATTGTGCCACACACAAAAATGTAGAAAACACATATCAGTTTGTATTACTTGCAATGTGGGAATTAAGAAGACAGGAAATTGAACTTTCTTAATTCCTTTAAAGGAAATAAAATACTCGGATTAACCATGAATTACTGTATCTTTTTTTCATCTTTTTTAATATTAAAAACTTTTCTCTGGAGCCTTGATTAATTATAAAATATCTTTCTTTTTCATTAAGTTTTATAAAATCTCCTCTGTTTTTCCTTATGTGAATATATTAGAACATTTAATTATTTCCATGACTTTCTGGCTTTTTTTATTATTCTCTTTATCACATTTTTGAATAATAAGTTTCCTTTCGTCTTTGTATTATTTCTCTATGGGATAGTGAGGAGTAGGAAAAGGACAATAAATATTGAATTCCACACTTTTATCTTATTTCACTTATTTTTTGAAACTAGACTATACAAAAATACGATAAAGTAAATCTTTGAGAGCACGAACTCAACTATCAGAACAAACCGCAGAGCTTGAAAGAGTCTAAAGGCAAAAGATGTCACAATAAAGAACAAAGAGCAACATTCCACACCAACAGCAATATGGAACAAAATATTTTAGCAGACCACTCAAACTGTTTATGAAAATAAATTTATTATTGCCTAAACTGCAGCATTTAGCACCAGTTTTGTCAAAGGAGACAACCTACACATAGACCTTCTTTTATGCATGGCTTGCAAATTGTTTACGGATCGACATTTTGGTTGCGTGCTTGTAGTTCAGGCAAACTTATCACCTTGGAATGTATTTTCCCACACAGTTTTTTGTGTTTTCCATTTGGTAGGTGCATCTAAGTTACTTTAAGAAATCAGAGTCTAAAACTCGAACGTGGGGCAATGAGAGCTTCAAAATGAGTGTCTTCAAAATAGTCCTATGTTGCTACGTTGTCTATAAAGTGTAAGCTTTTCCCTTATCAAATATCAATAGAAATATAACTTGAAGATATAGCAGAACGCCATGGACGTAGCCATCCAAAGGTGTTCACCATGAAATAAAATAAGTAAAACAGCAAAAAGATATTCTTCAATACTTTTTCCTACATCATAATTTAAGTGGTCAAAGGAACCTGAGTTCTTCCAGGAAATAAATCGATCGCTGTGGAGAACCACACAAAATTTTCGCCACCGATTTTTAGTGCTCCTCTGTGTCAGGGCAAAAATCACTTGCGCCTTACACGCATCATTGTCATTTTTTCATAACTTTCAACTGTAACATTTTCCCTTTACAATAATAATAATAATAAAAAAAAAACAATGTACTTGGGGAGTACTAAAAAAAGAAAAAACAGAGATCATAAGAAACTTGAGGACCGCCAATTGGAAAATCATAGTGCTGAGTCAACATTTCCCCCTGTTTATTCCTAGAAATCATTCCAAAACATAGAGAATGAAAAACAATTGTGCAAATGCCGCATGTATTAAAAATAGGAAACGGTGGAATCCTAGGCCTCCAGATGGATGGAACGGTTCCGAAATCAGTGATGACTGAGTGAAAGGGTGTGCAGGAGGAAATAAAGAAAAGAAACCTTGAAGAAACAATCCAGAAGCTGCAGATTTCAAAAAGAGGTAACGAACATACTCTTCCTTAAGGCCAGGAGCCACGCCTCTTTACCTTGCAGACATAATGCGGCAGTTTCAGGTAGAAGCACCTGCGGAAGCCGTATGGTTCCGAAAGTGGAGAAAGTTAGGGCAAAAGAGGAACTTTACAGAAAAGACAGATTTATAAAAGCAGTCTATATCTGTGGAAATGGAAAAGTCAAATCTTTCATTGTATGTGGGAGAAACAGAACAAAACAAACAACAAAACTCACATTGCCTAGCTCCTTTGGCTAGACCAAGTAAAACTCACTCAGTTCAGTGACACAAAAGAGAAACTGGACCCCACGGGATCTATACAAAGATACCACAATAGCAAGAGAAAGGGGTGGGGGAGTGGGGGTGTGGGGAGTGGTGCAGAAAACCAGTGTCCCACAGGGAAACACACACTAAAAATATGTTACCATAAAAGAAGCTGAAAATTATGGCCAAATACCATGAATTTTTTAAATGTAATGAATAGCAATCACCTTTTTCAAGCAATTATATAAGGCAAAAACGCAAGCTGAGGTTAGCAGTACAAGAACAACGGATGAATTATAAAGCTTCTAGTGCTCAATCAAATGGCATAATGGAAAAAAGTAAAAGCACCATAAAAATGAAGGAGAAATTGGAAGTAATGCAGGGGAAGAGAGAGTACTGAAAGCATAGGAAGGTAGCAAGGACCGAAGTGGTAGACACAAGCTAAATATATATTAATAATAAATGGAAAAGAATTAGAGAAAAATTGTAGAATACAACACAGACAACATAAACCCAACATACGTATTAAAGGAATCCATGAAAAAGAAAATAATAATAGTGCAAATATATAAAGATATAAGTCAAGAACACGTGAATCTCCATCTTGGGAAAAATACCAAAACAAAAAACAAAAACAAAAATAACCGCGTCTGTAGGTAAAATAGTTCTGAACAATCAGCAGTAGGATAAAATTCTAGTGAAAGTCACTAGGCTTCAGATATAAATTAAGAACTCTTTATTCAGCCAGGTAAATAAGAATTCTCTAAACTCTACAATGCTAAAAGAAAGAGGAGCGACATGGTCCTCACTCAAACCATACTCCAAGAAACAAACATGCAAGAATTCTGAACACGCAGGATTTCAGAAACGTTGCTTCCAAAGGGCCCTTCCTCAGGAATCAATGAGGGGTGACTTTCTTCCAATGAGATGATTTAAAAAATAATAACAAACTAGCCAACAGTGTAAGCTCCTGTTGAAAATAAGTTTTCCCCCAGTAGACAGTGGAACCATCGGATGACTGTAGCTCCCGGCAGCTTGACTCCAGCCTCACACGATACCCTGATCCACAACCTCCCAGCTAAGCAGCTCCTAGATTCCTTAACTATAGAAGCTGTGATACAATCCTCGTTTGCTGGTTTAGGTTGCTAAATTTTAGGGTAATTTGTTATGTGATAATAGATAACTATAAAACAAGGCTTAGAAACTACTGAATTTGAAGAGGCTGGAAAGTAGAAAATAGGAAGAGGATTTTTTTAAAATTAATGTTTATTTTGAGAGAGAGAGAGAGAGACAGAGTATGTGCAAGCGGGAGAGGGGCAGAGAGAGCAGGAGAGAGAGAGAGAGAAGAGAGAGAGAGAATATCCTAAGCAGGCTCAAGGTTGCCAGCGGGATGTGGGGCTCGATCCCACAAACCATGAGATCATGACCCGAGCTGACAGGCAGAGTCGGATGCTTAATTGACTGAGCCACCCAGGCACCCCAGGGGGATTTTTTAAAGAGAGCTGTTGATGTGCTGTGCATCTTCCCATCCCCCATGGGAAAGAGTAATGCCTAGGACCATCTTCAAGCATAGTGACCAGTGCCTCCAGCAAAATTTTTGTGATTGACATCTGTTCTCTGGATTTACAGAACCAGATTCATGCTAGACCCATGTTTGGAAATGACTAAAGGCAAGAGGCTGTGTCTGTGCAGCTGCCCTGAGGGTAGGATGGTGTTGGCCATACTGAAAATGGCATGCATGCCCAGAGTGTGACACGGAAAAGACAAACGTTTTTACAGACAGATGTAGGCCGCATTACCCAGCAAGAGGACATCTCAGAGTGATTTCATCAAAAGTGACACTTGAGGGAGCCATAGATATCAACCGTAAGAAACCATATAGCGGGTGGACCACCACAAGTAGGAGCTTGAAGAGAGGACACATTCGTCTCAGTAAGGAGCAGCAGGTGACACATCTCAGTGAACTAGGAGAACTCCAAAGAACCCGGAAACATCCCCCGAGAAGAAGAGGCAACATTTAATATTTCATATGGCCAAAAGAAAATAAGAACCCCACCTCTTCCCGGTACAAGAGGGAACCGGTGCTAGAACACTGAGGACAAAAGGCTAAACACGGCTGGAGAAAACCAGGAAAGCAGCTGACACAGCACAGCGCCCACACTCAGGCTGAGGGAGAAGAGACAGGGGAAGGACAAACTTTAACATTAGATAGCTTCACAGTTTCGACTATTACATGGAACTGTAATTAATTAATGAAGGGGAACCTTGTGTTGTGTTTTGTAACATGTGGCTATGTGATTAAAACTAAAATTTTAATTTAAAACTAATAAAAGAAGCAGTATCTCATACTATAGTAATAGATCGCATACGGTTTTCAGCACAACGGAAGATCTATAATTCTAAAGCAGGCCTTCAAGGCTTAGACTGCGACTGACTGGTAATAGTATTAGGGTAGATAGTAACTCAAGCCTCACCAGTTAAGTAAGAAACCAGCTTCTAGAACCAAATCGACACACAGTATAGCATACCATATTTGTTCTACCAAGTATGATTGCATACAGGCTACCCTAAGGAATATATTTATAAACTATTTTAGAACAACTGATAAGACTTGATTGGAATGTAACTAAAAAAAAAAAAAAAAGAAAGAAAGAAAGAAGGAAAGAAAAAGGAAGGGGCTCTTGGGTAGCTCAGTCGGTGAAGTGTCCAACTTTGGCTCAGGTCATGATCTCTCGGTTTGTGGATTTGAGCCCCGCATCGGGCTCTGTGCTGATAGTTCAGAGCCTGGAGCCTGCTTCGGATTTTGTGTGTGTCTCCCTCTCTCTTTGGCCCCACCCCAAACTCTGTCTCTCTCTGTCTCTGTCTCTCAAAAAATAAAACATTGAAAAAACTGGAATGTAGCTAAAAATTGAGAACCTTCATGCATTTGAGGTAAGTGTAACATACATACAACATAAATAAAGTTAACTTTCGTTTTTCATTTTCTTTTGTATCCTAATATTGGATTTCCATGGCTTCAAAAGAAAACTTTAATTTTCTTAATTATAAAAAAAATATAAAGGAGATTTGGCAACATTACCTCTGAATATGATACTCTCGATTACAGCAATGTAATCTTCGGGCTCCTGCTCGGTAGACATCTCCCATCTGCCGCTGGCGATATTTAATAATTTGTAGAGCTGGTCGGAACTCTTCACCCCACACAGTAGAGTGACCACGCTTTCTGGTGAATGAAGGATCTTTTCCAGAAACTGACATTTCTTTGGAGTTAGGTCTTTAAGCAGACTATTTGATAATATCAAAAGTTTACTTTTGTAAGAGTTTAAACTTAGCAATTCCAAATCCCAAAAAGAGTAATTCTCCAAGCGGTATAACAGGATCGCTTCCCTTTTCACGACATGTAAAAAAACCTCCCTCAAGTACAGAGCCCATTCCTCAGCATCGTCTCCATAGATCATTAGGATGTCTTTTGTATTTTCTGGAAAAAGAGAAAATACTGTATTAATTTTCTTGTGTTTGAAATGCTAACGGCAGATTATATTATTAACCGCAAAGTTTTACATACTCTTTAAGGAATAGATTTCAGGACCAATAATATAATTCATGTTATCCCCATCATAATCATACAGGATTAAATTAATCCTTTAAGTCAACACGGTTCATGCTTTGTGCAAGGCTACAATGTACTCATTGTACCAAAGTGAACCATGATGCTCAACTGAAATAAAAGAGAAATCTCATGGCAGGATGAAAAGAATGTTCTGTGGGATTACAGGGAGCTGGGCTACCAGGCACGGCTGTGTCAGTAACCACAAAATTTACCTAGATGACGGTAGTTAACTCCTTTGAGCTATTCTTTCTTCATCTGTTAACTGAAGGTAAAAAATAAATAAGCCCTGCCTAAGGAATCAGATTCTTCTGTGAAGATACGAGAGAATTTACACTCAAGAACGTTTAAATCTGTCTTTCAGGCAAAGATGAGCGCATAAAGATAAGTGACGGAATTTCTATGTCCAGGATACCAACAAAATAAAAATGTTTCAAAAGAAATAAATTCAACAGCAGAAACCAAATAAGGGGGTACTATATCGCATGTCATAAATTCAATTTCATGCTGATGAAATAATTAGAAGGTTCTGATGGGACAGCAGTAATCCTAAACCTCTCCCTGCTCCCATAATCAATACTGATAAAGAAACTTGAGTCATCACCAAAACCAGCAGGGTGCTTATGAATCTCTTCCCCATCTGGAAACTATTCAAGGGGGTGTCTGTCTGCAGAAGTAGGAAAGGCCCCTCTACAAGCCAGGGCCCACAGGTGAGTCAGGAAAGCCAGTCTCGCAGACACCATTTAACAGGTCTCAGTAGAGACTATGACCCAGAACCTCTAATGCAGGACACTTTGCTTCTCCTCTGCTTTTCTTTCAGGCCATAAAATACTGGAATATCAATTTTGTCACCCAAACTGTAGCTCGGAAGGAAAAATAAAAGCAACAAAAAAGATAGGGAGGAAAATTTAAAGAACAATTTGTCCACACAGTGTTTAGCAAACAGGAAGCCTAAACAGAGCTAAGAGAAACACAAGCAAGATGATAAGATTAGCAATACAAATTTTGAGTTATGGGAAAAGATTATGGCAAAGAATATGATCATAAAAATAAGAAAAGTAACGCAGCATGCAAAGACTAGTAGATATCAAAAGCAGGGGGGGGGACCTCCATAAAAGTTATGTATAGTATAAAAACACCATAGATTACTAAGACTATTATAAGTTGATTTAACTTTTTTAAAAAAGTATCATTTAAAAGTATATAAGAGATAAGGAGACAAGTTGAAAGTTAAAACAGTACTGCCCACATAATATATAAATTAGAAAAAGCAATAATCAGATTAAACATAGATAACATTTTAATTTCCAGACTAAAAGAAAAGCTTGATTTTTTTTTAAGTAAATGCAAAAAACAGAACAAGGTTAAAACAGCTGGTGAAAATATGATATATCTGGGGAAGAGACAAAAAACAAAATGGTCCAATAAAAAGGCAATCTAAAAGCTGAAGTAGAAGAGAACAAAAGACACATTAAAATATGCTAAAACTTAATTTTAAAAGTCCTTAGAATATAAAGAAAAAGGAACTAGTTCCATGTATCAGCAGGGAATGATCATGTTCTAAGAAAAATTGTTAAGGAAAAACCTATCTTGATTAAATTGCCCTTAGGTTTAATGATTATTGTAAAATGTCTTCACATATTCAGGAAGGAAGAACAAGTCACCCAGGAGGAGGAAATATTAAAATGATCATAGATTTCTTCAGAGCAATTTCAAGCCAGGAACTGGAAGAAGATTCTTGCAAAAATAATGTTTTAGTAATTCCTACTACAGAGTATGATATTGTCCAGCAGTGAAAATGAACATTGTGACATACAACATCGGTGAATCCAAAGACATAGTACGTAATGAAAGAAGAAAAAGAGTTTATACTGTATGATTGTATTTATATGAAGTTCAAAGACAGAAAAACAAAACGGTCCGTGATGATACAGATAGAATATCTGGGCATAGGATAAATGAATGAGAACAAGCATGGGGGAACCTGCCGGGATTCTGGAAATGCCCTTGTCTTGGTCTGAATGGCTGTCACACCAAGTATGCGTATATAAAAGCTTATTCATCTGTATATCTTAGATCGTGTGTGTAAGTTATTCTGCAATAAAAAAAAGTAAAGTATCAAAAGAAGAAAGTTCCATGATGACAGCTGTTCAAGAGGCCTAGAGACCAGTGGGGGCTTATCACAGGTGAATAGAGCATTTTTGGAGGGAGATCCAGAGGAAATACAGCAACTGTCAGATTATCTCATATATTTGAAAATTCGAGGAAAAAATACTAAGAATAGGGGTTTGACAGCTCCGATAGAATTTTTCGAAAAAAATTCAGGATTCGTATATTACTATCTTTTGCATGTAAAATACAAAATAAGATAAAATTAGTTACAGCAAAACAGAACAAACAAAATGCCTAAAAATTATAAAAGAAAGTGAAAATCATTATACACTATATAGTGTAAATGTGTATATAATCATTGTCAGGGAGTAGGTATTTATGCTCTCCACCAAATTCATATGTGAAATCTTACCACCAATGTGATGGTATTTGGAGGTGACACCTTAGGGGGGTGATTAGGTCATGAGGGTGGAACCCTCATGAATGGGATTAGTGCCCCTGTAAAAGAGGCTCCAGAGAGCTCACCCCTCCTGCTGCGTGAGGACACAGAGAGAAGCCAGCAGTCTGCAACCTGGAAGAGGGTTATCACCAGAATTCTATGTGCTGACACCCTGATCTCAGACTTGCAGCCTCCAGAACTGTGAGACATACATGTTTGTCGCTTAGGCCACCCCATCTGTGGTATCCTATCAGAACAGCCTAAATGGCCTGACAATCATAATAATGTAAAAAATGACTGATGATTTAACTAGAAATTGAGACTTAAATATCAGATAGACTAAGACTAAAATCCTTGGGGCATCCGGGTGGCTCAGTCAGTTAGGCGTCTGACTCTTGATCTTGGCTCAGGTCATGAACTCATAGTTCGTGGGTTCAAGTCACACATCAGGCTCTGCACTGATAGTACAGAGTCTGCTTGAGATTCTCTCTCTTCTCTTTCCTGCTAGTGCTCACTCTCTATCTCTCAAAAATAAAATAAACATTAAAAAAAGATTAAAATCCTTATCTAGCACACAACAGGAAACAAAGAGATACTAGTTAGAATTAGTAAATCAAAAAGTAGTATATAGATGTATCTTTTAGCAAGATGGACTAGAATAACAAAAAAGAAAGACGTGAAAGATCTGTGGTTCCTGAGGATCTATGGGGAATGGAATTGTGATTGGGGAGGGGGAGAGCAGCGGACCGATGGTTTTCATTACAAGCGCTTTGTCATTGTTCAATATACAAGTGAAACCTTAATCAAAATTTAAATAACAGAAAAATCCAGGCAACAAAGAGGAGAACCAAAGTAAACAAAATGGAAATGCAAAAGTTTAAAAAAAGAAGACATGGTAAATTGAATACAAGTACATACAGAACAAAAACAAAATACCAAGGGGATTATGATTGTACTACAAAATGCAGATGTTAAATCTGTCTTGAAATAAAAGTAATCATGGAATGGGAAAGCTGAGAATTTGGGGAAAAGATAGTATAAAATATTAGCCTCGTCATTCATAGAATTTACTCATTTAATTCCTCCTAAATTCAAAATATGAAATTAAAAAATGATTCCATTCGCTATTTTTGTATCACCATTTTCCCTAAACAATAATGAATAATTTAGAGAGTATTCCAAGTAAAGATTTTTATCTAAAAAGTAATATGTCCTTCAATTTTACTTTATTCAAATTATTTTATTTAAAAATAGCATATAGAATATGATCTCATTTTAAAACAACCACTCCCTGAACATCTACTTAAAACAATTCTATTGACTGTTAGCAAGTTATTCATGGAAGATAAGATCATGAGAGATATACGGCTTACTTTTTAAAAATCTCTTCTATATTACTTATATTTTTGTAGTAAACTTGTATTATTTTATAAAACAAAATCATCATCCTTAAATACCAGTTGTAAGGTATTATCATGTATACAAACAGCAAAACACCAAAACTCTTGTAATCCACAATTATCTTTTTTCCTCTGGATGTAAAGGTTGTTATTTTCTAAACACTGACATACTGATTAATACTGTAACAATTTGAGAGCTCTCGTATTTTTATTGAATTATCTATGTCTTCGCTCATGATATATTCTCTCCACAGACTGATGCTTTCTCTTTCAACTCTGATTTCTAAATAATGCCTAGCACAATTTCTTGAATAATCAATATATTTTTTAATATATTTATGTATACAGAATGAAAAAAGGCATCTGGTAGAAAACATATGGGAATCATACCCAAGTTGTGTATGAGTCATCAGTAGAGTTTTATCATTCTCTGTATAGTGTCTCACCCAGCCTGGATGCTAAATAAATATTTGTTGAACAAACACAAACATGGTGCCATAATTCAGTATTTTTATGTTTGAGAAACAGTAGAGAAAGAGTTTTCTTTCTATTATATACAGCCAGAGTAAGATACTATATAGTAATAAGGTAATGGGAGTAAAGATAAAATTAATGATATAAATTATCAAGTGCTTCAAATATGAACTAGGGCTCAACTTCTTTTAATGTATCATTTTACTTTATTCTCAAAATTACCCTAGTGAGTAGGTACAAATACTATTCTCATTTTACAGATGAGAAAACTGAAGTGGTATTGGAATTAGGGTTCCCATGCAGGCAATCTCACCCTACAGCCTATACTTTTAACTTCTAACACCTAAGTACACAATAACATTATTTAAAAGACTAAAATTCCTCATAGTGATATGAGTTAGGTTAGTCAATATATAGCAGTGTATGAGTTAATCTCAAGTATGCAAAGCGTGTGTAAGCTTACTAAGACTCTGGCTTCCGACCAAGGAAAAAAAGGAAATAGAACATACAATGTACTCCAAGAGTATGGTTTTCTATGAAGAACCTACAGAACTTTCTTCTTGACTCTAAAACTTAAATCAATACAATTACAGAACAAGTTATGAGGATATTTAAAATACGGAATGAATATTCTTGTGTTATGTGGTTGGGTATCACACTACCATAGAAAATCAGTTCTAGAGACACTCATAACCTATCTTTCAAAACTACCCAAGAAAAAATAGACAGGTAGTCTTTCTTAACACTCTACGACCATTTTATTCTTAGGTTGAAATTGAGCCTTCCTTTTAAATTTATATTTAACTTACAGTTCGTCAGTAACCTCTGAATGATACTTTTCAAGCTTGAATATTAGCATTAAATGTCATACCTTTCTTCTCTATAGATAAAATCATTTCTATTTTTTAACCGTTATTTTTCTCAATTATGATTTCTGAGAATTTCCATGCACCATGTTCCATGTAACATGCATTGTTTCATTTCATATTAATGAAATTATATGGCATTAGCCTGTTCTTATTTTACTGGCGATCACACTGAGCCCCAGAGAGGTTAAGTAACTTGTCAGGACCACAAAGACAGTAATTGGTCCTTGTGCTGCCTTCCAATCTTTTTGTTTTGAAATGATGTTGAGTCACAATGCAAAAGTTAATCAAAGGCCTTTTCATAGGCATGGTTTTCTTTTTCCTTATCAAACTTGTCCTTGAGTAATATCTGGAGTAACAATAGTTCTTCTCTATTGATTCTTTAGAGGAACCTACTGGCCTTTGTTTTACATACTTGAAATAATCAAACCTAAATCATCATTTGCCAACTTAAGGAGGGTTATTGTCATTGAGATTGGGCGACTTTTACAGGCTGTGAAATGAAGCAATAAATGATGAATCTGAAGTACAGAAACACCAAATTTTCATTCCTGGAAAGCTTCATCAAAATTAAAGGAAACTACTTTTGAAAATTCAATTAAGGTCTCTAAATAAATTATCTAAAATATAAATCTCCAGTCTAGCAACGTAAGGTAAATGACAGCATTGTACAATGTTGGAATAGAGTAGAGCCATATTAATTTTTATAAATTTACTCTGACGTGCTCTTTCAGATTCTATAATGACATCTTTTATTTATCCTACAAAGTGCTATGACAAATCTTTTAACCTGAAGGAAATTTGTATCGATACTTGATATCAATACTTGCTTTTACACTGAGAGCAGATTATACTACCTATTGCTGAAAGAATGAGACTGATTGATCATGATTCAAAATCCTTCCTATTATATATGCAGTTTCAAATGGCAGGTTTTCTTCTTTTTGAATAAGATCCCATCTCTTATCCATGTCTGTGCATAAGTAAGAAAGACCGCATAATGCAGCTTTTCAATATTATATTTTTCTACCTGGTAACCAAAGTGCAAGAAAAAAAAAAGCAAAATTGCAAAGAAATGACTTGTAGTCATAATGGACTCAGTAGTGATAACATGAACATTAATCTTACATAATCACACACAAATATACTCAAAGTTTATAGTAAGTGTGACTTAATTTGTCTTATGTTCTAACTTCATATTCTAACTAGTACAAAAAGGAAACAAAACTGGGGATGGGAATTTTTCAAAGGCATTAAGGTAGTAAAACACCCTATAACTCATGTTTCTTCTCTAGGAAAGGTGGTTAATTTCACTCATTCATAGTGGCAAAAAATATGGGTATTTTCTGTAAATATCTGAGTAGCAGATGCTGCTAATGTATATCCCGTATCTTCCCGGCCCAAAGTAAGGTACTATATAGTCATAAAATAATGGGAGTAAAGATAAAATTAATGATATGAATTATCAAGTACTTCAAATAAACTAGGACCGCAGCTTAGCGGTCAGCTGTTAAGCACACTGACCATTTCCAACCTCTCTTTTCCTGCCTGAGGACTTTCTCTGCTCACAGGGAGCTTCCTCAGCCCATTGTCTGGTTGGGAGTGCAGAGGTATTTGGGATTTAGCAGCAGAGAGGGCTGGGAGGCAACCCTCAGTCAGTGAGGGATGGACACCAGTGTGTACATAACAGATGCTCCATCCTTCAGTGGGACAATTTTGAGGTTTGTTCTACACGGTAATTACAGGATCCCCAGTGATGCCAAACTGTAATTATCTATTGTGTTATTCTGCTTATTAACATGCACATTATTGGCTTTTCTCTCCTTGTCTTACATGCCCTATTTTTTCGCCAGTGCTTCCTGGGCTCATCCTCTAAATCAACTACTTCCATTCGTGTCCATTTCTCAGAGTTTTCTTCAGGGGAAATTACTCTCTCTCTCTCTCCCCCCCATATATTTGTGTGTTTATATGTTTATGAATACAGTTTATAAACGTATAAACATAGCTCTTCCTTTCAAATACAGGAAGGTACCAACACATCATTTTAAGATTATGTTTTTCAGCTAAGATAAAGAACCACCAGGAAAAGTTACTTTTACACAAATGCTGAAACTTCCTCTTTCTTCTTCCTTTTAAGTGTGAACAAATGCTTTTGTGCTTCATGAAACAACCTTGTAAGTTAATTTTTTTCTGTTTTGTAAAAAATGCATGGTGTTAACTGTTACAGGATTATTTTGCAAAGACTTCCCACCCTTCATATATAAACTGCAAATTCAACTCCTCCAACCTCTATCAGTTTTAATCTGTGATACGAATTGTTAATAGTTTATATATAAACTATATTGCTTATATATAATTGTTAATGGTTTATATAGAAACATAAAAGATTCTGTATCTGAGAGCAGATTTAGAAATATTTCTAACTTACTTCATGCCGATCTGTGGAATTCTATTTCCGCAACGCCCATATCCTTTCCTTGCTTTTATTGCCATTACTCTATAGATTACTGAATCTAAGACAACATTGACCATAAAACAGGCTATTATTTGATATTCCTCTAGGAAAAAAAAATACTGTGATCAAGTGAACCATAATATACTATAAATTGTAGGATGAAAGTGATTTCAGGGAATCTGACTAGCCCCAAACAAACAAACAAACAAAACATTGTCAGAATTAATTAAATATGGTAGTAGTATCATCTTACACAGTCTCTTAAGTGCTTCTCATTTCTCCAACTCACCCTCAAGAATAACCTCTTTAGGATTTGGATATTGTTTATTATCTGTACAGATTGACTCCTCCCCATGTATGACACCACCCAGGCTCCCATGCCCATGTCAACAGAAAGCACTGTTAAAACATTAAAGGGTGAGAGAAAAGATTGATAGGGTTAATTATGGGCCCTCTCACTCACTTCCACATTCTAGTTTTGACAGTAGCTGCTTTCTTTCATGGTCCTCATTTCTGTGGCTTTTCTTCCTTGGCCCCAGTTTTCACACACCTCTAGCAATCATCTTCCCTCCCCTTTCTCACAGGGGATGTTAAAGGATTCCTGCTGTTAGTCTTCCAATACTTACCTATCCCCGGTTGGGTTCTTCAGTCCTGCATATGCTAATAAATAATCCCTTTATTAATTTTTTTTTGTTAAAATCTTTGATGGTGATATCTGTTTCCTGCCAGGATCGTAATAATTGCAGGTACAAGGAATGGCCACAGGAAATAGATTCTATGAGATGGATTTCGGAATTGTGTTGCTCTCATATTGCAGAGAATGCAAGCAACCCCTTGCCAAGGAGAAAATAATAGATGGCAATTTATGGTATCCAGAAACAACGTAATGACTCAATTTTTCACCAGGGATGACTTGGTATGACTGTCAATGGAGGGAAAAGCTTTTGGAGATCAAGTGTCTCCGGAATTTAGTTAATATGGTGCCAACAGAGATTACGGAGATGGGAAGAGGGGTGTATAATGGCTTTTCTGACCGTTTTGGACAGCACGCATATGCACAAAGACAGGGTTACCACTCCAATAGCAGGCACACCCCTACAAGATTCTGAAAGTAGGGGCGCCCGGGTGGCTCAGTCGGTTAAGCGTCTGACTTCGGCTCAGGTCATGATCTCGCGGTCTGTGAGTTCGAGCCCCGCGTCGGGCTCTGTGCTGACAGCTCAGAGCCTGGAGGCTGCTTTGGATTCTGTGTCTCCCTCTCTCTCTGCCCCTCCCCTGCTCGTGCTCTGTCTCTGTCTCTCAAAAATGAATAAACATTAAAAAAAATTAAAAAAAAAGATTCTGAAAGTAATCTGAGGACACAGTTTGAGAAACTGTGGAATCATAAGACTCAAGAAAGACTGGGGAAGAGATAAGGCTAAGAACTTTAATTCTCAAGCATGTTTGGATGATTAACTGAGGGAACCTGTATTCCCTTGTAAAAACAAACAAAACTAAAACAAAATCAAAAAGAAAAACTTTAAGAACTTTACCTGAGGCAACTGCCTTACAAATGTCAACTTTTCTCAGCACCTATGCCAACACCCCTCACTGACTGCCCATAAGATCAATAACTAGAGTTAGGTCACATAAGTAAAAGGAATTCCAGAAAAACTATTTCACACACAAAAATTATAGAATCTTGCCAATATGTATCAACTGAGTCCAGAAAGTACATATGGAATGGATTTTAAGAGTTACTAGACCAAGGTCACTAAAAGAGAAGATTGAATCTGACTGAATTCATCAATATGGTTGTGTTCATACAGGATTCAGAATTTAATGTGCTATCTCAAGTGCATGGGGTGGCATTAAAAGCCTATTAGAATGGATAATTAATGCTTAGACTCCATGACTATGGAGTCAATGTGGCTAGATGGTCAGAGCTTGCCTTCTATGATGGAGAAAAGAGGTCAGGAGGCAGACTTTTTCTGTAAACAGCTAGACAGTAAATACATTAGGCTTCGTGGGCCACATAGGATATCTTCTTTTTCTTTCTCTCTCTACGTTCCTGTTCCACTTCCTTTTCCTTCCTTTTTCCTTTTTTATAACCCTTTAAAGGTGTAAAAACTAGGGGTGTCTGGGTGACTCAGCAGGTTAAAGCATCAGACTCGTGGTTTCAGCTCAGATCTTGATCTCACAGTTCCAGAGACTGAGTCCCACATCAGCCTCTCTGCTGACAGTGCGGAGCCTGCTTGGGATTCTCTCTCTCTCTCCCTGCCTCTCCCCTGCATTCTCTCTTTCTCTCTCTAAATAAATAAATAAACTTAAAAAAAGGAAGTGTAAAAACTATTCTTAGTTAACAAATTGTTCACATATAGGTATTTTGCTTATTGGCTCTAGTTCGCTGACCATTGCTCTACTCTGACATTCTCTTCACTAAGCATTAAGAAATTCAATGAATTTCTCTGTGAAAACTCTGTGGTATCTGTCCAGTGTAGTCTGGAAATGATAACAATTGGACCTTTGAATTAAACTTTTTTACGTCAATGAGGAATAATGAAGTCTGTATTGGTAGAGAATGAATGGCAGCATTTGATCATTAGAGGCACTTTAAGTAATCAGCATATTTTTCATGGCAGGGATCTGCTGTGGTCACTAACTGATCTGAAGGTCCTTATGAACGAAATATATGTACACCCTACGAAGCTTCAATTTTACTTTTATAACAAAACAAGTCTAGGTTTGG
The DNA here is from genome assembly GCA_030068075.1 of Paguma larvata. Lineage (NCBI taxonomy): Eukaryota > Metazoa > Chordata > Mammalia > Carnivora > Viverridae > Paguma > Paguma larvata. The sequence continues at coordinate 114,286,737 of CM057823.1, forward strand.
GTGCAGGAAATGACTTAGGTTGCAACAGTGGAGTTCCATAGCCTTCTCCTATCTGGTTTACGGACTCAGAGCACTTTGAATGAGGAAAGGCCAAGTCCATTTGAGAAAGGATTCTTTTATGCTTCTAAATGTGTATACAATGAATCTTCCTCTAAGCATTTCCCCAGAGACCTCCAGCCATGTGTACTGGGGTACAAGGAATACTCATATCTCCTAGTGCTTATTAGCTACTGATCTCTGTTGATACAAATTTCTGAAGACCCGAAGTGTCAGCATGGCACCCTGGTTAAGAATGGGAACTTACAAAAGTCAGGTGTAATGACAGATGACATCTTGCCTTGGGTATATTTCATAATAGTTCCAGTTGCCCCATAGAGATATCCTATGGGTATTTTTTAAGCCAAGAATGTATAGTGCCAATACATAAACATAGCAAATGGAAGAATCCTTACAGAGAATGAAGGAAGGTAGAAACGAAATATATAAATAGGTCTCTATAGTTCAACTGCATCCACCCCCCAGCCACTACCAAAATCATAATCTAAAACAAATACTATATTCCTGGGACAACTGCAAAGACTGTTGCCACCAAAAAAGATGTGAAAGATGTAATAGTGGTGACATCTTCACATCTTCATTTAACTCATAAGTTTGCCAGTACAAAATAACAGCTGATTTTCATAAATATAATTAAGTGTTGACATCAACTGCTGTTCTACACATGATATCTTTACTGGAGCAAATCAACCAGCTTAAAGATATTGACCTGGTAAATACCTTCTTTATAATTGCAATCAATAAGGATAATAAGCAGTTTTCATTCACCTGACAGGGGCAGGATCACCTGTCACTGACTTACCCAAGGCTATGCTCTCTGCCATAACATAATCTACAGAAATGTTGATATACCATAGGGTATATCATATTACATATATAATGTATAATAGATGACATGATTCTAATTAGTCTTGCTCATAAAGAAAGAGAAACTGCCCTAGAAGCTTTAATATGACACTTAAGTACCAGAGTGTGAGTGCTAAACCATACTGAAGTTCAGTGTTCTGTAACATTGGCAAACTTTCTATACATCCAATGGTTTAAGGTGTATCAGAATACCCTTATATGTTCAAAAATAAGTTACTAAATCACCACTGAATGAGACTTTTGGCATTCTGAAGGAAGCACATAGGCCTGGGTCAGTATCCTGACCACATACCAGGCAACCAATAAGGATACCAGTTTTGAGTGGGGCCACAATAAGAATGAGTTCTGCTACACGGCCAGGCTGCAGTGCAAACTTCCCTGTCATTTGGGCTTTATAATAATACTATCTTGTACTTCTGATAACTCTCAATAAAAAAATCCACAATTCATACTCATAAGGTTTTGGAGAAAGACCATGCTTTATTCTTCTAATGATGTTTTTCTATTGGAAAATTAACTTGTGAGTTATAATTGGGCCCAGATAGAGATTAAGGTCTGCTTATAGGACACTAAGTGTTTATGTAACCTAACTGGTCATTCATAAACTGGGTGATATACGACCCACGAAATTATAAATTTGGTTGTGAGTAACCATATTCCACTAGGAAACTGAAATAATAAATACACAACCAGACCCGTGTATGTCTGTATGGCATAAGTTCAATGAGCAGGTGGCTAAAACTTTCATGACACCAGATCCCACTGTTTTACTATCTTTCCCTCAACACATACCTATAGCCTCATGGGGAATTATTTAACCTGTCAATAGAAAAAAAGAAGCATGACAGCAGTGTTTGAATGGGTCTGAAAATATATTGTCAATACTCCAGAGTGACTCCATTTATAGTTTCCCTGAAAGAAAACAGTGCAAGGAAATTCTCCCAGTTGATAACTTTGGGTTGAACCTCTCAAATGTCTACTTTTCTTTGAAGAAAAGACCTGATCTATAAATCTACTTTCAGTAAAAGAAGAAAGAGTGGAAAAGAATATGCTTATTTCGGAGTTAAAATATATAAATGAAGTTACTAATTAAGAAGACATACAGAGGGCCAATAGACACATGAAATCATCAGGGAAATGCAAATCAAAACTACAGTGAGGTATCAACTCACATATGTCAGAATAGAGAAAATCAAAGACACAAGAAACAACAAGTGCTGGCGAGGACGTGGAGAGAAAGTAACCCATGCACTCTTGGTGGGAATGCACACAGGTGCAGCCATTGTGGAAAACATGATATTCCTCAAAAACTTGAAACTAGAACCGGTGATCCAGGGTATTTACCCCCAAAATACAAAAACATGAATGCAAAGGGATACATGCACTTCTATGTTTATTGCAGCATTATTTACAATACTAAATTATGGAAGCAACCCAAGTGTCCATCGACTAATGAATGGATTAAAGAAGATGGGGTATGTATACACAGTGGAATATTATTCAGCTATAAAAAAATCAACGAAATCTTGTCATTTGCAACATCATGGATGGAGCTAGAGAGTTTAATGCTAAGTAAAATAAGTTAGAGAAAGACAAACACCATATGACTTCACTCATACTTATATGTGAAATTTAAGAAACAAAACAAATGAGCAAAGGGAAAGTAAAAAGAGAGAGAGAGGCAAACAGAGGAACAGAACCTTAACTATAGAGAACAAACTCTAGGATACTAGAGGAGAGGTGGGGGGGATGGGTTAAACAGGTGGTGGGGGTTGTCATGCACATTGTCCTGGGCACTCAGTAATGTACAGAATTGCTGAATCACTATATTGTACACTTGAAACTAATGTAACACTGTATGCTCACAATACTGGAATTAAAATAAAAAACTTAGAGCATATCTGGGAATGAGCCTACAAGTTCCTTTCTTAAATGAAATGATACCCTTATATTCTTTGTGATTTACATAAAGAAAAGATATATTTGAATTCACGTTTCCTAGTTTTTTCCCCTAAGTAATCGGACCAGTATAACAAGTATAATTGGACAGTATAACGCCCGGTATCACCAATGCCATACTGGCGATCAACAAATGTTGCTCAATATTTGCTTGAGTCACAATGGGTTCAAGGTTTTATCAGGTTTTAAATGGTCATAAGAAAATTCATCTCAGAAATATCTCGCCCTGTGGCAAAGCACTTTCCACAAACATTCAAAGTTCATTTCAAAGAAAAGCATATAATTAAATAAACTTAGGGTAGTAAAGATAGAGATCTCGAAGACATGAAACAGAGATATCCTTGAGGAATTATGTCACTAAACTAAATTTACATAAACACCTGGGTTGTCAATTACATAGAAGAGTACACTAAAAATTAATTCACTTTAGATTGTGCTTCAATATTTATGACTATAAAAGTAAATCTGCTAAGAAATTAGTAAAAATTGAAAAAAATATGCCCACAGTGGCAGCTCCCTAACAGAGTAACTAAACTACTTGAAACATATTTTAAACTCTATTGATAATGATATGCATATTACCTAACCCTAAAACATATGATGACAAAATATGATACAAGTCTAAATTAGTCACTAATAATTTCAGTAAATCTCTAATCTAAAAGTTGACTTTTCTTTACATGACCAGGAGACACAGTGAGGACCAGGGTTCAGGACAAGCTTGCAACTAGTATCCCAGTTCTTACTTATAGTTGTTTTGTTAAGCTTCTGTAGCACACAAGGGCATATGCTCTTGATAGCTCCTGGCCTATGGTCCAAGTTCTTCTGTGTTTGGTGGGTAACTCTGTCTAATTCTGAAATTTCCTGTTATAAACTCACAGCTATACACCTCATAGCCAAGGCCAACTCCATGAATAATAAAGGCATTATCTGATTTCCCTTCTGCCTTATTCTTTTATTTGATTGTTTAACAACTTTAGGTCTCAAGAGGGATACTTATTGTTCCACCCCCACCACCATCCCCAATACAAGTCTCTGAATTTTCTTTACTGGAAAGTGGCTTAATACTTAATTATAAATGTGACATATTTCAAAGGAACTGAAATTCCATTCGATACTAATAATATACAAAGGGCATTCACATTAATTTTATGGTATATATTTTTTATTCATAGTGTCACAGTTTTAAGAATAGTTTTTTTAACTGACATTAAAAACAATATTTTCGAATTAAAACATAAGCTAGAATGTTTGAGAGACTTCCCCAGATCACACCAAGAGTATGTCACAGAGCTGGGCTTAAATTCACATCGACTCCCAACTCTGGCTTGGGTATCAAACCATAGCACAGGCAATATTCTTGAAAAAATGAATTAAACTGAAGTCCGTTCCTTGGAGTTCCCAGTGGATAAGAGCATATGATCAGTTGATCAGATTAAAAAGAGAATTAACTTTAGGTACATTGGGAAATCTAATTTTGCTGTCCTAGTTCTAAGAAAGAGAAAATTCTATTGATATTCCCTTGTTTCTTTGCTCTAGCTCACTTTCCATTTCTACCTCTTCTTTCTAAAACACAAGATGATGGCCTTGGTGGGGGCGGGGAAAGGTACAGCTAATCATGGCTTGAGAACAATGACCAAATAGTTTCTTTGTCTTCATGAATTCTTTTTGTGGACTTTCGGGGAGACCTAACTGTGCAAATGAATGCTGTTCAGTCTCTATTACTAAAGTATTTAAATGAAGGGCCTGACAAATACACTCCATGTCCTCAAATTCTAATGAAATTTTGCATTCTAATTACATAGGCAAATAATTGATTATTATTTAGACACTAATGTCTTTCAACTGTTTTGTTATGTGCAGAATTACATATGATGTCATAATGTGAGAATGTAATGGAATCAGAACACACCTTTAGCAAAGCCCTCGGTGGTAAGCTTATCTCAAGGCCAGCCTACTGTGGGGACTGTAAAATATCTTAGAAATGGCTATATAACAGAAATATGTACATACTAAAATAAAAAATAGGAGCGTTTTCTACTCATTTATAGAAAGTAACACCAGCAAGCACGTAAAACCCCACCCCTTCCTGATGTCTGTATCCCCTGTAGCCATTCTTGACTAAAAGGGAAATAGCGGACCTAGCAAAGTGTGTCTCCTACCACTCCCAGAAGCAGCCCAAGGCCTCCTGGGGCCTATACTCTTGGTAAACATGACTTCTGGGTAGAGTTCACACGATAGCAAAGGATCAAAACCCTGGGCACCTCTAGAAATGTCCTCAAACTTGTTAACCATTAGATAAGAGCTGCACCGCCCTGTTGTGACTCCATTCTCTTCTCATAATGTGATCAAGGGCTTACTTGCATCAGAACCACTTTGGGAGCTTGATAGAATCAGAACTGGGTTTGGGACCCAGGAAAGAACCAGCCACTGTATAACAAAGTACCCAAAGCATCCCAGTAATTTTTAGGTCCACTCAAGTTTGAGAGGAACTGTAGCCTGTTTTTTTTTTTTTTTATACAGACAGTACTTCTAGTACCATATTTGATGACTACAGTTACAGTTATTATCTCTAAAATTTTGCTGTTGTATAAAAATATAAGATTTTAGTCTTTTTTAACGAGTAAAAATGGTTTATGTTGTTTATTAAGGAATGAATTCATACGTATAATTCAACTCACTAAAATCATTAGCTTGCTCAAAATCAGCCTTATTTCACCAATATGATTTTGTTTGTCATATGCAGGCCAAATTCTCTGTTTCCAGACAAAGAACACAATATTTGAAATTATATATCTAAAATTTAGCTTGTAATTCTAAAGTGGATATTGTGTTTATGATGTTTATCCCAAAGTATATAAAGTAATATAGACTTTGATTTTGGGCAGGGGGGTTTAAATAAAAGCAATTTTAAAAGTATTGTATTTCACCCTGTTTTTTAAAAAATGTTTTACTATTATTAATTACCATGCTCCGGGTGCCATAGAGGAAAATTAACAGCCCAGAAGTCGGGCACTAACCTGGTTACAAAAGCCAAAGTTACAAAAATTAATGTTCAATTACTTTACCCATGGCTGATATTTTGCACCAGATTAAATACTAAACTCTATTCTGAACTGAAATAACGAAGCATAGGGAATTCCTGACGGGGCTATTTTCATTAATATTTGACATTTGTATATGTATAATAAAATCTATGCATGAATTCTTTAAAACCGTGAACTTCCAGACAAGAAAAATGATTTTAGAATATGAAGAACCAGAAAGAATTTTTACAATTGTTTCTATAATATGTCTTTCCTATTAAAATATATAAGGAGAAGTTTTATACCATATAAAGTTTTAAAGATAGAGCTATCAAGAATATATGAAAATAAATGTTTTAAATTTATTCTTAACTTTAGTAATCCATTTTATTTATTGCATCAGCTTGCTTAATTACTTACATTTAAACACAGTGTAGAGAAATAGCTATCCAAATACTGAATTTTCCCCTATATATTTTTTCTGAGTATGTAAAAATAAGATACTGTTAACATTTAAAAATTTTACAGCTTGAACTTGAGGAATTCTTATATTTTAATGTAGTTTACAATTGCAAGAAAGTTGAAAATCAAGAACAGACTTAAAAATATATAGAGAGATGAAGGATACCAGTTCATTCATTGGAAATTATTGATGCTTTCAGACAATCATATTTAACAGATAATCATCCCTACCCTTCTTTATTCTGATCGTCACTGCTCTAACATTATCGTTGCTTTAATTTCTTTTTTTTCTAATTTTCATTTTAATTCAACTTAGTTAACATGCAGTGTTATATATATTAGTTTCAAGTGATTCAGCAATTCCATACGTCACCTGGCGTGTATCACCACGAGTGCACTCCTTAATGCCTCCTATTTAAACTGTTCTAACATTTTACAGTCTCATCGATAGCCTGGATTTTCAGATCAAGCATCTTGAAGGTTAGCAGGATAATTTACCATAATCATACACAAGTATCATAATGATGACAAAGATACCTCAATATCAGTTCCCTCATCACTTATATCTTTTCCTACATTTACTTAATAATCATTTAATGTTATCCAAAACAATTGTTCAGATTTTAAGAGATATAAAAATTAGGAAGCACGATCCCTGCCCTTAAAGGAACTTACGTATTATAAAAAAGAAATCGATTTTTAGAAATGACCTTAACACAAGGTAGTTTATTACAGTATTGCATTAAGATCCGTAGTTGAAGAGTCTTCTAACCTTATTCATCCTAGGGTTAGTGTAAAAGTATTATCTTGGAAATGAAGTATCAATAAATCCTTCAGACTCGCAAAATGCAGAATTAAATGGTTTACAAATTTAAAAGATTTAAATTTTACAAAATGTCTCTTCTGACATAAAAAATCGGAAAAATGTATCATGCACGAATGTGCAAACCACATGGAACATTACAAAGCCATATATACAATGTGAGTTTTTTTATGCAGGCACACACATGCACTCAAATAATTCAAGATACATACTATCAACACTTATTTCTGAGGGGGAAGACTGTGGTATATTATAATTTTATCCTTATTCTCTATTTTTCAATGTTTTACAATGCACGTATATTACTTTTATAAGAAAATATCCTTAAAAATTATCCCATATGGTTCTAAGCATGGCTAACCAGCCTGGCTCCAACCAAATTTTTATCATTCGGAGAAAATAGTCTCAAAATAATTCCCTACCAGGGTTAAAAATGGTTCACGTTCAGATATTAAACTAAGTGGTATCATAAAATAATATTAGTGACCTTTTATAAGGAGTGCACATCTAAATAGGTTGTCTCTCAAAGCATCTTTACCCTTTGAGGGGTTGGGACAGAAAAAGCTTTATGTAATGGAAACAGATGGCAGCTAGCACTAAGCCTAGAAGAAGTTTAGCCAAATATTTCACAACAGTTTTCACTCCTCAGCATGGTGAAGCTGTTTCAGTTTCTTAACCTGAAAAAATGTAGATACTGATCCCTAATTCCTAGAGATAAAATCTGAAGCCTGTGCGGCGGACTAGGCCCTGGTGTTCAGCAGTCATTAGTAAGTGGGGCAGTGGTTCTGACAATGATGATGATAGTTCTAACAAAGGCTACTTACATGTAGCTAGTGCCTAAAATGGGCCAATGGCTCTTCTGGTGTTTCATAAGAATTAAGTTCTTTAAACCTCCTAACAACCCCGTGAACAAGTACTCTCTTATCCCATTTTGCACTTCTGGTGCCCGAGGCACTGAGAAAGTAAATATCTTGCTGAAGCTCACATAGCCATACTAGTAGGAATTGTAATAGCAGCAGCAGCCAGTAGCATTAACGATAAGGATTATTAAACTGGTAAAAACACCAAGTGTGAACAAAAGATAATGGGGCTTTCTTTTTTATTTCAGTGTAGAAACAGTGAATTCCAGAGAGGTGTTTCAATATTGAATAAGTATAAATCTTGCCAAGAATGACAACCTAAGGGTAATATTGATATGCTCTGTAGATTTTACAAAAGCTTATTTCCTCCTGGTTATATCCAGGGTTTTAACTAGACTGACGGTGTGTGAACGCCTGATGGATACAGCCCTAACTGTGGTATTCATACAACTCTTTGTCCTCGTGGTGCCCACATGTGTTTAAAAATCTGCATTCATTTCCTATCGCTGTTGTATAAAATTACCACAAGCTTAGTGGCATAAAGCAACACAAATTAATTACCTGACAGCAGTAAAGGTTAGAAGCCTGAAACTGGTCTCACTAGGCTAAAATCAAGACATTGGCAGGGCTCTGTTCCCCTGAAAGCCTTAAGAAAAAATCCACTTACTTGCATTTTCCAGTCCCTAGAAGCCATCTGCAGTTCCTGGCTAATGGCCCCATTCCTCCATGTTCTCACCAGCAAAATTGGGCCGAGTCCTTCTCATGCTGTCACGTGTCTGGTTCCCCGCTTCCGCTCTCTCTTTCACTTCTAAAAATCTTTGGGATTCCACTGGGATCCCTGGATAATCCATGATAATCTCTCCATCTCAAGGTAAACTGATTAACAATCTTATTTCCATCTACGGCCTGAATTCCTGTTTTCCATGTAACTTAACATAGTCACAGGTCCAGGGATTAGGATACAGACCCCTTTGGGGAGCCATTATTTCCATGTACCAAACAACAGAACACTACTTTCAGCTCTAGTTCCTTTTCTCCCTTTCTTAAAGTCTTCTGAAGTAAAACAGATATATGTACAAGTATACTTTCTGCTTCTCCTCACAGAATACTTGCTGGATAACTCTGATTAAATAGTTTAAATGATCATTGTTTAGATTTCTCCTTGGGTCAAAGTAAATGATACATTAGAAAAATTTTCTAAGAGTCAATTAGGAGGGGGTTGAAAATTCCTTTGAGGATGCAAAACATTAGGCAGATGCAAATTATCAGCCTTGCATCTTTAGAGTACTCTTTATTGCCGGCATTTTCAATATATTTTAATCACATCTGTATTACAGCCTTGATGATTTTAAATATCCTAATGGCCTTCATTAAAGACTGTTTTTCTAGCATTATGTTGTAGATATTTTACTTCCTGTTATTTCATTCACCTCCAAGGACCTTGAAAGCAGCACAATTTTCTAAATGTTTACAATTATTAGTTAGAAACTGTTGCTGTCTATTCTATCCCTTGTAAAGAATGTTTCCATGTTGACCTACTCATGGGTAACCATATCATCTTTTATGTTGCTCATTTTCTATTAAAATGACTTTCTACATACATGGCTACTTCGTTGACTATAAAAACGGAAATATCCACATGGGAAGATGCTCTTCTAACATGGGTGTACACATGTGTTTGTGTGAGAATAAAATGAGTTCATTTCAGAGAGTTATAGAGTGGCTAGTAGGCCAGGCTTTGGTATATGTGCTGCCAAAGCGAGCACCAGGCCAGGCTTTGGAGTCAGGCTGTCTTGGAATCCAAATTCAGTCAGCTTCAAGCAAATAATTAACCTCTCTGAGCTTGGATTTCCCACTGAAAACATACAGATAATGCCACCTACAAAATCGGTTATTGTGAGAATTAAATGAGATAAACTACATAGAGGATTTATCATCATTCCTGACGCCTGTAAGTGCTAATTAAAACTTCATTTCAACATTCTTTAAGTTGAAATTGGCCTTTGGAGGAAAGCATTTGCCAGTGGGTTGGATGCCAACTCCCAGAGACATAGTAACAGGGAATCATGGGGCGAGGAAGTCCTTCCCTTTAAATACTTGTTTAATCCTGATTCGGTCAAGGACAGTGTCTCATATTGGAGCTCTTGTAACTTCATGAACTCCAATACTATCAAATAGAGGTTGACCTATGTGTTCAGAGCCTGCTCTTACTTATGATTTCTTTGAGACTACCTTAATTTCAGTCTATTTATTTATATGGTCACCTTCTTTATATGGCAAATGGTAATGAATTTTTCATTTACAGTACTGATATGTTCCTTTAAAATATATGTAAGCTGAAAAAAGAAGTTAGTCTAAAGAACTTTTTTTCTTAAACAAGAGGGTACTATAGCCAAAAATTTGAGGAAGGTTTTGTGAGAATGACTGAAATTTGCAAAACTCTGTCCCAAGGGACTGCACTCATGACTGCATTCTGAAATGAGTAGTGACTTTCTGGAACAGAAGTTATGCATCAGGAGTCACCCCCAGTAGTCCTAGTAAACACTCTTAGCTGTAACTCACTCTGCTAACCAGTTCTCACGACTAAATTATTGAGATCTCAGTAGGCTGAAGGTTTCTGAGCTATCTGATGTTAACTCAGAGTGAAGATAAAAAGAAATAGCGCCATTCAGCTTTTCCATACCTATTTCACTTAGACAGAGTCCCTAAGGCTGGAGCCACCTTTTTATGTATTTCTGGAGCTTAGCACAGATCAAGAATACATGTTTGAAGAGTGAATGAAGGATAATTACTCCTACATAAGATAATGAAGGCATTAATCCACTCTTTCTTGAATAATATCCTCAATCCCAGAATGCCTAGATAAAGCAATTTTAATTTTTTTAATGTTTATTTATTTTTGAGGGCAGGGGGCAGAGACAGAGGGAGGCACAGAATTCAAAGCAGGCCCCAGGCCCTGAGCTGTCAACACAAGGCCCAATGTGGGGCTTGAACTCACAAACTGTGAGATCATGACCCAAGTCGAAGTCAGACTTAACTGACTGAGCCACCCAGGCACCCCAAGAGAAAGCAATTTTAATTTCTGCAGTGTTTTCCTCTTAAAATAAGAGATACTAATTGAACTATTATTATGAGCCAATCGTTCTCATAAATAATTAACGTGACCATCAATATACACAACATCTCCTGGGCATCAGAGAGATCACAGTGTTCATCAGTGACAAAGCTATTAGTTGACTGTGTGGTTTTTTGACTTCAAATCCAGTGCAATAAAAAGTATTTCGTATATTATTAAACACTGTTCAGTCTTTCTATTAATAAAAGTCTTATATGGATAATGATTTATTCTTTATCCAAAAAAATCTCTGTGCTTTTTTTTGCTTTTATTTTTAAACATTGTGCAATAATTTATATGAGGAGCGAGCAAAATTGAAATATTTATGAATGACAGGTCACCAAATAGCCACACAAATGTAACTTTAAAGAGCACACATAAATAGTAACTATATTAACACTAGAAAGCTGAAGAAGTAAAACTATTAAAAGTAAACATAGAAAAATAAAAACTGGAAGTATATATACCATGTTTTCCCTACTGTTCTTAGTCACTCTATATATTTTCAATTATGTGCATGTATTATTCTAGAAAAAGAATAACAAAACAAAATGACTTCATCTTCTAGATACGCATGGAGCATATTAAATTTCATTTGCTCTTCTACCCTAATCATATTTTTTCTATTTGCCCCGGAAGATATTTTAATACACTAAGTTATATTAAAAGGTTATAGAGAGTTTAGGAAAAATAACTAAACTACTTGTTATCACATCAAAAGTTAATTTAGTATTGGAAAATGCCCTAAATTATCTATGGGTAAAAGGTTTTGAGAATTTTTAATATTTTTTTTTGTAATTAAAGAAAGCCCTTCTGCAAACCAATTTGAAAAAGGAAGCCAAAACCAGGGTTGTTACCTAAAGCTAGATTTACATGCCAGAAATAGGGCATTCAGAAATGGCTACAACTTCGTTTATCCTTTTTCACAAATGTAACTGGCTACTGTACTGTCACTCTCGCGATACAGGCTAATCAGCAAACATCCATCACTGTGCTTACGTCTGCTGAATGGATGCCTGAGGCTACCCCTTCCTTTGAAGAGCATCCAATCTATCTGAGTAATAAAAGTCATTGCCATAGTAGTGTTGTTTACATGCACTGTTAGCTAATCTCTGAGACATAAAATTATCAGTTTAAATTATTTGCATTTGTGTCAGTTACTGCTGTTTCCATTAGGAAAATATTTCAGCGATAATTTATTTGGGCGACTTCTAATAACCTTTATGTTTGCTTCAAACGTGTGTTTCATTGACAAACATTTCTTACATGGAAACAATCTGGTTACGGCCCAGTAGTCAAATTGATCTTAATTTTGGAATGCTTTGATGACTATTTGGACAACGTGAGGCCACTTACATAGCTTACATGATTATTGACACTGTGGCAGGTTTACATAGTCCAACAAGTGAAAATATCTGCAAAATCAGTTGAGAAGCATACATGTTATTGAAATACCAACTGCATGAGCACATGCACTCTAAAATATTCTTATATTTAGAATACTTTACACGCGTTCCCAGTTTCATTTCACTCCCACTTTACTTTCCCTAACAAATATTCCTATTTTCTCTAGCACATCCCACAATCAAAGCTCTCATTTGAATAGTTAGAATTAATCATAAGGGAGTTAAAGAAATAGGCATCTTGTATGTGTCTTACTCAACCTGCCAATGCCATTTTCCCTACTGTATACCCTCCTCTGTTTCTATTCTTATTATACGTCTGTCTTCTCCTCATTCAAAAGTTGACCAGAGCAATGAGGAAAACACAGCCAAAAGCAGTGTTACCGATCTCTGGCTTGAAAGAACCATCCTCTCAAGAACTACTTGTCATTTAACAGGGATGAAAACGTGGTGCAAAAAAACTCTCTTTCTATACCCGTGTTCAGATGACAACGCGTTCCATGGTTCAATATGTTTGTGAAACAATGGAGTAGAGAAAATCGAAGATACATAGTTGCAAAATTTATGAGACCACTGGAATGTCCCAGTATGCATATTCAAAACTTATTTTACAGAACACTTTTCCAAGGAACACGTATCCTACACAATACAGACTGAGCATCACAGAACAAAAGAAAGCAAGCCCTGGAATCATGAGCTCAGGTTTTTCCGGTATTGGCCATCAGGTTAGAGAAATTATGAGTCAGCTTAATGGTGTGGCCATCCATTTTCACCTAGCAACAGGCATGACGATTATCAATCACAGAGTACCTGCTATGCTGCAAGTATTACCAAATGTTCTTTCCTCTTTTCATCATGAGTCCAGAGAAGTCTTGTAACAGAATTACCTAAAGAATGAGGAGCCTGGGTTTTTATATGCACCAGTTGAAAAATTATTCCAAGGAGTCATAAAGTAATAAAATATTTTAAAGTAATAAAATTAAATAGGAACATACTTTTTAATGAATCTTCTATATTTTCATAAGGAGAAGCAGGAATGAAAGGTGTGTTAATTGCTAACTTCTCAGCAGACTGGTCCTCACAAAACAAGTACAAAAGCTCTCCCTTTCTTTCCATAATTACAAATGCTTTCTAATTATCCACATGTTATAACTAGAAATTAGAAAAAGACCTTTCTTCTGACCCTCAAAAATCTAGGTGAGACATTATATAGACTTATACTCTATTAGGAATAAACTGCTTAGACATAATTCAAACAATTCTGAAGATATCACAAAAGCTTTACCTTATATAACTATATCAACTATTATTTTCACCTATTCGATGATATTAGAAATGCCTTAATCCAAAAGCCAAGAGACTCTGAATCCACTATTGTTCAGTTTCTGTGTGTGTGTTGGTTTTTCCTTTGCGGGGAGAGGCAGGGAAGATGTACAATAATATACTTTATAGTTGTGGGCTAAATCTTCGAGAAAAAAGAAATGAAAATGAATCACATTTTTATTTTAAAAGAATATGATGTAAAATTCGTGGGCGCCTGCGTGGCTCAGTCAGTTAAGCATCCAACTGTGGCTCAGGTCATGATCTCGGGGTTCGCAGAGTTCAAGCCCACATCGGGCTCTGTGCTGACAGCTCGGAGCCTGGGGCCTGCTTCAGAGTCTATGTCTCCAGCTCTCTGTGCCCCTCCCCCACTCACACTTTCTCTTTCTCTCACTCTCAAAAATAAACACTAACTTTTTTTTTACAAACTGAATTCTCAAAATAGGAGAAAAGTGTTCTTTACCCATTAACTAGTTTCCCTGAAGACAACACGTAATTTCACATATAAAATCACATAATTTGTTTTCCTAGCAGACCATAGGTTTCATCCAGTTCAATCTGTAGAAAATACCTAGAGAAATATGTTTGAGATATTACTGTGTTCAATATAACAATTAGAATGCTTAAACAGGAGAACAAAAAGAACATTTATAGGAAGTTCTCAATCTTGAGATTCATACATGACACCAGAAATGCAGAGAAGAAACCTTGTTAACACATTCCATCTAATAAAAGTGAAATTTGAATACTGAAAGCAATAATATTTGCCATTTGCTAAACACCTGCTATAAACGCTCCGGGCACTTTACATACAGAATTACATTCAATTATGTCAAATATAGATATGTTATTTATTCCAGATACAAAGAAGCTGGATTTTAGAATATTTTTCAAGTTTATTTATTTGGAGAGAGAGAAAGTGTGAGTGGGGGAGGGGCAGAGAGAGAAGACAAGAGAGAATCAGAAGCAAGCTCTGTGCACTGTCAGTGTGGAGGTCTAAGTGGGGTTCGATCTTACGAACCATAAGATCATGACATGAGCTGAAATCAAGAGGCCGCAGCTTAACCAACTGAGCCAGCCACTCAGGCGCCCCAAGGTATTGGATTTTAGATGAGTAATTTGCTTAAAGTCACACAATAAGTAAGTGATAGATCCCATATTTGAATTGATATAGATAGATACAGATATTGGTATACAGATATTTGTAGATAATCCACAAACATGGACACATTTAGTGATCTTTAAAATAATATTTACAGTGTTAAATTGAAAAAATGTATAGGAAAACAGGTGAGAGATTAGGAGAATAGTTGACTGCTTTGTAATACAATAAAAATCTTGATATATATTTGTTTAATTTTTTTATGTTTTTATTTATTTTTAAGAGCAGAGAGACAAAGCATGAGTGGGGGAGGCTCAGAGAGAGAGAGGGAGACACAGAATCCGAAGCAGGCTCCAGGCTCCGAGCCTGACGCGGGGCTCGAACTCACAGACCGCGAGATCATGACCTGAGCCGAAGTCGGACACTTAACCGACTGAGCCACCCAGGTGCCCCAAATCTTGATATATTTTAAACTGCAATTCTATACGCATATCCAAAGATCTATCTTAAATTTCTCTTAAGGGGAGCCTCCGTGGCTCAGTCAGTTAAGCTTCCAACTTCAGTTAGGTCATTACCTCGCGGTTTGTGAGTTCTAGCCCCGCGTCGGGCTCTGTACTGATAGCTCAGAGCCTGGAGCCTGCTTCAGATTTTGCTTCCCTTTCTCACTGCCCCTCCCCGGTTCACATTCTGTCTCTGTCTTAAAAATAAACAAAACATTAAAAAATTCCTTTAAAAAGGTATTGTTTGCTTTTTTTTAATTGTAACATCTTGTAAAGTTTAAAACTAACTAATAAAACATTAGATATTTTCCTTCCTATAATATTAATGCAAAGGTTACAATTAATGACTCAAAGAATAAATTTTGTGAGAAAATTCATTTACTTAGAAAGACGTTTTAAATATAGAAAGCAAAATCTTGGTACATTTGCTCACAGAACCACAACAGGAAAGTTCAACTTTCATGTGGTTATAACACGAGTGAGTGGAAAGTTTCCAACTTCGTCATTTGGTTTAAATAAACCAAGTTACTACATATTTCTTCTGAAACCTAGGACCTTTGATACACAGAATTTTCTACTCAAATTAATCCAATAGAAGATTTAATAGCATTTAAAGTTGATTCTCCCCAAATACGTATATAAATATAATACAATTCCAATGGAATGAAAGGCATCTATTTTTGTTGGTGCAGATCCAGCAAACAGGAGATGGCTCATGAGCCAGAAATTCTTGGGATCCTGGCACCAGTCTCTTCCAGGTGCCAACAGCTCATTCAGTGCCTTTTTGATCCCAGCTTCCTGATGGTGATAAAATAGCAGATGCCTCTGGCCACTTAGGAAAACTGGCTTCCATAGCCTAGTTAGGAAAATTATTCCTGGTGGCCCAGACTAGAGATTGCTCCTAAATCCTTTACACCAATTATATAAAAGCTAATTTCCTATATCAAAGTTTTTCTGCCTAAAATGGCTAGATTGCTTTCATTAAATGCCTCTAAATCAAGTGTTACACAATATTCCAATTGTTTCATGGAAGGAGATCTCTTCACAGAAGTAGAATAATGGAAAACTATCTAATAATAAATAAGAAAATTATGGAAAAGAAGATCCCTCAGGGAGTGCCGGGGTGGCTCATTCAGTTAAATGTCTGACTTTGGCTCAGGTCATGATCTCACAGTTCGTGAGTTGAGCCTACTGTTAGGCCCTGTGCTGACACCTCAGAGCCTGGAGCCTGCTTCAGATTCTCTGTGTCTCCCTCTCTCTCTACCCCTACCCCACTCACACTCTGTCTCTCTCTCTCTCAGAGATAAATAAATATTAAAAACAATAAAAAACAATAAAAGAAGAAGAAGAAGAAGAACAACAACAACAACAACAACAACAACAAAAACCACCACCACCCTGGGGAGAACTTTCTTAGTAAATATTGGCTTGGAAATAAACAAATACATTAGTGGAACAGAATAGACAATTCAGAATGCAGATTCCAGGATATATGAGACTTTGTGGTGTGGCAAAAATGGAACAGCTGACATTTGAACAATGTGGGGGTTAGAGGCACCAATTCCCATGCAGTCGAAAATCCTCCTATAACTTGTGACTCACTCAGAACTTAACTACCAATAGCCTACTATTGACTGGAGGCCTTATCAATAACATAGTCTATCAAAACATATTTTAGATGTTATATGTATTGTATACTATATTCTTACAATAAAATAAGCTAGAGAAAATAAAATGTCAAGAAAATCATACAGAAGAGACAATACATTTACAGTATTCTACTGTATTTATCAAAAAACGAAAACGAAAACAAAACAAAACATGAATAAGTGGACCCTCACAGTTCAAATTCATGTTGCTTAAGCATCAATTTTATTTCAGCTTACTGGGAAGAGTGTGGTTCATTTAAAGGCTGATTTCTCAACTGGTTGCTCTTATTTTGAAAAACTTAATACCCCAGAGGGACTGTGATAATACCTAGGAAATTATGCTACTTTTATACCTCTTTCTCCTTTAGTAAGATAAATGTCATAAGCATTCTCTCACTCTGTTGGCCTCGATTTAAATACATTTGTAAAATATGTTAGAAGTATTATGCTATCAATTTTTAAGAAAGTAAAAATATCCTATTAAAACTATTACGAAACACTATTGTTGTAATTTTATGATAAATACAATTTTATAACTATATAATTCAAAATTCTAAACTTCTTAATAGTGCTTAACTCTTATAATATTAAACTTTGAGTGAATTATTTCCTCACGAACTCTAGGGACTTTAAGTTTAGAGACAGAAATAACTCCACGGATTTTCTTCAAATTTCAGTTATCAAGTGAGATAATTACAAATATTCTTATCGGAACTACTAGACTTAGAAAGCACCCTATTCTCAGTGCCTAAAAGACCTAATTCATGTTTAACTTTCAATGGAAGATGCATAGTAGATATCATCTTAACAATAACTTTCTAAAAGAGAAGAAGCTTACAGAAACAGAAGAGGCAGTATTCGAGAAATAGAGGTATTCTAGCCCAAAATCATTTCATTTCCTCCAAAAAAAGAGAAACTCATTCAAACTAGTTTACCTAAAAAGAATATGAGTGTAAAGATACCACAGGCATCTTGTGGAGACCAGATCAGAAAGCAAGTGCAGGTAGCCTGGAAATGAAAAGTCAGAAACTAAGACTACTCCCTATTTCAGTCCTCCTCAATTCTCTCGATTCATCCTGCTAATGATTCATTGTGGACAAGAGTCAACTGGCTGTCATCCTCTATTGTGTGTCATCAAACATATCCTTCCCCCTTCCACGGACAACAGTCTTATTATCTCTTGTTTGAAAGGAATGAAAGGCTTTGTTGAGTCCAACAAATCTGCAAAAGCCAGACAACGCACTGCACTGGCCAGTAAGCCAAGGCGGCAAGCTGCCTCTTAAATGCCTATTCTTGACCCAAGTGACTATTTCCAGGAATCTGAATGACACACGGTTTTACCCATTTAACATGGGCATGGATGGCTAGGACATGATAAAGGATAGGTCTCGGTCTATTGATAAGTGCCTGGAGTAGTGAAACTTTTAAACTTTTATTGACAAGTGATGAGAAAATTAAGGAAACTATTTCATTAACTGAAATAAAGGTAGAATTTTGCCTCAATTTTATCTGACTTATTAGTGATGCAGTATTTCACTAATTGTACTAAAAATGCAGTTGTCTCCTGAGATTATTAATCAGTCTATTAAGTCTAAATAAAATGTGATCAACTAATGAGGAAAACGTGTGAATCTCAGGGATT
The DNA here is from genome assembly GCA_030068075.1 of Paguma larvata. Taxonomy (NCBI): domain Eukaryota; kingdom Metazoa; phylum Chordata; class Mammalia; order Carnivora; family Viverridae; genus Paguma; species Paguma larvata. The sequence goes on from CM057823.1 coordinate 114,305,522, forward strand.
TTGCACAGTCACAAGAAATACTCTACAATTTGTCATTCTAGTGACATGACTTTATAGAATCGTACCACTTTGATGTGGTATGTTTCTTCCCACATCTTTGATGTATTTCTCCACTCTCTATACCCTCCCTAAAAAGATATGATGACTTAGAAGCTACAACTTTAATAGTTTAGACAAGTTCTTGTAGGAAACGAAATAACACAATGAATTATTAAATATTTTCACATAATTATACTGAATCATATAACTTCTTGTTCAAAGTAGGTGCTAATTTGATGCTCTCACTTATCAAGGTAATGTGATATCCACATTATATGAATTTAAAGTAGTAACACAATTAGTGGCAGCTATTAAAAGAAGGTCAAAACTTCAAGTGGTCTTGACACTATGTTATTTTTCTGAAAGTTAGGCGTGATCTTTTCTATGGCTATATTAGAACAAAAAATGAGCTAAAATATTGATCCTAATCAAGGATGAGGCTTAGTCTTCAGCAAGGATCATGACCCCAAAATGAGGCCTATGATAAATGAAATTCCAAGTCAGAAAGTATTCTCGTACTTTTTAGTATGTCTTCTTTATAAAGCAGAACACATAAAAAATGAAGCATGGTTATAACTAATACAGAAAAGCAGTGTAAGAGCTTTAAAAAAGGAAAATATGACATGGTGTGATAAAACATAACTTATTTTAATTAATTGGATATAAAGGAAGTCTCATAAAAGACCATATACAAGGCATTGATAAATTACTTCTCAGGATTATAAAGGGAAGTGGTCTTTCTGGATTATTTCAATGCGGAGCACTTGAAAACGACAAACATTTCTGCTCAGTGATAAATGTCTAAAAAAACCATTCTTTTTCTCTGACTGAAAAATAAATACAAAGAGGGTATAATTCCATATAATATCTGGTATTTTTACCACCTGGATTATTTCAATGTCTGCAGCGAAACTTGGATAGTATACTTTATATTTAGAATAAGAATGACTTACAAGGCCATGTAACAGCTTATTTTTAAATAACAACTTCTGGAATGTTTGCTCTTCCTATTCTTATTTCATAGCTGTCTCTAAAATTACTGTAAGATATTATATAATATATAGAGAAATAAATAAAATAGCAACTGTAACTCAGGTAACCAGGTAACAGCTATTCATGTTCTTAAAATACGTGATTTATATTTGGCAGGAATGGTATTGTTTACGTTGGATTTTTCTAACCAAGCAGTAAATATTTTAGTAAAGTAGATTCTCCATCTTCTTATACTTCAATGAAGTATCCCACAATTTCCAGTTTGATGCTTCCTCTTCCACATATATTTACATGTATATTTTTAACTAGATCATAACTGGTACTGTGCTATGGGTAAACAGAACATGCTCTCATTTCGTCCTATTAAATTCCCATTTTATTCTTTCCTGTAAATGCCCGAGTCTAATGCCCTTTTAATCACACTATCCTGAGTTCTTCTTACTGTGTTTTTTTTTTCTCCTCTCAGAACTATTACCCACAATATTTCCCCAAGGAGATAGCAGTATCTCTTTACGGGAAACCTTACTTCCTAATTTGTTTCATGTGGGAGCTTGATGGCTTCATTCAAGTTTTCCCCCAATTTTCTTTTATTTTCTCCATAAACAGAGAGTTTCTTTTCTCCATAAAAACTCTGTCTTTTATATGTAAATAACGCACTATTGATCAATAACCTAAGAATTAAAATACTAGCTAACGTGTATTAAGCAGTTACTATTTGCTCTGGCACCCTGAAAATCATTTCATGCGTATTTTCTCTTCTAATCCTCAAAAACACTCTTTCGAATAAGTGTTACTGTTCTCTCCACTTTCGCTTTTTAAGTGGATAAACTGAGGTAATAACAGACTTAGTTATATGTCTAAGATCGGACAGCAAATAATCAGTAAAGCTGGACTGATGCGGGGCGGTCGGAGTCCACCGGCCTTCAGAAGTAAGGCTTGATCGCCTACACTACGTGGTCAGACAGATGTGGTGAAAAAGCTTTGTCTGATTTTCCAAGCGTACTGTTTAAGTCTGGAACCCTAAGCATTAGATATTATAGAATTATTCCTGTTAAAATGAAAACACCCTGAGAGAACTACCTCTCCTAAAATCTCAGCAAGAGCAACCTTATCTGAACATTTCCAACTGGTCTGAAGAAGGCAAGTTGGACCAGTCGCCAGAACAGAACTAAGGTATTTTCTTGGAAGGAGAAATCAAGATTATTTGCTATGTTAGAAGACTGAAGTCAGAATAAAAAGCTTTAAAGCTTTAAGAACTCCACAACAAAGAGAGAGACCCAGACAAACCATGTCCCTCACAAGTTATACATAAGCATCTAGCACATGGTGAAACAGGATAGATGCCTTCTGTTGTTGTTGGGTTTTTTTCCTTAAATTTTTTACTGTTTATTATTGAGAGACAGAGAGAGAGACAGAGTGCAAGTGGAGGAAGGGCAGAGAGCAAGGGAGACACAGAATCCAAAGCAGGCTCCAGATTCTGAGCTGTCAGCACAAAGCCCAACATGGGGCTCAAACCCAGGAACCTTGAGATCATGACCTGAGCCAAAATCGGACACTTTACTGAGACGCCCCAGATGCCTTCTGTTTTTAAGCTAATTATTCCTTTAACTCTCTTCATAAAAGCCATCAAATAATATTAATTAAAAATACAAAAGACTATGGAGTAGGGAATAGTCTATGGTTTGATAAATCAACAGTCCTTATTGAAGGTAGTAGTTAAAATTAAATTTGTTTTTAAAATCACTAGTTTTGGAATAAAGTAAAGGAAGAATTTCTATTTGGACACTGGTGGCCGGTATCTAGTTAAATATAAACCAGAAAAATACTTTTCTAAATGGAATTTTCATGCACTATGCATCATTTCTACATTGTTCTAGTACTGGGTATCATATCTTTCCTGCTTCCATTAAGACACAAGCTGGACACTCACAGTGTTTACCATTTCATACTCCTATAACTACACAACTTTTGTAGGGGAATAAAAGGTTGTTGGTGAAGGGATGAATAGATGATCTTCACACAATAATTAGTTATGTGACCACGGGAAAATCACGACTTGGGTCTCAGCTTTCTCTTCTCTAAAATGAAGCAGTGGACTAACATCAACACGATGTGTCACATTAAGCTAAAATCTACCATGCTGTGGTAACATTTGTCCAAAGCAGACAGACAGGACGCACGAAAAGGCTCTCCATATGTTAGAAGAATTAATCAGAACTACTCATAGAAGACTACTCATATCTAGGAATAGGCATGCGTTAATAGCAAAAGTCAGCTCCTCATAAGAAAAAAATTCAATTTCCTTGGCCAAAGGAGGTAAATGAAACAAGTGATAAATACCACGTTGGGAAGGAGCAAAGGAGATGGGAAAACACACAGGAGGAACAGGAATAATCAGAATGAGTTAAATACTGGGTCCCCTCGCTCTAGCATTATTCACAGGAGCAAGTACCTCAAAGTATTACTTGACTATCCTGTGGAATAAAAGTCATTTTCTGGCTCAACTGTTCAATCAGAAGTTTGAACAAACCATAGCCCATTCTATTTAACTAAGTTGTTAAGCTATAATCACAAACGTTAACACATTAAGATATCGTGGACTCTAATTTTTTTCTTGTCATTAAAATGGTCACTAATATGCTTCCCATTTTAAGAAAGGCAGTCTTTTAAAATGTATTTATTAAACATACACACTACCTAAGAGAAGCAGCGTTACCTTTAAAAATGCTAGTCAGCTATGAGAAATTCTATTCCGCGAATTAATATTTTCACTCAGATTTTCTTGTTGCATTTCTCATTAAGAACAACGCCAGTTAATCTTAATACCCAAGTGAAGCCTTTTTAATTTAATTTCAATATTGGACACTTTATAATCACTAGAAAGATCACAAATGCATTTAAAACACTCAAAAAGAACGGAGTACAACTGCCGTAACATCCATTTGATTTATAAATCCATTTATGTATTCAACCACCTTGACTGTTTCTCCTTTGGCCAAGTCAGCAAACTCTGCGGAGTGAGGGGGCTCCACCCAGGGTAATCCCTCTGATAAGCGGATCGCCGTCCATGCCAGCAATTTACCCGGTTGGATTCTGAAAGGCCACGCAGGTAAACCGGCCAAGCGGTTTTGCAAAAGCATGTAGACAGAACTTTTAGGATGACGCAGAACTCTAAAACACGCGCTTAACTTTAAAACCCATTCCAGGGTGACTGGAGAAACTAGAGGCCCCTGTCCCACGCGCTCTGGAAAGTTCCTGGCACCCCGAAGGTGCGGGCTTTGACGGGACGAACCACGAGGAGCGCTCCCACCTCGTCCCGGCCAGACCGCCCCTCCAGAGACCCCCACCACCGGAGGAGCCGGCGGGAAGAAAAGGGTGGCTATAGTGCCTCGGTCCCCGACGCGCGCGGGCGTCAGCAGCCCGAGCGCAGTTACAGCCGACGGTGCGCGCGCACTCTCCGCGGAGCCCTGGAGCCGCCCCGCCGGCCTCCCGCGCGCGCTGCCGGCACGCGCGGACACCCACCTGGGGGCGCTGGGCCGCAGGGGGCCCGCTCCCGGGCCGGGGCCGCAGGCAGCATCGCGGCGGCTGAAGCCAGGCGGCCCGCGGACAGGACCCTGCTGCCGGAGACAGTCGGGGAGCTCGTCTCTGGACGCCCCCTTCGTCACCCCACCGCGGGCTGCTCTGGCCGCCGGGCCGGAAACGCAGCTCGCGGGCTCAGGCCGCAGGGCCACCACGCGGCCTTGCCTGGGCGCCCTGAGGAAGTGAAACTGCCCAGGGGCTTGCGCTTGCCTGCTTTTTAGGCTGCTCTCGTTCCTCCCAACCCTCCCTAGCCCTGTCACTCCTCACCTGTTCACTCGGGAGATCTTAGTGCTACAGTACCTGTTACTCCAGCTCTTGTCCCATTCTAGGTCTTCCGCGATGTTCCCACTTCCGGGAAGAAATAGGGATACCAGAGGTAGACACTTGCTGGGAAAGGGGAGTGATAGATACAGATATATAGGTCTGGTTATATAAATGAAGATATAAAGATGTAGATGCAGATACACGGTTGAATTTTTTCGTATATATATTTCATTTTGCCCCCGACTTTGTAGGCTAGATTCATAAATTGCGAAGTGATTTAAAAAACCGTATAAAATTTATTTCCCTCTCCTGCTCCAAGTCAGGACTGGGACCTCGTAAAAAATTATGGATTTTTTCAATATGAATTGAAATATTTTTCAATATGGATTGAAATAGATTCTCCAAGTAAGAGTTTACTTTGCTTCCTTTGAAGACTGAGAAAGACCCTGACTTTCCTAGATCTTTAATATAAATGTCTCTTTTTCTCTCAAGGTTTTCTAACTTAGTAATTTACCTTTTGAAATTGAAAATACTTTTGAAGATCGAATTGAAGATTTGGTAATAATTCATGGTTTAAATCTCCCTCTCCCTCTTTCTTAGAAAAGAAATCTAAAAGGGAGAGCTGTGTAGCCACTATTTCATACAGCCTTTTTTAGGAATACCATAAATATCATGTATCAAAGTATCCAAAATGTTAACTTTTTTCACATAACTCTATTTGCTTTTATAGTTTATACCATGATAAAGAAGACTTAGAGAAATATGTGAGATGTCAGCAATTTTGAGAACTATCACATATATTTTTCTGTTTTCCGGTAGTTCCTTTAATGTCATTTTTAACTTTAAGTTGATTTTCTGTATTTGAACTAACATAGCAAGAGATTTTATGTCATTTACAAAATAGTATCATATTGACAAGTTAAGTGTACTGTCTTCTATAATTACCTGTTTACTAAGAGATCTCAGTACAGTGAGGTAAAGACAGAGGGTTTGTTTTGCAGGGAACATACAAACCCTTGCTAAATATTTTCAGAATTCAAGTCTAACTAACGTGTAAGGCTTTTTTTAAACAACCCACTTTGAAGACAGTGTCCTAACTGATGCATTTGTGTGTGTGTGTGTGTGTTATATACAAATATATGTGTGGTATGTGCGTGTGTTTGTATAAATATATATTCGTTCTTCACAAAAGCTACTTCAACCATGATTTTGAAGAGGAAGGAAGAGACATAAGAATTTCACCTTGTGCTCCTCAGTTAAGTGTCCACATCTTCAAAGGCATTTCAGTTTATCCCATAGAAATACACAGCTCACTCCCTCCATGCACACAAAGATGCGTTCATAAGGATAGTCTTCAGATAGCAAATTGTATCTGTCCTATGTATGGAGCAACTTCGTGTGGGGAAAGCTCTGGACTGGAAGTCAGAATGCTGTCCTTGCCATTTTGACTCTCCACCTTGCTATCTGGGCAATCAGGGCAATTCTGAATATATCTGAGCCTTGCACCATCATAGCTAAATGAAGAAATTGAGATAATTACATTCGAGTCTCTGCCAGCTATATAACTTTATGACACTGTCTTCTCTACTGTGCATAGAATAAGATTTAAAACACACAGTATAATTAAGTACATTTTCAGATGCTCACTCGGACAATTTACATCAGCATAATCTGGATAAATGGAAAAATGAGAGCAAAAATGTGTTTCAAATTTGGGGCTGATTTTTTTAAAACCACTTTATTTAATAAGACTTTGTGTTAGAAAATATTTAAAAACCTTCCACTAAAGTTCGAAAATTATTCCAGCCTTTTTTTGTTTTAGGTATGAGAATATAACTCTTATTCAAAAGCCGTGAGGTAATGTTTAGCTCCCTTACTTGTTTATTCTTGTGTTTCATTACTGTTGCTGTTAACAGCTACCCTGTTTTGTTTTGTATTCTAAACACTATGTAAGTGTATGCCAAACACTATGTAAATATTTCAGAATGTTCATGTCCTTTGGTTCTCAAAACAATGTGGCTTTAACCATAGTTTACAAATGAGGAATCTGGGATTTAAAAGTTTTAAGTAACAGGGGTACCTGGGTGGCTCAGTCAGTTAAACATCCCACTCTTGGTTTTGGATTAGGTCATGATCTCCTGGATTCAAGCCCTGCATCGGCCTCTGCACTGGTAGTGTGGAGCCTGCTTGGGATTCTCTCTCCTCCTCTCTCCCTGCCCCTCCCCCACTTGCGCTGTCTCTGTCTTTCTCAAAATAAATAAATAAACTTAAAAAAACAAAATAAAAGTTTTAGGTAACAGAGGTGGAATTCAATCCTAGATCTGATTCCAGATCTGGTGTAAAGTCATTGCTAAATATTACAGGGACATCATAGGTTGTATCGAAAAGGTACTTTTGTTTTTCTACCTACTTTCTCACAGAAAATAGTCTCATAGAAATAAACATCTATATCTTTAAGAATAGTCATGAACTGTACTCATAATTCATTATAATATTGGCACTATTTGGTTGAGGATATATAGATGCTGTTTTTATAAAGACAGGAAAATGTGTAGAGATCACAGACACAGATGCTGTGGCCTAAGTCTTACGTGTATTCTAACTGCCCATGCATCTATGAAAAGATATTTTAGAAATGTTTTCACTCATTTGTCTTGTTTTTCAGTGTCTAGCACATCTTTTTTTATTTAACTTTTTATTGTCAAATTGGTTTCCATACAACACCCAGTGCTCATCCCAACTCGTGCCCTGCTCAGTGCCCGTCACCCACTCTCCCCCCTCCCATAGTCCCCTCAAACCTCGGTTTGTTCTTAGTATTTAAGGGTCTCTTATGTTTTTTCTCCCTCCCTCTCTGTCTTTTTTTCTTTCCCTTCTTCCCCTTCCCCCTGGTTTTCTGTTAAGTCTTGCAAAGTCTACCTATGCGTGGAAACATATGGTATCTGTCTTTCTCTCTCTGACTTATTTCACTCAGCATAATACCCTCCAATTCCATCCATGTTGCCATGCATCACCAGATTTCATTCTTTCTCATTGCGCGTAGTAGTCCATTGTATATATATGCCACATCTTCTTTATCCATTCGTCTGTTGATGGACACTTAGTCTCTTTCCATGATATGGCTATTGTCAAAAGTACTGCTATGAACATTGGGGTACATGTGCCCCTATGCATCAGCACTCCTGTGTCTCTTGGGTAGATTCCTAGCAGTCATAGGGTAATAGGGTAGTTCTATTTTCATATTTTTGAGGAACCTCCACACAGTTCTCCAGAGTGGCTGCACTAGTTTGCATTCCCACCAACAGTGTAAGTGGTCGCCTGTTTCTCCACATCCTCGCCAACATCTATAGTTTCCTGATTTGTTCATTTTAGCCACTCTGACTGGTGTGAGGTGGTATCTCAGTGGCGTTTTGATTTGTATTTCCTTGATGATGAGTGACATTGAGCATTGTTTCATATGTCTGTTAGCCATCTGGATGTCTTCTTTGGAGAAGTGTCTATTCATATCTTCTGCCCATTTCTTCACTGGATTATTTGTTTTTTGGGTGTGGAGTTTGGTAAGTTCTTTATAGATTTTAGATACTAGTCCTTTATCTGATATGTCATTTGCAATTATCTTTTCCCATTCCTTTGGTTGCCTATGAGTTTTGTTGGCTGTTTCCTTTGCAGTGCAGAAACTTTTTATCTTGATGAGGTCCCAGTAGTTCATTTTTGCTTTAAATTCCCTTGCCTTTGGAGATGTGTCGAGTAAGAAATTGGTGAGGCTCAGGTCAAAGAGATTTTTTCCTGTCAAGCACATCTTTAGTCATGGTTGATTTTATTTTCCTGTGCTTTCTCCCTTAAGGAAATGATAGTGTCTGAAATACTGGGTTATCTCTTGCTTCACATTTGTTTTCAGGCAAGAGGCACTTAGTAATTCTCACACTGAGATGCTTTTTCGGGCAGGATGCCACCAGCAGCATGTCATCACAGATTTTTTATTTTACCTGTGTTACAGAATGACAAAAAATGCTAGCCACAGTTGGTTTCTTGTTTCTCAATATATCAAACTCTTGGATCCATTGACTTCTTCCCTTGTATCCTCTTTCTAGCAGCATATTGACGGCCTCGGTATCATTACCCCACTTGGTGGAGATTATAAGAGCCTCATGCTGACTCTATGTTCCAATAAATGGACAGCTAAGGCTGTTCGCTGTGGCCCTGTTGCACTTGCCATGGCTAATTCCTTGTACCTTTGCAGACTGGGTGCTTTTGCTAATGCTGTTGGCTTCATTTCTACTGTTAGATTCTGGATACTTATAAAAAAAACAAAACTGTTTTTTGTTTGTTTGCTTACTTGCTTGTTCCTAAAGCAGCAACCTGTAAAAGTGAAATCATATTTTGCTTCTTCATGACTATATATATTAATGGATAGTTTTCCTTTTGAAGAACATATCCAGATCTTTAGAATTATATGTGATTCTCATAGGATGTTATTATCTTTCTCATTTGCTAATCAAAACTAGATAAAATACTTGGAAGGTTTGAAGGAATATCCTAGGAATAATAGTTTTTTGTTATTACTAAGAGGCTTTTCTCATTTTCTTATCTTTCCTCACATTTAACTTAATTATTTAATATTAATCTAACTGTGTAATGGTCCCCATTTTAATCCCCAGAACCTGTGTATATGTTACCCTTACATTACAAGGAAGATGGGGCTGAGTTAAGGACTTGAGATGGGAAGAGAATCATGGATTATGCAGGTGGGCCCAATATAATCACAAGGTATGTATAAGATGGAGGCAGAGAAGTTGGAGAGGAGGCATCGTGAACAAACACAAACAAACAAATGCAGGCAGCCTCCAGAAGATGGAAAAGGCAAGGAAATGGTTTCCCCTGTAGAGCTTTCAGAGGAACCAGTCCTGCTGACATTTGACTTTTACCCAAGTGAGACTGATTTTAAACTTCTGACTTCTAAACCGTAAGAATAAATTTGTATGATTTTAAGCCACTAAACTTATGGTAACTCGTTATAGCAGGAATAGGAAACTAACATACCAAGTTGTCGTGATGAATTAGTGGGGAAATTCATTAATAAAATAAACTTTATTCTTCTAAATAAACATATATTAAAGAATATTCATAGCAGAATACACATTTGTTTCAAGTGCACATGGAACATTCTCCAGGATAGATCACGTGTTAGTCCACAGAATAATTCTCAAAATATTTAAGAATATTGAAATCATATTATGTATCTTTTATAACCACAGTGGTATGAAATTAGAAATCAATTACCAGGAAAAAACTGGAAACAACATAACACATGGAAGTTAGGCAACATGCTACTAAGCAATAAATGGGTCAACAAAGAAATTAAAGAGAAAAAATACCTGTGAACCAATGAACATGAAAACACAATGGTTCAAAATCTTTAGGACGCAGCAGAAGCAATTTTAAGAGGGAATTATAAAGCAATATAGGGCTACCTAAAGAAATAAGAAAAAATTTAAACTATAAACTTTACATCTATAGGAACTAGAAAAAGAAAAACAAAGCTGAAAGTTAGTAGAAGAAAGGAAATAATAAATAATAAAGTGGAAATAAAGGAAATAGAGATGAAAACAACAGAAAATATCAATGAAAATAAGACCTGATTCTTTGAAAAGATAAAATTTATAAACATTTAGGTAGACTCATCAAGATGGACAAAGGAGAGACTCAATGAAATAAAATTGAGAAAGAAGTTAACTGACACTAAATATTTCAAAAAGTATGAGATCACTATGAAAAATTATGCCAACAAATTGGAAAACCTAGAAGCAATGGATAAATTCTGAGAAACATATAATCCTTCAAGACTGAATTAAGAAGAAATAAAAATCCAAACAAACTAATTATTCATAACAAAATTGAATTGATAATTTAAAAACTCTCACAAACAAAAGTCCTGGACCAAATGGCTTCATAGGTGAACTATACCAAGCATTTAAAGAAGAGTTAATATCTATCCTCTTAAACTGTTCTAAAAAGCAGAAGAGGGAGGAAAGCTTACAAATTCCTTCTATGAGGCCAGGGTTAACCTGATAATTAAACCAAAAACTACAAAAAAAAAAAAAAAAAAAAAAGGAAATTCCAGGCCAATATCACTGATGAACATAGATGCAAACATCCTTAATAAAATATTACAAACTGAAATCAATAATATGTTAAAAAGATCATTCACTGCAATCAAGTAGGATTTATTCCAGGGGCGCAAGGATGGTTCAATATTCACAAATCAATCAATGTGATAACAGCATTAACAAAATAAAGGATAAAATCACATGATCATCTCAATAGATGCAGAAAAGGTACTTGACAAAACTCGATGCCCATTTATGATAAAAATTCTCAACAAAGTAGATTTAAAGGAAACATACCTCAACATAACAAAGGCAATATATGACAAAGCAACAGTTAGCATCATACTCAATGGTGAAAAGCTGAAAGATTTTCTTCTAAAATCAGTAATAAGACAAGGATTTCCACTCTCACCAGTTTTATTCAACACAGTACTAGAAGTAATAGCCACAGTATTCAGGAAAAAAAAAAGAAAGAGGCATTCATATTGATAAAGAAAAAGTTAAACTGTCACTATTTGCAGATAATGTAATACTTACATACAAAAAACCCTAGACTCCACCAAAAGCTTTTCTAACCAATAAAGAAATTCAGTAAAATAATGGGATACAAAGTAATATACAGAAATATGTTGTATTTCTATACACTAATAATGAAATAACAGAAAGGTAAATTAAGAAAACAATACCATTTAAAATTGTATCAAAAAGAATAAAATACTTCTGAATTAACTTAACCAAGGAGATGATAGACATATTCTAAATTATAAAAAATTGATGAAAGAAATTGAAGAAGACCCAAATAAATGTAAAGACATACCATGTTTATGGATTAGAAAAATATTGTTGAAATATCCATGGTACCTAAAGCAATCTACAGACTTAATGTAATCCCCATCGAAATACCAACAACATTTTTCACAGAACTAGAAAAAATAACTCTAAATTTATATGGAATCACAAAAGACCCTAAAGAGCCAAAATAATTTCAAGAACAAAGCTGGAGGTATCATAATCTCAGATTTCAAACTATACTACAGAGTTGTAGTAATCAAAACAGTGAGGTACTGGCACAAAAATAGACACACTCATAAATGGCACAGAATAGAAAGCCTAGAAATAAACTCATGCTGGAACTCTTGGGTGGTTCAGTTCATTAAGTATCTGACTCTTGATTTCAGCTCAGGTCATTATCACATGGCTCATGAGTTTGAACCCTATGTTGGGTTCTGAATTGATAGTGCACAGTCTGTGTGGGATTCTCCCTCCACCTCCACTCTGCCCCTCCCCTGCTTGCACAGACACACACACATACACTATATCTCTATCTCTCAAAAAACAAAAAGGTAAATAAAAAAAAAGAAAGAAACTCATGCTTATATGGTCAATTACTTCATAATGAAGGAGGCAAGAATACACAATGGGGGAGCATCTCTTCAATAAATGGTGCTGGGAAACTGTACAGCTACATGCAAAAGAATGAAATTGGACTACTTTCTTACACCGTACATAAAAGTAAGCTCAAAAGGGATTAAAGACCTAACTGTGAGACCTGAAACTATAAACCTCCTAAAGAAAACACAGGTGGTAATCTCTTGGACATTGACTTTAGCAATATTTTTCTGACTAGGTCTCCCCAGTCAAGAAAAACAAAAGCAAAAAATAGACTATTGGGACTATACCAAATTAAACAGCTTTTGTACATTGAAGGAAATCATGAACATAAAGGCAACCTACTTAATGGAAGAAAATATTTGCAAATGATATATCTGATAAAGGGCTAGTATCCAAAATATATAAAGAATTCATATAACCTAACATCAAAAAACCAAACAATTCAATTAAAACATATGTAGAGCAGCTGAATAGGCATTTTCCAAAGAAGATATAGAGATGGCCAACAGATATATAAAAAGATGCTCAATATCACTAATTATCAGAGAAATGCAAACCAACCACCATAAGCTATCACCTCACCACAGTCAGAATGGCTAGTATAAAAAAAGACAAGAAATACCAAGTGTTGATGAAGATGTGGAGAAAAGGGAACACTTGGGCACTGTTGGTAGGAATGTAAGTTGGTGCGGCCGCTATGGGAAACAATTAAAAATAGAATTAGCATATGATCTACTAATTTCAGTTCTGGGTATATACCTGAAGAAAACAAAAACACTGATTCGAAAAGATATATGTACCCCTATGTTTATTGCAGCATTATTGACAATAGCTAAGATATGGAAGCAACCTAAGCGTGTATTGATACTTATAACACATCTTCTTTATACATACCACATCTTTCCTTCCTTCCTTCCTTCCTTCCTTCCTTCCTCCCTCCCTCCCTCCCTCCCTTTCTTTCCTTCCTTCCTTCCTTCCTTCCTTCCTCCCTCCCTCCCTCCCTCCCTCCCTCCCTCCCTCCCTCCCTCCCTTTCTTTCCTTCCTTCCTTCCTTCTTTCCTTCCTTCCTTCCTTCCTTCTTTTCTTTCTTTCTTTCTTTCTTTCTTTCTTTCCTTCCTTCCTTCTTTTCTTTTCTTTCCTTCCTTCCTTCTTTTCTTTTCTTTTCTTTTCTTTCTTTCTCTTCTTTCTTTCTTTCTTTCTTTCTTTCTTTCTTTCTTTCTTTCTTTCTTTCTTTCTTTCTTCCTTTCTTTCTTTCCAACCTATCTACACAACAGAATATTATTTGGCCATAAAAAGAATGACATTTGCCATTTGCAGAGACATAGATGGACCTAAAGAATATTGCACTAGGTGAATTAAGTCAGACAGAAAAAAAACAAATACCGTATGAATTTTTTATATGTGGAATCTAAAAAACAAAAACAAACCACCACCACCACAACCACCACCAGCAACAACAAATACAGAGAACAAACTGGTAATTGCCAGATGGGTGGGGGATTACCAGAGGTGAAATAGATGAAGGGGATTAAGAGGTTCAAACTTCCAGTTACAAATTAGTATGTCATGGGGCACCTGGGTGGCTCAGTCAGTTAAGTGTCCAACTTTGGCTTGGGTTGTGAGCTCACAGTTCCTGGGTTTGAGCCCCTCATCGGGTTCTGCACTGACAGAATCTGAATGGGATTCTATCTCTCTCCCTCTCTCTGTGTTCCTCCCCTGTTGGGACGTGTAAGGTCTCTTTCTTTCACTCTCTCAAAATAAATAAACTTAAAAAATTATTTTAAAAAATTAATAAGTCCAAGAGGATGAAAAACATAGCATAGAGAATATAGTAAGTAATATTATTATAGCTTATTTTGGGTGACAGTAACTAAACTTATCTTGATGAACACTTTATAAAAATATGTAACTGTCAAATCATTATGTTATGCACCTGGAACTAATATTGAATGTGAACTATACCTCAATAAAAACTAAATAAAAGGCATGAGACGAACAATAATACAAAGGAATATTTAGTTCCCTTTAGCATTAATTTGCTACATCCATATGGAACAACATTCCATTGTCATTTGGTGGTTGTGGTAGCTATTTGATATTCTTTCCTGCAGGGCTGTTTGAATTATGTCAAACATAATTCTGTTCTCTAGTGACAGAGTAGATATGCTGAATCTTCTATTTTTCATTCAGCTGAGGATGGCTTGTGGAACTAACTGAGTTTTCTGCTTATTCTGTAACTGACTCTGCCCCCTTCCATACTCCTGCATGTGCTAACATGTGAAACTGAGTTTGCTGGAAGAGAGCTTGCTCAGTATATCTAAGTTTTAACACCCAAAACTATAAAATGTTTGCATATCAAGAAATCTAAAATTCTGTCTTTGTGAACTCTAATAATTTGCTATTTTTACCCTATAATTATTGATTAGTTCGGGTTTCAGCCCCACTCCCTATGCAAATTTTAATGTTTTCCTTAACACCTAACTCACCATGGTTCCCAATACCTGAATCAGTTAGCTTTATTCCTCTACAGGATTGAAAAAAGGAGACATTGCTCCTCGCGTTTTCATTATTCGTTTATTAATTCATTCAAGAAGAGCTTAGTAAGTGCCTACCGTATATGCAAGGCACAGTGCTGGACACTGAACATACGATGATGAAAGATTCAGCCCTTGCTTCAAAAGTTTGCTTTTTAGATATTTTGCTTCAGTTTACATAGAGAATTGTGTAAGATAAAGTAATACTAAATGGTTCTATAGTAATTGAAAAAATATCTTTGGGCTATTAGATGGATCAAGAATATTCTTGTAAGTAACGTAATTGTTGAGGAAGTTTCCATTATCTGTAAATCACATTAAAGAAAAACTGACATTGAGAGAGTTGGGAATAAGAAGACAACAACAAAGTAGTTGGAGAAAAATTTCAACAGAAAGAGATGCAAAGACATTTTGGCCAGGGGTGTAACTAGCTATTACTGTGTTTAGATCAGGTTCTAAGTATTGCGCCCCTTAACAGAATCCAAGAATTGGAAGAGAATATAGAAATTGTTTTCCACATCTACCACATAATTTCATAGGGTAGTGAGTAGCCTGGTGACAGTTTAGAAGAAAAGAAAATGGCATTTGAAATGAGTGAAATAAATTTCCTTCTTAAGTCTAGATCGTCTTGGACTATAACATGAAAAGCAAATCTTTGGAGTTAGTGTCTGAAACATTCAAAGAAAAAAGTAACAAAATGGACTCTATAAACAGCTAAATAAGAATAAGAAAAGAAAGTAGCATTTTATGGTGAGAATTCTTACTAAAAATTAAGTCTTCCTTCTCCAAAAGCAAATAACAGAAATGTTTGTAACATGAAACCACTACCGAGAGAATAGTATCTCCTGTGGATATTCTGAGAATTATTTTTGCTCCTTTCCTGGGCTGGTTTGGAGATCATCTCCCACCTTTTGAAAGATCAGCTGTGTGGTAAGAATTCCTCTTTTAAAGAGGACACCTATGGAGGACTTGTGCTACCTTAATGAGTCGTCTATGAGATTTCAGGATGGGGGTTCTCAATGGCACGTGCTCTACATTCTGTTATAAGACGTCATACAGAAGTCATGCATCCTGAACCTTTGAAGAATGCTGGGTGGAATCTCAGGCCATCCTAACTGGGATCTGTGATATTATGATTTATAAGAAATATGTATTTGATCATTCAGATGACCAAAATATACTTCTCAGATGTATTTGGTCTGTGTCCACAATCCCAAAATCCCTGGAATTTTCTAAGCCTTGAGAGTGATAAATAATATCTTTTGTTATGTTAATTAGGTCATTTTTGTAGGCACCCAAGGATGTTGCTGTTTTCCAGGAGAACTGACCAAGTGATTGGAAGGTCGAAATTTTAGGGAGGGGAGGGAAGAGGGGCTGGATATTGAGTTCAATTGCCAGTGGCCAATAATTTAATCAGTTATGCCTATGTAGTGAAGCCTCCATAAATACCCAAAAGAATTGGGTTCAGGGAGCTAACAGGTTGGTAAACACTTGGAGGTGCTGGGAGAGTGGTGCACCTGGAGATAACTTGGAGGCTCCGCACCCCTTCCCACATTCCTTCCTTCTCTGTTTCTTCCATGGGGCTGTTCTTGATTTTTGTCCTTTTACAATAAACTGGTGATCTAGTAAGTAACATGTTTCTGAGTTCTGTGAGACATTCTAGCAAATTAATTGAGCCAAAGGAGAGAGGCATGGGAACCTCTGAACCGGTTGGTCAGAAGCACAGATAACAAACTGTGTTTGTGACTGGTGTCTGAAGTGAAAGCTCCTGAAGTAGAATCTCATCCTATCTCCAGGTAAATAGTATTTGAATTTAGCTGAATTCTCAGGCATCCTACTAGTTGTTTGTTGGTTCGGGGAAGCCTCTACACACACACACACACACACACACACACACACACACACACACTCACATATGTTGGAATTGGGTCCGAGAACCGTTTAAGGAACAATTAAAAATATTTCTTCATGAAGATCTCCTGAAATCAAAACCATACATGCTTTCAAAGAAAAAAAAAAAGGCAGCAGTCAAATATATTTTGGAGAGGAACATTTAAACTATATTGAAAATACACAGGAGTTTAAGGGTTGAGTAAAGCTACCTCCTTGGAGGTAGCCTGAATAGCCAAAAAAACAGAAAGTATAGGGCATAGTGAATTCGTCCAATGGCTAGAGGTGTGAGTAGGAGAGCACTTTGAAAAACTGGCTGAAAAATCTAAGGAATATATTTAATCCTGTGCCACTTGAAGTATTTAGTGTAAATTTTCCTGCATTTGTTTCCTACTGATAAAAATGTGCCTTTTATTTTGGAAGACTGAAAATAATATTGAAAAGTAACTGAAATGGAAGATAATAAATTTAAAAATATAAGATTAAAAGGAAAGGTTATTTTTCACACTATAAATATTTACTAAGCATCTTATATGTGTATAATATTCTCATAATGATATAAAGTGGATGGACATTTCATATGTTAAAATATATTTCACGAAAAGACCTTAATAGGATAATAGTTATCAGAGAGGTTTAACAAAAATTCAACTTAAAAATTAAAGAATTCTATTTTATAGACACAATGAATACTTGCCATGAAAATGCATTACGGAATTTAAAAAAGGTGAATATTCAAAACAATATTATTGGATTATTATCTAGTCGCTCAGCAATTATGTGTTGACTATCTGCTATGTGTCATGTCCATAATTTCTATCCTTAGAGTGTTTCTCATGGGACGAATAGCAGTAATAGTAACAAAATAACTGTAGTAGAGTATTCCAATTTTATAATTGAGATATATTAATATTATTATACATAAGCACTGGGTTATATGAGATGTTTAACAGATTAGAGAAGGGCACGAAGAAATTTGCCTAGCCTCAGAGTAAGGGAAAGCCTCCCTGAGGTTCAATTATCCCTACCCTGACCAATTTAAAGTAATTAAAATACAATTTCTAAAGAAGTCGTAATTCAGGAAAAGGCAAGTGCCCCTTGGTACATTGAAACTACTTTCACAAGTGAATTCCAACCTACGCTAAAGTAAATAAATAAATAAATAATTACAATAGATCAGTAAAACTAATATAGCATAGAGCTAAGTAGTTCACTTTATTTTCTAAATTTTTGCTATAACTTATTCATTACTATAATGCTCTTAAAAGATAAAAATTTTCCAGTCTTATTTTCTTAGAACTCTGATTAAAGTAGATAAATTCCAAGTGTATTCATAATTTCCTCTTTCATGACATTTCACACTTAGTGAAAAGGGACAAGATTTCAACGACCAACTGGAAGATTGCAATTTCTATCTGGCCCACCACTTCTTTATTTTTTAAATTAGAAATATAACTTTAAAGAAGAAGAAAGAAGCTACGTGTGAAGTAAGGGTGTCATTTTTTTCACCCTTTGAGGAAGTCCTTATTATGCAAGGGTACGGGTAGTCCCCTCCCAAATAAGCATAGCCAGTGCAAATGTTCTAATAGTCTCTAGGATCCCTCCAGTTCCCAGGAAGAGGAATTCGTGATCAGACACAAAGGAGAGAAGAGATCCACCATTTGAGATGTGTCCAAATGAACTAGGAATCACAATACAGATTAGTTGGAGACTTACGGCTCCTTTGTGAATTTGAAATGGACCAGTTAGTGAACCAACCTACCATGCAGATTAACTGTTATGTAACCATTACATATGTTTATCAGAAACTAAAGCAGATCTCCTCCCTGGGCTTAAGACTGGATTTGCCTGTAAGTCTAAGATTCAATGATCTGAGTAGAATTGGCTACATTTTCTTATGTCCCTATACTTATTTTTATTTTTACCATAACAACACTTAATAGAGTTTATTATTATTCATTTAAATATAGCCTTCCCATAATAAAATGTAAACCCTTCACAGGATCTTATTTTTCTATCCACAGGCCTATCATAGTTTCTTGTATGGAATTGGTGACTAATATGTAAAAATTAATCAGTCTTTCTTGATTAAATTTCTGTGAGAACTATTAGAAATACAAAGCTGAACGAGAAAAATCTCAGGTCTTAAAGAGGTTCCAGTCTAATGAAGAGACAGATTGTAAACTAATGATAATTTAGTTTACATAGAAGAGAACCTTAATAAAGGTACAAAACAATTTTTAAACCTAAAATGGAAGATTATTAAATATTACTAGGGAGGCTTCTGGGCAAAGTAAGTTTTGGAGTTTAGTGCTTTAAGAGTTGGGATTAGGAAATTGCTGCGGCTCAGGTCAAAGAGGTTTTTTCCTGCTTTCTCCTCTAGGATTTTGATGGTTTCCTGTCTCACATTCAGATCCTTCATCCATTTAGAGTTTATTTTTGTGAGAGGTGTAAGGAAGTGGTCTAGTTTCATTCTTCTGCATGTTGGGGTCCAGTTTTCCCAGCACCATTTGTTAAAGAGGCTGTCTTTTTTCCATTGGACACTCTTTCCTGCTTTGTCAAAGATTAGATGGCCATATGCTTGTGGGTCCATCTCTGGGTTCTCTATTCTATTCCATTGGTCTATATGTCTGTTCTTGTGCCAATACCATGCTGTCTTGATGACTACCGCTTTGTAGTAGAGGTTAAAATCTGGGATTGTGATGCCTTCCGCTTTGGTTTTATTCTTCAGAATTACTTTGGCTATTCGGGGTCTTTTGTGGTTCCATACAAATTTTAGGATTGTTTGCTCTAGCTTTGAGAAGAATGCTCGTGCAATTTAGATTGGGATTGCATTGAATGTGTAGATTGCTTTGGGTAGTATTGCCATTTTAATTATATTTATTCTTCCTATCCATGAGCATGGGATGTTTTTCCATTTCCTTGTGTCTTCCTCAATTTCCTTCATAAGGTTTTTTATAGTTTTCCACGTAAAGGTCATTTACATCTTTGGTTAGGTTTATTCCTAGGTATTTGATGGTTTTTGGTGCAATTGTGAATGGGATTCGCTTCTTTATTTCTCTTTCTATTGCTTCATTGTTGGTGTAAAGGAATGCAACCGATTTCTGTACGTTGATTTTGTATCCTGCAACTTTGCCAAATTCATGGATCAGTTCTAGTAGGCTTTCGGTGGATTCTGTTGGGTTTTCCATGTAAAGTATCATGTCGTCTGCAAAAAGTGAAAGTTTGACTTCATCCTTGCCTATCCTGATACATTTTATTTTGCTTTCTTGTCTGATTACTGATGCTAGGACCTCCAACACTATGTTAAATAGCAGTGGTGAGAGTGGACATCCCTGTCGTGTTGCTGATCTCAGGGGGAAGGCTCTCAGTTTTCCTATGCGACACATCTCCAAAGGAGAGGGAATTAAAAGCAAAAATGAACCTATTGGGACTTCAACAAGATAAAAAGCTTCTGCACGGCAAAGGAAACAACCAACAAAACTAATAGACAACCGATGGAATGGGAAAGGATAATTGCAAATGACATATTGGATAAAGGACTAGTATCTAAAATCTATAAAGAACTTACCAAACTCCACACCCGAAAAACAAATAATCCAGTGAAGAAATGGGCAGAAGATATGAATAGACACTTCTCCAAAGAGGACATTCAGATGGCCAACAGACACATGAACCCATGCTCAAAGTCACTCATCATCAGGGAAACACAAATCAAAACCACACTGAGATACCACCTTACACTGGTTCGAGTGGCTAAAATGAATAAATCAGGAAACTATAGATGCTGGCAGGGATGTGGAGAAGCAGGCACCCTCTTGCACTCTTGGTGGGAATGCAAACTGGTGCAGCCGCTCTGGAAAACGATGTGGAGGTTCCTCAAAAAAATGAAAATAGAGCTACCCTATGACCCAGCAATAGCACTGCTAGGAATCTACCCAAGAGACACAGGAATGCTGATGCATAGGGGCACGTGTACCCCAATGTTCATAGCAGCACTTTCGACAATAGCCAAATCATGGAAAGAGACCAAGTGCCCATCAACTGACGAATGGATAAAGAAGATGTGGTACATATATACAATGGACTACTACGTGGCAATGAGAAAAAATGAAATCTGGCCATGTGTAGCAACATGGATGGAACTGGAGGGTATTATGTTAAGTGAAATAAGTCAGTCAGAAAAAGACAGATACCATATGTTTCCATGAATAGGTGGATTTTGAGAGACTTAGCAAAAACCAGGGGGGAGGGGAAGAGGGAAAATGAAAAAAAGACACAGAGAGGGAGGGAGATAAAACATAAGAGACTCTCAAAGACTAAGAACAAACTGAGGGTGAGGGGGGTGAGGAAGGGGATGAGGGGGTGATGGGCATTAAAGAGGGCACGTGTTGGGATGAACACTGGGTGTTATATGTAAACCAATTTGAAAATAAACTATTATAAAAACAAAAAAGAGTTGCGATTATTTCCACAGGCAGGTTATTTCCATAAAGAGATGAGGAAGGTAGAAAGGGGTAACACCTGTGAGTTTTTCTAAACTTTAGACTTTTGTTATTTAAATAGCTTCCCTCCTGGTACTATTATTTAAGGTTTTATCAGAAGTCTTGTATCAGCCTGAACTCTTTTGTATGCACATGATAGAAACCCAAATCAAAGCCGCTTATGAAAAATGGGATATTTAATTGATCATAACTAAGTGGTTGAAAGGGCAGTGGTGTATGTACCAGGGCAATGTACATGTGGGAAAATGAAATAAAGGGCTTATTCTCTCTCCCTTCGCTTCTTTTCTCCTATTCTAGAATATTATTTTCAAAAGGTTAAAGACATGCCCAGCTCAGGCAAAGGAGAGAAGAGATCCACCATTTGAGATGTGTCCAAATGAACTAGGAATCACAATACAGATTAGTTGGAGAGGCAGTAGAATTGAGAGTTGCTCTCTCTGGTATCAAATGTAGAAACTAAAGATGCACAACTATTCAAAGCAACATTTTCCATGAAAGTCAGAAAGTGTAAACAACCCAAATGTCCAACAACTGATGAATGGATTAAAAAATGTGGTCAGTGGATACAAGGGAATAGTATCCTGCAATAAAAAAGAATGAACTAGTAATACACACTTCAACACAGAAACATTATGTCAACTTAAAGAGGTCAGTCAAAAAAGACCACGTATTGTGTCATTTTATTTAAATGGAATGTATTATATCTTTTCATTTAAATGGAATATCCAGAATAGGCCAGCTGGGGGTTAGGGGCAGATAAAGAGCGACTGCTAAAGAGTTCAGGGTATTTTTTTTTTTTTTTAGGTGATGAAAATATTCTAAAATTAGATGGTAGGGTTGACTGTGGAACTTGGTGAATATACTAATAATGATTGAATTATCATATAATTTAAAGGGTGACTTTTATGGTATTTGAATTATATCACAATTAAACTGTTATAAAAATTCATAAAGCAGGGCTTTAATTGACCTAGATTGATTTAAGAGCTAATCTTTGCAGTTAAGGAGGGAGGTGAGGAGCATGCTAATACAGCATGCTGAGGTCAGGTGTTCACCTTTGGGACAATCAACAATAGTTGGAGAGGGAGTTAGGATATTTAGGAAGATGGCTACATATTTCAGAGCACATGATTGGATCAGAAGGAAATATTCTCCTAGAAAAGGTGAAAGTTATTCCCAGAAAGGAGAAGTAGTATGAGTAGACTAAAAAATAGATGTCTGGAGGTGTCTGGGTGGCTCAGTTGGTTGAACGTCTGCCTTTGGCTCAGATCATGATATCACAGTTTGTGAGTTCAAGCCCCACATTGGGCTTGCTGCTGTCAGCACAAAGCCAGCTCTGGGTTCTCTGTCCCCCTCTTCCTCTGCCCCTCCTCTGCTTACTCTCTCTCTCTCAAAAATAAGTAAACATTTAAAAATAAAAGAAAAATAAAAATAGATGTCTACTATAAGAGATCAGCTTGGAATGCCTAGATATCGCTTTAGCAGTTGGCTAAAGTGGTGCCTGCTATGGTGTATACTGCAAAAGCCACTTCGATTCTATGGCAGGCACCTCCCAGCTATTGGAAGTATTGACTAAGGGCAGCTCACAACTGTGTTCTTTCTAGGAATTGCCCTCGGCAAAAAGAAGCTGTCTTACTCAATGTTGCTCACCTTCACCACAAAGCAACCAGTATCCAGAAGTGGGTCCAGTGGGTGTTTGATGTGAGTAGGCTGGACCTCTTACCCAGCTGGGACATTTTTGAAGGGTCATCCAGCACAAGTACACCTGAGAGTAGGATGTGAGGTTTCCGTTGCAACTGCTTCTTTGTTTACCTTCTTCCTTTGCCCAATCCTACTTCCCTTATGCTTTATATGTGTTGTTTCTAAAAATATTTCTCAACAAATCTCCTACATGTAAATATCAAAATGCATCTCCCAGAGAACTTCTGATAGTTGGTACCAGGAATGGCCCTTGGAAGCATACTCTAAAATGAAATTTGAAGATGGATCCCACTCGGGCCCTGAGGACATCATCACCAGCACTGATAGCTCCTGGGATGTGGTTTCAGTGTAAACTGCTAAAAATCTTTCAGTGCTGAACTCAGCACTGAATGGAAGTGGAAAGGAATGGGTTGATGGTTGCAACATCGCAGACATATGAGAGGTTTGAGGAAGATAGTAATGTTAAGGACTATGGAACTGGATGGCTGTAGCGAAAGCCATTGGTTCATGGAAAGAAGAAAACGAATGGCTGAGGGTGGTTAATCATCAATATAAACAAATTTTGAAAGACAGAGAGCCTCCGTGGGAAGCATATGATGAATAAAGAGATTCTCATTCCCCGTGGCTGGAGGTCAGAGAAGGCCAGGATCAGGTCCACGACTTAATTTTATGAGAAGCAGAGCTCCAGAGAAGTTCAAATTCTCAATTCCAGCAAGTCTGCTACGCCAAGATCAGGGATCTGACTGGGAATGAATGGACTCTGGAACTTGAGATGGTGATATTTGGATCTCTGGATCAATACATTTTAAAGATTTTAATGTTCAGTTTCCTGTAAACCGTATGCCCAGGAAGTATACCATTTCTCCATGAAGAAGGTTAGCACTTCCTCCTTGCTTGACAACGATGCACAAGCTTGGGCCTTAGAAAAAAGGTATTTCTTCTGTCCACATGATTCATCTCCATTTTGTCTCCCGACCACCAGATTAATAATTAGGGTCCAGCAGCAACATGACCAAGTGAAAAAGAGTAGGTCCCCTAAAGGAATAAAGGGTCTATATAAGAAAGGATGCAAGACTTTGTCAACATGTGCCAGCAAGATTCAGGACTGGATCCTGAAGGAGGTGAAGCAAATCAAGTGACATATAAATTTGAATAATAGAGGGATTTTTCAATATGGGTTTGCCTTCTTGCGATATAGTTTCTAACATCCTGGCAAATCTTGGGAGACTGAAATGGTGCTAATACACTGCTTAATTAGAAACCTGGGGAAATTGATGGCTCGTACTACAGTGAAGCAGAACTGCTATGGCAAATGGTAGAGTGATGGGGATTAGAAGTTCAGATAGGCTTACCAAAGATGATCTATTACAGCAGACAGAAAACCCCTGAGATGACTATTTTATGGAGAGGCCCAGAGAACACTGTTATTGCAAGGGACAAAGAATGTGTTACTGAGAGACGGATCAATATTGTTCAGAAGCTTAGTAGTGGTTGTCATCTAAAGGCTAGGGTTTTTATATAAGGAGGATCCCAGTTGGTATCCTGGGATGATAGGATCCCAAAATAAGCAATCCAGTATTTTAACCACCAACAGCAAAATGGGCACAAGAATCGTAATTATTGGCTGGTATGACAAACAGGGAGCTTGATCTATAGAAATCCATGGAGATGATAAATTGAAACCAGAGCTTCTGGAACAAAATAATGAGGCAGCTTGCAAAGATACTGTTGGATCTATAGATCGTTCAAACTATACTTAAGAAAAGTAGCACTTAAGCCTGAGCCATTTCATGGCCTCCCAGCCCAGTGAATGAGAGAGTCCCAGGAAGAAGAACCTTGCATCACCGTAACAAGTGTTCGTGGTAGTGAACCTAGTCTTTGCCTAAATCGTAGCCATTTATTGTGGCCATGTAGTCATGTATTGTGTGCTTAAGTATTCTACTGAATTCACATACGGTGCAGACTAATCCCGATTTAAACATTACATGTGATCATCAGAAGCTAAATGGGATTTCTTCCTTGGAAATGGTAGCTGTTATATTGGTGGTCTACTAATGCACCAGTCCTGGTATTCATGCCCTGGCCTAGTTTCTCTCTGCACTGACTCAGAGATTGCCCATTTGATTTTGGCCAACAGAACATTAACAAACTAAATAGAAGAAGAGGTTTAGTAAGGGTCTGCACATTGGTGTTGGTATTTTAATGCTTTTTCTTGGAACTCGGAGCCACTACTTGTAGAGATCCAGCTATCCTGATGGCTAGACCATAGGGATAAAGAGAAATATTCAGTTACGAGTTATTCCAGCCTTTCCTCCAGCTGAGGAGTGAAACATGTAGTGAAGACGCCATTCCGAACATTCGGGCATTAGCAGTCACCACACGAAACAGACCCAGCTCAGATTGTAGGATAGTGGGAAGTAACACATTTTAAGCCACTAAGATTTGGGGTAGTTTGTTTATGTGGCAAAAGATAAGTTAAACACTTTTATAAAGATATGTGGATAATACAGCCACAGAAAATAATATAATTGGTTGTTGACAAATTGAAGTCATTTAAACATGGTACCTTATTCATAGTCTGATTTAAAATACAACATGGCCTACAGGTGTCTGAACTATAAAATGAAAGGTTGCCATACATAAGAAGGTCGCAGCCACCACTTATTCAATGTTTTGGGTTAAAATTCCCTTAAAAAGATGATAAAAATTGTACTGGCCAACCATGGGGGATAAAAGAGGAGAAGTTAAAGAGGAGTAAATGTGATTGCAGATACCAATAAAATGGAATCATAGAAGAAGAAATAATTCATTTATATATTCCAATAATTTAAATCACATAGGTATTAACAATCACAAAAAAGTTACAGCATTTGATTTCAGGTGGAAGCATTAAGAAATGAAAGTTCATATTGTAAACCAAAATAGTTAGTGTTTTAAGACATTGAGAGCAGGGACTATAGCAATTATTTTCATATTTGTGGCTTTAAAAATCTACTATAGAGTCTTAAAATCAAAACCAAAACCAAAAAGACACCAATGTCTTCCTATTGTAGTAAGACTAAAGCCCATAGCCCTTCTATGCCTTCAAGGCCCTCGACAATTTGAATTTTGCCCATTACACAAACCTTATCTTTGAACACTCTGTCTTCCACTTAATATTCCAGCTACACTATCCTCCTTTCTGAGCCTCAAACATGTCAAGACTTTTGCCATTCCTTTGCTCTACCCTGAGGTCTTTGCAAGCCTTAATTTTCTCATCCGTTATAGTTCAACTTAAATATCACCACAGAAAGTTCTTTTTTCCATTATACCTAATGTTGTTCCTGTCCCCATCACTCTTCTAGTAGCTCATGAGAAGGCTTATTGCTTTGGCACTTCAATCGGACCCAAGGGCACCGCAATATACTATGAACTAAAATTCAAAATCTGTAACCACAGGGCAAGATGAAGTCCATGTTACACTAATAAGATAGACTCATGCGTGCTGAAGTACTGCCCTCCTCCAACCTGAAATGGCATGTAGGTGGTGGCCCTGCAGCTCTACAATCCTTACACCTATTCCTCTCCAGGCTCCAGAGCGCTTCAAACATGGGTGTGAGTAACAGGAGAGACAGGAGGGAACTGCATTCACTTACTTAGCCCCTCATTTCATTTTTTATGGCAATAATCATTTATTTTCTACCTATGTGTCTGTCTATCTATCTATCTATCCATGAACCTAATTATTGTCTGTCTCCCAGAACAAGTGTTAGCTCTCTAGGCAGAGATATTGTTTGTTTTTTTTTTTCATCACTCTCCACCCAGATGCTTAAAACTGCATCTAGCACAAATGTATTCTGCTGAATTAATAAATTAAAATTAGGGATTAGGGAGACTAAATGTTTTATTCTATATCACAGAGTTGTCCAAATGTCCAGAATAAATTCATGGGTATCTCTAGAAAAGTCTCAAATAACAGCTGAGTGCACTTGGCTTTTGCTTACCTCGGATAACTCCTAAAAAGAGTGGTTATAGGCAACATGAAATCAGACATTTTCAGTATACTGGCCGCCATAGTTTGACAGCGACATAATCCCACCATGATTTCCAAAAGCTGAGATCATCACGTTATTAATCCCTAAATTTAAAGTAATATTTAATCTGGACCTATATCAACTTTTTTATTCTAGTAGAAATGTTGATGAAAACTTATCTCTTTATTATTGAGAAAATTCATCTATGTTTCTAATGTCTACAAACATTTCCCTAACTTGCTAATAAGTAGTCGCTTCCTTTGAGACATGTTTCGCTAGAAGTTTTTTGAAGTGGAATCGTTTGCATAGCTGAAAAGGCATTAGATTGAGAGTTAAGAGACGTGGCATTGATTTCTATTTTGCTATTTTTAATAAGTTTGGTATCGGCCTTGGGAATATCATTTTACTTTAGTCTGAATTTCACCTTTTGCAAAATAAAACCTTGGATGAGAAGTTTTCTGTGCTTCCTTTATTCTTTTTTTTTTCTTAGATTTTCTTTATTTTTTTTATTATAATAGTTTATTTTCAAATTGGTTTACATATAACACCCAGTGTTCATCCCAACATGTGCCCTTTTTTAATGCCCATCACCCCCTCTCCCCCCTCCCTCATCCCCCTTACCCTCAGTTTTTTCTTAGTCTTTGAGAGTCTCTTATGTTTTATCTCCCTCCCTCTCTGTGTCTTTTTTTCCTTTCCCCTCTTCCCCTCCCCCTGGTTTTTGCTTAGTTTCACAAAGTCCACCTATTCGTGGAAACATATGGTATCTGTCTTTTTCTAACTGACTTATTTCACTTAACATAATACCCTCCAGTTCCATCCATGTTGCTACACATGGCCAGATTTCATTTTTTCTCATTGCCACGTAGTAGTCCATTGTATATAAGTACCATAACTTCTTTATCCATTCGTCAGTTGATGGGCACTTGGTCTGTTTCCATGATTTGGCTATTGTCGAAAGTGCTGCTATGAACATTGGGGTACACATGCTCCTATGCATCAGCATTCCTGTGTCTCTTGGGTAGATTCCTAGCAGGGCTATTGCTGGGTCATAGGGTAGCTCTATTTTCATTTTTTTGAGGAACCTCCACACCGTTTTCCAGAGTGGCTGCACCAGTTTGCATTCCCACCAACAGTGTAGGAGAGTGCCTACTTCTCCACATCCTCGCCAGCATCTATAGTTTCCTGATTTGTTTTTAAAATCTAAGGTCAAAATGTAGATCAAACATCCAATTTGAAGGTGATGATGAAAAGTTAGCAGTTCCACCTTTTCCATTTGGACACCAAGAAAAGCAAGAAATAGGCAAAATTCAAATTCAAATGAATTATATGTCAACAAACCCAAACCCTACAAATTGGAAGAAGTTGTGGAGGAAAAAAAAAAGTACAGAGAATATATTTATGGCATTGGTCACCAAACAACCAGCAGATATTATTTTTAAGGAAAGGGATGTACATTGAACACAAACTACCTTTATTTTTAATTTTTAGACATAGGAGCAGAGGCTGGCAAAAAAATTTTCCCTGACATATATGTGTTTGAAAAGCAAAAAACATAGAGCCAAATGAAGAATTACTTAGAGAGGTTCCATTAAGGAGAAATAGTCTGTCCACATGCTAAATAGGAGGAGGGGAATATGAGACATTTGCATTACAAAAAGATATGCTTAAATATCTCTTATGTATTGGATTGCAAGAAAAATGTTAAATCTGTATCACATGTAAAATAATCATTAACCTAGATCAAACCACAAGTCTCTTCCTAGGTGAAATTCCTTAAAAAGATGAATAGGAAACATCGCTACATATAAAGATGCATACATACAAAAATATTATGAGTAAAAAAAGGAAGAGGAGCGCCTGGATGGCTCAGCTGGTTAAGCGTCTGACTTCAGCTCAGGTCATGATCTCATGGTTCATGGGTTAAAGCCCAGTGTCGGGGCCTGTGCCAACAGCTCAGAGCCTGGAGCCTGCTTCAGATTCTACGTGTCCCTCTCTCTCTGCCCCTTCCCCCCACAAAAAAATAAATAAACGTTAAAAAATAAAAATAAAAGGAAGAAAGGAATAGGAAGCAAGTCAGATGATAAAATCTCAGAAAAATGTTGGAATGGAAAAATGAAAATCGAAACCAAATATCTAGTCCTTAATATTCTAGAATCATAATGTAGTTATTTCCCCTGTATATTAAGAATATAAAGCATGGATATAAGATATCAGGAAGAGATCAAATATAAGGAAAAGATAAAATATAGGTCATCTATGCTAAAAAAAAAAAAAAAGAAGAAAAATTCTAATCCTAACTAAAATAAAAATTTGGAATCAATACAAAAAATTAGAAACTGCTAAAAATATATAAAGGACAAAGAAGAAATAAGTATAAAGAAACAGAATAGAACATAAATGAGAGTTAAAATATTAAAGGAGGGGTGCTTGGCTAGCTCAGTCATTAGAACATGTGACTCTTGACCTCAGGGTCATGAGTTCCAGCCCCACGTTGGGTGTAGAGATTACTTAAAAAAAAACATGGAAGGAATGTTTATCTAGGGAATCCAGAAGAAAAATATTCAATATAGTCATAATTGGAGTTTCAAAAAATAAAATTAAGTAAATGAACAAAAAAATAAAATTCAAGATTTAGTTCAAGGGGTGCCTGGGTGGTTCAGTCAGGTGCATCCAACTCTTGATTTGGACTCGGGTCATGATCTCATGGTTGGTGAGAGAACCCTGCAATGGGCTCTGCATCGCCAGCGTGGAACCTGCTTGGAATTCTCTCTCTCCCTTTCTCACTGCCCCACTCCTGCTCTAGCATGTGTGATTTCTCACCCTCTCAAAATAAATAAACTTAAAAAGAAGAAGATTTAGTTCAAGAAAAATTTCCAGATATTAAAGTATTGCAGCTACATACTGAAATGGCATAGCATATTTGAGAATAATAAAATTTAGATAGTAAACAAAGTTTCTAAACTTCAAGGATAAACGATATTCCTTAAACATTAATACAGGTAAGGGGATTAATATATGTAATTTTCTTTAGCATTATTACATTTACATTTACATTTAATTTTGACCTAAGAATGTCACACACAGCCAAATTGTTCTTTAATATAAATGCAACAAACAAATATTTTTTCAAAATAAAAGAACTCTGGGACTTTCACTCCATTGAGACCTTCTTGAAAAAACTAGTTGTGGATTGAAATTTAGCCAAATAAGGAACATATTGACTTATTAAAGCAGTAAGCGCTGATTCTATTTACAGTAGGTCTAACAAATGGTAAAACTAATGGAAATTTAGAGATGAAGGATAGAAGTATGTCTTAAATTGGCTTCCCCAGGAAGCAGACTCTGAGATAAAGATTTGAGTGCAACTAATTGTTTAAAGAGAGAGGTGACCCAAGTAAGTATCATCAGAGAATGAGGAAGTCAAACAGTTAAGGGACATTGCCATTAAAGGTGCATCATTAAGTAAAGGGTAACTGGGACCCGAACTGGGCTGCTTAGGGATAGAGTGCAGAGCAAGTATTGGAGTTATCTCAGCCAAAGACAAGGAGAGCTAGTGTGATTGGTTATCCACCAACTTTCTTCAGCATTAATTAAGAAATATTAAACCTCTAGTATTTTTTTGCAACCCGCTTTGCCAACAATCAGAAAAAGTCCTTAAGCAAGGAACAACATGTGTTTGCTTGTTGGCATGTATGTACATGATGGCTGCAAAGCAGAAATGGTCAGGGTAACAACAAAGTCACTACATGGTAGAAGTGTTTGTGCGTGTGTGCGCACACACTTGCAATTTTAAAAATACAGGTACAGGGGCGTCAGGATGGCCCAGTTGGTTGGGTGGCTGACTTCAGCCCAGGTCATGATCTCATGGTTCGTGGGTTAGATAGAGCCCCAGCATCGGGCTCTGTGCTGACAGCTCAGAGCCTGGAGCCTGCTTTGGATTCTGTGTCTCCCTCTCTCTCTCTGCCCCTCCCCTGCTCATGCTCTCTCTCTCTCTCTCTCTCTCTCTCAAAAATGAATAAACATTTAAAAAAATATAGGTACAATAGCCCAGAGGTAACCAAAACCAAAAATAATACAGTAAACTCAATATGTTAGACTGGGAGAGGACTGAGAATGGAGGAATGAAATTTTATCATTGTTAATAATACTGAAGTAATGCAGTCTAAATACAGAGTATAAAAGTAATGCATAAATGTATAGATACAAAAAAAGTTTTCCAATTTTCTGAGGAAACAATGCACGTTGACTACAGAGTGAAAGATTTTTAAAAAGCTGAATTATATAAATAAAAGGCATAGCATAAAATAATATGACAAATTTAAACTCAAATCTCTCTAAAATATCAATCAAAGTCAATGGCCTAACTTATTTAAAGTAAAATATTGGTCTGAAGTAAGTCTCTTATAGGCAGCATACAGAAGGGATGCAAATCCATTTACCATGAAATGAAGTGAAAAAAAAGTGGGGGTAACACTACTTATTTTGGACAAAGTTGACTTTAAAAACAAAGACTGTTACGAGAGACATAAAAGGACACTACAAATTGATAATGGGGAAAAATCCAACAAGAGGATAAAATTATTATAAATATCTATGCACCCAACATGGAAGCACTTAAACACATAAGGCAACTATTTATACACACAACAGAAGCTGACAGTAATACAATAATAATAGGGACTTTAAAACCCTACTTACATCCATGGATAGATGATTCAGTCAGAAAACCAATAAGAAAACAGTGACTTTAAATGACACATTGAATCGATGGACCTAATAGATATGTACAGAACATTTCATCCCCAAATAGCAGAATATACATTATTTGCAAGTGCACATAAACGTTTGCCAGAATAGATCACATATTAGGCCACAAAACAAATCTCAATAAATTTAAGAAGATTGAAATCATATCATGCATCTTTTCCAAACACACTAGAATGAAACTAGAAATCGATCACAAGAAAAAAAAAATCTGGAAAGAACACAAGTATACGGAAGCCAAAAAACAAGCTACTAAGAAACAAATGTGTCAGTCAGGAAATCAAAGAGAAAATTTTTAAAAATACATAGAGACAAGTGAAAATGAAAACACAATGGTGCATCGGCAAAAGCTGTTCTAAGCGGGAAGAATATAGCAATACAAGCCTACCACAAGAAACAAAAATCTCAAATAAACAACCTAACTTTACACCTAAAGGAGCTAGTAAAAGAAGAAGAAACAAAGCTCAAAGCCAGTAAAAGAAGTAAATAATAATGAAAGAGAAGAAAAAATTAAATTGAGTCTAAAAAACAATAGAACAGATCAGTGAAACCAGGAACTGAGTCTTTGAAAAAAATTAACAAAATTGATACACATTTAGCCAGACTCATCAAAAAGAAGAAGGAAGGAAGGAAGGAAGCAAGGAAGAAGGAAGAAGGAAGGAGGAAGGGACGGCAGGGAGGGAGGGAGGAAGGGAGGAGGAAGGAAGAAGAAAAGGACACAGATAGAGGACTGAAATACATAAAATCAGAAATGAAGGAAGAGACATAACAACTGACATCATTGCAATATAAAGGATTATAAGACAATATTATAAAAAATATATGCCAACAAATTGGACAACCTAGAAGAAATGGACAAAATTTCTAGAAAACATACCTTCCAAAACTGAATAAGGAAGAAATAGAAAATTTGAACAGACTGATTATCAGCAATGAAATTGAATCGATAATCAGAAAACTCCCAACAAACAACAGTCTTAGACTGGATGGCCTCACAGGTGAATTCTATCAAGCATTTAAAGAAGAATGAACACCACCCATCTCAAATTATTTCAAAAAAGAGAAAAGGAAGAAAAAGTTACAAATTCTTTCAATAAGGTCAGCATTACCCTGATACCAAAACCAGATAAAGGCTACTGAAAAAAGAAAATTACAAGCCGATATCTCTAATGAACATAGATGCACAAATCCTCAATAAAATATTAGCGAACTGAACCCAAAAATATATTTAAAAAATCATGCCTTACGATCAAGTGGGATTTATTCCAGGGATGCAAGGTTGTTCCATTAATGTGATACATTACACATTACGTTAACAAGAGACAGGATAAGATCCAGAAAAGAAGTTTGACAAGTACAACACTCATTTATAGTAAAAACCTTCAACAAGGTAGGTTTAGAGGAACATACCTCAACATAACAAAGTCCATATATGAAAAGCCCACAGTTAATGTCATCCTAAATGAGGAAACACTGAGAGCTTTTTCTCTAGAATCAGAAATAAGACAAAGATACCCACTCTCACCACTTTTATTCAACACAGTACTGGAAGTGTTAGCCGCAGAAATTGCAGGAGAAAAAGGTACTAAAATAGACCCTACAAATTGATAAGGAAGATGTAAAACTTTCACTATTTGCACGTGACATGATATTATATGTAAAAAACTCTAAAGACTCTATCAAAACCTACTAGAACTGATAAATAAATTCAGTAAGTTTCAGCATACAAAACAAATCTGCAGAAATTTTTTGCATTTCTACACACTAACAATGAAGTAGCAGAAGAAGACATGAAGAGAATAGTATTTTATTCCAAAAGAGAGAAAAGGAAGGAAAACTTCCAGTCATTCTATGAGCCAACATTACCCTGACACCAAAACCAGATAAAGACTCTACAAAAAAAAAGAGAACTATAGGCCAACATCCTGATGAATATGGATGCAAAAATTCTCAGTAAAATACTAGCATACTAAAAAAATTAGTAAAATAAACTAAAATAAAATACTAGCAAATTGAATCCAACACTACATCAAAAAAGTCATTCAACTTTTTGGGATTTATTCATGAGTTGCCAGGGTGATTTGATATTCTCAAATCAATCAACATGATACCCCATATCCATAAAATAAAGGATAAGTACCAGGTAAACATTTCAATAGATGCGAAAAAACATCTGACAAAGTACAACATCCATTCATGATAAAAACACTGAACTTTGTAGGTTTAGAGGGAACATACCTAAAGATATTAAAGGCCATATACGAAAAACCCACAGGTAATATCATTCTCAATGGGAAAAACTTGAAAGCTTCTCTTCTACAGTCAGGAATATGACAGGAATGTCTACTCTCACAACTGTTATACAATGTAGTACTGGAAGTCTAGCAATAGCAATCAGACAACAAAAAAGAAATAAAAGACCCAAATCAGCAACAAGTCAAACTTTCACTATTTGCAGATGACATGATTCTATATGCAGAAACCCAAAAAACCACACACACACACACACACACACACACACACACACACACAAAACAGATAAATAAACTCAGTAAAGTCGCAGGATACAAAAGCAATGTACAGAAATCTGTTGTATTTCTATATACCAATGATGAAGAAGGCGAAAGAGGAATTGAGGAATCAATCCTATTTAAAACTGTACCAAAAACAACAAGATACCTAGGAATAAACCATCAAGAAAACTAAAAGGCAGCCTATGGAATGGGAGAAGATATTTGTAAATGGCATATCTGATAAGGTGTTAGTATCCAAAATATATAAAGAACTTATAAAACCCGAACACCCCAAAAATGAACAATCCAATTAAAAATGGAAAGATGACAGAATAGACATTTTTCCAAAGAAGACACACATACAGCTAACAGACGCATGAAAAGATACTCAACATCACTGATCATCAGGGAAATGCAAATCAAAATGACAATGAAATATCACCTCGCACCTGTCAGAATGGCTAAAATCAATGACACAAGAAACAGCAGGTGTTGGTGAGGATGTGAACAGGTGTTGGTGGGAATGCAAACTGGTATAGCCACTCTGGAAAACAGTATGGAGGTTCAGCAAAAAGTTAAAGATAGAAATGCCTTGTGACCCAGCACTTGCATTATTAGGTATTTAGCTAATTCAAAGGTATACATACACAGCCAATGTTTGTAGCAGCATTATCTACAATAACCCAATTAGAAACAAGTGACCATCAACTGATGAACAGATAAGGAAGATGTGATACACACACACACACACACACACACACACACACACACAGAGAAATACTACTCAGCCATAAAAAAGAATGAAATCTTGGCATTTATGACAACATAGAATGAGCTAAAGAATATTATGTTAGGCGAAATTAGTCAGTCAAAGGACAAATATCACATGATTTCACTCATATGTGAAATTTAAGAAACAAAACAAACAAAGTGAAGGAAAAAAGAGAGAAAGGGAGGCAAACCAAGAAACGGACTCTTAACTATAGAGAATAAACTGATGGTTACAGGAAAGAGGTGGTGGAAGGATAGATTAAATAGGTGATGGGGGAGAGGTGGCACCTGGGTGGCTCAGTCAGGTTAAGCGGCCGACTTCGGCGCAGGTCATGATCTCACAGTCTCTGAGTTCAAGCCCGCGTTGGGTTCTGTGCTGACAGCTCAGAGCCTGGAGCCTGCTTCGGATTCTGTGTCTCCCTCTCCCTGCCCTTCTTCTACTCACGCTCTGTCTCTATGTCTCAAAAATACATAAACGTTAAAAAAATTAAAATAATTAAGGAGTGCACCTGTGATGAGCACTGGGTATGTGGGGAAGTGTTGAAATCACTATTTTGTACACATGAACCTGTGATTACACTGTATGTTAACGAATTGGAATTTAAACAAAAACTTTAGAAAATAGGCTGAATGAATACTTTTCCAAAGAATACAGGGATGGCCCACAGACACATGAAAAGATGCTCAACATCACTAATCGCCAGAGAAACGCAAAGCAAAACCATAATGAAATGTCGCCTTACACCTGTCAGAATGGCTAAGATGAAAAATGCAAGAAACGACAAGTGTTGATAAGTATGTGGAGAAAAAGGAGTCTTTGTGCACTGTTGGTGGGAATGTAAATTGGTGCAGCCACTGTGGAAAGGAGCATACAGCTTCCTCAAAACTTAAAATAGAAGTACCACACGATCCAGTAATTCCACTACCAGGTATTTACCAAAAGAAAATGAAAGCACTAATTCAAAAAGATATAAGCATCATTATTGCATCATTATTTACCATAGCCAGGATATGGAAGCAATCAAGTGTCCATCCATAGATGGATATGACATATATACACAAATATGACTCAGCCATAAAAAAGATCTTGCCATTGGCAGTAATATGGATGCAACTAGAGGGTACAATGCTTACTGAAATTAGTCAATATGAGAGAGACAAATACCATCTGATTTCACTCATAAGTAGAATTTAAGATAAAGAAAACAAGCAATGAAAAAGAAAAGAGAAACCAAGAAACAGACTTCAAAACACAGAGGACAAACTGGTGATTGTCAATGGGGAGGCGGGGCGGGGATGGGTGAAAGAGATGAAGCAGATTTTTTTTTTAAAGTAAAATATTGGAACACA
This sequence comes from Paguma larvata, assembly GCA_030068075.1. NCBI lineage: Eukaryota > Metazoa > Chordata > Mammalia > Carnivora > Viverridae > Paguma > Paguma larvata. The sequence continues at coordinate 114,341,933 of CM057823.1, forward strand.
ATGAAAAATAAAATTGTGAGTTACATTCGAGAGGCAGAATGAAAAACTGATTTGGAAAGGTGAAAAATAAAATACTGAGTAAAGTATAAATGCAAACAAAACTGAAGCATAGGGATCATAACGAAGTTGAATTCAGGTCAGAAAAGAGTCAATGAGACAGAGAGACATAGGGCAGAGAGCTCAGTAACCTCCAAACAGAGAATATACTTTGTTTTCAAGCACCAGGAAAACACTCCTTAAAATTCATTTCTTTAAACTGAGAAAAGCTTCCACACATTCCAAAATATAAAAAAATGTATTTATTATCTAAGATGCAATAACATTGGAAATTAGCAACAAAACCAAGATAAAAAACATCAGCATCCAGAAATTTTAAGACAATACAATGTTTTCTTACATGCTTTTGGTTTACTAAGACATCCAAAAGGACATTTGGAAACATTCAGGATGCTGAGGTATGGAAGGGGAATTGGATACAAAGCAAAAGCCAGGACTGGTGAATATACATCTAAAGTGAAAGAAACTCAGAAGAAAATATAGAGCCTTAAAAAGTACACAAGAAAGAATGCAAACAGATCAAGAATGCTTTCAAGTTCACAAGTAAGAAAAAGAACAATGAAAGAAATCTCAAGAAAGCAGAAGCGATGAAGTTTAAAATTAAAATAAAAATCATTGAAGTAGGAATATCATTTCTGGCCATTGTTGCAGAAGCTGGTATCAGACAATGACTTCTCCAAACCCCCAGCTCACCCCAAAGTCAATTACAACTGCAAATCTAAACAAATATTTTAAAGGCTGTTTTTTTCAAGACACTGCAGAACAAGACAAACTGAACATAAGGAACCAAATGCCCAGGAAAACGGAAATGCAGGAGAGCAGTAAAGTCTGTATTAGATGCCGCACAACCTCTTTGGGAATTGCTGATTCTTACCATTTAGTAGAGGTGGAGAACAGCAGGAAGTAGGTTAAAGCCTGCAGCAGCTTCACTGAGTTTGAGAAACAGAATTCAAAGTTCAAGATTATCAAGGCCGCTAGGTTTGATGGCTAAACTTTCAGAAAAAAAGAGTCACAAAAAAAAAAAAAAATGGATCCAACAGACACATCACAATTTTCCCAAGATACATTTGCAGATTCTTAACTTGTGAAGGCACAGAGTTTTATGTTCAGAAACCAACAAAAAGTGGCTGCTAAGTGGCAAAAAATTAAGCAGGGATTCTTGTGGTCTTAGAGTGCTGAGGAGACAAAAATTAGAGTTTACTGCTTGCCAAAGAGAAAAAGTCAATGGAAACACCTCGCCTTTCCACCAACAATCCAGAAAAGCTGTTCCATTTAACTAATTGCAAATTGGAAATAGCCTAGCCTTAACTGGATCAAAGTTGGCTGATCTTACTCAGTTTGTCTACTAAAAAAACATTCTATCCATTGGAAGATATTATAAATCACAGCTTCAACAATATTTCATTTAGCAAGGTCCAGCATTGAGTTAACTATAATAGTCTTGTCAAGAAATAGAAACCAGGGATGCCTGAGTGGCTCAGTCGGTTAAGCGACCGACTTCGGTTCAGGTCATGATCTCACGGCCTGTGAGTTCGAGCCCCGTATAGGTCTTTGTGCTGACGGCTCAGAGCCTGAAACGTGTTTCAGATTCTGTATCTCTCTCTCTCTCTGCCCTTCCCCTGCTCACGCTGTCTCTATGTCTCTCAAAAAAAAAAAAAAAAATCTTAAAAAGAAATAGAAATGAATGTCTAAAATCAAGAGAACACCCACAGATATGCATGCGCATGCGTGCTCACACACACGCACACAATAGGAAGACACACACATCCTTGGTATAGATTTTTGAGTTATAGACTTGAACCTTAAAGTACTTGTAGTTAATAGGTTTTAAAGGAGACATAAAGGAAAATTTCCTCAGAATAATAATAATAATAAATATAAATAATAATAAATAAAAATAATAAAAATAAATTTTTAAAGATCATAATGCTGAAAAATACTAAACCCTAAAACTGGAAAGTTTCCTGAAGTTAATAATTAAATAAGCAGATTTAACTACAGATCAACGTCTTAGCAAATGGGAAGAAGATAGGAAAATTGATTGAAACACAGAAAAAAGGAGAGGGGACACAGTGATAAAGTTCCTAAAAATCCTTGGAGTACAAGGAAATAACAAAAGAAAAATGTAATATTTGAGGAGATAATGATGGTTGAGAATTTTCCAAAACAAGTGAAATACATACATCAAGCTACAAATTCAAGAACGTCTGTAATGTTGATCATGAAAAACAAAGGGTAAATCGCTCAGAGCCACATCATGTGAAAATTGCTAGAAGCGAAACACAAAAGCAGCTGAAGAAAAAGACACATCATTTTCAAAGGAACAACTATATTTAACAGCTGATTAACAACAGAAAATACGGAGGTCTAGAGATAATGAAGTGTCGTCTTATAAATGCTGTTAGAAAAGTTTTGTCAAGACAGAATAATATAAACTGCAAAATTATAATTATTCAAAATAACGTTTTCAGGCCAAAAAAATTAAATAAATAAACTGGAAGAATTTATCACCAGTAGAGACAATAAAATAAATACTAAAGGGAGTTCTTTAGGGATAAGAATAATTGTCTTGGATGAAACCACAGTAATGTCGAAAGGTAAGAAAAGATCAGAAGTGTAATTATTTATGTAAATCTAAATGAGCAATTATGTTAAGTAGTAACATCTTTTGAAGCTCCAAATTCCTATAGAAATAAAACATGATAAAAATAATACAAGAAAAAAGAGACGAGAAATAGGATTAAAATGTTCTGTAAACCTTGCCCTGTCCATGGAATGGTAATACTAATTTGAGATAGACTGTAACAATTCAGGATTCATGTTCAAGTCTAGAGCTGGGGTCAGCAAGCAGTTCTCTAAAGGACCTTACGTGCCTCATATAATCTTGGTCATAACTATTTAACTGCTTTTGTAGTATGAGAGCTGTCATAGACAATGAATAAATGAATTTACTATTAAATGAATAGACACGACTTGTTCCAATAAAATATTACTTACAAAAGCAGGTGATAACCTGGGCTAGGGCCGTGGGTCATAGTTGTTGACTTCTGGCTGAAAGCATTTACTAATAAAAGAGCAAAAATTGTGTAACATGTTAACTGTAAATTAAATAAGGAAAGGAATAAAATATGTATTTTTATTTTTATTTTTGAGTAATCTCTACACTCACTGTGGGGCTCAAACTCACAACCCCGAGATCAAGACTCATGTACTTCTCTAACTGAGCCAGCCAGGAACCCCGGAAATGGAATATTTTTAAAAATTAATTAAAAAAAAAGATGGTATATAAACAAAATTAGAAATAAGATTTAGATTTAATACAAATGTTTATGCTTTAAATGTGCTTGACTGTAAATTGTATAATATTTCAATGAAATAAAAATTGTAGACTGAATTTTAGAATAACATAATTTTGGGGTGCCCAAGTGGCTTAGTTGGTTAAGCGAATGACTCTTGATTTCGGGTCAGGTCACGACTTCAGGGTTAGTGAGTTCAAGCCCTGTGTCTGGATTCCCACAGACAGTGCAGAACCTGCTTAGGATTCTCTTTCTCTTCCTCTCTCTCTGCCTCTCTCTCTCTCAAATTAAAAAAAATGATAATAAACTTTAAAAGAAAAGAAATTTTTTCCCTATGAAACACCAGAATCTGACTCACTCTCTGATCATATGGAAAAAGAAATAAATAAAAAAGAAAATGCATTTGTGAAAAAAAAATCTATATTTTGTTAAGTGTCATTTAGGGCTTCTGCAACATCCCAAATAGTAATTTACCAACTGCTGCATTGAGACCTAAAATAATTAAAGAAATTATTGCTTTCGTTTTTGATGTGAATCTGTAAGAAATGTCTGAATAACTGACTTAATGCGTGAATTTTGAATTTGATGCTTGGGGTTGAGAAGACAGTATTAAAAAAACAGCTAACTCACTGGAAATGTCTCAATCAAAATAATACTTCCTCTTAATTTTGTAGGGGAAATGCACGGTGTTTATCTTAGCACTTTCTGAAATGGTCCGTCCAATAAACTTTTAAAAAGTAATTACAATTACGAACAATATTCAGTATTTCCTACTACCCATATTAGAACTAAAGGTTTATTCATTTTTTGTTATTGTTCTTGGTGTCCTTTGGAATGCCAAACATATGGAGACAGAATGAAAGCTCTGAGGCAGGCAAACTGTGCCTTGGTTCAAAGATGTATCCTAAGTGCCTAGAACAGTAACTCACCCGTAGAAGGGTTAAATAAATGTTGAATGGCATATAAAGATTAGTATTAGCTAAGTTCTCTCTCTCTCTCTCTTTTTCTCTCAGCATACTTCCCCCAATTTTTACCTTAGCTTTCGGTTTTGTGTTTGCTCTAAATCCAATTTACTTTCTCAAATGTTACCGAGAAGTTTTGGTAAGAACAGAAATTAATAATAAGGCTACAGGATTGTTGTTAAAAGAAAGTTCTAAGCTATTGGAGAACATGGCAGATGGTCTGTGTACTGACAAAGTTGAGAGAACTATTTTACATTTTAAGTGCTAGTGAACACAGTTTGAATTGAAGTTTTATATAATGTTTTGTTAAAATAACTTTACAAGTGCTCAGTGCTTGGGTAGTCATATTAGTTTTCACCAGGAAGGTACATAAATAAGTTAGGGAAATAATTTTTTTAAATGCTTCATTCTTCCTTAATTTAATTCTCATTTATAGCTTTAAACTGACGCATAGACCAGTCTCTTATCTTTAAATAAAAATATTTAACATTAAGAAAAACCTTCTGGGCAAAGTCAGTCTGAACCATTTAACTGCTGTCAACTCTCAAGATGCAGGACACGCACATATCTGGGAGAATTGTGAATTTCATTGTACTTATTTTTCTTTGCAAAGTATACGATAACATCTTAATATATTTTCCATTGAAAACTAACTTCAAATAAAATAAGAGGAATTTTCTGTCTGAATATATAATGCATGAATGACTTTTCGAAAGAGATATATAAATAATAGATCAGCTCTCAGATATTGCTGCTATGTATTATTAATTAAAAATAAAGATCAGATCTACATTGAAAAATACATCATGGTATCTAGCTGTAATGTGTCTTAACAGTGGGGATTAAATTTTATGGGCAATAAAGTGGTCTTTTATCACATTCATGATGGCTCAAGGCCTTTGAATATTCTATTCCTCCTTCGTATTACACATACTTCTTTAAAGACTGGTCTCAAAACTCACCTTTTTTTTCCTGGTAATATTCAACTCACTCTTTCTGGTAATGTTCCTGGAATACATCTCACCCAGATTTGCCCACTGCATGCTTTCTAGTACAGTAACCAGGTTCCATATATATCTGGATATAGGCGGTGCTTACACTGCGACTATTGTTGCCACCATCACCCTCATGGTCTCATGGTATGCGATGCTCCCTAGACATCCCCAGCCCAAGCAGGAATAAACTCTTTTATTTGTCACATCTGAAAAATTCTGGAATACTCTAAGTAGCCCCATAAACCCTGAGGGATTACCAAAGGAAAATAAACAACCAGTAGGAGTCAGACTTACAAAGCACTGATTGTGATACTAACAAGTTTTAATTAGCCTCTAAGACTCACAGGCCTTCTCTTATTCTAGATAGGCTCTGACAAGCTCTCTATTCCCGACCTCTTGGTAGGACTTCACAAGACCAAATCTATCTTGTTCACTGTTGTATTTTCAGTTGTTATTACCTATTTCTTTTTTGATGTCTCATGAGGCTGGCCTTCAATTCTGGAGACAGACTTACTACTTATTGCTGCACATTTTAATTTACTGCAATTTCCTGTTTGACATACGGTATGCAAATTACTCCGGAAAGAAAAACCTGACAATAGAGTCTTATGTCTTATTTGCTTACCAAATTAATGAGGAAAAGAAATAACGTTTGGTCTCAGATCGAGATTAATATTTGAGTTCAGGCAAAGAACTGGATTGCCAAATCAGACTTATATGATGGATCAGAGATCCTAGCTGGTGTCTACATATCCATGCTAAGCTCTTTTCTTGCCTCCCTCATTCCCTTATCGTGTAATGTAAGATGTACTAATACCAGTTAGCTTTATATCACAGTGTTAAGTTACAAGATAATGAGAAGAAGGAATACCACTCAGAGACTTTACATCCTCTTTGAAAAAGTGTGTTTTGCTTGTATGCAGGATAGTTGTATCAGGTGAGGCAGAAGTATGACTTTGTTACTCTCTTTATTTGGAGATTTTATTGGTTTAAGGATATTGGTTTAAGATTTTATTGGTTTAAGGAGATTTATTGGTTTAAGGAGATTTTATTGGTTTAAGGATGGATATGGGTGCCAAGTCACAAGAGGTGGGCTTTGATAGTTTTATGTGCCAGCTTAGGTAGGCTACAGCACTCAGTTATTGAATCAAATAATAATATAGGTATTGCTGTGAAGGTATTCTGTAGATGTGGTCATCTATAATCAGTTAACTTTAAAGAAAGGAAATTACCCTCAACAATGTGGATGGGCCTCACCCAATTAGTTGACAGTCTAGTCTTTACAGGCAAACACTGAGGTTTTCAAGAAAAGAAATTCTACCTCAAGACTGCAGCCTCAACCTTTACTCAAGAGCTTCAACTGCCAGCCTGCCCTACAGACTCTAGAGTTGCCAGCTCCCATAATTGTATGAGCAAATTCCTTCCAATAAATCAATTTCTTGCAATAAATCAATTTCCCTGTGTGTCTGTTTCAGTCTCTCTCTGTATTTATACATATACACACGCGAAATTGGCTGAAAACCATGGTTAGTGGTCACAGTACACTTTGTCATTAGAAATGAAAGCCTACTGCCTACAGGAAGATCCAGAAAAGGGTCATCCTTGAGCTGTTGTGAACTGTGGGATCACTTAGTAGCCCATTCTCTTCCATCCATAAACAGAGCCACAGACAGTCTAAAAAAATGGGTTTCCTCTGCCAGAAGCTTCAGGGAATCTCTTCTTGCACAAAGTTGTGTTTGTCCCTTGCTCTAATTCTCTCATCTTAGTTGCAAACTCTGCTCTTCATTTCTCTTCTTGACTGTTTGCCTACCTCGGACTTGAATTTCTGCTTCAGTTCTCTTTAGTTCTGCATCCTGCAGGTACAGGGAAATCCCGTTATGTCTCAGAATTCAGCTACATGAAATAGGGTAGGTGTTCCTCCTTCATGGAGGCTTTTCTTTGAAGTGTCTAGAGAATATTCCTTTCCCCCACAAATCAGCATCTTCTTCCTATGTCCTTTAGAAAACTGCACTGTCCAAAATATAATATGATAAGACAACAACTAATACTATAATTAAAAAACTTTTTACGGTAAGCACATTAAATTATATATTTCTTAATTTTGAAAAATTTGAAAGAGTCAATTATGTACTTGAAATAATGAGTAAAATGTAGTACCGGACAAGTGAACCTAAAAACTGTCTACAATCTCCTTTTTAGAATAAGATGAGAAGTTAATTGCATGAATTATATTGCATTTTAATGGTGGAGATATGTAAGTGAAGCATGATGCAGTGTCAGAAGACCATTAATGAAGATCTACACATAGTGATATTAGAGACAGCTCATAGATATTGCTGCCATGTATTATTAATTAAAAATAAAGATCAGATCTACCCTGAAACATACATCATGGTATCTAGCTGTAATGTGTCTTAACAGTGAGGATTAAATTTTATGGGCAATAAAGTGGTCTTTTATCACATTCATGATGGCTCAAGGCCTTTGAATATTCTTCTCCTCTTCAGTATTACACATACAGAGACCTTGAAGGCTGATCAGGATTTTTTTAAGCAGTGATAGAGGCAACAACATTGCAGACAGAGGGAACGCCATGTTCAGAGGTAGAAATGCAAAAGTCTATGCTCAGCAGGTGATTGGTCAGAGTATGATGATGTGTGTGGAACAGGACATTAAGTTCAGAATTGAATTGTGAGGAAATTCAACCACTACAAAACGTTTAGACTTTATCCTGTTGTAGAAGGTTTAAATGCGGGGATGTAACATAACAAAAAATGTCATTTAGAAAGATAACGAGGTTAGAAGAGGGCAAGAACTAATAGGAAGTCATTGCAACAGTTCAGATGAAAGATGGTGAACCAGTGTCCACCCACTTCCCCAAACCAGAAACTTGAGTCATCCTTAACTTCTCCCTCCCTCTCATTGAAACAATCACCAAGTTCTGTCAAATGAACCGCTTAAACAGAAGTGGAATTTATTCTTTTTCACCCCCACTACCATGTCAGCGAAATATGAGGACAGTCAGATTCAGTTGTCTGAGAATCTTGAAAGTGTTGGAAAACTGAGATGCTGACTAATTTTGAATCCCCTTTTCCCTTTGGGGGTGGCTTCTGGTGTTCTATCAGGCCTGTCACCGAAACCAGGGAGATCTGAACACCTTAATATGTGCGTTAGCAATAGTTGGGAAGGGGGTGCAATATGTCAAGAGATAACAATGAGGAAGGAGGGTGTTTGTGAGTTCTTGGTAGAGTTGATGTGTGACTTTCTAAGCAGCCATGGAGGCAGTGACAGATGGACATGTGACAGCAGAGAAAAGACTCAGGGGTGTCTGAAGAAAACAAGAAAAGACCACATTTTGAAAATAATAGGTTCCCAGTAGGTTATTGAGGTCCAGAATCATGCAGAAGGGGAATAAGGTAGGAAACGAATCCAGAGATGAAGGATATTACTTGAGGGAATGATCACCGAATTGAAGTAGGAACTCTACCCTATTAAAGTTGAATTGCAGGGTAAAGTCATAACAGGAAACAGTAACACTACTTAATACTGAATTACTGGACATTTGATAAAAGCACTTTAAGGGCCCACCAATGAAGATCAGAGTTGGTATGAACACTGAATGTTTGAACAAAAGATATAGGAAAAAAAGTAACAGAATTTCCCTCATGTAAGAATTGATCTTGTACAAACACCAATTAACAGCATATGTAGACTTCAGGAGAATAGATACAATTTCTAGAAGGCAAAAACTGACAAATGGAAAGCGATTTGCAGTTTTTGTCATCTGATACGTATAAAATGTCACCAACATTATATTGATTTAATGTTATCATTTTAATAAATGTAAATAATGCTTAACATTCTAAAGACTTTTCATTTATGATGCCTATTCCCAACTATTAGTGTTCCCCATAGATTCTTATATTTCTCGACAATGTACTTTGATACTATGTGGTATTATCAGGAAACTGGCCTTCCCAGTTGGGGCAGAAATGACAATAATTTCAACCGGCATCATTGTCATCCAAAGTTTCAAAGAGTTTTATTTATCCAAACGAGGCAGTTCATTTCTCTATCATAATTCTTTCTTCCAACTCTGCTTTTTCCCATTAAATCTTTTGCTCGCGTTTCTCCAAAAATATAATTTTTAAGAACAAAGTGACAGGGAGTGAGCCCAGTGAATAATGACAAGAAAAGCAGCCAAGAAAGGAAACCTGGCAAGAAATACATGGAAGTTCAATGACCAAAACAAAAGAAACATTTCAGAATTTGGGCAAACACAGAGACTGGGCAGAATGGAATAGAAAGTAAGAAGCATCCATGTAGTCTATAATGTGAGGACCCAACAGGAAAGGAGAAAGCAAGGAAGAAAATCAGACTATAGAGAGACAGTTAGGAAACAGGAAGCAAAATGAAGAGTAAATCTAGGCTGAGGCCAGGAGATATCAGAAGAAAGGGACCCAGTCTAAGTGGACAAAAGCAAAAATCACAGTGATAAGACACGGTGAAGGTCATGTACTTTCTCTGAAGAGTTAACAACCCAAACATTATAGATAAAAACAGGCAGGTGGCTTAAAGATCAAAACACATGTTTGGGAAAGACAATGAAATGGTAAGAAAAAGAAAATCCCCCCCCAAAAAATGGATGGATTTGGGTTTCATCTAATTTATATGTTTCTATGCAAAGGTCAGTAAAGAAGAGAGAGGAATTTGAGGGTAGGGCTTTTAAGAATCCAAAAATCTATCATTTCCCAAGTGGTTAAAATATATAGATATCATTTGCATAGTTTTTCTGACACCTCGTTTATCAGTTTTTCCTACACGTCATTTGATATCTCAGCTACCCGAAAACGGTATCTGAACCTTAAAGGAGATCTCTTAGTGAAAGCACGTGGAATGCAAAATCCCGTTTTAAGCACGACTAGAACCAATCAAAGTTCAGGAAAAAGTTTTCATGGGGGAAACACAACATTTTAAAAATAAAAGTGTTTTTTTTTTTAAATAAAGTACTTCATTATGTCTCAACTCAAAAATTCATCGGAGTTATTTTTTTCCAATTAAAAGAGGGTTGCAGGTATGTCAAGTTAGAAATCCAATACTAAATTTTATTTGAATAATCTGATAAAGTTAATTAGTGATATAACTTTGGAGATAGGGCTTCCTCTAGAAAAATCAAATTAACACTTTATCCGTGGACAATTGAGAGGAAATACTGAGTCAAGAACATTAAGAAGGAAAACCAAAAGCAATCCTCAACACAAAAATTTCCCAGAACGTTAATGTGTGATGTGAAGTCTATGGTCATTATCTTCCTTGTGTTTCTCTATGTAATGTAGCTTTTTTTCCTGGAGGCTTTTAATATTTTCTTTTTATCACTCAAAGATAAAGCGATGAAGAATTTGTGAAATTTGATTATAATGTGTTTTTTGCATTAGTTTCATTACTTCTTCTTGAAGTTTATTGTATTTTTTGGACCTGTGGATCAAATCACTGATACGGTCTTACAGGGCAGTGAAACTCTCTTTTTAATTTTTTTGTTTTATTTCTGTTTGTGCTTGATATTTGATAGTGTCAATTGCAAAGTTTTCAGGAATCCTATTTTTTCCCCTTTCTCTTGGTAATACCCTGCTCTGCATTGATATGCAGCTCTTTTCCATACCTATCTTTTCCTTTTAATTAATAATAAAAAAAAAGAACTCAAGGTTAGTTTTAGGAAAGACAAACAGAAAGTAAGGAAAAGTTATTTTTTATTACAGAGAAAATTGGATGGAGTTTTTATTCTAGTAAAAGGAGAAACATTTACATATGGTATATGTCTCTGTGCTGTTCTGATTAATTACATTATGATTTATTACTTGTATCTGTTTGTAACATGTTAATTAGTAATCATAGAAGAAGAAAAATGTTAGTTCTACTTCTATTTCTGATACTTTCTTTTTACAAGAAAGCTTGTCATTTGCTTCAGTAGTTGAGTTTTTTCATTTTATATCATTAAAGGGTTGCATTATGCTGTCTTCACATAAAGGAATCATAAGAAATTTCTAAGTTGTTTTTAAAGGAAATTTCATAATCTTATCTTTTTCATAAATATCAGCATTGTCTTTATAAATCTGAGGCATTGAGGCTGTTGTCAATTAAGTCAGTTTGAATCAAAAAGTGGGATTTCCTGAAGAAAATATTTCAAAGGTATAAAAAGATAGCCTGTCATATTTTTATATTTATAAGTACAAGTGTCGAAATATTTTTTAGGCTTTAGATTCTGTTGTAACTCTTGTAATCACACCATAGTAGAGAAAGAAATCCAAAACAACTGTCTTTTAGTAAAGAAGCATATAATCTGAAAATTAAGATTTCTGATGCTCAACAAAACACTGAATATAAAATATTTGCTAAGATCAGTTTAGTTTAAGATAAAGAATTATGGCTTTAAAACATGTTTACTTATTTTGCCACTAAATTAATGATCTATTTAGTGATTTGGGGACACTCAGCATACTTTCTAAAAGTAAACTTGTTGGGGTGCCCCTGGGGGGCTCTGTCAGTTGAGCAGCTGACTTTAGCTCAGGTCATGATCTCACAGTTCGTGGATTTGAGCTCCATGTCGGGCTTTGCGCTGACGGCACAGTGCCTGCTTTGGATTCTCTGTCTCCCTCTGTCTCTGTCCCTCCCCGCTCCCCACCTCAAAAATAAATAAACATTAAAAAAAAGTAAAGTTGTCCAAATCCCTCTTTTTCATATGGTAATATGAACTATAAGTAATGGATAAACATAAATCACAGTAGTCCAAAGTTTTCCGGAGAAGAAAATAAGAAGAAATAAGAACATATCTTAGTTACTATCCAGTAGCAAAAGAGTGGAGAAACTAATTCCTTGTGAAGTTAGTATAATTACTTCTTGGGAAATATAAGCTTCAGGCTTCAAGGGTTGTCCTTGTCATACTCCCACAGCAGAAAGTACTTGAGATTTCACCATAAACAAGCTGCAGTGAATTAATTGCCAGTTGTTACCTATTCTGCATAGTACACCAGATCAATAACATGTCCCTAATCCCACTTGGGAAAGCAGATTATGATTTAAGAACAGGCAACATAACACCATGTAATCTTGATCGAAAGCCATCTCTTCAGCATTTATATAATTTCTATTAAATAGCATTTCGGAGTTATATATTATTATTTAGTGCTTTCTATGATCTTGGGAACTTAAAAGCCACATGCCATATTCATTTTTGAAGAATTTAAAATGAGTGCATAATTTCTCTCTAAATTGTTCTGTGTAAGACAGAGGTACGCAGGGTCTCAGGGTAAAGCTGTGCTGCTGACTATCCAAAGCTCTGCTAATAGGGAAAGTACGTTAAGATAACAAACCATTAACAGGTTTTGGGATGCCAGGGTGGCTCAATCAGTTAGGTGTCGGATGTCAACTCAGGTCATGAGCTCGCTGTCTGTGGGTTCGAGCCCTGCATTGGGCTCTGTGTTGACAGCTCAGAGCCTGGAGCCTGGAGCCTGCTTCTGATTCTGTGTTTCTCCCTGTCCCTCCCCTCCTCATACTCTGTCTTTCTCTATCTCTCAAGAATAAATAAACATTAAAGAAAAACCCATTAACAGTTTTTAAAAAGGTATAAAAAAAACAGATACCATATGTTTCCACGAACAGGTGGACTTTGTGAGACTAAGCAAAAACCAGGGGGAGGGGAAGAGGGGAAAGGAAAAAAAGACACAGAGAGGGAGGGAAATAAAACATAAGAGACTCTCAAAGACTAAGAACAAACTGAGGGTGAGGGGGGGTGAGGGAGGGGGGAGATGGGGTGACGGGCATTAAAGAGGACACGTGTTAGGATGAACACTGGGTGTTATATGTAAACCAATTTGAATATAAACTATTATAAAAAAATAAAAAAACAAAAAGGTATAATCATGGGCAAAATGTGAGGTAATCTTTGATACGGGCAACATTTAAGATAATTTGAGGAGCATAGAAAAGAAACAAGGTCTCCAGAGCACCTTCTAAGAGCTAAACACTTTCTATATATTGTCATTTAGTCCTTCTGGTGGCCTAGAATATAGACTTTGCTAATGATATTAATAAGCAAAGAAGTTCAGGTTCAAAGAAGTTACCTCGTTCAAGATTATTTAGCTGGAAAATAATACAGGCGGACTTTAAACTCAGGTATATCTGGCTTCAAAGCCAGTGTGCTTCTCTTTACATTTTTACTTCTCACTAAAGAAAATTGTCATATTATAAGATGATGCATTCCTAGCTAATATATTTGAGGAAGGAGATTTGGTAGTCATTGCCAATTATTTTAACATTTTCTTAGATATCAGATTAATTCTACACTTATTTCTATTATAACATTTACCCCATTGTATGTTATTCTGTCGCCACCACAAGATTGAGTGTTCTTTGAATGCAGAGACAGTCTTTAATCTCTCTAACCTTAAGATACTGCACTTTCATTCATTCATTCATTCACAACATATAGACAACCTACTATGTGCCGGGAATTATATCAGCACATCGTCTTCAGGAAAAAATAAGAAATTACTTTCCTATAGGGCAATATACAAGAAATATGAGAAATATATCCTCAAAGTGCAATTATTCTTGCATATATATATTGGGTTTCTAATTGGCTCATTTCAAGAAAGGCAATGATGAGTACACACTGAAGACAAAAACCAAAAACTGGCCTCAGAAGACCTAGCACCTAGTTATGATTTTGCCACTTGTACGACAGATGCATCGATTAACCCCTTTAAACCTTACTTTCTTGTCCTCTGTAAGTCAAAGACATCATTAGCGAAGCAAAATTTTACTACCCCTAAAATATAAAGAATTTCTGTAACCAATCAGGAAAACAAACACTGTCCTCAAGGGGGGCAATTCGAAGTCCCATCTAGCCAAATGTTCGGATTTCTTTGCAACCTTTACTGCTCTCAGGCCCAGGCTGATGACGATGGAGTGTGCCAGGGATAAAGATTCCCAAGGGAAGAGTGAATCACACGCATGAGTCACTTCCTATGAGAAAGTGGGGTTCCTGATGAGCAATACAGTGAAAATTCCCTACTCTACCTCCACATGGTCTTTTGGCAAGAAAGTTGAGACGGAAACCCTGCCATATGCATTTAATGGCATTTAAGGTCATTTGGCTATTGGCACCGCTGCTGCCAAAGGGAAGACAGAACGTGGAGGAGGGTGTATGGAAAGGTTTCATGGGCCAGACCTAAAGGTTGTATCCATTACTATTACTCCCATCGCAGAGGCTAGAACTCAGTTACGTGGCCATCATTAACAGCGAAAGAGGCTGGGAGTTTTGCCCAGCTGTGTGTGGAAGAGAAGAGAGAAAAAGAGATTTTGGAGTTAAGTAGCATCTCTGCTAAAATAACCATTAGAGATAAACCAAAAGAGAAAAAAGTGTTTTTTCTTGTGTTTTATTCTTTTTTTGTTTTTTTGTTTTGAGTTTACAGTTATTTGTTCTTAATCTATGGAAATCCTTAGAGTTGAAACTGGAGATGCTTCTTCCAACATAATTTGACTTTGTTCTTATTGACTGCTGGCCTGGGACCACTTTTCTTTCCAGGCGGATCCCAGCCAAGTGGGAGTCGCAGGTGAGTTTCTCACCTTGCTCTCTCTTGTGCTTAACCTGATACACACATTTGCTCTCATTGTCTGTCCTTTCTGCCTCTTCTATCCCTTCATTGGTCAGAGATCATGGCTCTGGTTTTGACTTACTGGAATATTTTGGGTCGAGCCTAGAGATTGTTTTTTCTTCTTGCAATCTGAACAATGCTCTAATAAGTACATTTTATTCAGAATACAGTGGTTTTATAATGGGAGGGACTTCCAATTAAAGTAATCTACTATATGTCTGAAAGTGTCGCTCCAAGGGAAGAATTTTAAAGATTCTTTTTGACCTACTACTTCTTTATCTTCTCAAATAACTTTGAAATTTTTTGTCAGGTGATAAAAGACCGAACATACCTTCAGCTTTTGAAGACAAACTGTAAGTTCTATAGTTTATGTTCTTAAATATATTTTTATAGAACAGTTTTTGCTAAGGAAATTATATTCAATGAACTCAAATTTGAAACTGGTGTCAACTAAGTTTTAAGCTCATCAGTTATCACTGTACTACTTCCAGAAATTGCTGATGACATATGATTCAAAGTCTTTCTGAAATAAACTCTTTAGGGGCTCCTGGGTGACTCAGTCGGTTAAGCGCCCAACACTTGATTTCGGCTCAGGTCAAGACCTCACTGTTCGTGAGGTCGAGCCCTGAGTTGGGTTCTGCAGCATGGAGCCTGCTTAATATTCTCTCTCTCTCTCCCTCTCTTTCTGCCCCTCCCTGCTCATGCATGCTCTATTTCTTTCTCAGAAAGAAATAAACATTTAAAAATAAACAAACAAAAAAACCCCAAAACTACTTAGAGTTCTGTATGTGTTCTGCATGTTATACTTTTTTCTTAGTTTACAAATGTTTCAAAAATTTTCTAGCCTATTCAAGATAGAAGAGGATTGTACAAGATATCCACATTACTGAGACTGTTCCAAAATTTTTTCATTTATTACCAAAACTTAGCAGTTTTCAAGCTGTGTTGTGGAGACCACAGTGTCCTACCAAGGATATTAATAGGTATCCCATTGTAAAATAATTCTATGGTTGAATAAATCTGGCTTTCAGAGACTAGTAATGTGCATTACCATACTGATATCTAAGTATATTTCTTTCTCAACATTCTTTCTCAACATTCCTTTTTCTTTTAAAATTTTTAATGGTAATTTATTTTTGAGAGAGAGAGAGAGAGAGCATGAATAGGGGAGGGGCAGAAAGAGAGGGACACACTGAATCTTAAGTGGACTCCAGGCTCTGAGCTGTCAGCACAGAGCCCGACGTGGGGCTCAAACTCACGAACTATGAGATCATGACCTGAGCCAAAATCAGACACTTAACTGACTGAGCCACATATCTCAAGGGGCTCCATATCTCAATATATTTTTATATTTGTAGTGAAAATATACGTCTTCAAATCTTCTTGGAGAGAATTCAGCATAATCTCTTGACTCATAAAGGTGAAAAACTATCTCATGGACATTTTGGCCATAATTTTAAAATAATGGCATTTAAACAAAAGGCAATCACAACTGAACATGGCTGCAATATCGAACAACTGAAGCAGAGAGATACATTTGTGTCTCAAACAATGATATAAAGCTAGATAGGTGTGAACATGAACCAACAAAAACTTGCACGGAGACCGTGGCAGCATGGTATAGAACACATGAGTGAAATATCCTAGCTTATTGAATGTTTTTGAAGTGCCCGTTAATATTCTTTTGTTTTCTAACCCGATGAAAAAATGTGATTTTTACCCATGAAAAAATGGAACTCTGGCTTAAATCATATAATACCTATAGATGAATTCAGTATTTGTAGCTGATTTTGAAAGTTTAATGTTAGAATTGCCAATAGCTTTGGAAGGGAATAGAGTGGTCACAGCATTATTTTATCAGATCTAATGAGATTAAATTATTGACTATATTGGGAATGAATCATTGTGAAACATGGAAAAACACAAGTCAGAATGGCACGTTTGGAGTGCACATTTAAGCAACGTGCAAATAATAGGGCACCCTGGCCCGAGAAGGTCTCAAGTACGGCCTAAAGGGACTGAAGCCTCATTGTGGAAATGGATGCACCTCTCATTGATTTCTACTAGGGCTTCTGAGCCCTAAGAATGTTCACAGTTATGTTCACATAATTCTTTATTGTTGGGGGATGTCCTTCATTGTTGGGGGATGTCCTTCAGTGTTGGGGGATGTCCTGTGCATTGTAGGATGTTCCATAGCATTCCAGGCTTCTGCGGACTAGATGCCAGTAGAAATCCCCTCTTCCAGATGTGACAACCTAAAATGCCTCAGATGTTGTCAAATGTCCCCTGGGGCAAAATCTCTCTCAGTTAAGAACAAATCAGGATTGGTTGGTTCCTTACACCAATCACAAAAGAAGTAAACCAGGCATCTAAACATTTGTTCTGCTTTGGGGCTTACTAAGCCATCTACGGCAGTGCTATTGAAGAGTGGGTGACACTAGATTATCTCAGTTCACAATCCAGCTGTACCATCGATTAGCTACATGGCCATAGTTGACTTTCCTGACTTCTCTGTGTTTCAGCCTCCTTATTGCTAAAACAGGAAGAATGATAGTATCAACTTTACAGGATTGTTGAGAAGATTAGATGACAACTTTCGTAAAGCATATTAATCAGTGCCTGGCGCCTAATGTTTTGTTGACAAATGCAGTTAACTCCTAATTATCATTATTATTAATTTTACTTATCTCACACTCTCTAGAAGATCATTGACTCCACCAAGTCAAGATAATGTTCCTTCTTTATTTAATACATTGACATTCAGCTTTCTCCTCGAGTCTTCTGTAATTTTAGTAGCTGTAAGCCAAAAACCTTGAATTTAGTCAACTGACACTTGCATCATTGAGATTCTCCAAGGTGAGAAGAAAACTCTGTATTGTCATAAATTAATTAAAGAAAATATATCAGAGGGATGTCTCTGGGTAGCCATTTCATCAAACTTCCCTGATAACGACTATTTCACTGCCTGCATTCGTTCATGTTCAACAAGTTATTGCTTAATTACATACACGTTGTACTAATTATAATGAAAATATCCTATTGCCCTCTTCTCCCGTGTGATTATGTGGGCAGGTGCATACCAATGCACCTTCCCTGGGAAATGAGAGTGTGGAGTTAAAATTCCCTTATAGCACTAATTAACCATTAATGTAAATATTCACTAGTAATTTTCTTAACAGGTTAACTTGCCTTCTATAGAGAACAGAGCAGCTTTGGGAATTGGGAAATGACAAAGGTCAGTTTTGACCGGGTGAGGAACGAGACCGAATGAGGTTTCGCAAGGGGAACACTGGGACACACAGCATTAGGTAACCATCCTAAAGATAAACTCTTAACTCACAACCTTCCACAGGACTACCTCTGTGCATAGACAACCCTCCCCAGCTGTCTCATACCAGGCAGGGCAGAGAAAGAGAAGAGCCCACGTTACTGACATCACACCTGACTGACTGTTGAAATTTGAAGAAATCGCTCTTCCTGAGTGACAGGTGGGAGCTAAGCTTTCATTTTCTAAAGGAGTGTGTAGAGTGTCTGCGTCACCTCCTGAAGTGACAGCTCAGGTTTACTGACAACGTCGCATCAATGCTCCTCCCTCCAGCCTGTGAACAATGCCTGGACTTTGACAGCCTCATCATTCTACAGAGGTTCAAAACAAGAAGGGGGGGGCATCAATACTATTCCTTTCCCAGTGTTATTTTGCCACTACTCAGCATATTCCCACCCTATGTGCTCTGATGTCTGAGGCCCAGGTTGTGTCACTTCAGCCATGGCCCCCATTACTTGGCTGCAATGTACTCATTTTTTTTTTTTTTGAAGTGGGGTAGAGGGAGAGGGAGAGAGAGAATCTGAAGCAGGCTTCCCCACCAGCATAGAGCCAGACGTGAGACTCCATCTCACGACAGCAAGAGCGTGACCTGAGCTGGAATCAAGAGTCAGACACTTACTGACTGAGTCACCCAGGTGTCCCTGCAATGTACTCTTAATCCCAAGCTGCCTAAGAACTCTTCATGGAACAAGGTAGCACATAAATGAACAACGCTGTTGCGAAGAGAAATATTTTCTTTTGCAACTATGGATGCATTCTTTCTTTGAGTAATAAGAATTATGTGGGGTGACTCTAGCCTTGGGGGGCAAAAGACATTTGAAAATGTGAATAAGAAATACCAAAATTGTTGGAAATGCTGAGTAAATTTGGCCACTGTTGGGTAAAGTTAGCTTTAAGAATTTCTATCTTCTACACGTACCCTTCCTTTAGCAAAAGTATGGGAATAATCATGAGTCTGCTCTGATGGGTGTTACAAAATCGATTTTAGTTCTCGGACAGGTAGGGCTTGTTTGATCTGGGATTAAAGTGGCACTTAAATGATTTGATCTTTTCAATTTTTAACTATAGACATCTCAGATGTTAGTTCCTATGAGCTACTTTAAAATAAAACCTTGGCTTTAAGTTTCTGAAATTCAGTGTTAAGCTCATTTGTTGAGAATAATATATTTTGCTTTTATATCTAAATGTAAGTGGGAGGTGTAAATTTCCATGGATGCCTACCGCTTTACATAGTCAAGGTATTCGTTATTACTGTTAGTCTGTATATATGGAAAGCTTTTCCGTCCTCTAGATTTTCAAGGCACTACAAATAAGAGCTATAGTGTCAGAGATGACTTACTCTCAAATGCCTTTAACATTTAATTATTCTCCCCTGGATTTGAAACATATTTAATCATGAAAGAAAGTAATGTAGTCCACCATGCTCTCAAATGGAAAAGAGGTTGTTTTATAAATCCTTAGCACATTCCTCGCACATAGTATATGCTCAATGAATGTATGCTCAATCATTCATTGAACACCTGAAGTTTCTTCCTTATTAAGTTCTTCTTCATTTTATTTAGAAAGAAAAACCGTGATTCCCACCTCTGACAAGCTAAGTTCAGAACACAGTAGTAACCCAAAATAAAAAAATCTTAGTAGTCAACAAATAAATAAGATGTATTATAAAGTATTTATAATTATATTTTAATTATTATTTATTCTCATAAATAAAATCTGCTTTATAATTATGAAAGAGCCTCCTTTGGCTGCCTAATAATGTCAGTTCTCTCCCCATTCTTTCTCTATGGTGGTGCCCCTGAACGATCTATATAATTTGCCTGTAGAAAACAAGTTAGAATCTGTATGTCCTGAAAACACATGTGAATCAACGACTTACCTTTCACTGGGGACAACTTCTACCTGTGTAACTGAGGATGCCAGGAGGCAGGTGCAGAATCATGACTGGGAGGTGTGTCTGAACTGTAGTAAGATTACGAAGTAGGTCAGTGGAGTTATGGCTTTTGTCTAATACAATTTACAACCAACTCTGATTAACTAATGCAGCCCTTAACCTCAAGCCAGACTAAAATCCTAAAATTGATCATGATCCATAAAAAACCCATATGCACTGAAAAACTCTTAGAGAGAGAAAAATCCAAGTCTTAACGTTATACATGCCTTGGTAAGATCCAAATACTTCTACTCTGGGTCCTTAAAAAAAATTGTCCGTAGTATTATGCTGTCATTAATTTTAAAGAAAAACTTTTTTTAAAAATGGGAAAATCTCCCTTTCTCTTCTTTGTTCAAATTTATTCTTCTTTTCTGAATAAGATGGTTTAATTTAATATTTATTAACAATGCTTTTCAGACCCATAAATGTTTCAGGATGCCAGATTCAAATACTTCATAAGTAAACAGTTTAGGAGAATTTTCAAACTCTGTCCAATATCTTGCTTTTTCAGGCTCTGCATTTCAGGTTTCCCTCCAGAAAGTATAAGACATGGAGTTACTCTGTTATTTTTGTATTATATAGAATGCGGTTAGATTCAAATAACCAAAGATCCAAGAAATACTTAAACATACAAACATTAACATAACAAAAAACCCATAGGCAAGGCAATTCCAAGATTCATTAATGTAATGATGACACCATATCACCATCTGACTTCTCTGCTCTGCCATCTTGAAACCAATATCTAAGTTTTTCATGGTTGCAAAAAAAGGCTGCAGCAATCTGAGGTATTAGTTCCTTGCATAATAATTTCTCAAGTCCAGAAGAAAAGACATATTTTTCCTTTAGTCCCTCTTTAAGAGAAGAGAAAACCTCCCAGAAGCCTCTCAACAGATGTCGTTACATTTCACTGGGCAGAACTGCACTCTATTTACTTTCCTACTCCGGAAGCAGTCACTGGAAAGAGAAAAGGATACCTGTGGCATTGCTGTGATTGTTAGACCTAATCTAGAGCCACATCTGAGGACTGGTCTTTGTCCCAGGCTCCTCTGAAGGACACAGGCTTGCGATAAATGAACAAAATTGGGATTCTGTGTGCAAACAAAATAGAGTCCAAAAGGACGAGGGTCGAGGTTCTGTACAACGCAAAAGTTGGAAAATGAGATAACCATCAGGACATATTTCATCCACTAGAGCACTTTCCACAAGTAAGATTTCTCTACAGAAATGTGACCGATTTAGACCCTAGAGTTAAGGATCTAAAGTTTGGACTGTTTGAAGGAATTTAATATTATATGCTTGTGAGAAGCCTGGGTTTTATACTATTAACTCCCATGTTCCTGTCATCTTTTTTTTTTTTTTAAACTGGGTTTCAAGGTGAGTTTTCCTCTATTTCTCCAGCAGTTCAGTGATAGATATATAATACCTCGTTGGAGCTCCAAATGTCACTAAAAATACCAGTCTCGCTTTCCTAGAGCCTGACTTGAGAAGGTTTCCTTCACATAAAACAAAAACATAAACAAACAAAAACTTCAGTGTGATTCCATTTAAAACAATAAATCAGTAGTAGTGCGTAAAGCTTTATATATTTTAAGGTACATTGTTATGAATTTCTCTCTCTCTCAAAAGTGAAAAAGCAAAAACTTAGCTACAATCTTACAGAGAGATGGGACTACAGCCAATTAGGCAATAAAGGCAGATTTGGGGAGGTAGTAACACAGAGCATGAATCTGGTGAGTGAAATGGTAGAATCTAGACGCCGTTGGTAATTGATCAGCTCCAAGCTTTAAATCAAGGCAATTTTGTAAATTTTTGACTGCTTTCCAAGAAGAATTCTCCACACCATGTAACTGATACAAAAAAATAAGTAAACAACCAAGAAACTTTCTTTTTTCTCCCCTCAGAACTGATTTAGGACCATTTTAAATACCAGAACCTACTGAACATTGATGTATGTCAATCTCTGCTTACTTTTTAGGCACGGATTTGCCTGACTGGACCCAAAGCCTAACTGATTACAAATATCCTTAGTTATTAATGCTCATGTAGATTCCTAAAAGCAATGTTTTTCTCAATAGTAAGATTTCATAGAAAAAATCTTCAGAGCAATAAACATTTCTCACAGGAGAGTTAAAAAATTTGATATATCCATAAACCAGGAAGAATTTTAAAAGTAGACTTTTATAAGTAGGCAATGATGTCCTATTACTGCTAAATAGGAGCATCCTGAATATTCACCAACTGAGCCAGCTCGTTTGTTGTAGTTAGAATGAATAACTAGCAATTGATTATTTTAAAAGCAAAATTATTTTTGTGAGTGTTCCCCAAACTGTAACCGATCTGTAACGTATATAATCCTTTCTAAGTGCGAGGCACAGATCATGCAATTTCCACATATTTACTCATTTTTCCCCACTAGTTTCCAAGCTTGACACTACTATTTTGTTTCTCAAATGAGGGACTATGGCATGGAGGGTAATTAAATTGCCCGTGGTCAAAATGTTAGTAAGTGACAGCCAGGGAAATTCCATAACCAAGCACTCTCATTTAGTTATCTAAATGTTTGTCTCACAAATAGTTTATTGTGGTGCATACCCCAAACGTAGTTCAAATCTAGTTCTGCTTTATAGAAATGACATTTCCTGAGGTGAATGCGCTGTAATGAAGTTTTACCATACTATCAAGCTAAAAGTATTTTAGCAACTCTTGTTTCAGAGTAGCCTGGACATTATAAAACTTCTGCCAATATAAAAATGAGTATTTTAAAAATTTATTGCTGAATAGGCAAAGAATATATAGATGTATTCAGAGGCCACAGTCAAAGTAAGGATTTTTGCTTCTACTAGGATAGAGATGGACTGACTCTCACAAATAACAATTATAAACTCTGAACTTTTATCATATATTAAACATATATAATAAATATATAAATAAATAATACATATTATGTATTTATATACTATATTAAATATCTTATATATTTAATATAAATAATAATTTAATAAACTGAATTTATTTTACATCATATATATCTTCTTTTTTCAATTTCAATTTCACTAATCATCAGGGAAATGAAAATCAAAGCCACAATGTGATAGCTCCTGACATCTCTTAAGATGGTTAAAATCAGAAAACAAAACAAAACAAAATGAAAGACAATAAGCATTAGCCAGGTAATGGAGAACTTGGAACCCTTATCCACCCAAACCTTATGGCCAATTGAATCCAGTAAAAGTCATGACACTTCTTCAAATATCAAGGTCCACCTTTAGTCTGGGAATTCCTACTGTTTTCCCTTCATTTCCAGTAGCGTGTACTGCCTAAATTGCTTAACTGGGATATTATTTGACATGTACTTAACAGCATTAGATATGTGGACATATATGATGACTTGTCACTCATATAAAAAAGGAAAATTGGAAAGATAAAAATTATATATTATATGTAATATATAAATATATAATACATGTTATATATTATATATGTGTACATAATATATGTATATACATATATAATACATGCATATATACATATATGTATATGTATATAATATATTAATATATTATATGTATATACATTTAATTCATGTATATATACATATATGTATATATTATAATATATAATACATGTTGTATAATAAATAGTTTATATTATAATATATATTTAATTATACTCTATTACATTTAAGTATATTATATTATAAATATAAATATTATATATACATACTTTTCTTGGACGCATCAGTATGTGTGGACAGGGTAGCTAGAATACAAGAGCAAAGGCCCATAGCTTTACCATTTCAAGGAGTTGGAGGATGGGACTCAGCATTGCATTAGTTAATGGAAAGTGAGAGGAAAAGGTTGGAAATGAATAAGGCACAGAATAGAAAGACCCAAACTTTTCATATACACTTCAGCAAAATCTTTGGTTGACCCCTAAAATACACTCAGAGGAAACAGAGAATCCAAGGATCATAGGGAAAAGCTTAGAGGACTGGAAGAACAGAGAAAGAAATTTCTTCTGCTGCCCACTGCAGAAGAAACACAGTTTGGAGTTTGAGTCCAGTTAAGGTATTTGTCTGCTAGAGCAAAATAAACATTCTTCAGAGAAAGATAACAAAATCCAGCATCTGTATAGCATATCAACCTCAATTTCTAGAATGTAAGTTAAAAATTTTTCAGATGAGTGCTAGGTGTTGTATGGAAACCAGTTTGACAATAAATTGATAAAAAATAATTTAAAAAAAACAAAAAATAAAAGGACAAACAATTCTTAATAAATTTTTTTCAGAGAAATGTGAACAAAATAGGAAAATAAAATGCATAATTAAAGTAAAAACTGTCATTAATAAACAAGCTACAGATTATCCAAGTGTTGGAATTAGCAGCCATTGTATGTTCAAGGACATATTCTCATAATAAAAAGAACAAATGAGGAATTTCAGCAAAAAACTGGCAATTATAGAAAAGAACTAAATGAAAATCCGAGAACTAAAATATACAACATTGAAACAAGAAATATAATGTATGACTTATTGGTAGACTGAAGATGGCATAATAGATCGTCAGAAGGATGATATCAAATGTTTAAATGGAATCCCATCTAAGAGGATAAAATTTTTTAAATGTTTATTAATTTTTGAGTGAGACAGCATAAGCAGGGGAGGTGCGGAGGGAGAGGGAGACAGAGTTCCTGAAGCAGGCTCTGTGCTGACAACAGGGAGCCCAACGTAGGGTTCAAGCTCATGAACACTGAGAACATGACCTAAGGCAAAATTTGATGCTCAACCAACTGAGCCACCCAGGCACCCCTAAGGGGATCAATTTCTAATCGTCATTTAAAGAGATAAGCCTCGCTAGAAAATCACGTCTTAGAATACCACATGTATAACTTACTTTAAATAAATGAATTATCATTCCAGAATGGTGGGGGATACATTTTGGTAATAATACATGGAAAGAACAAAATAATCATCTCTCTTCTCTGCACCAGATATAATGGTCTACCACGCATGAGCGATATTGTCACGCTACCTACATGCCCTTGAAGGGATGATAATGCATTCTTCAGACTGATTATTTCATAGACTTATGAGAATGAACTGCTGTTGCCTCTTTACTTGTCTGTATCAAAATCAATGATGATCACACGAAAACCTGATGTTTGTGGGTATCTGTATGTGGGGCGAGATGTATAAATATAGACATAGATACAGGTATAGATGTAGAGGTAGATATAGAGATAGAGATGTGGACGTACCCGGACACGTGCATATACATACACATCTTGTCTTTCAACTACAATACTCTGCTGTGTATCTCCATCTCCGGCATGGGACTCGGCTCAGAATCTGTGCTCAAACATGTTAAATGAGCAGAACAAGCAACACAAAATAGCTTCTCATTTGTGTTTTCCGAGGATTACAATAGAAGTTCACTACCCTTCTTATTTGTTTAAGATCTGTTTGGGAGAGAAACTGTTCAAGATGACTTACTTGAGGTCACAAGTTCTTCACTCTTACAGATGTCCTAAAATATATGTCTATGTGAAATCGGTTACCTAGACTGTAATTGCTTCTTTAGCCCCTGTATTGCCAGTACCCTTCAGCAAATAAGCAAGACTGAACAGTCTTGTCCTCAGCTTTCTAGCCACAGAAGTATGTTTACCGAGGTCCTCCTTGGAATAATGTGAGAGACCTATTTAGAAACAGTTCTACAAAGCTGTTGTCACTTCATCTGTTTTAAGGATACTACTGAGGATGCCATTTATTACTTCCAACCTTGTACCCTTTTGAAGAACCTCAGGAGAAATCTTTGCTGGCGCTTAGTACCGAGAACAGATATTCAGCACTGCCCGCGGGCAAATGTGTTATGTAACCAACAAGGTCTCTCTTTGTATGTGAGTTTCAGAAAGTTAGAGTCGAGTTTGAGGCCTATATTTAAGTTATGTATGGTGCCTTATGATTTTCACTGTCGTCTTCTGTTGGCTTCTTTCTTTCTCCATTCTGCATTTTTTTCAATCTCTTTCACTTCAGTTCACAGCGTGTTATTTGTCCTATTTTATGCATCGCTGTAAAGTAGAACCTTGTTTTGAAGAAAGTTGGTAATAAATAAATATTCCTTAATTTTAAATAATGTTGCTGATAGGCACCCAGTTTGTAGGAAGAATGATATATACTGTCCTATTTTATCCACTAAAATAATGTTGTAAGTTTAGGTATCATATATTTTATAGTGAAGAAACGAGTGTCAGAGATGTTAATTCAATGGCCTATGGACCAGAGGTGTATTCTTGGTGAAGAAAATCTCAAAATCCAGTGCTCTTGTCACTAAATCCACAGCTGCCTTTAGGATTAATTCAGATTCATTTTACATTTGCATAATAAAATCAGGAATATTTTACTTATATTTGGAAGATCTTTTAGATTATGGATAATTTAGCAGTCATTACTCTGGTGCCTTAGTTACAATGACCACCTCCTGATACTTGACCAAGTAATGTAGCAAAATTAGTATTTGATCTACTGTTTTAGTTTTCAATATGTGGTTATGCCCATTTTTCCATATTCTCTTCATGTTTCCTTGTGTAAAGTCAAGCAGGTGTTATCCCACCAGGTGGCCCTATGTCAAAAGGATGGTAACTATAAATATCCAAGTTTAATCTATATTGACCATCCCTGGATCACCAGGTTACAAAATAACAACTCAAAAAGAACTTACTAATGTGGCGAATTTGTAACTTAGCCACTCTTTAATTACTAACGCCGTCACATCTTTACTTATTTATGCCTATTCTGCCGATTAGAAGTAGAAAATAGGGACTATCTCTAGTTTCATAAATGATAGCATTACTGAACACTATTCACATTTAACACAAACAGCAGGTGGCCACTGTCTGTTACCATTTTAAATCAAATTATCATATTTTGTACACTTGCTGATTTGCCCTCATTATGTGTACTTTGTGTAGAATATTAAATCTTTGTAAATAATGTTAAACATAAAAGTGAACTTAATCTTTAAACAATCTCTTCCAAATCTGTACATTTTAAATTGGACTTACTGCTTTTTGTTCATGTAAAACCGCCAAGTCTGAAGAAAGAATTTATGCCAAATTAAACTAAGGAACAGTCAATTAGGTATTTTAAAGACTCCATTCAAATGCTAAAATAGGTTCTGAAGGAAGTTCCAAAAGAAGAGTTCCCAAAATGCTTTGAGCAGTAATAGCATCTCAGGAATAAATTTGTAATTTCCTCAGACTTTGCCTGTGATAGACACAGTACTCATTGGACGGTATCAGTTCTGTGTGTGTATTAAACCTTCCATTTTGTGCACTAATTTTTGAAACCCCATTAGACAGTGAGATGTTTTACAGCAAAGAATGTGTCATTTCGCCCTTACTTCTCTGTGTCTGACACACAGTAGGCATTCACATAATGTTTATATGCTGAGTAAAGGAATGCCCCAAGTTCTTTTCAAAGCATACTTCTTCTGGGAATTTCTTAGAGCTATTTTAAGTTCATAGCAAAATTAAGAGGAAGTTGCAGAGATTTCCCATAATCACCTGCCCCCATATATGCATAGACTCTCCCATTATCAACACCCCCCAGGAAAGTGGTACCTTTGTTACAATTAATGAATGCCTATTGACACATCACAATCACCCCAAGTCCATAGTTAACATTAGGGTTCAGTTTTGGCATTGTACATTCTATGGGTTTGGACAAATATAAAGGGAGACATAGCTGTCATTATGGTATCATACAGGACATTCTTCTGCTCTAAAAACCCTTTGTGACTTGCCTATTTATCCCTCCAACATCTGGCAATCACTGATCTTTATATGGTTTCTATAGTTTTGCCTTTTTCTGGAATGTCACACGGTCAGAAGCCTGTAGTAAATAGTCTTTTCAGATTGACTTCTTTCACTTACTAATATGCATTTAAGTTTCCTCCATGTCTTTTCCTGACTTAATAGCTCATTTCTTGTTAGCAATGCATAACAGTCCGTTGTCTGGTTGTACCACAGTTTATTTATCCATTTACCCACTGACAGACATCTCGATTGCTTCTAAGTTTTGGCAATTATGAATAAAGCTCCTGTACACAGCCGTGTGTAAGTTTTTGAGGGATATAAATTTTCAACTCCTTTGGGCAAGTGCCAAGAAATGCAATTGCTGGATTGTCTGCTACGGGTATCTTTAATTTTGTAAGAATCTGCCAAACTGTCTTCTAAATGTGCTATTTTGCATTCCCACCAGCAATGAGAGCTCCTGTCACTCCACAGCCTCTTTAGCATTTGGTGTGATGAGTGTTTGGCATTTTGGCCATTCTAATAGGTATGTGGTGGTATTCCGTTGTTTTAATTTGCGTTTCCCTGATGACAACCTTCTTTGTTGAGGTGTCTGTTCAAGTATTTTGTCTACTTTTTAATTGGGTTGTTTATATTCTTACGGTTGAGTTTTAAGTGTTCTTAGTATATTTTGAACAATAGCCTTTTATCAGGTGTGTGTATTACAGATAGTTTTTCCCAGCCTGTGGCTGGTCTCCTCATCCTCTTGACATTGTCTTTTGCAGAGCAAAACATTTTCATTTTAATTCAGTCTAGCTTATCGTTGAGCTTTTTCATGGATCATACCTTGATGTGTGTATCTAAGAAGTCATTGTCACACTTTAAGTCATCTAGATTTTCTCTTATGTTATCATCTAAGAGTTTTATAGTTTAACATTTTACATTTAGGTCTGTGATCCACTTTGAATTAATTTTTATGAAGGGGGTCAAGTCTATGTCTAGATTCATTAGTTCACTGTGAATGTCCAGTCGTTCCAATACCGCTTGTTGACAACTTCTGGTGTTTTACAAACTAATCCCTTGCCCCATTTAAAATTAAATTCCAGAGAGATTAAAATCTGAATTAAAAAATAAAAATAATTACTTTTGAATAAAGTAAGTTGTGAGTAGAGGCAACCTTCCTAAACAAAACGGGGCTATCCATATGCCACAAGTACAGAAAAAAATAGATTCGATGGTCAGTCACAGGAGAGTGCGTGCGAAGAACACAAAGACTGTCAGGAGGCGATGGGAAATCTCTGGTAATTTTATTCTACGAAAGATGGAAAAGGGTCGATATTTGTACTTTAGAGTACTTTACAGCACAAATTAATAAGAAAGCAAATGAAAGGGGTCTTCCTGAAGAAGAAACCAGAAATTCAAGAAGGAGGAGGCAGAAAAAGAAGAATAGGAGCAGAAAAACAGAAAATATGGTCTGCCCGAGTAGTAATCGGAAAAATGCAAATATCAGTAAGAATGACACATCTTCCGTCTCTCAGATTGGCAAGAGATAAAAAGTTTTATAACATCAAGTTCTGGCAAGGTGCTAGGACCTCTAATACACCGCTTTGTGAAAATGCTAATTTATACAATCTTTTGAAATGTAATTTTAAATTAACATTTAATTAACATTTAAAATTCCTGTCTCTCTGACTAAGCAGTTTTACCTTTAGAAATCTATCCTCATCAGTTGTAGATGTATGTTCAAGGGTGTGCATCCAGTTTATTTGGTTCACCTGTGGGAGAACAATACAATAAATTATGTTCCAACTGCGGTATTAAAATGCTGCAGAGTCATTAAAAAGAATTGAGTAGTTCTGCTGGTGCTAAGCGAGAAAGATGATCATAATAGAATATCAAATCAAAAAGTTAGAAGCAAAGTTGTAGGTTTTCATTTTCATAAATATATACATAATATATATGTAAATACAGTAGAGTATATACATATTGCGTAGGCATATATTATATGAGAAAATAGAATGTTATGCCTAAACTCTTACAGTAATTGCTTCGGTGGCTAGCGCTGGATAATGGGGAGGTTTTCGGCCTTTAAAACAAATTAACTTACTAATTTGTTAAAACATTGAGGCATTAAGGGTGGTTCTGCCATTATGTTTGGTGGAGAGAGATCACTCATTTTCAAATATAAAAATTTCCTTAAAGTCAAAGAATTTTCGAGACAGACATTTGGATAAAGTTGTAACATGCTAGAGGAAAAGAGAAAGCCGTGGCAGCTTTAGAAGTAGTAGCAATAACAGTAAATGCTGCCCAGTCCAAAATCTATCATCCAGAATCCTCCAGGCCAGACATCCTTTAGAACTCATGTTTCTTCAGATTTTATAAAGGTAATAGGGAATTTTTACCTATTAGGAAGGGGAACAAAGCAGTAGGGTGGGGTGGGAGGCTAGGGGGAGGTTGGGCATGGGACTGGAAAGGACAGGAAGAAGGAACAGTGAAGAAAGGAAAGTGGAGTAAGTGGGGAAGACAGACGGGAAGGAGGATTCGACACAAAGAGTCCTTGTGTGTGATGCCATCAGCATTCTTTGGAAGTAAACTATGGCCACGAGTTGTGAAACAGTCCTCAAAAATGTTGAATAATCTGGTCTAACCTGCAGTATAAACCAGCTATACTAGCCACCAAAGTTAGGCACAACCACTAGAATGTCTGTAGTGACGGACATATGAAATTATCAGCAACTAAGGCAGTAGCATTGGAAGTTGAGAGAAAATTATGAATTTGCAGACTTTCATCACATGCTTTAAGACGTTACTGTATTAAAGTGATATTGCCATGTACCATAACAATTCTGATTTATGATGAAGCTAATAATATTTTCTGGTCTCGCAAAGGCTTTATCTCAAAATTACATGGCGGTTTCTCATCTTTATTTAGCCTCGGAGCTGAGGACAGCTTGGCAGAAATTTGCCCAGGAGGCTCCTGTGCAACCCACTCACACCTACGCATCCCAGCGAATGCCACTCACAGATGGCCAATTTCCCCCACAAATGTGATTATGTCAATCATCAGAAATTAAGCCCAGAGATTTTTCTTATGAAACCTTTGTCCTCAAGTGACTTGCTCAGGAACACACTGTGAGTGCATGATCTGTTGACTGAAACTTCTGCTCTTGGCATGGCACAGCCCTTCCGCCAAAGAAGGACAACACTTTTATCCGAAATCAGAATACGAACAAAGAGAAAAGCTCTCTAACCTAACTCCCCGAGTTCTAAAAGTATTCCGTTTTTTGGCTTCTATTCCCCTTTTTCATATTTTACTTTGGCTTGGGAAGAAATTCTACTGTTTAGGAGGTCTCTGTGGAGTCAACAATCGATAAGTAAGTTCGTTCTATGCAGCTATCATTCACTAAGAAGTCACTGGCCAAAGGTCTGGAAGATTACTGCATATGGAGACAGGTGCTCGCTGTACATTAGTGAAACTGAGTATGAACGAGAGCTACACATATAAATCTTGTTCAAACCAAGATGAGAGAGAAAAGAAACAACTGACACTGCATTTAAAAAGGGTTCCTTGGGGCATCTGGGAGGCTCAGTCAGTCAAGCATCTGGTCATGATCTCACAATTTGTGGGTTCGAGCCCTACGTCAGGGTCTGTGCTAACAGCTCCGAGCCTGCTTCAGATTCTATGATTCCCTTTCTCTCTGCCCCTTTCCCACTCACACCGCGTCTCTCTCTCTTTCTCAAAAAATAAATAAACATTAAAAAATTTTAAAAAAAGAGTCCAAACTCAGTCTGCGGCTTAGTATTGTTTTAAAAGGTGACTTGGTATTTAACAGTGGTTGGAATAGGATCAGAGACTGATTAAACAATTCAAACGGAGGAAGTGGCAACGCAGACGACACTTCATCTATTACTCATACTTTTATAGTCTAAGTATTTCCAGATTCTTAGACCATTCCGTGATTTTTTTTCTGCATTGCAGAAAAACTGATAAACTTTCACCATATCATGGTTACAAATAAAGCCTGTATTCAACCATAGTATATTTTGTTAATTTAAGGCAGTATTTAAGAACCTGTTATTACAGTGTGGTATTTCTCTTCTATTTCAAGTTTTTGAATAAACAAATGTATTGCTGTAAATAAGAGATGATGAGACAGAAGCCGTTCTATCCATGCCTTGAAACAACTCTTATCATTCAGACTCCTGCCTTTTTAGTTCCACAGGGGGTCTTGTAAACCTATTCCTACTTGACATGTTTGCTTTCAAAATTCTATAAAAGTTGAAGTAGTGAAATAATAACCACTTTCCCAAGAATTTAAATTGTGCTGTAATTTGGACTGAAGGCCCAAGGCCTTCTTTCCTTATCAACTTTTCCCTATTCTTTGTTAGAAAATGTGATCACAACGTGCCATGTTCAAGTCATGGTAACAAAGGGACCTTGAAGGCCTTCATAAGGAGATAACTAGTAACGACTCTGGTTGCAAGTTGCAAAACCAACTTGAGCTTGCTTTAGTTTAAAAGAAAAGTGGGGATTTATAACAATATAGAAAGGTCTCATGAAAACTTACTACAGAAATGCCTGGAAATATGAACAGGAAAGCCATCAGACACTCTACTTTTTGTTTCTGTTGTTCTCTTAATATCTTCGTCCTTCTCTGCAGATCTTTTTTCTGGCTTCTTACTTCACGTGATAGAAGATTATCAAGTCACAATTCCCAAGATTATAACATTTCTAAAAACAACACTAAACTAGAGTCTGTTAGAATAAAATAAAAAAGTATGGGGTGGAATTTAACTGGGTGGGCTTGAGTCAGATATCCACCCATTATCCAATCAGCTATGGTAAAACAGCATTACTAACAGAAACCCTCCACTATGGATAGGAAGTGAGGGAGGGGTGGCTTACTTAAGAACATCAATAAATATAAATTCTGGGATGTGTCTACTAAGGCATCCTCCTTAGATTCTCCACAGGCAAACACAGGCTTCTTCCCTCAATGAAGGCATCCAACGATGCCTTCACAGAATGTAGGCAGACTTCTAAGATGGTCCCCAATAATTCCTACCTCCTGATGTTCATGGTCTTCCCCATGAGTGCTGGGTGAACCTAACGACTGACTTCTAATGAACAGAATATGGCAAAGGTGATGAAATATCACTTCTGCGATTAGATGACAAGAGATTCTGACATCTTTATTGCCAGGAAATTACCTTTATTGCCTTCTTGATTTGCATGCTCTGATGAAGCAAGCCACCATATTGGTGAGGCACATGTGGCAAAACACTGAGGACAATCTCTGGCCAATATCCAGCAAGGGACAGAGGCCCCTGTCCGCGGACCCATGAGAAACTGAATCCTGCCAACGACCACATGAATTTGGAAGCAGATCCTTCCCCAGTCAAGCTTGAGATGTCTGCAGCCTAGGCAATACCTTGAATGCAGCCTGTGAGAGATCCTGAGACAGAAGACCTGGTTGAGCTGTGCCCAGACGCCTAACTCACAGAAGTTATGAGACAGTAAATGTGTGTCATTTCAAATTGCTAAGGTTTAAGACAACTTGGTATGCAGCAATAACGGATGCATAGAACATGGTCTGTTTATCCTGTCTACAACTGTAAAGGTCCTCACCCTTCACCTTACAAAATGACCGTCCAGAGTCATGAACTGATTCTTAATCCAGAGGCAATACCTTTGGGTTCTTTTGCTTCCAGTTTGTAATGTCTGGATGACATCCATTCTTTCTCTAATTTAATTTTTACTTAGTCCAAATGATTTCTCTCTAAATAATAAACATAAATCAATTTAACAAGCATTTATTGAAAACTTATTACTTGGCAGGTATTGTTTTAAGCACCTGGGGTATATCAGTGAACAAAACATACAAAGATCTTTGCTGTTATAGACTTACATCCTGGCATAGGGAGATGGAGAACAAAACTAGACATAATAAATAAGCGTTTCATTAAGTTTAAGATGGAAATTTTTACATGTTAACATCACATTAGGGTATATTTAACAATTGATGGCATATCATAGTTGGATTGGCAGCTTTTCTTCTTTTTCACTTGTGCATAAAATAATAGTACATCTTAAATTGTTGATTTTTAGATTTGCTGAAATACTGTTAGGTAATATATAGCATTATATGTACAATGTATATATAGTATATTAGAAAGTATATTAGAAAATATATATAGTGTGATAGAAAGCATCACTAGCCTGAAAAAGAAGTTGAGCAAAGTAAGGTAGGGGTCAAGGTTGGATATAGATGGAAAGGGGCAGTTGGTAATATTAAATAGGAGGGTGCGGTAGAGCTTGCTCTGACTTACTAAAAAGGTGCTATTTGAGTACAGTCTTGAAAGTGAGAGGGAGGTAGCTAAGCAGATACCTGAGCAACAGCGTTGTAGCCAGAGAGAACAGCTAGAGGAGAGACCCTACGGTAGAAACATGCCTGGCATTTTCTGACCCACTGACGCGTGTGGTTGTAGCATACCTAGCAAGAAGGACAGAAAGGGAGGAAGGCAGTCAACTAACGGGAGAAATAGATCTGTAGCCTGTGGCTTATACTCTAGATAAATCCAGAAGAGTCACTAAAGGATTTAAGATGGGTGAAGATCTGACTTAAGTTTTAGAAGAGTCATTCTGGCTGTTGTGTTGAGAGGAAGCTAGACTCGCTATTATGTTATCATTTGCATTTAACACTAAAAATATTGTAAGATGAGTTCCTCTTCCTTTTAGTTCATCTCACACCAGTGTTTGGGGGAAATTAAAAAAAAAAAGTTGCTCTTCATGGTCGACATAACCAGACCTGTTTTTATTGTGATTACATGTATTTTGTTGAAAAGGAATGAAAGATAAGGAGATTTTGTCTTTTCATTCTCTTATTGAATATTTACTGTATGTGAAGATAAAAATCCCATATGCTTTCTTCCCTTAACGTATTTTATTGTGAATAAAAAATTATGTAACATATTTATGTAGCATGAGTGCCATACTATAACAAAATTCTCCTTGACTGTATATATCTGCTGTGTTACCTATCAATTATTACATAGGAAAGTATAACACCTAATGGGCTCTATCTTGTTAGAATGTCATCTTCATACCTCTTTCTTCACTCCTCTTGATTCCTTCAATGGATCTTACGGTTGCTGTATGCTGAACACTCAATGACGGTTCGCTGAACGCTTGCCGAACAATCTCTTAAATCCAGATTCACCTTTCCACTGCCCGTCAGACATCTCCACCAGCTATAAACACACTGCACTTAGAGCTAAATTAAACACCTTCTACTCCCAAACCTCCCCTACTCTTACTCTCTGTTGAGTTCAACTCCTTTCTCTCCCTCGTCCCAACTCACTAGTTTGCTTAAAACATCTTAGTAATGACTTTTAAGAGTTATTAAGCTATTATTTTATATATGTATGCATAATATTGTTATTATAGATGAAGTTATATATTATTATTTTATACATTATATGTTATATAAATATAAATATATATATATATATATATATACAGACACACTTCTCTCTATACCCACTGTTATTACCTAGTTTAGGCCATCAATTTTCCTCAGGTAGACAAATTTGAGAACCCTCTCAAAGAGGTCTAAGTTTGATTACAAGCTCTTCTTGTGTTTTTTTAAAAACAAAACAAACAAATCTTTGGCCTGGTGCCCTGTTGGCAAAACAGAAATAACATATCAACATTGTGAAAATTTACTGAAAGTCACTTTCACTGTGCTTTGCATTTAGTAAGAGCTCAACAATAATTGCTATATAATTATATATTTATGCAGCCATAATTATTACTATTGCAATATTTTTATTAATTATGTCTTCTTTTTAACTTGACAAAATGAACTTGTATCACTTGTTTAGTAAAAACAATAATCTTTAAGAATTTCTAATTAAATCAATCAAAAGTGCTTGCTTCCACATTTGCTAAAATTATAAGTTCTTAATCACAAGAAAAAGAAAATACTTGTTTCCTGAAATAAACATTACATTAAGCTTTCTCTTTTTAATGTTCACATTAATTTTTGTTGTCTTCTGAAAATATAACTATCAATATGTCCACGATGGTCAGCTACTTGGTAAAACATTGAGAGTGTCACACAGTCTCTGCTATCCTATATGGGTATTATTGAACCCATATAGTTTTTGAACCCATATTGTTATTGCCTAGAATTCAAGATGGAATTGTACTGGGCACTAAGGCTGTTGTGATGGCGACTCATGACGTCTGTTGTAAATAAGCTAAGGAAACATAGGACGTCCTAGAGGGTACCAGCACAGTGTCATGGCTAAAAGTTCTGACTCCTAACTCTCTAGGTTCAAAATCAGTTTTATCATTACCAGATGAGTGACTCTAGACAAGTTAATCGACCTTTATTTGTGCATATATAAAATGGGAATAGCACTCCCTGATGACATGGCTATGTGAATATTAGATAAACAGACAATAAATACTAGATATTTTTTATCACACTTGAGAGAAATACAGAGGACGCCTACATGTCAAAGACCATGAATTCCTACAGTAAAAGAATACATTCAAATTGTTCACCTCGGTGTTTCCTCTAAGTGCTTCATTACGCTTTTCAACAACACCTTTAAGTGGGCCAGATAATTAGTGTTCCATGGATTAAAATGTAAAAGTTGTAGGGGCGCCTTGGTGGTTCTGTCGGTTGAGCATCTGACTTGATTTCAGCTCAGGCCATGATCTCAGGGTTCATGGAATTGAGCCCCATTTGGGGTTGCGCGCTGACAGTGCAGAGCCT
Source organism: Paguma larvata (assembly GCA_030068075.1). Taxonomy (NCBI): domain Eukaryota; kingdom Metazoa; phylum Chordata; class Mammalia; order Carnivora; family Viverridae; genus Paguma; species Paguma larvata. The sequence continues at coordinate 114,378,731 of CM057823.1, forward strand.
GCTTGGGATTCTCTCCCTGCCCCTCCCCCACTTGTGCATGTGCTTTCGCGCACACTCTCCCTCTTTCTCTCAAAATAAATAAATAAATAAACTTTTTTTTTCAAAATGTAAAAAGGGTAAGACTCCAGAAAGACTGGACATCCTAGCAGGACCACTTGTACCTTTCAACAAGTTGCAGTATTGTTACATATTGAATATCATAATAATTCACAAAAAAGATCTAAGTTTTAAATGATGAGATATGTACAACATTCAGCTCTGCTACATAGTACCAGTTAATGTTGTTTTCCTTCCATGTTTTGTGTTTCCATTCACTCTTCAAGAAGTATTCTAGGAAGAACCATAGCTAACTTGCAGGAATGGAGTAAAAAGGGTCCAAGCATTTCATAAATTAGATACCTTCAAGGGTTGCTTCCAACCCTGGCATGCTGCAAACCTATGACTCTAATTCCAAAAGTAAGGAGGTGGGGAAGAGTGGTCCACGGGGCCCCACACGAAAACCTGAGCCAGTGCTACAGTTTTTATGCAAACCTATGCATGTCACAGGTTTTGATAATCATTAATTCTTATCTTGCTGATCTTATCTCATACCACCTCTTCGGAGAAACGTCAAGGATTCTGCTTTTTGCCCTCAAAGTAGTCATGGTTGGGGCCAAGAGCACTTTGTTGACCATAGGTTACTAGAGATATAAGCAAGCCTATAGAGGACATTTTTTTTTTCTTTCTAGCTCTTGAATGTTCTTTCTTCCAGCACAGTAGAGTCTCAGGATCTTGCAAGAAATTAACACTTGAAACAAGTCTTAGCAACTGTCTCCCAGCTCCTGGCACTTCTTTGGACTTCTCTCTTGCTACTGATTTCATCTTTCTAGGCTAGCTTTTCCTCACAGTTGGGATGTGAAGAGCCAAGATTTGGAATGAGCTTAAAAGACTTACAAAGAAGTCCCTTTGAAAAAATTTGATTTTACCTAAAAGACATGTCTACCAAAGCAAAGAGAAATTTCCACATGGTTAGGCCTAGCTTTTTAGGAAACTAAAATTGGGGTTTGGATTAATTTCCTACCTAGTGATAGAGTATTAATTGCTAACTCTTGTCTGGCTTCATCCATGTACATGTGTTTTGAGTTTGGGACTGTGCATTATGGTATATGGTTAGTCAAAGTCAAGGACTTGACACCCAGGTCGTCTGTATCTCAGGATCTGTGTCCCTGTCTCTAGTTCCCAATGTACTTTTACTGAGAAGAAGGAGTTCTAAGAATATGTACCAGTGTTCACTGGTGTTCACTAATGTTCACTAATGGCAATGCATGGCTCTACTGAGAACAATGTCTTCGTGATTCCTTAATTCAGGAAACTATAATCAGAAATAGAAAAATGGAGACAATGATTATCAAATTTCAGAATTCTTAAGTTTAATTCTAGTGCTAGATTTGCATTTTCCTGAAACCGTTTACATGCCAGCTCTTCAGTGAAATATCTGTCTAACACAAGGCTTTAGAGAACAGATGCAAAAGAGATTAGACTTTGCCTTAAAACAACTTGCCATTTGCATTTGGGGATTGAAAAGGGGTAGGATTAACTTGTGGTATTGGCCCATATAATACCCATTTGGTTTCTCCTGAGATTTATTTCCGTTTACTCTGCTCTAGTGCAATCCTTACTTTTTCAATAAATGGTTAATCTTATTCTCTGTCCCGTTTGAAGCACGCCGTACTGCATCTGCCAACAATAATGCTTAATAATGAAAACACTGGCTTTTATCATTATGAAGTCCTCCAACAGACAGATTGATTTCAGAACGTATTTTATAGGTTCATTCTATTCTATACTGTATGAGTTCGTTTTGATAACTCACGGTCCAGATTCTCACTGTGAATTTGGGGAAATTATTTCAGATGTGCCAATTCATATGCCTAGCAATGGAATAGGAACAACGCTGAACAAAACCGGCATGAGTATTGATCATTATTTTATACCAGCAGCACTGAAGATTTCAACTAAGGAAAAGGAATAATTAAGGGTGGACAAGTAACTATGCCCCATGAATATCACTTCCTGAAAATAAACATAAATGTAGAGTTTCTAGCTGTAATAAAATTATACTACATAATAGTGCAATAGACCATATTTTCCTTAATTTGGCATCCTTGCTCTGCTCCAGCAAGCCAACCTTGAAACTATTACTATTCATCACTGATCCTCATTTTCCTCGGCTGTAAAATGAGGAATTGACTCAAATGATCCACCAGGTCCCTTTTAGGTCTGTAAGTGGGATTCTGAACCTAACATGTTCTGATATATAATTTGATACACAATATAAAGGGTTATTGTAAGCAGTTCAATTAATATTTCTTTTGTATCACTACTCTAGATTATCATTTTTTTCTTTAATGTTGACTTTTCCAGCATCTATAAGTACTGGCGACATCAATAAGGAGTCATCATTATTGCCATCACACTGATATTGATTGTCTTATGGTGAAAGGTAAAAGCTCGGCCACAATGAAGTATCTCCTGCTCTTGTCAGTTTGCTCGCTGGCTCCCACCTCCTCGCTCCTGATTCTTGGCCTGTGCTCTTCCCTCTTCCTGGGTCATCCCTGCTCAGGATCCTCGCGACCCAGCCCCCACTTATTCTGGCTAGCTCTAACTCAAGTTTCGTGGTTCAAGTCTGCTCCTGTAGCAGTCTGAACTTGGCCCTATTGTTGTATAACACACTGTACACATTGTAAATGCCTATTTATGTCTCTGTCCCCTATTATGCTGTCAGTTTCACAAGGGTGAAGACCAAATTCTTCCTTGTCCTCATGCCTGCCCATGCTCATCGCAGTGCCTAAACTGCATCCTAGTAAGTACTGCGGGATGCCTGGCACAGAAAGATGGACAGAAGGGAGTGGGTGCAGATCAGGGTACAGGGAGGTAAAAAAAAAAAAGAACAGAAAGGCAAGGCTGGTTAAAGCGATTAAAGACTAGATGCTCAGGTATCTTCTGGTGTATCTATCAGTTCTGGGAAAGGGGTCATACACAACCACAGCCAGGGTTTAGCCTTCCCTGGGAAGTAGTAGGGGATTAGGAGTGTGGAGGGACTCAGACCACATTACTAACTCCCATGCAGCGTTAAAGAAAACTAAAGCAAAAGTAATTAGAAGCCATCTTTTTTCCACAAACTACCCAAACATTTAAATCTTCAAATTTCAGAGGAGGGGGAGAGTGGGGGGAGAAAACTGTTTATCTGGGTACAGTTCGCTAGCCTCTAAAAAATATTTTGAAAGTGATAGCTTTTTAAAATGGAGATAAATCATTTTTTCATAACCTCACTGATATGTTAACGGACGTGAAAGAATCTCATACAGAATCAAGTGTAGAGCAGCCATCGAAATGTAAGTTTTCTGGAACCGAAAAGCAAACGTTTGAATTAAGGCAAATATCCTAGAGTGATGTGTGAATGGGTGTGAATGTGTGGCAACCAAAGTGAGAAAGTTCTCCTTTTATTAGGCGGAAGGAGGCTGACAGCAGGTGGTGTAACGGGGGTGACTGGGTGTGCCGCAGAGGAGTCAGAGCAGGAATAAAGTGGACAAATACCAACTTGTCTGCAGTTTTAACAAGGGCCTGCTGGTTTATCTAAATATTCATCTGTGCAAAAACAAATAGATGCTGTGAGCAGAATTACCATGCCCCCTCTCCCTGCTGAGCACGCAAGCCTATTAACAGGAATAAAAGATGGTAGAAAGTGTGAAGAAGACGCCAGGCGGGGACTTCCGCCTTGCGAGCAGCCACCTGCCCGTAGTGAACAGCTATTCATGCTTGCTGATAACTGAAAATGTCTGATTTCATTGGGTTTTAATCTTGTGTGCCTCTGGCTATTTGAGGCAGATGTATTAAAAATCTGGGCTGCTAAAGGCTGAAAATAGTGATTTGTTTCATAAGAAGGAACGGTGATCAACAACTATCTATTCTTTTTAGGTATTAGAAATATCTTCTTAGATTTCTCAAGAATTCGGAGGAATTTGATGGAAAAAGCATTATCATCTGGTCAGCTAACCGAAGAAATTGAAAAGGGAGCAGGGTAGATTTTAAATGAATGCATATAGTATGTAAATATAATGATACAGATATACAATCAGATAGCATTTTCATAATTGTATAACATTTCCTAAAATATAGTAACAGCAAGCACGAGTTTCTGGGGAAGGATATTCTGCTAGCATGCCAAAGAATGGACGACCCATTATGAAACATAATGTGGTTGGGTAGGCCATGTTGAAAATGAAACTCAAGTCGTTTCTCAAAGGTTAAATCTTTTTAGGCTCACTCAAAAATTCTGTGATAAGTCCAGTCCCCCTGATCTTATTCCAAATATTTTACCAGCAAGTGTCTCAGCCTACCCCTGGTTGTTTCATAAACTCTGTGTATTCCGAGTTGATGCTTAGGGCAGTTACTGTTTTCCTCAACTTCTTTCTGAAACGAATGCCCAGTTTTCTGACAGAAAAAGATAGGGAGACAAAAAAAATCTAGCAGTGATACTTCAAAATCTAGCCCATAATGGACTCCATGTGCTAAATAAAACTGAGATACAGTGAAAGTGGTTTCCTTGGCAACAATAGCTACAAAAGTAATTTTCAAACTTGGAAAGCTCTTTGTGCATTTTTGCTGTAGATATTCAAGTGGCACAAGTAACAAAATCAAGAGTAAATGATGAGGGAAATAAGGGATGATTCAGCCTCTAAATGTGGACAGTTTGGTTCAACCAGAGCAAACTGGGAGTAGAATAACAGGTTATATGTTATAAAAAGCTGAAATGGAAAAGAAATGAATTATTTAGCTTGGTTCGAGGGAACAGAGGTAGATATGAAATTCAGAAAAGTAAATTTTGTCTGTCAGGAGAAATATCCCAAAGAGAGAGAAAAAAAATGAGTTAGTAGTTTGATTACATATTCCAGAATAGCCTCTGAAAAGAAGTTAGGCAAAACTCTGTCCTTCAGGATACGGGACAAGTGAATTACTACACAACATTAAAGGCCATATTAGAGCAAGTCATACTATTCCAAAGGGGTTGTGAAGATTTACTCCCTTCTAGATTCTAACTGGTATGACATTTGGCTCACATGATTTGTAATAGGTATTTTTTTTTTGTAGAAAGGGCAAGAAAAAATTGTAACTTAATCCATAGGATCTCTAAAGAGAAAGCAAATAACGGTGAGCTGGTTTTCATTCTTAAAAACAAAATGAGAAGACTTCTGAAAATTCTTCAATCAGAGCATATTTTCTGAGCTTGTGAAAGTGGAGAATCTAACTACCATCTCAGGATTGTTCCCTGTTAGAGTCCACAGGGCTCTAACACCCTATTATGTGGTTTAAGGCTGAATACTGCAAGTTAAGCATTTCAACATGTTAAGCATCCTAGGGACCCTTGCTCCATTGAGAGGGTCTCCATTTTCACTAATATCTGGTTCAACAGTAAACACAGGGGGTCCCAAGGTAGGGTCTCTAATGCTTTCTGGGGAGGAGGACAAGTCCATTCTTAATGCACCCTAGTTCAATTGTCTCTCACTTTCCACTAAATATAGAAATACAATTTGTGATAACAGAGGAACCATCAACTATAGATTAAATTACAGTAATAGCTTACATATGTCAAGTGCCTACAGTGCATTATCGTCAATCTTCTCAACTATGCTATTTGCCCAGTTTTACCAATCAGGAAACTGACTGCAGCTCAAGAAATTGCATTTCTCTCTTTCTCCCTCTAAGTGGTGGGGTTTGTTTGCCTAAATAATAAGACCCTAAACCAAGATTCAAACTCAACTATATGTATCTTCAGTGCTCTATTTTACTTTGATACACTTTTTAAAAAAAATATTTATTTTTTGGGAGAGTGCAACCGGGGAAGGGGCAGAGACAGGAGGACAGAGGATCTGAAGGGGGCTCTGCACTGACAACCCCTGATGTGAGGCTTGAACTCAAGAATCATGAGATCATGACCTGAGTTGAGGCTGGACGCTTAACTGACTGAGCCACTCAGATGCCCCTAGTTTGCTACACTTCTAAAATCATTCCTAAGTATTCAAGGTCTTGGACAATCTGATCCCAGAGTATACTTTTACTCTTTTTTTCTTATCACTCTCTATCATATGCCCTATATATAAGATGAAATGAACCTCTTTGCTGTTCTACGTATATTTTCTGTACTTCCCCATATTTATCTGTAGCTCTCTTATCTCTTATCGGCCTCTATTCTGGAGTGGTCTCCATGTCCAATTTAATTTACTTTCCTATAGAGTATCTTATACATTGCTTCTAATGAAAACATTTTGTCAATGGTTCAATTAATAAATAACCCCCAAATGAGTCATTCGGCAGTCAGTCTCAGGTCCTCATTATCATCAGCACCGTCGCAGAGGTAGCATATATACTATGAACTCCCTGAGTAGTATTTGAAAAATACACTTTGTTGATGGTTAAATATGATTTCAGGGAAATTTTATTAAGAATTCCATAGCTTTATGCATTTTTTCTCACCAAAATTTTACACATTCCTTTGCTTTGAAAAATAATGTAACATCTTAAGATGGTCAAGAAGTTGGAAACTGTCAGAAACAGTGACATCTTGTGGTCCACTGAAGGGGTTGTTCTGGAAAGACAGATGGAAAGATACCACAGATGACGGAAGGCCATCTCATACTGAAATTTCCTTACCTGAAAGTGAAGTCAACATGAAAGGAATTAAAGTAATATTAAGTTAGTGATACAATAATATGTAATATTTATTGACTTCATGCTCTATACCAGACACCACTTTAATAACTTTGCCTGACTCAGTGCATTAATTTTCACAAAATGCTCTAAGTTAGTTACTATTGTTATTATAGTTTGCAGATTAGAAAACAGAGATCTGCCCAAAGTCGGTGAGTAATTGGAAGAGTGGTGATTTGTGTCCGGGCAGTCTGACTCCCAAGTCACTATTTTCTTCTACATTTGCTGTAACTTCAAGTGAAGACACAGACATTATGATATTGACCCAGCATTAAATCACTAATTACATAAAACCAGGATTCAAAATGACACATTGTTCTGGTTCTTCTATAATGGTCTAGATTCCTATCTAGAATGCCCTTTATTGATCTTTAGCTGTAAGTGCTCTAGAATACCTGAAATTAGGCTATCATTCTATATTCAGGAACTGAGAAGATACTATTTGTTGACTCAGCCAAAAGGCAACTGTTCTTCTGGACTGTTGTTTAAGTTTAGTGGGTCTCTTTAATGGTATTATTTGGAACTTGCCACTGGGTATAATCTTCAGAAAAAAAAATAACATGTTAGAGCTGAAAAGGGCTTAAGAATATATATATATTTTTTTTCATGCAGCCTATTCTACAGATTGGAAAACTGAAAACCAAAGTAACTTGCTACAATACATAATTTCAATTAGGATGTGCCCCATTTGTGCATGCATTGTTAGAAAATACATTTAAATTTTAAAAGTTTCTTTTATTGTTTTTTATTTTTGAGAAAGCACAAGGAGGGGAGGGCCAGAGAGAGCGGGACAGAAGATCTGAAGCAGGCTCTGTGCTGACAGGCTAACAGCAACAAACCTGATGTGGGGCTTGAACTCACCAGCCGAAGATCATGAACTGAGCTGAAGTTGGATGCTCAACTAACTGAGCCACTCAGATGCCCCTAAATGGATTTTTATTGTCCATTTTTATTCTTTTGACAAATATTCCCTAAAGACTTCCTATATGCTGGATGCTGCATTATTCTCTGGAGACGCTATAATAAATAAAATACAATCTCTGTGCTAAAGAGTGCTTACAGGCTAGTGGGAAAGACAGACGAGTACCTTAGTAATCATAATACAATGTGATAAGAGTTGCAACAGGCACTCTATAGATGCTTACAGCAGAATGACCTCATTCGGAGATTGAGCGAAGCAGAAAGACTTTCTAGAGAAAATAAAATCTGAGCTACAACTTGAAAGATGAGAAGTAATCAACCAAATGAAGGGCACAACAAGGAAGAAAATGGCTTTCCAAGGACAGAAAAAAAGAATGTACGAAGCCCTGGACTAAATTGAGAATGAGACATCTTGAGGGAACTTAGGGTAGTTAAGGGGGTTAGACTGTAGTGATCCAGCAGAAAGTGGTGGGAGATGGATCTGTGGTCAAACTGTGGTAAATTCACTGTGACCGTGGATTAAAAGACTATTGGAGAAAAGGAGACCATGCAATCCTGAAATGTCATTGACACAGAGGCTGAAGCAAAGTAGACAGATATCAGACATATCGAGAAGACGGAATTGACAAGTCTAATTATTGACTGAATAAGGAGGAGTGTCGTTGATGATACCCAGTTTTTGGCTTGGGTTACTGGCAGGCATTGCCATTCACTGAGCTAGGGAAAACAGATGTAATGATTACACTCAAGGTTCTGGAGATTGGTAGGATTATGGCTTAGGGATAGAGTTGAGAAGAACCCGTAGATGTATTGAAGTGGTGGGAAGAGAAGATATTGCTTATGGCCTATCACTCGAGAAGAGCCCCAAATAAAACTAATTTTTCGAGGATCAGTAAAAAGAGAGGAGCTATAAGGGAGACAGAGAGAGTATCCAAAAAAGAATGAAAATCCTTCTTAAGCTTGTGCCAGAAACCAAGAACAATAGCATTTCTAGAAGAAGGGAAAAGACAACAATAACAACAAAGAGGTAACAATAGCAAATGTCTGGTGAAAGCTAACTGCATATTTGTACCTCATACTAGCTCTGTGAAATCAGTTCTATCATCATCTCCATGATACAGATGTCCATAATAATGGTACCTAAATCATAAAATTGAGGGTTTATATCGTAAATGCTTTAATTCCTACAAGAAACATTCCAGTGGAATGATTGGGGAACGGAAGCCAAGTTGCAGTGGATTGAGAAGTGTCAGGGAGGCAAGCAGTCAGTTAAAGCAGGAGATGGGAGACGTACTTGGTGAGGAGATTGGAATAAGGGAACAGTGGCTTACCATGAGGGAGGGAGACTCAGGAAACGACAGTGAAGAGGCTTAAAGGCAAGAGAGAAGAAGGTTGGGGTGAAACCAGGAGAGAGAAATGGCAGCACACAAAAAGGCTGAGACAGGGGAAGTGGTAGGTGAATAAGGATGCCCCAAGGGTAATAGATGTGAGATACAGAGGTTTGAGGTCATGGTGGGTTATTAAAACCACTAGTTCTAAGACTGATTGAAAACAGAGGCCCACCCTGTGTCAACTGTGTTTCTAAGAGAGTCCCAGGACTGGTGAGCTGGTTAGTAAAGGACCAACTCACTTCTTGTCAGGACTCCCCTCACTTCTTGCAAATAGGGCATGAATGGATTCTGGTTACTTCACTCTGTTACTAGACCAGAGGTGCAGTCTTGTGGTTTTAAGCATGTCCTCTAGATACTTAAGCCTCCATTTTCTTACCTTTAAGGAGAAAAGATAGGACCCTGCAATGTGTAAGCAAAAATAACTTCTGCTATTATAGTTTAAATGCTGTCTAGGGGTTTCTTGGCTCCTTAGGGCCTGCTTAAACTTAACATGGCCTCTAAATGGTTGATCTTCTTTCCATGGGGAAGTCTAGAACTTGACCTCTTATTTCTGTGAGTCTCAGACACTTACTTCCTCATAGTTCTCTCTGACTCACATTTGTCCTTGGGACACGATGTCTCAGATCAACTCACATTAGATTAAGCACAGAGTCCAGGCTCAATATCTAATCTTACTCTCAAAAAATCACTCCAAGTATTTCATGAATTTAGTAACTTGATTCAATAATATGAGGGAAGAAACAAAGACATCATGTGAAGGCTGCCCTTTTCCTGTCTCACTAGTTCCTTCCCAATTTTTTCAGCTTTCCCCTTCCTCCTTCCAGTATAGCAAATAAACCATTCTCCTGGGTTTAAGCAAAAGAGTTAAGTTCATATTAAAACCCTACAGGTTCAGCTTTGACCTTGAGGCAAGCTTAGCAAACCATCTTCTCAATGATACTGTGGTTTCAACAATATACATCTTCACAGCTAGGAAGTTTAACATTAAATATTAAGAATGTTAAACTATCTTCAACTGCTTTTCTACTTTTAGAAATGCTAGGTCTCTACACATTCCCCATGACCTTAATCAACTTCACCTATCCTAACCACATCTACTCTCCTGTGTGACTTAAACTTTCTATACCTAATGCTATTCCTCTTATATCCCTAGCCTGAGACATTCGACAGACTAGTTGACTGGAACAGTTCTCAATTCTCAAAGAGAAAAGTTGATTTTGGTTGGCATAAGGAGGAAAGAAAAGATGTTGTTTCAGTTAAAGTGCCAGAATGAAAAACCCTGAGGGTCCAAAGTGTGCCTAAAAGTATTAGTACTCCAGGGTAGTCAAACTAAAAAGAGATTGATAGGTCATAAAATGTATCAGTCATACAGTGTTCTTGTGATCGACCTTGTCTTCAACCTAATAAATACAATATCTAAGTTTTGTAAAAATTAAATAAAGATAAGAAACAGAGAAAATGCAAAATGGATACTAAATTTCTCTCTGGGCTTGCCTTTTCAATTCTGATTGGAACAGTCTCCTAATCAAACAATAGACGAATCAGGTCTTTTGCTGTTTTCATTTTATCCTAGCAACGTAGGCCGATTCTTATTTTCATAACAACAAAATGCACATTTATGTAGAAATTTCTAACTTATAAAGTTCTGACATACATTATTTTGCTTAAGATAACTGTGCGATTTCTAAATACAGGAAGGAAGAAACTAAAGTTCAGAGAAGGCTAAATGTGACCCCAAACCTTTCCATTTGCTGTTACTTTCAAAAGAAAAACTGATTAAGATGAGGTATCTTTTCTCAGGGATAATGTGTCTTTTTTCATTGTCATATGTATTTGCCAAAGAGGATCAGGTTTAAATGAATATAAGGTTAAAAGTGGTAGAGAAGTATAGATTATGTCTTTGAAAATTAGGCCTTTAAAGCCATGGAAATGAATCATAGAAAACAGTGTAAAAAAAAAGTGGGAAGATAAAAAAATAATATCCAAAATAGCAGAACCTTATTCCATGGAAATTGAGACTGAGTGAGTCTATTTTTAACAATGAGCCTCCTACTTATGAGCCTTAGGAACTTCATAATCACAGTGTGAAAGTCTGGAAATTTATTTCATGGTGAATTTATCAAAATTTTGGACAAAAATGAATGCCCATGTTGGTAAATTACATATACGAATTAATCAATATCATATCAATAACTAAGATAAAGATGCGACAAGTTAGTTGAATACTTCATATGCATTATAACCCCTCTTTTGAACTGGTACCTCATTTGATACCCATGGGGGGGAAGAGTGTTAGTCCCCTTCTGTAGACAAGGTAACTGAGTCTCCTAGCAAATGCCCCCAGTAATTGCACTGTCGCGTGAGTAAGATTTTTAAACCAGGCCTTCTCACTACTCATTCTGCCACCCAACGCTGCCTCCAAACACACAAAATGAAATGAAAAACTCGGCATGCATATAGAGCACATTAATAAACTTCCAAGTGCCAGGTAAAGTACATCAATAGTAAAGGATTTTGCTTATGTACACTAAAAACTCAGCTGCCTCTTCACTAGGAAACCACCGTCTGCACACTTGGAGTCAATTACAGGCTTGTTGATTCATATCGTGGACATTTATTATAGTTAATAAGTTGACAGAGAATATTTAAGATGCCTGACCAAAAAAAAAAAAAAAACACACACACACACACTGTCAGTACTATATATGCGATGCTTCAATTTAGGAAAAAAAGACAAAGTGAAAAGCTGCTATGGAAAGGTGAGCTAGAGATATTGACACATAACTGAAGCCACATATACAGATGCATGAAAAAAAGCAAACTGAAAATAAATGCCAGAATTTCCAACCAAAGAAGAGAGGGAGACCCCGAACAACCATGGTTCATATATGTAACCTGCATAACTTGGGCATGTATACCTGCCTCAGAGGGAGGGGAGAGCTGAGGAGTCAAACGCGTTAGCTTAGTCATCATATAACCCCGGAGAGACGCAACAGGATCCCTGCATCTCGCACTAAGGAGAGGACCGGCCAGGTGTGCCCCTCTGCTAACGATTTCATAGCTGCCTCTTCTCTTCTTGGTAGGGTGAGATCTGAGAAAAGGAAAGCTAACCTTTGCAGAAAGAAGCCACAGCAACTTTGCTGGGATTAAACAAGGACATTTGTTTTTACCCTGCACTAGGCCTGAATGTGAGTCTACGTTGGGTGTGTGAGTTCGATCACTCTCAGGCAACATGTGTACAGAGTAGGATCTGGGTGACTCCATGTGGTACATTCTGTGGAGTTCCATGGGGTTCCAGATATCTTGCTTCTGGGCCTTTCTACATGCTGTTTCTTTTACCTGGAACAAACTTTGACCTCCCTTCTTCCCCTCTCCTCACACCCAACAGCTTCACCTGGCTGATTTACTACTTAGATCTTGGTTTACACATCGCTGATCGCCCAAGGCTGGGTTAGATCATCCACCTGTGGGGCCACATTGTTCTATAGTTACTTCTATTGTAGCATGCATCACACGATATTTTGATTGCCTATTGCCTTCATTCTCTGAGAAAATATGAGCACTCGTGACGTAAAAGGGATTGCTTTACTAGATAAGGAGGCTATCATGATAAGCAAAGGGGAAATGTGGAGAGGAACAGAAAATAATTCACATATATTCAATCGAAGAATGTGTAAAATGCTATCAATAAAGTTTATAGGGCATAATGAACCATTAGGAGTGGTTTCCCTTGGTGCTAAGACTTGATAGCTGAAAAGGAGTTTACTCGATACAAGAATAGAAGAGCTGAAAGAAAGCCTCACAGGTCTGGATGTAAGAATAACAGTGGTGTGCAGAGATAGCACAAAGAGGAAGAGAAGCCCCTAACTAGGCTCTGAGATCAGACCCACTATAGTACCTGGAACCTGAAGGAACCCGTTCATGGTTGCATATCTATTTTGTTTACTTTTTACTCTCAGTAAAATTATGTTTAGCGGACACCATGAATAAATGAATGAGCTAGGAAGTGCGCGCCTGAAAAAAGAAGCAGTATTTATAGACAAAGTTTCTCATAACTACTAAAAAATGAGAGATTATTTTATTGGCACTATTGTCATTGGATAAGAACAATGCCCAGCCACTAAGGATGTCTCCCTTGATGTGGCATGTCTAAGATTGCACTGTCACTTTGCATTGTAGATCTCTAATTGTATTCTGTTTCATCTTCGAGACTACATGTTCTTTGAGAGATAATATCTTTTATTATTTATTTTTGTATTTCCACTAACTAGTACCTAGAACACGTAAGGCTCAAGCACTTACTGACTCGAATAATCTACTCTTTGAGGGCAGAGGTCACTCCTCTTTTGATTACCTATAGCGTTTAGAAAAGTGCCTTACATGTAGTAGGCAATTAAATAAGTATTTGATGAATTAAACTGAAGCTCTTGATTTTATTCTAGTTACAAATTTCCTCCTTTTCTTTTTTCTTCACACCGTGGGACCAAAACTCGGGTTAACATAAAGCCCCAGTGGTTCTGTCCTTTCGACAGTACGTCATCAACACCCCCAAAGGGACCATGTTCTCCGCTGATTTGGAGTATTTGTGGTTACAAACAGACGGAGAACTGATCCAGAACTTCTCCCTGCAAGAAGGCCTTAGGGCCTTTCTGAATGGTAGCTGTGTTCTTAGAGATTTATATGAGGTCAAAGATCATCCTCTCACGGTAATCACTGATCATTGAAGAAAGATCTCAGCATATCATGCTAGCACTGAAGGCATTACATGTAATGCGTCTCACTCATACACAAACATGCACACACACAGAATTTTTCTTCAAGTTACCACATGTATGTCCTTCACCCACATTATATTATTACAATTATATGTTGCATATTATGTTATATATTATTATATATCATGTACATAATATTATATTAAAATATGACATCCTTATGTTCTAGTAGATCACTATAATATATGGCAAAATAAATGACTAAATAAAGGAAACATAACAATACATGCAAAACAGGACTCATTCAAAAGCCAAAGTTTTATGTGTTCTGCACCAAAGTTAAAAAAAAAGATTTCAGTACTTTGTCAATATAGAAATCAAAAGATATTCTGCGTGCTTCTTTGTTTAAAAAGACAGAAATTAACTATCATAAAGAAGAGGAATTTTTTGACAGGACGACTTTCTAAAATCATTTATATGGCTAAAGAATCAGGCTTGGAAAATATGTGGAAAAATGAAGGTGAGGCGGCAAGAGTGAGGAACAATAGCCAACTTTCTACCACAGGAAGAGCCTTGGGAGAACACTGCTGTCCCACCGCTGGTCACTGGAATCTATGAGCAGCACTGCGCTACATTGTCTGCAAATAAATCTCTCTCAACAAGACACCAATGCAGACACAGGCCGTGCAGCCAAGCGAGCAAATTTGATAAAACAAAACAAAATGAAAATAAAGTCTACTCCACCTCTAACTATGAAATCATATTGGTTCCCATTACACCTCCTCTAAAATTTCAACTGAGGTTTGTTCCAATGCTAACCCCAGGCTGGGAATAAAAATATATAGAGAAACAGACCAGAATAATTAAATTCAACAAATAACTATCATGCTTAGCAAAGAATACTAGCATAAAAATATTTAAGGTATACTCATGGACCTAATATCAAAATAAAATATGATAGTATACAAAAAGTAATATTCTTAGCAAAGAATACTAGCATAAAAAATATTTAAGGTATACTCATGGACCTAATATCAAAATAAAATATGATAGTATACAAAAAGTAATTTTAAACTCGAGAAGTTGAGAAAATTGGGTGAAGTAGATTTCAACTTGTTTTTATAAGCACTCTACAAACAGTTTCACTTGAAATCTTGGTGCATTTTAAAACATGGATAACGCTTCTAATATGAAATACTTCATCTCAATTGTTGTCTTTTGCCTGATCTTGTTGTGTTCACTTTGTTTTTGTTTGTAGTACCTCTATTATACCGAGTAGGTTAAGTTCTGTTGCAATTACAAATAACTCCTAATATCAGTGCTACACTACATTGAAATTTTAGTTTTCCACACACACACACACACACACACACACACACACACACACACACACAGACCTACAGATCTGGAAAACCCCCAAGGCAGCTGTGCCACCTTGTTTCAGATTTCTGGACTGCGCTAGACCTGAGGTAGCTGCAAATCATACTAGGCATCTATGAACCCCAGGACAGGAGAGAAGCTCAAAGACCAGAACACTAGCCACTAAATGCTTCTGCCTGGAAATGACACATATCACTCCTGTTCACATTTCACTGGCCAGAACAAGTCATCCTGTTTGCATAAACAAGAGAGTTGGGAAGCGATGTCTTTTATAGCCAGGAAGTAGAGAGATCAACATTGATGAATGTCTACCAGATCATTAAGTACTGAGTAGGCAATGTACTAGATTTCTTTAAAAAATGTGAAAAATGCAGGATTTAAAAAAATGGGATGTCATTAAACTTGCACTGAAACTACTTAATTTTTTAAAATTCCTTGATTAGTCCTTGATCATATACATTAAAAACTTTCAATGAATTTTTAAGAGTAGAAAGTTTCTGCTCATTCACAATTGCATTTCCATGAAAATTGTACTGATTTCATCTACTTTATTTTTTTATTTTTAATTTTTTTAAAAAATTTTAATGTTTATTTTACTTTTGAGAGAGAGACACACACAAAGCATGAACAGGGGAGGGGCAGAGAGAGAGGGAGACACAGAATTTGAAGCAGGCTCCATGCTCTGAGCTGTCAGCACAGAGCCCGATGTGGGGCTCGAACTCACCAACTGTGAGATCATGACCTGAGCCGAAGTTGGATGCTTAATCGACTGAGCCCCTGAGGTGCCCCATGATTTCAACTACTTTAATCAGGATTAGGGGCCCCTGGGTGGCTCAGTCAGTCAAGCATTGCTCTGCACTGACGGCGTGAAGCCTGTTTGGAATTCTCTCTCTCTCTCTTTCTGTCTCTCTCTCTCTGTCTCTCTCTCTCTGTCTCTCTGTCTACTCTTCCCCTGTTTGTGCTCTCTCTCTCTCTCTCTCTCAAAATAAATAAAAACTTAAAAATAATTATGGTTCCTTCCTACATGTTCTTATTTGTGCTGTTGCTTCTATAATAAATATCTACAGAACTCCTCCCACACACATTAAATTCTATAAACGTCAAACTAATCAAACCAAAAACAATAGACAAAATATTATATACTTTTTTAAACCATCTACATAATTTTTTTAACTTGTTGGAGGCTTAGGAGTGTCCTAAATCCATTGTTTTTACTGTGTTCAACACACTAAATGTTATTAGTTCAACAGTTCAACACATTTTAGTGAGTACTTAGTACTTAATGTTTTTCAATAAGTATTTAATTTTGCTCTAGAGGCCTTAAGATATGAAAGATTCACTATTCTGCAATAAAGATGAAAGTCAAAAAGCTGACTCTATGCAGTTCCAGTAGTACCAGTACCTTACCTCAAAGAGAAAACAAATAAATATGACTGTGTGTGTTGCTGAAAAGACATAATCACTTAAATAAGTGGGGAATTAATAAGAAAGAACAAATGAGAAACAACCTCAAAACTATCATTACGAAGGGAATGACTCAGTTTAAATACCTCCTCTATGGAAGTTTTAGTTTCTAATGAGAAGAAATACACAATATTAAAATTAAATTGTCAAGGAGCTTTCTTTTCAACTTAAATATGTAGCTACACATCTAAAAACAACTCATTACAAAGTATCTAAAATTGGGGTAGAAAATATTCAAAAACTATTTTAGCACATATATATACTATATATGTGAAAGAAAATGAGGAAAATTCTTTCCAAGATTAAAAATGAAGCGGACTTATGACTCTACAGAGGAACTCAGAGGCCCTATAGTCAGCAGCTTCCAAGGTACCTACCAATATTCAGTGATATAGAGTTGTAATTTTAGAAACCACATATGAGATAAAAGACAGGACATTTGGATAGCTGTTGTACTAGAAACCCACCCATAAATCTAGGAGCCATAACGTGCTACATCCTCCATGGAATGAACTAGAAACAAACTGCTCCATGACAGAACTCAGCAAGGAACTCTGGAATCTTGTCCAGAGTAATTTTGTCTCTGAGCGTCTGAGATGAAGAGATGGGATTGGAATAGTTAAAATATCTCTGTAAATTTGTAAGTAGGAGTCAGTCATTATGTAGTGATTGCAGGTCTGAAATTACGATAACTATATGATGCAAAACGTGCCAAGGAAAGAAATCAAGGTGGCCCAATTATAGAAGAGATTCTATATGGCTGGCAAAAATGAAATCAATTCATCTTTGCAGGAATATACCCTCAATCTAAGCCTCACGACTCCTCACAAATAAAATTTCGACAAACATAGACTTGCAATAAGAACTAAAAAAAAAAAAAAAAGAGCCACAAAATGGTAAAAACACATGAGCAAGGATAAACAAAACAAAGAACTAGAATTAGATCCACTAATATTTCAGATTTTCAAGATGATTAAATATAAAAAACAAAATAAACATGCTTATGATGTTTAAAAAATAATAGTAAAAATATAATAGGCATTGAGCAGTAAGATTTGAAAAGGACAAAATAAAAATTCTAGAAATAAAAAAAAAACTCCATAAAATGTAAAATTTACTCAATGGGGAGAGTCAGAGTCTTCTTATTTCTGGACCAGCATGTAAGATGCTTCGAAGTCACATTCCATCTAACAAGCTGAGAGCATATTAAAAAAAACAATATCTCTTCATAGATTCATAGAAAAGTGATGTCACAGGGAAAATTACTGTCTCCCAAATTGGACAGACTGACAAGTAAATATCCCAAGCAGAAACCCCCACAGGAACCCTGAATTATAACTGGTGAATTGTTGGAGTCTCGGTAGAGACAAATCTAAAAAATAAAAACTCCAGGGAGACCCAGACCTATGAAGCCTCCACTACTTTTGCGTTTTGTCTCCAGGAGCTCAACCAGATTCTCTCAGTTGAATATCAGAGAGAAATCTCTTCATGGTTCTGGCAGGGAAAGAGGAAAAGGAATTATTTTGCAATACACCAGAGAATTCTGTTTTTCTAAACAAGGACTGCCCTCAAAAAAATGATCTTACCAGAGCCTGTACTATGGGGATTTTATAAAGACTTAACTATCCTGGGGAAAAGGAAATACCCAACTTCAGCCCAACCTTGCCATCCTGCTACACCAAATATGAAGAAGGAAAACTGAGACACACTTGCGAAGTTCATAAATCAGAGGCACAGACTTACTAAGAAGCTGAAACCTAATCATAGACTATAGAATGTCTCTTTCCTTCCACACCCTACCATCACCTTGCTAAGGAGCTATTTATCACAATCCCTTTTACTCAGTACATCTTGTCCAGCTATCAGGCAAAAAAAAATTACAAGGGATACTAAAAGGCAAAAAATATAGTTTGAAGAGATAAAGCAAGCATCAAAATCAGACTCCAATATGGCAGGGATGTTGAAATTATCAGATAAGGAATTTAAAGAACTAATTAATCTGCTAAAGCTTCTAATGAATAAAATAGACAGTATGCAAAAACAGATGGGCAATGTAAGCAAAGAGATGGAAATTCTAAGAGACAACCAAAAAGAAAAGGTAGAGATAAAAAATATTGTACAGAAATGAATAATGCTTTTGATGGCTCATTAGATTGGACGAAGATATGGAGAGAATATCTGAACTTGACGATATGTCAATAGAAACTTCTGCAACAAAAAAGAAAAGAGAAAAAAACTGAAAAAACAAAAATAACAAAACAAAATTTCTGAAGACTTTGGGACAATTACGAAAGATAAAATATATATGTTACAGGCAATACTAAAAGACAATAAAGAGAAAGAAATGGAAGATACATTTGAAACAATTATGACTGAGAATTTCCCCAAATTAATGTTAGATATCAAATGAAACATCCAGGATTAGAGAATAACACTTAGGATAAATTTTAAAAAATCTAGGCCTATCATATTTGAACTGCAGAAAATAAAATATAAAGAAAAAATATTGAAAGAAACCCCAGCAGAAAAAAATCTTACCTATGTGGAAACAAAAAATTACATATGTTTCCCTTCAGAAACCATGCAAAGGAGAAGATAAGGGAATGAAATTCTTAAAGTGCAAGAGAAGTAAACTACCAGTCCAAAACTATGTACCCTACAAATTATCCTTCAAAAATGAGGGAGGAATAAAGAGTTCTCAGTAAAATTAGGCTCAGTAAAATTAGGACAAAAGCTAGGATAATTTTTATCAGTAGACCTGCCATGAAAAAGAGATGTTAAAAGATGGTTTTTAGAGAGAAAAAAAATAACATAAATAAGAAGCTTGGATATACAGAAAGAAGAGAAAAGAATCAAAGAAGGAAGAAATTAAGGTAAAATAAAAACTTTTGTTTTTGTTATTCTTAATTGATCTAAGAGATAACAGTTGTTCAAAATAATAATAGCAACGATGTATTCAATTATGTATGCTTATGTATATATCCCATGTATATATAAGTTTATATATATTTATATATAAGAAAAATGAATGACAGTAATGATACAACAGATGGAAGGAAAGAATTAGGATTATTTTATTATGAGGTACTAAGAACTCCTGTGAAGTCGTATAGTGTTATTTGAATATGGACTTGTATTAGCTGTAAATGTGTATTGCAAACTCCAGGGAAACCACTAAACACAGAAAAAGAAGGAGGAGAAGGAGGAGGAGGAGGAGGAGGAGGAGAGGAAGAAGAAGAAGAAGAAGAAGAAGAAGAAGAAGAAGAAGAAGAAGAAGAAGAAGAAGAAGAAGAAGGGGAAGAAGAAGAAGGAGAAGAAGGGAAATCAAAATGCAAAGAAAGGGGAGAAATCAGAACATAGAAAATACTCAGTTAAAACTGCAGATAGTAGAAAGAGAGCAGAAGTCAAAAATAGGAAAAACAAACAAGGTCAACTAACAGAAAACAGTAACAAATATAGTAAATATTAGTCCAACTATATCAATAATCACTTTGAATGTCAGTAGTCTAAATGCACCAGTTAAAAGGGACAGATTTTCATCTAAGATCAAAAAAGAAAAGTCAACTATATACTGTCTACAAGAAACACACTATAAATATAAAGACACATATAAGTTAAAAATAAATGGGAGTTCCTGGGTGGCTCAATCTGTTAAGTGTCCGACTTCAGCTCAGGTCATGATCTCATGGTTCATGAGATGGAGCCCCACGTCAGTCTCTATGATGACAGCTCAGAGTCAGGAGCCTGCTTTGGATTCTGTTTCCCTCTCTCTCTGCCTTTCCTCCAATCTCTCTCTCTCTCTCTCTCTCTCTCTCTCTCTCTCTCTCTCTCTCTCCCTCTCTCCCTCCCTCCCTCTCTCTCTTTCTCTCCTTCTTCTTTCAAAAATAAATAAACATTTAAAAAATTTAAAAAAGAAATGGATGGAAGAAAATATACCATACTAACATAAATCAAAAGAAAGCAGGAGCAGCCGCATTAATTTCAGGCAAAGAAGTCCCCAAAACAAGAAAAAATATTCAGGGATAAAAAAAGACATTACGTTATGATTAAAGAATCAATTCTCCAGGAATATATAACAATCCTTAATATGTATGCATCTAACAACAAAGCATTAAGCTACATCATGCAAAAACTAATAGACTTACATCATGCAAAAACTAATAGACTTACTTAAACCCTATATCATACTTGGAGACTTCAACAACCTTTTCTCAGAAATGGAGAGATCCAGTGGGCAAAATATCAGTAAGGACATAATTAAACTCAACAACACCATTAATCAACTGGATATAATCTATATCATATATCTATATCATATAGATGATAATCTACAAATTACTTCATCCAACAGCAAAATACACATTTTTCTGAAGGTCGCATGGAATATTCACCAAGACAGATCACATTTTGAGACATAAAACAAGCTTTAACAAATTAAAAAAATAAAAATTGAGCAATGTTTGCTCTCAGACTGCAATGGAATTAAACTAGAAATCAAAATCAGAAAGATTGCTTGAAAATCTCAAGATATGTGGAAGTTAAACAACACAAAATATTTTGAACTAAATTAGTGAAAACACAACTTATTAAAATGTGTGGGATGCAACTAAAGCAGTACTTAGAGGAAAATTTATAGCATTGAATGCATATATTAGAAAAGTAGAAAGATTTAGAATTAATAGTCTAAGTGTCTACCTTATAGAACTGGAAAAAGAGGAGCAGATTAAATTCAAATTAAGCAGAGGAAATGAAATAATAAAAATTAGGACAAAAATAAATAAAGTTGAAAACAGAAAGTCAATAGAGAAAATCATTCAAACCAAATCTGGTTCTTTGAAAATATTTAAAAAATTAATAAACCTCTAGCCAGAGTGTGAAAGAAAAGAGAAAAGACACAAGTCAGAAATGAAAGAAAGAACATCACTACAGATCCTATGAACATTAAAAGGATAAAAAAGGAATATGATGAGCAATTTGATGCACACAAGTTTGATACATAGGTTGAAATGAACCAATTCCTTAAGAGATACAATTTGCTAAAACCCATACAAAAAAAAAAGGACCATTAAAATAGGCCTATATGTATCAAAGAAATTAAACCAAGAATAAATAATCTTTCCAAACAGAAAGCACCAGATTCAGGTGGGTTCACTTGTGAAGTCTACCAACCTTTAAAGAAAAAATTATACCAATTCTTATCATCTCTTCCAGAAGATAGAAAAGAGGGAATATTTCCTAACTCATTTTATGAGGCCAGCATTATTTTCATACCAAAATCAGAAAAAAATATTACAGGAAGAGAAAACTGCACATCAATCTCTCTCTGGAATATTAATGCAAAAATCCTCAAAAAAATATCAGCAAATCAAATCAAGCAATCTATATAAAAATATATACACCACGACCAAGAGAGATTTCCTTTAGATATGCAAGGCTGATTCGACATTGGGAAATCAGTTAACATATCCAACACATCAACAAGCTAAAGAAGAAAAATCACATGATTCTATCAGTAGCTGCAGACCAAAGCATTTGTCAAAATCCAACACTGATTCATGATTAAAAACTCCCAGCAAAGTAGGAATAGTGGGGAGATTTCTCAACTTGATAAGCAAAGTCTATAAAAAGCCACAGGTAATAGCTAACATCAAACTTAATGGTGAGAGATTTGAAGCTTTCCCACTAGGATCAGGAACAAAGAAAAGATGTTTCCTCTCACCACTCTTTTTAGACATCACACTGGAAGTTCTAGCTAATGTCATAAAGCAAAAAGAAACAAAAGGAATTAAAAGTACACAGACTGTGAAGGGAGAAATAAACCTGTCCTTGTTCAGAGAAGACATGATCATCTATGAGGAAAATTCAAAATAATCAACAAAACCTCCTGAAAATAATAAGTGATTATACAAGGTTATAGGATGTGAAGTTAATATAAGAAAATCAATTGCTTTCCTATATACCATAATTAACAAGTAGAATTTAAAATTAAAACCATGAAATCATTATATCAGCACCTCCAAAAAGAAATATTTAGGTAAAAATCTAACAAAATATATACAAGATCTATAAATGGAAAACTATAAAACTCAGATGAAAGAAACCAAATAAATAAATAGATATTCCACATTCACAGAGAGGAAGACTCAATACTTCAAGATGTCAGTTCCTTCCAACTTGATCTATAGATTCAATTCAATCACAGTCAAAATTCCAGCAAGTTATTTTATGGATATTTACAAACTGATTCTAAAGCTTATACAGACAAGGGAAAGACTCAGACTAGCCAACACAATATTGAAGGAGAAAAACAAAGTCAGAGGACTGACATTATCCAATTTCAAAATTTACTATAAAGACAGTGTGGTATTGATAAAAAAATAGATCGATGGGATAGAATAGAGAACATAGAAACAGGCACACATTATAGTCAAATGATTTTTGACAAAGGAGCACAAGCAATACACTACAGAAAGGTTAACTTTTCAACAATGGTATGGAACAACTAAATATCCACATGTGGAAAATGAAACTAGATACAGAACTTATACCCTTTGCAAAACTGAATTCAAAATATATCATAGACATAAATGTAAAATGCAAAACTATAAAACTCTGGAAGATAATATATATGAAAATAGAGGTGACTTTGTTATAGCAATGACTTTTTAAAATAAAATATGAAAGGCATAATTTATGAAAGAAATAACTGATAATTTGGACTCCCTTAAAGTTTTAAATTTCTACTTTACAAAACATAATGTCAATAGAATGAGAAGACAAGCCATACTGGGAGAAAATATTTGCAAAAGACATATTTGATAAAGGGCTGTTATTCAAAATATAAAAAGAACTCTTAAAGTCGACAATAAGAAAATGAACAAACCAATTAAAATTGGGCAACAGACCTGAACAGACACTTCACCAAAGAAGACATACAGATGGTAAATAATTATATGAAATATATACTATATATATATTCATATCATATATCATCAGGGATATGCAAATTAAAACAACAATATACCACCACACACATATTAGAATGGCCCAAATCCCAAACACTGACAATATCAAATGCTGATGAGGCTGTGGCCCAGTAGGAACTCTCACTTATTGTTAGTGGGACACAAAACGGTAAGCTACTTTGGAAGACAATTTGGTGGTTTCCACAAAACTAAACATACTCTTACCATACTATCCAGCAATCATGCTCCTTGGTATTTATCCAGGTAAATTGAAAACTATGTCAACAGAAAAATCTGTACACGAATACTTATAGCAGCTCTATTCATTATTTCCCAAATTTGGAAGCAACCAAGATGTCCCTCAGTAGGTAAATGGATAAGTAAATGGCAATGCATCCAGACAATGGAATATTATTCAGTGTTTAGAAGAAATGAGCTACTGGGCTGCCAGTGCAGAGTCTGCTTAGGATTCTAAGTAAACAAATAAATAAACAAATAAATAAACCAGCTTTTAAAAATGAGCTATTAAGTCATGAAAAGACATGGAGAAAACTAAAATGCATATTGATAAGTGAAAAAAGCCAACTTGAAAAGCTACACACTGTATGATTCCAACTATATGACATTTTGGAAGAGGAAAAACTATAAAGACAGCAAAAAGATCAGTAATTGGCAGGGGTTAGAGAAGAGAGAGGGAAGAAGGGCAGAGCACAGAGGATTTTTAGGGCAGTGAAAATACATTGTATGATACTGTAACATGGGATGCAAATCACTATATATTTGTCCATACTCATAGAATGTTCAACTCCAAGAGGGAACTATGGGCTAATGTGAACTATGGACTTTGGGTGATGGTGATGTGTCTCAGTAGAGTCATAGACAGTAACAAATATACCGTTGCGGTGCGGAAATGTCAATAATGGGGAGAGGTTGTGTGTGTGTGTGTGTGTGTGTGTGTGTGTGTGGACAGGGCATATAAAGGAAATCTCTATACCTTCCACTCAATTTACCGTGAACCTATAACTGCTCTAAAAGATAAAGTCCTGTTTTGTTTTGTTTTTTTTTAATTACTGGATGGGATAATTTATTGGAACAAATATGCACAATTGGTACATTTCCTTGAATATGTGGCTTATATCAATAAGACTCTTAAATGTCAGATTAAGTATACCTGAAAATAGTAAGGGAAACAAGAGATTGGACTTGAAGAAGTAACCCAGAATTTAAAACAAATAAACAAAGCAAACGTGAGTATGAACGAGGGATTAGGTGACGGGGGGAATGTGTAGTAAATGGGGTAATAAATCTCTGTCTTGGATTCTGGAAAATGGTGAGGCAGAAAATCTGGAAATGGTAACTTTTGAGAAGAGACTATCTGATTAACTGAATGAATAATAAGTTTTTAAGTTCAGAAAGCACACCTAATGCCTAGCAAGATAAATACATTTTAAAGACATTTTCATTTAGACCTAATGAGCACCGCTGCAGAACACAAAAGCAAACAGAAGGTTTTATAAGCAGGTAAAGAGAGGGGTGCCTGGGTGGCCCAGTCAGTTAAGCCTCTGACTTAGGCTCAGGTCATGATTTCATGGTTCATGAGCCCACCCGCTCCGGGCTCTGCGCTGACAGCTCCTAGCCTAGAGCCTGCTTAGGATTCTGTGTCTCCCTCTCTGTCTCTGCCCCTCCTCTGCTCATGCTCTCACTTTCTCTCTTAAAAATAAAGAAAAACATTAAAAAATTTTATAAGCAGGTAAAGAGAGAGAAAGATTACTTAAAATCACAGTTTAAGTGGTAGTTGATTAACTTTCTGAAAACCAGAAAACAATCAAAAAATTTCTTTAAAGTGCTGAGAAAATAACTGTCAACCTAGCATACTTTATACAACCAAAGACATTTGTAAACCATACAAAATCTGAGAGTTTATCACCAAAAGTTTTCCTAAAGTAACTTCTAAGATATATTTTAGGAAGAAGGAATATGATTCCAGGGCATAGGCTGATAATTCACATTAGAATGGAGAATTAAGAAAAGTATAGATGTAGCTAAATCTAATGAAGCGTTCACAGTATAAAACGATAAAATAATAATGTAAAGTGTGTGGATATTAAAAAAGACAGGATTGAATTATTATAAATCTGAGGCTTATAATTCTGGGTAAGTTGGGTGTAGCAAAATCATTGTAAAGAAAAAGGGTAAATGTACTGACTAAATTTGGACTTCATATTGAATAAAGTTTAAGATCTTATCTTAAATTAAGATACTGTATAACTTTCAAACAAATAGAAAATAAAAAATGCAACCATGGAGGAAAATATCAGTTAATACAAAATAAACTTTATAAGAAAAAAAGTGGAAAAAATAGGGCAAACAATAAAAATAGAAAGTATAAAATGAGATGATAGAAATAAGTCCAGACGTATCAGAGATCACAATTAAATGTGAATGGCTTAAATATTTCGGGTAAGGAACTAAGGTTCTCAGGCATTCATACCTACTGTAAATATCAGATAAAAGATATTTATAGGAGACATATATGAAACAACTCCTGGGAGATATTAATGAGTAAGAACAAATATAAAATACATAAAATAAATTACAAAATCAAATAAATCAAAAGTTGTTTTGGAGAGAACATTAAAGTTGCTAAAAAACAAAATTTGGTGAATAAATTGAGAATATAATTGCAAATGTAGCAGAGATTTAAAAAAAATACTTCAAGTCAATTGATTTGAAAATCAGCATGATCTGGACAGATGCCTAAAAAATACGATTTAATAAAAACTAAACAGAAAACTCAAGTAATACTAAAACCTTTAAAGATATTGAATCAATATTTTAAAATATTTTCATAAAAGAAACAGCAGGTCCAAATGACTTTTGCAAATGTATTCTACCACACATTCAAGAAACAAATAATTCTTATTTTACAACAATTATTCTTGGAACTAGAAAGAGAGAAAACACCCTACTTATTTGTTTAGGCTGACATAACTGTGTTTCAAAAACTGGACGACAGTATAAAGAAGAAAAAATACAAACCAGTACTGTAAACAAGATATAAACAAAACAAACTCAGCTATACATATCTATAATATAGATAGCTAAAAATCAATTCCACAAAATTCAATTACATTTCTATACAATAGCTACAAATATAGCTACAATAGCTACTATATGTCTCTAATCTATCTGTCTACCTATCGAGGGAAAGAAGTTGTCATGATCAAAATAAGTTTATTCCAAGAATGGAGGTTGAGTTAATATTATTAAAAAAAAACTATTCATGTAATTCATCTCATTAACAAATTAAAGGAGGAAAAGTATGTCATCACCTCAACAGATTCAGTAAAAACATTTAATAAATTCATCAACCTTGTAGGGAGACTTCAATAGACGTGAACTCCCCTCATATGACAGAAATAAAAAAACAAAAAACCTACAGCAAACATACTAATAGTGAAAGATTAAAACCATCTCCTTTAAATTCACAAATGAGGAAGAAGTCTACTCTTACCGCTGTTCTACATTGTACTGAAGGTCCCCTTGAGGGAAATAAGCTAGGAAAAAGAAAAAAAGAAACATTATCAATATTGGAAAGGAATAAACAATCTCATCATTAATCCCAGACAAAATAAAAAGTAACCAAGGATAATGCTTTTTTAAACAATGTGCAAGATCTGATGAAGTGGATGATAATAAACTTATTAAGAGGCATTGAATAAAATATATATAAATAAAAATAAACCTCTGAGTGATGAAATGATGTTGCAAAACTGTTCAATATTTCCAAATATGCCTATAGGCATATTTTGAATCGGAGTTTTCAAGGAATTTAACAAGTTGATTATTTTAAATGCATAGGATAAACAAGGGATGAAATATAGCTAAAATTTCCTGAAATAATAAGAAGGGAGGACTTATCCTACCAGATAGCAAGACACACTAAAAAGCTACAGGAATTAAGACAGTGATATTAGGGCGCATGGGTGGCTCAGTAGGTTAAGCGTCAGATTCTTGATTTTGGATCAGGTAATGATTTCATGGTTTGTGAGATCGAGCCCCCATCTGGGTCTGTGCTGAAAATGCAAAGCCTGCTTGGGATTCTCTCTCTCCTTCTCTCTCTCTGCCCCTTCCCCACTTGTACTCTCTGTCTCTCTCAAAATATATAAATAAATTAAAAAAAAGACAGTGATATTGACACAGGTATACACAATACCATCTGGAAATGAGGTAGAATTGTGTATTTGTGGAGAATGGATAAATAAATTGTGTTGAGACAATTGTGGAATTCATGTGAAGAAAAAGTAAATTTGTACCCCATTCCACACATATGCACAATCAGTTCCCAGTTATTAATAGGATTAAATGCCTGTGTAATAGATTACCTTGATAACATTGGGACAGGAAGGATGTTTGAGAACATGTTTATGCAAAGAACATGTTTACGACTTTGGAGGAAACTAGATTTAAACAAGACATAGAATGTGCAGAATGATAAATTCAACCATATTAAATTATAGGACTTCTGCCCATTAGTTCTGAATTAGCTGTTGTTGT
This sequence comes from Paguma larvata, assembly GCA_030068075.1. Taxonomy (NCBI): domain Eukaryota; kingdom Metazoa; phylum Chordata; class Mammalia; order Carnivora; family Viverridae; genus Paguma; species Paguma larvata. The sequence goes on from CM057823.1 coordinate 114,406,871, forward strand.
AACAATGTGGTGTGACAAATCCTGTTGAACCAAATGTCTTATGACCACAAGCAGTACTTTTCTTGCTCGTGGGTCTGTGGGTCAGCCACAAGTCGGTTGGGCTTGGTTTTAGATTTGAGACTGGGTCGCAGCTCCTCCAGGTGTCTTCCTCGGACCAGTGGCTAAATCAGGGCATGATCTTCTTATTGAGAATAGCGGGAGCACAAGATGGCAAGCTGAACCGTGTGAGCGCATTAATGCCTCTGCCTGCATCGCATCTGCTTATATCCTATTGGCCAAAGCAAGACACTGGCCAAGCCCAACTAAAATGGCCAGTGTCATACTCACACTTATCTGGAGGTGGGGCACTATGGCTACACAGCAAAGCGTATCAACGTATCACTCTATTACGGAGGAGTGAAGAGTTGGCACCAATACTCTTACCAACCACGGATACCTCAAGCCATATGAAAAGCAAACTTTGGGTGCAAATATTTACCACATATATAACTGTCAATTGATTAGATTCCCAAATATAAAAACATATTTTATGAACCAATAAGAAGATGAGCAATATAATTTAAGAGCAGCAACAGATAGGAAGAGGCATTTAACTGAAATCATGAAAGTACAATTGAATTGTTCAAATTTATTGCAAAGAAACCAAAATGAAGACAGCATGTCACACCTTCATTTTGTAAAACTTAAAAAAAGTCTCACTTTTCTAAGGGTTGGTACGAATGTAGAGCATTTGGAACTTTTATATCCCACTGGCGGGAGTAAAGATTAGTGTATTCACTTTGAAACGATTGACATTATCCTATAGCTACAAACATACTTCAATTCTTTGACCCAGTATTTCTACTGCAAAAACCTTTGCCCAAATGCTACAAAAGACATGTACATTGTGGGGTTTTTGTGAAACTAGCTAGAAACATCCCAAATGTCTATAGAGTGAATAAAAAGTACATGGAATGGTCATATAATATAACATGTACAACAATGGTAATAACTGAACAACATTTCTTACATACCCGGATGGATGAATGTCAAAAACATAATTTTGATTTTTAACAAGAAGTAAGTCTCAGATGGGGCATCTGGGTGGCTCAGTTGGTTAAGCATCAGTGTCTGACTCTTGATTGTGACTCAGGTCATGATCTTAAGGTTCATGAATTTGAGCCCCACACTGTGTTGACAGTGTGGAGCCTGCTTGGGATTCCGTCTCTGTCTCTCTCTCTGTCTCTGTCTTTCTCTGCCCTTCCCCTCCTTGTACTCCTTCTCTCTCTCTCTCTCTCTCTCTCTCAAAATAAATAAACTTTCTTTTTTTAAAAAAAAGCAAGTCTCAGAAAAATATAGAGAGCAGATACTGGCATATGAAGTCCAAATAAAAGTACAAACAATTATGTTGCTTAGGGATTATTAATATATTATAAATTTATAAAGAAAAACAACAGAATGATAAACACAAAATTCAGCGAGAGGCACATAGGGGTCTTAACAACAAGACGTGTTCTAGTTTTTTAAACTGTATCATGGGTATATTTGTTTTATTAGTCTTTACACATGTATATATTATTTTACATATACAAACTCTTTTATAGTTGAACCATGTCAAAAATCGAATTATCAAAATAATTAGAAGAGTTTCTTTTTTCTTCTTGAGCTTCTATTACCTCTTCACAAACTGGCGTTTACTCCTCTGAGTGTCCCAAAATTTAATCATGATCAATTCTGGAACTTCTCAGTGTCTCCTAGCTAGACTGTTTTCACTACAGTATTGCTTTTCTGCTGTTCTGAACTATGATGAGAAGCACTAAACATGCGTTCAGTTAGCGGGGACCGATGACACCTTAGAGGTGGAACATAGTGGTTGAGTCTAGATAAGTAACAAGATCAGCTGGATAGAAACCTTAAAAACTTAAAACTAGCAACAACATTTTCTCAAGGCAAAGGCCAGCGTGGATGATAGGTAATTTACCTTGAAATAACTTGGAAAATGTTCACAACGGCACCCTGCGCTAGGTCCTGTTAGCAGCCACATTTTATAGGACTTGAGATACAGAGTTGTTATGTAATTTCCCTATGTCACGTAGCTATTAAGTGATGATGGCGTTGCTCCACACTCCTGCTCTTACCCACTATTGCTGTGCAGAACTGAATGCTAAAACCTAAATCACAGAGCAATCGGATTAAGGGTCAATGCATAAAACAGTGTAGCAAATTATCATTTGTAAATATAAATACACTTAAAAAAATCTATTTATTATTCTGCTGTCAGCACAGAGCCGGATGTGGGGTTCGAACCCACGAACCATGAGATCATGACCTGAGCCCAAACGAAGAGTCGGACGCTTCACCAGTTGAGACACCCAGACGCCCTTGTGAACACACCATTTAAAAAAAAAAAAATCTGTGAATGAACTGAGTTAATTACGTGAAGAATGGCACTCCTGGTATTTTGTCCTGTATCAGTCCCTGTCTCTTCTCATCTTTCCAGCTATTCACCATTTTCGCACCACATTTCTTTTTCCCCTTTTTTTCCTCCTCCAGGGACATTTTTTTTTTATTTCTATTCCCAAAATGTCTCTCAAATTGTCCACGATTTTGTGCAGTTTAAGTTGCTTTTTTGTATCAAAATGAGACATAACATGTAATAAAAAGAGGGAGAGGACCCTAAGCGATCAGAATTACTTATGTTTGAAGTAACATTCTCTCTAAATAACTGGCTTATTTTAGTTATTCAATTTATCTTATATGGGGACTATTTTTACCTTCAGGCTCAAGAAATTTAAACTTTTAAACTCTACCATTTCCAGCTAAGTATGTTTCAAAGCAGGCGCTTCAGGTCACACCCCGATTTTAGAGGACCATTTTGAAGGTTCCTTAGCGCAGGTGCACTCCTCCCTCAGCATTTAAACTATTTACCAGGAGAATTCATCATGGACTAAGATTGTTACAAGTTAAGCAGGTCAAATTAAATTACATTTTAACAACTCACTTTACATTCCCATAAAAGGTATATTTTTCCAGTTGAAATCATTTCAGCCTCTACCTTTCCCCCTGCGGACCCCTGCATCAGCACCTTCTCTGATATTGACCACTACCTGGAAGATTTCCACACACGCACACGAAGGCTCCTAGGTCACCAAAGAAAGCTGCAAATCTATGACCAGAAAGCCTCGTACATTAAGCACAAGCCTTTAGGAGGGACCCGAGGCATACTTTGCCTCAAGTCACTCATGCACGGCCTATCTCAGCATACGAACAGGTTCACAGATCCAGGTCAAGGCTAAAGCCATCACGTGAGAGCCAACCCATTGGCAGTTTCCCTCTCTTGTGTCTGTGTACTACATCAGTGAGTCTCAGTAAGAGGTACATTTGCTTCCTCCTCCTACTTGCCCAAGGATACAACTTGGTTGTCACAACTAGGAGGGAAGTTGCTATTGGCACCTATTGAGTAGAGGCAAGGGAAACTGCTAACCTTCCTACAGTACTCAGAACGACCTCCACAGTAAAGAATTATCTGACCCCAAAATGTCAAGTGTCAAGATTGAGCAGCCCGGCGCTGTGTCTCTATACTTCTCTTTGTTATGCTGAGGACAATGGAAACTGAACTTATGACTTGCCACCTAAAGCACCCTCTCTTTCCCAACTATCAGATGAACTTCAGTGGGTTCTGGGCTCTTTGGTAGGTCGAAACCAATCAGACTTTCTTTTTCTCTTGCTCTAGTTTAGGACTGGAGGAAAAGGGCAGTTCTGTCAAACGAGCTATGAGACTGTAAATGCTCACAAGCTTCTGGGGAAAACCTCTTTCACTCTTACAAAAAAAGGATTCACTGTCTTCTCATCTGGCCTGTGGATATTGTTGTGCAGGAGATGACACCTGAGCTGGTGCAGCTGCCTTGAAACCATGAAAAAAAATAGATGACATGTTCAATGAGACAACAGAGAAGTGGGTCAGAAGAAACCTGGATCTTTGATATTGTCACTGAGCCGTGAATTAACCAGCATCACAAACGTCATCCCCCAAAGTTTCCATGTCATGGTAGATTTTCCTTATTGTTTCCTTATTGTGACATGGATTTCCTGCTACTTGCAGCTGACAGTATCCTAATATATTTACTATGGTCTACTCTGTCTCTCAAGGAAAGAAAGTTGGAACACTTAATATTATTAGTTTCCTTGGGATCATGGCATTCAGATGAAATATCTGATTGAAAGGCAGCTATGGGCTGAAACTCAATTACAATCCCAAGCATCATCACAGCAGACCTCCAAACGTCCCACAAGGAAAACCTGGGAAACTTTGTCCTTTCCAGATGGCACAGAATGTGGAGCTCTCTACCTTGGCCGATCTGTTTAAGAGCCCTAACTGCATGAATGACATTGGGGCCACATAAATGGAAACTTTGAGGAAATGATAAAATTTCAAAGAAATAGCTCCGGGAATTTTCTTGAGTCTTTTGCTCTACCTCCCATCTCTGAATCATCACTTTGCTGAACTTCGGTCACGGTAGGCATCAACTCACACCTAGGAACGCTACTAAAATTGTGCCACAAACTTCCTTACAGTTGGATTTGCCTCTGACTTCCTAATCGTCATCTTCTCCATAATCATTCAACAAACTCCATAATGGCACGATTAGAAAATCTTCAAAACCTCTGTGACAGTCTTCTTCCAGGACTGGTATCAAATGCCAGACTGATATCTTAATGTATTTGTAAATAGTAGAAATCCTGTCAGATGCAAGTCTTCGATGCTAAATTCATTGATGAGTCTACTTCATTTTTATTTATTAAACAATTGTCTTTATAAATTAGTAGTACTATTAGAATAAGCTAGAAATATTTAATAGAAAAAAATCATTCCTTTGGTTTTAGAGAAAACTTTGCTCAAAAGAAAAGCCTGAGGAAACCAGATTTCCACATTCCCAGAGAAGGGGAATTTGATTAACAAGGTCATTTTTGCAAATACTGTGCTCTACTGTCTCAGACACAATTTTATTTCATTTGTAACCTATGAATTATAGAACAGATTCCTGGCATTGTTATCTGCATGACCCAATAAACACAAATATTTCCATTTTTCTGCTCTTCAGGGAAGATCATAACGGAGTTATCACTGAGCCTGGCTGTCTGAACCCATCTCCTTAATCCCAGTTTACTGATACATCTAGGATCTGATTAAAGGTCCCAATGGGAAAAACAAAAGTTGAGAAATCTAACTATAATGGATTAATTTCTGATGAAATTAAAGCTAATAATTCTCCTCCTACTCATTAATAACATCAGAATTTTCTTTCTGGTTCCAAGGGTGGGTTTCCTGGAAAAGTTCCATAATAATCTGAACCTGCTTTGAAGTGACACCATTAACCAAGAGAACATTTCCACTTTGCGGAACAATTAGATCTGTCACGTTGGAATTGACATTCTCAAACATGCTGGAAAATGCTGCAGTAGAAATTCATTCAATGAACTCTTGGCATACATCTCCTGAGCCTACCCTTTGAAAAGCAGAATATAAATACCTGTCATGCTAATGGGTCTATTATAGCAGTCGTTTTAAGGAAAGGTGAGAGCAGCATTGCATTACTTGAAACAGTTCCAGCTACGACATCCCTAGAGATTAGTAGGAATGAAAAAGAAACCATTGCTAATGCAAACTCGAGTTTTGTAAGTATCTGTAATAGTCATTTGCCCACGTACCATGCATGTGTAGTGTTAGTTAGAACGTCGTGGTAATTGATATTCCTAATTTTACCGTGTAGAATTCACATTTTCAGGACATCATAAATTTATGCAAGCATATTGCTAGACTACAATTGTTATATCTAGAAGCAAACATTCAGGTTAAATGCATTTTTATTAAAGGTCATTAAGTCTATTCCAAACAGTTTCAGCCCCAAACACTTGGATGGCGAAGCATAGGTAAATTTTATCCCTGAGAAGTGCTCAGTGATGAAGTCAGCCTTTGAGAATGTTGAGATACTTTTTATCATTGATGCTGAGGATAAGAGTAGAGGTTTCTCTGATTATATTCTTATTATGTTATGTCTCCAAATGGACAGTAACTTGAAAGGAGAATAGACACTGAAGGCAGACCTTCTGGCTTTTCTTTCTTCCCTCTCAATATTAAATAGGAGCTCAATCAATATTCTGATTTGTAGGTGGAAACGGACTGGTCTGGTTGCAAATGTCTTATGGAATTTGAAGACCAACTAGAAAACCCCTTACAATGTTTTTCATGTCTAAATTGCCCAAAGATATTTTAAAGAGAAAATTGTGTATAGAATTTGAGTGTCTTTTTGCATTTTTAAAAAGGATATAATTTTCAGGCCTCAATGGGAATGCCATTCTTTCTAGATGGATGTTCCTATTAAGAACCCATAGCCTTACATTTAGACATTTGGACATGGGTACAATTCTCGAGGTTAAAAACTCGTTCTCAGAAGTTTGTGTTAAGAAGTAAGTCTTGGCAAATATTTATAGCAAGCTCGCTTTCAAGTACTCAGTGTACCCCAAAGTCAGACAGTTTCTGGAAAATCATGGCAGAGGGGAAACAAATGCACAGGCCCTACAGGGGGTGGGTGGAAGATTATGCTCCTATTTCAAAGGAAGGGCAAGGAGGCCTGTGTGACTGGAATAGAGGAAGCAAAGGGAGGGCTGCAGGAGGGATTTGTAGACTGTAATAAAAGCACATATTTTATTCTATGTGGAATGGGAAGTTGGCAGAGGATTTTGAAGAGAGGAGTGAGGTGATCTGCCTTCAAATTTAAAAATATATATATGTATCTCAAATGTTCAAAGCAATTATTGGCTACCAGAATAAAAAATTCATAAGCTTTCCTCTAAAATCACTTACACAATCAAAACTTTGATTAGTTGGAGAATTAACAAAATTCACATAAAGAGAGGATTTCCAGTGGCACGAAACAAACTAAAAGCACAGCTACAAAAGGCCAGGCCATAGGCTCTTCTGGTTGATGAGCTCCTGATGCATGGGAAATCTCCTGGAATGCTTTCGGAGGCTTTAAAATTATAACTGATTTTGGGGGCACCAGGGTGGCTCAGTCGGTCAACCGTCCAACTCTTAATTTCAGCTCAGGTCATGATCTCACAATTCATGAGGTTGAGTCCCACATCAGGCTCTGCACTGACAGCATGGAGCCTGCCTGTGCTTCTCTTGCTCTCTCTCTCTCTCTCTCTCTTGCTCTCACTCTCTTCTCTCTCTTCCCCTCCCCCGCTCATGCATGCACACTCTGTCAAAACAAATAAATAAGCTTTAAAAAATAAAATAAAAATATAACTGATATTGGCTTTTTTTTTATGTTTACCTTCAAAGATGTCTTGACATGAGAATCTAAAACTGTCATTCTCCTCCACATTAAAGAAACAAAGGCAAAGTGATCCCAAGAAGGACCAAGAATGAAGTCAACATGACTGCCTCTGAGAAATGCTCTCAACTCATTTAAAAAGAAAACTACATAGATATCATAATAAGCAAGGTTAGAACACAGTAGAAGATCATGCTTATAACTTTGTCTTAACTCTCCTTTGTGTGAAGGTAGATAGTTTATCTCTGTTTCCTGCTCCTGCCTGAAAAAGAGGATAATAGGTCTCATCTGTTTCACTGAAATCTTATGTTAATAAATGAACTCATACGGGTGAAGCGAATTCGAAGATGGAATGTACTGAGTACATGCTATATATTAGCTGAGGACTACATATTTAAAAGAATTATTGTAACAAATAATAAAAAGCTCTAACATGACATTTCACTGCCAACTACCTCCTTGTGTGTGGCTTAACATACTGTATTTAAGGTAATAATGCATGATTATTCAAAATAGGAGGAAGTTGTTAGACACTTGTCATTATATGAGTTGTCAACTCTTAGGTTTATTCTTGTCAAATAGACTGGTTTCAATGTTTAAAGTGTTATACCTCCAATAAAACTGAGTGGTTTAACTTTATTATTATTGATAACAAAAATAATATTTCAGTACCAGTGTCAGATAACAGAGCAATAGTCACATGTTTATTTTAGTTTTTGGCTTATAATTTCATATTTTCACATTACATTTAGGAATGAAGACAGTCTGTTCTCTAATACAGAATGATTGCAGTGGATTTCAGCATCCTAGGGAATACTATAGTTCATATGAGAAGAAATGGCCTTGTGTTTAGGAAAAAACTTTGGTGGCCGCTGTGGGTATGAAAGAGGTCTTCAGAGAGCACGCAGAATACTTTGAAGGCAAGTGCCGGGTGGGGCCTAGGAGAGAGGAGGAGATGAAGAGTTGAGAACTTAAGAACAAAAGAACTCAGATAGAAATGATGATACAACAACCAGTTGGAAAGAAAAGAGGCCCAGCAACAGGCTAGGAGGCTGTGCTCAGAAGATCCCTTAGGAGTAGGAAGCCATACAGAGTCTTTTAGGACAAATCTTAAGTTTTAAATTGTTTTCTCTGTTATGTGATAGTGTGTCACCTTCCATTAGCATCTGTCCCCCTGCACCCGTAGATAGTCTCCAGAGTAATACATGGTGTACACTGTGTCTCTTACATGCTTTGCAGGAATCACAGACAAGGGCTTGTGACCCATGTTTGTGCTGATCTTGGATGGACAGATCAACTCAGATCCAGAAGGCACGCAAATCAGACTGAGGTGGGAATTGGGAATTGGAATGGCATGCATAAATCCTTGAACATTTCCAGAAATCACAGGAAAGCTACCGGCCTTCCAGTGAGATAAGGCACAGGACCATAAATGATATTCAAAAAATGTTTTTTTTAAAAAAATTTTTTTCTAATGTTTATTTATTTTTGAGACAGAGAGAGACAGAGCATGAGTGGGGGAGGGGCAGAGAGAGAGGGAGACACAGAATCTGAAGCAGGCTCCAGGCTCTGAGCTGTCAGCACAGAGCCTGACAGCGGGGCTCGAACTCACAGACCGCGAGATCATGACCTGAGCCGAAGTCGGATGCTCAACCGACTGAGCCACCCAGGCGCCCCCAAAAAATGTTTTTAATATTTATTTATTTTTGAGAGAGAGAGAGAGAGAGAGAGAGAGAGAGAGAGAGAGAGAGAGAAAGCAGGAGAGGGTCAGAGATAGAGGGAGAAACAGAATCTGAAGCAAGCTCCAGGTTCTGAGCTGTCAGCACAGAGCCTGACATTGGGCTCAAACTCATGAACCATGAGATCATGACCTGAGCCAAAGTCAGACACTTAACTGACTGAGCCACCCAGGTGCCCTGTAAATGATATTTTCACCAATGTTAAAGGAAAATTTGACCCCACAGTGTTGGACTCAACCTGGTCATAGAACTCTGGGTCACATATATGTGGTAGGAATTATTGTGATGCCATTATTTCTTATAAAAATTATATTAAAAATATATCATGTACTTAAGTGAATACTACACTTTCAAAAATTCACTAGAAATAACCAGCTGATTACTTATTATATAAGAGATTTACTTCTTCAGGCGTAAACTATTGATAGTCCTTTTTCTTCTTAAAATAAAATAAAATTTTATTTGAAATTTAAGTGTGAACTTATTGAATCTTTCCGGGCCTCGCTTTCTTATTTCTTCGATTTTCAACTTCCACTTCCGTGATCAAACACATCAGTGAAAGAAGGACCAGGGCAGCCTAATCGTCCCCATCAGCCCTCCAGTTGTATCATTGTGCTGCCAACATGCCGTAGGGCCAGTCATCTGCTGCTGAGGCCATTAGATGAGCAGAGAGGGTAGATATACAAAGTCATTAGAGAATTAAAATATTTTATCTACCTCCATGCACTCATGTACTTTTCAGATGATCAGAAAGGGTGACAGTGTCACACACCATTTGAACGTCTGGATTCCGACCTAGGGCTCTTTCACAGAGTAGCGTCCTTCCAGGGGCTTTGCAGTAAACCTGCACGTCTCCAGTCCCATGCTCCTGCCCATATAGTATGCCCAATAGGAGTAGTTAGTACAGAGCTCTCTCTGCTCACATACACAGCAAAATTCAGGTTTTTAAGGGCACCTAAGGGCCTCAGTTGCTTAAGTGTCCAACACTTGATTTCAGCTCAGGTCCTGATCTCACCACTTGTGGGTTCAAGCCCCACATCAGGCTCTGCACTGGCAGGGCGGAGCCTGCTTGGAATTCTCTCTCTCCCTCTCTCTTTGCCCCCCTCCTGCTTGCATTGTCTCTGTCTCTCTCAAAATAAACATAACCTTTAAAAAAAATGCAGGTTTTACTTCATAGTTGGCACTCCAGGATCAAGTATTGTGCCACTCTTCTGAAATTGGTATTTCAAGGAAGTATGTGTCTCTCAGTGTAACTAAAAACTAGCCAATAGATCAGGCACATGACTCGTTTTAAAGACTCCATTTCATCATGTTAAAGGCAGAAATACAGTACATGTGGTTGTCAAATTCATCTTTGTAAATGAGTTATCTATAATACGATTCAGATAAAATCGCCCAATAATCCATGGCAGTCAGACTCCATGATGGTTCTCAATGACCCTGCTTCCTGGTATTCATACTCTTGTGTAGTCCCCTCCTGTGTTGTACCAGGGCCTCTGTGGCCTACAGAATAAGGCAGAGTACATGATATTTCAATTCTCAGATTGGGTTATCAAAGACACCTCAGCTTCCATCTTGATAACTTTGTCTCTCACTCTTGGACCACTTTAACTCTGGGGGAATTCATGTTTGTGAGCAGCCCTATGGAGAGGCTTACATAGCAAGAAATTGAAGCTCCTGTCAATGGCCTCTTGAAAGGAGCTTGGAACCAAATCCACCAGACTTCATAAGAAGTCTTCAAATATGGCAGCTAATACCAACGGCTTAGGACACAGCTGAGGCACTCCGGGTTCCTGCCCCCCAGAAGCTGGTGACATAATAAATATTTGTTGTTTCAAGCTGCTAAGCTTTGGGGAAATTTGTTACATAGCAAAAAATACTAAATATACTTTCTTATCTCCTTCCTTTGGCAAGTACACGCTAGGACAAAATGAGGCTTTGGATGGCTCAAAGTACAGTATAGTCTTGGGGACAGGTGTGGGAACATGACATAGCTAACATTGCTAACCATTGCTCCGAAGTGGTTTCAAGAAACTCTGTCTTGAATAAGGTTAAAGATGAGAACAATGTAGACAATTTGAAATCAAGATGCTGCTATCAAGTAGGATAAAGAGATAGAACAAAGATGAAATTCAGAAGGAATGGGGGGACGGAGCCTGGAATACCTCTTCTGAGACTTTGGGATCACCCTATCTGGTTTCTGTGCCCCGGAAAATGGCGTTCCTGTAGTACTTAAGGAGGTTGCTCAATGGCAGATATTAATATGACGGTCAAGGGCTTCCATCTCGCTGTTTCTCTTTAACACTAATCCTATCTCTCAGCCTCAAGTAAAGATAGTGCTTTCTTATCTTTATGTTTTTTTTTGGAGCCATTACATCTGACAGGAATTCCCTGCCTCCTTCTATTCACATGGCCTCTCGGACTGGACTTATCTTTCAGAGCCAGCCTGATTTCTTTTCCTTTTTGTAATCTCTTCTGAACAACTCGGCTCTTAGGGATTGATTACTCCCTCCTCTTATAAAGAAATCAGTATTTGTGCCACTTATACACAGTCTCCATCCTTTGTGCCTTATTTCCACAATATATAAACAATTTCTAGAGGGTAGGAGCCCTCCCTAATATATTATTGTATCTTCTATAAAGATCTTGGTACAATAAAATTTATTTGGCAGCCAAGCGATAAATATTGGTTAATTGACTTCTGTAAGTTTTCTTATGCCAAAATGAGGCCTGTTTATTGTGGACAGTTTTTAAGAGTCAGTCAAAAAGAGAAATAATATCAACTCACTGCCCAGAAATAACCACTCAGCATTTTTGGTGATTTAGTCTTTTGGCAGGTGTGTGTGTGTGTGTGTGTGTGTGTGTGTGTGTGCGCACGCACGCGTGAGTGTGTGTGTGTTGTACATAAAATAAATTAATGCATATTGGCTGTGAAAGCAATATGTCACTTATTTCTGACCCTTTACGGGGTATTTCTATCAAAAGTATCAACATGACTATACACAGCATTCTCACTTGGTATGGACTTCAATATCGTATCATAAGAAATACCATCTACTTCAAAGGAAATGACTATCAAATTGTTTCAATGAGATTTAGATAAAATAGATAAGAAAGTCAACTTCCAACTGAAAATCCATGTAAGTAGCTCATCTAATTTTCCAGTATTGACCACGGCAAGGAAGGGTTACTGTTCCCAGAAAACTTGCCATCTTTCATTGTGTCATGCTTAAAAACAGCTGTGAAAGGACAGGAAATGACAGAACTGCTACTCCCTTTCCCTTCTAATTTCCTGTTTTAATCACTCCTTTACTATTATGGTAAAAAAGCACATACTCATGATTTAACCAGTTTCATGATCCATAAAATGGGAAAGATAATGGTACTTACTTCATGGTGCAATTCTGGGAACTTAATGAGGAAAGTACTTGAGACAATGTCTGGCACATAATAAACATTTTAAAATATTGCTACCATATAATATCTGTTTTGTTTTCTTACACTAATAGTCACTCTTATGATGTATAGGTGTATGTATGTGTATGCACACACACAAACACACACACACACACATTTAGTAATTTTATTTAAACCAGGGAACACAACTCTTACAGGCTCCTTGATGTGTGAGTTCTGAGTTTCATTCTTTACTACTTCGAGCAAGGGTCAGTTACATAATTAACTAAACAGCTAAGTGTGAACTTCTCACAACTAAGACCAACAGATTGTTTCTGTTTAAAGTAAAATTTTCATCATTTAAAAGAAAATACAGATTAAGAATTACTAAAAGAAAACAATTTGGATTGCTTGGAGATTGAGTATTAAAACACTGTCAAAAACTTGTAATTAACATCAAAGATATTTATTTTGTTATTGAAGGCAAATGGTTGGAATTCGTAGATTCATAATCCATAGCAGAAAACTGTATTAAAAGCCCTGACATTTGGTCTTAATATTATCCTAGTACTCTCTTAACAACTGTTAAATGGGCCATGATCCTAGCTGTGTATTATGACTACAAATCCCATCTGAAAATGTAAAGCTCTAATCCCTAAATAGACTCACTACTGGCTCAGAAATCTCTCCGCCCAGGAGGCAGCCTGGATATGATCGTCTTGACTCTTAAGCCATAAATCCCAATCACGTTCTCAACAATTGAACATGGCAGCAGCAACTTCCAAGATGGCAAGCAGCAACTGCAACATGGTCATGAAGTTCACTCTTGGACAGCAGGGTGCACTGTGGGAAGAACCTGGGAAGTAGTCATTTCGTCTCTCCTTTCTTTGCTACTTTCTATCTTCAATTTTCTCTATCCCAAATGCACTTCTACCTCCAGAATATCATGCTCTTTTCCTCTCTCTTACCCAAACTATTTACACTGATGTACAAATGACAAAGATTCTTCAAGTGTGAATTCTCTAGGTATTTGCCTCAATTTGGAGCTAAACAATGGAATACATCTATAAAAGTTAAAATTTAAGCATCAGTATTAAATTGCTGGTTTGGGGGAACAAAATTATTGGAAAACACATCACATAGTCCCTTAATTATGCCATCTTATTGGTCAGGGTTAAATTTGAGAATGCAGTGACATATACCTGGTATTGTCTTGTATTGGTTGAATAATCTGTATATTTATAGTGCTTAAATCTGCTTTTGCGTCACCAGAGACTTCTCAGATGGATGGAAACAGTTCATTGGGAGGCGGGGGAGAGAGTGAAGTCATAAAGAAGGTAGAGGTTTTTTTTTTTTTTTTAAGTTCACTTACTTATTTTGAGAGAGACAAAAACAGTGTGAATGGGGCAGGGTGAGAGAGAGAGGGAGAGAATCTTAAGCAGGCTCTGTGCTTCCAGTACAGAGCCCTATGTGAGACTCCAACTCATGAAACTGTGAGATCATGACCTGAACCCAAACCAAGAGTCGGACGCTTAACTGACTGAACCACCCAGGTGCCCTGAAGATAGAGGGTTTTAACAACAATTTCATATAACCAATTGATTTTTAAAAATTTACTTGGTGAATAAATATAGTATTCAAAGGATTATTGAGCAATTTTATCAACAATTACACTACTCTAATAAAACACTGCTTTATTTATTTATTTATTTATTTATTTTGGTTATGTGCATTAATAGATCACTCATAATGTTCATTGAGCACGTTCTATACCCCAAGTGACTTCCCATCTGTTTTTCCAATCCTTGTTATCCTCATTTATGCAGAATTTTTAAATAACTGTAATAATATCATAGATAGAATTTATTTTTCTTTTACTTACTATATCATAAGCATTTTTATGTGCTGCTATTTAGAGATATGACTTAAATTAGATACATTTTTCAGAAACAAAAGTGTTTCCTGAGATTAGCTATGAGAGGTAGGTGGGAAATGCCTTTCCTGGAATTAATGGGAGGCACTACTAATGCCATGAAAGCCTTTCCCATAATTCCAAAATAGTTTACCTGGAAAATTTCCAAGGAACCTCATCATTTGTGCGCAGTGCAAGAGGGAGACAGCTTTTATTGGATTTAAGAAAAGCTAATAGTCCTCTGAGAACTTATTAGGTATAATTTATTTACATACTAGTCATTAGTATGTACTCACAAGGTGTCTTTCAGACTTGTTTTCACAAAGGAAGGTTCTAGTGAGGAACTGTGTTTTGTTTCCAGTAAAGCTTTCCCGGGGCTTGCACTCTCCCTGTCAAGGTTCCAGTGAGTTTAGAAACCAAGCGAGTGTGATGAATTTTCCAGGCCAAAGGCCTTCTCTGTGCACAGTCATGAGTTGCTAAAGCAGGGGCTGCAGTATCAATTTTGCTTTCAAGTGAAAGCAAGCTACACAAAGACACAGGGTTTGGGAAGACTGAAATGAGCAGAGAAGGAGTAAGCACAAGAATATGGAACTCCCCCTAGGCCACTTCCTATTTGTCTAAAATATGATTCAAAGAGTAAGGTTCCACACTATGAATACTCCTCTTCCTCCATCCTTAAAAGTATGCATGAAGATAAGCCAAATATTCCTAAATCAGGTCCTGGAAATACGACAAAAGTGATGTGCTGGGGCAAGGTGAGGAAGGAAAGCAGTTCAACCTACAGGCAAATGCTTCCCATTAACATGCTACTATAGCACCGAAGTCTTAGTTGCCATTAAGTAAGTTTGGCAGGAAATTGAAGTACTAAGAGGCAAGAGATTGTGGATTCTGTGAGTATGACGAGGTGAAGGTATAGGTAGGGGAAGACTGGTTAAGACATGTATTCCCCATGTCCCACCTTTCATCCCCACGACTTATCCATTCCATAACTGGAATCCTATATCTCCCGTTCTCCTTCACCTGAATAGGCACCTTTCTGATCTAACATTTTCACTTTTCAGAATGAAGGTATAGGTAGGGGAAGACTGGTTAAGACTGAAAAAAATTTCTTTCTTTTTTACTTCCTTTCCTTTCTTCCTTCCTCCCTCCCTCCCTCCCTTCCTTCCTTCCTTCCTTCCTTCCTTCCTTCCTTCCTTCCTTCCTTCCTTCCTTCTTTCTACCTTCCTTCCTCTCTTCCTTCCTTCCTCTCTTCCTCCCTCCCTTCCTTCCTCCCTTCCTTCCTACCTCCCTTCCTTCCTTCCTTCCTTCCCTCTTTCCTTACTTCCTTCTTTCTACATTTCTACCTTTCTTCCTTTTATTTTGACAGAGAGTTCTTATAATAAAAGTCTGTCAATAATAAATTCTGCTTGCTTCTTTATTTTGCCTAGCACAGATCCAAGCATCCACCACCTTTCTCTGCCCATAGTTTTAGCCAGTGTATCATCTGTCCCTCTTATACTGCGTACACCAGCTCCTGATCTGTCATGAATACTCACAGAGTGTTACTCAGGCCAGTAAGTGTACAACTCCCACTTCTGATTCCTTCTCTTGGCTCCACTCCTACAACATAAGAACTAGCCTCAGAAAAGAAGTCTCAAAAAGCTGTTAAAATGATCAATAATGGTTATTTATTAAAAGCTTGTTATGTGCCAGTCTCAGGTCCATCTAACTTCAAATGCCCTGTTTGTGTACCACATATACTAATTTTGGTCAATATTTCTTACAGGCTATATAGGTTTAGAAAAATAAGGTGAGACAGTAGAAACTTAAAGATGTTTCTTTACGCAATGATGCTCAGCCATTTAAAATGTCACAGCCATATCTGTATATACAAAAAAAATGTTGTGAGAAGGATGCTCCAAATTCCTGGACTATGTTGCTTCTCCATTCCCTTCTTCCCTCTACTCTCTCCTCACCTCCCTTTCCCTTCCTCCCTCTCTCTCTCTTTCTTTCTCTTTTTGTCTCAGGGTCCTATAGTATTACTAACATGATAATATGCCAAATATATTTAAGATAAAAGTGATCTATATAAATCTATTGTATATGAAAACCAATAAAAATCTATGAAAAGTTCCTAAGGCTTATATTTTATGCTTGAAACTTTCAATGAGTTAAAACAAATAATTTCATGTTGGAGTTCATACAGAACAAAAAAACATGTCTAAAAAGAAGGGGGAAAATGACCAATCATTTCTTCATGTGACAAAACAGTTTAAATAACTACCACCAGAATAAAGCAAAGATTGATTAAAGGAAGAACTAGACAAACATCTACCTTGGCATATTATACATTCATGTTATTTAATTTCAACTGAGCTTTTACAGGTGCTTGGCAAATGTTCTCTCCTTGTGGATTTCATTACGCATTCTCCAGAGCAGCCCTTGCTCCCTTCTGCTTCCTTTGGCCCCCGCATCCACTTCCCCTAGTCCACCTCTTCCCACCCCATTCCAGCTAGCAGGTTATTTGCCTTCCACTTCACTGAAGAGGGAGGTATAGCCCGCATAAATTCCCTCGCCTGCTCTCCTCAGGTGAATTCCAACTTGACCAGCCCCTCCCTACTTGGGACCGTCTGGGCTCCCATTTTATCCCTCCCCATTAGCATATCCAAATTTCCTTATCCATGTACTTCTTGCCTTCCCCTCTGCCTTTAGTAGAGTCACACTTTTTGTCCACATGTCCCACTCTCTCTCTTTTTTTATTTTTGGGAAAAAATATCAAAAGGTTAAATTATAATCTGAGAAATTTTTGCCTAGAACATCTGCCCAATTTTGTTGTTTGTTTATTTTTAATAGTGGCTGTTTTGGGCTTCTAAGTAGTGGATGTGAACAGTTGGGAAAAAGAAATGCCCTATATCTGTATTTATTAACCCAGAGGGTTAAAATAAAGTAGGGTCCTACAAGTGTATCACAAATACAAGTCTCAGTTCAAAAACCGAATTGTACAAGAAATTCAATGTCTACTTCAACAAGTCCCCGACATTCATTCCCAACCCCACACAATTCCCTTTTCAGTGATGTTGCTCTGTGATTTGGGGATTACAGGAAATCAGACCATTAGTCATCACTTTCTGAGATGTCCACCATCCTGTATGGACCTTAGTGGTTGTCCCACATTGGTCACAGATGCATTCTTTCTTATCCCAAGCAAAGGGAGGGCTCATTAATGCTCATCAAGGCTCTCCTCATTCTCTCATTCTCTCTCTTTCTCTCTCTCCTGTTTATTTGCGTTTGTTGGCCCCTCTAGGACTCTCTAACTCATTCCGCTCCTGCCCTGTGATGTAATACAGACAATTCAGGACTATGTCACACACACATCTGCCTAGACAAACAACTCTGGTCTTTCCTCTAAGGAGTTTTAGCATTTCATTGGGCTTTACCTACAAAAGAGGCCCAAGTCCCTTCTGCTATCACATGCCACAAAACTTCTCTAGGGTTTGGTCATCCCTGCTGAATCCCATTTTGTATGAAGGAGGGAACTGTTCCCCCATTTCTCAGACACCCACAATGACTACCCTTCTTGCTTCCCTCTTTCCTCTTCTCCTCACCCCCAAACCTGAAAGCTCAGAGGGTTGCAAGACTTGTTCTGACTCACAAATTATTCTCTCTGCCCTGAGTTCTCTTGGGGAAATTGGACTTTTGAAGTTTCACTGAGCTTCTGCTTCAACATTCCTCCCCTAAGGCAATTGATGCTGCAAAACCCAGATGCCCAAATTACTTCTTAATATTACAAAAGATCATCCTGCCACAATGTCTGTTTCCATTTAATCGTTCAATCCATATTGATACATCCAAACATGCAGCTACTTTAGGCCTCATTTCTGGTACCAGGGCCACTGGTGTACAGCCTAGGGCCACAGTCACATTTGTGGCCCTGCTTTCCCTACAGCTGTCATCCACCACCCTCCTGTTGAAGTGTGCTCAATAATGTGATGCAAGCTGGACGATGCTCCTGGCTTCTGGCAGCAACCACTGCTCTGCCCTCTAAGTCTGACGGACAGGAGCTGTTCAGCACTGGAGCCACTGGTATCACTATTGCTCAGTAAACCCAAAGACTTCCAAGCAAATCAAACCATGGTACTCCTTTCTAAATTCCCTATGTTTCTAGATGAAAATGGTTCTCCTAAGAATATTAGCAACAGGACAAATACCTTTTGTGGCATATCCTCTCTGTCAGTTACCCCACAAGGCACTTTACATATGCTAATTTAATTCTCAGAATACCTTGTAATATAGGCATTATCTCCATTTTACACATAATCGTGAGACTCAGAGAAGGAGAAATAATATTCCATAGTTTACAAAGTTAAGGATCCTACAGTTCAAAAATATTTCAGAGACTTTATGAGCCCCTCTAGCTTCCACGAAGACATTTATGCTGAAGACACAAAAGCCTTAGTCCTCACCATTTCTACAATCTAGCAATTTCACAAGGTCTACTAGGACCTGGGTGGTATATTCAGCACCTGGTAAATATTGTTCATGTATTTACTACTAAATAAACATTTATTAAATTCAATGAAATAAAATTTCAGGCTATGAAAAAATATATTTTGATTGGATATAATCCACAAAGGTAATTTATTAAGTGCCTTAATATATCTTGGGAAGACAGGTGATTATGGCCAATTTAGATGCGTGGTAGCCCCCCAAAAAGTCATAAAAAATGAATAAGTTAGATAAACTATGTGCTGCTATGGTATCACTGAATTTCAACAAATAGCAAGAACCACAAAAATCAATATTTTTTTTTCAACCCTGGAGCAAGAGTCCACAGCAAGAGATTAGGAAGTAACATCCCCATGGAAACAGTCAATATTTTAATCTTTTTATAAAACTATTGTTACTAATATTCTCTGAAAGAATGAGTCTACTCCAGGGAACATAAGTGAAGAAATTATTAAATTGCCAAAGAACATTTGAATTATGCATGATCAAGTGTTGACGAGGCTGATGTCTTTCATACATATATCACTTGACGATGTGTGTTGCATAAAATTGCTTTGTCAGAGCATAACCATATCATGCCTATTTTCTATATCTCTGCACCATATTCATACATATTAGAGGTCTTAAAACATTCAGAATTTCTAGCATACAACAAAATCCTAGTAAATTCCCAGCTATAAATTTTAGTTTTGCCTCTACAGTGAGTTGAGTGATTTCCATGCTGGCCATCTGGAACTATGAGTAGGCTTAAAATGGTTTTTGAGTAAAAACACCACACTAGCTAAAATAATATTTCTAAGACCCATTTTCCATTTGCTTAGAAAACAAATGTACTCAACCTAAAAGGAAAGAGATTATTTGAGTTGCCATTTAATCCCTCACATTTTTATTGTATTATTTACTCTTTTCCATGTCCAACTGGAAAGAGTGCCTCTCTCTGGGGATTTGTTTCCATTGGTTGTGAGACAGGGGAAGCCAGGAGTCTAGGACTACTAGCTACTGGCTACTGTAGCATTATTAATGTTTGTACTGGTCTCCCATTTTGTATTCTAAGCCTCTTTCTTTCTTTTGGGGGGACTGCATCATACTTTCCAATAGAATAATGTCACTCGCAGTTACTTTCATTGGGTCACCTGGGAGGCTCAGTCGGTTAAACACCGACATTGGCTCAGGTCATGATCGCACGGTTTGGGAGTTCGAGCCCTGCGTCGGACTCTGTGCTGACAGCTCGGGGCCTGGAACCTGCTTCAGATTCTGTGTCTCCCTCTTTCTCTGCCCCTCACCTGCTCACACTCTGTTTCTCTGTCAAAAGTAAATAAACAGTAAAAAAAATTAAAAATATATATATATTAAAAAAAGTTACTTTCATGTAGATGGAATTTTAGATATATGGATGATGATAATCTGGTTCTTTACCAGAGAGCTCTACTGAGACAATAATAATATACATAATTAGAGAAACAAAAATGAATTACCATACTCAAATAAATATTCCAAATAGTCAGACAAAGTACCTCACTGTCAGCTCCAAAGGACCTGAGCATGGAGTTTGCTATCCTTATCATGTCAGCATGAGAAACAAAATGGTTAAACAAAACACTGAGCAAAACAATCCTAGGGAAATATGGTTACATGTGAAGTTAAATGTGATATTCCCAGATGTCAAATTGTTCCATTTTCTTTTTTAAATTAAGTTTTTAAATTAAAAAAATTTTTTTTAATGTTTTGAGAAAGAAGGAGTACAAGTGAAAGCATGAGTGGGGGGAGCAGAGAGAGGGAAAGGGGGAGAGAGAGAGAGAGAGAGAGAGAGAGAGAGAGAGAGAGAGAGAATCCCAAACAGGCTCCACACTTAGCATTGAGCCCAATGTGGGGCTGGATCCCACAACCCTGGGATTATGACCAGGAGACAGATGCCTGAGCCACCCAGGTGCCCCAAAGTATTCCATTTTCTAATATTTTTTATAATTGACTGGTTTTAGAATTAATTTCAGAAGTCTGAACTTGCAGACCAAGATTAGCTAGGAAAAGAAATAATTGCTATCTTGGCCCAAAATATCTTGGAAAGTTCACAGCCAAGAGAGTAAATCCAAAACATAATAAATTATCCATAAGATGCAAAGACAGTGTTTAGTCTCCTTATTTGTATTTCTCTATTTTAAATAAGCCAGGATCAATAGGGACAGATTCCAGATCAAGTCTCTTTTGCCTGACAGTGACTTTCAGATCTCATTCCAGTGAGACACTTGCAGGAAGAACACATTCCCTTCCTAAGAGAAGCAGTCTCTTCAAGTTTAGAATATGAGTGTAGTCCTTTCTGCTCCTAGGTGTTTGGAACTAGAGCATGTCACAAAACATGCTGGCATTCTAACCTAGAAGCCAACTTTCAAACAGCGTTTCTTTCTTACAGGTGTTGAAAGGTGCTACTCCCAAGCAGTAAACAGCAGTGATTCATTAGCATAATGGCATAGAAAAACAGATGACCAAGAACCATGTGAATGGATTATTCTATTGCTGGGAGTTGCGGCAATGAATCATCATTTCCACTTAATACTCCTCCCTTCTTCTCATTTTGGGCAGCTTCCCTTCTTGAAGGAAGACATTATAAGGAAGAGATTTTATAAACCAGGATTGGGAAATGATGCCCTTCAGCTTTGACTCAGAAAGTTAGCTGAGGTAATTCCACTACCCATACCAATATTTCAAAGTTGAGTTCAATACTTTCGTTAACTTTGAGCAATCTTTTTTCTAATTCGTTATTTACCCAGAATATAAAGAACTAAAATTTCACACACACACACACACACACACACACACACACACACACACACACACATGTGCACACACAAGTTAAATCTAGGATGACCAGACATCCTTTCATACAATATTTTCACTTGAAAAGTGCATCTTGAGGCAACTGGGTGGCTCAGTCAGTTAAGCTCAGGTCATGATCTCAGGGTTCATGAGTTCGAACCCTCTGCTGGGTCCTCTGCTGTCAGGACACAGTCCACTTAGGATACTCTGCCCCCTCTCTCTCTGCCCCTCCTTGATTCATTCTCTCTCTTTCTCTGTCTCAAAATGAATAAGTATACTTTTTAGAAAGGAGCATCTTGGGGCACCTGGGTGGCTCAGTAGGTTGAGTGTGTGACTTTGGCTCAGGTCATGATATCACAGCTCATAGGTTTGAGCCCCACATTGGGATCTAGGCTGACGGCTCAGAGCCTGGAACCTGCTTTGGATTCTGTGTTTCCCTCTTTCTGCCCCTCCCCCACTTGTGCACGGGCTCTCTCTCTCTCTCTCTCTTTCTCTCTTTCTCTCTCAAAAATAAACATTAAAGAAATTTTTAAGTGCATCTTTACACAAAGCCCAAAGGTATATATTTTTTCAATATCAAACTTTCCCTACTTTCTAAGTACATGGGTAGGAATTTCTCTTAATAATAATTATTATTTTTTTAATGTTTATTTATTTTTGAGAGAGAGTCAGAACATGATCAGGGGAGGGGCAGAGAGAGAGGGAGACACAGAATCCAAAGCAAGCTCCAGGCTCTGAGCTGTCAGCACAGAGCCCAATGTGAGGCTTGAATCCACAAACCATGAGATCATGTCCTAAGCTGAAGTTCCATGCCCAACCAACTGAGCCACCCAGGTGCCCCAGGAATTTCTTTTAATTAATTGGACTAAGCTGGGAGAAGTTCTCATCAGTGATTTAAAAGTTTGTTGTAGAAAGGGAAGGAAGGGAAGGAAAAGAATCAAGTTTCTAAGAGGTCTTATCAGAGACAGAGGTGAACTTCATCCATCCAGCAACTATCTCAGAGTCATAGCATCTTCATACATTGCATTGTTAAAATCTCTAGTTTACTGGGTTTTGGAAGGGCTGCTCTTTGCTCCGTCTCCAAGACCTGCATCTCTACTCATGTTTTTTATTTCATGGGCAATGGTGTAAAGAGAGAGGGAAAGGGTAGGAAAAATACTCTCAGTGGATAAGACAGGGTTTTTATTTTTGTTTTTGGCTTGTTTTGTTTTAACAGAAAAATTTGTGCCTAAGCCAAATCTGAGTAGGGTGACAGCTGGGAAACCAGCCAAGAGGCATCTGGGAATTAGTGGGAACTGCAGTGGAGAGAGAGTTAGGAGGGTTGTGTCTTACCTCAGCTCTTCCCCTACCTGACGACGTGATCTTAACAAAGCCTCTTAAACTCCTATTCCTTCATTCTGATTCTTACACAGATGCGATTTGGACAAATGAGCCAGTTTCAGCGAGTTTCACCATTGTATTCAAATTTCTAGCTAAAGAAGACCAATGCAAGGTGAGAACACAGTACAGTCTCTCGCTCCTCTTCCAATGAGTAAAGGAGCCAAGAAATCAGTGTTGGAGAAAATGATGCTGTGATTTGACCCTTTTGGTAGCATCGCTGTATTCCTCCATGACTTCTTACTCACCTGGGCAAGAAAAAAAGGAAGGCTGTGAAGCTGATTCAAATGAAAATATTTCCTGTTAGGTATAAACACCTAAATACAGACACATTGTATGGCTAACAGAAGTAATTATTTTTATTTTAGAGAGAGAGCATGAGTGGGGGAGAGGGGCCAAGGGGGAGAGAGAGAGAGAGAGAGAGAGAGAGAGAATCTTAAGTACCCTGGTATCATGACTTGAGCCAAAATTAAGAGTTGGACACTCAACCCACTGAGCCACCCAGGTGCTCCGCACAAGTAAATTCTAATCAATAATCATTAATAAGAATGATAATCATGATAAACTCATTAGTTAATGATTACATTGAGAGACACCCAGTTTTTCCAGTTTTCTTTAAAAGCTTGATAAAACATAACATAGTTTTTAACGTGATGTTGAACAATATAGTCATAGTCACTGTCATGATATCCAACATGCTTTGAATCATTATAATGTATCTGATATTTTAAAAGCACTCATTAGGGATGCCTGGGTGGCTCACTTGTTTGAGTTGCTGACTCTTGATTTTGGCTCAGGTCATGGTCCCAGTGTTGTGGGATCAAGCCCCGCCCGCGCTGGGCTCCATGCTGAGCATGCATCCTGCTTAATTAAGAGTCTCCCTCTGCCCCTCTCCCCTGCTCATGTTCTCCTCATCTAAAAAAAAAGAAAAAAATAAAATAAATTAAATTACTGTCTAATGTATTCTGAGTAATAACTATATAGATATCAAAAAGGTAGTATCATTGTTTCGTTTTATAGATGAGAGCAAGGTGAGCACAGAAGAACTTTGTGTTTGTTCTGTCATTAAAGAGAGAGGGTACCTGACCTGAAGCAGAACCTGTCCTCTGAGAAGCTATCCCTCTCTGCCTTCCCACTTATGTTCAGCTCATCTGGTTCAAAATGCAGTTCTATTTTTCAAGAAAAGGAAACATTCATCCCCATTCTATGAAAAAAAGTATGCCTATGAAATAAGCCTTTTCCATCAGCTATTTGAGACTATCTCACCCAGGGGCAGCTATCTGAGCAATAACAAAAGTCACCATTTGCAAGGGAAGAGCAAATTTTATAAGATCAAGGATGATAAATCAATCAGATATCTCCTTGGAAAATTTCTCAAAATATTTCACCAAACTCGGAGAGTTACTTTCATTTATTTTCTATAAGATGGTGGAAATGGAGTAGAAATGACAGTGCTTTGAAAAGCTAAAGAAAATGGTTCAATATTATTTTCACTTATTACTTCCTGCATGAAGTTTACATTTAGGGTTCAGGATAATGCGTTTAGTCTCTACACTCCTTTTGAGAAAACTTCTCTCATGCATGTGAGCAGCCTCAGACCTAGACTCTCCAAATCTCATTTACGGACCATCAGTTTTTACCCATCTTTCGATAATTTTCTCAAAAAATAATTTCTCTGTCTTGTGTTCTTGTCCCACCTTATCAAGCACCAGCTGTAGCCAACATAACTTAAAACGGTCTTCTGTACTCAGTCATGCTGCTAACTGTATGAATGACACTAGCAGGTTAAAATAAAGTACACGTTTAAAGTATGTAGGATTTAAAATTCTTTTGATCCTCAAATTTGGTGTGCTCAGCATTGTGGTCCATGCAAAGCAAAGCTAGGAGCTGAGGAAATGAAGATATCTGAGCACCCTATGTTTCTATCCTTTGATGTTAAAATTAGAAATGGAATTGCAATAACTGTAGGTATTATCAGATTAACGTAAACAAATGTCAGTAAGATGAAAACCAATTCAATACCTTAAGCAGTATCATGAAGGTAAAACAGGACTTGAATTCACATATTAGTTCCAAAGAGAAAGTATGATAGAAGAAAGAACATGAGCTTTGGGACAACACAACTCTGTTATCTTAGTGAAGTTACTTAACTTTTCTAAGCTTTAGCTTCCACATCTGTAAAATGGTATCCATACTCTTTAATTTAGAAATAAAATAGATATTAGAGACATTGAATATAAAACAATAGTTGGCTAAGTCACTTAACGTCAATCTCCCTACCCTTCTTGTGCCTATTTGAGACAAAAATGGTTAATATAAAAAGCATAATCATTAAGAAATAACTTTGTAAATTCTAAAATGCTGGCAACAATAAAACCAGCAGATGTTCCTCCTCTGGACTTTTTTATCTGCTGTGACATGAGATGCATGATTAGGTATAAATTGCCTTCCCTTGGGAGAAACATTGATGGCTGGATACTGTCATAGACTAAGGTTTCTCTCTCCCTTGTAGTTTTTAAAATTTTCCTAATTTCCAAAATATGTGAATGTTTCATCACGAACCATTGGCTATTTGTCTCCCATATGAGAGTGAACCCTTCTAAGAGGAAATTAAAATTTCTGTGAGAAAGAAAAACTGAAAAATGTGGCTTAAATGTATGGGCAAGTGGGCTGCCAAAGATGGACAGCCGGAATCAGTTAGGCGCGCCCACCCAGGAGTGGATCTCCCCACCCCATCCATCCATGGCATGGACGAAGAAAGGCAAATGGATGTTCCTTGTATCCAGCTCACTTCCCAAGGACAACCAATGGGGGAGATGGGCATGGACCATTTCTACTACCGAACTGACCCATCAAATTACGCCATTCATCCTCCATGGAGCAAAATGTGCAAGAAAGTGGAAAAGAGTCAGGAGACTCACTATCAAAAAACTCTCCACATAAAAAGAGATCACCCAGAGTAGGGAAGAAACACTTCTTCACTCACCTTTGACAAACTTACTAACCTCCTGTTGGGACACACATTTTAATTGAACCCAGACATGTTTTAAAAAATAATAATTTTGCTATTCAGCTCTAAAATTGGAAATAGAAATTTACTCAGTAACTTAGGTGTTGGTATGGTGTTAGAATTAACCACAACAATAATAGTCATCATGGCAATTGCCACTATCATACATTTTTTAAAAAAAAATTTTTAGGGGCGCCTGGGTGGCTCAGTCGGTTAAGCGGCCGACTTCGGCTCAGGTCGTGATCTCATGGTCTGTGAGTTCGAGCCCCGCGTCGGGCTTTGTGCTGACAGCTCAGAGCCTGGAGCCTGCTTCGGATTCTGTGTCTCCCTCTCTCTCTGCCCTTCTCCTGCTTATGCTCTGTCTCTATGTCTCAAAAATAAATAAACGTTAAAAAAATTAAAAAAAATTTTAATGTTTACTTGTTTTTGAGAGAGAGACAGAGACAGAGTATGAGCAGGGGAGGGGCAGAGAGAGAGGGAGACACAGAATCTGAAGGAGGCTCCAGGCTCCAAGCTGTCAACACAGAGCCTGACACAGGGCTTGAACTCACAAACTGTGAGATCATGACCTGAGCTGAAGTCGGCCGCTTAACCGACTGAGCCACCCAGATGCCCCAACCATACATTTGAACCTGTCCCTAAGCTGTATCCTCTATCGGTACTAAGTAAAATATTTACTTAGTAAAATATCTCTAAGCAGGTATTATTTTTCTCATTTATCCTTTCCCAGAGTTTAAGTAATTCATGTAAAATTGTACAACTTGATTCTACATAGCAGAAGCAGAACGTAAATCATAATTTGTCAAAGAAAGCTTGTAGTCTAAACATCATATGTGTACACACACACACACACACACACACACACACAGGCTTTTTGTTTTAACACAACAAACTCCTGTATCTTTCCATTTTTCCATATCCATATCCATATGGGATACCAAATTGGGTCAGAAGTCTTCAGATGTAAATATGTAAAAACTCAGCTTCTACATGGCCATGCTGGCAGGAAGAACAGGCTTTCATGGAGTTTTCCTTTCCAAGGATTCATAAAGATTCCCCCCCCCCCCCCGCAAATTAGTCATTTGAACAGATTCTTGTAGGGTTTACCCATTGCACTGAATCAGAGGCACCCACAGGACCTGATATTTAGCAGCCCCCCCTGCTGGCCTACATCAGTTTCTCACAATGTCCCTCCAACACTTGTACAGAGCAGGGCCTGTGGTCATTGCTGACACCAACACAGTCCAACATTTTGGTGCAAGGCTCTCTCAGTGAAACTGCTGGTCTTGCAGTGTTTCCTCAAGTGCTACGGAGGGCACACTTATCTTCAATTTTATGCTCAGCAACAACGGTCCCATAGGTGTAGCCCCAATGTTATAGGTCTTTATATCTTAGGTTTTTACTTACTCATTTGCATGGCTCCTCCTTAGGACATAAGATTTGCCACCAGGATGGCTGAGTCAAAGTGCCAGTGTAAACCACCTAAGGGAGCTTCAACCTTCCACCTTTTAGTTCAGGCCTGTCGTTCCTCTTTCTGTCTCTTATTTCAGCAGTCTTGTTTTTTCTTTACCATAAAGATACCTGATCTATTCTAAAGTTTTTGGTAACTTTTTACTTCATAACAAAGAACTTCAGGTCTTGACCCCTTCCTGCCCAAAAGATTTCTGTGCTCATAAAACAAATCTTTGTAGCTTTTTACCAAGAACTCCCCGCTATGCATAGCAATGAGTAGGAAGAAAGGGCATCGGGTCACTTCTCCATGCTGATTTACTAAATACGTCCAGATACACTCTTGCTATAAAAAGCTCTTTTTTCTTTCCCACTTCTTTTCATCTCTCAAACATTGCATCATTCCAAAATAAGTGTGCATCCTATCTTACCTAAGGGAATCTACATAATGTCTCTCTGATATCATATGTATGGTATATATCGCCAATAAATAAATTCATATTGATCCTCTTGTCTTTCGATCTGGTTTGAAAAATATCTTTTCTCTAAAATTAATCCCAATACCTAGATCTTACTCTTTCCTTAGCAGTTGGGGGAACTCGCTCCTTCTTTCACTAATTTAATGCATTCCTTCAACCATCATTTCCTTATTTGTATTATTAGCAATATGCTCACATGTAACATCATTTTCTGTGTGCATACCCATATGCTGCTGTCATTTCTTCCTCTTCGGTTGCTTAGTGCACTGTCTACGGCTGTACTTATTGTCTCTATATTCTCACCTTTTCATGTCTTCTTTACTTATTTACAGTCTCCTTTCCCTACCTGAAAATTTGATTCCTAAGCCCAAGAATGGCTTTCTTCTTGCCGAATTTAATATTCTTTTCCCAGCATCTTTTCTTTTTTTCCTCCTTTTAAAAACTGATGTCTGTTCTTGATTCCCGCATCTCCTCTTTTGGCCCTGAACTTTGCCATTTGCCCTGAATTTTCTGTACCATTTCCGGGAGACACATCACCCATGTTCACAGGTCGAATGATGCCAGATTCACAAATCTCTGTCTTAAGCTCTGATTTCTCCCCCAGCTTTGAGCCTTTTGCCCTAGCATCCATCTCACAACTGAAAGCTGCGGCCCATGAATTCGGCATGTCTAAATTGGATTCATGATTCTGTCCCCATACCACTGCCACACCTCTAATGCCTCATTTCGGAGATGAACATTAAAAAATTGTAGATTTATCTTTGCTTCTTCTCTTCTTTTCTTATATTCAATCGGCCATCAAATTCTGTAAACATATCCATCAAAATGTCTAAGATGTGTATTTTCATTTTATCCAAACTCACAGTTTCTTGTCTGAGTTATTGCCGTGGTTTCTCAACTGGTCAATGCAATTTCAGTCTTCTTTCGACATCCTGAACACTGTGTTCAGTTTAGCTTCCTAATACATGACAGTCCTGTTTTCAACACATAAAAATCAAGTCACATTTCTCACTCTGGCTTTTCAGTTTATGAAAAAGTGGTTTCACTTATATCTACAAACTTCTGTTGCTTCGAAACATAACATTCTCTCCGGTTATGTTTACTCACCTCTTCCACCAATTTTTATCTGATATTTCCCTCCCACCACCGTCTTACATAAACATTCCATGCTCCATGCTGTCTCGAAGCTTTTTGTAATTCTTTTCTTGAGATGAGAATCATATATCAAACTCCTATGCAAGACAAAAAACTCTCCTTCAACCACATTCATCTCCATGTTTCACTTTATTTTTAATCTAGGTAACAATTGTTTGTCACATGATATAGATTATACCCATTCCAGGAGTGCTTACCCCCCTAAAAAAACGAAGAACTATGAGTGAGCCTTCTCAATTTTAAATACTCAGATCTTTGTCCACTTAATTTACGGTCTTTCTAATTTAAAATTTTATTTTAATTATTCAGATGAAATTATGAAAATCGTCTCATTTATGCACCATTAGCATCCATTCATCTCTCTTTAACTTGTTTATGCTAAAGCATTCTGATTATAATAGCCGTGATGGCAATGACTGGGAAGAGGGAAAGCAAGACTTGAAATGAGGTAATATATAGTAAATACCTTTAATCATAAACCTCAGAATCAACAGGTCTACATATAAAAACATAGGACCGTAGAATTATAGAGGTTGAAGGAAAGGCAATTCAGCTGAGATTTCTTAAACACGTACAATGTACAATAGTCTAAAACTTCTAATGCGATAGAGTGCTGGGTTTTGTGGAGCAGATAGTTAAATGAAGAAGTTTACTTACTTTGCAATGAGACAAAATATTTTGCCATATTTTAAAATTTTTCTAAAACTTGAAATAAGGAAAGTTGAGGGCGGCATATCTTTTTAAGGTCATACTGGAATATTTTTTTAAAGGCCTACCTTTAAAAAATTAAAGAATTAATTATTTAGGTTAATGTATTTTTCTTTAACTTGCTATTTATATGGGAATAAAAATTCAGTTATGGGAAATTACATGATGTCTATTCAGTTAAAAAAGATAAGCGTGGATGTTACAGGTTTCTTGTCCTGTAGGATGTTAGCTATTTTTTATAGCTAACCTCACAACCTTCTTTTAATTTAACCTACTCCAAATGCCTTAGTAATGAGGTATTTCAATGAACAAATAATCCTTTATCTGCGTGACAGTGAGAACTAAAACCAACATGATCTCCTGTCCTTTTATTAAACACTTACAAGGATGAGGCATATATTTCGGTTCCCATGTAAAACAACACCGGGACCAAGTTAAAAAATGTTCTGCCTGCTCAATGAAATATGTTTGCTCCTAAAAGATAACACTACAAACCAAGGAAAAGAGTAGACATATTAAAACTAATAGCTGGCTTATCAAGATTTGCTTCAAAACTCTTGCTTTGCTCTCCTCACCAATCCAAAACTATTAGGTATAAACTCTGCTCAACCCCAGGTAGTTCCCTGACTTACAAAATCACAATGCTCAGGACCTGTAACTCTAAAAATATCCTTATGTAATTTATCCTATTTGAGACTCTACTACTGAATTCTCTAAAATATCCCCAAATCATAAGTTAATGAAGTTGAGTTTATAACAACTGCAGAGAAGCAGAATACCATGTCAGCAGTGTCTTAGGAGTGGGGAGGTAGAGGGAGAGATTTATAGACTTGGAGACCTGAGTTCAAGTAGTTAAGGTGGATCTTTCAAAGTTTTCTAGGGACAGGACTGTACTGGAAATGCGCAAAATTTATAATAATTTGGGATTGACAGATAACAGTGAAACGAAGGTTTTGACACGAGTCTTGGTAAGTAAATTGCTATTTGGAAAGGGAGTTTACCCAGATGGGCAGACTGTTATCTCAGAAAAATTGATTTACATGAATTTCCTGAAGCAAACAGTGAAAGCATTTATTGGTTTATAGTGTTATTTGTCCTGAGCAAAGATGATTTGGGAAAAAGCCAGGTTGGCACAGATCATCTCAATTATCTGTGCTAACAGCTATGTCTTGATATAGACGGTCTCCTTTCTCACGAAGGCTTCATCAAACTGGCATTCTCCCTAACTGCCATAAGTCTGATAAACCTAGCTTTGCTAGCTCCATGCACTATTCTTCTGGTCTTGGACTGATTAGCGGTGAACAAGAGTTGTATTTTTAACTCAGGAAAACATACTCTGATATCTAGGTCAAGTTTAGTCTAATTTTCAATAGGTGGTCAACAAACAATTGCTGAGAGAAAAGACATCTTACGACATAAAATAAAATAAGAATATTCGATTAAAAATGAGAAAACTCTATGTTTTTATTTAGTTACCTAAAAATGTCATCATTGAAATATTTTTATCACCTTAATGGCAAAGTTTAGATCTTTCATCACATCCAAGGTTGTGATGGTTAATTTTTGTGTCAGCTTGACTGGGCGAAGAGATGCCCAGAGAGCTGGTAAGGCATTATTTCCGGGCGTGACTATAGAGGTGTTTCTGGAGTAGATTAGCATTTCAATCTGTAGACTGAGCAAAAAAGGTCTCCTTCACCATGCAGGTGGGCCTCATTCAATCCACTGAGGACCTGATTAGAACAAAAAGGCAGACAAAGGACAAATTTGCTCTCTGAGCTGAAACGTTTTCCTCCTCTTGCCCCCAGACCTTGCTATTTCTGGTTCTCAAGCCGTCTATACTTTCACTGTAGGCTTCCTGGTTCTTGGGCCCTGAGGTATTCCATAATTATTTCTAATGATTCCTGCCATTGACTCCCCCAGTACTCAGGGCTTTGCGATTGGGCTGGAACTATACCATTAGCTTTCCTGGACTCCACTTCAGCTTGCAAATAGCAGACCATGGGATTTCTCAGCCTTCATAATCATGTAAGCCAATCCTTTATAATAAATTCCTTATATAGCTCCTACTGGTTCTGTTTCTATGGGGAACTCTGACTAATGCAATTGTCTAACAAATCTGATAAATAATCTTTCTGTTGTAGGCCCACGGTTCACATTAACACATTAATAGAGCAAGAAGCTTTATATGAAAGGACCAGTTTGAATTTTAAGAAACATTTCCAAGATTTTTATTTGACCACAGAACTCTATTTCTATAACCTTTAACGGCCTACAGGATTGGGGTCAGTATAACATTCTGGACAAAATAAGTGGTGATACTGAACTTGTCCTTATTTCTATCATAAGGTAAGCTGAGACGCACATCACAAAATTTCTATTACAAGCCATATATCTACCTACTTACATATTTGATGATAATCATGATTGTATTAATAAGTAATTTCAGAACTAAGGATACCCTTTAAAATATGCAAAAACTCATTAAACCTAAATAGGTTATTTGCTATGACTTTCATAATAAATAAAAATAGTTTACCATAGTAAACCATCGGTTTATTTTTACTCACTTTTTTTTCTTACATAGAGTTTTGCCTACATCTTATGTTTTTAAGATTCAAGGGAGAATTTAAAAAAATAAATAAATAAAATTGAAAAAAAAGATTTAAGGGAGAACATTGTAGAGCCCATTATTTTTGAAAGTATATAATTTATCTGAAAAAGTTATTAAATGGCCTAATTTTACTATTTGCTTTTGAATTGTATCTTGCTAAAACTTTAGAACTAAAAACTGTAAAGTGCATTAAAAATAAAATAAAACTCATGACATTTCATTACAAATTGTTGCAATGAAAATAATCAAGATGTTTTTATAGCGTTTGGGTAATCAACACCCAGAATTATTTCTAATGATTTCCAATAATTTAGAAAGAAAATTCAAATTGTCACTCTCATTTGTTCTTTTACAGAATACCAAACCCGTAGGAATATTTCAACCTTTTTTTGAAATTATTCCAGATTTTTGAGAAGCTGAGGCATTGATATCTTTACCTCATAATACGCCTCTGAACATGGTTCTTAAGGATAATCATAAACAGGGCACTTTGAATTGTCTATAGAAAAGCACAGCAAGTTTTGTGTGTTTATTGAAATGACTTCTTAAGGATAATGAAAAGATTTTCCTGGCATTTTTAATTTGAGAACTATTTTTTATAAAATCGGGTCTCTTTGTGTCTTTTTAGAGAGGATATTCTAATGCCCTAGAGAAGTACTGGAGAATTGTCCAGTAGAAAAGGGTGAAAATAATCAACAAAAGGAGCTAAAACCTTATCAAAGGCTGGAGGCAATTTCTTAGGCACACACCTGTACACACACACACACACACACACACACACACACACACAGAACTTCCCAGTAATTATTGTGCTTTATGAACATTAAATACAAATTGAATATCGAGAGGAAAAAGACTCAAAAATTTATTTATTTTTCTTGTGGGTCATACACACGGATAACAGAGTGTGGATCTATTTCCAGCTTATCTCAAAGCATCTAGAAACACACTGTATATGTATATATATATTTTTTTTTCCGGTTCATTTCGTTGTGCTTTTTCCTTTTCCCACTTGAACTAGTCTGGGCAGTGATTAATAGAGAAGGAGATTTGGAGGTGGAATTTGGAATGTGGATGAGGTTTTTCAAAATGGCACATAGACACTTCCGAGTTTATAAAAGCCAGAACAGGGGCAATTTCCCTCCGGGCCTAACAGTAACTCATAATTAGTCAGCTGTTAATCAGGAAGGAGACCTCATTCTCTCAATCCCCTAAGCGAGCTTTATGCATTAGGCTCTGTTTTCTTGCCTGTTACAAAATGTGGAAGGCAAGGCCAGAAAGGCAACAATGGATTTAGCATTTTCTGATTGGGCGTGAATCAATTTAGTATGTCCTTTAAAACAAGTCTAAAAAGTCTTAAAGTCTTTTAACACCGTTATATCAAGATAGAGCAAAGGCTAAATTAGGTATTAAATTGAGTAGGAAAAAGACAGGGAGGCGCATAAATGTGAAGTTACAGAAAGCAATATTGCTTAAAAAGGAAACAGGACATCTGTAAGTATAGGTAGTAATATAGCAAAATTTCCACTTCTCACTGGCCTCACCCTGCACTCCCCATTCAAAATGGGCTTTTAGTCCATTGTATATATGTACCACATCTTCTTTACCCACTCGTCAGTTGATGGACTTAGTTTCTTTCCATGTTTTGGCTACTATGTGGCAATGAGAAAAAAATGAAATCTGGCCATGTGTAGCAACATGGATGGAACTGGAGGGTATTATGTTAAGTGAAATAAGTCAGTCAGAAAAAGACAGATACCATATGTTTCCACGAATAGGTGGACTTGGTGAGACTAAGCAAAAACCAGGGGGAGGGGAAGAGGGGAAAGAAAACAAAGACACAGAGAGGGAGGGAGATAAAACATAAGAGACTCTCAAAGACTAAGAACAAACTGAGGGTGAGGGAGATGGGGGGGGAGAGGGGGTGATGGGCATTAAAAAAGGGCACATGTTGGGATGAACACTGGGTGTTTTATGTAAACCAATTTGAAAATAAACTATTTCAAATTAAAAAAAATAAAAAAATAATAAAAGCTGAAAAAAAAATGGGCTTTTAGAACAGGAAATGTGCAATGCCAACAGCCACTTGGCATGGAACTGCAGCATCTTCAAATCTAGGACCTCATAAGCCTAGACTTTTCTTAAACTAAAACTCCAAGCAAGAGGAGTCTAAAAGTCATTTAATGTAGAAGAATGAGATAGGATACAAAAGAGCAGTTTTTGAGTTTGTTTTAATGATTAAATATTATGTAAAAATTCACTTATCTTGCATAGAGTTAGAGAAGATTTTGTTTTTCTTTATTTTTTTAAATCTTTATTTATTTTTGAGACAAAGACAGAGCATAAGTGGGGGGAGGCAGAGAGAGACACACTGGATCCGAAACAGGCTCCAAGCTCTGAGCCGTCAGCACAGAGCCCGATGTGGGGACTTGAACCCATGAACCGTGAGATCATGGCCTGAGCCAAAGCCAGACACTTAGCTGACTGAGCCACTCAGGTGTTCCCAAGAAGATTTTCTATACAAGCAAATTTCACAAGTAGTTTTGTGTTAAGCTTTTAATTTTTCTTCACAATTTTAGTTGGAAATATTGCTAAAATGATTACATATTTCTGTCTCACTAAAAAAAAAAATCAACCTAACAACCTTTTGTGGGTGGCTCAAATTCATTATTAAAAGCAGCAATTATAATTCATGTTGGAAAAATAATACTACTGAGGTAGGCAAGATCATTACCCCTAAACTACATGGGTCAAGATTAATTTCATTTTATTTATTGTGACTGTTGTAACCACGTTCTCTCCATCTTGTCTATTTGCTCTCACTCAAACAGTGTCCTTTCCTTTTCTTCTTCCTAAATTTGCCCCTTGGAAATGACCCCTAAACAAAACTGTCATAATGATGTTTGTATTAAAAATATATAGATATATGTTATCAGTGAAGGGCTGAGGAGTTCCTCTATGAATAAAGAAGAGGGCTCATGAGCTTAAACCCAAGTATACATATTTTATTCCATGCAGGTCTTTTTTCTCTCATTTTTTTTAATTCAATTTGGTTTTTCATCTATGTTCACTAGTTATGTCCAAATAAGTTATTTTCAAGCTCATAAGCTACTATGTCTATAAAAAACCGGATCTTATATACTCATTGCATTTTAAATGAAAATAAATCAGTATAGATATATATTAAACTAGCATTAATATAGATCAATTATATCATTGTTTAATAAGTTAAATTAATAGCAATTAGCAATAAGTTTAATATATACATTATATATACCAATAAGTTTAATATTAAGTTTAATAAATAATAACATAAGTTTTATATATATATAAAACTTGCTTTTTTCTGATTGGACATGTATTATTAGGAAAAACTGGTTTACCTGGCATATAGTAGGTTCCTATAAATATCATTAATATTTATTGAATGGCTGAGTATTCTGCTGATATTATATACACATACAAACACATATATATCTACTGCTCATCATGGGTGAGTAGTTTTAATTAGAAAATAATCATAGGGCTTCTTTATTATTTTTATTATGGCATTCATGTTAAGTATAATACATAACCAGAATTTTCTCTATTCAATTCTTTCTTGTCAAAAATCAGAGATATCTTTTCCTCTGCGTTATTTTTTCTAAATTCTCATCCTACTTTCTTGCTATGTTAACTTCTTCATCCTGACTTTCCATTCTGCGTCCTTTCACCAAATGTTCTTTGTAATTAAAACACACACACACACACATCGTAAAATAGGACCACTGTTTTAATAGAGGCCACAAACATTCCATGTGGTAACTCAAGGAAATGCGACAATTCCTTCCTTGTGCCCAAATGCCCTGATCTACAAATACTTAGGAGACTCACTGTAATAACACCTCAGTGTAGGTGGTGGTGTTTATTAAGACATCACATGGAAAACAGATGGTTATAACCTAATCTCCCATGACTGCTCAGCATGGCCTTGTCATCACCGTCTACATGGTGTCATTAATCTTACTCTGTGAACCAACTGCCGAGCATCCCATTTCTGGGACAGTCGCTTATTCAGTGACCAGCTCTGAGTTCCTCAGAAGAAAATCACAATCGTATTCAATCAATAATGAACACTTGAAAGAAACTTGAGGGTTAGAAATTCCTGAATTGCATCGGAGTCAAGCATTGATAAATAATATCCTAAATTTATTATTTGATTGGGCAGGCATCAATTGGGCATAGAAAAAAGTCCAATCACAGATGTTCCTCAGAATGAGAGAGAAGGAAGAATGCGGGCCCCATATTTAGAGCTCTATATATCAGACTTATTTTTTTCCTGATGCTCTATTAGAGAAAACTAATTTACCTGACATATAGGAAGTACACACAAATATTCATTGAATGAAAAAATGGTATGTTGACAAATGGACAGAGTGAGTCCATTTTACCTTATTTGGTTTTCCTCTGTCAACTCTTAAAATCTCCCGTTGAATAATCTTAAATGTATTCTTTCTAAATTCTGGTGAGGGTAGGATGCTGCAATAAGAAGGGACTGTCTGTCTCTTAAGCAAGCAAGACTTCCATGCTCTGTGACTTTACCTCAGAGGCTGTTACAAGAGTGAAAATGAAGAGGAGCCCAGGTAGTACCGAGCTCAGAATCTCCTCCTTCAAAATGCATGCAAATAATTCATATGGTACGAATTAAAAAAAAGTTAATTGATTCCTTTTCTGTCATTATTTATTAACCCATAAACATTTGTGAGGTGTTTCATCAGCCATTCAGTCTAACTTACCCCAAGATAGTTTCTCTCTCCTACAACATGCTCCTTTCATCTTTTAAAATGGCTATGGATCGCTATGACTTGTTCCATGTTTTTTGCCTTCTTACATTTTAGACAAGAGGCAGGAAACAGAAGAACTGAATCCACTTCCTTTTCTTTGAACCTAAGGATTCTGCTATTTCTTAGAATCCTGTTTCAAATGCTCTTGACTCTTAAGCTTTTTTTCTTTCTAGAAAGAAATAGCTCATGTTTATTTTCTTAAACAATTAGAACCGATTGTACATACTGTATACAGACTAACCAGATTTCAGATGGGAAATATAAAGAAGTTACTCTTTTCTCTAAAACAACCTAAAACAACCCCTTTGGCTCTGTCCTTTGGGTTAGATTATCCTCTGATGGTAAAGAAGACAGGTCATGGGACTTAAAATAGTAAATAGTCAAATAACTTTAATCCAGGTAAGAAATGTTTTTCCTCTCAGTTCCAAAGGAGAGAAACTTTAGATCTATTCAGGTGTATATTAAAAAATCATACTTTTAGATACTATCACACTTGTAGTACGGCCCAGAGAGAAAGGGCATTTATCTTGGGTAAAGAGTTATATGTAGTAATCAATAATCAGTGATTTATGCTTAAGTAAACATCACAGCCAGCAGCTTAGAAATATTTGCAATAGCTCACATTCTGCTCATTCAGTCACTATTTTGTATTCTGTCTCCAAAAAATCATATAGTTTAATCAAATGTGCGATGAGGCCAAGAGGTAGTTTCAGACCTTAAGAGATCCTTAATATTGTAAAGACAACATACCCCACACACATTCAAGTCATGACCAGTACTAAACCATAATATAAGTACTATTAGAAATTGAAATAATTTTCTGGGCTCCTGAGTGGCTCAGTCCGTTGAGCGTCCAACTTTGGCTCAGGCTATGATCTCACAGTTCATGAGTCTGAGCCCTGAGGTGGGCTCGCTGCTGTCAGCATAGAGCCTGCCTCAGATCCCCTGTCCCCTTCTCTCTCAATGTCCCTCCCTCACTTACTCTCTCTCTCTCTCAAAAATAAATAAAACATTAAAAAAAGAAATTGTAATGAGTTTCTGTTTTTTCCCATAGACTTTGACATATATATATATAAAGTGTGTATATATATATGTATATATATATATAAAGTGTATATATATATATACATATATATATGTATGTATAAAGTTATTTTCAACAAAATTTGGTGTTCTTGTTTCCTGAGCCCTCTGCACAGCCTTGATCTGCCCCTTCGATGTTTCAGCATGGCAATGTCTCAAACATGAACACTGCAGCAGCAGCAGACTTTAGTATTTAGTCTCTGTTTCCTCTCCCCTCATTTTCTTAAAAATTTTGATCAGCAATCATTTTAGTGGAAACATCTGAATCACCTAAAATAAGCACACTTTATGATTTGTATAGAATGGAATGGAGTGTCACTGTATAATGGTTCTCTCAAACACACCACGGGCACTGTTTCCCTCAGTCTTTTCTGTTAGTCCCCTGCTGCTGTGGAACTTAGCCCAGAGAGGCACTCGAGCCTCAGGTTGCACTGAAGTCACCACAGAGTAACAAGCCCCTCCATATCAGGAATTCTCCTGATGCCAGTAGCACAGGCAATGGTGACCCTTCCCGAATAGGTGTATTCCTGGCATCTTTTGAGACAAACGGGGTCAGGGTTGGAGGGTAATTACTGTCCACCCTCCGAAAGCAAAACCTCCCTGCTACTGTATTTATTTGGTATGTGGAACCGCAAAATATTATTTTCAGCAAGACCTCAAAGTTCATCTAGTCCAACCCATTTATTTATTTTTGCATACAATTTATTTTATTATTCAAGTAA
The DNA here is from genome assembly GCA_030068075.1 of Paguma larvata. Classification (NCBI taxonomy): domain Eukaryota; kingdom Metazoa; phylum Chordata; class Mammalia; order Carnivora; family Viverridae; genus Paguma; species Paguma larvata. The sequence continues at coordinate 114,445,947 of CM057823.1, forward strand.
CGCATTTACTATAGAAATATTAGATGTGTCAATTAGCAAAGATAAGAAACGTAAGGTCACCCTAAATTCCACTTCTTAGAATTATTTCCTTTAACATTTTAATATTTTGGAGACTATCCCTTCGTAAGAAGAGCAACTACATGACTATCTGTTCTAGTGACTACGCCAGCTGTGGTACCTGAGAATAATGCTATAGTATTTGGTCACACCCTCAGCTTGCTGAAAGACTGACTAAAAGGGGAGAATTATTAGAATAAATTAAATGGAGATCAGACTTAAGATCCGCTGGTTAAAGTACAAAAACAAAACTTAATCCAGCTTATTCCATGAACGTAAGCAAAATTTAACTTGGATTATTTCTTGTAAATGGCTCTGATAAATGAAACTTAAGCTGTCTTCCTAAAATAGTATAATGTAATCACATTTAACCAATTCCCTACTGTCTGGGAATCCCCATTGTAAATTATGAAATCATTGTAAAGATTAAACAACTTTCTTGTTCTCTATAAGCCATCCTATAGCATCCTGTTTCTGAGCTTTACCCCCCTTTCAGGTTTGAAGTCTCCCTGTTCATCAAAGATTTGTTTCCTGCTCAATAACATATTCATATAAACTAGAGCTCTCTGAATTTTCCTTTGGACAGCTGTGCGTGTGTGTGTGTGTGTGTGTGTATAATATAATTTATAGATGCAGCTGGCCCTTGAGCAACACAGGAATTAGTGGTGGTGCTCCCTGTACAGTCAAACATCTGTGTATAACTTTTGACTCCCTGCAAACTTAATAGCCTACCATTGACCTTACCAATTGGCCTTACCCATAACATAAGCAGTCAATGAACATATATTTTGTATGTTATACATATTATGTACTGTATTCTTATAACCAGGTAAACTAGAGAAAACAATGCTATTAAGAAAATCCTAAGAAAGAGAAAATACATTGATAGTACTATACTGTATTTATCAGAAATAATCTGTACAGGGGCACCTGGGTGGCTCAGTTGGTTAAGCATCTGACTCTTGGTTTTGGCTCAGGTCCTGATTTCATGGTTTGTCAGTTTGAGCCCCACATCGGGCTCTGAGCTGACCCTGCTTGGGCTTTTTTTTTCTCTCTCTCTTCTCCTCCCCTGCTCACTTGTTCTATCTCTCTCTCAAAATAAATACATACACTTAAAAAATTAAAAAGATAATCTGCATACAAGTGGGCCTGCAAAGTTCAAATCCTTGTTGTTTATGGGTCAACTATATGTATAATACAGTTCATATGTATATAAAATAATTTATTTTCAAAAAAATGGGATCATGTTATATATCCTGCTTTTTTAACACAGCGAATCCTAGTTCTGTCACTTTCTAGCTGTGTATCAAGTCACCTAATCTCCCTGTCTTAACTTCCTCAGCTATAAAATTGATAATACACAAAGTAATTCTTATCTCATAGGCTTGTTATAAGGATTAAATGAGTTGGTATATGCGGAACACTTAAACCAGTAATACATAAGAAACTAACCAATAACTTTTATTATTTTTTAAGTTTATTTATTTAGAGAGAGAGAAAGAAAGAGAGCACAAGTGGGGGAGGGGCAGTGAGAGAGAATCCGTGCCATTGGCGCAGAGCCCGATGTGGGGGCTTGAGCTCACAAACCGTGAAATCATGACCTGAGACAAAATCAAGAGTCAAATGCATAACCAACTGAGCCACCCAGGCACCCCACTCACCATAAATTTTAGTTGTTATTATTATACTATAATTTATTAAATATTTCATTAGTGTTCGTATAAACTACAGCCAGTGAATCCTGCCATTATGTCAGATGAGAACTCTAAATCCAAAGAAGCCTTGACGATTAGACAGCATCTGGCAGAATCAGGATACCGGGACTCAGTTCTGGCCTCTTTCTACATCCGAAAGGACAAGTAGTGGCAAGAGCTAACATGCAGAGTGCCACCTAGATGCAAGGGCTCGTGCTGGGAACTTTGCCTCCATGAATTCATGAAATCCTTACAAAGAACCTTCAAGAGGCAATTGCTGTTAGAACTCTAATCTTACCCTTGAAGAAACTGGGACACATACAAATTACAAGTTACTAAATCTGCCCGAGGGTCCCAATCAGCGAGTGATGGAGCCACATGTCGATTCAGGCCTTCTGACTCCAATGTTCTTGCCTTTAAACATTATTCTATGCTGTCTCACCTGAAAATTTCTTCATGCTAAGGTGACGTGCCTAGAAATCTCTAAAGATCATTCAAATCACAAAGATCATTAAGACAGTATATTACCTGGGGCACCTGGGTGGCTCAGGCCATTAAGTGTCCACCTTCAGCTCAGCTCATGATCTCCCCGGTTCGCGAGTTCGAGTCCCACGACGGGCTCTGTGCGGACAGCTCAGAGCCTGGAGCTGCTCTGGCTTCTGTGTCTTCCTCTCTCTTTCTGCCCCTCCCCTACTCACGTTCTGTCTCTGTCTCTCTCTTTCTCCTCAAAAATAAACACACATTAAAAAAGTTAAAAGATTTAAAAAGAAAGATAGCATATTTCCCTAGTGACCTAATTCATTATAAGGGACTTAAGCACCATAAAGAATCCCATGACCTGACATTCAAAAATGTAACTCTATTCACCAAGAGTACTTATATTCCTACTTATATTATATGCCTCACAGTTTCTCAGGCATATCGACAGCACTAAAACCCCCTCTGTGTTCATATCTCCCTCGATATACCTTTTTTTTTTCCTTGTAAAATACCCAGTTTCTTTAAGTGGGTTTTGAAAGCTGCTCCCATAACAGAGTAGAAACTTGGGATCTCAGGGTCTTCTCAAACAGTTGGGGAGGAATTAGAGCGTTTGTCTCTGTGTTCTCCCGAGGCTGTGGGTTAATTCAACAAGGTGGGAGAGAGTAGGCATGCTGAAAAGTGCTGAATAGATTCATGTATGAGCCGGGACAGAAGGTCATATTTCCCCTTTTGAATAGGAAAAAATCCTAGGCCAGTTTTTTTTTTGTATGTGTAGAAATATGAAATTATTCCATCCTTTCAATTCTTCACTGCCTTTATATATTGCTCACTTGTATTTTATAGTGAGTCATGCCTGTAGCCATCTAAGATTTGTCTTGCTTCCTCGTAACCACCTGCTATCTCATCAGCTCAACTGACGAAAAATTCACATCAAGCTACAATATATATTGTTACTGATTATTGTGTCCAGACAAAAGCTTTCAGATGAAAGGTGGAACACCACAGCCACACATGTCACCCATAAACAAGGGAAACCCAAGTACTGAATACTCAGAGAGAAAACTGGCCACTTAAGTATAGAATTCTACAGGTTCATTTCATAGGCCAGCTACAAAAATTTATAGAATATTTCATCTTTATATACAGAAAGATGTTTCCTTTCTTTAGTTTTTGCCCGGGGGAGCTCCTGTTAGAAGATGCTAATAATCTGTAGAATTTGTGGATAAACAATGATAAATTCAAGGAAGCAAACTGAATGATAAGGTTTTATAAAATAAATAAAATAGCTTTTTACCATTCTGCACATCGATTCATGTGATTAACTCTAGGATTCACTAGCAACAACTCTGAGGGTTAAGAGGTTAAGAACATGCTGGAGCAGATCCAGAAGGCAGAAATAACAGAATACAGCCAGAAATATTATTTCTTCAAACTGTGAAGGTTTAATAAATGCAATCATGTATTTAAATGCATTGTACAGTGCTGCTCATAAATAAAATTAATTAACTTTCTCCTTACTGTCATCTTTGGGGAATTCACAGAATTCATTGCAAAGTTAATGGATGATGTGAATACTCTTCCCAGAGCATACCTAGACATATCTGCATCTCAAGATTTTACCATAGGCATTGACCTCCCAAAACCATCCAAGTAGAAGTGAGAAGAATTTCCATAGTCCACAGAGAAGGGGGGGGGAAGTACTCCCTTCAGGAAGACTTTTCTCCAACTGACGTTATGCTTTCCATATTCCTTTTATAGGAATTAATTGAAAGGACACCCCCTAGTCTGTAAGATACTTAGAAACACTGGAATATGCTAACGAAGTTGCTACGTGAAGTTCTAGACTGTCCTCTAGGGTCAATAAACTCAACAAATATCGATTTGTAAATCATTAATAAAGATGTACTAAGGGTCTCCTCAAAATTCTTTTAACACTGTGAGTCCAAGACTGAGAACATTTTCTTTATATATTTGCCTTTCTGTTTACAAATAATTACAAGTGTGTTCTTTCGATCATAGATATTTTAGATCATGATATCTTTGACATCATTTGTTTAAGCATTAAAGACGTTGAAAAGTCAGATCTGTTTCACAGATCTCTTTTATCATTATTCAATAAACCTTATGAGTTTAAAAACAACTAAACTCAAGACTCATGGAACATCACCACAACTTTCACTTGAGTCTGTGTGTGTATGTAAAGTGTTAATGTTAGCTTGGACCCTTCAACTCGCAAAAGACTTGAAGTTGCTAATAAGACAAACTACGAAAACATCTCTACAGGCTTGGCTAGGATTTGCCATAATGATAGGATGAATATAGATTTTGGTCCCAAATATGCTTAAAGCTTTGGTTGGGCCCTAAGGTCAGGTCAAATCCACAAATCTTGCAAATTTGAGTAGTTAGACAATTGCTTTCCTACCAAGTTGCTAAGAATCAAGAGGCTGATTCTAGTCTAAGCCCTGAAACCAGTTGCGTGAAGCTGAGTAAATCAATTAACCCCTCTAGACGTCCATTCTATCATCTGCAAAGGAAGAAAGTTTAAAAGTGGTTTCCATTACCTTTTATCTCTGAGTTAGGGTAACTTTGTTTAGGCAGCTCTGTGATCACCCAGGTGGACGACATAGATTGAAGGTAATTGCCACAGTACACCATTTGCCTTCTTGTTGATTGTATCAGTGAGAGCCTGACAAACTAACCCAGAGGATCAGGGTGGGAGAAGAGCACGTCTGATCTGTGGCATTTGCTGATTTCCATGGTGTAAATACTCTCTCCTTTGCCAGTTTCAAGCTGCCTGTGTGATGTTACTAAGCACACAGTTAGGAAGAGATGTGCCAATCCAGCTCTCAGGAACTGGCACAATCAAGTTCCAGCACACATTTGACTCCATCCTCCAGATCTAAAGCTTACTCTCAAGATATGGATAACAAACATCTATTATCACTTTAAAATGATATCTTAATAACAAACCAACCCAAAGCTTTGCCTGGGAACATTTTCCTATTTGGATGAAAAGATACACAGTGCCCATTTGTTTTAGCCTTGGGGAAATAAAAGTGCAAACTAATAACCCTACATGGAATGCACAAAACACATCTCGGTTTCCTTTGGCACTAAAGTAGGTTGCAAGTTTGCAAATTTTCATTGAACACAGGAGCTCAAGTGAATCCTTGCACTAGGATAGGCTGGAAATATGTCTCTTAACATCATGGTGTATTTACATCAAATAAAGTTGTGAAGCAATTTAAAGTTGGAGAAGTTTCAAATGAATAATTCAATTGAACACATTCAGGAATCTACAGAAGGCAGTTCTTCCTTCCCTGAAAGCATCACTCAAAAATATCTTCTGTATTGAAAGACCCTAACAGATCTCTGCCAATCTTTGTCATCAGCCATATTTACTGTATGGAGACAATCTAAAGAAAAAGTATATATCTTTCCTTGAGTATTCAGCAGAAAGCAGACTCTGAAAAATAGGTTAGGTATTTATTTCCAGAATGGATCCCCAGGAATAGGAGTAGGGGACGTGAAGGAATGTAACAGGGAAAGAAAGAAAACCAATATCCAGATATGTTATCAAGTTGGCCAATGCCTTGGGCAACTAGACCTCAAAATTTTCAACACATAGAATGTGCCTGGGAATTTCCTGCTCTACAGTTAGAACTGGGAAGCATTTAGGCACCTGGATGGCTGAGTCAATTGAGCATCGGACCATTTGTTTTGGCTCCGGTCATGATTCCACAGTCATGGGATATGCCCGTGTCTGGCTCTGTGTTGAGCATGGAGCCTGCTTGGGATTCTCTCTCTCTCTCTCTCTCTCTCTCTCTCTCTCTCTCTTTCTCCCTTTCGCTTGCTCACATGCTGTCTCTATCTCTCTCTAAAAAATAAATAAATAAATAAAAATTAGAAAAAAAAGAAAAAAAAGAACTGCGAAGCTTTTTTTTTCTTTCTTTTTTTCTCTTTCTTTTCTTTTCTTTTTCTTTTTCTTTTTTTTTTTTTTTTTTTTTTTTTTTTAGGTCTTCAGTTCTGCGGTGAAGAAAAGAACTGGGAAGCTTTTAATCACCACACTAATCAAAAGATACCCATAGGAATTTTTTTACTACTTAATTGAGATACTTTATATACAGTATCCTGCACAGATTTAAAGTATATGATTTAATATACATATACCCATGAAACTCTTACCACAATCATCACTCTAGACATTTCCGTTGCCCCAAAAGTTTCCTCAGTTATTTTTTCAGTCCATCCCTCCTTCTACCAGGCAACCAATGACTTATTTAGGGAAATATGGTTTGTTTGCTTCTGGAATTTTGCAAAACTGAAATCATAGAGCATATACTTCCTTTGTCTAGCTTCTTTCGCAGCATTATCATGTTCAGATGTATCATTTTTGTTGCATGTAATAAAGCTCTTTTTCCTTTTAATTGTTAACTGGTGTTACATTGCTTAGATATTCTACCCTCTGTTTATCTTTTCATTTGTCTATCGACATTTGAATTTTGTCCAGTTTGGGACTGTTACAAATAAAGCTGGTATGAATAGTCGTCAAGTACAAGTCATCGAAGACATATATACTTTTATTACTCTTGGGTTGTAAAGTAGATATATGTTTAACTTGTTAAGAAAATGTCAACTTTTTTTCAAAGTGAGTGTACCATTTTACATTCCCCCCAACAGTATATGAGAGTTCCAGTTGGTGCACATACTTGCTAACACTTGGTCTTGTCAACTTTAGCCGTTCTATTGGGTGTGTAGTGCTATTTCATACGATCTTAAATTGCATTTCCCAAATGATGAGTAATGTTGACAATCCCTTCATGTGTTTATTGGCTATTTTCCTTTGATTCATCTGTTCAAATACTTTGCCAGTATTTTAATTAAATTGCTTGTCTTCCTGTAATTAAGTATAAGGCTTTTCCTATAATCTGAATATAAGCCCTTTGCCTGATATAAATTTTTGAGTGTTTTCTCCCAATTTATGGTTTATCTTTATTTTAATGATGTCTTTAGAAGAGCAAAATTTTTACTTTTGAATAAACGTTAATATTTTTTTGTTTCTTGTTTTCTGTATGCTGTGTAAGAGGCCTTGCACATACTCAGGATTACAAAGATTTCCTCCTAGACTCTCCTCTGGAAGTTGTATAGTTTCAGGTCTCTGACCTACTTCTCGTTAATTCTTGCATGTGGTGTGAAGTCAGGATTTACGTTCCTTTTTGTTCATGTTGATGTCCAGTTGTTCAAACACGGCTTACTAGAAAGACTTTCTTGCTCCCATTGAATTGTCTCATCACCTTAAAGTTGAATACTTACATATAATTAATGCATTCCTACTTTTCTCTAGTTTTTCTCTAACTTGATCTGTATTATTTAGGTAACTTGGCTCAGGTTAGTTTTTCACTGCATTCAGTTCCTGATCATGATGCCTATACACTTAGTGCCTTATTTTCCTCGTCATTTTTACATTCCTTCTTGTGCTTCAATCCTCTCCAAACATACTAACTTTAGAGCTTGAATTCTAGACATGCTGTTTATTAATGCTTCTAATATTCTGTCATGTTAATCAGAGATATCTTTATATTAAGGCTTCTCAACAATGTCACTATTGGCATTTGGGACTGGATATCTATTGTGGGGAGTTGTGGGTTTTAAGATATTAAAAAGCATCCTGGGCCTCTACCTAAGAGAAGTCAGAAGCACTCCTCAAGTTGTGACAATCAAAAATGTCTCCTGAGAGGCAAAATTGGACCTGATTGAGAACCACTATTTTACATGCATGTTTATATCCATGAATTACTATTGTCAAAAATGTATATATTTTGCCTAATTTGGGGAAGCAAAATCATCATTGAAACATGTCATTTTTAAAGCTGGTATATTCAATCTTTACTTTTAGTAAGTAAGTTTTTCTATGGCTGTGGATTACATAATAGGACACAGGCTCTCTTATCCATATAATGCCTCACCTTTTTTCACTCAATAAAGTCTGTTGGCCTCCAACAACAATAAAAACATAGCTTAAATGCGACTTTTCCCTTAAAGACAAATATTTTAAGGACAGCCTTACATTCTGCTATTCAAATTCATTTCACTTTGTATTTTACTTGCGTTCTGAGGCAGTTTGCCTAAGTGATTCAACAATCAAAAATAAATTTGTTCACTTGATTAAAGCTTATTTAGATCATGTTAAAAGCATATTTAAGAGAAAATAACTATCTTGAGGGAACATCTCTTCTGAGATATCAACAGAAACCTGACATAAGGCAAATATTTGAATATTTTTAAGAGTAGTACTTTAAAGGCGGGTGGGGGGAGGCTGTTCTGCCCATATAGTTATGGTGATAATAACCTTGTTGAATGTTAAAAAGTATAATTAAAAGGTAGCAAGTAAAAGCTGTTCTCTGTTAGGTTAAAAATTTCAATGGAGAATGAATCAGTGTTCATAAACTTTGTTCATACGTATTTGTGAATTAAAGAAGTAAAGCGTGTGTTAACTAATTTGGTCCTTTCTATATTTTAACTGTTTTTACAACTAGGAAAAAATTCTGAGACCGGTAATAATAACACCAAAACTATTTATGAATATTTCCCACTCGCCATCCCTGTGTTTATATGTGCTTGGCATATTTAAGACTCTATAGTCTTCCCACTATAAACATGCTTCCCTCCACATGAAGGAAAACCACAGCCAAGTATTTAGAAATTAAGGTATAAAATCAGAAGTATAAAAGTGGGAGTATTTGAGAGTAGGAGGAAAACAAGAAAGAAAAGCTTTTTAAAATAATTCATATTTTTACTTGTTGGTGTCATGTCAGCATATCTTCTATCTTCTAATTAAAGACCCAAGAGTTCGTATCAGAATTTTTGAAAATTAAGTATACTTCAAGAAATACTAAAAACAATTATATTTCTAAAATATTTATAATTTGTGCCATCTAAAAAAATTGTGACTATCATAAAAAAGAAATGCTTCGTAATCTTCTTTAGCCAAAATTCTATAGTGCATAAATTATTCCTTGTGCAGCTTGGCTTTCTTGGTGTATTTTCTTGGAACATTTCCAAAAGGATAAACAGTGAGTAGCAATTAAAGCCAATATAGTTCCTAAGCTTCACGTTTATTCTCTTATTGCTGATACGCAATTCGGAATGCCAACTACGCAATGGAAAATATAAACCAGTTGTATATGCCATTATAGGGGGCTTAAATATTCAGCTCTGAAAAGCTATAGATCTGGGTTTGAATTCTTGTTCTAACCTTTCCGACCTATATTACTGTGGCAAAGTTTCTTAACTTCCATGAGCCTCCATTTCCACGTATGCAAAGTAAGGATAATAACGCCTTCCTCACAGGGATGCCTGGGTGGCTCAGTCGGTTCAGCGTCCGACTTTGGCTCGGGTCATGGTTGGTGAGTTCGAGCCACACATCGGGCTGCATGCTGACAGCTCAGAGCCTGAAGCCTGCTTGGGATGCTGTGTGTGTGTGTCTCTCTCTGCCCCTCCCCTGTGTGCACTCTCTCTCTCTCAAAAATAAATAAACATTAAAACAATAAAAAAAAATACCTTCCTTACTTGTTTGTTGTGATAGTAAATGAGAGGACAAGGGTCTGGCACAAAAGAGCAAGGCGTCGATCTGATTTTATTGCTTTTGTCTTGCTCTTATTTTGGGTGGTTTTATTATTATGCATTGCAGTGCTGAAACTCTTCCACTGGAGGTGGGAGAATCAATCTGTCAGAGTGAAAAACATTTTTAAATTAAATTCTCCAAGGGACATTTTAATCGAGGCTAATATATGAAAAATACATGGCAGGATCCAGAGTTTTGGAGATCCGATGGTCCATCTCTGGCACCCTGAGAGAACCGAGCCAGCTCCTCCCACACGATGTCTTCCCTCATCTCTGCCTGAATGTTCTTGATACTTGCTGACACCCATCCATATGTCATCCTTCATCATAAACTGCCTACTCACTGCTGGGATTACACCCTTTTCTTTATTCATAAGCTTTCAAAATTCATGAAAACCCCCAAATCACTGTCAAAAGATCCAGGAAAATCTATCTCTTTGTCTGTTCCCAGCAGAAGAGTTTGGTTTTCTTGCAATAAATAATTTTGGAACTTACATTTGAATATGTACGTCTATGAAGAAATGTTAATTTAGTTTGTCAATATCTTTATGAGGCAGATAAATATTATAACCCCATTATCCAGAGACGGGCATAGTGAACATGGAATGCAAGTGTTTTACCAAAGTAAAATGCACCTCACCCCCCCCCCACCCACCCCCATTGACTGTCCAGTGCAAGCTTATCCTTAGGTATTTTGCAGGTAGGCAAGCACCATGTAGGTGTTTCATTGAAGTGAACTTGGATGAAATACAATGCAAAGAATGATGGAATCTTAAAGGAGAAAAAACAAAATTACACTAAGGCCAAATGCAGTCTTCTTATTTTCTTTTTTATTATTTTTTTAATGTTTGTTTATTTTTGAGAGAGAGAGAGACAGAGCACAAGTAGGAGAGGGGCAGAGAGAGGGAGACACAGAATGGAAGCAAGCTCCAGGCTCCAAGTTGTCAGCACGAGCCCAAGGTGGGGCTCAAACTCATGAACCCCGAGATTGTGACCTGAGCTGAAGTAGGACACTCAACCGACTGAGCCACTCAGGTGCCCCGATCTTTTTATTTTCTAAATATTTCTTCTTCAGGTTATTTTATTCATGAGATCCTTTCAATATTATGTCTTAGCCTCCTCTTCCCTGCCCTCACTGTTTCAATTCCATCACTCATGTTTGTGCTTTCTCTAATAACAAAAATAGCAATCATGTTTATTGAGTATCTCCTATGAGTCAAGCAATGTGCTGGAAAGAGACTGGAAAGGGTGAAACTATGTTGGACTGCAAACCGGCCCAGTGCACAGACTATGAGGAGAGAGGAAGAGAGAAGCAGGCCACCCCGGATGGGTAGGTGGCAGTTTTAATAGGCAAGCGAACTTATAGATGAGACTTGTAATCCGGGTAAGCAAGATGAGTAGATCTCATCTGCCTTAAGGATCTTACAAGTTCAGGGGCACCAGGGTGGCTCAGTCAGTTGAGCACCTGACTTTGGCTCAGGTCATGATCTCACAGTTGGTGGGTTCAAGCCCCACATAGGGCTCTGTGCTGACAGCTCAGAGGCTCCAGGCTGCTTCGGATTCTGTGTCTCCCTGTCTCTCTGCCTCTCCCTCGCTGGCGCTCTCTCGAAAATAAAATACATGTTAAAAAAAAAAAAAAAGAATCTTTAGAGTTTATGTAGAGGCCCTAAGGGAGTTCAGTCAGCATATGAGCTGCATTGTGAAGAAAGGAATAAGGTAAGTAGTGCATGCACTAAAAGATCCAAAATTGTGAGGAAATTGGGAGTCTGAAAAAAAAGACAAGTGAATCATTTTTAACACACTTATCTCCTCAGAAATACCTTTCTGTGTCTTGAATGACAAGATGGAAAAAAAAATCAGCGGCGCCTGGGTGGCTCAGTCAGTTAAGCGTCCGACTTCAGCTCAGGTCATGATCTCGCCATTCCCGAGTTGAAGACCTGCGTCGGGCTCTGTGCTGACAGCTCAGAGCCTGGAGCCTGTTTCAGATTCTGTGTGTGTGTCTCTCTCTGTCCCTCCTCTGCTTGCACTCTGTCTCTATCTCAAAAATAAATAAATGAAAAAAATCATTGAGAGACTTTATTAAATAGATATATGTCCCAAAATAATCTCTAAGGATGTATATATATATACATATATAAAAACATATATATATATTTATTTATTTAAAAGATTGCCGTCAGATTACACTTTGAACTTTTTCCTGTACTCTAAACAACTAGCAACAGTGGATATAAAGTAAAATATAAACATTAAAATGTGCAATTTTGAAACAAAACAAAGAGATGAACATATATCAGTTAAGATATCACAAGGAAACAGATGTCACTCTCCAAAGGGTTTAAACTGTAAAGAATTACATGAAGGGACCATGTGTGGAGGTGTAGTCAGGATTAAGAGAATCAATAAGGATGATGCGTCACCCAGAGGCAGGCAACAGGGGAAAGAAAGAATGACGAAGGAAGGGAATATTTATCCTATTTGTTGCGAGAACCAAAAGTTTCTTAAAATAAACATGAACACTTTGTCAAAATTAAATTTTATTGTTCATTTTAAACTCACTATTGCAGCTGCTATAAACAAAGACAGGTAAGGTTCACTTTACTTCAGATATTCTGCATTTTACTGTCAAGCCTCAGTTTGTCTTAGCTTACTGTCTTTCACACTCTAGTATAACCAACCATTTTACTTATTTGTCCTCTTTTTCCCTTCATAGACAAAAATCAGACCCATTTTTCTCCATAAGCATTTCTATTTCTTTGCAGCTTTTGAATTTATTAGAGTCTCAATCAACACTAATAGTTTCAGCACGTTACTAACTTCTGTCACAGACCAAAAAGTACTAGCAAATAAATCCAGAACTATCTCTCACAGACAAATATGTGAGCAGAATAGCAAATTTCCAGAAACAACTGCACACCGTTATACATGTCCAAACAAGGCAGATTACATTATTGGCCCTAATCCTTCATGGCTCTGTTGTAATATTTTATTTTCACACATTTGCCATGGCCTCAGGGTAGATGAAGTGTGTTTCTTGACTTGCGATTGGCCTTGTACCTGGCTTTGCCCATGAGGATGTTAGCGAATATGAGGCCAGTGGAGGCTTGAAATATTCTTTCATGATACGACGTGTCCTTTTACACTCCAGTGATCTACCATTGAAGAAACATGATCCAGGTAGCTGACGCCCTTCCGTCTACACCCCAGAACAAATACGCTTGCATCATAGAGTCTGGAGCCTGATCCCACAGCTGGAAGTCCAGCCCAACCTAGCTAATGTGTAGACTACTTACAGACATATGAGCAAGAAAATAAATATTTATTCTTTCAATCCATTGAGTTGAGGTAGTTAGAGATGGAACATTATCGTGGACTGAATCACGACACGGTCATATGTATACTTTTTACATTTGTGACCGTTAATAAGAAACACGTACATTAACACAAAATATTTTATGTCCTTTTAAATCTACTGATAGCCACTTGTTAGTATATAACATTCTTAGCCAATTTTCACCAAATTTTAGAGTATTTGGAATAATTAATTCTATTGATTTGCAATATAAGAAGTTTAAATAGTAAACCATTTTAAAAAATACTGTTATTATAATTTAGTTTACTTGTGTATTAAATATTCCCTAAACATTTCGTGGAAACAATGATAAATTATTTGACTCATAGAATCAGTTTAGGAAACTTGAAATTTCAGAAGAATTAAGATTTTGACAAACAAATAAACATGGCTTGCATGACCTAAAACATTACTAAATAAAGTAAAATAAAACAACATATGTTAACTCATTTTTTCACATGGTAATAAAATCAGGGAGATGGTATTTATTATTTAAATCAAAATTATTAAACCAGTATAAATTGTTCCAGATGAGGAACTTATTTTTGAGAGAGACAGAGAGAGAATGTGAGTGAGCAGGGAAGAGGCAGAGACAGAGGTACACACAGAATCCAAAGCAGGCTCCAAGCTCTGAGCTGTCAGCACAGAGACCAACACGGGGCTTGAATTCATGAACTCTGCGATCATGACCTGAGTCAAAGTCGGATGCTTAACCAACTAAGCCACCCTAAATTATAGATTTTAATCAGATTTAACCTTTGAAATGTATGAGGATTACTAAATTCTTAGTTGTCTTTTTCTCCTTGCTATTCAACTGATATCAATCACATTTCTATGCTCCTTATCTTGTAACATAGCAATCGGGGTCATTACTTTACAGTTCTCTCTCTCTTTTCTCTTGAGTCATATAGCCCAACAAAGATTCCAAGTTTCTTTTCCTTGTTTCTAGAAATTTATGAATTTTCTAATTTTAAACGTATATAGGCTTTGCTAGTTACAATAACCCAATAAAAACACGAGCTGTATTCATTTTAAGTGAGTTTATAACCTAATCCACCAGTTTGTCTTTGGAGATAGGCAGTTACGTGTCACTCTGTTTGTCTACCAAATATTTCAGATCACATAGTGGAGAGTTATTATAGAACTCTTGGGCAGGCCAGGGAAGTCAACTGGAATTTATGGTTTTATTTCCCTCTAATACTTTCAGTGAGGTTTTTGGCAGTGTTGTTTGGTCAGAACGGGGATGGGTGGTCATGCCAAGGGAGCAATTTAAAGTTTTTTCCTTTTTGTTTGCATGTGAAGTTTTCCTCACATCTTGACCCAAATCATTTGTCTATTTCCATGGGACTTCCTTATTTTGAAGAGAAGAGAAAGAAAGGTCTTCTATCCAGCAATCTGTAGATTTCTTAAAAAGTAATGAAGACAAGCTAGAAGCCATATTCTTAATCCAAAAATACTCAGGATTATTTTTAAAATTTTAGATCCAAAATGAGGAAAACTCATTAGTTCAGAAACTCTCTCTTTTCCAAGCCATCTAAGCCCACTAAAAAATTGTTCAATCTTATTTTTCAAGGAAATGCAAGTGAAAACTCTAGTGGGACCCAGTCCTTGCACACTCAAATAGCTGAAATGATGAAGACTGATGACGTTCAAAGTTCTTCTTGCAAGGGGAGCACCGCAGGTCTCACAAATTTCTAGTGTGAATGTAAAATGGTAAAAACACTTTGAAAAACAGTTTGGAAGCTTCTTACAATAAAGAAGATATACCTACCCACTGATAATACAACTCTACTTCAAACTATTTACGCAAGTAATGTTCAAATATGTCCTCAACAACGTATATGTAAGAATGCTTATGGGGCACCTGGGTGGCTCTGTCAGTTAAGTGTCTGACTTCGGCTCAGGTCATGATTTCACGGTTCATGGGTGTGAGCCCCACGTCAGGCTCTGTGCTGACAGCACGGAGCCTGGAGCCTGCTTCAGAGTCTGTGTCTCCCTCTCTCTCTCTCTGCCCCGCCCCTGCTGATGCTCAGTCTCTCTCTCTCTCAAATAAACAAACATCAAAAAAATTTTTTAATGCAGTGATATGTTCACAGATGCTAATTATTATGCTATATAAAATACACACATTATATGTATATATAAATTATAGGTATTGTTTTACATTTATTAACTATTATAATATTTGACAAAATTCCCTCTTTCTCACTTTATGGAAAAATTTGTTCAATGTTGGGGTTATTTGTTTCTTGAAAGTTTGGTAGAACCCTCTTGTAAAGCCACACTTGTCCTTGAGTTTGCTTTGGGAGATTTTTAACTGGTGACTAAACTTCTTTAAAGATTGTAGGACCATCCAGATATTTCTTTTACTTTTAAAGTGATTTACATTTTTTATTTAGGTTCAAAGATGAATGAATAGTTTCACAGGAAACAGAGCAAACAATAAAAAATGAGGCAGTGGTTAGCTTCAAGGAAAACAAGAAAGTAAAAGAAAATATAGTTCTAGCATACTGTGTGGTTCGACTGTGAATAATACATAGTCATAATAATATAAACCCCAATTTATGTATGTATGTATGTATGTATGTATGTATGTGTTTATGTTTTATTCTTAGAAAATTTAATTCCAGTATAGTTAACAGACAGTGTTGTATTAGTTTCAGCGATACAGCGATTCAGGTACAGTATAGCGATTCAACATTTCCATGCATCACCCGGTGCTCATCACAAGTGCATTCCTTAATCCCCATCTCCTATTTCACCCATCCCCCAACTACCTCCTCTCTGGCAACCACCAGTTTGTTCTCTATAGTTAAGAATGTTTGTTTGTTTGTTCTTGGTTGGTTTTTCTTTTTTCCTTTATACATTTGTTTTGTTTCTTAATATTCGCCTATGAGTGAAATCATATGCTATTTGTGTTCCTGTGACTGGCTTATTTCATCTAGCCTTCTACTCTCTAGCTCTAGTCATGTCCCCTTGCAAATAGCAAGATTTCATTCCTTTTGTACACGACATCTTCTTTATCCATTCATCTGTTGATGGACACTGGGCTGCCATTGTAAATAATGCTATTATAAACATAGGGGTGCCTATAGCTCTTTGAATTAGTATTTTTGTATTTTGGGGTAAATACCCAGTAGTGCAATGACTGGATTATAGGGTAGTTCTACTTTTAACTTTTTGAGGAACCTCCATTCTGTTTTCCACAGTGGCTGCTCCAGTTTGCATTCCCACCAGCAGGGCAAGAAGGGTTTCTGTTTCTCCACATCCTCGCCAACTTTTCTTGTTTATTATGTTTTTGATTTTAGCTTTTCTGATGGGTGCAAGGTGATATCTCATTGTAGTTTTGATTTACATTTTGCTGATGATGAATTTTGAGCATCTTTTCATGTGCTATATGGACGTCTTCTTTGGAGAAGTGTCTATTCATGTCTTCTGCCCATTTTTTAATTGGATTATTTGTTTTTTGAGTATTGGTCAGTGTAAGTTCTTTATATATTTTGGATGCTAACCCTTTATCAGATGTCATTTACAAATATCTTCTCTAATGCAATAGGTTGCCTTTATTTTGTTGATTGTTTCTTTCACTGTGCAGAAGCTTTTTATTTTTATGTAGTCCCAATAGTTTATTTTTGCTTTTATTTCCCTTGCCTTAGGAGACATATCTAGAAATTACTACAGACAATGTCAGAGACATTATTGCCTGTGCTATCTTCCAAGATTTTTACAGTTTCAGGTCTCATGTTTAGGTCTTTAATCTTTTTCAAGTTTATTTTTGTGTATGGTATAAGAAAGAGGCCCAGTTTCATTCTTTTGCATGTAGCTGACCAGTTCTACCAACACCATTTGTTAAGAAGACTGTCTTTTTTGGATTGGATAGTCTTTCCTCCTTTGTCGAAGATTGCTTGGCCATATAATTGTGGGTTGATTTCTGAGTTTTCTGTTCTATTGATCTATGTGTCTATTTTTCTGCAAATACCATACTGTTTTGATTATTACAGCTTTATAATATAACTTGAACTCTGGAATCGCGATATCTCCAGCTTTTTTTTCTTTTACAAAATTGCTCTGGCTATTGTCCTTTGTGGTTTTGTGTACATTTTAAGGATTTTTTTTTGTTCGAGTTCTGTAAAAAATGCTGCAGATACTTACTTCTTGAATCAAGTTTGGCTGGTCTCTTTTTCTAAAAATGTGCATATTTCATCTATGGTTTCAAATTTATTGACATAAAATGTTCATAATATTCCATTCTTGTCACGGTCTACAAATTTTTTGTTAGTTTTCTTTGATCCCAATATTTAAAAAAAAAGTTTTTTCTTTATCCTCTCATAAAGATAGTCAATTTCATTATTTGGGGGTTTTGATGATCCTTTACATATTTTCTTCTTCATTAATTTCAGGCGGCTCAGTCAGTTAAGCGACAAACTTCAACTCTAGTCATGATCTTGTGGTTTGTGAGTTCGAGCCCCACAATGGGCTCTTCACTGTCTCAAAAATAAATAATCATTAACAAAAAAAGATTTTTGACATTTTAATTGTAATGTGTCTCAGTGTGGATCTGTTTGGGTTTGTTTGGAACCCCGAGAGTTTCCTGGATGTATGTCTGTTTCTTTCCTCAGTTTAGGACATGTTCACCCATTATTTCTTCAAATAAGTTTTGTGACCATTTCTCTTACTTTTTCTGGAGCCCCTATCGTACAGATGTTATTCTGCTTGAAGTTGTTCTATAGGCCCCTTAGCTACCTTCACTTTTTAAAATTCTTTTTCTTTTTCGCCATTCTATCTGTGTGAGTTACACTGTCCCATCCTCTAGGGTGCCTATCCATTCTTCTGTAGCTTCTAATCAGCTAGTGAACCCCTCTAGTGAACCCCTCTGGTGAACCCCTCTAGTGTATTTTTCAGTGCAGTTATTGTATTCTTCAGGTCTGTGACTTCTGTTTGGTTCTTTCTTATATTTCTCTCTTTGTCGAAGTTCTCACCATGTTCATCCATTCTTCTCCAAAGTTTGGTGAACATCCCTATGACCATTACTTTGACTTCTTTATCGGATAGATTACCTATCTCAGTTTCACTGAGGTCTTTTTCTGACATTGTATTTTGTTCTTTTGTTTGGAATGTATTCCTCAGTTTTCTCAGTGTGATTTACTATCTATGTGTGTTTTTATGTATTTGGCGAACAAGCCACCTTTTCTGTCTTGAGGGAGTGGCCTCATGTAGGTGACGAACCTTATTGTCCAACTTTGGCCCAGCTCTTGCTTGTCTCTCAAACCTTTGTGGCTGTCTAAGCAGCCTGATTTATTCTGGATAGGTCCTTGCTGTTGAGAGTGTGCCAAGACCTGTCATTTTCCTAGAGGAATGAACTCAGCAGGCATCTAATTTCATGCTGATTAGAAGCCAGACCCTCAGGCATCAGCTTTTAAAATATGCAAATAGGGGCACCTGGGTGGCTCAGTCAGTTAAGCTTCTGACTCTTGGTTTCAGCTCAGGTCTTGATCTCATGATTTCATGAGTTTGAGCCCCATATTGGGCTCTATGCTAACAGCGTGGAGACTGCTTGGGATTCTCTCTCTCTCTTTTTCTTTCTCTCTCCTTCTCTTTCTGCCCCTTCCCCGCTCATACTGTTTCTGTCTCTCTCAAAATAAATAAATAAACTTAAAAAAATAAGTAAACTAAAATATGCAAATATATACAGACCTGTGGTACCATAATTGTAAACCTTGTTGGCCACCAGACCTGGACATCTGAAGGTGTCCCCTGGCCGATAGCTGCAAAAATTGGGGCTCCAAATGGATAAATAAGTTCCTCTCTGGGAGGTACTGAGGAACTGTAGTGAGACCAGGGGAGAAGGCAAGGATGATGTTTCCCTGCCTGTTTTCCCTGAGAGTTCCACCATACTCTCTAGATGTGTGGCAAGTCTGAAGGCTGTTCCTCAGGCTGAAGCCCAAGAACACAAGCCCTCCTGGCCACCAGGGACACACAATAACGGGGAATTCCCTGTGTGGACTGAATACGTCCAGGAGCTTTAGCAGCACAGCTGGAATGTGCAGGGGGTCGGGCAGGCAGGGGAGTGGGAGAAAGCCTTGGTTGTACACACCTGCTGAATTCGGCGAGGTGGCAGGAAAGTATTGTGTCTACATGTGACCCCAGTTCCAGCATAGCATCAGGAGAATGCTGCAATTGCTCATCCCCAGCGGCCTTTGCAAGGCAGTGGGCAGGCACCCCATCTGGTACTCACTAGACCGTCATCTCTGGAGAGATTCACAACTGGCAGATGCTTTAAGATTAGCAAATGAATCTGCCTCACTTATAGCCTAGGTGCTTTTCAAACTGTTGCGTTTGCTCTGAGTCTCAGGGTGATTGAAAGTGCACGTGAATCCTTTAATAGGAGTATCCCCCTTCCCTGCAGGGTCTCTTGAAGGTAATCTCTGTTAGTTTTCTAAGTCAAATGGTTTAGAGGCTTATACCTCTGGGGCAGGTCCTAAGGGACAGGGCACCTGATGTAAGGCACAAACCGCTGTCTTCTCTGGCAGAAACTCTGGACTTGTGAGATCCCTCCCTATTGTGGGTTGCCATGGTGGGGTTGGACTTCTTTGTTAGACCATGTCTCTGCCTCTCCTACCTTTCTCGCTGTGGTCCTTTCATCCTTTTCTAGAGAGGATCAGTTCACTAGCTTTTTTTCAGAGGGCATGTTCCCATATATAGCTATAGATTTGGTACGGCCATGGGAGGTGGTAAGTTCAAGGTCTTTCTATGCTGCCATCTTGGATTGCCCCCTGTAATGTAAGTATTAAGGCTTTGTATTTCCCTCTAAGTATTGCTTTGATTGGATCCCATAGATTCTTTTATATAGCTTTTCCATTATTGTTTGCTTATTCATATTTTTTACCCTATATTATGATTTTTTACTCACAAGTTAAAGTTTTAATTTATTTAATTTTTACTTTTTTACTTGGAGGAGAGAGAGAGAGACAGAGAGAAGAGAGAGAGAGAGAGAGAGAGAGTGCTAGTAGAGGGGGCAGAGAGGGAGTGGAGAGAATCTTAAGCGAGCTCCATGCTCAGGGCAAAGCTTGATGCGGGACTTGAGCCCACATACCTAGGATCGTGACCTGAGCAGAAATCAGGAGTCAGACACTCAACCAACTGCGCCACCCTGGTGCTCCACTTTTCTTAATTTTAAAGATGATTTTTTGTTTATATTTTGTTGTTATTTTTAAATTAATTTCAATGTCTTCATGTAATGTGGTTTGAATGCTCCCAATAATTTGAAATTAATGAGACAATTTTCCAGAAGTTCTATATATATATTCTGCCAATTTAAATTTCTATACATACCCATAAGGCCGTGCTCAATATTTTTGTTGCTTATATTTTCTGAGTTAATATACTGTAGATAAATACACAAAGAAAATTTTTATTCTTTCAGTTAATTACTATTTGCCTGAGAGATAGTATTTCAATAGGTATTCACTTAATTCTTACTATATTATTCAAACCCTGCTCAATGATCAGGGGCCATAAGATATTTTACTTCATAAATATTTATTGGCACTTTTTCCTGGTTATTCTGATTCGGGATCAAAATAACATAAATAAATAGGTACAATATTCCAGAAGTTATGTAAATGTAAACTTATTCAATGAGATCACAAAGGTGGGGCTCAAAACTTTGGAGGATCCACGAGGTCTTCCCCAAACAGATAATATTTGAACTAGACCTTAAGGAATGAATGGAAATTTTGTGGAAGATATGGAAACCAGAGGGAAATGGTATTTTATTTTATTTATTAAGAGTTATGAAAATTGTTTATTGAATAGTAAAATAATATTAACATTTAATGCAGCTTTGTTCTTTGCCTCTTTACACCATATTTATTTTTTTAAAAATTTTTAATGTTTATTTTTGAGAGTGACAGAGTGTGAGCAGGGGAGGGCCAGAGAGAGAGGGAGACACAGAATCTGAAGCAGGCTCCAGGCTCTGAGCTGTCAGCACAGAGCCCGACGCGGAGCTCGAACCCACAGACTGTGAGACCATGACCTGAACTGAGTTAGATGCTTAATGGACTGAGCCACTCAGGTGCCCCTTTTATTTTATTTTTTTAATTTCAGTATAATTGACACACAATGTTACATTAATTTCAGGTGTACAACATAGTGATACAACTACCACGAGTGTAGCTGCCATCTGTCACCATACAGTCCTATTACAGTATCATTGATTGACTGTATTCCCTATGCTATGCTTTTCAGTCCTTTGCCTTATTCAATAAATTCCATAACTGGAAGCCTGTACCTGCACTATCCTTCACCCATCCCTCCCTACCCCCTTATCTCTAGCAATCATCAGTTTGCTCTCTGTATTTATAGATCTGATTCTGTTTCTGTTTATTTGTTTATTAATTTGTTTTGTTTTTTAGATTTCACATATGAGTAAAATCATATGGTATTGGGGGAAAGGTTCTTTAGATGGAGGAAATGTTTTATTAGAGAAAAGAGCTTGTATCTCCACATAGCTGGGGCATGATATGCTTGTGGAAGGTGGTAGCATAAGAGAAAGAATGTATATGTGACAATTTAGTTGTATTTCAAGATGTGCACAAGTGAAATAGAGAAGTATGAATGCAGGATGTTCAAGGATAAAATGAATGACACGGAAGAGAAATTGGTGAGGACAGGCCTTGTTGAGAAGGTGAGATTTAGGGCTGTGTGGTAATGAAAGGAGGCTTTTAATAGACCATGAAACAAACAACATTTTAAGATTGACAGTATGAAGACAAAGATAAAGACATATTTAAGAGGCCTCCAGACATTTGTATTGGGAAACAATAGAGGAAAAGTTGAGAAAGATTAGATAGGACTAGGGAAATCATAATGACAAAATTAAGGACATTTACAAATAAAAATCTCATGCACGAAATAAATATACTTTATATTCTTTAAAAATATTACCTGTGAATTTTTAAGGAGATATATTAGAAAAATGGGGAAAGATTTCTAATTAATGATTCAAGCTTCTTCCATACACGCCTAAAATTTGTCTTCATTATTTAAATAATTAAAAAGGTTTTACTTTTCCTTATTGCAATAATATATTCAATCATCTGACTGAACTATTGCTATCATTACTAATATAAATTCATTCAAGTAAGTAAACCTATTTTCTAATTTTTGAAAAATATTAAATATGCAAAGTAATTTTTATTGGAAATTCAACTCACAAGAAAATGAATGGGGCTTTTTAAAATTTGTTTATGAATTTGTGAATACATGTTATTTCTTACTAGAATAATTTCTCTTATTTATATATATAAGCAATGAGAAAAGTGGCTTATATAGAGAAGTTGACGAAAATGGAAGAGGTTTATTATGGCAATATTACTCAATTTGAATTCCTTCAGAGTTATATATCACAAATCACATAGTAAGCATGCATCGAAAAATATTTTTAATTATTTACCAGGGAGCAACCCAATTCTTTCTTTTTCTTAAAGCAAAGTAGAAACCATCTGACTCACCAAAGGAATTCTTACCCAGTCAGTGTGAATCATTCACTTTTTCAGTTTCTGGGAAATACACCAAAAAAACTTTATCAAGACTTAGCAAGTGACTACTAATTATGCTTACAACTCTTTTGCGAGAATTGCCATGGTATGTTAAGAAAAGGTTGAAAATATCAACATGTTGTTAAATTTAATACACACTTTCCAGTACATTACTTTTTAAAGAAATTATTTAACTTCAATTTAAATATTTTTTTTCAAAAGGGTTGGGACTACAAACTTAGCTCATTGAAATTATAAAATGTTTGCCGTAAATTTAACAGGCAAAACCTGTCCTCGTTATCAAGCCAATGAAATTTATTTTCAGCCAGGTAAAGTATGGCTGCATTTTTCAGTTAAAGTAAATGTTTTAATATACATCCCTATGGCGACCATTTGACCTCTGAGTTCCAATGTTAAGAAAGATGCATCTGGAAGCTGGACATGGGCTGGATGTCTGGGTGTAACAGTTACCAATTCCCTCTTTGCTTTACCCCATGAATTTCTGTTTCCAAGGCCTCAGACAAAAAAAGGTATACTTCATGAAGTTAGAGAAGGGTAATTTACATAAAGGAATATGAGAAGGGACAATTGGCATGACTTTTGGCCATTTTTAGAGAAATTATTTTTAGAAATAGCATTTTTAGAGAAATTATTTTAATAAAGATTCATAGGGAAGTTGAGAATCTGGAAGCTGATTCTTTTAAAACTAGGGTGACTGTATATTTATGAACCAAACCAGTACACTGTGAAGGTAAAGAGGGGTCAGTTAGAATAGGTCGGTTCATAATAGGTCAGTTAGAATAGACATAAATAGTGACTATGATTAAACACACCAGGATATGTCTAGTCACTTCACTTGAACTCTCGATGTCCACGCAACCTTTGGAAAGACTTCGTGTACCTCAAGAGGTGCGTATATTCAATTTGAAGACCATACCCCAAGTTGGAGACTTTGGAACACCTGCTAACATTTATTCAGCAAATACCATGACCAAAGGATGGTATTATGTGATTTCTTTGCTTTATATTAGTTAATCCTACAAGATTCTGTATATAGATACTTTATCTCTGTTTTAAAGACAAGAAAACTAAGTATAATGAAGTGAAGAATGGTGTCCAATCTACAAAACTAGTAAATAATTGAACTTAAAGGGGTCAGACAGCAGACTCCTAAGATTATGCCCTTTTAAACTTTATTGGGAGGCTCTCAAGTGGTGTCAGCAAACACGGTCATGAAATAAGGGAAACTGACATTATCCAGTCTTCACTACAAAAGACTTATTATGCTGACTATTTGATTCAGAATTTCATAATATTTATTTTGTTCAATTCATTTACTAAGACACAGATACCCTCTAAGTACTTAAAAAAAATGCTTCATTTCATGTTAACCACTGCCCCGGGTCATAAGTCTTACCCTTAAGAACAAACGAACTCAAAAAGAAGGAATACAACCAGGGTCACACAGATAGAAGGTCAGATGGTTTGCTCTAAACCTAGTTTTTTTGGTCAAAAGTTCCCAGAAATGTGTAACACAACAGGCTGTATACTACACATCTCTTGAGGTTTCCCAAGGCATTCTTATTACAGTATAATCTCTAGTATCATGAAAATGTTTTTACCTAACTCCACCTGACCATAAATAGTGACAAATGAGTCTTAAATACTCTTCCCAGTCATAGAAGAGCTGCTGAGTGGTTCTGGGCACAGAGAATGCTTGTTTGCAGTTCTTAGTATTTTGATTACCATAAGTCCAAAAGCTTAGTGCAACAATTTAATATCTGAAAATCAACTATAGTACATTAAATAATTAATGTTCCTGTTTATAATAGTATCACCAGAAAACATTTATAAAGAAAGTTACCTGGGTTGAGTTTCTGTTTCACTTATGAATATAGTTGTTAATCACCAACCGTAATTATCTTTTGAATCTAACTCCAAATTTTAATGCAATTAGATTTGCTAAGGCTTTTAACAAGCTGTCTCTATTTTGCCATTGAAATGCATCTTCAAAATATGAACAGAGATCCTAAAATTCAATTATACATATTCACTCAATATATATAAAGGGATATGGTGAGTGAGTTATATTGCTTTTCTCAAATCTGAAACTCTTTCCTTTTAAGCCATTAACATGTCATTAATGATCTCTGACTGAATTTTCAGAAGAAATAGTGGTGCATTTTTCATCTATCTCTTTTCCTTTCCTCTCCTTTCCTCCTTTCCTTCTCTCCTCTCCCCTTCCTCCCCCCTCCCTCTCCCTCCCCCCTCTCTCTCTCCTCTCCTTTTTTTCTTTTCCTCTCACCTGCACGCACATGCACACACACACACACGCACGCACACAGGTACACGCACCTGACTAATATTTGAAAAGCTCACTTTGTGCACCATGTGAACTCTTTAATAGTCTAAATCCACATTAATTTTTTCCTATCCATATAACATTAGTTGCTTGCCCTAATTCATTACAAAAATTAATCTACATTGTGATATTAAATGAATTAATAACATTTTATAAGAAAAGATTGATGTTAAAAGGAAAAGATGGACTTACTTTTGTTTTCTTTGAAATTTCTTTCCCTGAATTTGATCCAAAATAATTATCAGAAAGTTGTTTAAAATAAGTAAATTAAATTGATGTAATGTCACTTCTTCTATTTAATTTTACTGAAATCTGACAATTTAATTTTACTGGCAAACGCCACAGGCTGGCAGACTAGTCTTCCTAAAACACCACAATATTGGGTTCTTTTCTTTTTAAAGAACTTGTTTCCATGCTTCTCTTATATTCAAACTCCTATTACAAAATAATCTAGAGACAACATTGTTCAATGGTTCCCAATGTTCACACACAGTCACCTTCTCCATTTCCAGCCCTGTACCTTTCCACAAATTCCTTTAGGAAAAGAAGGGAAAGTATTTTTAGTAGAAAATAATAAAAAGGTAGCCATATTCCGAAGTCTCTTAATTTCCTACCAGGCACCTACTATGGTCACAGACACCCTTTTTATACACTTGTCTGGCTAGTCTGTAGAGGCTATCGGCAAACCGTCACGTTCTACTACTAACTGGGGTTTTGACTCTAACCTAGTTTCCTGGTGAGCTGGCCTGGACCACGTGTGGATTATGATAACTCCTCTGAGACATAGGATAAGAAATAGAGAGACGATACTTTTTCACCACATAAACTACGTGGACTCCTTTAAGTTCAGGATACCGAAGACAAATCAATGAGCAGGATGCAAAGGAAAGCTGGCCCTCAGATGCTATATTTATTATCCTTTCTTGAGTCACACAAAAAGACCTATCATCTACTACTATGACCCAATTTTCTCTTTTTCTTCAAGAGACTGTTAAGATAGCTTTAAACAGCCTCAAGATGGAAGTGGGAAACAGTTTCCATTTTTTCTTTCAAGGAAAGTTAAAAAAAAAGTCATGACATTAAGTGCAATTTTCCTTGATGATGTTAGTCCTCCATTAATTTATTCATTTAATGAGTATTCATGAAGGACCTACTTTGTATTATGTGTTATTCTAGGAGTTCAGGACATACTAAGACATACTAAACAAAGACCGACCAAAAGTGAATGCTATTTAGTCTGAGCTTGCTATTGTGAGGGAGTCAGCCACTGTTGCTTGCATTTTGGTAGAGATTCAAGGAAATGAGAGAGCTGTACAGTGGAAAAGAGGTCTGACTGCAGGATCTTTCCAAGGGGAGACTATAGGTGGGATAACTAGTGACACATATTTGGGATATAGGTGGACTAACTAGGGATACATATTTGGGATATAGGTAGGCTAACTAGGGACACATATTTGGGATATAGGTGGGCTAATTAGAGATACATATTTGACTTCTTCTGGTTGGTCCTAAGTTGGAAACAGGGACAAAAATTAGGGAAGCTGCCAGTTATCCATGAAATCTGGGCCATTTGGGACTGATTGTTGCAGAAGTTATTGTTTAGCTTCCTAGATTGTCACTAGAGATAGCCATCTGGCTTCTCGCAAGTCTGACTTTAGAAAGCTGGCTTCCTGGGTTGTTTATTATACATAAGGGAATTGGTTTCCTGGGTAGGTTGCTGCAGATTTTAGGTCAAAGTTCTATTTTTATATATGGTCTGGCCATTGTCCACTTGTATGTTCAATCTCTTAGTAGTAAACAAACAAACAAACAGAAAAAAAAAATGCAGTCTTTGTAGAGTGTACATACTACAAGTGATCTTCCTTCTTTCCTTCCTTCCTTCCTTCCTTCCTTCTTTCTTTTCTTCCTTCCTTCCTTCTTTCTTTCCTTTCTTTCTTTCTTTCTTTCTTTCTTTCTTTCTTTCTTTCTTTCTTTCTTTCTTTCTTTCCTTCTTTCTTTCTTTCGCCCGTATTACACACAATTGATAAATAATATATAGTCCCTTTCTTTAATTATTGAGACCTTATAATTTGGGACTTTATTACGTCCATATATAATATTAAAATAAGCATTATAAGGGCGCCTGAATGGCTCAGTCAGTTAAGCGTCTGGCTCAGGTCATGATCTCACAGTTCATGGGTTCTAGCACCATATCGGGCTCTGTGCTGACAGTGTGGAGACTGCTTGGGATTCTCTCTCTCCCCACACTCTCTCTCTGCCCCCTAACCCACTTTCTCTCTATCTCAAAATAAATAAATAAACTTAATAAAAATTAAAATATGCATTATTTATTTAAAATATTTATTGATCACCTACCATATGCCAAGAGCTATTATAGGCAGTGAAGATTGAGTAACCATCAAAATCCTGCCCTCATTGAGTTTATGTCAGATTAGAAGGACATAAATAATAATCATAATAAATAAAATAATTTTTGTTTCTTATAAAGTAATAAATGCTTTGAAAAGAAAAAAAAAGCAAAATAGGAGGAATGGAGACTGCCAAGGACAAAGGTTTAGAAATGTAAATAGAACTACATGGTTTACAAGTGTAAACAGAGTCAGGGCTGACCTCAAACAGAAAATGACATTTGAACAAAGACATGAAGGAAGTGAAGGTAAAAGCCATATGGACATCTAAAGAATGAGAACCATAGGCAGAGAGAACAGTTAGCACAAATTCCTTAAGTGAGAACATTCATGACATTTTCGTGAAACAGCAAGAGAACCTGTATGGCTGGAATGAAGAGAATGAGGAAGAGAAAAATAGGAGAGGGAAAAGCAGAGACAAGTTGGGGACAGATTATATACATTCTGTATGGATCACCGTAAGACCTTTGGCTTCTTATAAAGTGCAAAAAGGGGAGTCAGTGTGGATTTTGAGCAGACGAGAGGCATGACTCACAATTTGTTATTATCTCTCTATTTGCTATATATAGAAGACAGCAGTAGGGGCTAATGAGGGGTGAGGGGGGAGAAAAGGAGACCAATTAAGGACCGCTTTGCAGAAATCTAGGTGAAGCAAGATGATGCCTTAGACAACTGGAGTAGCAGCGAAGGTGGTGAGAATTGGTCAACTTCCACGCATGTGCGATAGTCAATGCCTATGAAATAATTAAACCACCAAGTCAAACCTTTGGAAAATTATTTTAAAATGGATAGTAGAAGGTACCAAGGGAGTGGACTAGCTCCCAGTTTTAAACGTGCCATGTCTTTATTCTTTAACAATTTTGTCATAATTAGGCCTTGCTAACTTATATTCTAAGACTATATTGGAAAAGAATCATAATTTTTATTTCACAGCAACAGAATCCATTGGCAAACATTATTTAACATATTTAGAATAAATCCTATCATGATAAAAGTGAAAGGGAGTAAACTTGGGATAGTGAAAAGTCTGTCTTCTCCGTAGTGTTTTTAAGAGTCCTTTAACACCTGGAGGGAAACCCCACCCTTCACTCGGAGCTCTTAACTGGGAAAGGAGAAGCGCTCTGGGCTCTTGGAGAAAATCACTGTGAGGAATCAAATAACATTAAACGAATAATCCTAACGATGGGTCTCTACTCACATATGGGAAAATGAGGCCTGAGACTCCGAACATTTCCAGAATGCATCAGGGCTACTTTAAGACCGGGCCAGGCCACCGGTTCCCTGGATTCTATGTCTGGTGTTACGTGGTTTAAAGATCTCTCTCAGCAGTGACCCAAAATTCATGAGAAAAATCTTTCCTCCATGGAAGCCAAAACTTTAATTCAAAAGATCTTTCTTCTCCCGAAGTCTTATGAAGATCTGACAGTGTAAAAAGGTGGCCTATTCTTTCTCGATTTCATTCATAGCAACTCCTAATCTCTCCTAGAGTCTCTTCATCTGGGCTCTAGTCCTTCGCAGAGAAGCTGAGCTACTACTAAGCTACTTCTCCCTACCAGCTATTTACAAGTGTTACATCCTGTGTGGTTTTTAGTGTAATTTTCCTAACTTTTTCTGAGAAGGCCCATCTTTAGCCAGTATAGATTGTGAGTTCCTATATACCGACACAGCGTGTTCTCCTAACCAATATTTATTGAGTTACGATATGCCAGCCACTGAACCAGGGACTGGAGAAACAAAAGTATATAGGAAAGAGTATCTGCTAGTATGGCTATTGTCATATTCATTTCTATTTCCCTGATACCTTTGTGTGTTGTATGGGGTGAGGAGTAGGAGTGCAGAGGGAGCACTAATTTAACATTACAAACTAAGGTAATGTTTGCCATGTGCTGGGTACTTTATATGTCAACATTCAATTTCACAGCTTTCTTTTTTTTTTTTTTTTAGCATTTATTTATTTTTGAGACAGGGAGAGACAGAGTGTGAGCGGGGAAGGGGCAGAGAGAGAGGGAGACACAGAATCCGAAGCAGGCTCCAACGTCTGTGCTGTCAGCACAGAGTCTGACGTGGGGCTCAAACTCACAAACCGTGAGATCATGACCTGGGTTGAAGTCAGACACCCAACTGACTGAGCCACCCAGGGGCCCCAATTTCACAGCTTTCTATTATCATATCATATCATATCATATATCATATCATATCAATGGTAGGTATGAGAATTCGCAAGAACAGATTATCCAGATCTCTCATAGCTAATGAAAAGCAAAACTGAAATTCCAACTGAAATCTGACTCATCTGACTCCAAAATCAATGCTCTTTCCACTAATTAGGCTTATAGGTACTTAATATCCGAGTTTGTTAAAAAGCAAACTGAAAGAAGCAAAAAGACAGATTTAAAAGAACTGATCCATTATTTACTAACCTGAGGATTGAAGTCCTTTCTTAATCATCTATTTATGTCCGCCTTAAATTCGCCACTCTTTACTCCATGTGATCTCAGCCATCTTCTGTCTCTGTCCAGCAGTTGGGTATCTGGGAATGTAGGCTATCACAAATCTATTTTAAAACTAACCTGGCATAATAATAAATAAAAGTAAAAATGAAATAGCTAACTAACCGTCACTGCCTGAGAACGTTCAGCCTCCCCCCAAAGCATTAATACATGACAAATTCTGGGATGCAAGGACAAGTATTTAGACCACACACTAACAATTTTAAAATGTTTAAAGGTTCATCAAACTTTTTTTCCTAAGACTAAAATGATTCATGCCAGGCCAGCTGAGTTTGACCCACATGGAAAATGGGAAGTAGCAGGGGAGTTGGGAGGCAATTCATCCATGGGAAACTGGAAGACCAGCATTAGGGAAAACAGAAAAAAAACACCCCATCAACAGCACTCTGACTGTTGGCCAGATATCAGTAGTGAAGACAGCAGCGCTGAATTGCTGGTGTCATGCCCACCCTATGATGAAGAGAAGTTTATTATCTTCATTTTGAAGAGGGTAAGTTGGGGGCACCTGGGTGGCTCAGGTGGTTCAGTGTCCAACTCTTGGTTTTGGCTCAGGTCATGATCTCAAGTTTGTGATTGGGAGTTCGAGTTGTGTGTCGTGCTGACAGCTCAGAGCCTGGAGCCTGCTTCGGATTCTATGTGTCCCTCTCTCTCTCCCCCTCCTCCGCTTGAGCTATCTCTCACTCTCTCTCTCTGTCAAAAATAAACACTAAAATTATTTTTTAAAAGAAAGAAAATAAAGAGGGTAAGTTGAGGCACGCAGTAACAGGTAGGTCTCAATTACAAAGCTCAAATGAAGACCCATCTCATTGACTTCTGTGTTTTCTGCTAAATCACATAACTTCCCTGGATACTTTTATTAAACTCATTATGCTTTAGCTCTTTCTGAGGGCTGACTTCAGATTTTAAATATAGATAAACTTTAAAAATATGGTGAATGGTTTTAATCACCAAATGTTAACCCTTGGAGTATTATACTGGCAAAGAATGCGTCACAACATCTTGGTCTGTAAGAGAATAGAAAAAAAAAAAAAAAAACTTTTTTCCTGATCCTATTCTTTAGGACTTTATGCACCATTTTCCAGCAGTTTTGAGTGGGCCACAAATAACCTTTACTGTTCGATTAGTTCAAATCCAATTTTTACTGATTTGATTAGTTTAAATTGATGGATACCTCTTTACCTTCTGAAAGTTTTTCTTCAATGTAGACTCTACAGGTTACTACTCTGTCAAAACGAATATGTGCTTAGTGGCAGCCACGGAAACTCATGCAAAACAAAATGTAATATTATTCAAATTCAATTTGTATCCGATAACTGAAAAAGCAAAAGCCTTTCAGATAGGTCATTTTATGGTATCACGATAAGAATATCTCTTAAGAAATACGAAGTGAGTTTGGTGTCTGTACTTCACGTAAATGACTTTATATAGTGTGGCTTTATCGGTAGTATCTCATATTTATGGGAATTTGTATTGTCGGTGGGAAAAGTACTTACCTTTCTTAAAATTAGAAGAGATTCTAACCATTGCGGGTTCTTTTTAAAAGTGTTGGTAAAATATTTCCTTCTCTAAAAATAGAAAAATGAATTACTTAGGAGCAAAGTGGGAGTCTTCTACAAACTCCCAAATTGACTTAACTAGGTGGAGGAGGGTTTTTTTTAGTACAATTAAAAGTGGGGAATATCATTAAATGGAACAAAATGGAACAAGGAAGAAGATACATTTCAATAAAATAAAACTTTATGGTGGTACAGGTAAAATACTAAGAAATTTGACTCCATCGAAATGAGATTTATTACTGAAAAAGCAACTGAGCCATAAACAGAACAAGGGATTGCTTTTACTATGAAATAGGTCCCACATAAAACTTTTATTTATTTGTTTCTTGGTTTGTTTGTTTATTGTTTTGTGTCACATATATGCTTTTTCAGAGGCCAGTGCCGTACTTAAATGATTACCTGCTAAAATTTCTTTCGAATCTCCTTTTCTTTGCTATTCGTAATAATTTTCAGTAGGTTTTCCTTACCTTTGCCATTGTGGATTACACGGTCTTAAGTTACGTGGTGTTTAAAAGAGTGGGCTCTAGCTAGACCGAGGGAAGGGGCAGAGCTCAAATGTTGCCAAATGTTTTGACGCTGACTTCTCTATGTCTCTACTTCCACATCCTTATTTCACGGCAAAGTAGAACTAAGAGTGAGGATTACATGAATCAGGACACATCCTCTGCCTGCTATAGTTAGCCCTCCGTAAAAGGTATCAGTTATTAATGCACACAGACTCACCATATAACACTGTGTTTGCTTCCAACTTATTGTATGCTTACAGATTCTACTTCATCTTCTACACCACGGATGTTACAGTTTTAGATAAGCTAATAACAATCATCTTTAACAGTTTTTTTTGAGAGAGTGAATAGTTATTTGAACGCTTTCTAGTACTGCTGTCTGACAGAAAGAAGGCACCTGGAACTCTCAAATTTCCTTCTGTTTCCAATAACCGTTCCTGGCTTAGACCCATCAGTCAGCACCAAGTCAAGCCATAGGGTTAAGAGCCTCTGCTTTAGGATCAGAATTCAGTCTGCTTTTTGAGACACTCTAAGAATGCTGAAATCCAGGACTCTCAGTCCTGTCTGTCAGTCAGAAGCTGGCCTTGCCTTGTCTGAACATCTCTGTCCCCAGAAAACCAAGATTCTTAACAGCCCTGTTATCCTGAGGCTTTTAGCTCCCCATTTGCTCACCAATTTCCCCTCAGAGTAGGACCAGGAGCTTTTCTTTGCATAAAAAAAGTTTTGGTGAAGTGTTTTTCCTCAAACAAAGGAACGGTTTTTCTGAGTGTTCAATTTTGCCAACAGTCTTGGTATAAAAGACTGCAGGCAACTTTAAATGCTGTATTTCTGATCTGAATATAAGGTGTTCATATGTTGTGATATGAGTTCTTAGAGAATGGAAGAGGAGCCAAAGGAGTTAGTAATCAATTTTAACCTGAGTTCTCACATTATAGAGCCAGACATGCTAGGTAGGCAGAGCTCGGTCTAATACATCTGAAGAATTGCAGACTATTTAGTATAGGTGGAAAGCAAACTGCAGTGGGGGAAATGGGGCTAGGGCGGCAGGCAAGGGTCAGAGAATAGAGGACCATATACAGCATAATAAAGAACTAAGACTCTATTTAGGAAACCTGTCCTTCCAACCTTGAATGCACATAAAATCCATCTGAGAACCTTTTTTTTTTAAAGATAAATTTTTTCAAGGCCCACTTCAGACATATTAAACAAGAAAATGTATAGGTAAGACTATTCTACTTTTGTTTTTAAGAGTTTTTATTTATTTCGAGGGGAGGGAGAGGCAGAGAGAGAAAGGGAGAGAGAGAATATGAAGCAGGCTCTACTCTGGCACCGGTAGAGTCTGACGCAGGGCTCGATTCCACAAACCTCGAGGTCATGACCTGAGCCGAAATCAAGAGTTGGACGCTTAACTGACTGAGCCCCCAAGGGACCCCTCTTAATCCAGACCTGAACTCTTACTGCTTCCCACGTATCACTGGAAGAGGAATTGATATCGAAATAAAAACAGAGAAACTTTTCTGCTTTTGAAAGTTGGAATTTCATACTGTACATGAATTATATGGAAACATATAGATATCACTGTGTAAAGGTCCTAGTTGGCCAAAAATTATGTATTTGGTTGAGGTCCTTTCAGCATTTAGATATTAGAATAGAATTGTTCTGTATTTACTTTTGCTCCCTTGATGATTTTCAAATATTCTCAAGTCTTCATCATGAGTTTATGCCATAACTGTCTATACATTTGTATGTGTGTGTGTGCATGAGCTGTGTCCTATCTTATGGTCAAGAAGAATGATACAAAATAGAGAATACAATCAAATATTATATTACTGGTTTCTCGTAGGCCAAGACAGTGAGAGGTAAAACTGGTTAAGATCCCCATGATATGCTGCTAGAGCATTCTTAAGACAAAGATGGTCCAGTCCAAAGAAGGTTCTAGAATCTACTTCCACATTGAAAAGATGGGCCTGATCCTAAATGATTAAGCCAATTGGGCTACAGATTTCCAGAATAGTCAACATCTCAGAAATAAGCCAAAGCACATAGAACCTGTCATTATTCTTTGGCTCTCTGTATATCGATCTTGAGTTCTGATGATTTGTCTCATAAGTGTCTTTCTTAGACTTACCCACAGTCCATGCCCACTGCAGCTGACCTACTTCAGCGTCTCAATTTTTCTTGCTTACACTCAGTCAAGTCTTCTCACTGCACTTGTAGCCTTCAGCCATTTTCTGTTATAATCTTCAATACATTTGAATGGTATCTAGAAACATGCTGATGTGGGGATGATTTCCAAAATATAAGAAATCATACTGTTTGTATACTTTACATTTAATTAGTTTAAATTATTTTTTATTTGGTCAAGTCCAAATTCCCTGATCCTGCACAGAAGGCTGTGTTAGGTTATGGCCAATTTTAGTTCTGATGGATGAAGAAGAAATGGAAATCTAACGGATGTAATCAGGCTTCAGCTAGGATTGCTTTGCATGGGAGTAGATCAACCTTTGAGTGGTGCTTAGTCTCTCTCCCAGCGCAATGTGATAAAAGCTAGAAGCCTCAATAGTTTCTCTGCTATCTGACTTTTTGCTGCATAGTTCGCACTGCCTATCACTTTTAGATGGGTGTGGGATCTGAGGCTGGTTACTCACTTATTTCTCGTTTGCGAATCCTTTCGTGAGTTATTTGCAGATATTGGTAGTGAATTGAAGTAAAAGGAAATCTGAACATGAGCTGAATGGTAATTCTTATCAACCATCACAGCTCCACCAGACATTCTAGTCTGATCAAAGGTCTTTAGTCATCTAGACCCTGCTCATATCGATACCTTCTTTTCCAGGCTGCTACATTACACTTTAGTCTTGACACCCCCAGCTACTTATGGTTCCCTCAAAACACAATGCCCATGTGAGCCTCCTTGTTTTGTTCTTATAATCCCCTTCATCTAAATATAACTCACCCATTGCATAATTCTTCCAAGAAATCTTCACAGATGCTTCCTTTCTCCTCCAGACTGGGATAGGCCTACTTCCAATCTGCTCCCATAGTGCCTTGTAATGGCTCTGTCAGAGTGCTGATCACAAGCTACTAAATGTCTTTGCTTGTCGGAACCTCCCTCTAGAGCCTAAAGTTCTTGAAAGTGGGGTGGATTTTACTTATCTCCATATGCTCATGCCTACTACCATGCCTACCATATTCGCACATTGAGTAATTATTTATTGAAATGAATTATAATCAGATCTTTTTTTTTTTTTATTTTTTAGAGTGAATGCAATTGCAATACAGGTACTGATGCTCCCTGCTAAGATATATACACACTCACAATTTTCCCCAGTAGAGAAACTACTGCACAAAAGGAGGAAAAGTCTAT
Source organism: Paguma larvata (assembly GCA_030068075.1). NCBI lineage: Eukaryota > Metazoa > Chordata > Mammalia > Carnivora > Viverridae > Paguma > Paguma larvata. Next base: position 114,481,401 of record CM057823.1, read on the forward strand.
TCTTATTCTCATTTGCCTCTATCCATTAATAAAGTGTCCGAGCAAGTTACGCTGTGTGATGGTGATGTTGACAATGATGCTGATGACAGCAATGACGGGGAGGACTTATGATCAGGTGAAGCATTTTTGTACTTTTTTTTTTTTCTAATCTCACAACAGTGCAGGGAAGTGCTCTTATTTATCCCCAGTTTACACATGCAAAGCCCAGAAAGCACTGCCCTAATGGCACAGCTACACCCACATAACGTGCACTACACCTTCATCAAAGTATTTTCCGAAACAGTTACCACAATAGAGGAGGCTCTATTCGGGCTTAGTGGGAAAATATGATCGTATATGTCGGCTGTAGCTTTTATAGCTTACTGTCACAGCACCTCTTACTCGTGACTTCCCTGAGCACTCCTGGAAGGCAGGAAGCATGCGCGGGCCATGGTATTTCTCACTGGACCAATCACAATTGTGAGCACACAGATTCTTGAGATCTATTTGTTGGCTAATTGCTAATGTAAAGACTTTCAGCGGTGGCGTCAAGTACTTCATACATGTCTCTCTTTATAGAAGCGGGTAACCTTTATTCACTGAAGAGTACATTAAGAGCACATTTTTCTCTTCCAAGTTTTTACTTGCTCTTCAGTCTTCACACGGTTCCCTTGGCATGTAGAAGAGGCATCATTACTTGCATCTACTTCTTGCATTCTGGTTTGAACAGAAAAAGTAGATTGTTCCCATTAAGATCTGGACAAATTAGCAATATTTTACAGAAGGCACTAGAACTGTGTTGTGCTTAACTGCATTTGGCCACTTGGTCCTGGATGAATTTCACGGTGCTGCAAAATATTGCCTATTCTTCCTATTTTTCAAGCCAAGTAGTTCCCATTCTGTAGAGTTAACACCTAAATATTACAAACTTTGAAACAGTGTTACCAGCTTATCTAGGTCTCAGAAATCTTCGGAGACACTGAAAAAAAATAACAAAACCCAAGAGGTAATTTTTTAACCTCTTTCCTTAATGAAGCGGATTCTAATTTTATTCCAGGCTGTGTAGTATCTGAAAAACCCTCCTTCCTAGCCTCATTCATGCAGTGGCTAACATTTTATCTAACTGCAGATGCTAAAAAATATCCAAATCCTCGTGGATCCTGCTATGGTCCCAAGTAAATCATGTCAATTTAATTTGCGTTACAGGAAAGTTCTATGGTATCCTTTTCTTCATATGTGTTCAGAAAGAAAATGTCATTTGCATAGTGGATGTATAGTTTCTGATATTTGCTTCTATTTGAGAATAAACATAATGAGATTACAGTTGAACCAATTTTCATAAATAATAAGGACAAGTTGATTTGTCCTAAAATGTAGAATTAGGCTAAGTAGAAGTCAATCCAGCCCTATCTCTGATTGCATTTGTCTACTAGAATTCATTTAACTATGTAAAATAAAAACTTGTATTTTACATAGAGCTTTGGAGAAAAGTGAAATTTAACCCCTTCTCACATTACATTTATTAGACACCTCCTTACTGATCAACCAGGACAAACTGCAAATCTCATTAAATAATTCATATATAGCATTATTAAGCTACTATCATTAAATGCATTTATTCTGTGGCCAAGGATAGGTCAGCTAACCTCTCTGTGCTTTGGTTTTCTCATTTGTAGCATTAGATTAGAGTCAGCCTATGAAAATAACATTGTGGGGAGCACAGTTAGAACACAAAAGCAAATGGATATTTGGTATGTAGAAAGGAAAATTTCAAGTGGCAAAACGTTGTGTGTGTGTGTTTTTTTTTTTTTTTTTAACAGAGGCAGCACTGTATAGTGGAAAACACAGATTTCGTCACTTGACAATATGACTTTTATTCCCAAAGATGAAATTTACCAGCTCTATCATCTGTAAAATAAGGAAATAAAGCATTTATCCTGCATAGGTGTCTCAGGTTTTAGAAACAGAGCATAGAAGACGCTAGCATATGATTGAGGCTCTATCATTATAGCTATTTGAGGCAGAACAGGGTTCTCTCTGCCATCACTCCTTTCCCCTTTCACATCTTTGCCTGCGGTAGGAAAGTGACTCCTTTTCACATAATTGTTCTTAGATGCTGCGGGATGGGAAGGGATAGATATCAGAAAGAGAATGGTGCGTTACTGTTCTAACGCCGCTCTTGCAAATCCCAAACAGCCAAGCAAGCTCTCACTAACCGTGAGTAACCACAACCCAAGTGGCTAAAGGTAGAGTCAAGATACTGGTCTTCTGGTTGTGACCTCCCAGGATCAGTTTTGACCCATTGATTTTGACTGCTTAAATGAGATCCAACAAAACAGAGAAATAAAATGGAAAAAATGCAGAGAAGACCAACAAAAGGAAAGGACCCCTGGAATCTCATCTGAGGCTGTTTCTGTTGGATTAATATGTGATCTGTTAGTAATTATTAAAACACAATATTATACCACCTTCCTAAATTCCAGAATCCACATGATTTGTCGCTAATGAGATTTGTTTCTTCTCTCATGGATGAACCTACAGACCTACCTAGGTATGTATAGTGCGTGATCCATTATCGAAAGGAGGAAATAAAAGGAAGATTTTATCTGTGACCCTGTTAGCTTGACACCATCTGAAGAAGAGCCAGTCACCTTTCCTACGGGGAGAAATGAACAAATAATGTATAACTCTTTGTAAGTTTACTCTGTATATTGCTTTAGTTTAATTTATGTATTCATCCACTGTTAGGCCCTTCATTCTAAATAGCCAGTTTGTCAAATCAAAATCACTTGGAGTTTTAGCAGACAACAGATTCCCCTTGGCCAAAAGATACATCCTGTCTCCACCAAACCTGCCCTACCACCAAGACCTCCTCACCTCATTGAATAAGGAAAGAAAAAAAAAAACCCTAATAATCTCTGTTTGCTCTTTCCCCTCAGACCCTCCACCCAACCCAATAGCAGCCATGTTCACGCAATTTCCCAAACATATCTTGAATCTTCCACATCTCTCTGTCTATAATATAATATTTCCACTATTATTTAGACCACCACCTCTCTGAGACTACTTCATGCTCCACGGGAGAATGATCTTTCAAAAATGTAAGCCAGGTATGCTGTTTCTAGTTTATAACGTTTCTATTATTTCCCATCAAAATCCGAGTGAACATTGGACCTCTTACCCGGGCAAACAAAGCCCTGTGTCATCTCTTACCTCCTTCCTCACTGCCCTCATCTCCTCCATTCTCCACCCACCAAGCTTTGATGGCCTGCTTTCCCATTCTAAAAAGGGACAAGTTCATGTCTGCTTCCAGGCCTTTACACTAGTTCTTGATCTGCCTGGAAGACCAGGTCCGTGGGCGTGTGACCTGCGCAATCACACAGAGCCCTGGTGTCAAATGGGCCCCGTACTTGGTGTAGTCCCCTACTGATGGCATCTCCAATCTTTTAATAATTTTATCTTTTAACTTGTGTTTTGTAAGTGAAATTCGGTGGCACACCAGAACACACAGGTGAACGGAGGAAATACATACACTATTTCCATGATTCACTGCCACCTCATTTGCCTACAGCACGGGACTCTGGCAGACCTACGAGTAGGAGTCCACTATGACCTAAAATGAGCACAAGGTAAGTAAATCTCTGGAACTGAGTAAGCAGGGACACTGACAGCTCTGAGAGGGCACACCTTCTGTTGAGAACCAGAACTTGCTTCAAACATAGAAAGGAGGCAGTGGTGTTCTAAGAAGCACGAATAATCAAAGAGCCCTATCCATCACCTTTTTCCTCATGTACCTTCCCAGTATTAGCTAACCACCTATTCTGAAAATCATGATACAGAAAGAAAGAGAAAGATGGGGCAACTCATCGTTCATTTTCATTTGATCCTTCCTTACTTACAAGTAAGTTCAGGCTAGACAACGTTTATAGAATGTGTCTATCAAGTGAAAAAAACAGCTGAGAAAAACAGTTGAATAAATTTTGTACAATATTTCTGGTATGAGTTAAATACATATGTATATCCAAACTATGAAATCAACAATTATGTAGTATTCGTGATGCCAACTGTGAGTTAAATTCTCTTACTTTTGCATTTAAAACTGGCACTACACAAGGTAAAGATGAATAGTAACCTTTATCTAATAATTAGAAATTTTAATTTGCTTTGCTTCGAATAACATTAACATATCAGTAATGTTAAGATAACAAATAAAAAAGACACTATGACAAGTCCAAAGAAAGACCATAGAAGAAATGAGAAAGCTTTCTATTTAATACATTTAATGGTAACTTTCTCTGCTTTTAGAATTAGGGGTCTCACATGTTCCTTTTGCAAGGCGGTCCACGAATTATGTGGTCAGCTGCCTGCAGGGAAAGTTCTTCCCCGTCCCCAACTTCACAAAGCTGACTCTGTTGTTTAATTCATATCTCTGATCACATTATCAGCTTCTTTGAGCAGACACCCCTCACCCATCAGTCTAAATTAGTTACCCAGTCTTCTCCAGCTAACCATCCTCGCTCAATACTCTGCATACAGTTATGTATGAATGTTCGCACATTTCCAGCTTTCTTTATCATCCCTCAAGGGAGCGGACCTTTGATTTTCTTGATTCCCAGTTATCCTTGGAGCTGAATACAGTGGCTGACATTTATTAGGTATTCAAGAAATATTCGTGGAATGAGTGAATGAATAAAAATCTTCACTACAGTATCTTATTTAATACAGTATCTTATTTAAGATAAACCTTTTTAAAGTTATAATATGATGATAATAATAATATCCCGGTGTGTTCACTATTTAAAAATATCAATTTTGAACCATAGAGAATCACAGATTAATTTGAAACCTGGCAGCATACAATTTTCAGCGTATTTTGTACAGTTTGGGTATAAGAATAATGGCATTCAGCTAATATTTTTCTGCTGTGAGTCTATTACGTACTTTAAAGAGGCCTTCGTTTCCAAATAGTCTTTTGTTTAAATGCTACCTATCAATGACCATCTGTAAGTTTTAGGTCTACGCTCAGTGTCATGCTTTCTATTTCGTTTTGTTTTCAAATCATTTCCTAATAAAACATATAGGACAGGGAAGGCTGTTGGGCTTCATCTTGTAGGTAATGTTGCCAGTAGGAAATAGTTGCCTGAAAGATTAGGTTAAAAGGAATAACAATCTTGTGCCTTACTCTCTGGAATGGAGTGCTATGGCTGGCTAACAAGGTATGTTTCCATTGGTGCAGAAATGGCGAGTGGAAGCAGGGATATGACGAACACGCCATCCTCATCCTGAGATACTCATCGAAAAGGGCATGGTGTAAACTACAAGAATTTCAGCTTTGCTGGCATACAGTAAAAGTGTATATATTTTCCTTGTGCTACCAAGGCAACAGTTTTGCCTTAGGCAGCACTGAAAATAAGCATAAATGATAAAAGAAATAAAAACTCTGCAGAACATGACACTATGTCACTGTGATTTGTTACAAAATAGAATTCCTATAGAACCAAAAATACAGCTGCACCTAGTTGTTGCTAACACTAAATATATTTTCACCTTTAATATATAGGTTATCTTTTTGGATGGAGATATTAAGTTGATATACTTGAGATATTTGTAATATGAAGGTGAAGTAAATATGTATGTATTGTATATTATAAAAAGAATCTGATTGTCATTTGTATGAAGGATTAAGATGTAATCTGAAAAGCTTTTGCAAAATGCTTTTGGCTGTTAGGAGTAGTAACAAACTTTATGCCATATCCACTTGTACTATCTGTACCAAAGATAGAATACAACAGTTTTTCATTTTTCTATTCAACACTGGGTACCCCATGACACCTGTTTGAGAGTGATCCCGTAAATGATGGATATCTCAAGTACTCCAAGGAGAAGTTGATAATAAAACAATATATCTGGGGCACCTGGGTGGCTCAGTCAGTTGAGCTTCTGACTTCAGCTTAGGTCACGATCTCACAGTTCCTGAATTTGAGCCCCACATCCGGCTAGCTGCTGTCAGGTCAGAGCCCACTTCAGATCCTCTGTCCCCCTTTCTCTCTGCCCCTCCCCTGCTCACTCTCTGTGTCTCAAAAATGAAAACATTTTCAAAAAATAAAAAACAAAGCAATATATTCTAAATAAGTAAATAAAATGCCATAAAAAACTACAAAATGAAGATGTGAGGGAATACTACCAACCACTCTACATGCATGAATTGACAATATAGACGAAATGGAAAAATTTTTCAAAAAGCAAAACTGATCCAACACTCAAAAGTCAATTAACATATTCCATCATATTAACAAGAAGAAAAAAAATCACATGACTATATCAATTAGTGCAGAGAAAGAATTTTATGAAATTCAACATAAATTTATGATAAAAACTCCCCAAAAACCTGGGAATAGAGGGGAGATTCCCTTAAGATCAGGAAAAAGGCAAGGATTTCCTACCTTTCCCCTTACATTCAACATAATACTGGAAGTGCTAGCCTGTGCAAAAAGGCAGGGAAAGGAAGAGGCATACAAATCAGAAAAGATCTCTCTATTTGCAGATGACATAAAAATCCCAAGGAACCAACAACAAAAACAAAGTCTTAAAACTAAGAAACACGCTTGGTAGAGTCGTAGGGTATAAAATTAACATGTAATAATTAGTTATATTTCTATATGTAAAGAACGTGCACATGAAAACCAAAATTAAATATTATTTACAAATGCTCACAAAGAATGAAATATTTAGTTGTAAATCTAACAAAATACATAAAGGCCTTGAAAGCTAAACTACAAAATGCTAAGAGAAAGAAACCAAAGATAATCTAAATAAACAGAGAGACAAACCTATTCATGGATTAGAGGACTCATCATATTAAAGATGTCAAATCTCCTTCAAATTGACACAGAGGTTTAACACAATTCCTTTTCTAAATCTCTTCAAGGTTTTTCATATAGATAATATTATTCTAAAATTTATATGGAAAATCAAAGGAATCTGGATAACTCGAATAGTTTCAACACAAAAGAATACAGTGAGAAGAATAAGCCTATCTGATTTTTTAAAAAAAATTTTTTAACGTTTTTATTTATTTTTGAGAGACATAGAGACAGAGTGTGAGCAGGGGAAGGGCAGAGAGAGAGGGAGACACAGAATCAGAAGCAGGCTCCAGAATCTGAGCCATCAGCACAAGCCCAACACGGGGCTCAAACTCACAGACTGTGAAATCATGACCTGAGCTGAAGTCGGCCACTTAAACAACTGAGCCACCCAGGCGCCCCGGTCTATCTGATTTTAAGACTTAGTATTTAGCTACAGTAATCAAGACGGTGTTAGCAGAGGAGTAGATCCACAGATAAATGGAACAGAACAGAGGAGTCGGAAATAGACCCACACAAGCACAACTATAGTCACCAGAATAATGGCTTCCCACAAAGATAAACAATCCTTGAAACTGTGCTACAGTAGGTTACATGTCAAAAGGGACTTGGCGGGTGTGATTAAATGAAGGATCCTGAGAGGGGAAGATGATCTTGGATTATCTAAGTGAGCACAACGTAATCTCAGGGGTCTTTATAAGTGGAAAAGGGATGCAGAAGAATTAAAGTCAAAAAGAGATTTGAAGATGTTATGTCACTGGCTTTGAAGATGGAGGAAGGGGTCATGAACCCATGAATGCAGGTGGCCTCTAGAAAGTAGAAAAGGAAAAAAAAAAAAAAGGTCTCCCTGAAAACCTCGGGAAATAATACAACCTCTACAATACAATTAGCCCAGGGAGATCCACTGTTGTATTTCAGCCCTCCACAAGTGTAAGATAATAATTTGCAATTGTTTAAGCCACAAAGCTTGTGATGGTTTCTTACAGCAGCAGTGGAATACAATGGCGGATTCGTTTCTGACAAAGATGCCACAGCAATTCAATCGGTGTAAGATTGTCTGGCCAACAAATGGTGCTAGAGGAGTTGGACGTCTACAGGCAAATATTGGGACCTTAAACGGAAACAACTTAATCAAAAATTCACTCAAAAAATCGTAGATTTAAATGTAAAATGTAAAACCAAAAACTTTAAGGAGAAAATATCGGAGAAAAATCTTTAGGAAGTAGGCATTGGTGAAGATTTCTTACGATGTGACACCTAAAGCACAAGCCATACAAGAAAAAGTCAATAAATTAGACTTTATCAAAACCAAAAACGTTGCCTCTGTGAACAACAGAAAGGAAAGCCGTGCTACGGAGTCGGAGAAAAGATATCTGATTCGCAGCCAGATACCTAGATACTTCCATAAGAGACTAGATACTTCCTCTCTGCCTCTTGTTTCCCAGATCCTAAAATGCAGCCCTCACACTCCTCTACCTGACAATATCATGCACATGGAAGGAGAGAAAGAAGGCTAGGGAAAGCATGGAAACATATCTCCGAAGAAATAATCCATTTTGGCATCTTTCAACTACTCAAACATCATTTAGTAAATGTTACCCTAGAATTTGGAAATAAAGTCTTTGTCAATGTATTTGCACTTACACACGAGTCTCACAAGGTTGTGGGGATGATGGTGAACCGAGGCATTCCTGCACAGACTGTCCAACGTATTGTTACTGAATTATCAGGCCGGGTAAAGCAACCAACAGAGAACCCCATTTGTTCGTTGAGTTTGAGGAACAATTGCCAGGGCAGGCCTCTTCTCCATGCAGTCTTTGCTTCTCTTGAATTCACTAGGGCGCTTCCAATTATTTTAGGAGATGGTTGTCAACTGTCACATTTTCAAAACAAAAATGACTTTAAGCTACTTCTGTATTTACAAATGGTTTGTGATATGTTTAGAATTTCATAGGAACAAATGGCCAAGGAATCGAAATTCTCAAAACATTGGTGATCTATATCTCTGATACCAAGCTCTACATATATGTGTATTATCTATTTATTTATGACAGTGGCTTCCAAACTTGGAAGGTCATCAAAAGGACCCAGGATGTTAAAAAAAAAAAAAGACCCACAAAAAGTCAGTATATCTGTACCTGTGTATTTATTTGTTTATATACGTATACCAATGACTTCAAAATATGTTATAATACCAAAGAGAAATACAATGTATATTAAACTTAGTAGCCTTGATAATGTATAGTCACTAACATTTTTGTTTAAAATACACATCATATTAACATTTCTAAACTTTTTTTTGAGAAAAATTGAAAAGATAAAAGACTTTCTCCCAGAGAGTTTGGATTTGGAAGTTCATACCTATTCTAACCTTCTGAAGGAAAACTACTGAACATTATATTCTTTACTTATGCTGACAGGGTGTTAGGAGGCGCTTTTAGATTTTCATATTGTTTAAGTTCTCTTTTTTACATTTTTTAAAGTTTATTTACTTATTTGGAAAGAGAGAGGGATGGGAAAGGGGCAGAGAGGGAGAGAGAGAATTCCAAGCAGGCTCTATACCACCAGTACAGAGCCCAGCGTGGGGCGTGAACTCACAAACCATGAGATCTAGAAATCTTGACTTGAGCTGAAGCTAAGCTTAACCTCCTGAGTCACCCAGACACCCCTAGATTTTCATTTAAGTGGTGTTTGTAAACAAGGCAATGACTCCTTCTGTATCATAAGGAACTTCATAAGTTAATGCCCAATGTTAGGTTGCTCCATTGTTTCCCACCGGCTCTGGACTGAGTTTTCAATGCGAAGACTGACAGCAGGTTTATTTCTAAGCTCATAGGTAAAAGTACCGAGAAGAATTAGAAGTCTTTTTTTTTTTTATTTTTCAATGCTTTTATTCATTATTGAGAGACAGAGAAAGAGCATGAACATGGGAAGGGCAGAGAGAAGGGGAGACATAGATTCCGAAGTAGGCTCCAGGAGCTGTCAGCACAGAGCCCAACGCAGGGCTGGAACTCACAACTGTGAGATCATGACCTGAGCCGAAGTCGGATACTTAACTAACTGAGCCACCCAGGTGCCCCAGAAGTCTTAAAATTAAGTTAGGTAGGTATAGAAAATTGCAGATCTTTTTTGAGCCAATCAATAGAGGCTTTTATTTATTTATTTTTGCATTGTTTATTAGGAAAAATAGCATTTTTTAAAGATAGGCAGCATTAGTCTTTGAAGAACAAATTTTGCTACTTATTTATCCCATTTGCACACGAGTTACTAACTAAAATATAAAGTGGTGTTTCTTTCGTGAAGTTGTTCTTGGCGAAAAAGCAAAAGTTTCTAAACCGCACCTCACATGGTATTTTCCTGAATGTGTTAAAATCCTGAAACAAAGTGGTCCCTAAAGTGGCCTGGGGCAGACGATCCTCATATCAAGGCTCTTTAAAGTTCCACATAGAGACTCTCCCCTCCCCCAACCGAGGAGCATTATAATTTAGAAGGCGATGCTTATTTAGAAGAAAACCTCTCCTGGAGATTCTAATGACTCTGCTCCTCCTTGAAGAAATAATCACTTATTTCACTTCCCGTTCTCAATTTTAAGAAATTAAAAAAAAAAAAAAGTCTTCCAATTGCTTAGCACACGGGTTCACAAACTTCCTGGTATATATCCAAATCTTTTTTGATACATAAGAAAATGCAGATCATTAGACACATTCCCAGAGATTTGGGTTCCCTCCTTTTGCACAATCTGCATTTCATAAAATTGCCCCCGCTCCAGATGGTTTTGGTGCAGCTAGTCTAAGAAGCATGATTTGGTAACTACCAATCACTAGAGAGTGGCTTCCAAACCTGGAGGGTTATCAAAATTAACCAGGACGTTAAAAAAAAAACCTACAAATTATTTTGCTCCATAGCCTCCAGGTTTAAATTCTGTTAATTTGTTGGGTACAAAGAGCAGAGTGGCTATTACCTCAATTTTTCACTAGTTCTTGATGTCATTTCAATGGGCAGCCAAGTTTGGGAACCACTGCGTAGGGAACCCTCATGAATTTTAAAATGACGTCAGTTCAGTCCTTTCACAGCCTCTGTGTTCTCTTTCTCTGTATTTGCTTAAGGAACATTTATCAAGCACTCACCATGTGCCAGGCACAGAGCTAGTGGGATACGGAGATGAACGGACAGAGGATGGTCCTGAGATGTTCTGACTGTAGACTCGTAGCCAGTCCTCAAGTGAACAATTACAACAGAGGGATATCTTAATAGGGATTTTTGCAAGCTGCTAAATATACCGACCCTCTATGTTCAAAACAATGTAACCAGAAAGTGATGAACGACATAACCAAATCTATTTAGAAAAGCACTTCCTCCTTGACAAGGGTGAGAAAAACAAAGAGGAAAATTATGACCTTCTACCATATGTTACGAATTATGCCCAGTGCTTTCTCTACTTCATCCCATTTAATCCCCATACCATCCATTGAGATAGGTTTTATCATCCTTTTATTTATTTTTTTTTCCAAAGAGGAAACTGAAGGTCAGAGTGATTTGACCAAGGCTTTCATGTAGAAAGTGTGTTCTAGCCTGCATCTAACTCTGAATCTGCCCGACTCTAAAGCCTCCGCACTTTCCTCTCTGCCTGGCTAATGTTTACAAAGGGGATGATAATCAACTACATGTTGTACACAGATGGTTATTTGTTCTTGCCTCCCTTCCCTCGATTTCCTGAGAGTTCGTGTAAACTAATTGTTCTTACCTCTAAGAGAAAATGTGGAAATATTTAGAAAATATGACATTTAAAACATATTCTAAAGAGAGATTTAGGGATAAAAGATGCTAAGACAATTGCTTACGGTGAGATTTGGGAAAAAACTATGAATTTCATTAAACCGTGTTTGTTCCTTGCTGTGAACTACTTCCTACCTACCTCCACGCCTCTTACCCTCTATCTGCCCATACTCCTAAAAGTTAAGTGTGTAGTTGAAATAAGCAAACCAATATTTGTTCTTTTTTTTATTATATATATCTATATATAGTATGTATATAATATTGTGTATATACGAATTGTACATATATAATATGCGTGTATGTATATATATGCATAGAATTGTTGGATTTACATCATTGTCTCCTTTCATTGCGGTGCTGCACATACACTGAACAAAACAAAACGATGAACAAAACAAACATGGCTCCTATCCTTGAGTGGCTTATAGTCTGGAGAATTATAAGGAAATAAATAAATAATAAGTAAAATGAAGCCATCTATGTATTTGCACATATAAATGAACACAACAAGATCGTATAAAAAGGAAGCTTTCTTTTCCTAATTTTTACAAAATTATATTGGTGATGAGTACCATAGTTATGTCTGGTCCATTCTGATTATACAGTAGAACACTCAGTACTGATTGTGAAACAAATATAGTTGACCTTTGAACAACATCGGGGTTAGGGGTGTCAACCCCTGCCACATCATTGAAAATCCATGTATAGTCTGTTTTTTATAGTCTAATGTATTTTAATAGCAAACTTCCAGGAACAGTACAGAAGACAGGCAATATTAAAAACATGTAATTGCGGGGCTCCTGGGTGGCTTAGTCAGTTAAGCACCTGACTTCAGCTCAGGTCATGATCTCACTGGTCGTGAGTTCAAGCCCCACGTCGGGCTGTGTGCTGACAGCTCAGAGCCTGGAGCCTGCTTCAGATTCTGTGTCTTCCTCTCTCTCTGCCCTTCCCTTACTCACACTCTGTCTCTCTCAACAATAAATAAACATTAAAACAAAAATTAAAAAAAAAACCATGTAATTGCATATAGGAGAACTCAGGAAAGCAGAGTCAATGGATGAAATCTACTGAATGACAAAAATGCTGCAAACACCGTTTAGTTGCTGTCAATCAGAAATTTACTTGTTAAAAACAAATCCAAATGCTGGCATTGTCCAGAAAAAATTAACAGATTTATTTATAACTGTATAAAGTCAAACTGCTGAAATTGTTCACTGATACATTTTGATGTACATTAACGCTTTCTGTCCCCACATTTATATTAAAAATTCACACACAGTTGAAAATGTAAAAACTGTCAATACCTGATTTCTGTCCCTTATGTTTCTATTTACAGTCATATACTTAGTTATCTTTTGACCCTACAGACAAAAAAATACTCGACATTGAGATCTATCAACGACAGAAAGAAGACAAATTAAAAAAGCTTTTTTTAGTGTTTATTATTTATTTTTGAGATAGGTACACAGAATGCAAGCTGGGGCGGGGCAGAGACAGAGGGGGACATAGAATCTGAAGCAGATTCCAGACTCTGAGCTGTCAGCCAGAGCTCGATGTGAGGCTCTGGAACCCACCAACCACAAGATCATGACCTAAGCCTATGTCGACACTTAACCAAGTAAGCCACCCAGGCACCCCTGAAAACAACAAACATTTAATATTATAAGAAATCTTCACAGTCACATAGGAAAAAAAAATTGTATCTCCTGGGGCTATCTCAAGAAAGGAACTGTAATCCATTTGTGCAGAGTTAATTATAATTTTAATTCTCTTATTGCCAGAGAAAACATTTGTTGTCACTTGCAGCTTGGCAGTAACTTAGCTAATTTAAATTGTTTTTCTTATGATAATGCATAATGTTCTGTTAAGTTAGTTTCATACTTTAAAGGAAGAACCCAGATAAAAATTGCCTAACGTGGAAGAATGATTTTCTAATAGTGAAATTTCAAGCAGCAACAAAAACAGGTTGTTATTCAGCAAGTTTTTTCTCAGAACTCCTCCTTCTCTAAAAATCTCTGAAATGCTTGTATAAGATAGACATGTGTGGAGGAGGAAAAAGAGCGATCCAATAGTGCAAAACTGTTCTAAAGGATGCTACTGTTTGAACTATACATGTCAGAGGAGCTAGCAAACATTGCTATAGAGCATAAGAAGAAAAATGTATATATAAACAATGCAATCAACTATCAGAGAGTCTTGCCAAGTAAAAAAAGAGAGAGAAAGGGAGAAGAGGAGGGCCTGGTCAACAAGAGGGATGGGGACGCCGAGCAGTCATCTTTATCTTAGAGGACTACAAGGTCTAATCACCACTGAGCACTCATCATTACCTTGGTTGCCTGTGGCCAATGGAGTGAGATGGAGCTCATTTCCTCAGAAGTGTGTCACGTGAAGCTGCAGCATTAAGCCTGTTCAGTGTACTCTCTCCACAGATGACAACCCACCCCATGCTTACACTAAAAGGTAGTAAGTGCCTCTTTTATGACCTCTCTTCATTGTTCATAGCCATACATAACCTTTTCTTAGTTTCTTCTGTTGAAAGTCAAAATTACAAAGCAAATTGGACAATACTGGGGGTATGTTTTAAGAGATAGAAGCTCAAGAAGAAAGGCGAGAGAACTGAGGAGGCAGTAGTTTTGTTCACTGTCCATGTGCATTTTCCATGGAGGATTAGAAGAGTTTTATTTTTCAATGAAAAAAAATTTTTTAATGTGTATTTATTTTTGAGAGAGAGAGACAGAGGGTGAGCATGGCTGGGGGTGGAGAGGGCAAAGAGAGAGGAAGACACAGAATCTGAAGCAGGTTCCAGGCTCTGAGCTGTCAGCACAGGGCTTGAACCCCACAGTCTGTGAAAACACGACTGAGCCAAAGTTGGCTGCTTAGCTGACTCAGCCACCCAGGCGCCCCTAGGAGAGTTTATGTTTTGTTTTGTTTTATTTTTTAAATAGCTACAAGGATTCTTCTCATTCACATGATGTTCAACAAAGAAAAAAGTGATTCATATTCATTATGGTATTAAAAACTTACAGTTATAGAAAAAAAAATCATAAGCGACTTTACATTCATCTAAAGTCCCAGACCATGTCTTTACATATAACTCTTAGCTAAGGAATGAAGCTCGAATATCCTAGAAGGAGCCAAACTGAAATAAATAAAGACATAGCTGAGAGACAGAGATGATTGTTATAACAACAAGAGGAATATCCTATGTCCAAGGTAATCATTTGCCAAAGTTCCAAGTAGACTCTGATGAGTAGAGTCAAAGGAGGGAGTCATCCCATCAGAGAAGGAGAGGGAGGTTGATGGAGTGGATTCTCAAAAATGTCTGGCAAAATTCCCAAGTGCAGGCTCTGTTGGCATTAGATCATCAGCTGCTCGATCTTATCTAATACCTCTCACACCTTCTTTGGATGGACTAATAGTAGAGCCGGAATTAGAGCATGGGTTCATGGACACCCAGGTAACACCTCCTTCCACTGCCTCACGCTGCAGTGTCTACATTTGATATATATTTTTTTGAATTTCTCCCATCGTTATTGAAGATAAGTGACAAAAGTAGTGTCGATGTGAGGCATATGACTTGATATTTTGATATATGTATACATTGCGAAATGAGAGCCACAATTAAGCTAATTAACATATCCATCACCTCACATATAGTGAAACGGGATGATGTTGGTACACAATTTCTGCCATGCAAGATGAATAAGTTCTGGAAAGCTAATTACAGCAATGTAAATATAGTTAATACTGTATACTTGAAATTTGCTAAGATCTTAACTTAAATGTCCTAACTACAAAAAAGGTTGGTTTTAATATATATATACTTGCGTATATACGTATAAACATATATATATGTATATACCTGCATATATATATATATGTTTGTGTCTAAGTATATATGTTGCTGTTAAATATTCATGTTACTATTATGGTTATTAAAATACAAATTCAGTTGAAAGCATTACTAATTTTTAAGTAGCATTTGTACTTTAAGTATTTTTAAGTATTTTTGCAATAAATGGAGCAATCCTGTGGAAATATTTGAAATATGGATATGTTAAAACGGATCCTCTTGAGGAATAAAAGTCAGACCATTTTCCCTAGGCCTATTCAAAATGGAAGTGTAGACCCATATAATGCATATGCTTTTTAATTGAAGTACAGTTGAAAAACAGTGCTATATTAGTTTCAGGTATACAACATGCTTATTTGACAAGTCTATGTTATGCTGTACTCACGACAAGTATAGCTACAGTCTGTCAGCATACAACACTATTACAATACTATTAACTATATTTCCTATGCTGTATCTTGCTTTCCCTTGACTTATTCATTCCATAGTTAGAAGTATGTACTTCCCACTCCCCTTCTCCTGTTTTGCCCTTCCCCTTACCTCCTGTCCTTATGGCAATCATCAGTTTGTTCTCTGTATTTATAGGTTTGTTTCTGCTTCTTGTTTGTTGGTTTGTTCTATTTGTTTTTTTTTAGATTACATGTGTAGGTGAAACCATATTGTATTTGTCTTTCGCTATCTCACTTGTCTCACTTAGCATCGTACCCTGTAGCTCCATCCGTGTTGGTGCAATGACAAGATCTCATTCTTTTTTATGTATGATAATATTTGCTGAATATTATAAGATAGATAGATAAATAGATAGATAGATAGACAGATAGATAGATATACACACACCACATCTTTTTTCCCCATTCATCTGTCAATGGCCACAGGTTGCTTCCATATGTTGGCTATTATAAATAATGCTATAATAAACATAGGGGTACATATATCTTTTCAAATGAAGTGCTTTTGGGTTTTGCTTGTTTGTTTAATTTTTGTTTTTGTTTTTGTTTTTCGGTAAATACTGAGTGTAGAATTACTGGATCATATGGTATTTCTACTTTTAATTTTCTGAGGAACTTCCATACTGTTTACAAAAATCTATAGTAATCAAAATAGTATGGTACAGCATAAACAACGACCCATAGATCAATAGAACAGAACAGACAGCCCAGAAATGAACCCATACTTACATGGTTGATTAAATCTATAACAAAGGAGGCAAGAATATTCCATGGGGAAAACACGGTCACTTCAATAAATGGTGCTGGGAAAACTGGACAGCTATATACAAAAGAATGAAATAAGACCACTGGCTTACATCACACACAAAAATAAAAATAGGTTAAAGTCTTATGTGAGACCTGATTCCATAAAACTCTTAGAAGAAAACATAGGCAATAATTTCTTTGATGTCAGTCTTACCAAAATTTCTCTAGATATGTCTCCTCAGGCAGGGGGAATAAAAGCAAAAATTAATTATTGGGACTACACCAAAATAAAAAGCTTTTGCACAGTGAAGGAAACCATCAACAAAACAGAAAGGCAACCTAATAAGTGGGAGAAATATTTGCAAATGATATATCTGATAAAGGGTTAATATCCAAAATATATAAAGAATGTATACAACTCAACACACACACACACACACACAAACAAAAAAACAAAAAAACAACCAAATAATCAGATTGAAAATGAGCAAAAGATTTAAAAAGACATTTTCCAAATAAGACGTAGCGATGGCCAACAGACATATGAAAAGATGCTCGACATCACTAATCATCAGAGAAATGCACATCAACCACAATAAGATTTCACCTCGCACTGGTCAGAATAGCTAGAATAAAAAGACAAGAAATAACAAGGATGTTGACAAAAAGGAACACTCGTGCACTGTTAGTGGGAATACAAATTGGTACAGTGACTGTGGAAAACAGGATGGAGGTAGACACATATAATATTAAGTATGGAATGATATTACAGATATATTCCTACTCAGACTACTTCTGCTACTGAATTTAAACGATTGCAGTGGGGAATATGATTTTTCAGCGACTGTAGAAAAACTTATTTCCAGCGACAGAATAAGAGTTAAATCAGCCGTATCTTATTTTACCTCTCTTTTTAGCTCCTACCATTGTTTTCTAAAGAATACGCTACGTTTAAAAAATGTATCCATTAGAAACAATATGGTCTCATATATTAACTCATTTGTTGCTATGTCCCAGCCATTCACTTTCAGATTCCTCCTTCTCCAGAAGAGTTCAGAAGGGGCGGGGGGGCATACTTGAAATGAGAGATCTGCCACCTGACTTCCTTAGCTCTGATCTCTCTCATGACTATATCTTTTGGGCTTATTTTCTTCCAAAATAATCCTCATGAGTTGTCATAGTGTAAGAACTTGCTTTTTAAATCTATTCTATTTCTCTATAGAATCTAAGATATTTGGAAGAGACAGAGGCAAAGACAAAAGCACCCAGATCTTGATATAACTATAACAAGGATAAAAACGGAAGAACATGGGATTCCCCTCCACCACTAAGCCCGCTATCATTCCTGGTGATGTCAACAACCACAAAGAAGCCATCAAGCACTGCGGCTGCTCACGCCCACCCATGTTTTCCTTTGCTCCCTCCTTTACCGCATACTCTCTTGTCATCACTAATAACTAGAGTAGCACCTCTGAACTCTCAATGGCAAGCCAATACCGTTTACCATCTTCTATTTTCCTGTTTATTGTAGAATCCAAACCTCTATAACTCTGACTGTGTCGTTTACACTTCCTCATTGACCTGCCGTTTTCTGTCGGCCCATCTCGGCTTGATGTACTACCTACCTGCTGATGACTCCCAAATCTCTAATTTAGTCTGTGTGGGTGACTGCTATGGGAGAACACTCTTAAATTCTTAGATGTCCCCTTTCTCCAGATTGCACGAGTGTAGCAATACCCTTTAGCAAAGGGTTGCCCAGCCAGTCACACAATTTGTATTTACCCGCAGGCCTCATTTGATTGGGAATTTTTTACCAGCTGGAAGACAGAGGATGAGACGTGATTTCCTTTCCAGCCCGGAAAGTCTTGGGTCTTGTCTATTTTCTCTAATTTCTGCTTGCAAACTGATAGTCACTTCTACCTTATGCATTTCTTTCTGTGTTTTATCGTATACCACTAAGAGAAACAAACTGACGGTTGCCGGGTGGGGTGGGGAGTGAAAAGAATGGGTAAAGAAGTGTGGGAGGTTCATGTTTTCAGTTATGGAGTAAGTCAAGGGAATAAAAGGTACAGCATAGGGAATACGGTCAATGCTATTGTAATAGTGTAATACGGTGACAGGTGGTAGCTACACTTATGGTGAGCATAGCATAATGTGTAGAGTGTCCAATCACTAGTGTAGAGTTATCCAATCACTATGCCATACACTTGAAACTAATGTAACATTGTGTGTGAACTATACTTCAATTAAAAAAGGGGAGGGGTGCCTGGGTGGCTCTGTCAGTTGAGCGTCCAACTTTGGCTCAGGTCATGATCTCGTGGTTTGTGGGTTCAAGCCCCATGTCAGGCTCTGTGCTGACAGCTTGTTGAGAGCCTGGAGCCTCCTTCAGATTCTGTCTCCTCCTTTCTCTGCCCCTCTTCCGCTCATGCTCTGTCTCTCAAAACTACGTAAATGTTTAAAAAATAAGGAGGAAAGAGAATACAATCTGAGGGCACCCTATCAAGATGAGTTTTCATCTCCAATGGTAACCCTCAGAGTCTCCTCGGATAACGACTATCCACTTTCGCTCAATTCTGTTTAATTCAACAAATGCATACTGAGTCCTCACCATGTACCAGGAACTTTATAAGGATCCTGCATTTAAGTTTCATGGGTGACAAAGGAGAAAGATACAGCCATGAATATGGGTTAAGGTTGAGACTTTTGGAGTAGCAAAGATATGCAATGGTCCATGTGAGAGATTCTGAGACCCATGGTAGGGATGAAAAGTGGGGAATCAGACAGAAAGATTTGGGAGATCTTAGATAATTGGGTATTTGGTAATGGAGAAAAATGTTCACAAATGAAACTGAGATATTTTGACTTGGGGTGTCTAAATGTATGGTGTTTCTCCTCAAAACAATAGGAAATATAGACTGAGAGAATGTTTGGGGTTTCAGTTTATTTCTGGACAATGTCAAATATGTGTACAACCATACCCAGGGGAAGAAGTGGGCCAAGAAGTTCCAGAGTGAGATCTAGCCTAGATGTACACCTTGGAAGTTATCAGTTGGCAACATGATAGTTATACTCAAGCCCTCCAAAGCTCTGAGTTAAACACCCACACGCAGTCACACAACTTCTTGGCCTGATGTAAGGGAGATATGAGAAAGTTGTGGAGATTCAGGGGGTGGTTCACTCCTCGGTGTTTCAGGCAAAGCCCAAGTACCACGTTTAACTAAATTATTCCTCCTGTTGGCACTTACATTGTACATTATATAATTCCCCAATTCAACTATCCTATTCTTAAGCGTATGTTTCTGTTGATAGTGATAAATTAAAAAGATGATATTGGATATTTTCTAACTTAGGGCCAACTGCTTTTTTAAAAACTTAAGCAACATGATGTGAGTATTAATCATGGAAAAGATAGGGCATATTTACATTGGTTTTATGCTTGTCATTATGATATACACTTTCCTACCACATTAGTTAATCCTCTTCCTAAGTCTTTCAAGGTAGGCATTATTGCCACCACATTAGAAATAAAGAAACTGAAGTTAAGGAAAATGATTTAACTTTCTAAAAATCACAAAGGGTGGGCAAGATACTCAAAATATCAACAAAACAACATATTTCTAGAGCTCATTTTTTAAAAATTAGTTGCATGGTTACATTTCATAGACCAAAATTTACCATAGGACTGACTACTGCTTTCCCTTAACTGACATGCCACTCTCCCATCAACTGTTTTCCTTCACTTTCTTCCTTCCTGTCTATGTTTGCATTGCATTGGTTTCAAAATTTTTCAAGTGTCTCAGTGTCTACCGGGCGTTTCTATTCTGCTTCACTTTACATCTTCATTCTTTCGCTCACTGGAAATTTCTCCTGGAGGCCTCACGGAGATAGTGCAATTCCCTAAATCAATCATCAAGCTGTCCATGCCTTTGATACCTCAGATCCTATGCCCATCTCTTTAAGTGCATTCTTGTCTAATTGATGACTTGCCCCATCTCTTGTCATTTCACCACATGTGAATAAAACATAATCTCAGCTGCATCAATCCACCAACTCACTTTCCCTTTTCCTAAACAGTAGCTGCTTCTGAGTCCTACTAGAGAGAGTTATACATTCCTGCACATTGATTCCCTTACAAACTCCGTTTCCGATAGAAGACAGTACTTGAGGTTCCTCAGAAGAGTCTTCCCTGTGCCTTCATTTACCTCTTCCATTTCTCAATATCTCTTTTCCATTTACTCTTTAAGTCCTTTATCCTTTTCCTTTTACCTTCAGTCTCAGCAGATAATCTCAATACCTAATTCACGGACAAAACAGTGATGTCCTACAGTACCTACTTCTGGTTCCATTTATCTTGCCCACAACCTGCCTACACCATCACCCAGCCTATAGACCACTTCCTCATGCGTTACAGATGTGGTTCTCTCCTATTGATGGCTAACCCCTCAACCGGGCCCTGGATGGCATTCCCATCTCCACAACTCGCATTTCTAGATTTCTCTCTCGCACTTTCCTTCAAAATCACATTTTTGAAAAAGCAGTCTAGACTTTGCTTTCCACTTTCTAACTCCCCAACGACACTTCAAACCATTACAGTCTAGCTTCTATCCTCACCACATCAAACTAAAATGTCTTCATGATATACTCTTGTTTCTCAAAACAATTGGATTTGGTATGGCTTACTACACTAGCTTCAGTTACAATATGGTTAACCTTTTACCCCTAAAAACAGCTAAATACAGTATTGCTGTTTGTAAAAAACAAAAACAAAACCTCTCAAAATCAGGGGCAAAATTATAAATCCCAGGCGATAAAAATATTTCCCAGATCCCTGAGTCTGTTTTAGAGAACCAGGTAGCTTTTGTTTTTCTTTAGACTAGTAATACACTATTCTACTTGACTTGTAACATCATAGGAGCAAAAAGAAGTGTTTGCTATAGAATAGTGTTTTCTCCTTTGGCTAGGTAAGTACAGATTAAGAGGTATGTGATTCACCATGATAACTCTGACTAATAAATTTAGATTTAAAATGATTTTTTGGGCTTAAAGATAGAATTTGTGTCATTTATTTTGTCTTCCAGCATCACAGTACTTTTTCCAATTGTCTTATCCTGCAATATGCATAAAGAGTCAGTTATTTCTCCTAGGAGAGTTCCTAAGTAGCCTGAGTTTGCCTCTTTGGAGACGTTTCTGTGTGTTTCTTTTTTTTAATTTTTTTAATGTTTATTTATTTTTGAGAGAAAGAGTGAGACAGAGGGTGAGTGGGGGAGGGGCAGAGAGAGAGGGAGACACAGAATCAGAAGCAGGCTCCAGGCTCTGAGCTGTCAGCACAGAGCCCGATGCAGGGCTCGAACTCACGGACTGTGAGATCATGCCCTGAGCCGAAGTTGGACGCTCAACTGACTGAGCCACCCAGGTGCCCCTGAGTATTTCTTTCAAGGAAACATAATCCATTGGAGGTTGCCAATTATAAACGTCTGAAAATCTCGAACAGTTATCCTGAAGACACAGGATAAGTTGGGATGTGACATGTGGGAGTAAGCTTGATGTCCACATAACAAGTGGTAACCTAGTGGGACACAGACTGTATTGAGATTAATAATATCACCTAACATAAGAAGTAAATCAATTTCTGTCCCTCAAAATGGGCAAATTCCTGGAGTACAGTCAAAGAGCTTCTGAAAACAGTTTGTGGCATCTCTCAGTCAACGAACTGACTACTATAACAAGGATGGCCCTAAAATAGATCTCATTCCTGATGAAGAAGATTTTAGTGATGGGATGGTAATAACTTTTGACACTAAGTCAAAGTCCAATTTTTATTAGACTGAAGTTTGTGATGTATACAGCAAACACAAGTGCCAAGAGGTATCTATGAAGTGGATCTATTTCTGAAGTGTTTAAAAGCATGGCTATTAAATGTTGTCAGTAATCAGTTAAATCAGAGCAGTAGATACAGTGTGAGAAGAAGATACTACTTGAGACTCCCGGTTTTTCTTAATTGGCAGAAAAGAAGGATCAAAAGTAACAGGATACAGCTGATGGTCCTATTGAGAACTTTTAGTTAGTAAATAGAGAATGACAAAAAACAACAATAAGCAAGATTGGTGGTAAAGAGAAGAAGTGCTGAAAAATCAGAAAATTAATCTTGTTCCGTTGTTTTGAGCAGATGCTGTCAACTTTTGTAGTCAGCCATTTGTCATTTGGGGCAGAGGTTGTCCACTTTATATAGCCAGCAGCTTCAGAATTCCTAAAAACCATCAATTTAGGGGGTCCTGCTGGAATGGAAGTCCAGTGGTTGGCAGGAGTTTCTGTATGTGTTTCAGTCTGAAAACCATGAACCTAAGGATTAACCCCTTGGAATGGTACTGCAGTACCAATTGTTAACAGTAACTTATAAGGTTTTTTCTGTTGAAGCTTGAGGGCAGTCTTTATTTCTGATGCCTTTTTCAAAACCACAGATCTCCAGGTCTCAGATCATGCAAACGCTGCTTAGCTAGGCATTCTGGGAATACATTTTGACCTATTGGTGATAAATTAGAGATATCATTTGAGTCTCCAGCAATAATTGGTCATACCAGCTTCGACAGAGTAGAAACTAGGCTAATTTATTTTTACTAAATTTTTTAATTAAAATTTTTAATTTATTTTATATTTATTTTGCTATTATAAGTAATATCATGAAGCTTTTTTGGTACATTCCTTTATCATGACAGTCTCTGTAGACAATAGCAAAGAAGTTCTGATTTCTTTCATTTGTCATTCATTTTCTAGGGGTTTCTGTAGTAGTCACAAAATCTCGATAACCCAAAGTCGTGGACTAACACAAAATCTTTTGTCTCCTATCAGTATAAATAGTCTTCTCACTTTTTTTTTTTCAGAAGGCAAGTCTGAGCAATAGCAACTAATTTAGCCGTTAGTTAAATTGATTTAACTCTGTGAGAAATTTAAATTTTAAGGAAAATTCATGCCCTGATAAATTAACCTACTTAAAAATTTTTTTTAAGATTCAAACATTCAGGGTGCCTGGGTGGCTCAGTCGGTTAAGTGGCCGACTTAGGTTCAGGTCATGATCTCACCATCTGTGAGTTTGAGCGCCACGTCGGGCTCTGTGCTGACAGCTCAGAGCCTGGAGCCTGCTTCGGATTCTGTGTCTCCCTCTCTCTCTGCCCTCCTCCTGCTCACGCTCTGTCTCTGTGTCTCAGAAATAAACGTTAAAAACAGTTTAAAAAAAAAAAGATTCAAACATTCATAAACATAAGTAAATCAGAATTGTCCAACAGAGTCTCAGTCTAGGAAGTCCGTACAAGGTATGTAATATTCCCTGAGATAAATTAAATCATCATGGAATTCTTCCAGTAAAGGAAGGTGGTATCTAGCTTTAGAGTATCGCAATGAGGAAGAGTTGCATATGAATAGAGAAAGCAACACTATACATATTTCATAGTTTGACAACTGGCCAAAAAGTACTCATGAACTTTGTCAATAGAAGAATTTGTATAGTAAGGGAAACCCATTAACCTTACTTGGAATTTTAAAACTAAATCAGCTGAGATTTTCTTAAGTTTTTCTATTGAGGTATCGCTCTTAGTCAAGGCGATATGCTTTGGTTATTGAATCTAAAGAAAGACGGAAATAAGCAATAGGCCTCTGATGATTTACATGTTATTGAATCATACCCCTAATACTTATTCAGACTTTAAATGAACAACGACAACAACAAAACAAAGAGAGAGAGAAAGAAAGAGAGAGAGAAGAGAAAAAAAAGTTTTTAAAATGAGAATCCTGCAAATTAATTGCTTTGGCGACTGTTATGTACCTATCTTTGAGATGAAATAGATATGTTTTATTTTTTAATTTGAAAAATATTCAATCCTTAAAATACCATTTATATCCACATATTTACTAAAAAAGAAAAACTTTCCTTGAATTTTCAGTTTTTAAAATATATATTAAGTATGGTA
Source organism: Paguma larvata (assembly GCA_030068075.1). Classification (NCBI taxonomy): domain Eukaryota; kingdom Metazoa; phylum Chordata; class Mammalia; order Carnivora; family Viverridae; genus Paguma; species Paguma larvata. The sequence continues at coordinate 114,506,029 of CM057823.1, forward strand.
GACAAAAGCTTTCAAAGCAGTTATGAATTAATTAAAATTTGTAGCATTTTTTAGGCACATCTAATTATTCTGATGGTCCTTTATTTTACAGGGTGATGGAAGAAGTGTTGTGTTACCTAATGACCATTTTGGAAAACCCAAAGATAGTGTAGCCATAAAAGACATCTTAGATGATTTTTTTAAAAAACATATTTATCTATTTTATTTTATTTTATCGAGTATTTCAAAATATTTTACTCAAGCACTGTTGATCATCTTTACTTCTTAGGACTTTGTTGGCATGTAATTATTAAGGCAGATCAATGGCAGTGAGAAGCAGTCAGCGAGCGCCCTGGGGGAAAATCAGTATTAGCTCCTGAGGCAACTGCCTGTGATACGATAACTTTAATTCGGAGAAGGGTCAAGGATAGAGAAGGCCCTTCCTCCAGCAGGCCTGGGAAATCAGGGGAAGATAGAGATTAAAGATCCCTGTCTCAGCCCACATTTTCCCAAGATCTCATGGTCCCACTTCTTCTCACCCGTTTCCCTGTTTTAGGGTGAGAGTTCTGGGGAGACTGAGCATCTAATTTGGGGCTGCAACTCTGCAGTCATACTTTCAGATACACAGCCTCAGGAGAGGAGGAAAGCATTCAAGCTGCCATGGAGCCTTCCAGTCCCCTGTTCTTATTCATATGTTTATGGCTTCTCATTTCCATTTATGCTTTCTGAGGCCCAAAGAGGAAAATGACAAGGTGAGGAAGGGAGATTCTACCACATGCCATAGATTATTCTTGTTCCTGTTATCCTGACAAAGGAGTATCCCTGGATTCCTTCAAATGGACTCCTGCCAATCACCCAATTTCTGACACTCATCTTTAAGAGCATGTCTTGGGGCATGAAATATCATATCAGCCAGGTTCCCACCAGGAAACAGTTGGCATGCTCGTGGTAGAATAACTGAAGGAGTGTTTATTTACTAAAGGAGTATTTACGAAGATGTTGCAAGATATAGTGGAAGTATAAGGTAGAGTGCAGGATCCTGAGGTAAATAAGAGCTCCTATCATCCTCAGCCTCAAAGGATGAGAAAAGGAAAAATAGTTACCACAACCTGAAGGGAGTATGTTGGGAGAAAGGACCTGTAGCCACAGGACACAGACCTTCCTGAAATAACCTTGAAAGAAGGGAGACAGGAGAATAATTCCCCTAAACATCCCTCTTCTCCCCACCCCTGATCCATTGGTACTCTTCATGGACCAAACCCCTCTGGACACCGGAGGACAAGGAGGACCACCAGAGCAGTCCATTCAAGTCCGCGTCCTGGGGCAGAAAGCAGAGAAGGGGAGAAAGACAAGATCTGGGGAAGAAAGTAGATGAAGTCTGGCTCACTTGTATTATGGGCATTTCACTGTGCTCATATTTCATCTCTACTGGCAACTAGACCCATTGCTGGGGCTTCCACGAAATCCTATACTTAAAGGTCTCCTGAAAGAGCCTTTTCGGATCTTTGCTTTTGCAGCTCTTCCAATAGTTATCTAACTCAAATTCTTGATATTAATTTTCTTTCCACTAACTGTATCTTGAGTGCTGCTGCTTTCCCAACCAAATCTGTCTGATCCAAGAACATTGCATCCCTGCAAAAGGGCTCCACAGCCAAAAAGTAAGCGATCAGAGAGAAACAAATCCAATGCTTCTTTCCCCAATTCCTTTGGTCAGAAAGATGATGAGAGCTGAACAGAGAGATTTTTTTCGTTTGTTTCCTTGGACACCCATGAAGGTCATGGGAAGTTTGAAATGACATTTTTAGCCATATTTAACAACACAGCATTTTAAGATCAATACATTCAAATGGGTGTATACAACACGAACACAGATAGAATAGAGCTTGTTAAAGCAAAATTCCTATAAAGAAATGTTACTTTTTAACTCTTCCTCTTTCTGGGCACCAAAATGTACTCTGCAACACCCATACGGAAACTAACCAGAATAGACCTTCTAAACCTGGAGAAGTTTATTAATTCAAGACAGATGAAAAGTAAGGACTGAAAATAAATAAACACATTCTTGAGAATAAGAACCATCTGTAGGACACTCTGCAGTTAATCTTGTTGTAAATCTAGACAATAAAAAAAAAATCTTATATTAATTTTTGGAGAAACTGTGAAAACCTTTAATCCTATCTCTAGTTCAATACATGCTGTTTCTCTTCCTAAATCTGATGACACTTTTGTTTGCCACACATGTTTTTTTCTCTTAGTGGTCCATATTTCAGGGTGGTTTTCTGATGTCACAGCTTTTGCTTTCAGATACTGCACATGTACTTGCTAAAAATTAATTTAACTATAGCCCTTATCAGTGATTTGCTGAGGCAAATAAGAGCAGCCCCAAAGTCTAGAGCTCTTGTACACCTAGCTTTTAATCAGGCATTTAATTAAGCATTCTACATGCGGTATCCAGCTGAACTCTCACAGCAACTACGTGAGTTCATTTGCTGTCTTTTTATTTCCAGTTTAATGACAAAGGAAATGGAGGCTTGGGGTTCCTGCCTAAATCCACAAGTTGGAATGTGAATGCAAGCCTGACTGATCTCAAAGTCATTGTTATTAACCTTTATATTGTGCCCCTTCTTCCAAGCAAACCCACAACCTATGTGGGGAAATGCTTTTTTTCTTGGCTTCTACCATGGTGGTGTATTTCTCCCCACCGTGAACCGATAATTCTATATCTTATGTTTTTCCTCCTGTATTATTCTATCTGCACTACAGTGAGGGAAAGGATTACATTCCTCCAGGGTCATCAGGAAGAATAACTTACTGATTGGGACAAAGACTGAAAATCTTTTCTCATATTAGGAGACATTTGGACGCACTACTACTTCCTATGTAGCACTGCAAAGCTTCCCTGGAGACACAGCTCTTTCATAGTCATTGGTATGGGGATCGAGAATTGAGCTTTTCTCATCCTGTAACACCTCTTCTTCCATAATCTAGAGCAATATGCTGTTTGCATGGGCCCTGTGGGTTCACGGTGAACAATGATAACTATCATAGCTTACAGCTCAAAGGCTTGAGACTCCCACTTTACCTTACTCATTTCTAGAAACAGATCCCACCCTTATCACTTGCTTTCCAGGAAGGGAACACCTCATTTTTATCTTTTGTTTTCCCCTATTTACCACAAAGAGTAGTTATGAACTCAAATAAAAATAAAGAAAATCCATATATGAACACATACTCTACTTTAACAACTACAGATGTTTTCTGTGAATTGTTCCTTTGATTCAACTATCTTTAAAGTGTTTACAAAAGACAACTAACTAAGCTTTACTCTAGTCTTATATACCTGCCAGCTGCTGTAAAGCACTTTCTTCTTACAAGTTTTTGAAACGTTCAAGGAGAGCTTTTAATCCCACTAAAAGCCAAAGAAAAATAGGCTGTACCATCATGCTACTTATTGGCAGAGATGAAAAGTAAATATACCTTGAAGTGTACCTGAAATCTTTTTCAGTGATTATCTGAAGCTTTCTAAAGATTAAGAGATGGGGCCTTTCTTTCTAGCCAATAGAAGGTCATAGAACGCCACTCTGCCATCTGCCTCTTTTCCTTTTGTTTAACGAGTTTAAGAGAAAGGTTTTATGGGGCGCCTGGGTGGCTCAGTCGGTTAAGCATCTGACCTCAGCTCAGGCCATGATCTCACGGTTCATGGGTTTGAGTCCCTCAGAGGGTTCTGCATTGGTGGTGTTGAACCTGTTTAGGATTCTTTTTCTCTCTCTCTTTGCCCCTCTTCCAGTCATACTTTCTTCTTTCTCTCTCTCAAAAAAAAATGTTTTGTGTTGAAAAGTTTGACCAAGATCTCCTATAACTTATTCAAAATCTTCTACAGTTATCAGAAAATGATGAAAAATTCAAATTCAGATTGAAATCACCCTGGTTACATCAATTTAAGTCCTTGATTTTGGTTTAATTCATTCAGTCTTGGTAGAAAGATTTAATGTATCCTCTTTGGGGAAGGCCATTTGCAGAAAGGTTTTCTTGGGCATTTTTGTATGCTGTTCCACATACTGGTGAAGTTTTAGATTGAAATGTCTTACTTGGAGGTGGATAGCTTTCTTATGCAAGTAGGGAGAAAGAAATAAAGATTTTGATTTGTGCACATTTCTGAAGTTTCTGGTCTGAGTCCATTGAAAGTTCATACTTTTGTACTACATTTTTAAACACGATAGCCTTAATTTTACACTTATTTAATAGCTAGTGCAGAAACTCTAAATAAATTATGGATAGAACAATAAGTCCTTGCACTCAGGGAACTGTTACATATACACTTAGACTCTCCTCCAAACTAATTTAAACTGGAACTTTCCCAGCGATAAATAAATTGTACCAGTAATGAGTTGAGTAGCTTTATGGCTTATTGGTCATTTTCTTGGTAATATCTCTGATCATTTCAAATACCCACACATACAATGAGTTTTAAAATGGGAAATAGCACTGAACATTAGGGTAATGGGTTCAAAAATTGAAAGCCAAGTTTATATAAGAAAAAATATATTACAATTGGTTTAAGCCTCCACATTTAATGAAAGGATGTTCTCGAAGAAATTGCTACATTAGCAAGAGTTACTAATCAATTATGTAAGTATTTGCTCCCAAAGGTGATTAATATCGAGGACAAATACTTAATGCAGATGTGTAACTGACGAGTTGAAGCTAATTGTAAATACCAACTTCAAAAAGTTAAACTGGTATAATCCAGATGGCCTACCTAAGAAAAAATGCTTTGTTAAAAATAGAAATGCCGAATAGTAGTGTTTGAAATGTTTACCTATGAAAACCTTGTTATCTATTTGTAGTATTTTTTTTTTCAGAAAATACCATTGAACTGGAGGTATAGTGAGTCATGTCTTGATAATCAGCACTATAGAAAAGCTAAATAGACAATCAAAATTCTCTTATTTGATCATATATTATGTTTATTTTTACTTTCACTTGAATATGGATTTAACTTCTGAGAATTTATAAATGGTCAAATAATTCACATATTAGTATTTCAGACTTCTTGCTAATTCAGATCTGAGCTTGAATGAAGCTCATCTACATACTACCTATAAAAAGAGAATATTATTAAGCAAATTAAAATCATAAGTGAGATTACAGAGGAACACATAGTAGGCTAAATGCATTATCTTTAAGTATTTTATAATTATATTTACCTACAAGTATTTTATCGAACGTTCAGTATTTTGCATGTGTTATCTCATTTAATTCTCATAACCTATGAGGCAGGCCCGATTCATAATATCCCCATTTCATAGAAGAAACTTCAGTATAAAACATCTAACTTCCACCAAGCCATATAGTCACTGGATAATGGAGTTGGGATTTGGAGGGTGTTAGACTCCAACCTTCGCTTACACCACGCTCCTTTTCAGTGGACTCTGAAAAGCAAGCAAGCACTAATGGTGTATAAATGTGGGTAGAAAGGGACTAAAAGTAGGGAGCATTTCAGTGCTTCCCTTGTGCCTCACATACTATCACAGCCTTGTATGAACTATGAGAGCACCTGCCCAACCTGCTGTCAGCGTGAAGAGGCGATCTTCCCAGCAGAAACAGTCATTTGTTTATGGAATGCCCATTCCGTGCCAGGCCTAGCTCTCAATGTTTGGGATACGCTGATGAACGGAACAGGTAAAAGAACATATAGAGCAAGGGGATACAGACAATAAATGATTAAAACGATAAATACGGAGATCCATAGCAATTTAAATGCTGATAACTGTCAGAGGAGACAAGGCATGGTGGGGGGAATAAGGGGGAATCGGGGGCAGGGTGGGCTGTACTTTCAATAAGGTGATTTCCTTTAAATGCTTAAGCAAGAGAAGTGCAAGGGCATCGCATTAGATCATGCCTGCCTGTTCCATGAACAAGGAAGTGAGTATGATGTGGCTGGAGGGGGCGGGCAAGGAAAGCTGGAGGAGAGCAAAGATGGTGATGGTGAGTGAGCAGGCTTCTCAGGCCTTGGATTTTGGTTTCTTTTCTAAAGAAAATGAGGAGATATTGCTGAATTTCGAACAAAGAAGTGACCTGATGTCTACAAGATTGCTGTGGGTGCCGGGTTGAAAAGAGACCATAAGGAGCGAGGGAAGAAGTAGAGGAACAGTTGCGGAAATCCAGGTGAGATCTGATGGTGGCTGGGACCATGCAGCAGCAGTGGCAGTAGTAAGAAGTGGTTGACGCTGCATTCATTTTGAAGGTGTAACAAGAGGATTTCATAATGATTGGATGTAGATTGGGAGAGAGATAAATGAGTCCAGAGGAAGCAAAGAAGCAGCCTTAAAAAGGAAGGAAATTCTCACATAATCTGTAACATGGAGGAACCTTATGCTAACTAAAACAAGCCAGTCACAGAAAGACATTATACTGTTGGATTCCATTTATATGAAGTACCTACAGTAGTCAGATTCAGAGACAGAAACTGGAAGGCTTGTCGCCATGCATGGCTGGGGGTGGGGGAAATAGAGAATTGTTGCCTAAGGGATATAGACGTTCAGTTTCTCAGGATGAAAAGAGTTCTAGAGATTCTTTGCATGAAAGTGTGAATGTACTTACCACTACTAACCTTTACCCGTAGAAATGATTAAGATGATAGGTTTTATGTTACGCGTATTTTACCATAATTAAAAATTTTTGAGTTTGTTTTGTTTTGTTTTTTAGGAAGCAAACTTGGGGCACCTGGGTGGTTCAGTCAGGTTAACTGTCCAACTCTTGATTTCAGCTCAGGTCACAATCCTAGGGTCTTGGGATCCAGCCCCGCATTGCACTCTGCACTGAGCATAGAGCCTACTTAAGATACTCTCTGCCCCTCTCCCCCACTCATGATCTTTCTAAATTATAAATAAATAAATAAACAAACAAACAAATAAATCAAGCTAGCAAGCAAGCAAACTCTTAAGTCAAAGATGATGCCAAGTATTTTAGCTCAAGCAAATGAAAGAATGGTTTTGCCAAGCTTAGAGAAACCCTAGCCCAGGTGTCAGTACTCATCGCTTCCAAGAAATTCTCAGAAAAGTCAGACCACAGTTCTCCACAGTCCAAGGAATGTTGATTCTCCATCAAACTTGTAGCATTGGCACTTTTAGTCTAATTCTTCTCTAAAGGGAGTTTAATGTATTCTTTCTGGACCTTCCTCCTTGGTGCTCCTGCTCATACCACACTTTGTCATCTTCTGCATGCAAACAATGAGAAAATATATGCCCCTGCCTTAACCATTCTAGTTTAATATCAGCAAGATCATGCAGTTCTTCGTTTCTGTAAATGCGTAACAGCAATCACTATGCTATGCTTTATTTCTCTATTTTGGTCACTTATTAACATCAGGAGCCATTACCTCATATTCCAATCAATGGCTTATCCAGCCCTTTTGCTTACACTGCATCTTAACTTCTGCCCATTATAGTGACTCTTGACAACTTTTATAAGAAAATCTTTTTGGGGCACCTGAGTGGCTCAGTCAGTTAAGCATCTGACTTCGACTCAGGTCATGATCTCGCAGTTGGTGAGTTTGAGCCTTGTGTCGGGCTCTGTGCTGACAGCTCAGAGCCTGGAGCCTGCTTCAGATTCTGTCTGTGTTTCCCCATCTCTGCCCCTCCCCCATTCACACTGTGTGTGTGTGTGTGTTGTGTGTGTGTGTGTGTGTGTGTCTCTCTCTCTCAAATAAATGAACATTAAAAGATAAAAAAAAGAAAATCTCTTTAACATTATTACTTCCAAGCACCAAACAGTTTATCAAGTATCTAGCGTAACTTCTTGGTATTGGTTTCTCCCTTTTTCTCCACCGTTTTTACCCTCCCAGAGGTATGAGGCTTTAATATTACACTTGAATCCCACTTCTGCTTTCATGCGTGAATCACCATGGCTTGAGCTGTATGTGTATATGTAAACTCTCCTGACTGTTTCCACACTTTTGGGACCATCTTCTTCGGCTAAAGGGAATATGTTGGGGACGAGGCCGAGGAGGAGTGGAGGTGGGTGTTGTTCTGACCCACGGTAGTCAAAAATGTCAGTAAAAAACATTCACTTCAATTAGTAATATTAATGGAACTTTTACCTTCATCGTTTCTGTATGAGACTTTCTGAATTCTTTAGAACCAACATCATCAATTAAAGTGACAGTTGTGTTCTCTGTTGGATTGACTCACACACCCTTGATTCCTGCCTTTTTCTAGAGTGACTTCTTATATTGCTGCAGTCTAGAAAACCAAAATCATTATTTCTCAGACTCCTATGGATCAGGGTTCTAAAAGCAAACTGGGTTCCCTCAGTTATATGTGATCAAGTAGATTTAGAAGGCCGGAATGCACACGAAGCCGTATTTTGCTTTTTTGGACTATTTTACGAAAAGGCATTTTCTGTGGTGGCAGTTTTTTCTTGGTTTCAGCCTCCCGATCCCTGAATGAGAGCTATGAGATATGTTTTGGAATTCAATACTGCAGGAACAGCTGGAGAGGTTGCAGGAGCGTTCCCAGGACCTGTCAAGTCTGAGATGCTTCGCGAAGTTCATCCTAAGAGCTCATTGTTCCAGCGGTGCCAACAAGCCTCTAACAGTTTGTAAGCACAGAGCTCGCAGTATGAACCCCCTTCCTCCCTAAAATCCAGTGATTCCTGTTTTCAGAAATGAACACTGAGTAATGCATGGCCACGTATGTGCAAAGAGCTGTGTTCCAAGTGGTTCATTGCAGTGTGGTTAGTAATGGCAAAGAGCTGAACATTGCTATGTCGAGACTGTTTAAATAGGTAGGTATCATAGCAACTCTACAGAGAATTGGGGGGATTTTTAGGTATTAAGGTAGCATAATGTCCAAATTGTGTTAATTTTTTTTTACTTTTTGTTTATTTTTGAGAGAGGGAGACAGAGCATGAATGGGGGAAGGGCAGAGAGCGAGAGAGACACAGAATCTGAAGCAGCCTCGAGGCCCTAGCTGTCATAGAGCCTGGCGCCTGCTTCGGATTCTGTGTCTCCCTCTCTGCCCCTCCCCTGCTCACACTCTGTCTCTCTCTTTCTAAAAAATAAATAAACATTAACAAAAAGTCAAGACACAGTTTACCTATAGGATGCTATCACTGCCTTTTAAGATTCTGGAAACTCACATATGTTACAACTGTATAACTTGGCTAAGGGAGTTACCAACCTCCTCCCTTGTTCCCCAAGCATAGACACACACAGCCCACAGAACTCTCAGAAGTCAGTTATTTTAAAGTTTACTTTGACTTGTATTTATCTTTTACTAGTGGCTAACTCGGAAGTCAACAGAAAATGTAGCAACTTTCACCAGAAACACTTGCTAATAAGTAAAGTAAAGCCTGGAAGGAAATGGTATCTCAAAAGTCAGTTACCCTACGATTGACATCTTGCTTTCTTGCAGGTTTCCAGAATTAACCAGTAGGAAAAAGGAGCAGGCTCTGTATTGAGGAAGGTATTGCCTATAGGCTTCAAGACCTAGGCATTCGGTTGGCATGCTAGATGAGCTTCTGGAGTACAGAATTTTGTGTTTTCATGTTACTTAATATGAAATTGATACATCATAATTCTTTTTAAAAATATGTATATGCATTTTTATTTTGAGAGAAAGACGGCACACACACATGAGTGGGGGAGGGGCAGAGCGAGAGGGAGAGAGAATCCCAGGCAGGCTCCTTGCTGTCAGTGCAGTGCCCAATGCAAGGCTTGCTCTCACAAAGTGTGAGATCATGACCTGAGCTGAAATCAAGAGTTGGATGCTTAACCAACTGAGCCACCCAGGCACCCGATACGTCAGAATTTTTGCTTACCTCCTTTTGAGGATTTCTTTGATAATCAACAGAAAATATGTCAATAAAGAGAAATCAATTACCGATTACTTCTCTCCTCAGAGTTCAAATGAGCAAGCCATGGACCCTTGCACAGGAGGAAAGAAAATATTCCCACCACAGGATTCTCTCCCCTAAGCCCCCCAGAAATTAAGGAACACTAATTCATCTCCAATACTTTCTTGTTTTATTCAAATAATTTTGCGTTTGGAGAAAACTCAGTTTTTATTATGAATAGACTTTTTTGATTTTGCACCTATCAGTTCTACAAGAAAGTGCAAGAAGAAGAACACGGAATGATAGAAAATAGTATTAGTATGGTATTGGTAAACACATCACTCCCAGTGTGTAGCCAAATTGGTCTGTTCGATGTCAATTATTGTATACTACATTCTTCCTTTCTAGAAAACACGATAAGCTGGTCTTACAAATCAGAAGAGGTGCTTAGTGAAAACATAAAAAATCTAGCTTCATTAAATTAGAAACATTACTACTGCTCCTGTGTATTCTCTTGGGATAAGCACCTATGCTCATTTTATGAAGAAAAGCTTGAATAGAAAGGAAGGAAATTAATGATCTGTCAAACACTCTGTATAGTTAAGTGTTAAGTATAAAACCTCTGAAAAATATTAGGTCTTGTTCAGGTATAAGATGCAAGTTCAGGTTTTAGGGACTTAATTTTCTGACTTGGGACAGGAAAGTCTTACTGCAAAATATCAGTTTTAGCCCATCTGGTTTGTATACCTCTTCTTAATAATATCGAAAAAGGTAAATCCTAGAATAAAAAAAATCTTAAGAATAATTAGACATATCCACCGTAATTTAGTCTTTATACTTTACCGAAGTCAAATACAACTGTGTGCTTCTCTGTATGTACATACATGCCACACACAGAAGTGACAATTATCCCCACGTACCATGTCAGTGCTGGTAAACTCCGTCTCAGATCTCATAACAACTTGCTTGACCTCCACATAAAATGGCTGAAGCCATGAAGAATTTCTCCCTAGAGATGTGGAAGTCTGAAGGGAAATACAAGTGACTGAAATTCTAACGAGAAATACGTAAGTCTCTGATACTGAAGTCCTCAGGGTAGGCCGAATTCCTCCGCCAGTTTCTCGAGTTTGACCACCCATTCCAAACAGCCCCTGCCATCCTGCCTATATATTCTAGTAAGGTTGTTGCATGCAAACAGAATTCCTCAGCAAACCATTATCCATATAGACGCATCAATGTCCCCCTATGCTAAGCATGGCTGTCATTACAGTCGTTTTCTTGATAAGTAGAGTCCTCCTCACTAAAGCAGTGATGAAATGCTTGGCTAGGAGTAGCTAAGTGGGAATTTGCTTTGAATACTCCTTTGTTAGTGTGTGCATTGAAAGGAGTGATCAATATGTTCAACTGTGATATTGGATACTTTGATTTCACTTTCACTTCCTTTTTTCACACTGTCTTATCTATGGTGAATGACCACTTCCATTGCTTCGAGCAAAAGAATAATTTAAAACGAAACATTTCTCTTCAAGTTCTCACTGCCAATTTTCTTCTTGCTTAAGCTTTTGCTGCTTTTTTAAAAAGTTTATTTATTTATTTATTTTGAGAGAGAGAGAGTGAGAATGAGCAAGCAGGGGAGGGGCAGTGAGGGAGGGAGAGAGATTCCCAAGCAGGCTTCGACTGTCAACACAGAGCCCCACGTGGGGCTCCATCTGACAAACCATGAAATCATGACCTGAGCCGAGATCAAGAGTTGGACGCTTGACTGACTGAACCACCTGGTTGCCCCTTTTGCTGCTTTTAAAAAAAATGCTAGTGCAACTTGATTTTTTGTTTTTGTTTTGGTTGAATTTTACTTAGGAAAAGCAAAGATGAATACTGGTAAATGCAGGCCATTCGACAAATGGCAATGATTATTAACCGAGGTTGTTTCCCTTAAGTAGAAGAATTGTGAAGTCGATTATTAACTCAGAATGGGGGTAGGAAATCATAAAGCAAAAGTCATCATTGAATCTCTGAAATAGAAGAATTAGAAGGAATTCATTAGTTTTTCAAGGAAATTGTTCAAGGAGGAAGATTACTTTGTTCCATCTTGATTCTTGAGAAAAAATAATCTTAGAATAGAAATTGGAAATTTAGCAGGTCACTCTCTTGCTTTAAACCTATATTTAGCAAACGATCTTCCTCATTGTTATGTGACTTCCTGAATTCATGTACATATTCAACTCCCAGATCAGTACACAACACAGAGGAAGGTTTCCATAAATATTTGTCAACAGGGAAAAGAAATAAAAGAGGATGTAAAAACGTGACCTCATCTGTTATGTCATCATTTGTCATGTGGGAATCTGAAGTAAAGGAGTGAGAAAATCTCAGGGGAATTCCTCATCACTACAGATGACTAACAGTAGATGACATAGAGTGACCTCCAAATTAAACAATTTTTAAGGCATTTTGAGGGAGTAAACATTGGGTGTTAAATGCTGGTATCAAGCAACATTTATTTACTGCCTATTGTTTTTAAAGCATCATGAAAAGAAACTCAAAAGAATGAACAGGCTGCTCGATGCCAAGCAAAATCTGATGGAGATGGGAAATACCAATTGCATATGAAATGCAACAAAAGCAAAAACCTATATGAAATATTTCCATTTAAATATATAAGAGTCATAGTAAGGAAGAAATTGTTAAGTCTGGGAATAAGGAAGAATTCTGGAAATACAACAGTCGGCTTGTACCATACTGAATATTTTCCCCCAAAACAAAAAGAGGATGTATGGAGAAAAGCACTGTTCAAGTAGAATTTACAAAAAAAAGGTAAAAATCAGGATTTTCATGCAACCATGAAATGAACACATGTCAAGGATTTTATTCAATTCATTAATTAGTGAGAGAACTAGTAAAATGTTATGACCAGACAAAGAGCACTTGAGAAGCTACTCAGATGTGCAATTAGATATAGACCTGTTAGGTTAAAACAGCTGCATTAGAAACAAAACTGATTTATTTCTTGCAAACCGTGAGCCATATCCTTTGGGGTCATCTCTTCTACAGGAAAGAAATTGCGTGCGTCTCTACAGAGAAAAAGCTATAGGTTAACCTCAGCCCTGAAGAGCCGTAAAAGAGCCCAACCTCTAGAAATTCTGCTGGCACTGCTCTAATAACACATTCAGCATCTCTTTTGCCTGTTTTCAAGTTTCCAGTTTAAACGAAAATTTTTTTCAAACTATAACGTCTACTTAAGGGAAATATCTAGGTGACCCAAACACACACGCACATACAGAATAGAGAATGTAGAGCAAGAAGTCGAAAAGACAATCCCCTGTGCTATTATAGACTCCAGTACGTCTTAGTAACATGTGCCTAACGGAGTGTAAAGTAAACGCAGTGTCCAAGGAGTGATTGTATTGATCGACTTTCCTTCCCGTAACTAGAGATAATCAGTTGGCATTTTTGGCTGCCAGGGTAAAAGATTTACATAGACTGCCTTGAGGATGTGTGTAAGTTAAAATTGGCCAACTATCAGGGCAAGCCGTTGCTGAAGATGGAGATGCACTCGAGCTTCCCCCTCTCTTCCTGTCTCTTCTTCTCATCCTCCCTTCTCACGTTATCTTTTTCTCTTGGTCTCTCTGCTTCCTGTCGAGTGTATGATCTGTCTTCTCAATATGAAAAAAAAGAAAAGGCCATTAATCTAACACATTCCATATAAATTCCACAGAGAACGGGAGTAACTGGGATATCTAAGTACCAGCTCCAACGTTAAGTAAAACCATTTGTACACTGACAAATTTTGAATTCTCCCAAGCATGCGTTGAGCATGTTTGGATCAGGTACATTTCCAGTCCAATCAGTGCCTAATTGGTGCAAAAGTAACAGTGTGGCTTCACTGAGATAGGGAAGTGAAGTGCATTTTCAGGTAGAGAAAGATGCTAAACATGGTGGCCTTGTGACTGATGTGTCCAGCACAAAAATCTAAGAGGTAGGTTTCACTCCTTGTTATTTTCTATAAATTTAAAAGTAATTTTTTACAGCATATATGTCTATCTCTCGTGTTTCTTTTCACTACAAAAATACATCCTCATTTTAGAGAATATAGCAGTTACAGATAAGGAGAATTCTTTATAATTCTATAATTCTTTCACACAGAGAACACCACCACTGTTAAAAATTTGATGAGAATATATGCATGTGGATATATTTTCATATATATATGGCATAGATATATATCCGTATGTGTGTGTGTTTGTATATGTGTACATATACATACATAATTGCTAACCTGTTCTTTCACTTAACAACAGAATAGAAATTTGTTTCATCTCATTTAGCACTTGTCAATAACACAATCCTATTGTCTGGTATCCCAGTGTATGATGCTAACTGAATAAGTTTACCAATCCCATATTGTTGACATAATTGGAGCCCAAATTTTTGCTATTATAAAGATAATATAACAAAACAATTGGCAGATGTCTTTAAACGTTAATGATTATTTACTTAGGTTTCATTCATAGGATTGCTAAGTCAGAGATAAATCACTTTTTAGACATTTGACATATTGCCAAACTGCTCTCTAAAAAGTGTATGCCGATTTAAAATCCCACAGAAAATGCATAAGAATAGTATTTCCCACACACTTAATTCCCACGCATTTTATAGGTTCCATTTTTAAACTTGAATTCTTTAATCAAACAGTATAAAAGATAAATGTAAACAGTAAAAGGGATAATAAACCACTGAAAAATATTAATTTTTTTTCTCCTGGGAATTCCTTGAGCACACTAACATTTTTTCTTTTGATTTATGAAAGGTCTGTTATAATGATATCAATTCATTATCTAACATTAAGGCAGCAGATATTTTTCACAATTTATCATTTGTCCTTTAAGTTACCTATATGAAAATAAGTTTTAATTTTTATGTATCAAACAAATCTGTTCTAAGAATTTTATCTTTAGCATGTTAAAGAAATATTTGACTTCTCCGACTTTAGCAGAAATCACTCTTTAATTTTAGCTAATTCCTTTGACATTAATTAAAATACCATATTTTAATTTCACCTGTTAAAGTGATGTTATAATCATGCAGATCCTATTACTTAATAATTCTTACCTATCTTGAAACCAATCTCACTTTGTAATTATTTACTTTTCTTTACACTGTCAAATTAAATGGTTTTAAATGTATAATTCAGTGTAATATATAAACCTAAAAGTACACAATTCGTAACTATACAACTCAATGAATGTCCACAGGTTGCATCAGCTTTGTAACCAGCACCCCATTAAAAAAAATGAAACGTTATCTACAGTAGAGAATTCTCTCCAGGTTCCATCCCTTCCAGTACTCCTCTCTTCATGAGAAATCAATATCTTGACTCTTAAAACTGAAATTTGGCCTATTTTTCTACTCAGGAAAAATGCTTTATTCCTTCCACCAATAAAAGTAAATTTTTAAGCTGATTAAAAGTATACGTAGAAAATCAGAATTGCTTTGTAACCGTGTTGAAAAATTTAATGAGTTGTTGAAATATTTTCACAAAGAAAACACCAGGCCCAGACAAGTAAAAAAAAAAAAAAAAAAAATATGCCAAGCCTTTCAGGAAGAGATAATCCTAATCTTAAGAAAACTTCCAGAAACCAGGAAAGGAGGAAAATGCTTCAACTTTTTTTACTGATACTCCAAAATTGAAAAGCCAGATACAACAAAGGAAAATTACAGACAGTTGCCTCTGATGAATATAGATACAAAAACCCTAACCAAAATATTCTAAGCCTGATCAAAGACTCTACATAAAAGAAAATATGCCATGAACAATTTAGATTCATCCAAGAATTTAACACTGGCTTGATACTGAAAAAATTGATTAATTTAATTTACACAATAACAAATTAGAGAAGACGAATGTGGCAAGGTCAACAGATACAGGAAAAGAGTTTTGATGAAATTCAACAACATATTCATGGTAGAAACTTTGAGAAAATAAGGAATTAGGAAGAAAAGCTTCTTAAAATGTGTATTTATAAAACTATAAAAAAATCATAATTAATAATATTTTTAATGACAAAGCATTTTGTTTAATATTAAGAACACATTAAGTATATAACCACTCTTTTCATGATGGTCCTGGAAGTCCTGGCCAGAAAAACAGAAAGAGGAGAAGATAAAAGAATAAAAATTACAAAGGAGCACTTGCATGGCTCAGTCTGTTGAGCGTCCAGCTTCGGCTCAGGTCATGATCTCACGGCTTGTAAGTTTCAACCCGTGTCAGGCTCTGTGCTGACGGCTCAGAGCCTGAAGCCAGCTTTGGATTCTGTGTCTCCCTCTCTCTTTCTGCCCCTCTCCGACTCTCTCTGTCTCTCTCTCTCTCAAAAATAAATAAAAACATTTAAAAATTTTTTTAAATAAAAAAATTACAAAGAAAAGTGCTATTATTTTCTAAAACGTAACCAGGGATATAAAATCCTAAGAGAAACTATGACAGAGGGATTGATAAATTGCCTGGATATTAATTCAATATGTAGAATCTGAAAACATTTATATATAACTTCAAAAATCATTCAGAAAATATCATTTTTAAAAGATGACATTAAAAAATAACAAAAAATAAAAAGTAATCCATAATAAATCTCCTAAAAATATGTTCGCGCTGTCATAAAGAAAATTATAAAACTTTATTAAAGCACGTTAAATAAGGCGCCATAAGAGAGCAAGGCTTAACATACACTAGAATAGAAAATGGGCATCTCAAAAATGTCAGTTCTTTCCAAATTGACCTAAAAATGCAGTGAACATTTCAACAGGGTTTATGTAAAACTTGAAAATGAAATATTAAAATTAATGTTGAAGAGCAAGTATCCAAGAATAACCAAAAAGCTCATAAAACAAAATGAAGCATAATCTGAAGAAGACTTCGCATTCAAGATATCAGGACTCATTTTCAAATTTTGTTGCATGAGACAGTGTAGTACTGGAACAGAGCAAAGGGTAGAATAAAGAGCCTAGGAAAAGAGAGAGTCACGCATGCATATAACTTGGTTTACAACCTGGCGTTGCAAATCAATGGTAAAGGGATGGATTATTCAATAACAAGGAAAGCAGATGCCTGAAAACTTTGAATGTTAAACATAGTTTATTATTAAAATGTTTGAACATACTTTAAAAATAGGAAAATGAGCACCTATATCCCTATATTAGTTATTGTTCCCCAAATAGATAGAACCAACAGGATGTGGGGAAAGAATGAGAGAGAGAGAGAGAGAGCAAGAGAGAAAGACAGAGAGAGAGATTTTTCAGGAATTGGTTCATGCAGTTGTGGAGACTTGGTGTGTCCAAAATATGATGGGGGAAGCCAGAAGACTGGAGACTCAGAGGAGTTGCGATTTGAGTCCAAAGGCAGTCTGCTGGTGGGATAACTTCTTCCTCAGGGAAGGTCAGTTTTTATACTATTAAGACTTTCAACTGATTGGATGAGGTCCACCCTCATTATGTAGGGTAACCTGCTTTTCTCATAGTCTATTAAATGTTAATCTCATCCAAAAAAAACCACCTTCACAGAAACATCAAGAATAATGTTTGACCAAATATCTATACACTGTGGCCCAGCCAAATTGACACCTAATATGAACCATCACTGTAGCCATCGTACAAATTTTTGTCTATCTTTTCTTCATAAGTTGTTATTTCTACATTATCTGAGCATATAATACTAATACTATTCTTCACCCATACTTATACCAATAATTGTTTTAGACATTTATATTTAGTGTTCAATACCAATGTTTCCTCCATTATCACTCTGGCAGATTTCTCAGAAAAAGCCCATCGGCATAATATTTCCTTAGATTTTGCATGTTCAAAATAGTTTTTCTCTAGTCTTGAACCTGGAAGGACAACTTGGCTAGATATTATATCATTAGCTCATTATTTCCTTTCACATACTGTTGATGTTGATATTGTGTTCTGATAATATATTGTTGCTAAAAGGTCAGTGCTAACCTGCTTTGATTTCCTTTGAAGGAATTTGGTCCTTTTGTCAGAAACCCAGAAAAGTTTATCATTATTGTCTGTTTAATGCTAGCATATGCTCCAAGTTGACAATTCAAGGCATTGATTCAGTCTTTCATAATTTCAGAAGCATTTTCTTGAATTACATTTTGAAATATTAGTTCTGCTCTTATTTTGTTTTCTTCTTTAGGGTTTTCATTTACATATTTATTAGGTTTACTTTGTCTTTCTTCCATATCTATCAATTTTTTCCTCAGATTTTTTGGTCTCTTTCCTTATATCTGCTAGTGTTCTTGACCTTCTTCATTTCTATGTCCCTTTACTATATAGTTATATTCATTCATCTTTGTGTGTCAATAATTTATCTTAATTTCTGAGATGATTTTGCCCTTTTAAAAAATATTTTTAGTTTTCTAAGGTATTCTTTTACATCTTCTTGCTGTTTCAGCCATTCTTCTGATTTCTTTGCATTTTTCCTTCCTAATGGTTTTCTGTTTGTTTGAATGCTTCATTTATATTTCTGTTTTATTTTTGTTACAATCTCCTTGTGCTTTGCGTCTGCATTTCTCTCATGTACTTTCATTTGCAAAACAATTTGGAATTTCATTATCTACTGTTTTCTTATAGTATCTGCAGATTTTGCATGTTAGTTCAGGCTTTTTGTTTTTTAAAGATGTTAGATATTCCTGGTATTTTAATAGAACAGGGATTCTATGGAATGAAGTATAGTAGGTGATTGAAGTGGCTTTTCTGATTTCTCAGCTTGAAGATTTCCTCTTCTGTTGCTACAACCAAGGAAAGTTGTTATAACACATGGTATTTTTTGTGGCTAGCCTTTCTCCATTTCTTCATTCCTATCATATTCTAGAAAAGCTACTTACCCTTTTAACCACTGGTTGCTCCTTTCAAAGGACACCTCCAATTTCCAGGTTGTTTCTCTTTCTACCCAAGAATTGATTCATTCCTAAGATTGCCAATTCCAGTCCCATGCACTTAGAAGTCTGATTCATTCAACTCTTCCATTGTGAGTCCTCTGAACTCACACACCAAACCCTATCAACATTTGCTCTCAGTTCCCTTAGGGAGGGACTCCTTCCTTCTAGAGGCAAACCCTTATACTGATGTATCTGACCTCTGCCACTGCCAGCATGCCTCTGTACTTCACAGTATTCTGTGAAATTTTTCTGGGTTCTATGCAATATTAGGTGTTCTGGCAAAAACTTTGTCTTGTGTGTTTTTTCCCTAATTACATGCAAATAGGAGTTTATAGTTGTCTCAGTCTCCCAGTTACTGTATAGTAGTTGCAAGAGTTTTAATTTGATCTATTTTTACCATATGTGGATTTTAGTAGGATGTTGCAGGTGATTCCAATGCAGGCTGCTGCTATAATCTCAGACAGCCTGAAACTCCTAGATTTCTTCAGCTTCATTTAAATGAAAAAAAATTCATAATATTTAGAAGAAAATATAGATGATTATCTATATGAATTTAGATTATTAAAGACTCTTTACCAAGACTCAAAAAGTTGTATTAGTCTTCTTGGGCTTCCATAACAAAATATCAGATTGGGTAGCTTAAAAAACAAAAATTATTTTTTTCACAGTTTATGAATTCAACAAAAAATAATAGAGGAGTAAAAAAAATCAGGTAAAAGTAAACAAAAGTAAGCAAAAACAAGAGAGCAATTATACATTGAAAGATAAGTACTGTCCACTAAAGAATAATATTAATAATAATAGGCTCTCTTAATATTATTATTATTAATAAATTATATGGACCAATATGTTTTGTTGTTGTCTGGGAAGAGCGTTTTAGTTCCATTCTCTTTAGACCGACTTGTTAAGGTGCAAGATTGCCTAGTTAATAGCACCTTTCTTCTCTATCCATGTTCTGAACCAATTCAGGAATAGAAAAAGATGAGACAAACGGAGACTAAATTATCAAAGCTGATATTAGGGAAAATGGCCTTTTTCTGTGGATATGTAGGCTAATGAATCACATTAATAGACACTCATACCAAATTAGTCGCCAGTATCATTAGACATCACTGCAGGCCTACCCTGAAACGGCTGATTCTTTACACCTAAGCCAATCACCCCTCCATGAGCAATGGAGCACAAACTATTTTTACAGAAAAGGTACTAGCTAAAAAGGGAAAGGAAGAGGCAGAACTGTGCATGTCCAGTTCTTCATCTCTAAATAACCAATTTACTCATGTTCCTCCCCAAAAGAAGGATGGGTGAGAAGGGTAAAAGAAGGTCACTTGGTGATATGCTAACGGCTTAGCCTCCAGTTGGCAGAGACTATTTGTCAAAAATATCCACACACCCTTTCTTTAATAGTAATTTAAATACATAACTCCTTACTTTTACTCGGTAGATGACTGTCCAACTAGACATGACATTTCCAAAGTCTTCCCTGCAAGTTGATGAGGACATTTAACTGATAAATGGAATAAAAAGGGACTGAGATATTTGCCACATACTGATCAGTCCTGTTCCTGTATTCTACTGGCTGAGAGTGGATGAAAACTTTAGACTCAGAGATGCAATAGTCCAGAGGTAAGCAGCTCAGCTGCCTTCAGCTCTGCCCCCCTCAAGTCACATGTATAAGCCACTGGATGGTAGGCTCTCTTAGTTATAACTGCTTAGCCTCTACCTTAAGTACCACAATGTAAGTACCTGAATGTACAGTGGTGTCAAAATGTAAGCCTACAAGCATTAGATTAGCTATTTATTAGTGGGTAATGAGGGCAATAATATTGCATGATGGAAAGTCGATATTTATTGTGCTATCACAAATTTATTGTCATTTTCTGTAGGTTGAAAGGTGGACTATATGTCCACGGGGTTCTATAATTTTAGCAGAACTTATTGGTATGTGTATTGGAAGCTCCTTACTATTTCCAACTCATTTCTACTCAAGCTAATTATAATAAGTAGCTGATTACAGAAGCCATATTATTTCTTTAAAATTTTTTAATGTTTATTTATTTTTTGAGAGAGAGAGCCAGAACACAAGCAGAGGATGGGCAGACAGAGAGTGAGGCACAGAAACTGAAGCAGGCTCTAGGCTCTGAGCTGTCATGACAGCACAGAACCCAATGCGGGGCTCAAACTCAAGGACCACAAGATCATGATCTGAGCCGAAGTCAGCCGCTTAACCAACTGAGCCACTGGGGCACCCCAACAGAAGCTATATTATAAGAAGTTTGGAGAAAAGTCAGCTACAGAGCCTCGAATTAAGAGGGTTTTTTTTTATTTTTCTTTTTTCTTCTTCTTTTTTTAAATCAGACAATGAGAGGCAGAGGGTGGCAACCTAGCACTAAAATTCAACTGAAGAGTGTTGTATGCCCATCGAAGCCTAAGTTTGCACATGGCATCAAGGTAATCCAAATAAAATTGAAGTAGAAAATGAAGGGTCAGGCAAAGGCAATATAACAAAAGAGGAATGTTGGAAGTCTAAACAATTTTTTAAAGGACATCTTTGAACACATAAACCAGGGCCTGAATAAGTCAGAAAGGGCAATTATATTACAAAAAAATCATACGCCTGACCCTCAAAAGCATGTGACAGTTTTATCTTCTGAAATAATCCCCTAGAGCCAAACCAAATCAGCAGGAAGCAGGTGGTGACAGCTGTTCAACTTCCAGTACTACTTCTAATGTAGCTACAAAAGATAATGGAGTAATGTTTGCCCTCAGAGGGCACATCCAAAGCCCGCACGGAATAATGGGTTGTGGAGTTCTGCCCAGAGGGCACAGTCAGTGTCGAAAGGAGGAAATTTCCCCATGATCAGAGCAGGGAGTCAATGCAGGTCCTTTCCAGCAAGATTTCTTTATGGCTCTGGTGCAGTGACTGCTGTGTGCTTCCTGCTTTTCCTCTTCCGTGTAAGAATTATTTTCAGCTAATAGTTCAAACCCACCGTTGCATGTTAGATGTCAGGAGGGCCACAGAGAACACATTAGTCAGGTCATAAGTCACAGGGTCACAGAGAGCAAAAGTTTGGACACAATCAATGTATAGGACTTGGGTTATTTTCTCTGGGAGACTTGAATGTGTTCTAGGTGTGGAAAGCTCTGATTTTAATCACAGTACATATTTAATGCAGTTTTTCAAAGTCCTAAAGGTTAATAAGTAAAGAAAGGAAATAAGATATGCACCTTACAGAAACAGAACATGGCAGCTCAATAGAAAAACAGTGTTCGCGTGGCTAAAGATGGCCACTTAAACTCACGGATTACCATTTAGTTCCCATCCTACTCCCTACCTCGCCCCTCATGACAGTAAGTAAACAAGAGTGAAGGGATAAAAAGGAGTGGAAAAGGATGGAACCCACTAAGGCAACAGGATTTGGAGAGGAGACTGGCAACTGCACTTTGGAAGCTGGAAAGCCACGGACAGTAACTGATACAGTAATCCTAAGAAAACTGAATCCTGAATGAGCAGTAGGGAAAATAGAAAAGCATCATTATTTATCTGCAAAACCCCTGAAAGGCTTAAGGATAGCAGCTGAAGGTTGCTCAGAGGGTGAGGCTAAACGTGGAGTTACAGTGGAGGCTGTTTAAAAGTCAGGGTAGGAATCAACAACTTTTGCCTTCACTTCCCACATCAAGCAACT
This sequence comes from Paguma larvata, assembly GCA_030068075.1. NCBI lineage: Eukaryota > Metazoa > Chordata > Mammalia > Carnivora > Viverridae > Paguma > Paguma larvata. The sequence continues at coordinate 114,528,470 of CM057823.1, forward strand.
GGTCCCAGACCCAGTCAATGCACTGGCTTCTCCCTTCCTCCCACCTTTTAATCTCCCACCAGGCCTCCAGTAAACACTGAAGGGTTATCCTCTGGAGAGGGTAAGGTAGAAGCCTCTAGATCAGGAATTACCAGGTATTGCTGAAAACGGAGCTATACTAGACAGGTGTGTTTACCTTGTGATTGCTGAGATCTGCTAACTGCTTTTTATATAAAATCTTGGTCTCAGGACCTTCCTGTATTTTCTGGTTTATTTTATTTTATTCATTTAATAAATATTTATGTGTGTTTAAATATGTTTGCTTTTGACTCAAGCTGACATATTTTTTCTTGTTTCCTTTCACATGTTGGCTGGTTTAATTCATTTATCTTTTTAATAATAAGTGGTTTATCTTGCTTTACTTCCATCTGTTATATTTTAATCCACGTTTTAAGTGCTGCCTCAATGTTATTTTTGTTGCCATTTTCCTTGTATACAAATGTATTTCTTAGCCTCCTTGTTCTGTTTCTGTAAGGTGTATATCTTATTTCTATTCTTTACTTATTAACCTTTAAGATTTTGAAAAACTTCATTAAACTTGTATGTAATTAAAATTGGAGCCAAGAGCAAAATAGTGTAATTTGTGTATTGACTTCCTCCTTCAAATGTGTGAAATGCCTGTCTGACTACATGTGCCCAAACAGTTTACTCGCCCATGTCATTTTGATCTGTGCTAGACTTACCTGGAGTTTTGATTCCAGGTAATTGTTATTTCATCTTTTCTTTACATAATATCTGTTTTTGTTTTGAGAATAGTTTTCGTTGGTTTTGTTTAGTTTTTAAATAGATTTATAATGATTTTATTTTTATATATTTAACTAGTTGGTCAGTCAAAGTAAAAAAAAAAAAAGTAGAAACCACTTTGCCTTAAGACACAAAGAATTCAATGCAAGAAGTTAGCTGCACAGGTAAAGAGCTGGCTGAGAAACCAAGTAAAAGACAGTGAAGTGACCCAGAGATTAGCAAAAACAAGGAGACGCTACTGTCCCTAGGCTGGGTGGATATGAGGAGGAGGCATGACACTGGCCTAGGTCACCATGGTAATCATGGTAGGCCTGTCCAGACAGAGTTGGGGCCATTGTGGAGATGTAGCCTTGGCTAGTTATGCTGTGGAGAGAGCTCTTTTCCTTCATTCTTTGAATCTTCTGTTGGGGCTTAGCATTGGCTAAACCTGTGAAAAAAGACAGCTGACAAGAGTGGTTGACAAGAGTTAGACCCATGTAACATGTGACAGAGCAAGGGGATGATAAGGAATGTATCGGAAGACCGCGAGGCACAGGGCTTTTCCTGCTCACTTCCTTCTATTTTTCAGCATCCATTTTCATCATCCTACTCATACTTAATAACTCTATGTTTCCACCACGTTCCTGACCAACAAGCACTTATCCATTGTTCAAATATAGATAATCTCTTCCACTTCCCAACAAGAGGACACGCTAAGAACCATCGGCCATTGAATCAAATTCGAGTTTAGGATCTCCAAGACAGTCCTTATCACTTAGGTCTAGATACGGTTACCTATGGATCATGGCCTATGAATTAAAGCGCCAATATCACATCTCCTACAAAATAACAATGGAAGGAGAAGGAGGACAGTCCTTGAGTACCATATACATTTAGGATATATACGTATAATTCTTGAGTGTGTACCTAGTTCCAAGGCCATATTTATAAGCCTCTTATTCCTACTGTCATTATGTTCCCCTAGCCCTCAGCAGAGCCCCTGTTGGTTGGTAATTTTACTAGGAGGATAATCTAAATCTTAATTCCTAAAGGGCTTGAGTCCTTAGTGTTCCTGCCTCTATTGGTCTGCTCTATTCTTCCACTGAATTTACTATTAGACATGAAATTACTAAGAAGCTTCTCAGTTCACCCCTAGGTTGTAAAATAATATCAACCGCTCCTATTTCTAAAAGCAATCCAATTGCCCCCTTTGTAATTAGGACTAATCATCTAAGTTCCTTTTCTATCTCTAAATTTTGTGGCTTTAAAGGTTTCAAAAATCTAGGCAGTCTAAACTTCTAGTTTGGTGGAGCCACTGTTGCTTCCTTTACTGGAAACATTCTACGATGGGAATAAAAACTCACTGCTACATAACTTGCGGTGAAATCAGTTCCTTCATTAGAAGCAATGTGGAATATCATCGTGATGAATAAAGATTTCTCTAAGTTTTGGTTGTTGTTGATTTTGGTAGTAGTATTGTGAGTAAAGAAGGAATATCTAAACCCAAAATTAATATCTATTCCAGTGAAGACAATCACTGGCTTCTTCACGATGGAAGAGAGGGGGTGTAATTATCCTACCACTAGAAAGTTAACTAGTCTCCCTGGGAGACAGAGTCACATCAGGTTCCTAGAAGTGGTCTCTGCTATTGATAAATTAGGCAACTAGCATGGGCCATAGCCTTATTACCCTCGGTGAGGTGAAGGCCATGTTGCTGAATCCATGCAGAGTTTCCATCCCTGCCACCATAGCCACTGTATGCATTGTTATTGGATGCCTGGGGAAAGAATTCAGCATGCGTAAAATGAGCCAGCTACTTTAATGATTTTTGAAAACCTCCTCTACAGTGGCTATATTTTTATGAGAAATCACATGAGACACAATATCATCCCACTCTGTACATACTACAGGAAGTCCATCCACATACATCTGCTTCAGACTCCCTCACCGTCAATCATCTGATTCTGTTCTTTTCAAGTTCCTGACCAACAAGCCAACCCATTTGTTACCACCCATGAGTACGATCGTTAGGCCATGTCTTCCAAGAAAAATGGAAAAGTATATATACATATATATATATCTTCTTTTTTCCTTTACTAGACTGTCACCTCTGAGTGGGCATGTAAGGTAGCAATATATCATTCCCAGCTGGTGCCAGCTTTTTCTTTATATATCAGCTATTTTCAAGAAAATCTCCATGAAGCCATAGGTGTGGGTGAAAAGAATCGTGACAATGCAGCATGAGTAAGTGTCATGAGCCACCTGTCCATGCAGTTTTCTTGTTCCTTCTGTATCTTCATGAGTCTAGACCATAATACTCTAGACCATAATCCCTCAATAAATCATAGTGATTGGTATTTCACAATATTTAGGATAAATTTGGTAATACCTAATGCATGGTGGACGTGTCAGGTTACTTAGTAAGACACTAAGTCCAATGATCTAACATTCAGTCTCTACCAAGTCTCAATAACAAGCCAAGAATTCCTTCTCAAAATGAAATCCTTCTCAGCAGAAGACTTTTACTGAAAATCCTAGGGAACTGTCCATTCATCTTTTAATGTAGATTAGAAGAAGTTTTATATATCATCCTGACTTATTGATACTTGGAGCACCATTGAATCTGATGGATTCAGTAGCCTGAACCTGTTTAGACTCTTTTTTGCTTTGTTCCCTCTCAAAACATGAGAATTACAGGTTATTCATTAAAGGGATTAGAACAAGCTCCCAAAAGCCTTCCAAAAGACTCTGATAAGCACTATACTACTTTGTTAATGGTAAGCAGTGAAAAGCACAATATCTTACCTTCCATTTGGGAGAGTTTTCACAAAAAGCTTAAGACTTCTGCACTCCTAAAATTTACTGACATGGCAGATCCCAGAATAGGATTTATCTCTCAAATTCTAGTACATATGTATCCAACTAAAGAGTCTAGTACACTTGTCATTTCTCAACAGTTCAATCCGCATGATGTCATCGATATAGTGCACCGTAGCATGATTGTCTAAAAGATGTTCAGATGGTCAGTATTGGAGCCGCTTACCATGTGTCAGTTGCCAATTCCAGGGGGAACTTTAAATCTTTCTGCCCATTGCATCTTGGTATCAGAGTCACCAAGAAGAACACAATGCAGTCAACAATTTTTAACTTTAATAGACAACAGGTAGAACAAGGTCAGCTTCGGTAGTGGGTATCATTCTCCCATGGCTTAAGGACTTCTTCTGTGGCCAATACAGAGCAGTTTGCCTACAGTATCCCTCTCGTACCATGGTAGAAAGACTTTTTCTCCTCCCTTCAGAGGACAGATAAAACAGTGAGGTTGGCCAGGTGCCATATATCTCATGTACTTCGAACAAAGACAAAAGAATATTATTTGACCCTGAAAAAGGGAAAGAGATTCCCTCACAAGGTGATAAGCCCGCTACAGACTGTTTAGACTATTTGTCTCTTGGTAAGGAAGTGTCTTCCAAGCCCAAAGCCCATTTTTGCATAGTTAGTGGGAGTTGAATGACCTAATGTGTGAGACTGTTCTTCCCAACGATCAACATTTCACAGGACTATACTGAATAAAGAGATTTGAAAAGACATAACCTTGACAGTGAAAGTACAATTCTATTCATGTCAGGTGAAAATGAAATATTTCCCATCATCTTGCCAATTCCTGTGATGGTAGATTTCCTGCAAACATAGAAGCAGTAATTCCTCACATCCCTATACCACACTTCTTGGCAATGGGATCTTGCCATTCTTCATGCGCAGTAGCATATGTTTATTTCTCCACCCCTTGAATCAGAACTGGCTTTGTAACTTGCTTGGACCAGCAGAAGGTCACAGAAATGATGCCGTAAGACTTCTAACTCTAAGACTTAAGAGGCCTTGAAGCTGCTGCTCTCACCTTCTACCTGGAGTCTAACTTGTAAAGAAGCCATAAAAAGAATACCGAGGAATATTGTAACATTTGTTTTAGTGATTTGGAGATAAGGGGCAGTTCCAGGAGTTTCTCTTGTCCCATTCTCCTATCGTAATAGGTCTCACTCCACACCTAGGGATGCAATGTAGATATTTTTCAGTGGCCAAGAATGTTTATTGCAACTCTCCATTCAAGATCTGAGAAGCTCTCCATAGGCTGGGTCTGTGGGCCTATTGAAACCTTTGTGAGATTAAGTCGAGCTTATAAAGTTTTCAACACAGAAGGGACGTTTGCCACTTTTACTCAGAGCCCAATCACATGCCTGTGCCTGTTTACAAGAGGATTAGAAAACATACAGAAGGACATAGATATTTGTTGGGCAGTAAATTCTCTGCCACAACTGTCTACTGCTCTTTGTCAGGAGGAAAAAAACACTAACTTTAGTTTTATTCCTCTGTAGGTAACTTTCATTTGTATTTGTTTACTTAGATCATTTATAGTGTTTTGCTTTATCTTTCTTGTTTTGATGTTTCCCAAGGTGAAGACAAGTATGGATTTATTCTCGCTGGCTTTGCTGGGAACATAACCTAGTACATAAGTCTCTAGTTCCTGTCTGTTGGCTTTCTGAAAGTCACTTTCTCTGGATTATGGTGTCAGTGTTAGTAGAGAAAAGAAAGGTGGAAAAAAGCAAGGGGCAGAGACAAAAAAATATTTAGCAGGGTAGGGAAGGAATAATTCTTCTTTTGGTTGGCTCAGACCTTGAATTTCTAATTTTGTTTTTATGGGTGTTTTGTTTTGTTTTGTTTTTGTTTTTGTTTTTTAAGAAGCAAGGCAAAAATTAAGTGTATTATAATGCCAAACCAGATTAGGTTTTCTTAACTTTAGTTCTATTTGCCTGTAAGGAAAAGAAGACTTTGCATAGTTTTCAACAATAAATTGCTTGTTGTTTGTACTTTTAAGTTCTATAATGAGTTATCAGTTTTTTTCCATGTTTTCTTTAGTTTTGCGGAAGGCTGGAAAAGACTGCATAGACATGTGCCTTTTTAATTATCTTTTTTATTTTTATGTTTTATTTATTTTTGAGAGCAAGGGGACAGAGTGCGAGTGGGGGAGGGACAGAGAGAGAGAGGGAGACACAGAATCTGAAGCAGGCTCCAGACTCTGAACTGTCAGCACGGACCAGATGCGGGGCTCGAACTCACAGACCGGGAGATCATGACCTGAGCCAAAGTCAGATGCTCGACCGACTGAGCCACCCAGGCACCCCTGTGCCTTTTTAATTCAGAAGACAGCCTTGTAATTTAACATACCGCTGATCACATTATATCTTCAAAGCTGCCAGTAGACCGGCACCTTGAGAACATGAGGTTTGGAGTGGTCGAAGTATCCTGCTTGTGACAGTAATAGTTTCGCTAAATACAAGAGTGTATATAATGCTCATTGGCTCCCTGATGCCATCTTTAATATGCCAAAATTTCCAAAGCCTTCTCAAAAATACTAGGTTGACTTGCAGTTTTCTCACCGCCTATATGTTCCTCAACCCAGCCCTAAATCCTATATATCATGGAACTTCATCAGCACAACATGCAGAAAGAAAGAAAGAAAGAAAGAAAGAAAGAAAGAAAGAAAGAAAGAAAGAAAGAAAGAAAGAAAGAAAGAAAGAAAGAAAGAAAGAAAGAAAGAAAGGAAGAAAGGAAGGAAGAGAAAGAGAGAGAGAGAGAGAGAGAGAAAGAAAAGAGAAGAAAAGAAAAGGAAAGGAAAGGAAAGGAAAGAAAAAAGGAAAAAGAAAAAGAAAAGGAAAGAGAAAAAGAAAAAAAGGGAATGAAAAAATAAATGCCTCAGACAGAACATTTCTATTTAAAGACGTCTGGAAAATTTATTTCCTTGTTGAAAGCTAAAATGCATATAGAACAAAGCAGTTTCTGACCTGTGTATGTTCTTTTTCTGTCTTCCCCATATCTTGTCTATTTTCTTACTTGAGCAATTGACAGAGAATAAAGAGAGCCCAGAGATAGAATCTACTGTAGGCTAAAGCAGAATGAATCACGAAAATGTGTTCTATTGTACAATTGTCAGGCTCCAGACCTGTCCACTGCTTCCTGGCACAGCAACATGAATATTGTTTTTTACGACTAAGGAGGGACAGAGTTTCTTTTTATTGTTTACTTAAAATCCCTGCACATCAATTGATGATCTTCTGTGTGCTCATCTGCCACAGATACATCAAGTAGAAATAAATACCCAAGTCTGGTGGATATTTTTTACATTTCTCTAACCAATTTTGAAAATAAAATAATATAGAAAATGTCATATAGCTGCTTGGGAATCTTTCCTTCAATTTAAAGGACAAAAAGGAGGGGCACCTGAGTGGCTCAGGCGGTTAAGTGGCCAACTTCAGCTCAGGTCATGATCTCAAGGTCTGTGAGTTCGAGCCCCGCGTCGGGCTCTGTGCTGACAGCTCAGAGCCTGGAGCCTGCTTTGGATTCTGTGTCTCCCGCTCTCTCTCTGCCCTTCCCCTGCTCACACTCTGTCTCTCTGTCTCTCAAAAATAAAAATAAAACATTAAAAAAATTTAAAAAAAGGACAAAAAGGAAAATTAAGTGTTTAATAAAACCGCAAAATTCTCAAATTTTCTACCATTATTTGCCATACCTTCACTCAGGAGGTAGCTCCAAACATAAGAAATGGCAGCAAACCAGCTGTAATGTATCTTTACAAAAATGAAAATCAGCAGCCACGATTTGTCTTCAAGGGAAATAGTCCCTTTTACATAAGAGAGTAATAGGATATGGGATAGAATAAGAGTCTTCTAAGAAAGGAATGGTATTTTCAAAACATAAAAGTTCTTTTCTGCTCTTATCTGCTACTTTTACAGTGTTATAGATAGGACTAGAGTGAAGATGAAAGATGATCTAGTTAAAGGACTACAAACTATAAAAACAAAAAACCTGTATATATTTTTATTGATCTGTTATTCAGAAAGTAGGTGGAGATTCCAGTATATTTATCAGAATATTGATAATAGATTATTATCGTCTACCATTTTCCTTTCTTGTGAAATATATAGCTATTACCATTCTTTTTTAAATTTTTTTTACATTTATTATTTTTGAAAGACAGAGAGAGAGAAACCGTGCACAAGTGGGGGAGGGGCAGACAGAGAGGGAGACACAGAATCCGAAGCAGGCTCCAGGCTCTGAGCTGTCAGCACAGAGCCCGACGCGGGATTCGAACTCACAAACCGTGAGATCATGACCTGAGTTGAAGTCCGACGCTTAACCGACTGAGTCACTCAGGTGCCCCTAGCTATTACAATTCTTAAGTTTAGTACGACTGCTTCTCAAATGTACGGTGTTATTTTCTAACTTCTTCAAAATGTATATACTCATATCTTCTATTCCTCTTAAGGATTTAAGGCTGATTATAGAAATAAATGTAATATAAGAAGGTTGTATACCTAAATTTTAAAATAAAATGGCACTTAAACACAGTTAGCTGTACTTGATTGTTCTAGGACCAAAATGATAAAAGGAAAATATAAGTAAGATAAAAAGAACGAGCACTGGAAAGTAAGCAAGAGGCTATTAATATCATAAAACACCAGAAATATAGCAGTGCTGAGGGAGCCAAAAGAAAAGAAAACGCTGGAAGGTGATTTAAAACTTTACTTCTGAGAAAGCAGTGCAGCATTCAAGGAAGTAAGCTGAGGGTTTACTGAAGAAATGTAAACTCTTAATTCAATTTTTAAATAAACCACACAAGAGAAATAACAATACTCATCTACTTTAACAAAGCAATCTAGAAAGGTTAACTATAAAAGCAATTGAAAAACAAATATTATTCAAGATTAAAATCTATTAATGTTTATTTATATTTGAGACAGAAAGACAGAGCCCAAGTGGGGGAGGGGCAGACAGAGAGGAAGACACAGAATCTGAAGCAGGCTCCAGGCTGTCAGCACAGAACCTGAAGGGGGACTTGAAACCATAAACCATGAGATCATGATCTGAGCCAAAGTCAGATGATTAACTGACAGAGCCACCCAGGCACCCCTAGAAATGTTACCTATAAAAGGAATTCAGAATCAAATATTATTTGAGAACAGAATCTATTAAATAACTCCTTACCGAATAAAGAAGAACAATCACATGTTTAAACTACTAAACTGAAAAAATTAAAGAATCATATCCAATGTTAGAAAAAGTAGGAATAAACTAAAATAGAAAAATGTTTCATTAGCACAATCCAGTATATCTATGTAAAACAACAACCAAAGTGTATATATGAGAAATTGAATTGAGGAATACTAAAAGAATGCTCACACTTTTATTTAATATTTTTTAAAGTATAGCAAATAAAGTAAGACAAGAAAAAATTTTCAAATTTAAAATAGTCCAGTTATCACTGACTGAAAAAATCCAAGAAATAAGCTAAAATAATTTTTAATAATTAAATATGTTAGCCAGTGAAGTAAGATTTAAAAACACTTGACTAAGATTATGTTTAAATAATTATGTTTAAACAATAATTATGTTTAAATAATTTCATAAGCACTAGTGAATGAAATAAGATTTTTTCTTCAAATTTATAAAAGAGAAAAGTCATTATCTACTTAGGAAATACAAGGTAATTGACTAAAAATATTGTTACAAACAGAATTTAATGAAATGATTTGTAATAAAACATGGGCACAAAATCAAGCACTTTATATCTGCAATAATTATAATCATGAAAGCAGAAATTCCCAGGTAAATCACAGTTTAAATACACTCGTTTGCTCCCATCCTCACAAAATGGCAGTAATTAAAAGTTTAAGGCATTAACTTATAAGTTAAATGTATGATAATGAGGCTAACGAGAAATGAAAGCAGACAAAGAAAATCACAGATTTTAGAACCTGAAGAGCAAGTGAATCAGACAAGAAAATGAAAAGGCCAAGTACATCTGGGAGAAGAAACCAAGAAACAAGGCCTGATACTCTCTAAATTCAGGCAGAAACCAGAAGTCTCAGCTGCCTCTGAAGTAAAGGGACCATTTGGAGAATAATGGGCCTGATAGAATTTCTATTAAGAAAAAAAAAAAAATAAGAAGGTAGAGTCATATATATCCACTCTGTCCACCTATGCTTGGGAAAAATACCTTTAAAATGAAAATGAAAATGAAACCAGGGAAAACAAAGTGGAGGCAGGGAACTAAAGAGATTTTCAAAGTAAATATTAGTTAATATCCTCAGATAAATTTTTTAAAAAGATAATGTATTCTTGAAAAAAGAAGAGGATGTTGTTCAGAAAGACTCATGGAAATCTAAAATATTATAAGAGAATTGAAAATTCTAAAGTATATTATAAGAGAATGGAAAATTAAATAGAAAGAAATGAAGAATGAAAAGATAAATTTGAGGAAAGCTCTTATAAAACAAAGAAATGGAAAGTAGGAGGAAACATACTTTTAAGTAGATAATTTTTCAAGAAGTCTATTATGTGTAAAATAAAATTCAAGAAAAAAATAGCAGATAAAATGTAAGTGGAGAAAAGGAAACTGTGAGAAACTACATAAAATTTCCAAGTAGAAAAGGCCCATTGAATATACAAAACATTGAATTTAGAAAATAGAAAATTCATGCATTCATACATTATCATAAAATTTCAAAATATCTGTATGTCCAAGAACATTTAGAAAGGAAAAAAAACATAATTTGCAAAGAAATGGGAATGAAAATACCTTCATTTGATATTATACTACAGCTATATAGTTGTTCCCATAAAGATGGGTCAGTTTTCCATTATAGGGGTAAGCTGAGGAAAGGATCCATGCTTAGACCTCTGTATAATTTTTTCAACTTCCTCTGATTTTATAATTATTATTTCAAAACAAAACGTTTAAAAATTGCATCAGACTCTTCAACATCAAACTAGAAGCTAGAAGACAATGAACTAAGCTAGCAAAGCCTTCACAGATATGCTGGGAAGCGGTTTCCAATGTAGAATTCTATACCCAGCCAAACAATTACGCAAGCATGAGAACAAAGCAAACATATGTTTCAGAGGTACAGTCGCAAACAATTTTACTCCAGTGATCTATTTCTTATATTACAGGAGGACATTATTTGCCAAATCAAGGGAATAAATCCAGAATAAGACATGAAATACAAATATATGTGGGATCCAGACAAAAGAATCTTAGGAAATCTTCAGAGTGAAAGATAGCTGATATTTTTCCTGACATGTTTGGACTCTTTGAAATTTCTATTTCTGGTGAGAATCTGGAGGTAAAATGATAATAGGTATGTAGAAGAGCACAACTCAAAACAAAAACAAAAGCAGATGACCAAGGAAAGCAATGTACAATATATGAATTGTAAATAGTATATTTGGGTCACAATAACGTAAACACCGAAAAATAATTTTTAAAACTTTGGGGCGTGGTAGCAGATAGAAGGGAGCTATATGTTCATCTTTCACAATAAGACTCTATGTATGACACCTGAAGTTCAAAGATCATAAATTAGCAATCTGAGCATGCTATTTAGAAATGTAACAGTACAAACAAAACCAAAAAGCTAAAATACTGAAAACGGTTTCCACTGGGATATAACAGTCAGATTATGATAGAAAGGACTCCATGTTTTCATTTCTCATTATAAGCCTTAAAGAACTTTTCTACTTTTTAAACAATAAACACGAAATACTTAGAATTAAATTAAATTAAATTTAAAATAAAAGATAAAGAAGGCTGTAGTCTTGACAAAAAGTGAGAAATATCTAATTCATTTATCCTCATTTAAATAGTTGTGGAAGTGGTTTTTTTTTTTTAATTCAAAATTCCAAAAGCAGTGGAAACTTACTTTATAAAAGCCACCTGTTTTTACGAAGTCAGATAGTAATGGAATTAGTAAAACTTGGAAGAAACTGCAGGGGAAGAAATGCAAGCACAGAAAACAGATGTGGGAGATGGTCTATACTTTGGACACAGATTCTCTATACTCATGAGAAAGAGAGAAGCCTCCAACTTTGGATGTAGGAACTGCTTTCTAGTAGTACTACAACTCTTCGAAAACCTCTCACCCTCTCCCAACCTCTCTCTAATAACTTTTTGACACCAATTGTGGAAACGATGTTCCTCATAGAGCACTTGGGCTAAAATTCATTTCTATATGGCTATCTACTTGAACCAAAAAGATCCATGCAATTGAGGACTTGACAAAAATCACAATTTGGTTGTTTGGGGGTTTGTGCGTGTGTGTGATTTTTTTTAAGTTTATTTATTTATTTTGAGAGAGAGAGAGAGAATTTGCATACGTGTGCAATTGGGGAAGGGGCAGAAGGAGAGGGAGAGAGAGAGAAACCCGGGCAGGCTCTGCACTTATCAGTGTGAAGCCCCATGAGGGGCTTAACCTCATGAACCATGAAATCGTGACCTGAGATGAAGTGGGATGCTTAACCAACTAAGCCACCCAGGTGCCCCCCCCCTTTTTTAAGTTACGTTTGTGTTCTAACTTTTTCATGCTAAACCTATAATCTTTTGTAATTAAGAAAACAGGCTTCCAAATTTTCTCTTCTTTATCATTCCTTTTTATATCTCATTCTTTCTATTGCCCTTTCTTCTCAATCACTCTTTCCTGTTGTAAAGCTTCATAGATACATTTCTAAGTTTTAAAATGAAAGACTCATTGGGAAAAAAATGGCACATACATTTATATTATTGTTACATGTATTTTTAGTTATTTATATTTAAGAATTACATATAGAATTAAAATTTATGAAACACAAATTCCTTACTTTTAAAGTATGTTTTATATAAAATTGATCTTCTCTATGTATTTTATTTTTTATTTAATTTTTTAAACGTTTCATTGTTTAAAATTAAAAGAAAAATGAGAGAGAGAGAGAGAGCGAGCAAGCAGAGAAGAGGCAGGGAGCAAGAGGGAGACAGAGAATCTAAAGCAGACTCTGCTGACCTCAGTGAACCTGATGCAGGGCTCAAACTCCCAAATGGAGAGATCATGACCTGAGCTGAAGTTGGACGCTCAACCAACTGAACCACCCAGGTGCCCCTGATCTTCTCTATTTTAGAATATTCTATATTTCTCATGACCAAGACGTTTCCCGCCCCGCCCCCCCAAATCTGGGTTTACAAACCTGCTTGTCAGAATCATTGAAAGAACTGCTAAAATTATAAGCCCTGGGCCCACTCTCAGATATTTTAAGTCAGAAATCCTCGAGCCCATTTAGAAATCTGTCCTTCTAAGAAGTTCTCAGATAATCATGATAATAAGCCAGTTCAGAAAAATACAACTTTAGGGGACTAACAATTCCATTCTATGAGCCTTTTCCACCTTTCACTCATGAATAATAACACCAGGAAATTTAGGCAATTTGAAAAGTGAGGTGAATGCCTTTGAAAATTGACATAATTGAAGCTCAGTTAGTTTAAAGGAAACTTACAAAGTCATCTGTCTAACCACTATTTCTATACAGCTAGCATTATTTCACAAAGCTACTCGGTAAAATTATGATGAGACCCTAACTCCACATCTACAAAAGTTTTGTAAAGAAGTACCCTTCTTTCATATTCTTAGAACAGAGCTAAGTGGTAAATAAAGACTGTCTTTGACAATTAGTAAAAAAAAATAACCGATAGATGACATCTATACTATTCTAAAAGTACCTTGTTTCCTTTATTTTGGAATTTTTTTTTATATTATAAGAAAATTACACCCAATGTTTACTGTGAATTAAAGACCTAAGAGAAATCTTAATCATTGAATCAAGAAAATACTATGATTTTTGTCGAGTTATAAAATTCTGTGGGTTAAATTTAAAAAGGCATAATATGTGCATCTAAGAGAAATGTTTGCACGCACAAATTCCCCCAGAATACCAAATTCCTTTCCTTATATGTGTAATTTCTATTTCATAATTATAATTCTAATAGAAAATATGCTGTATAATATTGTGCATTGGTAGTTTTACAAGAAAATAGTTGCAAAATGATTTTTTAAATTAACTAATTTATTTTTGAGAGAGAACGTAAGTGGGGGAAGGGAGGAGAGAGAGTGGAGAGAGCAAGAATCCCAAACAGGATCCATGCTGTCAGCACAGAGCCTCGTGTGGGGCTTGAACCCATGAACTGTGAGATCATGACCTGAGCCAAAATCAAGACTCAGACACTTAACTGACGGAGCCACCCAGGTACCCAAGAAAACTAGATTTTTCAAATGTATTAGCAGAAAAAATGGTGGCAATTGAGCCATATTTAGTTGTTGCTTATTTGATTCAGTAGAACTAGTGCAGCAGGGCTTGAACACAGCTGTCTGAGACTAGACAGCTTATGTCCTAGAATTCCTCAAACTTTTCAGGTGGGGATTAATAGAAAGTTTGAAGCATATGGAGAGAGAAGATATTAATGTTTAGAAGAAATCTGGAGAATAGAAAGAGAAAAGGTTTTATCCAAGTGTGGTGTGACTGCTACACTATTCAGGAAGAATAGCAATTCTAGGATGAGAACTTTGATCTAAAACTCAGCGGTTTTCAAATTACTTTAAGCTATGGGGCCTTGGTTCAAACAAAATGCCACATGGATATCTATATGATAAAATATGTAATTAGAGATGTTTTCATTGGACAGACACTGATGAGTTGAGACTCATACCCTCCATCTTTCCAGCCTTTCCCAGGTGACCCCCTGGACAACATTGGGAAACCACAAAATGAGGGAGCACAGTTTCAAAACACTAATGAGACCTTCCAAATCCATCTGTCATAGGCTGTGTGTCAGCTTGGAATTGTGACGAGTAATAGAAATCTGACAATAGTAGTTTAAGCACATAAGGAGTTATTCTACAAAGAAGTTCATCAGTGGGCAGCTAAGGCTTATGTGGCAGTTCTCCAATGCCACTAGGAAACCAGGCTCTCTCTGTCCTCTGGAGACCCAGTCATCATCTTAACAATCATGGCAGGAACCATACGAAGGGGTAAGGGGAAAAAAGCTGTCTAATAAGCCTCATCAATCTTCTGTAAAAACCTCAGTCCTCATCCTTAGATACAAAGGAGGGGGGACTATAATCTTTTAACTGGATGCGTGTCTGCCTAGAATTAAGTAAGGAGAGAATCAAAGGAGAGAATGGATTATGGTTAGCATATGCTTCTACATATTAATTTAAAAATACCATTGTGTTTTATGGGTAAAGGAATGTTAAGGCTGCTTCCTGGATCAGGGAAATTGGGGACATAATTGTTCATCAATAAAAATCTGACTCTTTTAATTGACTTTTAATCACCCTTAATTTTTATATGGTTTCTAAAAACATGTTACTAATCCTTCTGGTGATTAAAATAATTCTCAATGAATGTACGCCAATAAGTTTGAAAGTATTTTCTCTTGCTGAGGGGAGTAAAAGGTTAAATAGATGCCTATCTATGAAACAGAGGTGACCTTGAAATTATAAACTACAGTGATGTGCACAGAGAGTATATTATAGTGTCCAGGACATGTCCCATTGACAGGAGATGATAGTTCTCTTTTACCCCTGTATTACTCTGAATTTCAATTTCTTCATTAATTTAAGCCAAATGATATCTAAGGTTTTACAAAATTCAAATATCCTGTGATACGATAAGAAAGGCCCAGAATTGAAAAACATTTGAGGGGAGAAGGGCTTTGGATACCTTCAAATATAAGCATTAAGTATATGACTTTAGGAATTTAAGCTCTTATATAAGAGGAAGACCATAGAGACTATCTGGGATATGACTAAAGCTAGTTAAACCTCAGAGGGAAACCTATTTGGGGAGTATATTTTGCTGCATTGCCAAGCTAATTTATAGCACTGGAAAAGAGAGGGGGAAAAATTTTTCACTCTCAAACAATTCATTTTGTCTAGTCCAGGTAATTAGGAATTATCAGTCCTCTCCTTAGACTCTTTCAGCCCCTAATCTTTACAGGGTCACTGCAATTTATATGACTTTATGAGAAACACAATTTTTTTTATTTTTATTTTTTTATGTTTTTATTTTTGAGAGAGAGACAGAGTGCGAGCAGGGGAGGGGCAGAGAGAGGGGGAGACAGAATCCAAAGCAGGCTCCGGACTCTGAGCCATCAGCGCAGAGTCTGACGCAGGGCTCGAACTGGACTGCGAGATCATGACCTGAGCAGAAGTCAGTGGCCCGACCGACTGAGCCACCAGGCGCCCCGAGAAACACAAATTTAATAGAAGATGAAGTGTCTGTGCACATAGTCTTGAGGCATAGCAAGGAAATATTCACTGAACTTCTTTCCTGTATCAAGTTCCATACAAAGAACTGAGTATTGAATGTTGAATAAGACCCAAGATTTGATGTCAAGTTTGGTCTGGCCATCAAATGTTATGCCCAGGTTCACTGTACCCCATGTGCAAATAATGTTACATTTTTACTCACAACCTGCCCTAAAACAATTTCTACCTAATAGCACTTCCTGTTCCTCTTCTTTTGTTCTTGTCAAGACTTAAGACTGACTTAACTTCTTTAGACCAAAGAAGTCTCCACTCCAGTGCAGTTTTTGTAGGATATTTGTTGTCCTTACTATTTCTGGAAGTAAAGGAACTTATTGAATAAGGAAGTTTCTCTTTAGAACACATATGAAAATCAGTATCTGAATTTATAAGAACATCAAATTGAAAATAAAAAAAAGATTGCCTAAATCTTAGAAAAAAACCCACTAACAAACTCAAATTCCAGTTTAAGAAATCAAAGTGAGAATTGAGATATTTGCTCAGGTCATTTCTCCAAGAAAGAAAGTTTGCGTGGTATGCTAAGCTTAGTTTTTCTCCTTCTATGCTTTCCATAGCATTCTCTCCCTTTTTCCTTTTCACCATTTACCTTGAAGTTTTAGTTTTGAGTGTCCATAAAGTGAAAAACCGACTGGCGGTGCCAGGCGGAACATGATGTACATTTCAAGTCAAGTACTAAATGTCAAGAGTCCTCCCCTTCCCTCCATGCAGTACTTCAAGGAGGCCTGAAGATGCCTTTATCACTGGCCTTTGATTTTCATCATGTATTTTAGGCTTTAAAATCAATACTTGAATCTCGGAACAAGCTTGGAGTGTTGTGGTTTGGTTAGAGGTACTCTGGCTCAGGAGATGATTTCTTCCTGGGTAACAGAGAATAGAGCTAGAGGAAAGAAGAGATGCTCCCTATCCCGGAATGAGAAGATCGTCACCAATGAAATATCCTGCTATTGTCTGCCGTCATGCACTGGACAAATCTAGCGCCCTCCGGAGAGCTGCTCACTACCAGACTTACCGATTCAGTACCGCATTTTCTACCCATACACAAAATTTAGGAACCTGAGTCTGTGGTAGAGATATATTACCCTGTGCTCCAATCTGAAAACCAAATGCCTAAGAGCTCAGAACTATTTTTTTCTAACATTTGATTTTGAGATTCTGTTCTCCTCAAGAGTTAAAAGGAAAAGCAAATTCTTAGAGGATGATAAATACCAAAGAAATTACTCAAAAAGCACAGTTAATAATTCAGTGATGGATGCTAGGATCAATCCCCCCTTCCCCCCCGCCTCATGTAGGAAATGGGTTGAAGACATGATACTATTAAATGAAAGTCGGGTACTACTGAATAAGCCTGAAATCAGCATCAAAGGGTAAGTGCTAAGGTGTCTGAGAAAAGAATTTTAAAGGCTAGTACCTAGCTGAGTACCATGTTTTGGGGAAGAAAATTCTTGTGTTTTAGGAAATCAAGTATGTAGAGCATATTACATGGGTGCATGGTCATGGTAATGCATGGTAGAAATATATGTTGCAATACAAAGCTTATAATTTGGCTTACAAAAAGGTTGAGATTATAGTCCCCTAAAGTTAATATTATATGTGGGATTTTGTGAGGCGATGATGAAATAGAATGAGCCAATCGGAACTGATAAAGTAGAAGCCAATAAATAAGGCTAGATTCAGTGAAGACAAAGAAAACTGCTATAAAGAAGTAACAGAAGAAAGATATATAGTGACCTTTAGATCGGGGATCACATTTCAACATATTTCTAGCTTTAAAATGTAGACGTATATAACAGCGAACCTTAGAAATACTTAGAAACAGGAGCGCCTGGGTGACTCAGTTCAGTTGGTTAAGTTCTGACTTCGGCTCAGGTCATGATCTCACAGTTTGTGGCTTCAAGCCCTGTGTCGGGCTCTGTGCTGACAGCTCAGAGCCTGGAGCCTGCTTCAGAGTCTATGTTCCCTCTCTCTCTGCCCCTCCCCCACTTGTTCTCTGTCTCTCTTGCTCTCTCAAAAATAAGTAAACATTTAAAAATTTAAAAAAAAGAAATACTTAGAAACAAAAATAATCAGCTTAATACAATATCACAAGACTACAATCAGGAAGAAATTAACAGGCAAAACAAGTATCCCAGGAGCATCACTACATAGCAAAGGCATCACTGGCAATAAAGCACAGGAAATCCTGCTGCACCCAGCTTCTCTACGAAGTGCCAAAATCAAGTATTTAGGGAGGAGTGCAATTGTCCATCACCCAAATTGTTTCCATTATAAATTATGCTTAATTAGGAACGCTATTCTCTTTGGAATTCCTGTGAAAATAAAAAAGCTTATGGAAAATACTAATCTCTCTTTACACATCTACTAAAATGACCTCAAAAGAGCACTGATCTTGGAATTGGTTGGCTAGGTTTGGAATACAGCTCTAAACTAAAGGTAATAATAATAACTGTTGACCAGGGTTATTCCCATGAAGACCTTATAAGTGTTGTGTAAAAATGCCCATAAACACCCTTTTGTTACATTCTAATTAAAATTCACACATTTCATTTGAAGAAGAAGGAGAAGGAAGAGAAGAAAAAGAAGGAGATTCTTATCGAGATAAGTATGCTAATTCGCACTTGTTAGTTTTCCAAAATAGGAAATCGATGGACATTACATTTTTGTCTTGGAATAGTAAAATGGGTTTCTTCCACTTGCATCATAGAAACATTTTTCTTCTAGCAATGACTCTATTGCTAAGTCTGCTGTGTTAATAGGAGTTGCAAAGATTGGGGAAAATACAGTTTTAAAAGGATCTAAGGCACTTAAATATACCTCTAGCATTCTGTTACTAAAAGGTTCTAAATTGAAGAGTAGTTGTAAAATTGGTTACTTGTATCAAACATTATTTCTATAATTCTGGTGAAATAATAGTAATAGTAATAATAATAATAATAATACATACAATTCTTAATATTTAGAGATGACTATCATATAAAGAATTTAGAATGCTATAAGGACAGCATATCATCAAATACTCACCATTTCTTTAGTGTAGCCAAAATATCTGTTTTCTTCTAATGAGGGAAAAAAATCAAGTCTTATAAATTACGGAAATAAGTAGAATAATAGTGTTAAAGATAATCATAGATGTCAGAGCTTCATATATATGTATATACATACATATACACACATATATATGAATATATATGCATATATATGAATATATTACATATATATATGACAAGGATATATCCTTTTGTGATATAATGAGTCAGAATTAGAGAAACACATTAAAGGACCAGAAAAATATTGGAAGTTCACCAAAAGAAACATAAAGGAGGTAACGCACAGGAAGAACTAGGTTTCTGTCAATATTTAACTCTCTTTTTTGAGAATTCTGTGGATTTTTAAGTTTATAATCGAAATAAGGGAATCTTGATTTCCATTAAATAGATGAGATGGCTCACAATTTGACCAAGATATTAACAGAGAAATACATAGATTCAGAGATAAATAATTTCTTATTCCTTTATAACTAGATAAGTGGACTTAAAATTCCTTTTCTGTCTATTTCACTGATTATCATACTAGTTTAACAAAATTGCCTGGTTTCCAATCCAAGTGCCCATCAATAGATGAATGGATAAAGAAGATGTCTCACACACACACACGCGCACACACACACACACACACACACACACACACAGGAATATTACTCAGATAAAAAAGAATTAAATCATTTGCCACAACATGGATGGATCCAGAGGGTATAATGCTAAGTGAAATAAGTCAGAGGTGAAATAAATATCATAAGATTTCACTCATGCGGAATTTAAGAAACAAAACAACAAAGAAAAAAGAGGCAAACAAAAAGCTAGATTCTGAGAGAACAAACTAGTGGTTACCAGAGGGGAGGTGGATGAAATAGGTGAAGGGGATTGAGAGTAGCCTCATCATGATGACCACTGAGTAATGCATAGAATTGTTGAATCATTATATTGTGCACTTGAAACTAAAATAACATGATACGTTAATTATACTGGAATTTAAAAATTATCTCATTAACTGAAAAACTGTCTGGTTTCTGCTAGGGATGATGAAAGCCATCTTGTAACTTATGTAAAATATATTGTAGTATATCTAGTTATAAGCTGGTACAAGTCCTATACACTGAAATTTTAAAATAAATAGCAAAGGGATAGAAATAATTTGGTAAAGAAAATTGTAACAAAGAACTTAATACTGGAAAAAAAGTAAGGCTGGGACAAAAACAAAGAAACGTACAACCTGAGCATAAAAAGCACCTTAAACCTTTGAGAGAGAAAAAAAAAAAGACTGTGAGTACCAAAGTTCAGAAGCTTTGGGACAATTAAGGTATACGAATGACTATTTACAATGCTGAGACTTATGGTATGAATCTATAGCAGGTCTTAAGCATTTCTTAAAAGGGAAAAAAAAACTGAATCTTGTTTTGTAGTTATGTTCACATAAAGTCTTCAAAGCTAGGATTACCACATGGACATCTGAGGACCAGGGAAAATGTAAATAAGGCAGTAAAGGGACAGTGGTAAAAACTGGAAGAGAGGAATAAACATGATGCGCATGGGTGCCACATGGAAAAAAATAATTTTGTTTGTCAGGAACAGGTGAAATAAATTTCTCAAAGACTTGTTAGAAAAGGAATATCCCTGGGATGGTAGTTATACTGATTTGGAGGGAAATGATTTAACGGCTTTTTCATATTCACTATCAGGCACTTCCAAGGTTTTGCCTAAATTTAAAGGGTGTGGCTCTAACTCTTATGGCACATATAACTCAAAGTTCTCTGTCGTCTAAAAATGGAGGATGGCTTACAAATATTTGGAACATTAAGCTGCAAGGTTTATGGCCCAGTAGGAATGATGAAAGACAATTTACTCAAGAACCAATTTACTTGGCGTAGACAAGCTTAAAAGAAACAAGAAGGAATGGTGAAAAATCCCAGGACTAGTAACTATAAGAAACCATTGCAATCCCTAAAAAGGGAAAGACGTGATTAGCAAAACTAGTAAGATGCATACTTGTCCGGGAGAAACCCACCTGAACAGCTATGGCCCTTTAGTACAGGAACAAAGCCACAAGCAGAACCATATTGAAACAAGGATGAGGGAAATAGGACAAGGATGTATGCCAGAGCTTCTTTATGTTTCCATCATCCGATTTACTGCCAGTAATTCCCATAGGCTGAACCCAGCAGGAAACCAGGCAATGGAGCCTGTTGTTTCAGTCATTAAAGGACAGCCTCCCAAGCACAGAGCAGGATGGGAAACAGAAGTATAAAGAGGATCAAGGAGTCGAGTGCAGAGTATCTAGCACAAACTGCCCATTCTGAGCATCTTCAAGTTGCTCCAGTCATTTGCTGGATCAAGAAAACACTTGGGCAAAAACAAGGCCCATTTAGTCTATCATTTCTTTCAGACATTGTTCATGACCGACCAACACAATGAGAGAGTTGAATTGTCAGTTTGTGAAAAAAAAAATGGTAAGTACTTAAAAAAAAATGGAGGATTGAATGCTCCATAGAGCAAAAAAAAAAAAAAAAAAAAAAAAAAAAGATGATTAAAAACAATGAGGATATTACAGTATGGATTGACACTTTCACTTGTATCCTATCATCGAAACAATGACTTAAAACACAAATTGCGATGCCAGAATGAATTACACTGGTACAACACAGAGGGAACATTAACAAGTGACCTTGAATCTAGGGTAAGAGAGAACCCAGCAATAATCCCGATACTGATCAGAAAACAAAAGCACCAGAAAACTGACAATATCTTTACATCCAATGTAGCCAAATTTAGTACTTGCAAAGTGATGACACCGTGAAATAAGTCTTTACGAAGTAATATCAAAATTCTGATCGACAACCACAGAACAGTCAAGAAATTATTAGACACTGAAAGAATGGGATAGTTAACACAAAGCCATTTATAAATATATAGTTCTATATGTAGTATTCTACATATAGAACTATATACAGTATAGTTCATGTTTATACTACTATAAATATGTAGTTCTATAAATATGGGTTTGCAGTGAATGTTCCTGTATCTGAAATATACCTGAACATAAGCACCAGGTGTAAGTCATGGGAAGGAAGATGCCAATATAAAAATCTCTTCGGACTAATTAATTCATGAGTTTTAGTTATAGATTTAGGACATAGCACAGCCAGGCTCCTAGTTAATTGAAGCTAAAAGACAAATCAATTGAGTGTGTTCTTCGATGTTCCATCCTCGAGTTTAGTTCCATAAATTTCTGCTGAAGATTATGTGACAGCCTCTTCCAGAAGGTAGAGGCGGAAATGCCTAAGCCATGATTACTGCCCTCTAGGAGGTTCTGGGCTTTGTGGGGGAAATGGGCACATAAACACCTAATCTTTTCCTCTAAAAAGCCCAAATGAAAATGGTTGTGATGAGATGAGGAGACCATGAAAATGGCCAGCACTGAGATTCATGAATACCTAAATCTGATTCTGCCACAGCTGTCTTCCTCAAGTTCCCTGAGGGAGGTTTGTGGGTAAAGACCGTCTGATGAGGAACAAGCTCACTGAAAGCTTTGGCAAGCAAACCCCATTGTAGAACCTTAGAAGCATATGAGAATTAACGAGTTTCTTTGGCCCTGCCTAGGCAGGCTAAGAGTCCTTCGTGTATCTAGAACTGATTTTCCATGGGAGTAATGCAGACAGAGTGGTTACCAACACCCAAAAGAAAGGAGAGCTCAGTGCTTCATCATACTACCAGGCTAGACATAACATCCTAGACCAAGAGAAGCAAACCGTAGACATGGAGATGAACTGCGCTGACAGGGTCTCATGACCTAAACCCCCTTTCTCCTCATCTTGACATCTCTAATCTCTGATACCATAACTAAATAAAAATCCCTGTTTCCATTACCTATGGCTGTGTAATGAGCCACCCTAAAAATCTAATGACTTGAAACACTGCCATTTTACTTTCTCTCACAACTCTGCAAGTTGACGAGGCTGGGCAGCTAGGTAGCTAGGCGATTCTTCTCCTCCATCTGATGTTGGCTCAGGCTGCATTCACTTGATGGTTCCATTGGGATTGGGCCGGAACATCCAAGATGGCTCCCTCACATAGTTGACAGTCGGTGCTAGCTATTGGCTGGAAGCTCAGCTGGGGCTATTGTCTCAACACCTGCATGTATTCTCTTCATGGGGCTGAGGGTTCTCACAGCATGTTAGTTGGCGTCCAAGAGAACTCATCCCCACGGTATACATTTGAAGCATATACTCAAGGTCTAGGTCTAGAACAGACAAGACACACTGTTACTTCCAACTCATTCTATTGGTTAAGTGGTCATAGAACAGGCCCAATTTGTGAGAAAGGAAAAGAAACTAAAGTAGAATTCCCAAACATTTGTACTTCACTACAATTCTTGAACATAAAATACTCTTTTCAGCATACCTAAGAATGACATAAGGGACAGTGCTGAGGTGGTGGTAGAGATAGTGGTCATAAGTTCTCTCCAGAGAACAGCATCTTTTATTTAGTGACCTTGAGGGGCAATAGGTAATATTAATTGGCCAATGTTGTCAATCAGTTAGGAGTTGGGGACAGCTGCCTAGTTACCAACTGATTAAATATATATCAGAACTTGCAAGTGGGAGAACACAGAATAAAAAGACTCAAAGGAAATGGATGTTCAAAATGAGATGAGTTCAGAGAGAAAGGGAAGGGAATATCTGACCTCACTAAATCTGGATCGTAACGCTTAACTCACAAAGTGAAGTTCAGCTGAGATTAATTTTAAAACCCCTATAGAATAAATATGGCGTTTAGCAAAATGTCTTTTCAGAGAGTATGATCGATGGAATGTGAATATGATGAATTCAGTTTCTTGTCATTTAAATGTCATTCCTTTCGTGCTTTTGGATACTTGCCCTCCCCTTCAACCAGATAAGCATGTTTATTATGTAAAAATAACAATAATAATAAGCTAGGAATATTCTTAAACTACCAGGAAACCTAATCTGTCCAATCAAAGGGAAATGTAGACAACAATCTGTTAAGAATGTGAAGGAAATAAACACTGAAAGAAGTTGGAAAAACTTTGAGCCAAATGTGTTTTTTTCCTCCTTGAAGCGATTAATTTACTTCTCAAATGTAAGCCAGCTTAAGAAACAGAAAAGCAATTTATTATTTCAAACTCATTGTTTACATGTTTGTATATGTTGCATTAATTGGGTTTAAATACATTTTTTAAAATAGCTGCCTTTAAATGTGTTTCTATTTTATTTGTCAGAGATTTTCTGGGGGAGCAAGCCTCCAATTGTATAATGGAAGTCAACAAGATCAGCTTTCGTGTGGAGGGAACTGCAATATTTGTTTCTCAAAGAGAGGCCCTCCTAGCTGACAGTTCATAGCCAGTAGCTGTTCTTTGGGGCTATTATTCTACTATTACCTTCATATCAATTATTTGATATTAATGTATTTGGATGGGGTGGGGGGAGAAGGGGTTGCGGAGAGAGAGACTCTGAGACAAATAATTTTTAATGGCCGAAACAGGAGTAGTCCGGCAAAGTTCCAGAAAGCAGCCAACGCTGTAACTGCCCAGGCCCACAGACATCGATATGAGTAATAAAACCAAATCCTCTAGAGATCCTTTGAAATTTTAGCCTGCAGTATCTTTGGAAATGTTTCACAGTGAAATGGTATTTCCAATTCCATAGCCAATAGTCGTCACAACCACCGACCTCACATTCTCCCAAGCATGCAATGACTTCTCACTCTGTTCATTGACAACAATCACTTCAGTTTACACCAGCAGTGCAAGGTGGAGGGTAAGTCAGACAGCCACTTCTGATTCACTCATTTAAAAACAATGCTTCGATGTCTCTTCCCCTTGAACATCTGACAGAGGAACTGTGCAGTCTTCACCAAGTGTTCTAAGCCCTATCTGAAGAATATTCAGGAAGGATGATGGATAAGCACTACAGAGGTGGATTGATACTTAAGACTTAATATATGAACCTCACTATTCTTTGTGGACAGAAGAGGGAAAGAGAAACAAGAGAGAAAGAACATATGTGGTCTCTCTCTCTCTCTCTCTCTCTCTCTCTCTCAGTTTCTCTCTCTCCCCTACCCTTCTCTCTTGGTTTTAATTTTCTTAAGCCTTTTTTTCCCCCAAAACGACCTAAACCTAAATAAATAAATAAACCCAAATAAACTATATGCATATTTAACTTCTTAGGACCTCTCTGTGCCTCCTCTAATGAGGATATAGACATAACCCTTACTCTACAGGGCGATTGTAAAGATCGATGAAAGTGAAACGCTTAGAAGAGTGTCTGGTACATAGTTGTCATTCAGCACATGTTATCTGGGCTTATAAATCTTTACCTAGGATTTGGACTGATATGCTACATGGTCTAGCCTTGGTCCTCTTGTGAACTGTAATTTATACCATGTTATTCCCCCTACTCTTGCCCATACTTTTACCATACCATACACATAAGTCATTACATCTTATATCCAGACTTCTAAAGTAGCAAGTAAGAAAACAGTTAGTGCTACCGATGATCGATAGGATGGTAACATACCAAAATAAAAAAAACACCTTTGAAAATCACCTCTGGAAAGAGTGATGATGGTGATGGTGGTGGTGATGGCTCACGTTTACTGAGTACCACATGTTTTCCAAACATTGTGCCCAAATATAAGCCTTTTGATATAAGTGTTCCTGTATCTATTTTGTAGACAAGAAAACCGAGGCTTAGGTTTTATTTTATTTTATTTTTAAGTTTATTTATTTTGAGAGAGTGAGAGTGGAGAGGAGGGAGGGGGAGAGAAAGTATCCCAGGTAGGCTCCATATTGTCAGCACAGAGCCCTGTGTGGGGCTTGATTTCATGAACCAAACCATGAGTTCATGACCTGAGCTGAAATCAAGAGTTGGATGCTTAACAGACTGAGTTACTCAGAAGCCCCAAGTCTTAGGTTTTATAAATTGCCTCTATCTTTCTTTTTCTTATGCCTTCAAAGTCAAGTTTTTAAAGCGTTATCTACTTTCTTGACTCTACTTCCTTAATACCATTGACTTATTAATATGATCTATCCCCACCTCATCACTGAAATTAAACAGAATCATTTATGCCCTCCTAATTACCAAATCAAATTAGCCCTTCTTATCTTATGTTACTTAAATATACTATAGCAAGTGATACGTTTGACCAATCCCTCTGTTTAAAAAATGCTCTCTATTCTTGGCTCCCATAATACCACATTCTCTTGGTTTTTGCATTTGTCTACTTATTGTGGTCACTTTTTAAGGTTGCTATCCCTGTGTGTCTCTTAAGAGATAAACTTCCAAATATTTTTATTGTAACCAGGGGACAAGCTATATTTTGAATCATAAAACTGCATTCAAAAACCTATTTATACAATTTTATGAAATAATTTTTCCTCACTATGTGCAATTATCTTTGATAAATTTATCTTATCTCATTAAAAATAAGAACGTCGGGGGCGCCTGTGTGGTTCAGTCAGTTAAACATCCGACTTCGGCTCAGGTCATGATCTCCTGGTCAGGGAGTTCGAGCCCCACGTCAGGTTCTGTGCTGACAGCTCAGACCCTGGAGCCTGATTCAGATTCTGTGTCTCCCTCTCTCTCTGCCCCTCCCCTGCTTGTGCTCTCTCTCTCTCTAAAAAATAAACATAAAAAAAAAGAATATTGGTCATAATTCATCCCGTTAATTTCCTGGTTTCCACACTTTTCAGCATTCTGTCTCAATATGTTCTCTTGCATGTGGTTCAAACAAACCCTAAAGTAAGCGACCAGTCTGCTTGGTCACAGCTATCCAAATGCCTGTCATGTGCTAGAAAGAGACGGGGTAACAGTCTTTGTTATGTATAAAAAATAAGCTTAAAATATAATTATAACTAAGTCCTCATAACATTTTTGAAATGATCCTATAGATGTTAAAGAGCCATTTTGCTAAAAGTTTAAAATTGAGGAAATACTATTTGGGGAAATGGGTTTTAAATATTACAGAATAGATAATCTCTCTAATTTTGAATTAATAAAACATCTACTACAAAAAAACCCTTTATTATTAGAATCAAACATGGCACTAAGATTATTTCATAATTTTAATATTCCACTGCCTGATTTTAATCCTAATGAAAAAGCAAGCAAATCTGTGCCATCACCATTACCATTACGAGCATCATTTGTTTATTCATTCATTAATTCATTCTTTCAGCAATAGCTATTTAGCATTTTCCATGTACAAGGTATTATGCTTGAGACCACAAAGGATACAAAATAATTTGGACATGGACTTGTCTTTCAAAGTTATTATATTCATGTTATATACTCATTCATTTAACATCTTTAATTATTATTTTTGAATACTTTTCTGTCTTCCAAACATTTGTAGATATATAACTCACTAACTCTTTAATCCAAGACGAATGCTTTTAATAATGTTCATCCAACTGCCGCTGGAAATGCAAATCTCTTAAGTCATTTGTGCGGGCTTTTCTCTAGTTTTTGAATAAAACTCAAGGCCTCTTTTCATTCTGAGAAAGCTTTTTAAAAATTTTTGTATTTATTTATTTCTCAACATTTTTCGTTTTTTTATTTTTTTATTGTTTTTTTTTATAATTTATTGTCAAATTGGTTTCCGTATGCTCATCCCAACAAGTGCCCTGCTCTGTGCCCGTCACCCACTCTCCCCCTCTCCCACACCCCCATCAACCCTCAGTTTGTTCTTAGTATTCAATAGTCTCTTAAATTTTCTCTCCCTCCCTCTCTGTGGCTTGTTTTTTTCTTTCCCCTCTTCCCCTCCCCCATGGTTTTCCTCTGAGTCTCTCAAAATCCACCTATGCGTGGAAACATATGGTATTTGTCTTTCTCTGACTGACTTATTTCACTTAGCATAATACCCTCCAGTTCCATCCATGTTGCTACACATGACCAGATTTCATTCTTTCTCATTGCCACGTAGTATTCCATTGTATATAGAGAGAAAGTGAGGGGAAAGGACAGTGGGAGAGAAAGAGAGTCTTAAGCAGGCTCTATGCTCAGTGCAGAGCCTGACACAGAGCTCAATGTCAAGGACCTGGAACCCTGACCCAAGCCAAAATCAAGAGTTGGACACTCAACTGACTGAGTCAGCCAGGCACCCTGAGAAAGCTTGATCTGTTAACAATTAATACTGAGATCCAAGTGACTGAACATTTTGCTATGATCTAGTTGTGTTACATGAAGCAAATACTAACGACAGCTTGATAACAAGATCCCAATAAAGTGTATTTTTGTCTGTTTTTAGGACTTGTTTTTCGTAACTTTAGGCAAAATGAATCATTTAGATAAAAACCTGCCACTCACTGGTTTCTAATCTCAAAGAAAATGAGAGATTATGTTTTATCTTTTCAGAGCATGCTGGGTAACATATTTTTAATCTAGTAGAATTATTTTCCAGTCAAGACATATAAACCCTTACAAAGCAAGCTAATCATGCGAGATATTAACAATGTCTGGTTCTGTGGGCACTTTAGGAATGAATGTGCTATGCAAGTGGTGACCAAGAACAGAGTTCATGCTATACTGTTAGCCCCGTAAGATGTGCCAGGTACACCTTATCCCAAATGATTTTTGTTTTTGTCGGGAATGGCAGCCAGGCATGGCAGCGCAGGTTGGTAGAAAGAAATCTTAGTTAACAAAATGCAAATTGAATTTGAAGATATACATGCCCTACAACATAGCAATTTCATTGCGGGATATACATTCTTACATATACGCCAAGAAAACTTGCACGTGTAAAGATGCTCCTCCCACTATTATTTCTAATAAGGAAACACTAGAAGGAACTCAAATGTCCAACACACACATACACATGCGCACACACACACACACACACACACAGGGAATAAAAAGAGTCTGTTGTGTGAATACTGTAAAATGAATCACCTAGACCAAAATATAACCTTAATCATAAACCTGACTATTGAATGACAAAAGTGTAATTAGAGAGATACATCCACTACAACATCACATAGGCAAATTTTAAAAGCACAGGACGGTATGAGATTATGGTAAATTATAAAACATAGATAAAAGACATACGTACTAACTTTAGAAGAGTTTTTCTAGCTAAGGAAGGAGAGGAAAGATTGGGAAGGGAGGAATTTTATGTGTTCTTTAAAAGTCTTTTTAAGAATTTTAAATATACACAGCCAACTCTTGACATTTGTTAAGTCTGAGTTGCAGGAAATATGTTATTTAGTTCATTCTCTTTGATCTTCCTTACAATTCAAACATTAGTGATTTTAAGCTATTTTTTTTCAAATGACAAGAGTGACATGTAAACTTGGATCAAAACTGAACCAGAGCCAATATCTAGTGTAAGAAAACTATGTCTGGGGCATCAAATGGTTTTCATCCATCTCGTCAAGATAATGATGCAATCAATTAAGATTCCAAGAGGTTTGTCCAGCTTGAGGCAGACCTTCGCTACGGGTATTTAGTAAACAGCGCTCACAGGGGCCGAGCAGTTTGGTCAGGGTCCCTGTCCTCCACATGGATGGAAAATAAGGGTACTAAGGAGGAACCTGACTGAAAGTTACCTACCTGAAAGTTAGTGCACTGCCTGGGCTCCCCAGACTGGCAAGAAACAAATGAGAATAGACTTAAAAAATAAAACTAAACTTAGACTAACAATACCCAATGTTTTAAATAGCATTCCTAACTTTCCACACAGCCTTGTCATACTATGGAAAGCGTTGTGCCACATTAGCCCTTCACATGAATTGCTTCATTTTATTCTTATGTCTAGTCTTGATGTATCCAAATTTATGGGTAAGGGAACTGAGTTGTTG
Source organism: Paguma larvata (assembly GCA_030068075.1). Classification (NCBI taxonomy): domain Eukaryota; kingdom Metazoa; phylum Chordata; class Mammalia; order Carnivora; family Viverridae; genus Paguma; species Paguma larvata. The sequence goes on from CM057823.1 coordinate 114,558,280, forward strand.
TTACTAAGTGTTGAAACTGGAGTTTAAGTCTAAATAAAAGAAAAGAAGGAAGAAGGAGTAAAAGGAAAGAAGGGAGGAAAAGGACGGTCCCCACAACATATTTCAGTAAAACAAAGATTTAAAAAATGTCAGAGGGAAAAATTCGACTATAAAGCTCATAAAATTTCTTTTTTTTTCATAATCAAATCTATTGTTGCTACAACTGGAAAAGTTGACCGACAGTGCCTCTGCCTAAAGAATTAGCAGAAAGTATCCACATGCAAACAATACTCTTGGTTCTAATTTCAAACATTTCTGTGGTCTTTTTCATACCTTAAACTGAAAAGAGCAGGTGAATAAATATAAAATAACTTTGAAACAAAAAGAAAAAGAATAAGCAATTCCATATAAATTTAAACCAACACTTAATTGAGGAAGAAGGGAGAAAACTAAACATATACCATCTGAATGAGAATTGTATTTTTATATCTTATGTTTAATATTCTAGTCTTACAATGAGAAGTCATTTTGACATTTTTTTAAACACGAGGCAGTTATAAAAGCTATGGTTGGCTTGCATTTTTGTCAGTGCCTGCGTTTCTCATGAGGCAAAATGCAGTGCAGACCAAAAGTCTTTATGACTGAAGATCCTTTGAGAATATAATTATCCAGGTAACTTGAAAGAAAAGGTGTGTGTGGGGAGGTGGGTGGGGAGATCTAGAAAATAACTTCTAAGAAAAATAACCAAATTATAAGTGAATTATGTTTAACTTTATAGAAAATATATCTTTAATTAGAAGTAGATTTTTAGTTGTAGGGAACTTTAACTTTATCATACTGGGGAATTGAGCATGTTTTGTTCTCAATGACTGAAAGTATCCTGTCTGATTAGAATAAATGGTAACTCTTAAGCCCCTTTTCACTGAGTACCCTCCACCTCCCATCTCAGGGAAGAAACAAAGAGTTAAGTAAACATAATTGACACCTAAATCACTTTCTAGGTAACAGGAAGTAGAACTTCTTAGGATTCCGGTGGGTCCCAAGGTAAAATAAAAGAAATCTTATGATCTTCAGTGAAATTATGGGGCCTTCTGGGCTCAAAGCTGTGATAATTGAAAGAAGAGCCTTTCTTCAATACACATTTCAAATATACTTTCGTGATGGGGAACATATGATTAAGCTGGGACACCAAAGTAGAAGAAATACTGTTTTCCAAAGAAGTGTCAGACAAAATGCCAAATTTATAAAGCAGTTACACTTAAGAAAAAAAGTTATGTGATTCTTAGACTTGTTAGCCACATTGAGTTGATGAAAGAGCCAGTTGTGAAGAATTTATGAGGAATTTTTTGGGGGAAAACATTTTTTTTTTGTAGCGTTGGAGCTACAGAGGGAGTAAACAACCAGATAAAATAGTAAAGTCTGAGGGTATTTCAGGTAAGAAAAATCAAGAAATGGAGGAGGACTTTCACATAACCACAAAAAGTGCCCCACGGAAGAATCAGCCTCAAATAGCTGCTGGGCTCAAAGAGCATGGAGCCATCTGTTGTTAACAAAGTCAAAATAAGAACTTTTCTGCTCCCCATTACCACTATCCCCCTTCTTTTATGTACACTCTGCCCTTAAACTCAACCGAGACCGAAAGAGTAGCCAATAATTAGGGACAGAAAATTTAAAAGGAACATTTAAAAGAGAAGAACATTCTGGGGCACCTGAGTGGCTCAGTCTGTTAAGCGTCTGGCTTTGGCTCAGGTCATGATCTCACCATTCCCTGGGTTCAAGCCCCACATTGGGCTCTGTCCTGACAGCTCAGAGCCTAAAGCCTGCTTTGGATTCTGTGTCTCCCTCTCTCTCTGCTCCTCCCCTGCTCACACTCTGTCTCTCCCTCAACAATAAATACAGATTAAGCAAAAAATTTTTTTAAATAGAAGAACATTCTTAGGGCACCTGGGTGACTCAGTAGGTTAAGCATTCAACTTCGGCTCAGGTCATGATCTCAGGGCTCATGAGTTCAAGCCCCATGTCAGGCTCCGTGCTGACAGCTCAGAGCCTGTAGACTGCTTCAGATTCTGTGATTCCCTCTTTCTCTCTGCCCCTCCCCTACTCGTGCTCTGTCTCTCTTTCTCTCAAAAATAAACAAACATGAGAAAAATTTTAAAAAATTAAAGAGCATTCTCCCTTCCTGGTGGGCATAGAGTAAGAAATAAAGAAGGATCATGAAGCTACTATAGGTGAGCAAAGCTAAAAAAATAAATAAATAAAAAAATAATAGTAGGCTTCTTTATAGTTCTCTAAGTAGACATATGTTTAACTGTCTTTATGCACTTATAAATGAGTTTTCATTTTTCAAGTTCTCATTTACAAGTCGATTTGATGTTGTCTTTACTGAATCACCATATAAGAGTTACCGACTCTGTCAGGGAAACAATTCTTGGGTTACTCTCTGTTCTTGGGCATAAACAATGCCTAGAACTCAAGAGGTAAGAGTGGGAATTTGAGGAACCAAAACATCACCACATTGCTGTACACAATCCCACCTTTACATGCCTAATGGTTCCACACTTGTAGTAGAGTGTAATGTGGGCCCCAAATTTAAGTTTCTTCATTACTCATTCTATGGAAAACAGCAACGGTGTCAAAGACCCCATTTCACATGACACTGACAACTCAAAAAAGGAATCTGTACAAAAAAAAAAAAAAACAGTCTTAACAAGTAGAAATTATGAACTGTCACTAACAAATATTACTTAATAATATAGCAATGTTGGCAATGTTGCTTTTGAAGTGAACTTTAGTATAGATTCGCTGGCATTTAACTTTTAAGGATGCCAGTTTTATTTTATTTTATTAAATTTTTTTTAATGTTTATTTATTTCTGAGAGAGAGAGAGCATAAGCAGGGGAGGAGTGGAGAAGAGGGAGACACAGAATCTGAAGCAGGCTCCAGGCTCCAAGCCATCAGCACAGAGCCCGACACAGGGCTCGAACTCACAAACTGTGAGATCGTGACCTGAGTTGAAGTCGGACGCTTAACCGACTGAGCCACCCAAGCGCCCCAAGGATGCCAATTTTAAAAGAAATTTTTTCTTGAATTAATTTTATTTCGATCCACTTTCCATCTCAACTGAAATTATTATTCCCAAACACGGTATGTTTTTGTCTGGAAGTCCCCCCATAGGTGGTACTGGCAGAATCATTCTACTTTTGTTAGAAAATGTAAGTATTGTGCAAATGCCACTGGATTCAATCACCAAACTCTAAGCAGTCTCTGAAAGAATATTCTGTTCTTATAACAGTGTTGTAATGATGGTCATCTACTTGTCACTAAACAGATTTTAAAACTTCCAGCTCTGTCGAAATTCATGGAGAATTTCCCAGTTCTGCCATCCCTAGACTTTGTGTTGAATGAAAACTTGTCACACAAAAATGAATCGTTCACCATGAGTAGACCCTTTGCTGGGCACCAGAGCAGTGATACTAACACTTATGTATTACCTTCATCTTAGAAACTCACGAGAATCCACTGATCCTACAGAGGATGTGGATTGGGTCTTTTTGGAAAAGCCTTCCCTAGCTTGTAAATCTTCTAGAACTTAAAGATTTTTTAAAATAAGTGGAGAGGAAAGGTTTTTTTTTTTTTTTAAGTAAAGGATAACAAGCAGTGTCAGGCTAGGAAATGTTGAATAAGTGTGCTTGCCTTAGGGTCCGGCCAGTTCAGAGAGAGCCCTTGTCAGGCTACAGAAAGCCCAGAAGAGGGGATTAACAAGTTTTGTGTAGCCCTAACCACATCAACCTAAATCTTCCACGTAATTATCTGAGGTGTTGAAAAGACTGCCTTCAACTGGTAGGATACTAAGCTTTCTCATCTGGGTTTCAGGTAAAGAGATGATTCTTCCTAATTATTGTAGAGTGAGTAGGTATCACACATGTACATTCGCATTGTTAAATATGGCTGTCATTTAACAATAACCAAGCTGTAAACATGTCTGCTCATTGGAAGGAGAGTTTAAGTGTGGAAATTCGGAGCCTGCAAAGATAGGACCTGCAGAAACTACTGCAGTCAGAAAATGAATGACATTAATAAAATCACTTTTCTAATAACATTATTAGAAATAAACCTAGATAAGAAATGAGGCATAAAGAACCCCTTCGAGTTTCATCCTACAAGACAAAGAGATAATTTAAGAAAACCAAACACACATATGCCAGCCACTGAAAAGCAGCTTCTGTCAGCTTAGAATGTTGAGATGACCTTCTCTCTGGTGAATGCAGTGGATAATGGGTCTGTAGGATCACAGTAGCCAAAGCACCATGTTATTCCATTGACTGAGAGGCAGTGGTTCCCAGCAGCAAGTCTGCAGCAGAGCAGCTCTCAGAAGATACCTCAGACAGAAGAACTGACACCAACAGAAGACAATGAAATAATCTGAAAAGGAGTTTTAAAATAAGTAGGTTTAGAATATTCAGAGATCATGCAGAAGCAATATCTTTGAAATAAAAATACGAGATAATCTTCTTCAATGAATGGAAGAGCTGAATACTAGCCTTTGGAAATTTTGGAAAGAAAAGAATGCAATCACAAAAGTAAACACAGAACAAGTATATTTATTTATTTTTTTACTTTTTAAAGTTTTTATTGATTTATTTGAGACAGGGGGCGGGGAGAAGCAGGGGAGGTGCAGAGCAAGAGGGGGATAGAGAATCTGAAGCGGGTGCTGTGCTGACAACAGAAAGCCGGATGCGAGGCTTGGACCCACAAACTGTGAGATCATAACCTAAGCCAAAGTTGGACGCTTGACCCACTGAGCCACCCAGGCGCCTCAGAACAAGTGTATTTAAACTAAAATTTAAGGAGTCACCTAGAACAGAGCCAAAAGACATACGAAGTTAAACTCCTCCCAAATGCAGTCGGAGCTCAGATTCCCAGGCTGCCTTGAATCTTGGATTCAGTTATATATATTTCACTCCACTCATCAGACATGCCCACTTGAGACTTTGATTTGGAAGGGAGCCAAGAAAGGAATTAGTTTGTTTAGGCAACTTCCACTTTTTCTGGCTTGAGTAGAGAGAGAACAACTGACATTTCATAGTGGCAAAGCCAGAGTGGCTGCAAGCCAGTCTTCCCGGTAAAGAAGGTGCCTCAGAGGTCCAGGAAGGGTTGCTCTCCCCTACATATATACGAGGGAAACAGACAGGGGAGTTTGTTCAGCAGAAACCTGGAGAAAAAAAAAAGAAAGAAAGGAAAAAATCTATGATGCAGTTTTGGAAAAATGTTTTTTTGCTTAGGACTGAGAACCATAATTACAAATGGTGAATTGAAATACTGGCAAACTTCACTACTACTTAAATAATCTCCGTAAATAATAATAATAACTGTTCTGTTTAAAACAGGATTATGGGGCGCCTGGGTGGCTCAGTCGGTTAAGTGGCCAACTTCGGCTCAGGTCATGATCTCGAGATTGTGAGTTCAAGCCCCGCGTCGGGCTCTGTGCTGACGGCTCAGAGCCTGGAGCCTGCTTCTGATTCTGTGTCTCCCTCTCTCTCTCCCCTTCCCCTGCTCACACTCTATGTCTCTCAAAAATAAATTTAAAAATTAAAAAAAATATATTAAAAAAAAACAGGATTATAAGAAATACCCTAGAAATCCACCCTTTCAATGATCATAGCAGAACATCAATATGTCCTCTTTGAGTTTCAAGGTCAAACCAACAATATTTAACCTGGAACACAAGCTTTTATATATTTTTCACTGAATTTGCTCTATAGGAAGTCCCTCACTTAGGGGCAAACTATACCCTAAAACACATTTTAAGTCAGATAGAAAATAGATAAAGGTATAGATATTTAGATATATCTGGATAGATAGATATAGATACTGATATAGCTATACACACAGAACTATTTTAAGGTAGCAGTTAGTTTTCTGTTTTCATCTACAGATGTCAAACAGAGCACATATCTGAATAATAATGTCACCAAGAGTACAAGAAAGAGGCTAGTTGAGAAAGAGCTCAGGAAATGTGTGATCGAGAAATATGTTCATATGATGGTCTGAATCATTGGACCATGCAAAACATATCTCTTAAATAAGAAAGAGAAAGGAAAGGTGAAGAAAGCCATCCTTCCTTTCTTCTCCCCAACCCCTTCTTCTTTTTAAATCCCTCTTCTAATAGTAGTAAAAAGGTATTCAGAATATTTCAAGTGTTTCAATAATGTTCCTCTCCCCTGATCCCCATTTGGTGAAATACCTTTAGGCTATACAATAGCACATGTAGTGGTTTAATGGTTCCTATTGGATGGCTTCCTTTCTCTCTTTGGAGAGCCTGGGTGGCTCAGTCGGTTGAGCATCTGACTTCAGCTCAGGTCATGACCTCTCAGTCTGTGGGTTCGAGCCCGTGTCAGGCTCTGTGCTGACAGTTTAGAGCCTGGAGCCTGCTTCAGATTCTGTGTGTGTGTCTCTCTCTGCACCTTTCCTGCTTGAGCTCTCTCACTCTTTCTCTCTCTCTCTCGCTTTCTTGAAAATAAACAAAAAAGAATACTCCAGACCTTTAAAAAGAGAAAATATAATTTGTGTTTTCTGTGATTATAAAACAATATAAACCTTAAATAGTTGATGGAGAAATATGTTTTTTAAGAGTAAAACTTAACCCTAAATTCCAGTACATAGAAATAACCCCCATTAACAGAAATGGCCTCTGATTTCTAAACGCCAGTAATTTTTCTGTGTATACATAAAGATATATGTTAAAGAAATAGCTCATAGTATTCATTCCTCTTTAAAATTTTTTTTGATGTTTATTTTTGAGGGAGAGAGAGAAAGCGAGAGAGTGCGCGAGAGTAAGCGAGTGCATACGTGCGCATGAGTGGGGGAGGGGAAGAGAGAGGGGGAGATAGCAAATCCAAAGCAGGTCTCATGCTACTTACCAGGCAAAGCACGACATAAGGCTCAAACTCATGAACCGTGAAATCATGAACTTAGATGAAGTCACACAATCAACTGACTGAGCCAAATCTTTCCAAATATCGATGGTGAACAAAGGCATGTATATTCTGATCTCTTTCTAAAAAATTGGAGAAGTTTAGTGAAAAAAAATAAAAGTTTTAAAAAATACAAAAAAGAAAGTAGGGGAGATGCAAACCATAAAATTGCCTAATGGTATACATAAAACAAGGTAGAAAAAGCAAACCGTTTGAATCTGTTAACATAATTAAGTAGAGTAGTCTGACTTTCCTTTCAAAATACAGGTCCTTTTAGTTTACTTCAAATGAAGAAAATCCACCTATTTACTACTAACAAGAAGCATTCATAATGCAGAGTATCAAGAACGATTTAAAATGTAGGTATGGTCAAGAATATTTCAAAAAAATGCTAACAAGAAGAAATAGAAGTAACTACATACTATTTCATTAAGCAGAGTTTACAACAAAAATGCACTTAGTTGGAAAAAGAAGAGGGAAATTTTAATGGCAAATGGTGTATATTCAGTAAGGCATACCAACCTTAAGCCTTTGCACCTCAAGGAAAAGAATAAGGAATGCTTCTAGAAGTATAGTAAGAAACTGACAAAATGATTACCAAGTGTACCTCTTTCAGAATTTGAGAAACATCATAACCATTATAAAATACAACACAATGTTCAAATATACTATAACTGAGCCTATATTAATAGATTAATAAACTCTACAACTAAAACACAGAACGCATATATGTCCCTAGAACATGAGCTGGTAAATTCAAAGCACAGAAAACAAAACCAACAGAAAGGAAGACAAAACTGGAATTAATCTAAGAGCTAATACTGTATAATCTTCAATGGAGGACATACATATCCATAAAATGAAAAAAAAACTTTTTTGAAGTTTAAAATTCTGTCATATCCCAGGTAGATTAGAGAGGAACTTCCAGTTTCCAATTCCTCATATAAGGACACTACTCTATCCTAACGACAAATGAAAAGCTGAATAGACTGAGAAATAAATAATTCCTCTTAGATGCACAAGAGAGAGGAGAACGCAGGCAAACTGCTGCAACCAAATTGGAGAGACAGACAGGTGAATAGAGGTAGTCATAATTTACAGAGAAGCAGAGACTCACAAGCAGAAACCGCCTCAGGAACCAGTGGCAGGAAATCTGAACTGTAATTCACAAATTGCTAGAGGGTTGGTGGGGACAACTCTGAGAGTTAAAAACTCCAGGGGGACCCAGTCTTGGGGGCCCTCAAAATATTGTGAGACTTACCTCCCATAGTAATGTTAGGTAAATATTCTTTTTGGTTTCTAGGAGTGGGGTGAAAGGAACCATTTTGAAATACTCCAGAACATTCTTTAACAAGGACTGCCGTCAAGAAAAACTAATTAATGGTAGTCTAGACTGCTGGGGTATTACCAGAGTCTAACTAGACTTAAGCCACGTCTTATGTAAACTGCTTCCATTTGATAATGCAAGGGTGCTGTGTATGCAGTTTCATGTTTCAATAGATCAGATAATACCAAGTTCATGATGGAAAGTCCAGGCCCCACAGTTGCTTGGTGTCTCAGAGTCAGGTGTTCTGTCTCTACTCAGACCCGGCAGCTACTCAAGAGCCACTTTTCAAAAGGAGAATGGTTGTTGGCCAAAGAAACCACAGCTCTACTCTAAAACCCTAAAGGCATACAATGTTATTCTTTTCCAGAGCTTTCCAATGGCTGTATACAGCATCTTTTTTCTTTTTCTTTCTTTCTTTCTTTCTTTCTTTCTTTCTTTCTTTCTTTCTTTCTTTCTTTCTTTCTTTCTTTCTTTCTTTCTTTTTTTTTTTTTGCCTCAGGTATTTCTAAAATTGCATCTGTTGGGTTATGAGGGGTATTGCGAGGCAGCATGCACCACGCACTGGAACTGCTGCAGAACCCTATTTGTATATCCAGGCTGCACTCAAAACTGACATTACTAGATTAATAATAAATGGATTAATACACATGTCAAAATGTTTTATATGTTTCCTCCAAAGTGCAAAAAGATCCATGAAGTGGTATGTTTTACTTTCCATAATAGGCGCCACAAGTTGTAGAATAAGTCTGCCACTTCAGACAATATCTACATAAAGAATGTCTTTTTTAAATTTTTTAAATGTTTATTTATTTTTGAAAGAGAGAGAGAGAGAGAGAGAGAGACAGAGCGGGAGCAGGGGAGGAGCAGAGACAGAGGGACACACAGAATCTGAATCAGGCTCAAGGCTCTGAGCTGTCAGCACAGAGCCTGATGCAGGGCTCAAACCCACAAACTACGAGATTATGACCTGTGCTGAAGTCCAGGGCTTAACCAACTGAGCTACCTGGGCACCCTTAAAGAATATCTTGATATGGCCCAGAACACTGAATCCCACAAACCTCATCAATGTGGCAGATCTCTGTTGTTTTGCAAGGATTATTGCCCACCCTCTGGAATAGATTAATCTTATTAAGGCAGTCTTAGATGTTTGCTGTTTTATTCTTGCAGCGTCCAATGGTCATACTATCCATCAGCACAATAAACCTTTGCAATACTCTATTGGTTACCAAGATGATCAAGGACATTCTAAACTATATTATGAGTTCATGACAGAACATAAAGTTTGGCAACATCCTGGCACCAGTCAGTAAAATTATACTGTTGTCTGTCTCTTCCATGAAAATTTAAACTGCTTCAGATTTTATTAATTGATGGGAACTGCCAAGAGGGCATTCGCCAGGTCAATAACTGCATATTGATTTTCACAGACTGTTAATTTACTCCAGTAAAGACGCTGCATTTGGAATTTCAGCAGTGGCTCCCACGGTTACTTGATGATACGTGTTTTGTCTGGTTCTCCATGGACCGTCTGGATTTTGGGTTAAATTTTCTGTTAATGGTCAAATAGATAGGATATATGTATCTCTCAAGTCTTTGATGATGGAACTGATCTCTGTTATTTCCACAGGGACGCATTATTGTTTTTGATATACTGTTTTGGGGAGAATTGTTAAAAACAGCTGCAGGGACTTCCACTTGGTCCTTCCTACTCTAACAGCCCTTACTCTGTGAGTCAGGGAACCACTGTTGTGATTCTGACAGATGTTAAATGTATGTATACATTCTGGGGCTGTGAAAATAATAATAATAGGACTGGTCTTTAGTCTGTCTAGCCATACTGTGAAATTCCATACTGGAATAGAGCCAAAATTCCATTCATCGCTTGACTTGCTTGCATAAGTGCCTACTGTGTCCAGTTGTTTATAGGTACTTTTGGGTCTTCGAGGATCAACAAAAATTTAAAGCCAATATATAATCAGCCCTAAAGATTCAAGATTTTTTATTTTTCTTTTCAATTTTTTTAATGTTTATTCATTTTTGAGGGAGAGAGAGACCGAGCGTGAGCGGGGGACAGGTGAAGAGAGAGAGGAGACACAGAATCCAAAGCAGGCTCCAGATACTGAGCTGTAAGCACAAAGTCTGATGCTGGGCTTGAATTCACAAACCACAAGACCATGACCTGAGCTGAAGTCAAATGTTTAACCAACTGAGCCACCCAGGCACCCCTGAAAGATTTTTCTTTTACCTAGTGCTCAGTCTCTTAAGTTCATGGCTGGGGTTTCTCTGGGGAGAACTTAGAGAAAATATCATAGTATACATTGCTGTCTTTTCTTCAGAGTGTTTGGCCTCCCTCTTGGTCATGACTATGTGCATCCGTGAAGTGATTAGTCCTGGAAATGGGATATAAGACTACAGAATATAATCATCCTACTCCTTTAGCAAGTTAGGTTTCCAGAAGCAGCCCTATTAATTCTTTGTATAAGTTTCCAATATTTTCTCTCTAAAGGTAGTTTATATTCTTTCATGATCACTTAGCCTAGGCCACAGATTTCTGTGAGTCAAAACACTGATTAAACTCCATCTCTATGGCTTATTGTGGTATTGCGGACCACAAAGGCTATGATGATTAACCATTGACATATAACATCGAACACTCTGAATCATTTATTCCCACTGAAATCATGAAAGTTCATTCCAATGGGGCAAGTATAACTTTATCCCTGGCCTACGGACGCTAGTCACCACAAAGTTGAAGGTTGCTGGTGTCCTTGTAACTAATGCATTTTTCTTTTTTAAGTACTTTGATAAAAGTAGAGTCCTCCAGGCCCTTACAGGGTTACAGTTGAGGGACCTGGGCGCTTCACACATAGATCCACTACAACACTTACGTGTTTCTGATCCTTGCACTGTGTCCTCTACAGACACCATGCCAAGAACGTTCTTGAACTGCGTGATTGTTTACATGAGATATCATACGAAGTAGTTAAATTCATAGAAACAAAAAGTCGAGTGGTATTTACAGGGACTGGGAAGAGGAGGAAACAAGGAATTGTTTAATGGGTATACAGTTTCAGGTTTGCAAGAAAAAGTTCTGGAGATCCATTTTATAACGATGTATATGTACTTAACACTACCGAATTGCATATATACTTAACACTATGGAACTGCACACTTAAAAATGGTCAAAATGGAACATTTTATGTTATGTGTTTTTTTTACCATAAGAAAGAAAGAAAGTTAATATTTTTGATAATGTAACCTTATTACCACTCACAGGTGATTTCAAAAGTGCAATAAAGGCCAAATCCAGGGTAAGCGCACTCCTGCCAATGAATCTGGCCTGATCAAACCTTCTATTTCTATCCCCTTGGTTTAATACTCTCAAACCTATTACCTAGCCTCTTTCTGATAAATATCAATGATGTCTTTTAATTTTTGGTGTATACTTTATCTCCTCCGAAAGATCTTATACTTCCCAGCCTAAGCTATCTTGGGATGTAATTCTTACACTTGCCTTGGAAGCCATGACAGTAGGTGAAGGTAAGCCAGAAAGAGAATTGCCATCCCCTTATAGGAAAACTGTCCCAAAGAGAGCGATTGAAAAGGTTTTTACAGGTGAGGACTGGTTCCCTCAGATGGCAGAGGCGGCTTCTGCCAACAGGATGTACCAGAGGATTTTGAAGTTTCAAAGTTCTCAGCCTTATCCATGTCTGCTGAAATGTCTCCGTCTCTGAGCCTCTTCCTTTCCCACCAGTGCCTTTGCTTTAACTTAAAAACTTAGCATTTAATTGTTGCTATAATTATATAATCCTTATCGTCAGATAGAACGTGGGCGTTGTCCTGAGCCTTATCTGCCCTCCACCTACAGCAGATGACAGGTAATTTTAGACCTCCAAGGAGGACTGAGGGTCTCCATATTTCTTCTCAAATGTATACTCATAGCTTTCAAAATCTCTATTTACCCTACTTCTCTAGGGACACAGGAAGGCTCTAGGTAACTCCTCAGTCTTTATCATTACTATTATTATCACAGACGCGGAGTGCTTACAGTCACTAGATCTCCTAGCTCCTCCCGCGTAATATGTGGTATCATATCTGCTGCATCAACATCACCTGGGAACTTGTTAGAATTGCAGCCTCTTAAACAGCATCACTGATCTCTTCTCTCAGTAACAGCCTTTTAACAACAACAACAACAACAACAACAAAAAAAACTACAGTGGCTTGTATGTATATTAAAATTTCAGAAGCCCTGTCCTAATTCCTTGCTTTCCTCGGGCACTACCAATGTGATAGTTTGAGTAACTGTGACACCACAGCATGTCATAGATTTATCTGTGACTCATTTTCTCTTTGCAAGGAAGTTATCTCTGCATTTCTTGATTTTATGGGCAATTCAATCTCAGATACTATTTTAACAATCTATTTTCTGGGATTACTTCTGGTACCAATTACTTTATCAATCAGGATCCTGGCAGAAAATAGATGACAAAAATTATAATAACTTAAGAATGGTAATAAAAAGACTATTTGAAAAAATGTGAGCCATGACAGAAAAATATATTATGAAGTCGTCAAAGCACACACATATACACATACTAGAGAGTTTCTTTCTGCAGGAATTTAGCCCTGTTAAAATTACTCTTCACTTTTCGTGTAAATTTTATATATATATCTATTTATTATATTAATAATATAATAAATTTTATTTATATATATAAATACATTATATATTTATTTATTATATGAATATAATATTAAATATTATATTATTTATAAATATATATTTATTTATTTACTTTTCTATGGTCCTACTTCGCTTTGACAGTTAAGAGAAAGAAACAGAAAAATGCAAAAAATCAAGACAAAGTAGATTTGAAGAAGAAAATAGAGTGGAAAGGCAAAGAACTATAACATGGAGTCAAAAATGGAAAAATGAGACCATTAGAAAAAAATGTGTACCATATACTTGAGATCCAATATGGCTGTAAACATGTAGCAATGAACAGGAAAATTTGCACAAAGCTAAATCTGCAGAAGTAATGACTTTTCCTACTTCAACACCTGAAGTAAATATCTCTTATTCGGAGAGAGACACTATGTAACATAGCAGCCATAGTTCGTAATAACGGCTTTACTTCATAAAAATGACAAATATCTAAAGTTTGTGGATTGAAATATTAAATCAGAATTGCAAGTTTAAAGGTACTGTTGAGAGCTTAAATGCTTTTGTCCCAGTGTCAAATACTTAGCAAATAAAAAACAACAAATAACAAAGAAATATAAATAGAGACCCACAACTCCCTACCTTAAATTCTTAGGGCAATGTATGTTTTAAAGTTTTCCAATTTTAGATACCTAATACGGGGCACATAGCATATATTAGAAGACATTTTCAGCAGGGATCTGAAGCAGTAGCCTGTCATCAACACAATAATACATCTGCAGTGAAATATAATGAACATCACACATGCAGGGTGATAAAAAAGGACTAAGAATGCTCTGATTTCAGGCCAAGGTCAATTTTTATTGCTAAATATCAAAGAACTTAGGGTTTTGTTTGTTTGTGAAATTTTGGATTTAAGAATTATAATTAAGGGGTTGTGGCTCTTCTATGAATCAAAGTAGATAATACTTACTAATGTATTTATTAGGGGAACAGAGTAAAAAATAATTGTAAGTGTTTGGAATATTTCCAATAAAGAGCATTCTTACGTGGTGGCAATAAGATGGTCATAATAACAGATAGACGCTCCCCGAGTGATATATCCTAACTCATGATCTTGTAGAGCTGCTACAAGAAATCTTACTGCCAGTATCTTTCTCCTATAGATTGGGTGAAGGAATGGGATGAAAGGAATCCTCTTTTCTTTTGTTACATCTCTAGACACAAGAGAAGATAGTCTGGACCTGGAATAGTAACTACTGTACATTATCTATGGACTTTGCACTTTGAGCTAGATGCAGTATCAGGATGAAATTTTTGGGTTGTCTCCCATGGAGAAGAGTTGAGTATTTTCTACATTTGAGAAGAATACCACCAAACTATTTTGTATGAAATGAAAAGGAGTAATTGCCTACCGAATAATTATCGAAGTGAGTGATTCTTCTATTTCTCTTTTCCTCTGATGCAGCCATACTGGAATCCCCAAGTTCTAAAAGGCTGACCCTGAATACAAAGGAGGGCCATTATTTCATTCCACAGTGATCTTGATTAAGAGAGAAATAAAGGGGCGCCTGGGTGGCTCAGTCGGTTGAGCGTCCGACTTCGGCTCAGGTCATGATCTCACAGTCTGTGAGTTTGAGCCCCGCATCAGGCTCTGTGCTGACAGCTCAGAGCCTGGAGCCTGACTTCAGATTCTGTGTCTCCCTCTCTCTCTGTCCCTCCCCCACTCATGCTCTGTCTATCTCTGTCTCGAAAATAAATAAACATTAAAAAAAATAAATAAAATAAAAAAAGAGAGAAATAAAACTTTACCATGTATGCTAGTGGGATTTGAGAATTGCTATAGACCAGTGACCAGTGTGTATGTCCCATTATTTCCACATCCAAATGGTAACTTCATAGTGTGAAGTCACTGAAATTACAGGGTTCTTTTATTTGTATTCATTATTATACAAACAAGACAAAAGAGCAAGGAAAAATCTGAGCTAGTAAAGATAACATTCCCTTTAGGAAGACAGGGTAGTGGGATGAAAAGAAAAAGTCAAAAGAGTCTTACACAGTGATACACATTAGTGCAAAACCATTGCTGCTGGGAGTAAATTGTTACAATCTTTTAACTGAATAATCTGGAGATGTCTATAAGATTTAAGGTAGTCATAATTTTGATTCAGGAATCCTAACCAATAAATCATTTTCCATAAAATCTTATATAAAATATAAATATATGTAGGAAAGTACACAAAACAACAATGCACAGCTTAATGATTTATCATAAAGAAAACAGCTATTATGCAAGTGAAAAATAGAGCATTTTCAACATTTAGAAACTGTTCTTATACTTTCAATCAATTACTATCTTTTTGGTCCACTTCAAAGTCTTTTACTACCTAGATTTTCATGTTTATCACTTCCATGCTTTTCTTTATAATTGTTTTCAACTGGGCTTGTAGCACTTAATATTATCATTTTTCCTACTTTTTAAATGAAGCATAAATAGAATCACCACATGTATATTACTTTCTGTATAGTTTAGAGAGATTCATCCATGTTCTATGTATTTGCAACTTCATTCACTTTTATTGCCATTATTGCATTGTAGAAATATACCACAATTTATATTACTATTGATGGAAATTGAGTTTGTTATCAGTTTGAGACTATTACAAATAATGCTGCTATGGACATTCCTGCATATGTCTCTTTGTACACATGTATATACATTTCCCTTGGGTATATATGTCTGGGTCCAATTGTCAGTTTGTATGGTATGAATAATTTCAACTTTGGTAGATAATACCGGACTGTTTTCCAAAGAGGAAAATTCAGGTGGCTGGGTGGCTCAGTCAGGTGAGCATCTGACTCTTGATTTTGGCTCAGGTCACGATCTCATGGTTCGTGAGATCGAGCCCCACATCAGGCTCCCTGCTGTCAGTGCGGGATTCTCTCTTTTTTCTCTCTCAGTCCTTCCTATGCTCACACTCTCTCGAAATAAATACAATAAACTTTTAAAAAGAGGAAAATTAAATTTATGCATACACCAGTACTACTACTAATACAGGGTATTACTTGATGTTTTAATTTTATGTAACTACTTAGTAAAACTATGAAATGGAATTTATTTTCTGTATCATTTTATATCAAGCAACTTTGCAAAAATTCCCTTATTAATTCTAATAATTTATCTGTATTATTATCTGAACTGTTATGTACCCAATTATATCATGGCCCTGAGGTTACCATTCAAGGAAATAAAGAAATGTCACTTTCAGGAATGGTCAAGGCAGAGTCCCAAATTTTTATCCTGATGATTAACTAAGAAGCAAACCAGAGGAAATGATTCTTTTCTGAGAACAGCCTCATTCAGTGACCAAGGAAATACAGACCAGGAGGAGATAAGAAGGATAGAGTCAGAAAACTTTTCGAGTCAAATTTTAAGGATGCCTTTCTGAGACAACAATACAAGATGCTATAGATGGTAGGGAATATGGAAGATCTATCAGAGATCTTGACCATTAGCCTGCTGTGCTTTTGCAAGAAGAATTATACCACTGATGGGATGTAAATGGCATAGATTTTTTAACAGGGCACAATGGTTTGAATGTCAATCCGAAAAAGTGTCAACATTGGTGAAGCACCACCGATAGCCCAAGAATGGTTAAAGGTCTGATATAGCTAATCTGTCAGGAGCACATGTGAACAATACCCTGTGCAATGTGACCTAGCTGCCACATAAAACAAATGGTTCAACTTTAGGCAGATTCCTTCAAGGGATAAAATAATTGTCAATCTAGAATTCCATTTCCAGCAAAGATATCTTTCAGGTATTAACAATGCTGCTGCTGATGAAAGAGGAGTTCTCCCTGAAAGAAATCCTAAGGGTCTGGAATTCAAAAAGAAAGAAAAAAAACAATTGTTGGATATGAAGCAATTATAATCTGCCTATATAAAATAATCATAATATATTATATGGTTTTATAAAAGGAAAAAGATGAAGACATTGATTAATTTTAGATGAAATGTTAGGTATGTATGTTGTCATTTCTAGAATATCTACTAGAGATACACAATAGTGAATATAAATTCTAAAGTAGCCAAGGGAGAAAAGACATGGTGGCTGAATAATTCCTAATCAATCTAAAGATGGTAAGAAGGAAAGAAAAAGAAAAAGAAAAAAGTAGAAAAAAATGAAATCACACTACCAAATGACAGATTAACAAATTCATCAGCTATTATTATATTAAATATAAAAGAACCTAATTCTTGTGATAAAAGACAAATGTTTCCAGGCTGGAATTTTTAAAACTCAATTCTGCTAATTTAAAGTGTTTCAGGTAAACTCCAAGGATTAAAAAAAGTGAAAGTAAAAATATTAGAATATATATACTATATGATACTATCAAAAAAGGAAGATGGCAATACAGATAAAATGGAACTGAAGGCATAAAATTAGTATGTATAAAAAAATCACTTCAAAATGATAAAAATTTAATTCACTCTAGATATATTAAATTTTCTATTTGAATCCACCTAATAGCGTAGCTTCAAAATACATAAAGCAAAACCTGACAAAATTGGGAGCAATTGGCCATTTTAAAAATCTCTACTAATTGACAAAATAAGCAGACAAGATGTTAATGGAGATATAAATAATTTGACTACATGATTTTAAAATTTTGCTTAATATTATAAGAATATAAAATATCTTATCCATATATATAACAAACATGACCTGAGTGTTGCATATAAAACATTGTATGCCTGCTGAACACATACTTATAGAGGACATTGTTGGGATAATTGGCTAAAATTGATTATGGATTATAAATAGCACTTTATGATTCTTAATTTTCCTAATTTTGCTAACTGCGCTTTAGTGACATAACAAAATGCTCTTACAAAATATGTGATGGAAATTTTAGGAGTAAAGGGCATGATATTTGCAACCTATAAAATAGTTGAGGAAACAATAGAGAGAGAATGATAACACTGCTGTGATAATACAGTTGACCCTTGTACAACATGGGGAAGGGGTGCCAAACTCCACACAGTCAGAAATCTTCATGTAACTTTTAATTCTCCCCAAACTTTACTACTAATAGCCTACCATTGACTGGAAGCCTTACTGATAACATAAATAATAGATTACCATGTATTTTGTATATTATATGTATTAAACATTATATTCTTACAATAATGTAGCTAGGGAAAAGAAAATGTTATTAGGGAAAATACATATACAGTATTATACTGTATTTATCCAAAAGAAATCCACATATAAGTGGACCCACATAGTTCAAATCTGTGTTGTTTCAGGGTCAACTGTATGTTCACGGTAGTGAAACTGGGTGCAAATATACAAGATTTCTTTGTTCTATTCTTATAGTTTTTCTGGAAGCCTGAAATTATTTCCAAGTAAAATGTTCCTTTTTTTTTAAAGAATCCCAATTTTACATAAACAAATCTGAAAGAAATAGAGTTAACACTCTCTCAGTGTAAGCGTCACTTCATATCTTGATGTGCATAACTTTAATGTCAAATGTCAAAAATGGAAGGAGAAAAAAGGAAAATGACAGTAAACACATGAATGTGAATGAGAAATTTTCCGAGCAAAATATTAGCGAGCTGAACTCAGAAATATGGAAAAGGACGATAGATCATGACTAAATTTCATGTATCCCATGAATTAGGAGTTAATATTTGAAAATCAATCAGTGTAAACCACCATACAAACAGGAAACAGAGGAGAGTCAATGATCTTATCATTCAGTGATAAGAAAGATAAAATTTCACATGTTTAATGGTATAAATTCTAGCAACCTAATAAAGGTGGATTTTCTTAATTGGATAAAGGGTATTTGCAGAAATCGACAGTAATCAACAGTTAATGGTAAAACAGCAGAAGCTTTCCCTTTGAGATTAGGAATAAGATAAACATGCATCTCTCACCACCATGCAGGTGATCGGTCTAACAGGCGAGCGATGCTGACCGACATATGACCACCACGGTGATGCAAACGAAAAGAAATAAAGCTTTCAGAATTGGAAAGACAAACAAAACTGTCATTATTTGAAGATAGTATCATTCTGTATATCTTAAAAATCTCCAAAAAAATTACGGAGAAATTATTAGGATTATTAACAGTTTACCAAGTTTTTAAGATAAAAACTTAATATATATCAATTTGCATTTCTATACCAGAAATAATCAATTAGAAAATCACATTTTAAGAGATAACATTTACCATTACATTAAAACGTATGCAGTACATATGTACAGTATCAAGAGTCAACCCTAATATAAGTTGTAGGCTTTCAATAATCATGGTGTGGAAGTGTAGGTTCATTAATTGTAACAAATGTATCCCTCTTTGGAGGAAAGCTATACATGTATAAGGGCAGAAGGTACATAAGAAATCTCTGTACCTTCTGCTCAGTTTTGCTGTGAACTTAAAACTGCTCTAAAAATTAACTTATTAACATTTTTAAATGCAGTATTTAAGAATAAATTTAGAAAGAGAAAGAGAAAATTGTTATGGAGTAACTTAATTGAAAAATATTAGAAGACTCTAAATAAGTGAAGACATCTCATAAACATGGGTTGGTAGACTTAATATAAAGGTGTTAAATCTCTTCAAATTGCTCAATAGAGTCAATGCAACCCACAGCCAAATCCCAAGCCCCATTTCCCAACCCTTCATTTCCCCTCTAGAACTTAACAAGCAGATTCTAAAATTTATACTAAGTGATAAAGGGCAAAGAATAGCAAAAGCACCTGTTAAGAAGAAACATTTGGGGTAAGTTGACCCAGACATAAATTCATAGAAATTATGAGTGTCATATTGGAGCAAAGATCAACAAATAGACAAAAGGCCATTAAAGAGTGCCCAGGATATGCACAAGTGCACACTTGCTAGACGGTTCAGTGAAGAAAGAATGGTAAACAGAATGGTGAAAATTTTGTATACAATGGGGCAAGCACAATTGGATTCCTACCTTCATCATACGTAATTATTAATTTTACATGAATGGAAGACTTAAATATAAAAGGATAAACAAATAAAATATTAATATAGGATATATCTTCATGACCTCAGAATAGGGAAGGAGTTTTAAAACAAGTACAGAAAGTGAAAATCCTGAAAGGGGAAATTTGATAATTTGCACTAAATTATAATTAAGAACTTCATTCCTCAAAAGACAACTAAAAAGAATAAAACTAACACTAAAAGTGGGGTAAGCTGTGTTCAACACACATAACTCACAATTGCTTGAACCAGAAATACATAAAAGTCAATAAGGAAAAGACAAACATCTAATGCGAAAATGGGAAAAGACGATGAACCAGCAATTCACAGAAGGGCAAATTCTAAATTGCTAAAAAGAACTGAATATGCTCAATTTCACTGGTAATAGAAAATGCAGGTTAAATAACATGACATTTCAGATTTCAAAATAGCATGATGTGATAATATTTATCTGAATTTTAAAAATATACATGTACATTATATTATTATTATTATTATTATTATTGTTATTACACCTATCTTTAATCTCAGGGCAGAAAAAATATGGATATACTATAATCAGCTCAGCAATCATTTGTACAATTATTGCTTAGACACCTCTAGATACAAGAAAATCCATCCAATCTTTGAGCTACTCAGCAAGGTTTTGCTTTTCTTGTTTTTTTTTGTGATTTTTTTTGTTTCAAAATTAATGTTTGCCTCCCACCGTTTTCTTCACTTGAATTTTTTTCTAGAGTGAGTCAACCCCCCTTTTCACTTGACACAGAAAAAACCTTTATAAATTAAAATAATACAGTAATAAAAAAGGTTAATTCACTAGGTAGTAGGCTACTACAAGATGTGCACAAGGAGAGGAGAATTCTCATTATTCATGATATTATGGAAGGTCCTGTGCGTTAAATGACTTCCCAAGATACTTCTAACACTGTGTTTCACATAATTCAAGCAAATTCAAAATTCCTTATACTCTTTCGTTGGCAAATCATATCCCGTGAACAGAGCTCCTCCTGTCTGCCTCCTGCACCTGCTCTGGCAACCACAAGCTGGATGTTGCAGCATGGCCGCAGTACTTTGGCAGATTGGAAGAGGGAGAGTCCTGGAGCAAGAAGACCATGACGCTTCATCCAGCCAAGGACTTGCTCGCTGTTGATGTACATATAAAGGTAGGCATGCTAAACCGTAGAGCTCTGCTGTCCAGTATGGAACCACTAGCCATATATGGCTATTACCCATTTGAAACGTGGCCAGTAAAAAGTGAAATGTCCTGTCTGTGTGAAATACATACAATAGTGCCTCCCCTCCGCCCCCCGCCATTTATATATGGAGGGTAAGTTCCGAGACCCCTAGTGGATGCCTGAAACCATGGATAGTGCTAAACTCTATATATACTTTTTTTTCTTACATATAAACCTATGATGAAGTATAATTTATAAATTTGGCAAGGTAAGAGATTAATAATAATAAATAGAAAAATTACTAACAATAGACTGTAATAAAAGTTATGTGAATGTGGTCTCTTCTTTCAAAATATCTTATCGTACTGTACTCACCATTCTTGTGATGCTAGGAGATGATAAAGTGACTGCATGAGGAAATGAAGTGAGGTGAACGACATAGTCGTTGTGATGCAGCATTAAGTTACTGTTGACCTTCCAACAATAGGTCGGAAAGAAGATGGTCTGCTTCTGGACCACCACTGACTGCAGCTAACTAAAACCACGGAGGGCGAAACTGATTAAGGCCGGGGGGATGTTGCACTGAACTTCAGACGACGAACAAATGGGGTAAAATAGCCCGTTAATATTTTTTATAATAATTACACGTTAAGGGGCGCCTGGGTGGCTCAGTCGGTTAAGCGTCCAACTTCGGCTCAGGTCATGATCTCACGGTCCGTGAGTTCGAGCCGCGCGTCTGGCACTGTGCTGACAGTTCAGAGCCTGGAGCCTGCTTCGGGTTCTGCGTCTCCCTCTCTCTCTCTGCCCCTCCCCCACTCATGCTCTGTTTCTCTCTAAAAAATAAACATTAAAAAAAATAAAAATAAAAAAGATAATTACACGTTAAAATGACAACACTTTGGATAACTGGATAAAATGGAATATATTATAAAAATTAATTTTGCCCATTTCTTTATGCTTTAAAATTTTTTTAATGTTTATTTTTGAAAGAGAGAGAGTGCACTAACAGAGGAGGGGCAGAGAGAGAATGAGTCACAGAATCTGAAGCAGGCAGGCTCCAGACTCCGAGCTGTCAGCACAGAGCCCAATGCAGGGCTTGAACTCATGAACCATGAAATCAAGACCTGAGCCGAAGTCAGATGCTTAACGGACTGAGCCACCCAAGTGTCCCTCTTTATGCTTTTTAATGGCACTACTGGAGATTTTGAATCAATCTGGACATCTCTGGTTAGAGACTAGGTAGGGTTCACAGTCTGGTACTTTATAAGATAAATATTATTCACAAAAGTGTTTTGTCCTTTACAACATATAAATTTAAACTTCGTTGCTAACTTTGAAAATTCATCAGTATTATCATAAAGCTGAGGTTTTTGAAATTAACTTTACCCTAGGGGTGCCTGGGTAGCTGAGTTGGTTAAGCGTCCGACTCTTGATTTTGGTCAGGTCATGATCTCATGGTTCATGAGTTTGAGTCCCACGTCAAACTCTGTGCTGACAGTGAGGAGCTTGCTTGAGATTCTCTGTCTCCTCTCTCTCTCTACCCTTCCCTGCTTGCTCTCTGTCTCTCTCTCTCTCTCTCTCTCTCTCTCTCTCTCTCCTCTCAAAATAAATAAATATCTTTAAAACGTAAATAAAACTAATTTTACTTTAAAATCCAGGAGATTGGCATTTCTTGGGCTACTTTATGATATGGCAACAATTGCCTGGAGCTGAAGAGCTGCTGGGTTCTCTTCTCTATTGTTAATCTTTTCTCCCTTCAACATGGGCAGTGTCTAGTTATGTTCCCTACCTAATCACTATAGGCTTTTGAATTTGTAAGCCCTATCTATCAATAATAATATTGGCATTCATCTTAAAAGTGGGGAGGGGATTGTTGCCATGTTTGAGGGATAGACAAGGTGGGTTTTAGTAATGTATTATCCCAGTGGCCTATTTTGTGATTCAGGTGTTAAAAAGTAGAAATCTGTATTTGTATGCGGAGGAATCACCTACGGGAATAACTATTGTCAATTAAATCATTTGAATGAATGAAAGATGAGAGTTCCTATACACTTGCTGAAACAGAGGATTTTGTTCAAAAGGCGTGTGGGGATTCCACATCCTGAGATCAATAGGGAGTAGTGATGCATGTGTACACTAGAAAAGAATTCAACATTAAGTGGTTTGTTGATTCTTCTTGAAGAGAAACCAAATGGCAGTCACCCAAGCCTTAGAAAGAAAAGTCAAAGGAAGTTGCAAATCAGAACAAACAAGGAAACGCTAGGGAGGTGGTGCCCCAAGTCAGAGAAGGCCGCATTCCTGTTTGATAATCAATCTGTGGTGTGGCCGCCAGGAGAGACCTAATACTTCCAAACATAATTGGATATTCCAAACATATTTAGCATTTACAATGACTTGGTAGTCGAGATGGCCCGATAATAGTCTCTTATATAATCGGTTCTTCCCAACATTTCAGCGTCTCCTCAATTATTAGTTGGCCATTTTGAGAGCTGGTTTTCAAAAAAGGCACAATTGTACATTGTTTTCTAGTTCAACACTCTTCCTGACAGAATTATTGAGGAAGCATTATGCAAATCTATTGTTTACTAAAGCCATAAAACCATCTGGTCCTAGTGGTTCATTTTTTGTAGCTGGGTTCTGGAAACCAGCGTGGATTTAACTTCCTCCGGCCTCCCTATCCAAGCTGCCAAGCCCCTGTTGACAAAACACAGGTGTTTTAAGTTTCTCATTTTTGACTGAGCTTTCCATTCTGATCCTTGCTGTATTTACCTTTGTTCTATTTTCTGTAAGATCACCTTATCTTCAGCATTTATATGCTGCAGGCCATTTCCATATGTCACACAGGTTTCTTTTGAAAATCTTCTGAGGATTTCAGACTTAGTCAAATATTTATAAATAAATCCCAGAGATATATGTGTTTGTAGCACATTTGTAGAAAGTCACAAAAACAACCTTGGTAATAAACATAACATTCAGGTGACAGCATCTACACGCCGCAGAATATCAACCATCTCTGAGGGATTTTAGGTTTTCAAATTCAGTTTCTGACCCTACTCATATATCCACACATTTCGAATAACAGATATTAGGAAATCTAAGACTTTATTGCCATTAAGTAGGCTTAATAAGTGGTTTTAATTTTCAAGATCATTGTATAAAACTATACTCTTCCATTCCCATTTTCTATGAGAATTTAGGATATTTCTTTGGGGGGAGATATTTCTTTTAATATGTTACTTTTCCTTAATGCAAATGGGTTCCTCCAGATCATAGCAATTTCTGCACCTACTTAAGGAGTAGAATTGTGTTTCCACTCACAGAATTTCTCCAACATAAGCTATGGAGGCTGAAGTAGATCATAGCATAGAAATTGAACAATGCCTCTTCCTAGTCTCTACACACCTAATTGAGGGCCGTTGACAATTCAGAGCGGTTGGGACTGTCCCCAGATCTTCTCACTATCTATATTCACATGAGCAGGAAGCAAAAGTGAAGTGATCTTTTTCCAGTAATTTTGACAAGTAGAGACACACTTGCTACAATATTTATTTTCTGTGGCATTTAAACTGTTTCCAACACTTAAGCTCTTTAAAATCCATTGTAAACAATGTTAGATTCACCACATTGTCCAAGTTACTAGTAGAACAGGTTGAACCTTCTGTGTACTCAAATAATTGCAATTAAAGTCAACCAGAGAAGAAGTTGTGATGGTTTTTCGAGATAACAAAGGAAAGATAATTTTTAACATGAGATGATAAGCAACTGTTGTTTATCACTTTTTCTTGGTTCCCCACCCCACCCCCACTCCCACTGCTGCTGAAACATTTTGGCTAAATGAGCATGGCTATTTGAAATATCTACCGCCTAATATTGCATTAATTTCTATACCCTGCTCTCTGTACTAAGATAATGTGAGAATTTTTGATGAGAGAAGGGGGTACGACAGCAATACGAAGACATGAACTTTTGGTTCATGTCAGAATCCTGGGAGTTGCCATTAGCTAAAAAAAGAACTAGTGGGAGGAGGATGTGGCTGGTTGCTCAAAGACTTCTAGCTCTTCTCTGGAAGCCACATCCTGCCTGTGGCTAGGACAACCCAAGTACCACATCTTACCATTTTCCTCAATGATAAAACACCATCTGTTGCTAAGGAAGGGGGCTCTCTTTGCAATAAACCAATGTCATCATGAAAGGTTAATAAATATTTAGGGTTCTAGGAAAGTCGGGGCTTTGCACATTATATATACATATGAAAATACTTGTGGCTAAGATCTTTTAATGATAATAAAAAGTAACATGACATCACAGGAAAGAACTTGGAAAAATATGTAAAGATTCAAAGAAGTAATCCTCCTCTGATACACTGAAATAGTATTTTTTTATGCTAGTATGTATGTATGTGTGTGTATGTGAATATGCATAAACATGAAGGATTTTGATTTTATAAAAATATATGTATGTATTTATAAAATGGAAATTATATTATGCATAATTCCTGTGGTCATATTAAATATGAATGAGTTTTATTCCTTTATTCACCTTAGATTAGGTTAGAAAACTTTTTCTTTTTAAAAGTTTTTTTAATGTTTATTTCATTCTGAGAGAGAGAGAGAGAGAGAGAGAGAGAGAGAGAGAGAGAGAACAAGTAGGTCAAAGTAGGTCACAGGCAGAGAGAGAGGGAGACACAGAATCCAAAGCAGGCTCCAGGCTCTGAGCTGTCAGCACAGAGCCCGACGCGGGGCTCAAACCCATGACCCATGAGACATGATCTGAGTCAAAGTCGGACGTTCAACCTAGTGGCCACCCAGGCACCCAAAACATTTTTCCATGTTAAGTGTTCTTTGAGAACCTTTTGAATGTCTGTGCAATATTTCATTATATCAGTGATTCTCAGGTGTTAGTATGCTCCAAATTATCTTGAAGGCTTTGTGGATATGGGGCCCACCCACCGAGTTTCTGGGAAAATAGGTGTCAGGTAGAACCAAGAATATGCATTTTTAAGAGTTTTCCCAGTGATGCTGGTCTTGCTGGTGTGGGAACTACACAGTGGTTGACTAGATTATATAAACATTCTCTTATAATCAAATATTTGGATTGTTCATCATAAATAACACTGGAGCAACATTTTGTATTCATAACAATTTCCATAAGAGAAGTTTCTACAATGGAAATAATGAACTAACATTATTAATCTTTCGGAGACTCCTAATATGCATGGCCAAACTGATCCAGAAAAACTGCCTCAATTTATACTGTATGTGGATGCTTGTATTCTACTAAATCCTTTTTATTACTTAGTATATCTTTTTTTCTAAGTTTTTGGTCAAAATAATATCTAATTTCAATTTTTTTGACTACCAGTGAAGTGAAATATCTTATCATATTTTCAATATCTATTTGAAAGAACAATGGACAAAACTGTGGCTTTTTAATTCAAGATTTTGAGATCTTAAGTTTTTTTTAATGTTTTTATTTGTTTAGAGAGAGAGAGAGGGAGAGGGAGAGAGAGAGAATGGGTGAAGGGCAGAGGGAGAGAGAGAGAGAGGGAGAGAGAGAGAGAATCTTAAGCAGGTTCTATGCTCCAAGTGGACCCAACAAGGGGCTCAATCCCAAGACCCTAGGATCATGACCTGAGTCAGAGTCAAGAGTTGGATGCTCAACCGACTGAGCCACCAAGGCACCCCATTACATAAGATTTTTCTTATGTATTTCTAGGAACTATTCATAGTTTTAAGATATGAATCCCTGGTTTGTCATATTTGCCATAGATATATTCTCACTTTATTGTTTGTTCTTTATTAATTTGTTGTTTTTGACAGAGTGGTTTTTTATTTTTTCAGTTTTTATGTAGCCAACTCTACTTTTTTCTATGATTCATTTTACTTAGAAAACAACACAAGCCCTAAAATGAAATATTTTCCCAATTTTTTCTCTTTCTTATGGTTTTATTCTTAGCATTTGCTTCCTTAACCATTCTGGAATTTCTTGATTTCCCTGTCTTCCTTTTACCCTCCCTCCCTTCCTTCCTTCCTTCCTTCCTTCTTTCCTTCCTTCCTTCCCTCTTTCCTTCCCTCTTTCTTTCTTTTTCCTTTCCTTTCTTTTCCTTTCCTTTCCTTTCCTCTTTCTCTTCTCTTCCTTTCCCTTCCCTTTTCTTTCTTTCTTTCTTTCTTTCTTTCTTTCTTTCTTTCTTTCTTTCTTTCTTTCTTTCTTTCATGTTTCATAAAATGTAAAGTGAAGCCCAAGTACTTAATTAATTACCCAGCACCATTTATTAAATAACCATCTCTTTTCCTATTCAAATATAATGCATGATCACATTTAAAAGTTAATCTGCAAGCTGGAAAATTAGTTCTTGGTTGGTACCTGTAGGAAATGTGACCTGATATAAGATACTACTTTTAGTAAGCATAAGAGGAAACACATGTGTGACATCTAATGAGAAAACCAGAAATTGAGCCACAGTCAAGCAATGGACGCCCTAATTTCAATATGTGTCTTAGTGTCAGCTTAGGTCTCCAATCAGTTGTTTAGAGGGTTTCCTTGTTTTGTTCATTGACTGAAAGGTAATGCCCTCAAAGGACAAAAAAAAAAAATCTCCTTGCCTTCAGGAAATATTGAGAGTTGGGTGTGTTTACCAGAGTGTGAGATGAATAGGAACTTTTATTTTAAAATCTCAGTGCATAAAAAAAAAAAATCTCAGTGTATGTATCATTAAACAAAGAACATATTTTTATTGTCTGACCTTACTCTTTTAGGTCCCCTTGTCATTTGGTCTGCCAAACACTAGGCTTTTCTCAATCCATTATATTAAGCTTCTCCCACCCACTCTACCCTTGTTCCAGAATATATTGGAACTATACTATGAGGTGTGACAGAGGGTAAAATAACCTTTTGATATTTGCTTTGATAAAATAAAGTTTTGTTTACAAATGTAAAAGTCCCTCTCTTACGTAGCTGTCAACAATTCTTTAAGATTACTGTAGCTCCCTCCATTAAAAGCATCCCGATTCAGTGCTAGCAGAAAAATACCACTACAAAATCTAATCTCTGAAGCAGTGACAGTTATTCAGCAGTTTTCAGTTCGCCTGTACAATAAATGTAATTATCTTTAAAGCACTAAGTCTCAGTTGTTACAATGGTAAGACTGAGTGGAAATACCAGACCTTCAGACTATGAACCAAAGTAATGACCAATTTCCAGGTTCTGATGATTAAATGGCAAAGTAATAAAGTAGTTTTCCGAATTGATTTTCCTAAGAACTGACATCTTACGGATTTTGAAATGAGGAATATTATTATTAGTAGAGACAAAATTGCATTTATAATTCAAAGTCAATAATGTTTTTAAAATGCATTCAGCAGCTGTATCCAAGACAGTTTTGTGGGAGTTTCAAAATTTTCTAAAATTGTGGTACTGTAGAGATTTGTGAAGGCTAGGTTTGGGTTTTATGGAAATTATATCCAGACAGTTCGTACTATCCTTCTTGTCCAGTTCTTTTCCATTTTCAACCTTCATGATGATAATAGCAACATCTTACCTGGCATACTTTAATTTTCTCCCCATCTCACCACTGTTACTGATATGAATTAAAGATGAAAAATTTACTAATTATGTGCCGTAACTTCCCAACTCTGGTCTGATGAATGATGTCACTAATCACTTGCAACATTTGCCTCTTTATATTTGTTATACTCCTTTTTCATGACCTTTCTAAAGGCAGGGAGATAACTAAGCTGTTCAAAGATCTTCCCTGACATAGACTGTGGGAAAGTCACTGACTTTATACATCATTTCTTTCAATTCGAAGTGGACAGAGGAATTAACAACGTCCACGGGAGTGGAAGGCAAAGAATTTGTTGGGGATCCTAGGAGTCTATTCAGTCTGCCACAATTACCTGCTGATGATGACTGAAACAATGAGGATTGTAGAAAACCTGATTGTTAGTGTGACAGCAAGAAGCTCTATGCTCAGTTCTCCTATCCTAAATGAATCCCAAGTATGGAGTTCTCCCTTGAAGAAACCTACGTTGTCATGGAAAAATAAACCCTAACAGGAAGCATTTGTCTGTAAATGGCATAGCCTTACCCACCTCTTTCCATGAATATAGCTAAGTAATGACAGCCACTGTATCGACTTAGGTATATTTTTATCAGACCCACCTTCCAAGCTGTTTCTCCAAATAGAATCTACACATCTAATATTAAACTTTAATAATAAGACATGAAAAATAAGCATACACAATTTCGAATTACAAAATACATTTGATTTCTCCCTGCGAGTTTTGAAATAATAAATATTTGATCAATTGCTAACATACACGGAGCCACTTTGTTGTTGTTGTTGTTATAAGAAATGAGATTGCAACAGAGAGAACATGAGCACAAGGCAGCTGCTCTTAACACAGAGTCCCAGCATTCCCGGCACAGGCATCCCCGCAGGACTGGGACAGTGGAGGAATCCACTATTTTGGAAATTTGTGAGAGTATTTTGGCTCCTCTCCTTTATTTGGCTCTCTGCACTGTGGTCATCAGTAGTATTTTTCCAAGAGCTACATTTAAATTTCTGATACAGCTAAGAGGGCTACATATAGCTGCATAAAATATTTAGTATTTTCTCAGGCAATTTTTAATCAAAATGTAACTGATTTTCTCTAATTTCCTTTCCTTTTTTTTTTTCTTTTCATCCACCTACCAACTGTCACTTTCTAGATCACGGTTAGCCAATATTTGGCAGTGGAATCCTACTCCCTCCATCTGGCCATTACTAATGGACCAGAGAATATTTCCCCATCAGCCCCAAAATCCAGTACAGGACCCTGAGCAGCTTTTTCCAATCTATTTCAGTAGATGCAAGAGGTGAAAACTACTTAACTCCCTGAACCACTCTGAGAGTCATGGAGTATAGAAAAGATGTTCCAAGCTAAACCTATCGAACTAGAATCTTCAGGAGTGAGGGTCCTGAAATTTATGTTTTATTTTATTTTATGTTATTTTATTTTATTTATTTATTTTTTTTTGAGAGACAGAGAGACAGAGAGTGAGCAAGGGAAGGGCAGAGACAGAGGGAGATGCAGAATCCGAAGCAGGCCCCAGGCTCTGAGCCATCAGCACAGAGCCCGACGCAGGCTCCCCCATGAACTGTGAGACCCATGAACCCATGAACTGTGAGACCATGACCTTAGCTGAAGTCAGCCGCTTAACCAACTGAGCCACCCAGATGCCCCTGGAATTTATATTTTTAAAAAATTCACCGGGATGATTATCACATGACCAGCATTATACTGTTCACATTGGTAGAAAAGAAAAACATTATCGAATTATTTCAGATCATTGAACCACAGTTCCCTAATCTATAAAAATAGCATTATAATACTTTCCTCAGTTGGTTCTTCAAGAAAACAAAATAAAATCATGTGCTTGGATGCGCTAGTGTTAGAAATGAAAATGCTGAGATCATTATGGACTTAATGGGCATCAAAGGGATAATAAAAACTACTATGAATACCCCTATGCACACACATTTGATAACCTAGGAGAAATGGACCATCCTTGAAAGATACAATTTGCCAAAACTCCCACAAGAAGAAATAGACAATCTAAATGCCCTTTGTCTATTAAAGAAATTGAATCAGAAATTAATAACGTCTTGGGGCACCTGGGTGACTCAGTCGGCTAAAGCATCTGACTTCAGCTCAGGTCATGATCTTGAGGTTTGTGAGTTCGAACCCCACATCAGGCTCTGTGCTGACAGCTCAGGCCTGGAGACTGCTTTGGATTCTGTGTCTCCCTCTCTCTTTGCCCCTCCCTTGCTCACACTCTTTCTCTCTGTCTCTATCTCTGTCTCTCTCTTAAAATTAATAAAAAAACATTAAAAATTAAAGAAAAGAAAATAATAACCTTCCACGACAGAAAGCACCAGGCCCAGATGGGTTCACTGGTGAATTCTATCAAATATTTAAAGAAAAAAAAAATACCAATTTTCTATAATGTTTTTTCAGAGTTTAGAAGTAGAGAAAATACTTTCTAATTCATTCAATGACGCCAAGATTACCTCAATTTCCAAACTGGACAAAGATGTTACAAGCAAAAATATAATATAATATAATATAATATAATGTAATATAATATGATATAATATAATATGATATACCCCAGACCTATATCTTTTAGGAACACAGATGCAATTCTCAACACAATATAACGAATTGATCTAACAATATATGTTTAAAAAAATCTATACACTGCAAGCAAGTAGGATTTATCCCAGGTGAGCAAGGCTTGTTCAGCATTCAAAAGTCAGTTAATGTAACTTATCCATCAATAGGCTAACAAAGAAAAATTACATGATCTTATCAACAAATGAAGAAAGCATTTGACAAAATCCAGCATGCAATCCTGATAAAAACTCAGCAAACTATGAATAAAGAAGAACTAAATAAAACTTCATTAAAAAATCTACAGAAGTGTATAGTTAACATCACACTTAATTTTGAGAAATAAGAAGCTTCCTCCCTGAAATGAGGCACAAAGCAGAGATGATGTCTCCTTTCACCACTGCTTGTCAGTATTGTTCTGGATGTATTAGCTAATGAAAAAAAGGCCAAAAAAAAAAAAAGGAAATAAAATATTGAAAGGAAGAAATAAAACTGTCTTTGTTCACAGATAGCATGGTTGAATATATAGAAAAAAAGGAAATTTTATTTTATTTTTTTAAGAAAATAACCCTTCTGGAGCTAATAAACAATTATGGTAAGGTTGCAGGGTGCAAGGCAAGCACACAAAAGTCACTTAATTTTCTATATACCAGCAATGAACAAGTAGAATTTGAATAAAAAAATTACTGTTCATATTTAGCAGCCAAAGAATGACATAATTGGGTACAAATCTAATGAAACATGTACAAGTTGTATATGATGAAAATCACAAAACTCTGATGAAAGATATTCCATATTCATAATCAGAAGAACACAGTATTGTCAAGACGTCAATTCTTCCCAACTTGATATATGGATTCAATGAAATCCCAGTCAAAATCCCAGCAAGTTATTTTGTGATATTGACTAGTGATTCTAAAATTTATATAGAGGCAAAGATCCAGAAGAGCCAATTCAATGTTGAAGGAGAAGAACAAAGTCTGAGTACTGACACTACCCAACTTCAACTAATTATAAAATTGATTATTATGCAGTAATAAAGTTATATAAACTTTACCAATTTTATATAAAGTTACTATTATACAGTAATCAAGACAGTGTGTAATTGGTTAATGAATAGACAAATCAATAAATAGAGCAGAATAGAGTTCAGGAATAGGACCACATAAATAGAGTCAACTGATATTTGAGAAATCATCAAGGGAAATAAAAGAGAAAGAAAATAGTCTTTTCAACAAATAGTGCTGAAATAACTCTATATTCATATTAAAAATAACTAATCTAGAAATAGACCTTATGCTCTTCATAAAAAGTGATTTCAAATGGATCATACACCTAAATGTAAAGCACAAAACTATGAAACTTCTACCAGATAACATAGGAGATCATCTAAATGATTGTGAGTTTGGTGATAACTTTTTAGATCCAATTCCAAAAGCACAATTCATGGAAGAAGTAACCAATGAGCTGTATGAGAAGATAAGCCATAGACTGGGAGAAAAATACTTGCAAAGAAATATCTAATAAAGCACAGTTACCCAAAATTTATAAAGAACTCTTAAAACTCTTCAAGGAAAGAAAAAAGCAACTTTATTAGGATATACAGATATCAAATAAACACATGAAAAGATGTCCCACACCATATGTTATTGAGGATTTATAAAGTGAAACAATGAGATATCCATACCTATTAGAATGGCCAAATCCAAAACAATGACAACAATAAATGCTGGTGAAAATTAGAGCAACAGGAACTCACTCCTTTCTGGTAAGAAGGCAAAATGATACAGCCATTTTTGAAACTCATTTGACAGTCTCTTACAAAGCTAAACATTCTTTTTTTTAATGTTTATTTTATGTTTTGAAAGAGAGAGAGAAAGAAGGGGATGGACAGAGAGAGAGGGAGGCACAAATCTGAGGCAGGCTCCAGGGTCTGAGCTGTCAGCACAGAGTCCGATGCAGGTTCGATCCCACAAACCATGAAATCATGACCTGAGTTGAAGTTGGATGCTTAACCAACTGAGCCACCCAAGTGCCCCACAAAACTAAACATTTTTTTAGCAGATGAGTCATACTCCTTGGTATTTACCCAAATATATTGAAAATTTATGCCGACACAAAACCTGCACAAAGATATTTACAGCAGCTTTCTTCATGATTGCCAAACTTGGAAGCAACTAAGATGTCTTTTAGTAGGTGAATAAACTGTGGTACCTTCAGAAAATGGAATATTATTTAGCACTAAAAAAATAATATTTAAAGTAAGGGTTATCGAGTCATGAAAACAACCTGGAAGAAACTTAAATGAATATTGTTAAGTGAAATAAGCTAATCTGAAAAGGCCGTATGAGTCCAACTATATGAAATTCTGGAAAAGGCAAAACTATCGGAGATATTTAAAGAATCACTGGTTGATAGGAGCTCGCGGACAGAGGGATGAATGGATGGAGTACAGAGGATTTTTAAGACAAGGAAACTATTCTATATGATACTCTAATTGTGGATACTTGGCATTATACATTTGTCAAAACCAGTAGAATATACAAGACCAAGAAAGAACTCTAACACCTGCTTCGGATTCTGTGTCTCCCTCTCTGTCTGCCTCTCTCCCACTCACACTCTGTGTCTCTCTCTTTCTCAAAAATAAATAAACATTTAAATTTTTTTTAAAAAAAGGAATAAAGTGCTGATACATACGACATGGATGAATCTTAAAAACATTATGCTGAGTCAAACAAGACAGACACAAAATGTTGTGTGGTCGCATTTATGTGAAATGTCCAGAAAAGGCAAATCCATAGAGACAGAAAGTAGATTAGTGGTTACCAAAAGGTGGAGGGAGGAAGAGGAAACAGCAAGTCATACATAACAGGTACAGGGTTTCTTTTGGGGATGTAGGGCAATAAAAATTTCCTAAATTAGACAGTGATGCAGTGATGACAGTTGCACAACTCTGTGATTATATTTAAAAATTCAGTTATAGGCTATAAAAAGGAGAATGTTATGAGAGGTGAATTATACCTCAATAAAACTGTTACTTTAAAAAAGTTATGTGCTTGATCCACCCTCTACCTAAATTTTTACCCAGACATCATATACTAAATTAATCTTAAATACTGACACCTTTTAATAAGATAAAACATGGTTTACAATTTACATTCTCTTTACCAGCTTCACGTTACAGAATATTATATGTGGGGGGAAAATATTAACTTATTGTATGTAAACCGAAACTACAGAGATAATATCACTTTCCCAAGGTTACTGAACCAAGAACGTGAAAGCCCAGTTGAGAACCACACAGGTTCTGCCCTTTGCTTTCCCCCAAACCATCCTTAGCAGGTGAAAATCATTACCACTATTTGAATTAGAGAATTTCCTGTAAGGAGATATGAGAGAAAAAACTGAAGGGCTCTAGGCGAAACATAAGGGGAAAACTTAGAAGAAATGAAATCTAAATGAAAAATAAGTGTGTAAAACTACTAAGCAGAATTCCTATCAGTTGAGCCACAAAAGATGGCAAGTTACATGTGGAAATATTGTAGAGGTGACCCAGACACTGAGGTGACCCAGGCTGTCTTCATTTTATGGGACACCTTTGGGGTTTGAACACTTGTCTTACCTATTACAAATTCTCAAACGACATTCACTAATGCATTTTGTTCCTCACCGGGCAATTTCTCTATTTTTGTCTCACCATTTTCAACTTAAATGAGAGTCTTCAGATTTTCCATATTTCTACCTTTTGTGCACAATTTGAGGCAAAGCTTGTCTTCTGAACAAATATATTTACTCTCTGACTTGTCTCACTTTCATAAGTTAGACTCATTCCATTCACCAACACCTCTACCTTGTTCTCAGTGACATACTCTTTAGACCCACGCCTAAAGTTTCCCTCCACTTCTTCATCATGTAATTGTCTCTTAGAGCAGGCAAAGTAAAAGAAGGAAAAGTGGGATGGAATTTTCTAGAAAGACAGCCTGAAATTTTACAGAGAAAGAAGGAATGAATATTTGAGATGAATTAAGAGAAGGTTGATGAAGGATGACAGTGGACCAGGGGTGGGGTGGGGAGAGGAACTGGAGACTGAGGAAAATGAGAGAAAATAAATATTCTGGCACACAGAGAAATTACACTTTAATGTGGATATTTCTCAAAAGGTGACTTTTTTTTTAACCAAGTATCCTTTCAAATAATTTTCCAGGAAAGTTTTCAAAAGTGACTTTGATATGAGAGGTTGGAAGATGAAAAACTCAGGTCAAAATATGACTATCCAGTAGTGCCTGGGTGGCTCAATTAGTTGGATGACTGACTCCAGATTTTGGCTCATGTCATGATTTCACAGTTTGTTGGATTGAGCCTCTCATTGGGCTTCACTCTGACAGCGCTGAGCCTGGTTGGAATTCTTTTTCTCCCTCACTCTCTGCCCTCCCCCAGTCATGCTTTCTCTCTCTCTCTCTCTCTCTCTGTCTCTCTCTCTCTCTGTCTCTCTCAAAGCGAATAAACAAACATTTAAAAAATGTTACTATCCATGGCAATTCAAGTTATACTGTTTAGTATATAAAAATACTCCCTACTTGCATTCATTCTCACAGATATTTTGAGGAAATAATTTAAGTCCTCTATAAAATAGTTGGGCTTCTAAATTTCAGAACATATATTTTATCAATTCTCCCTTGTTTTTTCCACGATAGCTCATCTTCATTGACCTAACAAATACACAATTGCGATTGAAGTCTTTACCTCTGAAAAGATGAAAATCTGAAACAAATTTAGAAGATTAATTTCCGTGAGTAGTGAGCACTCAACAATGTGTGCTTTAATAATGGATTTTGGAGAATTATGTGAAATTGAGGGTCTGAGAAAGGAAAGGTGAAGAAAGCCATCCAATAGGAACCATTAAACCACTACATGTGCTATTGTATAGCCTAAAGGTATTTCACCAAATGGGGATCAGGGGAGAGGAACATTATTGAAACACTTGAAATATTCTGAATACCTTTTTACTACTATTAGAAGAGGGATTTAAAAAGAAGAAGGGGTTGGGGAGAAGAAGAGGAAGAGGAAGAAAAGAAGAAGCAGAAGAAGGAGAAGGAAGAAAAAGAGGAGGAAAAAAGGGGGGGGAAGGCACCATACTAACATAGTGAGTACAGTAAAAGCACCTGATAAGATTAGAAATAGGAATTGGTCAGATAATTTAAAAAAATGAGATTAAAGTAAATAATCATATAAAATATGTATATACACTGTCATGAATTGTGAAGGCATTCAGATTTTACAGTCTCCTTGCAAACTAGCACATTTGCCTGCCTCATTTGGATCCATCACAGAGATCAGGGGCTCATGAGTGGCTCAGTCAGTTAAGCATTTGACTCTTGGTTTCGGCTCAGGTGATGATATCTCAATTTCATGGGTGGAGCCCCATGTCAGGCTTCATGCTGACAGTGAGGAGACTGCTTGGGATTCTCTCTCTCTCCCCTTCTCGCTCTACCCCTCCCCAACTCGCGCTTGTCTCTGTCCCTCTCAAAATAAATAAATAAACCAAAAAAAAAAAAAAGATTCTAAAAATTGTGGACAAAATATCTTGAGAAGTTTTAAAATAAGGGATATTTTAAAAGAAAAAAATGAAGCAAAAGTATGGCTCCAACTGGGAAACTGTAACAGCCTAAACACGTTTTACAATCCTTAGTGAGATGGGTCAACGCAATTGGTAGGCAAGAAATGTCATCATGCAAATATGGGACTTGGGAACAAGTCAGAAGCCCCATTTTCAGCACGGGAGTATGACATAAGCAGGTTATCCTGAGGAGGAGACATTGCGGTCATTGTCAGGTAGAGTCTGGAGGACTAAGGGTACGCCTATGCCTGCAGGTTGGTATTTGTGACCAACCCAAACCTGGTGACTTAATACACATACACTTTAATTCTCCCATTTTCAATGATTTCTTAAGGACTTGGGTCAGTTGATTCCACCTGATGTACATAAAACTGCATGTGATCTCAATATTCTAGAATGGTGTGATTCTAGCTGGCACCTTATTTGTTGTAAATAAAAAGCCATCTCTATCAGGTTTGAATAAAATGCGTTATAGTTATAATTCAGAGACCAGTTCTAGCGCAAGGCTTACTCCAGTTTTCCCCTGTCCTGAGAAGCTCCAATCATTTTGTTTATAGTTTATGTATGTGTTTATTCCCAAAAGAAGAAATGGTAAAGGGTTTCATTTTCTACCTTCTCTCAGAATGTGGGGATGTTTTATATGTATCTGCAGCAGCAATCTGAAGATTTAAAAAAAAAAGTAAAAGTGAGTCGTGAAAAGATCAACACTACATTCAGGATGTGACCCCTCCTCTTTTGTTATCACCTCACATCGGTATTATCCACGTGGAGAACCTCCTGACACTTTCCCTGTCATTGGGTTCCCTGCTGAAAGAAAAATAGACCCGTCTTGGTTTGGAGCTTTGGGGGCTCACTTCCGACGTGAGGTAGAACCCAGCTTGCTTCACATAGCCGGGTTATTATGAATCTCTCGAAACTCCTCTGCCAAATTTGTGGGGGCTTTGTACGTCAGCTGGATAAACATGGGTCCAGCAAAGCGAATTTTTTGATCACTATTCCACCGCCATGTAACTTTTGAAGTCCAAAATAATTAATTCATCTTGGAAGAGCCATTGCATTTGCAACGGTTGGTTATGACAGATACTAATTGATCCGAACGTGCTTTGGGGAGCTTCATTAAATATTGTTACCTGATTTGTTGGCACAGATAATTTCACTACAAACATGAGGAAAACCAAGGAAAACGTTGAGGCCTCAATCAGGGGAGCACGTACTGTGTGGCCAGGAAGGGCTACAATACTTTGTGTCTAGGCAGGTTACAACGTGCTAAAGAGGAATATTTATATAATGCAGGATGTAACTTTTGAGAGGTCCATTTATTTGTTTTATTGCTACATGAAACATGCAAGTTAAATATTACTGGCTGTTTGAACCACTGGGTAACACAATAGGTCTGCTGGACTAAGAGAGATTTATGTACATTGTTACCTCTCGCTGCCTTCACCGAGGGCTGCAAGGAAATTCTTCCTAATAATGCAGCAAACAGACACATTTCTTTAAAACATTAAATACTAAAAGTCATTTTTAAAGGCCTACTCTTTGGAGAACTCGGTAAAGCCTGAAAAATCCTAATGGATTTATATTTTTTCAGGGAGTTGTTGTTGTATTTATTTTACTGAGAATGTGAACGTGTAGTATGTTGAAAATACTTGAAAAATTTATGCCGATCTCAATTACTGCCAAGAGTCATCAATAATAGTGGGGTGTGTGTGTGTGTGTGTGTGTGTGTGTGTACAAGAGACAGACAGGGAGAAAGAGAGAGAGCGAGAGAGAGCCACATGCTCACGTATTAAGTTATTTTAAATCAGCTTGTCCTTTTTAGATCATAAGTGTTTTCTGAATAGAACAAAAGAGTTAAGATCAATAAATTGCAAAAAAAAAAATCCTCAGTTTTATTTTGTGGTAATGAATCTATGTTCTAAGAAATGAAATCAACTTACTCCAGTACCAAATAAGTCATTGCAGGGATACATTAAATGACGAGTTTGAAATTGTAGGAGAAACTCTTTTCCTCTGCCTCTTATCCCAACACTCTGGTTTTGTATTCTGAGAGGTTGCAGAAATTATTTTACCAATTCTTTTAGGCAGCAGACTGATATACACATGACTTTGCTTGGGAAAAAAAAATGAAAAGAAAGAGAAGAAAAAAACCCAAACCACAGAGATCTGCACTCTAGAGGAACACTAGATTTTCTTCAGCAGCTCAACATGTCAAAAGATTGATTGGTCAGGAAATCTGACCTACGAGTGACCTCGGCAAAGCCAAAAGAAAGCGAACTAATGCTAGTACTTGCTACTTCTCTTACAGGTCGTTAAACCAGTATAACTTTGACATTTTCAAAGGTTGGTCTAATAACAATAACTTTGCATTAATTATTTCTCCTTCAGACCTAGTCATGAAATAAAGACATTTGCAGGTTTTTCATAAGAAAAGATAACGCAGGATTTGTTATTGTAGTTTATAACTCCTTTTTTGTAAAAGGGTTCTTTTGCCCTGATTGGTTCTCTTGCCACTTACCTTTTTATTATCATGATATCCCCATAATTTCTTCAGCCTCATTGTTTCTCCTTTTGCTACGGAAGATGGATGGAGAAGTTGTAATTATAATAATGAAAAAAATAATAAAATGAAGGCAAAGATATAGACAAAGAAGAAGAGTTTATTGAGATATATTATGTGCTATGCACTCTTTTGGGAACCTTGAAAATATGCTCATATATTGAAGCTTCATGAGAATCTTATAAGCTAGACTTTCCTTTTATTCGCATTTTAGATATGAGAAAACAGAGGAACAGAGATATTAAGTAAATTGCCTAAAGCCACACAGCAGCCCCCAAACTGTCTAA
The DNA here is from genome assembly GCA_030068075.1 of Paguma larvata. Lineage (NCBI taxonomy): Eukaryota > Metazoa > Chordata > Mammalia > Carnivora > Viverridae > Paguma > Paguma larvata. The sequence goes on from CM057823.1 coordinate 114,598,044, forward strand.
ACTGCGTTCCACCAACATGACTTAGGCCCGCTTCTTGTTCTTTAGGAGTATACTTTGCCCCATTGGCTCTACTTAGCATAGGTCTTGGCAAGTTCAAGCGTATATGCATTTCTTCTAAAAATTAGCATTAAGAATTGAGGTATAGGACTCCATGAAGTCTCACACCATACAAGCTAACCCGGCGTGCGCTTAAAGCTTTACCCTTGTTTTTCTTTGCCTACTGACCTTTCCTGCCAGATCACCTTTCTTAAAATCCTGGACCTAAGATAAGGCCTTCCTTTGTGTCGGCTATCAAGATTCCCAATAGAGCCAAGTCTAGTCAGGCTCCCTCAGTGTTGGGCCAAACTCGTCAAGGTCACTCCATTTAGCTTGTTTTTCTTGGCACCTCCTTATGTGATCAGTGGCCTTGCAGTCAACAGCAGTCTATAAAATAGCGGAGGAGGCAGCGGATTTCCCCAGGGGCTTCCTAGACATGCAGACTCCGTAGGCATACCGCAGATTACAATTCTTGTGCATGTCATGTTTGGGAAGCCCTACTCCAGTATGTCGTCTGTCCTTGGATAGATGGCCCTAAATCTCTATCGCGGTGGTTTTCAAACTCTGGTCAGCCTTAGAATCACTTGGAGATTAAAATATGAATTTCTGGATCTCACCTACAGAGTGTCAGATTCAGTAGGTCTGGGGTAGGGGAATTAAACATTTCTACCAAGTTCCTCCCAGACGTGGCTGCTGCCTATGTGGGTACTACACCTTGAAAACCACTCTAACTCTTCCTGGATTCCCTCCTCTTCTGAATTCAAAACTCCTCTAGAAGGTTGTAGGAGAACATTCACCCTTAGTGGATTCAGACATGAAATTGCTCCAGAGAGCTATTGTCTGAGAAGAAATTTTAGACTGATGAGAGGTGGGGAAGTGGGGATGGATCTGGGATCCCAGCCCTGACCTGGTATGGAAACCATGGTTTCTTCCAGGGTGGCGAAGTTTCACAGAATAAATTTTGTCCCATATTTAATTGACATGTTCACAATTACAAGCAAGGTGAGGCAAAATATATTTTGTAGGGTCTATTATAGGAGCTTTTAAACTAGTAATAATTTAATTAAGAGGATAATTCAATTAAGAAATCCACCGAATTACTTGAGTGTCATGGAATACAAGGAGAATTTGAGATTGAAAAGAGAGAGGAACTAGACAATAATACATTATTTATCTGAGTATTTATTGGGGGAAAGTTGAGGAAGTTCCTCACTCCTGAATTGTTTTAGAAATGGATTTTGGAATTTCTAAGTTGTGTCAAAGTAAAACTATAGCTTATTCTACACCAAATCACTATGAAAATATAAATGATTCACCTGGTTGTCACTGACATATAAGATTGGAAAAATTTAAGGTGCACAGTTATGGAATATTTCCCAGAATGTTCAAGTTTTTATGTAAGACAGCTGTTGATTGTGCAATGCGTTGCTCATCTATATCAGGGCTCTCTAGGGGGTACTGGGAACTACCATTTACTGAATGTCTCTTCCATTTCATGGAGGTTGTTAGAATTTACAAGAAAGGATTGGAGCTTAGAAAATACGAGGGTATAGGGCTCAGTCAGTTGAGTGTCTGACTCTTGATTTTAGCTCAGGTCATGATCTCAGGGTTGTAGGATCCAGCCCTGCATCGGGCTCTGGGCTGAGTGCAGAGCTGCTTAAGATTCTCTCTCTCTCTCTCTCTCTCTCTCTCTCTCTCTCTCTCTCTCCCCCTCCCTCTCTCTCTCTCCCACTTGCATGCTCTCTTTCTCTCAAAGTAAAATAAAACAAAATAAAATAAGAAAATATAAGTATTTATGTGTATACTATATACTATGTATTATATATGTGTTACATATATATGTATATCTTATGCAAAAGCTAACATGGTTTCTTTAAGAAAACATGTGCTTATTTGGAATAATATGAGAAAAATGCGAACCAGTAGTTTTATAATCTATTTAGATTTTCAGAATTTTTTATACTGAACACTATTAAAATGCCTTGAGTTACCTAGTAATGAAAGGCTTAGTTTTACAGTGGACTTGAATAGGAATTATAGGATAATGATAAATAAACTCATCTCTGTAGTCTTCTTTTATAGACTTATAAATAATTTGGAGGCAGCAGTCCATAACCAAATCTCTAAGTCTATAAATGGTGTAGGCTTTTTACTGCAGTGAAATTCTAAGCTAAAAGAGATAAACTACAGAAATCTCTTTCGGTATGAGAGGGCATAAAAATGGCAAATGAGTCTCTACCCAACAAAATCCAGAAGAAAGTTGTTTACAGAAAGATAATCCAACTTGCTCACAGAATGGCAAAGTTGGAGACAACAAGAATCCAGATAAAGGACCAGGCAACAATCATTATAAGTGATTTTCTGAAGACACTGGTTCTCTGTGATACCTTCGCAGGGAAATCCAAAAGCTAGCTGTTCTTCAAAGAAAATAAAACAAGAAAAGTTTTCTGGATATTGCACAGCGTCATTAACAAGGGCGTAGTCGAAACGAAGCCCAGCAATGGGAATCTGAGAGTATTAGCAGGGTGGCAAACCGTTTAATTAGGTTAGAACCCAAAGATATAAATTTCAGCGTGAAAAAATGAGATGCTGGCTTGAAGTGGAACTCTTTGAAATGTGAAATATGTAACCAGAAGACAGAAGGGAGGAAGAAGTTAATTCAGACAACCGGGAAACAATATTACATCCTGAGATTTAGAACAAGCTGCAAGTAAATGAACACATTCTGAAAGATTTTTGATACCGCGGGTCGTGGTCACAGAATCACTTTCCTTCTAAGGAAAAATGGGGCAAGGTGGATTTTTATTGGCAGTTCCTCAGTCTTTGGAGTGAGGACAGCCGTGGATGACATCACAGTCTCCAGGGGCCTTAGTTACCAACGAAATATGAGGCTGGAAATACCATGCTAATTGTGTTCTTATCCTGCTTACTGTTCTGAAAGAGTAGCTGTCTTTCTAATAAATTAAAAAGATTCTCCTTATATGCGCCTCAGTCCTCCGCCCCTGTCCTCGGGGTATTTGTGCTGGTTTCTCTCCTAACGTGCTGCTAGCCTTTCCTCTGGCATCTTCTCATTGTGCTTTATTTCCTGTTCCATGGCGGTGTATTCTAGGCCTCCCGATTATTTTCTCTCATTTCTACTCCGTAATTTCTTCCATCTCCAGTGTTCTAGCTGTATCACATCTTCCCTTCCCTTGTATTTTCTCTCCACCCTTGCTCTTTGATGTTTTGGAAATTCTTAAGGGGAGAAAAGTTGGGGGGGAAGGGTGCAGAATGGGACTCCAGGGAAAGGCAGAGAAGAAGATTTAAAAAGAGGAGTCTTGTAAACGTACGCAATATCTACTATTTCTATAACGGTAAGACTATGGGGACACAGGATACATTGGCATTCCTGTCTCTGTCTCCTCACTCCACACTGCGCCAACCAGGGGGCTAAGTGCTTGGCCATTCTGATCTGCATTTAGTGCGCTAGAAAGATGTCGAATCGAAGAATATTCCGAGCGATCTGAAAAGTTTATTAAAAAAAAAAAAAAGCTCGGGGTGCCTGGGTGGCTCAGTTGGTTAAGCGGCAGACTTCAGCTCAGGTCATGATCTCACGGTCTGTGAGTTCGAGCCCCGTGTCAGGCTCTGTAGTGACATCTCGGAGCCTGGAGCCTGCTTCGGATTCTGTGTCTCCCTCTTTCTCTGCCCTTCCCCTGCTCACACTTTGTCTCTATGTCTCTCAAAAATAAATAAAAACGTTAAAAAAAATAAAATTAAAAAAAAAGCTCTTCCCTTTTCCAACTACATGTTTCTGTGAGATGAGATTTTCTTCAGATACTTGCAATATATGCAACCAATTCTTCAACGAATGCAACCAAATATCACAACACATTGAATGCAGAAACATATGAGAATTCAGGTTCTTTTTCTAGTAAGGACATATGCCACCATATAAAACAATGCCACTTTCCTCATGTTTTGTTTTGGAAAACATAGTTTTTCATTAAAATATTTATATTAAAATGTAATATAATCATGACTATTCAAAATTCAAAAGAATTTCTTAGTTTTAATTTATCATATGGCAAATAACATAGTATGTAGCTATAACCCCCCAAAATAAAATGTCCTTGAAGTTCTCCATAATTGTGAACAGTATAATTTCTTCATAAATTATATATTGTTACTCTTTCATACTATCCAATGAAAACAATAGTTTGTTTAGTATATTTTAATGTATCAAGCCATTTCCTTAACTGAGCAGTACTTTATATCTCTCCCAGGTGATTGTCGGTTCCTGAAAAACCTAGTGTATGGGTTTGGCTTTGAAGAGTTTTGAGAATTTCAGCTTTTCTTTCCAAGAATTGTGTGTATTTTATGATGAAAACATAAAAGCCCTCTTAAGGAAGTCTGTCAAAATCCTGGATACACTTCTTTAAGGTAAATGTCTGAGTTCACGAGTAACTAAAGGACACCTTTAGTGTCTCCAAAAGTAGGAGAAATTGAAAACCCGTGTTATCATCAGGCACTAGCAATTTGGCAGTCCCGAGGCTTTTTCTAGCCTGAGTAATCAGGAGGCTCGGCCTTTAAAGGCCACATGAAGCCCTGGGCACCTGTGAGTTGATAATTTGGAAGGAAGATGACTCACACAGTTACGACCCTTGAAGGACATCATCCAGGAAGAAAGTGTGAACTTCATTAAAACCTCCCCACCTGAAAATAGGTATGACAAAGGAACTTTTTGTATCCTCGGTGGCTCTGGGTAGAACGAAAACAAACACCACCTTTAAAACATTGTATCCATACATCTGCTTTAATAAGGTTAGGGATTGAAAGTCACACAGTCTTCATGGTCTGGAAAATCAACATAAAGTGTGCTTCTCAAAGTGGTGATGTTTCTAAGCCTGACGGATGCGAACCTCAGACTTCTCTGTAAAGATAAAAAGAAAAAAAACCAGGCCGTCCTTCTAAGATTCCAACAGATTAAGTCAGTTGAACATGATTTCTAAGTTCAAAATCATAAAATGTGCGAGGGAAAGAACCCACAATGAGTAAAAGTCGGCAAACCAAAATGAAACTGGTAGACGCATATTCCTCAAACATTCGGATGAAAGACTGATAGATGTAAGTTATATAATAATGTTTAAAATTGCAAAAGAGATAAAATAAGAAATTAAACCCATGGGCAACATATTATCCAAAAAGACCAAGCACTTTGGAATAATAAGCGAATACATATGTGAGAAATGAAAAATGTAATGGGTGATTTAAAAAACTGAGAGGAAAGTATTAGGTAATAAAGTGGATTGAAGAGAAACAAAGTAAAACAGAAATCTGAAGAAATCAGTCAGACTGCAACAGGTGAAGAAAAAGAAATAGGAAATAGGAAAGAGAAAAAAGTAACATGAAAGATAAAATAGAAGAACCAACATAAATCTAACAAGGCACTGCAAAGGAAGAACAAAGAAGGATGGGAAAAGACACTAGTCATACCAAGAGAAGTCAGGAAAACAGAAGGCGCAACAAATAAAGACTATGATACATTAGAAAGAGACAGGACTATACACACAGGAGATTTAGTAATATATACTTTATGTCAATATTGCAAATTTACACAAAATGGACACATCACTAGGAAAAAAAAAAGTACCTTACCAGAGTTGTTTCAATAAAAATTAGGCTTATAGTAGAATGGCCATGTAACATAATTGAAAGAGGAGTTAAAAATCTGCAAAGAAAGCACTACGTCACCGGACTTTTACAGTGGTGTTCTGTGAATAATTACATAACAGCTAATCTTTACCCCGTGTACTCTGTTCCATGTAATAAAAAGAAGGGATAGACTGTGTGTTGATTAACTGGAATTTAAATAAACACTTTTAAATTTTATTTTATTCATTTTATTTACTTTTATTTATTTTTATTTTAGAGAGAGAGAGAGAGAACAAGGGAGAGGGGCTCAGGGGGAGAGAGAGAGAGAGAGAGAGAGAGAGAAAGAATCTTAAGCAGACTACACTCAGCACAGAGCCCAACACAGGGCTAGATCCCGTCACCCTGAGATCATGACCTGAGCCGAAATCAAGAGTCTGATGCTCAACCCCATACTTCAAAAGACTTTTATAAAAAGGGAAAAATTCCTATTAATTTTATGAGACTGTGAGAATCTTGATACCAAAGCTAGAAAAAAGATAATAAAAATAATAAAAAATAAAAATTATAAAAATTATAACTTAGTTAATATATAACATAAATATAAAAATCCTTTAAAGTTGGTCAGTTGAATGCAGAAACTATACATACACATATTTGTGTATGTATGTATATATATATATATAGTGTATGTGTATATATATATATATATATATATATATATATATATATAATGACAAATTTGGATTTCTCCCTGGAATACAAAATTGTTTCAACAGTAGATAATTCCTATAACCTATCCATTTAATAATAATTGAATTATTATAGTAATAATTTCAAGGGAAAAAGTCACATAAATATAATTAGATGAAGATCAAACACTTAATAAAATTCAATATTCTATAGGTGATAATAAATATACTCTTAGCAAACTAGGAATTAAAGAAGATTTCCATTACTTAATAAACAGTATCTATCAAATCTGCAAGCATACACAGTGACTGATGAAAACTTAGAATTTTGTTTTCAGTCAGGAACAAGACAAGGACATCTGCCTTCAGTGATAATTTTTACATTATTTTCTCAGAGATTCTAGCAGATATAATATATAAGCAAAATTAAAACTAAGGCATATAGCTTAGAAAGGAGAAAATACAATGGTTTTCTTTCTCAGGTGTTATGCATTATACATATGAGATGTTAAAATGTATTATGAGAAAGTATTTAGATAACAAAGAAGGCTTAGCAAAGTCGTTTGATATGAGATTAAGATAAAACTTTAATTACAAGTTTCTAATCATGATGAACTTGCTTACATTGGATCAACCTTTCTACTTATAACAATTATAAATTCCTGAATTAAAAAAACATTGTGTTGAAGAGAGATGAGAAACAGAAATATTCGAAGCGATCTCAAGCTTTGAAAGAAGGGAAGGGCCCTGGGTCAGATTGGCGTTTTTATGCATTTTTGCCTCAGGGAGCTTCTAGATGCTCTCTGCAGCTTCTAGGACTAAATCAGAAAGCCGATTTTCTTGCTGTTAAGGTGTTTTAACCACCCTTTCCATCCTTTGACAACCTCCCTGGAAGGAGAACTCCCCCACCCCTACCCAGCTCTTAGCAAACCCTCGCCCCATCATGAGCAGGTGATTCTTACCCCGGCTCCCACTTATGGCCAGATTTCAGGTGTTGGCAGAAATACTGCCCATAAATATTTTCTTTTTAAAGTTGTTTGTAGGTGGGGTTCATTCATGTTCATTGCTATGAAGTATTCTCCTGTATGAATAGATCAAATTTTGCTCATTTTGTTTAGTGGACATTTGGAAGGTTTTTGTTGAATACAAAATAAGGCAGGCAAGAATGTTTTGGAACAGATCTTTTAATGTGTTCTACTGTGCATGAATTGAGATGTGAAATTGCTGGTCTTCGGGAAGATGTACATTTGATTTGAGAATACAATGCTAAATGGTTTTCCAAAGTCCTTATACTGATCCTGTCTCAACCATATGTGATGGATCCAATTATCCCAAGTCTCTTCCTTACAAAGCTTAATGATACTTTATAATTCTAAACCATTCTGGCAAGTATAGAGGAAACTCACAATTCCAGTTTCAATTTTCCAGCTGATTAATGTGGCAAAGAGCCTTTTCATATGTGCATTGGTCACTTGGTGATTCTAAGTTTTTAAAGTTTAAAAAGTTTTTAAGTTTTTAACTTCTCCCCCTCCCCCCACTTTTTTATTGGTTTCTCTACATTTTCTTACTAGTCATAGTTTCATGTTATTAGTCCTATCATAGCAAATCTCTTCTCCCACTCTTTGTGTCACTCTCTCCTTTTTTTTAAAAAAATATATTTATTTATTTATTTGATTATTGAGAGAGAAAGAGAGAGAGATAGAGAGAAAGAGAGATTGAGTGAGGGAGGGGCAGAGAGAGATCAAGAGAGAATCCCAAGCAGGACCTGCACTGTCAGCACAGAGTCCGACGCGGGGCTCCATCTCATGAACTTCAAGGTCACAACCCGAGCCGAAATCAAGATTCTCTTAATGGTATATATTGATATAGTGCTGCTTACCAATATTTTTTGTGTGTGTCCTGTTTTAAAAATGTTCTTCTGTGCTCAAAGTCCTCTAGAGATTTTCCCCTTCAAGCACGTCTTGGCTATTTTTGACCCTTCGCATTTCTGCACAAATTTTCAACTCAGCTTGCTAACTTATATTTTAAAACACCTTCTGATGTTTTTATTGGATGGTTTTAAGAATTTGTTTCTTTGATTTTTAAGGAAGTGTACTATGATGATCCTACACGTAACTTTCTTTATATTTATTCTATGTTGGGTCTGTTGTGCTTCTTAAATATAGGTCTCTGGATTTTTCATCAATTTTGCATATTTTTCAGCTATTATCTCTTCAAATATTGACCCTTTACCAACTTTCTCTCATTTTCTTCAGGAGCATCAATTGCATACATTTTCACTATCGCTCTGTCTCCATATGTATCTGTATCTGTTTTTCCATAATTTTCTCTTGGTGCTTCAGTTCACTAGCCCTCCTCTCTCCTGCGTTACCCTCTTTACATTTATCTACTGGATTCTAAAGTTTAATTATGGTATATTTCAGTTACAAAATTTCCTCCAGATATCTTTTTATGATTTTTTAATTCTCTGGCAAAATTCTTCATTGTTTCTTTCATTCGCAAAAATATCTTAATCGCAGTTGTTTTAAAGCCCCTTTCTAAAAACTCTAATGTATGTACTTCCTGGGTGCTTAGTTCTAGTATGTTTTAGTATGTTTTGTTTTTATACAATATTTTTGTTGGATGTACATAGAGTCATTTTATTGAATGCAGAATATTTTATATGAAAATTTCTAAAAACCATTTAAGGAGCAGAATAAGGCTATCTTTATAAAGAATTTGCTTTTGCTTCTGTCATTTAAGGAATATGGAACACATTACCTTTATACAGTCTAAGTTTAAACTGATTTGAATCTGGACTTCGGTTTTGTAAAATTCTGTCCCATTATTGGTTAGCAATTACTCATAAAGTGCACTTCTTCACTCACCCAGTTGGGAACCAAAGTTTCCCCCAAGTCTTCTTCTCCTCGGAGAACTCCACACTCTCTCCTTTCCTCCCCCCTTGCACTCGCTCTAGGAGACTGCCTACACCTCTGCTTAGCCCTTGGCCTCCTGGTCACTTTTCACCTGGTTCACCCTCCACTCCACTTTCATTATACTCATCTTCTTCGATCTGGAGAGACCTATGATTTGACAAATGTTTAGAGGTGAAAAGCTATGCCAGATGCTGGTTTCATTTCAGTCCCTGACCTCTCCCTCAGGCCTGAGCCTGCTTGATATTTATGAATTGATTGGCTCTTCAAAGCTTCAAGCTTTTCTGTTTGTTGTTTTGTTTGAGAAACAAATTATAGTAATAAGAACTTACACAATTAGGCAAAACCGGGAAATGAAGATTCCAAAGGGAGAAATTAGAGAATGAGAGACAAGTCACTAAGTAGCTCTCCTGAAGCCAGGGGCTCCCAACTACTAGCAGAGAAACACAAAGGAGGTTTGGTGGAGAAGCTTATGGAAGGCTGTGGCTTCTAAATCTGCTGGGGAGCTTAGGAACATGACTGGTCATTAAGACCAGCCATTATGAAGAGGAATTAAATATAGAGGAAAAGAGAAAGGACAAGGTGAAAACCATGAACATCTCTGCATCTATTTCTCATCTTATCTAATCATGATAACTTCCAAAGCAAAATGGCGGCTGCTTCATTTCCAAATATACAAATTTCTCTTTGGCCAGCTCTAACTGGAACTATAAAGAGAAAGGGATTCTGGGAAACAGGTTTAGCCTAGTCAAGTTGACATAGTACAAAACTGCCAGAGATATGACAGTTTATCCACAAGGAGACAAATAGCCAGGAACTATACAAAAAATGCTGAACCTCTCGTTTACTGACAAAAAACGAGATTTGAAAGCAAAATGAGATACTCTTTCCCATGCACTGATTCGATGGAATTAAAAGTGTTAATGAAGATCGTGTATTCCTGGCAGAGTGTAAATTGACTCAGCCACATAAACAAGCAGTTTGGAATATCAAATAAAGTTAAAGATGTGCATACCTTCTAATCCAGTGATGCTACTACTAGGTATACACTTTTTACGTGTGTACACAAACAAAGGGAAGCTAACCCAAAGGCTCATAGTAGCATTGGTTTAGTGTAAGTAGTAGTGGTGGTGGTGGTGGTAGTAGAAGTAGTAGTAGTAGCAGTAATAATAATAATAAATTAAAAATGAAAAGGGAAAAAAGGAAGGGAGAGAGAAAGAAAGACAAAAAAGATAAAGGAGGGCCACCTGAGTACCTCGGTTGGTTACGCGTCCGACTTTGGCTCAGGTCATAATCTCAATATTCACGAGTTGGAGCCCAATGTCTGGCTCTCTGCTCACAGCTCAGAGCCCAGAGCCTGCTTTAGATTCTGTGTCTCCCTCTCTCTCTCTGCCCCTCTCTTACTCATACTCTGCCTCTCTCTCTCTCTCCCTCTGTCTTTCTCTCTCTCTCAATAATAAATGAACGGTAAAAAAAGAAAATTAAATATCTTCTAGTGGAACTCTACGTAGACATCTATCTTTTCATACAACAACAACCACAAAATTATACAGTAGCTAAAATGAAAGAACTCAAAGTAAATATATGAGCATGGAGGGAACCTAAAAACGATATTGAAAAACCAAGCTGCTAAAGAAGATATAGAGCTTAATAGCATTCTAAAATTTTTAAAATATGTAAAATAACACTACATATATTTATGGAATCATACATATGTAGTAGAAAGATAAAACATTCAGAAGCATGGTACGAAATTCAAGGGAATGCAAAAAGAGACAGTCCACAGGAGGCTTCAATTGTACCCGTAATGATTTATTTCTTAAGCTTAGCGTTGGCTGCATGGGTGCTTATTTTATTCTCCCAATGCTTTTCTGTCTCTCAAAATTTATTTCTTAATTACTGAAAAGTGAAACTTGATCTTGTCAAGTATATTTCATCCCACCTGCTCATAAAAGCAGGCAGTTACCCTCACCTACTCCCCTGGCCAGCATCTCCCATACCTCAGTTCTTTTCCCTCATTATTCAAAGGTTTTTCTCTCTCTTTATGTAAAATTAATTATAGTGGTTAGATGTTTTTGAAGGCAGGGTTAAGGTTCAGGTCTACTTTTTTTTTTAAGTTAGATAATACCGTCTCTGCGACTTTTACATGGTTAAATAAATTTGGTTACATTTGACATATTTTTCTTTATAGGAGTAGTATGTTATTTTGGAATTGATTTAAATAAGAAAGGGGCATTGACTCAAAAAGATTTAGAGGATTTATGCTTTATATTATAAATTTGAGATTATTTGTTCATTGGAGTTGTAGGTGGTGACTGGGATGGCAGAGTGACCCAGCAGGGCTGTTCCGTGTGACAGAATCAGTTGGTGCAGGGGGCTGTGATACGGAAGGAGGAATAAATGGGATGTCCAGGCTTTGGAAGCTAAATGAATGGAAAGGAAGAAACAAAGGAGGAAGTAAGATGGTAGAATGTTGTGCAATTTGTGAAATGGTCCTCCTTCTGAATGCCTCAAGTATTTGGTGAGTTCACTAAATTACAAAATGCTGACAGAGATTGACATTTTTGAGGCAGTGGTAAAGAAGGGGATATTGACACCAGGGTTTGACATGGCAGAGAACTAGAATAGCACACAGGGACGAGTGCACAGAGGCATACAAAACTATGAAAAACCGCAGCCAGGCAGCACACATATTTCAAAGAGAGCTTTGAACTGCTACTAGACCTACAAGGAGAAACCAGGCCATGTTTGCTCAGATATCCAAAGGCTAGTGGGCACCACAGTAGGTATGTCTATTACATTAATGAATATTGAAAACAGGCCTACCTGTTTCCATTCCCTTTGACGAAGTTTGTAAGTAAAATTGAAATACCGTGCTTATTTTTAGAAGTGTGGCTTTTCAAATTCAAATTCAAATTCAAATAAGTTGACTGAACAAAGACAACCTTCACCAAAGGTAAGGATACCCAAATGTGGTTCAGGCATGCAGTGTAATGCTCTCACGTGATAAAATGGAAAGAGCTATCAAAATACGCAAGGCCATGGATGAATCAAATAATATATTTAATTGTCTACATCTGCTTTGGCCTTAGTTGAAGAAAAATGGTAGTAGTATTTTCTTAGAGAAAAATGTGGATTAAAGACAAAATCACATACCAATTTCATTTTTATATCTAGATATGTACTAAGAATGGCTTGATGCCTTTTGGCAAATAGACATGTTTTTGCCTCTCTCTTTAAAAAACGAGGAAATATGAATATTTTCATGATTCCTAATCGGGGCAACAATCTGTAAATAAAACATGTAACACTTGAGAAGACTTGTTTACTAAACATTTTTTTTTTACTTTCACACTTATTTCAACAACATTAAGTATTTGCATAGATGATCATTCTTATTGAAATATTCTGTCACCTTCTTATATTCTATTTCTTGTTAACTAATCAATAAAAATAATTGTACTTTATTTTAAAATTTAAAATTGCTTGTACTAGAAAAAGAACTATGATAGACTTACAGAACAGGCAATTTTTTTAAATTTCAAATAGTACTACACTAAAATATTATTTTCTTGGTATGTAGCAAAATTGTAGTGATCTTTGTTTTTATACAAAATCTGCATTTCTTTTTAATGCCTTGGCGGTACAAAAACTGTCTCAACCTACCTTATGCCATTGGTGGTTTTCAGTGTGAGAATGAGAAAATCGAGGCTGAAAATTCTTGGTTTTAATGACTGTTTTTCCTAAGCAATAGAAATGTACATCTTCTCTCAGAAATTTCATCGAAGATAAAAATCAGAACACCTCCTTAGTATTAGTGTTTAGTGGAAAGTTCTGGATTCAAGACTTTGTGATTTAAAACCACTACTTGGGGAAACTGCTCACCTTCTTTGTTCCTCAACTTCTTTATCTCTAACAGGAGAGTATGACAATACTTCTTTCATAGGACTGTTTGGAGGACTGAATGAGATGAGGTAGGTAGAACTCGCAACATCACGCTGCACGTGTATTAAAACTCGATAACTGCTAGCTCTTGTTATTCTTAAATGATATAGGTGGAAAATGGCCATCACAGACGATGAATGCATAAATATAAACATATGTGCATATATACATCTCATTGTTTGTGTTAAGGGGGCAACTCTGACTGACAGAAACAGCACTTGACAAGGTCTGGGTGAATTCAGCTTCTCCACATCTTCTCACTTGTCCCATTTGCAAAATGAGAGTTTACATGAGAGAGGGTTTTTGTAATACTAATCTAGTCCTTTTTTGGAGTATACTCATAGTATCAAGTAGGACTACATGGAGACATAGATTAGAGGAAAGTGACTCTTAAGGAAAAAAAAAACAAAACTTAAAAGAGACTTTCTCCTACCAAATTCAATGAGAAGGAAGAACTCAACAATAGATGTTCATATAATTGAAAAAGAGTTGTTATGGACTAAATGTTTTCTCTAAAATCCAATCGTTGAAATCCTAACCACCGCTGTAATGGAATCAGGGTGTGGTATTTGGAAGGTGACTAGGCCGTGAAGGTGGAGCTACCATGAATGGGATTCGTCCTGCTATAAGAAGACACACTAGAGCTTGCTCCCTCTCTCTGCTCTCTATCATGGGAGGATACAAGGAGAAAGTAGCCATTTGCAAACCAGGAAGCAAGTCCTAACCAGACCCTGGATCTGCTGGCGCCTCAAACGTGGACTCCCCAGCCTTCAGAAGTGTGAGAAATAAGTGTTTGTTGCCACCCAGTCTAAGGTGTTCTGTTAGAGCAGCCCAAACTAAGACGAAAGAGAATTCTCCCCATCTATTCATTCTTCAGCCATTCATTTATGTAAAATTAATGAATACCTACTGTGTGCTCAGAATTGTAAGAGGTGCTAGAAATACAGATATAATTATTAGCCCTCTACATATTCAGTGGGGCAGGCATGCAATTGTAATCATTGTGAAAAAAAAAAAAAGATTACATCTTATGTGATATGGTGACAGAGGCCATCCATAGATGAGGTGCTGAGGAAAGACGCTCTCATCTGAAGACAGAGAACTATATTTCTAGACTATATATCTTTCATATTTTGTCTATGTCTCATCTTTTCCCTTCTATAAAATAGGGATTGTTTTAGTAGCCACCTTAAAGAATATTATGAGAACTCAATAATATAGCAAGTGAAGTGATTAGTGGGTTCTCAATAAATATTAGATTTTTTTAATTAAAAAGCTTGATAATATATTTTAGTGGTCAGGAGCTTTGTTTTTGGAGTCGAGCAGATCAGTTTTGAATATCAGCTTTGCTCAGGATATCCTTCCTCAGGATATTCCTTAACCTTTAAATATATCCTCATTTATAGGTTGAGAATGATGAGCATTCTTTGGTTTGCTGAGAAGATAAAATTGCAAAATGCATGTAAAATACTTATTAAAGTGCTAGTTTATTTTTTAGTGCTTCATAAATGCTAGCTATTTGTAAATAAAAGATTAAAGATGCCAAAAAAGATGCTCTCGTTAGCAACGTGCACACATACGCATCATATTACAGAACAGCTTAGATCAGGTATCTTAGAGGTAGAGTCCAAGACAGGAATTCTTGTTCCAAGGATTTACTGGGAAAGTGCTCTCAGGGGAGCAAAGGGAGGAAGGGACCGGATAGGGTAGTGGAACAAACTGATCAAGAATGCCGTCGCAGTTAGACACTAGCTTCAGTCTGATCCCTTGGGAAAATGTTGAAGCACAAGTTACATAACGGAGTTAATCCCACGTTATGGCAAGTGGGCCAGCCATTGTACTGCTGTATCAGTATGGCATTGGTTGCTTTCCTGAGAGAAGGGAGAGGGGAAGTCAGTCCCCTCAGAAAGAAGCTTCTTATCAGCTGAGAGCAATTCTCTGGAGAAGGGGCAATGGTGAATTATTATTAGTCAATGATCCAATAATAGAGTAATGGATACAGATGAGTGAAGAAACCTTCAGTGCAACCCCAACAGCATGCGCTACACAGCAGAAAGTGAACACATATGTACCACGTCTAGAGGCACTGTTGTTAATGAAAATGACTGTTGAATAGTTTAGCTTTCTGGACGTTAAGAAAAATAGAATTTTAAAGTTTTTCTTGATTTATAAATGTATTATGTTGGATGTCTTCAGTTTGGCCCTCTGGAGCCATTCTGTATTGTTCTCTGCTTTGAGTTGTTATCTCCTAGAGGCTAACATGTATGAGCTGCATCATCTTGAGTTTTGACTTTTGTTTGGGTCAGGCCAGTGGGCTCACTGGAAGAAGAATGAGCAAGAAGGACCCCTTAATCTGGGGTTTATGTGTGTCTCTATGCTTACTCTGAACATCACAGGACCTTCAAGGAGCCCACTGGCTCAGGATTTGATTACTCCCTTTTCTTGTCAATTTAGGTGAAAGAGTGGTAAGAAAGCTTTGGTGTTACTAGCTTCATGATGGAACGTACATCCTGCCTATACCATTGTAAAAGGTTTCTTTATTAAACTTTCTTCACACTACTCAAATTATATTTGCTATCTGTTTCCTAAGGTGACCCTGAAGTACATAGGTCGTATATCATTTCATTACTAAAATGGATATTTTCCTTAAGCTAAATTCTAGACACACTTTACTGCAATTAAGTTCTCCCTTAAAATACATAGAATATGATAGACTATGTGAAATGTTTTAAATATGGCCATTTCTCTGGAAATCTTTTATAATATGAATTAATATTGAATTGAAATTCATCAAAGTTATTACTATGGAGAATTAAAATAACATATCCCAGGAAATTAACACATTCATAGTAACCTTATTACCTTATGCTTATATGCAAAGGAGTATCAGCCTGAAGATTTTGGCCTTCAAAGAAAATCAGAGTCAAAAATTCTAAGTTAATTAATTCTTCAAAAATACACAGGGTTACCAAACAATTTCAAACATGCAGTTTTTAAAAATCCAAAGAAATACATTCAATACCTCTTCTCCCCATACACTAAGCAATACTGACGAAAATTAAAGATCTAAATATGTGAAGAAATATACCATGCTCATGGATAGGAAGGCTTAATATTGCCAAAATTAATCTAAAAGTAGAATGCAATCCTAATTAAAATCCCAGGATTTTTTGGTAGAAATATATATTATAATGCAAATAACCAAGGCACCCTTGAAGAAGGACAAAGTGGAGCAATCTTCTCTGTTTAATATCAAAATAATAGGAAAGAAAGCACAGCACTGATGTCAGGACGGATAGATTGAAAGATCAGAAAAAAGTTCAGAAATAGACCTGAATATTTGGATACTTGATTTATGTCTAAGGAGGCTCTTTAGGACAGTGGCAAAAGGACAGTCTTTTTAATAAACAGTGTTATGTTAATTCAATATCCATATGAAAATAGAAAGCTTAACCACTACATCACACAATAAATAAAATTAAATTCCAGATGGCTAATAGAACAAAATGTGAAATGTAAAAAAAAAAAAAAGAAGTATCTAAAAGATAACATTAATATTTTAATTTAAATGGGGGGCTTACCAAATATTTCTGAAAACAAAGTGTGCTAATGATAAGAGACTGACAAATTGGAGTCCCTTAAATTAAGACTATTAACAGACACCATTAATAGAGCAAGAGGGCAAGTTACAGAGGGAGAGAAGATACAACCAACGAAGAGCTGGTACCCAAAATACAGAGAGAAGTTCTAAAAATCAGCGAGAAAAAGACAATCCGATAGAAATAAGGCAACAGACTTGAAAAGCAACTCACAAAAAAGAATATCGAAATAGCTAAAAACCTATGATAAGCTACCCAGTATCTTAAGGGAGCAGGGAAATGGAAGGTAAAAATGTAATTTGGATAAGTATGTGGGGGTATGCCATCAGAATGGTAAAACAAGAAACAAAACAGAAAACCAAGTATTGGTGAAAATATGGGGCAACAAGAAGTGCTGTAAATTGATGGGAGGGTGGAGTATACGTTGTTACAGCCACTTTGGAAAGCCGTTGTGGCCAGTATTTACTCAAGTTGACCATAAACACACTTCATAAACCTGCAATTTCGCGCAACCCCCCCAAAAAAAATGCACACATGTGTACCAGATGAAAAGTTCAGTAATATTCACCACAGTATTATTGATAACAGTTCAAAAACTGGAAACAATTGAATTTTCATCAACAATGAAGTACTTAAATAAGTATGTACATTTATATATACACATACATATATACATTTATATACTCATATATATACACATGTATGCACTATGCGTATATGACTATACACACACAGTAATACTATTCGACAATGAAAATGAAAACAAAAAGGAACATACACAAAAAAGGTAAGGAAAGAAAGGCCGATACATTGTGTTATAATTGTTTTATTCCATTGGCATGAACTTCAAACTGGCAAAAACTTATCCATGGTATTATAAGCCTTCAAAGTGGTTAACTTTACGGAGAAGGAAAGGGTTAATGACAGGGCGGGGATCCCAGATGGAGGGTGGGTGATTTTAGGCTGCTTAGTAATGTCATATTTCTTGTGTCTGTTGTGGTTACACTCGTGTGTTTACTTTACAATAATTCATTAAACTGTATACTTACGACTTTTTCATTTTCTATATGTGTGTTGTGCTTCGATAGTTTTTTGAAAAATTATACACATTCAAACAGAGGACTAAAGTGATCATCAAATTATAGTGTCAGTTTTAAAGCTTTTGTGGTGGCAACTTAGACAAGGACTTTCTAGAAAATCTAGTCAGTTTGACAATATTCCCTCTTAGTAACATGTGTATATATGAAGGTACTGTGCATATATTATTTATGTGTTATCCAGTATATTCTCTACATTGCTTTAATGTGTCTATTCATAGATAAAAGAAAAAAGGAAAGGAAATGGATATTTTGGAGTATGTGCACTATGTAAGAAACAATGCTAGGTGCTTTACATGTATTTTTTTAAATCATCAGAATACCATGTTAGTTATTATTGTTTGTTTTTTTTCAGATTAAGAAGTTGGACTCATAAGTGTTAAGTAACCCGCCTAACTCATATATCCAAAGGATGTAGTTCCAAGAATGTGGCTAGTCAAAGAACATAGCCAGTCTGATTCCATAGCAAATTGGTTAGCTCCATACACTATAGACACTGGACATGAAACGGTTTGCCACAGGAAAGATCTGAACTTCACTGTTTGGTGTTAGTGTCCAAAGACCTGAATTTATGCCATAACTCCATCATTTGCTGCCTGCAGAACACTGGAGCATGGTCCTTAAGCATTCTGAGCCTTGGGTTTCTTATTCCTAAGCAGAAAACTGGAGACATTGTTGGTGCCCCTGCTAAATCTGCTTTACCATCCAGAGCACTGCTCCTCATAGGTATGGGTATTGGCTGACAATGGCCCTCCTCTCCAGAGAACTGGCCCCAGAGTATTGGTCACACAGGAACATCCACCTGCCCCAGAGATTCTGGCTAACACAGGTACAAAAAGCCATCTCCCTGTATCAAGGCGGGGTCTCATTCTGTGGTGCCGTTCCTGCTCAGAGCTTTTCAGTGGGACAGACTGAAGCTAATGACCAGTTAAGACTTCTCTCATGCTTAGTGTTTTTTGTCCTGCTTCCCTTAATCTTCTTTCTCTCAAGGGCACTTTGGCAGTAAATCATTTGAAAAAAATCTCTCAGGCTTTGTTCTTAGATAAACTAAGACAAAAAATATCCACTTGAATGGTATGAAAAAATAAATACCAGGAGATATTTTATTAACCTTGCTATTAAATTTTGATATTAAAATTATGCAGAATTATAAAACAAAAAAAAAAGTTTATTTTTATTCCTTTTCCCTTGAGTATCAGCAACGACCACCTTTCAGGTACCTAGTGTACTTGGTTTTCTCCACAAGTCAAAACAAGAAATTAGTGAATTCTTTTTTTTTAAGATTTTATTCTTTTTTTTAATTTTTTTACTGTTTATTTATTTTTGAGAGACATAGAGACAGAGCGTGAGCAGGGGAAGGGCACAGAGAGAGGGAGATACAGAATCTGAAGCAGGATCCAGGCTCTGAGCTGTCAGCACAGAGCCCGACATGAGGGTTGAACTCACAGACCATGAGATCATGACCTGAGCTGAAGTCGGCCGCTTAACCAACTGAGCCACCCAGGTGCCCCGAAATTAGTGAATTCTTTTACACCTTGGTCATTCAGCAAATCAAAGGGTTGTGGTCTTAAGATCATGAGATGTTCGAGAGTGTGAAAAGAAAAGAAATGTGTTTGTGTTTGGTCAGCCTGACTTGGTCATAGTGATTTAGTCTGGATGAATCCTTTTTGTTAATCTAGAGGTCTTTGATATTTTTCCTCGAGCATCTCCTAAAATAATTTCTACACATTGTATTTTTCAGCCGTAAGCTAAAATTGTATATTGAAGGCTTAATATCTAGCCATGATTCTAAGTCCCAGCAAATTGTATACTTTATTTTTGTGTTAAATGTTTTCTATGAAAACATTAGCATGGCAAACTTAAGTTATATACTTTAGAGGAGAAATAATGGCCAAAGACTTTAATTGGCAAAACCAGTTCTTAATTGTGAAACCAATAATTGAAATTAGGCTTTCTGTGAGAAAAAAACTCCCAAAACCTGATTTTGTTTTTTAATCATGATAAACATGTAAATATGCATGCCCGGTTTATCTCACTTCTGAGCTCTAAGGCATATAAAAATGCATGGTTTTTGAGGGATAAAGTGACCGAAGCCTACCCATGAGTCTTTTACCTAGATAAAAAAGAATACTTTCCTCTAATATTTTCGCTGATGTCTTTCTAGCATCTGTGATGCTCCCTCTGCTTCGCTTCTCAAATTGTTTCCTTGGCACCCAAAAGGTTTCACACCTTGGGATAATCATCATACTGATTTCATATCAATGAGAGGGGAAAAGAGTCTGTGAAGAGAGGTATGGGAAAGGAGAAGGGGCAGACAGATCATAGGAGGTTGCCTGACACATCAGTTTTAAGAAAAAGGAAGTATGAACTTTGAGGATCTGGAAAATGGTTCCCTAAAAAGCGTTCCGGGGTGCCTGGGTGGCTCAGTCAGTTAACTTTCTAATTCTCGATTTCAGCTCAGGTCAAGATCTCACGGTTTGTGGGATCAAGCCCCAGGTGGGGGGCTCAGTGTTGACAATGCAGAAAGTCTTTCTCTCCCTCTCTCTGCTCCTCCCTCTTTCTCCTTCCTTCTCTGTCTCTCTCTCTGTCTCAAAATTAATAAATAAACTTAAAAAAAACTTGCTACTTGGTAACTTCTGGAAAGCCTTCATGTATCCCTAGGGTTATACATTTTGCCACATTAGCCTCTGGGTCACCTCCCACTGGGCCAGATGCCTGGAGGAGGTAGGAACGCCCTCTGCCTAGGCAGAGTCCACATCTCAGAAAAATTGTTACTTTTAGTTTCCTCTTGTTATGTATTATTCTCTGGTTGCATGTAACTAAACTTCAACCCAACCCCATCAGCACAAAATGGGAAAGAATGAGAATACACTGGGGTCTCATGGGCCCCAAGAACCATTACGCAGCGGGACGTCAGGAACATGGTGGAGTCAGGGAATGGAATACTAGCCGTTTTTCTACTGTTTTTCAGCTCTGCTCTTCTCTGCATGCCTAATTTGTATTTCTTTCTCTCTTTCAGCAGAAACCCTTTTTCTGCTTTTTTGATCTGTAGGATAGAATAACATAGCTGCTGAAAATGCCTTTGTATGAATATGACCTATCTTCCAGTAAAAGACCGAACCCCAAATTCTCCAAATAAATGAATCTGATGGGGAAAGTGGCACCACGTGCCCAATCTTTATCCTGAGAACTATGACCTCATAGTTCCTGTAGAATATAGGAATGCATCGGGTTTGAAATGCAGCTTCCGAACAGATAAAACAGCCAGCATACACCAGGCTGAACAAAAGACCTAGCCACAAATACCCAGGACGGATCTCAGTTCTAAGCTGAGTCAACATGTTTCCTGTCTTAGGAACATTTTCACATTAGTCTATCCATAGAGGGACTAAATGCTATGTTCTGAGACTTAAGAATTCCATACAAAAGAAGGGACGTTATTGGGTGATAGGAAATGGGGTGAGAATGAGACCATCTGCCCATGAAATCATACCATACTTATTCTCAAGATGGTAAGTCCAGTGTGGAGGTGGGATAAGGAGACTAATTTGAAGAGATGTAAGAAAAGGTAGGATTTTTTTTTTAATTGCATACCTTCAAAGAAGTGATTTGGTTGTTTTTCTACCATCCTTTTTTTTTAGATGTTTTTTAACGTTTATTTATTTTTGAGAGAGAGACAGACAGAATGCAAGCAGCAGAGGGGCAGAGAGAGAGGGAGACACAGAATCTGAAGCAGACTCCGGGCTCCAAGCTGTCAGCACAGAGCCTGACGCAGGACTCGAACCCCCAAGGGTGAGATCATGACCTGAGCTGAAGTCGGACGCTTAACCGACTGAGCCACCCAGGCGTCCCCTAGTGCCATCCTTCTATCCACGTGGCTTGCAGTCCTGACCAGCAGATTCTGTGTGTTCACCCAGACCCTTGCCAAACCTTTCCATTTCCAGGTACAATAACCTCCTGTATGCTTTCACCGGCATCTCTGTCCCAGCACTGTCCTCAGACACCCCGAGCCCTTCCCTGAATGTGAAGAGAGCTGTAAGTGAGTACCTAGGAATTCTCACCCCCACCACTGACTGTGTAGGTAAATACACTCAGCTCCCTGGTCCCTCGTGGGACCAGCTTGGAGGTGTGACTCACAAGTGTTCAGAGGTCCCCTGCAGGATTTAGCCAACGCTACCATCCCTGAGTCTTTGACATCTCACCCTTGCCTCCTTTCCTTCCCTTACCTGTCATTTACCCTACTTTCCTTTGTTTTTTTTGTTTTTCTTTTCTTATTTTTCTCTTTAATAAATCACTTTTATTTGACTCTTATCTCAGGGTCTATGTCTAGGTACCCCAACCTTAGGTAACTGCCAATCCATTAGAATTACCTGGGAATTTGGTATATTTGAGAAAACAGAAATGTTTTATCCAGGCCACAAGTGAGAAAAGCAAGGTGAATTTTTACCCTAGGAAATTAACCCAGAAATTTTATCTTTTAACCAATATACAATGTGTTCCTAAGTGATGTGTTGTGTATGTGTCTGTGTGTGGGCACATGCTTACATACGTGTAAAAGAGAGAGACAGCCAGAGAGACAGGAATACTCATTTATGATATTTAAAATAACTGCTGACCTTGGATCAGAAAAAAATACAGATTGTAAGTATCAGTTGGGATTTGAAACAGAATCCCAAATTATATATGTATATATAATATAGATATGCAATTATATACACATATATCTTTTATTTTTTATGCATGTATAAAGAGATTTAAGGAACTGGCTCACACGCTCATAGGCTGGAGACTCTGAAAGCCGTAGGGCAGACTGGCTGGCTAGAAACTCGGGCAGGAACCAATGCTGAAGTCTTACAGCAGAATTCCTTCTTCTCCGGGAAACCTTGGGCTTTGCTCCTAAGGCCTTCGAATGATAGGATGTGGCCCACCGACATCATCGGGGATAATCTCGTTACTTAAAGTCCGTTGATTGTAGATATAACCACGTCTAAAAAGTACCTTCACAGCAACACCTAGACTAGTGTTTGGTTAAGGTGCTGGGTATTACAGCCTAATCAGGTTGACACAAAAGACTACCCATCACACTGTAGGACTAGCAAAGCAAGAAAAGAAAAAAAAATATTTTTTATTTATGTATTTATCTATTTATTTATTTATTTTGCTATGTCAGAACAGTATCAAGACACAGCATTCACAGAAACTGATTAGAATTTATGCTGTGTAATAAATTTGCATGTTATTAAACTGGCTATATTAACTTTTATAAAAGGCAGTGACTCATAAAAAAACTTGATATATGTTGTATATCTACAGAGAGCTATCTTCACGGTTCCAGGTAATCTGCTCACATCTTTGAAAATTGGAAAAGAACTTGGCACTTCTAGGTGTGCCTAACACAGTTAGTTAAGAAGGCATTTTTTTTTCAAGTTCAGTCTGTATAATATTAGGAACTGTCCATTCTGGCCCAACGTTGCCCGTCTACAGAGGGAGAAACTAAGCCTGGGCCCGGGGGCGCGCTGGCGAGGTTACGAGGGGTGGTAGTGATCCCGGGAACCTGTGTGGGACACCAGGCCCAGGGAAGATGTCCTCATATCAAAACTGGTCTTGGGGCGCCTGGGTGGCTCAGTTGGTTAAGCGGCTGATTTCAGCCCAGGTCATGATCTCACGGACTGTGAGTTCGAGCCCTGCGTCGGGCTCTGTGCTGACAGCTCAGAGCCTGGAGCCTGCCTCAGATTCTGTGTCTCTCTCTCTCTCTCTCTCTGCCCTTCCCCTGCTTACGCTCTGTCTCTATGTCTCTCAAAAATAAATAAACGTTAAAAAAAATTAAAAAAAAAAACTGGTCCAAGTGGAGTGCATCCCGTTGAGTTCAGCAGTAGGCCATGCAACAGGGACAGAAGGAGAGGTTCCACACAAGAAGTAGATCAGGATCCGTATTCATTCAGGAGCCCCTGGGTGCGTTAAACAGAAATTAGACAGGTGCTTAAGTCACTGCATGTCAAACAGTAGCCTGGAGGGCCCCCGGGGTTAGATGGCTTATTTAGAAATGCTGATTGCTATGATTACTCTTTATAAATATTTGATCACCCTCTAATTTTGGAGGGCGGGAGGATCACATACCTCTGTCCCTCTTAAAATTAGACGTGACCAAATGAGGAACTCAGGCCAATAAAACGTAAGGATAGTCATTTGTGTCACTTCAGGCAAAAGCAGGTGGTGGCTGGAGCCTTGCTCCCAGGGCTCTCCTCCCATGCTGGGTGACTGTGAAAGCAAGTGTTGGGAGGGTGTCCTCTGATCCTCTGACTGGGGCGGGCTGGAATGCTGAGTCAGCACAGGGAGGGGGGTGCCCTGAGGGGTGGCTTGGACCTGTGGAAGACCTCACATTTTGTTAAGGTGCTGAGATTTTTCCATTTTCACCGAAGCATACCCTGTAACCAGCCCAAAGGTTACATGAAAACAGGCATAGAGAATATTCAATTAAATAGTTCCAAAACTTACCAAGTCTCCCTAATCACAATCTTGCCTCTCTCTCCCTCTCTCTTTACACTTACTGCTATGCTCTTTTCATTTTTGGCATTGGAGTGCTATGGAGACGACTGGGATGGGCAAGAACAGGAGTATATTATGGTCAATTTTTGAATGAAGAAAAGAATTTCTATAAGCACCAGAATCGGAAGGTGTCAACTTTTGAGAACATACAGAAGGCCTGGAGTAATAGCCTTAGCTGCTCTTTCTATCTTCTGTATGATTTAGTAATGGGTCTTTGGGTTGTAAGGAACATAACTCTCAAGCCAGCTCTAGAAAATAGGGTTTATTGTAAGGACATTGAGGGGTCTCATAAATCAAGAAAAAAGTTGAAGAACCAGGCCTTAGGAAGGACAAAAGAGAAAACGAAAACGGATGAGGATAGTCTCTCTCTCATCCTCTCCCTCCCCTCCGCTCTGCTCTCTCCTCCCTTCACCCTTGCAGATCTGACCCGTGGCCCCTCTGGCCCTAACGGCTCCATCTGTTTATTCGCCATGCACATGAGTCATTTCCTAGTGAGCATCTCAGTCCCATCCTGCAAGATCTTTCATTCAAGTAGCCACCACCAATGTTCCTCTGAATGTTTTTTATAAATTTTTTAAGTTTATTTATTTATTTTGAAAAAAAAAAGTTGATTTATTTTGAGAGAGAGAGAACAGCACAAGCAGGGGAGGGGCAGAGAGAGAAGGAGAGAAAGAATCCCAGGCATGCTCTGTGCTGTCAGCACACAGAGTCAGATGCGGGGCTCCATCTCATGAACCAGGATATCATGACCTGGACTACAATCAAGAGTGGAACGCTTGAACGACTGGGCCACCCCGGCAGCCCCATCTGAATTTCTAAGTCACGCTCTTCCCAGGGGGTATCTATTTAGCCTCGCTCCCTTTTGCAGATTAGGTCCAGGAAGTTAAAGATGACTGGTCCTTAGGTATCCTCTAGTTAGATGGTCAACCACCCTGGTCCAGTCTTCTACGCCGGCAGCAGGTGAACCTGTGACTTGATGATCGCTCAGCAGGTGCTAGGCCTGGGGCACGTTTTAAGCCAGGCAAGAGTGGGACAGGTACCCTAAGGCATACCTAGCATGATTTCCCCAACTGCCTAGATTTCTTAGGTCTGGGCATCCGAGACAGCCTGAAAGAGGGGGAAAAAAAAAAAAAAAAAAACTCTTTTGAGGGACTGACTATTTCTAAACAACCATAACCGACACCCTGCTCATTTCCTCCCTGAAAATAGCTAATGTCTGGCCTGACTTATCGCCAGGGGATAGCTTAGATGTTGCAAACAATAGAACTCCTTGTGTATCTGGAGAAAGAGGAGCTATGAGTAATACTGTGCCCTCCCCTGGATTTACACACATAATTATTCTTACTGTGGGGACGGGTGAGAGACACACCTCATGCTAAAACTAAACTCCTGAATTCCCATTCCATTTCTCATCCTCGAGGCCCGAGTCCACTCTTTTTACTCTGTGAAAGTTGATTTTGTGGCTTAAAAAACAGCTAGAGTGAATTTTCATTTTTTCCTACAAATGCTTTGAAAAAATGCTTATCTCTTCTTCTCTCCCATTTTATTGAGATATAATTGACATAGAATATTGTATAAATTTAAGGTGAAAAACACAATTTGATCTATGCGTCTAGTGCAAAATGATTACCACGATAAGGTGAATTCATGTCCATCATCTCACACAGCTCCAGCGTTTCCTTTCTGATTAGAGCTTTTGAGATACCCTTTCTTAGCAACTCTCAAATATTCAATACGGAATTGTTAACTGTAGTCACGTACATTACACTCCAACCCCAGCACGTGCTTATCTTATAGTTGAAAGTCTGTCCCTTTTGACCGCCTTCACCTAATTCCTGCTCCTCCCCCACTGAAATGCTTATTTCAACTTTGAGAAAATCAGAAAAACTAAGCTGGGATAGCGCTGTAAGGAAATATTCATTCTTTCAAAAACATTTATGAAGCACCAAGTATGTCTAGGCACGACAGGCATGGGAGACTCAAATGGGAGCAAGACAAAGTCCCGGCTCTCCAGGATCGTAGGGTCTAGTTGCAGAAAGACAAATCACACACGTAGCACACCCACGCATGTCATGTCAATAAGTAGACAGGGAAAAGGAGCTAAGTCAGCGTGGAGAGACGGAGTATGATGAGGTCCCATATTAGATAGGCATAAACACTGCCTTGCTACAGAAACCAGTGAACTCCCCTTTTCTCAGAACCAATAGCCAGTTCTCAGTCTTCATTTTACTAAACCATCGGCATTGTTGACACGATTCATTTCACTGGTTTGACCTTGCGGACACCACCTTTCTCCCCTCGAAGCGTTTCCTTTCCATCTGCTGACTTTGCTGGTCCCTCCTCTTCTTCCTCTCCCCGAACTGAAATAAAGTACTGCGAGGATGTCACGACTCTCAGGGTCATACATCAGCACCCTGGCTCCCTCCTCTTGGTGTCTGACTCAAGTATATGTCCAAAGATCCACATGTCTTTTCCACCCCCACGTGTAACACGCATCTCAAAGTTAACATATCTAAAACTAGTTTTAGATCTTCTCCGCCAAATAAGTGCTCCTTTCCCAATGTTTCTTTTCTCAGTAAATGGTGTCTCCCATCTCCCATTTGCTCAGATCTAAACCCTTCGAAGTCTTGGCTCCTTTTGATTTCCTCACATCCTCTCTCCACTCCAACAGCAAACCTGTTAACCTGTTGAAAATCTCCTTTTCAAATATATTTGGAATTGGATACTTCTCATCACTTACTTCTAAGCTGTAATCAAACCACTTTATTTCTAGCTTGGATGAGGACAACAGTCCCTTATGTGGTATTCACATTTCCACCCCTGCTCCCTTCCTACCACGACATCCAGAGTTAGTTCTTATACGACACTGACAATTCAAGCTTACAGGTATGTCATTTATCACCTTTCACACATACTTTTTCATTTCACCAGAAGAACATACAGAATCTGTCCTACAGGCTGCATGGTCCTACATGATCTGACCCTATGACATCTTTCTGACCTCATCTTGTACTACTCTCGCTGGTTCGCTGTGCTCTAGCGACACTGGCTTCATCTGACATTTCTTTAAAAATGTCAGACTCTTACTTCAGGGCCTTTGCACATGCTACTACTTTACCTGGAACAGTCTTTCTCTGAGAGCTGTGTAAAAATTGCCATCAGTTCATTTGAATCTCTGTTGAACTATCACCTTCTCAGAGATGTCTCCCCTAAACAACCTGCCTACAGAAGTGATAGCACCCCTTCACCTATCACTTCTTCCACTGTCCTTACCACTGTATATTATTTTTATGTTTATCACGTAGCCCACCTAATATGTGATGTGTGCATAATTGCTTTTAATTATCTCTTTTTATCATCTGTATCTCTTCATTAGAATGTAAGGTTTTTGAAGGTACTTTCTTTCATATCATATTCCAATGTTTGATATGCATAACTATTCAATAAAGACTATATGCTTTATATATGAGTATATGAATATATATATGAATATATGCTTTCCAATAATCATAAATACTAACAGAATAAAACCTCACTGACTATGGAAAGATGACTATTATAAGTGCAAGATTCTTTTTTTATAATAGAATATTTACTCGCAACTTCAGGAATCTTCAATCAATAATGGGCAAAACTTACTTCCAGTAAATTTAAATTTCTGCTAGTTTTGATGAGTGAATCTCATTTCTAATTACTATATTGATTTTGTATATGCAAATCTGCTTTTAAAGGGCTTGACAAACTTTCTTCTAAATTTATTTATCAAGTCTCCTACAATTTGATATGGTAGTACCTTTAATTTGATTACTAAACTTTTTGCATTTGTTGTTGTCATTGTTCTTCAAAGCATTTCAAATATTAAACTTCAGCTCATTTCAGGTCAAATATTCTGAAAATTCTGAGTTTAGAAAAGCAAGAATAACTAAAGTTGTATGGCATGAATATTTCTTGGATTTTCAATATAATCACACACATATATTTATTTTCAGTGTAAACATTCATGACTTGGCACCATTAACCTATTCATAATGTTAAAATGAATAATAAAATTAGAATTCCAGCTATCTAGGAGAAAAGGCTAGTAAGATTCCTTTCCAGGGTACATGTATATATGTAGATAGATAGAAATACGTGTATACACACACGCACACATATGTATGTATATTACTAATATTGAAATATCCTTAAAAGCTGATATTGTGGTATTAAGCCTAGATTTTCACATACTAGATGTCAATACATTTTTAAATTTCACTCAATAAAATTTGTTGAGTACCTACTCTGTGCCCAGAACAAGGGAATGAGATGAGATACAAATATAAATTAAACAAATACAAATATCTATATTTATTACATCCACAAGACTCTGATCACCTAAAGTCTTGCCAAATTTTATGTAAAATTTATTCTCTGCATATTAAACTTAGCATATAATTCCATACGCTGTAGTTCGGTCCCTAAAAGAAAAAAAATTATTTATTCCTGAATACATTTGGTATAACAATATTTTATGTTCTTAGAGAAATAACTTTTCTAAAATGAGTAAAACTGCCTTCTGAAAAATATAAGGCTCAACAAAATTTCAAGAGGAATCCAAAAGATAAACAATAAAAAGCCCTTCTAGTTTAAACCTCAAAAAAATCCATGTTGAATAATATATTTTGTGGAGCCTCTGTAGTGAAGAGGGTAGAAGTTCGCATGTTAGAAGTGAATGTCAGAGGAATTAACTTTACGATAATAAATCGGATTCTCATACACATTCATGGCCCCAGCAGACTCTTCGTCTGCTCTGCAAGTTCTCCAGCAATCTGCTCCACCAGTGCAGGCGAGAATAGGTCAGACACAACTGCCGGGGACCATCAACTACCCAGAACAAAGCGCATGCCTCAGAGGAGTCAAAACCAGAAGTTATGACGCAACTCTTAATGTCAAAATGACAGTACATCCATCCAAGAACCAAACGAAAGTCCGCATTTTCAAAAGTAGGTTATTCTCGGGGTGCCTGGGTGGCTCAGTCGAGTAAGGGGCCAACTTTGGCTCAGGTCATGATTGTGTGGTTCATGGGTCTGAGCCCCCCGGGGGGCTCTGTGCTGACAGCTTGGAGCCTGGAGCCTGCTTCAGATTCTGTGTCTCCCTCGCTCTCTGTCCCTCCCCCGCTCACGCTCTGTCTTTGTCTCTCTCTCTATCAAAAATAAACAAACATTATTTTTAAAAAAAAAAACAGGTTATTCTCAAAACAGGATATAAAATTTGCCATATTGATTACTTACCTTCCAAACAAAAATGCCTCCAACGCTAGCAGAACACTTAGTAGCAAACTAAAATATGGTTCCTTTACTGTGATTTGGACCAATGGAAGTAAGCTGTGGCATGGAGCACCTGAATGCATAGATTACTCCAAATCTTCAATATTTTTTCCACACATACTTATCTTCATAATTAATGTACATGAAGTGACTAGTAAAATTTGTTTGAGTTCTCCAATAGGGAGAGGAAGTAGCACCTTACACCTAAATATTTAAAATCTGTGTACAATTCTTATAAGACTCTGAGATCCTTGAATGAAGGGACTAAATCTTGGAATTCTTACACATTTTCAAAAAATTTTTTAAATGTTTATTTTAATTTTTGAGGGAGAGAGAGACAGACAGACAGAGTGCGAGTGGGGAGAAGCAGAGAGAGAGGGAGACACAGAATCTGAAGCAGGTTCCAGGTTCTGAGCTGTCAGCATAGAGCCCGATGCGGGGCTTGAACTTAGGAACTGTGAGATCATGATTTGAGCCGCAGTCGGCCAGTTAACCACCTGAGCCACCCAGGAGCCTCTCTTTATACATGTTTGAATCATCACACACAGTACCTTGCACAGAACAGGCATTCCAAACACAACTGGTAAATAAATAATTCATTCACAAAAAATAAAAATTTTGATGTTCTTATCCTAAAAGAAATACGGTCAGTTTTGGTGTTCTGGTAGTGCTGTTATGTAACAGATACACAATCATTCTGGATTTTACTTTTTGAGCTGACATAATAAATAACTTTTGTGTATCGATTTGGTAATACTAGTTACCCTAATGAACATATCTTCAAATTTCAATGGAGCAACACGATAAAAATTTCTATTTCTTCTTTATGCAAAGATTTTCCCTGCAGGTGGGCAGCTTTCCTCTATGTAGCAAGTTAGGCATTTCCATTTAGGGTTATGCCTTCCCCTGTGCCCTGGAAGCCTCTGCATTCAGCTAACAGATGGGAACTCATAGGCTCTGAAGAATGTATAACTGCTGCTTAACTGCTTTGGCCTGAAAGGGACGAAACACTTCAGCCCCACAATTCTTTGGCCGGAACTAGTCACATGCACCCACTTAATCCCAGGCAAATGCAGGCCGAGGAATAGAGTCCCTACCTGGGCAGATGCTTCCCAGAGAGTATACTAAGGAAGGGGAAATACAAGTTTGTAGCAGACTGCAAGCTGTTTTCTGCCAAGATGGTCCCCCCCACCCCCCACTTTTTTTCTCTGTTCTCTTCAGAAGCAAAGGGCATTGTAGAAGTAACTTCAGGAAAATGAATTGCGGTAACTTCTTGAAAAGGTAAATTCCAAGCGTGAGGTAATGTTATGGCAGCGGGAACATCATCAAGGACTACTTGGAGAGTCTAATAGGATAAAGAAAAAAAACAGCAACGGGTTGTAGGACATCTGAAAAAATATCTGAATACAAAGGATGATTTTGGCAGGGCTCCTGGGTGGCTCAGGCAGTTAAAGTGTCCCACTCTTGATTTTGGCTCAAGTCATGGTCTCACAGGTTTGTGCGAATGAGCCCAGCATCAGGCTCTGTGCCCACAGTGTGGATCTTGGTTGGGATTCTCTCTCACTCCCTCTCTCTCTGGCCCTCTTCCCCCTACCTCCTCGAGATAAATAAATAAACATAAAAAAAGAACAAAGGTGATTTGGCTATACTAGTATGCCAGACATGCAGACACAACTAGTCCCTAGTTAATTTCTGCTGTCTAGTTTTCCTTCGAACAGGGTCCAAATTTGTCTAAGATGTATTTGTGTTGCAACAGTATGGGACCATCCACATGCACGAAAGGTGTCTGATGGTAGTAAGATGTGTTGTAAAGTGATTATGATTCATAGCTTTTTTTCCCACACATACCTCAGCTAGGAGGTGTCCTGAACTTGTAGCGGACGGGAGGGTGTGCCTCAAAGGTGTGCCTTTATTTCCTGTCAGCATCATAAAATTTTTCTATTGATGCTGACATTCGAAGACTTCTGATCTTGGTTCAGAGGTGTTCTTCCTAAACCTGAAACATGTGTCCAAACAGCAGGAGGAACTGAATGTCTATTTGCAACATGTGGAAGAAAACATTGCGGCCTTGGAAGTGAGCATCCTTGGACATGATTTCCTGGTCTTTCCTCAGGCAGGCCCTCTTCTTCACCCATAGGTCTTGGCATCCCTGCCTCACTCTGTGCCATCTGGCCAGGAACCAACTTCCCAAATCTGCCTTAGCAACTAGCTCTGCCAGTGCCCAGGAGACTGTTTTCAGCAACTACTTCCTGAGGCGATACAGTGGCCTCTCAGAGCTCATATTTTTATGACAGTTCTACTAGACTCTAGGCTAGTAATGAGGGCAAGGACCATTTTCCAATAACTGCCCCTCCCCTCCAACTCCCCCCAACCCCCCCCCCCCGCATTACCTACCACAGTGTCTGGCACATAAAAGGAACACAATACATATTTATTGGATGCACCGTCTGCCTAATTACCACACACTATCCTGGGGTTGTGAACTGGGCAGCAGAGTCTTCGAGCCAGTGACAGCCTCCCTGAGTCCGAGGGACACACCCTACATGGTCTCTTTTTGCTAGAAGTCCTCCACGGAGGCTGCCCTGCCTTTTAGGGTGAGTTCCTATTCTTCGCGGGCTCCACGCCCAAGTCCTACTCCAGTGCCATCAGTCAAGTTCTCACACTTACTTTCGGGTTGGAACTCTAATCTAATCCCTGCTACGCAAACACTTCGGGCTCCATCTCCTAGCTCCCTGAATCTTTAATTAGGCCCTTTCCTGGGCTTACGGGCCAATTCAGGAAGTAGGAAAACACCTGACGTTGAAGGAATTTAGAAATGAAACAGGAAGCATGGGAGGGTGAGAAATTTCTTCAGCTCTCTTCGTTATTCACAAAAAAGCATGCTCCAATCTTGCCCGGTTGGTCAGAGAGAGGGGCTGTGAGTGGAGGTGACCTTCTGGCAGAGAGAGGAGCTCCTCGTTCTGGGGTGCGGGAGGCAGGTCGGAAAGGAGCTGTCGGGCCCTTGTCACTCTCTGTCCTTCTGCACCTGGCGTTCCCTTCTTTTTACTCTCCTTCCAACCAGAGGGACCACAGTGGGGATCCGCCTTGGGATTCAGGGCCCTGCGCACACTTAGAGCACCAAGTGGACGTCGGGTGACTGGGGATGCGGTGCCCCAGTCTCGACTAGTAGTTGCATGCACCTGCGACCGGGGGAAAGGCGACCCTCGCCGGTGTGTCTCCCGCCCCCTCATTTCTCCCTGGAGGTTGGCAGGGCGGCCCCGGGTTACTCAGAGTTGCCCGAGGTCGCTTGGGCTCCCGTCCCCAACCTCCTTGGCTAGCCCGCCGCGCACACTCCGCCACCTCCCCGGCCCGCGGCGCTCAGAAGCGGCCCCCTCCCCAGAAGCTGTGGATGCTTGAGGGGGGGCATTAGTAACTAGCACATCGCCAAGCAAAAAGCTCCAATAGCAAAAACCACCGGACGCCCATCACAGGCGGAGCCCGTCTCCCCAAGGTAAGTTGTTTATTCGTCGCCGTTTTGGCGATTCTCCCTGGACAGCTGCTGCAGCGACAGCGACAGCAGCTGTGCCGCGGGCCCCGGAGCACCTCGCGCTCTTCCTTCCTCCGCCCTCCTTTGGTGCTCCTCACCCCCACCCCCTTCCCTCCTCTGCCTGCCTCCCCCCTTCTTGCCCTCTCTCGGGCCACGCACACACCCGGAGACACCCTCCGCAGTTGGCTACTCACACTGCAGCTTAGCCCAGCAGACTAGGCACAGTTGCCAAAGCGGCGCGGGGGAGTGTGCGGGGTCCAGGGGGCAGAAGCCAAAAGGGGCTGAGGGTGGCAGGGTAGGGCCCCGCCCCTCCCAGCCGCGATCCCCTGCCCACTCTCCTTCCCCAGTCTCGGCCTGCCAGCAAGAGTGACACCTGAGCGGACACTGGGCGGCGGAGACGGCAGGCCCACTGGCCTGGCAGCTGGGAGAAAACAGAAAGGGGGGCGGGGACGGCGAGGAGGAGCGGGAGGCGGGCCGAGCGGAGAGGGCGCGACCTAGCAGAAACTGACGCGCGCGCCGGCCAATGGGCGCCCGCAGCTTCGACGTCGGGGCGGGGAGCGGGGGGCTGGCTCCGCAGGGAGGTGGTGGCTGCCGGGGCGCTGGAGGCGGGGGCCGGGAGGAGGAAGGGGAGGAGGCGGAGGCGGGCGCGGTGGCGGCGGCGGCGGCGGCGGCGGCGGCGGCGGTGGAGGGTAGGTTGCGCCCGGGACTGTGTCTGCCGAGCTCCGCGGCTGTGCCTGTGTGAGTGAAGGAGCGGCGTGGGGAGGCAGAGGCGAGCGCGAGCGAGCGCAGCGGCGGGACGTCTCCGGCGGCCGCGGGCCAGCGGCGGCGCTTGGTGTGGAGAAGCAGCGGCGGCGGCGGCGGCAGCAGCAGCAACAGCAGCAGCAGCAGCAGCGGCGGCCGCCTCTCCGCCGCCGGGGACGCCGAGGCACGGCTGGTGGCACTGACATCGGCGGCCCTGCCTCTTCTCTCTCGCCCCCGGCCCTCCCCATGTGATCGGTCTTAATCCCGGCAGAGTGCGCGCGTGGGGCTCCATTCCGCGGTGCCCGGTCTCCTTGCCAGGGTGGGTGCTCTTGTGTGCGCTTCTCCTCCCCATCCCCCTTCCCCCAAGAATAAAAGAAGAACCAAGAGGCGTGCTTAGAAAATAAATAAATAACCACCACACACGCGCAGCCCGGGAGCGGAGTCGGCGGGGCTGGCGGCGGCGGAGGAGGAGTGAAGGCGGCGGCGGCGGCGAAGGAGGAGGAGGAGGAGGAGGAGGAGGAGGAGGTGGAGGAGGAGGAGGAGGGACGCGCGAGAAGGCAGTAACTTTAAAGCCAGCTCAGAAGCCCAGACCTCCAGCCGAGCGGTTTGCAGCGCGGCGGCGGCGGCGGCGTTCAGTGTCTGGCCCGCCGGTCCGGTCGGGGTGTGCAGTAGGACGGACGAGCAGCGCGTCGCTGTCCCCCGGCGGCTGGAGATGTCCGAGCCCAAGGCAATTGATCCCAAGTTGTCGACGACCGACCGGGTGGTGAAAGGTAAGCGGCGCGCCGCGGTCGCCCGGGTGCACCGTGTGCCGCAGGAAACCCTCACGGCTCGCCTCCCCTCCCCCCGCCCCCGGTTCTCTCCTTGCTCCAGCCACGGACCTTCTAGGATATTGTGCAACCCTCGAACCCCCTCCTTTGCGCGCCCTTCCCCCAAGCCTCCCACCCAGCCCCACTTGGGGCATTTTTATTTACGGGGGCGTCAGTTGGCAAATGGCTGAGCCGCGGGGAGGCGGCGGCGGGGGTGGCGGTGGCGGGAGGGGGCGCCCGGGGGGTGGTTGCTGGCAGGGTGTAGCTGCTGTGACAGAAATAGGAAGTGGGTGGCTGCTCGCAGGCTTGCATGGGATCGGGTTTATGATTTTCTCTTTTGCAGAGGGAGGGGTGATTTATGGCTTTTAAAAAATTAATATGGCATTTTTATGTGGCCGTGGCTTTCCACCGACTGCCTCGCTCGGGCAGGGTTCTCTCGGCGCTCCATTGCAGCAATTCCCTCCGCGCCCCCTCCCCCTCCCCCTGAAAGGGCCTGCACAGGACTCGCGAGAGAGCGGGAGAGCGTGGGGGGAGCCCGGCGCTTCCTTCCGCGCGGGGCGGGGGCGGCCGCAGGCGGAGGGGGTGGCCGAGGGGACGCGCGGGGGCCGCGGGAGGCGGGGAACGACCGAGAGCCCCGCCGCGCCGCCCCGGGATTCCCCCGCAGGCCCTGAGAAAGACACGAAAAGCAGTTCTCCAGCCTCCCAACCTCGCCACCCGAGCCTTCCCCCGCCGACCTGTCAGTGCTCTTGAATGGTTCCCCGCTGGAGCACACCTCCCCAGTGGTAACCTCACCCCGCTCGCTTCTTCCGTGCCCCTGGCACCCCCTTGTTAACGAGCTATTTGATTCCTGTTCTTGCTTCTTTTCCCCTGCCCCGGGATCTTATACTCCTGGCCCTGGGATTTCTGGCGAAAAGAAGCCGGGATGCTCGGGGTGAGGAAGGGGACAGGCAGTGGTCTTTCTTGCCTGGGAAAATCCGCCGTCCTCGTTGTGTTCCGTGGTAGAGTGGGGGAGGAACCATCCTGCAAATCCTGGAAGGAGACAACAGAGCAGATCTGCCAGGATTAAGTAGTATCCCTAATTCCTAGGGTTAGGACCAGGAGCAAAGCAGGGATGGGGTATAGGCTAGGCGCGCAATGGGCCTCAGAAATTGCAAACAGCACTGGCTGGTGTGGAGTGTGTGTGTGTGTGTGTGTGTGTGTGTGTGTTGTGTGTAAAACTGAGATAGTATCTAATGTGGCCACGCAAGTTAAGTGCAAGGCAATAAAGTATTTGGTCCCATGAGCACTTAGGTGAAGTAACTCCGCAGCCTTAAGACCATGCATGATACTGAAGTCCTTCTGGAACGTCAGAACTGTTCATTGCTCCATTCAGATTTGCTCAGTTGTTAAAGTTTTGTGTGTGTGTGTGTCTGTGTGTGTTCGTGGTGAGGGGGAAAATTGTGTTTTCTCTCTCTCTTTTTTTTTAAATAGAGAGTAAAATATCTTTTCTTGTTTTGATTATATTAGAATCATTCCTGCTTGAATGCAGTATTCATAGACTCATCAAAATAAGGAGGAAATAAATACCTTTGCAAAAATGACTCGAAGCAGGACTACAGATGAACAACTGTTCTTTCTGCAGGCATGGCTCCTCATGTAAATAGTGAATTCAATTCGATTCCAGAGAACTATGCTTTATATTAAGGGTTATTGTTGACAACTTCAAAAATTAAGACCTTTTGCTGAAATATTGGAGAATAACAAGTATTTTCCTAATGTGTGATATCTAGGCGTACTCCAGTGTATGTTAAGATTGCCTATTTTCAAAACAGTGTAAAGCTTACAATTAAAATGCTATCAGTAAATGTGTCAACAATTCAAACTCAAGTCATATGTGCTCACATAACTTCAGGTTCCCTGTTTTAGGTCACAAAGTGTGGATTCTCCGTGTAGATGTAAAATTGTCATCCAGCGAAGAATGTAGAAGTAATTGCCCATACACTCTGGCTTGATGTCTTTACCAATTAACGTGAATGAGCCCAATCAGCCATCCCATGCCTATTTTGTCTTGCTTTTTTCTAATGCTATAATATTTTTATAAATGGTTCTTCATTGTAAGTACACCAATTCTCCATAATTCCAAAAAAAACGGTTTACATATTTTTGCAGAACATTTTTGCGCATGTGGTTAATATAGGAAAATAGGAAAGTCTCAATATAGGAAAAGGTAATTTTGCATTTGTTTTTATAGGGATCTTGATGTGAAATTTTAAATGTGAAACTTTGTTTATAGAAAAAACTTTTATTGATGAATCCTGATCTTAAGGTGGGCATGTTAGTTTCCTTATGCTTTCTTATAGACTCCATATTGTTGGCCTAAAAGGCATTATCGAATGTTGGCCTCAACATTTTGTGATTTTTATAACTGATTATTTGAAAGGGTAATCTGATTTGATTATCAGTTCTCTAAGAGATTGCATTTCCCTGTGTGTACACATGCTTAGTGAGCAGAAAGTACATGAATGATGAATGGAAAACAGATGACCAAATGATTTTTCAGGTTTACGAAATTAGGTAAGACATAGTTCACGGAACCATGACTTTAAAGTTTGTTAGAACTTCATCTCAGTAGTCTCACATGGAGTCTTTAATACAGGAAAGGGGTTATCCTAGAGGAAATTAATGTGCTCCTCAAACTTCCTCTCCTCTTACAATACAGATAGTAATATCGGGTTGCATCTAGAAATAAGAAGTATTTGGATCATTACTACCATGGCGTGCCATGGTGTGTGTTTACAAGTTATCTGCGTTAGTGTGATCGGGCTTTTGTTGTATGACGAATTGCTGTTTACAAATAAAGCTGTGCTTGTGGTTTTGTTTGTAGTAAGACCATGATGTGACGGCTTTCTTGGTTTGTACTTCCAGAATGCAACTTTAGAAAGGTAGGTTGAGTTTAAGTCTCAACTAACTATGCGATTTCTCAGGTTTGTAGCAATTTTGTCGAGTGTGTTCAGACTCCCGATCAGTTTTCCAAATCTTAAAAATGAAAGGGAATGGTAGCACTGGAGATGTTTAGATTACCTCAAAAAAATTTACCTCGTTTAGCAAAATTGGTGCTGTTTCATTTGACTGTTCTTGGATAAAAACAATGGAAGATATAAAAAAACTCGTAGAAAAGACCTGGAGAATGCCATTTGTTGGAAATCAGAACAATTTGACCCATATACTGGTTTACATTTTTTTGAGAAAACAAAATATATGCATAACTATATGGCAAAAAGATGGAGGGCAGTAAATAGGAGAATAACTACTCTCCCTTCTTTCCTCCGACATACCACATAGTCTGGTTTTTCTCTGCAGTGGCGTTCCACAGGCCTGGTTCCAAACTCTGACTTCTTTTTATTTCTCCTTGCCTGTCCCTGCCTTTAACTCCCTGTCTAGCCCTAACACTCCCTCCTGGCTTTGGAACTTAGCTATGTGAAAGTCATACCCTTGGAGGAAATTAAATAGTATGTAAAGACTGCCTTGCTGTGTTACTTCTTTTTCCCTTCCCTTTGTTCCCATCTCCAAGTATTTTCTAATGAAGTATTTCTTACCTTAACCCAAACTGATTTTAATAGTAGAAATTCCAGATACCATGCAGGGTGATGCAGAGTAAATGCCTAGGAAGAGTTTTGGGGAATTTCTCAAAAACTATAGGTAGGGAATTTGTGCTTTGTACCTGTCAGGTTGCTTTTGACTGTGGGGAATGCAAAAAAAAAAAAAAAAGCTGTTTTTCTTTGTATTGTCATCTTACATACTATTTGTGAAGACAAAACGCACATAGGGAAATTCTGGAAGGATATCTAAGAAAATATAAGCAAGAAGCTGGTAGCGAAGCAAAATATTAAGTAAACAAAGATTCAAGCCACCAGTGTTTGTAGCTGAATGAGATGGTAATAACGCTTAAAAAGAAAATCAAACTATGCTATGTCAGTAATCATTACCATGTTTGGATTTTGAAGCAAAGTATTAAATAATGCTGTTTCCTTGTGGCGTATCAAGAAGATCTCACTGTGAATTTATTTTACTTAGATGGGTTACCATCAGTTCAGTTATTCCATGTACAAGTATATTCTATGTATCTGGTTTTCCATCTGAGTGCAGTAAAACTTCATTAATTCAGTGTTATTAACTGAACCTATGATTAAGCATTAGTGTTTGGTGGCTGAAGTCTCCATCAGCAATGGATGTGAAGAAAGGGGCCTGCTAATCTAATTAATAATATAAACGACACAATTTGGGCGTGGTTAATATACTTAACAGAACAGATTCTTCTCAGGACATAGTAGCATGTAAATTAATGCTATTAATTACAAATCAGATTGATCTATTCATTAGTATTTTCTTTCAGCATTTCTACTAGAAAGTAAATGTAACAAAAATGCGTTATTTTCAAAACATTTTGTAAACTAACGCTTACGAAAGCCTTAGGAACAATTGAGACTGCAATTGTGGGAAATTCCAGGGATTTTAAAATGCCATCAAATAGGAAATTAACATTTAAAAAATAATATTTTTTGGAAACTGGGGGAAAGAACCTCTGCTTTAAATGAGCAATCTATTTTAAGACATCCGGTTAAAATGTGAAAAACGTAACACCTTAGAATCTAGTTAGAGTTTCAATCTAACATTTGTTTATGTTAGTTTAAAAACATGCCTTTCTTTGTCTATTTCATTTTTTAAATCTGTTCACTTCCATAAATATGACCTGTTTTAGTTGCAATTTTAGAAATATGAAATATGACTTTGATACAATGTACGTTTATAACTTTTATAATTGGCCTCTCATGCTTTTCCTTATCTTTTCTGTGTCAGCCATGTGTAAAGTTGGAACTAATTACGAAACCAAATAAAGAATCCATTTAAAGTGACCTCATTGGAAAACAGCATTTTTCTAGACGTACCCTCCTTTTAGCAAATCCAGTTAATTTACTGTTTTGAAAGTTTTGTGAAAATATTGGACACTCCCGAACTATAGGGAATGAGGATGATTCATGATCCGGAACTTTGGTAAACACTAAAAAATCATTTTGTCATTTTTCTCAGCCACTTTGTGGTATAGCATTCTCTTGTTATTCAAGAGAGATACAGTGAGCTTTTGCATTCCGACTTCCTATATTTAATATATTATAAGTCACAGGTTTTTTCCTTATTTCTAAAATTGCGCTCCCCCCTCGCTTCTGGGAACCAGAGGATCCTCAAATGGAATTTGAGGTCACACTGGGCCCAGTTGCCTGGGAATGGCAATTCAGTCACTGCTGACACAGAATTACAAATGACAATATGTTAATGTATTTTCAGGGTCACTCGAGAATAGTCAGAGCAATTAATACTGAAATCTGTGAATGCCTTGAGTCTACAATAGTAGCTTATGGTGGCATTTATTTTATAGTTGAAGAAACGGAGACAGAATAGATAGAATGGTCGGTCACAGGTGGGACTAGAAGGCAGG
The DNA here is from genome assembly GCA_030068075.1 of Paguma larvata. Classification (NCBI taxonomy): domain Eukaryota; kingdom Metazoa; phylum Chordata; class Mammalia; order Carnivora; family Viverridae; genus Paguma; species Paguma larvata. The sequence goes on from CM057823.1 coordinate 114,638,351, forward strand.
TAAGTGTAAGCAAATTCTTTCCTTTAGCCAAGATGTTCTTCTCTCTTGAAACTCTGTTTGACACTGTCACTCCTTTTGGCATGTTTAAGGTATCACATTTTATTTCAAACTTTGCTTTACTGAATTACTAGCTATTTAGAAGAGTGTTAATAGGAGAAGGAGCTTTTATATCTCCGTATTTAGCAGAAATAGAAATTCCGATGGTAGATGTTATTGTCTGGTTTGATCTTGGCATGAGGTTTACTAAAGGAGATTGTTAAACAGTATTTTCTATTCAGGTAAATATATACACAGAAATAGAAATATCGTATTCTCCTGCTAAAAAGTTTTATTGACTTTTAGTTTGAAGGTTGTTATCATAAGCCTCTTTGTCTGAACTACAGATAATGGCCGATACAGTTGGTCTGGTTTGAGGATTTTACTAATTTCTAGAGAAAGCTCAAGCAAAAATAACAACCAGTGCTTCATAGGTGTTTCACTCCTTTTTAAAAAATACTCATCAGGTGGGAATGTAGGCAGGCCCCGACACACGATTTCAGTTTGTAAACTAAGTCTCTAGTAATCTTGACATTTTCAGCATTGACTATACTTTCATCTTCTGTATTCATAGAGGCTGTATCAGTGATAAGCCATCAATTATATTTCATGTAAGAAGTCAAATAAAATGCTTCATATTCCTCCATGGTTAGGTGTTCTGAATAATGGCTTAAATAGATGGACTGTCAAACTGAGAACCTAAACCTATGGCTGAGATCTCAAATCATTTCACAAATGTACATGCAGTAGCTGAAACCCTGATATTCAAAACAGAAACAAACCCTGACTGAGAAAGCAGTAATGAGTTATTAAAATATTATATTTTTGGAATTAGATCTGTTCTTTGTGAGACCAGCGTAGAAATAGAATGTCGAGTTTTTCTTCTTTTTATTTCCTTAATCCATGCCTTTGCCTCACACCAAAATATATTCCTACTCTATTTTAAAAGGATGGTCTATCTGACTTTCTGTGAACTTCTCTCTCTTGCAACTGGACATTCGGCAAATGTCTGCAAGGAAGCAAAACACACAAGTAGAGACCAGAGATTTATGTTACCAGCTGCCTCCAGGGGATGACATCCCAGCTTACGGTCTTTGTCAGTGTCAGGTACTTTGTACAGTTATGAAGCCAGAAGAATGAGGGTTGATGTTCTGAAAGAGAGTTTTATTCCTATGCAGCTAAATTTTAAAAGATTCCGTTAGCTCTAAGGTCCTAAGATGGAGAGTCTCTTCTTACAGTAACTGTATGGACCGGCTTTACTTTTTTTGGGGGGTGGAGTGGGGAGGAGCTACTGCTTCTGATTTAAAGTGTTCAGTTGTCTCTATGTAGCACTAGAATGTTTTGGAGATGCTAGCAGGTCCGTGTCTAAACTATGTCTCCTAGGGTGCTGCGTATTCTTGGAAGGTATACAAAAGTTTTTTAGTTAATATGTATATTCAGAGTTTTAGTTGGAAAACTATGGTCATGGAATGAGTGGTGCCTAGCTCAATGCCTTACTTCTTATGCCCTGAATCAGTTCTTGTCCGGAGACTTTAGACATTGCACAGGTCTCACTGTGCCTCCCGAAGCAGGGAATGAGACAAATTATAGATTTATTTCGAGTGCATTGTATTAAGTTCTGGCTTTTTATAAATGGTTCTATATGATAACTGTATGGTTTTGGAATACTTCCTCCCCAGCCATATTAGACAATAGAGTATGAGATGGAGGCATTAATAAGGTGATATGATTAGATTCAAGGCAGTTTTGTTGTTTCGTCATTTGGACTGCCTTCATGCCAGCTGAGTTTAAAAGGCGAAATCCTTTTCAACTTAGCATATTAGCTTGAACTTGAAAGCTTTTTTCAGTTTTTGTTGTATTTCCCCTTAGATCGATCAAATTTTGACAGGTGAGAAAAGATCTGTTAATCACTCAGTGTTTGACATATTGGGTGATTTATATTTTTTTAATTATTGTTTAGATTTGGACTTGAAGAGAACATGATCTGGCAAATTCCATGAGAAAACAAAACAAAACAAAACAAAACAAAAAAACGAGACCAGAGACCAGAGAAACGGAGACCAGAAAAACCCCTCTTCCTTTGTTTACATCTCAATTTATCATTTTCTGTAATGCTTTTGTAATTCAGAAATGCAGGCTTCTTCAGCATAACCTCCTGCCCTCTTCCTGCCCTCCACTGGCCCCCAAATGTCATTGGATTCTATCCAGTGGGAAGATATATGGGCTATGAGAAGTAAAAAAATGTGGCACCAACTCTGCTGACTCCTTATATTCTTCTAAGTGGGCTTCAAGCCATCCGTTGACATTTGTTTTTAAACATCCTGTAAGCCATGCCGTTTTACCAAATTAAATTAAAAGCACAATATATTCTCTTACAATGACAGAACCTGAGTCAGGACGTCCAAGTTTGTGGTGGTGTTGTTATTATTATTATTATTATTTTCGCTTTTTACAAAGGAATTAAATTTTTTAAATTAAACCTGGCGTTGTTGGTCTGCTGTGCATACTTAACGCTAATAAAGTACATGCATACCTTCTGTGTGTGGGTTTGATTATTGTCATGGTTACAGTTCTCATCTTTTAATTCTCATCCTTCGAGCTTTGATTCAAAGGACACCTCCTCTGGGACCCTCATCTCCTGGAACCTTCAGCTGGAGTAAGGGGACTCAATCTCTTCATTTTCACGGAGGACGCTTTGACTAGAGCATGCTCTGTGAAGATTTGTTTACCTGTCTGCCTCTTCCCCAGGAGAGAGGGGCCTGGCTCCGTTTATCTTGGTATATTTAGCCCTAGCCAATGCCTACTGTAGAATATACCCTTGATACATTGGTTGGCAAATGAACAAAATAACAGATAAAGGGTAAGAGGGATTTAAATTCCCAAATTATAGAGTTCTTTTCTATTTTGAAATTTTGTGGACCTTAAATCATGGACAGCTCACAAACATCCGGTGAGTTTCTTGGTTCCTAAGTGCCAATCCTGTAGAAGGATTTTTTCACGTGCATTTCTGAAATGCTCTCTTTCATTAATTGAGATTCTATGTTTTTGCTCAGTAGACAGACTACAGAAGCATAGCTGGCAGGTGTGCTTGGTTGCCGGTGGGGCATTGTCGGTCAAAGGGCATGTAGGTTGATTTTCTCAAAGGTGGGTGATGTTTCCTTCCTTCAGGGAGACTGGTGACGATACCAAGTCGAGAGAGAGCCACTATGACAAGCCTCTGGGAGGCCCAGTTAGACTTCACAACTACATTGCTTACTTAGAAAAATACACAAATGCAAACGAATAAAAGTTAATACGTTTAGGAATCAGAGCAGAGATGTAAACCATACTGCGGGCCCAGATAAGACGTGTCTGTGTAACACTAATAAAAAACCTGCAGGCGCATTACGTGAGTACAGGCTGCTCGTGAGTCAGCTCCGCTGCCAGCACGTCTACATGGTGGATGTTTTCCTAAAAGCTCGGCCCGGGATCCACATCAATCCACATCAGCGGGAGCGGGTGTGTTGCGAGGCAGCTGCTCTCCGCCCAGTCCTTCCAGAGCACCGTGACCCGACCTGGTCCGCACTTGGTCGGGTGGCTCCCCACTGATGCAGGCTTTCCAAGCCCCCAGTTATGGACTAGGATTTAATCTGTCTCCCTAGTGCAGGAATACTTTTCCTTCAAGAAATTAAAGACCAGGGAAACTGTCATTTCCCAACTAAAATCACATCATCGTCAACTCCCAATTTGCAGTCAGCAGTCAGGAGGAATCTCTCTGTTGTTGCCTTCACCTCAGGTCAGAATTCCGCTTGAATCCTCTGTCTCATTTCCACATGCACTTTCAGAAATGCATGCAGAAAATTTGAGTTGTTTTTTTTTTTTTTTTAAAGAGGTTCCTCCTTCTCCCCCAAGTGGTTAAAGAACTTAAAATTATGACAGGAACTAAGATTGTTGGGTTTGCACAAGAAAAGGTTGAGTGGTAATTTAACTATAGATATCAGGTATTAATAAGTCTCTTTCTACAGTGGATCACACTCCTGTGTTATCTGTCACCACTATCAACTGAAGAAGAGAAAACACTATTTGGAAGCACCAGGGATTTCGGTGACATTTTCTTTGTCTTTTTTTAACCAGTCATGGACATTTAACATTGGCATGGATTATGGGTGATCTTCTGAATGGAGAAAATAAATGATTCTCCTTTATTTGGGTTGTAAATGTGAGCTAAATCTAGAATTAGGAAATGTTGAAGCTGGAAGAAACCTTGGAAATCTAACTCCTCCTCTGGCCTGGAGCCAGTCCTCTGATTCTGTTCTGGTGAGAGGGACTAAGGGATGAGTGGGAAACCTTGTACCTCTTATACTTGCCTACATCTGAGCCAAAGCAAAACAAACAAATCAAACTCTTAGAATTGGAAGGAGCAGCAGTGCTCTAGCTCAGGCCATCCCCAATGTGGAATGTTCTGGCCAGGCTTTGTGATGAAAGCTAATACCACTGTTTCTTGAAAGCATGAAGAAGCTCCCTACTGACTAAGAGCAGCTCTCACCTGGCCATTTTTGCTTTGCCGGAATGTTTCCTTAGGTTTGACATCAGTTAATGCTCTGGAGTACACAATCATTGTTCCTAGCATTGCCCTATAGAGTTCCATAAGATGAGACTTCTCTGTCTTTCACAAGAGAGCTTATTTGATATTAAAAGCAACTTTCATGCTGTTAATTCTGCTAACTCTTCCCCACATGGCATTATTTCTGGGTCCTTCTCCAGCCCGGTCGCCTTCCTTTAAAACCACATTGGTTGCCGAGTTCTTTGGAAAATGGAGAAGTGAGTTAAAGTACATGTTGGCTTACCTCCTTCCATCGAACTTCCAGCACCTTGAGCTTGGTGGCCTAAGTCCTCTTGCTTTTCTCTTCTGTGTTCTCATGCTGACCCTTAAACTTTCTGGAACTCAGGTCCTTCACTGAGCCAGTCTTGTGTCCATCCATGATGTCCCTTGGCTGGGGGAGGACTGCTGCCGTCATGATGCTCTTATTCGTCATGCCTTCCTATTGAAATTCCCATCCGCTCTGTCATCTCCCAGTCCTGTAGCTTGAAGGTGTCAGATGCCTACCCTGCTCTTCATGCAGAGCTTTCCAGAAAATCTAAATAGCAGATGCATTTTAACAGTGACTTTTTGGAGGCATTGCTTTCCTTTTACTTTCATTTGTAATACAGACCAGTAATAAAGACAGCATGATAGCATGATACCATGGTGATATTAGTGCAGTAATTGAGGACTGGCCAAGTCCCTTGTTTACTTTTCAAATCACACCACGAAGGCAGCTCTGTACCCTACTTGCCCAGAGCCAAACCTGCCTTCTCAGCCTGCTCACTCTTTCTGGCACCTAGTCTTTGAAGGTAAACAGCTCCTAAGGCCATTGAGTTTGGCTAAGCTAGTGAGTTCGATTGTAATTTGATAACTAGTTAAGTTTTGCAGAGGCCTAAAAGAGGCCAGTGCCTTCCAACTATGGTGTCACAACATGTTTCTATGTTACACTCAGCTGTGAGGTATTAACAGCTACTGACAACAACGTACAGAAGTTTGCAAATGACTTATTTTAAAATCTCTCTGTATAAACCAGGGTGGATTCACGTTTAACCCTAAAATACTACTTTCACTTGTATCCTGATGTTTTTCCCCATGCAGGAGAAGGGACGGCGCTGTAGCTATCATGGTGGGCATCTTGCATAACGTACAGTCTTCTTGATCTTCTGATAAACCATTAATCATAATGGAATTTGTGCATTGTTATGATCTATGGCAGTGTTTGCTCTATTCCAGTGAACATTTTTGAAGACAGTTTATTACAATCTGGATTCATGCATGCCGGTGAATCCAGCATGTGTGAGTGAGTGTCCTGTCATTTGCGTCTTGATAGAAAGAGAGGCTGACTCCTGCAGTTAGAGAGTGTACCTTCATTAGCCAGGTCTGAAGCGGGTGATTTCAAAGCGCTTTACGCAGCGTGCTCTGCTCAAACATCTCCCACGAGCCACGGCCAAAATTCCATGAATTGTTATTTAGGAGGAGCTTGGCCTTCTTTGAAAGAAGTTTCAAAGGTAACAGATCTTTAAAAAATAATTTGGGTAGTATTGAACTCAAGAAAAATCCTGTGCTTCATGAGACTTCTTGAGAGCAACCTTTCATGTCTCCTTTTGAAGCAGAAAATGCCATGCCTCTTGTATCACACAGTTTTCTATCTGCTCCCTTCAAGTGTGATCTAAGTGTAATACCCTAGTTGGTAAATAGATGAAACAATCCATTACGGAGTATAAAATGACTGTTGAAAATATATTATTTCCCTTGTCAGACCATTTTCCTACCCACCCATCCTTCCATCCTGTCCATGCATGCATCGCTGCCTGCCTGGCTCTGTGCTGTGTTCTCGGGACTTAAAATAAAGAAGGCAATCTCTGAAGATTGCTATCCAGTGTGTGTGGGGGGTGGGGGGAAGCAAATCACAATATAAGTGGTAATTACTTTAATAGCAGAAGATACAACATGCCGGGGAGTGCAGGGAAGGAGCGATTAACTGTTTTCATAGACTGTACTTTCATTTTCTGGCAAAAATAAAGGGAAGCAATCTTATTTTTTTCTGTGTATTATATATAAGCACAATGTTAGGACGTGGGCTTATTTGTAAATGAAGACGGGATAAAAGGGGCTACAAAAGGAGTGATGAGTATTTATATGTGAATTCTGTAGCTGTTACAGTTCACCTGTGAGCAAGGTGTATGAGAAAGAATCATGGGTTGTGGAAGGTGGCAGAGGCTTTAAAAGTCAAAGTCAACTAGTTCAACTATCTTCCGAAAAATTAAAAAAAAAGAAAAACCACCTTCCTGTTAAAAGGTTAATAAGCCCCTCCCCCCACACCCCTGCCGAATATTTACAGTGATGAAGAAGCAGCATCAGAGTGTAGAAATAACATTGGTTTTACAGTTTGACAAAATCTGCATTTAAATGCTGCTTTCTCTATATACCAACTGTGTCTGTGGGGAAGTCATGTCACAATCCTGAACCTATTTTTTTACTGAAAAGTGGAATGGATAGTATTCATTTTGCAACTTTGCAAGATTATTGTAACTATGAGAGGAATTGTATGTGAAATGCCTAGCCTGCTGCCTGCTCAGAAAGAGCCCTCAATACATGTTAAGCATTGTGGGTTTTTTTTTTTTTTTTTTAATTGTTGGACAGCTCCTTTGAAAGCAAAGGTTTTTTTTGCTTCTACAAGTAACCTGCATTAAAGTATCCTACCCTCTTGTCAAATCCACTGTAGTGTGAGGGCCTCTGCCATTCCTCTGAGACTGGCAGAGGTCACCGATGACTGTCCAGTTGCTGGCTTCTGTTGTATTTGACATAATGGGCCACCTCTTTTTTCTTGAAACATCATCTTCATGAGCTTCATGGATTTCCTCTTTGACTTGTTAGCCAGCTCCTCTGGACTGAATCGTAAACATTGTTGTTCCTTTTCTTTTTACAAGTTCTTCCAGGCAGTTTCATAGCCTTACACACATAGGATTGACTACAAGGGTGTACTGCTTGTCAGCTGATGAGTAACACATCTATATTTGAAACCTAGTCTTTTCTCTGGAGCTTTCTCTCAAACTCTATATGGAACAGTTGCTGTAGATGGGTACGGTGAAAATCCAGCAGGGTATTTCTTCTTCTGTGTTTCCTAGCCTGGCTGATGTTACTGCCATCCATCCAGTTAAATAAACCTGTCATTCAGTTCATGTTCTAGATATTTCATCTAGTGCTACAAGAGCCTTCCAACATTAGTCTTTTTGCTTTCAAACTTGTTGCTTCTCATAAGTTCATTTTCTCACTAGAGGGATCATTGAAAAATGAACATCTCGATTATGCTAATCCCATATGTGATGGTTGATCTTTTTCTTACTGATTCATAGGAACTCTTTACATATTATAGAATTTGACCCTATGCATGAATTTTGACAGTGCTTTTAATATAGCATGTGTCACATTGTACTGAATTTAAGTCTCTCCAGTTTATTACAGTATAAGTTCTTGAAATCAGAGAGAACATCTTTTTATTCATAAGTGTATTCTAAATGCTTATCTGTGTTTGGTCTGTATAAAGTCGATTAAACTGAACTACTTAAAAATCTCAGTGACACTTTCCATAGCTTTGTATTTGCTTTGCCTCTGTATGGAACATTCTTGCTCACTGTTGCTCACTTCTGTGTAAAACTTCTGTGATCTTCTTAGGCATAGCCGCCTGTGATACTTCTTGGACTTTGTACATATAATATGTCACGAACATTTGCAACAAAATTTTCTCTTTGTAAAATTGTCGGGACGAGGCCTTGTCCACCTCATCTCCCCAGTGCTTAGTATGATGCCTGGCATATAATTAATCATATTCTCCTATCCCCCCCGCCCCCCGCCAGCAAACAAATTGACTAGAAATGATAAACCGGTTCATCACAAAAAGCATAATGATATTAGTACATCCTTTTTTCCCCTTCCAATATCATAGTTTTTTTTTATTACTGTAGCTCAAGTTGGATTGTTTTTCCTAGTACTCTTGACTTCTGGAACACCTGACCACCGCCTCCTCCTCCCCAGGCATGTTCATGTAAATCTATGCAACCAAGTCTCCTTTGCTCTGGATTTGGCAATTATTTTATACAATTCCAAGTGCTACATTTAAAGGAATACCTCAGTTTGATTTGATCTTGCTTACCTTGTCTTCTGGTTCTAGCATTTCTAGATCTTTTATTTAAATATTTGGATTCTTTTACTTCTTCTTTTTAGTCATTTGCCCCAATTTATGTCCTAAGTAGATTTCCCTAAGCTTTCTACCTAAGCCTGGCAACCAGATGAATTTTTGGAGTCAGTCAATTTAAATGAGTGAGTACACAAATCTTTATTTTAGATTCTGCACATGTCACATGGGAAAAATTCCCACCTGTGTTAAGAAGCTTGTGGTTCAGTACAAAGAAAGGGAAGTGCGTGTGTAATTGGCTGTCCTTGATCTTTTCCTCACCTCATGAGTGTATTTTTCTATGGCTGTACTTTGGAATGATAATTTTTTTTTTAAATGTCCAATGCTTCTGCCTTCCCTGAGATTTATTTTAGTCTTTTGTCAGTTTAGGCAGCAGAAGAATGAATTTTCCAGGGATAATGATTAAAGAGTTGGTGTATTTATTCCTAGTATATGTTTTACAATGTATTTCACACAATGCTAATTGAAGGGACTGCTTCAACTTGTCACCCACTTTGCTTTTTCTTCACAGGGTCTTACTTAACATAAATAAATAATAAAGTGCCTTTAGTTATTTTTGAGATTTCTGTTCTAAAAATATTAGTAATATTAATGCATATGTCTTGCATGTGTATTACATAATTTTATCCTTCCAGTAACTCTGAGGCTGGGGAGATGCAGTACCCTTTGAAGGTCACATAGCAAGTAAGTGTTGGAGCAGGTACAGTAAAACCTTGGTTTCCAAGCATAATTTGTTCTGGAAACATGCTTGTAATCCAAAGCACTTGTATATCAAAGTGAATGTCCCCATAAGGAATAATGGCAACTCAGATCATTCGTTCCATAACCCAAAAGTAGTCAAAGAAAAATGATTATAATGCTGTAACATAATATAAAATAACAAAGAAAATACAAAATATAAAGAAAATAAATTTACCTGCACTTACCGTTGAAAACCTTCCTGGCTGGAGAGAGGAGGATTACTGTGTAGGATGACTTTCACTATGCCTAATGGAATCACTGCTGTCTGTTAGCGCAATGGAATCTTTTTCTGCATGAGGGTCATTGTACACGCTCGCACAGATGTTGGCTACAGAACAGTATTAATAAACTCTTGTCATATACTGTATTTAATGTAACTGGCAATAAGGCCGCAGCGGACAGGCTCCTTATCTGCAGGCAGCCTGACCTAGAATGAAGCAAAGCATCCCCAAGATTATTCCAGTATGGAAAAACAAAGGACAGTCCATAGGTGCTTCGAAGTGACAAATAATACACTAGTACCAGGTGTGGGCACCTTCCGAAGTTCTGAAAAATCACTGATTTCTGCCAAACATTGTGGCTTGAGATCGTGCGTCTGAGCATGGGAGACCATCACCCACAATCCCTCAGTGAGGTGGGGGGAGAGAAGAACCATTGGGTCAGCTGTGATCGTGTGACATTTGGCGTCATATACTACCTGTATTGCAAGACATTGCTCATTGATCAAGTTAAAATTTATTAGAAATGTCTTGTGGAACATTCGCAGAACAGGTTACTTGCAGTCCAGGGTTTTACCGTATTTAGATTGCAACAGTCTTGACTTGAGATCCTGGGCTTTTACTACCATAACACTAAGTTGAAGGACACACTAGGCCAGATTCATGAGGTAGCATCTATGAACTGATAGAAAACAGGGTTTTGTTTTTATATAAAATATTATCACTCCCGGAAGTCATTTTAGTGGATTATCATTGGCTTTTGTGTAGCACAGAAGTGCTAGAGAAAAATTGATCACTTCTGTGGGGCAAGTACTTCTGTTCCTTTTTTAGAAATATGTAGCCAGACTCATGAGCAATGGGACTGGAGTGTAAACGAGTCTTAACTTGGCCTTAACTGACTTCATCATGGTGTTACAGGACAAACTAATCTAAAACGTAAAAGGATGTGCTGTGTGTTACATAAAGAAGATCCATTTATCGGACCTGGAGTGTTTCCTTTAAGTTAAATCTATGCCAAAAAAAATCTAGTGCTAGCTATTGTATATTCTGTTGGACTTCTTTTAAAGACTTTGCTTCTTTTTATTCATTTTCATATTTTTGTCACTAAAGCAAATAAAGGAAGCCGCACATAGCTAAAGTGAAAGCCACTTCAAGGAGACGTCACATGAAACATTTTGAGGAGGGAGTTATGTGGTTTCATTGTGACATTTTAGATGCAAATGCAAATTGTTTTGAGATCAGAATTTTTCATTTACCACTCAGAACTCTGCTGTACTGTGACGACTGTTTGGGAATAGCCTAGTTAACACTTTTGAACTGATGTAATTATTTAAAAGAAAGGGTGATGATTCAGATTCCGAATTTTGATACTTCTCCGAGGCAGGTGGTTACATACATTTATTTCTTTGTTCACATGATGGCCAAGCACATTTCTGCTCCAACTGAACCTGGTTTGACTGATTTGGAGGAGTCCCGCAGTTGCAGTAGTTACAGGTCACAGGCTCAGGTGGAACAGAAGATTTGGCATCCCGCCTTGATTCCCTGGGTCTGTAAATTCAGAGAGCTTTAATTTCATCCCGAGGCCTCTGACTTTCCCTTGCTTCATGACTAACACCTCTGTATGTGGGAAAATTTCTTCCCTGCTGGAATCACTTTGGGTTCATATTTTCTTTTCCTTTCCTTATCCCCTTGTGATATTTTTGTGAACCTTGGACTTCAAATATGACCTTTATTTGGTGGCTGTTTAAAGGCGTATATTAACACATAGAAGAAAAATTTCGAATAGCTATAAGTCTTAAATAGGAGTACAACGAGGGTGTTTTATTGACAGTTCTTGTTTTGTTAATTTATATATATTGAAATGTAAGGTATTTCATGGCCTGGAAAAACAAAATATACATTACAACTCTTTGGCTGTGTGTGTTTATCTTAATCCTTGGCCTAAACCTTGCCTGAAATAAGCTTTACCTTTTAAGGAAATTGACACTGAGTTACGATTATGCCTAGTGAATGATGGTACTCATAGATATTTTGAATGTTAGTATTAAAGGAAAAAAATATCAGGTATGTCTGTATTTAAAGAGGAACATCTATGTAAAATAACCAATGACTAAGCATTCCATTTGTGCCTCATATGAACAATGTGCGTAATATGTAAGAAACCTGTAAGAAATGTTTTTTTTTAAATATGGCTTTCATTTGTATCCCAAGAGTGAAATTGTGAAGTAGAAGATTAACATAGAAAGTGCTTCTTTTGAGAATTCCCCTATAGTATAAATATAACTTCTTAATCTTTTTCTTTTTTTTAATGTTTTTACTTATTTTTGAGAGACAGAGCTTGAGCAGCGGAGGGGCAGAGAAAGAGGGAGACAGAATCCAAAGCAGGCTCCAGGCTCCAAGCTATCAGCACAGAGCCCGATGTGGGGCTCAAACCCATAAACCGTGAGATCATGACCTGAGCCGAAGTTAGATGCCTAACCGACTGGGCCTCCCAGGAGCCCCTAAATACAACTTCTGAACTCACTTCACTATTTTTGCCCTTTCTTGAACTAATGAAGGAGGCTGACATATTTGTAGCATATTCCAAATTTTAGAAATTTTTCTGATGGAGGAGAGGCATGTCCCTCAGAGTTACAATATTTGATTACGAATTAATTGTAGTGGACGCAAATGAGTCTTAATATGACCTTGCTTCTACATATTCTTAAAAAATGGAAATTTGCATAAATTGTTTTCAGTACACAGTATTTTTAAAGTTTTTTTTTTTTTTAATGTTTATTTATTTTCGAGGCAGAGAGAGACAGAGCATGAGTGGGGGAGGGGCAGAGAGCGAGGGAGACACAGAATGTGAAGCAGGCTCCAGGCTCTGAGCTGTCAGCACAGAGCCCGATGCGGGGCTCGAACTCACAGACTGCGAGATATGACCTGAGCCGAAGTCGGCCGCCTAACCGACTGAGCCACCCAGGTGCCCCAGTACACAGTATTTTTAATAACTTTTCCCTTTCACTCTTAGGCTATACTGTGTATTATGAAATTGTGTACTTCTGTGCAAAGTTTCCAACTATGAGATTTTGTGAATGCTCTCTTTCTGTAATTATGGAATTATCTCTAATAATGGATATTTTTAAGGGATTATGTAATCATATTGGAATTATGTCACAGATAATAAAGGTACCATCTGCTCTTATTTGAACTTCTGTCCTGTGAAGAGATAGCACCAGAAGTGATGTTTTGCTTTTGATTTGGCATGTGTTCAAGACAGTACTTTCCTCCTATAATGTTATCCCCAGCTACTGTTCAGAGATTTCCATAAGTGAAGGGAGTGAATGGGAGGAAAAGCCATGTTACTTGTAGTCCGGGCAATAGGGAAGCAGTTAGAAGTGGTGTCTGTCTATAGGTCACCCTTAGTTGATTTGTACTGTAATGCAGGAAACCTTTTTATGCATTTGTCTCTGGACATGAGATTCTGGAGAATTCACTATATGCTACTTGCTGCTGTTTCTGATGGAATCTGGTATAGCATGTTAAGAAAGAGGTAATGGAAGGCCAGGGATGGCAGGGTGAGGGCAGACCTCTTCAGTCTTCACAGGCCCGCCCATTTCTGTTTTAGAAACATTTTACCATTCTGTTTGCTTCTCTTTAAGTTGACCCATTGAGTTAAAGTTAAATTTATCTTTAAACATGACCTGCTTGGTGTTAGCTATTTTTTTTTAATTTTTTTTTAATGTTTACATATTTCTGAGAGAGAGAGACAGAGTACAAGCTGGGGAGGTGCAGAGAGAGAGAGGGAAACACAGAATCCAAAGCAGGCTCCAAGCTCTGAGCTGTCAGCACAGAACCTGACGAGGGGCTCAAACTCATGAACTGTGAGATGGTGACCTGAGCTGAAGTTGGGCACTTAACTGACTGGAGCCCCTAGTGTTTTTTTTGTTGTATTTTGTTTTTTTTTTAATGCTGTTTCCTTTAATCCCTGTAGTTATCCTTGTGAGGTAGTTAATATGGCAACCTATTCCACTGAAGAGGAAACCGTGGATCAGAGAAGTTTTATCTTCAGCATCACAGAGCTAATCAATAGTGAAGCTGAGATCCAAAACCAGAACGTTTAAAAATTATTTCGAAGAATTTTCGAACAAACATAAAAGTCGAGAGAAGAGAGCAATAAGTCTCCACGTACCTATCCCCCAGGTCAAGCATTGAGGTACCAAATTTCACGACGTTTGGCTTATCAATAGCTTTTTGCTTTTTCTTTCCTGAAATACTTTGAAGCTGATTCCCAGATATCATGTTATTGGTAGTGCTAATTTCATCTTTAGAGCAAATGTTTTATCTCTATACCAAATGTTCTAAGTGTAGGAGAGAATGACCTAATGTGAAAACTGTGTGGAAGCCCAGTTTTTGCCAAAAGACAAGTTATAGATCTGTGTTTAGTGTTTTTGATAGGGGTGGTTATCATTTGCTACTCGTATATTAATAAGAGAGTAGTAAAACAGCTAGTACTTATTGAGTCCTGATTCTGGGCTTGGAACAGCCCTTCATGTTTCATGCATATTAGCTCGTTTCATTCTCGGGAACGCTGTGTTGTATAATCATTTCCTGTGGGTTCAAGTTGCTTTTTAAAATCAATTATCTTTTACCTAGAAGTAAAATATACTACATTGCCTTAAATTGTATATATTTTCTTACCTTTTAATACTAATTATAATAATGTATTAATGGATGGATAGATGATGCTTAGAAGTGTAGTCCATAGACAGGTAGCATCAGCCTTGCCTGGGAACAGCTCAGGCCATACCCCGGAACTTTTGAATTAGAATCTGCATTTTAAATACAGTCCTTAGGTGACATATATTAAAGTTTGACAAGCATTGGGTAGCACTTAAATAGTACTTTCCAAGCGTGGCTACACACTCCAGTCACCTGGAAAACTTTTATAGCTGCCAAAGCTCGGTCTCATCCCTGGCCAATTAAATTAGATTCTTTAGATGAGGCCCTGGTATCACTTTTTAAAAAAGTCTCCTGGGCAACTCTTAAGTTGTCAGGGCAGGTTTTTAAAATGCCCTGGTTTAATAGAACTGGAGTATCTTTCCATTCTGTTTCAGCTACTTTGAACACAAAATTTCATCTTGCAAATCATGTATTGAAAATGATAGCATCGATATAAATAAGAATTGAAGATAAAGGAAATTCTGGGCTTACACTTAATAACTTAATGTTATTAATAGTAATAACAATGTTACTATTATAAATATGTACCTCGAAGAGAAAAGGTGGCCTATTAATGGAAGCATAGACCCTCGTCCTAATGTTTTCAACATTTGAGAGACTCTTTAAGTTAAAACGGGATTCTTGTTCAGGAAACGTGGGTCCCTGATGAGATCAAGGACAGAAGATATTCAGACATATATTCTGACTCCATTTATTCCTTATTATGTTGGGTAAATGGGTTAATCAGTCTACCCTTGACCGCAAGGGGGACAGGCATCACTTATCACACAGACACAATTCATCTTAGTTTGTTGAAGTCCCTTAAATTCCTTGAATAAGAGGCACTGAAGAAATTCAAATTTTTGTCTTTAAAGTAATTGCTTTCCCAAGCCCTGTAGTAGCACGTTTGTGTATTTTTAAAGCTATTCATTAGATTAGTAGCATTTTATGGTTTGGCTTCAACTGAGGAGTGGCTTTAGACATGGAGGAAATGTGGCAGACAGATTAGGAGACCAGCACAGTAGGCCTGGCGACACTGGAATATTAGAACCATCAAATGGGGATACTTCAGGGGAGTGAAAGATTACGCTTTAGCCCAGTGCCTTTATTTCACAGATGACCAAATTGTGGCAGAATTGTGAGTTTTTATGGTATTAGTGACAAATGCATGTTCTATTTGACTTAATTTTGATACTTTTTTCATCAATTAAATACATCGTATGCCTATATGTACATACATATGACAAGTGTAGCAAAACTAAGGTAACAGTAACATTGAAATTTTTCAACAATAAAATATTTTTGTGTCTTTTTGTATCTCTTCAAAGTTGTGATATCAACTAAATATGTTCTTTATTGCATGCATTTGGAATAGACTACAGTATCTTTTTTTTTTTTATGGGCAAGATTAGGCATGTTTTTGTTGGCCTAGGAAAAGTTGCTATGTGAAGAGAGCGACTATTTTATTATTTACTTAACATTTAACCTGAAAGTCAAAATGTGTGCAAAAGAGCTGATTTGACAAAGGTTCTGAGTCAGAAGTATTAAAGGACAAATGAAACAAGGATTTCTTATTCTTAATCAGGGTTGGGGGAAAGGGCCAACCTTCTGCAGGGGAAATGACTATAAATGGGCTTTGCAGTTAAGACATCCTCTGTTACAACAGCTGCCTTTCTGGTCGGCCTGGTTTTCCCCTTTCTTCACAGAGTATTGCTGCTAAAAACACCTTTCTCTTGGCACTTGAACTCTGCCATTTGACTCTTCAGTTTTCTCTTGTTTCCTGCATAAAATTACATTTTCTTGCTTTTACTTTTGAAGCTTCGTGCAGCCTCGGAAGCAAGCTGCTTGCCTTTGTTTTCATTTTGTTATTCCCATCTTGGGGGCTAGTTCACTGGTACTTGGTATCCTTGGAAGGGTTCCCTCGTTTTCACGCCAGATGACAACAACAAATGATCCCAGCTCCTTGGTCCTTTTATAGCTAGCTTCTTTGGGAAGAAAATTTAGAGAAAGAAAATTAAAAATAAATCGTATTCAATGCCGAAGATAGAAGGACATTCACTCCCACTGATGGACTTTTTGGTCCCTGCTGAATATTTTTAAGCCTGTAGGCTAAGGATTGTTTTTCCTCGCTTTAGTGATGTAATAACGCTACCAAAGTAACACCCAACACTCATTTACCTATGAAATTCTCTCGTGTTTTGTTTTTTTTTTTTTTCCAAATAAATACATCTGGTTTCTGAACTATACTTTTTTTAAAAAACGTAATTCTTTTAAGTCAGTTGTACCAACAGATTTGTGTTTCTGCTTTTTAAATTCCAGGTTTTAAATGCATAAAAAGGCACTATGTATGGACATGTCTATCTCTGTAACTGTGCTGTCCTGGGTTTGTTGATAAGCATTACCATTTGTAACATATGGGTGAGAAAACAGAATCACAGTTTGGGGTCACATGCATCACTGGCGGACATAGAGACACAAATCCTACGTACTGTATATGAGTCTTTTGATAGCAAAGAACATAAATCCCATCAAAATATCTTGTCTTGTAATTGGAAGTCAAAGGGATGGATTTGTCTTCAACTCCCGTCAGGATTCTCCTCCTTACCCCTCTGTAATGCTTTCCTCCTCACTGGCTTTTAAAAGCATGCAGGCTTTTTCTGCGTTGGAGGAAAGATACCCACCAAGAAATCCAGACTTACATGGTCTTTCACTAGAGATCTCAGAATAGGCCTGACCCAGTATACCTCAAAATCCATATGCTCGCTCTTAAAAGATTCTGATTAGAACCTATGCCTATCCCCCTTGGATCAGTCTCTGTGGCCACGTCTGCCTGTTTTTGAAGTAATGGCAGCCTAATTATAAATTAGGATATTGCTTGCTGAACTCAAGTTTAGAATGAAGGAAGAGCTGTGATGTGTTATGTTTTGGTCAAGCTCTGTAGCCTGAAACATTGTCTTTTTTCTACTACAAGTAAATTTCTTTCCAAGGACCATGACCAGTCACCTGGTATCTGAGCCCTCTCCACTGCAAGGAACACATTGAAATATTACATCTTTTTTTTTTTTTTTTAAATATGGCATTGAAATATTCTATGGGTGTGCTGATCTGTTTTCAAAACATCTTCCTTTAGCACCTATACTGTTTTAATATCAATAAACTTTGTACGTGAAAAAGTTTTAATTGATTACCTTTCAAGGTAGCTGTTTTGGGAGTATCTATACCCTTTAAGGGAATGCCTCCCTAATGCTAATAGGTAATCTCAAGTGTAAACTTTTTCCATCACATTTGGAAGAGGTTACTTTTGGATTTGTTTTTTATGTACTACCAATATTGTATGTGTAAATTTTCAGTAGTTTCTGTAAGACAGAATACTAGTTCCTGATCTTATTCTTAGGTCTGATGATTTTTGTGTAGTTCGGAAAAAAAAAAAAAAAAAAAAAAAAAGGACTGGTTCACACAACTTGTAGCTGGTCTAGAAATTTGTTGAAATTAATGAGTACAAAAAGGATGCTTGTGAGTGTGTGTTACTCTTATATGGGGCGCCCCCACTAATTTGTAGCCTTTCTTTGGAGACATGCCAAACAGCTAAATATCAGTAGTCAGACTATCACCTTAGTCACTTTTTAAATAACATATCACTAGCTTTTAAAAATGATAATGTAATTTGTTCCTCATTCTTTTTAGGAGCCACCCATTATTGAGGTAGGGCAAGATAACTTTCTCGTCTGTTCTTCTGTTTTAAGTCAGGCAGCTTTTTTCAATCTAATATAGTTCTGAGAGAAATCTCTTTGCTTTCAAAAGCCTAGTAGCTCATACTTTCAATGTGTGTCTGCTTTTAAAATAATTTTTCTCTTTTTGTTATGTTCTTATTTGCTATCACTTTTTTTTTTTTAATCAAGAAGTTACTTGTCAGCAGAAAGGGACCTAGAATACTTTGAGAGGTATGGAAGCCTGTGTAGAAAAATTTAGCAATATAGAGGGTTTAGAAAAAGTGAGAATCTCCAAACAAGTTATTATGCATTTCTTAGATTTTAGGTCCTTTTGTGCAAAGTTGCATGCAAGTGGTAATGTCTAGTGGACAGAATTTTGGACTATTAGAATTCTTTGGGAATTTATAGTGGGTTTTATGTTCGTACTGAAAACAGAACATGCTGAATATTAAGTTATACTAAAGCATAAGGTCTTAGACCCTAACTTTAAGAGGGCTATCAAATCTTAAACTATCTTTTAATGACTCTGTTGCTGGAAGACATCTATTATATTTCCCTTTTTGGCATCTACTTCGTCTCCTTGTGTTAGTGCTGTGTACTGAACCTACAAACAAAGCAATTACTGCTGTATATATGCACAACCCTAAAAATAAAAATTTTATAAGCCTAATAATTTTAATAAAGCTCCTAGGTTAATGATTTATTTTAAGATTGGTTCTGTAAGAATGATGCCTGCCTCTTATCAAGTTTACCTGAATGTAAACACATCATTAATGAAGCCTATTTCCTTACCACTTCTATGATTCCTTTCAAAAATTTCATTACTTAAGGATTTTCTTTCATGGAAAATTATTTTTACACTAAAAACAATTAATAGTCGGAATTCCTTTTCTTAAGGATGTTGTAAACTTATTTAAGAGGAATAATTTAGGGGCGCCTGGGTGGCTCAGTTGGTTAAGTGCCCAGCTCTTAGTTTCGACTCAGGTCATGATCTCATGGTTTGTGAGTTCGAGCCCCACATCAGGCTCTGTGCAAAAAGTGCAGAGCCTGCTTGGGATTTTCTCTCTCTGTCTTTCTGTCTGTCTCTCTCTCAAAATAAATAAATAAACTTAAAAAAAAAAGAGGAATAATTTAGTTGGCACTGGGGTTTTCTGAGGCCAGGTCCTTTATAAACAGACGTTAGTAGGTTTTTTCAGTAGTTGAACTGTTTTCATTGCATTCAATGGTTTAAATGTTTCTGAATCCATTTCTTAAAAATACAAATTCAGTATTCTAAAGCATGCATGTGTGCTATTACTTTTAGTGGATGATTTATATTCCAAAATGACTTTGGGGTGTTACTATAATAAACTTACATTAGAAAGTGAGAAATATTAGTAGGTAACACTTATTGGGTGGTTATATGTATTAAATATACATATGCAACCTATTTTTCGTGTAGTAATTTGATTTTCAGAACAACTCCAAGAGGTAGGTACTGTTATTATCCCCATAGTATGGATAAAGAAATTGAGTCACAGAGGGAATAACTTGCCCAACGTCACTCAGTTTGTAAATGTTGACATTGAGATTTCAACCTAGAGATTGGATTCCAAAGCCCACTGTCTGACTATTATACTTGATGCCTCTCAAAGGAGTGGAAGAATATTGGATCGTCATCAAGTGGATTACCAGGTAGACCTAAATCCCAAAAATATTCAGTTTACTAAGATTCTCTGATTTTGAAAAAAGTGGACAAATAATGTTGCTAGTATCCAAATATTATTCAATATAATAAGTAATACCATTATATCATGTATATTTCAATATGACATTATTTCTATGTTTAATTTTGAGCCACAATCCTTGGAAATCTATTGTAAAGAATGACAAAATACACTTGAAGTTTAGCATAGAATAGAACCATATAAAGAGAGGTGCATAGACAGGGAAGGTTTAGTCTAGCATTTAAGATTGTGGGGATATAGAGAATTTATTTGTCTGCTAACTTTTCACAAATACATAAAATTTAAGGAAGAATTTTACCGTCTTGTTTATGGATTAAATTAGTTGAAAGTACGTCACTTTACAATTAAAGAAATTGAACGGTTAGGTGTGTGTGTTTGCGTGCATGTATGTGTTGGGAATCCTGGGACACACAGCCCCAGGGCCATGTTTAAGGGACAACACAAGATCTAGTTTTAGTTCACTGAGGACTATGTGGCTGGCTCTGATTCCCCGAGTGCAGTAAGACTGATTATGGAAAGTGATTGTGGGAAGTGGGGAAGGTTTCTGAGAGAGACGGTGGGAGGGTAAATGCCATGAGGAGTGGAACATTAAGGAAAAACATTTAAAGAGAATTTCAAAGATGTTAGTCGTATGTGAAATGACTCCTTTTTCTATCTTCCCAAAAAACTTTTTGGGGGGACGTGGGTGGCTCAGTTGTTGAGCATCTGACTCTTGATTTCAGGTTAGGTCATGATCTCTAGGTTCATGAGTTTGAATCCCATTCAGGTTCCGTGAGAGTATAGAGTCTGCTTGGAATTCTCTCTCTCTCTGCCCCTCCCCCACTCACTTGCGCGCGCGCTCTCTCTCTCTCTCTCTCTCAAAATAAATACACTTAAAAAAGTAATGGGGGGAGTTGGTGCTCTTGAAGTTATATTTGTGTTTTTCTGAAATGCTTCATCATAGAAAAGAAAAGACTTCCTTGTAGGCGGCATCAGGGACCAAGGAAGTACACTCACATTCAGGTTACAGATGTATAAATTTCCCGACAGTGTTTTTAAATACTAAGGTAGTTGTAACATGTTTGAGGATAGTTGTAAATCTGTATGAGTACTTGGGCCTAGATTACTTTAATTATTGAAGTACCTTTCAGATTTGATTCCTTATCAACATTTGCATTTTCTCCTATGTTCTCTTTTTGGTTATTTGTTCACCACCTTTGGATATGAGAAGAATTTTAGAATATGAGGGACCATTTAAACTCAGTGACACCCCCATTGGTAGAATTCGTCATCTAATCCAGTGTTCTGTATTCTAATCTGGGAAAAGTATTTCTTTTTCCCCTTATTTCCTCCAAATATTCATTATTACCTTCCATTCTAGTAAAAAAGAGGGGTAACACATCCCTCCACCCCATTTCTCATCCTCTTCCTGGAACTCAGTTGTAATGGCTGGAACTCTGACAGCCATTTGAGATGAGTATCATACTCTAGAGAATACAGAGTTGTGAGCTAAAAGGAGTCTGGGTCTTTGATGACTTTGTGGAATTGCCATACTAAGTCTGGATTACCCAGTTTGATTTATTTGGTGTGAGAGAGAGTTCAACTTCTATCTTACTTAAGTCATTGTTATTTGGGGTTTGTCACATGCAGCTGAATCTAATTCTGGCAGATATAGTTCCCTTTCCGTACAAAAAGTCAATGAATGGGATCTTTTTGGATACTTTCTTGGCTTTATTCTCATGGGCATAGTTCTGCATCCTAAATGAGAGTCTCTAATACCCACATCTAAATGTTAGTGAATAATCAGAAGCAGCAACGTACATATAAGGAGAAGAGCATGAACTTGACTTCAAATTCTAATTGTGTAATCTTAGGTTAATTGTTTAACCACACAGAGAGTTTCCTTTTCTGTAAAGCTAAGGTTGTAGTGTTTCCCCAAAGATTATTGTTGAATAAAATATAAATACTTGGCTCAAAGTTTAGCATATACTAGGCCCAGAATTTACATTACAATAATTCCTATTATTCCATTATATTAATGATCTGGAATCATTTCAAATGGCATATCCTCTAATGACATTGAGGAAATAAAAAAGGCAGAAAATGAAACATGTCAAAGTTATAGGAAAAAAGGGAAGGAAACTTATGCCAGGTGGGAGGGCCTCCACTAAAGGATGGTCATAGAAGCCTACAGACAGAAAGGTGATAGATAACAAGAATTCAGCAGGACGTGAAATGAGAATTGGCTTTTTAGGACTCAACATTTCTGTCCTAAGGCTAGTTTCGGGATTTATGTATGGAGAATAGACACTTAATGATGTAAGTGAATAATTCTCTAAGTAGGACTGCAATGTGTAAATGAGAAATCAATCAAATCAAGAGCTAGTTGTTACTAATTATTTTTAAAAAACACAAATAAAGTACAGCTAACCCATGAATAGTGCAGGGGTTAGGAGTGCTGACCGCCCACGCAGTCAAAAATTGGCAAATAGGGGCATCTAGGTGGCTCAGTTGGTTGAGCGTCTGACTTCGGCTTAGGTCATGATCTTACTGTCTGTGAGTTCGAGCCCCGCATCAGGCTCTGTGCTGACAGCTCAGAGCCTGGAGCCTGCTTCAGGTTCTATGTCTTCCTCTCTCTCTGCCCCTCTCCCATTCATTCTCTCTCTCTCCCTCTTTCTCTCTCTGGCCACCCTCAAAAATAAAGAAACATAAATAAATTAAAAAAATTGGCAAATAACTTTTGACTCCCCCAAAACTTAACTACTCATAGCCTCACGTTGAATAGAATCCTTACTAAGAACATAGAGTCGATTACCACATATCTTGTGTATCATATATATTGTATACTGTATTCTCACAATAAAGTAAGCTAGAAAAAAGAAAATGTCCCTAAGAAAGTCATAAGGACTATAAGCTACATTTATAGTCCTGTACTGTATTTATTGAAAAAAATCCCTGTATAAGTGAACCCATACATTTCACCCCTGTGTTGTTCAAGGTCCAACTGTATATTGTCCCACTGCAGAGAAGTTTTTATAAAAGAGGAATAAACAATGACTCTTATAATTAAAGGAGATGGCATTCAGATAACTTGAAGAAATAGTTTGGAGGAATTTTTGTATTTTGCTTCTAATCTCTTCTTTGCGGTTCAAGTGAAAAATGTAGAAATTATCTCATAGGGATTATTTTGATTCTCTTAAAATCTATTGAGTTAGATATTTTTTATTAAATTATTTAAAATGATAAATGACGACAAGGGTATTATAATGCCGTGCCATGTAGTTTGCACAGCAGAGCAACAAACAACTTGAGAGTTACCATCTTGGAAATGAGTTCTTTCGGTCACTTGGCTGGTAATATCTTCTTAATTAAAATGCGATACATCAGAAGCTTAATTGCAAAGTTTATTCTTTAAAGTCAACATATGTTGAAATATGTACAATGGTGTTGTCAGTACAATTGCTGGATAGTGTAATGCAAACATATTTTCGCAAATATCTGATTCCCTTCAGTCTCTGGATCGTGTCCCAGTTTTAAATGTAGGGTAGGTGATGAAATTGCTGGGCATAAAATACACTTAAAAATTGCAAATGCATTCTATTTTCTCTCACAATTACTTGACAGCCTCGGACTATTTTTTCCTGTTGGACAGTAATGACTCTATTCTCCTAGTGTTTGTCCCTCAAGTGAAGGCTTCTTAGAATAGGATCAGTTCCCCCGTTTTCATGTGTTCATTAATCAGCTCCAGTTGACATTTAATTATTCCAACCTTCATATTCACAGCCATTTAAAAGTTAAGTTTAATAGAGTTTCAAAAAACCCAAACAAGGTGTGTCTTATGTAATTTTATTTTCACTTAAAATTCTGTTACTTACAAAGCCAGCCTAGCCATTTGCTTATCATAAATCATGCCTTCTTCTAGGAATTTTAAAAGTCTGTTTAATGGGACTCCTGAGTAGACAGCTGTACAGTCTGAATTACCTTAGGTTCAAAACATTTCAGATGTAAGGGTCTACTAACACGAGTGCTGATCTCCACACATACTGAACGAAGTTGCTTAGGGCTGGGATGCTCTCTTGCAACCTAAAACAGAACATAAACTGAAATTAAGACCATCGTCTTGTGTGAAATCTCCATGTCTGTCACGTTTGCAGATATCAGCTGTACAAATAAGAACATTCACTTGCACCTTCTGAAAATGACCCTTCTAACATGTAGTGCGTCTTGGACAAGCAGGCATTCTCCTACCGCTTTAAGTCAGAATCTCGTTGGTGTGTCCCAGAGATTAATTCCATATATTGGATCCTCTAAGAACTCAGAATTTCTTGGTATTAACGGCTAAAAGAGAGCTATTTATAATAGGAAAAACGAATTTCCACTTGTGATCTTTTATAATAAAGAATGATGTAGCCTCAGGAAAGTGCCAGAATTTGAAAGCTCTAAGTTGAAGGATTTGGTTAGATAGAAAGAGGAGGAAAAAAGAAATAAACTTTTGAAAATGTTTCAGAATAACTTGCCTTATATCTTGGTTTACATTTTCAAAGCGCTTGTTGTCTTTCATATCCAAAATGTTACTATGTCAAAGACATTGGTTTTTTCCTGTGACTAGCTTTTTCATGTTTGTGATGTTGTTGTTTGGCACAGAGCTGGGCAGAAAGCTCTTATGCTCATTCGTGGCATGTTGTGATTGTCTCTTATGCATTCCGTTCTTTGTTTGTTATATGTCCCTGTAGTACTAATCTACACAGTTTCTTTTTGAAAAGTATAATTAAAGATTACTTGAAATTCCTAAAGGAAATACAACTTAATTTTTCCAAGCAAAATTTTACCAAAGAGCTATTTTAATTTTTTCATCTTACACAAACTCTCTGTACATTAATTAAGTGAATGGTCATTCATCCAATATAACAACAAAATAATTCATCAATTTTAAATTTTAGTTCTATAATAATATAAAAATAAAATTATAGATACTTTGTTTCAGACACTTGCTTTTTCTTCTTAGAGAAAAATCTCTTCTCCGAGATGAATTCTTCTGTTAACTATTTATTCACAAAATGATATTTGATAACTTCTAGATTTCTTCTATGTGTCGCATATCACATAAGTTTAAGTTATAAGTATAAACTTACCATGGAAACAAAGTTGAATTATAAAGATCCGTGTTATATAATTGCAATATTTGCATTATGCAATAAATATGCTGTGTAGATGTTTATCTCCTTTATCATGTGTTTAGTTCAAGAGAGTGTAGTTCAGATCAAAATTCTATGTGATCTTTTTATACTTTCTTCATTCACTTCTGCTTATCTTTTTTACCTGCTTATAGATTAAGTGGGGTGGTAGCTGTGTGAGCTACCTAGAATGGTTGGTAGTTTAGGCATTCATTGGCAACTATTATTTTAATATTTTAATGACATATAGTGATTTTTTAAGATATATAAAACTTACATATGGATAACTTATGCATGGATTTTCTGCATATCTCCATACCTACATTGAGTGGAAAGAGATTAACTTAAAAAGATAATAAATTGACTGGCTTAGACAGGTGTTAATGTACTTGTTTGTTCAGAGGCTGAGCTTTACCCAAAGGAAAAATGCAGCAACATTCTGAAAGATGATACCACAGTGTTTATAGTGTGTTACGATACAGAAATGGAGCATGGGTTGAGAACCAGAATACCTAATAAATAGCTGTGTGGCCTCAGGTAACTTATTCAATCCTTATGATTTTCAAATTTCTTGTTAGGGAAATTGGATTAATACCAGCAAACTGATAGGGCTGGTTTTAAAGACCAAATAAGATAACATACGTCAAAAACAAGGCACAGAGCCTTGTCACACCCTAGGCGCCCAACAAACTTTAATTCTCTTTCTCCTAGGACAGAGAAGAGAAACACGACAGGAATGTAATAGAGCAAAATTGAATACATAGCACTGTACTTTCATAATTTTTAAAAAAGCATACACTGATCTCTTAGAGTTTTAGCTCTGCTTGGATTCATTGGCAAATATGAAATCCCGAATTGATGGATTATCTGTTTCATTTCTATGATTTATTTAACATCG
The DNA here is from genome assembly GCA_030068075.1 of Paguma larvata. NCBI lineage: Eukaryota > Metazoa > Chordata > Mammalia > Carnivora > Viverridae > Paguma > Paguma larvata. The sequence continues at coordinate 114,664,297 of CM057823.1, forward strand.
TGAGAATTGACTAATTCTTGGTTTTTAAATGAGGCTCCTTTCATAAAGCTTAATTATTTTTTGGTGATTTTACTCTTTGCTTAAAAAACGATTTTAGCATTTCTCACTATTCCATTTAGTTTTTATTAAATTTTCTACTCATATCTTCAGGATGATGAATTTCAAATAATCTGCTGTTCCATCTCAAACACATTAAAATAAATTGTATCTTGACATGTAAATCTATAATTTTCATTTAACTTGAGTGAGATCCGTGGATCCAAAAATGTCTGTGCATGCTTTTATTACTGTGTGGAATTTTGTCATGGATTTTATATACTATTCCCAAGTACTTTTGTTTGATTGAAGTAAATCATGTTAATTTCAAAATAAGCATCAATCCCTCTTTTTCTTTCAAAATAGAGTTATGTAGTTCCTTTCATTATTACTCTTGCAGGACAAGTATCACCTTTTTAACACAGTTTGAGGGCTTATGTGATTATGTTAATAATTCCATGAGCTAGGTTGACCAGTATTAAAATATAGCTTAATAATCATCTTAATTGGCTACTGAGAATTTTTTTTTTTTTAAATTTAAGCCTGTTTTTATTTTTGTAGATTGTAATAATTGGGAGAGATTTAAAAAGCCTTGGCAGTGTAAAACAAACTACTATGTAGAAAAACAGAAAAACAGCCAGTCAGTGAAAGCTTGTTTTACTTCTACAAATACAATTACCGGTGATACTGCAGTTGAAGAAAGAGCAATTGGCATACTTTAGGCAAACTGAATAATTGTAAGTAGGTGATTTGATAATTCATTGAGTTCATAACTGTACTTAGCTAAGCAAAGCTTTATATATTCATCTTTTCATATAGGACACGGAATACAGAATTAAAGTGTTTGGGCCTATTGAATTGTGAGGATAAGTTGATAAATGCATCCTTATAAAATAGAGAAATATACAGCCTACTTTTAAAATTATTTTTTCTTAGTAGATCAGTGTAAGTGTATTCTCTAGAAACATTCAATTGTATCACTTCTTAGAGAATATATCTCTTTTGGTTAATTCTGACTGCTAACCATCCTTGTGTAGACTACAGAGGAAATTAATCAATAGATTATGGTCTGTTCTTGTGCAGGTACATCTGGATTTCTTTTTCGTTTAATTTTTTTTTCAACATTTATTCATTTTTGAGAGTGAGAGAGACAGAGCATGAGTGGGGGAAGGCAGAGAGACAGGGAGACACAGAATCCGAAGCAGGCTCCAGGCTCCGAGCTGTCAGCCCAGAGCCCGATGCTGGGCTCGAACTCACAGACCGCGAGATCATGACCTGAGCTGAAGTCAGACACTTCACCGACTGAGCCACCCAGCTGCCCCTGGATTTCTTTTTAAAAAGTATACAGTTGGAATTTTCCCAGGGCCCTACATGGCATGTATATATATATATATATACACACACACACACACATATATATATATATATAATGGCTTTATTTTACTTTTAGGCAGAGCCATCTTTCTTTCTTTGTAGTTAGTGTTTCAGTTTGCCATATGTAAGAAAGTTTTCCCGGAGCCCTAGAACAAGATGAAGTTTGTAGGACTGTGAAGGATCTTTCCCTCTGCCTCCCAACATTTTGCCTTTTGGGTTTCAAGTGTTTACATGAAACCTATATCACAACATAACTACTTCAAAGCCTGGCTGCCCCTGTTTCAGAAGGATTATGTTTCTTATATTCTATTATTTATGTATTATTGTCAAGTCGAAAGCTTTATCATTTTATAATATCCCCAGGAATAAAGCCCTTTACAACTGGAAGCCCCAGGAAGTACCAAGATGATGCCTGACGTGTGCTGTCTTTCTTCCCTTTGTGTTCTCTTCGCTCTTATAAATCATAGATGACAAAGGCCTTGCTCTCAAAGTGCAGGAAGGGAATGGTAGAGGAAGGTGGGGCCGGGGCTCTTGATATAAAATCCTGGATTTCTTTCAGTAGGAAATAACTTCCTCTGTTATAAAAGTTTCAATCTCATATGTGTTTGTGTGTAAGATTTCACGTTTCAGAAAGTATGCTTGAATTCAATAATGAAACAAATTTTTTCATTAAAAATAATTCTGAACTAGTATATTAAAGATGATTTTGTGAACTTTCCATATGCCAGGTATCAGGATAACGACTGTAAGTAGGTACACTGTGTATGTTATGCAATTACAACAACACAAAACCTTAGGCTTCTATAGAGCGGTTCCCCTTCCAGTTTCAAAATCTAGAATTGCTTTGGCTCAGGTCAAGTCATCTTGGAAGAAAATAATAGCTTACAATCCCATGTACAGAGCATGAAGAATTTTTGAATATGAAAAATACATAAAAATGTTGATAAATTACTTTTAATTTCTCATTCCGGGCCAGGCTTCAAGTGTATGAATCTTTAAGAGCACAGAGGAGTCCTTGTAACTGTAGACATGAGTCATTACAAGATGTATTGTTAAGTTATTTGGGACACACCCAGTAGATGAAAAGGCTAAAAAATGTGTAAGATGTAATTAGGAAATTCTCCCTTGATTACTCAGTTACCATTGTTCTTTCTTTATCATTAATTATTTTTGGATAACAGATTCAATAGATTCATAGTAAGAATTCCTATTATGAAGCAGCACTGTGTGTCATTTAATGAAAACAAACTTACCATACAATTGGAATACATATAAATAAGATATTTAAAGAGGAGAAGTATACCTTTAAAAATGCAGCGAATACTTCAGTTGTAAGCACATTGCTTACTCTGGTCTGGGAAAAACATCGAGCATTTGCTCCAAAGAAAGACTTCACATACTAGGCAGTGAGTGTCCAAGTGTCAGCCACAAGGTACATCTGGTAGATTTAAAAATATAGAGGAAATTCCAACCAAAAAATGTCACGTAGCTGACCGTGTTTTATCACTGGATCAGTTATAACGACATTTTATAATCAAGATGCTAACCGTTTGTCACATAATCTAGACAAGCCAGTTGTTTAGGAGACAATGTTTTTAGGGAGTTAGCATTTCTTTCTGCGGGCATTAGAGCTGGACTTTTAAAGAAGGTTCCTTTTCAGCTGATAAGTCAGCTAACCATGGTGGCCTAGCTGGTTTCCTAGGTTGGTGCTGCCAAACTACATTCTCAGAATTGTTTCGCAGAGGTAAAAGCCCCAAAACACTGGAAATATGGCAATTATTCATCCTCATTTCAACATACTCTCTGTTCACATTCCCACGGAGCAGGAAAAGTGAAGCTGTAATCACAACATTGACTCGGGTAAAAGTTACAGGGCAGAACTCAACCCTCAGACAATCTTGTTTTCCACATAACGTGGGGTCATTGGTGTAAACACAGACAGTATGCCAACGCAATCTGGCTTTCCTCGATTTAAAATGAAATTAGGGCAGTGATTTCTTTTCGCTCTACTTTAGATTCTTTGAATGCACATCACAATCTAAGTTTAGTGAGTTTTGCTGTGGAACATTCTTTGGTAATTCGGTAGAGCTATAATACGTGCAAACGCCATCTCCAGGGTCAGTACTTCAGACAAAGGGAGAAGAGGTAGTATAGTCCCTGAGATATTCAACAAGTGCTTATGGAGTGGAGGTCTCCCAGGAAATGAAAGACCTCTGTCCTTGCTTCACATTCCCGATCTAGCTCTGAGACCTTGCACACACCCGTTTTCGTCTTGCTTATTTGTGCCATAAGCCCCACATGTCAAACTAACATGTGAGACTAACCTGACAGTAACAAAACAAAAAAGAAACAAAATGAGGGTACGCTGTCACAAAACAAGAGATCTACATGAAATAAGGGATTTGGTTCTTTAGTCAGTAATTCTATAACGCTTGACATAGCAACTTCAGAATTACAGTAAAACTTAGAGCAAAGAGAATAAAATCTGTAGCTCAGCTTGTTGGCTTTTTTTTTTTGAAAAAAGTTCCAGTTTTATTGAGAAATAATTCACGTATCATCATATAAGTTTAAGGCACACACACAGCATGATGGCTTGATTCACAGCTACTGTGGAATGATTACCACAGTAGGTTCGACTTACATCCATCTTTTTGTGTAGATAACAGTAAAAAGACAAGGAAAAAAAATCCTTGTGATGAAAACTCATAGGATTTACCCTCTTAATTTTCCTATGTATTGTTCAACAGTGTAGTTTTCGTTGACGTATGCACAAGTATACTTGTACTTACTTATTTTATCAGCGGAAGATTGTATCTTTGACCACCTTCCTCCAACTCCCACTCCCCCACTCTTCACCTCTAGTAACCACAGTTGGATCACTTTTTCTATGAGGGTTTGTTTGTTTGTTTGTTTCTGTTTTTAGATTCCACATGTAAATGAGATCATACAATATTTGTATTTCTCTGTCTTATTTAACTTAGCATAATGCCTTCAGGGTCCCTCCATGTTGTCACAAGTGGTAGGAATTCCTCATTTTAATGGCTGAATGATATTCCATTGAATATATATACCACAACTGCTTTCTCTGTTCATCCATCATTGGACACTTAGGTTGTTTCCATGTCTTGGCTAATGTAAATAATGCTACTGTGAACATGGGGGTGCAGGTATCTTTTTGAGCTACTGTTTTTTGTTTCCTTTGGATATATTCCCAGAAGCAGAATTGCTGGATAATGTAGTAGTTCTATTTTGAATTTTTTGAGGATTCTTCATACTGTTTTCCATCATGGCTGCACCAGTTCACCGTCCCACCAACAGTGTTCAAGGGCTCCCTTTTCTCCACTTTCACATTTGTTATTCTCTTTGATGATAACCATTCCAACATATGTGAGATAATGTATTATTGTGCTTTTAGTTTTCATTTTCCTGATGATTCGAATGATGCTGAGCATCTTTTCCTGTACCTGTTGGCTTTTTGTGTATCTTCTTTAGAGAACTATTTGGGTCCTTTGCCCATTTTTAAATTGAGTTACTTGTGGTTTTTTATTTGTTTGTAGAAGTTGTGTTGAGTTCTTTATATATTTTGAACAGTAACACCATTATCAGAAATATGGTTTGCAAATATTTTCTCCTATTGCATAGGTTGTCTTTTCACTTTGTTGATGGTTTATTTTGCTGCACAGAAACTTTCTAGTTTGGTATATTTTCAGTTATTTTTTTATTTTGGTGCTTGTATTTTAGATGTTATGTTCAAAAAATCATTATAAGATTTGTGTCAAAGAGCTTTATTTCTGTGTTTTCTTCTAGGAGTTTCATGATTTGAGGTCTTACGTATAAGTCTTTAATCTACTATGAGTTAGTTTTTGTGAGTGGTATAAGATACGGGTCCGTTTCATTCTTCTACATGGGAATATGCAATTATCCCAGCACCATTTATTGAAAAGACCATCTTTTCTCCATTGTGTGTTTTTGGCTCCCTTTTTAAATATTAGTTGACTATATATGCTTGGGTTTATTTCTGGGCTCTTGATTCTGTTCCCTTGGTCTATTTGTCTGTTTTTATGCCAGTACCTTATTGTTTTGATGATTCTAGCTTTATAGTATAGCTTGAAATCAGGAAGTATGATGCCTCCTGCTTTGTTCTCATTTCTCGAGATTTCTTTGGCTATTTGGGTCTTTTGGGGTTAAATATACATTTTAGGAGTGTTTTCTCAAATCTATAAAAAATGCCATCGGACTCTTGGTATGGATTGCATTGAATCTACAGATGGCTTTTGGTGGTATTGACATCTTAACAATATTAAATTTCCCAATCCCTATTTATTTGTATCTTCAATTTTTTTTTTCATCAGTGGTTTGTAATTTTCAGAGTAGAGATGTTTTGCTTCCTTAGTTAATTTTTTTACTAAGATTTTGTTGGTTTTGATGCTATCGTAAGTGGGATTGATTGATTTCTTTTTCAGGAAATTTGCTGTTACTGTATCTTGTTTACTGTTTGACTTTTGCTGAATATTTTTCCTTTTGGGTCAGCATATGAATATTTTGGTATTCTCTCATTTTCCTGAGAAGGATTAAAATGGTATATAGCCCATATTTGTTTGCTTTTTTATAGCTCCGCATATCAATCATTACTGCTGATTTCTTAGTGGAAATTTTTCTTTCAACCTCATCTTGGCTTTACCTCCAAATACCTTCTTCCGTTGGCTGAAATCTAGCCCTATAATTTGTGGCTTTCCGGAGAGGGAACCTTCGTGGTCAGGTGGAGGAGGGAGGCCACATTCCAAAGGTGGAGTAGTAGGTGTTCCAGACAGAGTGCTGATTCTAGAGTGAGGAGGGGTGCGGGGTGAAAGTTGGTTGCTAATTCAAGCCTTACCTGAGGCAGGAATTTTTAAATAGAAAAGTGCCCTCTCTAATTAGCTGGCCCAATATGCAATTAGATTAATGACAGCCAGCTGTTGTAGAAACCTCTCCCAGAGTTAGCTAACCAAACAATAGATGTTCCAAGGATATGACAAAGAGCTAATTTTCCTGCACTAAAGAATTTGTAGCTTTACTCCTTGTACTTGCAATGGACTGCTTCATCACCGTATGAAGGTCAGACGCGGTCTCATTTGTGGGAGGCAGACATAAAACTTTTTTTTTTCTCCTGAGGATGTCTTCTTGGGGGGAAAGAAAAGAATATCTGTTACTTCATTGTACCTTTTCGGTAAATACTATGCTCTAAAGCATTGTGTAAAGCTTTGAAATTAACTGGCTTAATTGGTAATAAAGTTTTTAGCTACTAGAGATAGGTGTATTTCCATCATTTAAGATTCACTGAATATATAATCACTGTTGTGAACCATGAAAAACACTTAGAAAATTGGTTGTTAGGCTAGATATATTTTAGTTATACTTAAATATATGTTCTTAAAAGTATTCTTATCCTATTAGATGCTAGAAGAAATATATCATCATCGAGTTTTCCAAACTTTCCTCTCACCAAAATCTTTTTTTTTTTTTAACGTCTTATTTATTTTTGAGAGACATAGAGTCAGAGTATGAGTAGGGGAAGGGCAGAGAGAGAGGGAGACACAGAATCCGAAGCAGGCTCTAGGCTCTGAGCTGTCAGCACAGAGCCCGACGCGGGGCACGAACTCACAGACCGCGAGATCATGACCTGAGCCAAAGTCGCCCAACTAACTGAACCACCCAGGTGCCCCGTCCAAAACCTTTGATAACCTGCCATTTTCTGATTTTGAAGTAGGAAAATTATGACAAATGATTTCATTCTGAAGTTGCACTTGAGTAAAAAGTTTTGATATTACTAACCTCATTTTATTTCTATCCGAAGAATATAGTCACCTTTTACCTTTTATATGAAACAAAGGATGCTCGTTATAATTTTGCCTCCACACTTGCACTCTAAAAGAAGTACGTTCTAGGTTTTCTCATCAATTAGCCTGGTCCCAAATTAAATCATGGAAACAGATCATAATTCACATTCTAACCATGTGTTGGTTTTCTAGAAAACTTCAGTGATGATTAAAGTAGCCATTTACATTCCTTTCACTTTTCCTGAGTTGTGAAACACTAATTCTGTAAATGCATTTTCATAAACCATAATTCGTGGGTGCAGACTATAGTGCTTCCAAAGTTATGTAGACATTATTTCTTTTGATCACCTCTTAAAAGTATGGCTAAAAAATGGCAGAGATGACAGAAAGAAAGAATGATACCTTTTGTGGTCTTAAATGGTTGAGTTTTCAAACATGAGCTTTATGGTCCACATGAGCAAAAGAGTTACTACAAAGCGGTTAAGCTGCTTGAAAACCAGGCAGTTTTTCTTGCCTAGATGCTGAGAAACATTTTCGAGCCATTCCAAACCACTGTGATCATTTACTCTGATTTCAGATAAGCCAAAATAAAATAAACAAACTCTTGCCCATGTGGGAACTGGTTCTGCTGTCTCTGTTCTGACTCTGCAAAGCCTGAATGTCTCCCCAGTATCTTTGAATGGGTCTCATTGTTTATTTACTGTGCTTTTCACAAGTGCTTGTAACTTCACCCTTGTTTTACTAATAGCTTTGTTCTAAAGTGGGTTGACATTTCAGTTAATTTTCAATGGCCTCAATGTTTTTCCTTAAATTAGGCCAGACTGATGGGTCTGTTTAAAATGAGACAGTCTCATATAAATCGTAGCATATAAAAATAAGGAACCTTTATTAGAGATTTTTGAAACTGTTTTCCTACCTAAAAAATGTAAAGCCAAAGAGCTTTTTTTTCTTATTTAGTTACTTGTATTGGCAAATTAAATAAATGGATATAGAGTTTAGTGTATAAGTTTTTATATTACAACCTATTAGCTGTGTAAGTATTGTACATTTTTAAAATTTATTTTTGAATATAGTGCTTTTAAAAATCTGAACATGAGGAATTCAGAACACAGATCGACGGCTTCCTTATCTAGATGAGCAAATTCAAACACTCTGTGCAGTATTTTATGTTTAGATTTTTATTGCTTTAAGTTTTAAAACCATAAGAAGGCATTTTTTCATCTGTAGAAATGAAACTAAAAATGAAACTACTGGAGAATTTGTCCTTGTACCACGAAGTGAAACTTGAAAATTGTACAGCATCAGAAATGGGCATCATTAGGCAAAATCTTGAAACAGTTCTAGTACATAGTAAAACTTAAATGAGAAAATGACATGTCAGTTAAAAAAGAAAAAGCATGGAATATTTTAAAAATTATATGGCATAGATTTTAGCCTTGTTTGATTTTATATATAAAAAGAAATTCCAGGGACATCTGGTTGGCTCGGTTGGTAGAGCATGCAACTCTTGATCTCAGAGTCATGAGTTCGAGCCCCACGTTGGATATAGAGATTACTTAAAAATAAAGCCATAAACAAAAATCAATAAATATTAACAACAGGCATAAAACCGAAAAACAATCTAATAAAAACACTAGGAGAAAACATAGGATACAAAGAATATTCTTTGTGAACTTGCTAACAAACTCTGATTCCAAAAGCAAGGATCGATGGCTTTGGTTACAGGAAAAGTAAAACATTCTCATTTGCAAAAGCATCATAAACAAATCAGAACAGTATTTGTAAAAAAATGGTGTAAAATTAATATAGTTATTATGTAAAGGGCTTTAGCACCTTAATAAAAAGAAAAACAAAACAATTTGGAAAGGGCATGAACCATAAGCAACATGCAGATATAGGCAGTGAATATTTCTAAATGTGCTCAACATCAAGAGTGGTCAGGATAATACAAATGAATGCAAAGAGGTGTTTCTCTTATCCCATCAAATTGGTAAACTTAAAAGAACTTATAGTATCTAATGCCAGTAAGGATATGGGGTAATTGACTTTTTTACATATTGTTGATAAAAATGTGAATTTTTAACACCTAAAATACACTTACTCTTTGTCTCACTGATCCTGTTCTTCTAGGCATCTATCCTTCAGAAAATACCAGTATATAGGGCTGAAGTGTATGATATCTACTGTTAATAACCTATATGTGGTTAATCTAAGTTAATTGTTAAAAACGTATTTTTAAGCAATGAAAAATTCGTGAAAAATGCTGAATCAAATATAATATATTCAAACTATAGACTATAATGCAGCTATATTAAAAATAATTGGTAGGTAGCTATATTTTTGAGAAAATGTGCATCTTTCTTGGGGAATAAAGGAAATTACATGTATGTATGTATGTATATATAAATATATGCTCATATGTCTTATGTTAGTTTTGTTAATAAAAAGACATCCCATAAAATGCATACATTTGTATATCTTTGTGTACACATGGTCAAAATATGGATATTTCCGAAATATGGATACTTCATTGAGATTAGGGAGGTGGAAGTAAAAGAAATACAAGCAACCTGCAGCTGTAATGTTAAAAATACCAATACATTTTTTAAATAGAAATTTTGACCATTTCACTTTAAAGAAACACATTATTTTTTGAACTACAGAGTCAGAATTACACATTACATGAGCAAATGATCCCTGAATTTAGAGGCAGATAGATAGAACTATAGATTCTGCCATTTTGCTTCCTTCTCATTTTGATGTGGTTACGGGGGAGATTAAAGCACTTCTTGATTATGAAACATCCTTCCGGAGTTTCTTAACAAAGGGATGGATTTTGAAGTGGAATATAACTTTGAATAGCATTCAAAATAAATTTAATGGCCACTCCCAAGTTTTAAGTGAGACATAAATTTGCCGTAAACTTTTCAAACTGATTTCTGCCCTTAATTTATAACCTCTTTAGAATGATTCAGGAGGATCTCACTGCATTACTCCTAAAAGGCAGTGGTTTAGAGCCAGGAAGCTTTGACTTGTCAGGTCCGGCTCTCCCTTGCTGACTCAAGGCTCGATTATTACCATGGCTCTGAGAGTTAATTTCTCCTTTTGTCAAATGGGAATGATAATATTGAGAATTAGCTAGTCAGTACTTTTCGTTCATTTGGAGCTCTGTATCAGCACATATGGTAATGACAGACATAAGAGATGGCACGTTCTGTTATTTTTCTTCTTAGCAGTGGGTGCTATAGCAGCTGACACTGCAGATCAAAAGTTACTTACTACTCTGTGGCAGTATGCTAACTTAGAAAAGTTTGTCCTTGCTTATGGGATTATGTAATACTAAGATGCTTACAGTAATCTATCACTGAAGCTTGATCTTCTCATGGTGTTGGAGCCAGAAGGGACTTCAGAGTTTGAGACTGCCACTACATGTTAAAGAGGATTATACTGAGGTGAATTCCTTGTCCGTGGTCACCCAGCTGGTTGATGACAGAGCTGGGACAGCGTCCGAGCAACATGCTGGGAAATATTTCTGGCATAAATGAATTAATAAAATCATCTCTTTACTATTGACTAGCTTTTTCTTTAGCATTTATACATTTTACTTAATGTGTTTCCTCATTAGAATGCATGGGGCGAGTATTATAAAAGATATCTAGGTGATCTCCAGTGAGAGTTCTATCTAAAAGAAAAAGTGTATCCTTCTAGAAGCTGGGTAGCTTTGCTTTCATTTTTAATTTTTTTCCCCTTGCAAATAGAGATTTCTTCAGGATATTCTATATTTTATTTCATATAAACTATGTGAAATGGACTAATTGTTGCAGAAAACACATATAAGCGATACTACTTATTTGCATGTTTAACTTAGTTGGGTCTTTATTTTGTGGTTTCCTCTGAGTTCATATATGATTTAAAAATGCATTTAATTGTTTTAAAAGAAATTTGTTATTTGGAGTAAGCACTGTGTCATTACGTATGTACAAAAGGATAAGGCAATTTAAAAATATGTAAGCCAATCTTTACTAACCTAAGCACGATTACTTTTCCTAGAAGTGAGTATGGTTGTTGCATTACTTGGGTGAAGAATGATCAAGAGAATTAGGTGACTCACATACTAATTTCATTGGAAATATTCAAGCAGGGAGGGCCTAATATGTAAGAATCAGTGTATCAAGTTGTTTTTTTTTTTTTTTAATTTTTTTTTTTTAACATTTATTTATTTTTGAGAGACATAGAGACAGAGTATGAGCAAGGGAAGGGCAAAGAGAGAGGGAGACACAGAATCCGAAGCAGGCTCCAGGCTCCGAGCCATTAGCACAGAGCCCGATGCGGGGCTCGAACTCACAGACTGTGAGATCATGACCTGAGCCGAAGTCGGCCGCTTAACCGACTGAGCCACCCAGGCGCCCCTCAAGTTGTTTTTGATATTAAATGAGTTGAGTTCTGTAGTCTCGATACATTTTGGACATTTGAAGATATCAATGCTTGCTTTATATGTCATTGGAGTTTGTGTGTAATATACGAGGGAGAGATATTTCATCTATAAAATGTATATATATACATCGTATATACATTTGTTTACTGTGTTGCCCTTTTAGAGGATTCTATTTGTGGCGGATGATGGTGAATTCTGGTAAGGACTTTTGAGGTAGTTTAAAGTAAAATCCTCTCTCTTAAATGATTTGGGAAGATCGAGATACTTCTTTAGTAGAATGCTCCCCCACACAGTTATTTTCTCTCTCTTTTTACCACTAAATTTTCTATGAATAGTGATAGAAACACAATGATATTCTTAGTATGGAGAGAACTGAGAATTTCTCAAAGATACATTCCTTTTGGGGAAGTAGATATACAGTATGGTCTAGGGTAATATTTAAGACCTCTACATGAAATACCATTTTTTACAGCATAAAATGATTTAAAATATGAGCTTAAAAAGTAGCGACAAAAATTGTTTCATCACTATGGTAACCCTAATGCCTTTTCCCTAGCAGATTATCATCACGGTTTATGTTTTCAATCTGATCTTTGTTCTTTATGTGTCAGGAAGACCTAAGCCAAGATATGTGGCTTTGCCAATCTTTTATTCAAACAGGTTTTCTGACTAAACATGTTTTCTAATGTTATGATTCACATCTTCTGGATACAAAGTGTTTATATGGGTAGTTATAGTTCCACTCGACAGCTTGAAATGTTTACTTAATACGGATGTGCACTAATTTTATAGTTTGTTAAATAAAGTTGATAATATTTTAGCTTATTTGTCCTTATGACCCAAATTATTTGTGTCTCTGAAATAGCAGTCGGTGTGTTAGTCTGTTATCTGTCTTTTTACTTTACTTTTTTTCCTCCTCCTCAGTGGACTGTGTTCCTGGAGGGCAAAGACCATTTAGTCAACTTTACGAATCTAGTGGCAAGCGCGGAGCTGGGCACATAGAGATATTCAGTATAAGTGTCTTGCATGAATGCCTTCTAAAGTAGCTCTAAGAATGTGCAGGGTATCCACCGGTCCTTGGTGATAATGAGAGATAGTAGAATAAATGTGTCTCTACCTACTAATGCTTGTGACTTGATGAAAAGAAGGTAGACATTTTGTCATAGAAATTGTGAATCATTTGCTCAGTATCATTTATTGATGCTTACTTACCACATATTTGTTGCAATGGGATATTAAGATAAAAAAAGTAGGGGTCCCCGAGGTGGCTGGGGGTACCTGGGTGGCTCAGTCGGTTAAGAGTCTGACTTCAGGGGCACCTGGGTGGCTCAGTTGGTTGAGCATCTGACTTCGGCTCAGGTCATAATCTCACAGTTTGTGGGTTCAGGCCCCGCATCGGGCTCTGTGCTGACAGCTCGGAGCCTGGAGTCTGCTTCAGATTCTCTCTTTCTCTCTTTCTGCTCCTTCCCCCGCTCATGCTCTGTCTCTCAAAAATTAAATACACATTAAAAAAAAAAAAGAAGAGTCTGACTTCAGCTCAGAGCATGATCTCACAGTCCGTGAGTACGAGCCCCATATCGTGCTCTGTGCTGACAGCTCAGATCCTGGAGCCTGCTTCAGATTCTGTATCTCCCTCTCTCTGCTCCTTCCCTGTTCATACTCTGTCTCTCTCTCTCTTTCAAAAAATAAACATTAAAAAATTTTTTAAGATAAAAAATGTAAGCTTCTGTTCTCTAGCATTTCAGAGATATAAAGAATAAAACTATAAAACTCTGCTACACAGAAATTTCTTAAAGAACAGTATAAGATCCCTTCCAGGTCTAGGTATTGGCAGCCAGTTAATGGGTGACTGTGAATGAAGATTTCTTTTCCTCAGTCCCGGTTCTAAGGGAATCTGAGATGTTGTGGTGCCTAATGACTTCGGGTTGCATCTTAGGGACTCTCGAATCTGTCTGGCAGAGCCCCTTCCTGTGAGGGTGGCATAGAAGGAACTGTGGGATTTACCGGCTTGTTCTGATTCTAAGACTTCTAGGGGAAATTCAAGGATCCTAGATTTTTAGAACTGAGAGGAACTTCTGGAATCATTCATTGCAATGGCCTGTCCCTGCTGAGAAAGCCCAGCAGGGATGTGCCCTGGCCCACAGTTAAGTCTGGGCAGAGCCACGATCCCTTTAAGAGCTGGTTGTCTGCTTCCTGGTCCAATCACTTTCATCAGCAGTGTGCTTTTACTCCCGAAGTGGTGGAGATAAAAGTAAAAACAGCTGAACTATTCAAACAAAAGTAGCTATAATCAAAACATTATGATAAGGCATGAAAAACCAATCAAACGAAACTACCGTCATGGTTTTACTTAAAAAATGACTAAAACAGTATGCAATAGGCCTTTAGGATCTGAGATTTAGGATAGGGAATCCTCAGTTGCCAAGACCAATATTCCTGCACAGAACAACAGAGGATGAAGACTGTAGGAGCTTCTGTTATGTATGTTGTGTTTTGAATTTTCTGCCAACTTTTGGCTATGTATGGGGGGGCTGGCATGGTTGACCCTTTTCCAGGGTGGGTCACCCAATGGGTTTCCCATCCTGGCAACCCAGGTAATTGGCCAGCACACTCCATGCATCATCAGACCATATGGTTCTTTAAAAACTTTGGGCTAGCTTCAGTCACCTTGTATCGATCTGCTGATGTTATCCTGGTTAAGTAGTGATTTGTGTTATGAAGCCAATTCATGATGTCCAAATAATAATTACACAGGGGACGTGGTAAATGAGTGTGCTGATGATTAGTTTTGCTCCATGTCTTCGGTTCTTTATGAAATGGAAGCTCTTGAACTGACTCTGTGTTAGGCACTGTGTCAAAATATAGATAGTATTTATTATCTGGAATAAATCCCATTGCAACTCTAAGAGAAGCAGTTTAGAGAAGATTAAAGAGAATCAAGGAACTGTCACTTGCTAGTATCATTGACAAATGGCAACCAAATTCATTAAAAAGAACAGATAAGAGAAAACGAGGGAGGTAGCAATGTATAAATATTTCCTTTTTTATTGTTATGTATTATTTCATTTGTTATCATCTCTGAACCAGAGATATTTCCATATGAATTTTATATGTTCCCAGAATTATATTGTATCCAATAGTGTGAATATTAATTTTTTTCTAGAGAAGCTCTTAGTTTTTTAAATATATTCTTATTTCCTGCATTTTTATTTAACTTCAAAACGTTTCTACAGTGGCTTGGCTGTAGATCTGTGTTACAGAAGGGACCGTGAAGGACACATTAAATAGCTTAGTATCATTTCACTGAGTCATTAACTAACTTCAGCTACAATTTTAAGTCTCTTAAGTTTTAGATTTATAATTGTTTACTTTATCAGTGGTAGTCAAGGTGCATAAATGGAAATTTTTGCATATATTTGCAATAATAAGTAATCCTCAGAAAAACTATCCTTTATTAAAAAAAGTAATTGGGAAACAGAAGCAGAGTAATCATGATGAAACCCTCAGAGAAACAAGCCTGTGACTAAAACCTTTAAATAAAATGACACAGTCACCAGAATCTATGGGAGTACTGGGGACATGGGGGAGTCTGTCTTTAAAGAGCAAATATATATTCTTAGGGGCGCCTGAGTGGCTCAGTCGGTTAAGCGTCAGACTTCGGCTCAGGTCATGATCTCATGGTTCGTGGGTCTGAGCCCCATGTCGGGCTCTGTGCTGGCAGCTCAGATCCTGGAGCCTGATTTGGATTCTGTGTCTCTGTCTTTTTTTGCCCCTCCCCTGCTCACACTCTGTCTCTCCCTGTCAAAAATAAATGAACATTAAAAAAATAATAATGAAGAGCAAATATATATTCTCCTAATTACCTCCTGATTTTTTTTTTTTTTTTTTGAGGAGGTTAACTTAAAGCAAACAAACAAAAAAAGTGAACTGGTTTACCAAAACCTAGATTATAATGAAAATAGTTCATTCATCTTCTTTTTATTCCTCCTCAGATTTTTCATGCAGCCCTGAAAGAACAGTAAAATGAACAGAATAGGCACTTGGAGAAACGTTAGACTCTAGATGAATGATAAACCTAAAAATTTGCACATATATAATACTTATATTTATTGTAGAAACAAACATCCTGGCCTATAAGTAATGGTTAACTCTTATCTTCCACTCTGAATGAGACACGAATGGAATTAAAAATGATTTACAGGTTACTTTAATTGAAATCAGTTGAATTTTATTTGAATAAATTACCCACATTTTAACAAGGTTGGGATTCTTGACAAAGTTTGGAAATTCTCATGCTACCATGTAAAAATATCTTTAAAATGTATTATTCTATTTTTTTAACGTTAAGTGCCCAATGTGTCTCTGTCTGTGATGCGTTTTCTTGAACGACATATAATATTCCTTAAAGAAAAAAACAAACAAACACTTTGCCTGTTGTAAAATCTGTTACAAAGGAAAACTCAATTACAAGAGGCCTTACAATGGGACAGAAGTTTATTTAATGTTCGTAAGTTGCAGGGTCTGGCCCATCCAAGCAAATGATCCCACCGTCCAGTGTTAGACTTGTAGGACTCGAGTGTTTGTCTTTTTACACTTTACCCTGGAATTCAGAACCGGTTAAGAGGACTTATGGAGGTGTAAACATGTAGAATCGTTACAGTAGGCAATGTCTACATGGAAAACAGTCATTGTAGATTTGCTAATTATCTGGTTAGATTTATTCATGTGGAACGCAACAAGCTATAGTTAGATCCCAAAGAGAAAGGTTTGAAGCAAAGGAAGCTTCTTTTAATCTATTCTAGACGTGGCCTTAAATCATGAGCTCTACGATGAGTTTCTGAATGAGGATGTCCCGTTTTCCAAAAGGGAAGTTTGGGAAACGTTCAAGAAACGTTATATAGAATTCCTTCATCGTCTTAGAACACACACTTACTCATGTCTGAGGTTTCCCACCGGCATATGCTTTATGTACAAATTAGAAAACAGATGCCCGTTTTGATAAAACTCTTGTCTTATTATTCATAAAGGTCTTTCAGCTACTAACAAATGAGTGCATATTTTTTCAGATAAGTAGCTCTTTCCCTTAAGGAATTGCCTTTTGGTACCCTAGCCCCACCTTATGTTTAATGGTTGTTTCATATTCTCGGGTTCTAGATAATTAAATTATTTTAATGTTTTTACCCTAGTGGTTCCCAGTGTGGCAAGAGTTTCGGGGTAGGGGATGTTGGCAATGTGTGGAGACATGTTTTGCTGTCCCAGCTAGGGGTAGGGATTAGGTACTGATCTCTAGTGAGCAGAGGTCAGGGGTGCTGCTAAATATCCTTTAATGTACAGGGAATTTTCCCACAACAAAGAATTATACAGCCCTAAATGTCAATAGTGCCAAGGTTTAGATGGAAGTGATAGTCTCTATTTCTCTTCCTTGCCATATATTATGCATTTATTTTTTCATCATTAAAATTGACAAAATATACTCCTAGAATGTAGTAGTGTTAGAGACCAAAACTTAGCCCTTAATGAAATAAATCATTAAACTAGCTATGTGTAGGGAATAAAATTATAGCATCTAGTTAACATGTGGATTGAAAATTATAATATTGAAGAATACCTGGAAAAAGTAATAGAGATTTGGTAAAATTTAGTTTGCGTTTTAGAATTACATATTGCCGAAGCTGGAAGGGGTCTTAGTGATCATCTAATTTGATGGTTCTTAATTGAGGTGATGTGTTGATCATCATCAATGCTTCAGAATTACTTCAGGAGATGTCTTGCTCAAAAAAAGAATGCTTAGAAACCTCCTAAAATAGTACTTTTTATAAGCTCACTTACTTTTTTAAAGTACTTTTTAGAAGTGGTTGTTGTGACCTTACTGCTGTCACCCCTCCACTTCCTCTTTGAGAACCACTGCTTACTTCTACCTCATATCGGGTGGAGGCTCAAATATGTTGGCATCCCTTGGGTCACACAGTGACTGCTGAACTAAAAAAGCAGATCACTGTTTTGTTTTGTCTTTTCTCTATTGCTTTAATAGGCTTGCTTTTCAAATGTCGAGATATTTTCTTATCGATTCCATTCAGTCTACTTATACTCACAGAATGCTTTCTAGGTGCCTGCCACATCCAGGACAGGATACAGACATTGTACCTGCCCTCAGGTAGCAGAAGAGAGACAGAAGAAAACAAATAAGCAATAAAAGCAGAGTAGGAGTATGTAACAAATGAGAACAAAAGTATTGAGCAGCAGGGACCTAACACACACTCGGAGCATCTGGAACCAGGAAGTTGAAGTGAGCTGCTCAAGGAGGGCAGGGGCTCTGCACACAGTTCTCTCCCACCCTGTACTGGCAGACCTGTGGTTTGGGAACAGGGCAACTCTGGAAAAAATAAGAGGGAACGCACTGGAGTAGGAGTAGGTACTATAACAAGAAAGTGACCAGCCTGCCTTCCTTTCTTTTTTTTAATGTTAATTTATTTCCGAGAGAGAGAGAGAGAGAGAGAGAGAGAGAGAGAGAGAGAGAGAGAGAGAGAGAGCGCACGCGGCGAGAGAGAGAGAGAGAGAGAGAGAGAGAGAGAGCGCGAGCGCATGAGCAGGGGAGGGACAGAGAGAAAGGGAGACACAGAATCAGAAGCAGTCACCAGGCTCTGAGCTGTCCGCACAAAGCCTGATGCAGGGCTCGAACTCCTGAATTGTGACATCATGACCCAAGCCGAAGTGGGACACCCAACTGACTGAGCCACCCAGGCGCCCAGCGCTTTCTTACTTTCTTAAGAGGACACAGCCACGGCTGGGCTGATTGGTATCCCTTGGAGGTCTGAAGAACGAAGAGTTCCTGAGCTTGTCTCATCCCTTGCACTAGGCCCTGGGCAGTCAGCAGCTGCTGGAATTATCTCATGGAAACGGGGAAGCATGGGAAGGAAGGAGGGAAAGGGTGGAGCCAGGAAGTAAGGGAGGAGAACACAAAAAGTTAATGGAATGAGAATGGAGAAAAGTCAAAGATATGTTTTCCATGCTGCTTACCCTTTCCTACCCTGGAGCCTCAGAATGGACTTGGTTATATTATAGGTGTGGATTTTGTTTCTAGACCTCCAATAGCCTATTTCATGTATAATGCATTTTGACTATAGCGCTAATAGTACTCTAGTACCAACATTTTGATGAAACATTTTGCAATAGTGGATGAGATTTGGACAGTATGGTTAGCAAGCTGATTTATCAAACTTCTAATGAGAGCCTATAAATGACCACATAGATTTGGGACAGGATTTTCAAAATATTTAAATTTGGGGGCACCTAGGTGGCTAAGTCGGTTAAGTGTCCAGACTTCAGCTCACATCATGATCTCACAGTTCATGGTTCTGAGCCCCAGGTTGGGTTCTGTGCTGACAGCTCAGAGCCTGGAGCCTGCTTTGGATTCTGTGTCTCCCTCTCTGTCTCTGTCCTTCTCTGCGTGTGTTCTCTCTCTCTCTCTCTCTCTCTCTCTAAAAAATAAACAAACATTAAAAATATAATAAAAGATTTCAATTTTATGATCTGGTACATGAAATTCGCATATGGAAAAACACTTCAATACAAACTAGATTTGCTATTCACCGTATGAGAAAAACATTTTCTCTTCCCCTTGGAATCATATCACCTCTTAAGAATGCATAAAATTTTGTTCAGGAACATGCTGTGCCCTCTCCTGCCCCCACCCTTCATTTTTTGGTTAATTGTTGTTTGCTCTATTGTAAGTACTAAAAGCTGTACTTAGTTCCACTTAGTTCATCATTCTCTAAATTTTTTTTTTTTTTCCTAAATTGAGAGCAGCCTGATTAAGGAGCATTGTGGTGGTAGAAATTCTCTAATTCATCGGCACAGTACAGTGGCTCCTGTGTACAGTGCCCAAAAGCGAAATGCTCTAAAGTAATTATCTCCTTGGCTCCTGAGAGAACTGTTAGTGAAAGCAAAGCAGGAAGTTATTCGAACCCACAAAGAAGGGCCTGGGTCAGAAGCCACGTGGAGACGCCACGGGAAGGGGTGCCTGCACTGATCGAACTTAGGATGAGCAATTCTGAGAAGCTTTCAGCTGTCAAAACAGGTAAGAGGAAATTAGTGTTCTGTCGAAAGGCAATGCAGCTTAACGAGGACTAGAAATGGCATCCGTGGTCCTGTACACAATTTTGAGTACAAAACACGTGTATTCGAATTAATAAACATTTATCGAAGGCGATTCTGTCTTATAGGCTGGAAAGTTGGGCAGGAAGAAAAGAAGGATTGGACCCAGTTCCTGCCCTCGAGAACCTTAGGGAAGAGAGGACTCCCATGTTGGGGACCATGCGTCTCCAGGTCAATAAATCGGTACTGTCGGTGGGCTCAGAGAAAGTGAGAGAAGTTGTGAGCCATCTAAAACATATGTGTTTGATCCCCTTGCCCTTCGCACTGCCGCTGTCACCAACACATCTCTCGGGTCAAGCAACTACTAGCCTGCATCGCCTTTGCGGCTGTTGTTCAGTATTTCCCTTCCTTTTTGAGATGTCTTAGAAAACAAGGACTATGCCTTGTGGGGCTTCTTATTCTCAGCGCCTGTCGGTGCCCGCCAAACATATGTTGGATTTAATGACTGAGTGGATAATGAATGCATTACTAGGTGAAGCTTTGTGAAAGAGATGAGTTACGGACGGATGGAGAGTTGAGGCTGGGAATGGGAAGTAGAGGAAATGTTCTAAACCTAAACGAGGTCATACTGACGAGCCTGAGGTGCCGGGACAGTCATTTGGCTTCGATTTGTGTAATCCATCGGAACGCACGTCAGTACAGACTCAGTGGGTCGCAAGTGATGGGAACCCCAGCTCACAGTGGATTACAGAGCACCACATCAGTAACTTTCACTTTTCGAATGAGGCAGTGGTCTGTAAGAAGACTGCGGGTAGCCAAAGCCAACCAGGAATTATTTTGCCCCCCATGGAATGCTGATCTAGTTGATACAGAGGCTCCTATGTAACCGAATAGCCTGGTCCAAGGGCAAATCTTCAGCTACCAGTTGAGCTAATCTGATGATGTAGCCAGTGCTGAGTATTTTGCTCTCCTGGGCTCTGTCTTCCTACCTGGATGGCTTTATTTTCATGACTACAAATTGGCTGTAGTGGCTCCATACCTTGTTAGGCAACACCGAAGACAGTGGTCTTGCCTGCTTTCGTGTCTCTTGCATCGGAATGATGTTGACCTTGTTACCTGCACATCTAAGAACCCATCACGGTTCCCAGGAAATTGGGATATGCTGTTTGGCCTTCGTCAGTCGGACCCTATCTCATGAGCTGGTATTTATTGACTGGCCGCACGTTCTTTCAGGTGCCGGGAATGGTGTTTAAGTTGAGGCTGCATGCCTCCACTCTCACCCTGGCACTCTCTGTCCTCCTTGCTTTGTTTTTCCCCACAACACACGTTACTTTCTAATACACTATAAATTTTACTCTCGGAGTGGACTATGTGTCTCTCCTTAGTGGAATGTAAACTTCACCAGGGCACACATTTTTGCCCGTTTCTGTCACTACTCGATCCCCTTTGTCCAGCATATGTAAGGGCTCAGTAATATTCATTGACATGAATGAAAGCTTAGAGAGACAACGCCCTTACCTTCTTAAGCTTACATTCTTGTGGAGGAGGACATATATTAAACAGGTAAGCAAACAAGAAAATACCAGATGGTGATAAGGATTGTTAAAGAAAATATCAATGGGACAGCAAATGCAGGAGGGGTGGTTTAATCTGGGTGACAGTTCTGCCTTGATTGTATAGCCGATAGCAGGAGAGACATGGGACTTCCATGTGGGCATTCCTGGGACCTGCACCAGAAAGAGTCACACTGATATCGAGATAACAAACATGATGTTCCTTTACAGAGTGTGTCTTATGGTTTAATCAAATTAGGAATCCAGTTACACCCTCTAGAGAAACCACTATTCCCAAGAATTTTGCTAGCTTCTTCCCGGCAAGTCTCAGGAAGTTTTGTCAACTTTTAAGTCTGCGTCTCTCATTTCTTTTGGAACTGTAGGTCCCATATGTGTTTTGTCTTGGGATGTAAACTGTTGGGGTTGTAGAGGCTTGGTTATCCACATGTGGGTGACACATTGCGGGTGCCAGACTAGCCCCCTTCCTAAACACTTCCTCACACCACGCTAGCACCGCGACAATACATATTTTAGTAGGGGCATGCAAGCCCATTTTCAGAGTGGTCTTATATATAATTAGGAAGGTAACTCTGACACACACACACACACACACACACACACACACACACACACCAGTGTTTAAAGTAATTTGGGGATTATCCTGTGTTTTGGATTATTCGTCAGTGGCAGTTAACCAAAAATTGGTACAGTGCTTGTGATGGTACTGAATATTTCACTGGAATCAGGTGGTACTTAAATGAGATACATCATTCCAGAAGTCCTATCGCGACTTCATAGATGTCAGAGAGTCATAGTATGAGCTCATATTTGAAGCTAGGGAGAGATTTTGTGTTGTAAAAGGAAAGAAAGGTTTAGAAATCCTACATGTATGCTTTTATATACCAAAGAAAAAGTGTGAAAAGATATATACCAGGTTGTTAACAGTGCTTCCGTCAGAGAGTGAGTTTTAGCGATTGGGCGAATATTGATTTTACTTTAGACTGGCAGATAGAGGCTTGAAGTTTACCTGGAAGCCTGCATTATTTATTTAATTCTAAAAAGTAAAAGAAAAAAATGAAGAGCATTTAGAAAATTGTCTCCCCAGAGTTCATCCTAAAATAATTACCATATATTTCATTTTACTTTACCACTCCTGATATTTTAAATGGGTATGAATATTTTGTAAAGCAGCGAGGCATTACAATTGTTAAGAAAATTCTTTACAACCTTTGACTCATTCCAGAGAAATAATTCAACTGAGAAAGAGAGCTTTATTACACGAAGATGCTCGTTACAGCTTTAGTTACAAGGGAAGAAAAAAAAGGAGAAACACCTTAAGTGTCCAACAGAAGAAGAATGGAAATCATACTTGTCCATCTGAAACAATAGTGATTCCACCTTAAGCCAGTTCTGTAAAAAGACAGGGTAGAGATAAATAAGCAAGTGAATAAATAGCTTATTATAGTGTTGGAATATGATGGAATTCTTAATGAAATTATAACTGGAAGTATGCGGGGCATATATAAATGTTACGATGAAAATGCAGAATGAAAAACTATAAAGGAGAAATGATTACAACTATGCAACCCAAAGGTATTCTGATATATAAAGATGAAACAAATATGTTAAATCAAAGTACATATTCTAGTATGGAGCTATTTTGTTGGAGCTATTTTGTTATAATTTCTAAGTACATTTTAATGTAGATATGTTATTTTTAGTATAAAGTGGGTTGGCATTCGTTTGTAATGGTGGTTTATAAAAGATAGCCTTCCCATGGCATTTCGTGTAATTGAAGCCAAAAAGAAAGAAGTTTTTTTTTTTCTTTGTATCGTGCACAGTTGAAGTGACAGATAATTGTTGGTGACCCTCACTTTCAGGATTTCCTTTTTACAGCCAAGTTGAGAGGAAATGCCTCAAATCAAAAAGGGGAAGGAGGAAGGGGCACAAAGCACTCTGTTGTGTGTGATTGTGTGTGTGTGTGTGTGTGTGTGTTCTAATGGCTTAAAACATTGCCTCAGCCTGGATTATTTCTATCCTCAGAACGGTGCCTAAACATTTTTTGGAAAAAAGCTAAAATGTTTAGACAGCTGCTTCCTTTATTTTTTAAAGTATACAGATAATATTTTTATTACCTCACAGACATTATGATGTCTTTGTAACGAACATGCTTCAACTCCTGTAAACCTTTCAACTTTATTTCTGCATTTGGTAGCACTATTTTCACATCAATCTTCTCCACCTCTTCCTCCTCCTCCTCCTTCTTCGTTTTTAAAAATTACTGTTATCTATGAATTTGTGTGACTTTAGGGTGCCTGCAAATTGAGATGACATAAGAGTAATTGATTCCATTTTTTGTATCCTGTCTTGATACTAAGATGTTATTAATTTCATATTTAGTATTCTGCATGGATAATCTTGCAATTTTTTTTGGGGGGGAGGTGGTAACCGTTATTTTATCCCAGCAGAACTCATGGCCTTTATGTATAAACTAAGACATGTGGAAAAGTAGAAGATTAGTGTCTTTTACCTGTGACTCTGCAGCACTAAATAATCCATCTACATTGGTTTTTCGGCCTAACACCTGGCCGTTTCAGTGATTTATTCATTTAACTGACTAATGTGGCAGGAGCGGTTGATTCCATTGCTCGTTCAGATCCAGCCTTAAGCTCCTATCACGTCTTTTGCGTTGTCGGCCATGCGAACTGCTGGCCTTATGATGAGCTTTCCTTTCCCTGGATTCCTTAGGCTCCTATTTTTATATCAGATTCTACTTTGGTTGCTGGCATGATTTTAACCTGGCAGGGCAAAGGGCTTTCTTGAAGGTGACCTCAACCTGTCTGACTTCAGCAGTCTGGACGAGGAGGGAAAAAAGCAGTGTAAGGCGGCAGGAGCTGAGTTGTCCGACACTGTTGTTTCCATTTGCGTTTTTTGAGATTGTATAGAGCTTAAGTTACCAACTATTGACTAGCAAAATAACTTTAACGTTTGTCTTTGGACAAATTTACTGAGAAGACTTTCGGCGTTTTCTCCATGTTCGTTAAAACACGAGGGCTAGTTAATTGACAAGTAGCTACTACTATGTTTCCTTTTTTATGTCACGTGACGCATAGATCTTGAAAGGCAAAACCCGCCACAGTGCTGTGTGTGTCTAATTGAAATGGTGTGCACCTTTCTTGTCCTGGATGTAGAATGATGTGGGTCTTTTAAGCAGAAGGCGATGCACTTGAATAGAAGGCTACCCAGGGCATCTGAGCTCCACACTCCAGTGCTAAGAGCTAGACTATATATTGAGAAAATTAAAGTGCTTTGCTACTGTTTTGATCAGAACCTTGGGTTTCCATGAAGAATATATTCAAAACAACATCTCTGTCATGGAGAAACAGGCAACATCAGTTCTTTCCAAAGACTCTTATCTCTATTTCTTTTGGTGGTGCAGTACTAAATGTGTATATTAAAAGGGATTTAGGAAAAATGAGTGTGTTTCTCATTCTTAAGTATATTTAAATATGTTTGAAGGAATCAAGGATATAAAGCTGATAGCTTTTCCAAAAATTTAAACTTTGTTACAACAAGATAAATTAGCTAAGGTATTTCTGCCAGTAGCTGTTTTTTTTTTTTTTTTCTTTCCCCCCTGCAACTGCTGGGATTGAGAAATGAAATACAGATTTGAGAATGATCTTTTTGTTTAATCTTTTTTTTTTTTAATTTTTTTTTAATGTTTATTATTTTTGAGACAGAGAGAGACAGAGCATGAGCAGGGGAGGGGCAGAAAGAGAGGGAGACACAGAATCCAAAGCAGGCTCCAGGCTCTGAGCTGTCAGCACAGAGCCCGACACGGGGCTCGAACTCACGGACTGTGAGATCATGACCTGAGCCGAAGTTGGACGCTTAACCGACTGAGCCACCCAGGCGCCCCTTTTTGTTTAATCTTTAAACATTGTTTAGTAAAGAAAGCCTTAAAGTACTTTTTTCCTTTATTTAAAAAAATTTTAAATGTTTATTTCTTTATTTTGAGAGAGAAAGAGAGACAGAGCACAAGCAGGGGAGGGGCAGAGAGAATGAGAGAGAGAGAGAGAGAGAGAGAGAGAGAATCCCGGGTAGGCTCCGAGCTGCAGTTTGAGCTGTCAATGCAGAGCTTAAACTCACAAAACCATGAGATCATGACCTGAGAGAAAACCAAGAGTTGGACGCTTAACCAACTGAGACACCCAGGCACCCCACTTTTCCCCTTATTTTAAGATAAAAGATATTAATATTATACACATACACACACTGTTTTCCACGTGGTAAAGGTTGTTTTCCACAACCTAAAATCTGGTGGAAAAAATATATGTGTAGAAAAGAAATTACTTACAACTTTTAAGAACCTACAGGTTCAAGTTCGAACTGCCAAAAACTGATCCTGGGCTGCTGCAGCTAATGGACTCTCCTTGGAGAGGCCGAACCTGGTCACAGGTGACAGTTGACCCACTTACTCAAACCTTGTTAAAGAACCAGGGTCTTCTAGGTTCCCCCTGGATGGCCTGTCCTCACCAACTGGACTGCTGATGCTGACTCTCTTGAACTTAACTTTTTTATAGTGTTATTGTGACCAGTCAGTATTGGAGTAATGGTTAAAATGAACCGTAGGCAAAATTCAGACATACAGAGCAAGAATATTGAGAGTTCCATTTCGAAATGAAGATAGGGCTTGTAAAACTGAGTTTGGTTATAGAGGCCCTTCTGCTGTGTAAGAGAGTTTTTGTGTTTTAATCGGTGCCTTGATTTTACTAAAATAATCAACTCCATATCTTTCATTCATAAGACACCATGATTTTTCTACTTTTTTGGTAACTTATTAGTATAGTAAATGTTTTCAGGTGCAAAACTTTATGACCTAATTGATTTGTGACCCCCTCCACGATGTATGCAAATGTTTCAAGGGAGTCAGGTGTCTGGGTGAAAGCCAGGCCCAGATTGTGGTTGGCATTTGTACTCAACTGCTTTAAGATACACTTACTGGCTTTTTCTCTAAAGAATAGATACTTTAGGCCTGCGGTTTAGGGTTCAAGTTTATACTGTTTTGCTTGTTTTTGTTGTGTGAGTTATCTGCCAAAACCTTTGTTGAAAGAATATAAGTTCTTGGTCTGTTTGCTCCGGACTGCATTTTTTTTTTTTTAATGTAATAAGGAGTAGAACCCAGTGATTCATCACTTACATATAACACCCAGTGCTCATCCCCACAAGTGCCCTTCTTAATGCCCATCACCTGTTTAGTCCATCCCCCCACCCACCTCCCCTCCAGTAATTCTCAGTTTATTCTTTGTATTTAAGAGTCTCTTATGGTTGCCTCCCCTCTGTTTTTATCTGGTTTTTCCTTCCCTTCCCCTTTGTTCATCTACTTTGTTCCTTAAATTCCATATGTGAGTGAAATCATATGATATTTGTCTTTCTCTGACTGACTTTTTTCCCTTGGCCTAATATATTCTAGTTGCATCCATTTTGTTGTAAATGACAAGATTTCATTCTTCCTGATGGCTGAGTAATACTCCATTGTGTGTGTGTGTATATATACACACACACATATAGACCACATATATAGACCACATCTTCTTTATCTATTCATCAGTTGATGGATATTTGGGCTCTTTCCATAACTTGCCTATTGCTGTTAGTGCTGCTATGAACATAGGGGTGCATGTGCCCTTCAAATCAGTATTTTTGTGTCCTTTAGATAAATACCTAGGGCTGCTCTTCAATGATTCACACTACCATTGATTAATGGCACGTTTCAAAGCGGGAGCCGCCAAGTTCAGGACTCCCTTTGTTGACTTTGTGGGTCATACTTGGTAATCTTGGGAGGGATGTTTCCCCTAGATAGGAATGGCCAACACCCTCTGTGTTAGAAAACTTTCTGTGTTAGAAAACTTTGTGAAACAAGCATCTATGTATATATGTGTGTGTACATATATATGTACATATATGTGTGTTTGTGTGTATACACACACACAGGTGTTTGAAAGGAAAGGAAAAGGAAATCGACTTGGTTAAGTCTTTGAAATGTATATCATTGTTTCACAAGTTTTAGAATATTGGTTTTTGTGATGTGTTATGAACAGGAGGAAATCTTTGCTCATTTACAGTTAAGGCGAAGACATACAAAAATATGTCTGCAGTGATTTATTATATGCAGGGGTCATAACCATTTTACTCCATTTCTTTACAAACCAACTCCATAGGGGAAAACATGGAAGTTGTTTATCTTTAGTGGAGGGATGGTTGGGAGGTCATGACTCCTAACACTTGATGCATTTGACTTCAAAGAAGCAATAACAGCAGGAGGACTGTTTAAAAATAGTTATTTATGTCAAAATTAATATAGCATGAATATTTAAATCTTTGTTTACCTGAAAATAAGCTGTAAATTTTCTGCTAGGTGGACAATCAGATTTCACTACAGTTTGGTGTGAGACAGTATATATGGCAGGGGGCTAGAATCCTTGTTTCTTGTTAATATTTGGATTTATGTTGTAAACTTTTTTTTTAATTAAAAATAACACATTGATTTAGGAAGATACTGAAAGAACTTGCCTTAGCAAGTCTAAGTCTCCTGATACACAGGTATGACGTTCTAATCCACCTATTTTAAATCATGTTTGGTTACTGTTTGTTGAAAAGCAAGGGAATAAAAACATCCCTAGCTATCCAGATTCCAATCTGTACAGATGACTAATCATGTGGCAGATCCGAACATAAAGGTTCTAGTGAAAAACAAAAATTACAATAAAAACGTATTTGCTCCCTGATTAGAAAGTACAGAATGTTTTCTGTGCCGTTGAGATATGGGGAACTATGACACAAAAACAATGGTAACCATGGTGAAAGTACCTTACAAAATAAATGAAAAAAAGAGAGAGAGAGAAAGAGAGATGGAGGGGAAGAGTGGGAAGCAGTTGGTGTAGTAATGGCTGGTGGGTAAATACATATTTAAACTTCATGATGCCTGGTTATTTGAGCAATCATGAGATTTGCAGAGTTATGTCGTGTATCACGTTTTACTTGATATCTTACTTAGCTTGTCTTGACTTATACCTATTAAACCAAATTGAAGGGCTGGTCAGAAACCGAAACAAGTTACAAGTTTTCTGAGTCTTAATTTCATTATGTGTAAAAAGCAGGAGATCAAATTCAGTATTTGTTAGACTTGTCCCCAATCCTTCAATTCTATGATTCTGTGACCCAGGGGGAGTCCAGGAATGGTGCGAGTAGACTTTAAGTTTTGAAAGGACATTGAGTCTAAGACTTAGAACACTTGAGAATACCCAGAAATCCCTTACAAGATTTCTGAAAAGTTAACTTTATGCCTCCTGTTAGGACTCTAATGGGTGAAAGTATAAAACATATGAACAAACACACACACACACACACACGCGCGCGCGCGCGCGCACACACACACACACATCCCCCCCAAATCCTGATCCTAGCAGCAGTTTATTAGAAGGGTCCAGTTCATTAGCAGCACTATTCAAAAGAACTTTCTTCGAGGATGGAAATGGACTCTGAATCTGTGTTTCCCACATGGTAGCTAGGAGACATACACGACTCCTGAGCACTTGAAATAGGACTGGTCCAACTTAGGAACTGAATTCTTATTTTTATTTAGTGTTAATTCATTTAGATTTAAATTTTTCAATATTTAAAGAATCCTGGGAATCATTTAGCCCTCATTCTTGATCAGAGTAAGAAGCCAGGGTGGCCCTGGGAACTCAGGACGGCTTTGGGATCTTTAGAAGCAGGAATGGTGCCCTCTTTAGACTTACAGTTACCATGACTCAGACGTGAGTGGCTCCCAGCCTGTGTTTATAAGATCAAAATGACAACTTGCAGGGAGTGACAACCTAATTGTCTCGGCTTAGGTCTGGTGGTGACCCCCAAATCAATCAAATGTGGGTTGGGCTGCCAAATTACAGTGTTTGTCTGGGAGTGCTGGTGAGGGTTCTCAGGGGAGGAGGAAATGTTTTCCACGCAGCAATCTCCAGAAGTGTCTACCACATTATTTAAATCTTTTCCCCTTTGCATGCATTGATTTTTCTAAATTTAAAATACTCTAGGGGCGCCTGGGTGGCTCAGTCAGTTGAGCATCTGACTTCGGCTCAGGTCACCATCTCGCATTCTTGGGTTTGAGCCCCGCGTGGGGCTCTGTGCTGACAGCTCAGAGCCGGGAGCCTGCTTTGGATTCTGAGTCTTCCTCTCTCTCTGCCTCTTTCCTGCTTGCACTCTGTCTCTCTAAATAAATAAAGTGTTAAAAATTTTTAAATGCTCTAATTTTATTAATTCACCTGTATTGCACCTGACATATATACCTTTTTATTGCAAATTAAAATAGTTCCACCAAATGTTGATAAAACTTTACTAACCTGAGAGACTAATGATTTGTAACATTGTGTGAAAGCAATCATGAACATTACAGCTAAAGGCAACAGTATGACATAGGAGTTAATGCTGTCTTTTTATAGAGGAGGAAACCAAGGCTTAGATGTGCTGCCTCGTCATAAAATTAGTTGCCACGTTAGGGCCAGATGCTTACTCTCATCTGAACCTGTGCTATGACCAGTTAAACATTAAAACCAAGTGTTCGAAAACCGTCCTGTTGAAATTCGGTCTTTACGTTACTTTTTTGTAAAATGGGTCATGCTAACAATTTGTGAGAAAGCAGACTCATGCTGGTTTTGATTTTCAAGGTATTACTTTCTACTTTTTGTAAAGAATGATGAAAGTTTTGATTGAAATGTGGTATTCGTGTCATGTGAACTTATAAAATCACCTCTTCTTACTTAATACATTTCCACCAAATAATATTTGACCCAAGTAAGTCAGGAACGACTAGAAAGAAGAGGCACTGGCTCCGGATGACTGCTGATTATTTGGAAGTTCAAATTTGAATAACGGTTTAATAAGCCCATTAAGGGCACCTGGGTGGCTCAGTCGGTTAAGTGTCCGACCGCTCGGGTCATGATCTCACGGTTCATGGGTTCGAGTCCCACGTCGGGTCGGTGCTGACTGCTCAGAGCCTGGAGCCTGCTTCAGATTCTGTGTCTACCTTTTCCTCTCTCCCCCTCCCCTGCTTATCCTCTGTCTCTCTCTCTCTCTCTCTCTCAAAAATAAATAAACATTAAAAACATTAAAAAAGAAAAAGCCCACGATACATGTGTTGAGGACTTACTTGGGAAGAGACGGTCCTCTCTATAGATCGGCCATGTTGTGAGGGGGGTGAGAGCCTTACTCTGCATCTCCGCAGGCTCAGGAAGTGAAACTTGCTAAGGTGCTAAGCACCTAGGTCCAGTTTAGTAAATTATCCTAATGGCAGTCGGTGGACATCTACTGACAGGAGAATTATTTGGGATACACAATTAACAGATGGCTAGGGCAGAGAAGAAATGAGATTTAATGGAGAAGAATCCAGAGCAAGTGTGTCAGACATCAGCTTCCCAGGGGAGGTGAAACGAGAAGCCCAGAGGCGAGTCCACTCGCAGGGAATGTGCTGCCTTCCCCTTTCCAACAGGGCGTGGGGGCCGCAGGGCCTGGTTTTCCCTGTGGTCGCGTCCACCGGAAGCCATCCTCCAGGAAGAGCTCTAGACGCCTGCCTCCGAGATTTAGATCCTCTCGCGATTTCCGCGGAGGCTGCCCATCACATCTCTGCCACCCTCATCTCCTTCGCCATCTTCTGGCTTTCGCAGATAGGGTAAATCACAGTTAGGGTAGAAAAGCCACGGTGTTTTTCCGCCACCACCTCGCACTGGCTTTGCTGCTACCCGTTGGGTGTGAACTGGTTATCGGCGCTCAGACGCAAAAACACCCTCGCTCAAAATAGGTTTGAGCAGTTAAATCAGACCTAACTTCTATCGGTGGTGGGATTATCTGTGCTCATACAGAGTAACTGCAAACCACTTTGAAACTACTGTTCTTTAAAATATTCTTGTTATCTGGAGTAGCTCTTCTCGGGAAAAGATATGAGGGAGGGCTATCAAACTTAAATATCAATTACTGTAGATATGGAAAGCCCCAGGAAGATACACTTACAGGCTGAGAGCTGAGCGTGTCTTGAATGTGAATTCTTCTCCTCTGGTCCCCCTACTCCTGGCATGTCATTTGTCACGTGGGAACCTAGGACCAGAAGAGACACCCTCGATGAGGTGCAAGCCTGCCTTTGTTATATTCAGTCAAGCATTTTCACGAACTGAGCAGATTATTATTTTACCACATAAGATTAAAGCTACTAATGGAAGGAAAAAGGAAAAGAAATTTAAACAGTAGTTGGTTTTCCTGTCTGAGTTGGATACTATATGTTTTGCCACGTGCTGATTATTATATTTGATTCATTTAAAACCCGGCTGTGTATAGCGTAAATAACTTAAGAATTTCACAGTTGCGGTAAGTTCTTTTTGACCCAATCTCATTCGTAGCCAACATAATTTCATTTAAAAAAATGCAAGCAACTCAGATAGCCCTGGAGCCTTCACACATTCAGCCTAGTTTTACTGAGACCCAGAGAAGAGTCGAGTCTTCACCTGATCCCACCTCCTTTTGCCTGTTTGAAGGGCATTGCCACGGCAAGCCCCACTCTCTCCTTTGCATCATCATTACCCCTCCTTGTTAGCTCATTCCCAGCAGCAGAAAAACATGCTGTAATTTTTTGGTCTTAAAACAATGGGCCATCTCCAGAGCCCACATTCTTATCCGGCCGCTAGCAGAACTTCTTGAAAGACTTGTATGCCTTCACTGTCTTCAGAAGACTGTTCCTCCTCTTTTCTGGATCCCCCTCAGTGCTTCTTCTCTCCTGGTGCTTCAGAGCCTGATCTAGTTCTGTTAGGTTTCTACAAACCTCCGTGTTGTTAAGGCCAATGGTCCGCCCACCTAACTTGACAGTGGGAGCACCCGTACACACTCCATCACACCGTCTCCCTGGGAGCACTTTTTGCTAGAGTACCAAGACATCACACTGTCTTGATTTTCCTCCTACCTTTTAGACTATTCTCTCTCAGGTGTTTGTTTTTGTTTTTGTTTTCCCCCTGATTCTTCGTCCTTTGTC
Organism: Paguma larvata; assembly: GCA_030068075.1. Lineage (NCBI taxonomy): Eukaryota > Metazoa > Chordata > Mammalia > Carnivora > Viverridae > Paguma > Paguma larvata. The sequence goes on from CM057823.1 coordinate 114,696,676, forward strand.
CAACCTCTCAACATTGGGATGCCCCTCTTTCCCTCTCTATCTGTAGGCACCGGTGGGGTGGGGTGGGGTTTTCCACTCATCCATCGTGTATACACTGATGGCTTCTAATTGTTCTCTACCGTTTGAATATTTTCCCAGAGCCTCTCATCTCTTATATCCAAATGCCTGCTTGACACCTCCCCTTGCTTTCTGAACTAACTTGTTCACTTTCTGACAAGCAGTGCTGGCTTTCTTAATGTGCCTCCAACACAGAAAACACAGTCTTCTTAATGTTCCCTGTAATCCTTTTTTGACTTGCTGTATACTTGCCTGGTTATTTGTTTTCACTCTAAGGATGTTCTATGAAGGCAGTGGCTTATTCGCCCATTTTCTATAGCGGTGCCTGATCCCTAGTAGGTGTTCAATTAATATATGCTGAGAGAGAGACTGCATGAGTACCATTAGCATGATGCTGCTGCACTTTACTTCAGTTCCCGGGACTAAACATCTGAAAGAGGTGAAATCAGTTTCTCCTTTGAAGCTTTGCTTTAGATAAGTTACACCTTCAGGAGACAGCAGCCCCTAGCCCTTAAAGGAAAAAAAAATGTCCAGGGGCTCCTGGGTGGCTCAGCTGATAGCATCCTACTTTTGATTGCAGCTCAGGTCATGATCTCATGATTTGTGAGATTGAGCCCCGCGTTGGACTCTGTGCTGAGCATGGAGCTTGCTTGGGATTCTTTTTCTCCCTCTTTCTTTGCCCCTGCCCCACTTGAGGCCTCTGTCTCTTTCAAAATAAATAAATAAACATTAAAAAAAAAAAAAGAAAAATTCCCATCGTGTGCCTTTTTCTTCTGCAGCTGTCTCTGAGTAAATCGCCCTTCCTAGCTCCTTGGAATGAATCTCTCCTCCTCCGAACTTCACTGGGCTCTTCCCTCGTCCAGTTGGCTTCTGTTCACGGAGCTTAGTTCTGCTTCCTGACCTCACAGAGCTTGCCCTTTTTATAGTAAAAAGCCTGCAGTGATGTCATGGGCTCAGCTGGTTTCAATCAGGTTTCAAACTGAGCACACTCGAAGCCGGTGAATGACTCTGCAAGTTATCTTTTTGCTGGGCCAGACTAATTCTGACACAAAACATCAAGTTATATACGGCACCGAGCATTTAGCAATCATCACGCACAAGTCACGGGAATGCAGGCCTTCACTCCTTCCTGACGGGGATTCTAAATGACGGTTGGCCGTCTGCACGAAAGCAGGATGCTTAGGTATCGGATGCGGCTGGCCGTCTTCTTATGGGCTCTCTCTGCGCCTGCCCCTCCAGTACCTCCTAATGCACTTTTGTTGCCCTGACTTGTTCTGCTGTCTGAATATCGTTGCTCAGACCCTTAATCAAGCTACTCCAAACTCGTTTCCCGCCTTGTTCTTCCTCACCACTCTGCTGCTCCTGGATTTTTTTTTTTTTTTTTTTTTTGCCTTATCATCTGTAAAAGGAGACTGAATTATGTGTTTTGTGGCCAAGCTTTCTTCTTTTTAAAAATTGACTCAAATTCTAGGTGCGCATCTTTACTATCAGGCTTGGATTCCTGCCAACAATCCCTATTTTCACTTTAGGACACTGAGCAAACTTTTCTTAGTGAGGCAGCTGGCTCGAGATTCTTTTATTCAAGAAGAGTATCACACTTTTAAGTCTGCTGCCAGACCTTTTAACTGCATTTTATCCAGTTGGGAGACATGCTTTATTGGGAAACTACTCAGGTTTCTTCAAATGAATCTGTCATACTCAAAAGCAGTCCTGCCTAGAATATAGTGTGCATGAAAAAACGGTAGCTGTAAGGACTCTTATACTCTGGAAGTTCGGTAGCCAGTGGCCAGAAGGAGCTAGATGTCAACAGAGGCATTTCTTTAAAAGGATGGTAGGGAATATGTAAAGGGAATGGGTCGAGGGAGGGGGTCGCTCGTGACCAGGCTGACCTCATAATGTGTTGTCTAAAGCAAGATGCTCTGAAGATGCAAGTATAACGGGTAAAAACTGAGAGGGCCTTATACAAATCCTACCTGTGATATTGCTAACACGGGTCAAATTACGGGTAGCCCTGGGTGACCTGCAGGATCTCAGGACTCAGTGGAACTAATAACCCACCTTCATGGCATTCATATCTACCTTACAGCAAAGGGAGAGATTCAAGAAGCCTGCAATTCAAGAGCCCTAGGTCAGTAGGGAGAGATCTGTTTCTGAGCAGGTGTTATTTTTAATTTTTTAATGTTTATTTGTTTTTGAGAGAGAGAGAGAGTATGAGTGCAGATGGGGCAGAGAGAGAGAGGGAGACACAGAACCTGAAGCAGGCTCCAGGCTCTGAGCTGGCAGCACAGAGCCTGATGCTGTTCAGGCTCGAACCCACGACATGGAGCTCGACGCAGGGCTCGAACCCACGAGTTGTGAGATCATGACCTGAGCTGAAGTTGCTTAACCAACTGAGCTACCCAGGCACCTCTCAGGCGTTATTTTTAAACCTCAGCAGACGGGAACATGGTAGAGAGAGTGCAGCTAGTTTCTCTTTGGGTAGTTAATGGGCCTATTTCTGAGAGCTGGCAAAATTTGAACTAATGAGGTAATAGTGGAGGGCTGACAAATGACAGGAAGACTAATAAACAAAATCACTTTTAAATAAACATGTTTAAAAATGTGCTGACCTCATTATAAGGCTATAGTTCTTTTTAAATTGTGTAGGATAAAATAAATTTAGTGTTAAATAAATCAATCTGTTTAGTGTTAAAATAAATTTGTTCTGAAACATTGAATACTAAAGTCATAGTTAAAAGAACTGTTCTTAATTCTTCAGTAATGGCTTTTCCTTATTATTCATTTTTTATGTTTGTTGCCATGTAAGAATAAAGACGTGGCTCTCTCTATAATAAAAAAAATGTGTTGTTGTATATTAGGCTGGTTCCACATTGTGACAGGAAAAATTCCTGGTTTATTTAGGTTTTAAGAGAAAGCAAGGTGGATCCTAAGAAGACTAAGAAGATGACAGACTAGAATAAAGTCACTATCTTAGTATTCTGACTCACTGCTTCAGTTTTCATGGAAATTTCTGTTTGGGGAGAGCATTCTCTGTCATTGAAACAGACAGAATTCCAAACACTCTTTAAACCAGAGCAGCAGAAATCAGAGACTCGCTTTGTAAGTGACTTGTGATAGTAGATACTTAGTTACTTTGTAAATATTGTTGATTTGGCTGAGGGTTGTCATTGAAAAAAAATGAAACCAGTGAACCTTTACCAATCCGTTCTAATTCTTGGTGACCCATTTTGCAAGGCTGTGTGCATCTCTATAGAAGCAGTGGCTGATTTTTTTTTTTGGCCTAGTAGGAATTGTGTGCATATGTGAATTCAATGTGCACCCCACTTTATTCTGGATGATGGAGCAACTTCTGGGGAGATAAGAACCATTAGAAACTCTTGCATATCTAGTTATCTAAACATTGATAACTGAATGCAAGTGAGAGAGTCCTAAGAAATTAAAACTTTAAAAAAAATAGGTGCTACATGTTGGGATGAACACTGGGTGTTATATGTAAACCAATTTGAAAATAAACTATTATAATAAAAAAAAAAATAGGTGCTAGATTTGTTACTGAAACAAAACAAAACAAGATGAAAACAACTCTGCTACTTGGTGTTTACCAGAATGGGTTGGAAACTTGTGTCCATATAAAAGCTGGCACACAAGTGTTCAGAGCGACTTTATTAATAATTGCCGAAATGGGGAAGCAACCAAGATGTCCTTCAGTAAGCCAGTGGATAAAAACTGGTACGTCCATACAATGGGATTTTATTCCGAGATAAAAATGAATGAGCTATCAAGCTACAGAAAGAAGTGAAGACACCTTAAATGTTTATTGCTAAGTGAAAGGAGCCAACGTGGTGAGTTTATGTTCTATATGATTCCAACTCTATGACATTCATGAAGAGACAAAACTGTGGAGCTAGCAAGAGCACCACTGATTCCCAGGGGTCCTAGTGACTGTGGGAGAGCCGGTGGGAAGAATAGGTCAAGCCCTGAGTATGGGGGGGGGGCATTGAAACTATTCTGTATGATATTGTAGTGGTGGATATATGACATTGTGCATTTGTCAAGACCCACAGGACAATACGATAGAAATTAACTGTAGATTTTAGTTAATAATAATAATGTGTTGTTACTGGTTCAGTTCCAAATACATCGCTAATGCAGGATGTTGATAATAGGGAAAACTGTGTAGGTAGGGGAGTCAGGCAGTACATGGGAACTCTGCACTTTCTGTTTAATTTTTCTGTATATCTAAAATTGGTCTAAAAACCAAAGTCTATTATATACATTTTAAACAGGGCAGATCCCATTTTCTAGTCCACGGTGGGTGTCTAATTAGTATATGTGTGTGAGATCGGGTGAATGAAGTCATGAACCAAGTGATAATGTATGTGAAAGTACCATAGAAATAATAAACGACTTCCCAAAAGTGGAGAAAAAGAGAAAAGAAAAATGAAAAAAATGTAATTGTAAAAAAAAATTCAGTGCAAAAGACTGAGATGGCATAAGAGGATTCAAAATTTGAATCAAAGACGGGGACTATTTTAAAGAGGTTAATCTTCAGGGAAAAAAGTACAGTTTCCTTTAAATAAAGGCTGATAGCTATGCTTCTGGATTGTGTGAATTAGAGGCACCCTCGGGAATCAAATGACTGCTGATATATATATATATATGTATGTATGTATGTATTTGTGTTCAAGAGGTTTCAGCTTACAAGCTTCAGAGAGGGCACTTCTCTGGAGGTGTTTTTTTGTTTTTCTCCATTGTTTAATATGATCAGGTTTCCATAACCATGATACAAAACCTTGATAAGATGTACATGTGACCTCTTTACACAATCAGATTCCCCTGAAGAAGGTTGAAAGGGATCTCAAAGAAATAGACACACGGACTGTATTTTGCTTCATATTTTATAATCTTGGGTCTTTGGTCTAAAGAAAACTTATAACATCTTATGTTAAAATCGAGGTAAATTTTGGACTGACCTTGGGTTTTTAGTTTTTACCTTTGATACTATTAAGTGCAAATATGTTGAAGGTGTACTTCAGTTTTTCTCAAATCAGCCTCTTGTTGTATTTGAAAACAATGGTGGCAATAGCTTTGTAATGGTTTCTCACTGGTAGAAGTCTATCGTCCCCAGCCTGAAAACTTCTTTGCCGTGGTCCGCAGGGATGTGAGTGGTGAAAAGTTGTAACATGTTGCCAGCCATGTTTCTGCAGGGTTGGATGTGAAAGAAGGTAGAACTTTCTATAGGCTGTTACAGAGAAGAGTAACTTGCCTTAGGAGCAGAGGGAGGATGCTTACCTGCAGCCCTGAAGAATCAGGAAAGGTGTCGCTCAGGAAGTGACAGATTGAACGAGACCTGAGAGACAGACGGCAGTGGGCTAAGTGAGAAGCTGCTATGAGACGAAGGGCGTGCAGGTGAAGGGATAGACCATGCAGAGGCTGAAGTTAGTCAAGGCTGAGGAGAGTTTGAAGAGCAGAAAGATTCTTAGTCGCTGGCATATATACCGTTAAGTGAGAGGCAATAAGGCAATGAGGAAATAATGAGACTAATGAGGAAGTGGGGTCAGAGGAAGGGCCTGCCAGCCATGTTAAGTCATTAACCTTTAGAGCCCAATCGATGAAAACCATTCCGTTTTATTTTTGAACTTTGGGACGTCTTGTGATTAAGAAATAAAAAATTGTGTACTAATGATTGATTTATAAAGGCTTTAAATGCTATTATTCACACATCTTATCTGATACTAATTGTCTTATTGCTCGAAATGGCTTGGAATATAATGAATCACCTGTTAGATCTGTAATAATCTAAATGAGTCTTCATTTTAACTTGATTAAAGTGTTTTATGAAGGGAAACATGAAATGAATTATATAGACTAGATCTGCGGAAGCAGCGCTTTAAAGGCAGAGAGAGTCTCAAGGATTTTAACCAATGAAGAAGATGCCTCAGCTACTCTCTTTGTATAATCTGCGACTTTCATACCAGCATATAGTAAATGAAAAGATTAAAGGAGGCATATTTGTGAACTGCAAATGTATCATTTCTTTTAGAAGAAATTGGGAAATCAGAAATTGGTGTTGGTTTAACACATACACAGAATACATTTTATCCTAAATTACTAAATAATTCAACAGATCTTCTGTCTCATTAGTCGAAATAAAGTAATTAAAGAGTTTGGAAGATGCAGCAAAAGGATAGCTGGGATGTGTTTCAATAGTAATTGAGTCCTTTGAGTAAAGACTGGAAAGCAGACTGAAGCTTAAATATATTTTTTCATCTCTAATGTTCTCTTTTTATCTATTCTATGCTACTTAGATAGTGATTCTGCAGTTTACTTATGTAAAGGTTTTTTCAGGTGTCTACTCAATTTTTTAAAAATTTAGGTTATAATAGTCACCTTTCTATTTTTGACCCCGCATGTTTTCATACTTCATCTTTTTTTTTTTTTTCTTTTAGTCTGCAGGTACTGTCATTCTTGTAGACTTAGAAGCACCCTGAGCCATTTTTCTGGAAGGATTCTTCTGTTTCATCCCTTCATTCATTCTGACCCTAGAGGTTTGAGATCGATCGGAAGCTTATTTTTTAAAAAGAGAGGAAATAAAACTATTTACATTTGAGATTCTGTTTATATGTGTGAGGTGGCTACATAAAATGAGTAGTTTTAATTACTATTTTTCTCTATTGGAAATAGAATCTAAGAGTGAAGAAGTTAGGCCCATTAGTTCTCTTAGAGTGACAGAAAGCCTTGGGCAGGTGTTGGGAAGTTACAAAAACTAACCTTGATTTATCAAGTTACACATACCAGCCTGTCTTTTCAAAATATCAACTAACACATACCACACTTAAATTGATAATTATGTCACCCAGTCGGAGGATCATAATCAAAATTTACAAAATTCACCGACTTTGAAATGAGGATGATCTTAAGGTCTGATACTACTTCAAATGATTTAAAATCAACCTGGAAAAAGTTATTTTGGAGAAGGTCTGAAGCCATTTTCGTTTCTCTTCTGCTGTCTTCTCCCCCCAGCTGCTAGCTCTTGGTTCCTACCTGGGAACAGTTTGCTCACTGTCTACCCTGTCAACTAGCTCCCTTGCCCTGAGGGGATGTTTAAAAGTATTTGTGTTACAAGGTGTTTCTCTATAAATAAAGTACATGTTGTGCTGTCAACAGAGTTTGCCATTAAGCAGGTTTGATAAAGTCTACTCAGGGAGGGTGCTTTTGTTTAATAAATACTTACCTAGTCCTTGACTCTGCCAGGTACTGTTCCAAGTAATTTATAATACCAACTCTTTTAGTCTTGCGAGGTAGATTGGTGTTATTATACACATTGTGCAGGTGGGGAAACTGAGGCCCAGAGAAGCTAGTGGCGGACCTGTGATTGGAACCAGGTTGTTGGACTATATGTGCTTCATAATGTGTTGCCTCTACATGTAACAGAAATATTAGTATTAAAGAGAAATATGCTAATGGTCTATAATGTTGGAAACGTCTTCTTGGATAACTTTGTGTTGAAGAGATAAATGAGTCTTGTTATGATTACTTTATTATCCTATATAGTATCCTACACTGCTCATGCCTTACAGGCTAAGACAATCCGTCTCTAGAACATACCCAAAAACTGGGTTTAAATCCTGACTACCACTTAGTTATAATTTTGACTATAAAATGGAATTAAATACTGCATAAAGTAGTTACGGTATTAAATGATATAATGAATGTAATAGGCCAAGTATATCGAAGGCATTCACTGGATGGTATATAGCATTATTAAATGCTGTAACTAGAATGACACAACTAGAAGACATGTAGTGAAGAAGAAAAATCTAGAAGCAGAGTTTCAGTGTTATCTTATTGACTAAGGATGGTGAGTGAAGTATCTATCCATAAGCAGGTGTTAAATTACCTAACCTAACCCGCAAGTGTGGGGAGTGGGGTGCCAGGGGTCTTTTTGAAGCGAATTAAACCTAACTACTAATTTAAAAAATGATATTATTCTCAATTATTAAGTGAATTAAATTTGTTACATCATTATATTATTATTATTATTATTATGTATTTTAAATTTTGTTTCGAAAAGGTGAATTGTGTGAATGAGGAACATAGACATCTGTTTAGCAATGGCATTTTTGTTATTGTGTTTTGCGTGTGTTTAATTTTTCCCAGCATGTTTTGGAGTGCATCTTTTACACTTGCTTGCGATCTAGCTACACTGTATCATTTCTTGGGGAGAAGACTTTTCCTCTTAACGAAAAGCAGGAAGCTGTCCATTTCTGGTGGTGCTGACTCATGAAGCAACGGGAAGACAAATGATGTCTGAAGATGAGAGGTGGGGAGACAAAATCCCCTTCCCCCTAGAAGGAGACAAATTCAAGCCAGAATTAAAAGCAACATGTGGTGATAAGTAAGCCGTAGGCCAGAAGTCTTTTCCTTATTTACTGCATTTTTATTTGTGTTTCCTTCTTGTTCCACTGACTTGCCAATAAGTAAACAATTGCCAAGTCTTACTGCCTTTTAAATTTATGGTTGCTTTCTCCAATTGGAAGCTGAAAAGGGAATATCATATTTATACACAAAATACTAACTTCCACTTCTAATTGGTAGCATATATATGTGGGAAGATAGATAACTAGCAATTACCACTTACCAATTTATTGGCACCAATAAATTGTTCTTGGTTGAATGAAAGAAGGATTGTTGAGTGGATTTTAATTATACCAGTTATAACTGTCTAGCGAAATGCATGAATTGTTAGTATTTGTCACAAATAAATTTTTTGACTAACTGCTACTGTTTACTTAAGGAGGTTTAGAAAACATATGGAATCTCATAAAGAGAAACCCAGAAGGCTTAAAAAGGTGGATATTTGGATATTAGTATCCAATAGCATCAGATATTAGTAATATCCAATATTTGGAATAGTTTCTGTGTGACATTAGGACCTTGAGGAGCACGTATATGAAGTGGCAGGTATATTGGGCAGTAGCTAAAACTAGTCACCATCTCTAATCCTAACAGAATCACTCCTATCTGCATACCTTTCAGGTACAGAATTTCTTGTGTTTTCTTTGTTTGATATATATAATGCATATATATCTTATAAATTTAGCTACAAAATAACCTCTCCTAGAGAGAAGTGTGACTTCGTATAGGTAAAATGCACAAGTTTTGTAATAACTTTGATAGGACTGCTGGTCTTGCTTGTTGTGGAAGCCAGGAACTAAGCATTGTGTAATACGGAAGACTAACAAAAAATTATTAGAGTGACTTCCACACGTGGGTTATGGAACTGTTCTTAAAAGTTCATAGAACCACGCTCAATTTAATCGATTCTGGAGTAAAAAAATACAAAAAAGGCTCTTATGCCATGATTTATTTGATTGCAAATGATGATAATACTGGTCATTAAAAATGGATCCTACCCAGTTGCTAAAGCTTATGGAAGGAATCAGGGACTGGACCAAACAGCCGGTAAATTAAGAAACAAAAACCATTCAAGTTAAAGTGATAAAAGAAGTTGGATGGGTTCTTTTTGTCAGTACACCCATTTGGCATTTCTAGGAGACATTCCTTAATATAACCATTTAAATAGGCCAAGAAGGTCTACTTGAAAACAGGTTTTGGTACCACATTGCTTGTAGCATAGTGCCTCTCCCATAACTGGTGTGCGATTGTTTCGTATCTCCAAACATACTTTCAGAAAGTTACAGCATTATGCCGTGAGCCTTTCCTTTGTGGCTCAGAATTTGAAGGGAGCTTAGTTTACACATCCTTATCTGGTACCTGACTTTAGACATCCCTCTGTATCTTGCGATGGAACAATAGACTGAGATATGCATTCACGACTAGTGAAGTTTTTACTTTTGGACTGTGTGGTTGTGCGGGTGTGTGTGCACACGGGCGGCTGGCCTGCGTTCCTCATGGATCTCATAGGTATTCTTTTCATGCAATAACTGCAGCCACTTTAGAAGTTGGACCTTGATGTTTATAGCAGCACTTTTGACAATAGCCATTTCATGGAAAGAGACTAAGTGTCTATCAATTGATGAATGGATAAAGAAGATGTGGTATGTATATACGATGGAATACTATGTGGCAATGAGAAAAAATGAAATCTGGCCATGTGTGGCAACATGGATGGAACTGGAGGGTGTTATGCTGAGTGAAATAAGTCAGTCAGAGAAAGACAGATACCATATGTTTCCACGCATAGATGGACTTTGAGAGACTTAGCAAAAACCATGGGGGAGAGGAAGAGGGGAAAGAAAAAAGACAGAGAGGGCGAGAGACAAAACATAAGAGACTCCTAAATACTAAGAACAAACCGAGGGTTGAGCGGGTCTGAGAGGGGGGAGAGTGGGTGATGGGCACTGAGCAGGGCACGGGTTGGGATGAGCACTGGGTGTGTATGGAAACCAATTTGACAATAAAAAATTAAAAAAAATGTTGCCGATGTTGGAAAATAAAAATGCTATGTATTCAGCACCTTCCTTTTTATTTTGCCCTTTTGGAAACTGCTGTCTTTAGGTAATAGTCTCAGGAACTTGTGGGGCACCTGGGTGGTTCAGTAGGTTGAGTGTCCAACTTCTGCTCAGGTCATGATCTCGCGGTTTGTGAGTTCAAGCCCCGCGTTGGACTCGCTGCTGTCAGCACAGAGCCTGCTGTGAATCCTCTGTTCCTGTCTCTCAAAACGATTGCAATGTAGCGTACTCGGAAGCACACAAAGTGTATTTTCATTACTATCTTGCATGTCCTGTGCCTTTAAATTCATTTGTAGGAACTCCTAACTTTTAATGAAATCTTCAGCGACCAAGTCTATGCCACAGAGGTTGCCGTGGGAAAAATAAAAACACATGAAATGTTAACATGTTCTAGGAGAGACTTCAGGCCAGCTTCTAGAGGCTGGCTGAGTAAAGGCCTTCCTTCTGTAGGTCCCGCATGTCTGGAGCACAGCCATGGTTGGACTCTTATCTTACAAATACTTGTGTGTTGTCTTTCTCATGACGTTCATGTTTAAGTGCTTAATTATGGCAGCAGCACGCGTTCTGTGTTTCACAGCTGTAAAACAAAGTGGATAGCACCACAGTGCACCTGCCTTCCCAACAATCTCACTTAATGAGAGCTTGTTAATAGCAGGAGGTTTTCTGGGTTGTGGGGAATATAGTAGACAGACAGACAGACACACACACACACACACACACACACACACACACACAATGCCCTGTTTGCAAGGAACTTATATTCTTTTTTTTTTAATTAATAGGCTATTAATTCAATGGATAGCCCATTAAATGATTATTATTCAACACACTTTTTGGTATAATAACACTTCTGTGTATGATAGGAGGTGGCAAAAGTGAATAGCATTTTATCCCTGCCTTCGGATGGGAATAACAGCGTAATATTGTTTACTTGAATTCTAGAATATGAGTTAGAGAGAAGTAGATTTACAGAGACAGTTTGGGGCCACACTGTGCAAAGCCTTGAGTAACAAACTAAAAAGATTGCACTTAATTCGTTTGTGAATGTCGAGCCTGTAAAGGTTTTAGAACAGGACGGTGGCGTGATTGCTGCTCAGCTCTGGAAGAATGTTCTATAGTCAGGGTATACAGTGAGTTATAGTCTAAATCATAAATAAGGAATGGTCAGATTTATATCAGGAAAGATTTATGATAGCCTGTTGTAGGCGATGGATCGATAAAGGTGGATAGACCAGTTAGGGAGGGTGCCATCATGTTTTAGGTGGTAGTAAAAAGGACCTAAGGCAGGGGCGCCTGGGTGGCTCAGTCGGTTAAGCCACTGACTTCAGCTCAGGTCATGATCTTATGGTCTGTGGGTTCGAGCCCCACGTTGGGTTCTGTGCTGACAGCTCAGAGTCTGGAGCCTGCTTCAGATTCTGTGTTTCCCTCTCTCTCTGCCCTTCCCCTGTTCATGTGCTGTCTCTCTGTCTGTCAAAAATAAATAAATGTTAAAAAAAAAAAGGACCTAAAGCATGCACTGGCACTGAGAGATACATTGGAGGCAGATGGTAGAAATACTCACTAAATATGAGACCTGCCTGCAGGAGGCGACAGAACTGAATGGGTCTTGAGTGACCCCAGATTTCCACTCAGCAGTTAGAGTAGTGGGCGTGTAGAAAAATAGGGATGCAGGGAGTTGGGATAAAAATTCAAGCAAACTGGAGACCCCTTAACTGGTATACCGGTGTGAGGTGGTGGGCGGAAGTGAGGAGTCAGTAGGCTGAAGCAGTCTGCATTTTCAAGACAGTCAGAGGGGAGGGAAGTGATTACAAAGATATTATATTGAGAGGGAACAGGATCTTTCTTCTTTTCTTCTTTCCTCCCTCCTTCCCTCCCTCCCGCTCTCTCTTTTTCTTTTCCTTCCTTCCTTCCTCCCTCCCTTCCTCCTCTCCCTCCCTTCCTCCTCCCCTTCCCTCCTTCCTTTCTTCCTTTCCTCCTTCCTTCCTTCCCCCATCCTTCCTTCCTTCCTTCCTTCCTTCCTTCCTTCCTTCCTTCCTTCCTTCCTTCCTTCCTTCCTTCCTTCCTGGCATAGAAGGGACTTAAGAATTTTTATAGGAAGAGAGAAAAAAAGTCAATTCCCAGGGAGAATCTGAAAATGTAAGAGAATTATTCTGCATAATTGATAAGACAATGGATTAGACTGCGCAAACGAGCACTTTTGAGAAAATGGGCGGGAACCTCACTTTGGCGAAGAAGAGGGATGATTAGAACTCCGAAAAAAGGAGTGAAGGGAGAGCGAATGAGGAAGCAGAAGGTGTTCGAGTTGGTGAGGACAGCGGCTGTGGAATCTCAGGCAGTGGGGCTCAATCCTCTTGGCAAAGCTTTTAAAGGCAGAATGCAGCATTGCTAAAAAACCCACAAAAATGAAAAATGCTGACTAATTTGGTAGTAGTAGACATAATAAGGGAATTCAGTGACTGCCCTTCTATAATTTTTATAGGAGTTTTGTCCTAGACTGAACAAATAATGTTTATGGACTTTGGGCAGCTAATATTTAGTGCAAGTCCCATGAGCCAACTGAGTTAAAAGAATCAAATGCCAAGATCAGGTTCATAAACATGACAGAAATCAAATCATGATAATGTCCTTAGCTTTCCCCCACGAAACTGCTTAAAGGAGATACTTTGGATATGTACAGGTCTCAGACATTTTGTTCACAGGCATGTTACTTACATGTGTGGCTAATCCTACTGTGTCTCAGCACATTCAAGTAATTGAGTCTTCATTGCGTTTATGGAGGTGAGGTAAAGTTGAAATTTTATTATCTTTGGCTCACAATGGTTAAGTGAGTGCATTGTTACTCTGTGTTATTGACTCTGACTTGTAGCTCTTTTTAAAACAAAATGTTTATTTTTGAGAGAGAGAGACAGTGTTCACATGAACAAGTGGGGGAAGATGCAGAGAGAGAGAGGATCCCAAGCAGGCTCCATGCTGTGAGCACAGAGTCCAAAGCGGGGCTCAAACCCATGAACCATGAGATCATGACCTGAGTGGAAATTGGAGTCTGTTGCTTAACCACCTGAGCCACCCGGGCACCCCTGATTTGCAACTCTTTATAGTGATTCTGATGTATCCAGAGTATTATATTAGATGAAGGTGGTTTTATGTATTCTAGTTGATTCTAGCTTTGCGGTTGAATTGTACTGGAGTCAGAGTCAGAACAAGAGATCAGAATTCTCCCCGGCAATTGCTGAAACTGCACTAGTCAGTAAGCACCAACAGAAGAATGGGATCACTAAAATGTGACAGACTTTGCTTTCTTTGCCCAGATTTCTTCCACTGATGATTGTGTGCCGATATTTTTTTGCAGAAAAGGAGTAATGTCTCTTTCCCATTTGCTTTCGTTGAAAATAGTCTAATTATGAGAATGTATAGATTTTGTTTCTTGTCCATATCGATTTTAATCCAGGACACTTAGTGTATCCCCTGAAAAAGAGGAAATTATTTATTTAAACTGAGAAAGTTGAAAAGAACCCTAAAAGTTTTTTAGACAATTTTAGTTTGCCCTGCATACTATCTGTAGATATGGTAAGTTTTCTCATTCAACTTGTCACTCTCCAGTTTATAGTAGTTCAATTGTCCTCCATTGTTGGGTGAATTAAATTGAAGGTATTTATTTCCCTTTCCATCCTATCATTTTTGTGCTAAGTTTGTTTGTTTGTTTGTGTTTTTGAGACTTCAATCCTATTACACTTAGAAAGAGGCTCAGTTTTTTGCTTTCCAGAGCCAGCTATGTGCTTTCTCATGTTCCTGTTTCTGTGCCTTTATCTTCTCTGTCCACTCTACCCCAGTTCTCAGTTTGTTGTTGTCGTTTTTTATTTTTCTTCGAAACACACTTCCACCTTCAGAAAATATTTATGGAGTCAATTAATTACAAGAGATGGGGGAAGGATTTTTTTAAAAAAATGACTTAGAATCTGATTTTAGATGTTATGTGGATTTAACTGGGAAGCCAGTATTTAATGTGAAGGCAATTTTGCCGCAGCCCAGTAGCTAAAGTATGCCATCCAGAAATGACCCTGCATATTATTCCTTTGCTTAAAATCATTTGACGGTTTCCCTTTATTAAAGGACACACTCTGTGCTCTCAATCTCTGTTACCCAATGTCTGTTCCTTCTCCACCAGACCTGCTGTTGCTTCCAAATCTTGGCACATGGGTCTTCCATATGTCTACCACACACCTCCCTCCACTTCTCTGCCAGATTCCGTGTCACCTCCTTTAGAAACCATTCCTCCTTGACACTTCTCTCTTCCAGGCTCAGTATAGTGTGGGCTCCAAGTATTTCTGTTATTAAACCTCATGCTCATGGCCTCAAAGCAGGCATCACAGATGGTTTCTAGACTGTAATTATGTGATCACTTGTCTCTCCCACTAGAGTATAAGCACCAGGAGGACAGGGCATTCTACTCCCAAGCATGTAACACAATTCTTAGTGATTCCTAGGCCTTGAATAAATATTGGTTGAAGAAAAACTTTATTCACATTTATGGATAACTCATACATATTATGTAATACATTGACTTGTGAAACCCTCTTAATTAATGGAGATAGAATTTCATTCAACTTCTAAATGAACCATTAATTTATCCTATATCTAATGTATATTCTGTTCAGTACATGAGTTATCCACTAATGCATTTTTTTTCTAACAATCAGGCAACTGAGTTTCATTTTATAGAGTCCTCCCACTCAGTAAGAGGGTGTGGGTATCTATACATACATATTATTTCATTTCTAGGTAACTGATGAAGCCCCAGGGGAGAGGCAGATGGGTGAAAAGATGTTGATCTTACCACGTCATAGCCCTGTCAGCTGTTGGAGAAGGACAGGCAGGGTGGTACTCTGGTGGAGGGGTGTCTCATGCTCTTATAGTATTTGGCTTATTTGTAGACAAGAGTGAGTTGGTCAGATACTATAGTTGGGAGAGAACATCAGTAATCAACAATTATTGAGCATTTATTATCTGTTGTCTCCTTTCAGAATAATCTGTTTTTGTATCTTTCTTCTGTGAATGTGTTTGTGTTTGATACAAATAACCCTGAATTTGAAATCCTTTCAGGAGTTGAACTCAGTCGGGAGACCTCAGTGGGCCCTGTACTCTTATTTCTCATCGAATTGTCTCTGACTTTGTCAGTGCGAAGCCATCGTCTTCATGGTGGTCCCGACCTTGACTTTCCTTTGAGATTTTATTTGTAGTTCTTCGTTGTGGGTTTTAAATTTTGTCTTTAAGCTCCGGTTGGTGGAGACTGAGTTAATAACACCATGCGTTTAAATGAGAGACATTAGATAGTCACTCAGGTGTAATAATGAAACTAATTTTTATAATTCATTAGCAGCTCTCACGTAGCCAGGGCTGTATCTGAATTTAATAGTCTCGTTGAAAAAATAGATTTACTTTAAATCTATTTAGTCATTTATACTTTTGATACTGTACCTAAATCATAAAAGCCTAGAGATGTGTGTAGTCATTATTGTTCTTTTTTTTGTTATTGTTTTATGTATTTTGACAGAGTTTAAGAATAAGAGAATGGGGTGAATGAAAGAAAATGCAGAGTTTTGGTGAAGTGTAGGGTAAATAGGAGAAGGGGCAAAGCTTTAAATGCAGTATGGAATTATCTGTTGTTACTCTATGTAAGGCACTTGGCAAGAAAGCAGGTTTGTTGAAGCATAAAATTATTCTACTCTGTGGGGCACCTGGGTGGCTCAGTTCGTTAGGCGTCCGACTTCAGCTCAGGTCATGATCTCATAGTTCATGGATTCGAGCCCTTCATGGGCCCTGTGCTGACAGCTCAGAGCCTGGAGTCTATTTCAGATTCTGTATCTCCCTCTCTCTCTGTTCCTCCCCTGCTTGCACTCTCTCTCTCTCTCAAAAATAAATGAACACTAAAATTTTTTTTTAATTATTCTACCCTCAGTATGTGCACGTAAAGGTCATTCATCCATCAGCAGAGATAACATATAAATTCCAGATTTCCTCTAGTACAAGGTCACAAATCCTTTTGTAAAAAATGTATTTTTTTTCTGAAGTACCCTCCAATATTCTTTTCCAGGTAGACCATGTAAACTGCATTACCAGAGAGACATTTGTCTATGTCCCTTTCCTTGGTTTATTCACCTGTACTACATAATTAAGTCCTCCTCTGTCTTATGAACAAGAGACTGATGCAGTTTGTCAGTGTGGTTTTACTCATTGCGAATCATGGTAGATGGGTTATGTTTGGTTTGAAGCAGTGTTTGTGTATCTGTTGTTCCTCCTGTACGGCTTTTATTTGGCTTACGATTTTACTTTGGAATTTAGCCACTCCTTACCTTTCATTCAGCCTCTCCCCCAAAATGTTGACAAAAACAGAGAAGGGAGCATGAGTGAGCAAAAACTTACTGTTTATATTTATTCATGTTTCCAAGTGATTCATGTTCAGTTATCCATTCATTCCCTGAATCACCATTCATAAAAAAAGAAACAAAACAAAAACAAAACAAAACAAAAAAACCTCTAAAAAACCTAAAAGAGCAGTTTCACTCTTCTTTTTGTCCATGTTCTATATTTTTTAGAACATTTTTAGGGGTTCAGGCCAAACTAGTTAGGAAAACCCAAGATGAAATCTCTCGACTATCTTGAAGAAAGCGGGCCGTAACGCACTAGCACATGAGTTGAGAAATTGTAAACTATAAGAAAACAAAGTTCAGTGGAATGTTTAATGGAAACAGTAGTCATGTCAGTATTTTTGTTCCCCTCCCGGTTTGTCTTTCTTTTTTATCATCTAGATCAGAGGTGCAGTCTGCCTCTGGGCTCAGGCAGAATTATTGGGCCTACGATGTGATTTATATAGTTTGCATTAGTTTCACCATCCAGGATTCAGAAGTGTTCACATAAAATCTGACTTTTCACAGTTGCCTCTTTTAATAAGACCTGTGTTGCCAGAGCCTCACCTCACCTTCTTTATCTCCTTTTCCTTCCATGTACGCATTCAGTCACACTGGCCCCCTGGCTTCTTTAGGTATTTGAGTTTGCTACCCTTTCTTGGGTGATTAAAGGAGATATTTGTTTAATGATTGTTTTGAATTTGACAAACCTTTGTGAGAAACAAAGGGTCATTGGCATGCCGGCCTGTGCACCTGGGCATTTAGAATCTAGATTAACTCTGAGACTGAGGGACCGATGTTAGCACAGTAAGGTGACTTTTATGTGCATTTGTACACTGCACATTTTTCTGTATGTTAATTAATAGTTGCCTCCTGGCTTCCAAAAAACAGTTCATGAAGAAGATTTAAGAGGAAAAATTTTGCTTTCCTTCATAGCCCTCAAAAATCATTTCTGTTTTTGTTTTACATATTTGAAAAACCTAGGGCACTGGGCGGTTCAGTCAGTTGAGCATCTGGGTCTCGATTTCAGCTCAGGTCATGATCCACAGCGTGGACCCTACTTGAGATAATCTCTCTCTCTCTCTCTCTCTCTCTCTGTGTCTTTCTTTTTCTCTCTCTCTCTCCCCCTTTGCCCCTTTCCCCTGCTTTCTAAATAAATAAATATTTAATTCCTGTCGAAATGTAAAACTTCAAACATTTAAATGTAACTGTGAACTCTAGTAACGTCGCATTTACTAATCAAGTGCTGAATCATTAAAAAAAGAAAGAGAGAGATAAACAGAAACAAATACTTTCCTTGTTGGAACTTATATGGACAAAAATCAGGAAATATATTTATGCTTTGTTTAAATGTAAATTAAATACTTGATGTGAAGGTATAGTACATTTTTCTGCCTGTTTCAAAGTCTGCATTTAAGGGCAAATCTACTAAGACATGGGAGAATTGGTTCGTTAAGATAATATTGTGGAAAGATAGCTTGGGGTGGAGACTCTTCCTGACAGTCGCTGTGCTGTATACCAAGTAAAACACTCTCCTCGTCATCGTTGTCCATGTCAACTCCAATGGCGTCACTTAGTAGTTTGGTAAAATGAGAAGAGTAGCCAGAAGAAGAGAGCCGGCAGATCTAGACTTCTGTTCCACGTTAGCACAACTCTTGAATGGTACCTTAATGGACACAATGTACAGTAAAGCCAGTGCGGCTTAGATGATAATGCAGCTAAATAGATCTTTCCCTGCTCGAACAAAGGAACTGACCATTTAATTAATGGTTCAGTGTCAGCCTGGAGAGGCGGATCTAGTGGGGAGCAGGAGGCTCTGACCTTTAAATATGCATGGGGTGGGAGGTTTGACATTTTGCCATTAATTACGGCAAAAAACCCCACAACCCAACAATAAACCAACCCTCCTAAAATCTCAGGATGGCATTACGTTAGAAATGTAAAGTTGATAATGGAACATAAGAGCCCAGAATTTTAGAAAACTCTCCTCCTCGAAAGTAAAAAACACACCTTATCTGCCTTATGGTTATTATTTCTTATATTCTTGATGACCATCACATTGCCTTCCGTAAAGGAGGTATTCAAAAACATTTCTTGTTGATTAATCGTTGGATGAGATGTAACATGTATTTTGGAGGAACAGAGGCAAGAAGGGCACTGATGCCAAGGCCGCACTCTTAGAAATTCTGATGTAATTGATTTGGGATGGGAATCAGGCATTAGTGTTTTATATAAGCTCTTCAGATAATTTGAATGTTCCACTAGGGTTAAGGGCTACCAGGAAAGTCATTTATAAGTTTCTGAGTTGGGCAGGAGTTTGCATATCCTCATGGCCTTGGCAATAGCTACTGCTTAGTGGTATATATTTATCCCAAGTCTTTGCTCATTAGAATTGAGAGCTGAATAACATGAAAGTATCCCCTCAAATATGTGATATAAGCTCCAGCTCATATGGATTTTCTCAAGTCTGTACACACAACACACCTGGGTGTGTGCATTGGACATCATAACTGTGGTAACTTCGGGGCACCCGGGTGGCTCAGTTGGTTAAGCATCCGACTTTGGCTCAGGTCACAATCTCACAGTCCATGGGTTCCAGCCCTGCGTCGGGCTCTGCGCTGACAGCTCAGAGCCTGGAGCCTGCTTCAGATTCTGTGTCTCACTCCCTCTCTGTCCTTCTCCAGCTCATTCTCTGTCTTTCAAAAATAAATAAACATTAAAATAAATAAATAACTGTGTTAACTTCATGTGTGCTCTGAATTAGGGTGGTTCTCAGCCTTGTTTCTCTTCAGCTGCTTGCTCTCCAGCACCCCCTCCTCCCTTGTAACTCCCCTGAGCCCCCATAGCCTGAGAGAGCATACCCGGGCCACAGGGTCAACCATGGGCTTAGAGTTTAATGCAAATTTTCTTCTCAGTAAAGTAGCTGGCCCAGTAACTATGGGAGTAAGGTGGTCAGGTGGATAGTTATAGCTAACACCAGCCTGATTTGCATTTTTCTAACTATTCTTAGAAGGCAATATATATAGTTGAAAGTTACGGAGCATGCTATAGTCCCAGGCAATTAACACAATGAGAGTCAGGAGACTTTCATCATAGTCTCAGATATTTAAGGGGCCACCTCCGTTAGTGACTTTCTGAAACTTATTTACCTGCCTTTGTGTCAACTTCCTTTCTGTAAAATGAGAAGCTTAGATTAAGCAATCACTGAGGTTCCTTCTAGCACTTTCTTTTTTAATATTTATTTATTTTGAGAGAGAAAGAAGAGCGCAAGCTGGGGAGGGGCAGAGAAAAAGAGAGAGAGAGAGAGAGAGAGAGAATCCCAAGATTCTCTGACAGTGCAGAGCCTGATGCAGGAAATTTCACGAACTGTGAGACAGACACCTTACCAACTGAGCCACTCAGGAGCCCCTCTTGTAGCTCTTAAACTATAAAATTCTCCTTTTATTATTAGTTTAGGAAAACATAAGCACCTCCACTTGTAGCTAAATACTATTTTTCCAACCTGAAAAAAAATTCCAGATTAGTATACCACTGTGGTAAGTGATGTTGGTAAGAGGGTGTCTGTACATGTGTGAGGGCAGGGAGCATATGAGAAACTTCTGTGTCTTCTCAGTTTTGCTGTGAACCTAACGCTGCTCTAAAAAGTCAAATCTTAAAAAAAAAAGCCAACAACCAAAAACTAAATAAAAATTAATGGCTTCAACAATTTATGTAATTTAATATAGTCCCTTAATTTTGGAATATTTTAATTGGAATGTGTCTTAGTGTTAGAAGTTAAGACTACACCAGTCTACAATATTTTTGTAATCTGAATGAGGATGAAGGCCATGGGATATGTGGGTACTCCCTTATTTTTTAAGTTTTTAAAAAAATGTTTATTTAGTTTTGAAAGAGAGAGAGAGAGAGAGTCAGAGAGACAGAGTGCAAGCAGGAGAGGAACAGAGAGAGATGGAGACATAGAATCTGAAGCAGGCTCCAGGCTCCAAGCTGTCAGCATGGAGCCTGATGTGAGGCTCGAACACACAAACCATGAGATCAAGACCTGAGTTGAAGTCGGACACTTAACCGACTGAACCACCCAGGTGCCCCAATATGTATTTCTATTATTGATCTCACTGAAAGTGCTTCTATAAAATATAACTAACATTGCTTTTGATTGCCTGTTTGTAGAGTGATTCTTAGTAAAGGGCTTCTAATTTACTAAAGAAAAAAATTTAATATAAAAACAGTCATTTAAAAGTCAGTCTTTGTATTCTACCTTAGCCCATGGTCAATATTTAACTCACTGAATAATTTTTAGAAAAATCTTTGAAAATCATTTTTTTGTTATTATTATATAGCAAGGTTAATGATATCCCTGAATATTTCATACTATAATTCTGTAGAGAAATATAAGTAAGGTAGATTAGTTTAAGTAATTTTGAGGAGAGTAAGCATTAACGCTTGATTCTTCTTTTGATAGCTTTTGGGTGTAGTTAACAAGACACACATATAGTTGAAGTATTTTTAAAATGGGATCGTTAGAAGAGTATGTGAGAAAAGTCATAGTGATTCTATAATTAACTTGCAGAAGAAGAAATTTGCAAAGCCTATAATTAATTAGGTATTTCTGAACTGATATGTAAATCTCTGGCCAGTGTTTTGCAATAGGATCCATTGATTTGATACCTTTGATGAAAATAACATTCTGATTTTTTTAAGCAAAAAAACTGTACTCCATCGGTAATTTATAAAGGATCCTTTTTTTTCAGACTAATTACTAAAAGCACTTACTATGTGATGTTTCCAGATGTTTTGGAAGAACTACAGATGTGGGGGCATACATCTAAGAGTTTGGGACAGTTATAAAAATTAATGGAGTGATCACGTTACATTAAGACAGACAGAATATCTTGTCACAAGTACTAAAGAGTAAAGAAAGTCTTATTATGGCTTTACATTTAAGGATTTGGTTCTGGAATGCTCAAGGTTAAATATGTACATCGTTGCCTTCTTTTATGGAATTTTCTATAACACCCTTTCCCAATGACTGAAAAATGACAATATAAGGCTTTTCTCATTCTTGAAGGAGTCACCCCAGTATACTCTAAGAGGGCCTTGACTTCAACACTTTTACCTGTTTTGATCTTGGTTAAGTAACTTAGGTTGCCAGACCGCAGCTTCCTTATCTCTAAATGGGATATATTAAAGGTACCTACCTTATATAGTTTCATGAAGACTAAGTAAAACAATACACAGGAAGTGTTTGGCTAGAGATTGCTGCATAGTAAATACTCAGTAAAAGTGAGTGATAATATTGTTATCTTGCCTATGAACTAAAACTCATTGGTTACTTTGCTATTGGCTGGTGTTCTCTCTGTGAAAATGATGTCTCTAAACTTTTTCTTTTTTATTCTTTCTTCTAAGGTCTCATATTCCTAAGATACCCAAGTAATTAAGTGGTTTACTTTAATAGGTCTTCCCTTCAAACTTCTTCTAGATGGGAGTAATCAGAAAGTAGGTGACAATGTTCGTTAGAAGCAGAAATCATCATCTTTTATAAGGCAAAGTTACCTGATGATAATAATTGAGAAGTGATTGTAAGATTGTCAGGGAGAAGTTTATAGAACGAATTACTTTATGTGAACAGAGGTGTTGTTTCAGAGGAAGGGGCAGATAGTTTGGACTTATATTTTAAGGGAGAAAACTACAGGGCATTATTGGCTTTCACTGTGGTGAATAATTTGGCTCATCAGGGTCATACCTAATGGTCGAAACAGAATTTGCCTCTATTGATGAAAGACCATTTGAGAATTATAATATAAAGTTCATTTAAATGACCTGTCATTCTAGAAAGATCTTGGGTCATCCTGTATGGACCAGAATAGTACTAGGAAAGTAAAAGATTTCCCATGAAGCCAGATACGCTATTTTGAGGAATGGGTTTATTAAGTTATTTAAACTTTATATTAAACTTTGAATTCTTCTTCTTCTTCTTTTTTTTTTTTTTTTTTTTGGATTATGAAATGCTTTGTAAGACCAGAGAGGAAGCCAATGTGTTAAGAAAGTTTTAAGTTATTACATCTCTAATCCTTCACACCACATATGCACACCACAATTTCTATGTCATCTCAGAATTATCTAAGAGAATATGTAAAGGAGACAGTATGAAATCTCATGATGCCAAGATCTTTATTAGAATAGAAGTTTTGCACCTTTTTTGTTGGTACGATTCGCCGTGTCTTCAGAAGCCTGTGCAGCTGAAGATGAGTCATGAAGAGAAACTGGCATCCACGGAGCTGCGTTGTTACAATAATGCTTTCTAAACTGGCCATCTAGCTAAAATTGGGTGAGACTGAAAACAGCAGTTTCTGCCTTGAAAGGAGTGTAATTAGTATTAAAATCGGTGGGGAAATTTCTTGTGTTCTGCGCCCTGACAGCTCTTAGCATTTTATTAGCATACACTTTAGGAAGAGGTTGTGTGATCACATAGAAAATCATAGGGACATAAGGCTGATACACGAAATCAGCGGACTCCAAGAAGGGAGCATATAGACAGAAGATTCACATACTTATTTCAGTTTAAGAGTCTAGACCTACTGCCCTGAGAAGAGTCAGGATCTTTTGGGATGGTGTGATAGTGTGGTTGTTTTGTTTTTGTTTTTGCTTTTGAGAAAGAGAGTGGGATAGAGATAGGGCAAGAGAATCACAAGCAGACTCCGCTCTCCTCACAGAGCCCAATGTGGGGCTTGATCCCGTGACTCTGTGATCATGACCTGAGCAGAAGTCAAGAGCCGGACACGTAGTCGACTGAACCTCCCAGGTCCCCTGTGTGATAATTTTTATGCAAGCAATCTAAAGCACCTTTCAGAATTTATAAGTTGTTATGAACATAATGATTTCAGTGTAGCTTTGTGAATAAATCTGGTGTTATAATGATGTGTTTAATAATTCTAACCAAATAACTGTTACGTCCTGACAGATTCCCTCAAATAAGTACATTTATTAAGCTAGTGCTGAGATACGCCATTTTTAGTTTTCATGAAAGAAAATTCTTAGCTAGTACAACAAAGCCTACAGCTATAAGGTCATGGTCTATGGTATAGGGACTGGTTTTATGGGAGTGGAGGAGGGATTGAAATTGTTAGAATTTATTGGTCTCTCTGATGATCCGGGTCAGAACGGCATCCAGGCTCATTGTGGATGTTTGTTGAGTGAATGAGTCCCTGCTTGTCAATTGGGAGAGAAAGAAGGAAGCCATGAAATGGAATAGAAAATGCTCAGCAGTGGGATTCAAAATGGCTGGGGTCATGACCCAAGTTCTGATGAGCTTTCAAAGTTGAATTTATCTCAAGGACACATGAGAGGAAACAGTTGGCATGAGAGGTGGTGGAGAGCGATGACAGAGGAGGAGGAAAGTACTTGTAGTGTTGTTTTCCTCAGAGTAAAGAGAAGGAAGTGTTCAGAGTAATAAAAATATTTAAATATAAACTGAAGAAAACCTCTGGTTCCCGTTTTTGGTGGATGGGGAAACCCAGAACGGAGATTAAAAGGTATAATGTTATCTCTAGATGTAGTTGACTGAAGTCTCAAAAACAGAAGCCAGGTCTCCTGACTCTGGCAGTTACTGGATGCTTCCTTCAGCACACTGTGAAAGCCTGGGTGGAAATTCTAAACTGGAGTGGTTTGTTGGGTTTCCAGAATCAACAGTATGCTTGACTGGTTTCTTCTCAGAGACTTAATTTCCCAGAGATTTAATTTATTTCAAGAAAGGAAACTGAAGGATTCCTTGCCAAACTTGAGGGTCGAGGCGAGCTTTGTCCTTTCTGAGTTTTATCAAAGGAAGACTCACTAGGACTCTGGGGAAGGGATGAGGAGGGGACCTGAAAGTGAGTGGTGGCAGAGAAATGTTTAACCTGACAGTTAGTCAATGAGAAAGAGAGGAGTTTCAAAGGAATGAACACTTTCCCAGAGGGAGATTTATGGCTTTGTGACAAAATCAGACATTTCCCATCAAATCAGAGGAATCGAGATGGTATCTATTTCCACCTCGGAAGTTAGAATCTGCAGCACTGACAGATTAGAGGGATTATAGAGATTTATTTCTTTTTTTCTTCTTCTTCTCCTTCTCCTCTCCTTCTCCTTCTCCTCTCCTTCTCCTTCTCCTTCTCCTTCCCTTTTTTTTTTAAGTTTATTTATTTATTTTGAGAAAGAGAGAGAGAGTGTGAGTAGGGGAGGGGCAGAGGGAAAGAATCTCAAGCAGGCTCCACTCTGGCAGCACAGAGCCCAACTTGGGGCTCAAAATCACGAACCATGAGATCATGACCTGACCCGAAACCAACAGTAGGAGCTCAACCGACTGAGCCACCCAGGTGCCCCACAGAGATTATTTTCTTATCCAAAGGGAAGAACTATATGTGGACAAGACAGCTGCCTTCCTCTCTGATGTTATTTTCTCTTTCTTTTGCTTGCTAGTGGTTCGTTGGTTCATCAGAAATTTTGAGGAAATTGACTATGGGGGTATAGACCGTCTTCCTTTACTTCAGTGCTAATCCATGTGAATAGTTCCTTAAGTGTCCTTAAGTGAAGAGTTGTGAAGTTTCCTTAGCTACTATTTCCTACAGTGTTTTTTGTTTTCTATCAATGAATTTATGGGAATTTAGTATTTGTCCTTCAGATTTAATGTTCTAATTAAACTTGGGATTCTGTTTTTTCAGTTGATTTTCTATTGTTTTGAATGCTTCACTACTACTAGAATTATGCCTTCTTTGTCAATAATTACTTGCTAAGGGTGCCTGGGTGGCTCAGTCAGTTAAGTGTCTGACTGGATTTCAGCTCAGGTCATGATCTCTCAATCTGCGAGTTGGAGCCCTGAATTGGGCTCTGTGCTGAGAGTGTGGAGCCAGCTTGGGATTCTCTCCCTCCCTCCCTCTCTGCCCCTCCCCTGTTCACGTTCTCTCTCTTTCAAAACAAATAAACTGAAAAACATTAAAAAATAAATAATTACTTGCTCATTTATATATTAATTTCTTCTTACAATGAAGATTTATTGAGTATCATTTGCTTACAAGGCAATTTTGTATGCCTTCCTGTCCTGGACGAGTAGGACATAATATTAATACATTTGTTTTGAGTACTGTTTCATTTCTTTACATAGTTTGTAGGGGAGTTATTCCTGGCCATTTTAGGAAAACAAGGAGAATACATTTTGAATTTTCTAAATAGAAGAGGCAAAGAGTTGAAAATGTTCCTGGATACATTCTAAATTCAAAAAGAAAAAAAAAAAAGGATAATCAGTAATTAATGTTTTTAGGCCAAATGTAAATAATAAAAGATATGTTTGTGGTTAAGCATGAATCCTTTTACACAGTCTTTCGTATCGTCTGTCAGGAATTATGTAATGTTCTGTCTGTTTCATGGATGAAAGACTATGTTATCCAACATAATAAAAATAAATACTCCTTGATATAGCATGGTGCATGCCAGACCTTGCTCTACTCTTACAGATAGTGATTTATTTAGTTATTAGAACAGCCCTGTGCGATAAATACTGTTTATATACTAAGGCAGTCGGCCCTGATTTGCATACCATAGGTGAGGCAAACACAGCTCACAACCGATAAACATTTGTGGTCTTTATGAAAGACTGGTAACAAGTTCTAAACGTGAAATAAAAATAACTGATGATTTGCTCATTGGCTTCAGTCACTGGACCTGGAGGACGGCAAAATGTCTCCTCTGTGGAGATGGAGAACTCTCTCACTTGGGGTGAAGACAACTAACCGGCCCATTTCTTCAGTGACTGTCACTTTGGAACATTAATGTACCTTATCTCTATTAAGCAACCGTCCACCATGCATTTATAAAGGAATAAGAAAAGACCACAGAGGGGAAAGAATTGGGAGTACATAATAACATGGAAGCATCTTTGGAGCTCGTTAGAAAGACGTGGGAATAGTCTCAGAAAGATTAAATGACCTGCGGAAGGGCGGACAGCAGGGCGGAGAGGGGGTCCCTAATAGAAGTGTTCACATCCATATTCCACTCCTTCCCTGCGTGGATGACCCTGCACGGTCTCTCACAGCTTCTGTTTATTCGTGCATTAAAAAAATGGCAATGATAAAACTTACTTTACAGCATTAATGAGACTACTAAACAAATTAATATACTTGAAAGTGTCTACTTTAGGCTTTAGTTCATAGTAGGTGCACACTAAATTCCACTTTTCCTTTGTCCTCACCGTCTCTCTCACTGTCCATGACTAAATCTGCTACTCTTGGCCACAACTCCAAGATGACCCTGCTGCTCATGGATCCAGACAATCCCACTGGCAACCGCACCTCCCCCGCCCCCCTCCCCCCCCCCCTCCGGAACACACAGCTGTTTTATAACAGGTCTGTTGACGCCTTCCATCATTAAAATTCTGCGATCATCAAATTTCGGTTTAACTTCGTCAGACCTGTTAACAGCCATTTAAATGGAAATTTCTGTTGTGGATATGGTTTATTTGATATCGGTGAATACTAACATTAGTGAACAGGCAGCCTCGCTAACCAAATATTTGCCTTTGGAGTCAGCTGGTGTTCATGATTGCTCTACATTTACAGCTCATGTAGTTGCACCTCAAGCAGGTGGACATTTGAAATTTCCCGCAATGTTTATGTACTATATCGTACAATTAGTAACCTGTTGTAAATCATCCAGCCACTGGGGATTTGCCAGATGGAACAAGAGCTGAGATTGTGCACTGCTGACTTTAATACCGTAACCTGAAAGATAACCTTTTTTCTGGTTGGGATCAAACTCTCTGACGGTAGATGATTTTTAAAAAGTTAACTCGATCAATTCTGACTCTGGCTTGATAGCAAAGTAATGCAGTATCTATATCCGGCTAATAAATCTCTATAAAGAAGCCATACCTATATTTGTTAGGATTTGTGATACATGTTTTCCAGAAAACTATTAGTACAGCAAGAGTAGTGAATGGAAGTTCAGTACCAGATCCAATGACAGAAAAAAAAAAAAGATATATTGGTAACTTACCAATTATTTTAACCATTCAATGACCATAGTGTAGAAAAAAAGAGAAGAAAATGATTTGAAAGGATTCATCATCCTACTTAAAAAGCAAAAAAGGTGGCAGAAAAAGGTAAACAATGAAGTAGATTTGAGGATTATTTTATGATTTCTTTATGAAAAGTAACATTAACATAGTACCAACAGTGACTGCCGTAACAAAACAAAGGGTGAGTTAAATGTACCCCTAATGTGTCAGCACACTTTAGAACAGGGAATTTAAATCGCGCGGGGCCGTGCGGACTCTGTAAGATGTAAAAAGAAGTGAGGGAATAAATCTTCAATTTAAATTTTTAAGAACTTTGCTTTTGCCTTCGGAGGATGGACATTTAAATAATAGGCTGCTTTCGTATTTGCAGAACTCAGTCACTTTTAGTTAGTAGTAAGATGTTAGAATTTTTTTTTATCAATTTAAAAACAAAAGCGATCATTACAAATATGTTAAAGGTGATAAAATAGTTCAGAAGAAGTTCTGGGTCTTAGCTTGTTTTGTGTCTCCACTGTTGCCTTTATACTGCAGGGATCTGTGTTTCCTAAGTGCAAAATACACTGAAAAATGTATAAGAAAGTGAAAAGTATAATTTTCACTTAAAAGCAACCCGTAAGCATGGAGACAGTATATCTTTGCCTTAAAAAAAATGACAATGGAAAACTCTGCGTTTTAAGTAAACTAGGAATCGAAACTACTTACTGAATTTGGGGGAGCTGGGGAAGGTACAGTAGAGGTGTCAAGATAGAAGTTAGATTTCTATGCTGATTCTCTTTCCCCAAAGTGCTGACTCTTCAAACTGTTGACACCGCCCCCATCTCCCACAGATACCTGGGATAATTGGTTATTAAATATTGCCTTGGAATGTGAGTTAGTCCTTATTTTCCAGAAGTGACATACACCTGCGTTGAAAAAAATGAACGCTTTTTGTTTCTTGTTGTTAGGAAATGAATGTATTGATCAAGTATGAAAAGTGGGAAGTCTTAGGTTTGTTCTAAGATAACTTAGAAGATAGGCCTCTCACGATGGATTTGCAGTGCATTAAGGCTGGGTGATTGGGGTGCAGGGAGAAACAAAATCGGAAGTCCCAAGTGGTAGGGTTTTCTATTTTGGTGATTTCAGATTTGTAAAATGTGAAGATTTCTCTCTCCTCAAGCAAAAAAAAAAAAAAAAGGAATATTTCCATACAAATGTACATCTTGATCCTAGGATGCATTTCTTTCCCCATGCATGCCTTTCATATTTATGGTATTGTGGAATTCAAGGATTTGCTCATTCCCACACTACTCATTTCCTGTTAATTACTTGTAAGGCTCTGTATTTTGCATGATGGATAATACAAAGATGAGTTAGGTACGGTGTTTATCTTTAAGAATGGTGTAGTTTAAAGAGAGAAACAAGCTAAGGTCATTAGGTATTGGTTAAATGAGAATATTTATAGACGATCATAGCTGTAGACTATAGGAACAACACTCGCAAAGGACAAGACTCAGTGTTTAATGATTAGTCTAACTAAGGGAATGGTCAGGTAATGCTCGCCGATTTATCTTATTAAATTTACTAAGCGAAGCTGATCTTCAGTGTCCACTGAGACAATGTTATCTCTGATCGTTTTTGTGTGAATGATGTCAGTGCACACTGTTCTGGTGTTCTAGTGGTATGAGGGCGTACTTCTCCTTTTAAATACAATTATATTCTCTAATCTTTATTTGTAGAGATGTTGTCAAGAACTATCAGCATTAGCAAGTATAATAATTTACATTTTGGAGTTAGAAGAAAGCTATAGAGCAATCACCAAATCCAATGACTCGTGTTTTCCAAAAATTTAAAGTGTAGACAGGTTTTTAAAATGGAACCGAAACTATCTTTCCCCAGTTAGACGATGTTTATGGTTTGTTTGCTGATCACAGGTGTGGACCTAGTATTCAAACTGAAATGATGAACTTATGAATTATATCTGATAATTATTGCTTTCATTACTCATTAAGTGCTTAATATGTGCTAGGTTCTCTAGCCAAATGCAGAGATAATGGAGACTCAGCCCTTGACCTTCTTGTAGTGCTTCAGATAGCTATGTAAACCAACACCTCTAGTGCAATTTGCTAAATTGTAACTAGAAGAGCAGCTGCTACCAGAGGGTTGGAGGATACTGAGACAAACAGAGTAGGTCAGTTTGGATACATTTCTTAAACGATGGGATGATATTCTTTTATCTTCTCTGACATAGATATGATACAACTCTAAAATACCTTGTGTCTGCGGAAATTAAATCAAATGGTTACAAATTGGAAGTGGGGGGGGAATGGGGGCAATCACAGCAATAAAGTGACTGTATTTTCTAATTTCCTGACATGTTCTCTGCCGTATCCCTACTGAGAACACTAGAATTGATTTCTTTTTTTTTAAGGTGGATCTTAGGTGAGAGGTGCTATCTTTCCCCCTTTTCCTTTCTCATATAAATGTTGAAATGATACAAGACTGATTCGTTCATTGGAAGGCCCAGACTAGCGTGCAGGGGGTGGGGGATGAGTAAATGCGAGAGCTCTTTTTAAAATCATAGTGTTATCCTAAGCTATCAATTAATGTGTTAACTTAAGCAGACACTCTGCAAACATGTGGTGTACAGTCTACAGAGCAAATCAGAATTGCTCAATAGATATTCATTGAACAAATGAATGGACATTGGGATTTTTTTATTGGATCATTGGGATTTTATTGGTATAAGTGATGGGGGAATATAAGAGAAAACTCTCTTTATGGTTAGATAAGATGATGATACCAGGTGTTTGGGATCATGGGAGATAATGACCAGGAAGGAGGAGTGTAGAAAAAAAGATGCTTTAGAAGTGCCAGAGAGATGTCATAGGATCGCGTGGGGTTCAAGTATAGACAGTAATTCTCATGTTTCTGAATATCTTGGAATCACACTTAGAATGCTGTTTTAGGACACAGATATTCATGTAAAAATGACATTAAATATAACTTATCGGATCTTCGAAATGCAGGTATCAATTTATCAGGTGTGTATATACTACTAATACATATAATATAGTCCCCCCTCCCTTCTTCTTTTTTGGAAATGAAAATCAACAAATAGTCACCTTTCTATGTCTATGCCTTACTTACATAAACGAATAAGGTTTAGAATTTTCTGGCATTTTTGTGTATGATTTTATAACTGACAGTTCCATATGTGCCTTCTAGATATGGACAGACTAGAAATGATCATTTAGACATAGTAGACTAGATAGAGACTAAACACATATTTCTTTAAATCTCCTTTTAGAGGGGTGTAAAGAACATAGGCACTTAGGAGTCAGGATTTCAATTGAACTCTGAGTTTGAATGCTGACTCTGCCATTTATATGCTGGGTAACTCTGGGGAAGTTAATTATCTTCTCTGTGCTTCAGTTTCCTCATTTGTAAAATGGAGATAATAATAGTGTTTCCTTTTTGGGTCAAGGGCAGCTTCATGGGCATATAACCAGTGACACATACGCATGGTCTGAAACTTAGCATTATCGCCCTGTGCTTGTGTTTCATGCTCTGCGGTCACCATCTTGACATTTTTAACCCACATTTACTTTGAATTTATGCTTTGTAATGAAGTCAGATGGGGCAAAGAAGCATATACTGGGGTCTCGGAGCCTTGACTCACTTGTGGTCCCCATCTGCTACTGTCCCCCTAGCCCCCACTTCCGTGGAGGGTTTCTGGGCTGCCCCTTCTCTTGTCTCCTCTTGACTCCCTTGACTCTCACTGGGCTTGGGCTCAGGGCCCAGCCGAATCAGACCAGCCAATGATACACGTGCCCATTGTCAGGACCAGGAGAAGGCCCCGGGCGTCTGTGAAGATCTGCTGTCACTTTGCAGATATCTCATGGTAGGTTGAGAGCATGGAAGAAAGAGAAAAGATCTTATACAGCCATTTTGGCAAGAGACCATGCATTCTCATTTTTGCATTGGCTTCGCAAATTATGCAGCCAGCTCTGGACAGGGTGTTTGGTGTACTGGAAAACTCATAGGTGTCATACAACAGGCACCCTAGGATAGCTTTGCTACCATCATGACCTAGCATATAAACGTATCCAGCATATCATCTAGTTAACTTACAAGTGCTAATTTTGTGTATTATAATACATTTATATAACCTAATTTTATAAAAGGTAATTAGTGCCATTTTCATTTTGTGTTGCTATGAAATTATGGCATTCAGTGGAAATAGATTTTAAAAGAAAGGATATGGGCGCTTGGGTAGGTCAGTCAGCTAAACATCCGACTTCAGCTCAGGTCATGATCTTGCGGTTCGCGGGTTTGAGCCCCATGTCGGGCTCTGTGCTGCCATCTCGGAGCCTGGAGCCTGCTTCAGATTCTGTGTCTCCCTCTCTCTCTTCCTCTCCCCGACTCATGCTCTGTCTCTCTCTCTTTCTCTCTCAAAAATAAAATAAAAAAAAGAAAAAAAATAAGAAAAGAAAGGATAGCCTATGATGGGTCTTCAATATATGAGGTCTACTAAGTATTACTGATTTCATTTTTGGAAATTTCAGTACAGTAACTAGAAAAGAATAATTGTTAGCTAAGGGTTGTATAATGGTACAGAATTTACCCACTTTTGTACTACACTTGGATATGAACCTAGCATGCTGCAAAAATTTTCCTTCGTCAACATACTTCATGCTTCTTAGCAGCAAACACAGACCAAACTCAGCAAGAGTATTTATGCTTTCTTGTTTTTTCTTGTTATGTGTCCTCTTGAGGTATATGCAGTATATATTCTGTATCCTTTTTTGTTAAGTGTGGGTTTTTAAAGATCCATTATTCTTTCTTTTTCTTGACCAGAAGACACCTGTGGGGTACTATTGACATGAATGTTTTTACTTAGGTTTTATTGAATAAAATTAAATTAAAACAGATTTTCTATATCCTAGATGAGTTGTTAGCCTGAGAGGTGCTTGGTATATGGATTGCAAATGTTGGGAGAGCTCAAGGAAGGATTTACCTTTGGCTTCAACAACATCGTTGTCTTTCTTTACTCCGTGCATAACACTTGATCTTGACTAGCAATACAAAAAGCAAATGGTGGAATGGTGCCAAGCTGACATTCACCATCTGCTTCTCACATATATAATTTTGTGTGCTAAAAAAAATTATGTAGCAAGGATCTTCTGCTTAGTAGTTGTTGGTTAGAGAAGCTGTACAATTTGGGACGATCCTATTTCTACACAAGTAACTTTATTGGATAAACATAGGAAAAACTTTCCATGATCAATCTCAGTATCTGGTTTTATCTGTAAGACTTTATTACTGTTTTTGATGAAAACTTGAAAAAAAAAATACTTGATGTGGAAACAGGAGTCTTAGAAAGGTATACTTAACAACTGAGTTTGACCAAATGACATATTAAAGTATCCTTGCCCTAAACTAGTAAGAAATGTTTTTTTTCCAGGCTTAGTTTAGGCTGGGATAGAAGGTAAGATGGGTTTTGATCAAAGAACACCTAATTCTTGTACATAATATGTAATAGAACACTAGAAGTTTCTGAACAAATCAGAAGTGATCAGGAACAAACAGAAGCCATCTTGTTATAGGGAAAGCAGGGATGAGTGAGGGAGCTTAGGTTCACTCTTGGACCCTCCTAGCTTCAACAGACTTGGTTTCGCCGTCCCACGGAGGGTGCCCCTCTCTGTCACATTTCTCAGAGTCCCTTTCTCTGTGTGTGGGAGCCACAGGCTTAGCAAGAGACAACCTCCTGGAGGCAGCTGCAGGCCACAGCCTGGCTCCTGCACGGTCGCACCTCCCCAGATCTGAATGTGCTCTTGGTGGTAAAGTGAGTGTTGGGAGAGCAGCTGTCTGCCAATCAAGAGACATCATTGTCAAGAAGTACCTCAAAGAAGGGGAAGAAAAAGGTTTAAGGTTGAGCGTGTTAGCCAGGCTACAAATATATAAAGAATGAGTTAATAATAATTTGCTTTGCACCTTCACGTATTCACAACTGGGTTATATGTGGACCTGTATAAAGCCAATAAATAGTCTTCAGAGGGTCAAGAATTCCAAAATTCTGTTTTTTTTGTTTTGTTTTGTTTTTTGTTTGTTTTTTTTTTGTATAGGTGCACACTGTTGAGTTACAAATGTGAGTAGAGGGGTATTCACCAAACCCTTTCTTTCATGGGTTCCGAATTGGTGTGGCTTCGTTTTCATTGTTGAGTTATCACCAACTTGAGAAAAAAAAATACCTAAATCGGAAAAAAAAAGATGAGTAATAATTATATTTTAATGGAGCAGATGTTCATATCCCTTTAGTAATTCTCCACTGTGTTTACAACCCTACCAAGGTCTGCCTTTAGTCATACAACAGACAAAACGAGAAATGATTCATGTTTCCTTTAACTCTTCTGACCCTGTGGTGAAAAAAATGAGAAAAGTTTACAATGTCTGGGAGACTGGTGTGGTAGTTCTGGCTAAGGATGAAGACCTTAGAATCAATGTCTGGAGTGTGGGTCTGGAATCTACTGTATATCCCTGATTGTCACTGGACATGGAGGAAACTTCTTCAAAATTGGGCATGTAGGCAGTTTCCTTATTTGGAAACTGAGGGTAATAATGTTTACTCTTTGGAACTGGTTTTGGCTTGAAACCATAGTTTTGGGAAGGAGAAATGAGGGCTGTGGATATCCAACGTTATAGTTGGTGTGACTTCCTGAAATGAGCACCTTTCTTGCAGGAAAACGTGGTTCAGAGTTTCTGAAGGGATATCTTTTGATCTAGGAGACAGAGTATTGGCTTGTGACTATCCTGTGACTCTGGTTACCTTCACTGACATTACCGTTGGTATTCGTATTTATATCCCTACTTGTTTATAGGTGGAGATTGAGATCCTGTTTTGCTTTTTTTGCTTTTGGGAATGGTAAATATTTCTTCTGGCTGGCTAACATCGGCGTATACTTCATCTTCGAACCTCTTGGGGAAGGAGAGGCAGAGGGTGTCGGAATGTACTTTCGTTGAAGTAGCTGGTGGTGTTGTACGCCATTAGTTCATCTGGGACTCGCACGTTGCTTTTAATCTCTACAACTTTTTTTCTGTTATTTGGGAAGAGCATTAGAGAATCACCAAGGTCATCTAGTCCAGGACATTTAACAAATGGTCTGGTTCTGGAAGGCAGCGTGTCAGTGCACTGTATTCCAAAGGAATAGTTGTCCTCGGATCCAGTGTAATTTCTATCCTGTATAACTCACGGGTATTTTTGTTTACTTTTAGCCACTAGAGGATATGGTGTCAGTCCTGTTTTCACCCAGTTTTCCCACTCTCTGGAGTCGAGTTTTGTGGTTAGCAAAACATAAGAAAAATGTCTGAGGCCCTTTATCTCTAGGTACCATTTATAATGAAAGAAATTTGTCTTTGGGAGAATACAGAGAGAATTTAAAAAAATATATATGTATACGTAATTGTGAATATAGGTATATATATTATTATGTGTGTTCTTTTTTTCTGATAAATGAAATAGTAAAGGACTTTCTCCAGCTCTCCCCTGTTGTTTTCTTCTCACTATGCACATTTGTCTCTATAGAATCATCGTTTTATGATACTTTTAAAGCTAAGAAAATTCTTGCTAGTATTCCTCCTCATGAGTTAATATTAATGTATAATAAAGAATTTTAAGGTAAGTAAGATGAAGTGGAATTACAGTTTCTATTATAAAATTTACAGGCTGTAGTTGGATGTACTTTATTTGAAAGGAAAAACAGTCTTTTTTTTTTTTTTCTCTTTCTCTTTTAATCATTGTACTAAACTAATTTTTTAAGGAAAAAGGTGGCTTGGTAATCACAGTCGAGACATTTTACTTGACTTAAAATTTTAAATTTCCCCTTAGGATAAAGGTTAGCAGTCCCTTGTATTTACAAAGAGAATTATACTCCCTCATTAACCCTATTAAAAGTTTTGCAGTTGGAAAAAAAATATTAACCTCACTTAGGAGGAAAAGAAGCAGA
Organism: Paguma larvata; assembly: GCA_030068075.1. NCBI lineage: Eukaryota > Metazoa > Chordata > Mammalia > Carnivora > Viverridae > Paguma > Paguma larvata. The sequence goes on from CM057823.1 coordinate 114,732,638, forward strand.
GGCTAATGAGTAGAATGGAGAAGCTTTGTTAAAGTCCTTCAGATTAGCTAATTATGCTAATTTAATATGTAGATGGCAAAAGGTACAGTTTCGAATTTATGAGATTCACATAATTGGGATGGGTTTGAAAACTATATAGGAAAAATATGTATTTGGAATTTTAAGCAACTCCCAAGCTAAGCGGAAGGCAAGAAACCTGGATTGTATGCAGCTATTTCTTTAATAAGGACAGAACCTCGTGTATGTTTCCCATCCTTGCACGTACCACGATAACGCTCTATTCAGTTTAATTAGCATGGAAACATGTGAAATGCTTATTACGTCTTCTTTACAGATACGGAAGCAAAGGCCTTGAAAGATCTAGTAAACACACAGCGTAACACAGTAAGGGGCTTGGATCAGTAGCCGGGTCTGACAATATTCTGTGTCTTCTCACTGCAGCGCCTTATGTGACTTTGACCAAGGAGCAATTTATTTGGGGACCTGTTTCTTCATCTCTAAGGAGAAGAGTTAGACTAATTTATATTAGAAATTTTATTCCATCTCAAATTCTGGTAACTCAGGTTTCTTTTTCCTTGTTTTTAAAACTGAGCCTGGAAAGTATTACAGAAATTACATATTAAGGCATTCATTAAACTATTACCTTGATACTTATAACGCACTCACAATTACAGTCTGCATTCATCCCAAATCGAATGTGAAAAGGCTAATCACTTGCACTTCGGCGCTGAGAAAATTAGAGAAATGGCAATACACTGTGCAATTTATGAAAAATTAACTAGAACATTCATTTGTTTCTATTTTGTATCAAGTTATAAATGCATTGAGGGTATCTTCAGAATGTAATGTCAAAACACTAAACTTGGGTCGCTTTGTGGTAATGTAGCTTTGCCTTGTGTAAGCCGTGCTCGTTAATATATTAGACAATTAAACAGAGGAACTTGATAATAGGTCACCTTTGTCCTACATTAAAAATAAAGCAAATAAATGTAAAAAATCGTAAAGGTTTATCTATATAAAATAACATTAAAACCTGATGTCTGCTGCAAGGCCTCTGTCATGTTCTTAAAACTCAATTAGTTGTGATAACTGAAGGGAATATATCAGGAAGCTGGATGTTAGCTTATTGCTCTCTCACAAAATAATGATAATAGCTCTTTAACTTCTCTGCTGTCTTTTCTTTCCTAAGTGTAACTTTCGTATTTCAGTGGAACTGAGTGCAGTAAAAGAAAAGCACTCTCCTCTTTCCTCTTACAATGGATGAAAAAGATTTTTAGCAATCTTCAAGGAAATTTGTCATACTTTTTTTAAAAAAAAATATATTTATTTATTTATTTCGAGAGAGTGAGAGAGAGAGAATGATCAGGAGAGGGGCAGAGAGAGAAGGAAAGAGAGAATCCCAGGCGGACTCTGCGTTGTCAGCACGGAGCCTGATGCAGGGCTTGCGTCCAGGAACTGTGAGATCGTGACGTGAGCAGAAACCAAAAGTCAGATTTTAACCAACTGAGGCACCCAAGCGTCTCATTTCTTTTAATGAATGGTTCAATATAAGGATAAATGATAGCAAGTGCATTATTTTGAAAATACTTTATATGACAAAATAAAAATCAAAAGCTGAATTTGTTTGGGTTGGTTTGTTAACAGTGTATTAAAGCATGTTGGAGGCAAATAAAGTGTCTATAAAATAAAAAATTGAAATCCTCTAACTTTGTAGTAATGCCGACATTCTTTTAAAATATATTAAACCCCAAAAAGCAATAATTTTTATGTTTCCTGTTGAGCATTGCTTCATACTTAATATCTCTGACAGATGTCTTCAGGATTTTTAAATTCAGGTTCGAATTGCAAAGATAGTTACGAATGACAGACAGACAGACAAAAGGAAATCGAATCTCACTAATTAGAAGTTTGGCAGTTTGGTCAGTGTGAAGCCATTGGACATCCAGATCTGCATCATTAATACCTTTAGGGGGAAAAAGGACAGATAACACTTTGAAATGAATAGGTAGCCCAACACGTATCGTTGTGAAATCAACATCATTGGGAAAATAAGTAAAAACGGAGAAGGAGGCAAGCCATAGAGACTCTTAAATACAGAGAACCAAATGAGGGTTGCTGGAGGGGAGATGGGTGGGGGGTGGGCTAAATGGGTGATGGGCATTAAAGAAGCTACTTGTTGTGATAGCACTGGGTGTTGTATGTAAGTAATGAATCACTAAATTCTACTCCTGAAACCAGTAGTACCCTGTATGTTAACTAACTTGAATTTAAATTAAAAAAAAAAATAAAAAATCAACACCATCGATTCAGTTAATCTTCTCTGTCTGTCAGTATAGGCGGTGATGACAACATCCCTTCCCCCTTCCCAGGAGCAGTTTCCTGTTCTTCTTTGGGCAGTGCCCAGTCAAGCGGCCATTATATAGTAGCACTCGATACACATTGATTGGTGTATTGCTAGTGTTTTGTGTCTGTCACTTCAGTATTACTGTTTTGCTCTTTCAGCCCTGCAGCAACTGTAACTAATTTCTTATATTACATTTCTTTTGTTGAAACACTGACTATGATTTCTAGTTTCTGGACTATATCCTAACATAATAAATCACAGACTGTGAGGAAAACATTAAATATGTATGGGGAAAACATATTAAGCTTGCTTGCTGAAAGTTTTTGAATTCCTTGCTCATGATAATTACAGAAATGAGCACGCTCATGCTGTGCTTAGTGTAAAAAGCAGAAGACGGTATGGGGCACCTAGGTGCCTCAGTCAGTTAAAGGTCTGACTTCAGCTCAGGTCATGATCTCCCGGTCTGTGGGTTCAAGCCTCGCGTCGGGTTCTATGCTGACAGCTCAGAGTCTGGAGCCTGCTTCAGATCTGTGTCTCCCTCTCTCTCTCTGCCCCTCCCCCACTCATGCTAGGTCTCTTTCAAAAAATGAATAAACATTAAAAAAAAAAAAAAGGCAGAAGACTGCAGTTGACATAGAAAGGGCTGGTGAGGAAAGATTTTCAGCAACCTCAAAGAGGCAGACATAGATGAAGACCAAACATCTTTACCAGCATATAGGGAGGACATTACCACAGCTCCTTACAACTAAGCTTTAAAAAAAATTTAATATCTGGGGTGCCTGGGTGGCTCAGTTGGCTGAGTGTGCAGCTCTTGATTTTGGCTCAGGTCATGATCTCACGGTTTGTGGGTGTGAGCCCTGCATTGGGCTCTGCGCTGATCGTGTGGAGCCTGCTTGGGATTCTCTCTCTCCACTCTCTCTGCCCCTAACCCACTTGCTTTCTCTCTCAAAATAAATAAACTTAAAAATACATATTTAATATCCAATTTTTCATAAATTGGCTCTATAATAGAGAGTGCCCTATTCTAGCTAGAGAGTTTGGATGAGATTTGCATTTGAATCAAACTGATTTGTACTCTAAAGGAAACACATCTGTTGTCCTTATTGTATTTACCTTGTTTTTCTGGTAAGGTTGGTGGATTTTTCTCATTCCGTTACTTTGGTGGGGCAGCTGGAAGATGAAGGTGAGGGTTAAGGGAGAAGGCTACAAATTCAAGGTTAAGCCAATTGGCTTAAGAGAAGTTCCCCTTTTCACTTTTGCCTCACTAACACCACAGTTTAACTAAATGTATTTAAACATTGTAAGTGACATGTAGCAAGAGACCTCAAGATGACCATATATATGTTTGTATGTGTACACACATGCACACACACACACGCACACACAAAACCCTGTCTATACTGATTTAACTTGCAGTTATTTTATACTTAGAGTAATATATAGGAGCTATTCTTTGTTTAAATAAAGAAAGGTTAAATCTTTTAACTCTAAATAACCTAAATAATCTATAATTTATTATTAATTACTTAAGATATGATTATCTTTTGATTAGAAAATATCTGAGACTTTTGATTAGAAAATAATCCTTGTGCTTATTACCACAGAGCCTGATGCCAAGCTCGATCCCATGAACTGTGAGATCATGACCTGAGCTGAAATCAAGGGTTGAATGCTTAGCCAACTGAGCCAACCAGGAGCCCCTCAGGAGATTTTAATATGTTACTGTACATGGTGGCATTGAAAGGAGGGTGTTTAGCAAGCAGACTGTCTCAAACCTGTTTGGCCATGTGTACTTTTTTATTTTTCTTGTGACAAATGCACTTTGGAAAATACTGTCATAGAAAGTAGATGAAATCAATGTAGGTTTTAGAGGACATACTGAGTACTGTTTCAGGAAGACGAGTCTTCCAGAGATAAATGCCACAAAAAGAGGAATAAAGGATCGCTCGGGAAATACTTCAGGAGAGGGTGGAAGATGGCCTTGCTCATCAGGGGTGACAGTAGTGACTTTGGAGGATGAGGTAAATTCAAGACCTTTGTCAAACCAACAACTTAGAGGATGTGGTGGTGAAATGAATTAGGTAACGCAATGGTAAAAGTGTATGGTGTGTAGCGATTGAGTACAATTCTTGTCACTATTGGTGACAACAAGGTGAAAAGTCAGAAACCAGTCTTAGGCGCGTCATTCGAGGAGATGGCAGATGTGGTGGCCATCTCCCAACTGACTGAAACTAAGCCAGCAGGGAAGCAGGGCTAGTGTTCTGTGGATGGTGAGTTAAATATGAGGTAAGCAAGCACAGTTGGCTAGCGAGACTGGGAAGGGAGTGGGGGCAGCTCAGGGTTGGAGGTTGTCCTGTGCAGCGTGGGAGCCCTTACTTTCGTGCAGTCAGATTGCACTGCTTTTTATTTATCTTCTTAAACACCTTGATGGGAAGCCATTTTTAAAAAATCTGTTCAAACAAGTATAGAGAAAGTACTCACCCATCTCATTAAATTTCACTACATTTCTTTGAAATATACACAGGCTGACAGGGTAGTCCAATTTCATAGCTAGAATCGATTTTTCTCCCTTTTCTTTTCTTTCTTTGTCAGTGACATGTGTAAATGTATGACATAGCTTGGAAATGATTTTAAATGGTTTCTTTTAAAGCTCCTTCTCACGGAGCCATGGGGTCGGCGTCTCTAAACATTTTGTAGGCAGGCACCGTGGTGCAGAATAGAGCTTTGATTTGTGTCTGTTTGAATTGAAATCCAGTATTAACTGATTCCTTGCATAACTGGATCGCGTGTGGTACAGCTTCAAAGAGCTATATTTTCAACTCTTTAAACTCTCATCTTCGCAAACGACAGAATCTATTTTGCTTTGTTTTCCTGGGTAACTTCAGTGTGCGCCTGTGTATGTGAGCAGTTGGTTTCTCCCTCGTCTGCCTGGGGAGTGCACACTCTTTATTGTGCTGTTAGTCAGTCCTCATTAGCACTATGGTGAGGAAATTATGTCTCACTTCCTCTTATTCCATGGACTTGATTAAAATCAGCATGTTATGTGTTCTTAGTAGAATACTCCATGTGCTGACTTTTTTTTGGTGCGCCGTTTCTGAGTTGTTCAACTTGCAGACCGAAGAGATTAATTCTATAGCCCTTCTGTTTCAGTGTTCTCTTTCTTGTTAACTACAAAAAATGATTAAGAAAAAAAAATAACAGCAGGTCCTATAGAAGTCTGTAGATTCCAAATTACTTTTACTTTTCTAGGGTGGAGAGTAGGCACTGTCTGGTGGAGAATGAAGGTATGCACATTTTTGGAGATTGGTCCTGGTGTGACTTTACTACAAAAGGCATTTTGAGAAATAAACTTGTATACAGGAAGCATGGTTTAAAATGACACATTGGAATGGAAGATCAGATAGTTTAAAAGCAGAGTGACTGATGGATTCCTCTAATGATTCAAATGTTACCAATATTTGGAAAATGTAATCTTGCCTTTTACATACGGAAACCAATAGGCTATTCAGTAAGACACTATGATCCACCCATCATGAGACAGGACTTTTTTTTAATGTTCATTTATTTTTGAGAGAGGGAGAGAGACAAAGAGTACGAGTGAGGGACGGGCAGAGAGAGAGGGAGACACAGAATCTGAAGCAGGCTCCTGGCTCTGAGCTGTCAGCACAGAGCCCGACGCAGGGCTCATACTCGGAGACGGCGAGATCATGACCTGAGCCAAATTTGGGACACTTAACTGACTGAGCCACCCAGGCGCCCCGAGACAGGACAGTTTTGATCCTGTGAAAAAAGATACTGGAACCTTTTCATATAAATCGAAACTATTCTGTCTCCCTTTGAATTCACTTTTATTTTTTAAGAATTAAGAATTTTCAACTAGGAAGTATATTAACCTTTTCTTCATTCAGGATTCAGCGAATGAGAAAAACGAGGGCCAGAAAGATTAAATAACCACCCAAGACCACATGGGATTTGATTCAGGATGTCTAACTCCTGGCCAAGGATTATTAATCACATACTTATTTTCACAGCCCTGTTCTATAACTCAGCATGTTATTTCTCAGCCTAGAACCTATAGTTGGTTCAGAATGGGTAGTGTTCTCTATATCCTTAGGGGTGCACTGAGAGCACGTGCTGTGTCGGTGAGGATAGATGTGCGTGTGTGCCCAGGTTTGTGTGGGTATATGTGGATGTGTAGGATATAAGGAAGTCAGCTTCCTCACAGATTGACAAGGATGGAAGTTAGGCAGTTCTAGGAAGACGAGCAGCAGAGAAAAAAAAAAGATTCTTCTAGTATGGAGATCGTGAAAGCTAGGATATAAAATAAAATAATTTTGTTTTGAAAGTTTTCCAAATTTTTGAGCCCCTTCTGATTGAGAGCCACTGTGATACTTACCATCAACCTTTCTGCTCCCTTTAACCCAGTTGTATTCCAGCGCACAAGTGGCTGCCATGTTAGTGGGTTATTAAAGAATACAGACTCAGCAGCAGCATGAGTCCTTCCTTGTTCAAGGCTCAGAAACACCGATTTCCTAATTTAATTCTGGTGATGACACGTACAGATAGCCTGGAAGTCATGTGAATCCATGATGTGAGAAATGGGTGGAGACACCAGTTTTACTCTTCTTTCCTAAGCTCATATTTCCTGTGCTGGAATCTCAAACAGCTGGAGTTATTATACTTGATGTCTAGGCTTTGGAACCTGGTTCTCCGGAATTTGACCTTTCTTATTTCTCTCCCGGACTTTTTTATTCAACTAGTATCGTATCAGTTCTCAATTGGTGATGGTGGTTTGTAAAAAAAATGTCGCTTCTGGGCTTTCTCACATAAGTAAGTTTGGGGCCTTGATTAGATTTTTCAAATAATTGAGTAAGTTCGCATCTTTAATTGGTCATCTATCTCCACTCAGTGCCTGATATAATGCCTGTTCCAGTCTGTAGTAATTAAATTGTTAATGAACTGATGACCACCTGTAAAGATCCAGCTAATCTAGGTGTTTCCACTGTGGTTCTTTAAGAATTCCTCACGTTCAAATATTTTCACATCCATACAATACTACTTACGGTGTGTAATTATGAGTATATCTGGAGACAGGGGAAGGAAATATTTTGAAGGGAGAGCAAGGAAACAGGAAGCTATGTAATTGATATGGTGCCATTGAGTTAGCTCTAAATTATAAAAGAATTACGATTCTGTACATAATTAACAATGATCCTGAATTAATTTTATCTGAAAATACTGTTTTGGACATGTACAGTAATATTTGTTACTGGCCAATTTGTGACTGAGTATATGTGTTCATGAATTCCTTTTAGTTTCAAAGCATGGTGAGTAGAGCCAGATATTTTTAGGGTTGAGTTGAATCCTCCACTTACAGAATGTGTTTTTCGATACATTATTTAGCCCTGTATTTTGGGTTAGGTATTTTTCTTCATATGTAAATCAAGATTTATAGAGGAAGATTTCTGATAGTAGATTCAACCTCAGGGGATTGTTACCAGGTTCTATTTCTAAAGTCTTTAGAACAGCGCCTGGCAAATAGTAAGCACTGAATTAATTATTATAGGAAGCTAGAACATTCCAGAATATGTCAATCTAGTGTTATATATTGGCATCATTTGGTGATTTGATTTTAAGTTTTAAAACTTATTTTTTTTAACTTTTTATGGTCAAATTGGTTTCCATACAACACCCACTGCTCATCCCAACTAGTGCCCTGCTCAATGCCTGTCACCCACTCTCCTCCCTCCCATACCCCCCTCAAATCTCAGTTTGTTCTTAGCATTTAAAAATCTGTTATGTTTTGTCTCCCTCCTTAAGATATCCATCCTTTCGGGGCCCCTGGGTGGCTCGGGCGATTAAGTGTTCGACTCTTGATTTAGGCTCCGGTCATGATGTCACCCTTTGCTTCATGAGATCAAGCCCCGTGTCTGACTCTGCACTGACAGTGTAGAGGCTGCTTGGGATTCTCTTTCTCCCTTCCTCTCTCTGTTCCTCCCCAACACCAGGACATGCACGTGCACGTGGGCGTACATTTTCTCCCTCTCAAAATAAATAAACATTTGAAAAATAAAATGTTTACCCTTTCATTCTATAAATACTTGTTGAACATTTGCTTCACGTTGGAGATAGCAACACCCATACGGACTCTTGTGTCAGCGCTACCTTTCATCTGTTTCATGCTGTAACATATCCAAAGCCCTTGCTTATATTGTCTTAGGTGTCTTTCCTGTCAAAGCTATGAGATAGCTAAAACTCTCAGTGTATAGATGAGGGAACTTTTCATAGGGATGCTAGGATTTGCCTTATTGTAGGAAGTCAGGCTTAGGGCATTGGTCTCTTCTCTCTGTCACACTATCTCGTCACGGGAAAGAGCTTGCTCACTCCCCCAGGGAGCTTACTGAAACTCTTGGGCCCATAGCATGTATCCATATTGGTTTGGTCCTTCTGAGGTTGGATCACAGTAATTCCATCTGTAGGTCTCTTTGTTATTTTTTTAACCTTTAGAAATATTTTCTGAATATTACCAAATTTTGCATTTTTAAAAGAAATAGAAAATATCTGGTGTATTCAAAAACATGTTAATATTTCCGATGGTTTCTTTTATCCTTTTGTGTCTTTGGCTTATCCAAATCCTAGTTTCCTTTTACAATTTTTCCCTATTTGCATATCTGACTTCCCAGCGCTCCAGATTGAAATTCGAAGATTCACCTGTTTATTTTTCTTTCAACACAGACAGAAATTGGAATAAGGAAGTGAAAAAAAGTAAAGCTGTCCATCAGACATGTAATGGGCCTCTCTAATAGACGTGATTGAATTGATTACTCTAGCAGTTCACCCAGTGGAATAAAGAGCGTAAGGCACTCATCATTTAGTTATAAATTTATTCTTTGTGAAGAGCCACATCCCATTAATTTTATGTAATTTGGTTATTCCCAGTAGCTGTTGCTGAAGCATGTGGTCCCCTTGGTTTTGTGTGGTGATGTTCTCTTGAGAGAGGAGGACTCTACAGTGTACATAAACCTTAAAGGGCCAAAAGATTTTCAGAGCATTCACAATCTTAACTGTTTTTTGATCCTACTTGTAATCTCACTCATAGAAATCTTCCCCCTTCTGTGTTTCTGAACACAAGTTTGTATAGAGACGTAGAGTAAAATGATGCACAAACCAGCTAGGCTTGTGTTCCAGTAGCTACTCAAAGAAGCAGTTGCTACAGCCTCCTTTTACCCTTCATCGGACTATTCTAGATTATATTTACTTAAGATCTAGCTGATAGCAGTGTACAGTACAATGTGTTTGAACTCACCACCACCACCACCACCACAGCGGAGCTGCATTTTAACTATTTTTATGGTAAAGAGGGAAGTTTTGGCTTGAGTTGACATGCATATAGAATTCCTGTTGCAGGGGTGCCTGGGTGGCTCAGTTGGTTAAGCATATGACTTAGGCTCAGGTCATGATCTCACGGTTCCTGGGTTTGAGCCGTGTGTTGGGCTCAGTGCTGACCATGTGGAGCCTGCATGGGATTCTCTTTCTCCCTTTCTCTGCCCCTTCTCCACTCCTGCCTTCAGGAGGAGTGCCTCCTCCACTCTCTCTCTCTCAAAATAAATAAACTTAAAAAAAATTCCTATTGCAACGGAATCCCTAAAGGAGTAATGACTTTGAAGAGTCAGTTCAAACTAGCGTCAGAATATCACCTTCTCATACTAAGTGCCTATTCTGTATTCAAGACCATGGCAGACTTAATATGTCTTCATGTTTATCTTGATAGCAGGGTTGGAGAAGAGTTGGGAGAGCAGAGATGAATCATTAAAGTGCTCATCATTTTTAACATTTTCCTAGCTTGTGAATTTGTATTTAACCATTACTCCCGTGTTTACCATCTACTTGCTCTTCTCCATTGCTTCTTCTTGCTTCCAAATTATGTTGATTACATATCCCAATTCTCTCTCTATCCTCTCCCTCCTCTGGGTAGAAATGTTTTCTTCCCGAATGGCTTTTCTTCCATTTGTAAAGGCATTTTTAAATTTGTTTTTTGCTTGATTGTGTGTTTGCTTTAAATGACACTATTGAGATTTTGACATTACGGAGAAAGAGAAGGGGAGTAATCAACAGTAACATCAGAGTGTTTTAGTCCTTTGAGGAATAACGGTAAACAAAATGTTTTGTTGTAAAGTAGGATTCAGTGAGACCATTGACTCTTTAAGAAAATTATTTATCTGCTTCTGACAAGGGGGAGAGGTTTCTATTTGCATCTAATCAAGTGCAAGGGAGGAGAGAACCATCTAAGTTGCGTATGTCACTTCTTGCTGTTATTGTTTTAAGTTCTGCTTAGGGGATTCAGTAACTTCTCACAATCTGTTTCCTGACCTTCACGAAACTTTTTTTGAATAATGGTGTTCGTAGATAGAGGAAGTTAATTGGATTGTCAGCAATAGATGTGTGTGTTTCAGTTGTACTAGGGTGTACTGGCAAACGGGAGGATGGTTACGTTAGAGTTTTGATCCTAAAAATAATTATGAGTCATCAAAGTGCCAGTAAAGCAATAATTGTGTGAGACATTCAAAACATCTTAGGTCAGGGAGAGGATTAAGTCTCGGAAGGCTAGTGGAGGGTTAGGTGATAAGAGATATTTGAGAATATATTTCTAGTTTCTGGTGAACAGAGTACATTCTTTTTTTACTTCCATTAAAATTGAAGAGCTTCCCACCAAAACAATTGAAATCCTAGCTTGTGGTCTGAGATACATATTGATTTTTAAAGTAGAAAACTATGATTTTTGAGCCCCAACTCTTTAAGCCATGCACTTTAAGACCATACTTTAAGACTGTAAAGAGCCCCAGGGGAGTTTAGTGCTTTATATGGAGAAAAGAAGCTCAAATGTATTTCCCTCACCTCTATTTTTAGCATTTCCCTTTATTTGTTGATCTTCAAGCTAAAACTTTTTTTTCCTGATATATTCATTTTTTTCATCACTTTATATAATAAAACTAGAATTACATTAAAGAGCTTATAAGCTCTTCCTTTAATTTAAAAATAATACATTAATTTCTCGTAAAGAAATGGAGTTCTTTATTTCTTAAATGAAATCCTTTTTTGCCTGTAAGTAAATATTAGGTCTATTCTTATGGAAAAGAGTAGTTGGGTGTGGAAGTTTAAAAGAAATGGACTAGTCCAATACATCTGTTTTAACTGTATATTATTTCTTTCATTAAAGAAATAACTTTTTAAAGATTCCTATAGAATTAATGTCATCAGCCTTTTAATTGGTTTGTGGCCTCAGAGCAAAGGACAAGGTATTAAATCAGTTCAGGTAGTAATTATTTATTTTTTGGGAGGCAGTAATTATTTCTGACACCTTAACGTTAAATAAAGTAAATAGTGAAATGAAATAATATGACTCTTTTTGAACCTTATTCAGACATTTTTATTATCAGTGCCACTGTTGATTTGCTTATGCTTTAGGCATGAGTTTTTCTTTTCTGAGAGAAAGTAGGTATGGATCCGGTGGCAAAATCATCCATGCAATCTACAAGTATTTGTTAGGAGGTTTGCTCAGTAAGTCTGAGATTTGTGTGTGGTGGGTCTCCTGGTGAGCTCTGTCAGGACCAGCACCTATGGGGTCTGACGGCAATGAGGATTGAAGTATGATGCACTTGCGGTAGAGGGGTGAACCGATCCTCAGTGAGCCCAGCACTGGGATGGCCCCTCACAGTTATCCTGAATGCAGGCAGGGGACTGGCCCTCTGCCATCTTGCATCGACCAGGGAAGCAGTGCAACCCAGGAGTGACGCATAAAGGGCTGCCAGCAGCTAGTACTTCTGGAAGAGGCATGGCGGGGGCGGGGGGGGGGGTGGGGGGGAGGAAGATGAGCCTTGATTCTGAACGGGAGACCTGACTGGAGGATCTGGGCAGTGTGTACTACAGCATCTACTGCACTTGCCCGCCATGAATGTGACTTTGATGTAGACACTGAGGACGCCATGTTGAGCAAAGGCAGACATGCTCTGTTCTTTCAAGAAGTTGAAATCTAATCAGGAAGAGACATTATTCAAAAACTACACAAAGGAAAGCAAACTTGTGGTTGTTACAGATGCAAATACATGGTATTAGGAAAGTCTGTATTAGGAAGCCAAAATTTTGTTATGAAGCTGCAGGTAAAATACTTTTTAAGTGTATATTGATGGTGGTGAACCTGATCCTTGTGTAAGCTCATTCCTGGTTTGTTTTTTCTAATATAAGAGGATCCTTCATTATGTTTTTCATGCTATTTTGTGGAGATATTGTTTAACTACTCAATGACTAAATTCCCACATGAACACTCAAGTCTTCTACTCCCCACAATGCTGGATAAATCTAATTCAGGTGATTCATCTGGCACAATGATAATGTTACATTCACCCATTCCCAGGAAAGTGTTTCCGTATACATATCAGACTTGATTCGTTGGGAAGTCACAGTCGTGGCTATAATAGTTTCTGATGGACCTGGAGTTTCAGGAGAAACTGTATTTTCAAATGAATAGGAAAAAGATAGCCAATAAAGGTAGACATCTGAGACTGCTTCTTAATAGTAATTATAATTGAAATAATGCATTACTTCTGATTATAATCATTTAGTTGCTAAGTGCTTTATGTGGATTATTACATTTAATTCTTATTAGCCTATTGTTCTAGGTTTACACAGATTTATGATACAATCTTCTAATATCTCTAGGAAATAAGTTCTATTATCATTCCCACTTTATAGGTGAGAACACTAAAACTAGAGTCTTCACTAAAGCTGGGAAGCAGAATGGCCAAGATGTTTGAAAAATGGCAATGTGGACCCAGAGATTTTCTTAGGGACATATTGATTGTGCTGATTTGATATAACGTGTTGGTAGTAGAAAATTCAGGGATAGTGAAAAAATAAATGTCTGTAGTTCAGAGGCAAAGAAACAACTTTATAAAAAGGTTTCCCCTTGCATTATACAGATGGTGAAATTTAATAAGTCTATCAAAGCAAGTCTTCGGCCATCCTCAGCTCTTATACTTACTCGCCAATATCATTCTCCACGTGGCAAATAGAGAGCTTTTGTGGTGGATCTCATTACTCCCCTACCTAAATCCCATTATGGCTTCCTGTGTGATTGCATATACATTCTTTGGTGCCTACTCCTTCAACCAGATGGCATCTAACCCCCACCCTACCCGCTTCAACTTCACTCAAGTCAACAAGGTTTCTTTCAGTTCTTCTAAATGCTAAGCTCCTTCCCACCTCAGGCTTTTGCACTCGCTCTGTGCCTAGAATGTGCTTCCTTCTGCTTTTCACATGACTGAGTTTTACTCATTCCTCAGATCTTGACTGAAACACCACTTCCTCAGCAGAGTCTGTCCTGGCCATATTATTTAAAGTTGGTTTCCCCTTTTACTGTCTATCTTTGCCCTCCATTTCCTTCATAGTACTTTTCATAATTGGTGGTTATTTTATTTGTTCTTTTGGTTATTTGTTATCCAGGTCCTCTACAATGCTATAACCTTTGGGAGTACAGGTGTGGTGTCTGTCTTTTTCCCTTTGATTTTTTTTCAGAGCCTGGCAGAGCCAATGTTCTGTATTGTTTGAATGAATCATCATCTGTGGTAATGTAATGGTCTTTCTAGTCAAGCCTTAGTGAATTTGACTTTTTTACTTCCTCTCTTTTTTTAGATCCTTTAAAGGTAGAGCATAGATTTACATTTAAATTCAGAAAACATTGTCGATTTTATTGGAAAGTCATGTGGACCCTGCACAGTGCAAAGGGCGTAAGACTGTTAAAAGAGTTAATATTAATTTTAGTTAAAAGCCCATGTATTGCCTTCTGTAACAGTGATAGGGGAAGCATCTTTCTGAATATGAGGTGAAACAATTTTAGACAAGTTGGCTGTCAAATGATTGTATGTGTTGTTTTGAGTTAAATATTATTTGTATAAGAAATAGCTGCATAAAAAAGTCTGATTCTTTCAACTACTTGTTAAATAAAGTTCTAAGGTATTTACCACTTATAGTGGTTCCAAAAGATATGATTTTGGTGACCATATTCTGCTATATTAATTAAATATTTACTGAGAATCTCCTGTGCCTGGGCACTTTTATAGGCTGTTAGGATATGGCAGAGAAACGTAAGCAACCCCTGTCTTTGTGACATTTATAGTCTAGTGAGGATAGAATGTTTTAATTAGTAATCATTTTCCATCCTACGTGATTTTATATGTATATCAGTGCTAAGTAACACTGATGCAAACGTATACATCCATGTCATGTGTGCGTGTGTGTGTGGGTGTGTACATGTGCATGTGTATGTATGTAGAATTCCAGTATTATTTATATACATATTGGTCTGATAATCCTTTCAAAAGTCTGAAGGGACATGGATTGAAGCTGACCCATGGGAAGCATAGTCATCCTTCGTAATGTTCTTTGAGCCCCGAACGAGATGCCTTAAAAAGTCATTTTCACTTAAATTTTCTTCCAAGGCAATTCAGTCCCCTACACCCCAATGGTAGACAGCCTTAGCTTATAAAAAGTGTTTAATTTCATTGACATAACCTTCCAATAAGGTAATCAAGCACTTCACTGTTCCTGGCTCGTGGTATCACCTTCCTTCGTCTAGCCTGTCTAATGAAGGTGAACTCAGTAGGTCTAGGAGACCATCACGTTCCCCAGAAAGGTCTAGCCCCTGACTGCATCCTGGAAGAAAACATCCGAGCCTTTGGAACAGCTTGCCCAATGAAAATGTTGCCTATATGTATAGGCCTTCCAGGTAAGCTACCAGACAGTTCACAGTGACAGTGTGATTTACGGTCAAGGTCATGTGCTATCCCGAATCAGTTTGACTCCTAAAGGGGTTAGGGGCTGAAGTAACTGAGCTCAGCCGCATGAGCTGTCCACGTCTACATGACCACCCCCGTGACAATAAAGACACTGGACCCCAAGGCTTGGGTGAGTTTTCCTGGTGGGCAGTAACCTCATGCATGTTGTCACACATTGTTTCTTGGAAAAATAGAAGCTGTCTGTACAACTCTACTGGGAGGGGGCTATTGGGAATCTGGGTCCTTTCTTTACTGAAATCTAGTCTATGCACCTTTTGCTTGTGCTGGCTTCAATTCAATTTCACTGTAATAAACTGTAGCTTTGAGCATTAAAAAAAAACAGAGTTTAGTTTCTTAAATTATATAAATTATGTATAATTGGGGCAGGTTTCAATTCAGGTATATTATTTTAAAAAGTTTTATAATTTTGAAGTTAGAACTCAAATAGTATCTTTCAGGCATTAATAATTTAAGTGTTAAAAAGCCAACTAACTGTCCATGCTGTGTTTCATTCTCCAGTAATATATATATGATCGAAAAGTTTGTTGTAAAGAAAGTCTGCTTGTAGTAGTTATTTCAATTGAAGATGCCTCTTCTCTTCTAAGCAGATGAGGCTCTTGCTTCTTTAACAATTTTAGAAATATATTCAGTCTGCAAGTTCACATTAGAAAATGAAACAGAGGAGAATTTGGTTTTCAGGCAGAAAGCTGTGACTAAGTAAAAAGTAATCACGCCACCCTAATATTTATCTTTGCACCTTTTTCACTTAAACATGTATATTTCTCACCGTCTTAATTCATATTAAAATGGATGGGTTTTCTGTTACTTTTAATAATTTGCCAAGCTATCTAATACTACTTTGTGATCGAAGAAATAAAAATTGATTAATGAGTACTTTACTTAACCTGAAGCATTTAAGAAAAAAGACTTGAAAATTCCTAGACTGAGACTTCCCGGGGCACCTGGGTGGCTCAGTCTGTTTAGCATCCACTGTTGATTTTAACTCGGGTTATGATCTCACGATTCGTAAGGTTGAGCCCCACGTCCGGCTCTGCACTGACAGTGAGGAGACTGCTTGAGATTCTCTCTTCCTCTCTCTCTGCCCCTCCTCTGTTCTCTCCCTCTTTGTCTCTCTCTCAAAAGTAATTAAACAGTAAAGAAACAAGACTTCCCAAAGTTTTCATTTAAGTAATTAATATTTTATTTTATTTACATTTTACTTTTAAACTCGCACAAAAAGGCCAGTTAACTTGGTAACAGTGAGTAAAAGTAAACATTGTATACTCAATTCCCTAATTTACAGAGCAGATTTTCAAAAGCCTTTTAGGGCTTATTTACAGTTTCCTTAAATTACAAACAAAACAACCATTACTCTGAAATGTTATAAAAATCAAATTGGTAAAAACGTGTATTTTTCTCATTAAAATGAATTCCTTTTAGTTCACTGTTGCATAAAGAGAAACTGAAGATCTCAGTTTCAGCTGGCTAGGTCAGGTGGGAAGACCAATTGGTCGCAGTGTGCCCGAGAGCTTTCTGGCTTTATTAGTGAAAGACCTGTATCAGGGAAAATTCCTTCTCACTTCCAGGCAAATTAGGATGGTTGGCTACTCTAATGTCAAGTTTAAAATCCTTCTTACCTGTATACTGCCCCATTGATGTTCCTAGATAGCATCGTTTATGCCTGTATATTTAAAAATTCTTTCTAGAAGCACCTGGGTGGCTTAGTCGGTTAAATGTCTTTTAGCTCATGTCATGATCTCACGGTCCATGGGTTCAAGCCCCGCGTCAGGCTCTGTGCTGACAGCTCAGAGCCTGGACCCTGCCTCAGATTCTGTCTCCCTTTCTGTCTGCCCCTCCCCTGCTCATGCTCTGTCTCTCTCTGTCTCAAAAATAAATAAAGATTAAAAAAAATTTTAAATTCTTTCTAATATAACTTTTCAGAGATTCATTTATACTTTAAGTATAATGTCTTCTTCAAGTTTACTTATTAGGAAAACGGCATTTTCTTGGAAAGCTAGGGGTCGACGAAAAAGAAAACAAAAGTAAAAATAAAATCTCAGTTTTGTGACTCGCTTTAAGTTTACATAATTTAGTTTTGCGAGAGGGCAGCCCAATGCGTGAGAATGAGAGATAAATATATAAGAAATAAGAAAATGAGAGATCAGTGAGGCGGTAGTGAACCCAAAAATGTCATGGCGCTGTTTCCTGTTGATGACACTGCATGGGGGTGCGTATCAGTTCACACTGACATCCTTTAAATGAATACGAAGAGAACAACATGACTTTATTTCCTCGGTAGGTTTAAAGTACTTCACTAAACATTAGTAGACGTGAGTAGCATTTTTCCTTTATTCCCGAGGATTTCCTTTCTGTTGTTGGAATACCAGACTATATACTAGTAAAACATGGAATAGTGTGTTTTTAAAGTTGACATTTCCAGAATAAATGAGCAAAAAATAATAAGGGTATTTTTATTTAAGGTCATGAAGACTAGCTTAAAACCCAAGAATGTTAGGAAGGAGGTTTTATATAAAAATTGGAAAGCAGCGAGGTATTCGTTTTTTCTGTGAGGCTGATCTGTGGTCTGACCAATAAGCCATAGAGAGGAAAACATACACAGTTCAACTCACGAGTATTTGGTTTACATGTGGTCAGTCATAAGACATTGAGATCAAAACCTGACTCAGGTTTGAAGGAATTAGACATGGTCAGAAAATCTGAAGGCCCCCAATAACAGAGTAAGCATTTATTGCTTCTGCATGTGCTCCTGGTTACTTTATTTTGCCCTTAGTATTGTCCCTTTAAGTGAATTAGCTACAATTTTTTTTTAAGAAAAAAAATGTCAACCCTACTCAGTGGCCAACAATTATATCTTAGGTCCTGGCAGGTTACATAAAGAATGTGTGCCGTTGGTCCCACGAGGAACCAAATGGCTCAGTCCCCACAATTCATCATTACTACTGGAAAAAATAACTCAGCATGCCTGCCCTGCTCATGGTGAGTCAGCAGCATCATATTCATATACCGACAGCACTTTTTTCTTTTTAGGAATTACCCTCTCTACCCTGAGCCAAAGCACATAGCAGTAAGATTAAATTAGATATCCATGTTCTGAAGAGCAAAGGCTAATATGTTTATTTTAAATAAGGAATTCACTCGAAAATGTTGAGTCAGGTGCCGAGGTTATGATAGAGGTCAATCCGATATGGGTCTTAACCTTGGGGAGCTTTTGATCTTCTAGCAAACATGAAATATACTGAAGTAAGTTTTTACTTACTGCGTGAGTAAAAGGTAGTATGCAGGGGGTGGGGTTCAGAGGAGGGAATGAGTGCTTCTGGTGGGGAGGGCTTTTATTTATTCAACAGTGTGACTGCTACTGTGTTCTAATAGGACATTTTAACAAGGGGATTTAATTATAGCTCTCATTGATCTAATAATTCATCAAAATTTTATTGAAAACCTAGAGTAAAAGAGATAGTTAAGAGAAGAAGGGATGACTAAACTACAGCTTAAGTTTTTCGAGTTAGTCACAGTCCAGCGGAGAGAGATAGACATATAGCAAGTATTTATAGCAAGATTTGAAAAAGATTATGATGCACCTGTAAAGGGTACACATTTTGCTCATGGCATGTTATGTATATGCTTTAAATATCTATCAATCTATAGAGTTTTTAGCCAAAACCTCTAACACGAGATAGAGTTCAAATTGGGAAATGTCCACTGCATTATCTTATAAGCAAAGCTAGTCTTCATTTGTCAAACCAATAGGCCAAATGAGACTTAGTTTGTTAAGAAAAAGTATGACTTGATTTTTTAGTTTAAATAAACGATACCTCCTTTCCCCAAGTATCTCATTTTTTGTTTCCGATTCTAAGATAGATGGACCAATAGATAAAGAGTTGAGTCTACAGGCTGATGAAGACATGGAGTCTGGCCATGAGTTGGTGGCCAGATGAATGAAGATTCTGCCTTCCATATTTCTTGCTTTGGTCTTACAGGACTCTCCCTCCAGCCTAGAGCTCTAAATTGTCTCCAGTTTCCTGGTGCTCTGGAGGTTTTCAAGCCTGGGCAATGCATCATTGTGAGATTTGTAAACTGGGGGCCACCTAGGTAGCTTAGTCGGTTAAAGCATCCAACTCTTGATCTTGGCTTAGGTCATGATCTCACAGTTCCTGAGTTCAAACTCCATGTCAGGTTCTGTTCTGATGGTGCAGAGCCTGCTTGGGATTCTCTTTCTCTCCCTCTCTCTCTGCTCCTCTCTCTCTCTTTCAAAATAAATAAACTTAAAAAAAGATTTGTAAAGTGGAGAAGAACACGTGTGAAAGATAAGGGGTGTGTGTGTGTGTGTGTGTGTGTGTGATGGGAGGGGGGTGGGAGAGAAGAACCAGAGTGTTCTCCAGGAGATAGTTTTAAGAAAGAGGATAGTTGGGAATTGAAGATCTGGAAATTCATTCTTACCCATATAAAATTATCCATACCCATATGCACTCTGGAATGACTTTGTGTTTTGAAAATACCTCATAAACAACAAGCTATGAGTAGGATTGCCCTTAATGGGAAAAGTGGGGAGGGGAGTCCGTTCATGGGAAAGGGATAGTGCATACAATACTTAGGAAGTCTTGAAAAGAGCATTTGTGTTTTTGGAAAGTAGAGATCCTCTTTGTGACTTTAGGATGGAGTTATTTTGTGGGAGTGGCAGAGATGTGGCTAGAGAGCTGAGTGGGTTCAGTCTGCGAAAAGCTGTATGTGTTATTAATATCTAATTTAGCTTTTACTTATGCAGGCAGAAGGGAGACACAATGACCTTTTAGCAGGACAATGGTATTTAGCGGGACCTGCAGGTAATGCACATGGCAGAATGAGGGATGGAGGGGAGGTTGGGAGATGAGCTATGAATCAGAGAGCAAGTTGAGACATTTCATCCATTCCAAAGTGAATATTTCTACCCTGGCTCATACACATTTCTAGATTGGGATGCATCTTACAATTGGTGGAGGTTATAATTTATCGGCAGTAGCTTTTCTAAGAGATACATAATATAATGACATATTTTTTAAGTAGATGAAACCATTATTCAGGTCGAGGTGATGCTGGTCTCAAAAGTAGGACCTGGTGGTGGGAATAGATAGAGTTTAAGATCCATTTCTGAAGACAAAAAGTCTGATTGATATATTAATTCATTTTTTTGATATATGATAAAAGGTTTCTAAAGATCATTAGAATTTAAGGTTTCAGAATTGTCAAGGTACTTTGATTAAAGTCTTTTATAACTCATATCTGTATGATTTTATGGGAGTTGGGTTATTTTCAAAAGTCAATTTTGTATCACATGAGGAATATACTCAATACGGTTATAATAATATTGTATGGGGACATACGGTAACCACATTTATTATGATGAACACAGAGTAATGTGTAGAATTGTTGAATCACGATGTTGCACACTTGACATGAATGAAACATTGTATATCAACTATGCTTCGATAATAAAAAATCGATTTTTTGGCTGAAAATTTTTTAATGGAGAAAGAGTGTATATTCTATATCATATATATCATCAAGACCAGTGATAAATGGCTTCAAATAAAATTTTTCCTCCTTTGAATGCCTTTGAATGTTTTTGTCCTTTTTTTCCCCATTTCTTAGGCGTTTTCTTCCATCCTTTTCCAATTCTCTATTTGTTATCTTCTTATTTTTTTCTTGTCCTATTTTGCTGGGAAACAAACAAACAGCAACTAATACAACTATCTACCTACCTTTTCATTCGCTTCTTTTCTACCTCTTCCTTTTCCTGCTGCCCATTTTTAAATTAAAATTTTTTTTAACATTTATTCATTTTTGAAAGAGAGAGAGCATGAACTGGAGAGGGACAGAGAGAATGGGTGACACAGAATCTGAAGCAGGCACCAGGCTCCGCGCTTTCAGCACAGAGTCCAACATGGGGCTTGAATTCATTAGCCATGAGATCATGACCTGAGCTGAAGTTGGACACTTAACCGACTGAGCCACCCAGGCAGGCACCCCTCCCTGCTACTCTTTTTACCTCCTGTTTTGCAGACAACCCTGGGAATAATATATAATACCGAAGGGAGCAATTACCTCAACATTTGGCCCAGGGATTAGAGTAGAGACCGACTAGCTTGTGACTAACTCCTAAGGGCTCAATTTATATTAATGCTGCCTGTAGATTCATTTTCCCTGCCTGATAGCATGCTACCAAACTCCCTAGTTGTTTATTCAAGTCAAGGTTTACTTTTGCAAAGAATGAGGAGATCAAAATAGGAAACAAATACAGTTCTTGAAAAGTGCTGATTAGAGAGAAGAGGCTATCACGAAAATACAGTTTTGCTAGAATACTTCTCCGTTTCTCCTATGCTTGGACACCGAACCCTGAGGAACAATTAGTTTCTTGGCACAGAGAAATCTGCAGAGGCGAGACCCCTGGATAGATAGCTGGCTTCCCAGAACTAGTCCAGAAACTCTAGCTTTCGCGGGGAGCGGGTATTTGCAGTTCCATTCAAAGCCACAGGGCAGTGTCTCCCCAAAGCGTTGTTTTTGTGTATGTATAAATAATGTAAGTAGAATAATGGATAAGAATCTTAATTCTGAAAACTATGTTACCCTTTTTAGTACCTCAAGGTATTGCTTCTCTGTTACTTATTTCTTAGATTGTCTTGAGTTAATTTTCATTTGGTCCCTAAAAAATATTCTGTGCTTTATACCACTCCACAGCACATATTTGGAAAGGTTGAGTTATTTGTTAGACTCAGATTAGCATTGCATTTTGTAGGTTAGCCATTTGCAAGCCAATAGAATATTACTGTAGAAACAGCTTATTATTTCAGTGCTGTTAGTTGGAATGTTAGGAGTTACATGCTGGACATCCAAGCAACAGTAAATTTCCCAAAGAGTCTCTTACACTCTGTTGACTGGAAAATCAAAACTAATATCTAATGGGACAGCCCCCACTAGACTTCGGGAAGAGTCTTTGTAGAGTATATACTTATTTCCAGGTCTTTTCTAATTAAATGGCTCTTTTTCACAACATTTTATTTGTCATTGCCTATTGTTCCCTGGCAATTAATTAATAAAAGAGAGTATTCTACCAGTAGATAGATTTCACTTCTGTTAGAGTTGCCTGGCCCTATCCTGATTGCAAAGTTTAAATCTTGAATAGTTGCTTCTTTGTGAATTTCAGTAAGTGCTTTTAATTCACAAAAAGCATCTTTTGAAAAATAGCCCCTTGGCATAAAGGATTTTTTTTAGATATGCATGGAGAGATTTTGTTTTGATTTTTTATGAACCAAATGAAAGAGTTCTAAATTAGACCAATTTGGAAAGATAAAATGTAAAACTGCTTATTGTGTACTGTCTTTAATCAAGGCTTTTTAATGCTATTTAAGTGGTTTTTAAGTTTCCATATCCAAGATTGAAATAGGTTTTTTTCAAATTAAATTCCATTACTTTGTAAGGATTTCTACAGACACTGTGGATGCTATCTGTTCATAATTTTGGATTGTGATTTAATTCTCGTAAGACTCCCCACATACTAGCATTTTAACAATTTTCACGCAGAACTTGGGATTTTTATAGTTCTGTGGCAGACTCTCTGGAGGTATATCTTGAAAGAGTAGTCTCCTGGTGATGTCAAAGAGAATTCCCTGTTTGGGTGGCTGGAGAATTCTTACCATGAAAAAGGAACTGCGTGTGATCTGGTTCCCTTGAAACACAAGTCTTTTGTCTTTCAGACAGACTGCCTACAAGGAAATGGCGCTTATCTACATTTATTTATCACATTAAATCTTATACTCTACAATTTTAACTTAATTTGGTAAAGCTTGAATCCCGGAAGAGAGAATCTCCTGAAAAGGCATGTTGGGTGATTAGAGGAATTTTGTTCACTGTTTTCGAAGCATCACTGGTGTGATTGAAAGATGAGGATGAGAAGTTAGAATTAAATATTTATTTATTCTTTCATTTATTCACTTAGTTAATGCAGTAAGTACTTACCGAGTGGCCTTCTACATGCTAGGTACTAAGTTAAATATTCAGTGATACATAAAGTGTTTCTTGGCCTTTTCAACAGTTGCATTGTAGAGTGAGAGCAAGACACCTGATGAATAACCTTAACCTCATATATGATAAGGCTGAACAATCCTGTGTATAAAACCAGAGAGGAGAATTTGCATATGAGGAGAGAGCAGGGGTCAAACTTCAGGGAAATATTTACTTGAATTTTGAATTCTACGTAACCCAGTAAATGTTTTCAGAAATCTATTGAGCATTTATTTCCCCTAAGAGAAATTCAGGTACCATACCTAAATTGCACTTTCTTTCCTCGCACAAATTTATTCTTTATTACATAATATAATTTATGTGTTTGTAATAAATATAAGTAAATGTGCGTGCATGTGTGTGTGTGTCTGTGTGTGTGTCTGCGCGCGCACGTGCATGTGAAACCTAGGTACTACCCTGTAGATGTCTGCATTTTCAATATTGGACTTAGCAGTGGGACCATATTTATTTTATTTTTGGAATGCTTTTTTACAGTAGACCCTATTTAATTGTAAATAAAGTGGAAACATTTGTAGCTTTGATACCATGCGCCATCCATCGTGTAAAAAAAATCGTCCTTCTGAACCATGGATGGGCTTGTGATTATGTCTAGTTTCTTTTCTCTACCTAATGTTTCATGATATCAGTACTTCTCAGACTTTTCTATCCAAAGACACCGTGACTAGAGAGGCGAATGATGTGAATAATCCTGTTCTTCTGGGTTGCATGAACGATATAGCTCTGAAAGGGCTTTGTAGTAGGAATATACTTTGAAGTCACAGGCTTTATGTGAAACAAATATGCAAGCATTTCATCCTCCTCCAAATATATGTGCTTGTTTTAATACCAAAAAAAAAAAAAAAAAAGAGGTCTTTTCCCTTAAGTCTTTTAGTAAAACTGATGGTTAAAGTTGTGCTTGGTTATAATTACTTCCTAATAACCGTAGTGTGAGGCACATGGCTGCGCCTTTGGAACTTTGATTCAGTGATAGTCTTGTAAGTTCAATGACTTAGAACTTGATTTGCTTTTGACAGTTGGAAAAGTCTTTAGAGAGACACTCGTTCATCTAAGGAAGCTTTTCTCAGGATCAATAATCTGCTGTCTCTGACCTTGGTCATTATGTGACAAAGGTTCACCACCTATCTATCGCAAGGAAGCCTGGGTAATTGACACTAGTGATGATTTCCCCGCTACTGTGTCAGGATGTCAGGAGGTCCTAAGTTTTTAATTTTGTCACTTATTGTGGGGAATTTTGCATAGGTGTTGGATGTAATCACAAAGAGGATGGAGAAAGGAAGGAGTCCCCGTGTGTGTGCGTGTGTGTGCGTGTGTGTGTGTGTGTGTGTGTGTGTGTGTGTGTGTGTGTGAGATTGCAAGGAGCCTGGCTTCTCAGCAAGTTCGTATCTCAGATCTTGGGAGAACTGTCTCAGCACAAATCTCTTTGCTGCCTACATTAAAACCCTTCAAAGCCTAGGTCCTATGTTTCTAAGTGCTTTTTTTTTTCCCATAGAAAGAGGAGTAATACTACTATAATTCCAAAATTTCAAGTATTTAAATATCGCCATGACAATGTTTAGAGCATAAGTATTTTCTCTTCCAAGCATGTAAATTTTGTGTGTGCACGTCATCATCATTTTTTTCTTATTCTTCACACTCGTATACAAATGTTCATTTTGATGGAAAAAGCTGAAAACTTGTCAGTGTTTCTGATGTTAATACTTGCATTTTAATGTAGTTTGACACAAAGTGCTCACTATTCAATCTACATCCATCCTAGATGTTCCAGAGATGAAAAAGGAAGGTCTTTGTTTTCCTCTTAGTATTTTATGTATGATTTACTCTGAGTATTTTATATATAAAATACATGGAGGGATCTTTGTTTTTCTATTTTAAATTCTTCTTAACTGTCATAAAATGTATATAGCTAGTATTGCTTTCAAAAATATGCTTAATCATGTCATGAAATTCTCATTTGCTGTACTTGTTACTGTGAACATTCTGGAACCGATAAATTCTATGAAATCCAAAGAATTCTGGATTTCAAGGACACTCAAAGGGACGTTTGAAAAATGGCCAACATTTTAACTGTGAACTGTAAATCATTTTTAAGCAACCAAGAAGGATCTGTGACCAACGTACTTGATTGCCAGCCGTTTTTGCAAGCTTAGTGCATTTAAGGGCTACATTCTTCATATTATTAGTTTATTTATTCAGTACATTTTTATTGAGCCGTTTTTAGTGGCATTTTTCTGGGCACTGGAGATACAATAGTGAGTATATTAGACAAAAACATCTTTGTCCTCATGAAGCTTGCCTTCTAGTGGGAACATGACAGAAAAAAAAAAAGTAAAATGTATGCTATATCAAATAGTGACTGTATGGAGAAAAATAAAGCTAGAAAGGAAGATGGGGTGTGCTGGGGGTGTTCAGTTTAAAAATAATATGCCCAGAGAAAGTCTCAAGAGGTGACATTGGGAGGAAGTGCTATAGTTGGTGAGGGAGTAACCAAGTGCTTATATGGCAGAGAGTGTCCTAACCAGAGCAATTCTAAATCCTGGAGCCAGCAGCATGTCTGAGAATTTCAGTCTTGGGTTGGCTGATGCCAAGTAAAAAGTGGGAGATGGAGAGTAGGAGGTATTGTGGCTGGAGAACGGAGACCACTTTGTGAGGGCTTTTGCTTTACTCTGGAGAAAATGAAATCTTATTGGAAGGCTTTCAGCATAAAGAGATAATGAAAAGGTCTTCAGAAACCCAAACTGTATTTTGGACAGTGAAACATTTTATTAATAATGGACTTGTTCTTCTACCCCATGCCTCCAGATATCCTTATTTATTCCTAATATTGAATTTCAGAAGACTTTACATTTGTAATGTACCCACCTCAGGTTAGCCTTAGCAAAATTTCCAAAGTCCACTTTGAGGTGATTTCAGAAACAATGCAGCATATTAGCACAGGCAGAAACCAGACTGCTGCCTTCTCCTTGGGGCTCTGGCCGTGACATTTTGAAATGGAAACACAGGGGTCATAAAGCTAAGATTGTAGAAGTAATAGCTTTTAAAGGAGATTTTCAGACTAATAAACATGTCTTGCCTTAGTTACTAGACATAACAGGACAAACAGAGAAAGAAAGAGTTAAGTGGCTTGACTAATATTTTCCTGGATTGTAAAAGAGAAATAGGGGTGGGAGGGGAATGAAGGAAAAAATAATTATGACCTAAAAAAGGAAAGAAAAATCAATATGCTTGGGAATCCTTAAAAAAAATCTTGCTGGTGAAGACATAAAACCAGAGTGACCATATGTCCTGTTTATTTCCCAGGACATTTTCTATTTGTGCCTGTTGTTCCAGTGTGATTATTAATAGTGCCCTTTTTCTTCCCCAGAGTGTTCTCTGATTTACATGATAAATTAGGTGGTCACTCAACATATATAAGTCTATAACTATGTGTGCTTCATACCTTTTATATTGTTTTAAATCATTTCAGTTTTGGGTATTGTCATAATTTAGCTTGATTTGGGGTATTACTAGTGTTCATTAGTTCAATATTTTGTTTATTATTTTAAAAATGTGTATTTATTTATTTTAAGAAGGAGAGAGAGAGGCAGAAAGGCGGGGGGGAGGGGGAGAATCCCAAGCAGGCTCCACGCTGTGAGCACAGAACCTGACACGGGGCTCCATCTCACTCACCATGAGATCATGACCTGAGCCAAAATCAAGAGTCAGGCACTTAACCAACTGAGCCAACCAGATGACACAGTATTTTGTTAATTCTTTAATTTTTTCTCCTATGGGAATAGTTTTATAGATTTGTGCCTAAAGAGATTAGAGATTACCCATTTTTGAGGCAATTCGTAAAACTATGCATTTCTTATTTTAGAAATAAACTAAATATAAGCCTTTCTAAAATAAGAAATGCATAGTTTTTTGAGAGACTATTTTAGATTCGAAGTTACATGTAGATTCTGGAGTGTTGCTGTTAAAATACTATTAAATCATATATTAGACTTGTGACATTTATGTATTATTTGAAAGCAATGGAGTTTTGGTTTGTGGAAGGAGACTGAAGAGAAAAATAAAGGTTTCATTTTAAAGGGGATTTTCTTGAATGGATGATTTATAGTGTGTCCAGATTTGCTTTGCTAATATGTTATTTCTATTAGGAACATCACTCTATAAATATTGGTATAACATTCTATTGAACATGGCATTTGAGGAGTCAGGAGAAGAGAACCAAACTGAGCGTGCAGAACCTTGAGTTCTAGTTTTGTTTTATCTACTAAGTGGCATTATGATTTCGCAATATCATTTATCCTGTCTGTGTGTTAGGACTCTCTGGCTTAAACTAAGTCACGGGCTCTTGTGTGGAGCCAAGGAGCTAGTTCGTTTGAAAGAAGTTCATAAATTATCATTTCTATCTAAATTTGGGATTGCATTAAATCTGCAGGAAAAAGGAAAAGTCCTTTAAGTGAGACCGTTGCATTTCTTTCCTAAGGAAGTTTTGAACCAGTAAGTTAATTACCTCTTTCCCCTGGGGAATGAATCAGCTAATTATAAAGAGAGAGCCAAGGTCAAATTTAAGCCAATGTTTCCATTAGTCTAGGAGACTACTTAGTTCATCCCTTGAATGGAGAGAATGCAGGAGCTAATGTGAACAGTTTGACAAGCTTGGGAACCTGGACAAATAGACTTGAAGAGACATTTCAGAGTGACTTCATAATTTTGTTGAAAATAATGTGCATTAATAGGCTATCAGAGATACGCAAATGCCTGTTTCACATACAAATACTTTTTGGATTATGTGCACCAGTGACTTGTACGATTGGCATAGATAATTAAATTTTAACTGTGTCTTTGCAGCTAATCCAGCTTGATGTCTGTGTTTCAGTGTAGGACACAGCTTTCATAGGAGATATTGGAACAAGGATGACTATGTTTAAACAGGCTTAAGCATATTCCTTTTTAATAATGTTCGTTCGTACTCTTTATTGTTTGATTAAGAGTAGATCCTCATCCTGTTCACCTACAATTGGCCTATCTGTGATATAAATAAATGTTTATGAGCCATGTTTTCATCAGTGCAGTGAACACTCCGGGAGGCCTGCCAGTAGATAGTCGTGGCCTTGGGATAAAGTAACCAATTGGAAAAAATAATCAGATTTCCCTATGTCATGTTGGGTAACGTGCAGGTTATAAGGAGAACCCTTTCTCTAGTGCACACTTACTCAAACTCACAGAAATGAAGGAAAAATGAAGTTAATCTTTTGTGTGACATTATTTTTAAGAACTGGAAAAATGATGAAAAAGAGAAATTGTGGTGTACCATTGTTACTGAGTGTATTTTTCATGTGTGTTTGGGGTGGGGTTGGGGGTAGAGAGTTTTATAAACTGGGGAATCTGATACAGTGTGAAAGCGAATTCTGTTCATTTATATTATAATGTGATTCTCATATATATGTTTTGAAACTCAATGGCTCTCTCTCCTCCAGTAAAAGGGAAGGGAAGGGAAGGAGAAGGAGGGAGGGAGGGAGGGACAGAGAAAGGAAGGAAGAAAAGAAAGATGGAAGGGAGGGTGGAAAGAAAATGAACAAAATCTCCTAAATAATACCTGGGATTAGTTTTTGGTATAGCTTGTTCTAGGTTTGGTTTTTATTTTACTGATCCTGGTGGTGGTGGTGCTGACTGTGATTGTTAGAAGGAATGGATTTATCTTGAAACATGATGTGTCTGAATAGGTAAATATAGATTTTAACAGGGAAGATTTCAATAGGTAGAGATTTTATGTTTCTCAAATATTCATCCTTAATTTCATCAAACCAAGCAGATGGGAAACCATAGGCATGATTGTAAGGAAGCATCATCTGAAATGTAAATTGAATTGAGAAAATTAAAGACAGAGTTAAAAAGGTAAAGCCTTTTTATATTGTGAAATCTAGAAATTTCATAATTTGCCTCACAACATTATTTTCTCACCTGAGACTCATTTTCATGAAAAATAATCCAAGGACGTTCAATTTATTTTTGCCCTGCGTTATCCAGAAAATGATGCTCTGAAAATAGATCTCCGTCATGTTGAGTCTAGATTGATTTCAGCTGTCTGTGCTATCCCTTTTAGGAAGAGGGTTTGTCTGGCTTTCTTATTTATTTTTCAGCTTTACTTAATAAAATTGTCATGAGAAGCTAATTAGATACTGCGTGTTGGAGCATCCAGTATTGTAGTCTACTGGTGAGCCTAGTAATGTCGGGCCTTCCTTTCGTCTTTGAATCTAGAGCAAATACTTGGTAGACTTCCTCAGGTTTTGAAGCAGTGTGCTTGCCACAGGGTACCACTGTGACTCCCAGTGACTCCTGAAGTAATAATATACACTAACAGAGCAATGACTTTCCAAGTGGCCTAAAAAGTTGGATAAGTGTTTATGATAATTTAAAGACTTTCAGAATTCACTTACAATCTGGGCTCCTAAATTAAATACAAGTTATTTTATATCTATGCAAAGGAATGAGAAAAACCCAATAGGGATAGATCTTTGAAGAAAACAAAAACAAATTCAGGTTTAGTTGGGTACCTCCTCTTTGTCAGATATCTCCTATTTTTAAATGTGTTTTTATAGTGTTGACAGGACAGTCCAGAAGAGAGAGCATGTGTGAACTTTATATTACCTTGGCTACCAGGTAGCAACTAAGACATGAACTTGCTTTCAAAGGGAAGGGCATTTTATTCCTCAAAGTAGTTTAAAGAGTTACTAGCTGATGATGTGATATATTATTTTTGTGTAGTAAGTATATTTTGGAGTTGTAAATCTTACTGTATACTACAGTGTGTCCAATCTGATGAACTACAGTCATCCCTAAAGGTTGATACACAGGAACCAGGACTATGTCTTACATTTCTAGCTATGTTCCTGTTGCTGATGTCGGACTTGATTTTATATGTGGTTTTCCAAAACGTAGACTCTTTGAAATAATTTCTCATGCATTCCTGTTTTTTTTAGCAAAACGAGCTTAAGATTTAGATTCCCAAATTGGAATTGGTTTTGGGTTTTGTTTTTTTTGTGTGTGTGTTTTTTGTTTTGTTTTGTTTCTGTTGTTTTGTTTTGTTTTTGCATCTGTGAAGGGATGCTGAGTAGACTGCCTTTTAATTCTCAAAATATTTCTTTTTACATCAGACTTTTAAGTGATAACCTAGAACATGCCAGATCTGACAAAATTATAAATCTTTTATTAATTGATGTAAAATGTTATTTTTCTGAGCATGTTAATATGAACAGAGTTCTTTAGTTCTACTATACCTAACAACTACAGAGGCAGCTGTGTTCACATAATTCCACGTGAGGCCTTTATAAGAGGCACTATAGTATGACTTTTTTATTAACCTTGTATAACTTTTCTATCACAGCATTTCACATTTTACAGAATATACAGTTGGAATTAGTGCTTTCTACCACATAGCAACTAATGGAAAATACACATGCGACCTTGAATCTATGGAAGCAAGTCATTTCATGGGAAGAATTTGGAAGGCTTTCTTTTGTCAAATTATCATATAAATGATTTTTGCCTAGAATGTTTGAATTCTATTTGACATCATTTTTGATAATAAAAATTCTCCATTCCTTGGAATTTCTGATACAAGACTGGTGGGGGTGATTTGGAACAACATACTTGGATTTTCTAATGGTGTCGCTCAAAGAGGACCGTCTGTTTCAATGAAATCATAGGAGGAGTTTAAGACAAAAGAGGCTATTTGGGTTTCGCCAACATTTTATAATGCAGACCTCAGGTCAAGCTATAAGTTTACCGAACTTGGTAAATTGACTAGCATATGAGCCATAATTTAATACGAATGGATAGTTTAACCATTGAATGTGTGCGAACGTGTATGTGAGTTACTGATAATGTTCATGAGTGTCACTAAATCACAGACACTCTCCTCATGTGAATGGGGCAATTGGAGAGATAAAATAACTAGTGTTTCATTTGCACGTAGTAGTTAGGAAGAATAATTACACATTGCACACACACGGAAGCTCATTCCATAGTGCCAGTTGCATCCAAACAAGTATATTTTCCTTGAGTATCAGAAAAACTAGACTTTTTTTTTTACTTTTTAAGTTTTTTTTTTTTTTTTTTTTTTTTTTTACCATTATTCATTTTCGAGAGAAGAGAGACAGATTGCAGGTGGGGGAGGGGAAGAGAGAGAGAGACACACAGAATCCGAAGCAGGCTCCAGGCTCTGAGCTGTCAGCACAGAGTCCGACATGGGCTTGAACCCATGAACCCTGCCTCCTGAAGAATTGTAAGGTCATGACCTGAGCCAAAGGTCGACCCTGAACCGACTGAGCCACCCAGGTGCCCCAAAGCTAGATATTCTTATTAAAACCTATTATTCTCCATCTGAGAAAGCATTGGTAATTCTGTTAAATAAAATTTAGTGTCAATATTATCTATTTAAGAGATTATATTTGGGGCGCCTGGGTGGCTCAGTTGGTTAAGCGGCCTGACTTCGGCTCAGGTCATGATCTCACAGTCTGTGAGTTCAAGCCCCACATCGGGCTCTGTGCTGATGGCTCATCAGAGCCTGGAGCCTGCTTCAGATTCTGTATCTCCCTCTCTCTCTGCCCTTTCCCTGCTCACGCTCTGTCTCTAAGTCTCTCAAAAATAAATAAATGCTAAAAAAAAAAAAAAAAGATTATATTTTAGTTTGATTATTTAAAAGGGGGTGAAAATAGAAATAGAAATGTTTCTCATGAAAACTAATAGATTAATTTCCCCTTTCTCACTGGACTGTTATTTCAGCAAAGAAAAGAAACAAAACAAAAGGGAAAAATCACAAAACGTGCTGTCAAGTAATTGTGAAAAGCATGTATACTATGTATACATAGTATCATTTTAAGAATCTATTCCTTGAACTTGTCTCAAAGGATTAGAAAATTTAGATCTGCTGTAAAAATTAGGATGCTAAATAATCTGATTTCCTTTGTGATGAAAGTATTCATATGTATTTGTGATCTTAACTATGTAAGTGGCAGGGAAGCATGTTTTCTTCCTAAGTGTGATCATCTGTTTTATATTTAATTGGAGAAAATTTCTTCCAGTTTTCTGATTATAATGATAACATGGCATGCAAGAAACCAGAGCGTGTTCATCAGACCTCCTGATTATAAGTACT
Organism: Paguma larvata; assembly: GCA_030068075.1. Classification (NCBI taxonomy): domain Eukaryota; kingdom Metazoa; phylum Chordata; class Mammalia; order Carnivora; family Viverridae; genus Paguma; species Paguma larvata. The sequence continues at coordinate 114,765,033 of CM057823.1, forward strand.
TAACTTCGTGGAAAATGATCATTATGGGTGTTCAATAACATTCATTTGGCTACATTTCATGTAAAGTTAGTTCCATTCTTAATGCTATAAAGTTATGGATTTGTATATTTTGTTTTTTTTAATTCTTTTAAATGTTTATTTATGTTTGAGAGAGAGAGAGAGAGAGAGAGAGAGAGAGCGTGAGCCACGGAGAGAAAGAGGGAGAGGGAGACACAGAATCAGAAGCAGGCTCCAGGCTCTGAGCTGTCAGCCCAGAGCCCGAAGTGGAGCTCAAACCCCCGTGAGATCAAGATCTGAGTCAAAGTCCAACGCGCAACTGACTGACCGCCCAGGCGCTCCTTGTATATCTTGTAATTGAGGGAAATTTGGAAATCTGATTTTGAGTTTGAATTCTGTCATTTTGTTTTGCAACTTAATATATTTAGAAATCAGTCTGCATTGTTACGTGGAATACAATCTGTTAACTGGTCTTTCTCAATGTGTCCGTTCCAAAGACCTCTATGTGTGTCGAATATTCATTTCATTCAAGGTGTTGACTGCTTTTAAAATTGGTTTAATTTAAAGAAAATAGAGCTTTTGGGAATAAAAGTTTTGTTGTTCAGCATGGAAGATTCAGAATAATGTGATTTAAGTTCTCTTTTGAAGTAACTTATGAGTGGCATTTCTTAATAGGCTTGTCTACCCGAAGCTAGACGACAGAATAGACAGATGTTTAACTTGATAAGATTTTATTATCACAGCTAATTATTTTTAAGAAGAGGTTAATTCTCTTCTCCCTTTGCCTCCATGCTAGTATTACTCTTAAGATGTGATTTAGAAGCCGTCTCTTGAAAATGATATACTAGAGTTCTACTTTTAACTGTATTTCTATTTATCTGCAGTAATCTCAATACTGTAGAATACTTTTTAAGGGGAGAAAAGATTTTATTAAAATTTTATGTGGGTTTTTTTTTATTGTTGGGTGGTCTCTTCTGTAAGTAAAAGAATCTGTATATAAAATATTGATGATGTCATTAAGGAAGTATCCATTGTAAATGTCACAGATATATCTAATGACCATCCTTGAGGCAAAAATATTAGTTTTCGAATGGAAATATCAACAATGTTCTATGTATATATTTAAGTACCAACTTTACTTTAGATTTTCTTTAAATATCTTACTGTCATTATATGTATTTCTGTGCTTTTCTATTAAGAGCTGGCTTGTCGGGGTGCCCGGGTGGCTCAGTTGACTAAGAGTTCGACTTCAGCTCGGGTCATGATCTCACAGTTTATGAGTTTGAGCCCCTCATTGGATTCTATGCTAACAGCTCAGAGCCTGGAGCCTGCTTCAGATTCTCTGTATCCCTCCCTCTCTGCCCCTCTCTCGCTTGTGCTCTGTCTCTCTCTCTCTCAAAAGTAAATAAACATTAAAAAATAAAAAAAAAAAAAGAGCTGGATTGTCACTACTGTGTATAAGGATATGTGTCACTAAATCAGGTGTCTTTGAAATGGTGGCATTTTCCCTAATTTCTTTTCTCATACTTGTTACATGAGCCCATACTATTAATAGATTTGCAAATTTTATGTCATATATTGTGTAATTAATACTAAAATTTTCAAATGTAAATACCATACCTTCCAGATGTATTGATAAAATATTTAGGAAATTTGAGCACAAGATGATAAAATTGTAGCGTATCAGACTTTCCCAGTGACTCTGAGAACCCCAGTCATAGGCCTCCATCATTCCACATTCTTATGCCTTGCAGACAAGCAGAATTTTAACGTTCATTCCACAACACCCCGCTTGGTATCTGACACGTAACACTTAACAAAAGCCACTTAACAATAGCTTTTTAAATGAATAAATAAACTCAGATCTTTAGGAGATATTCTCTTCTTCATTGGTTGGTGATTGCTTATGTCTGATTTGGGGCTGTTTAAAAAAAAAATCTATAGGGCCGCCTGAGTGGCTCAGTCGGTTAAGCGTCCGACTTCTCTCAGGTCATGATCTCACGGTTCGTGAGTTTGAGCCCCACATCGGGCTCTGTGCCGACAGCTCAGAGCCTGGAGCCTGATTCAGATTTGTGTCTCCTTCTCTCTCTGCCTCTCCCCTGCTCATGCTGTGTCTCTCTCTGAAAAACAAATTAACATTAAAAAAAAATCTATAGTTCCACTCATTTCATCCCTCGAAACCTGTCACTTTTCCCTGCACATTCATTTATTTCATTAGTTCTGTTTCTTTTTCCCGGAGAGCAGTTTGTTTTAGAGTTTATCTCCATTGCTGAAATATTCTTATTATTTGTGTTCCTGTCTTATCTGGATGGTGGATGAACCGGATTTTCCAATTGTTCCACATGATTTTTTCCCTTTGTTTTCTCTAAATGAATTGTTTCTGGAAAGGAATCTAAACCGTGGGTAATTGTTATTCAGCCTTGCTAGTGTTTGTGAAAGCAAAAGTTGACCTTATACAGTGAGAAGCTATGGGAAAACTTGGGTGTAGCAAAAATTGTTTTTAAAAGGGAGAGCAAAATATTCAACAGTGAAAGTGGAAGAGGATGCCTTAATTTTTCCACATTGTAACTTAAAAAAAAAAGGTGGGAGTCATTCAATAAAATAATGCAGTTTTTAAGGCATTTTTCTTAGAGTAGGTGATGACTCTCTTCCTCCTCCTCTTTTTTTCTTTCTCCATTTGCTTTTCCCCTTAAAAGTCTTTTTAAAATTGTTTTTCTCCTTTTCTTCCCCCCCTTCTCTCTCTACCAATGTTCATTAAAAGTCTTGTTTCTGAGGGCTTTTCTGCAAAATAAGGAGTTCATCCTCAAGCTACAGAAAGTGAAGAGGGTTACATAGAACCATTGAAATTTTTTTCTTGTCCCACCTTGAAAGGACAAACAAATCGTTTATTAAAACATAGACCTCAGGGCACCTGGGTGGTTCAGTCAGTGAAGCATCCAACATCAGCTCAGTTCATGATCTTGCGGTTCATGGGTTTGAGCCCCGCGTTGGGCTCTGTTCTGACAGCCTAGAGCCTGGAGCCTGCTTTGGATTCTGTGTCTCCTTCTCTCTCTCTCTCTCTCTCTGCCCCTCCCCTGCCTGTTTTCTGTCTCTCCACCTCTCAAAAATAAATAAAGATTAAAAAAATAATAAAACGTAGATCTCTTTAGCGTCACTCAGGGAGTCTGGCTGGCCTGCACCGACTCCTGTAGGAAGTGGAGAAGGTACAGGGTTTGACGCATCCAGTGGGGACAGAATTTTGGCCTTCTGCTTCTGACTCCTCCGGACCATGTCGTGCAGTACCAACACTGTTCAGTGGAAAGCACAGACCTGCCTTATGCTGATTTCTGGTTTTGATAGTGTTCCTTCTAAAACTCTAGCTCTGGGGAATGCCTTTGGGATTTGGTGAACAGGTAAAATGATTCTCTATCAGAGACGAAGCCACTGTGTGGCTTGTATTTTCAAAATGGAAAGGGGTCTGGAGCCTGCTAGTGTTATTTCTTCACTTTACGAACAAGGAAACAGCAACTGAAAAGTGAAGTTAGGTAGCCAGTTAGTGGCGGTGCCCCGCCTGAATTTCTGTCTGCTCACTCGAGGACCTATTGATAGGTACAAATACGTAATACCATACCGTTTCACTCACTCAGCATATAGACAAAGTTAGATTTGATAGTCTAAGAATGGAATGTGTTTCTGTAAGTTATTTAGCATGCCAGCTTTACCTCATAAATTAAGTAGCTTAGCATGATATGTGAAAATTTGAAACGAGATTTACCTAGTTGGGCGTCCAAACTCTGCCACTTAATAATAGTGTGAACTTAGACAGCGCATTTAACCTTTTTTTCTTAATCTGTGAAACGGGGGCAAAAAACACTTATTTTATATGGTGATGGTAAAGCCAGGTCTCAAATCGAATAGTCAACCCTCTTGACCCCAGGATAAAGTGCTCTATGCCTAAATGAAATCCATATAGACTATCTAGCCTCAACTTACCCACTCGTGTAGTTCATTTTTGCCCGAAATTTTAAGAGCGTATTTAAGACCTTACTTCTCTATGTTTTGGAACATTTCTGTTTTCCCTGGTCATCGAAGGTGTCCTGTTGATATTCGAGTAACAGTTTAGGGAAGGGAAGGAAAGTTTCTCTTTCAAAATGGTTTCTGATATAATTTTTCATAGATGTATGTGTGGATTTTATTTAATCCTAAATAGGCTGCTAAAATCAACAGAACATTTATGTAGCGAAAGCTCTAGAAAGCATTTTGAAGGTCTCACTTTTTGGGATACAGGGCCCCAATCTGGTGATAAGGTGGTTCAATATAATTCATAGCGCCATGACTCGCAACAGTAAAGGGAATTTAGGATTTAAAAACGGTGTAATTGACTTGTTATCACTACTAATTCCTTAATTTCAGGACAGTGCCATTCATGCTGCAAATGAGAGGAAAATACTTCACGTAATTGACCATATTCCTCTTTTCCCTCATATGGTGTGATGGCTAAATAATGATTCCAAATGAGAAATCATATATAATACCACGTAATTCATTGATAGTGAAATATCTTTGCTTTGGATTCGTATGTAGGTCAGCCAAAAGTTACCTCAAAAAGCACCTTCACTCTTAGATTATTCTATTAGATATTCATTGTTGGCACAAAAGTTCAAGACTTAGGTACTTTTTTCTTTTAACGAAGCTCGATAGTCATGCAATAAAAGATCTAAATTTGGTGATTATATAGTCTGTTGCATACTGAATGCGTCTTATAGTTCTCTGCTACTTACTTACTTTTTATTGAGCTTTGGTAATACAACTTGAATCTTAAACTGATCATATCGTATTTCTAAATCTTTGCTAAACAGCAAGCATTTTTTATGCCGTATAGTTAAGTATTTTGCACATTTTAAATGGCTTAGCGGGGTCTTAGAATAAACTCAGTACGTCAGCAGTACGAGGTTTGTTCTAGAGCGGATTCTATTAGCTTTATTAAATTAGGGATTTTAAAAATGCCTAAATGAAAACAACCGAAGGTTCGTTTTTTGGGGTGAAAAAGGGACATTTGGATTAGAACGGTGAACAAGTCCTTGTTTCTGAAACACCTAAGTGAGCCTTCTTTCCCTTTCACTGTTGTTTACCTTTCTTTACCACAGAGAAGGAAATGCTTGCACTGTAACAAATTACAAAGAAATTATATTTTGCTTAATAGGTAACTGGGTGGTTAATAGTTAATTAGGCACAAGAGAAAATTGAGAAAACTTTTCGTTCCTTTCTTAATATTAGAAATGAGGAATTTGGGGGAAATCCATACAACGGGCATTAATTAAAGCATTCAGTGTTTTGGTAATAACCCTCTTTATCGACATACAAGTATTCTTTAGGAAGAGAAATCTATTTATAGTCCCGTATATTTTGCTTAATATCTCTTGGTTAGAATAGTTCTTTTTTTTTTTTTCTTTTTGATTTTTAAAGCTTTTCAAGATAATTTTCTCTTGGCATGAAGGCACATATTTCCTTTGGTAAATGTAATATTATATTTTACGTTATTATTTATATTATTAATTCCAAATATTATCGTTGTAAATTATGACCAAGGTAACTATTACATGGGGTCAAGCGACATTCCCTCCATGCAAACTCAAGTCAGTACAAAATCTAAAGACAGGACATGAGAATTCTCTTAGCAAAGAGGTGTGCCGTTATTATATAGTAAGACCATCGGAATGAAAACACTTGATCGTTGCCATTAGAGTGAATAGTTTGTGTCCTCTAACATTTTTCTCTTACATTTCAGCAAAGGGGTCATATTAATTTAAATGAAAATAAAGGAAATGACTAGGAGGAACATTGCTATGGCTAATTATCGGCACGTGCCTAATCAGTGTGCCAGCGGCTTGGATTTCTAGGCAGCTCAGAGTTGATCAAGATAAGACTTCCAGAGCACAATTCGGACCTTTATTTCAGTGAGTTCCCCCAGGGGATTTTGCTGGCTGGTCACCCCAGTGACTCCCCGGAGCACACTGGACTGATAAAGGGTGCTCTGACGTATCCTTCTGCTGTGGGAGGAATCACATTCTTGAGTGTTAAATTTGGTTGATCTAGTAGGTAGAAATAGAACTTCTTCCATAGAGCCGTGGCTCAATACTGAAAACCTAAATGTGTCTTATGGTGTGGGGGGTCCTCTCCGAATAAAGGTCTGTGATGATTCTTGCTCTCTTTCTTGGGAAGACACAGCTCGGGGAGCTGATGTTATTTTTATGCTTTTTTTTTTGAGCACTTTAGCACCTGTCAGGCATTCGACAAGTTTTTACGTGACGTGCGGTGTACTGTGGAATCCTCACAAGAGCCTCGTGCGATAGGTGATGTTATATTATCTGCATTTCGCAGATGAGGAAAACGCAGGCACAGAGAGATTGGATAAATCACCCAAAGACCGGGGGTCACCTGGGTGGCTCAGTCGGTTAAGCAGCCGACTTCGGCTCAGGTCATGATCTCATGGTTTGTGAGTTCCACCCTCGCATCGGGCTCTGTGCTGACAGCTCGGAGCCTGGAGCCTGCTTCGGATTCTGTGACTCCATCTCTCTCTTCCCGTACCCAGCTTGTGCTCTGTCTCTCTCTCAAAAATAAATAAACATTAAAAAAATTTTTTTTTAAATCACCGGAAGACCAAGACCAACAGGTAGCTGAAAAGGGATATGAACCCGATAGGTGGCGGTTCCGAGCCATCGGGGTGTTGCATTACCCAAACTTCTTTCCTATAAGCCCCTAAAATAAGAAGGGACGTACTTTATTTGAAAAGCAAAAAATTCATTGTAGTTAATTGGAGTAAACACTTAAATGACTGATAGTCTTTGTTATCTCTGACTAGCATGTTGAAAGGTTGGCTTGGCCCCAGATCACAGACGCAGAATGCCGCGTTTCGGTGTGAAGGAAGGCAGGGAAGGGGCCTGCGGCTGCGGCATTTCTATCAGCATCCACAATCAGAGATTTTCTTTCCTGTGGTTGGAATTCTTTGGTTTCCTTCTTCCTTAATTAGATTTTAAAGAGCCAGAGCAACTGCCTTTGACAACCTACAATGTGCAGGCATTTGCAGGTTAATGTTGCGAGGTTTAGTGGAGACTACACGGGATTTAGAGTCAAGATTCTAGGAATACGTCCCGGCCCCACACACTACCTGTATTATCTTCACCAGGCCCTGTAAGCACGTGTTTCCTACCTCTTCCTCTATAAAGTGATGAACCTTGGGGCGCCTGGGCGACTCAGTTGGTTAAGTGTCCAACTTTGGCTGGGGTCATGATCTCCTAGTTTGTGAGTTTGAGCCCTGAATCAGGCTCAGAACCTGGAGCCTGCTTTGGATCCTGTGGTTCTCTCTCTGTCTCTCCCCTGCTCACACTCTGTCTCTCGCTCTCTCTCAAAAATAAACAAACATTAAAAACATAAAAAAAAAAAAAAAAGTGGTGGACCTTATGATGCCTGTCACAAAGGGCTATTATCAAGATTGAATGAAATCATATATATGAAAGTGTTCACTTATGTAAGGTAGGCATAGATATTGTTTTCATGTTTAATATTTTTTAAGTTGAAAATCTTCTACTAATAAAATAGTTCTTTGTTCTAAATCATATTTCTGCCCAATAGAGCTAGAGTGGTTTTCAACTGAGATAAAATATAAGGAATTTATTCATTATTGATTTGGAAACAACTAACAGCATTTGGTATCTTCAAATCATATTTGACTTAAACTAATGTTATAGAGGTGTATTCATGTATCATTAAGTAAGCAACGTGTGCAGTATAGACTAAAAGATGTTAACTTTTATTGCAAGGTGGTATACTGTTCAGTATGATATATATATGAATAAGTAGAAATCAGAAATAAGCTGATTTTTCACTATATTTTTTTTTTTTTGGAATTTGATAGACAAGTGTTCCTTCAGCTTAAACAAACTAACATGTTTATGATTTTGATAATTTCAACTGATACCCTCTATTGTTGAATATTCATGTTTGCTTGAACTGAGTGACTTACTTTATCAAAATAGTTGAACTGGTTATTTGTTTACAGTAGGCTTTTGCAAAATACAGTATGTCTAGAAGACTGAGTTTTATAGGAAAAAAGGTTGGGAAATGATTGATCTCCCTCCTGAATAGTCATAAGATACAATAACATATTCAAATCTTTAAGAAGACTTGCCATAAATAAGCCCTTTTAAATATGTTTTACATGGGGGTGCCTGCATGGTTCAGTTGGTTAAGCTTCGGATTCTTGGTTTCAACTCAGGTCATAATCTCGGGGTTCCTGAGTTCAAGCCCCCTGTCTGGCTCTGCGCTGATGGTGCGGAGCCTGCTTGGGATTCTCTCTGTCTCTCTCTCTGTCTCTCTCTCTGTCTCTCTCTCTCTCTTTCTCTGCCCCTCCCCTGCTCAGGCTTATTCTCTCTCTCTCAAAATAAGTAAAGTAAACTTTTAAAAACTATATGTTTTACATAGATGCTCGGGAGGATTTTTCTCCCCAGAAAATGTTGTGGGTTTTTAAAAATAATATATCCGTTAGCCCAGAACTATTACTGGGAAAATGTTGCTGTGTCCATAAAATCTGATGGTCTTGGAAGGCTCAGTGGTCTCGAGGTTTTCATATGCATTGCTTCTCTGACTTTTCCACTAAGGTCACATTATACTAATAGTAAGAATTTCATCTATGCCCATGATGATGAATATAATTCTTAGACAACCATCTCGGGGTCATATTTAACGTCATTTGGCAAGATAAGTTCCTTCCTGGTAGGCCACGTATATGGTACAAACATTTCTATACTAATACTTGGGTTTTTTTTTGTTTTTGTTTTTGTTTTTTTTTTTTGAGGCATAAATAAGCCAAGTGTAAAGAAGAGTTTTCAGGCGCTACAGCGAAACGCTGGCATGTGGAACAAAAGTAAACCTGTGGGAATTCACTGAAGCGCGATCCTAACAAGTCATATATTTTTATTCTTAGCAAATTTGAGTTCCTACTTTATACCAAGTATTGAGCTAAGCGCTTTTACAAGTGTGTTCTCATTTCATCCCTTTTAATAGCCGCTGGAGGTAAATATCTCCATTTCACAGGTGTGGAAAGGGTGGTTTCTCAAGAATTTCTTAGGGACAGAGGGCCAGAATGCGAAGGGAGCAGGGACTTCAGAACTCAGAACCATTACACTCTGTGGCATCCAGAGCTTAGATTCTGCTCTGTATTGCTGGCGACTGCCGATGACAGGTAGACTAAGCAGGCTCTTTAAGGAACAGATGTCGGGAGGCACACTTGAAACAAAATCACAGACTAGCCTGAGAGGTGGCCAGCAGTCATTGACGGGACGCCTTTACGCTTTGGGTAGAACCTGAGCTCAATGCTCATATGTGGGAATACTTTGGAGGCTCCTCTCGCCTTTGGATCAATCCATCAGAAACCAAATTAACAACAAAGACCGCGTGCTTTTTACAAGTGGAATGCTGAGACAATTATTCCTTGTGCTATTCTGGTCTCTTTCAAGACTGGGAACGATTAAATAAGAAGACAGGAAAGCCAAATGAGAAGTTTGTTCAAGGAACAAACTCTGCATTTGGGATAAATATGAATGCATTTAAAGAACTAGGTGATGGGGCGCCTGGGTGTCTCAGTTCATTAAGCGTCTGACTTAGGCTCAGGCCATGATCTCGCAGTTTGTGAGTTCGAGCCCCACATCAGGCTCTGTGCTGATAGCTCAGAGCCTGGAGTCTGCTTTGGATTCTGTGTCTCCCTCTCTTTTTGGCCCTCCCCCCCCCCACTCTCTCTCTCTCAAAAATAAAAAAAAACATTAAAAATTAAAAAAAATAATTAGGTGGTGAGATGTGAATTGTGTATCAATAAATCATTGGACAAATGTATGGTGAATGCTTTGCTATGGCCATCTCTCTGGGTAGGGAATGGGAAACTCATAAGGTAGAGCATTAGCAGGGAACCCAGGGAACTCCCTGTGTACTGCAGGCTTTGCCATGAATTACCTCTGGATCACTGGATGAGTTTCTTCTTATCTACAGAGGGAAATTCACAAGAATTAAAAGCACAGCTCTTAGAGCTAGGGGGCCTGCTTTAAGCCCAGGCTTCCCCTACTTACTTGCTGCTGTGCGAACTTGATAAACATTTAATTTCTTTGTGCCTGTGTTCTCGTATATGAAAAATAGAATAATAGTACCTGCATTATGGGATTGTTATGAAGATTGAATGAGTTAACACATATCTGGTGTTCAGAACAGTGTCTGGGATATGGTAAGTGCTATATAAGTGATTATTTCATTGTTATTTTTATTGTTATTATTATCACAGCTACTCTTACTCTCCTTGAGCCTTAGTTTCTTTGACTAGAAAATTGAAGAGTGAAATTAAATGAGATTTAAGAACGTAATTTCGGATTTGTACACATTTATTGAACTTAACATAAAACCCTTCTGGGGCTCCTGGGTGGCTTAATTGGTTAAGCATCTGACTTGGCTCAGGTCATGATCTCATAGTTTGTTATTTTGAGCCCCACATCAGGCTCTCTGCTGTCATCCCACTTAGTATCCTCTGTTTCCCTCTCTCTGCCCCTTCCCTGCATGTTCTCTCTCTCTCTCTCTCTCTCAAAAATAAATAAACATTTAAAAATCCTTTTAATGATTCATGGGTGTCTTATGAGAACAAAAGTAAGAAAATTAGTATAGGCAGCAAGGGTTTTGTGTTTTAAGGGCAAGGAGATAAAAGAAAACTTTGTGTTTTGGTGATCAAAGGACATTTTATTAAGTAATTGCTACCCCAGGATTGGTGATTCAGATGGAAAGCAGACTTTGGGTCTGTTCGGAAGTTGTGACGTTTATTTGAATAGGGATGATGAGGAGGTTGCATGCTTAAGGAGCTAAGCCAGGCAATTTGTTAATCATAAGGAATACTTAACGAAGAATTTGCTTTGCTAATAATGTTCCCAGCACTTTACACATATTAGTTTGTTTAATTCTCAATTTCCAGATCTAGAAACTATAGTGTAGAGAAGTTAAACGGCTTGCCCAGGATCACACAGTTTGGTGAAGCTGGGGGTAAACCCAGGCAATCTGGCTTCCAAGTTTGTGCTTTTAGACCCTTTGCTTATTATTTCTGAAAGGTATGGAATTATATGGAATACTTGGGGTATTGAGTAACTGGGATGTCCAGACCATAACGCTTGGGGATTAGATGGATTAGGGGAGGTAACTGGGGATTTGGAGAAATCATCTGACCATCACTTTATCTAGATGAGTGTGTAATTGAGCAACTAGACTAGAACGGATATCATAGTTATGGTGAGGAAGCTGTAATGGAGGCAGTCTTAGCCCCTTTGACTCAAAGATCCTTTTGAGAGCCTATGAAACTGTGGATTTTCTCCCCAGAAATTTGTGCAACACATAGCGTTGCCACAGAATTTCAACAGTTTCACAAAACTTTCAATTTATTTAACGCTTTCTACAGTTTGGTTTTTCTCCCTTCTAATAATGTATTTTCATAAAAGTCTGCAGATTTTCTTTACTTTCTGTTTGTTTTGTGTTCTGTATTTTCTTTTAGTAGTCGTATTTTAAAAATATTTTACTTTTCTTTAGATACCTGTTCTTTGGTTATTAACTTTTACCAAATACAGCTTACGTGAGCTCTTGATGATTTAATCTACTCTGTATCCCCACTCTAGGAATGTGTATACATAAGTAATTGCAACGAAATTTCCTGTACCTGTTTTTCTTTGTTGTTTCAGTACCAAACGGTGGTAGACCTTGTGGCAAATAGTCTCTACCAGGATCTACACTGTTCTGTGTTTATTCATGAACAGTTTGTTATTTGAATAGCTGTATCTGGCATAGGGAAATTATTTGCAAAAAAAAAAAAGAGAGAGAGATAAATCTTCTTTCCAGTGCAACTGCAATAGCTTCGTATGGAGAAACAGATCCAAGATTCTGTCCTTGCTTCTGGGACACACTTTATTGTCCCTTAAGCATGGAAACCCTTTGGGTAATTAGAGTCTAGAGGTAAGGGAGTTCAGAAAAGATTGGGTGACTGATTATCATTTGTTTTGTTTTTCATTTGGTGTGAGTAGTAATTGGGTCCCCTTTGGCTACGTGGAGAGTAAGCAATACCAATACCTATGGGAGATTGTTCTAGTAAAATTCACATGCTATTTAGGATTTGGCTTTTTTTTTTTTTTTTAATACAATCTAACTTAGCAGTCTGGTGAACTAAATTCAAATTCATCATCCTGAAGTGATAAAAACGAGTTTTGTTCTTTCTTTTCCTTTCCTTTAATTTTCTTTGAACTTTTACTGCACTTTGAACTGTTTAAGTCTCCACTATAAAAGTATACATTACTTCTTTGTAAAATTATTTCTTTGTACCAATGTAAATATCCTTAATATCATGATGTTATATTTTTGAAAAGAATACTATCTAAAAAACAACTTCAGAGGTATTTTCTCAGACTTGAGGCTTATAAGGAAAGTTGCTTTTAGTTAGTTTGCATTTAAGTAATGGATAGAATCTTTATGACATCTTTCTTTCTCCAGGATGTACTGGATGCATATATTCTACATGCCATTTTTTAAAATATAGCTGATATGTAGAGTATTAGCAAATCAAAGACTATTTTGAGTTTCATTATGAATGACTTAATACACTCTTTTGGGAACGAAGACCTTTTCCTGATATTCCCCGACCCGCCCCCCCAAAATCGACAAGATACTATAGCGTTCATTTATGTGTTTGGATCAGGGAAGGGGGACATTTCACCGAAGGTGAAAGTGTGCCATAACTGAGCCATATCTCTTTTAAATATTAATTTTTTTAAAAATTCCCTCTTTGTAACAATGTATTGTCTGGCAATCTGGAATAAGAGGTATTCCTGAAGTGTGGAATGTACATTTGGCCCTGGAAAAACAGGTTTGGATGAACAGGCCCACTTTTATGTGGATGTTTTTTATAAGTACAATATAGGAATGTAAATGTATTTTCTCTTCTTCATGATTTTCTTTCTTTTTAAATGTTTTTAATGTTTACTTATTATTTTTAGAGAGAGAGGCAGACAGAGCATGAGTGGGGAGGGGCAGAGAGAGAAGGAGACACAGAATCAGAAGCAGTCTCTGGGCTCCGAGCTGTCAGCACAGAGCCTGACGCGGGGCTCGAACTCATCAGCTGTGAGATCATGACCTGAACCGAAGTCGGGCTCTTAACAGACTGAGCCACCCAGGCGCTGCATGTTCCTTATGATATTCTTAATACGATTTTCTGTTCTTTAGCTTACTTTACGTTAAGAATATGGTATGTAATACATATAACATACAAAGGATGTGTTAATTGACTGTTTATGTTATCGGTAAGCCTTCTGGCCAACAGGGGGCTCTTAGCAGTTAAGGGTTCAGGGAATCAAAAGTTATATGCAGGTTTGTAAATACACAAGGGGTCGGAGCCCCTAATTCTCATGTTCGAGGCTCAGCTGTACACCGTCATGATTATCATAGATATCCAGTGATATCCTCTGGGGCTATTCAGAAATATGGAACTGAACACACATATGCTCAATTTTGCTGGGCCATCAGTCTTTCGTGTGAGGTATAGAGAGAGTGGCTCCATTCCTTTCCTATGAAATAACAGACACCTGGGCTGAGTGTCCCAGCTCTGCTCAGCTTCCAGTTTCCTCTGGGCGTGTGATTGCGCTGTGGTTGGTGAGGGCAATGTGAACTACAGTTCTGAAGAAGTGGAGCTCTAGCAAGGGCCTTATAAAAAATACATACAACTCTACTGTTAGAGTAATATACACTATTACACTATTTGATTTATGAGGTGTGTGTGTATGTATATGATAACTGTTCGCCAGACATAACCTATGTATTACATTTGTGTTAATCTACTCGTGGTGCTACATTTAATCCCGTTTTGGGGGGGTTGGAGATTTACCCCAAGGGATGATTTTAAGTGATATGATAATAAAAATATTATATTTCTTGTCTGCCAGTTGTGAATTCTGCACATGACACTTTAAGCAAAGCACTCCCAATGGTGTCCGAATGGCTCACCGTCATGCCTGAATGAGTGTCTTTAAGTTGGATAGTGAAAACTTTAAGCAGTTGAAGCTTTTTGGATGTCTTGGAGAAACACAACCAAAAGTCATGTATCATGGGAATTATGTTGTTCTGTTTGTCATTCTATAGGTGCTTAGAATGACTTAGATAAGCTAGGTTTTGGCTATTCTTGACAGCTGCATTTCACAATACATTTTTCATTTGTGTCTAGTAGTAAGACTTGGATTCACTCTGGCTGGTAGTGACAGCATCAAGCAAGTGGTCAAAAGAAGGGAAAAGAGGACTCTCTCTTGACCTACTTCTGACACTTAGGGATGCTGAGAGGGTGTTGGTCTAATAAGTATCAGATATCACAAGTCTAAAAATTTTAAAAAAGGGTTTGAATTTACTGACGCATACTTCAATAAATATATAATACTAATATTTCTTAAACTAGAGAAATGTCCTTTTTAAAGGTAACATTTGAACTGCTTTCTGAAATGCCATAGGATAGCACTTTATGAGTCTAAAAGCCCCAAAGCCCTATTGTACCCAGGCGATATTATTTTTATTGTTATTGGGTCCATTTTACATCACAAATCACCGCAAATTTTATCTATGACCCTGTATTCACATACGGCCTCAAAAACATTTAGCACTGCAGACTTTCCGTGGTGATTTTTCTCCTGTCACCTTTTTGGTTTTCTGTTTGTTGCTCATTGTTGACCGTGTCTGTTTCATCTTGGGTGTGGCCTCCAGCTCCGCCCCACCATCTGGCATTCATAGTCTCTTTCCTGTAATGAGTACTTCAAAAAAGACATTTACTAAATGAAGGTTTCAGTTTCTGAGATATTTTGGTTATTGACTATCTTTCTTATAATTACGTACTTTTAGATCTGAACAAGGCCATTTTCTTTTCTCTCTTCTTAAACTGATTCTAGTACCACAGAAATTTTCCCCAAATTCTGAGTGAGTGAGCCCAAAAGAAATCCATTCATTTTTTTCATTCATTGAGAAATACATTGATTGAATATCTACCAATGCCAAGGTGTTTGTTTTGTTGAGGCAAATTATGCTTAGAGAGTGAGATTGTCTTTGCCAACAATTTAACAAAGGTTCACTGTGGGAATTTTAATTTATAATAGTAATATTTCACGAGCCAATAGCATATGGGATCACATCTCCTAATAAGCCAATAAAGAAGTAACATACTCCACACCAATGATAGACTTAATATACTATTATTTCAGGCTAAGGGGAGATGAAAGAAATAAAGCCCAAATTTAGCTGACATAGAACTGTCTAGGAGTTGGTTCTTATAAGAGTTGTCCTAGCTAACCAAGAGCTGACTTCCAGCTGCAGGGTAAAGCAAACGTCCCTTGTTGCTAGAGTATGTTGCTACGGGAACGAAGGCGCTAGTGGTGTTGGCTGGCAAGATGACTTCCTTCAAGGGCCTGAGTTTCGTTTTCACCACTCCTCCAGAGACTCGCCTTGCCGTGGCAGGAGCTAGTGCCCAAGGTCTTTGTATATGTGCTGCCCAAACGAACCTTGCCCAGGGTCTTCGGAAAGCCATTTAGATCAGGAAAGGATACCTTTGTCCCAACCGAATACTGTTGGTAAGCCCTCACAAATTCTTGGTATGTGTTTAAAAGTCCATTACATCACAGTGGCTCTTCCCATGCTCTTACTGGTAAGTCCCAAGGGTACCTATCAATAGATGAGCCCCTGAGTGCTTATTGACAACAGATGTTGATGCTAACATTCTAACATGGTTTCCTCAATGTAAACAAATTTACCCTTAGTTCAAAACAACTTCACTTAAGTCACAAACAAGTGGGTTTGACATCATGACAACCAGTACACAACATTACTAGACGAGACTTTCAATGGGACTTGATTGTTAGTCTTTCTACTTAATTATTCTAATGTTTTTTAAGTAGTAATGATTGACTTATTTAAAGAGTTGTGGTATTACATATAAATTTAAAGTTGACATTATAAATAATCTGTTTCCCTAGTTATTTGAGAATTTCTTTTACATACAAAATAGGCACTGTGTAAGAGTGGAAAATCTCTCTCAAGTGTGGCTTTTTATTAAGGAAGGGAATGCAGTCTGTTGTAGCTTTCTTATGAAATTAGCCCTTTTCCATTTGATAGTTTAAGAAATGCATGTTTGATTTAAAATCAAAATTGACGAGTACATTTTAAAAATAAATGAAACAAATGAATATGAAGTTTCAGAGGATATAATTGTAGGTAGTAGTCACTAAAGCATTCCAATTTTTAAATAGCTGTGTGAAGATTACGATTTGGAGAGCTCACGTTTTAAGTGCCAAGAATTGGGACCTCCCGTATGCTTTTTTCATAGGAGTGGGTGTTTCTTAGAAATGGCGGACCAGAGAGAGAGGACGAGAGCAGTTCTAGTCATCAGACTGAAGCAAACAGTGTAATCTGGTGTAAGCGTTACTGAAACATGGAGAAGCCCAGAGGACCTGATATTTCACTATTGAGCCCATAGGGAGGAGGGAGCAGAGAGCCAACGCAGTGGGGAATTAAATGCAAACCTGGGATTTTAATTCCTGCCCTTGGCTCTCTAGAGGGTGACTCTGAGGCAAAATATTGATCTTTGCTTCACCATGGCACACAGATAAAAGACGATATGCCAGATTTATCATTTTTAACCCAATCCCCCTTTCTACGCAGAAGTGGTAACATGGTAACATCCTAAAATTGCCACTGAAATTTACATTATTCGATGGTTGGGACATCGATTTGCCACTTCATCAAGACCTTTCAAAGAAGAGAAAGCTTATTCATTTAAAAAAAAAATTCCGATGCCTGTATGTGACTTAAGCACAAGGATGAGAACCGTGGGTGGGCATGTGGGCATAGAAAATGTGTGGGCATCTAGAGCCGAATGATGAATTTGAAAGGAAAAGAATTGCGTGTGGGCTTAGATTGATTTTTCATATCAACTTCCAACTTTAAGTGAAGTCTAGGAGGGTTCGCTATTTTTAATCCAGAGATTTCTAAATTTTACATAGATTGAAGAATTGTTAGTCAAATAGTTCAACTTCAGTCTAGGTGAGGTCCTTGCTGATATTGCATGTCTTAGGCCATTGGGTTGAGGATTTCCGAATGGTAAAGTATGTCTTGGGTTAAAGAAAGTTTTAGAATCCCTAGATACTTTTCATTTCTCAGGGAAAATTATCACGTTCCAAGGGACCTGCTCACTTGGGAAATGAATTCAAATTGGCTTAACATAGCTTGTTTGTTTTCTGGTTTTTCTTAAAGCATCTTGTTTGTTTTTTATGACATATTTCTCTCGAAAAAAATCAAATGTTCAAGGCAAAAACAAAAAAAATAAATAAAAAGCCCTGTGGTTGGGGCACCTGCCTGGCTCAGTCAGTAGAACATGTGACTCTTGATTTTGGGGTTGTGAGTTCAAGCCCTATGTTGGGTGTAGAGATTATTTAAAAATAAAATCTTAAACCTTCTATTTAAGTTTGTGTCAGTGACTAGAATTTTATGTACTACTGTAAGTTTGCTACTCTAGAGATTACCGTGAATACCATTTGCTAAAACTATTGCTGTAGTCACTTCATCTAGTGTTGAGATCCGATACATATAGTTGTGTAACTGCTAATATATCAGAGTATGACTGATTATATATTTTTAATTAAAAAAATATAGAGCAAACTCTCACAAAATGACACATCTTCAATTTTTATATATTAAAAAATTAAGTAATTTAATTTAAATACTTAAATTAAAATATTTAATATTTAATTAAAATCCTTAGTTTAATCTGAACATTCAATACCATACATTAAAAACCAGTAAGTATAATTTTCCTTTGATCATGTATATGTATAAAATACTCTGTGATTGCTCTGGCCACCATGTTAAGCACTGGACTTGTACATATAACTTTTTTATTTTACCACAAAAAAATCAGATTTTATTTAAGCCTTTCAGTAATGCTAAAATATTTTGAAATTCTTACAATATAACTTTTGTCAAATCATCTTTCGTGTTGAATCAGTATTACATAATTTGTTATGTAAGCCAATTGCAATTTTTTCTACTAATTAAATGAACTAACCAAAATATCAGAAATCCGGAAGGAGTTTTGTGACTGAACTCCCCAGCCCTCCATGTGGAAGGGGTAGAGTCCCTGATTCCTTAGACTTAAGAGTCCAGAGTGGCCAGAGGATAGGAAAAGTTGTACATAGAGTGTGTGGCTATGTATCGATAAGAATATTTAAAGGAAAAGTATTTTGAAACTGAGGTAACAAAAGAAGCTTTGATTGTACTGTTAAGGTACTTGTTTTCACTCATTAATTATTAAATCCCTTGTAGTCAGGACAATAATTCCTTTAATTAATTAGCGTCTGACCTTTATTAAAGAATTGCTTGTAGCACATTTCAGATTTATGTTCAAAAGTACTGTGTATGATAAAAATTCTTTAAACCGGAGGAAAAAAGGATCACCGATTTTGATAAATGCATCGAGTACCATACTGCCCTTTTATTGAGACTTTAGGGAAGTTACAGAAAATACCATTGTGCTATGTTGGCATGTAAACATTAAGGAAAACCAAATGAGGTTCTCAGTTTGCTAGTGAAGCGATCAGTATGCATCCTGTGTCTAAAGCCGAATACATTTGAAGGCTTGGGATCTGAGTGGTCGTGCTCGGAGGAGGTGGATAAGGAGGTCTTTGCTAAAGAGGGAGGAGCTCATCATAGCTGTAGGGGAAAAAAAAAAAAACACGAGCAAATAATAAATTGGGGTTTTATTTATAGATACACTGTGAAGATTTTTTTTTTTTTTAGTTTAAATGGGACTGGATGTTTCTGTTTACAAGATTAATATTCAACCACACTTGAGATGGGTGAGCGTATTTTAATTTGACAGACATTAATGTCTGTAATGAAAGCCAGAGACTTTGAAACAAACAAGTGATGAATGTCCACAGGAATGGCATGAGTCGGACTCTGGTAAATAAGTCCCTACAGTGTTGCTTAGAGGCTCGCTCTGGTTAAGTTTTAAGCTGTCTCTCCTAGATAATATGATTTGTATCGCTTTGCATATAGATATCATGTGCATGCATAAGCGTGTATCCCCATACTGAGAGAATTTTTTTTTTAACCCAGAAGAATATAAGTCAAACTTAATCGCTCAATATTACACCCCGAGTGAAATTTAGTGAAAAGTCACCAGCACTGCCTTTTATATATCCCTTCACTGTTCATTCAGAAGCAGGCTTAGATCTCAGAGTACTTTTATTTACTGGCTGTGGCATAACTTTTGTATATTTTAGCTGGCATGTTATATCCTAAAATTAGCATATTCTATTTTTCATTACTGAAAGGCAGAGCTTCGTCTTCTGTAGCCACCTAAAAAATGAGATATTTATTATATACTTTAGACTAAAGAAAGCTGTGTTTGCATCTAAGAGTTTGTAAGAACCCAGACATAAATTTAAAGTAGATAAAGACGTTTTTTCCCTTACATATTACATTGTCTCCCATTTCCTTTAACTTTTGTTCTTCAGTTTTGTAGTTTAATGCTTTTCCAGGTATCTTAAGCCAAAACTAAATATATATATATATATTTTTATATAAATAAATATATATATATATTTAGTTATATATATAGTTAATATATATATATATATTTATTTGTTATATTTATAACTAATATATATTATATATTAGACTCTTCGGAGTCCGGATCTGCTAATATTTGTTTTCTATCGCCCGCTTCTCCCTGGTCCTTCTCACCACCTTGTGTTGAATACAGTACACAGTCGGAGCTTACTAGGTGCATGATGATTGATTGGTTGATTGATGCGGTTTGATTCGAATAGTAGTTTGTGACATGTGCAAATGTCCACAAGGGAGAAATGGAGTGCCAATTTATGGAGGTCAGGCCAGAACCTGTTTTAAGTTGTGTCTGACATGTGATATCCTTAAGCTGTCTCTTAACATGTGTCAACATAAGTATCTCAGGCAGCCCTGGTGCAGACAGTAGCCACATGAAATATGGGACCAGAGCTGTTTCTGGACACATTCTGATTTCAGAGAGGGGTGGAGGAAACGTGTCTGGACTTGCGAAGATAGCGCATCTGCTATGGTTGATTGACATTGCGGAGCATGTGTGGGGGGTGGGAATTAAACTGCCTGGAGTTTTGTGTGCCTTCACTTATGGTATAGGTCAGTGAATCTCAATCTGGATTTCACATCAGTTCACCCCAAGTTTCTTTAAAACCATGCCACTGCCCTGGCCCTATCCTAGGCACGTTAAATCAGGATTTCTAGAAGTTGCACCTCAGCATCATTTACTTTTAAAAGTGATTCTGGTGCGCAGTCAGTTTTGCGACAGTTTGAAGTTTTGTGGGAACCGAAGTTGGAAAAGAAGAAAGATTACAGAATATACTTTTCACTCTCCCAATTTTCCTACTTCCTTGAGAAGGATGCACCATGGTCCAGTCATCATCTAGTATAAACCATTTGTACAGTTTTAAGTGTTCTAATATCCATATTAAAAATAAAGAAATAAGTACAATTAATTTAATTTTTTTAAATGTTTATTTATGTTTGAGAGACAGAGTGCAACTAGGGGAAGGGCAGAGAGAGAGAGAGAGACACAGAATCTGAAATAAGCTCCAGGCTCTGAGCCATCAGCACAGAACCCAGTGCAGGACTTGAACTTGGGAACAGCGAGATCATGACCTGGGCTGAAGCTGGACACCTAACCGACTGAGCTGCCCCACGCCCCAGTACAATTAATTTAAATAAATTTTATTTAACCTAATATATCCTAACCTTATTTCAACATGTAATCAACATACAAATATTAATGAGATATTTTGCATTTTTTTCTTGTATCAGGTGTTCTAAATCTAGTTCATATTTTGTAGGCTTGCAGCTCAGCTCAGTTTGGACCAGGTGCTCTTCAAGTGTTCAGCAGCCATATGTTGCTAGTCAATTGGACAGAACGGATTTACGGGGTGAAGTACTGGAATACAAACCAGGAGACCTGAAGTTTAGTGTTGGGGTTGCCACTGAGTAATCCTGTGATCCTGTCCAATTCACTCATGAATAGATGTTAAATGATAAATGTTTTCTCTATCGCTGATTCTTTCTCGTCAGCGTCTATGGGACTACTCTAGGAAGAGGTCAGGCAGACGGTGTCCTACTCTTCCGGTGAAAGTATCGCCATGCCAGTGACTCTTGGATATTTCCCACGAAATAGGAGGAATACCTTTATTAGTGGCTAATCTGGGTCAGATTTGAGGAACAGAAATCTCAGATACCTAGATCTACCCCAGAGTGAGAGCAGGTCACTCATGGCTGCTGATCTTGCCTAAGTCATAGGAGGAGACCCTTGACTTTTTCAGAGCTGTGGTCTCCACGGTCAGCCAGAACCTAGGGCTAGAATAATTCTGGCTACCAGGCTTTTCTGACTTGGAATGTGTTTCTCTCTGATGGATGAATAATTCACCACAACTTCAGTAATCGTTACATAGATGCCAATATTGGATACATATGATTTTATTTCCCAGGCTAGTAACCTTCCTCTGTATCAGGTAGATGAACACTCTGGTGGCATCAACAAATGGAAAGAAAAAAAAAAAAGAGAGAGAGAGAGAGAGAGAGAGAGAGAGAGAGAGAGAGAGAAATCATATCCTGTTCATTGCAAATCAGTCTGTGGCAGATTTCCACCGTCAGTGACAAAGGAACAATGACATAGGTCCTGGTCTCGTATATTGTTGGCCTTTAAAGCCGTTGGTGTAATTTGCTTGAAGTCAGTTGAGGATGTACATACCCTAAATTTTAGCTACTTTGCTGTTATATTTGAGAAAAAGAAAGTGACATCGAGTGGAAATTGAGGAGCGAAAAAAGCTGAGAGTGGTTCTATCTACCTTTAGGATACTTCTAAGAGAACTATTGTAACACCATGTAACACCGTTAACGGGCGATTATAAGAAAATTGTTTCAGAAAGAGCCAGATATCAACAGAGATTTCTAAATTTTATTGGCATGCACATACTTCACTCCTTCAGTCCTGGTGTACTGTTGTGCCAATAAAAGCGACTTGTAATACTCAAAGCAACCGAGGGAAGAGGAACTCCGATTTTATTATATCAAGTGTAGCCATTTCTATGAATTAATGATGGGCATGTTTTCTAAGCTTTTTTGGCTAAGTAGTTTTTGCTTGGTATTTGGCACCTGTCTGCGTGTAGGACTCGAGGTGAACAGAGAAAGCAAATAAATGTGACCTTTTGTAAGGCTGGTATTTTCTTTATGAAGCCAGCGCGTGCACAGATTCACAAATATTAGCCCACTCTTATTTTTGTCCCAGAAAACTTCTCTCTGGCTTACAGCATCTCTGCATTCAAGCCTTGGCCTCGCTGCCGCACATCTCGGGTCCCTGGGGGCCTTACCATCTGTTTAACCAGTCAAGAGCCCCATCTCATCAGTTTCCCTATCATCCAGTTGGAAATAGAGCCCTCTGGTTGGCCTTTTCCCTCACTTTTCGCTCCTGTTTGTTTGGAACCAGCTCCTTTATTTCAGAGCAGGTGGCTTTACCTTAGCCAGTTACCTAGGATTAGCAATTACTGGAAGGTTAAAAGATGGGCATCGAAGAGGGAGCATCTGTTATTACAGTGATCTTGGCGTTGGAGAGACCCTAGGGACTTGGAGAAAGCCTAATTCATGAAGGTGATGCCGCTGAGGTGCTCTCTTTTTGCCTCTCACCATCTAAATGCTTCCACTCTTTCCGGTTTAACCCTTTGATCTATCTCAAGTTGAAGAAGACCAGCTAGTGCATGGGTGGCAGAGACCCACTGCCTTTATAAGCCTGACAACAAATCAGCCTCCTGCCCTGATATGCTCCTAGGATTCTTGCCTGAGAATTTTAAACCATCACAGTTGTCCAACTCCTATCTTGGGAATTCACTAAAAAAAAAAAAAAAAAAAAAGTCAGCTCTTAGCCATACTCCATGCATCCTTTTGAAGTTTATTCCTTCCCATTCCCCAGTATATATCTGGGCAATTTGGAGGAGTTGCCAAGTAAGCTATTTTCTAGTTTCAAACCATACGTAAAGATAAAGACCCACATAAATACATGGAGTCATCAAACCATCCCCATGTTTTCTTCCCAAGCATATCTGTTCGGTAAGGAAAAGCAGGGCAGGTGAAAGAACAAGATGAACAAAATCCCCAAATGCCTAAAGTCTAATGACTTAAATTCGTCTTTTTTTTTTTTTTCCTCCTCCTTGTTTAGTTCTTGCATTTTCTCTTATCATCCACTCCGCTTTGGCATTCTGCATTTTGTGTTTTCTTTTACATCATACTTGTGTCTTATGTATCTATTCTACTATAAGCTGCCCATAATAATTTTTGAAAATAGAGGCAGTCTTTATAAGAAACACCTTTTAGTATTTGTTAGAATTTCGATCTGAAAAAGTGATTTCCTTGTGACTTTACAATTTTTAAGTGCTGTCTCAAGTTCTTTTTGAGAAGCCGTGGAGAGTAGTTGTGGACACAGGAGTTCTGGCATCAGCTTGCTGGGGTTTATACTCATTGGGTCTGCATACAAATCGCCAGGTGATTGTCTTGGGCAAAGTGCTTAATACTTTTTTTTTAATGTTTATTTATATTTGAGAGAGAGAATGAGAAGAGAGAGAGAGAGAGAGAGAGAGAGAGAGTGAGCAGGGGAGGGCAGAGAGAGAGGGAGACACAGAATCCGAAGCAGGCTCCAGGCTCTGAGCCGTCAGCACAGAGTCCGACATGGGCCTGAACCCACAGACTTCGAGATCGTGACCTGAGCTGAAGTCGGCCGCTCTAACTGACGGAGCCACCCAGGCGCCCCAGTACTTTTAAGCTCCAGGCTTCTCCCCCACAGTATGTTATGAGGACTAAGTACATTTGTGTGCAAACACACGTACATGTGTCTTACCCATCTTACAGCTTTACTGCTGTGTGGGCCTTTATTGCCCAAACAATACCTGGCATAAAATAAACACTCTATAAATGTTAGCTGCTGATATTACTATGTACTCTAGTTATTATAACAACGCTCGGAGAGATGTAATCCCCTATCTGCAGGTGAGGTAACTGAAGCCAAAGGAGGTTATTTCACTTGCCCAAGGTCATAAAACTGGTGAGTGTACAAAGCCAAGGTGTGCACTCAGATTCATCTGACCACAAAAGCCTCGTGCTTACCCGCTGAGTCTACTTCTGCCACTTCATTTTGGCAGCCTATTAAATAGATATGCTTGGATTATTAAGAAAATCAAGTTGCATCTATTAGTACAGGTTCATTTCCTGATTTTTCTTTTCTTTTAAGCACTTACAATTTCTCTTGAGTAACAAATCCATGCTGTTAGATTTCACAAAATGTCTTGCTATGACTCTGCCATAAATTTTGCTTCTTTGCAAGACTCTTTTAAGAAGTAAGCGGGGTCTAGGTTTATTTCTTAATAGCAAGTGTTCTTCCTAAAAGAGGAACCATTATATGGAGATGTTCTTTTGCACAGGGCAGAGGAAAGTTTCCCGAAACCGTGTTTCTGCTCCTTCGAGATATTTCCAATAGATCTGAGTTGTTTTCCAGTAATGAACCCTCATGTGAAATAGACAAACCGTGACTTAGCCTCAGTGAGGGGGCTTACTGGCCATTTATTAGAAATTTAACCTTCATGATACCATTTCTAACCGTGGGTCTTTGGATGTCAGGGCACATTGTAGGAATTTAGTGAATCTCTTCCAGCCGAATGAGTGAATGAATGTGAAGAATGACAGTAGCTACAAGAGAGCTTCTTAACTGTTGAGGTGTGGGAGTATGGTCGAAAGAGAGAATGGTTGGTTCTGAGTCTGAGTGGTAAGTTGAGTCTGTCATTATATCATATTTCTAAATACCCTGCGTCTCCTCCCTGACACCGTATTGTCCTTCAGTGTTCAAGATGTCCCTTTGGTACATGCCCACACGAATCCTGATTTCCGGTTTAATATTCAGTGCATTTTTACCTTTTTTGCTCTCGGGTTCTCGCTCTCTTCTTAAACAGTGAGTCAATCAGTTTACTCAGAGGTGTGACTTTAGTTAGAGGGATAAGGTCTGACAGACCTTTTCCCAGTGGAGAAGCATCATGTCCTGAGTTAGTTATGGTTGGGGGTATAGAAACTATTTTCTTTTGTTGAATTGTTTATTGCCTAACAGAAACTATCTCTTTCTTTTTGCTTCATTAAACTTAGTCAGGATCTCCTATATGCAAGAGATAGATACTGGGTGAATCAGCAAGTGACTCCTTTCAGCAATCGCATTGCATCTAGAATCAAAGAAAGAAGGCCATCTTTACTTTTTGGTAGCCCTTGATTATATTTTCATATGGGAACTTTTAAAACACTCCAGTAAGTGGTTAGTGATAGAGAGAGGCTTTTGGCGGTTATTGCTGAAATTTCTGTTGGGTTTGGCTAATGTAACAGTTTGACTTTTTTCCTTTCAGCTGTCCCATTTCCTCCAAGTCACCGGCTCACAGCGAAAGAAGTATTCGATAACGATGGGAAACCTCGTGTGGATATCTTAAAAGCACATCTCATGAAGGAGGGCAGGCTGGAAGAGAGTGTTGCATTGAGAATAATAACAGAGGGGGCTTCGATTCTTCGACAGGAAAAAAATTTGCTGGATATTGATGCACCGGTCACAGGTAAGTCCTCAGGATGGGGACTGCCCACTTATACCCACATTTTGTTTTTAACATCAAATCAGAAAACCCTAGATACCACTGACTCTTCGAAATACAGTATTCATCTTACTCTTTCACTGTCAAATGTGTCCATTAAGAACTAAAGCTATTATAATTATAGAGCAATATTTTTTTTATTTCATGTTTTGAATACCCGAAAGATTGTGATGCTTTCAAAAGTGTTGTACGACTCGGAGGTGATGAAGAGAATGCTTTACTTTGGAGGCCATCTTGTTTGTCTGTGAAACACCAATTGCACATAGAACACAAGGTGTTCGTTGGGAAAGTTTAGATGAGGTGTGCTGAGATTTCCACAGTGGTTGAGTATGTGACTGTGTCAAAGCAGTGGTTCTCAAAGTGTCAGCCCCAGACTGTCCTTATCATCTCATTCCTTGGAAACTTGTTAAAAAGTAAATTCTCGGGCCCCACCCTGAACGACTAAATTATCTTCCCTGGGGTGGGGCCGCAGTCTGTTTCATCAAGTCCTCTAGAAGTCTCTGATGCACATTCAAGTTTGAGAACCACTGAAATTTCCACTGAAATTTGGAGAGGCCAAATGTCACATCTTTTAGCATATTTGGTGCCTAGAAAATGTCTTTACTGTGTGAATTTTTCGAACTGTTCTTCTTGTAGGCAGATACATATTTTGCACAAGTGTAACTTCCTAAGTCCGTAAAAATTAAATCTTGACCAAAAACCGTTGTATGGTGTAGAGGGTCAGATATTAGCGACGTTTGATCTATTCTTTGTGGTGTTTGCTAAACTTGTAAGTTTTCATTTTCGAGGAACTAAGAAGACATTTATTTTCTCCTTAATTAGGACCATTCTGGCAAGGGAAAAAAAAAATTAGACACAGAATATTGTCCGTTTCAAAATAAAGGGGATATTTTAAGATATTTCACTTGTACTACTGATTGCTTCGTTCTTCCAAATCTGTATTACTTATGTGATTGGACTTCAAAGGTATGTTGAGTGTTACTGTTAAGAGAAAGACACGGTCTCTAGAATACCAGACCATATCTTCCTGAGACATAATGTCCCTGATGGTTCTTATTCCAAAGAAATGGACATTTTTGTCTTATTTTTAGTTGGCGATGCAATTCAAAAAAGTCATGTATTTGGGGCCAGGCGACAGGAGAAATTACTTCTTACGGTGTTAGCTCAGTTTTGGCCAGTAGTGAGTAAATGAAGCCATGGGTTCACTCTGTGTGTATCACCGTGAACCCCATTTTCTATGTGTTAAAGTGGAGCCACACTTTATTATCTCCAACTCATAGACACTGAAAAAAATGAAGACCAAGCAAAGGGAACATGCCTTACTTTCTTAGATACTAAAATACTGAAGTTTTTTGTATCTAAATACTAGCTTGGAGGCAAAAAAAAAAAAAAAAAAAAAAATCCCAAACCCAAACCAAACCAAACGAAAAAGCTACTTTAAAAATTGATGATAAGTTCCACTTATAAATTAATGATAAAATATTAGCTTTAAATAGCATCTTTATCATTAAGCTTATTTGTTTTTATTAAGAAGGAATGTCTTGATATTTTACTATGACTTTATTTTTTCCCCATTTCACATGACAATGTGTGACTTGCAATGAAGAATTCATGTTAAGTTCACTAATGAGCCCAGGACGTGGTAATGTACATGATAATTATAACTTAAAGAAACATGAAAATTGATATTTAGGGCAATGTATTCTCTGGGATGCAATCAGCTCTTCTGTTTGATTGGCTCTGTCCTGAAAGAACACAAAGAGAAGATTCTGGAAGAGTCAGACTTAAGATGTTTTATCCTGGAAACCTTCTGAGTTCATGGACTAATTGCCCCCATGTTCAGTACATATCGCACCTGGTTCTTTCTAGTGAGATCCTAGCTGAGGGTTTGGAAGAGTTTGGGATATAGATATAAAGAGACTGGAAATCAGAACCCGATTATGTATATCTTTAACCTGGGGGAGGAAAACAAACAAACAAACAAACAAAAAGTAAAGCTTTTTAGATAGTGATAGCGGCAGCTTTGGAAATATCACAAAATATGTAGGACTAGTGAAATACGATCCAAGCAGGAAAAACCTTTCTCTAGAGGAGTGTTTATATTTCATAACAAAGGCAGGATCGCAAAGAACCTCTAGTCGATTCCATTGTAGTGATCTCTTTTCCTCTTTTCTGGGAACATAAGGATGTGGACCATGGTGACCAAGGGGATAGAAAAAAAATGATTTTAACATTTGGGTAAAAGGGAAAAAGGGAAAACCTTTTGCATATAATCCACCAGAAAGCTAAATTTATGGCTTCATTTTCCTACCCCGTGAGTTTCTGAGCAAAAGCCAAAACATGTACAATTGCAAAATGAAAGCGCAGGATATACTGATCAGAGAAAATTACACTCTCTTTGTATTTCAAGAGACCTCTTACAAGAATCTGAACCAACAGTGTAATATTTATTTCTAAGTTTAGAATATTTGTTGCTTGGATGAGTGAATCAGTAAGGTTGTACCATTATTACCGATACTAGGCTATGCAATGAAAGGCATAGTTTACATTTACAAATCTTCAGGATAGAGTGTCCTCTATGTAGTTCGGAACTCCATACTGAGGAAAGATGGAAAACACAATTCAGAGGAGCAGGAAGAAGAGGAGGGGGAGAAGAAGGAAAATAATAAAGTTAAAAGTCACAAATGAGAGCCCGCGAAAAAGGGTAAGAGGAAAGAAGCGAGGACTGTTAACGTAGTGAGAAAAGCAGGAAACCTGGCAACATGGTTGGTTTTCCAGCAGGGTTAGAAATAGTCTCTCACGCACCTATGTGAGATTCCTGAAAATGGCGAGGTGAGTGAGTCCTGGTAGAAATTGACCAGTAATTTCTTACGTGGAATTCACCTTTAAGTGGAGTAGGGATGTAAGCTCTCAAAAATGGAACAAATGGCAAGTATTTTGTAATTATACACAAAAGACCCTCCCCCACTTTCCCTCTAGTCCTCCCTACTTCTAATTTTTATTCATTAAGATATTTCACTTTCAAATGTTTAGAGAAAAGATGTGCTAACATCTGTGCCATGGTTTGCCCCCACTTTGAAAAAAGCCTAGAAGTTAGCACTCTAGTTATTTGACATCTGGACACTATTTCATTCTTTTAGCGGCTCTTTAATGTTTTAATGTACAGAGCTGCCCAAATCACCTCCCCTCACTTGAAGTGTTTCCAAAGTAATGAAAGGCTTGTATTGATTTAGAATTTTTTTCCCCCTTTCAAATTCTATACATTTTACTTTGGGGCAGAAGAACCAGGAAGTTGCCTAGTCCCAACCTGGACCCCTCGCTCGTGTCCCTCTAGAGGAGATATGACACTGGGTACCTTGCCCTCTTGGAGATAGATTTAGATAAACCAGTAACCTTCTCCATGGGAGCGGAGGTGATGATCAGCCATGGGTCCCCAGTCTAAACAAAGGAGCTAAGAGGCATGTTTTGCTCTTTTTCTCTAAACTAACTTGCCTGGTGAGAATGTTAGCTGTTTTAGAGATTTAATTTGAAGAATGTGTTTCTGTGTTGGAGGTGTTTTGTCAAGGAAAGTATTTCCCTTCTTTGATTCTTTTTTGAAAATTCAGTTGGATTTATCTTTGCTTGCTTGTAATACACAAATGGAACATTAAAACACGTGGCCAAATATCAGTGTGGCAACTTGCTATGGACTGAATGTTTGTGCTCCCCCACCTCCAATGTTCAGATATTGATACACTAATCCCCAATATGAGGGCGTTTGGAGGCGGGCCTTTGGGGGTTATTAGGTTTAGAGGAGGTCTTGGGGCTGGAATCCCCATGATGGAATGAATGCACGTATGAGAAGAGTGCTCTCTCTCTCTCTCTCCTCCACCTGAGGCTACAGTAAGAAGATGGCCTTCTGCAAACCAGAAATAAGGTCTTCACCAAACACTAAATATATGCCAGGCCTTCATCTTGGACTTTCCAGCCTCTAGAACCGTGGGAAATGTTTGTTGTTAAAGGTACCCCATCGACAGTGTTCTATGGAAGGAGCCCAGACTAAGATACGATTCATTTTGGGAATTTAATTTAATGAATATTTATTGAACAATTACTTTGTATAGGTGGTGTGGGTTATACACAGATGAACGAGACCTAGTCTCTGCTCTCCAGGGACTCAGAACAGGATAACAAAAAAAGATAATTTGCCCAAAGGTATATACACCAAAGTGTTGATGGAATTACAAGATATCTAGATTTATTTAAGCCAATTATGAAAAATCCAGATGGATATAGTTAATTTAAATCCAAAAAGCCTTCCTATCTTCTAAATGGCTAAGGTTTCCCCTGAAAGGACCCACTGATTATTATATGCCATCTTTGAGTGAAAGAAACAGTTAAATGGCTGAGATCCTAACTGTTTTGATTAGGGATTGGGAACTCTTTTAGAAGGTCAGGAACTATGAATGGTCACCACATTAGGTGGAGTCCTTGACCAGAATACTTAAGTTCTAGTCGGGAAGTCAGATACAAAAACAGATAATCACTGAATCATTTGTGAAGAACTGTAATGGAGGTGCCTGCGAACTAGTGTGGGAGCTTAGAGGAAGGAGTGCAGAAAAGCCAAGAACGCGTTGACAGATTACATGGTATTTCGACTGGATCACATCTGAGAAGTAAAATTTTACTACGTGAAAAATCGAGGGAAGGATATTCGGAGCCAAGATAACAGCATGTTAAAGGCACTGGTGTTTTTGGTAAAGCGGTTAAGACATGTTTTTGGAGGTTTGCTGTGGGAAACCAGGGTCTCAGAAGGATGTGAGGGGAGAGGGTGGGGCGAGACAGAGGTTAGAGGGTCAGGATTGGGTGTGAGTCTCTCGCAGGCAGCACCGAAACATTCCAAGCCTGTTGTACAGGCACCGGAGAGTCTAGGGGTCTTTGAGCCGCGAGTTGCATGATCAGTTCATCCCGGAAGAGGTGAGTGGAACGGAGAAGGAACTCGGGAGGGGCTTTGATTAGGAACCTCTCATACTCACCAAGGGAAGCCAAGATAATGCCTTTGGCAGAGTAGGAGGACTGGCTACGATTTTGAATACAGCTCTTTTGAAAATGCTAGTTAATACTAATCTTAAAACATCAGCCAAGTTCGTACTTAAAAGTCAGTATTGACTAAAGACTTGAACAGGAGAAGATGGTTTATGCAAGGATCCAGTTTACTACATTTCTCCTTGAAGTTCTCATACTTTCCTGTTTTTCCCTTTGACCTAGCAGAGAACAGTTCCCTCATTTAGAAAAGCAAAAGCAGACCAGAAGCTTATGTTTTTGAAGAGAGTGATTTAGAACTCATTTTCTGCTCTCTGGGCCGAGGGGGGAGGCCAGCATCAGCTGGGCAAACTGCTAATCTCTCCAGTTTGTCTGTTTCCTGCACGGGGGGATTTGTCCCTGGGGCAGCGAAGGATTCCCTTAGTGGCTGTGCCTGCCATTTAGCATGTCAGGCAGTTGCCAGGAGAACCCTCTGGCTTTGTTCCTGGATGTGAGAGTGGACCAGTGGCCAAGTTTAAGGTCACGGCATTCCTTCCCTTACAGCAGCTGACGTCAATTAGGAGAATTCCCCATGCCTTTACTCTGGGGAGAGTTAAGTGGGGATAAGAATTCAGTGTCTTTTGAGACCGAAAAGATCAGTGTTTATTCTCTTCATGCTATCATTTATCACTATCAAAGCCTAACATGGCCTTAGTTTATATGGGGATAAAATATTACTTCGGGGGCATTTTGCCCACGGAGATTTCAGTGGCGAAATCTTCAGGGCCCTCCCAGCAGCCAGAGGCCTATTTTGGTACCCAGCCCACTGCTGGCAGTCAGCACATTTCAGGCCCAGCCTGCGGCAGTAACACATCATTTTGAAGGCTTTATTCCCCTTAATTTTGACCTTTGATCAAAAAAAAAAAATAATTTTTTTTTTAATGGTAATGTTGGTAAAAGGTCACTGCATGAGAGCCAGCATCCTTTTCCCTGAAGTGTTTACCTCTCTGGGTTTGCAAGGTTGGTCTTAGGAAAGCCATCTGAAAAATGAGAAAAGGGAGTCTCAGAAGTTTGAGTCAGGGTTCCTCAAAATTGAGCGTGGATCACTATCCCCCGAAGGCTTTATAAAACACCGAATGCTAAGTCCCACCTCCAGAGTTTCCGATTTAGTAGGTCCGCAAGTGGGCCTGAGACTTCGAAGTTCTAAACAGCTCCCCGGGTGCTGAAGATACCCTTGATCTGGGACCACACTGTGGGAACCGCTGGTTTAAGTGACTGGTCTGAAGTCTCATGGCTAGTAAGAAAGCTGGAAACCTTGTTTTGAACCGGCATCTATCTGCATACCTCCTGCTTAGCTTTCGTGATATATTTTATACACTATTCTTCCTCTGTCCCAGGTTCAAAACAATCAGGCACTTTCAGTTCACGTGACTAGAGTTTGTTCTTGCTTCTCACTAAAGAAAACATGCTAAGAATGCTATTAAAGGTTCTCAAGAAGTAGAAAAAATATGTTGATGGTTGATCAGAATTGTTTATATTTTATATAAAAATGGATTGTAATACAAGGGGGGCGAGGCAAAGCAATAGTGCTTAGTATATTTGGGGCACAGAATTTATACAGTTTTTCTCAGTGGAAAACCTTTGTAGTACTTTACAAGCTCTCTGAGAGTGGACTGTGGAAAGCTACGGCTGGGACAGTTTATAAAGGAAAAAAAGAGGGAGACTGAGATCAAAAGCATCTTTAAGCAAATTGCGTGGTAATGACTACAGTTCCTGTGCAGCGAACAAGTCAGTAATAGTCCGTTAACATCAGTAAACATGTAACACCATCGAGAGCAAGCTTTTGACAGTCATTACAGTTACACCATAATTCCCGTGAATAGATATTTTGCTTTAAGATGCAGCTTACTCTGTCCTTTTCAGTTCACCAGGAATCAGTACTTTTCACAAATAGTGTTTTAGCTAGCACCCTTGATAAGGCGATGCTTGTAGTTGTTTTCATAATCTCTTACGCTATGATCCTTAAAATCTGAAACTTATCCCTTGCAATAATAAAATTCTGGTTTGGGAGAAGGTTGAAATGTATTCATATAACATAATCAACATTACCGTGGCTTTAAGAGAAGAGGAGAGATATTTCCAACAATGCTGGAATCCTTCCAGATAAGGGAAGAGCATTCTTCCTAGGTACCTCCAGGGAAAAATGTAGATGCTCTCCCTTTTGTCTAGCCAGATTATACTCATGTATCCAGTCCCTCTCCTGTTACATTTTCTTATTGACCTGTCCTCCCTAATCATTTCAAACCGCATTGATTTTTGCTTTCTTGTGAGCCAGCAATGTTTATAGGTTTTAATGGACATTCCCAAATACTAGTCACAGACTGGTACTGGGTTATGACAAGTTTTTGTTGGACCAGAGTGAAATGATCTTTTTCAATTTAGTAAGAATGCTTTCTTTTTGTATATGAAACTACGGTGATAGTAGATGGTAATTGTTTTTTTATAGCTTTTTGGGAATGGATTAATGAGTTATTTTGTGGTAAGGCCAATATTTAGGTTCTCATTTCTTCCCAGTCACTGTTATAAACACCATAAGTCTTAGTTTTTACTCTTAGTTTTCACACAACCCTATGAAGGAAGTACTGTTTTCAGCTCCCTTTTACAAATGAGGAAACTGAAGATCAGTGAAGTTGACTCTCCTATCTAACTTTACTCAACTCAAAAGTGTGGGAACTAGTATTAAAGCTCAGACCGTTCAACTGTGTCTATTCTCATTTTATTTGGGAGTAGTAGTTGACTTTCCGGGTCCATGGAATCATTAAATCCGGACTAATCATAGAGCCTGGCATTTAATGGTATTGTACTGATTTTTTTTTTATCGCTTCATGGTAGTATCCCATTTAATGTTACCATCTGAGAACATAGATCTTGTGTTATGGTTTTGCGAATGTTCCTCTGTTTCAAAATAATTGTAGTGTAAATGCACTGCTGATTTGCACATTGTAAATTATGAAAACGATATAATGGAAACATATAGGCACCTCTACGACAGAGTATGTATCCGTAGATATGTGTGCCAGTGTCATCCTTTAAATTAGCGGTTGTCTTTTTATTCTGTTCTTTTCTCCTGAAGAGCTGTTTGCTGATTTGTATCTTAGGTGGAGGATTTTGGGCACATGAGATACTGGATAAATAAGCTAGATGAGCTTGTCAGAAGTCGTTTCTCATTGAAGAATCTGTGGTTTAATTAGTGGATGAGTAAAGGAAAAATACTGTTAAATTTCGAGGCAGCTGTTTTGCTACTATTTAAAATGACTTTCTTGGCATATAAAATGTATTATTTAAAATATTAAATTCTTTCATGCACACATTCTTGCTAATGTTAAGATATGTTCCGTGAGAGAAGGCCTTTCGGCAGTTTGGTCCTGGATTTCGTAGGGGTGGGGAGGGCAGATAGCTTGTCCCTCTACTATTTTGGCCAGCTGTCTACCGGCATCAGTGAGTGGACATTGTCTCATGAAATAACTTGAAAGTCCATGGAGAGGTTTAAGACATAAGTCAATCTCTGGAGGAGGTAAAAAAAAAAAAAAAACCTATCAAAAAGTTCAGTGTTCATTTTTTAATATTAAACACTGAAAAGAAAATGCAACATATATATGTATATATTTATATTTATATATGTGTATATATATATATATATATATATATATCTCCAAGATTAAATTACAAGCTGGTAACAAGTCTCCCTCAAGTTACTTCTGTCATATGAAAAGAACATTTCTCATAAGACGTGTTTTGTAGAAATAGGATTTTCTGGATTATATGACAATAGAAAAAAAAGAAAACAACAAACCAACCCCACCCTCCAGGGAGTAATCAAATATTTTTCAGAGATTTTTATGAAACAACATTGTATTTTGATATTCTGAACAAAACTTAAATTCCTGCTATCATTTGGTCACTTTTTGATTTCAGTTCAGTGTGTTATATGCTTCTCTGTAATTCCTTTGTGTTCATAGTTGCTATTGTGGCCCGTGTATGAGCCAGTGTTAGACAGCATTGTTCCGTTCTGTTCCTTAAGATATTTAAGGTTTGGACACCAAGGCTTTTGAACTTCAACTTCATGAGAGTTATTTTGTTTGTTTGTTTGTTTTTTTAATGTGTATTCATTTTTGAGAGAAAGAGAGAGACAAAGCATAAGTGAGGGAGGGGGAGAGAGAGAGGGAGTCACAGAATCTGAAGGAGGCTCCAGACTCCAAGCTGTGAGCACAGAGCCCCACTCAGGGCCAGAACTCACGAACTGTGAGATCATGACCTGAGCCGAAGTCGGCTATTCAACCCACTGAGCCACCCAGGCACCTCAACTTTAGGAGAGTCTTATATGTAGGTGAGCATAAATGTGACCCCTACTTTTCTTTCTTTAAACTTTTCTTAATTTTTTTTCTAATGCTCTCTTCCGAACTGTCTTCCCTCGTGTTTGCAGTGAACAAAGCCTGTGAATGAGTAAAATTAGGATTAATGGGAAGGAAAATTGTAGGTAAAAGTGAAGGAAGGATACAACTATTAACCAAACTTTGTTTTTCTGTTACGGCTTCATTTGTAATTTTTTTTTTTTTTAATACAGATTGATGTCAAGATCACTATTTTATTTGTAGTGCCTTCCTCTCCAGATTCATATTCTTTGTTACATTGGCGACAGTGTTATTGTGGTGTTCTGTGGAGTTTATGATTAATGTCAGACATTTTGATATTAAAAAATCGCCTTAGAATTCGTGAATTTCATGCCATTTCGGAAACGTAGTCATTGACTCTCATGATCTCGGCATGTGCCATGTGGTTTGAGGTGCCATCTTGGCGGCATGCCTTCACTACGTCTAGTTGTACTTTTTGCTGTCGTCAGTCTTTATCCTTCATTGCTTATGAAGGCGAATATTTGTTGAAATGCCTTGTGAGATATATGTTTCCATTTCAAACGAAGGATCTTTTGTACTTACTTATTTCTGTTTTCTCAAAGTAATATGCCTGTTTGCTTTGGTCCTTATTAGCATACTCTGATTCTTCCTTTCCTTAAAAAAAAAAATTGACTTTGAAAATCAGGCTCCAATTTTAGGAACTCAGTTTAGCTCATAGAAATTTGTAGATACTCAAGCATATCTACTTCCTCAAGCGTAAAGACTTCCCTTTAAGGTCCTAATTACATATGTTTTTCATTTCATTTGTAAATGGCAAATCTGATTGGGTGTTTGGATGTCATGCGCTGAATAGGAGATTATCAGATCATTATACACAGGAAACGAATTTTTCATTTAAAATTCTCTTCCTCATGGCTTTTAAAATTTTTTTAATATTTATTATTTTTGAGAAAGAGAGAGACGGAGTGTGAGCAGGGCAGGGGTAGAGAGAGAGGGAGACACAGAATCTGAAGCAGAGTCCAGACTCTGAGCTGTCAGCACAGAGCCCAATGAGGGGCTCAAACTCACAAACCATGAGATCATGACCTGAGCTGAAGTTGGACGCTTAACCAACTGAGCCACCCAGGCGCCCCTCTTCCTTATGTTTTAAACATGAAAGGCCAATTCCTTCAAAGGTAGACCTTGGCTTAATTTTAAGTATAGCTTTCGTTGCCTTCTTCAAGAGATAAGCTGGTAATGCTTATTAAATATGTATCAAAGCTAGGTGAAAATTGTCTGCATTATCGATACAAAATATCCATTCCACTTGAGAATCTGAACTGAGCAAATGTCAAAAAACATGATATATATATTTTAGGCCCTTTCAAATGATTCGTGGCTGGTTAGCTTAGTTCAATGAGGGCCTGGCAGCAGTGAGCCAATGTATAGATTCTTTTCCCTCCGTTGGCTGTTCAGCATTCTCAGATTTTACTCGAACTTCTGGCCCAGCCAGTTTATCTGGGAAAAACAAAAGAAAACAAGAAGGCTCAGCTTCCTGATCTTGGAAGAGATGAGCTGCTAGTCTCACGCCTGTCGCTCCGAAAGTAGAACCCTGCAGCCGCAACCTCAGACAGAGTGCCCAATAAATAGTAGCTGCCTTGTTATTATTGCCAGAACCGTTTTTGTCATGGCTGGTTTTGTTGGTAGGTAGCTAATATTCCAGTTATCAGTTCTATTCTATTGTGTGGTAGTTAGAAGTGTGGAGAGCTTTTAACTGTGAATCTGGATATTCTACCAGACATCATTCTTCCCCTTCCATGGAAGGGGTAAATATTGAGTGAGCTGTGGCAGGAATGAAGGGGCAGAAGCTTCTCGTGCCAACAGTTCTCCACTGCTCATCCCTTCTAAACTGCTAATGAATTTAAATTTTAATTAAAGAAAAATTAACTTTGTATTCACGGACATTTTTCATGCTTTTTCATGCTCAGAAAGAGGGAGTGATGGCAATCAAAAAGAACAAAATCTTGCCATTTGCAACTATGTGGATGGAACTAGAGTGTGTTATGCTACACAAAATAAATCAATCAAAGAAAGACAAATATCATATGACTTCACTCACATGAGGACTTTAAGATACAAAGCAGATGAACATAAGGGAAGGGGAGCAAAAATAATATAAAAAACAGGGAGGGAGACAAAAGCATAAGAGACTCTTAAATATGGAGAACAAACAGAGGGTTACAGGAGGGATTGTCGGGGGGAGGATGAGCTAAATGGGTAAGGGGCATTTAGGCATTCAGGAATCTACTCCTGAAATCATTGTTGCACTCTATGTTAACTAACTTGGGTGTAAATTTTTTTAAAAAATTAATAAAAAAAGGAAAGAGAGAGTGAAGGGGCCCCTGGCTGGCTCAGTCAGAAAAGCATGTGACTCTTGGTCTCAGGGTCATGAGTTCAAGCCCCACGTTGACTGTAGAGATCACTAAAAAAAATAAATAAACTTTATTTTTAAAAAAAAGAGGGATTGAAAATAATTTAAAAAAAACATTTGAAAAATGTCTTTTAAAATTGAAAATAATTCAAATGTGGGAGGGTGGGCCTTTCTCAGGCACCCCATGTCAAGTGATAATTCTCCTTTTTTGACAGCTGAGTATCAGTCCGACAAAAACATATTTTCATTTCAAATTTAGGTGATTAGCTTTTTAAATAACAGTTCATGGAACTACAAAACAAAGTGTACATCATCTACCCTTTTTTACATTTCCTATGTAATATGTAACTGTAAGTTGCTTTCTGACATTTAAATCAGATAAATTTGACCATTTCCAGTGATTTTTTTTCCCCCTCCTGGCCACCCTAGGGCCAAAAATCACAATAAATGGTATTTGTCTAATGTGTAAGACAGTGTATGTTACACATAAGACAAATATCATACTTTGGCACATTAAGACGATTCAAATATTTTTAAGGTTTCCATTTATTGGGCACTTACCCTGATATAAACCCTGTGCTAAATACATTCATACAAGGGTGTCCAATTGTCCCTAGCATCAAGTTGCAAATCCTAAGATGGTTTAGAAAGTCTTGAATGTTCCACTGTCTATAAATATCTTCAGTCTCATCCCATACCTGTTTCTTTCATTATCTCTGTATTTTCTGTGACCTGTCTACACTGGCATTCTTTCAGTTCAGCTCCTTTCAGGCCCTTGGATGTGCCGTCTTCCCTTTCAATAAGAGACTTGGCACGTGCTTGCTGTTCCTTCTTTCTAGAACATTCCTCACCCCCATAACATATCCAATAATCTTAAATAGTCAGATTTCAGCTCGAATGTCACTTCATTAGTCTTCAGGGACTCCTTCCCTGACTAAGTTGTATAGTACCATGCACTTTTGCTTCAAAATATTTATCGTAGTGATAGTATGTTATTTGTGTGATCATTGTATTAAGGTTTCTCTTTTTCCCTAGACTATCAGTTTCATGAGGGGGTGACCCTTTGTCAGCCTTTGCCTACTATTTTATCCTTACCGTGTCTCATGGTGGACATTCATTAATATTTGTTATGATAATGCATACAGTATCTCAATTTATAAAGTTTATTAATATTCCTATAACCACCATAGGCATCAAAGAGAACCAGAGCTAGACACCAGTTAAGTGGTAAAAAACAGATTTTGTTCCTAAACTATTGCAGAGAGGAAAAGAGACC
The DNA here is from genome assembly GCA_030068075.1 of Paguma larvata. Classification (NCBI taxonomy): domain Eukaryota; kingdom Metazoa; phylum Chordata; class Mammalia; order Carnivora; family Viverridae; genus Paguma; species Paguma larvata. Next base: position 114,803,907 of record CM057823.1, read on the forward strand.
AGTGGAGAGCTGAGCTCAGCTCCAAATACAAGGGCAAGAGGGACTAGATAGCCAAAGAGCAAGGCAAGGAGGTCTGTGGATGGAAAATTACTAAGAGGAGATATCAAAGGGTAGGCAGATTCTTGCTGAAGGCATGCCAGGGTGATCAGATATCAGGGATAAGGGGATTCTTGCTACCACTGGACTGGCAAGCTGAAGACAGGGTCCAAAGGATGAGGCCTGGATGAAAAGAGAGCTCAGAGGAGCCTGTCTAAAGTTTGATCAGAGAAAGAGTCGTTGTCAGTGCCTCCTCTTATTCAAGGAAAGCGGATGCATTCTTTTTCTCTCTGAGGAACAGAAGTCCATTTTTCATTTGGCCACCTTTTGTTCATTAAGGCCCAGCTGAATCATCTGTTGAGACATGGTGACGATTGCTCTACTTCATAACCCAGAGACATTTAGTAAGAGAAATACCTAGGAAGGTAAGCAGAGAGATAGAAATTAGAGGCCGAATCAATCTATATGCCCAACTTCATAGGCCTTCATAGATCCACCAGAAGTCCTAGAATCTGTCACCTTTCCTCAGCGGTATCAGTGCTGCAGTGGTAATGCAAGGAATTTCTTCATTCACCTCTTGAACCTTTCTAGTTATGACAAAGACTTGAGTTGGATTAGGGGGACAAAAGTGCAGTAGTCAGTTCCCTCTCTGTCCAGAGTGATGCAATCAGAGAGAACAGTGTACTGAGTTTCTTGGACGTGGCAAGTCATAGATTCAAGGCCAGTAGTGATGTTGTCCAGGAACAAAGTGAATTGTTTCAGCAATGAATAGATGACTCTATTATTGAAACAAGCTTCTTCAACCGGGCGATGGATTCTTTGAGGTGTATCCAAAAGATGACAAACCTTTCCCCAAAAGTAACGAGGTTATGGATAGAACTTAGGTCCAATTCTATCACTTTTTTTTTTTCCCCCTAAATCACCTCCCTAGGAACTAAGATCACCTACAAGGGAGGCTGTGATGTCCTGGGAACCTTTTCAGTTTCTACAGTGAGAAAGAAGTGAACTGGAAGGAGTGGGTGATTATTTTAGAGATCGTTCAAGCAAGGAAGAAAATTGTGGAGGATCGAGTATGATGAAGAGACTGGTAAATTAGCAGGTTAGAAAGATCCCATCCAGTTGGCCGGTGGCAGCCAATAGGCGTGGGTTCCACAGACAAAGTAAGAATCATCAGGAGGTAGCCACGAATCCTAGAAGTAATTATCTCTTAGCTGAGGGTGACCAAAGAATGTAAATTTTGAGGGCGAGGAAAAGATTTGTCAGAGACGGTTCATGTGTAGTTGGGTTGAGTCTGAGGAATTCGGCCAGGAAGGCTAATGCAGACCTTTCCATTGATATGAGGGATGTCGGAGGGACCGGCAGCAGCTCAGGAGCCTTGTGTTGCATTTAGTGATGGCCGGGTGAGTGTAATGAGAAATGCTTGTTTCAAGAAAGGCGCCGGTTATAAAATTATGATGGAAACAGACATGACCCTTGTGAAGATAGACTGGCATGGGTTTGGGGTTGACTCATGACGGGTGATTGTCCAGTTAAAACAATGGAGGGAAAGAGAAGAGGAGTTCTAACAGAGTAAGCATTATGATTGATCAAAGGAATTGGAGAAGAGTCAGATGTACCCACTTGTAAGGAAGCAGAGTACCAACAGTCTGTCCTGTAGAGGTCAATAGGAGACAGTGTGACTGTATTGGTCTGGCAGGAATAAATTATTTTAGGAGTCAGTAACGCTCATAATTTTAAATGAAGTTGTAAAAGACAAACATTAGGTTTCTTTCTGGGCAGATTTTGAATTTCTGTTTAACTAAGGCCTAATGCGAAAGCTCTCCGATATTCACCTTCCTACTGGCACAAAATAAAATTTGCGAAGAACGTAAAACTGAAATAGGGCACGGATGTGTTTGTCCTTGTGTTCGAGGTTTTTTCCAAGTAACATCTACATTCTGTAGGTAATGGAATGCTGTCGGGATAAGACTCTGCCGCCTAGCGGAAAGATCGTTGGCTTCGAAATCAAACAGACGTGTTTTAATCCTGCCGCTGACAAGTTACCTAACATCTCTCTCTCCTTTCACTCATCTTGCAAATGGCTGAAGTAATTTCTGCCTTACATTCCTGTGACACTTGAGGCAATGTATGAAAAGTCCCTCACACAGCTCCTGACTTGTAGTAGGAACTCGGTGAGTGAAAATTATCATTTATTACCATTAACACTGATGCATATGCACTCATCCCCCCAAACCTTCTGTGTTGGATGGATAGTGATGCTTATATTTAGTAAGAAAAGAAAAATTGTATTTCTCCGTAGGTAGCAGCCTACGCTGGACAATGGCAGTCATGATTGGAGGGGACTGTGTTAATTGTCTGCTAAATGCGACAGTTATTTTCAGTAAGAAACATCAAACGTCTGCTGACTTATTCAGCGCTTACTTCATATTTGTCCTTTTGGTGCAGATCAGAATGCATTAAAGGAATTTCTGATTGAAAATTCAAAACTTCAACTCAGGATTTATGTCAACTCGCCTTGTGTTGTTGGGTCCTTTGGTGTTGCTTTCCTATCCTCCGAATGCCACTTTTCATCTGACTCACATAGGAGATACTTGACGTGTGTTTTAGTTCCAAGTAGAAGGGTAGCTGTTTTGTTTAGCATCTTCTTGTCATGATTATACTAAAAGAATACCTTTTTCGGAGGGTAGCAGGAAAAGGCAGATAAAAATAATGATACCGGTGAAAACTATTGTCTGAAAGTGGTGAGAAAGAGGACAGAGCGTGAATCAGGAATCCAGGGAGGCGGTGCCAGTTCTGACAAAGATTTCTTCCTGCAATTCATGAGAGGATTATTCGCAGCGATCTCAAAGCCCTTTTTAGTGTTGATTCTGTGGGTATAGTTCTTACTCAAAGGACATATGCCATAACTTCAAAGTGACTATCTTGATCAAATACTTCATTAACGTTATCAGGGTTTCCTCCTGCCACCCTTTGGAAACATCTCTCTGTCAAAGCAACAGATAACCTCCACTCTTGTTATTGTGTGATTTCACTTCCCACCGTCTGATGGTTTCCTGAACATTTCAGAACGACTGGTTTTATTTATGTGAGTTCTTCAATATCCAGAATGACTTCTGCCCTGAACAGAATAATCTGTGTTATTATAGCTGAAGCCTCCCTGCCCTTCCCCACATTGTGTTTCTTTTTACTTTAAAATGTAGAAGGGCCGTTTCACCAAAGTACTTTTTCTTCTTTAAGTATATCCTTTTTATGCTATTCTAATATAAATATTAAGTAAATCAGCTGCTTTTTAATCGTAATGATTTTATGGTAATTATGTTAAAAAAACATTGCAAAAAGGGAAAGGATTTGTGAATTTTAAGTAATCTATTCTGATATATTGCTATGACATAATGAGAAATGTGTCTTTGATTCCCACCCCCGGTTTCTGACACAGAACTCCTAAAACCGATGCAATTTCCTGAGACCTGGGAGTTATGGGAGCTTCTCACACAGCACTACTAAATACCTTAGAGTTTCCTGGGCGATAGGGGCATCTTTTGTTCCAACCAGGCAACTTTGATTGGGCTCCTGGAGGGCTTCTGGGTGGGAACCAGTCACCGGAAAGAGCAAGCCATGATTGGAAGCTTGGAACTTTCAGCTCGCCCTCCATCTTCTAGGAAGGAGAGAGGGACAAGAGATTGAGTTAATAATCTACCATGCCTGTGTGATGTCTAATTTATGGGGTTTGGACAGCTTCTGAGTGTGTGAACACATCTACGTGCCGAGAGGGTGATGCACCCCAACCCTACAAGAACAGAAGCCCCTGCATCGGGGGTCTTACCCCATCACGTGCCTCTTCTTCTGGCTGTTCGTCTCTATCCTTTATAATATTCATTATAACAAACCAGTAAATACAAGTGAATGTTGCTCAGAGTTTGTGCCCAGCAAATTTTTGAGTGGAGTGGGAGGGAAGGGGTTGTGGGAATTCCCAACTTTCTAGACAAGCCTGGCAAAAATGTGGTAGGTACCCTGGGTTTGGGAATTGGTTGGTGTGTGTGTGGGGGGAAACCCAATATATATGAGTGCCAGAAGTTATGCGAGTTGAGAAACAGTGTTCCTTTAATCATATATTACTCATGTTTTATTGGATGGAGGGATTTTTATAGTGATTGTAGATTAGTAACACTAATAATTTAATGAACGCTTCCTGTATTTCTCTAAGGGTTAAAGATTTACTCATATACCTGATTGCTGGTCATATCCATCCCTATTATTGAATTCTTGACTTTGAAAAAGTACTTGTGTTTTTTTCCTGTGATTGTTTTCCTGCTGTGAATAGTCATCTTAATTTTGTTTTTGGAAGAGATTGAGAGCTAACTCCAGCTACCAGCCTCATGGACCAGGGCACCGAACAGCACTAATCTGCCAAGGTCACTCACTGCTGGTTCGTGTGAGTCAAGCCCGGAACCTCAGCCCCTTCCTCAGGGTCCCACTGCCCTTCTTTGTTCTGTCACCTGTTTGCTTCTGAACAGCAATGGAGAACGGGGATGATTTTACTTCTGCATCGTGTCAATGTTACTTTTGCAGTTTAATGCCTATTACCTTTATTAGAATTTAATGTACATTTATATACATTTGGAGTGTTTTAACAGTGATTCTTCAGTGATCGATTTGAGTTTTTCTGCTCTTACATAGCCTGTAGGTCACATATCAACTCACTTTCCCTCCTAACCCTTAAATAGAGTAAGCCCTTAATGCCCTTCTCATTTTGTCCTTGACCTGGAGTTTTCTTGTGCTTCTTACATCATAGTTGGCAGCAGGACATAGGTAATGACCTGCGAGGCGTGATGTTTGTCCATTCCATGACTATCCTTATTTAACTGCTGGAAATGTCTCCCTCATCTTCCCCCATAATTACCTGTAAATGTCTTTAGACTTGAGAAAGTTGGGTTTTGTGGAGGCCTCATAATGCTAAGGCAGACTACTACAAATCTCCATTCTCTATTTCCTGTGGAGAGAGGAATAAAATAGATAGAATGTTTTCGTTTCCTGAACTTTCTCCACTGTGTGGTAGAATCAACCTTATTCATTATATTTGTGCCTAAGAGCAAAGGATATTCTGCCCCTCTCCTTGCTGAGGTTTCTTCCTGGCCGTCTCTCTCAGTTAGAAGATAGAAAAAAGGTGTTTCATACCTTCCTGAAGACCATTACTTCCCAGTTTCTTTTTGCTCATCCAGCATTCACGGCAGATTCAGGCATATGCATCTTTTAATATTGTGTACAGCTGCAGAACTACAAAGTACTCAAAGTGTGTGTGTCATACACAGCTTTAACTCCCTCTGGGCTCCTTAGATATTTCTTTAGCAAATTCTCAAATAGAATCATAAAAGAGAACTAAATCTGGAAAGAACATTAGGGATAAAAACAACTCAAGGAGTATGGGGAGAAGTATGGTGGACTTGTCAGTAATCAGCTGGAATCACCTTGGAGCAAGTCGCCTCAACCACGGTGTGTCAGTTTTCTCGTCGAGAAAATGAGCCGGACAGCAAGGGGCAGGAATTACCTGGACATCACTTCTTTTATTCACTGAAAATTGGTCATTACGGTCTCACAGGAGTCTGCCACAGATGGGTTTCTAAATCCCAATTTTAGCTATCACCTTTATTTCTCAGAAGGAAGGCTGTCGTTGTCTGTAGGGCCCTGCTGATTTATACAGCTTCAAAAACAAGGGTAGCCTCAGTCCAGCTTCTCCTCACAGTTCTTTATTTCCTGTCTTCAGGCTGTGTTTTTATCTTGGCTCTCGGGGCATCCCCATCTGCCTTTTTTCCCCCCATCAGATGGATTTCGTAGCTCTATTTCACGTCTCCCAATGCCTTCCAGGGCCTTAAATCTTACCCTAGCCCTCCACTCCCATTTCGCAAATACATCCCTTCACAGGCAGGTGGGCCACAGGGTGCCTGATTCAAATCCCAGCTCCGTCACCTCTCAGCCCTGTCACCTCTCAGCTCTGTGGCCATTCAAGTTACTTACCCTCGGTGCTTCAGTGTGGAGCTCACAGAATTGTTGTGGGGATTAAGTGAATTAGTAGCTGTAAAGCTCTTAAAGCACTGTCTGGCACATAGTAAGTGCGGTGCAATTGCTGGCTATTGTACTGTGACTGCAGCCGTGTGCCCTACCCCCACTCCCACCTCACTGTTCTTCTTGGCCCGCTGAGGGTCTCGTCTTCCCCAGACTTAGAATGCATGTCTGTTTATGTATTTTAGATCAAGAAGTAGACACTAGCTGGCGCCCATCGGCTTCCCTCACAGACTCCAAATTACGTCTAATCTCATATTTAGATTTGAGCACACATACTTTATGTTCCTCTAGGCCTAAAAGTCATTCTTACAGTACTTCTGGTTTTCACATGTTGTTGGAAGGATGGGCTGTACTTAATTCCAGAAAATGCTTTAGAAAAGGTTTAAGCCAAATCACAAGTATACGTAAATACCAGAGGCTATTTAAATCGCCTTGTTTAAAAAACAAGATGCAACTAAGGACGTTAGTCTTTGGTGACTTATTCCCCAACCCTAATTAATTTTGTGAAATCTTAATGGAAAAGGTTAGCCCACCAGATAATTTGGTTGCTTCACTTTCTCGAAAAGAAGTCTTTCAGGTTCATGTTTTAAAAGAGCTAACAGGGCGTCTGAGTGGCTCAGTCGGTTAAGCGTCCGATTTCGACTCAGGTCATGATCTCACAGTTTGTGAGTTCGAGCCCTGTGTCTGTCGGGCTCTGTGCTAACAACTCAGAGCCTAGAGCCTGCTTTATATTCTGTGTCTCCCTTTCTCTCTGACATCCCCCACTCGTGTTCTCTCTCTCTCTCTCAAAAATAAATAAATATTAAAAAAATTCGTTTAAAAAAAAGAGCTAATAGTATTTATTTTTAATTTTTTTCATAAGAATGATAGATTTATTTTTTTAATATAATTTATCGTCAAATTGGCTTCCTTACAACACCCAGTGCTCATCCCAACCAGTGCCGTCCTCAGTGTCCCTCACCCACTTTCCCCTCTCCCCCATCCTCCATCAACCCTCAGTTTGTTCTCTGTATTTAAGAGTCCAAAAGAGCTAATATTAAACAGGGCATATAGAATAAGCCAATCTTATTGATAAAAACATAAGTATTTAACAGAGCCATAAAATATCAAAAGTGCTCAAAAACTTAGAGATGGTTGAATTCAGTGATTTTCAGACTATTTGTTAACGACCCAAGCCTTTTTGAATGAACTCTTATGCAAAACTTCAAGTATAAACAGAGAGGCCCTGCTTAACATAACAGATGGTGCCTCCCTCTCCTGTGAGCAAAGATCATGGGGAAACAGCCGAGAAATGTTAGTTCGCCTAACTTTCTCCTTCCACCCTGGAAGAAACTGAGGTTCAGAGAGGTTTGCTTCATGACAAGGACATCCAACTGGTTCATGGATGGACTGGGAGTAGAAATCAGCTACCTTAACTCCTATATAAGCATGGTTTCCAGACTTCATTCCCCTTTGACCCTATGAAATTATTGGTACAGTTATTTGTAATTATTTGGAATGTGATGTGTTTAACAGCTGGAACTTTGGGCTTGGATTGATCTAGGTTCAAATTCTGGATCTGCTCATTCTGTCCCTTTAACAGCTTAAAAGTCCCTGTACCTTATCTTACAGATAAGAGTTTCTTTCTGTGAAGTAGGAATGATGCTAATGGCAAACACCTCAATGGGTTTTTGTAATGCCCATCAGTAAGTGTTACCTATTATTAGCACTGATACCGTCGCTATTAGTATTATATTCCGTTAGCCGGCTATTAAATCTGAAATTTCTTTGATTGAAAAATTAAAATTAAGCTCAATTAAGTTAAAGTAAATTGGATGAAAAGCCACTTCGAATGGTTATTTAAAACTTATGTTCATAGAGGGTTATCATCTTCGTATGTATTTCCATAACTGTATCCGTATCTATATACAGTACCTCCCTGTATCTTTATCTCTATAAATTCTGACATCACTGCTTTTCCTGGTAGATAAGAATAAGTGTATGGGGTAAATATAACAATGTTGTTTTTCAGCTGTTGATAAAAATGTAGAATGTTGAAGCTGTATATAACTGTGGAAATCACTTAGTGTTTCATTTTACTGCTGCAAAAAATAAACCCACTAAAATTTGGATTTTTCCCCTTAGCACATCAGGTTTAAAAAATCTCATACATCCAGGCACTGCCTTCTCCCTCCTACCACAGGCTAAATAAACACTCTGCCCACCATACATCCATGTATTACTCATAGCAATATAGCTGGGCCGATAAGACATTTTTCTTTTTCTTTTTTTTTTTTTTATAGGACATTTTTCACGTAACACCTACCATCACCCCACCTGTCCCCCACAATAAATTAAATAAATAAATAACACCCAACAAAGGAAGGCGCTGTTCCATTAATCCCGAAAACCTTTGTTAGGGCCCAGGATCCATCCTCAGCATCTCCTACGTTGTTGCCCTGGTCTGATCGCTCTGCTCCCCAAGGAGGCAGATGTGGTGTTAGAGAGGAGTCTGAGGCGGGGAGGGGGGTGTGTGGAGCTCCGCGTATCTATAGATTATCACAGATCTGGGGGTACCGATTTCAAACGTCCAGGTAACGATGCCTCGGCACAAAGGAATCTAATGTGTAGCTATGTGAGGAATTGATTTTATTCATCCGAATGGTGATGATAAAACGGCGCAGCATTTTGTAAACCCTTTTTTTTTTAATAGGATCGTTATGAAATGTATTAGTGACCCCACGATTTTTACGAAGAAGGAGAACTTAGAGACGTATGTTTAATATGTCTCGTGGGAATGAGAACGTAAATGAACTCCTGGTTGAGTTAGCATCTGCCCTGATTTAAAGATTAAACCTGCCCCCCTCCCCTTCGCATTAGTGAACTAGGTGATTTCATGGAAATAGGTCTAAGCCTCCTAAGAGTTACTGTAGGAGAGTTCACGTGGCTTAGAAAGAATCTGAAATGGGGAAGGGAGACAGTCCCTTTCAAAATTTTAAACGGAAGGGGAAGTGGGAATAACATCTCAGGGATATTTGGTCACAAGGGAACTGTGACTAACAGCGCGTTAGTCACAACACTAGGCACTCTTATACATGTTTTCATATTTAAGGCCTTTAATGGCACTGCAATTTAGCAATAAAGTCAATGCCGACTCCATAGCAGAAACTATTGTAAGTGCTTGGGGTGTATCTGTGAATAAAAGATAAGATCAGTGTATACCCCTCTTTATAAATGACAGGGCTGAAGCTCAAGGATGTTTAAGTAAGCTTGCCTAAAGCCATGATAGAAGCGTCAGAAATGGGGAGGGCACCTGGGTGGCTTAGTCGGTTAAGCGTCTGACTCTTGATTTGGGCAGTGGTCTTGATCTCATGGTTTGTGGGTTCAAGCCCCACGTCAAGCTCTGCGCTGACGGTACGAAGCCTGCTTTGGAGTCTCTCTCTCCCTCTGTCTCTCCCTCCCCACTCACGCGCATGCTCTCTCTCTCTCAAAGTAAATAAACATTAAAAAAAAAGTGTTAGAAATAGGATTTGAACACAGGTCTCTGATTCCACAGTTCAAGCTTTGGGAATATGGCATAATTACTAGGCATACTCTTGTTCAGTCTTTTTGCCTTCCAAATATAGTTGATAAAACCTCTGGTGCCCATGCCCTGGGCTTATTGTGAGAATTTGGGTATGGTGGGTTTCAGTCGCTTTCTTTCTGTCCCCTGCTGCTCTCTGTTGACAGTTGGGTAGAGCATTATTAACATTCTGGGTTAAGTCTGTTTACAAGTATGACTCCTCTGGTGGAAAATGCACATCTGCATTCTACAAACTGTCACTCATTCATGCAGTCAGTCCTTTGGTCAGCAAATATTTATTGAGTGCTGCCATGCATTAGGCACTGTGCTAAATATGGGCGTGAGGCATATTTATGTCTCAGCTCAGTGAGAGACATGTCTATTTTCATGTGATCCTTACATCCTAGCAGAGGCGGGTACTACACAAATTATACAATTGTTTATATTTGTGTTACGTACCCCAGAGGAAAAAGAGAGACATGTCTGTCTCTCGTACACCTGTACCTAATTCATGTATGAAATGAATTAGTAAATAGATTGATGGTTAGAATAAATCCCTCTACAAAGCGGTGACTGAGGACAGAGACTCGAGTGTCATCACGCCAGGGTTCAGAACCCAGCCCTGCTGTTAAGTGAACTTTGGGACCTTACCCAAGTTACTCAGCGTCCCCGTGTCTCAATTTCCTGTAGAATAGAAATAGTAATGGTTGCCGTAAGGGCTGAATGAAGGAATGTCAGGAAAAAATGCAGACGAGTGCAAGACAAACAAGTGCAGAAGAAGATTTAGCTATCATTATTATTATTACTACTATGATTATGTAGTAGAACTTTTCAGGAAATTCTCTTCTACCCAGAGTGTTCGCCTCTGCTGTTAACCTTCTACGAGCTTGTTAAAAGAATTGCTCTATAGTTGGCATCAGAACCAACCGGAAGGCTTTAAAGAATATGTGCATCCAGCCCCGTCGTAGGATGTTCTTACTCAGTAAGTCTGGATGGAGCTCTGTGCTTCAAAAGCTTCGCCGGTGACCCCGATTCACGCCCCAAGGTAAAAACTGATCACTTAAAAATGACTCAGGTAGGAGATTACACACATGGCAGTGCCCCAGTGTCAACTCCTGACAGCCACCCAAGGACTTGGCTTTGTGTACCTGTGCCAGAGCGAGTATTGAAAAATGTGACCAGTAAGCCAAACAGATAAATATTTAAGAAATCCTGTAGACGCTAGTTAATTCTTTCTGCAAACAGCATATAAGTTTTGCTGCTTTTTCAAAACACCAACATGATTATCAATTGCCCAAATACGTTTAACTAGCCGAGAATGTGAGCTGCTGGGGAACAGGGATTTCTGTCAGTGGCACTGATGTCCTGATGTATCGGTATGTAGTACCTGCTCAGTACACGGGAGTAGAAATGAATTGAGTACATTTTAAAGCTTTCGGATATTTTGGAGGAGATAAGAATGATGAAGTATAGGCTGGGCCAAGATCTTCTAGTGAGGGTAAATAAAACGTATGTTGATTATTACGTGATTTTCTGAGTAAAGTCCTGGTATAGATCTACCTAAGAAAGGTGCAGAGACAGAACAGATGCTGGGCGCGACGCCGATCCGAGCACGGCAGACATTTTTGGCAAATCTGAAAGTCTCATTTTTCTCACGCCCCGAGCCTCACCCCCTGGTGGCTCTTTCTCAGGTCTTAGCTCCTTTCCAATTAGCTACCTTCTATTCGATGACTTGAATTGCCATAGAAAATATTTACCATTTTTGTTTTTAAGTTCTGGCTGACGTTCTGTGTGTGGTACGTGGTTAACTGTGGCCTGACAGTTCTCGGTAAGAATCACAACCCGGAGGGCCAGGGGGATTAAAGCTGAGCATCTCAGGGACTTTGCAGTGGGTTCTGGCTTTTGATCTCCATGGGTGATATTCAATGAGAAGTAGGAGGATCTTTTTTCCTCTTTTCTTTGTAGCTTTATATAATCAAGGGAAAAATCATGTCCCGAGGCTTTAAATAACTGAGATTTTGTGTGATTTGTTTTAAGGTCACCATTCTTTCGTGATTTCAGTTGGTAATCCCGACATCTTAAATTGTTGTCTGTGGGGAATTTAAAGTATCCTGTGTAATGGCTCTTAACTGGGCCGTGAGGAGGAGGATGCAGATAAGAAGATGATAGAAAATAAATTCTGCATTTTACAAGGAAAATTATAGAAATAGAGGAAATGAGCCAAACAATTTGGGCCTGCCTTGTAATATACTGCCTCGATTTAAAACATGCCGCATGACACTCACTGTAAAAATGAACAGTCTTTTTCTCTTCAGAATCAACAATGACTCCCCAAATTTAAGAGGATAAAAATCACCAGAATGACTTGTAAACATGGCTTTAGATGGTTTCTGAATCAGCACTTCTCGACGGTGCTTGTTATGGATTGTTTTATTGCTGCAAAGTCATCACATATGAGAGTCCGCATTAATAAAAGGTGTTTTCCGCTTCTGGTTTCCAGATAGCATTTGCATGATCGATCCTTGCTTTTTAATAGTTTGTAATCGAATGCTAAAACATGTGACATTCACATAGAACAAGCTAAACATCATCAAATCCATATGTAGGCATTTGGTCACTGTCTCTTCCTGCATGACACATCTTTGTAAACCTGTTTTCAGCTTACATGGATCTCGAAGGATATTTAGCATACGTGTGCCGTTACCAAGATTGCTTTTCAACTTTTGTGTCAAAGTCAGAGACCGACTGGCGCTCCCGGGGCTGCCGCATGTGGTTGGGCAGGTATGCTCATCATGACAGGGCAGCCTCGTGAACAGCGCCCTCTGTAGTAGCGGAGGACACAACCCCCAGTGGTTCTTTGCAGCAACTCTGGGCATGCAATGCCCTTCATTCTCTTCTTACTGCTTATTGAGCACCTTCCCTACGCACTGTGCCAAATACGTGCAGAAAGGATGAATGACGATTTCACCTAGCAACTCTGTTAGGATTTAGGTGAAATATTCAGTTTCCTAAGTTGCCTACACACGATGACCATACTCGACACTCCATTTCATCTTCAGTGACGAGGCAAGCTAGGTTGTTGACTCTCGTGTCTAGCTATAATTGCTTAGCTGCTTATCTGTAGTTCCTTGTTGTAATTAGTTATCCTTGTGGAAAAGTCGGTATCTCAACTTCCTGTTTGCAGTTCTTATTAAAGTCTACAGGGTAGTTTCATCATTGCTTCATTTAATGCATATTATCGATCACTCAGCAAATAAGTGTAAAGGGGAAGATAAAATGATCAAGAATTAGTTCCCGGGGTTCGTCATTCCTTTATCATGCTAACGTGTTAGATTCGGCAGATGAATCATTGTGTGTGTATAAGCAGATGTAGCAAATACAAAAGCCTTGGTGTCAATATCTAACATAGTATGAAATATTTTACTTGCTAGACGGGCAGTTATAAAGGCCTAACTCCTGAAAATCAATTTCCAAAGAGTGTATCTCTGGTTTTACAGATAAGATTCAGTTTTACAGTACTTGCGCTTTTTTTTTTTTTTTTTTTTTTTTTTTTTTGCCATCTTCCCAATGTTAGTCCTTCTCTTCCTGGACTTCTTGGTAAGCTGACCCTTTCTCTTCTTCCAATACCCTCTTCATTTGGTTTTCAGGATTTCACACACTCCGGATTTTCCTTTAGCTCTTGGCCACTTTATTCTTTGTCTTCTTAGGGTCCTTCCTCCTCTTGGAATGGCTCAAGGTTTAGTCCTTGGACTGCCTCTCCGCTCTATCCAAGTGCACTCTCTTTGGCCATCCCGTCTATTCTCTTGCTTTCAAAACCATCCTTAGTCCGATGCTTCCCAAATATCTCTGTCTCCAGCCCACCCCTTTCCTCTGAGTCCAGTCTCCAATATTTCAGTCATTTCTTACCTCCATTTGTCTGTAAAAGGCATCTCAAATCTAAACGTGTCCAGAACCATCCTGCTGACCTTGCCTCTTAAATCTGTTCTTTCTACCGTCGTTCCTCACAGGACACAGCCACTATTCTCTTGACGTCTCTCTTTCCTTCACATCCTGTGTGGATTCTCTCTGACGATCCTTATGGCTCTGCCTATAGAGCATGCTCAGAATTTGCGCACATCTTCCCGCCTCTGCCTCTGGCCTGGCCTGGGCTTCCTTGCCTGGACTGTCGTAGTGGCCCCTATGTAATTGTTCCCCAGCTTCTCTCTTGCCACCCATTGTCAACCTCTCAGTCAGTGTGACCCTGGTAAATCATAGGTAGGATTATACTCCTCATCTCAGTCCCTCAAGTGGCTTCCCTCCCCACTGCAGGAGAGGACAAGCGCTTGCCTTCATCTTTAAGACTCTGAGTTGTCCCCGGCTTCTGCTCATATTTCTCTTCAATTATACTCCCGCTGCCTTCACCCTCCCTCATTAATCTCAGCCGCACTGGCTTCCTTTCTGTTCCTCACACACATGCTCTGTACTTGCTGGGGAGCTGGTCACCCACATATCTGCACAGTCTCACCTCCTCTGTGTCGTTGCTCAAAAGTCACCTCCTCAGCAAGGACTTCCCTCACCACAGTATAGAAAGTGGTGGTCCTCTCCCCCCACCCTCACTGCTTCTCGGGTACTTGCTGTCTTGTATTCCTATTTTATTTTCTTCTCTTGCATTTATCATCCGGTGAAGCCCTTTGTGGCTCAGTTTATTTTAATCTATTATGTCTTTCTCACTAGAATGTAGGCTCATAGAAAGCAGTAATATTTATTTTTTTCCATCGCTTTACTCTCAGTTTCTAGAGCAGTATCTGGAATATATTTGGCACTTGGTAAATACTTGTTCAGTCAGCTAATAATGATTTACATATTTGCTAAGCCCTTTTTAGATGCCTTATACTCCAGCTGTCTAGCTGAACAGAACCGTTTGTCTTGTAACCCTGTGGCTGAGATTTACCCCCAAAAAACATGCCGCTTCATTCCAACAACAAGCAGTTGGTTCTTAAGTTACCTTAACCAAGAGTCACTACAGTGATGCCAAGAATCATGATCTCTATTGTCCAGTAAAGACTGTGACTCCTCGGGCCACCATGATAACGGCCACCCTTTAGAGCCTAACAAGTAATTTCTCCCACAGAGATGCACTTCAGTAATTGTGCCACTTTTTCAATTAATGAAACTCCAAATAACATTTGAAAGCATAGAATTGTGGAGTTTGACTTAAGGGCAAATCATGTCTCACCAAATTTTCTCCTCAATTCAGGTTAAAATGTTCACTTGCAATTATAATTAAAAAGGAGAGGCAGGATCAAGCGAGAGACTGGCCATGTGTTATTCTTTCAGTTTTTCAGATTCTCTTATTGTTCTCTAATCGTCTAGGTCTTATTAGCATCAACGGCACAAGACAAATAACACATAGTGCTCTGGCTTGGATGTGATGTCACAGACTCTCGAATATATTAATGTGCCCTCAGGAAATACAGAGTGTAAATAGCAGTCAATAAATGTGTCCTTATTATTAACGTTGCTTAAGGATCCTTAGAGGGAAGATTTTTTTTTTTTTCAATCCATCTTTTAAGTGATGGGCTGGGTACTTCCAGACGATTGGCTTAATAGAAGGGAACGGCCCATACGAAAATCCAAAATAACGGAAGAGAGCCTCCACAGAAATAAATTGCCCAGCGGGGACTCTCAGTGGTGGGGCCTGACACATGGCTTGCCACATAGCATGCCACTTATGACTTAGTGACTTAGTCAGTAATATGAATTAGGCAGTGAGAAACGGAATTCAGGAAACGTTCTTTTCTTTTTTAGCTCTTCTCTGGAGGAGGGAGAGTGTTCAGGGAAAAATAGCCTTAGGAAGCAAAAGGAATCGGCGAAAATAAATAAACATGGAATGTCTGTGTTGAGACTGCATTTTGCATGATGGAAATCTACTTTGTTGGGTTCGGGGACCGGTGCTCCGTACTGCTCTAACAGGGCAATTGTATCTTGCTTTGGCGTGAAAATGGGTTACGAGACACCATTGGATCGTCTTGTTCAGAAAAGCTGAGGTAACAATTGGTTAAGGTGAAAGGAAAATCTAACTGATGAAACTCGACTGATCTGGAAGAAGATATGTTGGTGTTTGATCACCTGTGGTGAGAAGAATTTCTTGCCTCGGAGTTTGATGAGTTGTCCAAATGGTTGTTGTGTATGCCTCATCCTAAAATATGTCTGAGTCAGAACGTGCATGCAAATTGAAGTTCATTTTTTTTTTGAAATCTACGAAGTGGAGGATGTGTTCCAGCTTCTACCCACTTGTATCCTCAGCACCCCCTGTGTCTTGAAATTTTACTTAACTAATTTAGCAAGTCTGCAGTCTTCTTCCATTGCTCATTCCATCATTATACCATCCATCTGCCTTTCTCTTAATTAACCAGGTGAGGTGAGTCTTATTTAACATCAAAATCATTTTGTTGTTGTTGTTATGTGGAACTTTTTATGTGTCTATGTCTGTCACTACCAATAAAGCTGATGCCAATTCGAGTGTAGCTCAGTCATGTTGCTTGGTAAATTCCTTTTGTTTTAATTTTAAAATGCCTGCTGTCTCATACAGGACTGTTATGTGCTTGTTTATGGCTGGTAATCTCGAGGTTAGATACATTTTGTTGATGTACACTTATAAGTTCTATAATATTTGGTAGCTTAGAACCGACATCAAAGATGGAAGCAGTTTCAGAGGTTCGAGGATTTTTCTTCTTATCTTGGGGGTAAAGCAAAAGGAATAAAGGGTTTGATATCAGGTTTTTAGAAGCTGAGGATCATAGCTGATTGAATGAAGGGATAAGGACCTGCATGAAGCACATTAAAGGGTCGATGTTGGGTTGTGTTTCAGCAGCTGCTTGGAAGATTGTGTAGATAACAAACTGACACTGCAGGTATCTTACTGTTTGTATACTGAATAATTACTTAGTCTGTATTAACGAGTGGCATTATTCCGTGTGTTGAATCCAAAAGCTGAGGCGTTTATGGAGAGATTTTGCCCTTCTGCAAAGAGAAACGTGGAATCAGGAATGGGATAGCTAAACCACTCCAAGTTCCTCCCTGCCTTATCAGTAGGAGACAAAATGTAAACAATTAATGCAGTAAAGTATAGATGAGTACATTAGACAGTGACAAGCAGCACAGAAGTAGAAAAGACAGAGTGGACTCTTACCGGGGCGGGGGCGGGGGGTCAGTGGCATTGTAAAGTAGGGTGGTCAGAGTAGGCCCCAGTGAGAAGCTGGGATTTGAGCAGACTTTCAGTGGGTGAGGAGGTGGTCCAGGAGATCTGGGGAAGGAGGGCTCTTCCTAGACTGAAGAGCTAGACCATGGCTGTAGGGCACAAATATGGCCGAGTGTTCAGCAGTAGCCAGGAGGCAAGCATGGCTTCCAAGGAGAGAACAAAGCTGGGAAATAGCAGACTTGATTACTGATTCTTCTAATAATGTCTTAGACATTTGTTACCATAAAAAAAAAAAAAAAAAATCCTAAGTTACTTCGCTTTTATTTGATCTGTTTGTTTTGGTAAAATGGAAACTGGAGTATTTTTTACCCCTGAATTTAAATTAAATTATAGAACATACTAAGAATAAAAAGAACCGCTTTTTAATCAATATTTCGTCCCAGCTGTGTCCACGTGCATTTCGGTAGGTACTTCTAGGCAGAGAGAATGGTGGCCTAGATGTGGAATGACAAATATCGTAAGTGAGTCATCTATCAACTTTTACCTGAGAACATGAAAGAAATCTATTTATTTATTTATTTATTTATTTATTTATTTATTTATTTTTAATTTTTTTTTTAAGTTTATTTTGAGAGAGAAGAGAGCACGAGGAGAGGAGGGGCAGAGAGAGAGGGAGCGAGAGAATCCCAAGCAGGCTCTGTGCTGTCAGCACAGAGCTCAATGCTGAGCTCAGACCCACGGAACTGTGAGATCATGACCTGAGCTGAAATCAAGAGTTGGACGCCTAACCGACTGAGCCACTCAGGTGCCCTGAGAGAAATCTATTTATGATAAGTAGCTAGTAGCAAAGCCTTTAGCTGGATCCTAGGATGGCACCTGTAGTGCTAGGCTGAGCCCAATGGAGAATTCTTTCCTGGTCGCCTAAGTAGACTTAAAAACAACGTGAGATCTGCTTTACCTGTTTCCACTCCTGAATCCAACCAAAATTTTTAAGTTATAGTATACTTACCCAGAGACAAAGCAGAAACAGGAAGAGAGGAGAATGGAGAACACGGCGTGTAGCCTGGCAGCTGGTGCTGGGCTTCTACAACCCGGCCCAGGCCCTTCCCAAATGCAAGGAGAGAGGAGAGGGACCATAAGAATAGACACATCTTTTCCAGAAGGTCATTTAATCCTTGTAGGAAGGGTAGGAATAAGAGAGGGTGAGAGCATAATGTGTCCTCTTCAAAGCCTTCACCAAACAAGTTCAGGGACCACGCACGCTTCCGTTACATGCTTTGGTGAGGTCTCTCCGAAAACCCCACAACCCTAACTTTTGAACTACAATATATCCCACAGTTGGATAGACCCAAGTCACTCATTTTTCTTGGGAGAAGGGTTCAGGGCAGGAAGTGGAACTATTAGGTACTTCAAACCGAAAAAGAATTTAATGTAATGAATGAAGTACCTATAAAATTGTTGGGAGGGGTAGAATATCGGAGCTTCTGTTGTTGCTGCTGCTGTTTTTGCACTGCAGACTATGAACAAGGGTCCAGGAAACTATTGCTGCCATCCACACAAGAAGGAACCCTGTTGAAGCTATAACGGCTTCACTGCCCCTCGGCTAGTGACTGGTAGTAGAACATGGAATTGTCGGTCGCTGAAAATCATTTAGCAAAGCCCACAGTCCGTAGCCATGCCAGATGCCGGGCAAGGATTTCTTCTACTTTCCTTCCCTTTTGCACATCACACGAGTATATCTCACTGACAGAATCTAAGCCTTCTCCGGAGAAACATAATGGCGGGGGAATATGAGAACTGCGGTTCTTAGGGTTCCAGCCCCCGTATGGCAGGCAGAAAATAGAGGGGGGTGGTAATGACTGCTGACTGACAAAAAAGTTTGTCAAAGGCGTGCCCATTTGCAAAAGGAAGAAGTGAAAAGTGAGTATTTTCAAAGGGAGAGGAAGAGTCAAATTTACTGGTGAGAAATTGTAATCCCAGAGACAAGGTATCATGGACTGTAAATATAGTCATGTACGTGTGTGTGCGTGTGAACGCTCTATATTTGGGTGGAATGATTGACTGGACTCAATTTTCAGGAGTTGAGGAGGGGTCCCATTTATTTTCTATATGCCGTCGAAGGAACAGATAGCCGATATCAACTTAGCTAATTGATAAATTTAACTTTTTTTTTTTTTTTTTTAAGGAGTATGGATGGGAGGAAAGGTAAAATTTTCCTACCGAATGCATGTAGAGGCAAGTCATTTACAGATTTCTGCTTGGGAAAAAAAAGATAGCAGCCCGCCTGCTTCAGAGCAACTCCTATTATGGTGTGCTGCTGGGGACACTGGCTTCCCCGTTCACTCGGGAGCAAATGAATTTTCTCTTACAAACCAACTCCATCTGTCCCTTTCCCTAGATTCTTCAGAAATTTGCAGCCGAGGTTGAATTCGTTCAGAATCCTTTACCAAGTATTGCAGGATCTGCACAGCTCTCACCTTCGTGTGTTAAAAGAGATTTTAGGATTGTGTAACCAAATTGTCAATTGAACATTTTCCCTTAATGTCTATATTTAAATGATTCTTGGGAGTGCCAGTCTCCTAGAGCTAATGAATTCTTTCCCATTTGGCAGCAAATCGCTTACTGCCAGCCCCTTTCCATCTGATAAATGTTCCCATAGCAACTCTAAGGCAATCTGTTTGGTTTCATTAAATACCAAAATTATAGCCTGAGAAAATGTATAATGTATTATACCATATTCTAGCACCCAGTGAAAAGACTCATGGGTGATTGAATTCATTGTGATTGTGGGGCGGGGGTGGAGGGCGTGTTCAAATAATCAATAAAAAGGTTACATTTCTTTTTGTAAAAGAGAAAAAGAAACTCTTGAAATCTGAGTCATTATTTCGAACTTCAACAAGGATTCACATTCGCTCTTCACGGTAGCATATCTAAATTTCCTGAGCTCATTTTTCTCTATATTCCTAAAACCTGACCCTTTATTGTCAATGTGGATACTTTGACTCACATGCATATTATAAAGAATACCTTCCTTTTTCTGCTTTTAAACATACTTTTAAAGAACAGGTAAACTCTACGAATACGAAAGCAGAAATGTCTCGATTTAGGAAAATCAAAAGTACGCCATCATCTCTGTCGACAGCAGAGTCGTTCAAGGTGTTTGCAGCCTGATGTGCCCTTGTTAAGCAAAATCTAGACCTGGCTTTTCAGAAACAAACAGGAAGGCAATAATCATCTGGCAGGACCTTTGTTGCTTCTAAAAACTTCACCATAGTGAAGATATAGTGAGATTTCTTTTTGCGTTTAACATAATTGGACTCCTCATTTGTACAGAAATTAGGGGGTATGATTTTTTGCCCAGGTTGGGGATATTAAGCTTGGAAGAGACTGGAAAAATCATGTTGGCCATTCTCCCGCTTCTCGAGATGAAAGACTTGGGCTAACAGTACATCGTACCTCTTAAATGAGTACGATTTTTATTTGACAGTTAGACCTCAATAAATATGTATGTGGTGGGGGGGACTTTGAAAAACAAAAAAAAATTGGGGGCAGAAAGAATAAGTTATTTGTATAAAATGAGCCAAACCTTGTTTGTAAGGATTAGAAGTATTTATTATTAATGGTCTTTGCTAATGGGTTTTCCATGGAGAAATAAATACAGGGACTTCTGAATTTTGTTGGGCACTTTATCATTATGGTTGCTATATAGGTTTATACTTACCACGCTATTAAATTGTGGGGCACTTAGCAATTCAAAATAGAGTGTGGAATGGAGCAGGAATGTACCAGCCATACTTTTTCTATGCTGCTTCCTGTTTTTATGGATTTTTTTTTCACTACTTTGCAAAGGTACTTGTCACTTGATCCTATCATGATTTTTGTGATAATTCATACATGAATATTTATTGCTATTAGGCTATTTTCAATAAGAACCAGACAGAGTATGTTGTAGATAGCTCCAATTTCTGTAGCTCTAAGAATAACACTGCCCCTAGCAGTGGCCCCATTTCTGTGCATAGATGGTTTTGATGTGTGTATTTCAGGTATCTGGAGTAATGCAGAAAGAGGCAGTCCTGGTTGATACCTATTTTAGAATTAGTCCTACATCCATAAACGTATGTTTTTGAAAGATTTATTTCTGGAATTATGCGGTCCTACAAGAAGATTAAGTTTAGTTCTGTGAATTTTTAAAGTGGTGACAATACAGCACATAGGGTAGGAATAGTTTTGAGGCTATGGGCATTTGAGGTGTTTTTGGAATCTGTTTTACTTAATAAAAATACAATAGGCCATTAAAACCATTATTGACCATTAATAAACAAAAATATATTTCTATTGACATTGTAAGGAAGGCCAGTCCTGTTCATTGACTAAAAAAAAAAAAAAAAGAGAGAGAGAGAGAGAGAGAGAGAGAAAAGAAAGAAAAGAGAAAAGAAATGAAATGAAAAGAAATGGAAAGGAAAGAAAACAGAAAAGAGAAGAAAAGGAAAGAAAAGAAAAGACAACAGAAAAGAAAAGAAAAGGAAAGAGAAGAAAAGAAAAAACAAGAACTTCTGGTAAAAAAAACCTATCAAAAACTAAATCTGTCTCTTGCATGGAAGGGTTGGATTACTGGGAAATCCCTGATCTCTTCAGATTTAATGTAGATCTAGACGAAATCTGGGGCAGGCCTTGTTCTTAGCCTGGGTGGAGGAGTAGGTCAGGGTGCCATGCGGGTGAGGAGGAGAGGGAGGAACCCACTGAGTACATACTTAGGTCACTGTGGTGAGAGTGAAGAGTACTGACTTCTGAGTCAGATGCCCGTATTCTAGCTGCAGTTTTCTCTGTCCTCATGAGCAATCCACGGTCCCTGGGGCCAGGCTAGCAGGACCATTCCGTATCTCAGTCTGCTGCACGATTTGCCAACCTTAGGAATTCAGGCCAGTTACCTAAACTCTCTGAGCCTCGGTTTCCTCATCGACATAGTGGAGTGAATAATAATACCTTCCTTAGGGAACTGAGGATCAAATGAGCTAAACCCCGGAGTAAGCTAAACCAGCTCTTATTATCATGATTTCAATTTCTTAACCACATTGAGCCTTAGTTTTTCTCATTCATAAAATGGAGTATGCATTATGAATAGCGTGCAGATGAAATAAAATGGATGAGACGGATTAAAAATACTTAGCAAATTATTACTAGATATGAAATAACATTTAGCTGATGCTCTAAGGTAAATGCTTTAACTAATTTGCTTTCCCCATTGCATCAGACATTTGAATAACAAAGTTTTTACTCTGTTTAGTGAATTGCAATTTATTCAGAGAGCAACAGATCTTGGTATTTAGTTATTTTTATTTTATTGAGGTATAATTGACACGCAGTATTATATTGGCTTCAGGGGTACAACATTGTGACTTGACATTTATATGCATTGCGAAATGATCGCCGCAAAAAGCCTAACAATATGAATTACCATCTGTCACCATATTAAGCTGATACCGTACTATTAATTACATTCCCCATGCAGCAGCATATAACATCTCCAGGGCTTACTTATTTCATCACGGGAACTTTACACTTCTCGATCCCCTTCACCTATTTCGTCCACCCTAGTCCTCTGTCCCCTCTGACAACCATCAGTTTCTTCTCTTTATCTATGAATCTGAGTCTTGTTTTGTTTGCTCAGTTTTTCATATTTTACATATAAATGAAGTCTTACAGTCTTTCTCTGACTTATTCACTTGGCATAATATGCTTAATTGATTGCTTAATATGTTGCAATCAATATTGCTACAAATGGCAAGTTTTTATTCTTTTATATGGCTGAGTAGTATTCCATTGTATATATATAATACATATGGTATATATATATATATATATATATATATATATATATATGTCTTGTTCATTCATCAAGGAACACTTAGATTATTTACATATCTTAGCTATTGTAAATAATGGTGCAATGAACACAGTGGTGCCCATGTCTTTTTGAACAAGTGTTTTTGTTTTTTTCCCAATAGATACCCAGTAGTGAATTGCTGGATCATAAGGTAGTTCTTTTTTTTTAAATTTTTTGTGGAACCCCCATAGTGTTTTCTATAGTGCCTGCACCAATTTACATTCCTACCAATAGTGCATGAGGGTCTCTTTTCTCCACATCCTCACTGACATTTGTTATTTGGATGTGTATGAGCTCTTTATATACTTTGAGTATTAACCCCTTATTGACTATATGATTTGCAACATTTTCTCCCATTGAATAGTTCACCTTTTTTTAAAAATGCTTTCCTTTACTGTGTAGTAGCTTTTTAGTTTGATGTAGTCCCATTTGTTTCTTTTTCCTTTTGTTTCCCTTGCCTTTGGAGTCAGATGCAAAAATACATCTCTCGGACCAATGTCAAGGAGCTTATTACCTATGTTTTCTTCTGGGAGCTTTATGGTTTTAGGTCTTATATTCAGGTTTTTAATCCATTTTGAGTTAATTTTTGTATGTGGTATAAGGCTGTGGTCCAGTTATTATAGAGACTATCATTTCTCTGTTGTGTATTCTTGCCTCTTAAATTAACTATATATGCATGCCTTTGTTGTGGGGCTCTCTTATCTGTTCTGTTCATCTATAGGTCTGTTTTTATTCCAGTGCCATACTGTTTTGATTACTATACCTTTGTGGTATAGTCTGAAATCAGGGAGTGTGATACCTCTGGCTTTGTTCTTTCTCAAGATTGTTTTGGCTATTCAAATTTTAGAATTATTTGTTGCAGTTCTGTAAAAAATATCATCAGAATCCTTATAGGGATTGCACAGAATCTGTAAATTGCTTTGTGTAGTATAGATATTTAACAATATTAATTCTTTTGATCCATGAAAACAGAATATCTCTTGATTCATTTGTGCTTTTTCAAATTTCTTTCATCAGTGTCTTATAGTTTTCAGTGTACTGGTCTTTCACCTTCTTGGTTAAAATAATCCCTAGGTATTTTATTTTTTGATGCAATTATTATTATTATTTTTAATTTTTTCATGTTATTTATTTTTGAGAGAGAGAGAGCATGAGGGAGGGACAGAGAGAGAGGGAGATACAGAATTCCAAGCAGGCTCCAGACTCTGAGCTGTCAGTGCAGAACCCAATATGGGGCTTGAACCCACAAACCACGAGATCATGACCTGAGCCACAGTTGAACACTTAACCAACTGAGCCATCCAGGTGCCCCATGATGCAATTATTAATGAGATTGTTATCTTGATTTCTCTTTCTTATAGTTGGTTTTAGTGTATAGAAATGTAACAGAGCTTTGTATATTATTTTTGTATCCTGCAACTTGACCGATTCATTTATTTATTCTAATAGTTTTTTTTAGTGGAATCTTTAGTATTTTCTACATATAGTATTGTGTCACCTGCAAATAGTGACAGTTTTACTTCTTCCTTTCCAATTTCAATGTCCTTTTTTTTTTTTTTTCTTGCTTAGTTGCAGTGGCTAGCACTTCTAATACTATGTTGAATAAAAGTGGGGAGAGTGGCCATTCTTGTTTTGTTCCTGATCTTAGATGAAAATGTTTGAGCTTTTCAGCATTGAGTATCATATTAGCTGTGGGTTTGTTTTATATAGCTTTATCATGTTGAGGTACATTCCCTCCATACCCATTTTATTGAGAGTTCCTAACATAAAGTGATATTGAATTTAGCAAGTGCTTTTTAAGCATCTATTAAGATGATCATATGATTTTTGTATTTCATTTTGTTAATGTGGTGTATATTATTGATTTGTGGATGTTGAGCCATCCTTACATTCTTGAAATAAATCCCGCCTGATCATGAATTATGATTGTTTTTATGTATTGTTGAATTCAATTTGCTATATTTTCTTAAAGATTTTTGCATCTGTGTTCATCAGGGATATTGCCTGCCTGTAATCAGTTCTTCCTTCCTTCCTTCCTTCCTTCCTTCCTTCCTTCCTTCCTTCCTTCCTTCTTTTTTCTTTCCTTCTTTCTTTCCTTTCTTTTTGTTTCTTTCTCTCTCTCTTCCTTTCTCTTTTTCTCTCTTTTGTCTTTCTGTCTTTCTTTTTCATTTTTTTCCTTAAAAATATTATTTTTAATGTTTATTTATTTTTGAGAAAAAGAGAGACAGAGCATTTGCCAGGGGAAGAGTAGAGAGAGAGGGAGACACAGAATCCGAAGCAGGCCCCAGGCTCTGTAGCTGTCAACCTGCGAACCACGAGATAACCTGAACCAAAGTCAGACAATTAATCAAATGAGCCACTAAGGTGCCCCTTTTATCTCTTTTTTCTTCCTCCCTTCCTTTCTTTCTTTCTTGTGTGTGTGTGTGTGTGTGTGTGTGTGTGTGTGTGTGTGTGTGTGTGTATGGTTCCCTTTTATGGTTTTGGTATTGGGATAATGCTAGCTTCATAGAATAATTTTGAAAGTATTCTGTTTGAGAAGTATAAATACTAAATCTTCTTTGAATATTTGGTAGAATTTGTTAGTAAAGCCACCCAGTCTTAGACTTCGGTTTGTTTGGAGATTTTTCATTACTGATTCAGTCTCCTTACTAGTAATTGGTTTATTTAGATTTTCTATTTTTTCATAACTCAGTCTCAGAAGACTCTAAGTTTCAAGAAATTTATCCATTTCGGCTAGGTTGTCCAATTTGTTGGTACATAATTGTTCATAGTAGTCTTTTATGAGCGTAGTATTTCTATGGTATCAGTTGTAACTTCTCTTTTGTTTCTGATTTACTTGAGCTTTCTTCCATTTTCTTGGTGAGCCTAGGTGACGATTTGTCATTTTTTTAAATCTTTTAAGAAAACCAGCTCTTCATTTCATCGATCTTTTCTATTGTCTTTTTTAGTCTTTATTTCATGTATTTCACTCTGATTTTTACTATTTACTTCTATTAACTTTGTGCTTTGTTTGTTCTTCTCTAGATGTAAAGTGAAATCTTTCTTTTATTTCTCGAGGTATTGGTATGAATTTCTCTCTTAGAACCATGTTTATTCCATCCAATAGATTATGCTGTATTTTATTTGTTTTCATTTGTCTCTTGGTATTTTTTTTTTATTTCTTCTTTGATTTTGTCTATGACTCAGTAATTTAGCAACATGTTTTTTTTTAATTTATGTATTTGTGATTTCTCTAGTTTTTGCAATTTCTAGTTTCATGCCATTGTGGTTGGAAAAGATGTTTGATATGATTTCAGTCTTGAATTTATTGAGACTTGTTTTGTGTATTAATCACATTTGTGATCCATTGTTGAGAATGTTCCATGTACACTTGAGAAGAATATGTATTCTCTTATTTTGGATGGAATGTTCTATATACATCTATTATGTCCATTTGGTCTAGTGTGTCATTAAAAGCTGATGTTACCTTATTGATTTTCTATCTTTATCATCTATCTTTGGTGTAAGTGGGATGTTAAAGTCCTTATTATGATTGTATTGCTCTCAGTTTCTTCCTTTAGGTCTGTTAATATTTGCTTTATGTATTTTATTGTTCCTGTGGTGAGTGCATATATCTTTCTTTAGTACTATGTTTAGGTTCCTTTCATTTTCTTTTGTGTATTTACTCTAACTTTTTGTTTGGTGGTTACCATGAGGGTCACAAATATCATCCTATGTATATAGCAGTCTATTTTAAGTAGATGGCAACTTAAATTTGAAGGCATTCCAAACTATATCACCCCCACAGGTTTATGTTTTTGATGTCACATTTTACATCTAATTGTATGTATCCCATAACTAATTATTGTAATTTTAATTTTACTGTTTTTGTCTTTTGTCCTTTTAGTAGCATTATAAATGATTAACCCACTATCTTTACTACATATTTGCCTTTTCCAGTGAGATTTTTACTTGTGTGTGTGTGTACATATATTTACTTTTGTGTATTTCCTTGCTATTAAATAGTACCTTTTCATTTCAGCTTAAAGAAGTCTTTTTAACATTTCTTGTCAGCCCAGTGATGAACTTTTTTTAGCTTTTGCTTGTCTAGAAATGATTTCTTCCTCGTTTCTGAATGATAACCTTCCTGGCTAGAATATTCTTGATTGGATGCTTTTTGGCACTTTAGATATGTCATGATGTTCTCTTCTTGCCAGCGAAGTTTCTGCTGAGAAGTTGGCCAAGAGTCTTAAGGGGTTTTCCTTGAATCTAAGACTTTGATTTTCTTTCTTATTGCTTATAAACTTCTCTTTGTATCTTTAACTTTTGACATTTTAATTATAATGTGTCTTGATGTAGCTCCCTTTGGGTTTTTCTTATTTGAACTCTGTGCTTCTTTGACTTGGATGTCTTTTTCCTTCTCTAGGTTAGGAAAGTTTTCAACCATTATTTCCTCAACTAAGTTTTCCATCCATTTTCCTCTCTTCTCCTTCAGGGATTCCTATAATGCTAATGTTCTGCCTGATGTTCCTCCATAGATCCCTTAATTGTTTTTTGTTGTTGTCATTGTTGTTCTTGTTTCTTTTGGATGCTTTGTCTGGGTGAGTTCTGTTGTTGTGAGTTCCACATCACTGATCCATTCTTCTAGTTCATCCAGTCTGTTGTTGAACTCCTCTACTGTATTTTTCAGTTCAGTTACTAGTATTTTTCAGCTTTGTGACTTCCATCTGGTACTTTTTTTCTGTTTCCTCTCTCTTTGTTGAAGTCCTCTCTAGGTTTATCCATTCTCCTGAGTTCAGTGAGCATCTTTATGACCCTTACTTGAACTCTTTTAACAGGTAGATATTTATCTCCATTTCATTAATATTTTTTTGCTGAAGTTTTGTCTTGTTTTTCATTTGGAACATATTTCTCTGTATCCTCATGTTGCTTTGATTCTCTGTGTTTGTTTCTAAGTATTAGGTGAAAGAGCTACCTCTCTCAGTCTTGAAGGAGTGGTCTTGTATAAGTGACAAATCTTATTTAGCCTTGCTCTAGTTCTTGGTTGGTCTCTTGTACCTTTGTAATGTCTA
Source organism: Paguma larvata (assembly GCA_030068075.1). Taxonomy (NCBI): domain Eukaryota; kingdom Metazoa; phylum Chordata; class Mammalia; order Carnivora; family Viverridae; genus Paguma; species Paguma larvata. The sequence continues at coordinate 114,831,659 of CM057823.1, forward strand.
AATTGTCTGATTTATTCTTGCTATGCCCCCAATGTTGAGGGTGTGCCAAGACCTGTCGGTGTAACATGTGGAGGAATCTCATTAACCACCTAGTTTCAGGCTGATTGGAAGTCAGACCCTCAAGTAGACCTTTTAATAAATGCACATATATACAGTCCTGTGGGGCTGTGTTTGTAATCCTTTCTGGTGTCCAAACCAGATCTGGAGGTGTCCCTTGGACAAAATTTGCAAAAATTAGGGCTCCAGTTGAGTGTATAAGATCTCTTGGGGAGATCTTGTTGAGGGGTAATGAAGCCAAAGGGGCATGCAAGGATGGTGTCTCACTGCTTACATTCCCTGAGAACACCTCTTTAACCTCTAGATGGGTGGGAAACCTGAAGCCTGTCCCTCAGGTTGAAAGCTCCAAGCTAAGGAAATAGGCCTTTTTCATGGGAAGCCTGGGATTATGTTCCAGTCAACTATCTACAGCGCCCTGGGGGTGGTGGCCTGGCAAGAATTGGCAAGCATGATTATTACTTTCCCACACGGTGCTCAGGATCTCCAGCCCCCTTGGCCAGGAGAGCCAGCTAATCAAGGACCATACCCTGTGTGAGTTGTTGACTTTAAAGAGAATGGCGTATGTAGACGGTAGTGACATGCTTTTACTGGTTTCAGAAAGGCGATGGGAAAGTGTCCTAAATGTGTGTGCCCACGGGCTTCAGGAATGCATCAAGTGAGTGTCTTGTCTGCACATGTGCACCAGCACTAGTTACTGGGAGCAGGAGAGTCGTGACCAGTCACACTCACCTGACCCAGTCAGGGAGCAGGGGTGTGCTGCAACTGCTGGCACTCCCCGGCTTCGGCAAAGCAGCAAGATGGTGCTCCCACCACTTGCTCCTGCCTGTCTTAGCAAGGCAGGAGTGCTGCGGCATCTCAGCAGTCCTGCCTGTGCTACCAGGGAAGGCGGAGAGTGCACAAATGGCGTCCACCAGCAGTTCCGGCTCCAGGAAGAGTTTCAACTGTCCGCTGTCCCTCTAACAGATGCTTGTAGATTAGCAAATGTATCTCTTTTACATGTACTCAGGGCACTTTCAAGCTCCTTTTTTTTTTTTTTTTTTTTTTTTACTGGATCTCAGGGTGAGCAAGACCACATGTAAGCCCTCCAAATGGGGGAATCTCAGTTTCCTATAGCACTTACAGTCCCTTGGACTTCAGCTCAGTTGTTTTTCTAAGCCAGATATTTTGGGGGTGCTTCTGTCCATGTGGATCCCAGGAGTTGAGATGCCCCATGTGGGGCACCGACGTCTTGCTCCCACAAGGGGAAGTACTGACCTGGTGAGGTTCCTCCCTATTATGTGTTACCCTGCCAAGGTGGGGGGGGGCAGTTGGCATGACCATGTCTCTGCCTCTTCTACCTGTCTCAATGTGGTCTTTTTATTTTTTTGTTATGGAGAACAGTTCATGTAGTTTTCCCATATATTTCAGAGGGACATGATCCATCTGTAGCTGTAGATTTGAAGTATACATAGGAGGAGATGAGTTCAGGATCTCCCTGTACCACCATCGTGGGGAAGTCCCCTGAAATCTTGAGCTTTAGTTGTATTCTGCTGATATCCAGACCAGAGAGTGCAAAAAGAGCAGCCAGTATGAAACTGTAGAATGTCTGTCCAAGCATTGCAATCCTTATTTCCAACAGCAGGTGTTTACACAGATATCTGCCATTCTCTGCCTTCTTTTCGTTTTCTCTTGTTTTCCTTTTCCTTCTTTACTCCCTCATTCCCTTCCTACCTTTCTCCTTCCCGCCCTCCCTCCTTTCCTCCTTTCCTTTCTTTCTTCCTCTCTTCTTCCAGTATTTAGTTATTGACCGTTTTATCTGACTGCCTCATTCAGACATTATTTATTAAGCACTTGCTAAAGGAAATCACAGTAGAGGTGGCAGGTGAAGTCACCAGAACCCAGAGAATCTTGACCTGTCATGTGACTGTTTAACTACTATTGTGTGACCATTTATTTTCACTACTCTCCTGATTTCTCCCCATTTTATTTAATTGTGATATGGTGCAAAGGCCCAAAGCCCCAAATACTGAAACTGAAAGGAGACCCCTTTTAGTGCACAATAGCTCCCAACACCCATTTTTCATTTGAATGTCTGATTTAAGAAAAAAAAAAGAAAAAAAATCCCTCTACTCCTAAGTACGGCTTTTTAAAGTGTTCTTGGTACCACAGCTCCAGCTTTTCTCTTCTCACCAGGCTCCTGTTTCTGACCCATCTGAAATAACTATTTCCACATAACACATTCTCCGTTCGCTGCTGATCTTCCCTAGAGCTGCTGCTGCTTCCCGTGGGGAATATAGATGAGGCTGCTGATGCACCAGGAGCCAGCCAGGGGACACTGAGATAATGACTCTTTGTCATTGTGAATAATTCTCGCAGTTTGAATTCTCAGCAATTAACCAGGTTTCTGGTGGTACTTTTTTTTCCCTCCTTTCTTTTTTCCTTCTTGGTATATATCTAGCTTTAATTGTTTCAGGGAAAGTTTGTCACCCTGAAGCTTTTCCTGCAAAACAAAGACCAAAAATTAACACAGTGAAGTTATTTTCACTAAGTGGCCTTTCTCTCCATTATCATGTATATCAGTATCATTACTGAAAATGCCCAGAAGTTCAAGTCTAAGCACTTGTAGCTCTTAGATACTGATTGAAAAATAGAACTCTCTGGAAACGAGTTACAAAGACTGGGAGTGTTTGTGCCTGTCAAGGAACTGTTCCAAGATTCAGAAAGTGTTTTCTGAAATGAGAGGTAGAACTGTATGCAATTTTGATTTGAAAAATCAAGAAATTAGAGTGCCCCAAATCGGTCACATTAAAAGAGTGGAAGTAAACAATGTTGAATAAATTTCACAACTTCCAGAATGGGTTTCGGTGAACCTGTAATTATCTAAGTTGCTTCTCTTCGTCCAGACAAAAGTGTGCTTAAATCAGCCTTTAAGATCTTTAGTCAGTGTGCAGACACCTGTCACGTTTTCTGAGGCACTAGATTCTCCCCAGCGTTTATTTCTACTCAAGGTACTAACATGCTCCCTGTCCTGGTATTTTCTTTATTTTTTTCTCTGCTTCATCCCCCTTTCTAGGCTGCCACTAAGTCCTTCCATTTCTTTCTGATGTCTTCTTGCAACCATTTCTCCTTAACTATTTCTGTTGCCTTCTTTTTGACGCAGTATCTGGACTGCAGCAAGTACAAAATGCCTTGACTTTCCCGGGGATGAACTTCCGCAGTCTAGTCACCAACCTCATTGCTATGGCTCACTGTTGATTTCTACACTTGTAGTTGCATTTCCTTGGAGGCACATTTGCATAAAGAAAGATATTTCAGGGGCACCTGGGTGGCTCAGTTGATTGAGTGTCTGATTCTTGATTTTGGTTCAGGTCATGATCCCAGGGTCGTGGGATCAAGCCCCGCGTCGGACGTGGAGCCTGTTTAAGATTCTCCCTCTGCCTCCCTCCACCCCTCTCTCCAGCTCTTACTCTCTCCCTCTTTCTCAAAAAAAAAAAATAGAAAAGAAAAGAAAAGGTATTTCATCACTTATGAGATTAAACTGAATACAGTACTCTGGTTTAGGGAGGGGAAAACCCACAGTCTCTGGAGAAGCAAAAGTACAGTGCCAGCTAACTACTTGGTTTCGCAAATCGACCTCGTAATTCTCTGCCCTACAAATATTAGAAATGAGAACATGTGCTGATCATTGGGGAAGGTTGCAATTGTGAATGTAAAGTCTGCGATTGCCAAGGGGCAACGCCATTTCCTGCCTATTTTGTGGGTTGTTTGCCTCTTTCTCTTCTAAGTCATTTTTTTTGACTGTTAGATTAATTTTGCTAAAATACGATTTTGCATTCCTCATCTCCTGCATAAAAGCCTGCAGTGGCTCACCTGTTAGTTATAGAAATCAATTCAACGGCCTTAATAGACAAGCTGGTTCCAGGCCTCCCACAATTTGGCCCATACACTCCTCTCTCCTATTCTCCTTCATAAACCTTTCAAATCTCGCCAAATTGATTTGTTCATTGTCTCTGGAGTCTATATTTTCCTATCTCTGCCTTTTTCTGAGTTTTCTTTAGAATAGCTTTCAGATCCGATTCTCTTTCTTTAATCTCTGCTGGGTCTGTGTTCAGGCCCTCCAGGCGTGGCCTGGGGGGAAGTGAGTGGTTAGAAAGGCCACAGTAGTTGAAGTGTGGGAGAATTCCATGACAGAAGGAAACACCATTACTCCATTATTATGTGTACTGATACAAAAAGTTAGTTGAATTAAGACTGAGCATTGAGCACACACTGAAAAGAACCACTCAATAATTCCATAATTGAAACCATTCCATAATTGCTTATCTTTGGTAATCCTTCTTGCTTCAGCTTCATATTTTCACATGAAAAGCCATAGTTGGAGCTTACTAGCATCCTATTATCTGGGTGTGGAACCTCACTCTGACTCCTAGCTGTTTAATTTTGGGCATAATTTTCGTATCTCTAACTGGGTGTAATAATGGTACTTACCTACCACGTAGGGTGGTTGTGAGTGAGAAAGCAGTGCCCAGCCCCGGGTAAGAGCTCAATAAACATTAGCTGCTGCCATTAGTATTATTCATAGTTTTATATGATTAATTATTAGTAATATGAGCTCTATTCTATGAATTTGATATTTTTTTCTTTCAATATTTACTTGACCACATTTAATTTTGAACTAACAGGTATTTCCTGCTTTGAGAATGACATCTATTTCAGGTTAAATTAAAATTTATCTAATGTGCCCTTAAGTAATAATGAGGCATTTGGTGCCCAGAAGTATTTATGTGCTTCCCAAAGTGAGAACTTGCAACAAAGAAATCATTTAAGCTTAACAATCCCGTATATTAGTCATGTAATTATCCCTTCTCTTAGAAGCCTAGGGCCAAATGGATGTATTCCCAGGAGAAAGAAAGTATCTCTCCTGGCTGAACAGAGATTTGAGTATAAAGACTATCCACCATCTGATCCATCGCTACCTCCCTGAATCTCAGAATGCCTGCCTCTCCCTTGAGAAAAACAAATCTGTGAGGCAGCAAAAGCAGATAGGATCATGTCTCTTTCTTGAAGACAAACTGAGGCCTAAGAGACAGAAAGAAAAAAAAAAAAATGCCCACTGAGCTCTTCGAGGGAAAAAGGGTCCAGTGGAGATTGTTCTACACGCCTGAATTTGCTCATGTATCCATTCAGATGCTTATCCACTCTTATTATTCGTTCATTTCATCAGCCATGTACTGGGCATATACCTAGTGACAAGCATTAAACATTCAGAGGAAAAGAATAAGACTTTTTTCTCTCCTTAAGTTTAGGGAGGCGCGTGCTCGTGCATGCGCTCGTGTGTGTGTGTGTGTGTGTGTGTGTGTGTGTGTGTGTGTGTTTTAACATAGCAAGTCAAGCTAAATCTTAAAATATTTCTTCTGGGAATGAATACTTTCTGAAATGGATTTGCATTTGCTAAACTCAATGCCAAGTGGAACGAATGCAATGCATATTTAACACTCGTAAAGCGGAAGCATTCAAGTAGCCAGAGAATCTCTTTTTGAGGCAAAGAAACCCAGCCCAAGTTGGATCCGTGATAACCAGGTAACTCTGGGGCAGGTGCTCAACAGCAGCTTCTGCAATCCAGTCACTGCATAGATCTCTGTTGATGGTAACTCGTTGGCGTTTAAATCTTCTTTCATGGCCGTATGATTGTCAGATGTATAGGAAATATTTTTATCGTCCGGAGCAAAACTTTAGAATGTTTCTCTCACCCATTCCACCAGCCTGGGAAGAGAACCACTTCTAAATTCCTGTGCATTATAAGCCACATTCTGCTTGATTTGGGGGACTATCTAAGCTTTGATCCTGTTTGTAAGTTTTCTAGGAGGAATTAGGAATTCCTAGGAATTCTAGGAGGAGCAGCATGGTTGCTGGCCATGTTGCTTTGAGTTTGAAGATTTTCTTTTATTTACTCACTGGCAAAGTCTCTGAAGGGTGTACAGAATGGGAAACACTCTTTCAACACTATAAACGTCTCCTTACTAACTAGTAGGGCCATATACGGCTCTTAAAGCACTCTGACCATGAAATAATTTGGAGACAAGGAAAGAACTATTTCTTCTTCAAAACTGGAAGGTGGGCAAGCTGCGTTCATGATACAGTTGAAATACATAAGTAAATATGATACTTCATAAAAAATAGAGTTAGTCTCATTGTTAGGTAGAGAATTTCCTTTTTGTGATTGCATTTTTTTTTCTTTTTAAAAGTGGCCACGAGCTTTATTTAATAATTTCCCCCCAAGAGGAGCAGACAAGGCTATGCATTGCCCAAACTGTTCTGGTATTAAAACTTGAGCTGCGATGGTAACTTGGAGACGTGGCAGGAAGCGTGCCTGAATGGTGCTCTTCCGTGTGAGCCTGAGAATATGATCCTTCTGCTGCTTGTCTCTGTCAATTTAAGCCCACCCAGGGGAGGTCATCGTAAAGGTGAAAAATTCTTTGTTGGTAGGTAGGTGAGGTGTGGGTATTGTTTGGTTCTTCCAAATCAAGGAGAATGCCTAATTGGGTGCTAATAGGATCCTTAGTTTGGTTTTCTAATTGGAAGCCCTAATTAAGCCCCGACAAGATCTCTCTCTGTTGATGTTTTGACACTCTTTCTGTTGACCTGACTCTTTGTTCAAAGATCCTTTAGCAGCTAAACAAACACATGTGGGGCGATGACTAGAATTTTATATTCCGTGTGCCCAAGATACGATTGTTATGCCACTAATGTATGTTATCTTTAGATCTCTTGCTGTCTGTGTGCTGTTGAAATGGATGTTATTTTTTTTCGAAAGGACACAACATAGTATCTTATTCTCATTACTAGTCGAACTTCATAGGGGATGCTCTTTTAATTGGTACAATATCATGCTTTGTTCAGACTCCATGTTGAGGAGAAGCCTGAATTCTTTCTTTCACATAATGCCTGCCCGCCTGCCTGCCTCACTCAGAGCCACGCACAGAGTTCTGCACGTACACGTCAGTCCCCCGCTCCTGCAGCTTCTCTTCGCCCTTTGGATAGAACCCAAACTCCTTACAGCCCCCAATGCCTGCAGGGCTGCTTTCTTCTCCAGTCTCCTTGGAGCTTCCACCCCTTACTCTCCTTGCCCTTGCCTTACTAGATACATTATATTTCATGGAATTTGTTAAGCTCCCCTTTAACCCAGATAAGACTTACATGTCACTCCCGCGGGAGCGCTTCCCAAGGAAGCATGCAATCTCTTGATGTCACGTTCTTTCCTTTGGTGAGGCTTGATGAGCACTGGAATATAATTTTAATACAGCCCTTGGTGGCTACGATCTGTGCTCCCTTATAGACTTTATGTTTATCGTAAGGAAAGGATCGTCTCCATCTTTCCTTGTATCTCTCCCTGGTGTGTAACACTGCACCTGCCCCATGGCCAGTGATAACAGTGATCGATTGATAAGGAAAAAAAGTTGTTTAAGTACTTACAACATGATGGACAAAACTGTTTCTAATAGAAGTTAACTCGTGGGCTACATTTATGCATTTTATTTTATTTTCTGGTGCATAATCTGGATTAACAACTGCCCACTTTCTTTAAATTATAAATAGTATTTATGACAGTATAGCAATATCGTCATAGCCTATGATTCATGAAGTCAAGTATCTTCGTTAAGCACCTACTACATTAGAATGTAGTTAGACAACCTGAACTAACAATTTTTAAAAATTTTCTCACGAAAGGAAAAATCTTTTTAAAGCACCCAACAGCATTGGAGATGTGTTATTTTACTTTTCGACAATTATGTGGAGTTTCTCAATTATTCTTATCTATACCTTTACAGCTCCTTAACGACCTCCACTGATTTATCTCTGTCCACTAGTGCTTATTGAATGGAACCATGAATGAACGAATTAAAAAACTTATACTAAGTTTAATTTATGCATATTTGAAAAAATATGAAATGTTACCTCTAACTTCTAGAAATATTTGAAAAGATATTTTTAAGTCTTGAATTTTCAACAATTCAAATATACTCCATTCCTCTCATTATGCTGGGTAAGGTTTTGCTATATTGTGTTTGCTGAATACTAGAATATTTGAATACATGTAGAAAAATATAAACCTTTGGCTTAGCTAAAGGTTGGGAATAATCTGTATATCTTTCCTTGATGTAGAAAAACGACAGTAAACATTTCTGTGTAGAAATGCATCGGTTGAACCTCACTGAGATAAATGGGATAGAGGAGTATTTGGTCAGAACGGTGTTGTTCAACCTTTACATTCAGATCCTTCCTAAAGGTCCATTGTCACGGTGCAGGAGTCCGCAGTGAGATTATACTCCATGGAAAGCTACCGGTGTTAAAAGTAATGTTTAACACCTAATGTTAAAAATAAAGTCGCATTATTCTAAAATCTTCTCATGAATTTAATTTTGTGGGATTGTAGATAGTTATAAGCATGTCAAGCTTTAATTGTAGATCTCTGGTTTTTTGTTTCGTTTTGTTTTGTTTTTTAACAAGCTTTTGTTGACTACCCATGGCATATAGCATAGTAGGCTAGGCCTGAAAGATACACAAATGAAAAAGGCATAGTAACTCTTCCTAAGGACTGAGAGTCTAGGGAACCCACAAAATGTATCCCCAAATAATATGTCGTATGCAATGATATACTTCCCAAATGTAATGAAGAAGAAAATGTTAGGAGAATGCAAAGAGAACATGATTAATGTGAATCTCTAGAATCAGAGAATGCTCTGTAGAGAAGATGGTAGTTCAAGGTTGAATACTATTTCAACGAACAGGTCATGGGAAACAATATTCCAGGTAGAATATTAGAATCCTGGAGCATATTACAGTGATGTGCTCAGGGAATGGGATCATCGAGGTAACCAATTCCAGAAAGGTCAAGTATAAAAGGAGAGGTGAAGTTTAATTCCAGCAGAAATTCTTATCCTTTATATTCTGAAACATTTCCTGCCAAAGAGATTATACTCATGTTTCCTTTATGTTTCTGTGTTTTCTCTTTAAACAAACTATTTTTAACTTTTTTCCAGAGCTTTGGTGAAATTAAATTCATTTATTATCTTTATTTATCTACATTTACTCGGTCTGTGGTAATGATTTAGACTCTCTATATTTTGCTTCTTTACTGCTTTATTAATTATTCTACACTGCATAGCATACATAGTGCTTTCTTTAGCAGTATCTTAACTTCAGTACAAAATACTTTGGTTCTGGGGCACCTGGGTGGCCCAGTCAGTTGAGCATCCGATTCTGAGTTTCAGCTCATGTCATGATCTCACAGTTTGTGAGTATGAGCCCTGTATTGGGCTCCTGGCTGCCGATGTGGAGCCTGCTTGGGATTCTCTCTCCTCTCTCTGTCCCTCCCCTACTTGCACACTCTTTCAAACAAACAAACAAACAACTTAAAAAATCCTTTGGTTCTAGTGAAGTAATGAAAAGAAAAAAAAGATGGATCTCATCTGCTCTACCAGGCTTTAGCAATATGTTCTAAGACTGCTAATAACAGTTACATAAGGAGCTGTATTCTCAAAATGATGTAATCCATGTTCTCTTGATACTAAATAAGAAGAAGCAGGCTAAGAGCTCACTTCATTTAGTGAATAAGAAACATGGATGTTAAAGGTAATCAATTACTAAAGAGCAAACCAGTCTTAAACCTGTGTCTTCTGTCTTCCTGTTGAGCTGTTTTCGCATTACACGATGCTACCTAGAACTAACGAAATTTTGAAACACAGAGAAAACTCAATAAACAGGGATAGCTAACAAACATAGAATTTGGACGTACCTCCGGATACTCAGACCTAAGGAAGGAAGAACTCATTAACCTCCAGAATTGTCTGCCAACCATATTTTGACCTTTGAATTTTAAAAGCTATGGGCTTATTCTGATTTTTTTTTACTTCCTGTAAAGTTCTGATCATCTTCTTCTTTCTAATCCAGTCTTTGTATAGTGCAGTTATAGTGAAAGTGTGTGCATTATCACTCTACCCAAAATAATGTGGATAGTATAGACTAGAGGTCAAGAACAGACTCTGGAATCGGATGGTCTGCTTCCAAGTACTGGCTCTACGATGAGTGACTCGTGACTTTGGGACCACTGCACTATCACTTCTAACCTTAGATTACTCACCTATAACAAGGAGTAAGAGTTGTACGTGGTCATAGGGTTATTGTGAATTTGAAATATGGTAATCTACGTAAAGACTTTACTACAGGGTTTTTCATGTTGCAAGCTCAGTAACCTAGTCATTGATAGAAAATGATCTAAGGAGACAGCTGAAGTCTTAGGAGCCCTGTTGATACTGCCATCACAATGTGCTTAAGGTCTCAATTATAATTTAGTAACTGTGCCTGATAATTTGTCAGCGTTTGATATGCTGGAGGAATGTTTGAGGAATAAAAATGTTTGTGGAATACAAATATTAGAATTCAGTTTGCTCTGCTCAATTTGGAACTGTTGATTAGAGAGAATCATGTCAGTTGAGGTACAGAGAAACACATGATTACTTGGGCTTTTAATGGCTAATTTTTAAGCAATATGAAAGACACAGGTGAAAACGAAACAAACAAGCATAGCTGCTCTATTGGTTCTGATAGCAAACTTGTGACTTCTGGCAAAAATCTTTCATTTCAGTTAATGTTTGACTTTCTCCTTTCCCTGAGGTGGAATCAACACAGGATTTCCAATGCTAATCTTTTAGTTACACAGACTAACGAATGAAACCAGTTCCTTCTTAAATTTCTGATTAATACATGCTTGGTTGGTTTACAACCTGAGCACATTAGTGTGATATACTGGAAAGTAGTGTTTCCTAAAACAGGTGAATAACGTGTGTGAAGCCGAAGTCACTGTTCAGCCAGCATGATACGCTGCTTTGTCTAGGTACGGGAGCTGTCGCAAAGGTATGTTGCGATGCAGTAAAAGTAGATAGTGTTTTACACGTAACTTGTTTCAGTTATTCCTAATTCAATTTTATTGATTTTTCTCTTAAATAAATTTTAGAACTTTTAGCAATTTATTTTATATGTGCTCAGGGTTTCAAAGATATAAAAATGTAGCATTTTCTTTAACAAAAAATGTTTAATGTTTTACTTATTTTTGAGAGAGACAGAGACAGAGTATGAGCAGGGGAGGTCTAGAGAGAGAAGGAGACACAGAACCTGAAGCAGGTTCCAGGCTCTGAGATGTCAGCACAGAGCTTCACATGGGGCTCGAACTCATGAACCATGAAATCATGACCTGAGCCGAAGTCATTCGTTTAACCGACTGAGCCACCCAGGCACCCCTGTAGCATTATCAGCAGCAATATTTTCAAAAGTATGAATTTCTGAAAATCAACTTTTTCATTACTTGTATTAAAGTATAATAAGAAACTCAACAAAGAGACACAGTTTAAAACTTTCTCTTTGCTCAGCAAGGCAACGTATTAGTAAAGAAAATAAGAACCTGCTTAAGAAAATAAGTCACTGCTACAATAAGCTGCTTTAAAAAACATCTGAATATACCATGCTTAATTGTTTTTCTGATTTCGAATTTGGTAACAGGATATCCTAAAAGAGTCTCCAGCTTTTACCTCTTTTAATAAATTACAGAATTTAAACAGTAACATAACACCTTCACAAGAACCTTCCGCTTTTACCTATCTTAGAGACTTATCATCTTTGTCTTTTCATGAGTCTGACGATGCCCGTACCAGCTGAGATAGAAGACACACCCAGGCACCAGGCTCCCTGGCACCATAGAAAGTGCTATCAAAATCCAAACAGATTGCAGTCCAGCTGCTTGCTTGTTACCTTTAAAATGTGTATGCTAATTTGATTTGGAATCCAGACAACAAAGCTAAATTACTAATTCTGCCTTATGAACAGGATATCAAGAGATTAATAGCTCTAAGAAGTCCATTATTCGTAAGTATTAAGAATACATTATGGTAATATTTCTTTCCGTGCCATCAGAGAGTCCTGTTGGGAAAGATAAACTAGGTTTCACAATCAAGACATTTAATAAATTAACAAACAGACTAATTAGGGCAGCCGAGTTAAATTTTTAGAAATAATTCCACATGAAAAAAATCATATTGAAGAGCTACATAATGTCACGATTTGTGTTATGGAATATCATTTGCAGCCCTCGCCCTCCCATATCCACATGTTGAATCCCTAAGGCCCAATATGGTGGTATTTGAAGATGGTACCTCTGGAAGGTGACCAGAGTTAGATGAGGTCATGAAGGTGGGCCCATAGTGATGAGATTAGTGGCCTTCTCAAAAGAAATGAGAGGTACCAAATTAGCTTGTACCTTGGTATTGGACTTTCAGGCTCAGAGCTAAACCTCTGCCATGTGAGCCGCCCAGTCTATGGTATTTTATTATGGAAACCATGCAGTCTAAGACAAATCGTATGGAAATATTTACCATGAAAAAGTTATTGAAACCTTGCATTTAATTTAAGGATTCAGATAATTTATAAATCATAGTCATCTTTCTCAGCCTTTATTTTAATTTCATAACTAGCTTAAAGGGAGCTTTTGTTTTTTTTTTTGCCCAGCTGTGTTTTAAAAATTCTATATGACCTATTTTTTTGGTGTCAGGGAGAGATTTAATTCAGTGTATTTCAATAGTAATGCTGTTTTTGGTGTTTCCTAGGGAAAAAGGTTGTTCTTTTGTTTATATTTTGGATGACAGAGTCGAGACAAACCTTTTCAGAAGGGGTTTTTATTGCCTGCAATGTACCCAGAATTAGTGAAATTACCCAATAGTGTCTATTTCAGACAGAAACACAGACCTTAGCAGAAGACACCAAGTTACTTAAGTGACTAGATTTGGGAAATGTTCCTTTGGCCTCATGATTAAAGACCTGTGACAATTTGGAAAGATAATTCAGTCACTTTTAATCTTGAAGCTTTTAAAATGAGAAATATGAACTATTTTACAGTATGGGCTGTCATTAGCCACAGTGGAAAATAGCATAATATATGGATGTGTGATTTGAATCTGTCAATTTGTGTGTGTGTGTGTGTGTGCATGTGTGTGTTTATATGGGGTATAGATGAAGTATAGGAGAGTACCGAGAGGCAAAAGGGGCAGTTGTAACAAATGAATTGAGCGTATTAGAGTTTTAAAAGAATAGCTTTTGGAAAGAATCCAGATTGGTACAACTTCAAGTAGCCAAGGTAATAATATCTGTGAATTACCTGTATGCCAACATTCTTGTATTATATTTCAATGGACTCAGCTTTTTCTCCCCAGTGTAATAGGAACTCTGTGTCTTTTTTTAGTTAGTGGCCTTTGATATTCTCAGATAAAAGGCATCCTTCTGAATTCTTTGATCATACACTATAGCATGCCAGCAAACTCTCACTCATGGCATCTTTGAATAATGCTGCTATTTTTCAGATTCACTTAAAATTATTTAATAACACAGTAATATTTTTTACAATGTAAAGGAAATCAAACCAGAATTTAATTGCGGGCTCTAAAGAAGAATTGAGGAAATGGGGATTTATTGGCCAGAAAAGAAAAACCTTGAATTCTAGAACGCAGTGCCTTCTCTGTTTTTGACTAGTCGCTGCAGAGTCCCATAGGATAGGCTGATTTTGGGAGAACTCTGGGTTCAACCTTAACGCTACTGCCTGCTAGCTGTATGCTCTGCCCTAATTATTTAACCTTTTTTAGTCTTTCTAATTCCGAAAAATGGGCATGGGAATAGTACCTATCTCAGAGGGTTGTTGTGCAACATAAATGAGACAGTAGGTGTAAAGCACAGTGCCCAACAGAGAGTAAATACCCAATAAAATGTGGTTCTTTCTCTGGTTTTGATACGAATTTCTATACTTTCTAACTGTGTGCTTTGAATCGCATTTCTTCATTCATCCTTTATAAACAGTGGATAACACTGGCCTTCGGAACTGTTGTGAGAATTATGAATGACACGAATGATCTAGCAAGTTGCCTAACATCAGACACACTTGATAAATGGTACTTCTGCCTCAGAGCTCTTACCCAATCTCAACTACTCTTTGAGGTGTTTTTGGTAACCAAGAGAAGAGGGATTTCATGCCCGTAGGAACTTTGAAGAGGAGCAAAGACGAAAACACAGAAAATACACATATGTAGGTGAGAATATCCCAGTTTTAAATGTGAAAGGAAAAAAATTTCATAAATTTGAACTCTCCTAAATTTAGATTCCTGAGACTTAGATCTGGACAAGGCTGAAATGTACTTGGAAATGGTCTATGAACGAAGAGTTTAGCAAACTAAATAAAGTGTTAAACATAGTTCAAAAGGATATGATTAACATTAATATAATATTTCTTAGGAATTTAAATTCATAGCTTGTGAGCAAAATGCTTTTATATATTACTCATTAAAGCCAAGATCTCCACGTATTTTTTTATAGTTTGTAGCAGTGTGTGAACTTCAAAGAAGTAGCATGTTCTTTCTTTTTAAATATTTCGTTTTTTTTTTCTCTTATTTACATGGATTGTCCTATCGTTTGGACAAATGATAAATGTTTTCCAGTAACATTTATAGTTAAATATAAGGAGACATGCTTAGCTAATTTAGTATTTTAATTTCCTTAAGGTAAGATTTCTTTTCTAGAATACTATTTACTTTTTTTCAAATGTTTATTTATTTTTGGGAGAGAGAGAGAGAGAGAGAGAGAGAGAAAGCGAGCACAAGCAAGGGAGAGGCAGAGAGAGAGAGGGAGACACAGAATCCGAAGCAGGCTCCAGGCTCTGAGCTGTCAGCGCAGAGCTAGATGCGGGGCTCGAACTCACAAACGGTGAGATCATGACCTGAGACAAAGTTGGACGCTTAACCAACTGAACCACACAGGCGTCCCTATAATACTATTTATATAGCAGTGTTTTTCACAACGTGTGTGGGTCACATTTCATGTGCACATTTCATGAGACATGAAAGCAATTTTCGTTATTCATCCAGTATTTTTGTAACTTAATGCCAAAGACTGGAATAAGAAAGAAAATGTTGGAGTTTATCATACAAAATAAGGGGAAGTATCTATAAAACTTTTGTTTATTTGTATACATGTGTATTTCTAATGGTTTTTGATGTAGTTTATTTGTAACCTTGGTTTGTGACCTAACGGTGTTAGAAAACACTGTCCATAGCAAAGGGCCTTGCACGGAATTCCCATTGTTCAGAGAGGTATGGCACAGGAAATACTGTGAAAAAGGTTTCCTTCAGCACGAATAGTCAACCTTGGGGTCTATCTAGAAGTAGACTAAAGTGGACTAAAAAAAATTCATTCTTCTGTTTAATCGAAAAATATTTATCGAGCGTTTACATTTCTAGGATAGGCACGGAGTTGATAAACATATAGTCTGTGCTCTTGATGATGTCATCATTTACTAGAGGAGCCAGACGTTTAAATAACTCTATTACAAAACATATGGTAAGTGTAAAATAAAAACTATTTGCAGAGGATAAAGGATGCACAGTGAGTGACTTCATGGATACAGGTCATGAGGCAGTAACTTCTGACCTAGGTATCGAAAGACAAATAAGAGCTTACTGGGTACATGAGGGGTTGATGGAGAGAGCATTCCAGGCAAGGAATAATGAGGTCCAAGGAGCAGAGAGATGTTTTAGCTTGGTATGTTCGGAAAACTATTAAGGCAGTTTGTGGGCAGATGCCAGCAATGAGGTTGGAGAGTTTGGCAGTGGGAAGTCTCATACGCTGGGGATAAGTAGATTGAACTGCATCACGTACAGACACTCCAAAGGCTATTTAGGAAGGAAATACTTGCTTAAATATGGTGTGTGTTACTATTTTGTTTATTCGCTTGGGCATCCCTCTTTACCAAGGCGTGAGGCTGAAGGCAGAAATCCCAACTAAACTGACGTGGTAATGGTTTACCCAAGGGCCTGAGTCTAGACAGAGGCAGTAGCACATGAAGCGGTGGTCAAGAGGATGGGATTTAGTTAAATATTTAAGAGTTGGTGTCTGAAGAAAGAAAGCAGTGGTAGAAAGAGAAATCTAGGATGGTTTTCAGCTTTCTGGTTTATGTTCCTGGATAGATGGTGATGCCCCATCCAAGACAGAACATAGGTGTAGAAAATAGTGGATTACTTTGGATGAGAAGACAGTGGATTCATTTTAGGGAACATCTTCTGTGATATCCAAGCAGAGTTACCCGGTTAGCTGCTGTGTACGTGTTTCTCTAGAAGTCAGCTGAGAGAGCTGGTTTAGAAATACTACTCTGGAATGATCAGTACATAGGCAGTGGTAAGATCGTGACAATGGATAGATTACAAAGGGAAAGCTAGCAGAGGGATAAAAACAAAGTGAGGATAAATGCCTACATTTAAGGAATAATCAAAAGAAGAAAAGCCACAGAGAAGTTTAAGGATTAAGGCTAGAAAAGTAAGTAGAAAAGTACTATAAAGTGAATGCTCGTGCCCCCACCCCTAAAATTCATATGTTCAGATTTCTCCATTGTGATGGTTTTTGGAGATGAAGCCTTTGGGAGGTCATTAGGTCATGAGGGTGGGGCCCTCATGCATGGGATAAGTGCTCTTAATAAAAGAGATGTCAGAAGATTCTGGCCCCTTCCCCTGTGTGAGGACACAGATGAGCCAGGGAATGGGCCCTCGCTAGACCCCAAATCTGTTAGTGATGTGTATCTGCAAGTGTCTTGATCTTAGATGCCCCAGCCTTCAGAACTGTGAAAAATAAATCTGTGTTTTTTGCAAGTCACCCAGTCTTTGATGTTCTAGTACAGCGGGCAGAACAGACTAAGACAAAAACCAAGAAAGATGCCGTTCCTGGAATTTGAGGAGAGAAGGCGAAGAATGTCTGCTGGGCTAGACAGGTGGGAAATAACTGGTGCTCTCTGTCCATAGAAACAGAATCGAGTGGCTGGGGACAAGGATATTCCTGTTACAGCGAGACGAGAGGGGTCAGGGCCGGAGGAAGGGAACACGTAGACGAAGCCAGCTAGCTTGACTGAGGAGAAAGATGTACAACAGTAGGATGAGAGATTATAGGGACAAGGAAAAGCTTTTGACCAACAAAGAGACTCAAGTGTTTATACAGACAGCAAAAGAAGCCGGTGGAAAAGGAGAAGTCAGAAATAAATAAAGGAGAAGTCAGAAGTCAGAGACAGAGTAAATAATTGATGGACCTTGATCTGTGAGAAATTAGGCATGGAAACATGGTAGACTATTTAGGTTTATGTAGAAGGAAAGACCTAAGTCCAGAGGGAAAGCAAACAGTGTGGGTGAGGAAGGAAAGAGTCAGAAAACAGAGAATGTGTTTCCCTGCTGGCTTTCTCTCTTCACTTGTGAGGTAACAATTGAATTATGTTCTGAGAGTGAAAACTTAAAGGAGTCAAGAAAGCAGGAGATGGTATAGAAACATCCAGAAGGGGTGACTGAGAAAGAGAAGTAAAATATTAGAACCAGATCAAGCACTGGGGACAAGGCATGTCATCAAAGACATCTCGCAGAGCCAAGCTCCAGGGGATGCCGTGTCCCCAGCTGTGTCCTGTGGCCACCCCGATCACTAAGTATTAGCAAGGTACTCCCCAGCTGTCTTTCTGGAGAAAATTGGATTTTATAGACTGATTTCTAGGTTTATTTCTAATGTAAATTTGCTTACCTGAATGTATTGTGAAAGTTTTTCTTTTTTTTTTTAATTTTTAAATTATTTATTTTTGAGGGAGAGAGAGAGAGAGAGAGAGAGGGAAAGTGAACAGGGGGAGGGGCACAGGAAGACGGAGACACAGAATCTGAAGCAGGCTCTGGGCTCTGAGCTGTCAGCAGGGAGTCCATCGAGGGGCTCGAACTCAAGAACCACAGTATCATGACCTGAGCTGAAGTCAGTTGCTTAACAGACTGAGCTACCCAGGCGCCCCTGAAAGTTTTTCTTAAAGGCATTAACTTAGGTTTTAAAAGGCAAGGGTGGTAGTGGCTGTGGGGCTTGGAGTTTATGGAGGTATAAATGTAGGCCGATTTGTACAGGGCCGGCCTCAGAATGGATGTTCAGGGAGTGATTGGTATTATTATCATTATCATTATTCATTCTGAAAGTCTGTCATGTGTGTTGGGACTATATTAGCTTTCTCCTTTCTTATTGTCTTGAGTGTTTAGATGACATCACTGCTTTCCTGTCACTCCCAACTCACTAACCAGCTCCTCATTGTATGTCAAAATTCAGTATAGAGTAAAATGGTTAGCGTAACTTTTTCCTCAAGCTCTCTGGGGTGAAATTTGCAGTATGTCAAATTTAGTATTTTCTAATGCTTTGTTTCTAGGCCAGTCAATCCTTACAAAGCTTTTCAGGTAGTTGAAGCCTCTCATTTCAGATACATTTTTCTTCTATGCTGATTTTTTGATGAGGACTTTCTTTACTTGACCAGAGAATTTATAATCTACAATAAATTCTGTGTGTTTGTTGTTTGGTCTGTGGGGTTGTTTGTTTTTCTTGTTACTTTGGTTGCCTCCAATGATATAAAATGATTGACATTTCATGATTCCATATTAAATTCCATAGGCATGGAATTATGCCACAATTAGGCAACATCTGTGAGATTATATTTACTACTTTGTGTTATAACTGCATATGTAGCCCATGTGAGGAGATGGTTGGCCTAATGACCGTAGGTAAAAAGGCCAGTGTAGTCGAAGCCAAGTAAGTACCCAAGAGAAGGGGAAACTGAGGTTAAAGAAGGAGCTGGGGGACCAGAACATTCAGGGCCTTGGCTTTAATGTAATACAAATAGCACGCCACAGGGTTTTGCGCCGAGAAGTGCAATATTGGTCTTTTGACATCTTGAGAGTGTATTATTTCTGTCCCTATGATGTCACAACCTCTTTTCTGGTCATGTGCAACTAACCAAAATTTCCGAGTATTCCATGAAAATGTCTTACTAGGGAATGATGTCTCATAGATAGCTTAAGCTCAACTCTCTAATCTACCCACTTTTATTTCCTTCATGCGAATAGGATGCTAGAAACAGATATTGTTTCCATTACATTTAATCGTATGTTGTAAAGAAATGTGTGTCTTCTTAGAGAGACAACCGGACCCCTAACTCCAGTGCTATGCACACGGAACTGGAATACTTTAGAAACTGCAGGCTATCTATGCGATGGTGTTGGCATCATCTCACTCCGTCCGCAATACAGTGTTTATGCGCTGCTCACAGATCCATTTGACTTTTACTGAAAGTGACTTTAAGAAAAAGGCCACTTGAATTCTTTTCTTCTCAGGTGAGAGTACAAGTCAGAGCACATTTTTTTCATGCTATCTGGAATCATGTAGTTAATGCATCTTATCCAGAGAAGATTACACTGGGAAGGGGGGAAGAGGGACAAGGGAAGTGGCCACAGTATCTAATAGTGCATGGCTAATGTTGTAAGTACCACTGAGGAGAGCTGTTCCAGCCTGCCAGCGCACACCTGTCATTAATGTGACCAGGTATCAGCACGAGGCGTGTATTTGTCTGATGAGATCTACGTCTTAAAAGGGTAATATTTTGCAAAATGAGAACGTCATTAAGCCATGAGTGCTGAATTCTGCCACTGGAACTCAGCGTGGATGTACACTAATGTCCAAGTTGATATGGGGCGCCTGAGTGGCTCAGTTGGTTGAGTGTCCCACTTCGGCTCAGGTCATGATCTCACGGTTCATGGGTTCGAGCCCCACATCAGGCTCTGTGCTGAACACTTGCTCAGAGCTTGGAGCGTGCTTCAGATTCTGTGTCTCCTTCTCTCCCTGTTCCTCCTCCACTCGCACTGTGTCTCACTCTGCCTCTCAAAAATAAATAAATGCAAAAAGAAAAAAAAAAAGTTAATTTGAAAAGTAAATTGCAAACAGAAATGTAGCATGAGTTCTACTTTGCTGAAGACAAATGAACATTTTTTTGTAAGTAATCTCTTTCAGCAAACTGCTACAGAATGAGGTTTGGATAATGATCAATTAACTTTTTAAAAACTGCTATGTAAAGAAGTAGCTTAGAATGGGCAGTTCTTCCTCTAATCACCTACTTGTAGTCAAAAAACTGTTAGTAAAATATGAAAGTACTATGCAAAAGTCATTGGAAAATTAATGCAAGAGACAGAATTTGTGAAAAAAACCTAGAATTGTATGATAATGTCACACTGCTCGGAGGCTTAAAAATACCATAAAAGAAAATGAAATTTTAAAAAGACTTTAAAGAATTAATAGTATTTTCCTATGTACGCTATCTTTACAAGTAGTAGTTGTTGACACAAATTTTCAAATCAAAACTAGCAGAAAACAGAATGAAGT
This sequence comes from Paguma larvata, assembly GCA_030068075.1. Classification (NCBI taxonomy): domain Eukaryota; kingdom Metazoa; phylum Chordata; class Mammalia; order Carnivora; family Viverridae; genus Paguma; species Paguma larvata. Next base: position 114,851,987 of record CM057823.1, read on the forward strand.
TTTGCCAAGCCTTTTATTTATTCAGTAGTTATAGGACAAAAACAAACAAAAACCCCAAACTCTGCTTTGAGTAGAGAATCTATTCCATTTCTGTGTAAAAATGTCAGGACTTTATTCAGTTCACTGTTTCTTGGTTTGTACCTAAAGCCCGGTTCACACATTTGTCATAGTCTTTGTAGGAATTCAAGAAAATATTACTGCGTTCCCACCATGAGCAAACACAGGGCATGACATTGGATACTGTTGGGAACACAGAAAGGATGCCTTTGTCCTCTAATTGCCGAATCAGATTTGGGATGTGTGAACACTGCTCTGCTAGGAATTAGGAGTCCTGGGCCTGACCCTGTCACGAACCAGTTAAATGCCCTTTAACAGACCATCTAAATCAAAGACTCACTTTCCACCTTCACAAAATACTTAGACTGTGAAAAGCTTTCTTCGAAAATGTTTTTCATGGGGCGCCTGGGTGGCTCAGTTGGTTGGGCATCAGACTTCGGCTCAGGTCATGGTCTCATGGTTGGGGAGTTTGAGGCCCGCATCAGGCTCTGTGTTGACAGCTCAGAGCCTGGAGCCTGCTTCGGATTCTGTGTCTCTCTTTCTCTCTGCCCCTCCCCCACTCATGTTCTCTTTCTCTCTCTTTCTCTCAAAAATAGTAAAGAAACATTAAAAATGCTATGAATCAGATATTCATATCATTCCGTATCATTCATATTATTTCACTTCATTTCAATTTTCATGTCATATTATTTATAAAGTGAATCACTAACCTGTACGGTTACATTTGTAGCCTTATATATATGTAACCTTTTAATAGGTAACCTTATAACTGTGCATAGAGTTGGATATGTAACCTTCTATGTAAATATAGGAAAATACATATGTATTTATTACAAGTTTAAAATGAGTGGTAAAAAGAGCAGGCAGAAAAAGATTTTAAACAAGTGAGAGTACAAAGTGGAATGCTTTTGTTATGGCAATAGCTACGTTTGTATACACTAACTATATGTCAGCTGGTGTGTGTGGCGACTAGGTGATGTCACACAGTAAGCCAGTGAATAGATGTCTCCTCCCTGTTTAGTTTATTGAGGTGCAGTTAGCTGTACAAAAATTACGCAATCGGCGGCAGTAAAGCCAAGATGTGAATCAATCAGATAAACACTGGAGCCCACACACCCAACCACAGCACCAAACGCTTCTCAAAGGGATTTGGCTGGAGATGAAGCCAGAGAGGTAGGATGGAACCAGACTCACAGGAGAGAAAAGGATACGGTGGGGTCATGATAGGAAAATTGGTTTTTTTTTTAGGCAAAAGGCAACCATCGATGATTTCTGCCCAGAGAAGTGGCATGGTGAAAGCAATGTTTTAAGATTAGTAAGATCTCAGCGTCACAGAAGTGGAAATACAATTGCTCATTTATTAATGAACTGTTTTATGTAACACAGAATAATGAAGACAGAGTCCTCGCTGGTTTGAGTTTTTTATTTGTTTTGTTTTGTGGGAGGTAATTTTTTTTTTCTTTGAGGACTGACAGCTGTGAGTTATAATGAGCTTCCCAAATGCATGCATGCCTATTCTCAGCCCGTGGAGAGTAGTAAATTGCTCTTGTTCTCATGACACATTTAGATTAGAAGAAGAGGTGTGGGGGGAGGGGGAGCACTGCATAAGTAATTAAAACTAATGTGGGATGATGAGCCTCCAAAAAGAATAAAAGAGCAGCAACAAGGAAAAGAAAAAAGAAATAGCACGTAGGCAGGCACCTGAACTGGGGGCAGCGGTGGCTCAGCTCCCTCGGAGGCTGTCAGCTTTCCCCTCCTCAGAAGCCCCGGGCTTTGGTTTGGTTGGGTGGGGAAGGCAGTGTGACAATGAGGTGGTCGATAGTGCGCTGTGGAATGACAGGACTCCCAAAGCCGCACCTGGGAGGTGTGCGCAGACGTGTTCTTGTGCCTCTCACACCAACTGCGCACCTGCCAGCTGCAGGCCATCCCTCACCCTCTGAGACAGCCGGCTTTGCGATTCCTTACTTACTGTGTTCTTTCAGTTGCATTTCAAGGCATGATTTCATTCAAATCACCCGTCCTTTCCCCATCTCGCTTTTTAATTGCTTTGGAACGAAATAATCATAGGTTCAAAAAGTCGTTTAGCAGTCCTCTATTCTAGACAAGGCTTGAAAATCCCCTTTGTAATATGGCTGCCAACCCTTACTCCAGTAAGGAACCTCTTTCTCATGTAAGTACAGGGGTACCTATTAAGATAGACTCATCCTTACAAGCAATATCCTATTTCACCAATTCTAAAGTGGACTCTTCATGTTTTAACTTCTCTGACATTTGCCTGGGTCTCAGACTCACTGTTGGTCAAACAACAGTCACGATAGAGGTATCATTGTCTGCTCGTGCACTAGCTTAGATTCAGCCGCTTATTTTGTCTCTCTGAGTTATGCAAGTAGCTGGAACTGCATGTATTAAGTTTAAGTGCTGTTTACAGTGTCTTCAAAAATATTACTTGGCATTGAAACTAAATGTTATTGTATAGAAAGGCAGAGAAACATGACAGCGAGGTACATACACGTTTAATATAGAGAAAAAAAAGATTCATTATTGGACGACTGTCTGCAATTACCTGTTTTCACACTAAGCAAAAGCCATATGCCTTCCAGGACCTGAGAAATAAAGATTTCTGTAAACTGATGAAGCCCAGTACCAACATAAAAGCAGAGGATCGCCTATCATATATCAAACAAGGAAGTTCACCAACAAAATCCTGGTTGTAATACTGGAACATTCCTTTAAAAAACAGTGCATCGTGAACACTTTTGATAGCATAGGCAGAGATATTTAGTGGAAAAAGCACCAATGATTCTGGTATGAGAAAGGATTCTGACGAGTCAAGTTCAATGAGAGAAAGGTTTAGAAATATATTTTTCAGGGGCGCCTGGGTGGCTCAGTTGGTTGAGCGTCCGACTTCAGCTCAGGTCATGATCTCACGGTTCGTGGGTTCGAGCCCCGCACTGGGCCCTGTGCTGACAGCTCAGAGCTTCGGATTCTGTGCCTCCCTCTCTCTGCCCCTGCCCCGCTCATGCTCTGTCTCTCTCTGTCTCTCAAAAATAAATAAAAATGTTAAAAAAAAAAGAATAGTCTTAAAAAAAAGAAATATATTTTTCAAAATTTCTCGTACAAAGTATAAAATAAGGATTGCAAGTGGTAAGAAAGCTTTTCTTTATTTAATTGTTTAATTTAGTAATGCTTCAAATATTAGTGTAGCTTGTGATCAGTTTAAGATCATTGACTACGGTAATGACAGCCACAATTCAATATGGCTTTTACTCTAGTGTCCTGGAAGGTGAGATAGTTTTATAAAGAGAACACTGAAGTGACTGGTCAGTATCTTAGGAAATGAACAGCTGGGTGGTGGTACTTGCTATTTGAAACAGAATTTAAGCTGTTTACCCAAACTAAGTTTCCCTGAGTAAAGAGGATCCTGATCCAAGAGAAGAAAATGAAGGGAGGACATGAGGATGTGAGGAAATAACGATAGCAACGTGGTGCCTCACACTTGACGTGCGTATATCTTGTGTAGGCGAGCTTATTACACAATACTAGCCCTTCCGTTCCGACCTGTTCTCTTGTTAGCTGTGAATCTTTTTTTCTTTTTATATTGGACAAATAGGCCCCCTTTTAACGTTCACTCATTTAGTAAGCATTTAGTAATGCTTAAAATATTAGTGTATTATTCTACCTTCCAAAAACACAGAGAAAATAAGCCTTATGTTTCATCCATAAAAGCCTTTCAAATACTTGAGAACAGTTATTATGTTGCCGTCTACTTTTTTTTCTGGAGCACGTAGCCCCTGTTTTTCTTCTAAAACATGTTTTCAAGGTCCAAAATAATGGTTAGTGTATTCCTTTTGGGCACTGTTTTGTCATTGTGTGCTTAAAGATAATGGAGTTCAGAATGAGCCGTTGCGTTAGGAGTTTGAGCACAGACGTGGCACCTGTTGAATCTGCAGTCAACTGAAACTTCCAGGACCTTTTCAAGGTCATGATCAGGAATCCGGGCTCCCCACATTTGATTTTTTATGAAAGATTGTCCTATCATCTCTCACCTGAAACTTTTAGGACCTTTTCAAGGTCATGATCATGAACCCAGGCTCCCCACATTTTGATTTTTTAAGAAAGATTCTCATGTCTTCTCTCAGAGCATATACCCTCACTCTTACTGGGGAAGGACATTTTGGATAAGGTTGTAGCCCAGACAGGTGCACGTGGAGGATGGTTCTCATGAAGACTCATGCTATGGAGACAGGAAGGCCTGGTCACATGGCAGAGGTGTGGTGGCTGACATGAATAGGCCTCCTGAGTAGCATGGGCCCCACAGTGGGACTGCCTGGGTTTGACTTCCATGTTTGCCACTTACCAGTTTGGGTGAGTTGCTCAAGCTTCCTCAAGTCTCCACCAGAAAACGATGATATGCAAGAGTACCTACGTCCTGTGTTTATTTCAGGATTAATTGAACTTCAGTATTTTAAAATGCTTAGAAACACTGCTTGGCATATTTCAAGACCTCAAAATGGTCGTGTGTGTGCATGTGCACGTGCGTGTAATGTGTGTCAGTCAGTAGAACTCAAATAATTGGGCAATAAATCTAGGATATTAGTTTCCTGGGGCTGCCATAACAAAGTTCCACTAACTGAGCTGCTTAAAACAACAGAAATTTATTGTCTCACAGTTCTGGAGGCTAGAGGTCTGAAATCAGGATGTTGGCAGGTCCCTGTTTGTTCTGAAACCTCTAGGGGATATCCTTCCCTGCCTCTTCCAGCTTGCGGTATCCCCAGGCCTTCTTTGGCTTGTAGCAGCCTGACTCCAGTCTCTGCCTCTGTCTTTATATGGCCTTTGTGTCTCTGGGTCTAAATTTTTCTCTTCCTATAAGGACACCAGCTACACTGGATTAGCCTGCCCCCCCAATGGAGTATGATCTCGTGTTAACCTGATTACATCTGCAGAGAGATCCTATTTCCAAATAAAGATACATTCATAGGTACCAAGGGCTAGGATTTCAACATATCTTTTGGGGGGACACAATTCAACTCAGAATATCTGGTAGCAGAGAAGTTCAAAACAGAGGAACTAGGTATCCAGAAGCAAGCAGAGTTCAACATTAGGGGCCTGGGATAGATCTAAGAACAGATGATATTTTGAGATTTAACGAATGAATAGGCATTAGAGGTTTCTGGGAATAGGTAATATAGCCCAAACCAAATCTCTGGGCTAAGATAAGGAGAACAAGATTTCAGGTCCCATTGGGGACAAATCTGGACCCAAATCCTAGAGGACTTAGCAATATTGAGCGAGTTGCCAAGATATAAACCCAAAATTGGCACAGAGGATCCTGTTCACTGTTGGAAGTGCCTCTCCTCAAGTACGGAATAAGTAGCGTCTTGACGAGCCTGAGGTATTCATACACTTTTAACAACCTTCATGGAAGCGGCATTGTAGATTTTGATTGTATGGCCAATTTCCAACACAGAGGGATTTTGCTTATTTAAGATGTGTTTGAAGGCTGCTAGGGAAGAGGATATTTTTATTTTCTGAATGGAACACCACCAGGAATTTGCTCTATATTAGACATTGCTCTCGAGAGCTTTACTGGTGGCTAAGTTGGAGTTTGTTAGATCTATAATGTGTTTAAAGATACTATGAATAAAAGGTACATCCTCATACATAGAGGTTTATTGGGAGCATCCACATGTTTGTACTGTCAATATTTCCAGAGTAACCAGTCTTGATTTCCCAAATAGAAGCTTTGGAATGAAAGTAAGAATCAATATGGCTGAAATACTAAGAAACTCATCTCCGTTGTGTTTTAGTCAAAAAGTCTTTTGTAAATACCATATTAATGACAACTGTGGAAAGAGAAATATGGAAAGTGTGCTTAACGTAGAATTTTTTCTAATCCTTACAGGAATTGGAATCAACAAAGATTAGATCATCCCCTAAGTGGGTTTTTATATAGTTGCTTCGTTTCCAGTTTTCCATGCCTTTCCAACACTTGATCTTTGTATGAAAACTGCTGCCATCTTCAGAGACATGAGTCATGGTACTTAAAATGTTTTCACCATATTTTAGACATCACAGGATACAGTAGGAGAAGAGTAGAGTCTTGGCATCCATAATTTTTTACATTCTAAACCTTGACCTTTCACAGTGGTTCATTACACGTTTAATTTAGCTCCTGCACTAGGCTAGCAGATTCTTCTGTGTCTGAATTTCATTTTGGCTTTTTTCTTTTTTTAAGGATTGTGTGTATGTTCACCTGTGTGTGTGTGTGTGTGTGTGTGTGCATTATGTGTGTGTATTTTTCTGTGGCAAAAAGAAGTCCATAAAAAGATAGCCAATACCACTGATAAGTGAGAAGTGATGGGGCAATGACTATAAAAAGAAAGAAAGGCTTTAGATAAACTCAAGTGGGACGTCATCTTCTTCAGGGATTTAGGTCTGTAATATAAATGAATTTATCATAAGCTCTAGGCAGATACTAGACAAAGTGAATATTAAACTGAATCTGTTTCAGTGAGTTGTCCAGGTCTTGCCAACATTGCTCAAATAAGGATTTAAAACTCTAGCAAAGGCTACTGAAATGACCGAAGTACAAGAATTTTGACCTTCTCTTTTGTTTTTTAAAGACAAAATTTCTTTTCGTGTTTTCCTGGAATACTTTTCTCATCCTCATTCCTTTTATATGACAAACTTCATCTTCTCCCAATGGCAAGTTGGCATGGGCACATGACCCAGGACTGAGCCATTGGCATGCATTGTTCCCTGGTTACAGTGACTGAGTCCTGAGGGGAAATTCAGGGGGCAGTTATTCCACGGCTCAGTTTGGCTGGAATTGGCGAATCCACCTCTTAAATCAGCATGCTGGCGGGATGTGATTTGGAGGGTGCTTGGAGTAAGTCTAACTGCAGTAGAGAAAACAAGACCAATGAGTGCGCGGAGAAGCTGATAAGAGAGTGAGAGTTGGGGAGGCTTTGTTTCAGCCCAGATCCACTTACGCCTGAAACCAGTGCTCATGCTTTATTGCATTTCCTGGGGAAATAATATGCCTAATCACGTTTGTGGATTACAGGATTTTCAGGGACATTGGGAGGAGATCCTTCATGTGGCTTAAGGTTCTACCGTATCTTCTGCTGTCTCACCTGTATGCAAACAAGCGTTTCCCCCTCACCGTTATCTTTGAGGCTTTGATGAATTCTGATTCTCTGTATTTTGAAAGCCTCGAAACCCTTTGCTTCATTTTAAATATATTATATTTACAAATGGTGGAAAGCATTGTGTGCATCAGTTAATGATTCAGAAGCCTGTGATATTAAGTTACTTCAGTAATGAGTATCAGTTAAGGGACTTTATCAATGATGGGATTTAGAAGTGTGGTAATGAAAGTGTGCTACACAACACAAAAATTTTAATTTTTATAAAGCCTATTCATGTGTAATTTCTATTTTGAATAGTCTTCAGTTATTTTGCTCTGATTCAGTCATGTTGTGCGAAATGAGGTGAATAAGAAAGCAAGGTCCCCTTGCTTGCACTTTGCATCTATAGGCGTAAAATTGGGACTATTACTCTTGACCTAGAATTAAATGAAAGAAAGAAAATTATTTGGGTAAGATATGCAAAACTCTTTATCCAGACTAAAGCTAGTGATACTTTAGCTTTGAAATGTTGTTGTAAATCACTTATTAAGGGGAGGGTAGGTCCAATAAGTGGAGTTGATGAGAGCTCTGGTGTGGTAGAGATAAGGAAATTCCCTAATGTTGAGTTCCTAACCTGTTCCAGTCACTACATTATCAGATTGAATCTTCACAACTGCTGTCTTCGATAGCCGCTACTGTCCTAATTCTACACATTAGGAATTTGAAGCTTAGAGAAGCAGAGTGACTTACGAGAGGTAAAATAGAATCTTTCTCCAGCCCAAATTTCTTTAACGGCTCCTCTTTGGATGGAGTTCAGACTTCCTAACTTGGATGAAAACAACCCTTGTTCTCTGGCCCGCGATAATCTTGATCGCTTCATCTCTTTTCATTGCTTACCTAGACTCCCAAATCCACAGATCTGCTTCACTTTATCGGGGCATAAACTATGCCCGAGCTTTTCTTCTGCTGTGAGCAATATTCCCTGTCCCTGTGCCCCAGCATTCTGTAACTAACTCCTCTTACTTATTCAGATTTCCGCCTCTAGGAAGCTTCACCAAGTTTACTATGCCCATTGCATTCTTTGTTCGTTCAGTCATTCATTCATTCAGTCAATATTCAATGAATATTTATTGAGGATTCCCTAAGGGCCAGGCACTGTTCTAGGCACTAAGAATACCACAGTGAACAAGGAAGAAAAAAAATCTCTGCCTTTATAGCTTATGCTCTGGGATTGTTGCTTTAGTTCATTGTCCTTCATTACATGCTTACTTCATGAGACCATTAATTACTTTTAAGTTCTATTACATTCTTAGGGTCTAACACAATGAGATATTATAGGAGTGTTGTTGGCATTTACTATTTATTGAATCAGGGCATACATGAATGTCTTCTTTATTATATAATTTTAATGGTCATATAGAAATATAAAAACATTCTTGGAGCGCCCGGGTTCAGTCAGGTTAAGCATCTGACTTCAGCTCAGGTCACGATCTCATGGTTTGTGGGTTCGAGCCCAGGCGTCAGGTTCTGGCCTGACAGCTCAGATCCTGGAGCCTGCTTTGGATTCTGTGTCTCCTTCTCTTTCTACCCCTCCCCCGATTGCACTCTGTCTGTTTCTCTCTCTCAAAAATAAATAAACATTAAAAAAATTGAAAAAAAAACTATAAAAACAGTCTATTTGGCCTCTTTGATATTTTCACACTGCCACCATTGTCATATCAGACCTCATTGTCTTGTGACTTACTTACTGCTGTGAACCTCTTGTTGAAAACAACCTGGCTTTCAGTTTTTCTACACCATTGCATTCTCCCTAGAGTTTCCAGATTTATCTTCTTACATTACTGAGATTGTTCTCCTTCTCCTTAGAACATCACATACTAGAAAGGAAAAACAAACAAACAAAAAATACATACTGGAATCCACAGCCCTTCATAATCTAATGTCACCTTTCTAATCTAATTTTTCTCCTCCGTTTCACATATACCCTCCTATCAACACAATTTTGTCTTTCTGCAGTCCACCTACTCTAGTTCATTTACATCTTCATACTTAAAGATACTTTTTCCTCTTATTCTTAATTTTTTACAAATTTTTATTAACACTAACAAGTCACCTCCCTTTGATGAAGTCTTCTTTGATAATGTCAACTAGCCTTCATTTCCAAATTTCTGATTTTCTGTAAGACTTCTGTCTATATCAGTAACATTTATAAAGAAATTTTAAGCAGTAGAATCTAGCTCTCCACCCCCGTCCCCAACACAACACCTACCCCCACACACAAAGGTATGAAAAATGATAAAAGTAGACCTTATTGTTATAATAACCCCTAATACTCCTCATGTACCCTTTGAGCTCTGCAGAATACATTTGAAGCCAACAAGTGACCTCAGCCACACTGGCCTTTGCTTGTTCTTGCTGTTAGCAAGGGAAAGGTCAAAAGCGGTCAGGATGACTTAGCACTGCAGAGAGGAAAATTACTTATTCATGAAATGGAAGGAAAGAACCATAGTTACCATACTGGCCACAGCACACATTGCAAGCCTTATGTGTTTGGCTTCTTACGACTTCCCAGGTAACATCTGTAGGTCAGATGGGTTGATTTTATCCTGTCTCTAGTTCTGAGACTTTTGAAGTGTTAAGGAGCCTCTAGACTAGACCCCTCTGGAACTGTTTTAGCCATCCACATTTCACAAGTCTAGAAGCCACAGAGTGAAGATCATGGTCACAGGTCAGTGTTTTCTTACTGCTGAAAGGTCAGATCAGTAGCAGTTAAGCAGTTGGAGGCCCCACCTGGTCCTTATTCATCTGTGTTCGTCTTACATCCCAAGGAAGCCCTGTGTTTCTTAAGGGAGTTACTTGTATTTATATTCCTTTACTATGAAATTACATATTATTCTTGAATTATTTCATACATCTGTAGACTTGTCTTCCCATTATTGAAAGTGATTATTTTTTAATTCTCCATAATATCTAAGGTATTTCATAACTACTTAGTAATTAAGACTGAACAAAATATCCTAGTTTATGAAGTTAGCTATTATTTGGGATTTTAGACAATTTGTCCACTTTGACATGTGAACTCTCTTATAAAGTATCAAAACAACACAGAAGAAGTCAAGTGTTCTTTTGAAAAGCAGTTCAATCTGTGACATGACTAATAACAAAGAGACACAGTATTTTAAAAAACAGCTTATATGTATTAAGAACACTTAAAATTTTTGTTTAAAGTACCTTAAGTAGTAAATACAGACGATGGAAAGAGTTCTGGAAATTTAATAAAGTAGGTTTATAAGGAAATAAAACTTCAAATTGTGTGATTTTATAAAACAAACTTTTCCCTTGTAAAAATCAGTCTACTAACTCACCAAACACATTATGAAAATTTTTCATTTTTTGAGTTTTTTATATTTTGTCAAGGGAAGGGAAAAGAGTTGACTGATAGTCCTGATCTTTTTAGCAATCAAATATATAACATTCATCATTTTTAATCAATGAAAGTGAGACTAAGTTTGAAATTATGATTACTAAGGAGTCACAAGTTATAATGAATTAATGCAGTGGTTTTATCTTTTCTAAACACCTGCATTAAGTTTGCCAGGACCCCTCAGTTTATACGCCATATACAACATGTTAGGCAAACACGAGTTTTGCATAATTTAATTAGATACTTGTCAAATGGTGAAGAAAGAAGAAACATAATACATGATTCATGCTCACATTGGTGACAAGCACAACATACATAAAAGTAAAAAAAATATATAGAGATATTATGGATGCTGTGATTTAAGTCAATGTAGGTCTATGACCCCAATTTGTGTTCATAAAGATCAACAAAATCAATGATTTGTATCACTCTGGAGTATAATCAGCTCCACAAGAGGAATCTTCAACTGAATGGATGTTAGTTCTCATATAGAAATTTGAGGGGCGACTGATTGTCTCAGTCAGTTGAGTGTTCAGCTTCGCCTCATGGTTCATGGTTTCGAACCCTGCATTGGGCTCTGTGCTGACAGCTTAGAGCCTGAAGCCTGCTTCGGATTCTGTGTTTCCCTCTCTTTCTGCCCCTCCCCTGCTCACACTCGCTCTCTCTCTCTCAAAAATAAATAAACATTAAAAAAATTAAAAAAGAAAGAAATTTGAAATTAGCACAAGTTTTAAAGCTTTTAAATTGATACCTCTTTGGATAAACAAAATAATCTCATACTTGCTGAATGCAATTTGAAATTTCAAAATAAAAACATTAAAAAAGTATATGTGAAGTATTTCAACTTGACAATTATTTCTAGAAAAACTATATGTGCCCCTGCTTCTGTTAAGAAGTTTGATAGATGGCAGAGAGGCAATGAAATGATTTGCTTATATAAATAAATGTTTATGAGAGGACTAACTCTTAAACCGGTATTTCTTAACCATCAGAGAGTCCTTAGAAGTTTCAGAATGGGGAGGGAAATAGTTGGATGCCAGGAAGCCAATGCTTCTCAATACCATTTTGTATGTGTACATTTTCTCAAGTATGTTCTAAAGTTATGGAGACCAGATTTCAGGCTTTTCGCTTCATTATTGTCCCAGGATACTCTAGCACAAATAAGAAGTCGTCCATCTTTGGTGGTTTTTATTCATCCTTTTAAAGCAGTATGTTTAGCAAATGTTTCGCATTTTAGTAGTTTATTGTTTTTCAGATATTTAACTGAATTAATACTTCTAAAATATCTGAATGAAAGATAGATGAGGGATTGATAGATTAAGGAAAATGAGGCAGAATGAAGAACTAGGCTTATTGCCTTTGTCAGAATTATTTTCCAGAGAATGCGTTCTTAACTGATTTTCGAATACATGTGTTTCTAACATGTCTGGGTTGTGAATACATTTTTAACACTTGGTCAGTTAAGAATTAGAAATTCCATTTCTAAATATGCCTCTTGTAACAAATAAGCTTGTTTAGTTTTACTAAAGAAACTTAATCCTTATTTCTATTAAAGTCATTGAAGTATTGTCTTTTAGGAATAGCATTTACTAGCTTTGTTCACTTACTAGTAGGCATAAATAGAGCTGCCTACTTGAAAGTCGGTGCTAGGTAAAAACCTCTTTACGGATAGGCCCACTGCCTAGAATTGCCAAATTAATGATGAATATGTGGACTTTAGCATTAAATATCGGAAGCTTGCATTCCTTGAGTTTTTAAAATATTAGAAACAAAATCACCTTTTAAATCGTCCAAATTTGAGGAGTATCCCAACAAGAAGAAATGACTCACTTACTCCCCACTTAGAAGATTTTTCTTAACCGAGTTTTCCAGAAATCTACAGAGAGTTGTTCTCTTTTGTTTTTTAATCCATTTGGCGAAATATCTTACGTTTCTTCTATTCACTATGTCACTTTGAGCTCTTAAAATATTACTGCCATTACACAGCCATAGAACAGCGTGGTCTTGTAAATGAGCTTTGCTACAAAAGAAAATGAGACTAACTGGAAACTGACCATGGTACTGCCAATCGTGGAAAGATTGGTAATATCACTAAAGCCATTGGGAGATATTTCCACTCTAAGAAAATGGAAATTGTGGAGCATGATACCTAGTCGATTTGATTTCAGCCTTAACAGCTTTGTATGATAGCATACATTTGGATAAAAAGTGGAAAAAAGTAGAACAGCTTTTCATATGTTTTATTTATGGCTGTGTTGAGTTCAGGTCCTTAGATCATCTATCTAACCCTGGCAAAACATTCAAGATGTTTCTCAGGCGGAAAACCTCTGGAATAGCTACCATGCCTGTTTCGTGTTGTCTTAGTACACTCTGTGGGCCCCGGCCCGCTAAGCCTTTTTTCTCCCTCATACTACTTCCTGTAATTAAAGAAGGCATATATAATAAGGTCAGGTGTGAAGCCTCCTGTAGATGAGGCCTCGGAGACCTCCTAAGAAGATTAAATACCTTGTCCTAGTAACACAAGTGGCAGTTTACACAACAAGGTGGGGAAAGCATGTAGCAAAAAAGAATAAAGTGTGAACATGTTTGCGAAGGTGGAAATTGGGAAAAGCAAATTGGAAGAATCCATGTACTTGATAGATAGTGAAGCAGATTCATGGAGAATGAACAAGACAATAATTAACCAAGAAGCCATAGTTCATTGACTCAGGTCCATCAGGAGGAATACATACACAAACCAAAAAACGAACAAGGAACCATTATGAAACAAAGACGTCCAGCTTCCTAGTCTGTGTACTTAACCATTACACTGTACTGCCTCTTCCTAAAGATGAAATAACACATCCAGGAGAAAAGCAAAAGGCCAGAACTGAAAGAACGGTAGGACCACATCTATCAAATAGTTAAAACAAAACAAAACAAAGCAAAAAAAAAACAAAAAACAAAAAAAAACAAAAACACACACACACACACACACACACACACACACACACACAAAACAACCCTCCAGAAACGTACAAAATGGGAACACTAAGGCCTACTTAGTGTTCCTACCCCCCCCGATCTGGTGACTATAATGAAAGTTCATGTGTCAGGGTCGTTCATTGGGTTTTAAAACCTGGGATCAGTATTTCAAAAACTAAAATAAAAAAAAAAATCATTCATTTACTGGTAGAGTAAGTACGTAAGTCATCAAATTTATTTATATTTGGCTAAAGTTATATCAGTTCATAATGTTCATCCAGTACTTTTGATTGGTGATGAAAATAAAGGCGTAGTGAACTGTGTAATGTAAATAAAGCCACATGTCACATAACTGATAGTTTCCAGGTCTGACCAAACTGGGACCCATGAACAGAATGATGACCAAATTTACTTAAATAATCCTGTAAATGTTATACATACTTACTATTGTTATTAGTCATTAGTGTCCCAGCCCTGACCCTGACTTATATAATTCCATAATGTGGTTATACGTTTTTAATAATTATGCTCTTGTGATAATCTGGATTGATGCTAAAATGGAAAAATGGTGGTAACGGTTGAAACAAATAGATTCCTGTTTAATGAAGTAAAGTCTTCAAGTAAACAAACTCCAACAAAAGCATTCAACCCAGGGAGGAAAAGAAAAAACAAACAATAATTTCGATGAAGAGAGCACTTATTTTTAGGACCAAAACTTAAATATAAATGTCAATAATTTATTTTCCTCTTGATTAGAATGCACTGTGTACATACTATGGTGTTGTGTACGTTTGGTCCTTTGATAACATCATTTAAAAATATAGACTATTCTAGTCCTTTCCATTGGATTATAGTTACAAATGAGATTTAGGGGATATGGGGGACTGAGTACTGGATTGTTGCTATTAGAATCTACAATACATTCCACTCATGGTTTTCCAGTTGTCCGGTTATATTTCTCATTATCACTGGCAAACAAGTAGTTTATTTATCTTCATAAAACAGCACCATAAATATAAAGGAAGTATTTCAAGTTATTGCTATTAATCCGCACTGGTGTCATATATTACTTAATTTCATAGCCTTCTATTTTTTTTCTTTTAAAAGTATTGGAATTTCAGTATTTAGCTCATTTTTAATTTAGAGAATTTTTTTTTTGTTTTCTACTATCAAAACCAGAGTGCTCTGGTTAAGAATTCATATTTTGGGTTTTATAAAGTACCTAATACATGCTCAACATTTGAAAAATAATATTTGCTACAGAGAAAATATTATTTTGAAGTATGCATCTGTAGTGGATTAGACCCCTCTATTTTTTCTTGGTGTTTTTATTTTACACCTGATGAAGATTTTTAGAAATAAGTGAAAGCCATAATAAAACTCACTTTTATCTTAGTAATTGCCTGATTTCAGAAGTCTACACCTTCTACTAATGAACTACATGGATTCAAGCAGGCTGGTTTGTACTTGGACTTATTTATCGTTCATGCAAGGTGTTACCTAAGCCTGGATTATCAACAGGGGGAAACAAAGAGGTGCTTGTGGCACCCACTGTGTTTAACCTATAACACAACGTCCAAGTGCAACATCTTTCTCGGCAGAATTGTAAATTTTGGAAAAGTATAAATCGTGGCTGACAGCAGATTCAAAAATCAAACCAACAAGTTTAGTAGATTAATCCCCTCATGCTGAGAATTAGACATCTTAGTTTCTTAACATTACAAATGTTATTGTCTTGGGAAAGTATGGCTATTACGGAAAAAAAATATTGGGTTGAAGTCAATGAGGCTGAAAGTACAGTGGAACTCTAATGGTGAAAATCGCTGGGTGCTTCCATAACGTCTTTTCTAAAAGAAAAATTATAAACTGTTAGTGTAGTATGAACTGGAAAAACTTGTATAAGAAGTTATTCTGCTTCATGCAAGTCTTCCCAGGTGATAAAAGCCAGTGTTTTGGCAGAACTAAATGGTCCTTATAGAAAAATAAGGAGTCAAGAATTCAAAGCACTTGACTTCTACATGACGATTTTGATGCAGTTTTGAAATGCTCGTCCACTAAAAGTCTATTTTCCCCCTGCAATTTATCGTTTGACAGTTTGTCGCCTATTTGTCTGTTTTTAACAACTTATTCCTCTGTCCCCAAACATTCTCATTTGTGTAGGCTTTCTTTAACTTGGAATGCTATATGACATTATAAAATTTTTGTTTAGTGTCAGTAAGAAGTTTACCCAATGATGTTCTTTGATGGATATACATATACATACGTACATATATATATACACAATTGATGGATATATATTAATATATAATTAATATTGATAATTATTATATATATGTATAGGCAAGAAAACAGGACCAAATGTGTGAGTGTAAACATAAATTCGAAACTATTTTGGGGATGTCTAAGTGACTCACTCAGTTAAGCATCTGACTTCAGTTCAGGTCATGATCTCACAGTTCATGAGTTCGAGCTCTGCATAGGGCTCTGTGCTGACAGCTCAGAGCCTGGAGCCTGCTTCAGATTCTGTGTCTCCCTCCCTCTGCCTCTCCCCTGTCTACACTCTGCGTCTCTCTCTCTATCTCAAAAATAAAATAAACATTAAAAAATTTTAAATAAAAAAACTATTTTGTTTTACATGAAAGCATGTATTTTATAATATGTTGTCAGTATGACTCCTACTCAGGAGGACAGTTTTTGTCAGAGTCCTTTTCAAACTATCAGTTGTATAGTAATTATACTGGGACCTCATCCTGGTGTGTTCAGTACTGTCTACTGTTTACATTTTTTAATGTAGTAATTTAATTGTCAACATGAACTTAGAAACTATGGAATTCTTTGAAAAAATAATTAGATTATAATATGGACATACTTACTTGTGGATTCACTGAATTAATTATGACATGCATACCTAATTGTACCTAGAATGTAAGCATGGTTCTTGTACTGAACATGTATCCTTTCTAAATACAGTTACCAACATATCTCTAGTCAGGAAATGGAAGGCCTTGGTTCCTGGTCATGATTATCTCCCTCTTTCTTCTTCCTGAGATTATTTCCTCAAGAGCCTGTTTGTCCCTCATATGCTGGGACATACATATGTTTGTCCCTCATATGTCCCATTATTTCCTCTCCTTAGCAGGGTGCTGGTTTAGGGACTCTTAGACTTGCCCTGTGACTGATTCATTGTCCAGCTTGTAGATTACAAGAACTTACTCAGCCAGCTACAAAGAGTCCCTTGTTACTGGCCCAGTTGTTTATTGCTCTTTCTCTTTAGCACTACTTTGCTGTACTATATAGTGAGTAAAGTCTCGAACTTGTTTAATGACTTCTTAACTGCTACGCTGACCACTAATCTCCAAATAATTCCTCCTTTGTGGTGGGCGGTTTTACACATATGCCCATGCACATGCACCTACGGATACACGTTTATATCTATGTTTACATGTATATTTATATATGCTTCAAGCCTGTGATTTCAAAGCTTAATAACTAGCCCTCCAGGAATGATATTAAAATGAAGGCTATTCCCCTTCTTAAGAAATAAAGACAGATCCTCTCTGTTATATTATTTTCTGTTTCCTACCTCAAAATTCTGTACTCCCCTTCAGAAGAGTTAGATAAGACGTTGGTACCACTCATATGTGAGAATTATTTTCAAGAGAGTTTTAGTTTCAGTGGTCTGAGAGTCATTGTGGGCAGGGAAGCAATATTAAAAAGCAATTCCTTAAAAGTAATCATTTGCTTAAGTATTACTTAGCGCTTGGTTATTCAGGCATAACTAATGTATTTCCTGATAGTAGAAGAGCAGAAAGTAATAAATATGGAAGCATCACAGGGTGTTGGTCCCTCTCCCACCATTTAGTTGGACTGAGAATGTGAGAATAGCCACTTGCAAAATCACTTAGGCAACCCCACTTAGGGAAAAGAACCAGGAAGATAATGATACATTCCCACCAAATAGATTTAACTGCTTAGTATACCTGGGCAGTATAAAACTAATGGAGGTCTTACTCCTCCAATTTAAATACAAGTGTAAGCCTTTAGCTCATAGGGAAAATAGCTCTCATGTTGTGGCACATCTTGGATAAGGGTATCAGTTGTTCCCAAAAAAACAAACAAACAAACAAACAAACATCCTTATGTTTTATTTCATTATCTTTGATGTGTTCATTTTATTAATGTCATAATTCTATATATTGTTGATGAAAATATGTGCAGCTCTCTTAATAATCTATTGAAGACATAATATATATTTGGAAGGAATGTTTAGCCAGGTGAATGACTGTTTTCATAGAGATAGGGATGCTTTTAATTTTTTTTATTTTTTCATTTCTTTAAGTTTATTTTTTTATGAGAGAGAGAGCATGCATACCAGTAGGGGAGGGGCAGAGAGAGAGGGAGAGAGAGAGAGAGAATCCCATGCAGACTCTGCACTCCAGGCACATAGCCCGAAGCAGGGCTTGAACCCACAAACTGTGAGATCATGACGTGAGCCAAAAATCATGAGTCAAAGGCATGAGTCGCTGAGCCCTCCAGGTGCCCCAAGTAGGAATACTTTTATTACCTATATGGTGTTTCTATATTTTTGGAGCCTTTTCAATATGATAGTCCTTTCAGGGCTGGCCCCTAGTAGAGCAGTCTGTCTGCCAGCAGTGTTCCGTCGGGAATGAGTAACGAAAAATGGGAAGCTAGGGGAATGTGGGAAATAGGGCTAAGATGAAGAGTAAGCTTGCCCAGAATGTATAACAGAAATTGTCAAAGCCTGGTTGTTTTAGAAGCACTGTGAAAACCAAGTGATATTGAAGATGAGGGCACCCAGCCATGTGGAGAATTGGACGCTGCGAGCAAACAAGAAGACAGCTTGGCTCATTAGCTGGCATTTTTTTTACTGGACACCAGTGTCTCAGGTACCCGAGAGGATGGTAGGTGAGGGCTGCAGCATCCGATAGAGGGAAAACTACCGGGCTATACCTTTCTCTTACCATCACATCGAGGTAGCCTTCCCTTCTGTGCGATGCCACCCAATATACTCTTAGGTACCTAAATGCGGTAATCAGTTTCATCCTGAAATTTGATATCAAAACAGTGAATGTTCTCAGGTATTAGGACTTCAGAATACATCTTTTACCCCAAAACTGAAATGCACAAGGCACAAGGAATAGCTACATTCAAAAGCCCAAAGAAATCTTGCACTTCGTTGTCACCTTTCATAGGTTCATCTCTTTCTCCTAGGCTCGCAAACACTCCCTTCAATGTTATCCTTTCACGTGATAGGAAATCCTACTCTAACATCAACCTGGAATTAGCATTGAAAGAAGTTGCCTTTCAGACAGGTATCCCCCCTACATATAACCGCTGTGAGGGGAACCTCATAAGCAGGCAGAATGAGGGCTGAGTGTGCCCACAAAGGCTCAAAAGTGTAACTCTGTTTAGTCTTACTGACTAGATACGACTCAGCTAAGAGCTGGTTATAAATCCACATCTCTGGAGATTCTGATTCATGACCCAGGAGTCTCCCCATGTGTTTCTGATGTAGAACCAGGTAAGGAAACCACCATCAGATGCGTGGAGGTCCGGCATTCTACTCCAGTCTCGCTGCACACTCGTTTGGAAGCTGTGACTTAAAGGCTTAAAACAGGCACCTCGGACAAGTTGAGAGCTTTGGCTTGCACCAGAGCACACTCCTCAAAGCCGTCATTCAGCCCTGTCAATCCCAAGGGCACCTCAAAATCTCTGACTTCTTGGGGTGCCTGAGTGCCTCAGTCGGTTAAGCATCCAATGTCAGCTCAGGTCATGATCTCCTGGTTCGTGGGTTTGAGCCCCACTTCGGGTTCTGTGCAGACAGCTCAGAGCCTGGAGCCTGCTTTTGATTCTGTGATACCCTCCCTCTCTGGCCCTCGCCTGCTTGCCCTCGGTCTCTCTCTCTCTCTCAAAAATAGACATTAAAAAAATTCTTTTTAAATCTTTGACTTTTGTTTCCAAATTAAGCACAGCATAGGCCCAATGGAAAGTCCTGGAGTAGCACGTGTTTCTTGTGTTCCTACTGGGTGAGATGCGCTGTTCTCGGCACTGCAGATACAGTGACCAAGACTGACAAGTTATACAACCTCACAGAGGTTGCATTCCAAAGCGAAAGAGGAGGGAAGAAACAGCAGGCAAATTAATAAGCTAGGTAGTTCCTGATAGTGAGAAGTATTGTGAAGAAAGTCAAACAAATTAATGGGATGAAGAATGATTTTGGACAAGAGGCAACTCATTTAGCTCAAGAAAGACCCCTTTGTACCTGTGCCTGGTGGATGAAAAGAGTCAGCCTCTGGAAATCCAAAGAAGAAAGAAACTTGGATTATTTAAGATGGCAAAGACCCTCATCTAGTGAACAAGAGGCGGGGAGTGGGATGGTGACAGACTAAAATGTTTTTATCTTAAGTTGATTGCAGCACAGAGTGGGTTAAGATAGCATAATCCTGATTTCCTAGTCGCTGATAGATTCATTTTGAACCTCTTGGTGTTTAAGAAACAACTACATCAAGTTCATCATTTAAGTATAAAATTATGGTAAAAAACTAAATATGTACATATATAAATACGTAAATTATCAAAGATATTATAACATAATGATGGACGGCAAAAGCTTTGAATTAGACAAATCTGGATTTAAACCCGGAATCATCCATATTATATAATAGCGATCTTGCTTAACTGCATAACCTCTCTCAGCTACACTGTTTCCTCATCTGTGTTATGGGAATAATATTTACTTTTTAGGGCTTTGGAAGTAATAAATGAAATACCGAGTACTGAATAAGTAAGTGTTTTTAAAAAGAGAGACCGCAAAGCTCCTTCAAGAATTTTGGTTTAAAGGAAAATGTGAGAAAGTTAAGAAATATTATTTCTCAGTGTTTTTTGTACTATTTTATAGTTTTTTTCCTTTTCCCAATTTTTTTTCACTTTAACATCTGACATTAGAGTACATCTTATAAAAAATGTTGTTTTATAATTTAAATTTAAATTGGAGGATTTTTTTCTTTCTTAGCGGCACATAAATTAAGGTTTTATAACTGATGGCATTTTAGATTCAAAGAAATACAGTTTTTATGATGTGTATCAACTTTCTTTTTTTCAGGTGGCAATGACATGTAGCATTTATTTATTCAGACCTGAGTTTTATAGAGATAATACCCAATTTCCGAACCTCTCTTTGCCTTATCTCTTATCTGCAAATGGGAACACTCCCCGCATGACAGTGTTCGTGTTAAATTAGAAAATGCGCATAAACTTCTTAGCACAGTGTGTGGTGTGGCATCGTTGAGTGCACACCCTACTAGTCATTGTTGTTACCATCTTCACTTTTACAGCTAATCTGCGAATCGCTAGACCTGGATGCTGGAGCCGGGTCTGCACTAATTAACTTCGCAATCTCTGTCTCACTTTCCTGTTTTGCAAAAGAATATTTCCGCAAAGATGAGCTGTCATTTCCTTCTGGCTATCCCAGTTTGTACTTTTTCGAATCTAATTCAGAATCATAATGGGACCATAAAATGAATTTTCTTTGTTTCTTGCAGTTTGTGGGGACATCCATGGACAATTCTTTGATTTGATGAAGCTTTTTGAAGTGGGCGGATCTCCTGCCAACACTCGCTACCTCTTCCTAGGGGACTATGTTGACAGAGGGTACTTCAGCATTGAAGTAAGTCCCTATCATTTCTTCTTAGCTGTGCGGAAATGGATCAACAGTATCTTAGTAAGCTGAAAGTGGTGAATGTTATCTGTTTAAGAAAATTACTGGTCTATAATGGAACTTTGATACACTCAATTCTTGAAATATTTACATATTCTATTTTCTGTTGATTCCCATATGCTTTTTAATGCATAGAGATACATTATATATATATGCATATATATATATACCTTTTATATATATATATATATATATATGCTTTTATATATTTGCAACAATTACATTGTATTTTCCATTAGATAATTCTATTTCCTGTTGACAGAACTAATCAAAATTGATTAAAGAAGGAGGAATGTGTTTGCCTGGTTATGCCTTATAAATTGTGAGGCGATAGCTTACCTTTGTAAATTGATAGCTAGGTGCACGTGGGTCTGTGTCTGCCTTTGTTGTGTGTGAGTATGCGTGAATACACTTTCAGCCCTGTATTTTGTCTTTTTTGGTATCTGTCGTCTAACGAGGGTCATTTGTCAAACTCATTAACTGAAACGAAACAGGTAACTTCTGAGTAGAGGTTCTTCCTCAGCCTCCCTCCTGCATCTGCTTCGGGTAAGTAGAAATTATTTTCAAAATAAAGGCAACAACCTTGCTTCATTCGTTTGTTTGTTTTTCCTGGTGCTTAATATGGTGTCTCGAACACAGAAAGGGTTCATCAAATATTTGTTAACATAAACGATTTGAAATAAGAATGAATGTTAAAGAAGCAGAGCCCATGATATAGTACCTGACATTATATGTAGTCTCAGAAAAAAATAAGGAAACAATTTTTAAAAGGAAAGTAATTATTCTTTTAAAAGGAAAGTAATTAAGAGAAAGTCAACTTTATAGAAGTTTCACATCAACATCATATAGTCATAATAATTATGTAAAAGAGATTCATTCTAGGTTTTTAAATTTTCATCATAGTACTTTCTTTACTATCAGAATCTTTTTTAACTTTTTTAATGCTTATTTATTTTTGAGAGAGAGAGAGAGAGAGAGACAAGAGACAGAGAGAGGGAGCAGAGGAAGGGCAGAGAGAGATACAGAAACTGAAGCAGGGTCCAGGCTCTGAGCTGTCAGCACAGAGCCTGATGTGGGGCTCAAACTCACGGGCCACGAGGTCATGACCTGAGCCAAAGTCGGAGACTTAACTGACTGAGCTAGCCAGCTGCCCCTACTATCGAAATACTTAATGTCAAAGAACACATCACTGTCAAACACCTTTTGTTTTTAAGACTAGCATGCAAATTTTATGTTTTGGTTATTCAATTTACCATCAGTCATAGAGTCTATACATGCAGAGAGAGAAACTATAGTCATTGTCTATATATATTATAAAAATATATATAATATTTTCACTGATATATTAATCCTTTCTGTATTTAAGGATCATACATTTCTTAATTATTCATGATGATGAGGGAAGAAAGGTTGGTTTTGGTATATAAATCCAAAAGGAAAAAGTAAATTTTTGGTATTTCTTCCACTTGGTTAACAAGTACAGTGTTATTGAACACATAAAACGCATATGCACTATGATCAGAACTATGGAGACTTTGAAGAACTGCATATCCTTGCTCTCTCGAAACTTAAATCCTTGTAGGAAAATTGAACTATAAAAAGCTACATAGAATCAGAAGCCTAGACGAGGTGGTCATCCAGGATTCCATTATTTGAACTGATTGTTTAAATCTTGTGATGAAAGAAGTACAGAAAATGATTACCATTGGAATATTGAAAAGTGGGGGGGCGCCTGGGTGGCTCAGTCGGTTGAGTGTCCGACTTCGGCTCAGGTCATGATCTCGCGGTCTGTGAGTTCGAGCCCTGCGTCGGGCTCTGTGCTGATGGCTCAGAGCCTGGAGCCTCTTTCGGTTTCTGTGTCTTCGTTTCTCTCTGCCCCTCCCCCACTCATGCTCTGTCTCTCTCTGTCTCAAAAATAAATAAACATTAAAAAAAAAAAAAGGAAAAGAAAAGTGTGACAATTTCGTGAGTAGACATGACTGGAGAAGACTGAATCAAAGAAGCAAGCTTAACTAGGAAGGACAGTGAAGCGGGAAAAGTACAGGGGAAGAAGTTAGTAAACTTCATAAATCTCATTTATGGGCTCACTTGACCATCTCGTTAGGGAAGGGTGATTGAATATAAATTTTGTAAGACTTTTATATCACAGTAGGGCTGGTATCTGCCAAGAGAAAACAATAACAGCAGAACTAACGAAATGCTGGTTTGAACAAGTTTATTTCTCTCTCCATTAAAAGCCCACAGATGGGAATGCCCAACTGGTGTGACCCAGTGTGGTGCCAGGGCCCAGGCTCTTTCTGCCTCATTGCTCTAATGGGCGTGGGTGCCTGGGCTCATTTCAGAGACTATCTCGTCACCCAGGACAGCTAGCCCAGCTTCCGCCATCATCCGCCATGTTACATTCAGCCAGAAGGAAAAGGAAAAAGAGAAGGCCATGTCCTCTTATCTAAGGATGTTTCCCAAAAGTGATGCAATTACTTCAACTTGCATCCTATGACCCAGAATTTGTTGCCATGGCCATAGATGATTTCAATATGGAGCCAAGTTTGAGAAAGACTGTAATAGGCAGAAAACAGAAATGGGGGGTAAAATGTTTCTCCTACGTCTCTTATTTTTAGTGACTTTTAAATTCATCTTACTCATTTAATAGGTAAAGTTTTCCTATGTCAGATTCTGAGGATGAGTGAAACAGGTGTTTGACCTTCCTTGAAGCTCTCCTTCTTAGGGAAAGCTCAAGACTGTCCTGTTGAGAGTGATGTACTTTTATTGGCCAAATGATGGAGTGCTATGTTGGACAAAATTTTTTAATATCACAATATTTTTAATTACTTTATTTGCCATCTTTTAAAATTTAATCACAGAAGTAACAGTTTCCTGTTACCTTACTAAAAAAGAGAAATCACTAAATCATATGTTGATTGAGTAACAGTTGGCATGTTTGGACTTCTTCTTTGTCTCACCACTCCATATTTGGATAATACTATTTCTTAATCTTGTTGGTGTTTATTTACCTTTGAATTTTTACTCAAAGAGTGCAGGCTTCTGTAGCTCTGACCTCAAATTACTTGAAATTTCCTAAACTCTCCCTAATTAGAGCCGTTTAGAACCCTGCTTCCTTAAATTAAAGAGCTTGAGAAGCAGTAATCACCAGCTAGCTGTTCAGCAAATTTCTTTTTAGTCTACAATTAATCTAGATACTTGAACTACGAAAGTTGCGATATTTTGTATAATGTGCACCTTCTGAAATTCAAGCAAACGATCAAAGTATGAACGCAGATGTTGGTGACCTAGCAAATGTAAGTATCAGGACATTTGAAAGTTCTGAGATGCATATACCCAAGTTCCTGTCTTCACAAACAGCTCTTTAATTAAACTCTAAGTGTCTTAGAGTACGGCGCCAGGGACTTGTCACACGCATACAGGAATAACAAAAACGTGAAGGCCTTATCTATGAAAATGATCCATTTTGACTGGACTGTGACCTTCGAGGGGCTTTGGGATGGCTTAGTGATGTCATCACATTTAAAATAGAACAGACGTTTCTATAAAATGTATTTACTGGGAGTACTTTAGGGTTCTTAACTGTGGATTAAGGAAGCGGACATTGTTGGCGTGCTGAAATGCTGTTGTTTGCCCGGTGTACGTGATCTCCTTTATTCCTTACAGCATGTAAATGTCTTCCTTTTGTGCATGTGAAAACCAAACCTCAGAGAGAGCCACACACAGTAAATGACAGTGCTGGGATTACAAATCTGTGCTCTTTCAGGGGCGCTTGGGTGACTCAGTCAGTTAAGCGTCGACTTCAGTTCAGGTCATGATCTCGAGGCTCGTGAGTTCCAGCCCCACATCGGGCTCTGTGCTGACAGCTCGGAGCCTAGAGCCTGCTTCAGATTCTGTGTCCTTTTGCTCTGCCTCTCCCTTGCTTGTGCTCTCTTTCTCTCTCTCTCTCTAAAGAATTAATAAACATAAAAAAAAAAAAAAAAGAAATCCGTGCTCTTTCCACTACACCCCATGCCTTGGCTATATCCACTAAGTAAACCAGAAAACATGCACGCATCAGTAATGCAGACACTGATACACACTTTCCTACTCACTCGTGCATGTGCAAGCGTGCACACACAGCCCTCTCCACCACCTCTATAATCTGAAGGTCACATCATTGATTATAAAATATTCTCTTTGAGTACGGCGCTGTTGGTTGAAGGAAATCCCTACAATAAGAGCTCAGTTTTCCAGTGTGTACTAGCCTAACAGCTTTCAAAAGGTTCTTGATGCATCTCGGTAATTCAGGGTTCCCCTGCAGGTATTCTTTTTGACCCTCCTCTGGGCAAAGAGGAGCCACTTATGTTTAATTTTACCAAATCAGCTTTGAAGAGTGGGTTCGGATTTCCTACAGTCTCTGCTGGGTAGTATTTCCAGGCACTAGGTAATGAGCTGTGGGCAGAACATGGAGTTCATTTTCTGCACCCCTCCCCACCACCTCCTCTTTCTGCCAAGATTAGAAATCCTTCCCCACGAAGTTAGCCCCAATAAAACAAGCATGCTTTTGAGTAGTGATGAAAGGGGTCATTTTATTTGGAGTCGTAATTTGTCTCACACCAGACACCATCCTCTTTGTGATGACTGCCATCACGCGACCGCATCTCTCTGATCAGATACACATGCATACGGAGGTCCGTGTCTGAGCGCGTGCGTCTGAGAATGCAGAGAAACACCCAGAGCTGCAAACGGAGGCACGCACAGCTGTTTCCTTCCAGTCACTTCCTCACGTTCCTTCTGTAGCTTTCGGCACCGCAGGGCACGGCAGCGAGCTCCGCAGTGGGCTCGCCCCTCCTGCTGTCCTTCCACTCAGCGCTCAGCCCAGGGCTCCAACACATTTCAGCGTGAAGAGCTGTTGTGTTTATTCGCTAGGAACTCCCAGGCTAAAATGAACCACGGCAAGGCAGGCAATGTTCCGTGCTTCTGCCTGAGAATAACAGGCAAACGGGACAAGCCAGGGATGGCAGGTGCCCGAGGGATGCCACAGACATGAGGAAGGACATGTCTGCTGTCTCCCTGCCACCGATGGCCTTTGTAGTGCATTGCCATGACTCCGCGGCTTCTCCGCACTGCTTGTCAGACGAGGCAGAGAAGGCCCGAGAGGAGGTGCGTTTGACATTTCGGGAGTTTGGATCTTCTCCCAACTAATGTACATCCTTCACTTAATTGTCCTGTGACTGAGACACATCCCTTTTGATTGGGATGTATAACAGCTTGGAGAGGTATTTTCGAAGGCTGGTCGGTATCGATCTGAAGCCGAATCTTTTCTTTGTCATTTCCTCCCGCTTTTCCCTCTTTCTTGACTTCCCTGTGCCAATTTTCAAGAATACTCATCATTGAAAAAGGCAAAAATTACAGAATAAATCACTGCACTGCTATTATCAGTGAACCAGTGAAACTGAGGAAAATGTTATTCTTAGCAAAATGGCATCCTTAGTGCTGCTTCATTGAGAAAGATTGATACGTTAAATAGGAGAGAACCAGGTCTGTGAAGGAAATGAATCAAAATATAGAGGATGCTCCGTTTTTCGTATTTAAAAACTAATTTTAAGTTGTAAATATTTGCTTAATTACTTAGAGTAATACTGGAAAGACCTTCAAGGTTCCATTGTGAGTCATTAATGCAATGACTTTATATGTCACCGTGTAAAAAGGCCAGCGTAACTTGCGTCTCTATTTCCTCCATAACCAATTACTTCGGTGAAAATGTTATTCAGATTTGCCACCTCATGCCACATATATGAAAATAACCAATTATTCAGCAACTTTGCGTTTCGTTTGCGATCTTTTTTTTAAGTCTATTTATTTATTTTAGGAGAGAGAAAGCGGGAGTTAGGAGGGGCCAAGAGAGAGGGAGAGAGAGAATCCCAAGCAGGCTCTGCACTGTCAGCGCGGAGTCCGACATGGGGCTCGATCGAACCCACCAACCGTGAGCTCATGACCTGAGCCAAAGTTGGACGCTTAACCGACTGAGCCACCCAGGCGCCCCAGTTGTGATAATATTTTTTTAAAGAGACTTTCCTTTTTAAAAATCATGTCAGGTTATGATTTTGCTGAAGATCGACAGGTCTCCAGAACGTTTCGATGGCGGAGTGGTTGCCAGCAAGACAGTGTTGTGCTTGGCAGCACTCTCGGACCAGATGTTGAGGGTGGAGGCTGGCAGGGCTCCACACTCCAGTACGCTCTTGCCCTTCCATTTACCATGCCACTTCTTCCATATTGGCTGCATTTGTGGTTTTATTCGGCGTTTGAGAAGATATTTTATTCTTGCCACAGGGGAGAAGGAAATAAAATGTGAAAACAGGATTCTTATTTTTAGAGTATGTCGAGCCAAGAATTTGGAAGTTGAGTTATGTTTTCTTTCTCTCTTTCTTTTACTTTCTCCCTTTCTTTTCTTTTTTTTTTTCTTTCCATTCTTTTCTTCCCTCCTTCCTTGCCTCCTATGTTCCTGTCTTCCTTCTCATTTATAGGAAAGGAACTAATATTTCTTAAACTCCTACTATATATTAAGGGCTTTATATCCATTAAATAATAAGGCATTTTAAATGTGGATTGAATCATTGAAAAGGTAAATGAGTATGGTAAACATATCATAAAATATTTCCATATGACTCTTTGAGGTTTCAGTGTGAAAAAGCTACAGAAGTTAAAGCTAGAGTTGATAAACCCATGTGCTAGCATCGAAACAAGATCTTTAACAGACGGCAGAAGAGAAAATATGGGTCCTAAAATATGATTTCTCTAGCATTTGACTGGGGTTAGAAAATTGTGTTTTAGATTTTAGTTGGAGAGATAACAGGTTTGCTTTAAGAGTTCACAGTTGTGGTTCTATCTCCAAAAGGAGATTGACTAGGAGGGGCCACAAGGGAGCTTTCTGTGTGCTGAAATGTAACTGGATTTGGTTAGTAGTTTCACAAGAGTATATGTATATAAAACCTCATTGACTGGTATATTCAAAATATGTGCACTTCATTGTATACAAGTTATACTTCAGTAAAAACAGTAACAGCAAGAAAATCTTTTCTAAACTTAACTATGGTATAGCTAAAACATATATTCTTTCTCAGTATATTAATAGAATACATTAGATACAAGGATGTTTTTAAATATTTATTTTTTGGGAGACAGAGAGACAGAGCACAAGCAGGGGAGGGGCAGAGAGAGAGGGAGACACAGAATCTGAAGCAGGCTCCAGGCTCCGAGCTGTCAGCACAGAGCCCAATGCGGGGCTCGAACCCACAAAGCACAGGATGATTACCTGGGCTGAAGTCAGACGCTTCACTGACTGAGCCACCCAGGTGCCCCAGATACAATGATTTTAATAAGTAAATATAGTTTTTAAAAGACTTTACATTCCCATCCTATTCCAAACTAGAAATCCAAACTTAACAACCAATATGAAAGAGTGTGTGTGTGTGTGTGTATGTGTGTGTGTATTTCTTTAATATTAAGGTACAACCTTATAAAGTTAAATTAGGAATAGTTATCTCATTGACATTAATAATAGTTTATAAATATCTTCTCTGAAATGTGAGACAAGTTCGGATAATACAGACTCCTTTTATGAAAGCATGTAAGTGTACCTCTAGAGCCAGGCACACAGCAATCGGAGCCGCACTGAGCCACCATAGCCTCACTGAGGATAACAGAATATGCACCATGGACAAATCATCAGGCCTCAAGGATCACTTGTAGAGACCATCTGGTCAGCTGTTCAGAAATAGCAGTATCATTTGTCACACGAACTTCAGCTAATAACTATAATTAGAAAACGATAATTAGAAAATTATTGAAGTATCATGTATATAAAATTTGATGTCAGCCCATTATTTTTGTTTACTTCAATCAGAATTACACAGTTGGAAACAATATCTTACTTCAAAAACACAATAGTGCATACTTGCCTCGATAATTAGTATTTTCTCCAAGGCTGGGGCTGTAGATTCGAGCAAAATTATTTCCGCTCATTTAAATTATCATATAAGCTGACGGAGGTGATTGTTCTTCCCAGGGATCACAACAAATGAATCACCAGGATCTTTTCCCAGTGGACATTCTCAGCATATTTTTACTAAATGTTGGAAAGTTCTTTATAAAAAGGAAAATACTGTATGTTTTGGGGCTTCAGATTTTAGTAATCAGACTCAGACTTGCCTCCATATCTCTGTGGTTGTGTATCTTCTTAGGTTCGCTTTTAGATCATGAGCTTAACGAGGATAAAAAACCATACTTGTTTTTAAAGAGTGGTTTTCGCTTCCCTGTGGGTCCTTGGTGAATGAATACCAGTTGAGGATAATGAAATTGATGTTAGTACTTGAGTATCTCAGTTATCTTAATGCACACTTCAAGATGACTGTGTCGATGTTGGTTTATTCCAAACCTGGTGAATTCAAAGTAGACCTTTATTGTTACACAAACCGCAATACCCAAGTAACTAATCTGAAAGTCGTAAGGTAGATGAAATATTTCCCGTAGTTATTAACAGC
Organism: Paguma larvata; assembly: GCA_030068075.1. NCBI lineage: Eukaryota > Metazoa > Chordata > Mammalia > Carnivora > Viverridae > Paguma > Paguma larvata. The sequence continues at coordinate 114,881,825 of CM057823.1, forward strand.
ATGTGTAGTGAGATTCCCTGGCCTTCAGTTTAATTTTATTTATATGCAAAACAAAACAGAAAACAAACAAACAGAACAAAATGAAACAAAAACCCTTAAGGCTTTGTATACCAAAGGCACTGAAATAAAAGACAAGGTGATGAGGGAGAAGGCAAGTGAAGAGAGAACATAGTTGAAAATAGAGACCCAATTCCGATCAACTGGAACCTGATATCGTTTAGTTCCAAATTTTGTCCTGCTTTCCTTCTCAATTCTTCCATTTCTGTTACCTGACTTAGAAAAATTTGTTTTATAAAGAGAGGTGTCTTTATTTATTGATTGCTAACTATGTGTCTTCTCCTACTTTTGCTCTGGTACATTTTTAGGGTGTCTTTATTCAGTCTTCTTTCAACAGAACATGTAAAGTTCTTTGTTTCCTTGTGGTATGTGGATTCCAGTGCACGGATGTATTTTAGGTATACGTGAACCTTGGCTTTGTACTAAAGTAATGTTTTCTCTCTGAGTTTTCATATCCTCCTTCATAAGGCCTCGCTTTTGGGGACTTCTGGTCACAGTATGGGCTCAGGTCCTCCTGCCATGTGAGCAATGGGATGCTTAAGTATAACAGGGAAATATTTATTTTATGTTTTTCTTATTTTTTCAGTGTGTGCTGTATTTGTGGGCCTTGAAAATTCTTTACCCCAAAACACTGTTTTTACTTCGTGGAAATCATGAATGTAGACATCTAACAGAGTATTTCACATTTAAACAAGAATGTAAGTATACTTCGAGCTTCTTCTATTAACACCATCTGTGCTAACTCGTCATTTTAACCCACCCTAGGAGCACATGATAATATGATCCATTGCTTAAAAGTCAAAAATGTAAATCATGAGACTTTTATTTTATGTTATTCCATATCTCTTTCTAGGTATGGATCATGAAGAGAATTCGGAATTTCTTTTTAAATTATAAACTCTCTATAAAGCAGCCTAAAATTGTGAATTCATATTTGATGTAATTTGTCCCAAGAAACATTGATTAACTTAGTTTTTTAAGAAAGCCAGAATATGGGGCGCCCCTGGGTGGCTCAGTCGGTTAAGCGGCTGACTTCAACTCAGGTCATGATTTCACAGTCTGTGAGTTGGAGCCCCGCGTCGGGCTCCGTGCTGATGGCTCAGAGCCTGGAGCCTGCTTCGGATTCTATGTCTCCCCCTCTCTCTCTGCCCTCCTCCTGCTCACACTCTGTCTCTCTGTCTCTCAAAAATAAATAAAACGTTAAAAAATAAATACATAAATAATAAAATAAAATAAAATAAAGGAAAGCCAGAATACTACTATTCGGAGAAATAATTTTACCCGTTCATCTCAAATCACTCAAGAAAAGCAGATGGAGGGTGAATTCAACTCTGCTTCCCTTTGGACTCAGTAGATTTACTAGCCTCTAGTGGATTTGACCCAGTTGAAGATGACATCTTCCTTTCAACATAAATAGTAGGAGTGAGGACTACTTTGTATAAATTTTATTTTCCTCCTCTCTTTAATTTCCCCTATTGTCTAGTGACACAAATTTTTCTCTGTCATTTTGGCTTGTTTTCAATGGAGTACAGAGACTTTTCTCAAAACACTAGAAATATGTGCGGCGATATGTAAACAACTTTAGGAAATTTCTCGCCGTCTCCTTTTCGATAAGATCACTCAGAAAAATTAGCCAGCTTTATGGTCACGTTTCTGTTGGTCTCCTGGTTGTTTGCATATATAATTTTGAGCTGCATCTGCAGGGGAATAGTGAGGATATATACAAAAAGCCTCTCCTCTACTGTGTAAAAAAGTCATAAAAACTTAAAATATGGATGAACAACAAAAATTTACAACAGTAGACATAAAGATTAATACAGGCATTCTCTGCCTTTTGAAAGTGTGTCCGATGTCACTTAGCTTTTATGAAAGATCTGCAGTAGTACTTGTTATTGCTACTCAACAGACATCCAAGGAGAATTTTTGCTTTTAGGAAGAAAGGTGAGAAACAAAAAATAAGGGTTCCATGTTATATGTGCAGTGAGCAGTTTTAAAGGCAGGGCTCCCCTTGAGCTATGAGTGGCCCCAGCAAGCCCCTTCCCCGGGAACTATACTCAGCACCTCACCATCGAGCCGCCGGAGCTTTGAACTGTGTCTGTGAGCCTCTATACCTTATCTCCATTTATTTTGTGCATCTGTTTTAAGAAGTATCTTAAGATATCAGAAAAGCCTAAGAGGTTAATTTTTGGATCTGAGAATGCTCAAAAATGTTTCTATATGAATTACTAATAATTGCTTCTTTGCTTTACACCAGTTCAGCTTACACAAGGTTTCGTAGGAACATCACACTTTGCCACAGTGGGGAAAACCTGGGAAAACACGTCTTCACAACATCTTACTTTTTTTTTTTAATATTTATTTGTTTTTGAGACAGAGAGAGACAGAGCGTGAGTGGGGGAGGGGCAGAGAGAGAGAGGGAGACACAGAATCCGAAGCAGGCTCCAGGCTCTGAGCTGTCAGCACAGAGCCCGACGCGGGGCTCGAACTCACAGACTGCGAGATCATGACCTGAGCCAAAGTCGGACGCTCAACCGACTGAGCCACCCAGGCGCCCCATCACAACATCTTATTTAATCACGTTTTGGAATTTTGTGATGTGTAGTTATATGCTAATAGTATGATTCTAGGAGGGAAACCTTAAAAAGCTACTTCAGTGAAATGATCCTAGCTATGAAAGCCTAGTCAAGTATTTGTTTTTAAAGCATGTAAATCATTAAATGTTTTTAAATCATTTGAAAGGTAAAATAAAGTATTCAGAACGCGTATATGATGCCTGTATGGATGCCTTTGACTGCCTGCCCCTGGCTGCCCTGATGAACCAACAGTTCCTGTGTGTACATGGCGGTTTGTCTCCAGAGATTAACACTTTAGATGATATCAGAAAAGTAAGTTCTGTTATTTCCAAGTCTCATCATTCTGCATGCTTCATTAATAAATAGAAGACATTAATTTCCCTGTCTTTATCCTTTTGAATTAAAGTGATATAAAGTTATCACGGATCTCTTCTTTGTACTCACTTTTATTTAGAAAGAGAAATACATTTATACTTGGAAGCGTTTTTATCTCAGAAACCTCAGGGCTCATTTTACCATGTGACGTGTCATTGAAATGTTTAATATTTGATTGCCAAAACATATATGCCTTTTCATTTCCCTTTGGCTCATTTTAAGCAACCCATTATATATTCATAGTATATTATAGCTAGAAAATGTCGCTTTACTCTTGGGAAAAATCACAACTTGACCTTTAAAATGTGTCTGTATCATCATTTTTTTGAAAATCTACTATTTTCACAGCTTAAACCTTTAAAATAACAATCTAACACAGGCAGTGATGATATTCCATTGATTGTATTGAGTGACGAAGTAAAAGTTGATTTTTTGAGGTATTTTTTCACTTAACATTGGCTCTTAATGGTTGTTTTAGCCAGCGAAAAGATTAATTAGATTGAATATGGAAGTAGCTTTTTCTTCAGAATATGTAATAATATGAGATAATATGAGATTCTTCGTATAGTGGAAGAGACAATCTTTTAACCAGCACAGAGTGTTGGTATTTGCTCTCTGTTTAAAGTGTGATAAAGACATGACACTGGATTGTAGTCATGGAATTCAAGGAGAGAGTGGCTCACTTTCTGCATGGGTTCTTTAATCTGATAGGCTTTTGCAATATTAACTAAACTTCTTATCAGAAGTCAAACAAATTTAAAGCTATCACCCAAAATCCCCCAAATTTACTTTCTAGCATGTTTCCGATATTCTGTTCAATTTTCATATACCTCATTAAGCTCTAACGGTAGCCATAAAATGACTTTTAGGTTTGCATTTTACCCTAGGTCAGTTAGAGATTCCACCACACTTACCTTTACTTAACTAATGTTATAATTATTTATTCTCAGTGTTGGTGGTATTAATTTTAGAATGTGCTTTGTAGCTTTTCCAGAACAAATTCTGTATTCCAGTTGCCTTATCACAACCTTAGCTGGGAATTCATAGTAATCAGAAAGACTCCCCTCTTTTGCTGCTCTACCCCTGTAATAAGTTCTTCTTTCTTAGAAAGAAATTCTGTATTTTTAGAAGCATTATTTTTCTTGGATGAATTGTTCCAAAAGCATAAATTATTTCAGTCTCTTAAACAGGTCTAAATTTGCAATGAATATTTTATGGATAACATAATGGTTGAAAGATGGTGGGTCCTGGCTTATTGAAGTTTTTCATTGAGTGTTGGAAATGTGAGCTATTGCTTCATTCTTTTTAGATATTAGGAAAAAATGGTGTGTAGCAAAACCATTATTTACATCACCTTTTATGTCTCGGGAAAAAGAGTGTGATAGGCTGCCAAGCTTGTAGGGTCCCCTTTCCCTGTGGGTTTTTGAAAAAATATTAAAGTATTGAATATAAAAAATATCAGTTTTTAATATGTTTTCTTAGCCATTTTATGCTTTATTTCGAGAGACCGTATAATATCTGCTAACTTCACCAAAGAGTCTCTAATTGCAGTTAAATCAGAATAAACTACAGGAAAGTGACAGAGTTATAAAATTGTTGGTGTGGTGTCATTTCCAGTTATTATATTGCTCTTACTTTCTAAATACACCTTTTTTAGATTGAAATATGACCTTGCTGAACATTTATAGCTGGAAAATGGATGTCATATGAGGGTTTTGGTAAAACTCTGAAACTGAGAACTGTGAGCTGAAGCGCGACCAGCTAAATTTGGGTTTATTTTACTGCTTATCATTCCTCTTGGTTTGGGCCTACCAGCATAAACTACAGCTGGCTTGTACTTTCATTCAAAACCGAGAGAGCCCTAACCAGAAGGTCATATAACAAGCGGCTGCTCTGGAAGTGAAAGCCGTGTGTTCTCAAAGTCGTATCGTGAGATATGAAACCTGCGAGTTGTTCTCCATCCAGATTTCTAAATCACAGTTTAATGGAGGCAGTGATAGAGATTTGCCCAAGAGGTAAAACCAAATAAAAACTCCTCCTCAAGAAATGAAACCCAGAATCACGTCAACTGGTAGTGACTGAAATACTTGGATAGACCAAATAGGTAAGGAAGAGAGAAAGAAAAAGTGAAAAGTAAACCAGGAGACGGAAGAAAAGGAGCAAAGAGTAGGAACTGAGGAGACAAGTTAGATGAACAGACTCTTCAAGAGGAAAGAGGGCCCACTGCAGAGAGAGGAAGTGTGGACGGAGGCGGAGGAAGGCAGGCAGGGAAGCCAAAAGGAAGAGAGGGAGAGGGCAGCTCACCAGGCCCTGTGTGTGCTGGGGAGGGAGTCAGGGACTGCAAAAACCCTTCTACTTTCGGCATTTCAAGCGTCCAAAGATGAGTATTTTGCTCTCTGTCTTCTATTTTTCTTAGTTAGACCGATTCAAAGAACCACCCGCTTATGGACCTATGTGTGATATCCTGTGGTCGGACCCCCTGGAGGATTTCGGAAATGAGAAGACTCAGGAGCATTTCACTCACAACACAGTCAGGGGGTGTTCGTACTTCTACAGGTGAGGACGGCCGGCTCGCCTTCCGGGGCACACCCGGTTCACCGTGTTCTCGTGTATCGGTTCGTGTGTCCCATCTGTTTCCGATGTTTCTATCACTTCTCTGGGAACCAAGGATCAATGAAAGGGTCACTTTGCAAACCTGGTTCAAATGGGTTCTTAGCACTTGTAAAAAAGATAAATAAATAATAAACAAACAAATAAATACATAAAACATTTCTGTAAATACACAGATATAGTATCTGCGAAGACTAGAGAAGGCATAAAAGAGGCACATGGGGGGCACCTGGGTGGTTCAGTTGGTTGAGCATCCGACTCTTGATTTCGGCTCAGGTCAAGATCCCAGGGTCGTGGGATTGTTGTGCCCCATGTCAGGCTCAGCACGGAGCGAAGCCTGCTTAAGATTCTCTCTCCCTCCCTCTCTCTATCTCTGTCCTCTCCTCGCTCTGGCTCTCTCTTGCATTCTTAAAAAAAAGAAGAAGAGGGGCTCCTGGGTGGCTCAGTTGGTTGAGCGGCCAACTTCAGCTCAGGTCGTGATCTCACGGTCTGTGAGTTCGAGCCCTGCGTCGGGCTCTGTGCTGATGGCTCATCAGAGACTGGAGCCCGCTTCAGTTTCTGTATCTCCCTCTCTCTCTCTGCCCTTCCCCTGCTCATGCTCTGTCTCTATGTCTCTCAAAAATAAATACACGTTAAAAAAATTTAATAAAAAGAAGAAGAAGAAGAAGAAACGTGTGATATCAGGGTGGCAAGGCAGCTGAAGAAGATAGTACAATTTGATAGAAAATTTGTTCTGTTTCAAAAAGTGTAGAAAAAAATCGCATGCCAGCCTTGATTTTCCATTCAGTGATATAGTCACTTAAAACATGTTTTACCGGTTTTCATAACTTAAATCAGAAAAATAATTTTTAAATCTAATTAAATCATATCGAAGTTATCCTTAAATTTTCTGAGGTTTATTAGACTTCCTGGATAAATTAAAATTAGCAGCAACTCAGTATATAGGTTCCATAGTAAATTTATTTTTAGCACGTTGACAAGCCACTTTGAATGATTGTTACAATAATTTTTCTATTTGCCAACATGGGGGATTTGCCCGTTTCATAACATTTCAGAGCCCTCCAGAGGGAAATCGCCAACGCAGCCGCGCTCTTTGGTCCTCACGATTTTCCTGACATTTCACCTCACTTGCGGCCTCTGCATTTGACTCCCCGCAGCCTCACTAAGTTCTCTTAGTGTCGGATTAATGTGACAGGAGCCAGAGAGACAGGAGAAGGAGGTTACAGAGAAATCGAGAACGTTAAATTCTGTAATACGTAGTCTGTAAACAGAACAAAACAAAACAGAACTTACAGACCAAATGCTATGGGCGCTGAAGTTTATGCCCAATTCCAGCCCTGGGCCGTAAGCAGATGGGGAGGCTTGGGAGGACTCCAACAGCTGCACACAGCTTCTAACTGGAGACTAAGCAGGTAGCATCCTTCCACGTAACACCGATCAGACTTTGTTGGGGGAGCGGGGGAGCATTTTGTTCCATAACTTGAGTTTTCTTTACGGGGGCGGGGGGTGGGGAACAAAGTTTCCTTTTATTCATCTTGTCCAAGTGCCGGAGAAGGGAGTTTGTGAACAGAAGGTCTTCTACACTGTAAAGCATCCTTCCCAGAATAATTTTGTTATAAATATTAAGAAAGGTTTGTTCCGAGCTTATTTATGAGAAAGGTTACAATTCATGTCTACGATTTGGAAATTTGGGCACCACGTCTAATGAGTCTGGTTTTGGGTGAAATGAAGAAGGGTGGGAAAATATTTTTGCAAAGCCTAAAGGTCCTTTTAAGGAACTAGTTAATTTGGGAGTGACCTTTTATTAAATATGCTAAGAGTTTTAGTGAAAAAGATATTGTCGAAATATGTCAAAGCCAGTTTTTCGATTTTTAAAATCTGGTGTCAAATCCCTAATTATACTGTGAGAGTTTAACTTATTTCCTTGATACCACTGAGCTTGCTTCAATAATACAATAGCAAATGAAATCCCAACCTCTTGATTTTGATACTGAGGCGCGTTGCATTAACCTTCCTTTCATTCATAGTATAGCCTCTTTCCGTTGGTTTTTGAAGTCAGCTGTTCAAATAAATCGTATTCTAAGTAAAGTTCTGTGCTGAACTTACATAAAGTTATGGTATTTTTGTTTTGTCAGTATAGAAACAGATGTGTTTACATCAGAGATAAAGTCCATCAACTAGATAATTAGAGGATTATGCATGTTTTTGCAGTTTTGTTCTCAACAAAATGATTGTTTAAGTCCTCTCATTAGAGGTTCTATAATATCTGTAGCCATGACGAATGCTGAATATCTAAACGCACAGCCTCTCGACTCTGGCGGATGGCAAAGCGATCTGGAGTCTGTTGCATCTACCGAAGAGAAGAATGGCTCTCTTCCCCCTGAGCTTTTTGATTCTTTTGTCTTCAATTGCCTCGGAGGCGGCAAGGCATCTTCTGTGACCGATCTGGACGGGCACGAGGGAGTGATCAAATTGGTAGAGAAACTTGGTGACAATTACCTCTTTGAGTCATCGGCAGTCATTTTGATCGACAACTCCCGGTTTTAGTTTATATGTTTATGGAGACTCTGCTCTGCCACCCTGTCCCTCATCCCACATACTGTTGGGGCCATGATTTAAATAAAATGAAGTTCCACAGAAAAATGCATCAGTAAGAATGCATTCATGCCGCCATGAGTTAGAGCAGAGAGACAGTAGGACAGAGGGGAGCAATCTTCTGGTTTTCCCGGGTGCTTCCATTATCTTTGTAACCTTGGAGCGGAGTGTGCATACTCCGATGCCTGTAATGTCCAGGCAGGTAGCTGTGATCCCTGAAACAGACCAAGATTTACCCCGTAAACACATGTGAGGATCCTGACAGATTGGAGGTAAAAATTCCATTGTCACGTAGACCAAACAAAGCTGTCGGTTGAATTGGGTGCTCGGCTTGGCAGTTCGCACGTCTGCCTCGGATGAATCACGTCAGTTTTGTGTTCTAGGTCTGGCTTGCTTCGAAATGAGTGAGTTCAGTCAGACATTCTGAAGTTCCTCTAAACTCTTGACTGTCATTTTAAAAGTGTTTTAGAAGCCGCAAGTTGCGGCTCCCTCCAATCCCTGCCGGGCTCTTAATCACAGATCAGCAGCCCATCTTCTCCCCTCGCACAGCCCACCTTCCCTTCTTGCCATGGACGCTCTTGCCAGACTCTTCCACCTGGAAATCGTCTGGTTCCTGCTTCTCACATGTGCTGATTCTCCTCTCACTGATCCGGCAGAACCCTGCCTCTCGCGCTGCCCATCTCGGTCTTCCTCCAGCTTTCCACACACTTTTCTTCACACTTGCCCTCTCCCCTGCCCACCGGAAGCTCGCATATTCTCTTAGCTTCAGTGTAAACAGTAAACTCTGTGCTTCGATGACCAGATCTAGCCCCTCCATCTGTTTATCTTCATGAGCTCGACTTCTCTATTTCTAGGTGGCTGCTGGAAGCTTTTATCTGAGATGCCTCATTCTCACCTTAACTCGCCTTGCCTGAAAAGTGTTATTATTTACTTCCCTGCGGGGGATTCCTCCTGGTTTTGCTGTTTCTATTAACAGCTCTATTAACAGTCGGGCAGACTCGCAAAGATCTCTGCTTTTTCGTTTTGCATTGAAATCGCCACCAATCAGTCGTTGCATCCTATTGACCCTTTCTTAAAACTATCACCAGCATGTAGACCACCCTGCCTTCCCTTCTTCTCATGCAGAGTTCAAGACTTCCATTTTTAGTTTGTTGAAATCACACCTAAATTTCACAAGGTCCTTCCCACTCCCTCCCCAAATCATACGGTTTCCTTAATGGGCATTCTTTGGAGAATTCATTTGATCATTCAATTATTTAACAAACATTGGTTGAGCACCTATTGTATATACCTTCTGCGAGGTTTTATAGATACTTAGAGTACCTGCCTTTGAGGGACAGTGCCTTTGAGTGGCAGAGACCTATAAGCTATGACAAATAAGATGCAAGGTGAGTAGTGCTGTGAGGAATGTAGGGATTATCACACACACACACACACACACACACACACACACACACAATTGGGGGGCCTAGCCCAAATGGGTGGATTTGGAGTTTAAGGGCCAACGCATGATGGAAGTGTTACTAGATCTGAGTTTCAAAGGATAAATAGGACATATCCAACCAGTCATTTGGGGAGGCTCTCTGCAGGTAGGGAAAGTGGTGTTTATGAAAACATGATGAGGGTGCCTGGGTGGCTCAGTCTGTTAAGCCTCTGACTCTTGGTTTCAGCTCAGGTCATGGTCTCACAGTTCACGAGTTGAAGCCCCGAATCAGGCTCTGTGCTGTCAGTGTGGAGGCTGCTTGGGAGTCTGTTCTTCTCTCTGCCCCTCACCGGCTTTCTCTCTTTCTCTCTCAAAATAAATAAGTAAACTTAAAAAAAAAAAAAAAAAGAAAGAAAGAAAATATGATGAAATAGAACACATCTAGAAGGATGACCATCTGAATGGTCCCATTTTACCGCTTATCCCAAATCACAGTTAGCCGCTTCAGGATACACTAACGCTAAATATTCACATGACTGAACTATTCCACTTTTATTTTTATATCCACTGGAAATGTGCACACATGTACACCCAAAAGACTGTTCACAGCAACAGTATTCATAATAGCCAAGAAATGGAAGCCACCCAAATGTCTCTTTAACAGAATGAATAATTAATTGTAGTATATCTCTACACCTAAAGACAGCGAATGAGAATGAGTTGACCAAAGCTGCACGTGACAGGGTGAGGGTCACGAGGATGCCGGCGGAAGAAGCCAGCCACTAGAGTACATCCTGGGGACAGCATTGAAGTAAGAGGTGAACATTACAGAAAGCTAATCTATAGTGTTCAAAGCCAGGGTGGCAATCACCCTTCGCCACGAGGTGAGAGTGATTCGAAGGAGATATGAGAGGTGGCTGGGTTTCGGGTACCGTTCTGTGCCTCAGCCTGAGTGCTGCTTACCAGGCGCACATCATCCATTTGTAATCTTCCGACTCGGGCAGCTTTCCGTATAGATGTTAAGCTTCAATAAAATGTTTGGCTTAAATAAAAATTGCTCACTGCTCCTGAGGCCGCCCGCAGCCAGGTGCAAGTGAGGACTCAGGCTCTGGTGAAGTTCTGGCAGGAAGAGTTGGAGCCCTTCCAGACTAGATACCTAGTGGGTAAAATGAAATTACTTGAGGAACCCTGGGGAAAAGGAAAGAAAACAAAACAAAACAAAACAAAGACAAGGCAAGTCCTGGGGAAAGATAAGCCTGACAGCATCCCGCTGTTGCCAGGACACCTCGGGGCTAAGGCCCTATTGCCCGGCCCCCAGAAGCAGAGGAGGAACTTGGCAGTTGGGCAGAGTTCTCCCCTTACTACCGGCCTGAGAGAGGGGAAGGAGGCCAAGGCGGCAGGGAGAGGCTTTCTCCCGCTCCCTTTGCAAAGGGCTGCAGGCTGCGTGCCTCTGCTTTGCTGAACCTGATGAGGGAAAGACACTCTTTGCATCTCTCATGTGTGAGGCTGTCCTGTTGGGGCTACTCCAGCAACTGAATGTGAGCTCCAATACGCTGACAGATTGCTGCTGAAATTTAGGATGTAAAGACAAATTTAAAAATTGTATCTGACTCTTAAGGCCTTCCTTCACTGTTGCTGGATAGTAAGTTTAATGGACACCACCACATGACGCATGCTGTCTTAGACACATATGTTACGGGCTCATGGAGGAGCTGGGTTTGAGGGGAGGGTTCACCAGTGATAACTCAGTGAGGGCTTGGCAGAAGAGTGGGCTTTTCCAGAAGTTAAAAATACTCAAGGAATGTATAAATGAGACATAAAAGCATCAATAATGTCTGCTGGTAGGGGCACCTGCGTGGCTCAGTTGGGTAAGTGTCAACTCTTGATTTGAGCTCAGGTCATAATCTCATGGTTCATGGGTTCAAGCCCCACATCGGGCTCCATGCTGTCAGCACAGAGCCTGCTCAGGATTCTGTCTCTCCCTGTCTCTCTCTGCACCTCCCTGCCTCGTGTTCTCACTCTCTCTCTCAAAGTAAATAAATATTTAATAAATAACAATAATGTCCTCTGGCTATATCTTAGTTAAAGAGACAAACACAGGAGGTTTAATTCAAGGTCTAAAATATAGCTTAATACAGGAAGGAACAAAAGTAAGGGCATAAACAGAGTGAGTCTAATAATGGCTATTTTCTCTAATGCCAAAACAGTTTTTCTACCATTTCTCACATTTGTCTTTTCTACCTTCTTTGCCTTTGTTCCTACTCGGTCTATGTCTGCCCTCTCCTCCTCTCATTCCAACTGGTTTTCTATCCAGTATTCCCCAGACATCATTGCTTTTAAGATCCGACAAAAGTCACAACTAATAAATTTAACAGTGTAAAAGAAAAAAATTGATGGATTAAATTTTAAGATCGAATTGGCTTTCTGACATGATTCATGAACCAGGCAGCACCCCTCTAGCAAGTAGAGGGGCTCTGAGGGGCTGTACAAAAATGAAAGGTTTTTCATAGGAAGGCATGTGGGGCAAGGAGTCATTAGCAAAAGAAAAGAAAGTCTTGTTTCAGGCCACTCACTTTCCCTTACGGAGGGGCAGGGGGTCTTAGGACCATTACCTCATCTTCTTTTGGTGAAGGCAGAGAGCCCACACTGATTACCTCACTGGTGCTGCTCAGAAAATTCCTGACTGACCAGTTAAGATTTACACTTTTGGGGGAGGTCGAAACTTCTCTTAGGTCAGGTGTTAGGCCCAATCGGGTGACTTGGCCCAAGTGATGCCATTTTAGGCCCGTAGCTTGCTTTTGCACAATAGCTACTGCTAGAATTGAGGGTTGCTGACTCACCATTCCATGCTGCATCTGTCTTCCACACCGTGGTGGCAGAGAGAAAATTAAGAGTTGTTACGGGTCTACCACTATCAGTCCAGGCCCTGGATTAGGGAATTTACACCTATTGCTAACTCATTTAGTTTTTATCTTAAATGTGTGGTATTAATGCTTCTGCCTGCATTTTTACAAATGAGGTAATTCAGACTCAGAGGTTCCGCAATTTTCCAGAGTCTACACAAGAAATTGGAATAAGAACCCAGATCTAAAGAATCCCACTATTCCATGGAAATTTCCACCTCCTTTTCTACTCAGAGAAATGTATTCTCTAGTGCTTAAGAAATAATCATGTTCCAAGTGGGGAAAAAAAAAAAAGAAAGAAAGCATTTTCAGAGAGAACAACTTCTTCCCCAAACACGGCAGTGCATGCTGGTAAATGGATATCACAAAGCTGAAAGTATCACTGCCCTTCCCAGATCTTTGCATTAAGTCTTATTTCCGGAAGTGTCCAGGACACTGGGTTCGACAAAAACATACAGGTGTTGCCTGACAAGGGTGCCCCGTGGAGGGCTGTGAGCGACAGTGAGATCCAGCCAGCCCTCTGCTAAAAACGAGGCACGGGCCCTTGCTTGGGCTGCCCAGCCTGGGAGAAAAGGGGCTTCTCCTTGTTGGGCACAAAACACAAAAGCATCCCCTCATTAATGTGAAGGAAACAAAACAAAAAAACAAAAGATCTAACATGAGCTAGATATTTTTGAAAAAATCTCCCTAGACCCATGTGCTTGCTTTCTTGTTTCATAATATCAATACATGCTTTACTTTCCTACCTAGATAATAAATACTCTCAAGACAGAAACCACACCGTACACTTACCGTAGCACCTCTCCCTCTATCTAATACAGGGATTAGGGACTGTTCCATCTAAGGAGTGAACAAATCACCAGTGAATCTTTGACTCTACCATACTTAACATATATCTTCTTTAGTTTTTTTTAGCCTGAGTACTTTTTGGTTTATCATCATTTCCATTAAAAAGCATAAAAATGCTGTGAAGTTTTGTGGGGTTTTTTTTGGCCCCCTAATATTATTAAAAACTTTAATGTATCTTAGGCAGACAGTTAACCAGTAATGGGAATCTCCATGATCGCCAAGTATTTTCTAAGTTTATTTAGAAAAACGTTTGTATTTCTTAGAGAGTTTGAGGATTTGATTATGTATGCCCTTAAACTTCTAGAGATTTTCTTCAAAATGAGTTCCTTCCGAGTAATAATACAAGTGTTCCTCACTTAATGCTATTAACCTAGAAGGTTGCTGCAAGGTTAATTTTGTTTTCTTCAGATTACGGTGAAAAATCAGATACTTATTTCCATGGGGGAAACCTTAAACACATAAGGGTATCAAACTTGGCATGAAGAAAATATATTAAAATGATGCTTTCATAAGACTGGTGTGCATTCTAACAAAAGGAAAACATAAATTTAAAAAGCCTTTTGCCCAAGGACAAAACATGACAGACCTAGACAAACACCCTCTGTCTTACAGTGGTACAACAAAGCAATAAACTATCTTTCTAAAGAAATATTTCAAGGGCACAAGAAAAAAAAAATGGCTTAAAGAGACAGGGAAGGCACATTTATTGAGTGCCACCCTACTCTGTCATCCCTTGGCTGGGCACTTCATGGCTAAATATGTACAAATATATGTGCTGTTTTTTAAAGACCCGCCTGTGTCTCAGCAATTAGGGTTTCATTTATTGACACACACTGTTCTGGAAAGGTCATACACTCACCTTCTCCTAAGGTAGAACAAAAGTCTTTGAAGACACATGTTGGTCAACTGTTGACCTAGATACCATATGGACACATTTCCTGTGGACACTCTGGGCCATGTTCTCCAGTGTGTAGGTTACCATGTAACCCCCATGGCTATGTTTACATCCAATTACCGAGCTGACCTGGGTCAACTAGGAAGTGAAGGCCTCATGATGGTTTCCTCTTTTTCTCTTCTTAGCAGATCGCTAAAATATTCTAGAACACACGCCTGTATGCTCACAAATGCACATAAATGTGTGCACGTGCACAAAGACTATTTTTTTAGTGTTTATTATTTATTTTTGAGAGAAAGAGACACAGCGTGCGAGTAGGGGAGGGGCAGAGAGAGAGGGAGACACAGAATCCAAAGCAGCTCCAGGCTCTGAGCCATCAGCACAGAGCATGACGCGGGGCTCGACCTCACAGACCTTGAGATCATGACCTGAGCCAAAGTCAGACGTTTAACTGACTGAGTCACCCCGGTGCCTCATGACTATTTTTGATTTCAGATCCCAGTTTTGCAAAGAACTGGATCCTTTTCATAATCAACATATCTTCAGTGGTATGCCATATTAATGCTATTTTTCCCCTTTTTCTTACAAAATCTTTAATACAGTAACTGTTTTCATCTTCTCTTTATAATTATTTGAGTGACATGTACTATTTAGTATTTCTTCAAAGTGCTATTTTTATAATTGCTGAATTGTTTCTTACAGTGCATGTAGTTTAAATTCTAGTGGACATCGGCAGTTTGTTTATATTAAAATGAGCATTGGTTTGCTGTCTCTTTATCTGAAATATCTAAAATTTTTATTCATTTTTATGACATGCATTTATCTCATTAAAAATTCTTAGAGACAAAGTGATGACAAAGAGTTTTACAAGTTTAGCTTATAATTTGAATTTCATTTTTAATAACGTTCTCATCTTTGGTTTAGAGACTTCATTAGACAAAATCATCTTGATTAGATATTTAATATTTTTATTAAGTCAAAGTAAAGAATAAGTTTTGGATACAATTCTGTCGATCGTATTTAATGTACACAGTTTAAAACCTGCGAATCCATTATTGTGTTTAGAATTTGAAGGATATATCAATTAATGTACTCATTGGTAAGTTGATAACTTGGTTTCCAGAAGACTTGTTTTCTCCTGGTCCCTAACTCAGTCTCTCTGTAGAGTACTCAGGCACACATGGGCATCCAAAATCAAATAGTGCTATATTTGAGAACATGGAGGTTCATGTTTTAAATTCTATTCTCATGTTATCTTGATGCTTCCATTCACCTGCGTTTAAACGTAGACTTGATGATATGGATTTTCTCTATGAGGGGACATTTTTCTAATGTTGTTATATAATGGCCTGCGTTCTTTGTCCAGTTCACTCATCTCCAGACCTTTCTGGTTGTGTAAAAAGTAGAGCTGCAGGTGGTTTTCTGCCAGAGGGAGAAACAACAACAACAACAACACACACCGAAACCCGTCCTGAGAGCCAGGAGGCTTGTTTCGTGAATGATGTATGTTTGATTACGCTTGAGCAAATCACATAGGTCAGGATGTTACAGATAAATGTGCTACACTTGATGATTTCGTAACAGACGCTTCTTCCTCTCTTCTTTTTGTCTCCGGCAGCTACCCGGCTGTATGTGAATTCTTACAGCACAATAACTTGTTATCTATACTCCGAGCCCATGAAGCCCAAGATGCAGGGTGAGTAGTTTTGTGGGTTTACGGAAACGATGCATTGCTCCTGGGCCTCAGCTTCCTCGCTTTGTTCAGACTGCGGAGGGTCCCTTCTGCTAGGCTGTCTCCCTGAAGCAATTAGATCTTAAAATTGTCTTCGGATGACACAGATAGGGCAGGATCCTGGGGAATGAGTCGTAAATGTGTTGGAAAGTCTTCTTTAAAGCGCCTCCATTTTTAGCTTCTACAGGTAAAATTTTCAGCTGGCTTTCTTAAGCCCTTCTAAGAGTCCCTCTGATTTCTTTCCATTTCTGCCCTTCCCACGGTCCAGGAAGTAAGTAAATCACTAGCAACTTTTCAGTCTTGGTTGGCAACGTGAATACACATAAATATTTAACAGATATTGCATGGTGTACTCTTGCTTAAAGAATATCATTCCTGGCCCCTGTGAAGTTTTAAAGGATGAAAGCAGAGGCATTTAAATGAGGGAGAAAATCCTATATTCTAACTAATAAATGCATAACATGATTTTGTAATAGTAAATTTTAAAATTTAGGGCCTAGAGTTATTATAATTATTAGTATAATTGGTAGACCAATGATAAGGGCTTAGAAAACTAAGAAACATCAGATATTCAGTTTAATAGTGCATCAAATCTGTATTCGGGAGAAAAAGGCATAATGAAACGCATTTGAAGTCCCACCCTTCTCAGTAGGCTCCCCTGAAAGGTATTGTTTGCCCTCAAATGCTTAAACTCCTTCTTTCATATTCTGAATTGTTTGGAGGAGAGGACCACTTAGTATTATAACCTGTGTGCCCTCGAAATCAGGAATAGAGATGCCTACGTTCCGAAGTAAGCCCATTTCTGATGATCCCAAATAAAGCCAGATCCCAGGTTCCTTTCAAAATTTGCTTTTTTTAAGCAATAGTCAACAGGTATGAACTGGGCCAACAGTTTTGTATTGGATCCAGTGCTATCATGTCATCGCTGACCTTTGACATAACCTGTTGATGTGCCTAACGAATCAAATCCTCAAATAAGTTCTTTTTGTTGTTTGTTTGTTTGCTTTTCAAGGCAATGGTGTCACCATGCTCTTTTGACTGACTATCCCAACTGAACATTTTAGGCAGCTTTATATTAATGCCACTACAGACCAGAAATCATCTGCTTATTTGAAAATATATTAAATAATGCATCAGTTAAAATCAATTAGTATATTTGTTCAAAATGAGCATTCGATTGGTTTATTAGGGAAAAGTGAGTTTGTGTCATCTAGTATCTTTGTTTTTATTTGTTATCAAGTAGGCATAGCCGGTCATGATTTATAATGTCAAGGTACTAATATTGAGAGTGTTATTATCTTTCACATTCTGACTTCTTTTTCCCCGAGTGAAGTTCAGTTCGATATGCAGAATAAATACTTCTAGAACATTTCAAAAGATTTTTAGGAGAATATTTTCTGCTGGGAAAAGTAGTATCACAATATTTTTAAAATTGTAAATTTTAAGGTGGTTATTTATCAGTCTAAAGGTACCGTTTGAGGCACCTTTAGAACCCAGTTAAAAGAAGGCATGGTTATTCAGCCAGAAATAACTGACACAGAATACCCAAGGAAAGCTAACATTTGGTTTTGTGCTTTCTAAGAATTTTTCTAAATTGATATTACTAAACTCTATTACATAGAAGTCATGACATATGCTTTCACCGTAATGGAAAAGAGCCAGAGTTTCCTGTATTTTTTTTGATTATTTGAAAGCTAAAAATCCTATTTTTGTCTGAGAAGAAGACAAGTGATTGGACCATTGGTTCATTTCCAAAGATCTTGCAGATGTTCTGTTTCATTACTCATTGATTAAATATTACCCTGCTGAGACGATAATCTTTGACCTGCAGATCCCAGAAGAGATTGGCAATAAAGTTCTAAAATAGAAACAACTTTCAATATGTAAAACCCATAGATTTCGCCATCCTTTGGAAAGTAAATCACTTAGTCAAGACCATAACAGAATAGTATAGATATTGTAGATTAATTATTGTAGGCCGTGACAGAATATTGTAGATATTGAATAATCACCCTGGTTATTAGTGGTAAAGATTTATATATTTCTCTGCCTGTTTAGTTGTGTGTCAGAAATATTGGCAAACTTCTCAAAAACATGGTAGGCACAGGATATCTCGTGCAAAAAGTAACCTTTGTCATCTGTTGGACACATGAAAATGAATTATGATTTTGCATTGAATTCCACCCTTCCCCTAAGTCTGTTAAACACAGGAAAGGCCTGCTCAGAAATTGTACGTGTTTCATTGTCAACTTTGAGATGAATTGATGTCTGTGTAAAACAGACTTTAGAGAGAAAATTTTGCTTAATGTTATGTGATCGAGTTCTCTCGGAGTGATAAAACACCTTTAATTTTCTATTTCTAAGGCTATAATTTGATATCATTTTTTCATAATAGCCCTGTTTTAATTCGTATTTGTTATTTTTAGGTATCGCATGTACAGGAAAAGCCAAACGACAGGCTTCCCTTCTCTAATTACAATTTTTTCAGCACCAAATTACTTAGATGTATACAATAACAAAGGTAAGTGGTTTTAGATCCCTCTGGCACTCTTACATACTATGTGCAATAATTCTTAAGCTGTTTTATTTGGGTTTGGTTCTAATGAAGTATTGTTCGTCATTCTTTTTCCCCTTGCTTTTCCATTTGTTGTTGGATGCCAGTTTTGTGACTATCTTCAGAGTTACAGATGTGGTTGATCAGATGTGGAGCCCAGGCACTGTTATTTTTTAACGATTCTCCAGGAGATTCTAATTTATAGCAGGGTCTATAGTAAACTGGTCTGGTAGACACGGGTTGTAAAAGAAATAATTGAAAGCAGTCCAAAATCATGCTTCTTAAAAAGGATGTGGATTTAAATGAGAATAGTGTGGTTGTGCTTCTAAGGAATCAAGAAAAAGAAGCAAGAGAAACTATAGCTTGAAATTCAATCTCAAATTGCATTTATTGAATACCTACCATGAGTCAGATACTGTACTAGGCAAGTGCATATTCATTTATTTTTTTAAAAAATGAATTAAACCTATGTGAGACTTAACAGAAAATCAGGGGGGAGAGAAGAAGGGAAGGAAAAAAGCCACAGAGAGAGAGGGAGACAAAACATAAGAGACTCTCAAAGACTAAGAACAAACTGAGGGGAGAGAGGGAGTGGGAGGGGGGAGAGTGGGTGACGGGCCCAGAGGAGGGCACTAGTTGGGATGAGCACTGGGTGTTGTATGGAAACCAATTTGACAACAAATTATTTAAAAAAATAAATAAATAAATATCATTAGCTCCACCCCCTTTTAATATGTAGAGTGAGTCTCTGTGGCAAAATCGCCTTGCCCTAGGTCACTGAATTAGGTAGTGATGACCTGGAGTCAAGTCGTATCTTCTGGTTTAGCATCCTGTACTTCCTTTGTGTGCCTAAAAGAGACCAGGAAACAAGAGAGCATTATTTACTGACCAGAGGAAAGAGAGGAGGAACAAGGTACACGTTATCTTCTTTAATCAAGGTAATTTTTTTTTTATTCAGAAATGACAGGAAGTGGTAGAGGTGTGATGGAATGGGTGATAAAATGTGAAAGAGCCATTAACTGTAGTTGGCATTGATCAACATATTTATGCAGCATATCTGAGGGTGGTTTTCTGAGATCCTTGCCTCCCCCCACAGACACACACATCTGTGCTGTCCTATAGATGGAGAGCATGACTCTCCGCCCCCCCCACCCCCACCCTGATAGTCCAGAGAAATATGCCTTCTGGGTGGGAGGGCCAAACCACAGGGTCTCACACTGCCATTTTGACTGTGGCGGGTCCCCCTCTGTGGCCACGGAGCAAAGTTATCAGAAGGTACAGTGAAGTTTCTGTCACAACCATGGATGGCAGGGGGCAAGGGAGAGTTGCCCCTCTTTCCTGGTTGCCTAATTTCGAGAAAAGAGGAGCTGTCCTTAGTACTCTGTGGCAAGAAGCATACAAAGTGAAACAAAATATGCCCTTGGTGTGCCAACTGCTTGTAAGCCAGTTGACAAAGTCAGACATGTGGGTGACTGAATAAAAATGCAAGACATGGTGTCATTAAGTAAAACTAAGAGAGTTAAATGCTGAGTACATTCAACAAGAATGATTTTCTAGAACAGTCAGAGAAGGCCTTGTTTAAGGCAAAATGTGACCTGGGCATTAAAGAATGGCTCACATTTGATTGGAAAAAGGAAAAAAAAAAAAACTAAAGTCAAGACCAGTGGTTTTGAAACTTTTATTTTTAAGCAGCACTGTTGTTTTGGGGTTTTTTTGTTTTTTGTTTTTGTTTGTGTTTGTTTGTTTGTTTTTGCCAGACAAATCTCAGTCCTAAAGTCTTCTGTGTAAAACCAGTAGGATTTCATTCCCTTGGATTTGATGAGGGTTCTGATACCAGAGAATTTCCCTGGGGTACCTGCAAGGGATGCAAGAACTCCATCTTGCATGTCCCGCCATGATCCTATTAATTCCTAAAAGTATATACAATGTGAACACTTAGGCTTTTATTTTTTTATGGCATTAAAAAATATTTTTTTTTCTATTTCACCTGGTGAAAGGAGAACCCAAATGAGCAATTTTCTTGACAGAGACCAATTACTAAGTAGCACAGACAATACTTACAAATTCTTTTAAAGAATTGACGAGGAGTTAAAACAGGAGAAAAAAAAAGAAGAAGAAGAAGATTGGGATTTCACTCATATAAAACAGACAGGCTTTTTCTACTCGTCAAAATGTTGGGTATCAGTCTTGCTTGAGACCAATGGCTATTTCTCCCACAGGGTACATGTTGCTTCTTTGTCGAGGGTTCTGATTTAACGAGTACGAACTTAATGGGATGCCTGAGTGGCTCAGTGAGTTTAGCTTCCAACATTAGCTCCGGTCAGGGTCTCACCACTCCTGGGTTCAAGCCCCATGTCAGACTCTGTGCCAACAGCTCGGAGCCTGGAGCCTGCTTCAGATTCTGTGTCTCCCTCTCTCTCTGCCCCCTGCCCCTCCCCTGCTTGCACTCTCTCTCCCTCTCTCAAAAATAAACAAACTTAAAAAAAAAAAAGCAGACATCAATGAGTTGCTATCTTTCAGGTTTTGTTGTTCTTTCACTGCATTCTCTTGTGGTCAGGGTAAGTCATAATCTCTTAGGAAGGAGAGAAAAGCATTTCATTTTGGGAACCTTTTCATAAAAAATTCTTCTGAGAGAAAAAGATAAACTGATAGGAAGAAGAAAGATACATTCTTCAGTTTGAGCATAATTTCAAAAGACTTTTGTGTAAAATCTCTGAAGCACTTTAAAGCTATTATGCTAACACCGTGCACAGTGTGTGGAGTAGGAGTCAGTTATTCACAGCTGAATCGAGGATTACTGGATTTGAATAAAATAAATGGTAGCGAGAATTTTAAAAGGCAGTGCAAGAAAACTGGGTTGCAAGCACCTTCAAGAACATGATCAATGGGAAGATAGTGACAGATCTCTAAGTTAACCATTTGATTCGTAGGAATAGATGGCTGGAGAATGCTCTGGAGTTATAACCCAATAGTTACAGTATGATTTGATTTTTAAGCACCTACAAGTTAAGGCAGCAGGAATGCTCTTTGGCAACATGGAGCGATGGGGAAAAGAGGTTTGCTCTGCTATCTTAAAATGGGTAATAGATGCACAGTCAGCTTCATGTTTAAATGTCGGTTACTTCGTTCCGATTAGAAGTTCGTACTTGCTTACAACGAAAAGCGGCTTTCCGGAAGTGATAAGGACGGTAAATGACCCATCTGTTGGGGTAGCCCGCACTAATTCATGCGGTTGTTCGTCTCCCTTCCGGTCTGCAGTAGCACAGGGAACAACCCACCCATCCCCTGGCCTCTGTTTCCTCACTGGGAAGACTCCTGCTTACTCTTGTAACAAGCCAGAGCGTGAGATGTAGATTTGAATCACAGCTCTGCCATTAAACAGCTAGCTCATTTACATTTATGGATATGCAGTGACATCTCTGCAAAATGAGAAAAAAAATTTCTTTTGTGAATAATAGATGAAATTACTTTGAAACAAAATGCTGTGTGGTATTAAGATATTACCATCATTGAATATTTTATGTTGCTGTCATTATGCCACCTGTCAGTGGCTTCAGGGAAACTGACAGATGATACGGTCCTCCTCAGCCTCTTACTTATAGTTTACTTTATGGCCCCATCTACCTTTATACCCATCTCTCTGCTTCTTTCTGGGTAAACCTTTTACTTGAGCTGAATTATTCTGCTCATTGTCCTGAACACACTTTGGCTGTCCCTTCCGTTGTGTCTTTGCCAGCATAACTTTTTTTTTTAACGTTTATTTATTTTGGGGAGACATAGAGACAGAGTATGAGTAGGGGAAGGGCAGAGAGAGAGGGAGACACAGACTCTGAAGCAGGCTCCAGGCTCTGAGCCGTCAGCACAGAGCCCGACGCAGGGCTCGAACTCACAGACCGTGAGATCATGACATGAGCTGAAGTCGGCCGCTTAACCAACCGAGCCACCCAGGCACCCCGCTTTTTCTTTTTTAATTTTCCATTTAGATTGCTTGTCTCTGTCTTCTCTGCTCATCTAAATGGCCTAGACCCACCAGTCTGTTTCTATGAGGACTTCTGTCGTTAGTCCTCTGAATGCCTGAGATACCAATCATTTGCGCTTGTAGTCAATATTTATTTTTCTTCCCTGGTTAGTTTTTCCTATAGTTAGCATTCCTATAACTTCCCAATCAGATTATAATTAGTTTGAAGCAGGGGCTTGTTGACACACATTGTAAAGCCAAGTAGCCTGCATTACACACGGAACGCCTTCAACACATGCGTTGAATGATACGTTTTCTTCCTGGGAATTAAATAGCAAGACAGTGCTCAAAAGTACCTTACCCGTATTGACCCACAGAACTCCATCTCACTTTAAATGACTGTTGTAACGAGTTCTGATACCCTTCCCAAATTGGAGTTAAACATTTGCAGAGCCCTTTGCACATTTGAATTGTTTTTCTCAATCTGTAGCCCTAAGGGTAAAGCAATTTCATAATTACCCAAACACACCAAACAGAAGAAAACGGTGGTAATGACACATGCACATAGCTGCTGCTGTTGCTGCTGCTTGTCCGTCTCCTTCTGCTTCTCCTCCCACTCCCTCTTTCTCCCTGTCCTCCTCCCCCAATTCTTTCTCCTCCTCCTCTTCTTTTTCCTCCTCCTCCTCCTTCTTCTTCCTTTTAAAATGATATGCCATCTGGGCTCAGTTGGTTAAACGTACAGCTCTTGATTTCGGCTCAGGTCTCGATCTCCTGATTCATGAATTCAAGCCCTGCATCAGGCTCTGTGTTGACTGTGGAGAGCCTGCTTCGGATTCTCTCTCTCTTTCTCTCTCTCCCTCTCTGCCCTTAACCCGCTGTCTCTCTCTCCCTCTCTCTTTCTCTCTCTCTCAAAATAAGTAAATTAATTCTTTTAAAAGCTAAAAAAATAATATGCCGCCTGTAAAATGACTTCAACCTCACCCACTCACCAGTGCAACAAATCTCTATTGAGAACTTAGTGTATCCCAAGGACCATGCTAGGTGCTGGAAGTATTAACAAAAAAATAAATAAATAAATAAATAAATAAATAAAAACCAGGAAGGAATTGTCTTTACCCAAGTGGGGTTTATAATTTGGTAGTGGGATAGACATTCAATAAAGAATTCCGTTAGAAATTATTCAGATATACTTGAAAAATACTCCAAAGAAAAGAGTGGTATTAAATGAAAGTGGAAATTAGTCCATGGAGATCAAATAATCATAACAAGATTAAATGACAAAAGAGACGTTTGAGCAATCTTAGTAAAACCTGTCAGTATGAGGAAATACAGGGGCAGATGTGAACTCTGCTTTAAACAACTCAGTTGGCCAAAAACTATAACGAACCTCTGGAAAAATGTGTTTTAAACGTTGATGTAAACACTTATATCCTTTATCTCTCTAGCGGTACACCTGTGCTTCAGGAAAATCTAAAGTAAGTTACACAAGGTTGCCATGTGACGCCTGCTCTCTGTGGTCCAGATGAGTTTTCATATGGGTGCGGCACTGGATGGGCAGATGGATATATGATACAGATATCGAGAAATATAAGTATATATACCAGGGGTATAGAACTCAGTTCCAGGAAAAGCAACCCCCAGGAAAATTAAGTGATCAAATAAAATTTATTAAATGAAATGTATTTTGGATTTGAGAAGAAAAGTCTAAATGGAAACAACCTAATTTACCAGTTAAGACCAGAGATTAAAAATGACTATGAGGAGAAAAAAATCAATTCGGTATGAAAGTAGGTTAAGGAAGAGCGAGGTGCACAACTGGGTTTCAGGGATAAGACAAGAAAAGCATCGTTTGCTAAAATGCAAAACTCTACCCTTTTTGACTGGGAAAAAACTGTATTATGATGGCTTGGACTTTTAAACGTGACAGATTGATAAATTGCTTTTAAAAAGCATTTTAGCCCTTCCAAAACTTCGCAGAGTCAATATCCTCAAATATTTTTCTCCAAAAGTAGTCAGGGACTTCAGAAGGATACCAATTGTAAATAAAAAGATACTTTACAGCTTGGCATACCATTGTAAAGAGAGGATTGAATTGGTAATATAAAAAAACAAAGCAAGAATCTTACTGGCAGTCATGATGTGGACATGCCGCAGCAAATGTAACCTCTCTGAGGCCGGCTTGCCCTGCTCCCCTGACGTCTAGCTGGAACACTCAGCCCTCAGGGACACCGTCAGCACCGTGGGCCGCCAGGCCTGAGAACCTCATTCCTGTGCCGCAGCACAGTGTCTTCACATCGGGACATCGTTTCAGCATTCAAGAATCACGTGCACAAACCTAGTGATAGGTGGGCCCCGCCTGGTTCAGGAGCCAAGTGTAGAATGAACTAGATCAGATCCTTATTCGGGGTGGGAAAAGGAAAAGGGGGGGGGGGGTGGCACGGTCTCTGGAACAGAGTAGAATTCATGCCCAGGTAACCCTAAGATAGCATTTTAGCCTCTTTCTTCACAGTATGCCAGAAAGATGACTTCCCTACAAATTTGCCTACATTTTATAAGCAAGAAGACCATTTCTGTAGCGTTTGAGGCCAGTCTTAACCATGGGAATAATCTTTAACATTGTTAAAGCGTATTTTGGGTCTTTATAACCACAGGCATAAATATGATCCCTAGTTTTGTAGAAGTTAGATGAAATTGATCCAGAGATTTTTGTTCAATGGCAACACTTTCCCAGCTCTTACTTTTTTCCTGTTATCATATCAAATCTAAAGATCCTCTTCATTGGTCTTGAGCAACTGTTTGCTGGGATCACTTTTTTCAATACAGGAAACATAAATACACAATCGTGGTCGCATTTTGTTATTTGATACTTGCTAAAAACTTGTAGGCCAAGTTTTTTTCTTGTTGTTACTAAAGGAAAACAATAAGTAAAATAACTCCCATGAAAAATGGTAATTCCTTCATTTATTTAATAAACACTTTCATTCTTTACCCCGCTGAGTATTGAATTACACACAATGGAAAGATAATTTATTTATAATGGTTATTAAACCTAGGCCAGTCTACCAAAAAATGACATGGAATCTACAAACTTATGAAGGAGCAAAGCACAAAACATGAAGAAAACACTTAGCATTAACTTTTTGTATTGTTCAGTATGAAGTAGTAGAAAATAAATTCATGTAGGTATTTAAGGCTGAGAGGAGGACTTTGGGGTAGGAACTTTTGATTAGTTCTCAGAGAAATAACCTCTCTGAGATGAATGGATAATATTAACTGCAGAGAGGTTTTAGCAGAATGTCCCTTTTCACTGCCTTTTACATACAGGACTCTTTAATATATAGAATTAATCTAACTATGATTATAATTTCTTACAACATTATTATCATTGTCACCTTGACTGCTACAACTTTGATATATTTTCCTTAAAGTGTTAGGTTGGTAATAATATATTTAGTAAATGTAAATATTTCCTTTCAGTTGGGCAGCTGAGATAGCATGTATACAAATGTTATTTTCTTTATTCATGCAAGTAGCAGATGATAATAACAATAATAATAATAAACAGAAGAAGAATAGAACATTTATCTTGTTCTAGAACCTGCTCTAAGTCTCCATGTGTAAATGCATTTAACCTTTCAATACTCTGTGTGTTACATTCTAATCTTTATTGATTTTATTGATGAAAAACCAGGGCACAGAAGGGATGCCTACTTTCCCCATGGTTCACACAATCTGGTCAGGGAATAGTGCTGAGATTGAAACTCAGCAGACTGACTCCAGGGCTTCCAAGTTAACCTCTGTCTTCTAGGTCAGCTTTGTTATCTGAAAGTATTCAGGGCAATGTTTGCACTGAATCCCTATTCAACTCATGGCTCCATTAAGTGTACCTACACTATCTGTTCTTCAGTAAGGGAAGAAAAAAAAAAAAAAAAACATTTGGAATGAAGAGGCATTTGTTATCCCTTTAAAATTACATGAATGTTACACATTCAAATATATACATTATTAAAAGAGCAGGTTATCTTTTATGTTATTCCAAAATAAATAATTAATTTCTCTCTTTAAAAAGTGTCCCTTAGGCACTTAGACTTTTGCTTTTTGTACATTCAACTCCACTGTCAGAGTGTCATCGCTGGAGGCCACATTCTAAAGAGATTAGTTTTAGTCCAGTCATCAACTTGCTTGCATTGAAACATTTAATTAATGGGATGGAGGGTAAAATAGAAAATCTATCAAGATTTAATATCTAAGAATTACCCTGAGTGTATATTTTCGTCGACTGCACACTCTTTATCTTTGCTGTAACAAGTGAACTTCCTGATTTTGTAACCATCACTGGTGCATAGTTATAATTTTTGGCAGTTAACTAATTGTTGGACTTCCCTAAGTAATAGTTCAATGAATGAGATAATCCTTGCTTTTCACAAAGTGCTGCCCATAGAATTGAAGGATCTAGCTCTCCAAGTCATGCTAGATCTAAAATGGGGGTGAAGACAGTGTCTAGAGCAATGCTAAGTCCTCCACACAGGGTCACTGGCAGTACCCTACTCCTGCCAGTTGATCAAGACCAGCTGGGGGGATGCGTTCTGAGGTGTTGCATTTCATTTTCTGACAGATGGTTAGAAGCTTCTCTAGAAATCTAATTCTTTGTAAAGCATTTCATAGGAGGAAAAACAGGGACAATCTGCATATGTTGAAGACACCAATGAATGGCTTACCACTCGCTATTCATTATCTAGAAATTCTAGATCTGCAAGAGACTTTACCCTGACGCTATCAAAAGGTCTGCAGTCATATTACTTTCTGCAGAAAATATCAAGTGTGTAGGTTTAATATTAACTCGGTGCCAGGGAACAACCTAGAACTTTGCAAGCTATAGCTCAGGGCGTGATACCAAGTTCAACCTTGAAGGTGAAAAGGGTGTTTTATGATTGCATACAGATACCACCAGTTTTCAAAGTACCTCTCACCAAGGTACCCTTATGCACTTGGAGTTGATACATATTGACTTCATTCATTGGGAGCCAGTCATGGGCACAGTGTTTTCTATGTCCATGACATCTTCTCCAACAGTTCAAAGCTTTAGCTAAACCTCTCTCTCTCTTTCATTTACTAAGGTTGCATAAATCTTATTTTAGCATTATAATATTACAGATTAAAACTATAAAGCTAAATATGGTAAAGAAATCATAACTAGTTCTTTCTTCCTGACCTAGCAAAAAATATTGAATCGAAGAAATTCAAATTCTCTGGGTGAAATTGTAATGTTAGAAATGATTCTGTGTTTCACTGGACTTGAGCTACTTCCAAGGATCAGTTTTTGGCCCAGACTCTCTGGATGTTAGTGTTTAGATATACACTTTAGGTGGGAATTATAAAATGGAAAAGTATTAAAAGTAGATACCCATCCCCTCCTTGAAGAATTTGAAACTTCATCTTGATACTTAACATTTTTCAGTTGCCAAATATTTTTTGTGATTACATATTATCATGGATATTAATCACACGTATTATTTTATTTGAATGCCCTGTTTTGAAAATAATAGTAACCATTTCTATTTTGTAAGTTTAGGAGGTAAAGCTCACATGAGGAGAAATATTTGTGTAAGTTCACACAGTTATAATGTGGCAGAGCCAGTGTTATTTCTATTCTTGTCTATTTTAGAGACTCTTTTACAATTTTAAAATGGAGTTTAGCACCTGAAGTGACATTTTATCTTTCTTCTAAATTCAAACAGGTATCCTTCAGACTGTTCGTATGTGGTTAGTTACGCTTTCAGTGTCCTGAGGAGTTGTATGTTTTATGTTTTCAATTTTTTTTTTTTTGTACTTTTTCTGTGCCTGCTTGCCTTCTCTCTGTCCTTCCTGTCGTGTCCTTCCTTTCTCTATGTCCTTTCGTTAGATCTTTTCTTCAACCAACATTATTAAACATCAGCCATGTGCCAAACTACGGTACAAAGCGGTAAAAGAAAAGAGAGATCTTTGCCTTCTTCATCCCTTCCATCATCTTCCTTTTATTGACTTTATCCGAAATTCTATATTTAAATAATGAGCTAGTTCAAAATTTACTAACGCAATATCAAAGAGAGAAGCATGTAACACACACGTGCACATAGAATCTTAAAATTGGCTCATGTTATTTCATAGGTATATCTGGTAGGGTCTCTTTCCTACATGTAAGTAAGATACTATCATCCAAATTGTATGTAGGACATTTGTAGCAGTGTTAACAAGGTGCCATGAAGGTTAGTTCACATGTACAAGGAAGGAGAAGCAGGCAGGGACTAGCTGTGTGGATAAGAGAATTATATATAGTAACATATGTGTGTATGTCTTGATAAACACAAAATCCTTAGCTCACAGCTTCAGAGAAATCATACGTACCTACTGTTTGTATTTATTAATGATCAAATATTTCAGGTTGATTAAATTCAGTCATTACATGGAAGTTGTTAACAATTTGCCTGTGAAAGACCCTATGCGAAGTACTGAATCAAGCAATGTAAACATTAAATTTCTCAAGGATCCCAGACTGAAGAACATCATTACGACAAACTTACGTAAAAATGATCTAAAATGAAGCCTTGAAATCTGTCTTCATAAATGACTCGAACACTTACTTTGTGCTCAGTCTTGTGAACCATAGAGTAAAAGTGAGTTATAACTGGAGTCCTGGTTCACCAAATACAGTAATCCTCATGAATTAATAAATCCCCTTAAACCAAGTCACTTGTAATAATAATAAAAAGGACCTTTTTGAAACAGAATACGTCGGGAAAGTACAGGACATTGTGGGAAAAATTAAAAGGACACAGGAGTTAGAAGTCAGGTTTCGAAATGGAAGAAATCACTAAGATTGTGCTTGTGGATGCTATAATTTGAACTATAAAAACTATGCATATATGTGGATATGTATATATATAATATCTTCACAACACCGTATGCATATATGTGGATATATATATATATATATATATATATGTGGATATATATATATATATATATATATATATAAAATCACAAAATCTTAAGAGAAGATTATATCTTAAAATGGTAGTCTTTATGGGGAAATACAGTTTTTAAAAATGTACAGCATCTCTCCCAGAATCAAATAAATCCTTTCATGCAGCATACAGCATAATCTTAAAATATTGGCAAAGGACAGTATGAGTATATAGGTCCAATTTCAAGAATTTTCTCCATCAAGCCATCATGTCTCCTTCTGTGATGGTAGAACTTTGCCAAAGGAACATGATGGTAGTTTTTCTGCTGGGGTATCTGTCGTCTACAAGTGACAGAACTGAAAGGAAAAAAAAAATCCTGGGTCGATTTTGCTTTTTCTTCTTGTTTTCTGTTTCTGGATGGATTATGCTTCTGAAGTGGCACGATTTGCTTTCTTTTCACCTGTCTTTCTTTTATATCCCTCTGTCCATCTTTTGAAGATGGGAGGGCATGGCCAATTAGAGCCGAGGAGATGAAAACTGCTGTTAGAATTCATTATTTCCATTCTTTTGACCTCTCTCCCCTCTATTGCAAACAGCCCTGGTAATGTTGAGAAAGCCTGAGTGAGGTGTGTTGGGAGCATTACATTGCTAACCTAACAACTTTCAGATAAAGAGCTTTGTGTTCTTGAAATCTACTCGAAATGTGTTGAGTCTATGGTTTTAATGCCTCTTGCTAGCAATATTTTGGTAACTTCTCTTAAATTAAAAGCTCTCTTTGGATATTTCTATTTTTTTTTTTTCATTCACTGTCCTATCATCATCCTCTCTGGTGAGGGCAATTGTAAAGAAGGTGTTGAGAAATGTTTCCAAGTTCTTACGGAATACAGGTTTTTGTGTTTCATCAAAATCTCGAATTTGACCATAATTGAGAGCCCTTTAATTTACAGATTTGGAAATGGCCTAGCATTTTAGTGCATCATATGGTAGACAGAGGAATGGATTCTATTCCTTGGGTTTCAGTCTATTTGGGGTACCTAACTGTGTCATTAGAAAAGGGGTCGAGTGGGCCTTCTCTATTTTTAAGTAGGAGCTGTCTCAACTACTGATTTTATATCTCATACACAGCATGGCTTACATGTTTGTAGAGGGTTCTATGGCTGCAGTAAAAATAACTAGACCAAGTAACGGCATAACTTTAAGGCTATAATTTTGACGTCAGAGAAAGAACAGGCAGTCAGGCCTCCAGATTCATGGAAATTAGTATTCTTTCCATTATATCCATTTTTTTCTGGATATTTTTCACAAGCACATGTGCAAAAGAAGAGCACTTGTTTCTAGACTGTCTGGTCTGCTCTGAATTTGCTTAATACCATGGCCTGTATATATGTCATAATCTCTCTGCAGGCCTCTGATGCAATTGTTAAATGACAGGAGGTCGTGTATAATTGCCCGTAGAGTGGTGGGATTTCTTGATGGTAGACTTTGTTCTTTCCCTATTTCTCAAGCAAGGTCTCAGGAGTTGGTCTTGAGTGATTCTTGAAGCACAACCATTTGTATTATTTATATTGCACTGGAGATAAATGTCTTTCAAGTACTTCAGAGAACAGCACACTGTTAGGACTCTAGTTGAGTTTTGTAATCCCAGTGACAGTTAGAGGCAGGTGGCAGGGGCGGATGTGGGAGGTGGAAGATGAAATGTTAACTGTGAATTTCGTGACTGTAGATATTTGGGACTGTTTTGGTTTAAGGTTTTTTTTTTCCATGTACTTTATATATATATATATATATATATGTGTGTGTGTGTGTGTATGTGTATATGTGTATATATATATACGTATATAGATATATATACACACACACACATATATATGTGTATGTGTGTATAATACATTATACAAAAAACATAAAGATTTATGAGTAACTTTTTAATGAAAGGTTATTCAGAAAGTATCTTCGCATGAATACTTTATGTTGCTGAAGAAAAAAGAATACATATTGGTGTGTTTGTATTTTTAAGTTATTTTTTTCTCTAACCTATAGAAAAGTAGGAAAATGCTCTATAAAATAGTCTCTAGAATTACTGAGATTATTAATCATTGCATTAATGATGAGGTTTTTGTTCCAGAAGTTTGTTATCATTCAGATCTGGAAGTGGCCATATAAATTATCTAGATAAATCCATGAATTTAGGTGAGGTAATTGAGAGCTGAAGACTTTACGTGGCCTCGGGTCTTCTGAGTACTTAATGACAGACCCATCTAGCAATCTGGCCTTCCAGTCTCATGCTCTTGTTTACAAAGAATAAATGTGGAAGGAGAATCTGTGTCCAAACCTTGGCAGACATTGAACGGTTTCTGCAGTTAGGGTGAGAATATCATGGAATACTAGAAAGACCAGGGGGTTTAGATTCAGTCCAGAAGTGAATTTGACTGCTTCTTAAGTATGACCTTGGGCAAATAACCTCTCTGTTTGCTTATTTTCGAAATGCAAATGTTAAGAATTACTTTTGAGAGGGATATTGCGAAGATTTGTGATTACGTTTTGCAAAGGACCAAATATAATGCCTGATATATAGCAGAGGCTTAGTAAATGTAGCTGCTGTGAAAATTTATTATTTCTGCTGTCAATAAACAAAAATAAAATCTGGAAAAATGTCTGCTTTATCAGTAGGCTCCCAGATAAATTATATTGAGTCAGCATCAAATGAATAAATGCTTTATCTCACCAGCTGCAAAGCAGAACCTCTGTGTTATCTATCGAGCGAGACGTACCCCCACTTGTACATTTTCACCATATTTCATTTTTCTCAAATATATATTTTGGCAAAAACTAAAACGTCTCTAATTATGAATACTACATTCAAGGATAAGTTAGTATAACAACTAAGACTAGAATTCATCCATTTATAATTTATAAGAGACAGAGGGGACTGGTGGAGAGGGGATGGGTTTCATGTCAGTAAAAGCTGAGTTTAACTTTTTTTTAACATTTATTTATTTTTGAGAGACATAGAGACAGAGCGTGAGCAGGGGAGGGGCAGAGAGAGAGGGAGACACAGAATCTGAAGCAGGCTCCAGGCTCTGAGACATCAGCACAGAGCCTGACGTGGGGCTCGAACTCACAGACCACAAGATCATGACCTGAGCTGAAGTTGGATGCTTAACCGACTGAGCCACCCAGGCGCCCTAGTAAAAACAATGAGTTTAAATATGAGTCTGATCTTCCCGTTGCTGGTTGCATGATGTTGAGCAGGCCATTTCATTTCTCAACTTCCGTTCCTTCGTTCCTTAGATTATAATGTAACGGCAGTCACACCTGCCTCTCAGATTTGTTGTAAGGACTAAAAGACATATTCTATAGACTCTTTCCCCTTCTGCCAGGGCACGGTTAGTTACCACATCTATTTTCGTTCCTCCTGCTGTACCAATCTAATGCCAAATAAAAAGTGGGGGAAACTTACAGGAGAAATTGCTCTTCGAAAAGATTAGAACCTTAAAGATCTTTTGAAGACATGAGGACACACTCCTGCTATGAATATGCTGTATCCAAAAATAGTAAAGACCTTTTAAATGGAGGCAGTTATTCAGGTAGTACTTAGCAAAGGTGGGAAATACCTCTCCTTTTCCATCTGGCAGATCAGAAATATTGGTATGGTAATTCGTGTGATTTTTTTCTTTCTCTGGGGCTTTAATACTATACGAATGCATCCTTAGTCCTTAGGTCAAGTGGCTTATGGATAAATGATAGAACAATTTAAAGAAGAATGGGGTTACATAAATATATGCAGGATCCAGCATTCTGTGGGAAGATGAGATGAATTCCCTTCATATCAATGACTGCACTATCTGCCTTTCTTGTCCCCATAGTGTCGTGATTCTGTTCCTTAGGACTGTGTGGGTGAGCCAGAAATATGTTTCACAGCAAAGACCATACTGTTCTCAAGTATGATTTTAGTTAACTGCAAGCTGCTGACAACATCAACATATTATTAGGCTGCTGATGTATATAGTATCCACATTACAAAAAAAAAAAAAAAAAAAAAAGCAAAGCTATATATCCTTCTCATATTCTGCATCGGTTAAACCCACCAAAAAAATTGTATTCATTCTGGGCCACACTTTTACAGGGGCATTGCCAATGTGGCATGAATCCAGAGTAGGGATGAGCAGGAAGAAGAAAAGGCACTAAAAGCCATCTCATACAAAGAAGAGCCAAAGGGATTAAGAAGACTTTTCTTTAAAAAATTTCTAAGAGAAATATGAAAATGAATCCTTAGCTTCTGAGCATGTATATTTAGAAGGTAGTATGTGAGGCACAAAGAAATCTAAAGCCCGTTGTATGATACTTGTCCTTAAAGATATAGAAGTTAGGCATACATATACATACATATATATGTATATGTTTATACACATAGAATGGCTATGGTTAATATCGAATAATAAATGCAATATAGAGGTTTAAGTCTAGGGCTTCTGGAATGCAGAGGAAGGTTGAGATTAGATCCACCTGAAGAAATCAGAAAATATTTCACTGAAGGGATACAGTCTGGATTGGACACCATGGGACAGAGAAATTGGGATAGAGGTTTCTAAGAAAATACTCCAGGTGGAAGAGCAAACACTGTTAGGAAAGCAATGCTATGTTAAAGATATTGGTAAGGAAGAAGTTAAGATATTAACGCAGACATTAAAGTAAGGCTCAAATGCAGCAGGCTTTTGGTAGCTTGTCAAAAACTAGATTCCAAAGGGTTATCTTTGATCTCTTACCTTGAATCATATGCTACAATGTAAAAAAGTAATGAAATGATTGTTTTTTCTATGCTTTAAATCCTAAACAAAACAAGAAAAAACCCATTTGACATTATCTAGGATCTGTTCAATAATTTCCACTAATGTGATGCTAATTATGCCACGAGAGGATAATAGAAGTAAAATCTTACCAAAGCTTAAGAAGGTTTGATGCAAGAGTATTGTGATTCATATTTAAAGTATCGTCATTTAGGATCAGAATTATACTTGTTCAGTATCCAGAAGGCAGAATTAGGATCAGCGAGTGATAAAGAAGTTTTAAACTCAACTTGAGAATTTCCCACAATTTAAAATTATTTGTCTATCCATAGAATAGATTATGCCATTAAAACAAGTAGCTCTTCCTGAATTGAAAGTACTCACAGAGGGGTGCTTGGCTGGCTCAGTTAGTAGAGCATGCGACTCCTAATCATGGGGTTATAATTTCAAGTCTCATGTTGGGTGTAGAGATTACTTCAAAATGAAATCTTCTTTTTTAAGTTTACTTATGTATTTTGAGAGAAAGAGCATGAGCCGGGGAGGGCCAGAGAGAGCCAAGCAGGCTTTGCCTTGTCAGTGCAGAGCCCAATGCAGGGCTCAATTCCATGAACTATGAGATAATGACCTGAACTCAAATCAAAAGTCAGATGCTTAGCAACTGAACCACCCAGGAACCGCAAAAATGAAATCCGAAAGAAAGAAAGAAAGAAAGAAAGAAAGAAAGAGAGAGAGAGAGAGAGAGAGAGAGAGAGAGAAGGAAGGAAGGAAGGAAGGAAGGAAAGGAAGGAAGGAAGGGAGGAAGGGAGAGAGAGAAGGAAGGAAGGGAGGGAGGGAAAAAGGAAGGACTCATAGAGACCTGTTAACCTTGTATCTGGATTGCTTTGGAATGAATTTCTGAATCTGGTTAGAAGTGAGACCAGAGATGCTCTTAGGATCTCTGCAACTATAGCTTTCTATGTGACTGTGTCTCTAACTTACTGACACTATACAAAGCAGAGTGAAAAAGGCAGATTGGTTTTCCTATGTTATGGATGGTCACTCCTTTTCAGAAGTCACGGGTGAAGTCAGATACTAGAATATCATTTTATGTAAGATCCAATCCAAACATTTTATTTTATTAAGTCAAGAATGCAATCTAATTTCAACTACTGTGTACAACTATTGTACGTTCTAATGGAAAAGGTGTGCTTTGAAAACATAGAAGTAAATTCTGTTCAAATATTTGAGGAGATTATTAAATTGTCAAACTAATTTAACTATACCACTTTTATTAGGGTCATCAACTGTTCAATAATACTAGAATATTCTTGGCTGTAAGAGGAGCTTGACCAATTCTCGATAAGCATTTGATTAACTATTTTACATAAATATTTGCCAGATTGTGATGCCATTTCATATTTAGCATTAATATATTGTGCAGTTACATATTACATTGAATAGAGTTTAATTCCTGAGTAGTGTAAACATTCATGACTGATTAAGCTACTTGCCTTGACATTTTGGACCTAAAGTCACACAGTTGAATTTTCTTGATCAACTAAAGTCATGTGAAGAAGCAGAAATATGTGCACGTGAATCCAATGCCCTTGCTTCTGTTGTTTTCAGCTGCAGTATTGAAGTATGAGAACAATGTCATGAACATCAGGCAATTCAACTGTTCTCCTCACCCATACTGGCTTCCAAATTTCATGGATGTTTTCACTTGGTCCCTGCCGTTTGTTGGAGAAAAAGGTGTGTTGTGGAATCCTGCAATGATATGGGAAGGAAGGGGAGGAGATGAGGACTATTTTACCGTAAAACAGAAATAAATACTTTGGCCTGACCAATAAAATTCACAAGTTGCAACATAAGAGAAATGATTTGAGAGTATATCACTGTGTATCCTGTTAACAAAATATAATGAGTGAAGTAAGGGGAAACAAAAGCAATGAGAAATATTAGGAGAATTTATGAAATCTCATTAGAATACTACAACTCTTTGAAAAATAGTAGATATATAGTTTTAACTGGCTTCAAACTATAATGGTTACTTTTTCTTTTTACCTTTTATATTAATTCTAGTGCAATTTTATTTTATAAACTACCTGTCAAATTAAAAGGTTAAGATAGCTATGCTTTTCTCACATTTCTGATGGTGATGATAATCACTGTATGACAGTGATTAATGGTCTACGGCCATACCACCCTGAACGCGCCCGATTCGTCTGATCTCAGAAGCTAAGCAGGGT
The DNA here is from genome assembly GCA_030068075.1 of Paguma larvata. NCBI lineage: Eukaryota > Metazoa > Chordata > Mammalia > Carnivora > Viverridae > Paguma > Paguma larvata. Next base: position 114,918,308 of record CM057823.1, read on the forward strand.
CAGGCCTGGTTGGTACTTGGATGGGATAATGATTAATGGCTATAATAATTTGAAAGACAATATATACAACAAAAAAAAATACTTCTTTACCAATATGGTGACCATTAATGTGTTACAAGATGAGACGAATTTACATTTAAAAAGTTCTGAACTATTAACTTGCCCAGTTTTTCAAAAGAATGGTTTCCCTTCCTTTCCTTCTTTCCTCCCTCCCTCCTTCCCTCCCTCCCTTCCTTCCTTCCTTCTTTCCTTCCTTCCTTCTTCTCCCTTCATTTTGTCTTATATTTTAACCTAAACCTCAACAAAAATTTCAAGGAAAGTCCCGCACTCACTGGGCTTAAGCATTTAGTTCAGGAGGGCTGACGGGGGCAGACCAGGTCATAACTCAGACATGATATGACACATCGCCAGACAAGATAAATAGACATCAGAATAAAGGTAAGAGTTTGCACATGTTTCAGAACCCCCCTAGAGGGGGTTTAGAGAAAAGCTGCACATTTTTTCTGAAATATGTGTTTATTTATATTAATAAATATAGATGGTATATTATTGTAATATTTATTTTCCTATAATACATGTGGGGTTTTTTTCTTTAAATACCCTAAATGTTTAAATTATGAAGTTATGATTTGTCAGTGAAGAAATCTCTCTTTTGGATACCAAAATAGGTCAAAAGTAAATTTTAATAGTCTGATAAGTGTTCCCAGCACTACTCCATGTCACCGTTTTCCTACAATGATCAGAACACAGCATGTGTTACTGTCCTCTGTTGGCTCCTCTGGAAACGAAAGCAGTGTGAATCCTGACAACTACTGGGAACCCTTTAAACACCCTTCATTTGGGTTGTTTCCAGTAAATATTCAGATTTTGAGCATCTATTATAAAAGAACCTATTAGTATAATTTGTATATACAATTCACTTCTGATAATTAAATGGAAGCTGTAGATTATTATTGGCTACATTGATGTTTTACTCTTTGGCATATATTTTCTACTCTAAAAGAACATTGATTTTCAAAAGTCGCTCTCGAAGAAATAGTAGGCAAGTTTCTTTTCACCTTCATGACAGAGCCCAACCTAATTTTAGAAATCGTTAAATGTAAATAGCATGCACCTTAGTGTAAAAGTAACGCAGTACCAATTTCTGTAACAACGCTTTTATGCAATCTCATTGCAATAAATTTACCCAATTAAATATCTTATTAAACTTACTTAAGCTTTATAAAGCCTTTTTGAAAATAAAATTTAAAGTCAGTGTCCTCAAAACTACTTCAAATATATTAGTTTGTCAATCAGAAATTTTTATCAAACAAAACCACATGCCCATCACTGTGCTGGGTTCTCCAGGGGATTAAAATAATTAAAATAAAAAAAAAATAAAAAAGAGAGAGACTAAGCATTCCATTAGTCCCTGCAAAACAGATGGTTGCAATGTGGTCCTGATCTAATAGCATCATCATACAGACAAATAAAAATTCAAAAACAACCACTTCCTCCTTCATAGATGTGTAGTGTGTTCACAGCCACGCATCTGATTTGTCCATTGTCTATTGGCCTAGAGCTAGTTAAGTGTCACCATACCATTTCAGAGGCCTGAGCTAATACTTTTATAAACATAAAGTCTGTGTAGAATCACCAAGTCAGTTATCTTTTATGGTCAGGATTTTATAGAAAGTGCTTTGCAGGAGACTCTAGATACAATACAGGTAAGAAATGCTAAGCTTGCTCATTAAAAATGCCAGAGTAATAATTGAGGGTGTAATGGAAAATCTGGACTTACTAACTTTTATTCTTTTCCTTTTTAGTGACTGAAATGCTGGTAAATGTTCTCAACATCTGCTCCGATGATGAACTAGGGTCAGAAGAAGATGGATTTGATGGTAAGAGGCCTGAGCCTTTGTGCTAATGCTATTTGCCAGGTGATTACTTGGTGTCTCATAGGTAACCCAAGGGATATGTTTGTAAGATTTGGATTATGTTAAATTATAACATACAATTGAGAATGGAAGATTATTATATTTTCTATTTGCTTTGAAGAAATACGCACACAAAAAAACCAGATACACACACACACCATGAGAGAATTTTCCCATGATTCTGAAAACATTGAATAGTGAGCTATTTTAATGACCATCTTTCAGTAGCTCACATTGCTAAGTGACTTTTTGCACTCTGTAATTAAAAAAAAAAGTAATCTTTAGCCAACATTACCATTTACTCAGTAACTTCTTAAAGTGCCATTAGTGAAGTTGTTCCTGTCAGTTATTCAAATTTAGATGTTTATGATAAAAAAATAATATGTTGGTATTCATGTCCATGCCAATAATTTGTCATATCTATAATAATAAGTAATGAATAAGCCATGCACCTTTTGTATTATTGCTTAAGATACTGTTTGGTATTCAGTTACCTTTGAAGAGTACACTCTCTCTAGAAGAAACAGAGATCCATCAGGTAAAAGATGGAGAGAAAAAACATCACTGTAGATCTTACAGAGGTCCCCCAAATGAATGGAAACTAACAAAAATGTAGTTGGAAGGGAAAGTGCAAGAGCAAACCCCTTCCGTAAACATGGAATAAAAACCCGGTCTGTGTAGGGCATTCAGGATTCCAAGATGGGAGAGAGACCGGTGGCTTGATGAAGTTCCAGCCTGATAGAGAGGCTGATGCATAAACAGAGAGCTTCAATAGAATGAGACAGACTATAAAATGAAGCAGGAAGGTGGCGGCAGAAACTAGGTATCATGGAAGTTTAAATTGATAGCATGTTTACCTTTAAAAACTGCATTTGAGTCAAATAAAAGATAAATGTTCCCCTTTCTGGAGGTTAGAATCTAAACAGCATGATTTAAGGTTTACTTGGATTGACGCAGGTCACATCTCCGAATGCAAGATACCTAATGTTGCAGGCAAAAATGACATAAAAGTATTCATTCACTCATATGAATAGAGTCTATGTACTTAGGTAAATATGAGGTATACAATTATTCTGATCATCTATAGTTTTATTCCTCTCTATGACTTCTCCTGTCTTCATTGCTTGTTGGTCTCCATATACTATTCCTCAGTCATAGGTCACATTTCAAGGGCATATATAATCTAAGGAAGGAGAAAAAATTATATATATATATAATAGAATATATATGCTAGAATATAAAATATATAATATATGCCTAAACTTTTACTATGTTAGAATTAGCTAAGGAATAGTTGTTAGAACTTAAGTAAATATATTGATATATTTTGAAATATCCAGGAATTCAATGGATATTTTCAGCTTTTTCCAGATTTGAGATGTTTCATATTTTTTAGCCGCAGTTTGCTACTATTAACTCTTCCAGGGCTAGTGATATCATTTAAGAGATAATATTTTTATCATTACAGAGACTTTTTTCTAAAAGAAGAATACCTCCCTGGGGGTATCGTAAAGTCAACAAAAATTTTCCAATAGATGTCTTTCTCCATGTTCCTTTTATTCCTCAAGAGAAAGATTAATTAGCATTAATAAGGTGATATTCCTTTGTTAAGAAATCTCTATTGTAGTCAAGTTCATTGGCCAATAATTATAGTAGACACTATAATAAAAGCATAACATATAGAAGAGGTAGACCTGCATAGATTTGTAATTATATATTAATGCGTTCATCAAATATATACTGAGCACCTACTATGTGCCAGGTACTGTAGCCAAAATGCCTGTACATTTCAACAGTCAGTCCCGGTGTTTCCTGCACAATTAGCCATTACCAAGACTGACTCAGTGTTTACTCCACTAATGGTGAGTGTTCTTTACCCACCCTCTCAGTTCCTTACATGAAAGGATATATTTTGTGACTTACCTACTTTTAAAATAATTTCTCCCAATCATCAGTCACTTACTCATCAGAATTTGTTTTTAATCGTGTTAATTCCAATTTTAGGAATTGGAATTATAGCAGTGTATGCCTTTTTCAAGGCATTTAGAAATTTTTGTTTGTTTCTAAGCAGACCACTGAAATCTGACTCTGCCATGCTTAAATCTAAAGAAATAAAAATATTAATTAAAAGTATGTTTCAGGCACTGGGGTGGCTCAGTTGGTTAAGCACCCAACTCTTGGTTTCTGGCTCAGGTCATGATCTCACAGTTCTTGGGATTGAGCCCCACGTCAGGCTTTGAGCTGACAGCACAGAGCCTGCTTGGCATCATTTGCCTCCCTCTCTCTTTCTGCCCCTCTCTTTCTTGCTCTCTCTTTCTCTGTCTCTCTCTCTTTCTCTCAACATAAATAAACATTTTTGTAAAAAAGTATGTGTAACTTAGGACATTTTACATTTTGAAGTAAACAATCAGTTCTTGATACAAAAGCTATGAATTTCTTCAGAGGTGCTCAGAGAAAGCTTGTAAAACTTTCCAAAACTCTTTGACTCTCTGAGACTACAGTCTATTGAGAACATATATTGAAGTTTCTTTTTTTGGAGTGAGGGGTGCACTATTATTTTCAACCTCAGGATAAAGTTTCTAATTCTTCTCAGTCTCTCCTGCAAGCAGCCTGCAGTCTGTCTCTCTCTGGGGCCCGGTCCTCTGCTCTACCTACCAGGCTCCCAACCTTGTTGGCTACAGAGGTGAAAGCAGGAATCAGAAGCCATCAAAGAACTTAACTGCACCTCTTCCTTAAAATGGCTGCTTATTCTAAGGGTGGGGGCGGGGTGGAAGGTTGCGGAGTCTTTTCCTGAGTTATTTATTAAGTTCTTCTCAATGTTTTGCTCCATATCCAATGTCAATTGAGAAGTCACAGGTAGTAATGATACCTCTACAATCCATGACAATCTTTTTACCTTCTTGGGTCAGCCCCTTAGTGTCTATAAAGTCTATAGCAGATAGGGATTCTTCTTGTTTCCTAGAACGATGAAAGGTAGGGGATTGATTTTGTTTTTCCTTCAGGTTCTCTCAGCTCCTCTTCACCATTTATGTCTCAGGCCTTATTCCAAATCCTTCACATGTATTAACTCTTCAGTAATGTTTACCCTTTGGACCAACAAAAATTTGTCATTATAAACTGTCATTCAGTTCTTAATCATCATATATATGTTTACTAGGTGATTAATATTATCTCCACCTCAGAACAGCCTGTTGCTTTAGGCACTAGGATTACCCTTGTTTTACATATGAAATGTTTGAGGTGAGGTTAAAGCTGAGGGTCACAGAGCTAGTGAAGTAATAGAGCCTGGATTCAAAACTAACATGTGCCTTGTCCTCATCCTCGAATGTTCTACAACCTGTGACCACAGCTTGAAATCTTTTTCTTTGAAACGGCACGATGCCTTTTGTTGTTATTGTTGTTAACCAAATAGCCCTTAAACAGAATATAGTTTGTGCTGTTTAAATATACTGCAAAATAAAGAAGGTTTCTTTTGCACTATTTGGCCATGAAAGTCAAATAAGTTGCATATAAAACAGTTTCGTTCTATTCCTTTAATCTTAGTTTACTCCAAGAAGTTAGGTGTTTCTTCATGTTAAAAATGTTGGTGTATCTGAGCAGACAGTAAATCCTCTGATTCTAGTTTTTCTGAATAGAAATTATGTCCTGAATCACGTCCTTAGCTTCTGCCTTACAAATAAAGGAATTCGATACCCGATCCAGAACAAAGTTGCCATTTTAAATTGGTCTACGACTCTTTTATGTTGAAAATAAAATACCAAATTTCTATTATCTTGTAAAGTTTTGAAACAGTTTAATGCCAATGAATGTCTTTTGAGGCTCTAATTTATATGTTTGGGGTCTTTGTTTCCTGTGTCTACTTCTGATTTGGGATGGTAAAATTATAGACTGGTTTCAATTTGGGGTTGTTATTCACCAGAACATTTTACAGAAGAAAGAAATCCAAGTCTATGTGTTTTATTTGGTAGTTGATTCTCATTAACGAAGAAGACTCATTTCAGACCAAGGATTAGTAAGCGATCCCCAAATAGGGGGACAGGCTGACAGAAATCAAGCAATCTGCATCGTTTCAGAGGTTTCTTTAGTGTTCATTATGACAACAAGGACATCTGGAATAGCGATAAGCATTAGAAGCCTAAAGAGAGTTTCGTGAGTTAGAAATATGTATTCATTTGGAATTTTCTTTTAGGTCCTAAAATCTTAGACTCTGAGATCACACATGCATATGTGTGCGTGTGTATCTGCGCATACACGCACATAGACACAAATGTTTGAAACTGTGATATGTCTGGCTAACAAAGAAAAATCAAGAAGGTGAAACTAAAATCCTGTAGAATAAGAAAGAAAGAAAAAAATAATAAAACGAAGACATTTCAAGCCAAATATAGTTTCAGGTTGCACTGGAAAGACTTAATATTAAATTAGAATTTATGTCTCTGCGTTCATCTAAAGAGCAAACCACATGGTGGAACTCTTATCCTTTCTCCACATTTTTGCCTTATCCTGATGTTAACCACAGGCCGGTCACTGAATATGGGATCAGAGGCGTTTTTTGCATGCCTCTATGAAACCGTCTAAATTGTCTACAACAAAATTATCTCCCAGCATCTGCTTTGAATTATTAGATGATTCTTGATATCTAATATCGTGAGTTCCAGACTGTCTTGCCCCTTCTTTCTGTCTAGCTTCAAAAAGCCGTCCCCAGCTTTGTAAAGTTGGGAATTCGTGGGACTAACGTGGCATTTTATTGGTCCCTGAGGAGTACCTCTATAAAGGTTTGATTTTATTATTTTCATTCAGAACTAAGGAAATTGCCATGATGAACATTTGAGATGAATTTCGTCTTAAAAACTCCCCTCTTCTTTCTGCATCTGGAAGCAGCACACACGCTAAGAATCATTAACTCAGAGCTTTTCTTGTGGGCACAATTATTGTTATTTTCGTGTTTCTCACTGTAGCATCCTATATTTCAGTCTCCCAATTTGAAAAAGAAAAATAAAAAGGTGTATGTCCTAAAATAATAGACAGGTTTTTTTTTGGGGGGGGAGTATTAAGTTTTAATATAAAATAGAAACATTTCGATATACTAAATAAATACATAGCTCCCAAGGAACACAGTGGAGAGATAGGATTCTTGTTCTGCCAGCATCGACACATGACTGAAGTTGATGAGCTTGGAAAAATGCTTGCAAACTGAACAAAGGCTGAGCACGAACATAATGCAAGAACTTCCTAACGTATCTGAAAGCCGAGGTGACCATATCCTAACAAAGATAGTGTTAAGAATAAAACCTATAGGGAGCTATTCTGAAGAGCTGCCCAAGGACTTAGAGTGTGGCAAAGGAAAAAAAAAAAAAAAAAAGTTGATTTGGGTGGTTTCAAGCCTAGGTGTGTAGGAGGATGAGAATATTTATGGAAAAACTCACCAGTTTCAGGAAAAAATGAGTTTGAGTCACAGCGACACATGTACCTTCTGAAAGCATCCAAGCGGAATTTGGAAGTGGGGTCCTGGAAATTGGGAACAAAATCTGAACTGGTGACCAAGGCTTGGAATGAAAAGTCATATCGAATCTACTAAGAGTGAAATAGGCCTCCGAAGTGGCTGATGTGAAAGGAAATATCAGAACATTGAAGACTGATTCTTAAAATTAATCCTTTTTTTAAATATTTATTTATTTTGAGAAAGAGAGAGAGTGGGTGTATGGGAGGGGGAACACAAGCAGGGGAGGGACAGAGAGAGAGAGAGGAAGGGAGAGAGAATCCCAAGCAGGCTCTGTGCTATCAGCATGGAGCCCAATACAGGGCTCGATCCTACAAACCATAAGATCATGACTTGCGCTGAAATCAGGGGTCAGACGCCTAACTGACTGAGCCACCCAGGTGCCCCTTAAGTTAACCCTCTCGATGAAGCTAGAGAAAAAAGACAAATGAGCAAAGGAGAAAGAGGGAATGATCAAGAAAGAACCAGGATGGTGTAGCAGTTCAGGCAGCAGCTGTTAAAAAATATTTGCACCAAATACAGAAAAATTACGGTGAGATGTATGTCTGGCCAAAAAAAATGAAGTATTAAGACATAACTTTGATTGTCAGATATCAGATTATTGAAAAGAGGTGTTTGTGTTAGCCGTGGTATTTATAATAGCTAAAAAAGAAAATAGAAATCATTGGCAAAAGGCCAAAAAATAAAATACGAAGTACCTCAATCTTCATATCATGTTATATTTTCATTGTATTTTATATATTTTTATTTCTCTGTAAAAATATTTCTTCACAGAATATCTTTTTCTGTGTATCCAATGGCAGGCAAACACATGGTCTCTGCCTTCATTGAGCTGAGAGTCTTGGTTAGAAAGAAACCAACTTAAAATATGTTGTCTTAGAGAGCACTGAAAGGGTTGGGGCGCCGGGGCGGCTCAGTTGGTTAAATGTCCGACTTCAACTCAGGTCATGATCTCGCGGTTTGTGGGTTCCGGCCCCATATCAGGCTCTGTGCTGACAGCTCAGAGCCTGGAGCCTGCTTCAGAATCTGTGTCTCCCTGTCTCTCTGTCCCTGTACCACTCATGCACTCTCTCTCTCCCTCTTTCTCTCAAATATACATAAACATTAAAAAAAAAAAAAAGAGTTGAGGGAGGGAACATAACTAGGGACAAAACAGTTGGTAACTAAAGAAAGAAACACAGAGACATCTTTCTTGTCTTCTACTTCTGACAAGGGAAAGAAAAACTCTTTATATGTTTTACAACTTTAGTAGGTATGGCCATGTGAGAAATCCATCCAAGTTTATCAGCAAACTATATGCAAAGATGGGTATTATTTTACCAGTGGTAAGCTCTCTTATCTTTTTATAATATCTGAGTTTGAATGATGTAATGGAAGAAAGCAAAAGGAAGACATACATAAAGAAAATTTATTCACTATTTTGTAAAAGGATTTGTCATTTTTTCTCAGTCTTTTGTTAATTACCTTCCAGTTTTGTGTTGTCTTTTTTTCAATCACATAATATTTTGGTGTGTAATTTAGAAGATAAATCAATTTTGTCACTCCAAATGTATCCTTTGTACTCTGTTCCATTTATAGGACAGGGAACTGCTTTTTTTTTAAATCATGGTTATGCCACAAAAAGGAAACGAATAATTGCAACCAGTATATCACTTAAATTGAAACATGTCTAAAAAAATACACGGGGACTTAGTAGGTAGTAGGATAGACACTCCCATCATACTTATGGCTATTGATCTTTTAGGGCCTTGACTGTCATACAAGGTGCCTGGTTAGCCATCAGATTATAATCCATATCATCAAGTCTAGCTTATCATATTTGATTGCAATAGTTAAAAACCTCCAAGTTGCTAGTTAAAATGATACAGTAACGCAGACATGGAAAGTACTCCTTTCTCTTCCTATTGTACTACATGATTTTGCACAATGTGTTTCTTTTTTACCTAGCATGATTTTCACATTACGTGGAAGCACAGACTTTGCAGAAGACTAAATTGAGAAAACAGCCATATCCTTGTTATAGCTAATTGGTTGGCTACTGTTCACCATTGGCTCAAAGTAACTATTATGCTCACAGTAAAATAATGCTCTGGAATTTTATGCTGTATTTCCATAGACACATGTATGTTACACATATGCAGTATTTTTATAAAGTCTAAAAAATCATTAGTTTTTGTAGTATTTGAGCCTTTCTTAAACTACTAGTGACATTGGCCAACTTACACTAAACATTAGTCATTGCATATCTAAGCACACACTTCAATCGAATATATTTGAGAAAGAAATCCATGTTGCATCGTAAGAAAGGAAATAAGTGTGTGCTCTCTAAACTTTAATATATTCTTTATTGGAAAAGCATTGAAGTAGACAGCTCTTTCTCCTCAATGAAGGCAAAGATTTAGTGTATACATATGTCTATATTTTAGAAAAACCATCACTTCTCACAAACAAGGTTCAAGTAATTGGGATGTACATAGGTATTCTTCACAGAGGGGACTACCGTGATAATGTAAGCTTGCTGAAAATTGATACCGGGAGAAAATAAGATCATTCTTCTTCTGTTTTTGCCAGAGCTTTCATGATTCTCTTTGTACTAAGGCATTTTATAGGTCCAAGTTGTCAGCCTGAGGCTTGTACTTCTGTGAGAATAATTATGAGTTGATGGAACCGCTGTAGACAGAGTTGTTGTGAGTCCATTGTTTGTCAAACATTCTCTCGACGGTAATTGTTCGATCTCTGATGGCGAGTTTAAGGGCTCGATGAAAAAGTTTAAGTGCTCAGAAAAATCGAGGTTTTAAAAATATTTTTCTCTGAGCTCAGAAAAATCTAGGTTTTAAAAATATTTTCACATAAGTACAAGCCTCGAGTTTGTTTTTGCTCTTCGAAAAAGCTGTGTTGTTCCTTCCTCTTCACTCTTTGCTTATGAGAAGCCATAAAACTTTCCTCCTACTTTTTCTCAGCCCTCCACAGAAATAGAAATCTTGATTCTATTTGGTCAGCCCATCCTTTTGAAATGTTCCTTTTTTTATTTTTTAAATTTTTGTTATTGAAAATGAAGCCAGCAGCAGCCTGTCTGTCAGCATTATCCCCTAGCGAATGTGCCACTAGGGACACAGCCTTTAGCCTGGTTGGCACAAAACACAACCGAGGCCCCCAGCTTAGGGAACTTGATTAAGGAAGATCACACAATCTTTTTTTTTTTTTTTTTTTTTTTTAATTTTCAGCGAGAAGTGTGAGATTTAGAAGAACTGGACCATCCCCTTCCGCACAAGCATTTCCTTCTTCTTAATAATAATAGCAAACATTTTTGAGTATTTCTCATGTACCAAAGATCTTTAGCAGGTTGCATAGTATGTGGCACGTGTGTTCGTTGGATGTTAAGAGCGGGTGAACCCATTACTTACTTAATTCTTCCACCCTCCTATGAAGTGGATCAAACAACCCGCCACGGTAATGAGTTTTGGCTCTGGGCCCGCACTCTCCTGTGGTTGCCCTTAGACACACCATTTCTGTTCCTTAGAATCATCCCGAGGATGATGGAGACTAATAGTACTGCCTCATGGGGTTGTTGTTAGGATTATGTGAAATAATGCAAATAAAGCACCTTGAACACTCCTCAGTTTATCGATGAGGAACATGGACGTGACAAAACCTAGTCATCTATCCAGGACAGCACAGCTAGTGAATGGAGGAGCTGAAACTCCAGGTCTTTTCCTCCAGAGCAGAAGTCCCTCTCCCCGATGTTCTATTCTACCTCCCACATGCCGATTTCTTCAGGTCCTAAGAGAAGTGGATGAGCCAGCTATTCTATGATCTGAAGCCTTCACTAGGGCCAGAACACCAGAAGGCCTTTGCTCCCCGGACAGTACTTCTCTAGACGTTTCAGATGTTTGCCTCAGATTCTCTTCCTTACTCTGCCTCTGTGGTCCATCGGTACCTTTTTGATTGGTGTATCCCTTCCTCCGATGAGAGAATAATATCTTTAGGTGATGTTAAAGTCTTAAACTACTAAGTTGCCCATGCAAGTCTGTGCACTGATCACTGGCCAGAACCTAATGCTCTTTTGTTTATTTCTTCTTGGGCAAAACCACACCGCCTCCCCCGTGTACTGACACAATACCCAGCTAGGTCTTGAAGAGCATCAGAAGACCTTTGACTGGTTTTGTTTCAGATAAGCTCAGTACATGCCTGTGCCTCAGAGTCCTTTACTGTCAGACCAAGGAGTTGCCTTACCCATGCTTTTTTCCTGTGCTGTCAGATGGTGCCTAGTTACCTTTCTAGCTAGCCACTGACACATGGGACAATGAAACACAATCCTTTACTCTGTCCATTTCCCCCCTTTGATTTGTATAATTTCAGAGATCACATTCGACTCTAGTCTGAGCATTCGATAAATTTATAAATCCATAGGGATCCAGAATTAAGTTCTGGTCTGAATGCATCCTTTCAGCATTTAGCATGTATGCACAATGAGGTCCTTAACAGATACCTTTTTGAACTGTTCCACCCTCATCTACCCAGAATAATCCTCAATAGATTAAACACCCAGACATTATGATTGTGTCTCCTGTAGACAATAAGTCTATTATTAACTTGACATTTATTATTTCCTTTCATTTTGATTTTATTTTCTTTTTTAAATGTTTTATTTTTATTTTTTATTTTAAGAGAGGGAAAGAGTGTGTTAGTGGGGGAGGGGCAGAAAAAGAGAGAGAGAGAGAGAGAGAGAGAGAGAGAGTCTTAAGCAGGCTCCCCACCCACTGCAGAGCCCAGCCAGGGCCTTGATCTCATGATGGTGAGATCATGACCTGGGCCAAAATCAAGAGTTGGATGCTCAACCAACTGAGGCACCTGGGTGCCCCCATTTTGCTTTTATTTTCACTTGTCAGTTTACAAAATTGATGTGTTTCTGTCATGATGAGGGGTCAACCCAACTAGGATTTCACATGCTCTTAGATTCTACTTTGGTAAATATAAACAAACTCAAATATTCTTTGTCAGGCATAGTTTGAATATGTGATAATTTCTTGAAAATTCAACGGAAGTTCTCTGGTCTATTTTAAGGTCTTTAATTTGCACCCAAGTTAGAATTATGCCTGATAGCCAAGTTTTGTGGCTCTGCTGAGGAGTCACTGAACAGATGGAACACAATGTCTCAGAGAACAAAAGTCCACAGAACCAAATTAAAGCTTTTAAACAGAAGTAACTTTTAATTACATAGGATAACTAAATAGTGACAGTTACTTGACATTTGGGAGTAGTGAGTATATTTTTAAGATTTCCTAACCAAATAATTCATTTATGTTTTATGACAAGAGAAGTGGGAAACAAAACACACAAACAAACAAACAAAAAACAGTCTAGGTTGTACTGGCCTTTCTTAAAATCCATTACACAGGAGACACTTTTTATTTAAAAAAAAAATACCATTTAAAGGATCTTCTGTTGCTTTCAAACTGAGATACAAGACAGAATAGTCTTATGCCAAATATCACACTACTGTATGTTCTATTACATGCTGAGATTTTCATTGAACTAAAAATCCATAGGGAAAAATTTCAGAATATGTAGTTTGGAGTCACTCGAAGCAGGTCGCCATTATATCTCAATTTTACCACCTCTGGATGTGTAATATGGCAGACTTAAAATCAGAGTTAAAAAGGTGTTCCAAACATTTTAGGTTATGATCTACAAAAAAATGAAGTTTTACAGGAATTTTTAAAATTTAGGATCCTGAATGTGTTTTCCTGCCTAATGGAATAGGCGTATTCCATAAGCATATGTGCATAAGCATATGCACGGCCATTTGTGAGGGCCGGCGCCTGACACTCTCTTTGGACTCGTCCAAAGAGTGGTCAAGCAATGCAGATTTTCAAGTTATGGCTGGTTGGTTGAGGAGATCTTCCAGCAGCTCTCAACTCTAGAAACGGAGTAATCTCAGTCTTCATGCTAGAATATATGTACTACTGGCGTCCCCCAAGGATGTTGCAAGGGGAGTTGTAAGGGAATCCATTTTCGAATCCTCAGCTTCATATGTCCTCTTTCCTAAAACTCACCGGAGCTGGAGGCTGTAAGCCTCATTGCAGCTTCTCCTTTCCCACCTCTTCTTTCTCAATTGCCCTTCTCCTAATTTAATATCAAGGTATAGGTCTCCTGAGACACACTCATTGTGAACCTCGCCTTGAGATTGTTACTACTGGTGTACCAACAGAAAGATGCTGGAAAAACTCAGAGTCTAGGGAGTATCCTGAATCAAAGTAGTGAAACCCCCTCCCATCTTTGTCATTAAGGGATGCAGTCCAATAAAATTGTATTTCTGTGCTTTTTAAATATTTATAAATATTTATCATAGATTTGGGCTCTCTAGCTCAATTATGTACTACTGGTAGTTTTGATATTAATTACAAAGGAATTTGTGAACACTCCAGGCTTCATTGTGTCAAGAAATGTGTTATAAATACATTTAATTTAGACTTGGAAACATGTTTTTGACAAATTAAATGCAGTTATAAAAATATTCTAAAGTATATATATTCAATTCACTAGAGTAAAATCAGGGAAATGGAAATACAATTTCAAAGGAAAAAAGGAAAAATGTAAGATTTCTAACTATCAATGAGTATCTTGGTGGATTTTTTTTCTTTAAATAGATGATGGTGGGATGAAATTGCTGTGATATGATATTTATATGCCACCAGTAAAAAAAATGTATAATAGAGTCATTTTATTTTAGAATGGCAATGTCGATGATACTATATCCTTTACAACTATTTAAATTCGGAGATGGGAATAGTATACTTTGTACTCGCATGAGTAAAAAACTGTAAAAGATACAGTTTTAGAGTCAGTCCATCAGAGCGAACACAGCACTCAGTGTTTATGATGCTCTTCCTAAGGCCAAGGACTGAAATACTTGACATGGTGCAGGAGAGTGCAGTAAAGCACATGTCGCACTCGTGGCCAAGGGCAAAAGCAGGTGGATGTCTAAGCAACTTATAGATAACATCACTTCGTTGGCACGCAGAAGTTCAGGATTTGTTATTGCTAAACTAGGTCAGGGAAAGAAAAGACAAGAGAAAATAAGGTTTAGGGATTACATCACATGGTTTGGCTTCCTAAACTTATGGCGGCCAATTTGGGACATGTACTCTCCTAAGTAAGATAATCTGTATACTTAGGGTTTCATCTTTATATGTAAGAAGAAAACAATTATGCAAGGTTTTTAGAGGCACCTGAGGACTCTTCTTTGTTTTATGTCTTGTATTTCAAAGGTGCTGATTTTGGATGAATACCTAACTTGTTGTTGTTTTTAATATAACACAAAATGTTTTTTGTCTCAACATCTTATGCTTCATTCCATCAGTAACCTTTATTCAAATTCAGTTTGCTCTACTGGATGAAAAATAATATCTGGGGGTACATCTAAACTCTGCTTAATAGTAATGAAACATGACAAACATTTTACTTTCAAATAGAATACACTTCTTAAAGAGAAAAACTTTGTTAGCTTTTAACAAATTTGGAAAGGTGGCGAGTTTCTTCTGTTAGTTTCTTAGAATCTAAATTAAAAAGTTACAGATTTAAGCCTACTAGTAATATTCAGTTCTTAAAATATCTTTCCTTTGAAAAAAGTCCAAAATGTTAGTATATATGCACACTTTTGTATATAACATATTTCATTTAAAAATACATGCTGGGAATATATTTATATTAGTTAAAAGGGCTTTAAAAAAAGAAACCTAAATAATAACAAAAACTGAGGCCCATGTAATAACGAAGTGGAGAATTTCTGGTACTGTTTACATTAAAGAGTGAACACCTCACTTTTTTCTGCTTTTTATGGAAAGGAGTTTTTTCACATTCTAATAGTATGAAAATATTCCTATTTTATGAGACATTTGAGTATAAATTGTATGTAGCTCATTGTCTTCATTTCTTAAAATTACAAAAAGGTATTGAAAGCAATTAGATTCTGTTGGATTGGGCATATAAACCAAAACCCTACCAGGCCGGTTTTCTCCTGAAGCTGATTGGAGAAGGGACTGGTTACATGTAGCTGCTCTGAGAACTTTTCTTTATTGCTTCCTTTGGCAAGCTTACCCATCCGCCATGTAACACAAAGGGCAGAACGGAGACACCTGTCTTCTCAAAGCTGCTCCCTTTTCCCTCTAAACCAAGCTTCTTCCAAATATAGTTTTATTTTGTTGACATTTTATTATGAAATGTTTTAAACATACAAGAATGTTGAAACGATTGGACAGTCAATAGTCCACGTACTCATCACTTACTTTCCACAATTAACATTTGATTATACAGTAAAACCTTGGATTGTGAGTAACTTGTTCTGCGAGTGTTCGTTCCACAAGACAAGCAAACATTTCTAATAAATTTTAACTTGATAAGTGAGCAACGTCTTGCAATACAAGGAGTACGTGACGCCAAATATCACATGATCACAACGGAGCCAATGGTTCTTCAAATTTGCTTTGATATACAAGTGCTTTGGATTACAGGCATGTTTCTGGAATGAATTATGCTCACAAACCAAGGTTTTACTGGTATTTACTTTGTCACATATCTATCTACCTCTCCATCGGTTCATCTCTATTTATTTTTTGGTAGATAAGTGACCAAATGAGTTCCGTTAATCACTGCTGCAAGGGTACTAGTATGTAAACCTCTTGTCTGCTTGTGCCACCATGTGCTCACCTTTACAGATTGGCCTGGGGACCCCCTGCTTCTCCTGTCACCTTACCTCACCCCTGCATGCCTGGCTCCATTCATACAAGACCTCTCACCCCCCCTCAACCCAACATGGATTGTTGTTGCAGCTTCCGAAAGTTGGGAAATTGTCTTTCTTCTATTGAGAAGACCCAATTCTCCTTGTTATCTCACTTTTACTTATCCCTCAAGATCCTTCAACTGTCGCGATTTCAGGGAACTTTTTTCCTCATGCCTCCAGACAATTAACACCTACTTTCAGAGATGTGCTAGTTCATGTTTAACAACCCTTCCTCCAGGGGGAGCACAGGCCGAGTTTGCACATTTGTAGCTGTCCATCGTATAAATCCTCTTCCCTGCTGCTGAGGTTAGGCTGCCACCATGGAGTTAAGGAGAGATGCACTCCATCTACTCTCACTAGTGGACACAAACCAGCCCGGGTACACACTGCTGCTAACACTCTATTTGTCACACTCCGTTGTCATCGGTTCACATGATTTCCTAAGGCAGAGTTCACTCTTAATCTATATTTCTGTTGCTGGCGGTTAGCACCTGGCAGATCATACAGGAGAGACTCACCAGAATGCTTAATGAATAAATGATTCGGGTAATAAATTGTATTCTATCCAGCACTTCCCACATTCTCTAAGTCAGTGAACCCTGAGGAATTTGCCGTAGTAGCTCGATGGGTGGGAGCTGTGAGCCAGCCGGATGCCGGGCATCTGTGACGTGTGGTGGGTATCCCACGTGGTAGGAATCTGTCTTCACCCTAGGACTCGGCCCCTCCTCGCAGTGATGCTGCTACAGTTTCCCGGTCCCCTTAGAAGCTGAAATCCACCTCGCGGGGATGCAGCACTCACTTGGCAAGCCGCTTGGCAGGGGTGCCTTTAAAACTTCATGAGAAGTCAGCCAGGTGCAAAGTTAAGGTCAAAAATGACACATGTTGAAAGCAAGTCTTTAAAGATTCCCTTGGTCTATAACATTAGGCTCTTCCACTTTGAGGAAAATTGAGTGTGTGGGATCTACGTTCCGGGTAGAGTAGCATCATACCTCAGGCAGGAAAGAAGATTAGAAGTTAGATGTTGTAGAGAAAGAGGTGCTCAAAAAAGAAGTGATAATTATTAGAATAGAAATGCAAAATGAAATTTTATTTACAATGACTAATTTTTTTCAAACATATGAAATGTTCCTTTCAGTTTTCGACTTTCGAGTTAAAATGTTATATTCTTTTTTTTCATGTTTATTTATTTATTTATCTTGAGAGAGCGAGCAAGAGAGAGAGAGAGAGACCTAGAGCAGGGAGCATGGAGGGGGGAGAGAATCCTAAGAAGGCTCCATGCTATCAGCACAGAGCCCAATTCGGGGTTCTGTATTTGGAAAATACCAAAAATCAGGAATAACAATCCTAAATATACAAAGATCTTTGTATTTGAACTTAATTCTACCCTGCTATTCTTCAGCGCCTTTAAGTTCAATTACATATTAACTCAGCTATTTTATTTGACTATTTTATTTTTATTTTTTTAAATGTTCATTTATTTATTTTGAGAGAGAGAGCACACGCACAAGCAGGGGGAGGGCCAGAGAGCAAGAGGGAAAGAGAAAAATCCCAAGCAGGCTCACCATTGAGAAACCATGGCCGGAGCCGAAAGGTGGATACTTAAATGACTGAGCCAACCCAGGCACCCTATTTGAGTATTTTAAATTTTTGTGAGGTTCTCAAGGTTTGGCTTAGTTCAATTTTGATTTTCAACATTTGGAAACCATTGAAGGCAATCCCCAGATAAAACTTCAAGAGATATTCATTTCTGTTTACGATGAGGCTATTTTTGATTTTTTGAGTAGAAATGTTCTAATTTTATAAAAGGAGAAGTAAAACTTTTTCCTTATCTGTGTTTTTGAGAAATTAAAAAAAAAAAAAAGACAGCATTTCTTCATTAAGAAAAGTGGGCCAGGGGATGGATTAAATGCGTGATGGGTAATAAGGAGGGCACTTGTTAGGATGAGCCCGGGGTGTCATACGTAGGAGATGAATCACTGGGTTCTCCGCCTGAAGCCAAGACTATGCTATATGTTAACTAACTTGAATATAAATAAAAAGAAAGCAAAAAGTAAGAGAAATGCTATAACACTGTGAGTCATCACTTATTAGGAGCACGACTGTGAATGCACAAAGTAGAATGTTGGTCACATGCTCTTCCGCACGTCATTGGGTCTGAAAAATAGAAGCCATGAAAAACCAGCTCCATCAGAATGTTCGTTTTACATTTAAAATTCAGAATTTATTTGAGCATTTTTCTGAGAATCCGCTAATACTGAGCGGAAGACGATAGCCCATATAATTTATTTCCCTTCCTTTTCAACTTAGTGCCCCCCTTGTCTTTGGCCTGCTTCTGGTTTTTACAAGGCCTTTATTGAAAATCCTTCTTCTCTAGTTTTCACTTATTTTGCTTTCTGGTTTCCCCTTTCTATTTCTCTCGAATATGTACAATTTTCTTTCTAACCAGCCTTCTTGCTGCTCTTCTTACTGTGCTTCTAAAGACAGTTGCCACTTTTGGAGCTCACCCATGTATTCCGTTCTTTGTGTCCGTTGGGTGGATTTTGTGATCTGGCCATACCGTGTTGTTGGAGAGGGTCAGAATCTTTTCCCTCACTTAGCGCCTTGTGACCTTTGAGTGCACTGGGTCAAACAGACTGGAAATAGTCAATATAGACTGGGAATAGCAGTGTTAGACTGATAGCAGAATGTAACTGGAAAAAATATATATATATATAAGAAAAAAACCATAAAGAAACTAATTTTCTTAACAAATGTTCTTTTGTAGTCTCTTGAACATAAATTACCTACAGGGCAGGCACAGAAACTTAGACTTTTAGATGGTCTCCAGATCAAGATTTATTGTATAAAGAATTGTGACTACAAATCATAGGTAATAAATATTGTTAGAGACCCAGGATAAAGTTTGAGGCAGGGATCCAGCACACATCCTGGCTTCTCCTCAGATGTTCTGGACAACAGAGTAGAATTCAAGGAGCCTAGTGAATGAGAATCCATGGTTTCACGTCATCATTAGAAAGACTGGGTTGGACAGTGGTTTTCTCGATGCATCTACAGGCAGAGTAGCTGGCAATAGTAAGGCCCGCCAATCGGTATGTTGGGAGATACCCTCCATGGTGTGATTGGCACAAGAGAGAAAGCAATGGCCTGATATATGGGCTCTTTCAAGGCTTTCAGGTCAGGGAGACAAAGTGGAGAAGCCGGCTCACTGGTACATGCCTTCTGGGGAACACCCAGGGGTAAGGAGATCGGTTTGTAATATCACTTCTGACAGACTAACACAATGGGAAGAAGAAAGTGGCCCGTTCTGTGTTCGTTTTCCTCGGGGGGAGAGAAAAGCAGAGGTTTTTCCTCCAGGCAGCTCAAAATGGTTTGAGTTTTGATGTGAATTTTCTTTCTTACAGAAACATTAGGGTGGTGGTTAATTGTTTGTTTCCATCAAACTGTGCAAAAGATTCCAGATCACGTTCTTAAAAACCCTCTCAGAGAAAAAGCAGAAGCTTTCCTTCCAGAAAAGTCAAAAAGCTTGTCCTTATCTCAGATTAAAAGACGGAAATTTACACCAGTGATCACCCATGGACTGAAGTCTCTAAACAAGTTAAACTGTTCTTTTGGATTACGAAGCTTTCTGATTTATCTGGGAAGACTGTTTTGTCCTATTTCTGTTCATGGTAGCAGGACTAGGAAAACAATCTTCTTGTGTTAACATTTTCTACAAAAGCCCGTATAATGGATAAAATGGTATCTACTCGGCCCCTTTACCTTGGATTATAAAAACCTTAAGAGAGATGTTTTCCTGTGATTTGCACTTCTCCAAACGTGCTTGTGGAATTTAATGACGACAACCAAAAAAAAAAAAAAAAATAGATTCACTAAAGACCATATAGTGTTATTTTCAAAACATAATAAAAATATTTATAGTAATAATAACCTACGTAGATTGATTTTTTTCTCATTTGGAAAATAGAATAAGTGGTTACAGTTACTCAGACAGACCTATGTGTAACTTTTTTACATAAAGACTAAAATACAAATCACGTGCCACCATCTCTCATTAAATCCAATTCAGTCGTTTTCCATTTTTCCCTCTAGAACTTGGGAACCAACAGAAGATGAAAAAGTATCAAGTGCTTAGACAAATGTTTTATGGCCGTTAAATAACAAACATGATGCTTCAGGGAACTTAGGGAGTTGAGACTCCCCGGTTTGATCACTTCAAGGGAGAACTTTCCAAAGGATGGTTTCCTAAAGTAGTCTTCCCGGCATGGAGTTCCGGAAATGAGTAGAAAATCCTGGTGACTCACTTGAGTCTTCCTGTCAATCCACACTCTCTCTGTATAAACAGAAGAGAAGGGAACTCAGTTAGAAGAGAAGGGTAGGAACCTACTCTGTCAGCTCCAGGATTTTTCGGCTCTTTACCCACCTCCTCTCGGAAACCTCAAAAGTGGCTCTTGGCATGTTGGGGACCTCTCAAGAGCCACATCCAAGTATTGATGGCCAGATGCATAGGTTTTTAAAATTAATTCACAGGGGGCACCTGGAGCCTCGCGCAGTTAAACATCTGACTCTTCATTCATTTCAGCTCAGGTCATGATCTCACCATCCATGAGTTCGAGCCCCGCATCGGGCTCTGTGCTGGCAGTGTGGAGCTTGCTCGAGATTCTGTCTCTCTCTCCCTCTCTCTGCCCTTCCTCTCACTATTGCTCAAAAGTAAATAAATAACGTTATAAAGACGAAGTAAAATAAAATTAATTTGCAGATAAATCCATGTGGTGGGGGGGATGGCTTGCCTTACGATAGTCGGTTATATGTTTAAATTTGTAAGATAATTGCAATTAGATAAAAGGTCACTGACTACTTAATTCTCTGTTTTCAAATATAGGCGCAACAGCCGCAGCCCGGAAGGAGGTGATAAGGAACAAGATCCGAGCAATAGGCAAAATGGCCCGAGTGTTCTCAGTTCTCAGGTGGGATCATTGTACCTACGTTTCTGTTTGGAATGTGTTTATGTGTCACTTAATAAGCATCTAATACTTTGATCTGGTAGCTTAAATGTTTTACCAGAAAATATTTGCTTTTTCTTAGGTTTATTTTTTTTCTTTTAAACAGAATTGTTCATTCCTCACTATCTTAGTCAAACTGAAATATACTAAATTATTTCTATAGAGAAAGCCACTAAATGGACTATTTCCTGTTTTAACATCCTGTTTGCTGCTGGACCTCAAAACACAATAGGTCGAACTCGTAGTGACATAGGGAAGCTGTTATAATTCATTTTACTTTTCATTCTGACTCTGCAGTGAAGGATGAATTTATCAGGTACATTTCACTAGATTTCTGGGAAGTGAACATTTACCATCGAGCTTGTTCATGTGAACATATATTATTCTAATAAATCATTGAGAGAAAAAAAGAGCTATTTAATGTTACCATTCACATATAGTAGTTATTTTTTAAATAGACCGTGAATCATGTTATTATTAATCCTGCATTTAGAAAACAAGTATTTTCCTAAAGAGAATTAACTAACTACCCTTTTTTTTTAACTTAAGTTCCATTGTCTACTCTTAGGTAAAACAAAGTGACTTAGACTTCTCTTCAAAAAATTGCTTTGAAATATGACACGTTTATGTGTGGGGAGTATATGGGCAATTCACAATTGCTCACACACCAGGATAAATAGGAATACCTTGGGAAATAGTCCGTCTCCATGTTGTATGATTCATAACCTAATTTTTGCCAAATCTTTGTCTCAATTCTTCCTCCTGGAGTAGCTACCTGGGCCCTTTTGATTTCTCTTCTGGCTATTTCTCGTGTACTCCTGGTAGAGTCACTAAAGAATAACTAAACAGCTTGATGGCAAAAGCAGAGAGCCGTGAGAAAGATGAAAAGCAGTATCACCCTTTCTTAAAGACACCGAATCAAAGTCAACAATAGCTCTGTGTCGGCCAGCCAAATCCTGAAAAGCCGTGTTAAAGCTGAAAATAGAGCATGGTCGCTCCTCACAGCCTAATGAATGAGGCTGCCTCTGCTCTAGTGCTTTCTGTCCCTGACCGAATTTTCAGGACTCACTCCTTCATTCAGTAATAAATACAATAAAACTGAAAGCACTGATTAGTTACCCTGAAGAAAAAAAAGCAATACAGGGGGATAGCAAGTGTGAGATGAGGCACTTCTTTCAGTACGTGGCCAACAAAGAACTTTCTGAATAATAGCATTTGAGTGGTAAGTTGGGGGTGGGGCGGGGACCTTCACGAAGATACTTGAGGTAAGAACGTTTAAGGCAGAAGCGCAAGGATTCTTACGTAGAAACCAGTTCAGCAGTTTTGAGGCCCAGCGAGGAGGCCTGTGTGGCTGGAAAAGTGTCCTGTGGGGGCAAGAGACCATGTGAGGATCGTAAGGTCAACTGCTACCTCTTCGTTATCACTTGCTTGTTTATCATGCCTCGGATTTACAAATAAGCACTATTTTATTTTTGTTATCTGAAGTCTCTGTGAGGAGAAGTAGACAGGTCCAACATTTCCAAGTGAAAGTGCATTTCAGGATAAAGGAGAAGCCTTCCTTCATATAAAAATTTGGTTTCCATCTATGTTAGCCTTCAAACCACATGAAGGTGGGAGGGGCCAGGCTGGAGATTCATAGGTACATCTTAAAATTGCCAAGTCCCTCCAGTTCCGCTGCCCGTAGATAAATAAGGTGCAATTATCCTCATCTGAGAAATGGTCCGTTGGCACCCGGTGGTGATCAGTGACTAAACTAAGATTGCACACGTTGATGGAAAATAAAAACAAGGTATATTTTATTGCTTTCCTGTATTAAAAGCATCTATACTAAATCTGCAGAATGCAGAGAGGGGTCATAGCCAGAGAAAGCTTAGTAAGTAAGCGTAGTAAGTAATGATTATTAAACGTGTACGGTATACTGAGTGGAATGACAGACATGTTGACAACAAACTAACATAAGACAATGAAACGAGTGCTACATACATGAAGAGATGTCCTGCTGTGGACGAGGACAGGGCTCCAGGGCGCCCTTCTGTTCCCAGAAAAAAAAAAAAAAAAGTTCATGAAGAGGTCAACAGTGAAGGAGTACTGGGAAGGATAGGCTGGATTCCATCAGGGGGTGAATCGTGGCAAAGGCATGCCTGGGGGCCTCGAAGTCATCAAGAACACAGTCACGTGGTCCTAAGAGCAACGCTTTACGAGCATTTATTTGCTAAGGGCCGGGTGCCATGCCTCGTGGTGCATGCACTTGACAGCAATCCACACAGCAAACTTGCAAGCGAAGCAATGTGTCCAAACTCAGTTAGTGAGCAGTACTAGCAAGTGTCTGACTTGAACCATAACAGTCCGTGATTCTAAGTATTCAAAAGAGCTGGGTGGTGAGACATGAAGGGAAGGGAAGAATCTAGTGAAAAGTGGACCTGAAAACGTATTTAAATCCAGATCCTCAATGGCCTTGAATAGCATGGTAAGGTGTGTGATTTTCTGTGTGTGGGCAGTGAGGGTCGTGTGATGGTTTTCATAGGATGAGAGGCATGCTCTAACCCATGTTTAGGTTTTATATGTTAATGGCAGTGTTCTCCCTAACATGATGACTAATTGATGTCAGGGAGAACATTTTGGAAGCTATTGAAATAATCCAAACAAATTAGGCCATAGGAGGAATGATACAAAGGAAGAGGCAGATAAATGAATTTGTGAAGCTAAAAGTTTTAAAATGTAATGAGTGAATGGGAATGGTGGAAAAAGAAGCCTAATTTTGAAGATTTTTTTTTATGTTTTTATTTATTTTTGAGAGCAGGAGAGACAAAGCATGAGTGGGAGGAGGGGCAGAGAGAGAGGGAGATACAGAATCCGAAGCAGGCTCCAGGCTCTGAGCCATCAGCACAGAGCCCGACGCGGGGCTCGAACTCACAGACCTTGAGATCATGACCTGAGCCGAAGTCGGACACTCAACCGACTGAGCCACCCAGGCGCCCCAAGAAGCCTGATTTTGAATATGAATGCAAAGAAAGAGATATGTTCATTTTTTTTTAATTTTTTTAAATGTTATTTATTTCAAGAGAGTGAGAGAGCACACACAAGCAGGGAGGGCCAGAGAGGGAGGGAGAGAGAGAATCCCAAGGAGGCTTCATGCTGTCAGCGCAGCACCTGACATGGGGCTCAGTCTCATGAGCAAGGAGATCACGACCGGATCCAAAATCGAGAGTCAGACACTCAATCAACTGAGCCACCCAGGCACCCCAGTATGTTCATTTGTTTAGAGATACTCCCAATTTCCAAATCCATATATTAGCATTTAAGATATTTCTTCTTTATGTGACCTCTACTGGTTTGAGAGCAGAAGCCTGGAAAGGTTGCAACACCTGTATGAGGGTAAACAATGTTTTGTAAACATCTCAAACCTAATGTTTTTAAGTAAACTGCAGTAAAGGATATAGAAATCTAAAATATGGATACAACTGCCATTCTCCATTCTATTTTCCTTTTACTCATTCTTTTCATAATTTTTTTTTTTTTTTAATGTGGTTCCGGTCTAGATACCTTAGAAAAACAAGAGAATAAATAAACTGTATAGTTTCTCAGGGGTGATAAGTGCTTTAGACAATAATAAAATCAGCAAGGAAAGATAGGGAAAATAGAAGGTGACTGTTATTTTAAGTAGTTTCCAAATAAAGTCCTCACTTAGAGGGTGATGCTTGAGCAGAGGTTCTAAGGCAGGGACGTAGTCAGCCATGCAGGTACTGGGAGGATTTCTTTTTGGGATGATGAAAATATTTTAAAATTGGTTATGCCGATTGTTTCACAACTCCGTGTATACACTAAAAACAATTGATTATATCACATACTTTAAATGGATGAAGAATGTGGGATGTTAATTATACTCAATAAAACTGTTTTAAAACGAGAAGTGGCAAGATGCTGGAAATACTGTGAAGGTAGAGCCATCAAGGTTTGCTGATGGAGTGGAACTGCAGGGGGGTAGTAAGAGAGAGGATAGGAGTGAAGGGGTGATGCGGTAAGCCTGACTAAAAGATGAAGAAAGGCTGCAGAAGTAGCAGGTTTGGGGGAATGATTTTTGACTTCTGTTGGGGGAGCGGGCGCCTGGATGGCTTGGTCAGTTGAGCATCTGACTCTTGATTTTGGCTCGGGTTGTGATCTTCCAGTGACTGGGATGGAGCCCTGTGTCGGGCTCTGTGCTGCTTTGGATTCTCTCTTTCTCTTTCTCTGCCCCTTCCCTGCTCTCTCTAAATAAATAATTAATTAATTAAATAAATAAATAAATAAATAAAACTTAAAAAAAAAGAATTCTCTTTGGGTCATGTTAGACATCTTCATAAAAATGTGACATTGGTAGTTCTCCATATTGTAAACATTATGTCTATATATATGTAAATATATTTGTATTATAACATTTTTTCGGATGATGCCGGATTTCTGTTGTGTGGAAAGATACGAACTTATTCCCATTTCATGGTTATTTAATCATTATGATTTATTAATAAATCGAAGTGATTAATAGTGCTGTGACTCATAAATATAATTGAAATGATGTTATATAAGACTGTAAAACAGTTGTCACGATGAGTAATACAATAATGTCATATTAGCAAATCAGTGGGGAAAGAGATTTGAACAGAAAAGGTGGGAAGCGTTACCGGTTGCTTCACTGTCAGGTTGTCATTATTTATGTGCTTATGATGTGATGTCAAAATTACTTAATAGGCCCTGGATGTAACTGCTAGTGCCTTAACCCATAAACCACGGGGTTTTAAATCTCTCATATATACTCTTTGGTCTTCTCTCCCAAGAGAAGTCAGCTCCACTTACTTCTGCTGAGCCTTGGCTGGAAAACTTACCTCAGAACTCTCCATGGCTCACTTTTAACATGTCTACGATATCAACAAGAGGCTGCCAAGCAAACACTCTGTATCCTGAACCCTGCTTACAAAATGTGAACTCAGGACTCAGAAGAGGCAGAACTTGCAAGAGCCTATAATTGTAAACTCTATCAGAACAACTTTTCATTGACATAAGGTTGCTTTTATATGAGTAAATATATGAGTTTATATGAGTTTATATTTATACTATGCTTAGGAGCTCCTGGGTCGCTCAGTGGGTTAAGCATCTGACTCTTGACATTGGCTCAGGTCATGATCTCACCATCTCTGAGTTCAAGTCCCACCTCAGGCTCTGTGCTGACAGCATGGAGCCTACTTGGGATTCTGACTCCCTCTCTCTCTGCCCCTCCCCTGCTTGCTCTCTACCTCTCTCTCAAAAAGAACCGTTTAAGAATACACACATACTATGCTTTAAGGAAAATAAAATCCAGAGAGCTTAGATGTGAGTTTTACTCTGCATTTCTCACCCCCTGCCCATCTTTTCTTCCTTTTGAAAGAAAACAAAAGTTAATGTCTTCTCTCCCCTTGTCCCTTTCCAGAGAAGAGAGTGAGAGCGTGCTAACACTGAAAGGCCTGACTCCCACGGGCATGCTCCCCAGCGGAGTGCTTTCTGGAGGGAAGCAGACGCTGCAAAGCGGTAAGCAGGCGCATGGTATTGGGAGGACTGTGTGCCCGGGCATCTATGTCCGCGGGGTTGTTAGCCTGATCCATTCATCCGTTTAAGCTCGGCCTTGGTCTTCAGTTCTTCTCAGCGGGTAGAAGGGCTGAAACCCACGTCAGTTTGACCAGTCGTGTCCGCCAGAATAGCTCCCTCTTCACTGGAACGCAGGCCGCCCCCGCCGCCCGCCATCCACCCAAGTACACCCAAAACGCATAGCCAGCCCCCGCCCGAGACGACTCACTTAGGTTGTCTACACGCGTGAAAGCGTGGACAGCTTGGAGCCGTTACGTCGCTAAAAACAGATTTTTTTTTTTTTTATGACGCTTTTGCTAAATGTTCTGGGTAGCTGTCTGATTGAAAAAATAAACAATCGCATAAATACACATCCGGTATGGTCTAGATTTTAGTGGAGAACGGAAGAGCATTAAAAAGGGTGATTTTGTTACCTGCTTGAATAGAAATGGGAGCCCTATGTGTCTTTTCCCTGGTTTCTCCATCCAGAACATAAGAGACTGAGTAGAACCACATTTTATTTTTGGAAAAGAATGAAAACATTTCCTTTAAGATAGAGTGGTTTGTTTTTTTTTTTAATTAAAATGTGTAGCTTTCTGGACGAGTGCTGTCCAGTAGAAACTTTTGTGATGATGGAAATTTCTGTATCTGTACAGAAGCCACTGGCAACGTATGGCTATCGGGCAGTTGAAATATAGCTAATACAAACCAAGAAACTGAAACTGACTTTTTATTAATTTTAGCTGATTTTTATTAATTTGCTTTCAATAGCCACATGTGACTAGAGGCCACCACATCAGACAGCACAGTTACTATAGATTCTTTTCGGTTTGTCAATTTTGCCTTGGTATTTTAACTAATACTGCCATTAATTAGAGTCCAATTTTAATAATACTTTCTGAAAATTTATTATTAGATTAGATTTTAAATCAATGAATAAAGGTCAATAAAACAGAACTACGCTATAACATTTTGAAAACTAATCTCAGCCTCTTGCTTATTTTTCCATATCTTTCCCCGAATCTCTTTTTGTGTGTGTGTGCTTTTTTTTTTTTTCCTATCTCTGTCCCTCAATCTAGAAGATGCAAGTATTCTCACCCTTGGTTACTTGATTTAGGCACACGCCTTCTACAGAGAGTCGTGTTCAGCATCACTATAATTTTCTTTATTTTCATATGAATTTATTCCTAATTTTCTTTATTTTCATATGAATTTATTCCAAATTCAATGTCTTAGATTCCACAAAAAGAACAGATTTGTAAACGAAGATAGGAAAACACATGGAAGTACTTTCCCCTTGATTTATATCTAAAAATAATTTTAATGACTCTTAAAAAGCAAAACTTCTCCCACCAAAATAAACATGCTTTTCTAAAAAAATGAACATAAATGAATCGTTTATATGCACAAAAGGCCCAGCTACCTAATTGGCTGAAATCTGCATAGTTTCTGATAAGCACATTTTAAGGTACGGCAGGTGTGTTATCAGAAACTGTGGGCCACATGTGCTTTGGAAGGATGCATTTAATAATGGGCAGTGCATATTTCTGGTATGTTGGCGTCGGTGTGGTTCCGGATTCTTTGCTTTTCTTTTGATCTTAAGTTATTTAAGTTCTTCAAACTCTTTGTTCTGTTTCCAAATTTTCATCTGTATTTTAACTTAGATTCTTCGGTTTCCTTTCCAGTTACTTTCTATTAAATCCATCGGTGTGTGTTCTGTGTTGAGCTCTCACACACATAAACGCATACACGTATAATAGACATAAGGGCTGGAACCCCATTAGTCCCGTAAACTTTAAAACTCAAAATATATTTTAAACCACATACATTAAAACAATTTCAGAATCCACCGTCTGGATTTCAAATGGTCAAGAAGTCACTGCTTAGAGCTTTACTGTTTAGCTTTTCTCCATGGCGGCAAACATTTTACATTTTTATCTTAAGGGATTTAGAAGGCACTGTAAGGAAATTATAGTGCACGTTTGGCAGTTGCTCTAGTCTTACAACTTTAAATTATAAGAAATATGCAAATTAAAGTCAAGGGGTAGAATTTTAATATTAAACATTTCGGAGTTACAGAGAAGTTGTGCATTTTAGCACTTAATTAGGGAAATCTCCACTAGCCTTAATAACATGGAAAGGCTCCTACACCTGTGCTAGTGAGAACACAGACGCTAACCTTATTATAAAAATTGCTGATAAAGCAATGGGCTTCGAAAGCATTGCCTCTGAAATATGCTGAGGTTTCAGTCTTTAGACTACTTCTTCTTTAAAATGCTGATAGCACTCTTACTGCAACTGACATGTTACCACTTGATTATAGCATTTCAGGAATTTCATTTCCAAAGATGGTGTTCCAGTAAGGAAAACGGACTTCAAATCGGGTTGCCCGGCAAAGGGACCCCAGACTGTTCACATCGTCGCCTCCATTTTCCCTTTCTCCTTCACCGCTCTAACATGATTGGTGTTTGTCTTTGAAGAGTTAGACACACTATCAAGTCAGTCGCATTGATATGATTCTTCCTCTAAATTCACACGTGCAGAGACACACAGAGACACACACTCCACTTTTCCACTGCACTAGCATCACGCTATTAAATTTTGAATAATGTGAATTATGCCACTGATGTTATGGCACTGCTTTGAGGTCCGCCATTTTGTCTGGCATTTTAAAATCCTAGATGGCCAGGCATAGCAGTGGTTTCATCGTGCTTTCTGTGTCAGACATACATGTTAGAGTAACCTAGTCTCTTTATTGATTCCATCTAAGTAAAACTGTCCTGTGTTCCTCAAGGGTTAATCATTTTGTCATTTATTAAACAAAAACCAGTTCACTCAGATAGGTATACCCAGCTCATAAAATAAACGCATTTTCATTGTGTTTTTTCTTTCTTTATACCGTTTCCGTTTTGTCGTCTGTGCCAGAATCCAGCACTTACAGGAACATTAATACTCTGAGCTCCCTTGAACGTCACTGATTTGTTCTTAGAATTAAAAATCCTCTGCTCATTTTTCTCATTCATTTTGCACCCCCTTTCTTCTCTTCAGCTACTGTTGAGGCTATTGAGGCTGATGAAGGTAAATTGGCCAGTCCCCTTTCTGTTGTACCTGCAACAGATAAGGGCTCTGCTGGGTGTATTCATTTTTTTTATTATTATTATTTTTTTTTTTTTGCTGTAGCTTGTACAGAGTGTGTGGGTGTTGGGCTAACAGTTGTGGCTCAGTATTAACCAAAATGTTCTTGCTTTAAAGGGGAAAATGTCCTTTTATGGCTTGTTTGTTTGTTTCTTTTTCCCTTAAAGCTATGTTTGACTTCGTATACAATGAACCTAGTATAGTCACAGAAAACCAAAGGATTATCTACCTTAAACTATGTGGGGTGGGGGTTATGGCAGCTGTTTTGACAAATATCGCATAAAATAATATTCTTTGAGCTGAACCATGTCCCTCCCTCAAATCATTTTCAGTCAGCACTGAAAAGGAGAGGAGAAAAATAGCTTTATTAATTCTAGTCTTCAGAAGTTTCCAGATTAAAAAAAAGTGTTCATTTGAATAGTGCTTTGTTGTAGTTCAACACTAATTTATGTCTCTAAGAAATATTCCAACATGAGACAGCCATGCATGAGATAAAGAGTTCTGCGAGTCTTACAAATTTTGACCTACTGGTATTTGTAGGACAGTTAGCCCCAGCTAGATACTCTAAAGAGTTCAGAGATACCCAGTGGCTGTGGCAGTGGCCATTACGAGAACAGTGACAATCCAGTCCTCACTCAGTGGACTGTTCATGGTCTGCTTTGAGTCAGGTACTGTGCTAGGTGCCGTCGGGGAAATCAAGAACTGTACATTACCCACTGTGCCTTAGCACTACCCAAAGACAACAGCATTGCCCCTCTAGAAACTACTTTTGAATCAAGGGCCTAAAAAAATACATAGTTGTGAGAGAACTGCGTATCAAAATACTTTTTAATATTATCCACACCATACCCTGTGGAAATTTTTTTTAAAAAAAGAATAATTTGAAGTTCCCCTTTAAAACAAAATTCTTCAGTTGTATTTTGTTCTTGCAAGATCACTTTTTATTTTTCCCAAAATTGTGTGTGTATGGTCCTTTGATAATGCTGTGAAAAGTGCCACTTTAGACTGTCGAATTTGCATATGATTTGGATACAGTAGGGGAAACGATAGCACTGTAAGAGAAAATACAACTGCTTCCTAAATAGCAGTAAATCGACTGCTATTTATGTGGGAATTCTCTATTCCTCTTGGCAAATTCTAATCTGCAGTGTGCATTCTTGTGGATAGTTTGGCTGTTTTCTGTGGTTTCTGTGACTCTGTGTTGTGTTAAGTATACTACCAATGTAAATTGCTAATACCCATTGTCTGACCAGCAACTACAGCAGAGCACATTCTTCAATACCAGGGTAGACAGTTTGATTAGAGATGGAGCCCATTCTGGACACATCCATCCTTCTAGCTAGATTCTGAATGTCTACGCTCTCACCCTATATTGGCTTTTAAAACCTAGAGCTTCCTCGTTTGCCATTGAAATCAATAAGATTGCTTCATAAATTATTACATTGACAAACTTTTGTATTTCTTCATTGTGATGAAATGATATTCACAGTGGTTTAGAAAAAGAATAGACTACCACTCTGTGCCACGATTTGGTCCCTCAAAATAATTGCGTTTTTCAGGGTGGGTGCTCATTGGACAGCTCTATTATTTTGCAATTTATTACCAGTTTAGAGAAGAATTAAGAAGCTTTGCTTTGGGCCTTGGTCTTTCCCCATTTCCCCATCTTCTTCCTCTCATAATTGACTAATCATCATTTTGCTAACCTTTAAAGTGCAGAGGGGTGACACACAATTTCTCATCATGTAATGAGCTTGGAAGCAGCTGTGTATATCTTTGAAGAATCTTATCCATACTGATAAAAGGCACTGCACATGTGTGTAGAACTGGCTGGCAATGTTTCAGCTTGAAACTGCTTTCCTTTCCTTTTTTTTTTTTTTTTTTTTTTATTCCCAAATAAGGTGGGGAGGATAAAGGTACCGTGAGATTGTCCTTGATCAGCCTTGGAGATGCAGTCCAATTCAGCACTGGTGATTGGCCCTTCAATATCTGGCTTACACATCACAGGAAGTAAAGGAAACTGATGTCATTGGTTGCCCACTGATCTACTTTATTTTCAGCTCACTGGTTGGTGCGTGCACCTACTGAAGAAATCCTTAAGTTTCTCGCACAAATGCCTTATCTCTCTCAGGAGCACACTAAGGGTTAATGAAAGATATCAAATACCCATACTCCCTCATGAGAATTCCATGTTTTCACTGAAAAGGGCCCAAACCAATCCTGTCATTTTTGCTGAAAGTTATGAAAGGCATTTCCCCTTATTCTTGAGTCGTTACTTTACTCGCATCTATATTGATCTACTGAGAAAGAGTTTTTCTTTGATTGAGGCAGTAATGGATGCCAGGTGA
Source organism: Paguma larvata (assembly GCA_030068075.1). Taxonomy (NCBI): domain Eukaryota; kingdom Metazoa; phylum Chordata; class Mammalia; order Carnivora; family Viverridae; genus Paguma; species Paguma larvata. The sequence continues at coordinate 114,950,560 of CM057823.1, forward strand.
ACTTCAGTTTCACCTGTTTTGCTGCTGAAGGGCAGCCGACGTTTTTCTGCTTTGTCCTCATGATTTTTCTGAGTTTCTCTCACTTTGTCACCCACTCCACATGCTTCCGAAGTTGACTCGGAGAAGCAGGAGTTTATATAATTTCTGTTTGTTTTTTTTTTTTTTTTTTCACACCACCATTGAGTTGTTTGCCAAGAAGGTCCTTCTGGGATTCTGAGATGGCATGGCAATGCCCCCAAAGTGAATTCCTCTTATAGCTCCTCGTATCTTCCACTCTAAAGCCCTCTATTAGACTTTTAGACTTAGCTCGCTTGACTCTACCGAATTTGCCAAGACTAGCACAGTGGAATAGCAAAAGTAAGACTGTGTTATGGCCTATCTAGGTTAGGGTGTTTGATGCAGTAACCGGGCTAATGATGTGGCCAGCTGACGCTCAGTCTAGTTACCTGTCCCTGCTAGCAACTCTCTTCTTCACACATCCACTTCGGATTGCGTTGATCTAAACTCTCACGAAGACCAGAGAAATGTTTACCTTTTACTAACTTGAAGAGGACATTTTGGTTGGCAAGAGACATTGGCTGTTTTCAAACCTTTTGGTTATCCTCGGGTATGGTAAGGAGTCTGTTGTGTTGTGTTCAGGTCCCGTCATTTTGTTCTCTACTAAAGGATTCCCCTCACTCACTGCGAAGTCTCTAACCTCACCCGATGCAAAGCTGTGCCCTTTGCTTTCCTCCGGCTAACCTCTAACTTTTTTTTTTTTTTTTTTTTTTTAATGATTTTCTGTTTAGCCATCAAAGGATTTTCACCACAACATAAGATCACTAGCTTCGAGGAGGCCAAGGGCTTAGACCGAATTAATGAGAGGATGCCACCCCGCAGAGATGCCATGCCCTCTGACGCCAACCTTAACTCCATCAACAAGGCTCTCGCCTCAGAGACTAACGGCACGGACAGCAATGGCAGTAATAGCAGCAATATCCAGTGACCACTTCCTGTTCACTTTTTTTTTTTTTTTTTTGAGCTGCAGGGCATGATGGGGATTGCTGCCTATCAGCAGTTGGTGGTTCTTGCCTCTGATGGTAGCTTATTTGCTCTGGGGGCCAGGAATTGGATTCAGTTTACACTATCATTAAAAAAGAGGGAGAGAGATAATAAAGTATATTTTGGTGGGGGTGGTGATTAAACACCTCTTTGGGGTATGCCTTTTAAAAAATGCTTCTAGGAAAAAAATATTAAAAAGAAAGCTAACGCTAGTATATACTGCAATGTTAGGGGAATGAACATGTTTTCCTACTGCATTGGGGACTTCTAGATAGGTTAATGAAAGGTCTTTTATTATGTTACTGGACACGAAAACTTTGTCTAATTTCTTACTCTATTGTACGTTTACAGTTGCAGCACTAAAAATGGATGACATCAAACATTTTTAACAAAATGATGTACAAACTAAATAAGGACTATTTATTGATAATGTTTTGCTACTCTTGTCAGACAATGGCTATAAAATGAATTAGGCAGTCTTAAAAAAAAAAAAAAACAGAAAAAGAAAAAAAAAAGAATGTTGCGAATTTGTTAAAATGCCAAAAAGGACAGTTTAATTTTGTACAGATTATGCTTACCTCAGGTTTCTTTAGTGTGCTTGAATGCCCTTCTTTCCATATAACACTTATTAATTTAGCAATGGATATCTTTTCTTTTCTTTAAGTTTAAAACAAAAACTGGAATAATTACATCTATCTTTTTTTGCCGTTTATATTTAGAGTTTTTTTTTTGTTGATAAATCAAGTCTTGGTTGTGGCTTGCTGAATTAAATATTTATGAGTGGTGCATTTTTAAGTATAGTGAACAAGACACCATATTAAGTACAGTGATAAAGCATCTATATTCTGTAAAAAAAAATCTGCCTATGCATGTTTTTTAAGAAAAAAAAAATGGCTGTATCGGCCTGTATGGGACTGTAACGCGCTTAGTGGTCTGACATATACTGGAAATGTATGTATACCGGCGTACTTTATATTCTCTAAAATGCTTAATGCCTTTGAAATTTTGTAATCCAAAAAGCTTTGAAAAAAATCTAAAGGGGAGAGTATTCTTAAAAGTTTTTAACATAAGCTTGTCAGTGCACATATAGATGGTTAGCATGTTTAGCAAACCTTGTGAAATTTAAATAAGTTTGTAGTTACATGTGAAACTCTAAATGCATGGTAACTGTTAACGTCATCACGGTTTAGTTCCTTTGTTCTGTTCTGTCATGTGCCACAAAATATGTACCTTTTTCACTTTTTTCCCTTTGTATATCAGTTACGGGTTACAACTGGTTCATTCTGAAAACAACAACAAAAGTCCATTCATATTTTTTAACAATTGTATAAGTGCCCAAGTAATTCACTACAGCCTAAAGCCTTGCCTTTGTAATTTGACTTCTGAGATGTTGGCAATCAAAGCATGCACTTGTAACAATGACAAAGACAAAGCATTTTATATTACTACTCAATAAAATGTGCATGAACTTAAAGAACTCTCATCCTTTCACTGAGTCTGCTGAAGGGAGTTATGTTCACAACCACCATGCTGTCTTCTAGGTGCTGGGCCCACACCACGCATCACAGATTTACTCCACCAGGCTTCTCTGAGGGCCTGGTGATCTGAGGTGTGGTGCCTACTTCCGCTGTAAGAATCTTGGTGGATTTGTGTCTCAAATCAGACGAGAGAAATGTATTTCAAAGAGCAAATGCCATCTTCTGGCTCCCTCGAATGTGGGAGCCAGTTAAGAGACCAGAGCATTCCTTTTTATTGAAAAACAAAAATTGTTATCAGGTTGTTTCAGTTGTATCGGATGCCCTATCTGCTAAAGCGAAAAGAGCTAAGCTGCTAGCTAAGTGCATTTTCATCAGAGAAGAGAGTCGCATTTGTATGGATATGAAACGTATATACCGGGCTTCGGCTAATATCTAACCACCCGAGGAGTTAAGATACACCAGATTCCAGTGTGTTTCTAACATTGTTCATTTTCAGTGCACTTTGTTTTATGTAATAAAGTATGCCTGTGACATTAACTAATTAAGAATATGGCAAGTAGTGATATAGTGTACCAAAACAAAGATGTTCTAGATATATTCTCTGACAAAGACTATCCCAAATTCATTTTAATGACTACAGATATGTTTTCCTGTGGATATTTTTCCATCCTTAAAAAATGACATCCAAGGAAAATACTTAGATGCAGCCTATTAGAACGATGTGAAAGAAATGGTAATTCTGATACTGAGGTGTTTATTTTCTTTCTTTTAACCGCAGAGAAAATATCCTGACCAAAAAAAAAAAAAAAAAATAGAAAAAAGAAAAAAATTCATCCGGGGGGATTCCTTTCTTTTACAAATTGTGCTGAGGCGACTGTGGCATAGAAATAAACATTTGACATTAAAATAAGCAGTTGATGTGAGTATTGCTTGGTCTTTCTGGTCAGTAGTTAGGAAAGTAATGCTGTATATTTTTGCAGAGTAGCTCAGTCTCCCGATGAAATCGATGTAGAAGTGAAGTTATTGCTCCAAAAAGGCTGACACTGCCAGGTCATCAGTTGTTAGAACTTTCTCCTTGGAGAAACTGTTGGACTTTTGAGTTATTTGTGCCAACGGACCTTTGGCTGTACATACGCACATACCCGCACATGCACACACGCACAGAAACAACCTCCTGCCCCCTCCTTCACCCACCCCTAAGGTGACTTACCTCTCAAGAGGTTCAAACTCAGTGCTGACTGGTCATCTAGCTTTTTAAGGAGTAAGAGTTAGATCTGACTGACTCCAGGTTGGCGATATTTCTTATCCCAAGTATCCTCTGCTTTAATTCTTTTAAAATATTTTTGAAGAAAGAAAACTCTTCAAAGACTAAACTTGTGTGATGAGGGGAACAAAGCAGTGGGGTGGGGGACATCCCTGTACATGGATATGCCTTAGGGTAGAGTGTCAAAGTGAAAGTATCTTGCATCATCAGCCATCTTAGTGTCGTGGTGACGCTAAAGCCCCCAGAGTGATCTTGTCCGGAAACATTCCTTTCTCCCCCACTCATCACGTTCATGTGAAATAATAAATTTTAGTGCCCATCCAACCCATCTGACGTGAAGCCCACACCACAGGAGGGATGGTGGCAATGGCCTTCCCAAAATGTCTCATACTTTTCCTGGACTCCTTCATCTCCCACTCACTGGATCCCTCTTGTCACACTCAGTTAACAAGCAGAGACCTTTCAGTTTGCTCTGCCTGACTGCCTGCATTTCTTCAAACCTGGAAGCCCCTGGAATTCAACAAATCTGAGCTCCCCAAACTAAAGATACGGCTATTTCCCTTGGTGTGTGGCTTTCCACTTTATTCATTCAACAAACATCGAGTCTCTACTATGTTCTCTCACTGTTCTTCTAGATTCATATTTTACACACACACACACAAAAGGTGGCGCTCAGGACAACAGATCCGTGTTCGTTCTGATGTTACATGTTAGCATTCCATCAACTAGTGAGTCAGTGTCTGGCTTAACATGTTTTTAATGCCATTTTGACTCTCCATTTCATATATTTTATGATAATGTTAACAAGAAAAACCCCTGGTGAGGCCCTTTCATGATAAATTCACTTTTCTGTAAATGCATGTGTATTAATGGGAGCAGGAAGTAGGGAAAGAAATCTTGCATCTATTTCTGGTGATTCCATTTTTCAAGAGGCAACATCGACATATTGGAATGCATGCATGTAGGTAAGTGGAGACCCGGCAGGGGAGAGGGTCTATTTTAAACAGAGATTGAAGAAACCTAAAAAGTGAACAAAAGTTGACATGATCGCTACGACATTGGGTCGGTGATTCCAAAAGACCTTGCTTAAATCAGAAAAATGCCTACTTGTCATGAAGTAGAAGTTGCTACTGAATGAGGCTGCTTCAGCAGAAGGCAAACCGCGGGAGAAGGTGGGCGCCTCCCCTTCACCGGACATGTTAATACCTAGGCAGACTTCCGGTGCCACAAGCATCTCCTGCACGACGCTGCATGGAAGGAGCTGTACTAGACATGGTTGAAGGGGCTCTCTTCAAAGATAATATCAAAGTTACCCTTCAACAGTAGGGTTCTAAATACCCATTCGATCATTCAGTCTCTTGAAAGTATAGAACATTGATTTGCAAACTGTTCCCTAGAACCTTGCGTTTACCGAACACCACCGTGGGGCTGAGCTTCCTGCATCTACCAATGCAGCCTTTTTATCCCTTTTGCACATCGTGCTTCTCTGTAAGCTGTCAGCTGAGAAGTGTCCCCACTAGATTAGCAAAGCACCAGACTGACTATGGTAGAATATTAGCTCCAAAGTCACCTTAAACTCCAGTCCTAAGGCATTCTTGTCAAGCTATATTTTGAAGTCATTTTATACCAAGTGCTGGGGGTAGCTAGGTTTCTTCCCAACAGCACCTCTTGTCTACAAGACTGAGTCCGGCCTCTTCAAGGTGATGCATAAGGCTGTTTGAATCGGACTCTCGCCAGCCTCCTCTTCCCCCACTTTCCCCAACTTGGCCCTGAACTTCAGTCATACCAGACATTTCGAAATTCCCAGAAAACACCAGGTTTATTTAACCCTCTGAGTCTTCATTCACACATCTTCTATGTGGGATGACCTCACTTTTACAGAGGTCGAATTTGCCTTACTCAGACGAGGCATTTTGTCCTTTCTAAATGCATAGTATCCAGTACTATCTCTATTTTAACACTTAACACACTGCGTGTAACTGTTTATTGTCTTTGACTCTTCAGTGAGAATTGGTGCTTATCTTTGTTTTCTCAGCATGGAACAGTAGCTGGCATAATGTTTTTTGGAAGAAGGGCAAGTAGGGAAGTAGAAGAAAAATGTTTTTCATTTCATGGTCTCATGAAATGGCTTGTCCGATAGTCAAAGTGTCAAATCTTTATTGGAGAACTGCTGAAACACTTGCCCCAGTTCGTACCCGTACCCCCCCCCAACTCTTTCTCAGTATCTTCTGGAGCCTGAGGGCTGGAGTGAGGTCTATATTTTAATAAGTATCCACCAAAATTTTTACGATCAGGAAAGTTTGAGAAACCATGCCCAACTTTCTTTCTATAGCAAACTTAAAATTCAACCCTGTATTTCCAATTCAACAAATTTCTAGTACAGACAAATATTTTACCATTGTCGCTACACAGAAGTATGTATAATGAACTCAGTTTTCATTTACAGTCGCTTAATGAATATAAATTTAGAAGACAATATGGGAGTTAAGTATTTATGTAAACCTTAACACTGCCTACTAGACAGGTTATGGGGAGAAGGCGGTGGCCTTTTTAAATTTATGATACTTCACCCAGCAAAGGAGATTAGGCTGGTAAAGCATCTGGATACTTCTCTGTGAAGAATCACTAAAAAGCTTTGTGTGTCTCGAAGAGAATGAAATCCTCTCATATTGAAAAGACTGCTGCTTGCGCACCAGCCCCTCCCACTACAACAACCAGCTTGCCATAATTTGTTCAAACAATGCTTCTCGAAGCCAAGTTTATCTTCAAGAAACTCGTAATGTGCTTGAAGTCTTACCATGAAAGACCATTCCTTTGGGTTCAACGACACTTTCTCCAAAAGTTCATTATTCAGAAATACACGTTAGAGAAGGAAACCACAGCCCCTGTTAGTTGCTAACCTTAGGGAGAATTAACTTATCACAGTTCTGACAGGGCTGGCCAAAGGCGAATAAAGAGAGGTGTGTTTGTAGAGAAGAAGACAGCTAGGGCCTGGGGCAGCGCTAGGAGCGAGCAGGTGGGAGACCTGGCCCTCCGAGTGGATGACTGCCGTGCCATCAACTGGTGCTGTCACCGTGTCTCCGTGCTAGGCACCTGCACGCAGAGACAACACAGTGAAGTCCAGGACAGTCTCTCCTCTCACGAGATGCAGTAGCAGTGAAAATAAAGCACTTTCGTGCCACACGCGCTTGCTTCTGTGTCATGTCCTCTACAAGAGCTCCAGTCTGGAGTTAGACTCGGCTGGAATTTTTATAGCCTTGCTCCTTAGTAGTAATCTTTGTGACCTTGAGAAACTTACTAAAGCCTCTCTCAACCTGATTGATTCCTTGGCAAAATGAGGGCAATAAGAGTAATTAATTCCTAAACGTCGCAAAGGGATTAAGAAAGACAAAGCAAAGAAAGTACTCTTCCTGGTGGCTGGCACAAAAGAACCACTCAATAAACTCCAATTTTCGTTGTGGCATTCACCAATATGCTGCATCGCACGAGTGCTTACGATAAATATTCTGTAGATGAAAACTCTGTGTGTGAACATGCATGTGTGAGTGCGGTTGGGGTTGGGAAGGTAGGTGTAGTCAGAAAATTCTCCTAGAAGAAATGACGTTTGACTGGAACCTTCCTATGAGGGTAGATTGGGAGAGGAGCAAAGTGAGGGAGGAAAGTGGAAGGCACTCCAGCCTGGGAGAAAAAGTAAGAGCAAAGGAGGAACTCCAGGAAAATAGTGATATGCCCACCCCTGTGGTTAAACTATGAGAAGGGTGTACTACACAAAGAGAATGGGGGCCCCATCAGTTATTTGTATCAGGTCTTTCAGCCACAAGTAACCAAATTCCTGGTTAACTGAGCTCAAGCCATCCTGTTCAGTTGCTGACAAGGACATCTGAGACCGTGTGGTCGTAGGATTCGGTTGGTGGCTTAACATTATCATCAGTGACCTAGGCTTTTTCCAGGCTTCTTCTCACACCATTTTTCTTTTGGCTTCTGTCTTCATGATTTCAAAGGACAGTCACTCCTGGCAGGATTCCTGGCATAGCTTGCTATCACAACACTACCTGACTACTGGAAAATACCACCAAAATAACTTATAAATAAAGCAAAGCTGAAGTTTTTTTCTGAACACAGTCATGCAATCTCTACCTTTGTAGAATCAAAATAATTGCAAAGGAGCAAGGAAAAGAGATAATACTTATGAAGGTTTTTATGTTTTGTTTTGTTTTGTTTTTATTGGCTAAGTTTATCTTTTTATGCAGAGACCTAATGAGAACTGGACAAAGTGTAAGATACAATATTTTAAGATTGGTAGAAACAGCAAAGGGGAAGTTATATAGTGAATTTTAAAGAGTAGCAATAACTTTTTGGGTTAAAGTAATAGACTTAGTTTGGTATCTTAACTTAGTTAAGATATGCATGACAATTGAAAGCAAAAATTATAAAACCAAAAGACGCTAATGAAATAAATCAAAGAAAGTTTCAATAAATGGAGAGACATGCTGAGTTCATGGATTTGAAAACTTAATATTCCTAAGATGTCAGTTTTTCTCAAATGAGTCTACAGATTTAGTGCAATCCCAATCAAAACCTTAGCAGGATTTTCTTCTAGATATAGGCAAGTTGATTTTAAAATCTCTGATGAAAGGAGAATGATCTAGAATAGCCAAACCAGTTTTGGTTTTTAAATATATATATATATATATATATATACATATATATATATATATATATATATTTACTTCAATTTTTAAATATACTCTAACCCTACAGTAGTCAAACTAGTATGGTATTGATTAAAGAATAGAAACATAGATCTATGAAACAAAATAGAGTCCAGAAATAAACACACACAAATGGTCAGTTAAGAAATGTACAAAGACAGGTCTATGAATAAAGGATAATGTTTTCATCAAATGACACTGGGACAATTGGAGTCTCACTGGCAAAAAATAAGTAAATTCAGGGGCACCTGGGTGGCTCAGTCGGTTGAGTGTCCGACTTCAGCTCAGGTCATGATCTTGCGGTCCGAGAGTTCAAGCTCCGCGTCGGGCTCTGTGCTGACAGCTCAGAGCCTGGAGCCTGCTTCGGATTCTGTGTCTCCCTCTCTCTCTGCTCCTCCCCCACTCATGTTGTGTCTCTCTCTGTCTCAAAAATAAATAAACATTAAAAAATTTTAAAATAAGTAAATTCCACATCACACCTTATGCAAAGTTAACTCGAAATGGATCATACTCAAACGGTGATACTCAAATTTAAAAACAAGATATAGGGGCACCTGGGTGGCTCAGTCAGTTAAGCGTCCAACTCTTGGTTTTGGCTCAGGTCATGATCTCACAGTTTCATAAGTTCAAGCCCTGCATCTGGCTCCGTGATGGTAGTGTGGAGCCTGCTGGGGATTCTCTGTCTCTCTCTCTCTCTGCCCTTCCCCATTTGTGCTGTTTCTCTCACAAAAAGAAAACAAAACTTAATTTTGTTTTAATTTAAAAACACAGGATATACAATATTTACATGAAAGCACAGGAGAATATTTTTGTGGCATTGGGTTTGGCAGAGATTTCACACGTATGACACCAAATAACACGAAGCTATCCAAGAAAAGAAAAAAGATAAATTGAACTTCATTAAAATGACAATGTTTTTGCTTTGCACAGGGCTTCAAGAAAATGAAACACAATGTACACCATAGTCTGGGAGAAAATGTGTTCAAATCATTTATCTGCCAAGTGACTTGTATACAGAATATACACAAATCTCTCCAAATAGTACAACGAACAAACAAACCAATTAAAAAAGAAGCAAAAGATGTAAACAATCCCGCCGAACAAGATATATGGGTGGCTAATGCTCACATGAAAAGGTGTTCAACATCATTAGTCACTGGGGAAATACAACTTAAAGTCAGTGGGATCGCACCATATGGCTGTTTGAATGGTAACACACACACACACACATGCACACACATTCAGCAAAAGCTTTAAAAATAATAACATCAAGTTCTTGTGAGGATCCAGGGTGAGTGGAACTCTTATACACGGCTCGAGAAGATCCGAAACGTTGCGGCCACTTTGGAAAACAGTTTCTGAAAAAGTTAAGCAGTTTCAGATAAAGGTACCATTTGATCGCGACGCAACGCGAAATGAAACGAAATGAACACGATGCTCATACAAAACTCTGTACACAAATGTTTACAGCAGTGTCACTCATGAGTACTAAAACCTGAAAACAACAACCCAAATGTCCTTCAATGGGCAAATAGTTAAACAAAAGGTGGGACCTCCAATTTAATGGAATACTACTTAGCAATAAAGAGAACTGAACTATTTGCTATGGATTGAATTGTCCCCTTGCCCAAAGGATATGTGGAAATCCCTCCTGCCCCTAGTACCTAAAACTGTGACTCGATTTAGAAATAGAATTGTTGTAGATGTAATTAATTCAGATGAGGTCATATTAAAGTAGGTTCGACCACTAACCCAATATGGCTGATGCCCACATAAGGAGACGGCCATGTGAAGACAGAGACACACAGGGAGAATTCTATCTGATGACAAAGACAGAGATTGAAGTTACAGAAGTTGTGCAGCTGCAAGCCAGGAACTCCACGCATTGCTTACAAACCACCAGCAGCTAGAAAGAAGCGAGGACAGATTCCCCTACAAGTTTCAGAGGGAGCAATGCCTTGCCTACAACTTGATTTCAGACTTCTAACCTCAAGAACTGGGAGACAATAAACTTCTATTTTTTTTTAATGTTTATTTTTCAGGGGGAGGGGCAGAGAGAGAGAGAGAGGAGTACAGAGGATCTGAAGGAGGCTCTTTGCCGACAATAGAGAGCCTGGCTCGGGGCTTGAACCCATAGACCGTGAGATCGTGACCCGCGTGGAAGTTGGACTCTTAACCGACTGAGCCTCCAGGTGCCCCTAAATTTCTATTGCTTTAAGCCACCCAGTTTGCAGGACGTTGCTAGGAAACTAATGCACTACTGGTACATAAAACATAGGGATCGAAAACCACATGGTGCCGAATGGAGGAAGCATCAGGAACCATGAAGGCTCTCAAGTCTTACCCTCCTCTCAAGGGAACGATTTGCCTGCCATAGTTTCATAGGTGGGGACAGAAGACAGGAGGCTCCTAGGTCAGAGACAAAGGTCTCTATTGCCCACAGCACAGCAGCACACATAGCATAGGCTGCATGTTCAAATCAGTTTCCCTTAGCCCCTAACCCATGGACACAGAGGCAGATGCAGGTAAAAAAAGAGAGAGAGAGAGAGAGAGAAAGAGAGAGAGAGAAAGGACTGTGGATTTGTTGTCACAGCCGAGGAACTCCACCTTAGAAAACTCCAGTCTTCTAAAGGGGCCTCCAGCAATCCTACCCAATGTTTACTTACAACTGTGACAATCCTGCTCAGTCTATGAATCTACCCTCTGCCTCCGAGGGAGCACCAACCTCCATTTTAGCAAACAGCCTTGAGATTATCATAGCAAAGGCCTCAGAGAGAGTCTGGAACAAAAGCTATCGCAAGATGTGTAAAAAAAAAACGGAGTGAAGAATTGAGCCCCTGGCTTTGAGATTGAACCCAGGCTCAAAAGATTACACGCTGCGTGATTCTACTCATGGGAAGTTCTGGAAAAGGCAAAGCTGCAGTGACAGGTTTCAGCTCCATCGGTGGTTCTCGGAGATTAGGGTGTGGGCGAGGATGGCTCAAGATGAGGGGATTTTTTTGGTGCGATGGAACTGTTCTTTGACTTGATTGTGGTGAGGCTTATGTGAGTCTATACATGTAGTAAAACCCAGACCTGTACATCAAAACAGAAGCTAAGTTTACTGTATATAAATTAAAATTTTTACTTGACAAAAACTTCATCTTTTTATTGAGATATAGTTGACCTATAACGTTGCATTGGTTTTAAGTGTACAACATAATGGATTGGTATATACGTATATGTAAAATGATCACCACAATAAGTTAACATCCATCATCACCCATAGTTAACAATTTTTTGATATATAAATCAGATGAATAATATTCTTTTCAGTGTATTTATTTATTTTTGAGATAGAGAGTATGCACGAGTGGGGGAGGGGCAGAGAGAGAGGGAGACACAGAATCTGAAGCGGGCTCTAGGCTCTGAGCTGTGAGCTCAGTGCCTGAGGCAGGGCTCGAACTCACAAAATGTGAGCTGAAGTCAGTCACTTAACTGACCGAGCCGCCCAGGCGCCCCGAAGATGAACAATATTTTAAGATGAATAAACTCTGAAGAGTTAATGTGCAACATGGTGACTCTAGTTGGTAACGCTATTGTAAAATTGAAACTTTTAAGAGAGTAGCACTTAAATCTTCTCTCACACACAGGACAAGATAAACATGTGAGGCGATAGATGTGCTAATTAACTAGACGGGCAATCATTTCACTAGATACACATCAATTCATCATGATGCTCACTCTAAATATAATTTTGTCAATTACACCTCAACCAAGGTAAAAACAAAACAATAGTGTAAGCATATTATTTACTAATATGGAGGTATATATCAGAATAAACAGCTATGAGCCGAAATAGGTATCTGTAAGGAGTAGGTATTGAGCGGCTGGAAGATATACAGAGTGCAATATGGCTTATGTCGAAAGCCTTTTAGTAGTACTTGAATTTTTAAAGTCCTGTCCGTGGTTTAATCGGATCTTTAAAAGAGAAAAATCAAAACCCAAAATAATAAAAAATCCTTTGATTCCCCCCAAAACATTGGTAATGTCATAATTAGTGATGTTTTTTCTGAAAAGCTCAAAGTGATATCAATGCAAATGTTCTTTAAAAAAAGAAATGCTATCCATTCAATCACCTATAGACAGGCATGATTTTTTTTTTTTGCCTAAGGAAAAAGTGGGACTTGAAGAGATTAAGGCCCTTGTTTGTGTTATATTTTGTGAGTTTGTTTAAAATAATTAACAAAAATCAAATACTAATACACGAAGAATGCTTGTTATAAAAAGAGGGTGTCGGGTCTGAAAGAGTTACAAACGATTCCTTCTATCCAAAGTGCACTAATAATTTCTGAAATGCGGCTTCCATCTAAGGGATCCGTGGTCAGAGGCAGCCCGGTATGAACTGTTTACACATGACCTAAGAAAGTTCATGTACACGAGCCCACAGGAAACACACACAATAAAGCCTTTGAGAATTAGAAGACAAACATTAGCTTTTTAATGCCTGGTTCTGACATTTGCTCAATTGAAAAGGAGTGAGTCTTCCGGGTAAATGGTTCTCCAATTGTGCCAACTTTCAATTACTTTCAACAACCAATTACATGATCTATTTCTTTAAAAGATGAAGTTTTGACCTGACCTTCTTGGCTGAATCAGAAGAACAGACCTTTTCTGCCAATATGTAGGTATTTTTCATCTTAGACCTCTTTTCCTGTTACAAACCAGGCCATCTGCTGAAAGTCTTCTTTTCCCCTGCTTTTAATTCTTTTTCCAAATAGTCTTTTTCTCTTGTAAGGAACATCGCCACTTTAAACCCTTGCAGACCCTATCCTAACGCAACTCCGATGCTTTGGGGAACCTGCTTAGAAGACGGCGAATTATTTTCATAACAAGTGTTTTTGACTTCCTATTACCAAGGCTTTTTGCAAGGAGTGGGTATTGTGTGTAAATTAAGCCACTTAGGTTAACAGATAAACTACCTGAAAAAAAATTATGGAAAGTTGCTGTGTATTATTTTATTTTATTTAAAAAATTTTTAACGTTTATTAATTTTTGAGAGACAGAGCGTGATTGGGGAAGGGCAGAGAGAGAGGGAGATACAGAATCTGAAGCAGGCTCCAGGCTCTGAGCTCTCAGCACAGAGCCCGACCCGGGGCTCGAACCCACGAATCGTGAGATCATGACCTGACTGACCCAAAGTCAGACATTTAACCAACTGAGCCCTCCAGGCGCCCCTGCTGTCTTTAATTTAGCATATAAGTCTAACTTCTCTTCTTTAGCTTGTTTTACAAGCAAAAGATTAAAGCAATTTCTCAAGCTTGTTGGTTCTTAAAAGAAGGAATGAAAAAAATTAAGTACCCTACTGCATTTAGGAAGTCGCTTGAAAACGGCGTTAATTGTTCTTGTCTAGATGCTTCTCCTAGATCTAACGTTTTTACTGTCCTCTACATTTTCCCCTGAGATCAGCTTCCTTGGACTGCTTCCAATCCATGCTCTGCTACATCCCGCCCATACAGGTGCTGCACACTCCAGACTCCTACTTTCTATATGTCACCTGTTTGCAGCCCTAAGCTGACATAATATTGTGGTTGTTTGTCCTTCCATTTTTCTGATTCTTTATAATATTTATGTATTCATACCTACATTTTTATTATTAAACATAAGACAACATTTTGGCCTATGACAATTTCTGGTACAATCACAAATGCAAATAACTTAGAAGACAGAATTGCTCACACGGCCAACTCTGATTGGGCCTCATTCTAATTATAAGAAAAGCTTGCTACCTCAGTTATCTGAAGATGCTCAAAGCAATAATGAAACTGAGACTCCAGGTATAAGACATGGTCTTTTCATCTCACTTCTCTGAGGAAGAGCCCGGAGCAAACAAATTCTGACAGTGAAGTAGAGTACTCCGTTAGAAACTGAAATGGGAGGAAAGATGAATTCTTAGCAGATTTCTAGCAAAGATCTACAGTCAGAAACTACAATTCTTTCTCTAGATAAAAGTGATTTAATCTGAACCTTGGAGGAAGGGGTCATTGCAGTTTCCAAACACAGCTACTTTGGAGCGTTTATCTTGGCTGCCCTTTCAACATTTATCAACGCCTTCACAGTTCCATCCCGTTCCAATAGGACCTTCTGCCCATTTCTCCACCGACTGCTTTCACCTTCACCTTTATCCCTTAACATAGTTCTTCCTATGGTCTTCTGGTGATTTCTTTTGGTTAAATATGTATATTTTTAATTTTATTAAAAATTTTATGTATTTATTTTGAGGGAGGAAGGGCAGAGAGAGAGGAGGGAGGAGAATCCCAAGCAGGCTCTGCACTGTCAGCACAGAGACCGATGCAGGGCTCAAACTCATAAACCGGGAGATTATGGCCTGAGCTGAGATCGAGGGTCAGATGCTTAACCCACTGATGCACCCAAGTGCCCCAACCTTCTCGCGATTTCTCAATGTCATTCCCTCGAAGTGCCTTTCTTCAATTGGCCCAGTGTACTTAAAAAGTGATTTTTAAAATTTAGATACTAAGAATCCTCATACCAAATCCCCGTGTTTCCAAATCAAATGTTAATCAGTCTGATATCATATAAAATTGAGATCATTTCCAGAATTCAATATTCATCTTAGCTTCCAAGCTGATTAAAGAATACCTGGCTGATCCTGGCAGAAGCACTCAGTATATTTACTACTTGAATAAATGAAATAACAAATAGCAAATGATCTTTACTATTATATTAGAGATGTATGGCATATTAAAACAACTTATGAGGCATCAGAGTGGCTCAGTCGGTTGGGTGTCTGACTTCATTCAGTTCAGGTCGTGATCTCGCAATCAGTGAATTCAAGCCCGGAGTTGGGCTCTACGTTGACAGCTCAGAGCCTGGAGCCTGCTTCAGATACTGTGTCTCCCTCCGTCTCCGCTCCTCCTTTACTTGCACTCTATCTCTCTCTCCAAAATAAAATAAAAACATGAAAAAATTAAAAAAAAAACTTATAACTTATACTTAGAAATGTGAGTTCGGATATAGCCTGTAGTGAGTGATGGAATCCATAATGTAATAAATGAAAGGGGCTTTTCTGAAGGATGAGACTTCTCTCTGAAAGAAGGCAATGGTTGTATCTTGTGGCTTGTTTATCAAACATCATAAGAAAAATTAAAGTTAAAGAGAAGTACTGGCCAAGGTTAATAGCAGGCTGAGAGTTATGGATAGAAATATGGAATCTGATCAAAAAAAAAGAAGGTATAAAAATAGATAATAAATCCAAAATACACTGAATTTACCCGAAGGTCAAAATGGGAACCAGTAGCCTGTGCGCAGCTAGAAAACTCATATCAGTAGGATCACTATTGTAAACTAAATGTACAACTTGGAAAGCTGTTGTCAACTTCTGGAAACCATCAAAGGGCACCAGTGGCGGGATAAGGGATGGAAGGTTGGACTCTGAAAGACGTCCTTAACTTAAAGGCTAGTGCTCTTCTTGCCTCACATCTCCATCCAAACACACACACACACACACACACACACACACACACACACCCAGGTGCACACACATAGGTGCACACACATAGGTGCACACAGTATGAGTCGTCCAAAAAGGGAAAAGATATACAATGTCAATACTGAAGGAAGCTATATATACTACCCACATTCCACTAGGCAAAGAGAAGTAATAATCATTTGCCAAGTCACCTGATAGGGCTGGAGAAAAATTATTTGAACCAGAAAGGCTGAACTTAAATTACATTTTAGGATTTGGCCCAATTAAGAAGGTCCCTGTCATTTTCCAAGAAAAGTTACCTGGAGGTTTCACCTTCTGAGTTCGACGAAAAAAGTTCAATACAAAATAAGCACATCTGAATCTCGCGCTGGCTGATACTTGGGAAAAGAATCTATTAAGATGTCAATGCTTTTCAGACCAAACCTGAAGCAATAGTTAGGAGCCCTAAAGACCTTTTAAATAAGAGGGAATGGAGGAAAGAATGTCTTCCTCACAGTTTCGGAAGAAACTAGGTTAGATGTGGAAGATGATATAGTCTAGGGCATTAACTAGCTCATAGTGAGTTCTGTGTCAGGCTTGGGGATTGCCTAATGAACCCGCCAGCTAATTGATTTAGCAGAATTCTCTTCTCTGAACCAAAATGGAAATACACTGTTTTACATTCTTGTGGTGTAAAACAGAGACAGAACAAGCTACATTTCTACAGATATATTTATAAGTATAAGTGAGATGTCTATGTAAACACACTAAGCACACTAGCTACATTTTCAGGCTGTAGAAAGGAGCCACTTAAAGGCTTATTAAGATATCTCCATCCATAGAATCTACCTATTCTTAAAAATAATATTTTGTTCAGTTTGGAGAACAATTTCCATAGCTCAGAAAAATCTTTCTACGCCATGTTCGTATTTAGCAGTGATGGACAGGTATTGCCAAATGAGAGGCTTCTCTCGCTTTGTCTTCCTTCATGGCCCCTGCCCCCTTTTCTGTCCCCACTTCTCCTCTTCCCTGCCCTGCAATTCCCTCCTTTCCCTCCACACCTCTCCTCTCCCACCCTTTTTCTACCTTCTCTTTCCCTCTCATCCCCTCCTTTCCTCTCCACTTTTCCCCCACCCCATCCTTCTGTCTCATCCTGTCCTTCATCAGGAGCAGAGAGAAAAAAAAAAGTTGAACAAAGAAAAAAATGCTTTTACTCATTTAGACATTCACCAGTTTCCAAGGACTGGATCTAAGCTCTTGCAGCCAAGGAGAAAAGAATGTAACCATAGACCGTCTCCACCCTTGGATTCCATATCATTTAACAGGGAGGCAGACAACCAAGTAAGGCAAAACATCTGTTGATGCGTAATGATTGGCATTTTGATAGGACAAGCCATTAAGGGATGGATCCCAGAATAGGAGCCCTTCACCTAGACCACAGCGTAGTCTCCATGCTGTTTCCACGCAGACATGGGGAACGTGATCTTACTAAATTTCTTAAGAGAATCTAAGTATAAAGGAAATATTTGATTTTAATGAGTTCTAATGGATAATTTAACAAATTGCTCCTGGCTATTGGTCTTCTTTCTTTAGCATTATGCATGGTTGTTATAAAACCAAACAAGGTGAATAAAGGATTCTTGAGTGGTATTTATACAATTCCAAAAGCAGCGTATGTTATTTTTCAAAATTATGAATAAGGAATGAATTTTATTTTGCCTCGTTTTAACTAATTTGTTTTTTTAGTCGGGGATTTCTTGGCTCAAGTGATGATGCGGGGCCCTGGGAATAAAATAGTAAGTAAAAATAGGCACCGTCCTTGCTCTTATGGGCATTTAGGAAAACAAGCACAGTTAAATCCAGTAGGCTTCAATAAATGTATCACAACAGTCAATGGAGTTTTAGGTTGGGTTTCCCAAAAGCAGAGTCTGAGACAAAGCTTAGGCTGCTGATAGATTAGCCCAGGACTCAGGAATGAGGGAGCTGGAAGACTGAGCCTGAGAGGTCGCTAATGTAGGCCATGCTGGCTCGATTCCACAAGGACTCACATCGAGAAGTGCGCAGTGCCTCCAAGAACTGCCTCTCTGAAAGCCCAGAGGTGGGAGTCCCGATCTACCGCTGGAAGTGTGTGAGGGCTGCTCCCTGGGGCATGAACTCTCCTGGATACTTGCTGCGAGCTTGCATGCGGGCCACAGGAGCTCTCGCCATATCTAAGAAGGAATTGGGGTAGAATGCAGAGGCATGTTGGCTTGCGGGCTGACACTCAGGTGAATCTACGAGTAAAGGGAACTCTCCACGGCAGTGGCTTGAAGCAGAAGAGCAGGGTTGAAGGGCTGTGACAGACGGCCAGGGGCATCAACTACAAAAGGCATTGTAAGACTGCCCTTCTTTGAAGCTGAACAAAAGCATCAGGATTCCAGTCTCCAAGAGAGGAAAAAAATCAGCAGAATGTGAATCTGCTCAACTGATCTTATAAAATCGGTCTGGGGATGAGATCCAAGCCCCAAAACATTCTCTCCATTCATCATTCCCAGGTTGGGAAATGCCCTGGCAACATCCAAATCAAATATTTTGGTCCTTATGGCTTTCTTTTCTCTCTGCCTTAGCCCCATGGTCCCACGGCTTATGTTGTTTGAAAAGGAATTGACATTATGATAAAGCAAACACATAGGCACAGTCTACAGATAGACGCAAACAGTCTGGCTTTGCCAGGGACTGTTTTAATCTACAGGAGTTATGCTCTCATTTGTATTTGAGTAGTGCATTCTAACTCATCACCAGCACAGTGTAATGCTGTTTTCTCCTGAATAATGGGCTTACTTTCATCATTCCACATACTGCCCCAGATGCTTTTTAACCAGTAGCAAGCATTTGCCATTAAGTGGTGTAGATGAGGGTGGTATTCCATGCATCTGGGACCAAGTTCACGGATATATATGATATATTTTTATTTATAAGTGCCAGGGTGATTAAAATATTTCATTATACTGTTTGCAACTTAACAAAATGTAATGAACTTGTAAATGGAGGTGAAGGCCATTTGGGAGTCAATTATTTTTATATCTTTCTGTAAGTTTAAGATACGTTCTCAAAATTAAATGCTGGCAAACACTACGTGATACAGAGCTATATAAAAATATGTGATTGATGAAATAAGTTAGAAATAGGTAAGTTAATGTGATTTAAAAAATTAAATCAAGAAATATTACTGCCCAAAAGAGATAAGCAGTCTTTGCTATATAACCTTCTGGATTTTTTTTATGACCAACAAAGAGATAAACTGAAACAAATTCAGAACTGTCACAGATATTAGAATTAGCAGACAAAGTCATTAACAGAGTTTCTATAACTGTATTTCAAACAACAAGGACAGCATGTTGAGAGTGAATGTCTTTTTAAATTTTGTGCCCAGGCATGTCTCATGTCTGACTCTAGCCCTGGTTTTGGTTCCAGATGTTGGAAAGCGAAGTTGAGACATAGAAGTTAAAAAAAAAAAAGACTCAAATCAAAGTTCTAGAAATGGAAATGACAATGCATGAGGTGAAAACATATACTGAGTGGGATTAATGGTAGATGATGACATATTAAGAAGAAAAGAGCAGTTATCCCGAAGTCGTAATAGAAACCGAATTAAATAGTATGACAGAGAAAGTGCAATAATAATTTGTGAACTGTGGGGTAACTCAGGAGATTCAACATATATGTGACTAGAGTCTACAAAGGAAAGGAAAACAGTAAAATTATTTGATGCATAATGATCCAAAATTCAATGAAATTACAAACCCTTATTTGTGATCTGAAATTCATAGTACAAATCCATATGTAAGAAGCCTAACCCAAAGCATAAAAAATCATAAAGAAAACTACACTAAGATACATATAAGTAAGTCGCTCATAACCAATGACAAAGTGAAAATCTTAAAAGCAGCCAGAGGGAAAAAAGACATATTATGCATAGAAAAAAGATCACAACAAATGTCTCACAGGGAACAATACAGGCAGGAAGGGAGTGGAAGAATGTTTTGAAAGTGCTGACATTTAAAGAAAGAAAACTGTCTCCCTAGAATCCTAAAATCAGCAAATATATATCTCAGAAATGAAGGCAGAATAAATAGTTTTCCAAACATACAAAAGCTGAAAGAACTCATTGCATGGAGTCCCACACACCCAGAAATATTAAAGGAAATCCTTCAAGCAGAAGGAAAATGATACCAGATGAAAATCTAGATCTATATAAAGGAACGAAGAGCCCCAGAAATAGAATTATCAAGAACTATAAATGGTCTGAAATTTTACCCTGTTTGCAAGCTACTGTCATGAGTGCCGGCAAGAGATACGAGACTCCTATGTCGAAGACAAAGAACTTCATTACTGATAACATAGAAAGCTGCATGAGTTCTATATTCGTGCCAGCGACCATGCTACCCAAGTCCCGTGTGTTGAAGAGGTCACATGTTCATAAAGCCGTGTTGGTAGTAACCAAACACCTGAAACCGCCCAAATTTCTGTCTACAGGTAAAGGGATAAAGGCACTGTGCCATGTCCACACAATGGAATACTGGTGTGTGAGTTAAAGATGCAATGACAAAATACCGTAGACTGGGTGGCTTAATCAACAAACATTTATTTTTCACAGCTCTGGAGGCTTTAGGATACCAGCAGAGTTGGCCCCTCGGTGGACATTCAGTTCCTGGCTTACAGACATCTTCCTGCTTCCTCATCTGAAAAGGACACTGATCACATCATGGAGGCTCCACCCACATGTCCCAATTACCTCGAGAACACCCCATCTTCAAATACCATCATATTAGAACTTCAGCACATGGAGTGGGAAGGGGACACAGACATTCAGTCCATAGCAACTAGTCATCGTTAAGACAGAATAAACTATTGGTATATGCTGCAGCACAGATAAATACCAAAGTAATTATGCTGAGTGAAAGAGGCAAAGACAAAAGGACACATTTTATATTCTTTCATTTCGGTGAGACTCTAGGCCATTCATATTTGTGGACATAAGTGAGTCTCACAGATGACCATTAGAGTGAAACTGTGAAGAGGAAATTTTGGGGGGACACTGAATAGGCTCATAATTTTGCTAAAGGGAATGAGTTCGCTGGCATAAACATACATTAAAACTTATCATATTGTACACCTTAATTATGGGCAGTTTATTTTATGTCAGCTATGTTTCAATCAAATGTTTTTTAAAACAATACGACCTGCCGATACATAATGCTAATGTTTTTGTCTAGTAAGGGTCCCCCCATTGCTTTCCTATTGGCACTGAGGAAGAGCGATTTCGTGGCACTTGCCGATTTGAGAGGTGAGGCACCTCATTATTTACCTTTGCATTCACTTGATTACTAGTAAACTTACTCTTTTTCAAATATTTAATGTTTATTTTTTGAGAGAGAGAGAGAGAATGCATGAGTGAGAGAGGGGCAGAGAGAGAGAGAGAGAGACAAGTAATCCTAAGCAGGCTCCACACTGTTAGCAAGGAGCCCACTGTGGGGCTAGAACTCGTGAACTGTGAGACCATCACCTGAGCCGAAACCAAGAGTCAGAAGCTCAACCAATTGAGCCACCCAGGTGCCCCTTTCAAACATTTAAAAGAACGGGATTGTTGCTTTCAAATACAGGATGGAATTTACCTAGTACTAACTGGCTTTAGTTATTACATTTCTGGGCAGAGTGATTTCCAAAAGACCTTGAATTCTGAATTACTTGGCAATTATTTGTGTAAACTGGGGGGAAAGGGGAAGGAAGACTGGCAATAAGAGATGGCACAGTGTATAAATTGCACATCGAGCAGATTTTATTTTGGAACCATCAGTGCATTTGTGTATTAAGAGAACCTTGCAGGGCTCCTACTTTGGCTCAGGTCATGGTCTCACCAGTTGATGAGTTCGAGCCCCAGGTCGGGCTCTGTGCTGACAGCTCAGAGCCTGGAGCCTGCTTCAGATTCTGTGTGTCTCTCTCTCTTTCTGTCTCCCCCATCCCCTGCTCTCACTCTGTCTCTCTTTCTCTCTCTCAAAAATAAATAAATTTCAAAAAATTAAAAAAATATATATAAAAGATTAAAAGAGAACCTTTCTGGGATGCCTGGGTGGCTCAGTCAGTTAAACGTCTGCCTTCAACTCAGGTCATAATCTCATGGCTTGTGGGTTCAAGCCCCACATTGGGCTTCGTGCTGACAGCTTGGAGCCTGGAGCCTGCTTTGGATTCTGTGTCTCCCTCTTTCTCTGCCTCTCCCTGGTTCACACTCTGTCATTTTAAAAAAGAGAGAGAGAGAGAATCTTGCCAAACAGAAAAGGGAAAACACAAAAAAAGTGATCCTTGTCTTCCTATTTCTCCTCTAGTCTGGTCTGTCCTCTGAGCCTCACTCCTGTTTCGTATTCATACCACAGAAAATACAACCTCAATTCACGGGTACGGAGATCTCCCCTCACCTCTTCTCTGTTGCACTTTTAACAGGGCTAAAATCGTTTCCTAAACCACTGAAGAAAGAACAATGACCTTTGTAACAAGTGCAGCTGGGCCATGGCACAGCTCCAGCTGGAAAATTCCTCTCTTCAAGAGTTTTGCCAATCATTCCTGGCAGGAGGCATCACCGTCTGCTCAACTCCCCTGGAAAGCCTCACATGCAGTTTGCAGAGAAGCTATTAAGGCTTTGGGAGCAGAGAAATTGTTCCGTCTGTGAAGACTACTTGCAGATCTTGGGGGTTAGGACTGCGACCAGCACAGAGATGGCCCCGGAGTCCAAGCGGTTTGGAGCGTGCCTCGTGACGACATGGTGGGGTCAGTCAGGGGATGCACTGCAGATAAAGTCCCAGACTAGGGAGCTACAGGAAAAGTGAGGTGAGGAGGGAAAGAAATGAAAAATCGACTTTTGGGTTACTCACATTCTAGCCACCCTTCTCTGCAGTTTGGCTTTCTTTGAGGAGAAATTTTCATAACGGAGCATTTCAGATATATACAAATACAGAGAAGACAGATAGCATCCTAAGGTAACTCACACCAGCTTAAACAACAGCCAGTTGTGTTTTATTAAACCCGAGCCTCTCAAAATTCAGTGAACATAAGAATTAACCTGAGTTAAAGAATGCAGCTTTTTATCTCGTATGCTTGGGCCCGAAGATTGCCCATTTTAGTGAATTCCCGGTCGAAGTGGATTTTGCTAGCCAGGGGATCACTCTTGGAGAAGCAGAGTTCTATACCCCTACCTCCCTTGACCCTTATTTACTTATTATCCAGATATCCTGTTATTTCATCTGTAAATATTTCAGCAAGTATCCCTAAAATATGAGTTCACTTTAAAACAATAGCCGTGGGGCGCCTGGGTGGCTCAGTCAGTTGAGTGTCCGACTTCAGTTCAGGTCATGATCCCAAGGTTCCCGAGCTCAAGCCTCACGTCAGGCTCTGTGCTGACAGTTCAGAGCCTGGAGCCTGCCTCAGATTCTGCATCTCTCTATGCCCCTCCCCCACTCACGCTCCATTCCTTTCTGTCTCCTCAAAATAAATAAACATTAAAAATTTTAAAACGAAAACAACGTAGTCATGATGTCATTACTGTACTTTAAAACTTAGTAATTCCTCAATAACAGGAAATATTTAGTCCCTGTTCAAATTTCTCTGATCGTCTTATAGTCATTTTATTTTATTTTTTTTCTCCTTCGACGGATTGTTGGCATCAGGATTGAAAGAAGGTCGGCACATTGCAGCTGTTTGATTTTTCTCAGGTCTCTTAATCTATAAATGTTCTTTCTCTCCCTTTTCTTTCCTTTTCCCATCTCCCATGTATATTTCTTTGCCACTTTCTTTGAAGAAATTGCAGAATTTTTTCTGCAGAGTTTCCAACAGTCTAAATTTTGCCGATTGCGTCGTTTTCATTAGCATTCAGTATCCCCCTCTTACCCGCGCAACCTTACTCTTGCACTGGTTTTGCATTCCACGGTTTCACTTACCGCTGGTCAACCACAGGGCCAGAAGCAGATGATCCTCCTTCTGACGTATTTTCAGAAGGTCAAGAGCAGCCTAATGCTGCGCCATGATATCTACATCATTCACCTCACTTCATCTCATCACACAGCCATGTTATCATCTCACGTCTGCACAGCGAGGAGGGTGAAGGCAGGACAGTATTTTGAGAGAGAGATCACATGCAAATTTTCTTGCAGTCTGTGGCTGTAATTGCTCTATTTTATTATTATTTGTTGTTAATCTCTTACTGTGCTGAATTTCTAAATTAAACTGTATCAGAAGTATGTATATATGTGTAGGAAAGACCTATTTGTAGGATTAGGTTCCAGGCACGCACTGGGGCTCTGGGAACATATCCCTGAAGATAAGCAGGGACTACTGGATCCCATTTTACCTCGTTTTTCCTGCAAAATGGTAGTCAGCCAGTAAGGTTAGCGGGTGAGGGGCTGGGGGTGATGGAGGCTATTTGATGGATGATGTTTTGTAGGTAAACAAATGTCTGATTCTCTCCCATTTCATCATGCTAGTGGACGTAATTGTTCATTGCCATGATTCATTCATTAATTAGGCATTATAAATGTTGATGTTCCCTCATTCTTTTATCCTATTACTATCTGGCATAGATTTATAGAAAAAAATCTTTCCCTATCAACTCTGTGGTTACCCTGTATATTTTCCATGAAAAAGACAAGATAAATGCTTTGTCCTTCTTTTTTTTTTTTTACCAGCATTCAGAAAGAAGTTTGATTACCTAATACTCTTTGAAGTGATTAATTAAACTTTTATGTATGCATCTGGAGGCTGATACCATTATAAACACATATTTAGTTACATTTGCTATATATCACTCCATTGCAGTTGTTATTCTTAGTGATGCTCAGATGTTCTCTCCTTGTCCTTTGGTAGCCTCCTTGAGTTGACTCTAGTGTTGTGCTGGCAAAGAGGCTCTCAAAAAAAAAAAAAAAAAAAAAAAAAAGCTCTATAATATGTAGCATGTAGCATTGTACCAATTTCTTTGGTGTAAATTCTCCCAATATGGCTGATAGGAAGCTACCAATATTTTAGCAATAGAGTCAGAAAATTTTGGTAATTTCACAATGAGCTCTAATCATCCTACATATCCTGGCTTTCAGCCTATCTCTGCTCTGGATACCCGTTGGCATAAGCATGAATTAAGCCTCTGTGTGTGTCCTTGCTGCCCTGTTTGACAAAATAGTCCAGGTTTGTCTTGTACATTTCCTGCCCCAGGCCTGGAATAGGCCTTTTCTCTAAACAGCCCTGTTTCTCTTTAGTGGGGTAAGAGAATGTTGGCAATAGGGGATAAGCTCTTGCTTCAGGACCTACTCAGTGAATATGGCTAGAAAAATGGCGTCTTTTCAAAAGATAACCTATTTATAGATTTCTACTGATAATTTCCATTTCAATTCAAGACTACAGTGTTTTTAGTAAGCTTTATCTGTTACATACTCCTCTTTTCTCCCACACAGAAAATCTCGGCTCCCAATGAACCAACAGAATTGCTCATTGGGTTTGTCCCATAATCGCAGTAATCTTAGGATAACAGTACCAATACTATCTCCAACAACGTGGCCTGCTGAAAATATTTTAAGATTTGCTATTTTTTTTCCCTATAATTCTTTGTATCTTATGGCCCATCGCGTTAGGAACATAAGGCCAATTTACTGTGTTGTAGAGCCGATTGAACTAATTCCTTCCATGCAGTTATGCTACCAATTTGATAAATAGTTAAGTTTGTTTCAATATTGTTTTTGACTTTCAGGCATTGCTTTTCTACAATTTAATTTTGTATTCTAATTATGCAAAAATTCCAAAGTCAAATTTATAAAGCAAAGTATATTCAAAGAAGCCTATATCTATCTTTGTTCCTCCACCCTACTTCCTCTCTCCCACTACAGTTGGTATTTTTAATAAAATGGTTTTTGGTTTATCTTTCCATTTAAAAAATATGAATATGTATATACAGTATATTCATATTCATCCCCTTCTTACACGAACTATACTATGCTCATTTATTTCTCCATATTTTTTTTAAACTTTATATGTTATGGAGGTCAATCCATTGCAGTATTTGGAGACGTTTCTCATGCTTTGTTTACAACTATATAATATTCTGTTAAATGAACAAACTATTGTTTATTCAACCACTGCCTCAATGATGAAGTTTTAGACTGTTTTTAGTCTTTTTATAACAGATATGCTATGCCTGTATTTTTGCCAGCATATCTTCTGGATGGATTCTTTGAAGAGGCTTTGCTAGATGAAAGAATACATGTGTACATAATTTCGCTAAATACTTTTTTCTCAGCTACTGACCACCTTTAAATGCAAAAGACAGAGAAAAATAGAAGTCTTGAAGGTCAAGTTCACCAATCACCGATACTGGTTTCTGAGTTTAAAGTCAGTGTCCTGACTTCAGCAAACCCTTAGTACTGCTCTAAGAAAACTTCCATTTGGTTTTCATGACAGCTTCATTCTCTTTTCTAGAAGCATCAAATGTTTTTAAGGATTTGTTAATACAACCTAATTTATCATAAAGATAGTATGCATAAAACTATAACAAAATGTAAGTTTTATAGAATTTTAAGGTTGAAATGTATGTTGTGAAAATATTTTCCTTTATTGCAAATGGAGAAATATAGACATTAAATAAAAGAAGATTAAAGAGTATGTTACTGGCAGAGGCAATCTGTAAGGCCTGGATTCTAGACTCTTTCATCTACATCTGAGGTTCTCAGATTAGTATGCCAAAAGACACATGATTCCATAAGAAAAATATGGTTCATCTTTTTGGAATGTGATTCTAAGAAGTGATTTCATTCTATGGTAAGTCAATCTGATTCCACGGTAAATAATATAAAATACTTTTGTATTTAAATGTATAATTGGACTAGCATGAAAAAAAATCACACAGCATTTTTAATGACAAAATATGGAACACTGAAAACCCCTCTAGCCTGTAGCACCCCATGTAGCATCTTGCATCCATGAACTTCCAAGGTACTAGTTCATTCTCCTCTGTCTGAGAGCACTTGATGGGAAAGCTTGAGAGGCACTGTCCACCACTGTGCTGCCTTTCCTTTGGAGTTGATAATGATCATTTTCACTGGTCTAGTAGTTAGTATGTGTACATCCTACCTGAATTGGGCTACAGATATGACGGAGAAGGAGAAAGAAAATGAGGAAGCTACTGGTTTCTCCTGTCCCCAAAGATCAGTTACCCTCACTTTGATTCACACTTAGGTCAAAGATAAAGATAAGACGTCCATACCCAAGACAGGCTGAGAAGTCTTAGAATGTTCTCTGCTGCCTACCATATAAAGGCTAGCACAAAATGAGGAGGAGTTGGCTGGGTAGGAGTTGCTATAAAAAATAGGAAACCCACAATTTTCCTCACTGTTTTCTGAGGAATAAATAGTCCAAATGGCTGTCATATAAATATCTGAAGCTAGAACATCACATTCTAAACAAAGACTAATTATGAAGAAAAGTTGCTTATAGCCTAGCTTATGACCTACAACGTGGTTCAGTCTGAATGCTTTTTAATTCCCTTGAAGACCCATTAGCTCATTTCTTTGGAGGAATTGCAGGAATCAATCTCTAAAATCAATGCAGAAGGTGAAAATAAAGTGTGGAAATAGTTACCATGGTAAATCCCTTAAAGCAATGTATGGAGTGTACACGGTTCTATGCACACGTAGAACCCTATGTAGTGATTTCTTTGCAAATTCAGAATTTTAGCAAAGGCAAGAACAAAAGAAAGAGGTGAATGCAGATGTCTTGGCTTTTAATCCATTTTTTTTTAAGTTATCCATCAAATCCCTGGGAGTTAATAATAGATGAAAAGAAAATTCTGAAGTTCCCTTGTTTACAGGATTTATACCTTTATGACTCAGCATTAAGTCAATCCTTAAATACCCAAACTACTGGTTAGGTGGTCCAGAGGGGTAAGGAGAGAGACCAATGATTACAAAGTCAGTTTTGATTGGTTGGTGCTTGTCTGTGGTTATTATATTTGTTAAATACAGGATCATAGGAATCAGATGAGATGCAGGAGTTGACGCGTGTGCAACATATGGGGACTTCATGTGACCGGTCACAGGAAGCGGTGTTTATATTTTATAGTATTATTTTTCCTTGGATAAAGTATCTGCATATCTCAGTCATCTTAAGTTACTATAATCCAAACTGCATACTGACAGGGCAAAATGCGACTAAATCAAATTAATTGAGCTGGCAACGAAGCCCTAGGAGCTGGTTCAGCTAATTAAGATCAAAAGTACTGAGGATCATCCCTAATGGACGATTTTCAAGGACAAACTCTCTTCTTGCATGCGACTTCCTGTTAGAAGTCTGGATGTTTGTGCCCCCCTGGAACAGTGGTAGTTCTGAGCTGGAAAGTTGCTTAAGCCCTCACGCAACTGAGAAGCAGAGTTAGTGGCTAACAAGCAGTGGAAAAAAGAAAACTGACCGAGAGATGTTCGGGGATGTTTTTAATGCTTTTGGGTCTTTTGCCACAATGTGCTTTCAGTTACTTGATCATCAAATGTGCCCCTTCCAAAACGTGCCTTTTTTCTTTTCCATTGAAAGATTTGCATAAAGTATCTGTTTGAGTAGACTGACGAGTAGGAGAGTCTGCGGTATAGATGGCAGAAAGTAGGGAACTGTATGTGGCCACACTGAGCAAGGAATTGACAAGGCCATTTGTCACATCCCAAGGTTTAATATTGATTCAAAAAGGCTTTGGTGAGACCAGGAATTGAGAGATCCATTTGGGTGAACTTAAGAAAACTTCAGAATTTAGTGTAATAATCTAGTGACACCACACTCACATCAGACCATGTGAACCAGTAGCCATGATGACAAACAAATCTTGTCCTGGCAAAGTCTCACTGTGTGAGCGACGGAGGGACTGCTACCCTGTGAGAGCACACAGCTCTTAGGGACCGTCACCTCTTACCACTACCCTTCTCCCAAACCACGCAGCCTATCAAAGTGTTTCTCCCAACCAACACGCACGGCACTCATCCTGAGAAGTATTCTGGTAATTTATCTCAGTTTCTTATATTTACTATAACATTTAATACGTCCTCTAAACAGACCCTCGGAAATAGCCCAACTGGCCTCAGCCGAGGGTTTGAGGCAGAACCTGGATGTCAGTCAGAACATAATTTTGAGTCCCAATTCTGTGCCACTTACAAGTTATGTGCCATCGAACAATTTACTTAACTTTTACAAGCCTCAGTTTCCTTTTCTGTAAATCTAGGCTAATCGTACCTACCCAATAGAATTATTGTAAGCATTAAATGAGACTTCCTGCACAAGCCATTTCACACAGTGCTAAATACATAAGAAACACTCTATAATTGTTAACTAACTAGATATATTTTTAAATCTTAAGAAGGGGGTTGAGGGCCCCCTATGTGGCTCAGTGGGGTAAGCGTTGGACTTCGGCTCAGGTCATGATCTCACAGTTTGTTGGCCCTGGGTCCCCACTTCAAACTCTGTGTTGACAGCTCAGAGCCTGGAACCTGCTTCAGATTCTGTGTCTCCCTCTCTCTCTGTCCCTCCCCTGCTCTGTCTCTCTGTCTCTCTCTCTCAAAATTAAATAAACATAAAAAAAGAAGGGGGTCGAAATTTAAAGATGAAATTCAAAGGGACCTATTCATCTCAGGCGTCACATGTCTCCATTACTTTGAAATCAGCTCAGTATCAGAGTGAATTAAATGTGATTGTTGGTATCTGACAGCTTTTGACCTATAGAAATGACAGTTTTATATGTTTAATGTCATTGTGTTCAAAGAAGTACAGACAATGCATAAACTTGATGGTTAAGAATGTTGCAGGATGACGGGGTTGCCTGAGTGGCTTAGATGGTTAAGCAGTCTGACTCTTGGTTTCGGCTCAAGTCATGGGCTGCATGGGTTCCAGCGCCTCATTGGGCTCTGTGCTGACTGCACGGAGCCTGCTTGGATTCTCTCTCTCTTTCTCTCTGCGCCCCTCACCCACTCTGTCTCTGTCTCTCTAAAATAAATGAAAGACTTTTAAAAACTTAAAAAAAAAAGGAATTTTCCAAGATGGCGATTCTGTGCAGAATGTTCGCTCTGTGCTCCTCCTGTATCTCTCGGTGGCTTCTATACTTGGCTCGAGATGGAGGTGATTACTGACAAGCTATGTCTGCACTAGAATATAAGATCTTTAAAAGACAGTTCCAGTGCCCTGCTCTATTTGCTCCCGGAAATAAAGTCTCTTTAACATAAAAAGCTCAATATCATGTAAAGTAGAGAAATTCTCTCAGGGGGATTCTTAAGAAACTCTCCAAATGGACAAAGGGAAAAGAAAGAGAAAATATTGCTCTTCACTTTTGTTTTGCCTTTATATGTCCCTGTGGTTTTCCTAAGCAGGAATGATCAGGTCACCACCTATGTTGGAAAACAATTTTATTTTCAACATATTGGTCAAGGCAGCTTACGTTCTAAAACTCTTTCCACTGGGAAGAAAGGAAAAAGAGTGTGCTGTGTCTTCCACGCTAGAGTCAGAAGGCAAGAACTTTGGAATACACACCAAGCATCTCATTTAGAGACTTTGGGCAAGAATCACAAAGCAATCGGACTTGTGGCAAAAGCCAAAATGAAAGTCAGTTGTTTCTTCTTCTTTCGCCAATTCCAGTGGCAGGCTCTGGCCTGCAGATCTCAGGATTTTTAAATGTCTTTCCAGCACAGAACTGCTTTCATGTCTGGATCCTTATTGCTAAATCTGGACCTCTTCTCACAGCGGCCTTCTTGCGTTGTGTCCAGGAGCCCTTTTTCGTTTGGAAGTGTTCGGAGTTTTCTCTGCATGGAAACCAACGCCCCAGTTAGCACTGATGTAAACGTCCTTCCTGCCTCCTACTCTGCGGAGCACGCCTTGCCAAGATGCATTATAAAGCGAATCCATTTGAGTAAGGGCCATGAAATCAAACTGTTTACGAGCCTTCATGTTCTTGATTGAATATTTCAGAATTCCAATTTTAAATCCTTCAATATGGAAGCCATCAAGAGACTCACCCGGTCACAAACAACAACAGAGGGCAACAAAATCCTAGCGTTACCCATGTCTTGAAGTAGTTGTGATGCCTTTAGCCTCCAGATGTCTTTCTTCTTCATTCACTTGATTGTATCCTAAAATGAGGAAGCCTGTGAAATTTTTTGCAGGCAGAAGATTGTTTGCTCTCTGGAAATTGGAAGAAGAGCTTGGAGTCCAAGCTTAGTACTGGTGGGCATCCGTTCTCCTTCCTCAACAGACACTGAGGGTACAAAGACAAATGAAAGACTATTCCCATCTGGAAGGATTTCTCATCCAGTTAGTGAGGAAATGAGAGAAACCAAGGATCAGGAGGCAGGCACGCAAGAGTTGCCACGGAAAAACTAAGGGACATTACCGAAGGATTGCAGGAGAAGACATTTTACCTATGTCCTACAACACAGCAGGAAAAAAACATAAAGATGTAAAATAACACATTTCCAGCCTAGGACAAAGCAAGGGCGAAGCATACGCGGCAGTTGTTTAACTTCGAGCTGCTATGACAAAATCCCATAAATGAGGTGGCTTATAAGCAACAGAGTTTATTCTTCACAGTTCTGGAGGCCAGAAGTCTGAGATCGGGGTGCCATGGTGGGCAGGTTCTGGTGAGAACCCTCTTCTGGGTTGCAGACTGACTTCTCCCTGTGGCCTAATAGGGTGGAAAGAGAGCTAGAGAGCTCTCTGGAGTCTCTTTTTAAGATCCTAATTCCACCTATGAGGTCTCTCCCCTCATGACCTACTCACCTCCCATAGGCCCCACCTCCTAATGCCATCATATTGGGGGTTAGGATTTAAATACGTGAACTTTGGGGAGACAAACACAAGCATTCAGTCCATAGCGGTGGTGATAATGCACTGGTTCTCAAACTTGTAACCACAAGACAAATTTTAAAAGATGCTTATGTCGGAATTTCATCCTGAGACATTCCACTTGAATCGGTACAGGCCTGAGCATTGGGACTTTTAGAAGCTCCTTCGGGTATCAGAATGTGCTGCTCGTGTTGAGAACCATGGTTGTAAATTATCCTCTATCTGGACTGTAGAGCTTGTGGGGGTGAGTAGAGAAGAGACTGATAAAGTAGAGGGGGTTCTCTACGTAAAGCTCAGGCTTAAAGCAAACATAATAGAGTAGTCCTCAAGGACGCTGTCCAGGTGAAGAGCAAAATCGAATTTGTAGATTAGAACAAGACCTTATCGAGGTGGCAGTTGAATGGATTGTGGGCATGACTGGGTGAGTGTATTATGGGTGGGGTGGGCAAAGGGATAATCCTTGGGGAAAAAAAATAGACTTCTCAGAGGGGGCCTCTGGCTGGGCCTCAGGAAGGACCCGTTGACAGGTGACACTGAGGCGGTGCCAGGGCTGCACATTGCAGCCTAATTGAGCAGTGACAGATGAGCATAGGACTCTTACCTGGATAATTCCATGCATACACCTACATTTTCCAAGGCTTCGGGATAAAGACGAGGCTTTTTCTCGTCCACCTGGATAACTGTCCTCTCTGCTTGTCTCCGTTTTGCTTGGGGAGAATAATCCTCGGAGAACTGCAACTGAGCTCAAAGCTCATCAGAGTGGTAAGCATTCTTAATAAAGAAAATGAGGTAATACGGCAGGGCTTTCTTTCCTTCCTTCCTTTTTGCAAGCCAAAGCACATTTCCTTGCTTCTTCTATCCTCCCTCCTCTGAAAACACCGCAGCGATTAAAAAAAGGGGGGGGGGCTTTTGCCTGAGTTTTCTGAGATGCTCTTACTTTCTTGATGAAAATACTACCAACCCAGAGGGCAGATTCACCAGTCCTGAGGACCCCACCAGCTACTTTGGTCTCTAGGCAGTTTCTCCTCTCCCACGGGAGAACTCATTCCTTCTGGTTCAGTCCTTAAACAGCTGAAGAGCTTGCAAGTGCCCTATCAGAATAATCATGGCCAGAAGAGACGTAGCAATGGTTTCTGGCTAATTGGCAGGGTGAGCTCTGGCTTATGTAACGGTTACCTCTGGCAATTTGTCCTAACACCCCTTTTGGCAGCAACGCCCTGGTATTTTTAATGGTAAGAGCTTGGCCAGCGTTCAGCCAACCAGCTTGTTCATTTGGCTGGCTGCAATTAGAGTTACTGTTTCTTTCACCTTGTTTCCAGCCAGACCTGGTTCTGTAAATATGTCACTGGGGGTTTGGATGGAGCTGTGTTCTGCCTCGGTGCCTTAAATCCATTATTTCAGTTCAAAAAGTCATTTTCCCTTTACATGAAAAGGTCCCATGGTGTATCTGACCTTAATCCTGGGTGTCAGTTGGACTTGTAGAGGGGGAGTCAGATGTACCAGATTTTAATGAGACTTCACAATTAGCGAAGAGGATTTGAGAATTGTTAACAGAGAGGAAGGCAGCCTGACCCTCTGGTGTGGTGGATTCGTTCGGAGTTGCCTTATGTCCCTCATGCCAGTCATCACCTGGCTGTCGTCAGCTGCTGGAAAAGAGGGATATGTTTCCTGACGGAGTGCGGCAAGGGGACAGGAAGTTCCATTTTGCAGAAATCAGTATCTCCTCTTTGCCTTTATCACCTCCGCAGAGATTTGCTCTGACGTTGCCGGTATGGACTATGGATAAAGGACACAGGGCTTCCTTCTTCACCTTTAGGAGACCTCGGAGTTTTCTTGAAAATGGACTTTAAGTCAAAGGGAAAAACTAGATGTATTATGTAAGAAACGCGCTTTAAAAATGACAAACACTGTTCTCTTCAGAGAGAAAGCTAAGCCTTTTTCATCTTAATTTCCCTGAGGAACTGAGACACAGACAACGGGGAGAACTCTTAAGAGTAGCCTGAGAAGACACACCCCCTCCTCCAAGATCCAGATAGGCGAAATAAAATCAATTCACACTTTCTATTACTGCAGGTAATTTGGGCCTGCACAAACAGAAGAGGGCCTTGGATACATTTTGAATGAGTATGTTTGGAAGTATTTCCAATCCCAAATGATAATAAGCAGCATATCTGCCAATCCCCACATTGCCAATTTTTTAATGTATTCTTACTATTCTGATGATATCGTTGCAATTTTCTTTCAAATAGGTAGTGACGAACTGGGTAAAACCTGCTAAACTCCACTGTAACGGAAGTTCCAGATATGCCTCCTATGGCATCAGAGGCAACTCTGGCGAAGGGGAGAAGAGGGAATAACGAAGGAGCCCTGGGACCCAGCAAGAGGAAATCTGTTACCTTAACGCTCTATCTTTAACCTTCCTCAGCCAGGTTAATGGACTAGTCAGCAGCACCACTCGAATTACTTGGCAAAGTAAATTGATCCAAATCCTGTTGAAGTAGTCAGCATTCTCAAGCGGGAATTAAAAAGAAATCTAGTTGGCATCAGCCTAAATGGGTGTTTTTTCTGGCACACATGTGCAGGCAAAGTAAGCTGAAATTATAAAAGTAAATAATTCATGAGCATGCCTAATGCTTTCTCTGGAAGCAGTGATTATTTTATTATCCAAATTTTAACCCTTTAACAGGCATCTCCAGAAGTAGATTGGCTAGGAAAATCTCGAAGGAAAATGAATGCAATATGCCTTTATTTCATATGCTGATTTTTGTTTTTTCAACCCTGAGTTTTCTTTGGCCAGTGGAAAAAATTTAATCAGCGAATCTACATAAAGTTTACTGCTTGGTGAACTACCACAAAATGAAGATACAAGTGCACGCCACCCAGATAAAGAAATAGAACATTTCCAGAACCTCAGAATTTAGAGCTAGAGGTTCCAGCTTAGCAATAAAGGAAGAAAACTAAAAGGTAAACGGTTTTGGAAATAAGGAAGTAAAATCTTTATTTTTCATACTGACACTATTGTATATGTATAAAACCCAAAATTATCTACAAATAAAATATTACAATTATTAAGCAGATTTGTTAAGGTCACAGAATAGAAAGTCAATATGCAGAAATGAACAATATTTCCATATCCTCATAGAAAATAATTAGAAAATGAAATTTGAGAAAATAATACTATTTATAATAGCACAAAAACGAATATCTAAGTAGTAGTTTTCAAGGTGTGGTCCAAAGAGCCCTGGGAATCCTAAATTCCATTCAGATGACCCTTTTATACTCTCGTTCTTTCTTGAGTGAAGAATGGACTTTTCCAGAGGTACTTGATGTGTGATAATACATCAAATTGAATGCAGAAGTAGACTTAAGAAGCTAGCTGGTTTTTATTACATAGAGCTTTAAAAGGATGTGGAAAAAATGTAAAACAATGCCAGTCTTTTCTGTTGGATTATACTATCAGTTAATAGGAGATGTGTGTTAAAATTTTTGATAGAGTTGTGGATTTGTATATTTTTCATTTTAGTTTTGATAAGTTTTCTCCTTTTAGTTTCAGATTTGGTTTATATATTTTATTTTATAATTGTTTTATATTCCTAGTGAAATCATTATGAAATATCCCCCTCTACCTTTATTATAGATTTTTGTCTTTAAGGGTACTTCATCTGGAATTGTTTATAACTGTTTACTTTTTGTTAGTGTATTCATATCTTTTCTAATCCTCTTTTAGTATTTCTGTGTCCTAATATAGAAATGTTTCTTTTATAAGCAATGTATATTTTGATTTTATATTTTTGCAATCTGTGTGAAAACTTTGGCTTCTAATTTGAATGCTTAGTCCATTTACATTTAATGTAATTACTATTATATTTGCATTTATAGCCATAATCTTTATGTTTTCAGCTTCCTCTACATTTTTTCTCTAATCTTTTATCTACTTTGATTAACTGATTTCTTATTATTTCATTTTCCCTTCTATGCATTACTTCTTTCCTATCCCAGATATTACATTAATCTCTGACTTAACAGGATCTAATGCCAATTAATTCTGTCCATTCTCTTACAATGCGAGAATCTTACTTTCTGTGATATTTTTATTACATATTTTAATTTTACACGGGCTTTTGATTCAACAAACATTACTATTGTACTAATAATAAGTGTTCCTATTTACTCACAGCTTTACCTTTTTCGTTACCTCGTATTCCCTCTTGCATCTCTGCTTCCTTCTGGGATTGTTCTCCTCATGCCTAAGTAACTCTGCATGTATTCCTTTTAGTGTGTCTGCCAACTTTGACCTCTCAGTTTTAGTTGGCTTGGCATGACTTTATTTTGCTTTTATTCTTGAAGAATATTGTTCCTCGGTATGGAATTCCAGGTCGCTGATTATGTTCTTTCAGCATTATGAAGATACCGTTCTGTTGTCATCTGGCCTCTACAGTTTCTGTGGAGAAGTCAGCTCTCTGTCTTACTGCTGTTCCTATGAATGGGACAGGTCTTCGTTACCAATTTTAAAGTTTATGTGGGACAGAACAAATATCTTTATCATCTATGGATCTGTTTTAGTTATCTCTTTCCCTTTTGTGCTTTGATCCATTGATCCTGTGTCCTGCTATGCATGGTAATATTTTATGGACTGCTAGATATCGTACGTAAGTAATTGGAGACATTCTGAATGGTGCTTTTCCTTCGGATAGTATAATTTTGTTTTTGAGAGGTAATTTGATAAGGGGCATATTATGTAATAGTCTGGGATTAAGCTGACCAAATATGAATTTCATTCTGTGAAGTTTGATCTACTTCCAATTTACCTTTGCTTCTATTGAAGGGTTTTCCAGGAGTCCTAATACAAAGTTGATGATGCTTTCTAGTTCTTCATCTCGGCGGGTGTTGAACTCTATGTGTGTCTAGTATTTATGCAAGTATCAGTCACCTGTTTAGTTTCTCTATCTCTTTGTGTTTGGCTTCTGAGGTTCTTGGTTCTAGTCTTTTTTTTTTTTTTTTAATATAGTTTGTTGTCAAGTTAGCCAACACAGTGTATACAGTGTGCTCTTAGATTTGGGGGTAAATTCCCATGATTCATTGCTTCCATACAACACCCAGTACTCATCCCAACAAGTGCTCTCCTCAATGCCCATCACCCATTTTCATCTCACCCCTGCACTCCCCATCAACCCTCAGTTTGTTCTCTGTATTTAAGAGTCTCTTATGGTTTGCTTCCCTCTCTGTTTGTAACTACTTTTTTTCTTTTTCTTCCCCCATGGTCTTCTGTTAAGGTTTTCAACTTCCACATATGAGCGAAAACACATATCTGTCTTTCCTTGACTGACTGACGGAACTGAAAGGTATTATGCTAAGGTTCCAATCTACTTTGGAATGGCAAATGCATCTAGGGGCAAAAAAATGAGAATACTTGGCTTACCCTAATGCATTTCCTGATAAGTGAAGATGGAGGATTCTCCTTAGTCCTTTTAGATTTTGTTTTCATTATTATGTGTAGACCTACTCTCAACCCCTGACTCAAAGGTATCCTGGCTCCAGCCCTGCCTCTTCATCAGCTGCAAGTAACAGATACAAAACATAACATCAGTCAATTCTGAGTGTTTACTCTGAGACTATGTGAATCTAATGACAGTTTCCCCAGGATAGCATCTCATAGCAGGTCCCAATTTCAAGATGGCCTCTTCACATCTTATTGCTCCCCTACACTTGGCACTCTGCTTCACCACACGACTTGCCTTTCTTCTCACTTTCATACATTCACATATACTGTGCATTCACACACACTGTTTCTGGAGTGCCCTTTGCCACTTTTCTCTCCAGAAAATTCCTAATTACCATTCATGAACCAGCTCAAGTGCTGCCCCTTCTAGGGAGATTGCTTGACCATCCGTGCCTTACATTAAAATTAGATGCTTCCCCTTCTCTGTTTTCCTATTTTGCATAGTACCTCTATAGGAGCGCTTATTTCTTTGTGATTATTTGTTTATTACTATTTTCCTGGCAGGAATGGGAGCTGTCCAAGGGCATGTTTTCAAATCATTTGTTTGCAAGCCCATGACCAACATATAGTATTTAGAACATAGGAGGAACTCATATTAGCTCGATGAATAAAGATTTCAATATTATCAGACCAGATGGCTCAGCAAGTTAGTTCCTTCATCTGGATGATATATTTGGCAAAGAAGAGATATTCAGTTAATATTTGTTCAATCGATGAATCATATTGGGCAACAGTGGTA
The DNA here is from genome assembly GCA_030068075.1 of Paguma larvata. Classification (NCBI taxonomy): domain Eukaryota; kingdom Metazoa; phylum Chordata; class Mammalia; order Carnivora; family Viverridae; genus Paguma; species Paguma larvata. The sequence continues at coordinate 114,988,635 of CM057823.1, forward strand.
TACTTGATTCTGAAGGTGCAGTGTTTTTTTTTTTTAATAAAAAGATTTTTGAGAGAGTAAACTTAAATTTGGATGAGAGTTTAGAGGCTTATAGTTAGAGAAAATACTTTTAGAATTATTTTTCTGGAAATTAGGCCTAAATTCTTCACAAAACCAAGATTAATTAAGGATAAAATCACTGGGGCATAGATGATTTGAGAAGAATCAATTACCTATAGGCCTTAAGAAAAATATGTCAAATGTCGCTATACATAATTTATCTTAGATTTTTGACTGGTAAGCCATGAAAAACACATTCTGCAAATGTTTAAAAATTAAAGAGCACCACATCTATTTCATACTGCTCCCAAACTCTGTGAAACCTTCAAACTGTGCAGGCAAGGCTCAATTGCCATGGGGCTATATATGGACACTTAATCCCTAGGGATTTAAAGAAGCAAGTTTTGCTAGGCCAATAAAAAAATCATTGGCAGAACTTCTGGGACATATTTTATGCACATAAAAATTAGCTTCAGAGATACGTAATTGTGAATTTTTTATTACAGAATCTACGGGTCACATTGTATTTTATCAGAAGGTTCCGTGAGTTTTTAAATCCAGGCAAATGAAAAAGATTGCTCTTTCTGCTAATGAAGCTTGCAGTAGCTTCTTTCTAGGTACTGAAATCAGGGCTGTTGGTCGGTTGCTTTGCATCTTTTTCAATCTCTGCTAGAAAGTTGAAATATGTATGTTAAACTGACTGGACCACACTCACACTGTCCACTTGACTTTCTGTATGAAGGTAATTGCCGAATTCACAGTACTTTTGTTGATCCCACAACTGACATTGGGAAACTTACCAAACATTAATTATAATGAAAAATTTTGACATATAGGTGGTTATATGTTCCACAAACATCTATTCAGGCACAAACTCAATGTAAAATAGACTGTTTTTGAAGAATCTTTTTGGCATAAGTTATTTGTAATATTCTTTTTTATACATATAATATTATAAACACATATTGCTTGGCCAGCTCAGCATTCGAAAACCTATCCAATTTATAACATGACTGAAAAATTACACATTTATAATTAAAGATAGTACAAAAAATATAACTGATGAACTAGGAATTAAACAAATTTAAATTAATATTAAAATCTAATTCATTTTTATTATTAAAAATAGATTCTTGAGAAAATGTTTTTAAAAAACATAGTAACAGAAATGTAAAGCTCTTTGGGGATTTGTTAAAGAAATTCAGGAACTGTTAAAGAAATTTATATTTTTAATATAATTTATTGTCCAGTTGGTTTCCATACAACACCCAGTGCTCACCCCAACAAGTTTTTTAAATATTTATTTACTTATTTTGAGAGAGAGAGAGAGCGTGGGAGCGTGGACATATGTGCACACACAAGAGAAGTGGAGCAGAGAGAGACGGAGAGAGACAATCCCAAGCAGGCTTCACGGTGTCACCACAGAGCCTGACATGGAGCTCAGTCCCACAAACTGTGAGATCATGATTTGAGCCGAAAGCAAGGGTTGGACACATAGCCAACTTAACCACGCAGGCGCCCCCGGAATTTATATTTTGAGAGTGTCGATTCTTTATTGCTTCTCATTTTGTGTGAAAATCACTAGGAGATTTTTCTTGATAGTGATTCATCTCTGCTTCATGTTTACCAGACAGGCTTGATATTTGGGTTGATATTATGTTGCCTAATGGGAAAGAGATAAAAAGAAATAAGTGAAGTACAATTTTTAAAAATAGCCAGCATAGAAAAGGATAAATCATTTCAGAAGGAGATTAGTAAAGGATTAGCGAAAGATAGGGATTAGTACCGACAGGACCAGGAGCCCAGAGTGTGCAAAACCTTACCAGAAACAGAGACAGAAAGAAGGAGATGTTTACACGAACATTCCATGCTTATAATCCAGAAAGTACATGGCCATCTATAGAATCTTCTCATTATTAGTCTCAAAGAGAGTGTCTGTGTTGTGGTCAACTCCTGGCAAATCTTGATTTTAAATATATTACCCTTACCTTCTCTGCCCAGTTGCTTGATGATAAATGCCCCTATTGATTTTGCCTGTATTTTAATTCCTTCATTTGCATTTTAAGATTTTTTTTTACCCATTATGCAGAGAAAAATCTTTGAAACACTTCCCTTTCTTAGGACTGTTTTTTTTTTTAATTTTTTTTAATGTTTATTTATTTTTGAGAGACAGAGAGACGGAGCATGAGCAGGGAAAGGGCAGAGAGGGAGACAGACACAGAATCCGAAGCAGGCTGCAGGTTCTGAGCCATCAGCACAGAGCCCGATGCGAGGCTTGAACTCACAAACCGTGAGATCATGACCTGAGCTGAAGTCGTCCGCTTAGCCTACTGAGCCACCCAGGCGCCCCTGTTTTTTTTTTTTTTTAATTAAGGATACAAATCCATAAAGCTCTGAGTATTAGTTTGAATCAGGTTAACCTCGAAAAGACAGAATCAGAAAATTGAACAGCGTTCCAGCTTCTTTACCTGATGTTCTCAATATAAAAATAACTGATGCCGGGAGGCACATATCCATAGACGCAGGGGACAGGGGTGGGTACAGTTGACCTTGTGTCACAGATGATAGTATATATGGTCATGGGGCCGAAGCTAAAAGAAACCACCAGGCATTATGAAGCATGAGTGGTTAATGCTAGGATTATGAGTTTGGGTTGGGAAATTGTCAGGGATTTCTTGTCCCTGAAAAACACTATGGCTGTATATGAAGTATTTGTCTAACCATTTCTGCTACCTCGTCCAAGAATCCCATCTTCCACATCCACTACTTGCTTGCTCCTGTTCTTGAATCTTGATTAGAATTCTTTTCCTGCTGCAGTTGTCTGAAGTCAGGTGGTGAAACAGAGTGGAGGATGGGGTTCCACCCAAGACACACATTTTCCTACAAAAGGAGATAAAGAAGGGTAGTGGCCTAGAGATCCATTTCTCTTTGCCTCCCAGCAGTTCCGGATGGTGGCAATACCAACGGTCATACTATCTCGATGGTAATAACCATTGTCGTCATACAAGCGCTGCATAAAATCCCAACCGGTACCCTCTCAACTCTCTTGTTTACTTTGAACTGAATACAACAATATTAAACACACCTATATACAAATAGAAATATTTTCATATTTCAATCCACAAATAGGACATTTTGAATAGCCAAATCACTTGGAATTATCTGAAGTATATCCTCTTTCTCAGGATAAATAGATATTTGGACATATGTATTATATACATGTGTCTACTTTTATGTACCTTCTTTTTCTCTGATTCTGGCAAAAATCCTCAAAATATTGCTTTGGAGTTGTTCTTTTGCTTTTATCCCCAGAGCATTATTCAAGAGAATAAATTTGGGCATTTTCAAACTGTGAGAATATGGAATGCATAAATTTTCCTGGTATAAAATACGTTTTTGGTGTATTTATGTAACTCAAAACAGATGCATCTACAAAGTTTACACATAGAAAGAGAGATTACTGGAGAAAAAGAGTCAGGTCTGGCTTGGAGAAGATTCGGTATTTTTACCCTACAAACGTTTCCAATGTGTAAAACTGGTACTAGGGGCTTGGATCCAATGGTTGGGTTCTGGGAAGATTTTTTTAAAGTGGCACAAGATGAGCATCTGACTACAGAACATGTCAGCTTTAGGTCTGCGATCTTAAGCATAACTGTGTTTATTTTTAAACTGACCCGGAGAGAACCCAAAGGTTGTTTCTGCAAGATTTTCTAAACAGTGGTAGCATGGTCTAGTCTGAAATTACACCAAGCTTAAAAGTTGAATTTTTCTGGCAGTTGGTCAAATCAACAATATGGTAATCTGAATTGGCTGCTAAAATGAAAAGTGAGCCTTTTAAAAACGGTTTCTGGAGCCCGGAATTTATTACGCAAGCCATAGGCTCTCTCTATGGTACAGTTAGTGAAATGAGGTCTCAGTGTCAGCCCGTGGATTAAGGTATCTCGGTGAATGAGTTTCTGTCCTAGAACAGGCATATGACGAGTAGTATCTACCAGCTCTACTAGCAGTATTTGATGGCTTTAAATGAAGTTCTTATCTATTTGCCTTCTGAGAAGAGGGAAGTCCAGCAAACACATGGGAATGTGGTCAGGGCTCATGGTGCTTTGACTCTAGCCATATCAGGAAGTCATTACGTACATGGTTGGTGTTAACGTTAATACCATACATCAAATCCTTGATGCTTTCCCCCCAAAGCTTTGTTCCCATCTTCATTAAATAAATGATCACATTGTGTGTCTTGGTCTCTAGTGGATTCAAACTTTAAGTAGTTCTGCTCTCCTTCTTTCATTCAGTAATTCGTGGGAAATGTACTTTATTGCAGGCACATATCAGTAGTTCCCAAGGGTGTGTGTGTGTGCACGTGGGTGTGGCTTTCCCCCCCTTCAGATTAATAAGATTGAAAATACTAATTTCTTTTATTAAAATCTCACTTTTTCTATTCAAAGTCTGATAAATTGAAGCAACCACTTTTAAGATTTTAATATTTTTATCACTTATACTTTTAAGATATTTAACTCTTTTAGCTATTTCAATAATATGACCAACCAAAACTTACAAAGGACTTAAGAAGTTCTTTATTACAACTTAACTAATATTATAGTTTATCATTAGAATGTGATAAAACATTTTTTTTTAAATTTTTTTTTAATGTTTATTTATTTTTGAGAGAGACAGAGGGATACAGACAGAGCATGAGCAGGGGAGAGGCACAGACAGAGAGGGAGACATAGAATCTGAAACGGGCTCCAGGCTCTGAGCTGTCAGCACAGAGCCCGATGCGGGGCTCGAACTCGGGAACGGTGAGATCATGACCTGAGCCGAAGTCGGACGCCCAACCGACTGAGCCACCCAGGTGCCCCGATAAAACATTTTTTATACTTTTCACCTAAAAATCACAAATATAAAATAGTAATTAGACATTATAAATTTTACTCCCAACTCTAATATGCCAAGTTCTCTTAAACATTACAAACACACCAAATAAATAATATACAAAGGTTATTTCTTAGTTTAATTCAAAAGTATTAATTCTATGGATTTAATTTATTTCATTATTGTTAATCTTAATCCTCTATCTTCCTGGGATTAAGACATTTTTATCCACTAATTAAATAACTTTTTTCATCCTCAAGCAATTTGTTTTTCATCATAAGCAAATTGGTGTTACCTTTTTAAGGAGTGAAGAGTTTGACTAGGAAATGAAATCTACAATATCTGACATTAGGGTGATTTTTCTCATGATCATGAGAGACAGGTTGAAGCCCTCCAAATGGTAGATCAGATTTGGGAATGGGTACCAATAATTAAATATGAAGGTTTTGGTGTAAGCAGTTGGGCAGAGAGTAGTACCATTTCAGAACCAAGAAAGATGGAAGAAAAGCAGATTTTAGGGAGAAAACATAAAGCTGTGTTTTAACCACAAAAATGTCTAAAAATATGAATAAGAAAGATGTCTTGAAATAAAGTGCAACTTGAATCTGCAGATGACAACATAAAATTAATACAGTGCTGATGACAGAAACTTTTATCCTGGTTAAATAATAGAACTTACTGAAATAAAGATAGTGAAAGAACCCAGATACGGTTATTGTGAGGATAAATTAATACACGGGAGGCGTGAAGATTTGTTCCTGGAAGATAATAAGCACTCGATACATGCTGCTGCAGTTCTGGGTTTCCTCTTTCTCCTTCTACTTTTATGCATCATTATTGTTGTTAGCACGATTATTATTCGAGTGAATACTGCTTTGTTCAAGACTGGGTCTTAGACCTCTCTTGCCTTGTCAATGTATTCTCTTTTCCCAGGCAATCCGTTCTACACACACAATTTCAGTTATCCTCCCTTCACTGATGACTCCTACAGTTATAGGTCCCCTTGGATGTCACAAAGCACTTCAAACTCTCAAAAGCCCAAGTTGTGTTTTGGGCTCTCCTCCCCTTCAGTGATTCTTCTGCTACCTGTCCAAGAAGCTCAGTCCTCTTCCAGAATAGCTGGTCGACACGAATGGTACCACTGCCCCCCAGATGCAGGGGTCAGGTGCTGAGGAGTCATCCTTGATCTCTCCTTCTACCTAACTCACAACAGTTTCTGCTTCTGCACCCACAGTATGTGCCCCATCCAGTAGCCAGAATGACTTATATAAAAGCGAGATTATGAAATTCTTCTGTAAAAAAACAATCTTCCCGTAACTTTCAGTGTCACACAGAGTAGTGATCGATGGTCCTTACTATTTCTCTGGCCTCATTTCCAATGTTCTCCCCTTTGGTCATTGTACAGAGGCTAGAATGGTATCTTTTCTTTTCCTAACATACAGCAAGCAGGCGCTCACTTCAGGAAACAGGCTGATTTGCTACTTGAAAAGCTCTGTCCACAGCTACCCACCCATTAGTTTCTGCTCAAATGTTATCCTGTACCCCAATCACCCTCTGTCCTTCTTATTCTTTGTTTTTCTTCTAAATACCTAACCACCACCTGATGTGTGACATGAGCATCATCCATTTGTCTACTTTTCTCTCTCTTGTACTCTAATTGCAAACATACATTCTTTTTCAATCACTTGCTCTTGCCACAGGGCATTTGCACATTTGCACAGGGTATTTGCTCTACTTGAAGCATGTTTTTCAACATTTTCCCCTGTACTCAATCCTGCCATTTTACCTAATTAATTCCTTCCACTATTTTTATTTATCTTGAATGTCACTTCGCCAGGGATGCCTTGCCTGATTCATAACTCTTATCTGTAGCCTTTATTTATGATTTTATAAAAATATTTGCCTTACATTTATAGAACTCATTTATATCCATTACTATATACTTAATTGTATATTTGATTGTTTTAGCATCACCCTCTCCAGTTTTTATTTCACATTAGGGTATCTTCTGTGTCTAGCTCATAACCAGCACATTCAAGAACTCAAAATATTTGACAAATGAACAAGTGAGTTGGACCATTGTAATAACTTCTCTCTTTTCTTTGTTGGCTTGCCATCCCACCCACAGCCTACTTTGTAATAATTATTTCCAATTTCTCTTCCTTCAGCTTCCCTTATACTATTTCCCAAATCAACGTTCTTAAAACATATCTCAAATCACATTCCATTAGTGGCCTTCCATTCTTTTGAAAAGATATTGAAAACCTCTCACCTGCAAGGCCCTCCCTCCTTTCATTTTTAGTCTTTCCTTTTCTGCATGGATAGTTTAAGCGTAAATTTTATTAGTAAGGAATTTGTTTCATTACACCGGTGACTAACATCTGCTTAAAAGAAACAAAAATGAGGCTGTGGGGTTTGATATGGTTGTGTAATCTTGAGAAAGACATTTAGGTTTGAAATTGTATTGTATTATTTCTTAAAGTATATCACTAACAACATATACAGCATTAATAGTGCCCACTGCAGAGAGAGACTATTAGTGGAGCATCTTTGCTTTGTTGCACTGTGATTTTTTTTTTTTTTTCATTTGAGACCTTTTCTCTTATTTCAGTATTTACTTTCCTTATAGCCAATGACTGTGGAGAAAATTATTGCCTTACTCTATGAATTGAACATATTTCCCTTTGTGGCTTATTTTTTGTTTCTAGGTTTTAAACCGAATGGATCTCACTTTGGTATGACCTGGTATCCTGCACGTATTTTGATTAGCGGGTCATCCTAAGAAACAGGAAGCAAGCTGTTTTGTTCGCTGATGGGGTCAGAGTGAGACAATGCCTCTCCCCATGATGTCATATGATGCTTAAAAATTTGGAAACAGTTTCTACTATTTAAAAGTTGTCACTTTCCTTATTTGAAATAAAATAAAAATTATTGCAAAATTTTAACCTACCATATATATTTAGAGTGTGATTATCATGCTCCTTCCTATTTTTACAGAACCTTACAATGTATAAAACATTGACATGCAGAAGCTCTTTCTCGATATCTCTTAAAGTGCTGGTACACAAGCCTCTATTTTACTATTTTAGAGGTAAAGGCTCTGAAGCTCAGGTGGACCAGGGCCTCTGTCCTTAGTGCTCTGTATTGTTTGTTTTTTTTTTTAATTTTTTTAACATTTATTTATTTTTGAGAGACATAGTGACAGAGTATGAGCAGGGAAAGGGCAGAGAGAGAGGGAGACACAGAATCCGAAGCAGGCTCCAGGCTCTGAGCCGTCAGCACAGAGCCTGATGCGGGGCTCAAACTCACAGATCATGAGATCATGACCTGAGCCGAAGTCAGCAGCTTAACCAACTGAGCCACCCAGGCGCCTCCTTAGTGTTCTGTATTGTACCACCACACCCATCCTCCAAAAAGTTTAATCCTGCAAATAGCACTTTTAGCTCCAAGTCTTTTTGCCATTTTGAAGATCTCTGTTATAAGCACAGGGAGAAAAAAACGTAGAAACATAAAGATTTTCAAATACATGGGTCTAATTTTCTATCTCATCTCCCTTTGGTTTTCAACCTGGCAAAGCTGTTCAGACAAAAACTAGGGGTTTTGATTTGGCGTGGGTCTGCTCAAAAATCCTTATCTACCCAGAGGATTCATAGAGCTAATGACTTAACCTAACTCATCTGGCACCTTTTTTCTCTTTCAGGACCAGTGAAGACTTGGGTTGAATGCATGGCTTGGTGAGTGAGAGCTGGGTTGTGATCAGCCCCAACCCACCATCTCTACCAATGCCATTGTACAGGCAACCTCCAACTCAATTCGCAAATATTGGGTCTACTGTTAGCTAACATTAAAGGCAGGGAAGGAGCACCTATCAGGCTCCTACTTGAGAACTTACTGCCATTAGATCCCAGAGTCACTCATTCAGAGTAGACTAAATATCTTCATCACATACAACACTTTAGAAGCGCTGGAGCTGTCCTATCCATGGAGTCATGTGAACTGGAAACTACCCAAGCCTGTTTTTAGGGATCCTCATGGATGTTAAAGAAATTGTTTGGAAGTTATCTGGCTAATATAATCATACTTCTCTTTTCTGAATGCTGAAGGGAGTCACAGATAATCAACTGATTACTCATTCAGAACTTCACCCAGTTACTTATGGAATTTCTGCCCAGAGATCTCAGCCTGGGTCTAACCGGAATTAACACCTGTCTGGGCATCTCTATACAACTATGAGAAGTCTGTTAGCAGGAGGACAAAGGAGCTTCTCAGGAAAATTCATCTTGAGGGAAAAAATGACCTAGGCAGGAGCTTGGGTCCTTTTTTAACAAGAAAGAACTTGTCACCTAGACGGTGATGGTGATCTGGGTTTGATATGCTCCCTGTCAGTTGATTCTATCTTGGGCCAGCTACTGAATAAATGTCCAATTCCTTGGCAGAAATGGAGTGTACTCTTAGTATTCCACTAAGAACTTTATACGTTTGGAGTCGGTGGTTCAAGCAACTTAAAGATGGGACTATTTTGACAAAATATGATAAGAGGGGAAAGGCATTGAGCCCGCCCACCATGCTTTAATACCCTATCACAATGTTTCTCTTGGCTAAGATTGTATGCAGCTTGAAGATGAGGCTGTGTTTCTTTTCACAACAATGAGCAAACATATGTGCAATTAAGTCCTTAGCACATCCTTTTAGATGAAGATGGTAAAATATTAGAGAGAGGCATCAGTGCTTCTCTGCTCAGCAAGTGTCCTGATCAGTTAGTTTGAGGAAGAAATGAAGCTGCCTTTGGTAGCTACAAATACTGCTGTCTCGTACCAGGAATCTGAAGTTGATTTCCTGTCACATGTAGTCAATTTATGCTTCTAATACAAGCATAGTAAATACAAGGCCTGTGTGCTTTGTTACTCCAAACATGCAACCATGGGAAACATGGCTGATCCCTCATAAAACTGTTTTCTAGAGCCCAAACACGGCCCAAGTAGTTTCCTCAATACAGTACTCTAGGAAGTGACTAGAAACTAATTTTCCACCCCTCTTCCAATATATTTTGGAACAAAAATATGGTAAGCTCCTGCCATCTGAGAACATAAGGTTCTTTATTGGAAAGGAAAGTCCCAGGCATGCTCTATCCATGCCAAAGACCTGTTTAAGGTAGTTGCTATCGACAAATGGAGAACCCTTGGAAGAGGAAGAGTCTTTCCTGAGCCCAAAGCTCCCATCTAAGTGTAACTGAAAATTCAAAGGTCCTAGCCTGAGTGTTCAAATTATATTTTGTAGCACTTGAAATATTGAAAGCTTCTTTTAGTCTGTGGTTGCTAAGTAAACATGTCAGCTCATCTTTGGTTTTCAAAAACATATTGAATAAAAGCGATTCAGTATAATAAAATATGTCAAATATAGTAAAGCTAGAAATATGAGAAGGCTCTAGCCTTCTTAGACGGTTCTTAGAGTAGATTCTGCTCCTGGGTCCAACATACATGTATGTGTCTCCAGAATACAACCAGGTGAAAGGAAGTGAGTTCTTGTTCTCTGAGAGACATACAAACTTTTCTCTCCAAGCGAATGACTTCAAAGTAGTGGGATTATTTTAATTATCTCTTTTGTGCGGAGCATAGTTTCAATTGGTTTATTCAAAGAGGCCACAGCCAATGGCTAGTCAGGACAGATCCTCGACTCATTTGTCTATTAGCTATTGAAAAACAAAGGGTATAAAATTCTGTCTGGATAGCATTACAAGTGCGCAAAGAGAACAGGCAGCCAGGAAGCAGGTGGAAATAGCAGGTGAACTGCTTTATTGGCTAAGCAATTTCCCGGCCAAGGAAGACAATATATGAAGGGTGTGGGATTTGGGCTTTAGGATGAGTGGCGCATTGATCAAAAGGGTAAGAGAGAAAGGTTCCAAAATGGATGCATATTTTAAAAAACTATGAAGGCCTTATCACATTTTCGATACTCAGGTCAGCTGCTTTCCCTGGAGACTAGAGCCCACCTCATTTAGGTGTGCAATCTATAGCAAATGTAGGTTACACCTACATCTTGGGTTGAAAGGAAGAAATGAAGCTGCCTTCCTGTACTTCCTGGAGTACCAAGGTCTTGTCACTCTTAACTCAAAATTCCACTCATCTATATGCTGTATATTTAATATTCCCCTGTTTGGCAATGTGGATGATCTCTAGGTAGCAGAGGTGTGATATATGCAGCAGTACAGAAGAAAGACTGAGTAACTCAGGGAGTATTTAGGAGCCCAAGACTGAAGTCAGATACCTGGACAGGACTAGTGGGGTGACACTGTAAGCTTGTTTCCTCTCTAATAAAATGAGGCTAAAAAATAATAAAAAGGGAGCTGCTGGGTGGTTCAGTTGGTTAAGCTTCTTATTCTTGATTTTGGCTCAGGTCATGAGCTCATGGTTCACAGGATCAAGCCTTGCATCAGGCTCTGTACTGACAGCACTAGCCTGCTTAGGATTCTCTCTCTCCTTCTTTCTCTGCCCCTCCCCTGCTCATACTCTCTCTCTCTCTCTCAAAACAAATAAGTAAACACCAAAAAAAAAAATAAATAAATAAATAAAAATGACTTTATGATACTACTGTGGGAATGAAACATACATTTTCTATATGCCTTAGATAAGGTTGCCAGGTAAAATACGGACACTGAATTAAATTTGAATTTCAGATAAACATAATGTTTTTTAATGTATTGTTGTACAAACGTTAGGACATATTCCCATGAAATATTTATTTGTTGCTTCTCTGTATTTTTATTTGCTAAATCTGACCACCCTAGTCCTAGAGGATGAGTGGACACAGAGCTTTCACGCTCAGCGTGGTTGATACAGCCTGACTTTGGTGGACAACAGCCGCAGACAGTGCCCAAGCCTGGAGAAACAAGGGCGAGTTGTCTTTATGGGGCTTTTAAGATTTTAAAGGCCATGGTGGCAGATAGATGGGTAGGGGACGCATAGAAAAATTGTGGCATCTGTCTGATAGCTCAACATGCTATTGATTTGACACTCGCTGGGGGCTCCCAAGGTTGAGAGTCTGGAAAAGGAGTGATTCCTTTGTGATTCCAACACCAACCCAGGAGCCCAAGATAAGAAGACATCCAGTTTGTAAATTAAAAAAAAAAAAAATCCCCAAGCAGGGATGTTGCCTGAGGAAGCAGAGTATATAGGACATAGGACAAACTTTAACTCTGTGAAGAGCAAGGTGAAATCAGAGGGTTGGGTGAATACGTATAACAGAAAGGCATAGCAACCCTAAGTTCCAATGTGCTTTAAAATGGTTAATCCATTGTTTCTCCCTGATGAAGAGGTAAGATTTAATAATTAGTGTGCAGGCCGCTGTTTTCCCTGGTGCTGTCCTCGTGAAAGGCGGTCAGCAACACGACTCCCTCCTGGGTAATGTTTGAATTTAATTACGTTCAGGGACTACACAGAATGCATCAATTCATTAACCTTGTTTACTTCAAGATACTAAATTGATGCACTTATTCAAATAGAGTGGTTTCATATACTCATTCTAGGCCTCTTACTTGCAAAAGAAAAATGTCATCTTTAGCAAGTAATTATAGCCCCAAAAGCCATAACTAGGACACCAGGCTTTATAAAAGAAGCGCTGAGGATTCCATTAGCAACCGGTCCCTGGAGAACCCAGGGCCTGGCTGACACATTTTGAGCTGGGTGACCAGGCCGTAGCCCTCAATCTATATGGTCTACACTGCCAGTCCGCACCCTCAGAGCCACATGGCTTAGGTTTTCGGGACTGTAATTTCTACTCACGAGAGGTGGACGATCAGCCTGATAGACTTCTCTAACATAAGGGGTCAAAGGAAATGTCCTCCAACAATCTCTATAGAAAAAAAATGAGCTATTTGTTGATGTATTATTTTGCCTGTTGCTCTAGAAAAACCTCGAAGTGCACAAAATCTCTAATAGCATGCTCTTATGACCACAGTCACTTTAAGAAGGTCTTCCAAGTCTTCTCTCTTTCTCATTCTTTTTCAGTAAGAGCACATGTTGTAATTGGCTTCCTTGACCCAGCAATAATTGTGGAGCATCTAAACCTTAGTGCTAGTTGGCTAGGCTCTTGGCTACTCTGAACTCTAGACCTCTGGGGTTTCTTGAGAAAATTGGCTCAGATCGTATTCTTCCGGAAAGCTTAATTTCAAATGAACTTTGTCCCAACACTATGCGTCCCAATAACTAAGGTTATCCCAGGAGTTCACAATGGCCCTAAGACCCCGCCAACCTTTTGCATGAAAGCTGCATGGTCGAATGAGTGTTAAGGGTAGCAGGTTACTTTTGTCTAACTTCACTAACTTAGATTGTTCCTTCCCTGACTTCTCTGTGAACTTTCTTTCCTGCATTTTCTTCCTCTAAATGGACACCTTTCCCAATCCATTGCAGTAGCCGTTGGGGCTCTACAAACAGTCAGTTCTGTACCAAGCGAACTCTTCGCAGTGAAAAAAGATGATCTGATGGCTAAAACATTAGGTACAAAATTGGGGCTCGGTACGTGGGTTCCCTTTTCTTAACACCTACCTAGCCCAGACCAGAGACAGTCTATACCTGACATTCGTGCTGCGGCACTGACCGTATCTCCATTTCTACACTCATGATACTTTTTTCCTTCTGAGAAGCTTCAGAATTTTTCTCCTCACAGTACTCAAGACATCCACCACCAAATAGAATTTCCCTGCTGGATGAAACTAGCTGTAGAACCAGAATAAAATCCTTACTGTGGGGCACCTGGGTGGCTCAGTCAGTAAGCGTCTGACTTTGGCTCAGGTCATGATCTTATGGTTCATGACTCTGAGCCCTACATCGGGCTCTACGGTGTCGGTGTCAGCGCAGAGCCTGCTTCTGATCCTCTGCTCCCTCCCCCTAACCCCCATCTCTCTGTGCTGCATCCCCCTCCCCCACTCAAACCTGCAGGCACCCTAGCGCTCTCTTTCTCTCTCTCAAATAAATAAACATTAAAAAAAATCCTTACTGTGGGAAAAATCATTCAAATCACTTCACTCTTCTTGGCAAGGGGTTAATATCTCCATTTTTTGTATCACACTTTTACCAGGTAAGATTATTATTACTACTATTATAAGTTTCTGTTGCTTTATTCTTCATACTGACTGTATGAATTAGTTTTGTCCCTTTTCCTTTATAATTAGAATATTTGAATCTTACTTGAATTATTATTGAAATGGCAGATGTGATGTGACTAGCATTTGAAGAAAGTTTTCCAAAGACCTTCATATATGAATGTATATGTATATGTTAACCTTACTGTATAGAGAGATAGTTGACTATTCCTCTAACGGTGACCTGTGAATTTCAGTTTTTGAATATTATATAACTCTGAATCCTATTTTCCAATCCAATAACAACAGAAACAACAAGAACACACAGTAATAACGTCAGACACATGCCAGATGCACCCCCCATATTCTCTCTAATGCTCGAAATAGTCCCACAGGCATTTCCAAACAGGAATGTGAGGCCCACACAGGGCCTTGACCACAACTTGGTCAAGGGCATACAACCAGGAACTGGCAGTGCTAGATTCACACTCACGAATGTCTGGTGCTTTTTCCTCTAAAATATTCTGTTACTAAAGGGGCGCCTGGGTGGCTCAGTCAGTTAACCGTCCAACTTCAGCTCAGGCCATGATCTCAGAGTCGCGAGTTCAAGCCCTGTGTCAGGCTCTGTGCTGACAGCTCAGAGCCTGCAGCCTGCTTCAGATTCTCTCCGCTGCTCTCTCTGCCCCTCCTCCGCTCACTCTCCATCTCTCAAAAATGAATAAATGCTAAAAAAAAAAAGTTTAAAAATAAATTAAAAAATATTCTGTTACCCTCAATTATGGAAATTTTTCTTAGGAAAACTTTGCACATTAATTTGCAAAAGAGAGGTTATTCTGGCTTTAATTCCTGCCCATATAAAGAACTGTGAGGTTGGTTCACGTCTCAGTCAAGTATTTTTTCAATCCTCTGGCTGAATTAAGGCTTCCTGCTTTGAGTTAATAGTATAAGAATGACTCGTCTTAACATAAAATTGTGTTTCCTTTAGCCCTTTGCGCGTGCCCCTTTCTAGATCAAGCACACAGCCAACTGCGCCCTTTGAATCTGTTTCTAATGAAGGAGGCTGATATTGCAGCTTTTATTTTAAAGCGAAAATAGAGGCAGGTTGTCTGTCATTGATTTGTCTCAAGGCACGTAACGGCAAGACATCTTGGGAGAGCTGAGGCATAGACCTCAGGCTATTGCATTGATTGTTATTTCCCCTGATGTCCACCCCTTTTCTTGGGTTTCCTGAGCTGGGCTGTGTGGTACTACACAACATCACAGACATAACTATCTGTACTACTGAAAGGAATATGCTCCAACAATCTGCTCATTGCTGAAGAAAGAAATATTATGTAAGAGATCGCCACTCGGTTTCCTCATTTATAAAGCAATTTGCAAAATATTTAAAGCTATAGGTTTCTTTTATAAAATAAAACCTTACGCAGAAATCCCAAAACTGATAGCAACGGAAACCGTGGCTAAAATGCAGGGTTGGGAAGGATGACCAGGATCCTCACTGGGAGTCTTCCCTATTCCACCCACTGAGGTGCCTTTGGGACACCTGCCTAAGAATTTTCTTGAGGCGTTTAAAAACTTGTGGATTTCCTTCCTAACACAGGTCTGTCACACCACTGGCAAGTACAGGTGTTCTTGTCCTCTTCTGCAGTCCGCGATCCCTCTTGGCCCAGTCTAAGGATGGGTCCTACCATTCTGGAAGGTTGATGTTAGTTAGCCTCCCCCCCAACTCCCAACCCTCTGGACCATGTGAGTTCAGGGCATGGGCCCTTTGCGACCCCCTCCGTTTCCTTAAGAACTGCCATTACTGATTTGTTCTCAGAAACTTCTGTTGCATGGCTCCCTGGCTTCTTCTCGTTGCATACTAATGTCAGTCCTAAAACTTAAACGGTTTTCAAGAAATATTTCAGCGCATTTAAGGCTAGGAAAGGTAGAAAGTGTTATACATTCACTTCCTTGTAGAGATAGAGACCCCAGCTCAAAGCAAGCCAAGGTGAAGACGCTGAGGTGGGATGTTGGATTCAGACTACTACTGCCTCCCAGTGGTCCTCTGGGGAATCGCAGTAATGATGCTCCAGCAGAGGGAAGAGCTCTAATGAAAACATACAGCAGATCCGACTTAATCCAACGCAGAAGAGCCCTTATCTGCTGCTTCTTCGCAGTGGCACCGTCAGAAATGGGCTCAGCATCTCCTGAGCAAACGTGTTCTGGAATCTGCATTTTTATTTCAGCTTCGCCAAATTATAAGCTGAGTAAAACGGGAAATAACTGACACCCTCTCTGCAGCAGAGATAATGACACTTGCCTTGCAAGGATTGGTGAGAATTCAATGGCATGGCCTGCTAGATTTCCCACCGAGTGCCTGGTACATACTTGGGGCTCAATTAAATCGTAGCTATTTTCCTTTAAATGAAAGGGACACTTCAAATAATGAGAATACATCCCGTAGCCAAAAGCAGAAGGATAATTTCACTGGTGTTCAGTAGGGGAAATATGATTCGTTTTCCCTCTTTTCAGACAAATAAGCACTCGCACTATAGACATTATGCCATTTTAGTACAAAAATCGGAGTGGTCTTGAAAATTGTAGAACAGCCAATGATGTAATTTCCCCCAAAGTGTATCATATTTAATTCTCTTCTCAGAAAATAAGAGGGGGAAAAAAACAGAAATAGAGGTTTGACAAGTCAAAAGAATCACATGCTTTTAACAGTGCCATGTAACAGAGTTCAACCAATAAATTATTTTCCTTTCTTTTAGATAAATCTAGGAAAAATTATTAGATGAATGCTGGGGATATTTCTTGGTTTGGATACCATGTTGTGGTGACTTCCTTTCTTTGTAAAAGTACTTTCAATTTGCTTTAAGTTGTTTTCTTCTCAATTTTATCACAAGGAGGAGTCAGTGGGGGTGGGAATGCTATTTGGGGAAAATCTTTCCAGAAAAATGATCTGAAATACTCCTTAAGAATGAGCCAAAGAAAATAGCATTTGAAAGGTAAGAAGCTAAAGTGGCGGGTTTTACAATTCGTATTCCACGCAGCAAGAACTTACTGACAAAAACCAGCACAATGTTGATTATTACCTGAAGTTTTATCTGTAGCATTGCTTCTGGGATCACAACAACTGAATGATCAGAGGCATGCCGTCTAGAAAGGAAAGTTTTAAAGAAAGGCCATTTACAAGCGTGAACTCAAACACCCCATTTCAGAAAAATATGATAGGCGAATGTTATATAAGCTCCAGGAATATTGTGTGTATGTGTGTGTGTGTGTGTGTCTGTGTGTGTGTCTGTGTGTGTGTGTGTTCTGTAGCTAATTTGGACTACGTACATGCAGAGCTATGTTTAAGCAAAACCAGTTACCATGGTGACACAGAACCCTATCTAAATGCAGTGTGTGACATCTAATTCTGTTTGTGTGTTAACTATTTAGCTGGAAACTGGGGAGCATCTTCGAAGCCCTACAGACTGTTCAAGAGGATCTCTCTAGGCTTCTCTATTTTTGTCCTATCTCTGTCCTGGTCAGTGTCTTCTGCCTTCAGGCCAAATATTAAGTTTTCCTCTCTACGTGATTCTGGACCAACACTTCCTTTTCCTTCTGAACCTGACTATGCAACTTCAAAAATAATCCAGAAAGGCTGGCTATTTCTCTTGTTAGGATAGGACAGAACTCCAACACGCTAAATAAATCAATTCATTTTCAGAGAATTTCTTTGTTAGTTCTCATTAGAAGTGGCATTTGCAAAATAAATCCCTAATATTAGAGCTCTAATTTTAGTCTTTTCCCTCCCACACCCAGTCACGAGTTTTTCACTTTAGAGTCATGCTCTCTGGCTGAAGTACGGGGAAGCTGTTTTATAGGAAAAAATGGAATGTGAGTACACATTGAAATAAACAAAAATATATAAATTCCAAACTTTAAAAGTTATTTTTAAAAAATTAATATTTGATATGATCTATTTCAATATTTATAACAGCAAATGATACCCATTTTTCATGATTTTGTTGTTAGGCACTTACTTATTTGTTAGATCAATGACAGGGGACAATTCCAGGTGAAACTATGAAAGAAGCCTTAAGAGGCCTAGAAAGTTCCTGACAAGAGTCAAGTCTTGATTAGCCAAGTCTTGGCCCCATGGTCTAGAAGAAGAAATCACATGGGCCAGAATTTCCAACCAAACTTCCTATAAAGGTATTTGTAAGAACCAAATCTATGTTGAGTTTTTATTTTACCTCTTCTCCTTTTCCACATTGTAGCAGGTGTCCTAATAAATAAAGCTTCCCCAAAACACAGGAGCGAGATGAACAGAATAATTGCTAGCATTACACTTTATTAATGAAAAATGAAAAATATTATGGCCAGAAAGGCCAAGGAAGAGCAGTTATCTGTCACTTCTGTGTGATGGATTTAGTCTTCACTGATTGAAGAGAGTGTATGTTCTTGGTAATGCATATTACTTAGTGCTATAGAAAATATAATAATAATAATAATAATAATAATAATAATAAAGACTCCACCTGGCCTTCTCAGCACTTGCAGTCTAGTGTAGAAATAGGAATATAGAGTTTTGTGGCTAGTTAGTAAGTGGTGATCTTTTGTGACTTTAATGTCTACAGCCTTGGGAGTCCACTTAGGTAAGAGGAGTAATTTGTTCTATAAGACTCTAAGCTGGGAGTCTTTGAATACCATAGAGAATCACAGAATTTATTTTGAAAGAACTCAAATTATTTAAATTAGATCATAAGAGTACACATTCATGTGCCGTGTGGAAGAATGGAGCTAATGGATGAGAGCGTTGGATGTGGGAAGTGTGCTGTGTGAGATTTGCTTTTTTTCTTTGTGAAAGCGATCGTGAAAACTTATGATTTGCCTATTTCATTTGTCTGCACAGCTAAACGGTCATTGGCAAGATGATGGAACAATTAATTTTCTGATAAGTTTTCAGAACTATTTTATTCCAAATTTGGGGGTGTCTTTAATGACAGGTAGGTTGTCCTTAGGAAAGTCAAACTGAGGTTAGGACGTCTTTCTTTTGCTTGGGGCTCATTAAAGTACAGGAAAGCTGTGGTTTGGTTGAGCTCTTTTTTAAAAAAAATCCCTCTTAGTTCTTAAATTATAGGACATAATTGCTGTAAACCATGTAGACAATGCCAAGGTTTATGAAGTTCCCTCCCTTTATATCCTCTTATGATCTGTCTCTCACTGGCCCTTCCCTCTCCCCCATCAAAAGGAAACCATCTACTCCACAAGAACAATCGCTGCTAACAGTTTGGCTTATATCTTAAGATTCTTTTTACATATGCAATTATATATGTAAACATACATATTTTACCACTTTGTTATACCAGGAGCATCTGAAATGTGGACCAGTATTGACACAGTTACCTCCAGAGTCCCAACGGTGGAGCAAGGCATTTCTTTACTTTGTCTTCAAGCCACCTGTCAGTTCATACAGATCCCAGTTGGGATGCGATCACAGGGATCTCATCCTGCTCACTCTGGTTTACTCCTTCTCCTTCTCCGCAAGATAAGGTCATGATATTTTTGATGCCTATAAAATTCAACTGCATGGATGTATCAACTCTTTATTTAACAAATCTCATATTTTGGGACATTTAGTGTCCTTTTTTTTAGTATCTTATCTAATGTTGCAAAGAAAATATTTGTATGTATAGCACACGCACTCGAATGAGTATATCTGTAGGATAAATTTCTAGAAATGGAATCATTGGCTCAAAATCATGCACATTTTAAATTGTTATTGTGTATTGCCAAGGTGATAAATGGTGCCAAGAGATTCTAGGAGTATGCTTGATGAGGCATTCAGGACACTTATTCTTAGTATTAATTATCAAATAAGTGTCTATAGATAGTGGTTTCTTAATCTGGGAAAGAGGAGGAGATTAAATAGGGAGGTAGGAAATAAGTAAACCATCACTAAGAAATTCTGGATTCTTAGGTATAATTTTGCTTTGCAGATAATCATCCTATTGGCCTTATTCTGAAAGCTCTCTTCTTTTCAACTTGATACCATTTATTTTTAGTGCTATCTCTTATTTATCTGCCAGGTAGTCCATCCACCCATCCATCCACCCACCCACTCGTCCAACATTAATTAAGCTTTCTGATGGGCTTCATATTTTATAAGCAAATATAATTACTTGGGAACAGGCTATACTCTTAACATTCAAGAAGCTTATTATCCTACAGATGGGCAAATAAATAAATGAATGACTGAATTGTAGCTTAGGTGAGCGAAGCAAAGGAAAAGTACTAGGTGCTATAAGAGCATATAATAAAGGAATCTAACTGATGAATGCTTCTTTGACAGTCATCTACCGGCTTCACATCCCACATTTTTAATAATTTTAGCACTTGATCCTACCTTCTATCATCATCCTTGTTGTATTCAATACCTAACACCCTGACTCACAGTTTCTTGACGTCTACCTTCCTGTATTCCATCAAACTTATTTTTAGCAACTCATCACAATAGCCTCATCAGAAAACTCCCAAATCCAGAATGGTTTTACCACTATGTTTTCAAATGCTGACACTCTGTCCATGGGACTGCCTTATTTTCTAGCCCCTACCGAACATACTCTTTATCCTTGTTGGAATTTCACAACTTGATGATTATTGACAACGTAAGTGTTAACGTGCAAATGTCTCATATACTCTTCCCCCAAATCCTATGAAATAGTCACCTCCATGATTTCATTCAGTGAGTGAAGAAATCATTAGAGGGTTTAGACTTACCCAATGTAATTAATTGAGTGACTTGAAATAGGTCTATATGACCCAAAGCTGGGACTTGTAGCCCATATGACATTCTACATCAAGGATCATTTCAGTTTGGGTATTTATAAAAGAAACTGATAAGGAAGAAAAGGAAAGGATAGCAGATTGCAAAGTAGGGGCAATATTTTCACAGTGTAGCCTTCTGAGACGTAACAAAAGCTCTGACAGTGTTAACTGGACTTACAGCCCTCCTACTTCATCCCCGGGGGTTCAAGGAGGTGAGCACCTGTATTGAAGGCTGACAAAGCCAAGTCAGTGCGTCTACTGCATCTTACGTGCTTTGTCAAACTAATGTTGGGTGATGTGGAAGCTGCTGATACAGGGACCTGTTAATACATGTTACCAGTACAATTGAAATTTGTCCATTTTTATGCCAAATAAAATTTGCCACTACTTTTATCTATATCAAGCATCTTAGAGAATAGCAGGTGATTTTAATGTTCCTAATGAATCTATCACTCACTGTTACTTGTCGAATTTTGGTTTTGTTTCTATTTGATTGCGATGCTGTTCTTAAAAATATTTGTTCGTTCATGTCTTTTTTCATAAGGCTATAAACTCTGAGAGTAGGGACTTTGGCTCTGTCCACTACTGTTTACCTAACATCTCAACAGTGCCTGTCAAATGCATCTGTGGAACTAAGTGGAACCTAAGACCCAGTAGTTAACAAAACCAAGTTTTAAAAATATTCATTTGCCCATTTTCCATACTTTATTACCATTATTTTGTTCATCTCACAAACATAGTTTTTGAATCTTGATCATGTGCCAGACACTGTGTTAGGCATCAGGAGGTAAAGATAAATTAGACACAACTTTGTCCCGGTGGTCTCACCAAAAGAAATTGAATGATGGAAAACTACACAGAGCAAAACGTTTTATTGCACTAAGGAAGATTAGTTCGTAAGAATCTTGTTGAAATCCTGGAAGAGATAAACACTGAAAAACTCTATAACAAAAAGAAAAAATAGAAATCAGTGACTTGTGACATAAGATTTAGAAAATTCCAGTTTTGGGCTGTGTTTTGTTTGTTTACTATCTATTGTTCTATGTTAATGAATATAAAAATATATTTTTTAATATTTCAAAACTTATTTTGAGAGAGAGTGTGCAAGAGGGAGGAGGGACAGAGGGAGAGGGAGAGAGAGAATCCTAAGCAGGTTCCACGCCGACAGCGCAGAGCCCAGCATGCCACTTCATCCCACAAGCCATGAGCTCATGAGCTGAGCTGACATCAAGAGTCTAACACTCAACTGACTGAGCCACCCAGGTGCCCCCAAAAATATATTTTCATATAAGATCTCAAAAATGTCCACACTTACTTTTCTAGGCAATTTTATGATTTAAGGGTAGGATAAACTGTGGTTAAAAAAAAAAAAAAATAGAGGCCAAGTGCACATTGACTCAAAACCAAGAGAAGCGTTATTTCTTTCTCATATATGGGATATGGGTGATGTTCTCGATCAGCTGACAGTTCTCTACAAAGTTGACCAGTGAAGCAGCTTCCTTCTTTTGGCTCCACCATTCTTTAGCCCAATAGTTCAGACCAATGGTTCTCCAAGGTTGGTCTCAGGACTAGTGAGGCTGGCATCATCCAGGACCTGATGAGAAATGCAAATTTTCAGGCCCCATCCTAGTCCTACTGAATTAGAAACTCTAGGGTTGAGGTCTAGTGATTAGCATTTTTAAAGCCCTCTGGATGAGTCTGCTGCATGGTAAAATTTGAGAACCACTGCTCCAGACTCATGGCCTTATACTGTTTGCATCTAGTAGGTGGATAGGGAAAAGGAACACACCTGCTTCATAAAAGTCTTGACCCAGAAATGTCACACATCGGTTACTTCCTCCACATTTTACTGTCTAGAAATAAAGCAATAATGTAGCCACGGTCTTTTTTTTTAAGATTTATTTATTTTTGACAGAATGCACACAAGCAGGGAATGGGTCAGCGCGGGGGGAGCAGAAGATCCAAAGTGGGCTCTGTGCTGAGAGCAGCAAGTCAGATGTGGGCAGAGATAGAGAGGGGGGAGTAGGGTATCTAAAGCTGGCTCCGTGCTGACAGCAATGAGCCCAATGTAGGGCTCGAACTCACGAATCCTGAGATCATGACCTGAGCTGAAGTCGAACACTCAACCAACTGAGCCACGCAGGCGCCCCTCTTCTACAGAGTCTCAAATGAAAACTCACAGACTATGTAGGAGAATTGTGCTTTGGGGGGTGAGGTATTGCCGTGGTGGGATGTTCTGAAACATGATACTGAGGGCTGGGTTGCAGAAGATCCGTGTGCTTCCCGGTGGCCCTAATATAATGTATAGATATTGGCGAGATTGGGGGACAGGAAAAGACTTTCCTGCATTCTAATGATCGCTAGTGGGAGCGTACATTCTGTTTGCATAATGTTGTGTAAAGTGGCAAGTGGGAGAGATGACTCCACCATGAAGAATAATTTTAAACAATAAATAGAGCAAGAAGAGACTTGCAGCTGCCGAAGAGACCAGGCCAGTTATTGTTTCGGAGGGAGTGGAAGGGATGCGGAACTGAGGTGAACAAGTTCAACGGGAGCAGGCCTCGAGTTCATCTAGAGGCCTTCTTATAACACAGATTCCCTGGCCCCAGCCCCAGAGTTTCTGATTCGGTAAACCGGGGGCGGATCAGGGGGGTTGGCATCTCTAAGCTCTCAGGGTGCTGCCGCTGTCCAGGGACACAGTTGGAGTATCACCCGTTAGGGACTGTCCAAAGAAGCCTTTCAGAGGAAACCTGGCTTTGGGGAAAATCCTCCCTGCCCTAGGGCTTTTTGACAGGTGTTCCCGTGAAATGCAGCCCAGAGCAGTTTTCTTTTCGCTGGCAAAGTCAGATGTGTGCTCCCGACTTGAGGGTTGGAGATGAGGGAGGGTTGGCTGCTCTCCAAGGCAAAAATCAACAACTTTGCACCTTTAGGGAATGTTTATTCATCCTCATTATACCAGCAGTTCCCCCGTGATGGGAATAAGGGCTAAAGGTAGAACTCATGTCTTTCACTAGACAATCTTTTTCAGTCACAAAAGTGTTTTATTACCATTTCTTCCTATCTCATGCTACCCATCAATACTGCTGTATGTACATTTTCAAGTACATACATACATAAATGTATATACACACACACACACGTGCGTGCGCACACACACACTTCCAATCCCTTTCACCTTCAGAAGAAAGCTTGGCTTCACGTAGCTACTAAGACTTCAGCCTTTATTGTAGTCAAGCAAATGCATTAGGAACACAAAATTATCTTGCTTAATTTAGTTGTCCCCCATAGGATAGCTTGCCTAATAGGTACGGTTTCTCCTGCAGTTTACGCTGACTTTGTGAATTTATTGAATCCAATTGCTCTGGCTGCCTTTCGATCTCTCTTTTCCTTGTTGATTCTGAATTAAAATTCTGTGACAGCTACAGCCTGGTACTTCTGCAAACTGCAGGAGGTATGTATTCTCCTTGCGTGTTTTGTTATTATGATATTAATTATACTATACACTCAACTGAATGTCAGCAGTGTCCCAGAAATTGTACTGAGCAAAGATTTTGACAAGGTCCCTGCTTGGGGATTATGTAAAAGCCATTCAAGTAGAACTGAATTAACATATGACTTAGTTTAGTGTGGCTGAACTTGAATATTGATGGATTCTTTGGGTGAGAAGTAAGTTTGTGGGAGAGCAAAAGGAATGAACTCTAGAAATTTTAGGATCTGTTTTTTTCTATAACATCCCATGATTTTAATAAGAACTCGGTGTCTTCGGTAGCAGAGAATTTTTGTTTGTCATTTTATTTCTCAGAGTTGAAATCGTAGGATTCATGGACTCAGAGGCGCAGGACGGGAGTTGAGTTGATGTCTGACGACTTCATCACTTCTTTTTTTCAGATCAACTGTTCTCTGACTTCTTTGCTTTAGATTCTTCATTCTGGCTCTGCGTTAAAAGGTTTGAAAATTTCTCTGTTAGCCTGGGACACTTCTCCCACGTTGTGTAAAAAAATTTTATTGAAGCTTATCATATGTGAATAAAGTACATAAAGTGAATGCATTGATTGTAAATGCATGGGTTGGTCTGTTTTTCCTCTGTGTACACCTATGTAATACCCAGCTCAAGACACAGACTAGTCCCATACCACTGAATTTTCCTTGTTTTTCAGTCAATACCTCCCCCAAAGTAATCGTTACTCTGATTTCTGTGTTCTAACATCTGGAATCACATTTGCACGCTCTTGAACTTCATATAAATAGCAACATGTAGTGTATTTTGTTGTGTCTGGTTTCTTTCTTTTTTTATGTTTATTTATTTTTGAAAGAGACAGAGCATGAACAAGGGAGGGGCAGAGAGAGAGAGAGAGGGAGACACAGAATCGGAAGCAGACTCCAGGCTCTGAGCTGTCAGCACAGAACTCCATGGAGGGCTCGAACTCATGGACCGTGAGCTCATGACGTAAGCCTAAGTCACATGCTTAACTAACTGAGCCACAAAGGCCCCCCGTGTTTTTCTGGTTTCTTTTGATCACTATAATGTCTGGGAGAGTATGTGCTGCATACCTGTGGTAGTATCTAGTCTTTACTGCTGTGTAGTATTCTATTTTATGAGCACACACAATTCATTTATCCGTTTTCTTGTTATTGGGTATGGGTTGTTTCCAATTTGGGCTGTTATAACTAAAGCCGCTATTAATATTTTTCTGGTGGTCACATGAACTGATTAGTCTTGAATCATGGAATAAGCATATGATGACCTCTAATTTGTCATGGCAGGATTCTGAATTAATACACTAATATACGCTTCCTCCAGCAATGTTTCAGAGTTCCACTTTTTCTACTATCTCATCAGCGTTTGGTATTATAAGTTTTTTAAAATGCTAGCTATTCTCGTGGGGATGTATTAGTAACTCATTGTTAACCTAATTTTTTATCAATTAATGAAACTTCTAGAGTAAATGAAAAAGAATTCCTGAGGTTGTTTAGAAAATATCAGTTTATTCAGCTGTCAATGTTTTCAAGCTATAAGAGGCCTGTAGACAGTTACTAACTGGGCAGTTCAGTGACAACGAGTGAGCTGGGATTCCCACAAGCAAACTATTATTTTTATAAATGCTTCCTAGATAACAAGTAATTTGCTGACGTATTTATTTGTAGAGACTTAGTTAAGGTGTCACATTTTAAACCTGATAGGACTATCATTGTTTCGAAACACTCCTCAGTTTGGGCTGGTGTTACACACTAATGAATTCCAAATGTCCTCACCTGCTTTAAACACACTTCCTTCCAACGGTGAACCCCCAGTCTTTAGAGCCCAAGCATTTACTCTGAGAACAGAACCACAAAATAAACAAGATAATTCTTTTCTGAAAAGTTGCTATCAACATTTTAGTATGCTTTTTCGATGACCATGTATTCTTGGTAAGTTATCAATGTTTCTCAAGTAATTTCAATTAGAACATTTATCTTTGTGCCCAATTGGGAAAGTCAAAAGATGAGGGGTTTTTCTGTTTTAATGGCTTTTGCGGAAAGGCTGTTCTTTAGTCTCCAATGGGCATTTGGGCCTTTTGCTGCTTAACTTTATTCTGCACGTCAGAGTACAGGCTGACTAGTCCAGAGACACTACAGTCTCACCTTTAAAGCGTCATGTTTGGAAATCAAGGTTTCTGTGTTGTGTCAGAGGCAAACAAGACTGGAAGGTAGGTGATCTCATCTCCGTTCAGGCAGTTCTGCAGTCTCTTTGTTGAAGCCGCCGAGTAGGGATGAGCAATAGAACAATGATTGAAAGAACAACGGAATGCTTTAAAGTGGCTATAAAAACATCCTTAGCAATTGTCAGAAGGACTTCTATCTGTGGTTGAACCCAAAGGATGAGGCCAGAGAAGAAAGGGAAACACTGACACAGACAAGGAAATTTCTTTAGTAGTATGAAGTGGTGACGAGGCCCAACACAGCGGTGTAATATAATTAATAAGAACCAAGACAATTCAATGGGGGAAAGAATAGTCTTTTCAATAAATGTGGGCAACTGGGTATCCACATGCAAGAGAATGAAGTTGGACTCCTTCTTCACAACATATTCAAAAATTAACTGAAAATGGATCAAAGACCTGAATGCAAACGAGCTAAAAACTATAAAGCTCTTAGAATAAAACATAGCTGTAAATCTTTGTGACTTTGATGCATGCGATAATTTCTTAGGTTTGACACAACAAGTATAAGCAACCAAAATTAAAATAGATACTCTGGACTTCATCAAATGGTAAAACTTTTGGATTTCAAAGGACTCTATACAAAACTGGAAGATAACCCACAGAACGGGAAAAATATTTGCAAAAATATATACCTGTATGGGACTAGTATTCAGAACGTATAAAAAAACTCAGCTCAAAGACTAAAATGCAAAGAACCTAATTTTACAAAATGGGCAAAGGGTCTGAAGACATTTTCCAAAGAAGATATACAGATGACCAATAAGCACACGAAAGGATGCTCAACATCATTAGTTGTTAGAGAACTACAAATCAAAACCACAATGAGATACTACTTCACACCTTTTAGAATGGCTAGAATTAAAAAGCCTAATAATAGCAAGTGTCGGCAAGGATGTAGGGAAGTGGGAATCCTCTCATCCATTACTGATGGGAAAGTAAAATGCTACAGCCACTTTTGGAAAAAGAGTTTGGGGGATCCTCAAAAAGTTAACCATAGAATTTCCATGTGACCCAGCCATTTCATTCCGGGGTATATACCCCAGACCACTGAACATATATCCATACTAAAACTTATATGTGAAATTCATAGCAGCAATATTCATAATAACCAAAAAGCATAACCAAATGTCCATCAATTGATGAATGAATTTTAAAAAGTGGTAGAATCATGCGATAGAATATTATTCAGCCATAAAAAATGAAAAAAATTTACTGGTGTATGCTACAGCATGGATGAACTCTGAAAACACACTAAGGGAAAGAAACCATACACAAAAGGCCATATTATGATTCCTTTTTCATGAAATGTCCAGAATAAGCAAATCCATAGAGATGGAAAACAGATTAATGACTGCCAGAGAAGAATGGGGAGTGATTGCTAATGGATACAGCCTTTTTTTTGGTTGGGGGGTGATGAAAGTATTTTGGAATTAAATAGTGGTGATGCATAATCCCATAAATATATGAAAATCCACTAAATTGTATACTTTTTAATTTTTTAAATTTTTAAAATGTTTTATTTTTGAAGGAGAGAGAGAGAGAGAGAGAGAGGAAGGAGGGAGAGAGACAAAGTGTGAGTAGGGTAGGGACAGAGAGAGAGGGAGACACAGAATCTGAAGCAGGCTCCAGGCCCTGAATTGTCAGCACAGAGACCAACATGGGGCTCCAACTCACCATGAGATCATGACCTGAGCTGAAGTCAGATGCTTAACTGACTGAGCCCCCCAGGCTCCTCTGAATTGTACACTTTAAACTTGTAAAGTGTATGGTGCATGAATTATATCTCAATTAAAATATTATCTAAGAAAAAATTAATATGAAATTAGCTTATTTCCTGAATATGCAATATCTTCATAATCTTTGTAAATCTTGTTAAAATATTTTAACATTATTTATTACTGTCCAGAAATATATGACTTTGGAGTAGTTCTTCAATCTTCATATGCTTTCGTTTTCTTAATATAAAATAATGAGTTGGGGTGCCTGGGTAGCTCAGTAGGTTAAGCGTCTGACTCTTGGTTTCCACACAAGTCATGATCTCATGGTCGGTGAGGTTGAGCCCCGTGTCAGGCTCTGCACTGACAGTGTGAAGCCTGCTTGGGATTCTCTCTCCTTTTCTCTCTGCCTCCCCTCTGCTTTCTCTCTCTCTCTCTCTCTCTCTCTCTCTGTTTCTCTCTCACTCTCAAAATAAATAAACTTAAAAAAATAATGACTCAATATGAAAATAATGGGTCAAAATTTCAATTAGAATCTATTAGGTATCAAATACTCTATGTTGAAATATTATGGTTTTACAATTGTGTAAGAAATATGAAATATTTGAACAGCAATTTGATTTGTATAGGTTGTTTTGTATGAAAAATATGTAAAATTTAAAAAAAATTATAATGAGCAGTGTGTTCAATTGACAAATAGTTTTCATTTTATGTCCTTTTGTTCTCGGATGGTGAGGGAGAAAATTCAAAACACAAAATCAGTTATAAAGATTTTCTCCTGGAATGTCCCTGAACAGTATCTGTTGGGATGGATGGATAAAGAAGACGCGTGTGTGTGTGTGTGTGTGTGTGTGTGTGTAATATCCACATATAAATATATATAATAAAATATTATTCAGCCAGGAGAAAGAAGGAAATCCTTCCATTTGCAACAACATAGATGGACCCTGAAGGCATATGCTATGTGAATTAAACCAGACAGAGAAAGACGAATAGTTTGTGGTATCACTTATATGAGAAATCTCAAAAAAAAACTCAAAGTTGTAGAAACAGAGAGTAGAAAAGTGTTTGTCAGGGGCAGGAGGGTGGGGGAAATAGAAAGAGGTTGGTTAAAGAATACAGACTTTCAGCTATAAATAAATAAGAACTGAAGATCTACTATATAACATGGTGACTATAGGTGTTAGCACTGTATTGTATAATTGAAATTTGTGGAGAGAACTTAAGTGTGCTATGTATACTCACCTAAAAACAAAACCAAAACCAAAAACAAATGAGTATGTGAGTTGATAAATGTGTTAATTAACTAAAATGGATGAATACTTTCGAGATGTATGTGTATAGCAAATCACCACAATGTGCACTTTTAAGACTTTACAATTTTTATATAACAATGGTAGCTCAATAAAGCTGGGGGGGAAACATTTTTAAAATGTCGAATAAAGTTTTTAAAAGAAGAGATTTTTCTCCTGAATATTTAACATTGAACGATCACTAAATTTCATCCTCACGTCTCTTCAAGGAAAGAAGTCAGTGCGAGAGACTGCCTCTGTTTGCTGTGGACACAGTAATGGAGAGGGTGAGGTGTGAGAGGAAAAGGGACAGGGGGAGGGGGAGAGGGGAGAGGAAGGATGGGGGGTCAGTGGAGAGAGGAGAGGGGAAGAGGGAGAGAAAAAACTCAAATTTTTTGAGCAGATATATTAAAATAAAGTGAGAGATCCAAATGGCCCCCATCAACTTTCTTCCGATTCCAGATCTTCTAAATTCTAGATCAACTAGAAATATATTAATTATAAATATGACCAGTGTTAAAACCAATATAGTGATTTTAGTTGTATTCCTCTTTAACGGTATGCTTGAAGTTTTCATTTTCTATGTGCATTTTTAGTACACTGGGGTCTATGCGTAAACATGGTATAACACACACTTAAAATCATTTTTCTTAAGACTTAGAATGTTATTTGACAAGCATATTTTGACATAAGGTCTACTCTTGTTACGGTTTTGCTTCTGTGACATACTGTTGGGCATACGTACGATTGATTTGGATTCTATGTCAGAAATAGAGCCTCAGACATCTAAAGCAAAATGTGATTTGCTTTTAACCTGATTTCCAGGAATGCACTGGATGGAATTGAAACGCAAATGAAACGAACATGAACTTGGGATGAATTGAAGTGCAGGGAGGCCCCCACTTTTAGATCCAAAGAATTTCTGAGAACATTCTGAGGACCAAACTTCATGTTCCAGGAGGAGAGACGCTGGACCTCCGCGGGCGGATGTTGTATGCACAGGTGCTGGCACTCGGTGCCGCCGGCCGTCAGGACAAACAGTGAGCTTGCCGCAAGAAGGACGGACTTTTCGGTCCGGAGGCAAGTGAGGAGTGATGAAAACAAAATAATATCTGTCTATATTAGTGACTTCCTGATTTGAAAATCAAATTGGCATTGTGAAATTAATTGCCATTATTAATTACCGGTAACTTTGGAGGAAGACTTGTGACTTTCACATTTTAATAAGTTATCGCTTTGCGTAGGATGTGAGGATTTTGAGTTGCAGGCCTAGAACTGTTCTGTGTAATTGCTGTAATGAGTGCCTGAGTGATTCATCTCCATGCAAAGGTAATGGTCCATTTATTCGAAGTTTCCTAATTTGCTTGCTAGGACACGTCACATCTGCATCATGAGTAATCAAATATGTATCAGTATGTTTCCCACAGCGTAAATTTATCAATGTAAAACCTAACGATTCACGATAGACCCCAAATCTCTTCCTAGAATATACTTTTATGAAGATCACAAAAAGTGTTGTTGACTTGACTTCTTTAAAATATATATATATATCGATTGTACTCTCTTGATTTCTTGTTTAATGATTCTTAAATGCCCTGAACATTTTCCCAGACACGAAATGATGTGACTCTTTTAAGTGCTGATAAAGAGGGATAACGCAAGCAACAGGAGAGCTGAGAAACAGCAGGAGGAGTTGGAGCCTCAGAGCATCTTGAGACAAAGGTCTACAAACCCCAGGAAACGGTGGCCCAACCCAACCAAAATTGTTGTAAGCACATGTTACCAAAGTGGTAAAGACAGTAACATCACTTAGGAAACTTGTATCATGAGGAATCACCTTCATACTTTATTTTGTTCACACAGCTTCTATCCCCTAGCCAATATTCATACCCCAGAGAATGTCATCTTAAAAAGTATACCAAATAATATGTGTTTATTGTTAAATATGAGGAAATATAATTAATTAAAAATAATGGGGTGGGGAAGAAAAGAACTAATCTGACAAATTTTGGAAAACAGTATTTCTAAAGAAAAAGACCAAAAGAACTGTATACACATGCTGTCTTCTCATTAATATTTTTTTCTCCTGAGTAATATGGGTTAGCAATTCTGAAACTGCTTTTTGGGTATACTAGGATTGCACAAATAAAGAAAACATATTGTAGATAATTAAAACCACATTTCCTATGGTGGAGAAAAATATCATAAATAAAGAATAGGAAAAAGCTAAAATGAACCCTGTGGTGTTGAATTGAAATTGGAGGCATCAATATGAACCCATGGCTTTTAATATATTTTTACAGATTGACACAGAGAAAAATTTAGATGTGTGTGTATGTGGGTGACCATACGTATGTATTTTCTAATCTGTCCACTGAGTGGGCCTAGAAGAAAGGTGAGCCCAGAAGCTATGAGCATACTTAGCGCCCAGATCTTGGTTTCTAAATACCATTCTCCAATAAAAAAAAAAAGCAGGTCTCTGGAGAAATAGTTGATTCCCATACTGAGTTAGAGTAAATACAAGAAAATACTAGAAGAACTTTTTGTATCAGAAAATAAGGAAGTGATTGAAAAAGAATGGATTATGTTGAAAGGACACAGGAGCCACACTACAGGAGCTCCTGGTGGCCAAACCTGGAAGAAAATAGAGGAGAGTATTGAACTGTAACCAATAGAATAAAATAAATATCCATGAGCCCATATTGCTATAAATAAATAATCAAATAGATAAGGGGAGGAAAAGAGATGTAACTCTTTCTTACAGAAGATTTCCAATTCATCAGTGTAGAAGAGATGAAGGAAATACAGACTTTATTAGGCAAAACTCACAGTAATAGTTGCAGGCAAAGTCTGTGGATGGTCGCTAAACTAGTGCGTAAAAGTTTTAGGAGAAACAGAGCATGTGCATAATCTCAAAAGGTCTTACACACTATATTTCTTAAACACAGAGGGAGAACAGGGATAAACTTAAAATTATTAACGTTAATACCATCATAATTAAGATATAACTACATCAGGTATACTATAATACAATGCAGAAGATACCAGTTCTGTGATGTTCCCATCGAAACTGCATAACCTTATTTTAATTATGAGAAAGTATTAGTTAAACCCAAATTAATAAACATTCTGTCAAACCATCGGCCAGTAGTCTGTAAAAGTATCAAAGTCATGAAAGCTAAGACTGGGCAGCTTGGGGAGATAAAACAGGGGAACTGTTGCAGATTGGAGGAAACTAAGAAAAGATGATAATTAAATGTCATGTGGCATCCTGGTTTGGGTCCCGGAATGGAAAAAGGACATCAGTGGAAAAACTGGTGAAATTTGAATAAGGTCTGTACTTTAGCTAACAGTATGTACCAATATTAATTTCCTGGCTTCGAAGATTGTACTCTGGTTATATAAGATAGTAATATTAGGGGATGCATGATGAAGTGTATGAGAAGTCTAGGTAGTCTTTTTATAACATTTCTGTACATTTAAAATTATTTCAAAATAAAAATACATTTTAAGTACAATGAAAACCATGAAAAATCCCTTCAATGAAAAATGCTAATATGACTCTTTATGCCTTTTTTCTATGTGTATACATATTTTAAACAACAATAACAGGGGTGCCTGGGTGGCTCAGTTGGTTAAGCGGCCGACTTCAGCTCAGGTCATGATCTCACGGTCTGTGAGTTCGAGTCCCACATCAGGCTCTGTGCTGACGGCTCATCAGAGCCTGGAGCCTGCTTCAGATTCTGTGTCTCCCTCTCTCTCTGCCCCTCCTCTGCTCATGCTCTGTCTCTATGTCTCTCAAAAATAAATAAACATTCAAAAAAATTTTTTAAACAACAACAACAAAAATTAGTCCTTGATGGTTAAAAGCACAGATTGTGGAAAAACTTGAGTTTGAATCCCAGTTCTCCAACCTACTAGCTTTAGTAGCTTGGAAAAATTTTTCTTTCTTTGCATCTGTAGCTTACTGGAATAGCACAGAGAATAATGATAATAGCACTCTAACATGAGTAGTTACATACATACCTGCATAACTACAGATTACGTGCATTAATACATTTAAAGCACTTGACACTATGTCTAGCACATGGTTAAGTTCTCAATAAATGTTAAGTATTGTAAAGATGGCTTACTGTTTTGTAACCATGGACTACATAAGTATTTAAGGACGCTAGATATTTCATGGCATGCATGAGATACTTAGATGGGTAAGAAATATTCCAGGACCAAAGGAAATAAAATCCTAGGTGCAAAATTCTAGAATTATGCAATATAACATTAATACAATTACCTTGCCTTTTGCCTGATGGGAAAAGATTGAGTTTGAACCTCTTCTGTGTTATCAGTTCAGACTCCAAATTCAACTCTACAACCACAATTGGCTGGCGTTTATTTTCTTCTTTAATGATATGAGCGTTATATTTAAACAAGAATAGAGTAAGATTATACGGAGATGGTGTAATAAAAGCCAAATATGTTTGACTTCCACTGACTTCCTTTCTGAAACTTCAAAAACAACAGGGAATCAAAACGGAAACACAGAGGATAAGCCTTCCAATTGCCAGCAGTGCCAGTTGCTAGAAGCCATAATCCAACAAGTTTGGAAAACCTTTACTTCTATGTGACATGCTGAATTAGTTGGCCACAAAGAGCAGCATCTGCACTAAGCTGAGTAGATTTTGAGAATCTGGTCACCGTTCTTGGAAGTTAGTGGACACAGAGCCAAAACTAGAACCCTGTCCAATGGCCTTTCCAAATCCTCAAGTGAACAGTGGTGCTTTGAAAGAAGGAAAAGCGGGGCACCTGGGTGGCTCCGCTGGTTAAGCGTCCGACTTCGGCTCACGTCATGATCTCACAGTTCATAAGTTTGAGCCCCCCTGTGGGACTCTACGCTGACAGTGTGGAGCCTGCTTGGGATTCTCTGTCTCCCTCTCTCTCTCTGCTCCTCCTCTGCTCATGCTCTGTCTCTATTTCAAAATAAATAAATAAACATAAAAACAAACAAACAAACAAATGAGGAAAACCAAGGTTACTTCGTCTCTGGGAAAAGACTGATAGTCCATTCTGTGAGTTAAGGTTATTGGGGACACGGAAACCCTCATATTTAAAGCTTTGTAAAGATTAAAACAGTAGCAATATCATGTTGCTGGTTTTTTCCCTTGTCATCCATCTCATCCATATTGTTCAGGCAAAAGCATTATCGAACAGATGGCCTATGTCCTGATTATAGGAAAACATAATAACAAGTCAGGTGGAAGACCAGATTGGTAGAGAAACAAATTTCAGCGATATCGCTGGGTTTTGAAAACTCTCACCTTGAGAGAGAATTTATCTCTAAAGCCCACTGGCATTTTAGAAACACGGCAGCTGATTTCACCGAGCCGGTCCTTCAGGGAACTGTAGAAGTATAAACTCCTAGCTGCTTTAGTAAATAAAGCCTTGTCCACAATTAACACAAGACCATGTAGTTTTTGTCACAATAAATTGCCTTCTGTTTTTCTTTCCCCATGTAGTCTTCTACAAGTCCATAAAATGCCAGTATTGGAAATAGCCATATCAGTACATTTTAGTTTTAACTGGGGTCACAGAAACCTGGAAAAGCCACCCTGACTGCTTTGAATTAACTTCTCCACAGGATAGGGAGTATGTGGACTCCAGCTCTGGAGTACCTATCTCTATCTCTTTGATTCTACTCTTTCCTTTCTCGCCATCCTTATCTTTTCTCCTCCGCCCTAGTACAATGCTCTCCATTTTCCTCTTTTTATTCCCTCCCCTGCTGCAGGCTGTTTTCTAAGTTCATAAATAATTATGTCATTTCTCTAGATCAAATCCTTTCAGGGGTCTCCATTTTCTACAGATTGAAATCCAAGCTTCTTAGAATGACTTACAAGGATTGTCACAATCTGGTCGCAACTTGCCTTTCCAGTTACACCTACCAAAATGAGTTTGTATCCCATGCTGTGTGACATACATCGGGTACTTTCATGCCTCCAGGCCTTTGCACTTGTTCTTTCCAATAGCATGGCCTTCTCCCTCACTGCTACAATGGCAACTGGCTGGTATTCGAATCATCCTTTCTATCTCATTTGAACACATTTTTTCTGCTGTTCTCCTCTCTATTCTCACCCCGTTTGAATTAATCACTGTCTTATTGATCTCTTTATACAACCACTACAGCACATATCAGAAAACATCATATTTAATCATGTGTTTAGATTATGAGTTCCCTGAAAGCAGGTTCCATGCATTACTCATGTTGGTTTATCCCAACATTTCTTCACTTAGTAGGAATCTAATAAATATATGTGTGAGCGAATGAATACACAAATAACTGTGATCCAGGGTCTCAGATATCCCTCAGAGACTCAAGTAAATTTAGACAAAACTGACCGATATTTGGAAAACACTATTCTTCAGTCTATGGGGCCATCCCTTGCACTGTGGACATTAAACCTGTAAACGGTGCTCTTTGGTTGTCATGACAACCTAAACACAGCTGCACCTTGCTCCTTACCTCCTGCGAGGGTGGCACTTACCTGGTTGGGAACAATTGCTGGCTTGGCCCCTTCATCGCATTTCATAAGAAATCCAAACAGACCTGTGACCCTAGGAGAAAAGAACTGTGGGATACAACATGGTGTGTTGCACAGGCTTCTCCTAGCTCACTGACTGCTGCACGTCTCCATTTTCCCCCCAGACTTTATGTTTTCAGCACTTGAGCCCTATTCTGACTTTTGTTCTACAGAAAGTAGAATCCAGTTCCTTTCACACTAATTCCTTTTCTTAGGGAACTAATTCAGCCCCACCTGAATGGTCCGCCTTCTCCTTACTGATATTCTGTTGAGAACTTTAACATTGTTTTATTAAAGCCAATATTGTATGTTATGCTAATAATCAAATCATAGTTCTAAATTTCCTGTAGGCATTCTCAAATATTACTTGTAAGTTCCTGGGAAAGCCACTTGTACTAGGGGTCTATTATGAACTGAATGTTTTTGTCCCCCTGGCATCTCCCCTCCAAATTCATATGTTGAAGTCCTAATGCCCAGTGTGGCTATATTTGGACATGGCGCTTTCAGGAAACTAAATAAGGTTAAGTGGAGTTATAGGGGTAGACCCTGATCCAACGGGGATTAGTGCCATTATAAGAAGAGACACCTGTGTTCACTCCCTCTTTTCTCCTCTCTGCATACCTGCCAAGGAAAGGCCATGGGAGCATGCAGCTAGATGGTGGCTTTGAACAAGCTAAGAGAAGAAGCTTCAGAATGAAACCTACATTGTGTCTTTTCTGGTTATTGTGGCGTGTGGAACCTTGAGCAGCAAAGTTTCCCATGACACCCTGTGTGAGGCAGTGCGGGAAGTCCTACAGGGCAACCGGCCAAGCACTGAAAGTTTTTGGAGACTGGAGCTACAGATCAACTTGAAGAACTATGACACTCAGAAAGACCAATGCTTCTTGGGCACTGTCAGGCCTAAGTTCACTCCCTGCCCCAAGTTCTCTGTATGTATTTTGGGGACCAGCATCACTGCGATGAGGCCAAGGCTGTGACTATTCCTCACATGGACACTGAGGCACTGAAGAAACTAAACAAAAATAAAAAATTAGTCAGGAAGCATGATGACTTTGTGGTTTCAGAATCTCTGATCAAGCAGATACCATGAATCTTGGGCCCATGCCCAAATGAGGCTGATAACTTCCCTTCCTTCCTGACCCACAGTGAGCACATGGTGGCCAACGTGGATGAAGTGAAGTCCATGATAAAATTCCAGATGAATTTGGTGTCATGTCTGGCAGTGCTGTTGATTATGTGAAGGTGACATGATGAGCTTGTGTACAACATCCGCTTAGCTGTCAGTTTCCTGGTGTTGGTGTCATTGCCCAAGAAGGATTGACAGAACTTCTGGGCTTATACATCAAGAGCAACATGGGCAAGCCGCAGCGCTTGTACTAAGGTGCAGCTTAATAAACCCTTGTGCTACCATTACTGTCTGCCTGTGACTACGGGGAGGGGGGTGCTTTGGGAGCTGACATTGCCCGCAGAGCACCGTGCTGATGACTGTGGCTTCTGGTACCCAGGGATGCTTAGTCATTTCTCCATACTGCAAACTGGGAAGTGCATTCTACTGACCTTCAAAATCATGCCGTCTTATTTATTATTTAGATCTTGGATACTTATAACATGTAGGATAACATGTATCCTAATCGGGACTGAAATTTTTCTGAACCCTGAGAGAGGCAGATCTGGGCTGGGACTCTAGCCTGTAGTGCTCCCGCAGCTTACTAGCAGAAAGAGGGTGGGGCCTTCACATTGAGGACATTGACTGAGCCCTGGGCAGCATGCTTAACCTATAGTCTGAATTTGCTTCCCTTTACACCATGGATTCTTTCCATGGGATTTTTGTTTGGTTTTATTCCTTTAAATCGTACGTTTGGGCTATTGGTCTGTAGGGATCACAAGGAATGTTCCAAATATAGATTGGCTTCCTAGATTCTTCAGAAGGAAGTGGTCTGAAACCCCGACTGGTCTAGTATTTGCTTGTCTGACCTCAAATTGAATACTTTATATTCATGATAGCAATTTATATGTGATATGTTTAGGAGAACACAAGCAGGAGACCTGCACAATATTGTAATTCATCAACCCTGTTTTCTTCTGTTTTCTAAGGGAGCTTAGCAAATGGGTAGAATCAGGTTATGGAAACTTCTAGGTTCTTTGCCCTCTGGGTAGACTCTGACCTCTTACTGACCTGAGGCACTTCTTGTTGGAGTTCTTGCCTCCAGCACACAGTATTGGAAAGTTGGGTTTTGGTGTGGTGGAAAATACCTATGATTTACTTTAACTTGAATCTGCTTTATTTTACTTTGATAAAGTAACAAGTTTACCCTCCATTTTTAATACAGCTGAAAGGCTAATCCAAAACACAAATAAAAATGCTGCACCTTCTTGAAATAAGCTTGAATTATAAAGAATTCAGGGTTTTCACTAAAAGACGGAAAGAAAGAAAGAAAGAAAGAAAGAAAGAAAGAAAGAAAGAAAGAAAGAAAGAAAGAAAGAAAGAAGAAAAAGAAAGGGAGAGAGAAGGAGGGAAGTGGGAAGGAAGGAAGGAAGAAAGGAAGGAAGGAAGGGAGGGAGGAGAGAAAGAAGGATGGATCACAGTTCCCATTAGCAAAGCTGTGGGGGTTAGGGAGGACTTCTTATCAGATACAACCTTAGCTCATTAAATTAGATTAGCTCATTAAATTCTGGAAGAGACTAGCACTTGAATTGATAGACCGAGTAAAGAAGAGTAGTCTCACCATTGCCAGTGAACGAGTCAAATCTCATGATGGCCTGAATAGAACAAAAAGGCAGAGAAAGGGCAAATTCACCCTTCATCTGCATCAAGATGTCCATTCTCTGCCCTCAGACATCGGTGCTCCTCGTTCTCAGGCCTTTGAATTACACCACAGACTGAGTTACACCATAGACTCCCCTGGTTTTCCAGAGAGCAGATTGTGGACTTGGCCTCCACAATTGTGCGAGCCGTTTCCTATGATAAATCTCTCTCTTTCCATCGCTCTCTAATTTTTTGGTTCTGTTTCTTTAGAAAACTCTGACTAATACATGACTTGATTATTTCACAAAGTCCCCTTCTCCTATTACCTTCCCATTGGGGGTTAGAGTTTCAACATGTGAATCTGTGGGGGACATGAACATGCAATCCACAAAACCACATCAGGCTTGCCCAGAAGAGCTGTGCTATGAAAGCAGAAAGAATTGGCAATGAGGCCTCACTAGTGCACACCTGAAGCTCTTTGATGAGCAGGCGGTTGGGAGTATCATGGTCACAGGTTGCTATCACCCCCTTGAAGCAGATGGAAGCATGGTGGAGCTGGAGTATTTTGACCTCACATAAATAAAGACCTAATGACTGGATATTTTGTACAAGGTGCTATATAGTATGTGAGGCACTCATCTCCTCTCCTGTTGGCTAACCTCCTACAATGTTGGCCTGGTTCTTCTCGGACCCCCTGGGGAAAGGTGGCAACCTCCATAAATCCATCCACATTTCTCTCTCTTCCTTGTGCCTTTCCCCCTGGAAGGCCTGTATATGATCTCTCACTGCCGGCTAGAATTTTTCATCTCAGAAGACAAAGGCTCCGACATGGTCTAAACCTGAAAGTGGACTTAGATATGTCAGCAGCATTAGATCTTTAGCTCCTCCAACCTACTTTGATAATTCTCATGCCGTGCTTGGCTGGCAAATCACATCTCTTCCGGACCTCTAAATTCCTTTCCATCTGCTTCGTCTCCATGGAACCTCCCTAGGTGGACTCCATCCTGCTGAACACATGCCAGTCACTTCAGTCTTCTCAGCACCGATGTTTAAACATAGCTTGCTTATGTTCCTAACCGTGCTTGTGCCTTTATTTTCCTTTTGCTGTGTTCTTAAGGATTCTGTGGATGTCTTCCTTTCCCCCTCTAACAGCAGCGCCAACAGCAACAATGACAACAGTACTGTCACTTGTGGAGATCTAGCTCTGGGACTGTCCCTGTGCTTCGCACCCCAGAAACAAACATTTTGTTGAAACCTCGTGATAGTCCTCTGAGTTAGATATTTTAAGATGTGTTTTCTTTGAGAAGTAATATATTAATGCGTGCATATTGCAAAATATTTAAAGAAACAGAACTGTTTATAATAAAACTGAAAGCACCCCTCTCGTTTTCTTCTCCATGGTTACCATTAATAACTCTGGAATGTGTTTCCTTCCAGATTCTTTGTGCGTGTGACTGTGTGTACGTGTGTGTACATATGTTCCCACAAAAGCTTGGATGCAGATTTTTCATATAAATGGAATCATAGAATGAGTATAGTTTTGTGATTTTCTTTTTCACTTAACAATATATCTTAGAACCAGTATTAGGGAAGAATGAGTGTGCCTATGTCATAGACAAGGAAACAGAGGCTCGGGGAGATTAAACAGCTTGATCTTATTAGGCAGTAGTTTCCATTACATGATATGTTCCTGGAAAACAGTATAATCTTTCTGTTTTATGTGGAGTCTTTATAGCTGGCTTATTCCAGAAGTTTGATGCTTTCCTTCTATTCCCATTCTTGCAGCTGGATCTTTATCTCTGTGTGCCTGAGTCTCAGTCTACCTGATACCTGTAATTTGAGCTATGCTTTGGTTTCACTATGCCTCATCTCGGGGTAGTGCATTCCCCACATGAAGGAATTCAAGCACCTTCCATCTGCTCCCTGCTTGCCTACGGAATTCCCCTTGTTCCTAAACCTGCTGATGCTACACTTTTCAGGCTTCTCATTGACTGGTGCTATGGTGCTCGTTGTCTTTCCTGCCATCGACTGTGTTGCTGCGCTGGGCTTCCTGCCCATACCTGCAGCCTGACTCTCTTTTCGTCACCTCTCTCTGGCCTCTGTATGTGCCCTCTATCACAGAATGGTTCCATTCAAGGTCCCTGGAAGGATGCTTGATCCTACCAAACCCCCGCCCACCTTATGCTGAGATGAAATGCAATTTGCCATTACTTTAGGAGAATACAGTAAAACCTTGGATTATGAGTAACTTGTTCTGTGAGTGTTCCAAAAGATGAGCAAACATTTCTAATAAATTTTAACTGGATAAATGAGCGATGTCTTGCAATATGAGTAGTAGGTGACACTGAACATCTCATGATCGCAACTGAGCCAATGCTTCTTTTCTCTCTCTCTCTTTCATTGCTGAATTGTGGGTGATTGTCTCTCATGCTCGGATGCTCCATGTCAGGCTGGGTACTTGGCAGAAATCAGAGATTTTTCAGAATGTTGAAGGTGCCCACAACTGGCGCTAGTGTATTTTTTGTCACTTCAAAGCACCTATGGACAGTCCTTTGTTTTTCCACACAAGAGGAAGCTTAGGAATGCTTCGCTTCATTCTAGGTCAGGCTGCCTGCAGAGACAGACCCTTTTCTCTGCTGCCTTATTGCCAGTTACATTAAATACAGTACATGATAAGAGGTTATTAATTCTGTACCATAGTCAACATCCGTGCGAGTGTATACAGTGGCCCCCATGCAGAAAAGGCTGAAAAGAAAGGCGGTAAGAAGGAGATGATTACAGTGGAAGTTAAGAAGGAAATCATCAAGAAGTACAAACATGGTATGCGAGTGGCTGAAATTGCAAGGTTTTATAAGAAGTCTACATCTGCATCTCGTCTGCAGAGGAGGAGGAGAAAAGGGCGGAGGAATCCCTCACTTCAAGTGAGATTAGGGAGATGTGTAAAATGTGGAAAACAGTGCAAAATTTTGTAGGAAAGCACCTCCTGAATAAGGCTGCAGCGGTGCAAGCGATGAACCTGTTTAATGACAGCGCGATGTCACATTTCTGTAAAATCCTCAAAAGGAGGCCAAAGCAGGTGTCATCGGATTGGTTCCTTTTTAAAGTTGCCCGAAAAGAAAAAGATTCTGTTGAACCAATAGATAGCAGGGATGCCGTTAGTGATAGTGAAATTCATCCTACACAATAACTCTCCTCCCTCTCGTCTCTCTCACACCAGCCACGAAGGTTTTCAAAGGTAAGCGCAGGTTGTTTGTTTATTTTCCTTTATATTTTGTATTTTCTCTATTATTTTGTATTATATTACAGTATTGCAATCATTTTTATATGAATACTTTCAGGTCGTGGAATGAATGATTGAGTTTCCATTATTTCTTATGGGGAGATTCACTTTGATATATAAGTGCTTTGGATTGCAAGCATTTGTCTGGGACCGATTACATATGCTCATAAACCAAGGTATTACTGTACTAGATTCACACGCAACATAAGATGAGACTACAGTATATGCATTTGAGAGAAAAACACATCTACAATCAAGGCTTTGACGTAAAGAAGAACAGATGGAGTGAACCAATGACTTGCATTTTTATTTCTCATTTCTTTAACATTTATGAAATGGCTATTCCCTTTAGACTAATCGGCAACATTTCCTCTGGCCATCCTGAGCTTCTTGGTTTCTCTTATAAAACTAATACTGTTTTTTTGTTTGTTTGTTTGTTTTAAGAATTAATCATCTAGAGATGGAAGGCTATTTTTCATAGACCTTTGAAACTCTTACTCATGAGGCTTTTCTATTTTAGTAAATAGTCTTTCTCAATTTCTCAGCAACATGTCTGATTTCTCTCTTTTCTTTATCAGGGATACTATGACTTTTTTAGTCGCCCAGAATGGATACATGGGGATCATTATGTATCCTTATCCTTTCTCCTCAGTTGATGCTGCCTGGGCCCTGGCCACAGGCTCAACTCAGAACTACATCCTTGTTGGGGCTCTTGGGTGGCTTAGCTGGTTAAGCATATGACTCTTGATTTTGGTTTAGGTCATTATCTTCTGGTTGTAAGATTGAGTCCCATGTAGGGCATGCAGCCTTCTTGGGATTCTCTCTCTCTCTCTCTGCCCCTCCCCCATGTGGGTACACAATCTCTCTCAAAAAAAAGGACTACATCTTTGTTTATCTTCCAAATTCAGTTTGTCCTTTCCTTCACTATTTCCCACCCCCATGCTGTGATATCCTTTTCTTGTAAGCATTATCATTCCCATACTCAAAGTCTAAAATGCTTCCTATTGTCCACTGGAGGTGGCTCAAAGAGTTAAGAATTGCCAGGTTTTTTTCCTTCCATGTATCCATCCCTGTACTACCACAGCTGTGCCAGGTTTGATCAGACAAAATTGACAAGACACTTCATTTACAGGGCAAATAATTATTCCTAGTAAAGAATCAGAGCCCTTAATTTCAAACATTTGTCTAGTTTTCTCAGGGAGTTGATCTTCGAAACCTTCCATCATCTAACCCCATTTTTCTATCCAATCTTAGCCCTTTCTACTCCCCAATAAGAACCTTTTTATTATCCTGTAAATTTGCAGTGCATCTTTCTGCTGTCAAGGCACTGATCAGGTTCTACTCACCTTTGCAATGCTTTCCCCTGGTGGATGGGAAGGTGATTAGCTGTAACATGTGCCATCCTTGGCCTCCACTAGCACACTTTTGTGGGAATTGCAAAAAGGTGCCCTTTTAGGATGGATCGATTGCATAAAGGCACAGCTTTCCTCCAAATATTTTATTTCTCTTCTGGGATGCTTGGCTGGATAAGCTGGTAAGGGTTAGATTTTGGCCCCCACTCCCTCCATCCCTCAGCTAGGGACCCCTGTGCACCATATGAATTGCACAATGGTGTACGGCAGCCCTATTCAATCCATCCTCCATTGACCAATTTGGTTGACCCGACTGGCAAGGAAAATTTCTTTTTTTCTCCTTCAATATTCCCTTACCCCATCAAAACCCAATACAAGCTTTACAGCCCTGCTGATAACTTATTTCCTGCATTAGGACAC
The DNA here is from genome assembly GCA_030068075.1 of Paguma larvata. Taxonomy (NCBI): domain Eukaryota; kingdom Metazoa; phylum Chordata; class Mammalia; order Carnivora; family Viverridae; genus Paguma; species Paguma larvata. Next base: position 115,032,505 of record CM057823.1, read on the forward strand.
CAGTCCTCAAAATGGACCCTGCTGAGTAACACATACACAACCTCTATGACAAAATTTATTTCTTGGTATATTCTGCTTTGGTTTCTTGAGTGTTTCTTAGGTTGGATTTATCTTTCCTGGTTAGGAAGTTCCTTAAGATGGAGGATATTACTTAGATATTTTTTCTCTAGTCAGGAAAGTACTCAACACAAAAACAAACATGTGTATTATTTTATTAAATCCAATTGCCATTAATTGTAAGCTATACCATTATTCTCCTTACCACTAGAAAAAAAAAAAGAAAATACTGAAAATTGAACAGTGATTTAAATTTCTATTTTAAACTTATCGAAAGTAATTTTTAAATTTATTTTAAATGATTTGGTTATACTGTACCCTCATATGTATATAAGGTGTAATATATAAGCTAAATATGTTTAGTTAAGCTATTCTTAAAGCTTCACAGATTCTATTTTGAATCATTTTTTGACTCACTCGTTGAGACCGGTGCTTTCCCACAGTGTGGTTCTCTGTGCTTTTGAGAGCAATGTTGATGTAGCAGTCCTTTTAAGAGCACTTCACTGTTGTTTGAAAGATTTTTCTTTCAAACTACACAAACCCATCTTGCAAGTTATGATGCTGTATTATATTTCTTGATATTAGCAGAGAAAGTCAATAAAACTCAATGACTAAGTCTTATATTAATTCCTCAAAAATTCTTACAGAGCTTTTTCTATTTTTTTTAAAGTTTTATTTATTTATTTTCAGAGAGAGAGAGAGAGAAAGAGAGAATCCCAAGTGGGGATGTGGGGCTCAAACTCATGGATCTATGAGATCATGACCTGAGCTGAAACCAATAGTCAGATGCTTAACCAACTGAGCCACAAAGGCACCCCCGGAACTTTTTCAAGAAAATGTCAAGGGATTATAATTTTCTAGTCATGTCACCAGAGTATCAGCCGAGTTTGTATATGAATAGGTCAGGACACTTAACATCTTTACAGACACCAGGCTGCCAGCAGCGTGAAGATACCATTGCTTCTGACACTCATTCTATTTTAGAGATTTTAAAAAGGAGAAAAAAGTGTTTTAGTATAGATGAAATACAGGAGTAATTGTTCAGTTAACTTACCTCAGTGGATTAAAATTGAATATAAATTTTTAATGAGAAAAATCATGTGTATGTGCAGCACTGTTACGTAGAGAAATTATTGGACATGTATTATAAGGACTGCGATCTGGGTTTTGCCATTAAATCATGTATGACATTTTAATTTTACCTCTCTGGATTTTTAGTGTCTTTGTTTAAAAAATGAAGGCATTGACCTGAATGATCTCTAAAAGTTTTCCAACACTAATAGCTATGGCACCTGAAAGAGATGAGGTTGAAATTTTAAATTACTAGCCCAGATTCTTGTCCAACAGAAAAATCCCTTGGACTACAATTCCAGCCAAGAGACTTGAATTTGTCTGATGAAATCTGGCATATGCTATGTATGACGAAGGCTGGACTCATTGGGGACTATAGTATGCAATCGTTATCCCTCTGAGGAGAAATTACCCATATGTAAACTCTCCTCATAGAGATGGTGGGGGTGGGGAGGAGGAAGTAATCAAAAAGATTAACCTGAGAGTTCATTTGTATGGAAAGCACTAGACCTTTGGGGATCTCATTTCCCCCCCCCCTGAATATTGACAAAGGACCAGAGGCATTCTGCTGAAAGGAAATTAGATTGCAAAATGGTTAATCCTCCCCAAATGGAAATCCGGTCAAGAATTTATGTGTGGAGCCTGAAATACACACAGCAGAGCCAAGTGACTCAGTCAATTTAGAAAAGATCACATTTTAATTAAATGCAACAGGGAGAGAAAAGTGGAGAAATGTTATCCTGCTTTTTAAAGATAAATAGAACCACTGTAAATACAATAGGTAGGTAATGGTATTTGCTTTTTTATTCTTCAGTCAAACCGTGCAGTACAAACATAAGGGTATGTCATTTTATTATCATGACCATTTAGCTCCTTTTCTTTTTAGTTAGTCCTCAAAATGCAAGCTCTGTTTTCTTTTAATTGAATAAATTATATTCAAGGAAAAAAAAAGAAAAGTGCCTTAAACACAAAGTACAATTGCTGAGAAGATTTAATATGTTGTTAATATTTTTCTTATACATTAAACAAATAAACAATTCCAATGATCCAATGGGACCATGCCCTGGGTAAGAACATCTTTTGCCATCTAGAGTTATATATTGGGACCATCTTGGGTATTTTTTTTGTTCGTTTGTTTTTGTTTTTTAATGTTTATTTATTTTTGGGAGAGAGAGACAGAGCACAGGTGGGGGAGGGGCAGAGAGAGGGGAATACACAGAATCCAAGCAGACTCCAGGCTACAAGCTGCAGCAAAGAGCCCAACGTGGGGCTTGAACCGACAGAATGAGAGATCATGATCTGAGCAAAGTCAGACAGTTAACCTGGGACCATCTTGTTAGAATCCACAGTTTAGGATTTGTAACTACACATAGTCTATTTCCATCAAAATTAAGGGAAAAAAATAAATCTAAGGGAATATTATCATGTTTCTGAAATTTTCAGGTTTTTAAAATAGATATTTGATTGATTTCCCTAAATATCAGTCTTATACGTGAAAATCTTTAATTGTGTCACTTTGTGATATCCAGAATCAGAAACCTTAACATCTAGTACCTTTAGCAGTTTAATAAGAAATAAACAATGGAAAGAACATGGGTTTCAAATTCAGACAATACTAAGTTCAGATTGCAGATCAGTCACTTACAGATAATGTGACCTCAGTTAGGTTCCTTAAGCCCTCTAGATCTTAGTTTACTCATCAATAGCATGACTGGTACCCAACCCAAACACATGTTGTATGGCTTCAATACAGCAGATGAGAAATAAATCTTAAGCACACAGAAAACCTTTGATAAGTGGTAGCTACTATAACACACGCACACACACACACACACACACACACACACACACGCATTAAATATGTGGATCCAACAGAGTGGAGGGGAGGAAAAGGTAGTGGACATGTAGATCTTGATTGCCAGGCATTGTAATAAGCAATAGTCATACAGGTTCCTAGTCCAAAAAGATAAAAATGCTAAGAAGTAGATATTAAAATTTCTCTCTCAACGTCATAAGCCTAGTTCAACTCATATGGTCATGTGTGAAAGGGCATACATTATGTCAAATTACCCATTAAGCAATTTTTGAGACATGAGTAATTTGATGTCATGTGGTCGGGCACAAAAGTGTGGCCAAGGACCACTTGTCTGAGACACAAACTGGTCTGTAGAAGTTGATATTACTGCCCTCAAATAGTGGTCATGTCCTCTCCTTCATTAAGCTACTTCTATGCAGAGAGCTTCAATTTTCTTTGGAGGATTATAAATTGAGGAAGAGAAAGTTACTTTTGAAATTAGTGCTTGATCTCAGACTTTGGACAGTACATGAAAGTCATAGTAATAGTTTTTGCCACCGATCTTACAAGCATTATCACTAATAAATCTGTTATTTAATCAAGGTCTTAAAGCAACTGAAATCTAGTAGTTTGAGAGCATCGTAGAATCTGAACTTGCTACATTTCTTTCTCTTTGCCTCTATGACAAGTTCTTTGGTATCGAGAGAAAACTGCATTTGAGGTCATTCCTTTCCCCCATTGACTCATTCGTGGTTCTCATTGAAGCTTAAATGTTTTCGTTTTCAGGCTATTGAAGAGTTGAGATGTCATTTGTAATATATTTACTAGAAGAGTTCTGAAAAACAAGTCATTAGTCCAGAGACTTTGATATGATTCTCTTAATCAAAGATTTATTGGGACAGTTTAGAAAATAGTCATATACATGTTCTCCCTACCTGAAAGATGGGAGGTGTAAGTAGTGCTCTGTGGAAGATTTATGCTGAATTGCTTTACGCCATCTTTCATTTGATTAACTTTTATCAACCAGAACAAAAAAACCCTTTCCCAATGCATCATTTATATGAACTTTATAATGAACCATCTTTCTATTGCCAGCATAATTCATGAGGTAGCCATTTAAGAAGCTTCCAAGGGATAAGCAATTAACACAGGAGATGTTTGTGTAATACTTCTGCAACAATTTTATTTTGAAAAACTTGAGTGTATTACTCGGCAATCTGAAACTATAAAGAATTGACATCAAGTTTTCCAGGGTTTTTTGTTTGTTTGTTTGTTTGTTTGTTTGTTTTTGTTTTTGGTTTTGGTTTTTTTTAAGTAGGCTCTATACCCAACATGGGGCTTGAACTCACGACCTCAAGATCAAGCAAGGGTCACATGCTCTGCTAAATGAGACAGCTAGGGCCCTGGATTAAGTTTTAAGTGTGTCCGAGAACAGGTAGGAAAAGTAAATCCTCTCAATCTATAGCCTTCTTTCTTCCACAACTTATTTTTGATCAAGTATACCAAGTCAAAGGTGGAATAAAGCAATTGGCTTATGAAATATAAAGTGTGAGTCCCCTAGGATCCAAAACACAGTATATAGTTTTACTCTATTTTTGTGCAGGTTACATTTCATCAACCTGAGATTTCAAACAAATAAGATGGTGGCATTTTTATTTTATTTTATTTTTTTGACATAAAATGTAATTTATTTAATTAGTATTGATTATTTTCAAATTCAGTAGATAAATCCACCCTCCCCAAATCAGTTGAAAATCCTGTAAATGTATATACAATATACAATTGCTTCCCATTATAAATTTACTTGAAACTAGCTTCATGTTTAAAAATTGTGCTAGAGAACTTCATACATCTAACCTAATTTTCCTCTGTAGATATTTAGTATTAATTTTTTTTATTTTTTATAATAGTTTATTTTCAAATTGGTTTACATATAACACCCAGTGTTCATCCCAACACGTGCTCTCTTTAATGCCCGTCACCCCCTCTCCCCCCTCCCTCACCCCCCTCACCCTCAGTTTGTTTTTAGTCTTTGAGAATCTCTTATCTTTTATCTCCCTCCCTCTCTGTGTCTTTTTTTCCTTTTCCCTCTTCCCCTCCCCCTGGTTTTTGCTTAGTCTCACAAAGTCCACCTATGCATGGAAACATATGGTATCTGTCTTTTTCTGACTGACTTATTTCACTTAACATAATACCCTCCAGTTCCATCCGTGTTGCTACACATGGCCAGATTTCATTTTTTCTCATTGCCATGTAATAGTCCATTGTATATATGTACCACATCTTCTTTATCCATTCGTCAGTTGTTGGGCACTTGGTCTCTTTCCATGATTTGGCTATTGTCGAAGGTGCTGCTATGAACATTGGGGTACACGTGCCCCTATGCATCAGCATTCCTGTGTCTCTTGGGTAGATTCCTAGCAGTGCTATTGCTGGGTCATAGGGTAGTTCTATTTGCATTTTTTTGAGGAAACTCCACACCGTTTTCCAGAGCGGCTGCACCAGTTTGCCTTCCCACCAACAGTGTAGGAGGGTGCCTGCTTCTCCACATCCCCGCCAGCATCTATAGTTTCCTGATTTATTCATTTTAGCCACTCGAACCGGTGTGAGGTGGTATCTCAGTGTGGCTTTGATTTGTGTTTCCCTGATGATGAGTGACTTTGAGCATCGTTTCATGTGTCTGTTGGCCATCTGAATGTCCTCTTTGGAGAAGTGTCTATTCATATCTTCCGCCCATTTCTTCACTGGATTATTTGTTTTCGGGTGTGGAGTTTGGTAAGTTCTTTATAGATTTTAGATACTAGTCCTTTATCCGATATGTCATTTGCAATTATCCTTTCCCATTCTGTCAGTTTTCTATTAGTTTTGTTGGTTGTTTCCTTTGCCGTGCAGAAACTTTTTATCTTGATGAGGTCTCAATAGTTCATTTTTGCTTTAAATTCCCCTGCCCTTGGAGATGTGTTGCATAGGAAATTACTGCAGCTCAGGTCAAAGAGGTTTTTTTCCTGCTTTCTCCTCTAGGATTTTGATGGTTTCCTGTCTCACATTCAGATCCTTCATCCATTTAGAGTTTATTTTTGTGAGTGGTGTAAGGAAGTGGTCTAGTTTCATTCTTCTGCATGTTGCTGTCCCCTTCTCCCAGCACCATTTACTAAAGAGGCTGTCTTTCTTCCATTGGATACTCTTTCCCGCTTTGTCAAAGATTAGATGGTCATATGCTTGTGGGTCCATTTCTAGGTTCTCTATTCTATTCCATTGGTCTATGTGTCTGTTCTTGTGCCAATACCATGCTGTCTTGATGACTACCGCTTTGTAGTAGAGGTTACAATCTGGGATTGTGATGAGATGGTGGCATTTTTAAATTTGGATGACAAAACCTAGCTAAACTGTTTTGAGTGTTCAATGATGACACTTTGAATCAATTTTTAATCCTATCAAGAAAGACGCTCTTTAAAAAATTAAAAGATCCTTCTTGGTGAATGCAAAAAAATGTTAAGTCTCTTGGGAATATAAATACCCATTGAATCCTGTTGTCATTTTACTTCATTAGCTATAGCTTCTTAATGAAAAATTATGAACACGGACATTTCTTTTGTACTTAAACAATCGAAAAGTACAATTAAGGTAAAGGACTTCTGAAAATGTTGAAAGTAGAGGTGGTTTTCAAAATGGTTTAAACTGTCCTCAACTGATTGACATTTTCAATCTCTGTGACATTTCTGTGGCCACAGTTTTTTTTCTGCGTGCTTAATTAAAAAAAAAAAAAGGTATAATATTTCTACTCATTTCTCCTTCAGATTTATTGTCTAATTTCCTCTTCTTTCTGCCCCAGCAAGCTGGCCTCTATGGACTCCTTTTCCCTCTGGTTTCTGTTAGGTTTGGCCAGTGAGAAACCTCCATGGAAGATTAAAGATTGGGAAGAGAAAGAGGGTGGGGGTCCATTCTCCTGATCTCTCCTGGACAGGAAGTGGCTGTGTTCTTCTACATCTACAGATGTAGATGGGCTTCTCTTCTATGGTGGGCTTTTCTCCAATGGCTATAGCTTTTGCTGTAGAGGTCTGTATTCTTGTCTTAGCCCCATAGCTCTAGAGGTGCTATGAGATTCCCACAACTGCATCTTGTTTGTTTTCTTGACCTTGTGTGCATCTCTGTGAATGTTCTCTTTATCGGACTCTCTAATGAAATTATTTTAGCTCTGTTAACTTCTAGCTCTGCCTGCATTATGTTGGGATCCTGATATATGTACTTGGCAGTTTACCCATCTAGATGTGCAGCCCACTAATGTATAACACAGACAATATCAAAGTGAAAAGAGCATTTGTGTAGAAGGAAAAACAGCATTGGGAATTAGTTCCAGGATTCCTTCCCAGCCCTGCCAATAACCAGAGATGGTACCTTGGGAGTGTCATTTAACTTTTATGACTCACTTTCCTTTTTGCAAAACAAGGGATTAGGCTAGTTTAATGTTCAACTTTCAATAATCTAAATTTGTATAGTGATGTCGTAAAATGGATCTTTCATCTAAAGCCATAGAAACTAAGGATTACTGTGTTCTTTACAATGTTTAGCCCAGAACCTTAAGTACATGGACACTAAGGCTTGATGAAAAATATTATTATTCTGAATATTCTGTGTATATTAAGTTACTTGGAAACAGTTTGATCCCTTCAAGTCTTTTTTTAAAGATTTTAAGCTATGCTATGCAAAGTTTTAAAGCAGGACTCTGAAGAATCAAACTGGCTATTATATTTGTAACTTAACTGCATCCCAGAATAGAGCTCCAGGGTATCTATGGCCACACAAACATATCAGCCACCAAGAAAGTTAAAATTCGCCATGTCTTATATCTAAGCAAAATGTTCCTGATATGCAAAGAAGCAGGAAAATACGACCTATATATGGAGAAAAAAGAATCAAGAGTAACTGACCCAGAAATGACACAGATGATAGAACTAGATGAAAAAATATGAAAGCTATGATTATAACTGTATCGTATATGTTCAGGAAGCTAGGAGAAGATTGAACATATTAAAGAAAGAAATGGAAGATGTAAAAAATTCTCAAGTCAAACATTAGAGTTGCAAACTCCAAATAAATGAAATGATGCCTAAGATGAAGAATGCAGTTGATTTTTAGTATTTGGTAGTTAGTCTCTATATAGTTGTTATAAACACTGAATTAGTAAATACTTAACAATTGTTCCTAGGGAAAGCATGGGGTTAGGTTCTATGAGACTCTGGTCATAATATCTTCACCAACCAATCATATCGAATTCAAGGCCAACAGCACCATTATGAGCCTGGATGAAGCTCATCTATCACAGATTTTCTCTGTAAGGCACATCAAGAACTTTTTGTGCTTGGGAACACAGGACAACATTTCAGTACTATTCTTCGGGGCATTTTGAAGGGTGGAATCACCAACTAAAAGTGCAAAAATATAAGAAGTGCGGCATTAAATGAAAGGGAGTAAAAATGCATGTACAGTGTGAGAGCTGAAATAAGAAGGCAGAATTTTGCATCATCCCGCCTCAGTTGAGTACGTGTGCATTGCTAAACGAAAAACTCTTTGCTGCCTGCTGATATCCAAGAATGACCATGAAAGTGCGATGAGAGTTGATTTTGAGGTTACAAATAAATCTTAGTGACTAATGAATTTGCAAATACAGAATGCATGGATAATGAGAATTGACTATACTCAGTAAGATTTGGTTTTACTGAGGAAAAGATTAGTAAACTTAAGAAACAGAAGTAGAATCTATCTAAAATAAAGCACTAAAAATAAGATGAACAACTTCAAGTAGAGTAATATACACGTAATTGGAATTCTCAAAGTAGGAAGCAGAAAAAAGTATTTGAGAAAAAAACGGCTGGAGACTTACATATTCGATGAAAACTATAAGCCTATAGGTATGTGAAGCTAAAAAAAAAGACAAAAACAAAAGAAATAAATAAAAATACCCCCCAGAACTCTAAAACACACACACACACGCACACACACACACACCAAATCCCAAAACAAGAAATATGGATAAAAGTCACTAGGGCACATCATACTCAGATTGTTGATAAACAATGATAAAGATAAAATCTTAAGTGCAGCCAGAGGGATGGAGGTTGTATTAAACTATGTACAGAGGAAAAACCAAGCATGACAGTAAATTTCTCTTCTGAAATAATTCAAACCAGAAGACAGTGGAGCAAGATCTTTAAAGTAATGAAAGAAAAAAAACAGTAACCTGGAATTCTATACCCAGAAACAACCTTTGTCAAAATGAAAGTGAAATAAAGACATTTAGACATACAAATGTTGAAAGAATTCACCACCAGCAGTCCTGCATTAAAATCAAAGTAGATTTCAGAGAAAATGACATGACCTGTGATAAAGAAACCCATCTCAAGAAAAAAAAAAAGTCCATTTCATAACAATAAAGGAATCAATTCATCAAGAAGACCTCACAGGGGCCCTGGGTAGCTCAGTCGGTTGGGCGGCCGACTTCAGCTCAGGTCATGATCTCACGGTTTGTGAGTTCGAGCCCTGCGTCGGGCTCTGTGCTGACGGCTCAGAGTCTGGAGCCTGCTTTGGATTCTGTGTCTCCCTCTCTCTCTGCCCTTCCCCTGCTCATACTCTGTCTCTATGTCTCTCAAAAATAAATGAACACTAAAAAAAAAAAAGAAGACCTCACAATCTTAAGTGTTTATACATCTAATAAAAGAGTTTTAAATCTATCAAGCAATGTCTGGGAGAATTGCAAATAGAAATAATAAACACATTCACAATGATACTCAGAGACTTCTATATCACTCTTTCAATAATTGATAGAATAAGTAGACTTAAAATCAGTAAAGATACGGGAGACTTAAATAACACTGTCACCCTGCTTGACCCGACTGATACTTCTAGAACACTCCATTCAACAATGACAGAATATATACTCAGAATATATATTTACTACAATAGGTCATATTTGTGTCATAAAAAAGTCTTAGTAAAGTTAAAAGGATTCAAGTCATAGGAAGTATCTTGACTAAAATTAAGTCTCCTTCCAACTTTGCAGTGCACTAATAAATTCCTGAGACATGCAGAACATGACATTTTTCAGGGAACTCAGGGCTGCCTTACCACTGATATTTCATTAGAGACTAAAAGCAACCTTATCTTAACAACAGCTTGTCCTCCAAAGTCCTGGAGATGTTGCTTTACACATGTACAAATTCCTTAGAAACTTACATGCAGTGTCCCTCACTCTCACTAACTAAAAGTATATAGTAAGTCTCTCGTCACAATCCCAGTGCAGCCCCTTTGGCCCACAGGTCCTGTGCCTGCTTGACCTGACTGATACTTTAAAAAAGCACCTTTTTGTACAGAAAAAGAAAAAAAGAATTCAGTAATAGAAAGATATCACCCTCCCCCAATATAAAGTGGAAATTAGAGCATTTTGAGTGAAATGAAATGAAAATTAAAACATAAGATATCAATATATCACAATGCTACATCACTCAGTAGGAAATTTATAAAACAGAATGCCCATATTTAAAAAAAAATTTCTCAAGTAACCTTGTTTCCATCTTAAGAAAACAGTAAGAAAAGAGTAAAGGAAACCCAAAGTAAGTGGAAGAAAGAAATAATAAAAAATCAGAGTAGAAACCAATGATATAGAAAACAGAAAAGCAACAGAGAAAAGCAATGAAATGAAGCAATGAAAATCTGGCTCTTTAAGAAGATCCATAAAATTGATAAGCCTCTAGCCAAACTAATCAGGCAAAAGAAAAAAAACAAAGAATATGAGAGTTACCAATATCACGAATGAGAGAGGTGACATCATACAGGTGTTACAGATATTTGGCAGATGAAAGGGAATCAAATTAACAACTTTAGTCAATATAGTCTACAACTTATATAAAATGGTATATTCCTTGAAAGATATGAACTACCAAGAATTACTGAAAAATAAATTTATGTAATACAAATGTCCCTGTGTCTATTTAAGAATTTTAAATTTAAGTTAAAAACTTTTACATAAACTAAATCCCAGACCAAGAGTCTTCTATGATAAACTATAGCAAACATTTAAGGAAGAGATAATGCCAATTATATACACCTTCCTTTAGAAAATTAAAGAGGAATTCTCATTACTCATTCTATGGAGCCTGAATTATTTTGATCCTCGGGCCAGAAAAATGCATCGCAAGAAGAGTAAAACACTATAGTTCAAAAGATGCAAATATTCTTAACAGAAGTTTGGTAAATCAAATCTAACACTATTTAAAGGTGATAGATAATACATTATAATTAAGGGAAGTTTATCCCAGAAATGCAAGGTTAGTTTAACATTTGAAAATCAATGCAACTCACCATACTAGCATACATACACACACGCACCAAGAACTCAATAGATGCAGGAAAAGTAGTAGTTAGAATCCAGAATCCCACCAAGTTAATAATAGAAGGGAAATTCCTCCATTTTATAAGGGACAGCTTAAGAAAAATCTGCGTCTAACATTCTACTTATGGGCAAAAGACTACTGCTGAGTATGTCTTTTTAAGGATGCCTGTTCTCATTTCTTTCACATAACATTGCACTGGAGGTTCAACCGAAAAATGCAAGCAAAAGAAGTGAAAGACATTCATACTAGATATGAAGAAACAAAATTAGCTTTTGTCACAGACTTCATAATCTTCAGTGTAGAAAATCTAATGGAATCTACAAAAAATTTACTAAAGCCAAAAATAAATTTAGTAATTTTCCATGATACGAGATGAACATTCAAAAGTCAATTGTGTTTCCATATACATTAGCCATAAACAATCAGAAATTAGAAGCTCAATATATCACACCGTTTATAGTAGCATTAAAATATGAAGTGGCACCTGGGTGGGTCAGTCAGTTAAACGTCTGACCTCGGCTCAGGTCATGATCTCATGGTTAATGGGTTCAAGCCCCACATCAGACTCTGTGCTGACGGCTCAGAGCATGGAGCCTGCTTCAGATTCTGTGTCTCCCTCTCTCTCTGCCCCTACCTTGCTCGTTCTCTGTCTCTCGAAAATGAATAAACATTAAAACTTTTTAAAAAAATATGAAATACCTAGGCATGGATATGACAAAAGATGTGTAAGCTCTTTAAACAAAAACTATTAAAAATTGAGTGAAACAAATGCAGTCTTAAATAAAAAGAGAGATGTGTTGTGTTTCTGCATCCCAAGGCTCAATATTAAAATGTCAATCCCCCTCAAAGCAATCTATAGATTTGACACAATCACAATCAAAATATCAGAACAGTATTTGTCTAATGCCCTTCTATAAGCCAAAATTCACACAGAAATGCAAAGAACTAGAATAGCTGGACAAATTTAAAAAGAATAAAGTTGGAGGACTTACAATATTGGATTCCAAGACTTACTATGATACTCCGTAATCAAGACAATCTGCCATTTTTGTGAAGATTGACAAATAGGTCATTGGAACAGAATGGTGGGTCTAGAAACAGACCCACACACATATGCGGTCAATTGATTTCAACAAGGTACAAAGATATTTCTATAGGGAAAAGTTAGTCTTTTCAACAAATGATTCTGGAAAAATTGGATATTCATATGCCAAACAAGAAACAAACCTTCAATTCATCCCTCACATAATATATAAAAACTAACTCAAAATGGATCATAAATTTAAATATAAATCCTAAAGCTAAAAAAATATCTAGTGGAAAACCTAGGAGGAAAATCATTGTGACTATGGGTTTGGCATAGGTTTCTTAGATACAATGCCCAAATCATAATTCTTTAAAAAAAGAAACAACAAATCAGACATCATCGAAATTAAGAACTGTTATTTTTAAAAGACACTATAAAGTGGGTGAAAAAAATAAGTCACAGACTTTAGGAAAAGATTTGTAAATCTCATATGTGACAAAGGATTTGAATCAGAATATATTAAGAACACATAAAGCTCACAATAAGAAATCAAATAACCCAATAAAGAACTTATGGAAGATTTGAATAGACGCTTCACCCAAGAAGATACATTGAAAGCAAATAAATCTGTAAAAATATGCTCAACATCAGTAATAAGTAGAGAAACACAAAGAAATTAAAGTGACAATGTCTAAAATTAAAAATAAAAAATGTCTAAAACTTTAAAATCTGAACATGTCAGGTGTTGTTGAACAGGATATGGAGTCTCTGAGCAGGCCTCACGCATGGATGGAAAATGGCATAGCCACTTTGGAAGGCAGTGTGTAATTTCTTTAAAAGATAAACTTACACCTACCATCTGACCCAGCCATTTCACGCCTATCCATTTTGTTCTAAGCAACACGAAAGCATCCACACAAATACTTGAATAAATCTGTTCATAACAGCTTTATTGTAATAGCCCCAATTTGGAAACAATCCAAATGAACACCAGGGGTAAACAAACGACAGCGTAACCATCCAACTGAACACTGCTCCGAATGAAAAGGAATGAACAACAGCATGAGCAAAACTCAACACAGCCACCCGGAGCAAAATAAGCCAGACAAAGAAGGGTACATACTGTGTATTCCACTTCCACAAAATGCTAAAAACACAAAATAATCTGGAGCGACAGAAAGCAAATCAATGGTTGTCCGGTGATAACAAGGGGACAAGGAGGAGGTATTACACATGGGCACAAGAAAGTTTTTGACGGTGATAGACATGATCATTAATTTTACTGTAGTGATGGTTTCATGAGTGTATACATACTTCAGAAGTCATCAGAATGTACACTTTAAATATGTGCTGTGTATTCCGTGTTGATCATATTGTTGAAAGGCCGTATGTGTACACAGATAGATGAGAAAGAGAGAGAAAGAGGGAGATAGGGATGCTTAGATACTGAATTCATTCTTATTGAGATAATTAATTTTCATTCCTGAAGTGTCCTTGGTTCACACACACACATACAAACCCTCTCTTAATCAATTGTTATTTTGATGGTGCTTCTGATTTTGTAAATTCAGTATGCAAAGGGCTTCAGAATGACTGATACTTTATTTATGCCATTCTGTGTAATCCTGATAATAATCCAGTGATTTGGCCATAACGATGCATATTTTCCAGATTGGTTGTCTGAGGTATTGAACACAAGGTTTAAGAAGACTGGAAACCAGACATCTCTTGCTCTACAGCACATACTCGTTTCATCACCCCAAGCCCACCGCAGGAATCAGATGGTTTTGTGGCAAGGTGTTTTAGTGTTCACTTTCCCTCAACATCTCTTGCAGTCCGCTGAAACTTCCGTTCTTCTTAATAAACCCATTTAAAAAATATGAATGCAAAAATACACTGCTAGCTTGCCATCTTCGCCCGATGAAAATAGGCCCTACTCTGTTTTTTCGGTTGGTTTGTTTGCCAAGGGAACAGACTCCAGTCTCTGGCATTTCTGAAGCCAGCAGAGTTTTCCTGTCGTGTGAGATAAGATTTCCATTCTGCCCACAGGAAAAGTGCAGCCCCACTCCCAGACATTGACATCTGCTGGTCAAGAGCACGAATGTCCAAAAGGAACTTGTAGCAGAGGCCTCTAGGGGTAAGGAAAGTCAGAAGTCACTGCCAAGCTTTTTGGATTTCACTTTTATCAGTAAATATTTTTAAACTTTAACCTAGAATGTATGGATATTTATGATATACAAGTACTATTTATTTGTTATAAAACACATCAAATGCATTTCAAATATGAAGATGGAATAAACATTAATTTTTGAATACTATATTTTATTAATGGTACCAAAAGCAGTATTTTGAAAGCAATGCGAATAAATAGCTTTAACTATTAAAAAATTGGTTTAATTCATTGTGATATACAGAAGTGATTATTTGGTTTAGTTTGTTTAAAATTTAAATGATTAGGGGCAGCCGGGCGGCTTGGTGGGTTATGCGTCGGACTTCAACACAGGTCATGATCTCACAGTCTGTGAGTTCAAGCCCCGAGTGGGGCTCTGTGCTGACAGCTCAGAGCCTGGAGACTGCTTCAGATTCTGTGTCTCCCTCTCACTCTGCCTCTTCCCCGTCTTTCAAAAATAAATAAGCATTAAAAAAATTAAATGATTAAGCGTTTAAAATTATCCCATTGGCTTTCATAGCTAAAAATGGTACTGAAGAAAAAACCATAAGTACAAATAGAATTGATGTACGCTGGTTGTGTTTACTAAATCAGTAGCTTCCACTCAAACTTTTCTTTTTCATTTTGTTTTGTTCTTGTGAAATTTTGTCGTTTTAAAGTACTTCTAGTAAATTTCCATCTCTCAGATGCAAATCAATTGTTCTTGAAAGTTAATTGGAAGAAAAGTTGCATTTACAATTTTCTTAACAAATGAATTCAAAACCTTTCAAAACTTCATTAACAGGTTTTTAAAGTGTAAATGGTTTTTTTTTATAGGACGCTCATTATTTTCAGCAAAAGAAATAATGAGGGAAATAACTTCAAATATCCATTTCAGGGGCGCCTGAGTGGCTCAGTTGGTTAAGCTTCTGACTTCCGCTCAGGTCACCATCTTGCAGTCTGTGAATTCGAGTCCCATGTCAGGCTCTGTTCTGATAACTCAGAGCCTGGAGCCTGCTTGGGATTCCATGTCTCTGTCTTTCTGCCTCTCCCCCACTCTCTCTCTCTTTCTCTCTCTCTCAAAAAAAATAAATAAATAAACATTAATAAAATTTTTTAAAATATTCATTTCAAATGTTCTCTCGAGCTCACTTCCTTTTTGGAATATAGTTACTTCTCTATTCCTTGTAAAAATCACCTTTGGTCACCTTTACCAATGAAGGGCTGGTTACACCTGTTTATTTCCAATATCTGCATTAGGACAGCCTCTCTGTTCACAGAAGGGAAGCAAATCTGGAAAACTTTTTTAAAGGTAAAATATATGTAAACTGTCTTGAAGTGCTGTGACTCTGAAGCGTGCTTTGTCACATGGTGATGAGTAAAGCTCTCTGTGGAAGGATTTTCTCCGTCAGAACACATTTCATTCCATCTCTTGGAAAGATACTTTTTTATTTAAAAGTCTCATGGAAAACGAACAAAAAGACAGACAAACACACAAACTTAACCCAATGAGATTGTAGTGCTTTGTGCATTTTTGGCTTCATTTATTTATTGCAGCGGCTTACCCGCCAAGGATGCAGTGGTCGAACTGCAGGCATTTGGCCATTTCTGTGACCTTCTCCTGGCTGGCTTCTCAGAACACCAGAGCGCTCACTAGAGCAGGAGTTCATTTATACGGTATTTTTTTGTCGTTCCACAAATTATGGTGCTAAAACACATTTGCTATCGAGAAAATATCCTCTGCAGTACATCTGTCCTTTAATGGCTCACGAACTGCCATTTTGTGTGTATTTTGTTATGGGAAGAGAATCTAGCAAATACAATAAGCGGAGCATAGTAGAAACATCCGTTTCTTTACGTCTTTCACAGTGTTTCTCCGTATCTTCAAACAGTATGTGCTAACAGTGGAATGAACATGAATTTACCAGCATATTGATTGATTTATATTGCTTTGGTCATTTTTGCCACAGCAGAAAGACGTCCCTCAAAGATACAATGACTTTCGTGCTTTGATAATATGCAAGAAAACCCAAAATATATGTTTGAAGCTTTTCGTCATAGTCAAGTAGATATTTATAAATTACTGGATTGGGTACTCGTAGCACTGTTATCCTCGACACTGTCTTCTGGACTAAATGAGGGGCCTGTGTCACTCACACTAAATGTATTACATGCTATTTTTGAAAATAAAACTGAATATAAATAAAATTCCTAATATTTTTCTTTTTGCACTTCAAGCATCATTTTGTGTACCACATCAGTTATGTATACATCCCTTTTTAATGTTCTTATTTTTATTTTTGAGAGAGAATGAGAGAGAGAGCAAGCAGAGGAGGGGCAGAGAGGGGGGGACAGAGGACCTGAAGTGGACTCTGAGCCAATAGCAGAGAGCCCAATGCAGGTCTTGAACACACGAACTAGGAGATCATCACCTACACCAAAGTTAGATGTTCAACCGACTGAGACACCCGGGTGCCCCCGTCATGTGTACATTTCTTTTGAGTCTGCTCTTGTAGAGCAACCATTGTGTGAATAAGACCAGAGTAAAAAAACAATCAAGGATTTCTGGCCTTTGAAATGAATGAACGCATCTTAAATACTAAAATACTAAGAAATGCTGCACTCTGACAAGTAAGAAACATGTTGAGATAATGAAGGGCAATTTGAGCCTCTGTGGTAGACAATAGATTATAAAGATTTTTAGAAGCTATCTGGTTTTCGCTCAGCCTCATTCAGTTACCTCTGAGATAACGGAGTTGAAAGTTTTCATATTTAGACAATTTAGGAAAACTTAAAGAAATTGCTGAGCTGTTTATCCATTATTTCTACTGGGAAAAATCTTCTAATTAAAAGAATCTTTATTTGCACCCTGATAATTAAAAAGCAGTAGTGCTTTATTTACACTGTCAAACGACCCCATCTAAAAGAATATTAACACTGCCTTGATAAGGGTCTAATAGTAAAATAATATGAGACGGATTGGGAGGAGCAACAATTCCCTGTTTTGCATCTACTGAAAGGTTGAGATCTTGCGGAATTTCATCAAATATAATATTCAGTTTCTTCTTGGAGACTGTGTTTGTTACCAGAAGGCTGGTACAATTTGAAAACAATGAACATATACAAAATATATCATGAATATCATCCATGAAATGTAAGAAGGTGCACATCACGCGTTCAACTACTTGTCAGAGAATTACAGGTTAATTTGGTTATAGGTTAGGTGATCTCTGTATGAAATGGGGGAAGCCTTCCAGCAAAAAGTGAGGGAGCCAAGAATGACTGCCTTTGTGAACTGTTGTGTAATATACATCTGGGTCAAAGGACCCCAAGGGAGCCGCAGGGCATTCTCCATTGGGTGGGTGATGCGTGAACTAGGGCATTGTAGTCAATACTTAGCGATAGAGACCAACGATTCATATTTGAATATCGTTTTGTGCCACGCTTTTCAAGAGTGTTTTTGTTTTTTTTTTAAAGAAGAGGGCCATTTCGTCTGAAACACTGTGACGAGACAAATTCATTTTCTCTTCCTGCATCAGACTCTTCTAATGTCGGTGGTCATCTGTACAAGACCTCCGGTCCATCCCTATCACCTGTGCTAGTTTCACACTTCCGCTGCAGTGACTCTAAATATGGATTTTGTCTTTTTTTTTTTTTCTTTTTCGAATCTCGAATTTCATTCTGCTTAGAGGACTTAATGAGTGCTTCAGCGTTCCTACCTAAAAACGTTTCTGTTTTTGGACATGGCCTCTCACCCATATTCTCTGTTTCTCCTTCTGGAATGAAGATGTACGTTGAAACATCTCCCTCTGTCCTTCTGGTCTATTAACGCCCCTTTACTATTTTCTATCTCTTGATCTTTCTGTGCTGCATCCGAAACAATTTCTACGAATCTGTCTTCTAATTCACTAATTCCTCCTGCTGTGCTTAGTAAGCTTTTAACCGAAATTTGAGTTGCTTTTCTTAATTTTGATTTCCACATTTTCATTGCAAGATCTCCCTTTTTGTTCCACTTAAATAAAGCCTGTGTGTTCATTTTCCACTTGGTCCTATTTTTGATTTAGATTTCTGTTCCAGTTGTTATCTATTTGACCACTTTAAACATACATATTTCGGATTCTTCCACAGTTTCTATTATTTGTTGTTTCTATGGCATAAATTCTCCATTATATTGCATTTATGGTTATACTTTGAGGCACTGCCTTTTTTTGTAAGCTTGTGAACTCATCTTTTGAAGAAATTGTTTCTACGGAAGTCCTGCATGCGTCATGTGAAGCTATCTCTGTGGGATAGTTTTGTGGCTGTCTCTGCAGGAGCTCCATGTTTTGCCAGTACTGAAATAGTTTTGCGTTAATTTCTCTAACTGGGATTTCCTAGCTTTCCTAATGCACTGAAGGATTGGGTTTCATATTTTTCAGCTCCCTTTTCCCTACCCACTGCCTGTAATAGCTGGCTTCTATGCCAAGTCCTTTAGTGCAGCGGTAAGGACTTTGTAATCTCCTTTATAATAATGGGTCAGCCCTTCTTGGTTCATGACTTTATGTAAAAGCTAAGAAACAGCACTCCACACTGGGACTGTGGCTGTTATTCCTGCATCCACAAAGCATGACCTTTAGCTCATTGGGCACATATTAGGTTCTCATATCCACATGGAGGAAAGGAGACATATAGTGTTTACTTATTTGTCTGGTTTTGGGTTCTTTATTTCCAGCACTGAGAAGTTTCTTTAACTTTGAATATATCTTAAAATGTTTTATTATAATTTACCTAACATTTTCATTCACTTAAAAGAGAACTTTTATTTTTTTATGTAAGTATAATTAACATGCGATGTTATGTTAGTTTCAGGTGTAGAGCATAGTGCTTTGACAAATCTGTGTATTACTCAGGGCTCACCACAGTAAGTGTAGTCACCAAATATTATCACAATATTATTGACTATATTCCCTATGCTATACTTTTCATCCCCATGATTTATTTATTTTATAACTGGAAGTTCGTACCTCTCAATCTCCTGTATATATTTTGCCCACTCCCCTCCCCTTAGGCAACCAGTTTGTTCTCTTAATTTTAAGTCCATTGTTTTGTTTGTTCATTCGTTTTGTTTCCAGATTCCACATACAAGTGAAATCATGTCGTATTTGTTTTTCTCGGGCTGACTTATTTCACTTAGCACAATACCCTCTAGGTTTATCCATGTCGTTGCAAATGGCAAGGTTATTTTTATGGTTGAGTAATATTCCACTGTGTATATCCACCACATCTTCTTTATCTATTCATTTATCCGTGGACACTTGGATTGCTTCTATACCTTGGCTATTGTAAATAATGCTGCAATTAACAAGATTGCTTATATCTTTTTGAATTAACGTTTTCATTTTCTTTGAGTAATATTTAGCATCTTTTATAATTTGAGTGAAAGAGTCTTATGTTAGCTCAATCTATTATACAGATTACAGGTTTGGACTTCTTAATATACTATTTTGTGTTTGAATTGTCAAATTTGTTGGAGGAGGGAAGTCTTGAAACTCAGTGGGAACCTTTTGTACGGGGTGAAATCGAGATTCTAAGTAATTTTGGATACAAAACCTAAATGAAATCCTCCTTCTTTTAATGTTTCTGTCATGGAGGAGAAATGAAAATAAAGTTTTTGAAAATAGTGTCAATTGCAGATGAGCCTCAGCCACTCTGTGTCTCTAACCAAATACTTGACCACATTTTCTCACTTCCATTTTATTCTCGTTTATTTAGTTGGCAGTGTGACCCATCAAGCTTTAAGGTGGGAATGCTGTTCTGCACCACACAAATCTCTTATTCAAGGCTAAGGGATCTTCTCCTGGCTGCTGAGAATGTGATGGACGCCTCTCAACTGTGAGCTCCCTCTAGAAATTGCCTTGCTGCAGAGCCGCTTTCACTAAGTGTAAGCTCTGTCTTGGAGGCAGTGCACTTCCAAAACCTTGTCAATGTCCAAGCTCAACATTTTCTTTTCTTTTCTTTTCTTTTTTATTTTTTTCATATTTATTTTTGAGAGAGAGAGAGAGTCAGCGAGTGAGCAGGGGAGGAGCAGAGAGAGAGGAAGACACAGAATCTGAAGCAGGCTCCAGGCTCTGAGCCATCAGCACAGAGCCCAATGCAGGGCTGGAACTCACAAACCAAGATCATGACCTGAGACGAAGTTGGACATTTAACCAACTGAGTCACCCAAGTGCCCCTCAATGTTTTGTTTTCTGAGGTCTTGTGATTTCCTCACAGTCTTGCTCTCCTCAGTTTTCTTCTCTACTGATCATGTTGATCCTGAGAACCCTCCCCACTGTGTTCCTGTGTACTAAATTCCATCTTGGAATCTGCTTCCCATAGGACCCAAACTGTGGGCATAAGACCCACCACGTGTACTGAAGTACATAGCAGTGCAATGAAAAGAACACCAAAACCAGTTGTTGTTTTTTTTTTCAAAACCCTAGGTATAAATCTCAGTTTTGCCATGACCTCGTGGCAATTTATTTTTGATTGCTGATTATTCATCTCCTTATTTGTACATGACCATCCAGACACTATGGAAGTAAATATGACAATGGAAGCGAAATTTCCTAGAGAAATACCTGGTAAAGAGTAAATACTCACAAAAAATAATTGAATCAAATTTCAGAAGCCATGAATGTTTTCTGAAAATTGAACCTCTCCATATTTGTCCCAACATCAGAAAGGGAGGAGGTATTCAGATGCCCTGTACTGACATACAGGGACATTATATCACATTTTTTGGTAAAAGGTGTCATTAGGCTTAGTGGAGGAAGGAATGACTGGGCAGATGATCAAGAACACTGGTGGATGGAAAAGTAATGTTTCCTTCCTGGCTTTTATAGTCAGATGAATCCTTTGTATTGGCATTTGAACAAGATTATATATTTAGTAAAGGCCAGAAACCTATCTTCTTCTTTTTCTTTTCTTTTTCTTCTTTTTTTTAAGATTATGATTAGTAAAGTGGCTTGAAAACAGTAGCTACTTAATAAGTCCCTTTTATATAATGAATTACATTTCTTCCTGCAGAGGTCAAATAATTTCATAGAGAGACCCAGAAACCTGTATAACCCATTTTTCATTTTACTTTCCCTGGAGAGAATCTTGTTCTGAGATTTGTTCCGGGAAAGAAAATATGAATACATGTTAGGAATAGTTCACATACTTTATAATTGCTTGATAAATGATGCCATTAGGAAATGGGTTATGAGAAAAATATTCAAGAAACATAACTCCATTGCAGTTAGAAACATCTTGATAGGAAACACATTTGTGACCTTTTCTATCATCTTAGCAAGACCAGGGCCAATAAAAGAGCTGAAAACTTAGACCCCCAGTATCTTGTTTTCTCACAGCTTATAGTAAATTTTCCATCTCCTCTTTTTTCAACCCATTCTGAATGAATATTATAGTCTATGCTATCTGATGGTGTGTGTGTGTGTGTGTGTGCACGTGTGTGTGACAGTGATCCACAAAGAAACACAATGTTTTAAATATCTTTTCTTTTAAAACCGAATGTACTTATGTTTTTTGTTGGTGAACTTCTGGTTCCTGAGGAGGAAACCTAGAAGATTGGTGGGGACTTGAGTTTTCAAGTCAGGTGGATCCGAGTTTCCTTGCCTCTGATTTATGAGTCATAAAACCATAAACAGGATATGTAATCCCTCCAGCCTCACTTCCCACGTCTGTATAAAAGAGGCACTACCTTACAGAACTGTGGTAAAATTAACACCTTTGTGAATGTGAAGCACTTAGCACCAAGTAGATAACCCTTGTCATGATATAATTCTCTGTGAATTCTGCAAAACCAGAAGATTTTGAGTCAATGGCGGCATTTACAGAGAAAGCCATTCTTCTTCCAGAGAAGAATCTCTGGTTCCACTGACAGCTACAAAACCCGAAAAGTTTTCTCTAGCACTCGTCTTTGTGTGCTTTACAACTCATCCTGAGTCTCCTCTCCAAATCCTTAAACCTGCCCCCCCCCACCCTTGGCGCTTGTAATCCCCACATTGTAATTGTTCACCTCTGTGACTAGTGGAAAAATTCTCTTTCCACTTTAATACTTAGGTCTACTGACAGATGTTTCTAGGGTTGACTCTAAACAAACCTAGTGGAACAAAATTCGAAAAAACCAGTTACGATTTATTTAATAATTATCGTGTACTGGGGCGCCCGGGTGGCTCAGTCCATCGTGGTTCTGACTCTGGCTCAGGTCTGATCTCACTGTTTGTGAGTTCAAGTTCCACATTGGGCTCTGTGCTGACGGCTCAGAGCCTGGAGCCTGCTTCGGATTCTGTGTCTCCCTCTCTCTCTCTGGCCCTCCCCCACTCGCACTCTGTGTCTCTCTCTCTCAAAACTAAATACACATTAAAAAAATTTTTTTTAAATTATCGTGTGCTAATTACATGGTTTTATTCAATATTTTCCAATAATCTTATAATTTATGTTTTTTCTTAAGTCTATTTTACAGATGAAGCTATGGTTTGGTGTGCTCGAGTTAGGTGCCTGAAGTCACACAATACGTTCAGATCAAAGTCAGATATCAAACCTAGATCTCGCTGATGCCAAAGCCACAGGAGTTCACCCTGAGCCAGTCTGTTTCTTTACTTTTTTTTGGCCCTCTTTTCGATGGTGAATAAGATGTGGAATACTCTCATGCCTCTGTGTCCCCATTTTTAAATGAATACAAAAGATCAGCTGCTCTATCTTGACAGGCTATGGTAAAAATCAATATAGGTAGAAATCTCCTATAGGCAATAAGTTGGAAGCTCTTAAACCTAAAACCTATTGATGCAAACTGAAGAGAGAAGTGGTTTTTGAATTGCCATTTTTTATATTTGGTGATGTTGCATGTGGTTAGTAACAGGTCTGAAAAACGTGTTAACTCTTCTGTTCCATAATTGCCATCTTATTCAAAGCACTTTGAAAGAAAAGGGCAGGCGAATAATTGCTAGCCAATTTGCTGGCTCTTAAAACAGGTGCCTGCAAAATACGCTCCTGTGTCCTCAGAAAAGGGCTAGCTCTGGGGCGCCTGGGTGGCTCCGTCGGTTAAGCTTTGAAATTCGGCTCAGGTCAGGATCTCAGAATCAGTGGGCTTGAGTCCGACGTTGGACTTTGTGCTGACGGCTTGGAGCTGGGAACCTGCTTCGATTCTGTGTTTCCCTCGCCCTCTGACCCTCCTCCACTCATGGTTGCTCTCTCTCTCTCTCTCTCCCCCTCTCTCTTCCAAAAATAAATAAACATTAACAAAAAAGAAAAGAAAAAAAAAAAAAGAAAGGGCCAGTTCCCTGTCAAAAAGAGTAGGCTCGCTTTTCTTCCTATAATAATGGAACTGAATGTGTTCAGCTAAGGCTGTACCAAGAGCATAGAGCTCTGGTGATTTCCTTTGTTTGGAAAAAGTGAGACTTTGCTCCGTACCATAAAAAAAAAAAAAAAAATGCAACGCAACATGAAACAGGAATGCTGTCATCTCAATTGATGTTTACGAGCTCTGTGTTTTCAATAGCCAAATAAACTCCAAGTTTTACTTTTCCAACTAGCTTTTCATTAAAGCTATTACACACTGTTTTTACTGTATTTTCCTAAGCCACGCGAGGCTTTGTTTACCTATATGGAACACACAGAAGGGCAGAAGGCGAAATGAATACAGTGCAGTAATCATGCTTTCTGAAAGAGGTGGAGTGTTCCATTCCAGTCCCAGGGCCAGTTTGGCTGGGGTCTCGGCCAAGTCATGAGAGGCTAGGCTTAGGATGGGCTATACTATCTGAGGCAACCTGCCAAAGAGAAAATCAGAATTTAGACCCACATCTTTTAGACAAAGCTGAGAAGCTAACCCCAGTGAGACCAATTAAAGACACCAAATCTAAATTGCCAGAGTGGGATCAGACACGGCCCGTGGAGCCAGGAGTTTAGAGTCAAATGGGGACGGAGCAAGATTAAGGAGAGGTCAGAAACATAAGGTCCTGGGTGATTTTCAATAATACCCATGGAACTTTCATACACATCTACATGCCTCAGTCTGTGCACGGCGTATGAGATGCCTGGCTGGCTGAAAGCACATCAGGATGCAAAAAGTGTTCATTCTTCTCCAGAAAAACTATGCAAGCAGCTGTTTTTAAGATGTGGCTGAAGGAACATGTGGCCAGAGGTATCATCTTTCCTTCAGAACCCGTTCCAGCACAACATAGCAACTCATTTCTCCCGCTGCATTCTTGCTGCAGTGTTAGATACAAGATCGTTACTCCCCTTATTAGATAAACTCATTGCATCTTCGGATTAATTAAAGCGCCTTGAAATAGGTTTAGCAGCAAAAGATACATATTTAGAATAGATCACTTAAAGGCATTGTTCTAAAATACAGGAGGAATATTTAACCCTCAAAGATCAGTGTTTAATGAGAAGCCACGGGAGAGGCTCGGGAAGAATGGACTGATGAGTACAATGTACCTTCTAAAGTCCTAACCTGCACCTGCTGCTGTAATTGCAGTGTTAGGTAGCTTCAAAGTCGTGTGAACTGGGTCTCGTCAAACCACCACACATTTGTTCTACTCTAATATACGATCAAGGCTGATTATTTAATGTGGAAACACCATGGAGAGAGGAAATATTGATAAGATAAATTATGAATGTTAAGAAAAATTCGAACCATAACCCAACTGGTTTATTGGTAAATGGAAAATAAATGTGAGCCAGCTCCCTTCAAAGAAAAACAGACAGCCCAACAAATAGTTCTTGAGCTTCATAATACTTTGAATACCTGTGAAGGAATGGTTAATTATTACAATTTATTATATTTTGTAACCGTGGCTCTTAATCAATAATATTTCATTGGCCACTGGGAGTTTTTGTTTTATGCCTTTTATTTATCTATTTATTTATTATTTATTTACTTATCTATAAAAATTGAGAAATAATTTAGAGTCTAGGTTAAAGTACCAGTTAGTCTTAGGTTGTAGGAAGAGCTTTAAAATCTTAGGGGCTTAACAAAAGAAGTTGTTTTTTTTCTCATGTCAGGGGGACCAAGGAACTCTCCGTGTCACTATTATTCACATGTAGCATTTTAGCATTGCAACTTGCTTTAATATAATAGTATTTGTTTCTTTTTATTTATTTATTTGTTTTTTTAGGCAGAGGATGAGAGACAGAGAGCAGGGGAGGGGGAAAATAGGGGGGCAGAGAGAGAGAGAGAAGGAGGGAGAGAGAGAACCCCAAGCAGCCCCCATGCTCAGTGTGGAGCCCAATGCGGGGCTCGATCCCACAACTCTGGGGCTGTGATCCAAGCCGAAATCAAGAATTGGCCACTCAACCAATTGAGCCACCCAGGCTCCCCTTATGGTATTTTCCTATTAACAGCTGCTTCTGCAATTTGTCATGATGGGGAAAAATTAGAGGATTATATTTTAAATAATTTTACCTGCAAATGCACATTACACTTCTGCTAATATTTCAGTGGTCAAAGCACAGGGATAGGGAAATAAAATTCTCCATGTGCCCCAAAGGAGAAGGACACTGAGAATAGTGAGGAGAGGCATTAGCATCTACTGAAGACTACTCTTGTCATCACCAAATGTTAGGCTCACTGTCTTTCCTGAATGTCAAATATACGCACTCTTTCCCTGAAGGTGGCTGGCTCGAAGACCTTCTCCAATATCATTGAGCTGAAAACCTGGGACATTTTGGTGATGAATGGTGGTTTCCTCATTAGAGTATGATGTGTAGTAGTCTTTATATCATGTCCAGATGTAGCAGCTCTTAATGTTCTGCTCTGCACCAACAAATAATGAGGGAACAGGGACAGAATGACTACAACGAGCATTTTGATTATGAAAGAGGAAGAGCGAGGGACCTACAGAAGTTACTGGGTCATAATGATACTGATAATCCTGAAAATATATTTCGACAGCCCCTTTTCCCCTTTTTTAAAAAAAGTTCATTTATTTTTGAGAGAATGAGAGAGAGCACGCAAGGGGGCAGGGGCAGAGAGAAAGAGAGACAGAGAGACAGAGACAGACAATCCCCAGCAGGCTCCATGCCGTTAGCACAGAGCCCGACGCAGGGCTCGAACTCACACACCAAACCAGATCATGACCTGAGCCAAAATCAAGAGCCAGATGTTTAATCAACTGAGCCACTCAGGTGTCCTGCAGTAGCCCTTTTTCCCCTGAGAAGGCTTTCCCCATCCATTGTTCTTTGCCATCCCTGGCTTTGCTACCTGAGAGATTCATTCCTTTATTTTATCCTTCGTGGCCATATCTATAAGACCAGCAAGATATACTGGAGAACTTTGTACTGGGTTTTAAATACTTCATTGCCCAGGAAAATCACGTGGCTACTCCCAAATTCAAGTGGGTGGAAATTTGCAATCTTTTCCTGTGCCTAACAGAAAATTAAAAATATGAGTGAGAAGTACTAATATTCTACTACAGATGATGTTATCTTTTACGCGAGAGGACTTTTATTTACGTCTACAGCTCACAGGGGTTGCAAGCAATCTGGGATCACTTTAATCTAGTTCCTAAAACTGAGATTTTTCTGGGCCAGTCAGATGAGGTAATAATAGGGTGTTAGGCTTTTTGAAGCTTGGTTAATTAATTCCCATTCACCTTTCATTTTCAGGAACAATTCTTTGGTTTCCCAACTAATATATGGTACTTCAATTTTTATCTCCCTTGCCATTTGAGCTGTTCAAAGGACTTTTCCACTTCTCAGATAGTTTTCTAGAATTGGCAGGTGCACAAGTGCAAAAGTAGCCCCAAATGTTAGTGCACATCTCTGGAGTTCATTCGCTCCCACACCTTGCTCTGGAAAGTTTTCTTTACTTTCCTAGTTTCCTAATGCTTTCAAACCAGTGAGATAGATAGATAGATAGATAGATAGATAGATAGATAGATAGATGATAAACACAGATATATACACACATATATATACATATATATTTATATGTAATATATACATATATATTTTAAGTTTATGAATTATTTTCAGTCTGTCATTGTAAGAAGCAGAAGTCACTTTCACTAAGACTTTTCTATCCCTTTTTTTTTTCTATTTGGTTAATTAGAATCACTATATAGATGCCTTGCTTTTGGAGTAAGTGCACAGCTTATAAATTTATTTTCAGGCATATTGGATGAAAGCATAAAGGACACTATGTTAGAACCTGTTTGTGATTTCTATTTTTTAATGTTTTATTTATTTTTGAGAGAGTGCAAGTGTGGGGAGGGCAGAGAGAGGGGGACAGAGGATCTGAAGCAGGCTCTCCTCTGACAGCAGCAACCCCCGACATGGGGCTCAAACTCACGAACCACAAGATCATGACCTGAGCCGAAGTCAGACACTCAATCGACTGAGCCACACAAGTTCCACTGGTTATGATTTCTTAGGCACTATGATTTGAATACAGGTAGCTGTTACCTAGTAGATGGTGGTGATCTTTAACATAGTACAAAGTCATGACTCATTTCTATTCATATGGTAAACCATGAGGAACAAGTCAATGTTGACCTGGAGCAGGGGTAGAGATCTGGGAGAGTCAAGCACAATGAGCACATCCAGGTAGGGGACTGAGTAGAAAATCCAGATAGGACTGGTCTTAGAATGTTATTAGTCCCAGTGGACTTAGGGCTTTGAGATCAGTGAACAGCCTAGAAGAGTGTCTGCTACCACTAAGACTGAAAATAGAACTTCATGGTCTTTGGGCATCCAAAACTAGAAGGTGAATTATCTACAATAAGGTTGGCCCTCTTAACTACTTCCTCCTTGACAATGAGTTTCTCTCTAAATACTCCATAGACTCTATTTTCCTTGCTGCCTTGTCTTAGAGATTATATTGTCTAGTGCTTCACTTTTTTCTCCCATTATTTTCTCTTGAACTTTATGCTTCATATGGACACTCAGAAGGCCCAGTGTCACTCAGGACTTGGACTTTGGCTACCATTGTGCCATACTGATGAGCCCCACTCATTACCACGTCTAGTGCTGACCCCAGGAACCTGAGTTTGAGATGGATTCCCATCCTTCCAAGCCTACTCCAGAGGGGATGTGAGACATGAGTCAGATCTCATCCATAAGAGCCTAACGGTGGGTGAGAAGACTGTGAATCTAGAAAATAATACTGAGCAACATGCCAGTGCAGGCTATGGAATTAATTTGAAAAAGGGATTCAGCATACCAGGAGAGAGAAAGAAGTTGATGTCACACCAAGAGTCTAAGGCCATTGTCTTGGTTTTCTGTATGGCTCTATTTCTTTTTTTCAGCCATGCTAGAGGGAAAAGTATGCATTAAAAAAAAATTAAAAGCTATAACAAAGAGAGTCCTCCTATCTACAGGGTTTCCAGGTAAAATATGGTTACCTAGTAAAACTTGAAATTAAATAATGAATATAAGTATGTCCTATGCAATATAGGGGCTATACTTATAGTAAAAAAAAAAAAAAAACAAAAAAAAAACTTCCTGTTTTTCTGTAGTCAAATTTAAAAGAGTGCTTTGTATTTCTATTTGTTGAATCTGGCACCCTATCTATGTTGGAAAAAAGCTGCTGGATGGGATGGACTCAATGGCGTGAACATTTGAAAGTCATTTTTAAGATTAGAGAGATCATATGCTATTCAGAACATGGAACAGTTTCAATTTGGCTCAAGCTTAGTTTGTACAGGAGGAAGCACAGTGACAAGAAATAAGTTGGGATGGGTAGAGACAAAATTCTATTGTAATTCCTATCAGACTAAAAATCCGAATGCTGTCATTACTGAAAAATTCACATCAGATAAGTGACGAATTAATTAAGAGTTCAAGGGAGGCAAATAGTTTTCATGAATAAATAGAAATGACTGAAAAAGAATTGATTCCTTAGCAATATAATCTTTGTTGCTTGGTGTGATTTAAAATTATGGATCTATGAATGTTTACCCTGAAATGTTCCAGTTGCCAAACTACATTAGAATACATTTATCATGTCCCTTTTCAAGCACAGAAAACAGAAATGATCTGGGGCAGCTAAATAAATTTGTGATATGAGGAAAAGCGCATAAATGGATATTATTGAATTAAAACTCGGAGCTATCTGAAATTCAAACACCTAGATATGAGAAAAATGTCTACAGATTTGATAGACAGTTCTCAAATATTCTACTTCACTCTAGAACTACTCTGGGGTCTTTTCTACTTCTTGCCAGCTGCCCCCAGTGGCCTGTGCCCTTCTCAAAGAACTTTTTCATTGAACTCTGCCTATTTGCATTCAAGTGTTTCTCAAATTTAGTGAAAGGGGACCACTTGTAGAGGCAAAATTCTTTCTCTCCATTCATGTCAATGGAAATTATGTTAATGAAAGTGTTACTTAAACATGCTCAGGCACGAATTGATATCTTAAAAAAGCAGAAAATATTAACTTATAAACAAACT
Source organism: Paguma larvata (assembly GCA_030068075.1). Lineage (NCBI taxonomy): Eukaryota > Metazoa > Chordata > Mammalia > Carnivora > Viverridae > Paguma > Paguma larvata. The sequence goes on from CM057823.1 coordinate 115,062,408, forward strand.
TTTTAAATAATACATTTAAAATTAGCACCACTGATTTACTGTGGTAGAGCATGCTGTTTTGATGACATTGCTTTATTCCTACCCTCAAAGATATGTATGGTAAAGATGGTAAGACGTGAACCCTTTCATTTGGATGTCATTCTACTATGGAAGGAATAGTGATTCGTTTTCTCATCCAGTTTTCTCTTTTCAAAATAGTGCAAAACTTCTATTTATTTAGGGCATTGTAATCGCATTTGTACTTCACGTGGCACAAATGTGGTGTTACATATTATGTCCAGTTCTGTTGTATTAATTTATTTTTGTCCTTCCCTTCTTAGCTCACAATTAAAGCAGTATTCTTCCATGGCAACGTGAGAATAAATTGGACATGAAAATCACAATATAACACCTAGCATAAAGTGGTCCTACAAATACTTCAATACTGTATATGCTTATACAAACATTTAATATGTATTCATTAAAATATAAATAAATGCAGTAAAATAGAGACCCTATGTATAGACATGTTTAGCAAAGGTGTTGAAATTTTTAAAAATGTGGTTAAGGGGCGAGTGGGTGTCTCAGTCCATTAAGCATCCAATCTGACTCTTTATCTAGGCTCAGGTCATGATCTCACAGTTAGTGAGATCGAGCCCTGTGTCCAGCTCTGCACTGTCAGCGCATTCCTTCTCTTCTACCCCTCCTCTGTTCGCACACGCACTCTCTCTCCTGTAGCAGATAGTATTTGCTCCCCAAAACATTCCATTTTCCCCTCTTAACTCCAAACCCTCAAAAACTTGTCTCACCATTCAGCCCACCGAATTGTTCTTTTTATTTTCCAAGCTCACTATGATGTAGATTAACTTCATTTCTTTGATCTACATTACTTTTTCTGGGCTTTAGTCATTATCTAACTTCTGTACCTAAAGGAGAATTCAAGCAAACACAAAAGGAGAGAAGAGAGGAAGAGCATAATAGGAAATATTCAGGAAATAGTAACTTTTACTTCTGTTGAACACATCTCTTGAGTTTTAAGCGTCCATCTCCATTTAGCCAGATATTCAATCTCATTATAACCAGTATGGAACCCATCATATTTCCAAAGATCTGTGTACATTTTAAATTCTCTGTGCATCTCAGACAAGATGGGTGACAGGCACTCCTCACTATAACTATGCCAAGGTGTCTGCAGTCTGCTTCTAGTCCTGACTCCAATCTCATGTCTGTCCTCCAGGAAAAAGGTAGGAGTACACCAAAATGATGGAAAAAACCCAAGGGCTAAGTTGGACTTTATTTTTTTAAATTTTTTTAACGTTTATTTATTTTTGAGAGACATGGAGACAGAGTATGAGCAGGGGAAGGGCACAAAGAGAGGAAGATACAGAATCTGAAGCAGGCTCAAGGCTCTGAGCTGCCAGTGCAGAGCCCGACGCGGGGCTGGAACTCACAGACTGTGAGATCATGACCTGAGCCGAAGTCAGCCGCTTAACCAACTGAGCCACCCAGGCGCCCCCTAAGTTGGACTTTAAACAGACCAAAATTAATAAGAATAGAAGAATATATAAGAATATCAGAAAGCTGATAGGAAGTAATGATAATTAAAATGTATTTGTGTATCATGAAATGATTGTATTTTCCTATGTTTCTGCCCTTAACAACACTCCATCCATCTCATGTTCCAGCCATTGACATTTCTGGAGACTACTTTGTAAGAGATAATCACTGCTTTGCCTCCCAAATCAACTTGGGCTTCTTACCTTGTTTCTGATTGCAGTTTGCTCTATTTCTTCTTGTTTTTGTTCAGCCTTCTGCAATTCAGTCCCCCCACCTCCACCCAAATATGCTTGGCCCAAGATATCAATATTATTTTCCCCAGTCCTTGAATCCCCTGGACCCCACTCTCTGCTATGGGAAAGCCCACTCTCTCACATCTATTTCAGCCCTTGACATATTGACCCTGCTTAGAGATCCAAGGTCCCTGATTCTGGCTTGCCTGAGTTAAGGAATTCTATATTCAAGCCCACAAGGCTCCAAAGTAAACTCATCTTCTCCCTCTTCCAAATCTCCAAAGCCATTATTCCATATGTATTTTTAATCTTGGTTAGTGGTGTTAGTACACACTTAATCCAACAAGTTGGAGACTTTGATCTTTTCCTTTTCTTTCCCTTACAACCCACCTCTAAAGCCATTTTTCTGCTTGCTGTTATAGCAAATCTCCTACAGGAGTTGCCTTTGCTCACTCTGTTTAACTTTCATGATTCCTTTGAAAGCGACCTTTCCAGTATAACCAATAGCCTCCAGGTTAATCAGCACTCTCACATTTAAGGTTTTGGGGATTCCACTAATCTCTGCCACCCCCCACATATGTAGTAGTATTTTCCAGTTAGTCTTGCCTGGGGAAAGGTAAAGAAACTTGTGACTTGGTTTCCTTTATTACGATAGCTCTCATGCCACAGACTAACAGCCCAATGTGATAGTTCTCCTAACTAAATCAAGCCTTCCAATTATAGATCAGGGACCAAGGATATGACCCTCAGGGATTGTTGATGGATCATACAGACCCACTATGATTCAGATTCATTTACTAGTAGCCGGGATTCCATTTACTTCAAGCTTCCGTTGGTCACTCCTATAAAAGGAGCCCATGCCAGCATCTTGCATCTCTAAGTATTAATGTTAATTTGGACTCTGTGTTCATCAGTCCATGGAAGGTCTAGGTTTGCCCTTTTTCCTCGTGCGTGGTTTCTGGAATAAATAGCTATAGGTCTCTGTGGTGGTGAAAATTATTACTATCTATGCTTGCTGAGGTGTCTCTTTTACCATAGGGACCTAGCTTCTTCTTCATTCAGGATTCAGGGTCAGGGATAGGGCCATATTTAAAAACTGGACAAAGGATCATAGCTCTTCATTAGAGTAATTGCCTTAAGCCTCATGGTCATCCACCTGGATCTTTTCTGATTGTATAAATTAAGCAATTTCTTATTGGCTGCCCATACATCTTGCCCCTCAGATCACTGTGGTCCTTTAACCATCATTACAGTATCTTGTGTGTCAGTGCTTCTGGTGGCTACTCTGACCTTGCCATCAGTTGCAATATTTGCACACATCTTATTTCTGATTAAGTGCCACTGCTTTGTCTCTATTTTTCCAGGTCCTATGACCCTCCTTGCTATCAGGCCAATCTGTCCTGCAATGGCATCTCCTACTGTAACACAGTAGGAGTGAATTTCTCTGGGATGCTGGTGCCCTTCTCACCAGCATATACCCTACATGCTTTGGTATATGCAATGTCCTTCAGGACCTTCTAAAAATATAGGTATGTGGTAGGCTTTCCAGCCGAGCACATCATTTTTCTGAGCTTTTGGATCCATTACTCCATGAACTGCCATAGCAATTCTGGAATTTCCATTTCATTTAAAAGCTTGGAAAAAGTGATGGTAACTGCTAAGTGGCATCTTTGCAATACACCTACACTTTCTCCTGAGGCCCTTTCCAGGGTGTTATCATTCAAGAGTGCCCCCACCACATAAGCTCACCCTTATGTAGATTTCTTTTTGCCCAGCACCCTTAGAGTCCAGTTCATGTTCAGTATCTAGCACCTTCATGGGCCAGTTAATATACAGCATCCAGCTTCCTCGGGGTCCAGCTCTATGTATAGTATTTCAACTCTCGGCATTGTTTATGCAAAGATTCTTGTAGTTCTTTTCCTCCCTTAGCAGAAACAGCACATCTGTGTTCAGATTTGACCCTAATTAGTCTAATTGTCAGCAAGGAGTACAGATCCTGAGTGGAAGAAGCATTGTTTTGTAAGCCATCTGACTCATCTGAAGCCTCTGCATGATCTTCAAGCAAGAAGAGGCCACTTAGTGGGTGGCCAAGAAAGGTGAAAGGGCCCTGAGTGCATGCCTAGTAGGTTCTGAAGATCATGGTTGTTCAATATTCTCCACTTCATTCTCATAGATATTCCCATTCTAAATTTTTAATGTCTTGTTCTTTCCATAACAGGGTTCTGGCCTTGGAGTAAGAGACCTTTCAAAGCTAAGAATCCTTTCTTTGTTGAAATTCTGCTATAGTTCGATTAAGTCCAGCACCCAGACTTCAACTGTCTTCCACCTCCAGCTTCAGGATGTTAGGAATACAACCAAGAAGCCTGGCACATGGCTTTCACTTTTTGTCTTGAATTGATTATTAATCATCAATTCCTTGTCATTATCTCTTTCCAATGAATCAATGGTGTTCAGCAACTACCACCTAATTTCATTGTTCTTATAGTGAGTGTTTCTTTCATACTTCTTAAGTACCACTGGTATATTATCAGCTAGTGTACTCTTTTCCACTTGTGTCTCATGCCAGATAACCATTGGAAATGGTTTTGATAATTATACCATTATAGCAAGCCAGATTCTATCCATCCTCTATCTATGAGGATTCTCATAGCTTCAAGATTCTTATTACCCAATTCTGACAAATAATCCATTTCCCAAATTCTATTTTAAAGTTGGATTCCTAAGACTACTCAGTGCACTCTCTTTAGTTGGGTTCCCTAAAAATAGACTTCAAGGTGAACAATTGTATGAAAATTGTTTATTTGTGATTGAGAGATATATGTGTAAGGGACTTAGGAAGGTATGACAGGGCAAAGAGAGAGAATCACCTGTAATGTGGTTTCAGTGGAGGTTTTAGCTGGTCCAATGGAGCTTGGAGACTTGGCATTGTTCTCAATTGAGAGAAGTGGGGAGGGCTGGGTTTTATATGCTTTTATCAGCTAGTCTCAGGCTATAGTCTTCCTCTGGGAGGGGTTTTAAACTTGAGTGAGGGCAATGCAGGGTGAAGGTCATTGCTTCAAGGCATCAGCAATTAACATTCTGTGCAGCTGAGATTCTGGATGAGTAGGACTTGGAGATTGGAACTAAGAGCATCAACATCCACAAGAGTTCCACAAGAGCAGGAAACCTTGTCAATGTTGTTCTCTGTTTTATCTCCAGGGCCTAGAACAGTGTCTAGCATACAGTCAAAATAATCTCTCAATCATCAAATCCTAACTATTCTTCCCTTTAAAAATCTTCCAAATTTTTATGTGTTTTCTATTTCTACTATTGCATTAGTACATAACCCCATTATTTACTGACTGATTTAGTGGATGATTTTCTAACTAGTCTTCCTTTTAAGCCACTCTCTCAACTAAACCATTCAACATAAAGATTATGTTTCAATACCCTAATTGTGAACCTGTTAAAAGCTTTCCATGGCTTCTAATTACCTACAGGATAAAAGCCAGGCTTCTCGGTGGGAGACTCAAACCCTTCACAGTTTGTCCTAAGGTCACCTTACTGGAATGTTCTCCTGTTATTCTTCACATATACCCTATGCTGCACGAGGAACTTCTGAGGCGCATGAGCACAAGAAACTCATTACTATGCTCACTGAGTGTGTTGTTGTCTCAATCTGTTATATCTTTCTCATTCTTTCCTAACTGATAAATGTCAGTTATTCTTTAGGATCAAGTTCTGATCTTCTTTGGGTATGTTGTTTGGGTAATTCTTTTAGGAGAATTAATGATTCATTTCTTAGTTCTCCTACGACAGTCAAGACCTATGTCCATTATGGGAGATTATTCTAGCTGCTTATATTTATGTTTTCTTCTTTACCTTGATCACTAAATTGGTGATAGCCATATGATTAGTGACTCACCTGGCTCTCTCCATGCCTATGGCAGAATCAATGTTTGCTAAGTGAATGAGCGGAGGATTTAGTGGCTATTGATTAAGGGCCAAGTAGGGCCAAGGGCTAAAAACTAGGTACAAACAGACAATAAGCATGACATGTACCCAGCTTCATGGAATCTACTTTTCTGGGATGAGTATTATTATGGATTGAGAAGAGTAAAACAGAGAGTTTCTAATGTCTGGCCCAGGAACTAACCCAGACTCACACTTGGTTGACCTGATCACCACTTGTCAGAGAAAGCTTCTATTTAGACTTATCTGTTATTTTTGTGAAATAAGGCTGTATGGCTCAAAGCTAAAGCATCTTCCATTCATATTTTCCCCTTCTGACTTTCCTCTGTGCTCTGCCACCACGCGTACTTAACCCATTTAGAACAGAACACTGTATTCTCACATGACAAAACTGATTATCCTTTCAGTTGTCTCTGAGAAGATCATAACAGTGACTGAAGGAAATGTTGTTTCAATCATTTTTGTGCATAATATTTTCTCTCGATGGTCTCCTGAAAATAAGGTATAGACAGTTCATGGTGATAGTTTGAAATAAAGATTCACTTTTAAACCCAATGGATTGTGTTTTACATAACCTGATAAAATATTTAATGCTTAGCTACAAATTCATCCCCCTAGGATATAGCATTGGTGACATTTTAGAGGGTTAATCTGAACAGAATACAGCACCAGCTGTCAGAGAATTCCAAGGATAGTTACCGGGAAGAATTAGATTTTGGAAGAAGAGTGTTAGGTTGTATGTGGTTATATTTTATACATGAGCTCAGACACTGATGTATAGACATAGTATTAAATTTCAATTCCCAATGAAATAAAACAAAACTAAGCAGAGAAAATATATGGGAATGAAAAGCCTGATGTCACAGACGACCTTGATGCTTTGTGGAGAGGAAGTCCACACCTCACCTGTATATAGGTTAGGTTTATCTGAGTTCACAGCAAAGTGGTACATGAGAAGAGTGTACGTGTGATGAAGCCCTATCAGTCAACTGCACCATGTCATCTTTTCAGTGAAAAGGAAGTCAGAACTTGTTAAGAATTAAGAGATACAAGAATCTGGAATGATAAAGCATTACATGTGAAATTTATTAAAGAAGCAATTTCAAAGGTAGTAGATGGAGTTGTATTTTGAAATGGTGCTTTGTTCCCATCTGCTTACTCACTTTCTCCTAGCTTCTTATTTATTTATTTTTAATATTTGAGAGAGAGAGCACAAGAGAGCGCCAGAGAGCGGGGGAGGGGCAGAGAGAGAGGGAGACACGAATCTGAAGCAGGCTCCAGACTCTGAACTGTCAGCACGGAGCCCAATGCAGGGCTCGAACTCAGGAGCAGTGAGATCATGCCCTGAGCCAAAGTCAGACCCTTAACTGACTGAGCCACCCAGGCACCCCCTAACCTCTTATTAAAGTTGAAAAACTTACACCGTTCCTGAAAATTCAAACTGACTAACAGCCTATTGTCAGAATCTTGGAGAAAATTTCTCTGAAAAATAAAGGGAATTTGTCAGGATGGAGAAAAATCATGATATAAAAGATTCCATTTTACTGAAAGAAAATAGTAGGATGCATTGTGCTTCTCCAGTGGCTTACCTTTCATTCAGTGACCTGAGCCTGTGTCCATACAGAAAACAAGAGATCTCCCTTCTCCTGAAAAGGTGCTCTTCCTCCTTAATATTTATGTATTCATGTGGATTTTATTTTATTATTATTTTAATGTTTATTTATTTTTAGAGACATAGTGAGTGAGGGAGAAGCAAAGAAAGGGGGGGAGCAAGAATTCCAAGCAGACTTTGTGCTGAACTCATAAACCATGAGCATAGGGGTTCAAACTCGTGAACCATGAGATTATGACCAGAGCCAAAATCAAAAGTCAGACTCTCAAAAGACTGAGCCACCCAGGCATCCCATTTATTTGGATTTTATAACTTTAGAAACAAGAGTCCCAGAAGAAAGTAAGGTATTCTGGGGGTACATATTGTTTTTTTCTTTATAGACTTTATTTTTAAAAGTAGTTTTAGGTTCACAGCAAAACTTGTGTGGAAGATACAGAGATTTCCCATATACTTCTTGCCCCCATTTGTCTAGTTCCCTCATTATCAACATCACCAACAGAGTGGCACATTTTTTATAACCGATGAGCCTACATTGTTACATTATTGTCACCTAAAGTCTGTAGTTTGGGCTGGGGTTTCCTGTTGATGCTGTACATTCTATGGGTTTGGACAAATGTATAATGACATGTATCCAACATTGTAGTTTCACATGACATGAAAATTTCACATTGCCCTAAAAATTCTTTGTGCTCCACCTCTTCACCCCTCCTTTCCTCCTAATCCCTGGTAATCATTGGTTCATTTTTCAGTCTCCATAGTTTTGCCTTTTCCAGACTGTCATATGGTCGGAATCACACCATAAGCAGGCTTTGTCGATTGACTTCTTTCATTTCGTAACGTGTGTTTCAGCTTCTTTCGTGTATTTCCACAGTTTGACACCTCTTTTCTTTTTAGTGTTAATAACATTCCATTGTCTGGACGTACTACAATTTGTCCACTCACGTATTAGAGAACATCTTGGTTGCTTCCAAGTCTTGGCAACTGTGAGTGAAGCTGGTATAAAAGTCCGTGTGTAGATTTTGTGTGGTCATAGGTTTTCAACTTCTTCGGGTAAATACCAAGGAGCAGGAAATGCTGGATCACATGGTAAGAGAGTGTTTAGTTTTGTAAGAAACCGCCAAAACGCCTTTTAAAATGGCCGCAGCATTCTGCATTCCAACAGCAATGAATGAGAGGGTTTTTTTTTTGCTCTACATCCTCACCAAAATTTGTCATCACTGTTTTGGATTTTGGCCATTCTAATAGGTGTGTCCCGGTATCTCATTTTAATTTGTCTTTCCCTGATGACATGTGATGTGGAACGTCTTTTCATATGCTTATTTGCCACCTGCGTGTCTGCTTTGGTGGTGTATCCATTTAGGTATTTGGCCCATTTGTTAATCATGTTGTTGTTTTTTTTTTTTATTGTGGAGACTTAAGAGTTCTTTGTATATTTTAGAGACAAGTCCTTTATCAGAGGTGTCTTTTGCAAATATTTTCTCCCAGTTTGTGCTTTGTCTTTTCATTCCCTTGACAGTGTCTTTTATAGAAGAGAACACAGTTTTAATGTATTCCAATTTTTCAGAAGTTCAAGTAGAGGAAACAAAGATTCTTAGTGTGAAAAATACACGAAATGAAAGCTTACTAGAAATGAGAAATTAGTGGTAATACATAACAACTCTCCTTCCAGATCTAATCAAAAAAGATTCAGCTGTCTCCACATAGAGGGGTGGTATGATAAAGTATTTGCCTGGTCTTTGTCCCTGGCTTCTAAAAGGGATTCTTAAATCCTTGTAATTTCTTGAATATAGGAGCTCTTTTTTATTTAGAGTGGGCCATCAGATTTTTTGCTAATGAGTGACTCATGATGGGGGCATATACTAAGTCAGAAAGACCAACCTTGTGATGAGAGGGTTGGAGCTTTGAGCCACATGGTATCAGCCAATTCCTCAACCTCCAGAGAAAGCAGGAGGGATGGGATTGAGTTCAATCACATGGCCAATGACCCCATCGGTCATACCTACATAATGAAACCCTGATAAAAAAACACTGCAGACACTGAAGCTCAGTGGAGAACACATTGATGTTCCAGGAAGGTTATAGGCCCCACCCCACAGGAAAGCGTGTGGAAACTCTGCACTCCCTCCCAGGCATTGTCCTGTGTGTATCTTTTATATGAAAACTTCAATCATACATATGGCACTTGACTGAGCTCTGTAAGTCATTTTAGTGAATTATTGAACCTGGGGGGGTTGTAGAAACCCTTGAATTTATAGCCAGTTAGAAGTGCAGATGGCCAAGGGACTCCTGAAGCATGTCTAGAGTCTGAAGTCAGCGCAGTCTTATTTGAGGTATGCTAGTCTGCTCGTGCTGCCATTAAAAAATACCACCGTCTGGGTGGTTTAAGCAACAGAAATTTATTTCTCATCGTTCTGGAGGCTGGAAAGTCTAAGCTCAAGGTGCTGACAAGCAGCTTGCATTATGAAGCCCTCTGTCTTGGCTTGTAGAAGGGTGCCATCTTGCTGTGTGTTCACATGATCTCCTTTTCATGTGTTTAAGGGAGGGAGAGAAGGAAGAAGGGGAGAGAGAGACGGAGGGAGGAAGAGAGATGGAGAGGTGAGAAAGGGAGAAAGAAAGGATGAGAGAGGGAAAGAGAGAGGGAAGGAGAGAAAGTGAATATGGGCTCTCTGGTGCTTCTTCTTACAAGGACACTAATCCTATTGGATCAAGGCCCCACCCTTATGACCTCATTTAAACTGAATTACTTCCTTAGAGACCCTATCTCTAAGGAATTGTCTTCCTTAGAGACAGCCTCACGGCAGGTTAGGGCTTCAACACAGGAATGTTGGGGGAGACATAAAGTCTTCGGGGTGTCATAAGTCTATGACATGCAGAGCCTTTCTCTGTGGAGACTGATGCTCACTTCCATTGGTTATCAGCAGAGTTGTTCTGCAGGACATCCAGTTGGACGTGAAACAGATTAAGAAGCAAAGAGAACAAAGAGACATTCATAACCCCTGCCTATTGGGAAAAACAGGTTTTAGCAGACCCTGTGTGCCACGTTGCCCAGGACCTAACACTTCAGCAGCCTTCGACGGTCTCCAATAGTCAATAGGTCCATTTCTTTACCTGGCGGCTAGCACCTAAGCTGTGGAATGCAGGTCTACCCAGAAGTGTGACACCAGCTCACCTAAGGTCACTCAGAGCGTCCTGACCCGACAGGTGGAGTAATTCTCAGGTGTGAACTGTGGACTGGTTCCCAGAGGTTTCCCATGCATTTACTCACAGATGTGGCCAGTTTGATGATTCTCCCTTTATTCCTGCCTACTATTTCCTATATCTTCTCATTTTTCCGTCAGTGTTTCTTACATGCCCCCCGCTCCCCCCAAAAAAAACGAAGAAAAGAAAAAGAAAAAAAAACTACATACATTAGATTATTTTTCCTGGGATCAGCTTCTGTGAGGACCAAAAATAAGGAATCTTTTTGGCTGAGAATGAGTGAGAGGACAAATTAACTCAGGGCTCCTGAAAAAAAAAGATTATATTACACTGAATGAAAACACCCTCAATGTGAAATGAATGAGTGTAGTTCTGAAAAATGTTTTCCTACAGAAATCGGAAGTGAATTTGGAAACTGTTTGACAGCCTCTATACAATCAAAGCTATGTCATGTAGACTGTGTAGCTATGTGTGCAACAAACAAGAGGGTATGGATAAAATGAAAGGCAAATTTAGAGAAAATGGATTGCACATTTAGTAAAAATTCTGTACCCAAAAACCAAGTCAGTAATGTGGAACTCAAATTTATTTATTTAGTTTTTATTTGAATTCCAGTTAGCTAACATGCAGTGTACTATTCGTTTCAGATGTAGAATTTAGTGATTCATCCCTTACATACAAGACCTAGTGCTCATCGCAAGGGCCCTCCTCAATCCCCATCACCTATTTAACTCATCCCCACCACCCACTTTCCTTCCGGTAACCTTCAGTTCATTCTCTATAGTTAAGAGTCTGTTTCTCGGTTTGCCTCTCTCTCTTTTTCCTTTTGCTCATTTGTTTTATTTCTTAAATTCCGGGTATGAGTGAAATCATACGGTATTTGCCTTTCTGAGTTATTTCACTTAGCATTATACACTCTAGCTCTCTCCATATCATTGCAAATGGCAACATTTCATTCTTTTTTATGCCTGAGTAATATTCCATTGTATATACATACCACATCGTCTTTACCCATTCATCAGTTGATGGATATTTGGGCTCTTTCCATAATTTGCTATTGCAGATAATGCTGCTATAAACATTGGGGTGCATATATCCCTTTGAATTAATATTTTTGTATTTTGGGAGTAAATACCTAGTAAGTACAGTTGCTAGCTTGTAAGGTAGTTCTATTTTTAATCTTTTGAGGAACATTGAGCTCACATTTTATTTTTATTTATTTATTTTTTTAAATTTTTTTTAACATTTATTCATTTTTGAGAGACACAGAGAGACTGAGCATGAGGAGGGGAGGAACAGAGAGAGAGACACACACAGAATCCAAAGCAGGCTCCAGGCTGCAAGCTGTCAGCACACAGCCTGACACGGGGCTTGAACTCACTGACTGCAAGATCATGATGCCCAACCGACTGAGCCACCCAGGTGCCCCTGAACTCACATTTTAAAAGGTTATTTAAAATGCATAAAAATATTAAAGACAGAAAAGTAATGTCAGGTGAAATTTTCAAATTAACTGTGATGGTTTTCAAATACTCACTTTAGCTTTGACCTCTCTTGAGTTTCAAAGCCACATAGGCAATCGGCCACTGGACATTTGTTTGCTTTCCGCTTTCACACTGAATCTCTAAATTCTGAATTCATCAGTTTTCCCTCCGTACTGCATATCTAAATTTGGCTAAAATCAGAAACCAAGTTATCTTTAACATCTCCGTAATCATCCAACATCCTGTCCCAGGCTTCCACACTGAATTTGGCAATCTAAATTCTATTGAAACTGCCCACTAACCGTGTCTCAGATTTGTCCACTGCCGTGAACCTAACTAGTCTGACCTTTTATCCACTTAAGCCTGGGTCACTGCAAACATCTCCGAATAGGTTCCCTGATGCAAATCTATCCTTCAGCCTAATCTCCATACTATAGCCAAATTGTATCCTTAAACCCCTTAAAGCTAATTGTATCATTTCCATGCTTGGAAGCCTTGTTGTCTTTCTTTTGTCTTTAACATTGTATCTACAGTGCATAACTTGCCGGAGCTGACGCTGTGTGACCCAGCCATTGCTCTGCTCTTGTCTTCACCAGCAGACCCCGACATAAATTTCTGTAATTCTTCAAACATGTTACACTTAGTTTTTTGTTTGTTTGTTTGTTTTGTGTTTTGTTTTTTGTTTTTTGTTTTTACCTCCAAGGCTTTGGCTTTCTGTTTCCTCTCTCTGGAACTTTCCTTATCTCTTTACCTAATACCTAATGCTAATGCTCTCTTGGACTCACTGACCTTAACTGATTGTTCCCTGGTGCCCACTATCTGTCCTAGGATATCATATCTTATTGGAATTGTAATTCTTTCTGTTTTTTAAGGTAATAAGATAGATTGTGTATATTTTTCTTACCACTATATCCTCTATGCCTGGCATAGTTCCTGGTACTACTTAGTAAATATTTGTTAATTTGATGCTTGGAATGAATGAATGAATGAATGAGAGAGGTTAGAGCTTTAGCTTAGGTATTTTAGTTATTCCTGAAAAGAGAAAAAAATAATTGGAATAGAACATTAGTTCTACTTGCGGTAACGGCACAACACCAAAGATCTTGTGGTAAAGGAAAGAAAATTGATGTACACTGATATAACAAGGTAATACAAAGTGTCGAATAGCAGCTTTCCTATTGTCTGGAAATTGGCCATTGAAGCCTGTGGCTAAGAACAAGAGACAAACTCTTGGAGGACAGTCATTGAACAACAAGGCATAATGAGGGATTCATTATATATAATCAGCAGACACTCCATAACACTTTGGGAGTGCATACATTGGTCCTTGCCTTAACACTTGTCTGTAAGGGCCAAGTCACTAAATTGGGCTAATATTGCCGGATCATGGAAAAAAGGGACAGGGGAGAAATGACAAAACTGAGTACTGAGTGCAAGCAAGGAGAGAAGGATGCATTTATACTCTTTGGTCAGGAAAACTGTGAAGGTAGACAACACACAGATTTCCAATAATTCCCATGATACCAATTTTACACAAGCACCTCTGGAAAGCTGAATATGTCTGCTGTCACCACGACTATTCACCGTCGCACTAGAGATTCTGTCAGATGCTGTAAGACAAGAATAAGAAAAAAAAAGCATCTAGATTGGAAAGGTAGAATTAAAACTGTCCTTATTTGCAGATAACACGACTATCTGTGTAGATATCTGATATAATTGACCAAGGGCTCTGCTAGAACTAATAAGTTCTAATACATGAGTTTGGCAAGTTGGCAGGAGACAAGATCGAATGCAAATTCAATTGCATTTCGACATTCTAGCAACAAACAGTCGCAAATTAAAATTTTAAAAAGGACCATCTATAACAGGACTAAAAACATGAAAATTTTAGGTGTAAAATTGACAGAAGTTACATATCTACACTACACTTCCAAACACTGCAGAGAGATATTGAAAAACGAAATACCTGAAAAGATATATCTATTCATGGGTCATAAGCCTCAATGTCATTACGATGACAATTTTCCCCATTGAATGTACAGATTCAGTGTGGTACCAATCAAATTCCCAGCAGGTCTTGTTTGGGAACAAGCTGAATTATAATATTTATATAAAAATGCAAAGGGTTATGAACGCATCTCCTCACAAAATGTACAAAAATGTTTGTGCAGCTGTATTTATAATAGCCAAAAAGTAGAAACAACCCAAATGGCCATCAAAAGGTGAATGCTAGGAGCCCCTGGGTGGCTCAGTAATTAAGCACCCTACTCTTGATTTTGGCTCGGGTCATGCTTTGTGAGTTCAAGCCCCACGTTGGACTCTGTGCTGATGGTGCCGAGCCTGCTTGGGATTCTCTCTCACTCTTCTTCTCTACACTCCTCCTCCATGCATACTTCCTCTCTCTCAAAAACTATATAAATGAACTTAAAAAATGATGACCGCTAAACAATTTTAATATATATATTCTTTAATTTAAAAACATTCAAATTCATTATAATTGCTTAGAGTTTAACTTGTATTCAATGGTATTTTCACTCATCAGCAATTTTTTTAAGAGTTTTTTTTTTAATTTTTTTTAACGTTTATTTATTGTTGAGAGACATAGAGAAAAAGTATGAGCAAGGGAAGGGCAGAGAGAGGGAGATACAGAATCTGAAGCAGGCTCCAGGCTCTGAGCCACCAGCACAGAGCCCGACGCGGGGCTCGAACTCACAGATGGTGAGATCATGACCTGAGCCGAAGTCAGCCGCTTAATCAACTGAGCCACCCAGGTGCCCCACTCATCAGCAATTTTTATGCCTTCCTCATCCCAGGGTTTTAAATATTAATGTCTGGCTTGGTCTGTTGGAGTAGTTTTTAAAATAAGTTTACAAGTATGTTTCATGAATAATATGTTTTATGACCCCCACCCCCAATATGTGGAATTTACCTGCTGCCCCTTGGTGTGACATTCATCTTAGTTGTGTACACAACTATTGGGTCCTGAAAACCAAAATGGGAAGCAAAATTTGTCTTGTATTCCTGTATAAATGTTAAGAGCAAGCCTGGATCTGTTATTTTGTACGTAAGTTCGGGAGATAAGGAGAAGGAGAGAAAGACGGGATTAAACCCATATATTCCTAGGCTGCTTGTTTTGATTCATGATATTAAAATTTCTGAAAGGGGAGCCTGGGTGGCTCAGTCGGTTAAGCATCTAACTTCCGCTCAGGTCATGAATTCAGTTTGTGAGCTTGAGCCCCACGTCGGGCTCTGTGCTGACAGAGTGGAGCCTGGAGCCTACTTTGAGTTCTGTGTCTCCCTTTCTCTTTCTCTGCCTCTCCCCTGTTCACATTCTGTCTCTCTCTCAAAAATAAATAAACATTAAACAAAGTAAAAAAAAATAAAATGTTTGAAAGAATGAGTCTATTGTGAGTGTGCAAAATAAACTTGAAAGAAATTTGAGCAGAATTTTAAATCTATTAGACCAGTTTACTATAGTCTCAATTAGTTGGGGGCATAAAGATGAAAAGCATTTGTTTGACCCAATAATTGGTGCTTTCCGTGTTCAGTGGTAGTTCGTTTTCTACTAGGTCCTCAGTTTCCTAAGAGGCATCAGTTCGACTCAATAAAAATCTCATTTATTTCAGAAAGTGTCATTTCAGTTATTCAGAGCCAAACACATTCTTTTTAACTTGTGATCTCCTAGTCAGTTCAAACTTGATCCCTACTTACTCTATCTCTATTCCTCAGGCTATACTTGTGACTCTAAGATTTGAAACCCTGTGGTTCCAAGATTTGAAATCTAGGATTTCGTTTGGAATGAAGCAGGATTCTACTGAAATTCATCTTCAGTGAGGGTCCCCTTTTGTGTTGATGCAGTTGGGAAACAGGGGAAGACAGGTATTGACATGACTAACACTTGATTGGTAGCTGTTTTCTCTATGTGCTTCCTAAATTTGTTCATGTCATGTCACACACATACACAAGTGTGGTATCTGCACAAAATACTTGGCAAAATGGAGGGAGTCTGGGGTCTTTATATGACTTGAAGAAAACTTTTATTATGAAAAACCAAAGTATGAAGTACTGAGAATATATTAAATGTTGAATTTGCTTAACCTCATGTAAATGTCTTCCAAGGTGAGAAGGAAAGGAGAAGTCCCAGTAGTGACAAAGGTCTTTTTTATATACCTCTCTATATGGGAGACTCTTTCTGGAAGTTCTCTAGCAGACATCCTTCAGGCTTCATTGACCAGAATTGTTTCACATGGTCACCTCTTATGTGATACAGCCATCCCATAGCTGGCACACGGCCATCCCAAGAATGTTTCTATGGCTGCTCCAGAACTATGTTACATTACACAGTCCACCCCAGGACTGTGTCCCAGAGCCAGCTGAGACCTGTGTCACATTGCCACCCAGTACTATGCCATGTGACCAACCTAGAATAGTGTCACGTGGCTCTACCAGACATGTGTCACTTTGCCACCCAAGAACTTTGTCATATGACCACTCTAGGAATGTGACACATCATGATATTGCTACTGCAGGACTGTCACAGTGTACCCCTTGACCATGTCACATTTCCACTCTAGGACTCTGTCATGTGGCCGCACTAGAACCGTGTCACATAAGCACCTCTAGCAGCCAGAAAGCTAGGAATGCTGTTAACTGATATTTTAGGTTCTCTTGTGTGAGGCAGAGTGTTCTGGTGAAGAAGAAAGGAGGGGAAAATGGCCAACTATTGGGTAGGCAACCAACCCGATTTTGCGTGCCCCTAAAATGCACGTTTGTATGGGGTGATGTATGTGTGTGTGTCTGTGAATGTTAAGAGGAAGAGCTAAACAGAGATTCAGGGAACTATCATATTACAGGTGAGCTGAATTACGAAAGACACAAAGGCTAAATCATGATTATGAGGAGAGTAGAGTGAATTTGCTAAAAGAGATGAGAAAGGCGATTGGTGGAATAAGGCGCCAAACAGATGCCTGTCAACCATATTCTCCATGATCCAGTCTCTGTGCTCAAATGGACTTATAGTACCGTCCCAGTATATTTCCCACTCCAGTATAGAACCTAGGAGTGAATTCTGAGGTCTAGGCTTCCTTCCTTCCACTGGGGCAGTAAGTAGATGCCACCATTTCATCCGGCAGGGAGCACATCAGATGGAAGAGGTGCGTGCTTACCCAGCTCACAGGGCTGTCATCGCTAATGCACAACGACATGGATTCTTCTTCATCCTCTTTGGGTGGGGGTGGGGAGGACCAGAATCTTCGCACAGAACTCAAAAAACGTCATCTAGATCAGAGACTGTCCTTCCAGAGCAAGGGAGCAGAAAAACCCGGTTCGTTTTCAGCTCCGCGTCTCATGAGAAACTCAAAGGCAACACTCAGGACTTAGCATTCTGTTTGGCTGGAGCTGGCCTGACATTGGCAATCACCTTCCTAAAATAAATAAGTAAATAAATAAAAATCATTCCTTCCTTACGGTGTGTCAAGAGCCTGACTTTGAATATGACCTGACTGGCATTTTGACGTGTTATTTTAAAATAAATAAATAAATAAAAAGGTTTAATTCTTTGGCTTATTTCTCTGTTTACTGAGCTTTTAATATTTACACAAAAGCCTGAGGATTGTTTGCTACTGGAACCATCTATGACTGTGAAGTAAGCACATTGAGTTAGTCAAACAAAAAAATGGAGCCACGTGTGGATGAGGCTACTACTCAGAGGGCATGACACATTTATCTTGGTTGTGTTCACTAATGCAGGGTATCTTTGAAATGGCCACCAAGCTTGCCAAATGTGGATGGCGGGGGAGTGTTCGAGCAATTGTGGAGGCGAAGGTGCTGCCTGCCGCCTCCCAAGATCCAGGGCTTTTGCAAGCAGCTGAGCACAGCGTTTGAGAAAATTACAGAGCAATGTTCCTGTGAGGAGAAGGAACCAGCCCTCCCTCCCACTGCCTAATTCCAGGCTACAGCGCCCACCGTGTTCTCCTTCGTTTCTCTTCAATGACAACCCGACTCTCAAAAGTGTCACTAATAAGCCGGTTCCCAATTAGCTGTGGAGGTTGTTCAGAGCTCTTGGCAACGTTCCTGTAGCTTCTGGAGGCTGTTGCTGCCTCTAAACTGAGGATCCTTTCTGCTCTGCACGATTCAAAGGCAAGGGCTGCTGGGAAGGCGACTCTCTAGTTTCATTATTCCTTGCTAGCAGGAGAACAGAATACATTGTTTTTAATGCTCAAATATGTCATTCGAAGAAAAAAAACCCTGTAAGTCCTCCTTTCTGAGCCAGCCCTCTGTTACTTATTTGTGCAAGGGCATGAGTGTCTCCGGCAGCCCACGATGTTCTCACGGAAGAGTTCTCAGAAAATCCTGCATGGCAATTTAGAGACTGCAGGGTATAATAAAGGAAGCCCAGGCTGACAGTTTGGAATGAGACTGTAAGCAAGGCGGCAACAGGATCTGCCAGTTAGCTTTGATGAAACAGGGACAGTAGGTTCACTCTTGACGTGTCTTCGAGTTTGACTCGGGCTCCGTGTGGGTATTTAAACAGGTGCCAGAGCAGGCTGCCCCCAACTTCCTCTCTGAGCCACTTTGCCGGTGGAATGTTAATCACTATTTTACGTCTGTGCTCAGACTGTGCTTAGGACAAATGGGAAGAAGGCCCCATTATCCTTGCACGGTATCGGTGCATGGCTGGATTGTCATCTCCATCCTTTAAATAGGGAATTGAATCTTGCGTGTTCTCGAAGAACAGCCCGAGCATCCCAGTCCTCCCTGCCAGAGATCCGCATTGTTCCTTTTGTATGTACCTACAGCTCAGGCTCCTAGAAGTTCTAGGCAGCAAATACTATTATTTCCATTTCACAAATGATTTAAATTTTTGTGCCCAGTCACTGGTTGAGTATAGCTTACATCCAAGTCTGCTTCAGTCTAACTCCCATGCTTTCTCTGCTCTCTTATCCATCATAGATCAGGAATTGAGCTTATAGAGACCCTCTATAGGGTAGGTGAGGAGGAAAAAGAGAAGAGAGATCCCCACCACTGGTTAGGCCTCTGGGCACTTTGTACACCAACTTTTCGGGGTTGGTACACCAATTCATACTATAAAGGTGGGGCGCCTTTTGTCATATTCCTAGTCTAATTTGAGTGAATAAGAAGAGCAATTGAGAAGTGGAAATATGTAATTCCACTATGCAATTCTAAATAGCAGAAGGCTCTTTATATGTTCTTTGTCACTTATAGAACATGTAGTCTGTACCAAGGTTTTGCTAAGACTTTAATGTAGCATCACTAGTAAGAGCTTAATCAATGTGTGTCCGATGTCATTGCCTTTGCCCTTAGTCATTCACATCTACCTGGAAGAGATTAACCACAACGTTTGTGTGTGGTGTTTTTCTAAATAACAATTTGTATATAACCAGTTATTTAATTATTTGGGCGAAGTCTATTTGCGATGTTAAGAGGGGAAGTCCCATAAGGGAAGCATCTGTCGTGTGGTTTTTCCTCTGCCTCCAGAGGCTTGCAATGTTCTCGAAGCACCATAGGCAGTGCAGGCATATTTGTGATACACTGACGGGCCCATTACACTATGCTCACACACCGACGTGACAAGGTATTCCCTGATAAATCCCAGAAGGGCCTTTGTCCCATTTGACCAGGCGTAACTGCAGGGAAGAGACATATGATAGGAGATGGAGGGGTGTCTCCTTCCTTGCCTGTTTGCTGCTTGATTCATCCTCTACTCATTTCATCTTGGGGATAGACAATAGAATACAGTCTGCCTTTTAAAATATAAATAGTTTTGCCTTGTTCTAGTGGCTCCTGTAGAAAATGGGAAATAAAATGAATTATGGAACAAGAAAAAAACGCAATCTTCCTTTCTCTTGCAATCTTACATACTATACTTCGCTTTTCTCTTTAAGAAATGCCACCTCAAACTTACTCTCTTCTTTGTACAAAGCAGCATGTTACAGAAATTCAGTATAAATTGGCGAATGAGGGAGGGGAAGAAAGTAGATTTTGCCCTCTGATACGGCCTTCCTTTCTTAACCTGTACTTCCTTCATCCTTCCATCTCATTTTGTCATTTGCAGAAGTGAATGAGAAAATAGAAAAGGAGAAAGTTTATTTACTTGCTCCTATAGATAAAGCACCTAACTAGCTGAGACACTGTAGCCTCCACAGGATTAGTATCTAGCAGAGGGTGTTGGATTCAGATATAATAATTATGGTGCCCACCTGAAGCTGGAACTATGAAAGTATTCCAAAGATGATGATGGTGGTGGTGGTGGTGGTGGTGATCATGATGATGGTGATAATGATGGCGATGGTGGTGACGATGACAATGGCAGTGATGGTGGTGGTGGTGATGATGTCGATAAAGATGATGATGGTGGTGGTGGTGGTGACAGTGGTGTTGATGATAATCATGGTGGTGATGATAATAGTGGTGATGATGGTATTGACAGAGAGACAGAGAGAGAGAGAGAGGGAGAGAGAGAGAGAGATACATAGAAAGAAAGACAGAATTTCTATTTGGAGAGATTTGAACCTTTTCATGGAGAAAACAGCATTTGGACCAGGCTTTGAAGGACGGGTAAATCTTTGAAGGAGAAAACTATTTCAAGAAAGAAAAAAAAATCTAATGTATTGATCCTAAGGAATTCAAAGGCATCGGTATTGTTAAAGAGTAAGAATCAAGAAGAGCTACGTAAGGTAAGACATCCAATCCACACAGGCATTAGAATGTGGAGTCTTTGAGGCCAGGCTGAGGAGTCTGTTGGCTCTGTAAATCTCAGAACAGTTTTTACATGGGTATACCTGTGTGGGGAGGTGAACCGAATGGCCTAGAGAAGGCAAAGGCAAAAATTTCGGAGATCAGGCGCTAGCTTCCTCTTTTAGTTGTTTACCTAGCTGAGACGGCTCAACAGGTGTGAAGGAACGTGAGCTGATATAAGTAAGGTGTCAAAGATGAAGAACGTTGAATGCCTGCAAAAGAGTAGAGAAGGGGCCTGGGGCAGTTTATGCGCTCATCCAGAAGCATGTCTCCTCGCGAGTATAAGGTCTCATTAATTTCTTCTTCCGCTGCTGCTCCCTTCCAGAAGTGTGCTGCCTGGGGGTGGTGGGGGCTGGGAATGCACGGCCATGGCCACGGCATCTTTAACCACTCAATCTTCTTCTTCTTTTTTTTTAATTTGAGAGAGAGAGAGAGACAGAGCATGCACAAGCAGGGCAGGGGCAGAGAGAGAGGAGAGAGAGAATCCCATGCAGGCTTCCGCACTGTCAGCCCAGAGCCCCACACTAACTTGAGAACAGCGAGATTGTGACCTGAGCCGGAACCAAGAGTCGGATGCTTAACCGACTGAGCCCTCCAGGCACCCCAGGCACTTCAATCTTCTGTTGATTATTTTCCCCTTCTCTGCTTTTCATTTTGTTGGCATAATGAACGTTGTGTCAGGTACATAATTATATTGGACTGAGCTATGAAAAGGAGTTGCCAGATCTCCTGCAAGTAATTTCAAAATTGATAAAAAAAATGATTATCATATTTTTAGTTGGAATGTAGGTGGTATGCAGTTTTGTGGGAATGTCAAGGTTTCATTAATAGATTAGGAAAAGCCTTGGATTTGTGCAATTCTTTTCTCTAAGGAAAAGTATTTTTCAGACTTTATGAATCCATAAGCTATCTCAGTGAAGACTGTGTAAGCAGAGATTTTCTTTGTTTACAAATGGGGCAGTTGAGGCACTGAGTGATTAGGACTGCGATTTTACTAGAAAAAGCGATAAATTTCTCCATGTAACTTGGAATTTATATTGTATTTCTCATCTGTGTCAGCTCCCATTGCCTTAGTGTGAAGAAAATTCACATTTAATTGACTCCATAATCCACGAGAAGGAGTGAGTTTTGCATTCCCTACAGCGTGCAGCAGAGACTGGGAAGCTGGTGTGGGCTCATTTCTGAGCAACCATCGCTCACTCCCCCTGAGCCTGTCCTGGTGTCTTCCACGTATCTCTTTTCTGAGATTTCTTTCACTGCTAGAGTAAGAGTCTCTTTGCCTTCTCTCTCCCCTGTGTACCTTCCATGTACAAACAGAAACAAATAAGGCAAGCAAGGACATTTCGCTTGTTAAATTTAGCTATTTTTTGCCGCAGGCCTGCCTACTTAAAGATTTTATTTTTTAACCCTACTCAGTGGTAAGTTGTTACCAAAATCCCAAACCCGTTTGATCTAACTATAATAAAGTTGATGCCCTAGACTACCAGGAACTTTGCAAATGTAATTTGTGTTCAGTAATTGCCTCAGAGAGGACGCTGTTCTGTTTGTACATTCAGTGAGATTGAATTAATATGGGTTCTTACGGAACCTCATCAGGCACCTAAAAAAGCACTGTGTATTGCCATTCATTTGATACCTTGCCAGCAAATTTTCAAGCCAATTCATATAAACTGAATAAAGTCTGAAAGTGTTATTTTATGAGACTGTCACCTGCCCACCAAATTCAGAATTCAATCTGCTTCTTAAAAAAAAAAAAATGAGTTAATCACAAATTTTATTCATCAATCCCTGAAACTATTTCTCAAACTTAGGGTATGGTAAAAGTGATAGTGTTTTATTGTACTCTATATTTAAAGTCTGTATTTTATTTGAAATGAGAGAAAAAGGGAAAGAGAGAAAGAGTGTGAGTGGGGTAGAGGAACAGAGAAAGAGAGAGGGAGAGAGAATCTTAAGCAGGCTCCATGCTCAGCCCCTGGAGCCCAATGTGAGGCTCAATCCCACAACCCCGAGATCATGACCTGAGGTGAAACCAAGAGTTGTATGCTCACCAACTGAGCCACCCAGGCACCCCAGCTATATTATTTTTCAGAAAATAGTATTTCTTATATCTTTTGATGAACAGAATTTTTCCAATTTTGTAACATCTAATTTAAGGTTCACTTTTTCTGTCCCTTTTGTTCTACCACACCTTAGAAATATAATTTGAAAACATCAATAGTTTGGATAGTGCTCTCTGCTGCAACCAAGCTGCTATCACCTCCACTTTTCCCGATTCACATTCTATTTCCTTATCAGAGGATTTTGTAGCCCCTTCATTTATTCTTCATTTATAACTGCAGGCAATCTTAATCCTCTCTCTCTAGGTAATATGTTTAAATTTTCCTTTCTCTTTATACTACATACTGCATTCCAATTTCCTTTTGGAATTCTGATTAGCACATGCAGAATTGCACAAAATCCCGGGTACACTCAACAACCCTTTCCATGTTCCTTCCTACCTCTAGTCTATCCTTCATAAAAATACACACGTGGATATCATCTCCCCTGTCATACACTGGGAAAGAAAACAAATCACCCTTTTCCTCCTTTTTATGTTCATATATTAAGAATCACTTTCATTTTGTTGATGTCATTATCCTGCATTTGGTTAAAATCTCTACCAGTAGGTACTCCATCAACCTATTGAGGATTCTTTGGTTCTTTGTAGCAAAAGCTAACTCATTCAAGACTACATGGGTTCATGGGCGGAGACCAAATCTTAGAAATAGGCGTATCTCAAGCACCCTTAAGAGCTGGGTGCCAGGAGCCATAAAAATACTCTTTGGCAGGAGTAGCCTGTTCTTGAAAGGCCTGGGTGAGCTGGTCCCTCTACTAGAGATTTGGATTCCATGAAAGGAGATCTCTATTGATTGACCTTGTGTCATGAACCTACTCCTTGGCTAGGATGGGCAAGCCCTCCTATGATAGTCCTACCAAACTGAACCCAATGGGGAAGAGGTAATTCCTCCTTAAAGGGGATGTTATTAGGAAGTGAAAATTGATACTAGGTGGTCAAAAACAACTACCACCGGACTACGTACCTCCAAACAGAAGCCTCATTTCCATTTGTGGGGAAACTCTTGAGGTCTCACATTTGGATATTCAGAATTATTCTGTATAGTGGCCTTGCTTCAGAGAAACCCTGATCTAAGTGAATAATGGTGGGGGCCCTTGTGGGACATGAGTGTAAAGGAGAGGCACAAATATTCAGTCACTGTTCTTAGTACAGATGCCCAACGGCTCTGTGTGGGTGCAGTGTGGAGTGCTGTCTCTCATCACGTCTTGGATTCTGTAGGGAGCTATATACTCAGCAATGTACTACCATGTGTCATTCGTCAAAGTTCTGAATTCATTGATCTTCACATTGGTGAGATCAGGTGAATGCACAGGGAATATAGTTTATTGCAGAAGCCAATCTACTTGCTGTCAATGTTATGAGTTACTCAGAAGTTGTAGGATTAGAAAACAGCTTCCCATGATGAAAAAGTAGCTAGTTAATTCTGAAGGATCTGGATGCTTAACGGCTGCACTATATTGTCTTTGTATTTTTTACACAATGAAGAAATTACACAGTCCAAAAAGTTGCTGAAATTTTGACCCTAAAGTATATTGTTCTCATATTTAACCTAGAGTGAGTAATTTATTAAATAAATATTTATTAAGCAATGAGTGCGCTCCTTTTATAACCACTTCTTTTGCTTTTAAAAATTAGCTTGCATTGGGATGCCTGGGTGGTTCAGTTGGTTAAGCATCTAACTTCAGCTCAGGTCATGATCTTGCCGTTCGTGAGTTCGAGCCCCATGTCAGGGCCTGTGCTGAGAGCTCGGAGCCTGGAGCCTGCTTTAGATTCTGTGTCTCCTTCTCTCTTCACCCCTCTCCCATCACATGCTGTCTCTCTCTCAAAAGTAAATAAACATTACAAAATTTTTTTTAAATAATAAAAATTTAAAGAAACTTAGCTTGTATTAGGGGCGCCTGGGTAGCTCATTAGGTTAAGCAACCAACTCCTGATTTTGGCTCAAGCTGTAATCTCAGGGTTGTGAGATCAAGCCCCGTGTGGAGCCCTGCACTGGGCTCTGTGCTAGGTGTGGAGCTTGCTTAAGATTCTTTCTCTCCCTCTGCCCATCCCCCCTCCTCAATAAATAAATAAATATTAGCTTGGATTGAAATAATTTATGCATATGAAAAAAATTGAACAAAAAGGATTCAGACAGAAGAAAATGCATGTGCCCCTGCATTTTTTTTTTTTTTCCTCAATATGGACCTGCTGCTCGGAGGAAGCAACTTTAACTCTCTGGGCTGATTCTTTTGATCACCACTTCCACCGTTCCAATAACTATCCACATGTCGCTATTTTTGATTGAACAATTTAGACTTCTTGTTTTGATAAATGAAGGGTTTGCCTCATTTATTATCCCACCATTTTAGCTCCCCTTCCTGCTTTCTCCTACCAGAGTAATGCAACTAGTTTTTGGATTTTCTTATTGATTATTGCATTACTTCGAGTAATTTAATGATACAGTTTTCTCTTGTTCCCTCAAATTGTTTTAGATTCTCCTAAATTTCACCTTGAAGGTTGCTGATATTATAGCCCCTCCTATTTCCTTCAGCTCTTCTCCCGTTTTTCCACTTGTAGACTTCCATCATCTGATCCAACATGTATTTTCATGTTGTCAAGGTTGAAAATATCCACATTCTCTAATTCACACGGACCTTTTCCAATCATTTTCTAGAGATTATTCCTAACAGAAATTAATATAAAGTGTTCACATTATTTAATTCCTTCAGGGTATAGCTAGACAATGTACTTTAATTACATTTACTATTTGTAATACCTAATTTCCCTTTTTATTTCTTGTACTATTTGAATTTATCATAGCCTCCATGTTTTCAATTCTGTATTCCACCCAGGTATTTCTTCTTTCTTCTCTGTGGCAGGTCTCTCTCACCTGGATTGGGCTGATTTCTCACTAAAACACCTGCCCAGCTTTCCTAGATTGGTGTAATATTGTGTGGGTTCTAAATTTTCTTTTATCTTGGTTTATTTCATAGATTTTTTGTTGTTGTTGTTGTTGTTGTTGTTGTTTGCCTTAGTACATTGTCAAGGAACTTTTTAGGAAAAAGTGTTTGTAAGGTAAAATATCTGGATCCTTGAATGTCTGAAAATTTCCTTATTTTTCCGTTATATTGAGAAGGAACAAATCCCATCAACTGGTAGCAGTCCTGGTTATAGTGGTGCTCCCTATAAAAGTAAAGGTAAAAG
This sequence comes from Paguma larvata, assembly GCA_030068075.1. Classification (NCBI taxonomy): domain Eukaryota; kingdom Metazoa; phylum Chordata; class Mammalia; order Carnivora; family Viverridae; genus Paguma; species Paguma larvata. Next base: position 115,088,481 of record CM057823.1, read on the forward strand.
AAGCACCTTCACAGAATGCCAGCATGAGACAAGGTAACTCCATGCCCATGATGAAACAAATAGAAAACACAGGATTTAATGGGACAGATGGTAGCTACACGTGTGTGAACATAGCATAATGTACCAACTTTTCAAATCACTGAATTGTACAGCTGAACCTAATATAACATTGTGTGTCAACTACACTCAAGTAAAAAAATAAATAAAATAGAATATTCAAAAACCAGGATCACTCTATAATCAGGTCTGAGCACATGCGAAAACAAGAACACAGATCCGACCATGTAAATGTCAGGCACTTTTCTCCTAGCTAGTATGAATGACTGTTGCTTTCATACCAATTAAGTTTAGACGTACCTGTTCATTTCTCCTGATTTCCAGATGACAGTTATTAAGGTACCTAATCATTGGATCTGCTGCCGATGCCTAAATCAAAGCAAAGCCTACTTCTTTGTATTCTTTACAATACCACTCGCCACAAGCCTATAACAAATCTGTCCTAACACCTGCTTATGGAGATGCCCATCCTTCCCCAAGGGCAGAGACCTTCCTTTTCTGCCGCAAGAATCAATCAACTCAATCTTATTCAACTACTAGTGAGTTCCTGGTGGTTTTTTGATTGGCGGGCATTGATATATGTTATTTGTGCTTTGGCAGGATATGGAATTTTAGGTTAACAATCTCACGGTCTCAAAGTTTGAAAGTATTGCTTACTGTCTATTAGCTTCAGTCTTTCTGATGAAAAGTTTGGTGCTAGTCTACTTTTTGTTTTTTTTTTTGTAAATGATGTGTATTCAGTTTCTCTGAAAGCTCTAGGGGCAAATATAGCATTAGGTAATGCTTACTGAGTACTCATCATGTTTCAGACATTAAACAATGCATTCTTCATTCCTTAGTTTATTTGATCCTCTCAAAAGCCAAATGAGAGAGCTACTACCTGAGGTTAATATAAAAGAAACTGGCTCAAGGTTACACAGCTAGTTAGTGGCAGAGCTGGGCTTAAGCCCAGTTCCATTCTACTCATAATCCCTAAGGCTGCACCATTATGCTAATGATACTTCAGGATTCTCTCGTGAGCATTCTGGCATAAAGGTTTACTTAGTGAAAAATTCGAGACTTCTGATTAAAATCAGGATTTGAGATTACATATGCCTTTTATTGGCAGGCAGTTCCCAATTTACAAATGGGCTTAGCTTTAAAATTTCCTCATCTTTAGCTGAATGTAATACAACCTTGAGGAAAATAAAGTCTGCACCAAGTCCAAAGAGAATAAAATACAATGAACTTCACATGCACTAACATTGTGATTATTTTGAGACACCGACATTCCTGACTAGCATGCTGCACCAAAAGAGAAATTTGCATTATAAAAACCTGGAAATATCATCTAGAATGAGTTAAGAACCTCTGTGTTCATCTATCTATCTATCTATCTATCTATCTATCTATCTATCTATCATCTATCTGTATTTGAAATGCAAATATTTGGTTATAACGAATAAGACTGAAACACTATCAAAGATATCAAAGTTGATAGCTGACAATTAAAATACAAGAGATCCATGTAAGTGAGGGAGTAGGAGAGTGTCTGCCAGAACTGCATCCTTGATGATGAAATCCGTGCATCTGAAGCTCTCATCAGGGTTTCCAAGCCATCTGTCGGATCACACTAAAGCTGAAAAGCTACTCAGCTCTCATCAAAGCCTTAACAACCTTAATTTATCCCTTTTCTCATTCCAAGTATCTTGCACTGACTCTAGTTTTCTGGGCCTTCAGGAAAAGGAAGAGCCAATTATCAGAGTCAGTTCTGGTGACATGATGTTGCTGCCATTTTTAGCAAGAAGGCTCTTACAGCAGAGTTTGAAGACATAATGACTTTCCAGCAGAGGTAAACAGTGCTCTATGTGGCTTTACTGTGGCCAAGCAGGAAGGACATAGGATTTGGAGTGTGAATCATGGCACAAGAAACATGGAACATGTTTCATCAGCTTAGAGCACAGCTCATCTCTTAAGAGTCATTCATTCCTTCAGAAACTGTAGAGCAATTACACCTTCTTACCACTTCTCATCTCTAAGGAGCTCTTTCCTATAAGCTTCTTGGTCTTGCTGGTCTCCAGAGTGGGATACTGTTGGAGAAAATTGTGTGTGTGTGTGTGTGTGTGTGTGTGTATGGTAGAGGTGGGGGTAAGAACCAGGTGTTTTGTGAGCATGGGTTTGCCAAGTTCCGTAGTGACCGTGGAAGCTCAGCTTCAAAGCTAATAAAGCTGCTTCCACTAATTCTCAACTGAGTGCACATACCGATAAGTAAAAAAAGTTACCAACTCCAGCAACCATTATATGCTGGCCAATTGACCCCCCTTTATGCAACAGTACTTTAGTAGGGATACGAAGCTCCTGAAAAAGTCAAGGAAAATGAGAGCAAACAGCCTGAATGCCACACCATTCTCTTTGTAGGCAGAAAACTCACAAGAATTTTTTCCTCCCCGCAGGAACGAAAAAAAAAAAAAAGTATCTTCATTATCATGTCTACTAGGTCCTTTAGGTCTTTGTATTGGTAGGTTTTCTTTTGCTCTCCTGAAGGCATCCAGGGGTTCAGAACACAGAAAACATGGTTTCTTTGAGAGCCAAATCTCTGGATGTTTCTAATGTGTTACAGCTCGATTTTAGTAGCAGTTCTGATGCAATATGATTAGAGCTGACTATATTTAGATCCAGTGGCCCAGTCATCCCCTCCAGCAATTTAGTGGTGCCACAGAGAGAAAGAAATGAGAAGAAATTGGAATGGACTTTTGGTTGAGGAACATTCTATTTAGCTTCTGCTGACAAAAATGCTGATATGCCAAAAAGGGGAAAAAAAAAAAAAACCACATCGCACACAGAACTGCACATCCTACTATTGGTTACACTTCAGACTTTTTCTACTTTTATTTGCTGTTATCAACATGACTTCCCTTGGCCAAAATCAAAACAAAAAAGATAACAACAACAACGAAGCAGATAGAACCTGAAATGCTCCATTCTCTCAAGGATTACCTAAATCTTCTTATGAAATTATGTAATTATTGTTGCTCTGAATAGTGTTATATAGATAAACTATACCCACCCCCCAATATCCATTTCTGTTGTTGATGCCCAGCAGTAAGGGTGAAGAGACAGGTATTTCATCCCATTCTGTGCATCAAGACTACTGCTAGCAAAAGATGGGATAGTTTCATCAATTTTTGATTGAACTAATGGTATGCAATTATTCACAAGTGCTTGGATAATCTGCTTTAGACTTAACTCGGACTCAGTAGCCTTTGTTTTCCAGGATAAGATGTCACCATTAATCTTCCTTCACTGCCTTTATATAATTTCCCTTTTTGGTGTGGATGACTACTACGAGTAGAGTAAGCAAGGTGTTCAACACCAGGATGATCAAGAAAATTAGCTGTTAACAGATTGTTGCTGAGGTCAAAATCAAGCTTTACCACAAACCAGCTGTCTGACCATGGTCTTCATTTTCATATCTTCAAAGCAGGGATATTAATGATACTTAACCCATGGGGTTATTGTGGAAGTTTACTAAGGTTATATAAAGTGGTTAAATTGTGTCTGATGTGGATGAAATGCTAACTAAAAGAACTGAAGTTCACCCCCAGTTGGGGTGAGTGGACTCTAGATACAATACACAGAATATTGTATCTGTGTATTGGACTAAATATTGTATCTTGTTTTGGACTTAAATAAATATGGATTTTATTAACTCGCAGCCATAGTGAAACCCACACAGAACCTTGAGGAATGTAGCACGTATTCATGTAGCACATTAAGCATGGAGGCTTTGGAAAGCCAACCATTTCCTTCTAAGACATATCTTCAAATCATTCCTGGACCCGGAGTCTAAAACATGGTGCCCTAAACTCCAAAGCTATCCTTCCTGAATAGAGACTCTTCTCTTATTAGGGAGATTCAAGTTCTCCCAAGCTCTTCCCATATTTAAAATGTGGTTGACATTCTATTAATTGCAAAAATGAGAGCAACAATGATAACTCCCATATACATATAAGGAATTGAAGAAGACATTGTGAGCTATCTCTCAGGTTTGGGACCCCTGAAAATGGTTCCAGAATGAGCTGCCGGGGTACCTCAATGACCATAAACAACCTTCTTCATGTTCGATTTTCTTTCCAAGGTTAAATCTTTTGCATGTTTTCTAAAATTCCATTTCTCCGGGTTGCCTGGGTGACTTCATGATTTGAAGGCCCAACAAAAAGTAAGTACATATTAAATATTTGTTGTATCCATGAATCTTTGTGAACTTTTAAATGTCTCCCTACAAGGAAATTTCCAATCTCACATGGCATATTCCCCTAGTGAAATCCCCCTTCCTGACATACGACCCTGCTGAAATCTCTCTTCCCTATTAGTTATCATTTGCTGTAAAATTATGCCAGTCTGCTGGCAAATCCCTGACAGTTTTGCTTCCACCAAACCCAGAGGATTCTGACATGGGGATACGTAAAACTACTGGTAACATAATTTTCTACAAACCATTAGAAGTCTGAGATCTTGCCTCAGTGATTAGAATTCACTGGAAGCAGATGAGAAGAAAGTACATTTGCAAGTTAACAAAAAACTCCTAAACATCATTACATTTCCCTTCATTTTTACAGATGCTGTTGGAATCTAAGCACGCAATAGGAGTGTCTTCTTGCTACCGAGTGAAACCTGTAAGAGAAAATTGGATTTCATTGAAGTATGAGGTGTTCCAAACACTGCTTGCTTCAGCCTCAGTTGAAAAACAGCTCCCTCACTGCTCAGAGATATATTAAAATCCCTCCTCTGTCAGTTCTTTGGGTTGTAACTAAGCCAAGAATGAAATTCACTGAAAGTTGTAAGTAACCGAGAATCTTTGTCATAAATGCCAGAAAATTATTATGGGGAAAAATTACATTTCATCAGCATTTTTCAAAGGTGGTTTCTTTTCATATTTTTCCCACTAAAGTTAAAGTCATTTCTAGACTGCAGTAAGTCCCTGATCGGGCCTAGGTTGAGGTATGGAGCTGAGCGGAAAAGTTTGCAAAAACCTTGGAACTTTGTGCTCAGGGAGGTAACGTCCAAATGATTTGAGATCTAGGTATGTCATATAATAGCAGGTTATGATTTTATGGCTTTTGGGGTTTACATTGCTTTGTCACACCTCAACTAGTGACACCTTTCAAAATATGTCCAGAATCATAATGTTTATGTTTCTAGGAGGAAATGTCTGCAAAGTATAAAGACTGGTTCTTATTTTTTTTCCCAAAAATTCTCAAGTGCTCCTGATATTTCTGTAGCTTTTTTTGCTGTCTTTAATTGTCTTCTTCCACATTTTACTTCCACTAAATGAATCCAAGGGAAGAAGTGATAGAAAGCAAATAAGGATTTACATAGTCCTTAACAAGGTTATTGATTTCGATATGAGAGAGTCAGAAAAGGCGGAGTTCTTATTCTGAAACTGACCTGTCGCTCATGTGTTTCTACATTAAGGTGGTCTAGCTAATATGGAATTCAGTTCTTTAGAAATAATGGAGGTGAATGGATTCATGGCTGTTGTTTAAGTTATAATTTAACATTTACTAAATCTCATGGTACCCTTGAAGAGTACTAAAGAAGGCAGCCATTTTTAATACAGTTTTAGGAAGGCTTGTATACATGTGTATGGATGTTAGTGTGTGTGTGTGCATGGGAGCAACATAAAATAAGCATAATCCAGTTCTTCTCCTGATATATATTTATAAAAAAAAGCAACATAAAGTAAGCATAATCCAGTTCTTCTCCTGATATATATATGTAAAAAAATGGCATTGTGCTTCAGCTGGGAAGGAAACAATGAGTACCTCCTCCCTAAAAAGAGGTTAAATTCTTTGCATATGGTTTTATTAAACAAATAACAACAATTCAACTCATTAAATGTCGTATCTGAGATGAGATTTCTAGACTATACCGAGGAAACAAAATATTTTATTAGTAACTCTTAATATTTTGTTAATCACTATGAAGACCTACCGAAATAACATGTGATACAGATTGACCTACTTGACATGTGTTGTTTTTTTCTTATCACTATCAGGTTAATCAATTTGCTATTTCCCAGCAGGAGAAGTCAAAGTCATCTTACAATCCTGTAAGACTTGTTGATTCTTTCTTCATAAGATTTTCCACACAAATTATTTTCTTCTCATTTCTGCTGTATTATTATTGTCTAGGTTTTTAATACCACAGCCCATGACTGTTTCATAACCTCCCATCTGATTTCCATGACTCTGGTCTTTTTTCTAATCTATTTTCTAAAATGATATGTAGCCAAACACATCTTTCTGAAAGGCTGGATCCATTGTAGTACTCCTGGCAAACAAAAGACAGCAGCCAAATCTCCTCAGTGATTTCTCATGCTTGGAGGATAAAGTTCAGCCTTCTCCAAAGTTCCCTTAAGGTACGCCTACATTGATTTTTATAACTTATCTCTTTGTGGCATGAACTCTCTAATCAATCCAGACAGATTTGCCCACAAATTCCCCAGTTTGTCTAGCACATCAAAATTTGTACATCTTTACCTGGTTTCAGCAAATAGTTCTCAATACGTTCTGCCAGGCTTGTTCCTACAGGGGCCATGGAACCGTTGCTGACAACAGAGAGTAAATGAGATTAAAAAAAGGGGGGGGGCATAAAGGGAGAAGGAAAAACATTTCCTGTACAGGGAAGGCTAAAGTTGGGATCTACTCAGGGAAGAAATGGTGACCAAAGAGCAGAATGAATACAATGGCTTACCAGACAAGGAACATGCAGAGCAAAGCTTGGGACTCTATTAGTTTTCTAGAACTACCTTCACAAAATGCCACAAACTGAGGCACTTAAACGACAGAAATTTATTGTCTCATAGTCCTAGAAGCTACAAGTCCAATATCGATTTGTCTGCAGAGTTGGTTCCTTCTGAAGACTGGGAGGGAAGGATCTGTCTAGGTCTCTGTCCTTGGTTATTTTTCTCTCTGTGTCTCCTCACATTGTCTTCTCTCAGTGCATGTCTGTCTCTCTGTCCAAATCTCCCGTGTTCTAGGACACCAATCGTCTTGGTTTGGAGTCCATCCTGATTATCTCATTTTAAGTTACCACCTCTATAATGACCCTATCTCCAAATTAGGTTACAATCTGTGGTATTCTGAGGAAAAATGTCATAAATTAGATAGATAGATAGATAGATAGATAGATAGATAGATAGATAGATAGAGAGAGAGATAGACTGTTGCCTTGCTTATCTAAATAATTTATTTTTTTTTCCTCTTTTTAACTTCTTGCCTTCCATGATGATTTGTGACATCCACCATTGTTGGAAACAGCAGTAATCTTAGACATTTCTTGCTTCTGGAAATTGAACCAACATCTTACTTCACTTTGTTTTCTGAAGCAACTAAGGTTGATAAGCCCTGAAGAGAGGATATGGAGATGGAGATAGAGGGAGTACTTCTAGGGCCAACACGAGTGGAATTCTTGGCCAACCTTGCAGCCACAAACAGCTGTGAGGTAAGAAACGGATGAGACGTGGAGTGGAGGTTGATAGGGCACGGGGGATAGGAAACGGGGCAGGAAAGGTATCTACCCTTTCTCACCATGAACATCCCTTCTCATTGTCCTGGGTGGCACAAATATCATTCTTGCTATTGATTTTCTTATCATGGATACATACAGTAGAAACAGGGAGGAGCTAAAAACATGGTGAGTCAGGTTATAGGTCTTTAGCACAGAGTGGGCAAAACACAACACGGGATGAAATATTCAAAGACTGTGCCAAACCTCTAGAAATTCTGTAGTTTGAAAATAGTGGTAATAAAATATATGCACACTATGGTAAGTGCTATGTTGATATTATCTTGAAAGCAAGACTTGGCAGGGGTCCGGGGAGAGAATAGTTTGAGTATTTTATTGCTGTATAACAGATAACTACAAATTCGGGATCTTAAAATAACACGCATATATTATCTCACATTTTCTGTAGGTCCAAAATTTGTCTCTACATTGATGAAGGTCTTCTGGTCATGGGCCCACCAGGCTGGGAAGTCAAGGTGTCTGTCGGGCTACGGTGTCATCCAGAGCTCAAGGTCTATTCTGAGGTCAGATGAGCTGTTGGCAGAACTCAATTCCTTATGGTTGTAGGACGGAGGTTTCTGTTTTGTTGCTGGTTATTGGCCAGGGATTGGTCTCAGATTCTAAGTGTTGCCCTCGAGTCTTAGCCATATGACCTTTTCAAAACACGGCAACATATGGCTTCAAAGCAGTAGGAGAATCTCTCTAGCCTGCTGTAACCGAGTCTTGGTATAATGTAACATAATCATGAGAGCGACTATCATGTTCATAGGTTCTGCCCACACTCAAGGGGAGAGAACTATTATACATGATGTGTACAACCGGAGGTGGAAATATTGAGGGACAACTTAAAGTTTTATATACCACAAGAGCTTATAAAAGGAAATACTGAAATGTCATTAAAAGGCCCGATTAACAAACCAGCATGAGGTATTATTTTCTAAACTGCCTCTATACACCAAAATATTTTGGAGGGTATAAATACCGCAAGTCCTTGGAAGCAGCACAGTATCGTGAGAGAAGAGAGTTGAGAGTTGCTGAGGGCAGAGGGTAAAAGAAAAACAGTTGTAATCATTGGCATAATTAAAATTTCCTTTGCTGTTCTAATTTATAGTGTCCTATTGCATTCACCATTCAAGGTCTGACCCTGAATTTTGCCGACGATAAAATTTCTGTAAAGTTTAATTTTAATTAGAAAAAAGTTGGGTGAAGTATAGAGAAATGAGGAGGCATGACGTGAGGTCCCCTCTTCTGGTCCTTCTCTGAATATGTGGCCTCAGAGCCAGATCGGCAGAGCATCCTTTGCCCCGTGTCTGCCAGTGTACGGCTCTGACTGTCCAAGTAAGTAACAAGGTCAGTGTCCTACGAATCTGGACCAAGATAAACCCCCTTCTATTCCCCAGGGGTCGGTGTAGTTGTGTGCGTCTTGATGATGAGGAACCTGACTGTTTTCTGGAGACTCATTCCACATTGTAACTGTGCCCGGGGCCACCCTGCATAGTGAGAAACCACTTCTACTTCCGGCAGGGTTGTTTCTCTGTGAGCTACCCTGGAAAGTATAGGTGAAGCAGCTATGTTCATCTTCGGGTACGTAGGAGGCCCCTGTTTTATTTTCTCTCCCGGTCATGACAGACGCCTAATAGCTGTAGTCTCCCACCTTGTTGGGATCCTATTTTCATTTCCCCTTAAGTTAGCTCACCTATTGGTGACCGCCAGCTGAGGTAGAAAGGGGGTTTTCCTCTCCCCACGTGCTCACTCCAAACCCTGGTATTCCTGGACTGTCGCTCTCACGGTACCTGCCCGCCGAAAGGTGTCTTAGCACTTCTCGGCCCCCAGGGGTCACACTCCACTTTCCAAAGGGTCTAATAAATTCCCCTCCAAGGAAATTCCTCTAAGTTATAACAGATGAAGATACAGGAGCCAATGTCTGCCAAGAAGTAAGCTCCTTCATTAAATGAGGTAATATGTCCAATTTTGTGGTGAAATTCATTATTATTGGGCTAAAAAGACTCTCTTTAACTATGATTTCATTGTCTGAAAATATGAAATGATTTCCTCCTAGTAAATGTAAAAAGTTCATGATTTACACATATTTTCAAGAATTCAGACTTACTATGTGGTTGGTGGCATTAGTGTTTGCTATATTTAAGGGCATTTTAGTTTGAAAAGATTAATGACAACATAAATGTAAAATATCTTAACGGCAGTATATGTTTCTGTATATTGGCCTGAATTCATTCTTTTTTTTTTTTTTTTTTTTTTAATATATGTAGGGTGCCTGGGTGGCTCAGTTGGTTAAGTATTGGACTTCGGCTCAGGTCATGATCTCCCGGTTTGTGAGTTCGAGCCTCATGTCAGGCTCTGTGCTGACAGCATAGAGCCTGTAGCCTGCTTTGGATTCTGTGCCTTCCTCTCTCTCTCTCTCTCTCTCTCTGTCCCTCCCCCACTTGTGTACTCTTTCTCTCCCAGAAGTAAATAAATAAACATTTATAAAATGTAAAATAAATAAAAACATATCTAATGCCTACTTTCTCTGTTGCTCTACGATGGCCACTCTTTCAGTGACCTGTTTATGCATAATAAGCCAGCCTACTAAAAAATCGAAACAATGTAAGTGACTTAAAACAATAACAACACTGACTTTGCTCATGAATCTGTCATTTGGACAGGGTTTGCTGAAGATAGTTTGTTCCTGTCCCCCCGGGCATCGGCGGGGGTGGCTCACAGTCTGAAGTCTGATTCACCTGTATTGCAGATGCCTGGGTCGGGAAGCCTCACGCAGCTGTGGGCTGGCACAGCGAGGGCTCCCTGGGCATGTGGCCTTTCCATGCAGTTTTTCTGGCATGGTTGCTTCAGCATATTGCACATCCTGTCACTTTGGGCTACCACGTGCTTGTGTAAAGGGAGGGAGACACAGATACAGAGACAGAGGAAGCTGAGCGGCCATTTATTACATAGTCTTGGTAGCCCTACAACGTCACTTCTGCCACACCCTCTTTGTTGAGTCAGTCAGTCATAAAGGGAGATCCAGTTTCAAGGGCGGGGGAAGGCGATGGGAATAGGCTTCCCAGTTTCAGGGGAGAACGGCAAGTGTCTAGAAAGACAAGAGCGACTGGAAATACCATTGTGACCATTTCTGAGAAATACGCTCTGCCACAGTCTCATGATTGGGTTTAGGCAGGTGTGAAAACAGAAAGCTCCTGATGGAGTGGATTAGAGGTGAGGAGCAGAATGTAAGTCACAGGCTGGGAAGTGGTGTGGGTGTGAATTAGTGGAAAGTGTGCTGACTTTAGAGCCCAAGGATCTGCATTTGAAGCATAGTTCCATAACGCACTGAATGTGTGACCGCAAGTTACCAAACCTCGATGAGCCATCCGTTCCCCATCTACGAGGTAATAATGCTTACTGCTCAGCATTGATGTAAAGATAAAATAAACTCAGGCATATACGAAAGTGGCTCTTATAGTGTACAGTGCTCAAAAAGGTTAGCGTAACCCAAATAACAGACATTCGACATCGCTAATCTTCCAGGATCTGAGAGACATGCTTTCTGAAAATATTTGAAAACTGTCTTGAGCTCTTTGCAAAACATGTTGGCTTAGGTGGCTTGGGAGCTCTGTCCTTAGAAAGGCGTGTGTAAGTTCCTTGTGGGAGTCTGATAACTTGGAGACTGCTGAATCCTGTGCGTTCCCTAGGAAAACACTGAGCCCGACTCCAGGCTCAAACTCACGAACCGTGTCATCATGACCTGAGTCGAAATCAAGATGGACGCCTAATGAATTGAGCCACTCAGGCACCTTATTTTAATTTTTGTACCCAAAGGAAACCCATCTGTAAGATAGAGCTCTATGATCTTTAATTTTTCCTATATAACCCTCAATTATCAGAAGACAATGATGTAACAGACTTTTTCTAAAGGCTGGAGGCAACAACGGAGGTTGCCTTTTAGGTCATAAGTTCAGGAAAAAACAGAGGTAAAACCAACAAATCACAGAAGTAATAATTAGTAAAATTGTATTGCGCACACACCAAAAAAATAGTTTGCAAACTGGGAGCACTGAAACCAAAACATAAAATGAGGCTCAGGGTTTATAGAGTTTAAAAGCAGTGACTATTTTTTTAATGTTTACTTATTTTTGAGAGAGAGTGTGTATGAGGAGCAGGGGAGGGGCAGAGAGAGAGGGAGACAGAGGATCCAAAGCAGGTTCCATGCTGCTAGCTCAGAGCTTGAACCCATGAACCATGAGATCGTGACCCGAGCTGAAGTCAGATGCCTAACCAACTGAGCCACCCAGGCGCCCCAAAGCAGTGACTGTTTTTTTAAAATGTTTATTTATTTATTTTGAGAGAAAGTATAGGCAGGAGGAGGGGAACAGAGAGGAAGAGAGAGAGAATCCAGCAGGAAGCCTGACACCAGGCTTGATCTCTTGAACCTTAAGACCAGGACTTAAGCCAAAATCAAGAGTCGAATGCTCAGCCGACTGAGCCACCCGTGTGCCCCAAAAGACAAGTGGCTATTTATTCTTCACAGTGATTGGGTTATAAAATAATTTTCTTAAATGATAGGGACTTTGTCAGTGGTTGCCTCATATTAACCTTGTGAAACAGTGTAAATTTTGCTTATGATTTCCAGAGGCATAAGCAAGAAATGACCCAGGTCAAGTCAGTCTTGCAAAAGAAGCTAAATTAAGCTTTGTTTGTATGACTGAACTGGTTTTGTCTGCTCAAGAAATTTTCAAGGCTGGTCTCCGTTTGTTTTTGACTTTAACACTATGCACCCTAGTGCATGACTTTACATGTGCTAGTAGACATCTCAGTGCTTAAGAATCCCTCAGCCAACATCACCACTAGAAATTTTTCTCTGACCATTGTCCCTTCACGGACATTACCTTGAAATTTGCTCATTTGTAATGTTTCTGTTATCAGGCTTTTATGATTTAAATATTGGTATTACATATCTCCTAATTTTTCAAAGCAGCATGAACTCATATTGGTGAAGGTAATTACTATCACTTGAGGTATAGTTCCTGCTCTTTCCCCGCCTTTAGTTATTACTTGCGGTCACTTACAGTGGGTCCATAGACTCCAAGCAAAACAAGCTATAATGATTTTATAGTGTTTTCCTTCTTGATTTGAAGAAGCCTCAAGGAGCAGGGACTTGTTTTTTCCTATTATCCTCTTGTTTGCCTTATCAATATTTTAACCCACCTTTGGCCAGATTTCACAATGCCCTTCTTTCCTGCATTCCGGTATTTCTACTTTTTCTTTCTTCCACTCATTTCTTGATTCCTCTGCCTGTAGTGCAGAATGAGGGAAGAACCAATGTTTGCTGAACACCTATTTCATACTGGGCGTTGGTCCAGACACTACGTTTGTGTCACTTCATTTACTTTCCCAACAGCCCAAGAAAAATGGGCATTATCCCCCAAGTTACACAGATGGAAACCAAGACTGAGACATTCATAAATGTGATCATCACAATGTTTAGAGGGGGACAGAGGGATTTAAAATTCAGGTCATCTGGACTCTGGAGCACCTGCCCTCTCCCCTCATCCATGCCGAGTGGGATGGACACAGAAGTGTCCTAGTCTTTTTTTTTTTTTTTTTCATTTAAAACTAATGAAGTGTAATTATACTTTATTCATGAGGTGTTCTTGTCTACAAATCTGAACAGCTCTTTTTCTCCTTGAAAGTTATCCTTGCACAAGTTTTCATAAGACATTAAATCTGCACTTGGGGTTTTATTTCATGTGTGAAAAAGTCAAGTCTCACGCATGAACAAACCCCTCCTCCACTGCACTGTGTCCACCTGGGGCAACTAACTCATCAGGACATGACTTGTTGCATATCCGGTTGGCACTCTGTTTACCACGGATGCCACCGGGTGCTCAGGCCCTCTCACAGAAGTGCTGATTTTGGCTCAGGTTATCTTTAGCCTATTTTAGGAGGTTTTTTCCAACTGTTTACTGTGGTAAGGTGGGAAAACAGATTTACAGCTCAGAATGAGCCTTTTGGAAATAACAAACCTGATGCTTCCCTTCGCATTGTATAAATCTTCTTGGGATATGCCTCGGGGGAGGTTTGCAGGGCAGAGAAAAAAATCTTGTCTTCTGCCAAAGTTCTCTCACTTGCTTTGGTCAGGCTGAGGCCTGAGTAGAAGCGAGGAGCCAGACTTTGGGAGAGTTCTGCTTCCTGAATTTGGAGGTAGAAAAATTAATTATATAAGCCATCTTCAATGCTACAAAAACCACAGAAATGGTAAGATGAAGCAGCGGCTCCTGACAGATCCGAAAGGCCTGGGTCTGGTGGGAATGGGCACACAGTACTGAGTGGACAGAGAGAAGGGCAGGGATGATGCCAGACCAGAGTCTCACTCACAGGCCATAGTATTTTGTGGATCGGCTTCTATCACTTGAAAGAGTGTGAGTGAGAATCAGCCCTTCCAATTTTTATTGCTGCGAGCTGATCAGAATCATTGAGAATTCAGATACAGAGAGCTGAAATCATTTCTGATGGATTTGGAGTTAGGAGGCTAATATTTATCCCCTATTTTACTGTGCTATTCTCAGGTCACTCAATTTCACTGATGCATATGCATCTCATCAATAAAATGGAGATTTTCTCAATGCCTATTGACGCTTGAAAGAGCTTTGGTATTTGTAGGTGCCATGCACGTGTTTACCCTTGGTATCATAGGTGTTGTTCTACTTGACTACAGAGCTTCGGTTCCACTGGGTGGAGTAACAGCTGCCCTGATTCTCCAAGCGTCTAGAAGGGAGAAGGCCTTGTGGGCCTTCTGAGCCAACAGTTGTCACCGGGAGCACGTACTTTGAGAATATTCCCTGGTCTCTGGCCAATTTCAAGTCTGATTCTCCATTAGAGATATGAAAGCTCCATGGGGAGTTTATAAGTCCATTACTAACCTCATTAGAGGCTCCACACACACACGTCACCAGTTCACTACCCCATAGAGAGGGAAGTGAAGCTGACAACAGATTTCAGAAAATCAATGACAGGTTCTTAACGCAAAATTGTTTTCCTAATAAATTAGCATTGCTTGAGACCATCTGATGACAGCTGTGGGAAATTCCCAGGGCTCATGAATTGGCTGATTCATTCACTGGCTTCCGAAAACAGCCCAGCTCAGGTGTTTCTAGATTTCGGACTCATCCCCTTCTAGTTTTACTGTTTGACATAATTTTGTAGGGTGCTATAATCAAACCACTCTCCGGCTTCCAAGGGAAGCTTGCTGACAGTTTAGTTCAATGAATAAGAGCACAGGCTTTGGGATTCAACTGACTTAGAATACCAGGTCCCCAGTTACAAGTTGTGTGTCCTCAGGTAAACTACTTAATCTCCTAAGTGAATTAAAGTCATAGTGGCTGCTGTAACAAATACCTGCTAGACACTAAACACAGTAGGGGTTTATTTCTCACTTACATAAAATAAAAAATGTTTTTTCCCAATCTGGGGATGTCTTTCCTCTAAGAGGCAGTGAAGAGCCCAGGCTCCCTCCATCTTGCAACTCCTTCATCTCAACATCTAATTTTTGAGGTTATCATGGCCACGGAAAAGTAAAGAGGATGGCATGGTGAGTTTTAGTGGGCCAACCCTGGGAGTAGCATAATCTTTGACTCATGGACCTTCCGCTCCACTCATTTATATGGCCAGACTTGGGTGTAAGTGTGGCTGTCCATCTAGTCTCTAGTTATGTGTCCAGAAACAAAAGAAATAGGTTTGGTGAAAGAGAAAGATGAAAAGGAACTGTCTCACAAGAGTTATGGGGATTATACATGATAATGTATGAGAACATGGTGCATAATGCCCAATAAATATATTATTAGTATTAAGATAATTTCAACTCAGATTTTTATATAATAAATTCAAGCACCAGGAGTCTAGATTCAAATCTTTCCCAATTTTCTAGTTGCATAGGTAAATATAACATTTCATGGGTAGTAATTCTAAAATAATAAGAGAAGCTTGACTTTTCAGGCATACCGTACACCAGAGAATGGGTTACCATTTACATGCATTTTTCTTATTTAATCCTATAACAAGTCTCTGAGATAGGCATATTAATATTTTGCTCATTCATAAGAAGAAGGTGAGAGAGATTAAGGACTTATCCAGAACCACTCAGCTAGTATGTGATAAGGTTGTATATCAGTGCTCATATTGCTAATTGCTAGGCTGGATGGCCTCCCATATCCTCAGAGTATAAGAAATGGGCTCCTTTTATAACTGAGTGATCTCAAAGTCAGAGGGTTTTTAAGTCAATTGTAATTATCCACAAACATTTCTCACATCTATGTGCTTTCAAAGTAGAAAGCAGATAAAGGCCTTAGTTTCTAGAACTCTATTAACTGCTCAGCTCAGTGTTGAGGCAAGGTAGAAATCAGAAGTAGATTCCTAGTCTCTTAGACTCTTCTGCTCCAGAAGCAGGTAAGTTCTTAGTGAATCTAACTGAAGATAGATAAAATGATTGGGGCAAATAATAGAAAGAGGGTAGTGTCCCACCTAGGATAGGAAAACAAACAAACAAAAACTCCCAGAGTTTGAAAGAGGAGACAGAGGCAGGTGATGACAATAGAGGGGTTGATGGCCCCCCAGGAGAGGAACCCTGGGTTCTGTTTATTGGGAAGATTCCAGAGAGGCAATTACAATGACAGATTATGAGGAGGTCCAGGTAGGTAAGATTATAGAGAGTTTCACAAAGATTTCTGCTGTCCCAAGTTTGGTATAGAAATGATGTATTGGAATACCTTTCAAACTCTAACATAATGATCCCCTGAGGATCGGGTTAAAATACAGACTCTTGTTCAGTAGATTTGAAGTGGAGTCCAAGATTCTACACTTCTACCAAGTTCCCAGGTGATACCAAAGCTGCACACTTAGCATAGTGATGGCATAGAGCATCGCTGGATTCAAAGGGGCCAGATGGGCAGGAATGAACACCCAGATGTTGTGTGTGAGCTGAATCATCCTCTGCAGACGTCAAATGTCTTCTGAGCAAGTACCATCTATCACCTCATCCAAGAGTCCAGTGAAAATTACCTTTCCCTTTGTTTCACTCTTCCCTTTGTCAGCAGTCAGCACCTTGACCATTGACATTCAACAGAGATCAAGCCCATTAGACTCCTGAGCCTTTGCTCTAGTTCCACCTGATGTATCCCATATGGACACCATTAAGTCATCTGATGATACCCTTGAACTCAAGCAAAAGAGCACTGAGCCTTGGAAATCCAGTGAGGTGGTCATGATGGACAAGTCCTCACACTCATACTTGTGAACCAATCCCCAGACTGCAGTTATTAATATGTTCATAATGAACAACAACATTGGCTCTGGAGTTCAACAAACCAAGGTTTGCATTATGGCTTTACCATCTTGCTAGCTAGGTATTCTTAAGAAGCATCTTCAATTTTCCTGAACTTTGCTTTCTTCATGGACAACATGAGACTGCATTTTCTGGACAGCAAATGGGATAATATACTAGTTTTCTTTCTACATGGGTGAGTAAAATGGAATCAAGTGACTCAGAAAGGGAATGAGGCTGGTGATACCTACGGTCCTCTTGTACAGTTTGGAAGAGGCTTTTTCGAAAACACTGATCTCTGTTCAGACTATGTTCAGGCAGTTTAGTTCCCTCCCAAAATACAGAGCTCCTCTCCTGTCTAGTGGCATCCAGGAGTATCTGGCATAAAAGTCTTAAATGGTGCCAATTTTAAGTCTTCTTTCTCCACCAATGATCCATTAATCACTTAATCTACCTTTGCCTTTAGGCCATTTATCTGTATAACAAGTCCACTTTCAATTCTTCCAAATAGTTCAAAGCCAAGGCGATTTCCCTTAGTTCTCTAGATCCCAAAGGAAGTAATTACTTGATATCCAGACTCTCTTATGATTCAGATGTAAACAAACCAAAATTGCCAATAAATAATATTGTTGGAAGCTCTGGAACAAATTTTCTCTATCTTGCTCTTCTCTTTGTTTCTGGTCATGACACTCTCTGTTCAAGAAATTTGGTCTCATTTGGTTTAGGGAAGGTAAACCTTGCTGTAGATACATAATCACTGGCACTTTAAAATATTTGCGATTTTGTGATTACATAATTAGGTTAAAAGGGTAGCTATGGGATAGGAGCAGTAACCAAGATGGCCATAGTGGAAAGAACAGTGGCTTAGTATTTCTAAAGAAGTACTACAATGCCTCCCTTTCTAAGGGAGCAAAAGCACTTGCAACAACAAAATTAGTGACTAGGCAAAATATATTTTCTTATGCCAAACTAGGTATGGAAGCATTTTAACAGATTTTCATCTATGACAGTAGCAGCAGCTATATCAGCGATTACCGCTGAGTCATGGTACTCATCACTCAAGGGAGCAAGGGACATCGTTTTATGAAAAAGGAATGGGAAAGACATCCCCAGGAGAACAGAGAAGGAAAATATTTGCCCAAATTCTGAAACTAGACCTAGCCTCTGAGGTAATAAGCAAGTTTGCTTAACACAAACAATGAGTTCAGTTGGGAATAAGTAAGTGATGGGGAAGCCCACCTGAAAATAGATGTGTTTACAGGAAGCTTTCTCATCATTATTAAGAATTTAGAATAAGCATAAGGAATGATTGAGGTAACCTGCAAGCGTTCAGGGAGAGAGGCAATGTCTTCACAACATATTTAGGGAAGATGGTTTCTGAGGTTGTGCTTCTGAGGTAGAGATATTAGTTATAAGGTTTTTGTGGTAGACCAAAAAGCAAAGTGATTACAATCTTCACTGCAATTGTGTCTTTAAAACTAAAATGAGTATGTCTGAGATGTGTGTCAGGAGAAAAAAAAAAAGACTGCACAAACTTTCCTTGGAGTGACTATCGGGTGTGAAAAGCAGACAGGGTTTGCTTGGCGATCATGTAAAATCAGTACTTGTTATTTAAGAATTGATGGAGAGAGTACACTATTCAGCAAAGGTTAAATGAGTAGGAGGGGAGCCATTTGACTGGTGATGGATCACAGAACTGATATGCCCTAAAGGTAGAATCTGGCTCATTTACAGGATTTCTTTGCATGGCACAGTGTTTAATTAAATTCGGTGACCGAAGTCAATTCACCAGAGGCCCCCCCCCCGTACTCTCGAATAGCCATGGAACAGTATAATTTTACCTACCTGGATTCAAAACACATTTAAATTGTGACCTCCGTCTTTGTACATTCTTTGAGGTCCTGTTTCTGCAGTTTTCCAATGCTGTGCCTTCTCCACGGTAGCAGAATGACAAAACTCGCCTTTGCCTCTCATCTTGTGGCAGCATAGTTACACAGCTCCCACGCATAGATCTTGCAATTGTGCCAACTTTGGGGAGTCAAAAAATAATGTTTCTCTATCAGTGTGTGGGTTACAAGAAGAGCATGAGGATTTTCTTGAGATGCAAGCTGGAAAGGAAGAGGCAGAAAGTAATAAATCTCTGGCCACAAGGTCTTAGTCAAAAGCAAATTTTAAAGAAGACCTACTCTGGTAAATGGAGTGGCATGAGAAAAGGTGAAATCAGAGAGCGGGATCGACGCAGTTGTAGTGAGAAAGGGGTCACGTAAATGACCAGCTCTGGAGTGGTGGCCTCTCAGGCAAACTCTGTAAATGACCAGAGGAGAAACCTAATGTCCAGGAGTGGGGCCAAGACAAATCACAAGTTTTCTTTCACCTTGGCTTTCAATTTTTCAATTTAATGGTCCTGTCTTCCTCAATTGAAATGATGGGCAGAAGGCTGCTGATGGCTTATAAAATCTGGAAGGTATGAAGACTCTTAGCCAGATTGAGGAAAGGTAGAGGGAAACCAACATGAATATGCAGTTGACTTGAAAAATGTTTCTGGCCAATCAAAGGAGCACGGCCAACATTTTCTCTTGGAACGAAATATAGCTTTTAAAAGGCTTAATTTGGTAAAATATGTCTTAAATGGGTAGTGTGTGCATCCTTTCTTTATAAGCTAGTAGAAGAGCACCTACTTTTTTTTTTTTTTTCTGAGAAAGCAAGTATAAAAGCTACTATTTGTTTGCTTTCAGATAAAACCCAGCATATTCTTAAGTGGGTTTTGTAGACTTTAGTCCTGTCTTCCGTCTGTGCTACATTAGCAGCTATTGCATGGGATTTGAATTCCCTTATCTTAATCATTGCTTTTGTTATCCAGAGAGCAAGGTGTAACCACATTTCATAACATCAAGCTCTATCTGCCGAGACTCTATAGCTTCAGAAATCAGGGTTGGTGTAAGGAAACCTTGTGACCAAAAGAGTGTAATTATTTTGTACCAAGGCAATAAAATAAGAGTATACAATGTAATCAAAATTCTTTTTTAGTACCCTATTTAAATGTTCAACTTTCTAATGCTCTAAATACTTACGTGTTACAGCCTCAGTATTGCCTCAGGATCAAGGAAATTTTACGGGGAGCCAAATTATAGCTTTCTTTCTAGACAACACACACATGACTTAGCCAAGAAGAGAGGGGGAATGCATGAGACCTTTCATTTGAAGATGATTTTTAATGATAGCATCTTAATTTGTGGATCTAGTACACTCCCAGTTTGAAATACAACCAACACATATTGAGTATCTACGAGGTATCCAATACCATGATTAGTGTTTTGGCATATATGGAGTAATTATTTTCTTCATGCCCTTGAGAGTAGATATGGCTGGTATTGTTCTCATTTTTAAGATGAAAAGCAATGATGCCTAAACACACTTGCTGAAGTTTACACAGTTAACAAGTAGGGATTTAAACTCCGGCTCTTACATTTATTCTGTGATGTACAGATATAAACCATTGTTCAAAATACTTGTATTTTGGGAAAATTTTCTGGCATTTTCCTGTTGAATACTTTGTGTACTAGATTTCTAACAACTTAACTAGTTTTTCTAGTTGTGCATGCTTGTGTGTATGCATGTGTATGTGTGTGTGTGTTTGTGTGTGTGTGTGTGTTTGCCAGCATCGCAGAGTTTGGGGAATATGCTATTTTGTGAAACAAAATATTCAATATGATTTGGAAATATTTTCTTAATTGTCATCAACCCGTGATGTAAGTGTGGGAGCTAGATAAATAAAATACCTTCTAAATTCGAGATCTCCCCTTTTATTTCCAAATAGAATGTAACCCATGTAGTTCACTCATGTATCAATTACTTCAAAAGCTTTCTGACTAGCTTATTCACATCTCTTTTTTCCCAATGTGTTTTGAATACTGTCAAATTAACATATATAAAGCCCTGTTGTTAGAACTTTTATTCTTACTCAAAAATTTTAGTGGTGAGGTGCCTGTGTATCTCAGTTGGTTGAGAGTCCAATTCTCAATTTTGCTCAGGTCATGATGCCAGGGTCGTGTGATGGGGCCCCGCCTTGGTCTCTGCACTCAGCGAGGAGCCTGCTTAAGATACTCTCTCTCTCTCTCTCTCTCTCTTTTAAAAAAATTAGTGGTAAAAAAAAGTCCCATGTGAGAATTAATTCTCGCCTTCCTCTCTTTCCCTGCTTACTTAAAAAGGTTTTCATCTTTGCTTGTTTAGTTCCTCCTCCGAAGGCAAGAGATCTCAACTTAGTGTAGAGGAGGTCATCTACGTGGGACAGTAAAGCCTCTATCATGGTTTTCAATAACCTCTAATTAAAATTAAATGTTTTGAATTATGAACTTACGTGACAACAAGCCATAGTAATGTTAATAATACCTCGAGCTTTTCATGCAGTAGAAATCATAGATATTTATACAACATATTAGACAATTGTATATCATATTTTAGTTGTTGCCAATATCTCAAAATACCACTTGTGCTGATCACCACTTTGTATATAGTAGTTATTAATCCTATTAATCCTATCCCTAGATCTTGTCATTTGATGATAGATAAAATACATACATTACTACAACATATTTTAAAAACATTTTATAGTATTTCAATATACTTGCTTTCCTTTGTAGTCTAATGCATTTGATTTTAGACATTTAGAAATTCTGTGCTGAGATAAGGTCTGTAAGCCTCATGAGACTGCCATGAGTTCGACTGCACACAAAAAGGTTACAAGCCCCTGCTATAAAGAGAATCCAGTCTTTTCTAGGGTCCCCAAGATGACATCAAGCAGAATTGACGGATTGAAGAGGAGGAGGCAAAGGAAATAGGAAGGAGAGTAACGGGGAAGGAAAGTAAGAAAGTGGCAGGAAGAAAATATCCAATGCGGCATGAGTTAGGCTGGAGAAATAGAGGATGAAAGGTGAGGGAGAGGGGGAGTATGGAAGGAAAGAAAATAGAAGAGGGAAAGAAGATTTTTAGAAGTATTTTTGTTGTTGTTGTTGTTGTAAATGAGACCCCTTTTACATTCCTAGAAAAATAGAAAAAGAAGGAATTTCTTTAATTTTTGTTTGCTTGTATCTGAACTGCTACTTCTCCCATGACGCCGTTCAAAGCTTGGTGACAATGGTCCTGAGATTTATTTGGGTTATACCTTTAGTGGAATGCCAGGGAAGTTCTTCAGAGAACATTCAGACTGATAAGCCTGACCTAAAAGACCCCCAAACTGTGTCAGTCTTTCAAATTCACATCCTGTCAGTTCTCACAGTCTCTCCTCTGTTTGAGTCAAGCCTTACCCTTCCCTCTCCCTTGACCATCTCCAAGCTTATCTTTAAGATGTGTCTGTGCTCTTTCTAGATTCTCTGCCTGAATTGTCTCCTCTCAATACTTTCCACATTCTTCCCAAGGACTGAGGCTCAGCTCTTCTACCCCATAAAACCTTCCACAGTGACCACAGACCAGTAGTCTTAATCTGGAAAGGACCAAGCAGTAAAACTTAATCTGGAAAGAACCACATAGTAAATACTTTGGGCGGCTAGACAAGTCCCTGTTGAAACTACTCACCTCTGCCCTTCTGGCACAAATGCATCCACAGAAAATATGCAAGTGAATGAATGTGGCTATGTTTCAAAACCAGGTGATGGGCCAGGTTTGGCCCATGTGCAATGATTTGCTGACCTCTGCTCCAGATGGTAATAACTTCTTCATTTTTCTGAACTGTATTAACAGCTATTTTCGTAAACCCCATTTGGTTCTAGTTTACAGCCTTACACTTTTAGTTATATTTTCTACTAGAAGCTTCTCCAGAGATGAATTTGACAGTGTGGGTCCTATTGTTGAAGAAAGAAATGAATGAAGTATTGCATGTCAGTGAGACAGAATATGTTAGACCTACACATGTTCGTATAAATATTTCTAGTTCCCTATGTCTGTTAATCATTCAGCTTCAATTACACATAATTGCTAATTTAGACAAACCAATCTCCACACAGTCAAAAAACGTTTAAAGCTTTTCAAAAATACTGATATTGTTGACTTATACTTCAGAGAAGAATTAGTAACTTTTTTTCTGTAGTCAATTTTTCCTGCTTGTTATATCTGATTTTAAAGATGGAATTTAGAATAAAAGAGTCCTAATTTGAGACCCAGCTCCATCCACTAACTTTGTGATATTTGGTAAATCATTTCATATTTAGGATCTGTATTTTACTTTTCTCTAATGGTGGGATAATATGTGCATCTACTATTTTAAAAGAGACAATGAATGCGAAAGTGCTTTGTAATGTGTAAATGTCACATATTGTTGTTGATGATATTATAGCATCGGGAATCTTTTCCTTCAGTGTATTTTTTTTATGTTTTATTTATTTTTGAGAACAGGAGAGACAAAGCATGAGCGGGGGAGGGGCAGAGAGAGAGGGAGACACAGAATCCGAAGCAGGCTCCAGGCTCTGAGCTGTCAGCACAGAGCCCGATGTGGGGCTCGAACTCACAGACCGTGAGATCATGACCTGAGCTGAAGTCGGACACCCAACCGACTGAGCCACCCAGGTGCCCCAGTGTATTTTTTAAATAACTTGTTCTAGAATAGAGTTGAGGGAAGTGCTAGCTTCCTTGGTTTGGCATTCTGGCAGCACTTGACCCAGAGCCCAAGTGAATGAAACTTTTTAAAGGTAAATGAAAAAAACTCAAGCAAGGTCAAATCGAGAACGCTGTCCTTTCCTCTCAATATTTAGATGGATTCAAGAGCGAGTGAAAAATCCAACCCAAGGTCTGTGACAATACCTAAGTGAGTCTAGATTAGGTGAACTAGATGGGAAACATTACACTAGGAATATGGAATGGACATTACTTGTTGGGTACAGAACCTGAACTGAGGAGAAACATTCAGAGAGCAATCAAAAAAACTGAAAACAGGGCTCAACTCTGGCTGGAATAAAGGATACGGGCTAGCCACAGCTGAAAAAATAAATCACAGAAGGCTTTTCTGGGGAATCAGATTTTCAGAGGGCAACTTGAGTGGGCAAGACATGGTCAGAAGCCCAGTAGCTGATGGGGTTGGTGGCCACCACGCAATGCTTCCGTGTTTGGATAGAGATGGTGTGGTACAGGGGAGAGAGTAGAGCTCTGGAACCAGGCAATTTGTTTGAATCTCAGATTTGTCCCTTGATTGGCTGTGTGATATCTATTTTCCCTAACCTTCATGCTCTTCGTCTGGAGGATGTTGGGAAGAAAGTACATAATCCTGCAGATTGCAGGAAATCAATATTAGTTCTCTTTAAGACAATCCGCGTCTGGATTTAAGACAGTAAGATATTACTTCCAAGCAACTTTCTGGTTTTATGAATGCTCCTCAGATTATTTTTTTTTAGACCGACATGTCATTTTTGAGCAGACTTCAAGTGGCTAGCTGAGTATTATGGGTAGTAGGGAGAGTTAGATAGAATAAGAACATTTAGATTTGAAAAAGCTTTTTTTTTTCTTCTTCAAATTTTTTTGCCTTTAATTATAGCTTGAACAGGACTGATTTCCTGTTTTAGATAAGTACACCTACTGGAAAATGTGTTAATTTATGCATTATAAACTGCAATATATCAAATTTTCTTCACATACTTCACATAATGGGCTTTGCTGTGGAAACCATTTTCTGAATTCAAAGTAAATTGAAAATTTGAAAGCCTAGTGTGAGTATTCTTGTTATGCAACAATTTTCCATCTGTTAACTTAGAATTATATACAGAGATTTCCTTTCCATTTTTCTTTTTTGTCTCCTAGACACTGACTATAAATAGACTTATTAGGATTAACTTCTATTTTCATATCCTGCAGTTTCTGAAGTTTATTTCCTTTGTTTGTGGCATTCATTTACATTCCTTGAACTTCACTATTAAATTAAAAATTATTAGCTTATTTGCTTAAAAGCATCTCTGTGTGATATTTTCACACTTTGAAGAAGATATGTTGCTCAATATATAACAACACATGTAGGTAGAAATGTTAAGTCAATATATTAATATATTAATTGTCACTATGTATTAATCAGAATACGAGTTGTTTTAGTGGAAGAAAATAGCTCTGGCTACTTTAAATAGAATGGGAATTATGAGAGACTGTTATACAACTCAGAGAATAATTAAGAGGCCTGGAGAAATAGGCCCTACGCTTTCAGGAACAACAATAGAGCCTCACCAGTGACTGGCCTGATAGTGAGTGTTGGTACCACACCAACCCCAAAACAATGACACAACTCCAGAAAAATCAATGCCTGGCCGTCTGCTTTTAGAAGTTCACTTCCAATCAGAGTCTCAGCAGGTACACCTGGTTGATAGAATTTAAGGCACATGTCTGCACCCTGAGTGTAAAGATACCTGGAAAAATATTTTTTCTTACAATGTTCACTTAAGAGGATAGGATTCAAATTATAGGAACATATGAAAATGTGGAGAGATATTCAAAGTTTTGGGAGAACTGTGAATGATGTTAGTTCGTCCACTGCACTCTGTTTGGTCTTTGAAATTACAGTGCAGAACATTGTTTTAAAAATTATTTGGAAAGCCCAAAAAACTAATATTTATACTGTTTTGTTTCCACTTTTAGGACTCACACAAACAACTCTTTATGTAAACATGTCCAGAATTGAATTTCTCATTCTTGTCTGCTTGTCATCCATCCATTGTCCCTCATCATTGTTTCTTTTCTCTGTAAATGGCATCATTACTCCCTGAGAGTCACCCTTGCTCTCTTTTTCATGCCCTCCCATTCATCACAAAGTCTTACTGGTTCAGATTTTGAAATATGTATCAAATGTATCCACTTATGTTCATCTGAGCTGTCACAACCCTAGCCCAAGTCAACATTATCTCTTTCAGTCTACTGCAGTAATTTATTTTTTTTAAATGTCTATTTATTTAGAGAGAGAGACAGAGAGTCAGAGAGAGCATGAGCAGGGGAGGGATAGAGGGAGAGGGGGAGAGAGAGAATCCCAAGCAGGCTCTGCACTGTCAGCGCTGAGCCCAATGTGGGTCTTGAGCACACTAACTGTGAGATCATGACCTGAGCCAAAATGAAGAGTTGGACTCTTAACCAACTGAGCCACCCAGGCAACCCATGCAGTAATTTCTTTTCTTTCTTGAGGAAATTGAATCACCCCGGTTTGAGCACTACAGGTTTATTTATTTATTTTTTAATAATTTATTGTCAAATTGGTTTCCATACAACACCCAGTGCTCATCCCAACAAGTGCCCTACTCTGTGCCCGTCACCCACTCTCTCCCCTCCCAAACCCCCCTCACCCCTCAGTTTGTTCTTAGTCTTTGAGAGTCTCTTATGTTTTGTCTTCCTCCCTCTCCGAGTCTTTTTTCCTTTCCCCTCTTCCCCTTCCCCATGGTTTTCTGCTAAGTCTCTCAAAATCCACCTATGTGTGGAAACATATGGTATCTGTCTTTCTCTGACTGACTTATTTCACTTAGCATAATACCCTCCAGGTCCATCTATGTTGCTACACATGGCCAGATTTCATTCTTCCTCATTGCTGTGTAGTATTCTATTGTATATATATATACCACATCTTCTTTATCCATTCATCCATTGATGGACACTTAGTTTCTTTCCATGATTTGGCTATTGTCAAAAGTGCTGCTATGAATACTGGGGTACGAGTGCCCCTATGCATCAGCACTCCTGTGTCTCTTGGGTAAATTCCCAGCAATGCTATTGCTGGGTCATAGGGTAGTTCTATTTCCATTTTTTTGAGGAACCTCCACACCATTTTCCAGAGCAGCTGCACCAGTTGGCATTCCCACCAACAGTGTAGGAGAGTGCCTGCTTCTCCACATCCTCGCCAGCATCTATAGTTTTCTGATTTGTTCATTTTAGCCACTCTGACTGGTGTGAGGTGGTATCTCAGTGTGGTTTTGATTTGTATTTCCCTGATGATGAGTGACTTTGAGCATCGTTTCATGTGTCTGTTTGCCATCTGGATGTCATCTTTGGAGAAATGTCTGTTCATATTTGCTGCCCATTTCTTCACTGGATTATTCATTTTTTGGATAAGTTTGGTAAGTTCTTTATAGATTTTAGATACTAGTCCTTTATCCGATATGTCATTTGCAATTATCCTTTCCCATTCTGTCAGTTGTCTATTAGTTTTGTTGGTTGTTTCTTTTGCTGTGCAAAAGCTTTTTATCTTGACGAGGTCCCAATAGTTTATTTTTGCTTTTAATTCCCTCACCTTTGGAGATGTGTAGTGTAGGAAATTGCTGCAGCTCAGGTCAAAAAAGTTTTTTTCCTGCTTTCTCCTCTAGGATTTTGATGGTTTCCTGTCTCACATTCAGGTCCTTCATCCATTTAGAGTTTATTTTTGTGAGTGGTGTAAGGAAGTGGTCTAGTTTCATTCTTTTGCATGTTGCTGTCCAGTTCTCCCAGCACCATTTATTAAAGAGGCTGTCTTTTTTCCATTGGATACTCTTTCCTGCTTTGTCAAAGATTAGTTGGCCATATGCTTGTGGGTCCATTTCTGGGTTCTCTATTCTATTCCATTGGTCTAAGTGTCTGTTCTTGTGCCAATACCATGCTGTCTTGATTATTACCACTTTGTAGTAGAGGTTAAAGTCTGGGATTTGATGCCTCCTACTTTTGTTTTCTTCTTCAATATTACTTTGGCTATTCGGGGTCTTTTGTGGTTCCATATAAATTTTAGGATTGTTTGCTCTAGCTTTGAGAAGAATGCTGGTGCAATTTAGATTGGGATTGCATTGAATGTGTAGATTGCTTTGGGTAGTATTGACATTTTAACAATATTTATTCTTCCAATCCATGAGCATGGGATGTTTTTCCATTTCCTTGTGTTTTCCTCAATTTCCTTCATAAGTTTTTTATAGTTTTCAGCATAGCGATCTTTTACATCTTTGGTTAGGTTTATTCCTAGGTATTTTATGGTTTTTGATGTAATTGTGAATGGGATTCACTTCTTTATTTCTCTTTCTATTGCTTCATTGTTGGTGTAAAGGAATGCAACCAAGTTCTGTACATTGATTTTATATCCTGCAACTTTGCTAAATTCATGGATCAGTTCTAGCAGGCTTTTGGTGGATTCTGTCTGGTTTTCCATGTAAAGTATCATGTTGTCTGCGAAAAGTGAAAGTTCGACCTCATCCTTGCCTATCCTGATGCCTTTTATTTTGCTTTGTTGTCTGATTGCCCATGCAGTAATTTCTAAATTATCTCCCTTCTATTGTACTTTTACAATTACATTTTTCTACACTTGTAACTTAAGAATTATTTTTGTAAGTTATAAAATGTCTCTTTCCCACTAGACGATAAACTTAAAAGCATGCACTGTGATTGTTCATTGATTGGTTTCTTAAAAATAACACAAACACTTAATAAATATGGCTTAAAATGTTTGAATGAAGTTAACATTACATACTAATTTTGGGAGATTACATAAATTTTTCTGAGTCTTCTCTCCATGGCTTGAACGGTTTTAAGAAATCGTTAGGCAACACTTGATCTTCTAAGAAAATAAGACTGTTTTTAATATAAACATCTATTCTCAAGGAAGTAACTAGGAAGAAAAGTTATTCATTCTAGTTGGATCATCACATGGTCTTTGTTCATGAATGGGCCTCCATGAATACTTATACCAGAGTTTTACTTACAATTTTATTCTTTATTTTTATTTACATGTTGAGTATTTACTATGTATTATGTAGGCAGTGTGTCCAAGCTAGGAATAAAAAGGTAATTTGGACATCTAAATTTACTCACAATCTAGTGGAAGGAAAACCTTTAACACCCACTTTATAGAATCACTGAATAAAAATAATCTATTTCTAAAGAAGAGTAAATACAAGACTTCATAATGGAATCTTTATTAATTTTGCTGGTAGAGTGGATACTGGGCAAGGTTCAACTTGAAGGATAATCGCAAGCTAGGAAAAATGTTGAAGACAGATATTTCAGATGATGATAAAGAAGGAGCAAAATAGGGTGGCTCAATTGATTGAATGTCTGACTTCAGCTCGGGTCATGATCTCATGGCTCATGAGTTAGAGCCCTGCATGAGGCTCGCTGCTGTCAGCGCAGAATCCGCTTCGAATCCTCTGTCCACCCTCCTCTCTCTGCTCACACACGCACTCTCTCTCTCTCAAAAAACAAAAACAAAACAAAAAAAAACAAAAACAACAACAAAAAAACATTAAAAAAAATAAGAAAAGGTAAAATTGTAAGTGGCATACTGAGTAAACATTGTTATGCCTCCTAGTCAATGACTGGCCATTAAAAAAAAAAAAAAAAAAGACCAGATATCCCTTAGGCCAGATGAGGGAGAATAGCCAGAAAACTCCATATTGCAGTGCTGTCCTACGGAGAACGTTCTTCTTCTACGGACAACTGGTCCTATGCTTTAGGTTAGTTTACCATTAGCATTGACGGTTTTGTGCTTCTCGGTCCATTCTTGCTAACCTCACTCCCTTTGTGAGAGTCCCATAGAAATTTTAATATGGTTGTCCAAAGAGAAGACACCATCTGAGTCATTAAACATAAGTTGCCTTCTTTAGCAAGACCTCTTCCAAACTCCCAGCTTCTTCAGGGACACACATTGTGAGTCTCATTCCTTTCAAGGCCAGAAAAATATGGAGTCAAGTTTTAATCTTGTCTCCTTTTCCTCTCAAACCAATCACTAGCACATGTCCACAGGAGAAACACTGTGAGGTCAGACTGATTCCTCGTAGAAGTTCTGCATTGGCTACCTCGGCCTTTAGGAATGTCACTTATCTTCTTTTAGATGATTTTGTCAACCAGAAAGTGAAGACACCCATACATGGTTGGCATCACGATCACAGGAAACTGAATGAGAAAAAGTGCACATTGCAGGCAGTTGATACACTTTTTTAAATTTTCTTATTTTCATATTTCTCCTTACATTTGTAGCAATGCCTCTGTAATCTAGCCAATCTATATAACAAACTACCCTATCCTAAAGCTGTTGCTACCACCCGTGAGGTTAAGAGTCTCAGCGGTCCTTTAACACTTACCATAAATAACCTCAGTAATCTCATGTCAACCTGGCTTCTGAAATTCAGGGTGTAGTGACCCAAAAACCATAGTCTTAAGTCCCTAAAATTATTTGATTTTTCAATTAGAACCTGGACTCTAAGTAAAGAGGTGAAGTCAACTTCATGTTTCCCTACTGGGCTGAAGACGTGTTTTTTTGTGAAATAGATGCTCAAAAGCTGTCAATAAGTAACTGCTATGTACCCATTTTCCTTCTCCAACCCTACACAGTTGACTTAGCCCATGGCTGGGAGTCGCTATAAGGCACCAACTCTCCCCAGTACAAATAAAGTGTAAACAAATGAAGGAAGGCTGTATTTGTTCTCATCAGCACTTATGCAAGTGGATTACTCTCTCCTTTCTTCCCTGCATGCATCTCTCCCTATACTCCCTTCTGTATTTATAAGGAATGAAAGCACGACCCTGCCCATTTCTTTCGAGTTTAATTATTCTGACTGGTAGGCACCTGCTTTCTGCTTCTCCTTTTGTGTAGAAAGCATTAGGCCTCTCTTCCATTTGCTTTAAGATGCTTTAACAGTCATGTCAGTAGGATGTAATTAAAAAAGACAAGAACAGCAGGGAAAATGCCAGACAATTACTAGGAGACCCTGGGTAAAAACAAGGTTGAGACAAAGTAGTTTATATCAAAAGGAATTCTGATTACCGCCATGGTTATTATTGGTATTTAACATTTATTGAGCTCCGCCATGGAGCTACGCGCTGTACAGAACATAGAATTAGACCTTTTTCTAACCAGAGAGGAATATTTAAAGAGCTGTGAGGAACTTCCAAAGCTGCTAGTCACAGATGATGTCCTCCTGTGAGGAGATTTGGAGGCTTGAGTTTTTTATAAGGGAAACAAATGAGATAATAAAGTAAAAAATGAGAATTGCTTTTAGTGAGCACTCAATAGCAGATTAGTTATGCAGACAGGGAAGGCAGGCTTAATAATTCATAAGAGCATTAAGTATCCAAGTGAAACTGCTAGCCTCCGTCTCATATGTAAAGCTGAATTCTTCAAATTGTACCTCACTTTCATGAAAATACCCTGGAAAATACCGTTTTCATTTTTCCTGAGAAAATGCTGACACCTTTTTCAGAGCGCTCAGATACTATCACCAAAGGCAAATATTTAACCTTCGATAGGCCAGACAATATTGGAAGTCCCTTGACTTGATAAAAATTTGTCTTTTTTTTTTTTTAAACTCTGTGGATCTTATATCTAGAAGGGTACCTGGTCAATAATAGGGGCTGATAGAATGAGTTAGGAATAAGAACGAAAACAATGAAAACATTTTTAAATATCTAACAAATATTTTGTGTTCTAAATTTTCCCAAAGAAAGCTATTAAGAAAATTGAAAACAAAATAAAAAAACGTTTTAGTCAGCCATTCCAAGCTGTGATAGCACCGTGAAATGCAATGCATGCACGTGGCAGTGACATGACACATGAGAGCCAAGAACTCATTTTTCTGTTATGTTTGCTGTTGACACCACTGTCGTTCAAGTCTAGTTAATTTGCATTCATCTGGTTACCTTCAGGCATGAGCTGATTCTTATAAGTGCATTTTCAGACAAATAATACTCTCTTCAGCCCTGCAACTATTTTGGATGGGTCTCTGTTCCAAAATATGTATACCTTGCCTTTCTTTTGGAGGCAGAGCATATTCCGTTCAGTTTTGATCTGCACATTCTTGATGTAATGTTGGAAAATTGGAGCAGATTGAGAAAATAACTTTCCACCAGCTTCACAGCTCTGGCCACAGATCCTAAGACTGCCTTCCCAGCGTGCGACTCTGTGACACCAAGAATTCAAAATTCCAACCTGGTAACCCAGGTGGTTTTAAAGGATGTTTGTCTAGGTAAGAAGACAGAATATATTTTATTTAAGAAGTGTTTTTTTGAAAGAAAAGCTTCATTGATATGTTTTAAATAGTTTGGGCTCTGTTAGTATTCTTGTCCTAGGATCTGCAAAAGGTAGACGAGGCTGGTACTAAGGTTATCAACCTGAGCTACGCTCAAGATGACAGAGAAGAAGAGTCTGATTATAAAATCTATGTTATTCCAAGGTACCTCCTTTCTCCCTATTTCACCTAGTTAGTCAACCATGACTGAAAGAACTGCTGATTAACCCTAGCACAGATTTGGCTCTTTACATTGGACATACTTGAGCTTAAATAAAACTCTTGAATACCACTATGTCTCTGATTCCATAGAGTATTTTCCGTTGGCTATGACGGCAGAACCGTGGGACAATAATCATTAAGGAAGGCAAATCTTGGAGAAAACAACTTATCAGCATGAAATTCATATTACTGTAAAACATGAAGTTTCCCTGAAAATATTTGCCAGTTTTTTTTTTTAAAGATAAACTTAGAGAGACACCTAGGTGACCCAGTCGGTTAAGTGTCCGACTTTGGCTCAGGTGCGATCTCACCGTCATGAGTTTGAGCCCCATGTGAGGCTCTGTGCTGACAGTTCAGAGCCTGGAGCCTGCTTCAGATTGTGTGTCTTCCTCTCTCTCTGACCCGCCCCCACTCACACTCTGTGTCTCACTCTCTCAAAAATAAGTAAACATTAAAAAACATTTTTTGGGGGGGCACCTGGGTAGCTCAGTCAGTTGGGCGTCCGACTTCAGCTCAGGTTATGATCTCACAGTTCAAGAGTTCAAGCCCCACGTAGGGCTCTGTGCTGACAGCTCAGAGCCTGGAGTCTGCTTCTGATTCTATGTCTCCCTCTCTCTGCCCCACCTCCCACTTGTGCTCTGTCTCTCTCTCCCTCTCAAAAATAAATAAAAAATAAAATTTTTTAGATAAACATGAATATCTATGATTGCTATTCGTTTCAAAACAGGACAAATTGATTGGTTTCTTTCTGTGCTTCTGCATAAAACTGAAGAGGTAGCTTGATTTTCTAAGCTAATTCAATAGATGGAAGTGAATGCCTGTAATGGTGTTCATGACATGGTTTACCCTTAACTTCACCCTCCATTTTCTTTCTATACTTATGGGAGCACTCACTGGGAGGCAAATAAAAATGGAGACTATGAAAATCAAGCCTTATATTTCTCCCACTTGATGACTCACCTGAATGATATGTGCTCTTTAAATTGTCCTCAAGGCTCAAACTCAGGCCACACAATCCACTACTTTGTTCAGAAATCCCTCCCAAGATGGAGGCCTGACCTCCCAGCTCTTTTTCTGAAGCTGAGTCATAGCTGAGATTCCTCTTCTGCAAATTGGAAATTTTCGAAACAAAGTGTTGTTCCCAAGTGACTTCCTTTACAACAACACCTTCTTGGATTATTATTCGCCAGTGATGTAATAATAATACTGCTTTGAATACAGTTTGGTAGGGATTAAACATTTTCTAACGACCTGTAAAGTAAACACTTCGGACGGGAATTGAAAGAACAATTTTCACAGAAAATGAAAATGTGTGAAAATTATTTTTACTGCCTTAGTTCCCACTCCTATAGTATTTTGAATATTTGCCAAACTGTGTGAATAATTAGACTGGTTTAAAAGCCAAACATGTTCATTCGGTTGTGTGTGAGAAATAAATTTATTCTGCATGGCTTATTTCTTGTTACATTCTTACATAAGTAAACACAGCCCAACTGCCTGAAACATTGCTGTGTGATCTACCATGATGTGGTCCTAGACTCACAGGAGTATAGATTATGCTTAGCTTTTCAATCCATAACTAATTAATAGCTGTAACAGGCTTACATAGCAGCCTGTCTTAAAGTTGAGAAATCTAGGTGATGGACCTGAAAAAAACAAAAAGCCAATTAAAATTTTTTTAATGTTTATTTATTTTTGAGACAGAGAGAGACACAGCATGAGTGGGGGAGGAGCAGAGAGAGAGAGAGACCCAGGATCTGAAGCAGGCTCCAGGCTCTGAGCAGTCAGCACAGAGCCTGACGCGGGGCTCGAACTCACAGACCTCAAGATCATGACCTGAGCCGATTTCAGTACCCTCAACCGACTGAGCCACGCAGGTGCCCCAACAAAAAGCCAATTTAAAAGAAACTCTGCATTTAATATAAGTAGGACATGCATAGACATTTGCCTTGACAAATATGGAAGCAATGTTCATTCCAGAACCACAACTATAATTATTGCAAAGATCATTTAGAAGTCCCAAAGGTTGCTATTGACTCTCTCATTACTATAATGTGCTCCCTCGTGAACTGTTTAGTATTCCTTCAGTTGAATGTCTAGACCGAGAACTCCTGGAGGGCAGCTATAAGGTACACCTTCCCATGGTCGATTCTCAAAAAAACCTGTTGAACATAGTGGGAAAAAAAAATCCTGAGTGCTCTCATGGCATTGTGGTCCATGTCCTGAGCAAGCACACTTTCAGTTTACTTGTCTATGGGTTTTCATTCAGCCATAAAAATGAGCTTTGAGGTAAGGAATTCCATTACAGGGTCAGCCATATAATTGTAATCAAGAGACTTCAAAAGGCAAGAATGACCTTACATTCTTTCTGTTCGGCAGATAATTCTATGGCTGGGAATAAATTTTAGGAAAACGCAAAGCAAACGTGGTGCGAGAATGAAACTTGAAAGCTGAAGAGGATGATTGTGTTATCAGCAGAAGCAACACACTCTGATTTAGACATCCTTGCGAGATTCCAAGATCGGTGCTCTGTAACGGTATTGGACAAGGCCAGATCTGTGCTTGATCCTGGTCCTGTGCTTGAACCTCAGTGTCCTCAGTACGTGCAATAAAATGCAAGTAATAACACTAACCAGGCAGATTTACCATCAGGATTAAGCAAAGTAAAGTGCAGCACCTAGAACAGACAAGATACTCAGCAAGCAAAAATTTTGGGTTTTTTTTCCCTTTGTATTAACAGTAATGATAAAGAAAACAAACACTTACCAAAATTAAAATAAATCTGTTCTCCCTAAATCTGAGAAGGCTATTCATATTGATGCAGAGCAATAAATATCTATTATATCTCTAATGGGAACATGGTATTTCAAAGTGTAGACCATTGTAGGTAGTCTCATGGGAAGGCAATCACTCGGAAACTTAGTTTAGATAAAAAGTTATTTCTGTGGATATTTTAATATTTTATGTTGTTAGTCATCTCCGTAGACCGGGAGCCTGATGATGACTGATGATCATAATGGATATGTTTTGCTTATTCTGGCCATCTGGGGCAGTTTCGGTGAACAGCGAAATTGTGGAAATTATGAAAAGAATAAAACGTAGATACACTGGGGCTTCAGTGAATGATCTTTACTAACTATCTAAGCAACAGCCTGCAAACCAAGCTTGAAACCCTGTCAGATAGCAGGGGACCTGAGCTCAGGCTCTCACTTCCTTTGTAACTCAGCCAAAGCATTATTTGTGGTTGTCACGTGAGTAAGTGCCCTACACGACCTTTACTGGCTTTGTGTTTGATGATATCTCTCACGTTCATCTTTTTTTTTCCCCTTCACTGTTTGTGTATCTTCCACTTCAGGGGCTTCCCTATCTATGAATAGTCCTACTTTTCCTTCCTGTACCTACTTCCACCAACTCTTCTCCATTTTCTTCTATAAAAGCCCATGTCACTGTGTCGTCAGCAAGTCCTTGAAGTTGGTGTTTGAGATTTATGATTCCACGGTAAAATCCTGTTTCATCTAGCAAGTCTATTACCTTGAACTCTAGAAGGAAAAAGACTAATACTCAAATCCTAAGCCTCCTAGTTGTGGTCTCTCAATGTCTTGTAAATATACAGAGGACTGGATGATATCATCAAGGCTATCTTGCCAATACCACTTGGAGGAGTTGATGGTTAAAAGGAAGGCATCGAGAAATAAGAGCATGACTCTAGTAGAACACAAAATCTCTGCCTGGCATTTATTTTCATGCAACATGCTCACAAATATATTTCTAGAAAAAGCAAAACTCCAGGGCATTACAGCACCTCCTGACTCTTTTCTGGTCTTGAGGAACCCTCGACTTGTCTCAGTTTTCGTTGATTGTTGGAATTCTCAGCACAGGAAGCACCAACTTGCTAAGTACTTCCCTGTGATCGCACAGAACAAGGCAGAAGGTGTCAGGAATAGAACACTTGATGTTGAGTTTCTTGCGCTAATTATTAAGCACATATCCTTCCTCTCTATTAGCATTACAAAAGGTGTCGCTGGTAAACCATATGTTTATCAGGCAGAAAATGTACCGCACAGTTTCTGTCCTCTCGCTGTCAGTGAGCACGGGGCTTAAGAGCACAGTTTTGGAACAGTAAAGATTCAGAATGCCACAAAGCTGTTGCAGCTCCACCAGGCTCAGAGACCCGGAGGTTGAAGAGAGGATACTGCTATGGATGCTTAAAGGAGCTTCCTAACCAGGACAAGCCGCCATTTCACCACCTGCCCGGAGGTGACTCCTGTGGCAGTAAGGACCAATTATTTCATGTGAATAATTTAAAACTATGTATATTCTTATGATTGATTTTATAATGCTGTCACCCGTTTCCCATTCACCTCATCCCTTTAAATTAGAATAAAATACTTTGTGGCAGTGAGGCTGGGAGAAGTCAGTGATTACAGGCTACGTTCACAATAATGCCCCAGTTAGAGTCTGGTGGTTTGTTAGAACAAGGAACACCCTCAGCTTTGCTTTGAGCTATTAATTATCCAACCGGTCATTAACTGCAGCTAACAATTGATTTAGAAGGAATTATTGCTTAAATAGCAGGAGGTA
Organism: Paguma larvata; assembly: GCA_030068075.1. Taxonomy (NCBI): domain Eukaryota; kingdom Metazoa; phylum Chordata; class Mammalia; order Carnivora; family Viverridae; genus Paguma; species Paguma larvata. The sequence continues at coordinate 115,125,171 of CM057823.1, forward strand.
TTTAAGAGGAAAATAAATTAAAACAAAGAACTGTTGGATCCTGAGAAAAAAATAGGAGCTCTTGAAACACAGAGAATAGTTGCAAAGGCTCTATAATTATCAAGTGATAAACAGTCATTGAGAAGCACATTTCTTTATGTTTTTCCAGAAATAGTGACAGTGTCTTATAATCAAGGACCCCACTGTCTTTACTAATTGAATAATCTAAAATGAATGATGTTATCAAAAGCATAACTGAAGTAGTAAATTGTCATTTTAGTGGATAACAAAACATTTACAAGAATCGCAACCACACTGTCTTGGCAATCTATTATAAATAAGTTTAGTTTGGGGACAAAGTTTTAAAATAAACAAAACAGTGTATCTATTGCTCATGAACTGAATCAGATGGCACACTTACCGAAGAATGATTTCAAGGACATTGTTTTCACTCGCTCTCTGTCCATGGGCAAGTTCCTTTTAAAGGCAACAGTATCAAAGTGCCTGGGTAGCTCAGTTGGGTAAGTGTCTGACTTCAGCTCAGGTCATGATCTCGTGGTTCATGTGTTCAAGCTTCACGTCCGGCTGTGTGCCGACATTTCAGAGTCTGGAGCCTGCTTCAGATCCTGTGTCTCCCTCTCTCTCTGCCCCTCTCATCCTCATGCTCTGTCTCTTTCTCTCGAAAATAAATAAATGTTTTAAAAAGTTTTTTTAAAGGCAATGGTATCTCCTGCTATTTCTCCTGTCCCTGTTACCTTGAGAATTAGGTTCACAGAGGTTACTACCTTTGATATAAAGCAGCGATGAGAAAACTAACGGGAACCAAAGAAACAAAGAAAATTTGTAGTTTTGAGTGAATTATTTCCCATTTTACTAAAATCAGCTTTAACAATTGCTATAACCAACAATATCAATAATATTTTTTAACCAAAACCAAGTTTACCTGCCCTAGATTTCAATCAAGTTTATTGAGTCAAACAAGTCATTCTTGTCTGAGTTGCGATTTGACCATGATGTTATGAGCAATTTTTACTTGGGGTCATAAATGCCAGAGCTTCCTAAACTCTTGAATGCTAACTTTGTCCGATCGTTATACATAAGAAAAACAGGTTTCCTGAAATTTAGTCATAATAGAACTTCAAGTGGCTAGTTTTTGTGGTAAGTTCTTAAGGCTGTAAGCAGTCATTCCTTTTGATGGTATCCTGCTTCTTTAGAAGCATTTTGAAAATTCCTGGGGGATTTTTAGTTACATAATACGGGAGGAGGGGTTTGCAACTGATGTTTAGAAGACCAGAATTTAGGGGTATTCCTTTAACCACAAACTATTTTCTGTACATTCTAATACAGACTGAATTTTCCAGGAATGTGAACACCATGAAAACCAAGAAAAGATTTCTCTATATTTGGTTTGGAAATTTACCAAGAGTGGTTTACAATTTTAGAAGCTTACTTTGCGGATAACAACGCTATCTGTGGTATTGGAGCTGCTGACACGTGCACCTGGTTCGCTTTGCCCTTGTGAACTCACAGCCCAATACATACAGGCAGTCCTTTCTTTACACAGCACCATGTTGATTGAAACCTGTGCATATTGGAACTGAGTCCTCACTTTGCACAATTCTGAAAGGCAGAGTGTCAGTTAGCCTGGTACCGTGTAAAGCGGGGACCACCTGGAATGAAAGAGATTTGAGAATTTGAGATTTCCTTAACAGACTGACATAGAATTAACATTTTTTTTAATTATAATAGTTTATTTTCAAATTGGTTTACATATAACACCCAGTGTTCATCCCAACATGTGCCCTCTTTAATGTCCGTCAGAGGGGAAAGGAAAAAAAGACACATAGAGGGAGGGAGATAAAACATAAGAGACTCTCAAGGACTAAGAACAATCTGAGGGTGAGGGAGGTGAGGGAGGTGAGGGAGGGGGGAGAGGGGGTGACGGACATTAAAGAATTAACATTTTTAAATGCGCGAACAGACATGGGGCACCTGGGTGGCTGAGTCAGTAGTTAAGTGTCCAACTTCAGCAGGTCATCACCTCACGGTTCTTGAGTTTGAGCCCTGCAGCAGGCTCTGTGCTGACAGTTTAATAAACATTAAAAAAGTAATAAAAAAATAAATGCATGAACAGACAAAATATAGGAATATTTCTGATTCTCATTAATAAAGTCTTTTTTAAAAATTGTTTTTCTTCCATCACAGTACAATTCAATTATTGAAGTCCATGATAAGAAACATGAAAGTAAAAAAAAATAATAAGAATAAATTATTTACTTCTTATTAAGATACTTCTTGATTTGACCATGACTTCTTATATTGCTTTTTCTTTTTTCCATTTCATCATCAATTTCCCATTGTTTATTGAAGGATATGGCTTCCATGGTGATGATGGTTAACTTTATGTGTCAACTTGAACTTGATTTTAAATGAGATTAGTGTTTAAATTGGTGAACTTTGGGGAAAGCAGATTGCCCTCTGTAATGTGGGTACGCCCCAGATAATCAATTAAAGGCTTGAATACAACAAAAGACCAGCGTCCCTGAGGAAGAAGGACTTCGTCAGCAAACGGTCTTCACACTTCACCTGGACCACTGACTTCCCTGGGGCTCCAGCCTGCCAGCCCGCAGCCCTCTTTCTCATATACATAGGAGTTTTACTGCATGTATGGATTCCATACGGCAACCACCACAATCGGGGTAAAGAGTATTGTTACTCCAAACGATTCTCCCAACCTGCTCCTTTGTGGTTCCACTTTTCACCCACCCCAAACCTCTGACAATGAGTGATCTGTTCTCCATTAAGGTCTATGTAGTTTTTGTCATTTTTTTTTTAATTTTTTTTAACGTTTATTTATTTTTGAGAGACATAGAGACAGAACATGAGCAGAGGAAGGGCAGAGAGAGAGGGAGACACAGAATCCGAAGCAGGCTCCAGGCTCTGAGCTGTCAGCACAAAGCCCGATGCAGGGCTCGAACCCACAGACCGTGAGATCATGACCTGAGCTGAAGTCGGCCGCTTAACCAACTGAGCCACCCAGGCGCCCCAGTTTTTGTCTTTTTAAAGAATGTTATATAAATGAAATCATACCGTATACGGTCTTTTGAAGTTGGCTTCTTTTACTCCAGATAATGCTTTAGAATTTCAACTAAGCTGTTGAATATATCAAGTTTGTTCCTTTTTATTGCTGAGTAGTATTCCATTATATGCCTAAGGTCTTTTTACATACAAGAAAGGTATTTGTTTACATATTTATTGATACGTATTGAGATTTTAAAATAGATATATTTTTGTGATACTTTTTTAAAATATCCATAACATGTTATGAGAAGTATATTATTAAGACATAAGAGGTATAAGTATGGCCCAGCTTATTTATGAAAACTACCACATTTTTGCATTTTCTCCTTTGCACCATCTGTAATTTATCTTATCTGTTATTACTACATAAATTAAGGTTCTTTTTCTTTTGTCGAATTAACCAGTCTGCTCTGTTATTTTATGTCTTACTGTTGTTTTTTATTCCAGTAGCTTCTTGGCTCTCCTCACACATTTTCTTTTTTTTTTTTTTTCTGTATTGTGTAGGTGTCTTCATGTGTCGTCATGTCTGTATACTTACATAGTAAAATACATGTTATTTAATTATAACAGCACTGAAATATATTTTATCTTATAAGTCATTTTCCTTTTACCTCTCCTTTTTCTAATAGAATGTTGTTTAGAATTTTTAAGAAGCGATGTAGGTCATTGGGTCATAATGTCTAAAATCTTTCATATTTTAGTTTCTTTATTTGAGCATAGTCAACACACCATATTACATTAATTTCCAGTGTACAAAATAGCGATCCAACAGCTCTCTACGTTATGCTATACTTGTCGTAAGTGTAGCTACCATTTATCGCCAGACAATGGCGTTACAATTTCATTGACTGTATCCTCTATGCTGTGTCTTTTTATTCCTGCATTTCACTCATTCCACAACAGGAAGCCTGTATCTCCCACTCCCCTTCACCCATTTTGCCCATCTCCCTGACTTCTTTCATCTGGCAACCATCAGTTTGTTCTCTGTCTTTATAGGTCTGATCCTGCTTTTTGTTTCACTCATATGTGGAATCTAAGAAACCAAATAAATGAAGAAACAAACAAAAATCAGAATCAGACCCGTAAGTACATAATATAGGGATTTCATTTCAGTGTATTAAACAAGTAATTTTTATAAACATAGGACATTAGTTTGGATAGTTTTAAGAACTACCATCTCCAACTTTATGCCTATAGCTACTTACATACTTGTTTTTTCTTCTCCAGAGACATTACAACATGCTGGTTTGACTACATGATTTCTAACTTCCCTTTGTATTCAAGGAATTTAGAATACGTACTTATGTGCGTGAATATTTTCCCAGTCATGTTCTATCAGTCAGCTTAGGCTACATTACATTGCAATAGCAAACAGGCCCTGAGTCTTGCTTAGTGCCTTTCAATGACGGGATTATTTCCTGTTCCTGTTACAGGACCATCGTGAGTCAGCCCGATGCCCTGTTTTGTCTTCGTTCTGAAACTGAGGATGAAAGAGAAACATCAACCTGGATAAGCCGGTCTTGCCATAGAGAAAAAAGACCAGCGTTGGACAAAACGATCTCTCTTAAACCATTTCTTGAAAGTGTTTCATATTAGTTCCACTCATGTTTCATCTATTAAAATAATCATGTGATCAAGTCTGAAGTTTGATCTTATGAGGAAGGGTCAGTAAGTATGTTTTAGTAATGATGTATTTTATCATCTATAGCTCATATAGATTATTTTATTTTTACCATCTTGTTATTTTAATTATGAATATATATGGAGCTTATATTTTATAATCATATATCGACTGATTGCATGTGTTAGGCCTTATTTCAAGTACTTCATAGCTGCTTTATCTTCTTCAACTTAACCATCAAAACAACCATGAGAGATAGCTAACATTTGCAATGGTTAGGAATCTGCAATAGAATCAATTTCATCCTAACAAATTTTATACAATCCTAGCCCGCAGACTCTCAGTAAACTGCTCACATAGCTGTTTTTCATGGTTTACTTTTAATGGTAACTTATAAAAGTGCCTAGGCAATTTATTAAATGCTCTGTGGAAAAACATGTCACATGCAATTAGATATTTTCATAGAAGTTTTTCTTTTTCTTTTTAATTTCTCTACAGGGCTAAGCGTGTCTTAAAGAGAGAAACCATCTTTGAATCTCTGTTGTAGCTGGTGCTTTCCTTTCCTGTCCTGCATCATCTCTGCAAGCTCACCTGAGCTCTTCCAACAGCCAGCTGTTTGATTCTTGGCTTTTGGCTTTCTCTGGCTACTCCGTGTTATGGAATGTATCTATCTACCTGCTAGATAGGCTGCAAGTGCCAAGGAGGTAGTGCCTCCCAGGAGCAGTAACCCTGCCCCCCAGGTGGAGTGACTCTCAGGCATGCTGGCTCCCAGAGTTCCTAGTGGACCTTATGCAATAACCCCTTTTATTGGCTTCCTTTCTTCCCTATATCAGCCTCCCACCCCCTCAGCGATGCTTTCTGGAATCACTCAAATGAACTCCAACTATTTGCACTCATATCTTTATCTCAGGCTCCACTTCTAGGGGAACCCAATCTATGATCCCTATCATGGAGATTAAGGTCTGGCAGGTAGTAAGTCCTTAGTGAGTGTTGATCATAATGATGGAAAGAGGTAAGAAAAGAGCGGATATCTTCCTGAAAAATCTTGCCTAGTGGAAACATGTAAAGTCTGTTTTCAAATTTTATATTTATGTCAGTGTTTCTAACCAAATAGCCTGCTTACAATTAAACACATAAAAATGTTATCAGCTCTTATATTTTCACCCTTCTGATAGCTTCTCCTACCTGCTTTCCTTACTCTATCAGCCTCTCACATCTTATTCCAAATTGTAAAGTCCTACAAAAGAGCGTGCCATGAAAATTAATAAAAATAATAACAGTAGTCAATATGTATTGTTTGCTCTGTGCTACGTACTGTCCTAAGTATTTCACATATATTAATTCCTTTAAGCATCACAAGAAATCCAGGGTCATAGTATTATTATTTCTCCTCCAGTTGGTTGATTAGGAAACATACAAAGAAAAGAAAACAAAATTATTATTTTGGGATGATAAATATGACTATTTAGAAACCCGAAAGAACACACTTCAAAGCCAATAGAATTAATAAAAGAGTTTGATAATAATGTCAGAAAAATACTTCAGGAGATCAGAGTATCAGACAAGATTTATCACTTCCTCTCCTTACAGGTTCTTTTATAATCTATCCAACCATAGCCCCAACCTTATAACTATGAACAACCGAGCCAGGAAGCACATAGTCTGATGTCAAGTAGGAAAGCTTATTTTGAGAATTTGAGCCAAGAGACAAGGAGGCTAAGTCAGTTTGTGGCTGGAATAAGGGTCATGTCAAGCCAGAGCTGGAACCATATCAGACCAAATTCAGCCACAGGCTATAGACATTATCATCATGATGAGTAGAAAGTATGAGGATCCAAAGAAAGCCAACTAGCAAAGGGGAGAGAGTATTGAGTTGAGCAGGCACTTGGCCTGAGACCTGACTAAAAGGACTTCATCTGTATCAAGAGGCTGGGGCCAAATATTTCAGGAGGAATTACAGCAAGAACAAAGGTTCTGAGGCTAAACAGACTTGGTGGGAATGAGACACAAAAAACCGAGGAGAGGGTAGGAACAGTTTGAGCTCAGGGAGGATGATTCTAGATAATGGCAGAAGGGTAGCAGCCAAACTGAGTGGGGGCTGGCGGCTGTGGTGAGAGATTTGGATTCCTTTATCAGGAATCCCAGCCCAGCTCTATTCTGTGTCCTTTTGAAGCTGTTCCCCTTGGCTTCGCTGATTGGAATCTCACCTTCTTAAGAACGTTCACAGACATACACCTCTAGCAATTGGCATATAAAGGCCTGAGTTGCAGATTTTTTTAAATATATTTTATCTTCCCAAAGACTTTTTGGTCTTAGAAATCAGGAGCCATGAGTCTTTCTTTACACGCTCAACAGCCAGCAGTTAGCTGGTATGGACATGAGTGCACGATTGATATTTGTTGGCTCAATAAAGGGACAATAATGACACATTCCCTACCAATGGCCAAAGTTTCTTACCATGCATACTCCATAGAAGTTCTACGGCATTTTATGTGGCACAAAATTGTTAACCGAAACTCTCCTTGTCAGATGGTCTTCTCAGTGAAACTAACAACTATGAGTCAATACATCTTTTGTTAGGGTTTTGTCCAGTTGAGTCGCTGGGAAATGGGGAGTGTCATTTTGAAACAAACATGGATATTGATTCATTTTATAAATCCAGGAAAAATTACACAGCCTTTTAAGTAACATTTACTAAGCCCCTACGAGAGGGCAGGATTGTATTTGTTGGTTTGCAAGCATTTCTTGTTTCATCTTCAAGCAACGTTATGAAGGGACAGCTAGTAGAGGGAAAACCAATTACTCAGCTGGGTCGGTTGAATCTGAGTTCATGCTCTTAACCAGCGGGCAGTTGCTCCAGGTAGCCTGAACGAAAGGAGGAGATTTCCCTTTTGTTTCTGTTCTCAAATGTATTTACGCTTTCAGCACCTGTTGTAGGCTTACTTTATATATGGGTGGGATTTTGATTTTTCTTTAATGTTTGTAAGGCCAAAAACTTCAAACTTGTAGAAATGAATTTATCTAGCAGTCTTTCTCTCCCTGCAGTACCTTTCCAATCTTCAATTTATTTTTCTGATATTGGTCAAGAAATTTGTATATACTTAGCTGTGCCTAGTACTTACAAGTGGAGTATACTATTAGCAAAATAAACTGTTTCATTAGACCTGCATTTATAAGAACGTACATGGAAAATATGTGCTCATTTTTTTTGAAGAAGAAAAATGATCCATTAACAGGTCTTCTGAAACCTTTGACAACAGCGATCATTTGGTTTTCGCCTATATCTGAGGTTTATATCGAATATTTGAAAATTTGAAAAAACTGGATTAATGATAATCAAAATTTTATCAAAATGGGTGGCATCATAATATGTTGACTTATTTTTTATCTTTGAAAACTATTAAATGATAAACAATATTTGCAAGAATACTGGAGCTATTAAGTAGCAGTTTGTGAATTATATGAACAATAAAAACAATGCTAAGAATAATTTCTTTTCCAGTCTTTTCCAAGTTAGAACCAGCTCCACCAAACTACAATTAACCTTAGCTACATTCTAATATAAAGACCTGAGATTTCAAAGGTAACCTTTTCTTCAGCCTAAGAGAACCTTCATAGTGTGGTATTATTGGAGTAGAACTTGGCCATGTAGCTGTAGTTAGCCATAGATTGTCCTCGGAAAGTTTTTAATCTGTTTTTCAAGGAGAGTTATCCATTACATGCTAGAAACTTCAGTTTTATCCAGTAGATGGCAAATAAAAGAATACTTCCTTTCGTTAAAACAAACAGGGATATTTGATGAAATAGAAAGTGAACGTGGCTCTCGTTTTAAATATATAACTTAGGACTTTGCAATACATTACCTTGAAATAATTGGTTTCAATAAATAAAAAATCAGGTTTAAATTCTCTCTGTCATTTGCAAAATAACTGACCTCGGGGTGCCTGGGTGGCACAGTCGGTTAAACATCCAACTCTTGATTTGGGCTAAGGTCCATGATCTCATAGTTGTGGGATTGAGCCACACCTTGGGCTTCCTGCTCAGTATAGACCCTGCTTAAGATTCTCTCTCTCTCTCCCTCTTTGCCCTTTCCCTGCTCGTTCTCGTGCTTGCTTTCTTTCTCTCAAAATAAATAAATAAATAAATAAATAAATAAATAATCAACCAACCAACCAATCAACCTTAGTGTTTAAGGCCCAGTGTTAACCAAACTAATATGGTTTGAATATTGGTTTTGGTTTTGCTATGTCCTGACTGTGTGACCCCGGGCAAATTATTTAACCTCCTTGGGTCTCAGCTTCCTCCTTTATAAAATGGAGATCATACTGTCTCACAAGTTTGTTATAAGGATTGCATGAGTTAATATTTGTAAAAAGCTTAGAACTGTCCCCAGCACATAGTTAAGTGCTATGTAAGCATTTGTTAACGGAATTAAATTAAATTGAATAGAGCCACAGCAGTAAGTTTTGAGAAAATTTAACAGCTATTAACATGGAGAGGATCAGGTCTGAGGATGACTGGGTGATATACCCAAGACCCCATTTCTGCTGCTCCTGTTTTGCTTTCCTTTCTCTCCCTTAACTGGGGAAGTTATCTAAAGACTATATTTATAGGGTCACTCTGACCAAGCATGTGAGTGAATCTTTCGATTTCAAGTCCTTCATTCTTTCAATTGCCACATATGTTCCCAAGAATTTAGATGTGTCTCAGAGCATTCTCTAATTTCTCTGTGTGTATAAATCACCTGGAGGTGTTGATAAACTATGGCTCCCGATTAGGGAAATCTGGGAGAGGGCTTCAGATTCTGCATTTCTGATAAGCTCTTAGGTGATGCCTCTGGTGCTAGTTCTAGGGTCAAACTTTGAGCAGCAATGTTCAGGAATGCCCTGGTGTATTTTCCCATCGACGAAAAAACACCCGATTTAAATAAGTGCTTCTACTTTGAGTCCCAGGACCATAGAAAGTCTCTCTCGGTATCGTGGCTGATAGAACTCTTCCGCTCTCTAATATATCAGGACTATGAGAAAAATGACCGGAATACAATGATGTTTTAAATGGCTGCCCATCTGTTCCTTCTCTGGTGCCGGGAGGTGAGAGGAGAATTTCTGAAACCTCCCCCTCAACGTGATTTGCTCCATGAACATTTGCCAATGGAATTTTCAGAGAATGTGTGTTCCGTAGATCTAGGCAGAGACCCTTCCCTGGAACCAGCAGCATATGGCGGGCCTGTGGGTGGCACCCTGGGAGGGAGGAAAAGTGTGATTTTCTGACAGCTAGGCATAGGCCTTGCCAACCGAGGCAGGGCCCTCGGTAGTAGCAGCAGGAGAAGGGATCGGGTCAGGAGGACAGATGGAACAGGAACCCCCTTCCATGGGCTATGCCAGCATTTTGGGACTCTGCCCAGGGCCAAATTAGCAACACAGATCAAGGGGAAATATTCACAGAGGCTTTCCCTGTGGGGGACTTGCAGGAAGGCTCTTTGCACCCTCTGCACCACCCACCTCCCAGAATTCTGTGAAAACGCATCAACAATACTATGAGGTTAACGAAACCATAAAATAATCATTGGTTTTTCCACTTTTTAAAGTTCCATGCAATAACTGGCTCATCGAATGTTTAGATGGGCTGCCTAAAAGTTCTTCAGGGATAAAGTTTTCTTCTAAGAAAAAAACTTGCCTTCAAAATGATAGTTTACTTCAAATACTTAGCCATTTGAGGATTATATAGAAGCATTTTTAGAAACAGTGGAGGTACAAAAGTAAAATACAGATTTAGAAAACATATCAGGAAATTAAGAAACTTCTATGCACTGGGAAAACTGAACTGAAACTAATTGAAATTTTTTTCCAGATTTGGGGGCTTTGGAGGTTTTGGGGCTTGCCCAGAGTAGCCGTATCCAGGGAGGAACACCTCCAGGCTGTTCTTTATGGGTAGGTCTCCCAGGCTATCAGGATCTATGCTCAGTGAGTGCCATCCGCCGCTCCTGGCAGTAACCAAGGCCACAGGTGGAAGTCCTTCTTCAACACCTCAGCTCCCAGGGCTCACCCAGCTGGGTATTTGCACAGGCAGCTCTGTCACAACTCGTTGTCCTGCGAGAATGTGGTTCATACCTCACCGTCTTTGACCACTCGCTCTGATTACTGCGAAGGCTTTGAGATCATCTAGAACGTCATCCGAAGTGCAAAAGGCCATCCTTAAAAAAGACCAGAGAACTCAAAAGCCCAAAACCCCTCTGTTACTTGATAATACCAACCTAGGAGTCAGGGCTTTCTCATTCTTGAGTCATTTTCCTGGAACTATACAATTTCCCCTTTATTTCTTTTCACTCTACTTACTTATATGTTTCCCAACCGTGGCTCTCTACTCCAACACCCACCTGGCCACTAAATCTTTCACTGGCGGAATAGTTTCTCATTCAGCCTCTCAGGGCTTCAGGTTTGATATTCATAAAATAGGTTGTAACAATTATCCTTCAGGATGATATCAGTGAAATCACTTTGAAAATAGTTAAATGTTCAAATGTTAATTTTTGCTGTTAGAGAAGGAATCAGCAAACAGATAATCTACAAACCTTAGCAATTCAGAACTTTCTAAGAGAAGCTGGAGTCTCTAAAAATGCTATAGTTATGCATTTCCTTTAATTAATGATGAATAGTCTGGAATAACTGTAATTTCTTTGATTTTCTCTTTTCCTACCTTCCTGCTTTTCTGTTTATCCTTCTTTTCTCCCTTTCCCCATCTTCCCTAACTATCTCTCTTCCCAATCTCTTGCTTCTCTTTCTCCTCAGAATAAACATGGAAAAGATTTTGATTGGCTTGAAGCAAGATTTCTCAGTAATTGAATGAGTTAAGGGTAGGTGGAAGGGGTCCAAAACAATCACAGTTTATGCCTCTACTATGACAGACTTAGTGCAGCTTGCCAAGTATTTCTGATTCTCTGCATTTTGGGGAACTGGTAGAATGGTACTTTCCAGCCTGCTTGTGATTGGGTGGGGTCCTGTGATGAGCTCTGCACCATGAGGTGTGAGCAGACAAGATGTATGTCACTTTCAGGCTGGTGCATCTAGTTGCTGGTATGAGACCCTCCAGTGTCCTGGTATAGCAACTGGAGATGTTTGAGATGAGATCTGCTCTATCAGCCTGAGCTCATGAATTATTACAACTCACAGAGATCCTAAGAGACCTGTGGTGGACATATATCACGAATAAGAAAGAAACCTTAGTTGTTTAAGACACAGATTTTGGATATTTTTCACCACAGCTTAAGTTAGACTTTCCTGACCAATGCATCCACTAAACAGTGAACCTCTCCAGAGAAGAGAAGAAGGGAACGAAAGAGGGAACTGCTTTTATTTTGAGGTTATTCTGTGTCTTTGCTACGTGCTTTCATAACAACACATTAAATTATTATTATGCTGACCCAAAAGATTCAAACTATAGCTCTTTCAGTATTTTAAAGAATCGTAGTACTACACATCCATTAGTGACTTTTAACATAATGGTTTTTAACACATAAGTAACTAAGATAATAACTTCCAGTGGAAAGCCTAGACTTAAACAAAGTCTCTTGTGGTGACAATCTAACACTCAACAGAGGCTGTGAAAGGAAATGGTTATCATTTATTCATTCAAACATCTATTTATTTGATCAAGTATTTATTGCACACCTATGTGGTCAGGCCCATGTTAAGTGTTAAAAAACGATAAACCCCTTAGATAAATCCTTTACAGTATCCAGAGCTATTTTCCATATATTATCTCATTTACCTCGTAATAGCAAAACTTGCATTCTGTTTTGATGATGAAGATGAGATACAAGGAATCAAGTAATTTGATCAAGCTCAGTCAGGTAGGTAGTAATAAAACTGGGATTTGACTCCTATTGTCACATGAAGTCCACATCAAATATTTAACAGTTATAAGAAAAGACTATTGGGGAAAGGTTCAACATGGAAATTTACTTATAAAATGTAGAATTATTTGTCTGCTGAAAAAAAAAAAGAATCTTTAACATAAGTATATAGGTGTCTTAGTTTGTGGACCCCTGAAACTGTGGACAACCCTTAGAAAATCTTGAAAATAGTCAATGGCTTGAAAACATTCCCTTTCTCTCCCTCAACTGAAAACATTCAGAAAAACTGCTCTATAATTATATTCTTAGCAGGCTAGCAAAGAGACAATAGAACTCCACTTTCAACATTTTATTCCCCATTAATTCCAGAATTATTGGGGAAATAGTAATTATATTTTCTTTCTCCTTTTGTATTTGTAAAATCAAAAGACAAAAAAATATAAAGCGAGTCAAAAATTATTTGAAATTTTTTTTCTGTATTTTATGATTGACCAAACTGGAGGAGGTTTTGCCTCACCGTTCTAGTTTGCAGAATTTTGGAACAGAGGAGATGGAAGAGAATATAAGAAGTCACCTGAGCCCCCACTTTGTTTAGAGAGGTATAAGTGGACCCTCAGCCAAGGAATTCATGGCCTCAGTGATGGGGCTAGGGCCAGAACTCGGGGCGTCAAACCCCTCCAGTCATGTTGGAGTTCATTTGAAAGAAAATACTTCCTCACTCTCCCTTCGATTTTGATTCAAACGGTATATCGCTACATTTCAAAATATCTTACTAGACATATCGATAAATTATAATATGTGATAGTTTAGGTATTTGAGTCATTTAAAAAAATGTAATATCCCCAGTAGGAAAATTAGCATGCTGGGAGGTGCTGCTGTCTAGCTGATGTAATATGTATGTCAAAATCCTTCTCTGTTGAGCGTCTGACTTTGGCTCAGGTCATGAGCTCAAGGTTCATGGTGTTTGGTGAATTTGAGCCCCACTTTGGGCTCTGTGCTGACAGCTCAGAACCTGGAGCCTGCTTCAGATTCTGTATGTCCCTTTTTCCCTGCATCTCACTCTCTCTCTCTTTCAAAAATAAATAAACATTAAAAAAAAATTAAAATGGAGATAGTCGACCCCATTCCCCAGAAAGCCTTCAAGCTTTAGCACCCTTATTGGTCAAACTTCTGGAAGGGCTCAGAATTGGCCACCAACTGGTTCAGGAAGAGGCTGTTGTTCCTACTTTCAGAGTGTGAGAATCAAATGATGAGGGGTACCCAGGCAGTAGCAATAGTGGGAAGCTTTTACCAACCCCAAGTTTGAAGGAAGGATGTGAAGGGATGGTTACCAGAGCCCAAGGAGCCCTGGGACTTTAGATGAGGAGCTACCCAGGAGAGGGCTTCAGTTAATGTGTATGGAGAATATACTACTGCCAGAGGCACAATCTCAAAACAGGGAGGAGTCAGGGAAGAAATAGCCTGGCCCTTCTTTCCTCAGCCTTTCTACTATCCTGCCTCTCAACAGCCAAAGCTAATCAGAAGCAAGAAGCCTAGACTACCCCGTGTAGTCCCCGGAAGTCAGCCAACCAGGGCAGGACCAGGAGAGAGAAGGATGGAGAAGGGTGTCTATAGTGGGGGAGAAGAACTGCACAGATTCTGGTATTAAATATGCTTTTATTTTCAATTTCTTCTCTTTGCTTGCAGTTCAAATAAGTCTTAATGAAATGTTTAATGTTTCGTGTTGACCATTGCATTCCTTGGAAAATGCATCAATAAGAACAAAAAAGTAAGTACTTAGGCGGGGATAATTCTACTCCATTTATTTCATTTCTTCTTTGCCAGCATTACTTCATTTAGATCCTCCTGTTACCTAGCTCACTAACGAAGTCTTTTCCCTTTTAACCTAGTTCGCAAAGCCAGGTTTTTACAGACCTTTTACATTCCACTCTGCTCATAATCTAGACACCATTTCTGAAAACCTCTATAAAGTCAACATATTAAAAAAAATCACATCCCTATTAACAGGGAGAAATAAATGACATTTTAAATTTTAAAACGCTGTATAAACAGCAAAGGTGGGTGCAGTTTACTCCGATCAGATAATGAGTTTGTCAGGTTGCACATGTATTCTGGAACTGGGAGGATGTGTCAAAGCTCACATCATGCATTTTGTGTGCACCAGTAGGTGGCATGCATAAATACCATGCAGCATAGCACTCATCCGCGTGGGATCCCTTCTACTGAAAGTCCCCGCAGGGAGCAACCCTAGCTCCAGCAAAGCCAGGTTTTGCAAAGAATTGCATTTATCTCTTCCTTTGATCCAACTCCCTGCAAAGTTTTCTCCAGGACGCAGTGTCACGCTTACCAGGTGAAACAAGATTCTCCTGCCAGGCAGGGTGCCGTGAAGAAGATCCAGCTTTGAGTGTGAGCCAAAAAAATCAAAGTGGAAACATAAATGTCAGGGGCTAGAGAGCAAATGCCAGGGGTCCCCACAGTTATCATTAACACCAGTATTTCAAGTGCAGTTATTCAAGCTCAAGCAAGATAGAGAAGTCACTGTCGATAAGGTAAAGACTAATACAGAGCAAATGTCACTTGTCCCTAGATCAGCTCCAGAAGGGTATACGCAACAGGAATAATTTCTTTGTTGTACACTTTTGGAGGGGGCAAGGGGACTATTACTGAGGTGTGGAGACAGAAATGGAATTTGTACTCCCAGAGAGTACAAAGGGGGCGCTACTTTTAATAAACTTATTGAGGTTTGCCTTTGAAACTATGCAATTGAGTCGATCTCTGGTTTCCCCCAGGGATGACAGGCATCCAGCTTATTGTACCTAAATCTCATGGCTCGCCTCGTCCCCTATAATATTCAGGTTTGGGGCTTCTGACTCAGGAGAGGTAGTATCTGTGACCTCCACAGTTAAGTATGCTAAACACGCTTGTTCTTTTGCTCACAGAGAATGGTCATCGTCCTTAAAGGGAAAAGAAGGATTGCTTCGTGTCTGTTTTTTAAAAAGCTTCTGCATTTTGAAAATTCTCTTTTGAAATGGAGTTTTAATTATTTAGATTTTTTTTTTTTTTTTTGGTCCTCTATCTGCCTCTTCGACCAATTGTCAATAGCAAACTGTCCTGGAGGTGGGCCATTCAGTCAACGAACAATTGGGGGGAAATTCAGTCAACGAAGTACATCTGTACTTTTCAATAAGGATAGTCTTCCAGCTTTGAGATGGATAAGCAGGCAGTCTTAGAGTGCGTTATCCCATTATCTGGATAGCGCAACCGTATGTTCTAGAAGGTGTTCTCTATTTCTGTTGTCGAGCCTCCTCCTTCCATCTCCACATTGTCCTTGCCCAACGTATTTTCTTCAGCTCCTTCCCTAGATGTTGCTTATGCTACATGTTTTGCCAGGAATGGCTTTCTGCCTTCTTCCACTCGTCTGAATCTTACTCCTTTAAAGCCCCCCATCAAGCGCCTTCACATTCATAAAACCTTTCCTGACCATTGAATCTCTGAATTCTGTTTGGGCCTTTAGTTAGCACTAAAATATTCTCTAATACTTTCAGGTGTTATTACGTTATTTCCCATAGTGGATAGCAAGCTGCGGATATCTAGGTATGTGACTACATTATTTTTATCTCTACTATGGGAGATAGCCCAGCACAAGACAAAGTATATATCTTCTTTTCAAAATTCCATATGGTTCCAGGTTATTCTTCAGAGCGCCATCCTATTGTCTACCTAAGTCTTCCTCTAGTAACCAATACTTCTATTGACATGAGTCCTCTCTTTGCAAGAACAAGCGGGGAGTAGATTTCTTCTCTGGCTCCTTTGCGTGCCTGTATGTGTTAGTAGCAGTATGGGAAGGAGAGAGATACATTGGAGACTCAAGGACTACCATTATTTGGATGAGGTAGGGGTAGTGGTCAGAATGAAAGAGTTAAACCCTTGAGAGTCCTCCATTAGTAGAAAGCATACAATTCCATGGAATCAAACTCCTCTTTTTTCATAAAAGAAGAAAAATCAAGTGTTGGAGAACCAGCTGGGGGCATGTTTATCGAGTATCATATTTTTGAGTTTTGAAACAGAATCTAGTAAATGAAGCAATGGAAAGAAATAAGAAAAAGAAATATAAAAAGATAAATTCTTGACGGCCTCATCTTGTCTACATTTCATAACCACAGAAGCTCTATAAGCTCCTCAAGGACACAGAAAGATAGCTTGAATATATTTAGGATCAGATTATTTATATCTATTTATTAAAAATACATTGTGGCATTTGAATTTAGTGAATACAAAATGCTAGTCATAAATACCAGGAGAAAGAGTTACGTTAATTTGACGACCTAAAGGGATAATTTTATTTGGGTCATAAAATCTAAATGGTAGGTCTTAGTGGTGTTACTAAGACGGTATTTAAGAAAATCACAGAATCCACAGAGGCTGTCTTTTCTCTGACCCTGAGAGTATTCCTGTTTAAATGACAAAATGTTTATTGCGGAACATAGCCGTTAAGTTCAATTATGTGACCCATAGAGGGAGAATATATTTTCCTGTATGTGAACCAGTTCTCTTGCTAAGTATATTTTCATCTCTACACAATCATATCTGTGTGTGTGTCAAGCTACGCAATTTTCCCTTGGCAGCTTGAAACCGAGTTTGGAATGTTTCAGAAATTACATAACTAATTGTTCATAGTTTGGTATCGAGGTTGTCAAGCGTTTCTAGGCTGATGGCTAACCTTTCAGATCTAAAGAGGAAAATATCTGGTCAGCTGTGTTTTCTTTAATAAGATAAACAGGCTTGCCACCAGCCTCTGTGGTGCCATTTGTTAATTAAGAAAAGACACTCCCTCACTGTAGGGAGAGCCTGCAAGCCACAGCGTGGCTCCTGAGCATGGGTGGATGTCAGCCCCCTCACCCCTGCAGCTTGGCACTGTCGCACAACACAAAAGCTTTGCCATAGTATGCCAGAGCTCTGAGCATCAAGATGTTAGACAGCTAGCCCTGGAACAAGTCTACAAGAGATTTTGCTTGCATTTTTATCTAGTTACCAGTATTCTCAATAAATTAATCATCAGTCTTAGATACCTGAATTACCCTAGAATGGGTAAGAGAAGGGGGATGGAGTTCTCAATCTTTTCACGAAGGAGGAATCTCCTCTATTGTTCTTCACCCATTGGGCTTATGTTTTGAGATAATCGGTTCAACAAAAGAATTGAATTCCTTAAATAACTATTTGTTTGCATATTTTGATCTTTTAGTCAAGCAGATGTAACTGCCAACGGAGCTTCTGATGAGCATATGATGAGTCTTGTCATATTGCGTTTATATGATTTTTAGTTCAGATGAAATAAACATCCTTTTATTGAATCCATGTGTCTATGCCCCACACAAATGCATGATTTTCATATGACTTTTGCTTTTTATATTTATTTACATACTCTGAGGGTTAGAAACTTTAAATTAGGAATAACTACTCTAAATTGCGTCAGAACGATCTGTTCCTCTTAAATTTATTCTGTTCTCACTGCCGATAATCCTGAGCTTTAACGTAGGAAGAATTAAAAGGGCAAATTTAAGAAAATCACAGAATCCACAGAGGCTAGAGTAGTTAAGAAGTGAGAATCTCTCTGACTCTTTGAATTTGCATTGTCCAAAGATATGGTAGGATTCTGCCCAAAACTTTTTGTTTTACTTTAATTTTTTTTGAGAGAAAGCATTTTAAGTATATGCCAAAGAGTAGACAGCTGTAAGTAAGCCTTGACTCTCCGCGACTGATAAAGGAAAAAAAAACCTGGGCATCTTTGTTGGTTAGTTTTAATAAATTGGAAAGTTTGAAAAATTAGAGTTCTAGTGTATTCTAGTAAAGCCATCAGGACCCTGAATGAGTTGACTGGATTTAAAAGAAGAGAAATGAATCCCTAAGGAAAATTTGGGGAGAGGGATATGAAATAATATGTCTGTGAGTGGGAGTAATGTTTCACTTGTGTGAATTCCTTTTAAAAATCATATATAATACTAGAAATATATATTCTAGGAATATGCATGTATTCTAGAAAAAAAATATATATGTGTATGGTGATTTCGGCCTTTGTCCTAAATAAAAAACAAATATCAGTATCTGTTTTATGTTTTTTTTTTCTTCCTAAGACCTGGCTTTTGTTAACATGTGTCAGTGATTAATCACATTTTTGTCTTTTCTATTTAGGACGGATAATGCAGTAATATGTGAACAGGCGCTTTTGGTACTCCCCAGATTCCCTCGGATCCCTTAGAGTGTGTCTCCGTGCCTGTTCCCTGGCTTCAGCATGTTTAACCCCTAGAGGCTAGCACCTTGGTTCTCTTTGGACTGCCCTTGGGCTAGTGGTGCTGTGGTGATGACATGCGCAGCCAGCCAGCATCCCTCCTGAAGGGTTCACATGTCCTCAAGGATGGCCCTTACCGAGGACAGACTGGCACAGGTTTTGAAAGCTCAGCAATCTTGCCTCAAGTTGGAATAAACGCTGGGGTAGAATTTAGATGCCAGAGCTCTCCGACAGCATGAGATCGAGTTTGGAATTTTTGCCTCAAGGTATGCCCTTGCTTGTCTTCCGTCTTGCCCTACTTACCTCCTTTCTTCACAGGTGTCTCTTGGGAGCCCTTCTGTGTTGAATCCTTATCCCATTGTCTTCTTCTGGGGAAGTCGACCCAAGACAATATTCAAATACCATTGAGGTAAAAACTATTCATGTGCATGTGAAAGTTGAATACATCTTGGGTGTCATGCTAATTTCAAGATAAAATAATGATGTTGTTTCCTCTCCATCCTCCAGCAAGAACTGGGAATCATGCCTGATATCTGGAAAAGCATAAACGAAGCTAACTTTGCCCCAGCTAGAACAATAGGAAATGGTGGTAGTTGTTTTTGATTATAAAAATCCCAATACATCGATGGCTATATTAATCCATAGAGGTGTCAATGACCAACATTGTAAAATTAGGTAATTCATAGACATGTAAGATCCAAAGAACTAGCCAGTGACCTTATGTTTCCTATAAGAGAATGGATGGTTGTGGATGTACAGTGAGGCTGACTATTTAGTTAGGTCTTAAAGTGACTGAACAGGAGGGGCCATTGGGTTCTAGTCCTGCGCTCCTTCAGTAGACTCGGTTTATTTGCCTTGCACTACCTTTTGTGGATTCGATGGAGGATTTTATATGATTCATTTATCTCTCCTTTCTTAGCATATCAGTTATATTTCTTCCTTCCTTCCTTCCTTCCTTCCTTCCTTCCTTCCTTCCTTCCTTCCTTCCTTCCCTCCCTCCTTTCACTTTTTTTTTAGCGATTGCCCTAGAGCTTGCAATATACATTTACAGCTAATCCAAGTCCCCTTTCAAATAACACTATGCCGCTTCACTGGTAGTCTGAGTACCTTTTAGTAACAAAATAATTCTAATTTCTCCACCCATCCTTTGTACCATTGCTGTAACTTGTTTCACTTATGTATAAGCACACATAAGCCTATGATATGTGATAGATACATAAGCATACACAATTGAATTGTTAGCGCTATTATTTTGCACAAACTGTTATGTGTCAGGTTAATTAAGAATAAGAAAATTAAAAGTTTGCATCTTACCTTCACTTACTGCTTCATTGATGGTCTTTGTTACTTTATATAAACTCAATTTTTGACTTATATTATTTTCTTTCATTCAAAAGACTTCTTTCAACATTTCTTGGAATAAGATCTGCTGGCAACAAATCCCCTTAATTTTTGTTTGTCCTAGAAAATCTTCATTTCTCTATCACTTTCAAAGGATAATTTTTCAGGGTGCAGAATGCCAGGTTATTGTTTTTTTTTTTCTGTCAACACTTTGAATATTTCATTTCATTTTCTTCTTGTTTGCATGGTTTCCGAGAAGTCAGATGGAATTCTTATCTTAGTTCCTCTACAGGAAAGGTTTCTTCTGACTTCCTTGAAAAATATATGCCTAGTCATAATTTTTTTTCATTTATTCTACATGGTATTCTTTGAGGTTCCTTAATCTATGATTTGGTGTCTGACATTAATTTGGGAAATTTCTCAGTCACTATTGTTTCGACTATTTCTTTTCCTTTCTTGCTTGCTTCTTTTTCTAGTAGTCTTGCTATACTATATGTTGCACCTTATATAGTTGTTACACTACTATTGGATATTCTGTACTTTTTTATTCAGTTTATACAGTGCCTGGCACATAGTAGATGTACAATAAAAATTTAAATTTGTGTAATGAATGAATACATTAGATTTTACAGCTACATTTTATTCTATTGTATGTATTTAACGAACTTTATTTAGCTAGTCTCCTCTTGATACACATTTAAATTATATCCCGCTTTTGCTATTTCAAGGTCTGTTGCCTTGAAAATTCTGTTATGTACATCAGTTAACCAGTGCATCTATAGGGAATATTCCTAAAAGTAAAGTATGCTGCATTCTCTAGTATGTGGGGATTTTAAATTTTGATAGACAATACCAAATTACTCTCTTTGTAAGTAATAATAATCTATACGTCTACCACCAATATATGTATGTATAAGTAAAATTGTGCTAATTTATTTAAAGGAAAACTTATGTTGATTGAAATTGAAGTGAATGCATAGTGCTTTTCTCCATTACAAAAGTAGGTTGGAATCTTAGCTTTAATATACAATTAATATATTCTATTCTTTGGTTTTAGAGAATAATAACTCTATACAGAAGTCTAAAATAATTATTAATTTTGTAGCAAGTCTAAGATCCTATGTCATCATTCTTAAATTAAAAATGATTTAAAACTAAGTGCCTTGTGTGCCTCTCAACAGTGAAAAGGAATTGATAACTTTGAGCCAAGGAAAATTAATTATTTTGGTTTTTAATTATAATCATTAATAATATAAAAACGCTTTCTTTCTTATGTATCTTACTTTATGGAGGACTTTAGATTTCAGTGTAATCTAAATTCAACTGGGAATATAATTCTGGCCTCATCTCTAGTCATTATCTGGAAAATGCAGTTTACTGTTAGAGCTATTAAACTATAACAAGAGGGGAAATTCAAATCTTATAAGCAGCGACATGAAGGGATAAGACAAGATATGTTATGTGCAAAGGCATATCTTATACCAAAGCAGTTTGTTTAGTTTGTAATTAAGTAGATTAAAATATTTAATGAAATTTCAAAGAGGAAATAGGATTAGAAATCTTGATTAAGAAATTATTACTCAAAGAAGAAACTTGCTGAGCACAGTCTCTTTCCTTGTTCTCATATCCCCCAAAGGAAATAAACCTTGTTTTTACCTTGGAGACAAGGAGCAAACATATTTTTCTCTCTGAGTCATTTTGGAAATATATAGAAGGGGCCCTTTAAAACTAAGCACAGTTGCTCATAATGCTTCGAATAGCAATATCTCCTTTCAAGTGGCATATCACCAGGCTGCCTAAGGAAAGAAAGCAGTTTTCTCTTCTTTTGTTTTTAATTAAAAAATTTTTTTTAATGTTTTATTTATTTTTGAGAGAGAGATAGAGAGATAGCGTGAGCAGGTGAGAGGCAGAGAGAGAGAGAGACACAGAATCAGAAGCAAGCTCCAGGCTCTGAGATGGCAGCACAGAGCCCGATGCAGGGCTTGAACCCACGAACCGTGAGATCATGACCCAAGGCGAAGTTGGACACTTAACCAAGTGAACCACCCAGGCAGCCCCGCAGACTGCTTTTCTTATGATTCCATTCCATCCCGACCTACCTAGGCTCAATGGTGATTCTTTGAATACTGGAGTCTAACTGAATGACAAGAGAGGCATTGGATTATCCTCTCTTGACTTATTCTTGTTTATTGGCTTTTGGCACAGGTAACTCAAGATCCCTCATCTTGGGGGCTCTCTATACTCAGTTTCTCTCATGGCCTCACTCTCTGAACTGTCCGCCCTACATGCCCCCATCTCAGGAGGGGCTAGAGAGTGCCTTTCCATGGACACACCCAAAGATCGAAACCGACAGTCATTCAGATTCAGAGGAAATGGGACCAGGACCCAATTACTGTATAATCCAGCATTGGTAAATGTTGACGACAATGATAATCACAGTGGCTCAGGAACTAGGCACTGTGCTAAGTGCTTTTCACAGATTGTCAAATTTATTTCTCACAAACTCCCAGGGTGTTAAGTGTATTTCTCCAATTTTACGGAAAAGGAAAAGGAGATACCTTGCCCAAAGTCAATATGTAGCAATCCAGAATACAAACTAGGCAGTCTGTCTCTAGGGTTCACAATATTTAGCAGGCACAAGATCACAGCTATAGCAAGAGAATACTTAACTTCACACTGATAACTTACTTAGTGACCTAGATTTCTAAATTTCACTTTAGAAGAAACAGGATTGGTCTCAGAATTCTGGATGTGCTGAACCTTTAAGCAACAGCCGAGTATAGTGAACCTTAGACTTGGCCCAGCTGAGCCTCCAGAGTTTTGCTGACTAAGACAATGACAAGGCATCCAGTCAATATACCGGGAGATTTTTTTTTTTTTAACTGTATGTGGCAGTGAGTGGAAAAACTCTTATTGGTTTCATCGAAAGATAGTGTGTCAGAAGCTTGCTAGATTCTCACCAATCCTACCTCCTCTTTTTGGACACATTGAAAATCCATATTTTAAAAGCCTCCATTGTGCTAAGGTTGGGACTCTATCACTGGGTTCTGGACAAGTAAGTGTGAATGAAACTGATGTATAATGCCTACAAGTCTGGCCTCTCAAACAACTTGCATGATCCCAACTCATGCTTCCTATTATATGATTGGAAGAAAACTCAAAATGACCCAAAGACACAATGGAAGAAGGCTTTTTCCTGATTCACTCTCTCAAAGAAAGCCTTTTAAGAGAGGGCTAGATCTGGGGTACCTGGGTGGCTCAGTCAGTTGGGCATCCAACTTCGGCTCAGGTCATGATTTCACCATTCCCGAGTTCAAGTCCCGGATCGGGCTCTGTGCTGACAGCTCAGAGCCTGGAGCCTGTTTCCAGGATTCTGTGTCTCCCTCTCTGTCTGTGCCCCTCCCCAGCTCATGCTCATGTGCTCTCTCTCTCTCTCTCTCTCTCAAAAATAAATAAACATTATTTTTTTTTAAAAGAGAGAGCTAGACCTATATGGAACTACATGGAGAACGAGAACTAAACTTTAAAAAAAATTACTTTGCAGGTGTTAAGCCACTGAGATCAATGTTATTCGTTACAATAGCTAATTTGTCCCAAGTAGTACAGACAGCATGTCAGGCACTTCCTTGATGCAAAGAAGTGGTATAACTCTCTGGGGGAGCTAGTCTCCCATTTGGCCACATTCTTCTTGAGTACACTTGTGATCAGTGGTTTGAGAGGCTCTGAGAGGACAGGAAAGCCACGCATTGCATTAAATTCCAAACAAGTAAGCAGAGAACCCCCTTTCTACTTTGTTCTCACCAGATCCATTTCCCAGGAATCGGGCCCTGTTCCTACTCTGCCCTGCATTATTTCCGAACAGAATTATGAAATAACCATGCTCAGCATATTATACGACCCAGTATCTCCTCTTACCATAGGTGTGCTCAGATCTTGGATCGAAATTCCCTTTGCTTTCTGCATCTTGGTTATATGGCTTATTGCACTTACTGATCAAGCTTGAAGACCCAGTGATCCCTGACACCCCCTGGCAGAAGAGCTGAATAGGGACACATGGTAAGCACTTCACACCTCAAGGTATTATGTGCATTAATGAAAAACCCTCAAATGTTGTGTGTTGGCCGTACCTGAGAAACAAAAACAAAAACAAACCACTCAGCAACCAGTGGCTAGGTCACAATGTCCTATGAATATAGATATAAATGCTGGGTCTGAGGCGGGGAGGGGGGCACCAAAAATTTCTCTTATATCCATGGAACACCCTGGGAAACAATATGTCACTAGAAGGAAGTTTAACGATTAGGTGGGATGTACATAAAACTGTTAACAGGAAAAGAAGAAAACCAACTGTCCAGCCTAATGAAGCAAATCTATCCTCAGGTCCTCAGAGTATTGCAAATGTCACACTTGGATTGTGTGAGAACTACACATGGTATTGTTGCCTTGGTATCCGTTTTGTTTGGCCAACCAGCCTTTGGGGGCTTTACACGGACACTAGCCCCTCATGCAAGTACATGCCTTGAATCACGCCTGCAGAGTCACAAGCAAATGTAAGTTCCTGACGTGACTCCCCAACAGCCTTGTGCTCAAGAGTTTCCCCAGTCTCCCAGTGCCTGTATGCTTATGGGCCCTTAGATAAGACCCCTGTGGGGATTACCAAAACCCCATTCATTTGGTTTAAATTGAGTAACCTGTCCCTGGCCCGGGAACCCCAAAGCACTCCACCCATGGACCCCAATATAGGCTTGTGCCTCAGGTCCTGCCTTTCCCTGCACTCTGTCTTAACCTCTCTGTGTGGCCTATGGGGTACTTCTTCCAGGACCTGTGAGTACCAAACTTCTTTACTTCAATGATTTCAATTTCTTTTGTGGTCTGTTGTTGAACCCTGTGCTCCACTTAACAAATGTTCATTCGACAGAGTCGTAACAGAAGATCAGCAGTACTAAGATAAGAGTGAAAGGGAGGGAGTGAGACTGAGAGAAACCACGCAGTGCCCGGTAAAAAAATTCTAGTTACTGTTCTTTGGTATATTTTTAAGATGATTTATTCCCAATGGAAAGCAAACAAGCCATTTTCTTTTAGTTACAAAGGATAAAAGGTTATCTATGTCTAAATTTAGGAATGAATCCAAGTCAGTTGTGTGATGTAAGTCCTCTCCCAGGCAAAGACGTGGCTATAAGTGGAATACAGTATTTTATATCCCTTCATGAGTGCATTTCCTTATTCCAATATTAGAATCCACAAGAGAGCCAACAGAGTTTTATGGAGCAATAACTCAGTAAACAGGAGATGCATTGTCTATGCTTAATTGTATTAAGAAAGAAGATATTTTGTGGCCTAAGAAACATAATAAGTTGGAACTTTAAGATACAATGAAGTCAAAGTTTAAAGAAGGCAATGCAAGAACTAAACTCTTTAGTTAGCAATCATGCTTTACAGGGGAGCATTTATACCAGAGATCTAGAAGTGCCGACCTGATGTTTGCTTTATCCTTTGTGACATGCTGACAGGTGTCCTTGGAAGAGCACATTTCAAATATACGTGCAGATGTGACCAGCAAGTTGGGGGTTTTTATTGATTTATTTTTGATAACTTGTTTGCTACCTCAGTTTTAGCTCCTAAGAAACAGATTTACTTACTCTTTATGACTATTAGTGTTTACTCCTCACACTGGGCACATAGAATTCCCTTCTATGTCCTTCTATGAACATATTATAATATGTCCCATCCATCATGGTAGACATTTAAATTGTCTTAAGACATACAATTATAGATAATATCATGATGGACATTGCTGTATCTCTTTGTGAAAGTGTATAAGAATTTCTTAAGAATATATACATGGAAGTGTTATTGCTGAACTATCGGTATGCACATTTGTAACAAATTTAGTAAAAATTTGTCCTCCAGAGTGGTTGTACAAGTTTATTTCTTCATATATTCACCAATATCTCAGCACAACCTCATTTTTAAAATTTTTGCATCTCCTTGACTAGTATTGAGGTTAAATTAAAAATTATTGCACATGTTTAAAAAATTTTTTTAACACTTATTTACTTTTGAGAGACATAGAGGCACAGCATGAACAGGGGAAGGGCAGAGAGAGAGGGAGACACAGAATCCGAAGCAGGCTCCAGGCTCTGAGCCGTCAACACAGAGCCCGACGCGGGGCTCAAACTCACAGACCGTGAGATCTGACCTGAGCCGAAGTTGGCTGCCCAACCATCTGAGCCACCCAGGCGCCCCTATTGCACATGTTTAATGGACATTTGGGTTTCATCTTCTATAAAGAGCCTATTTATATTCTTTGTCATTTTTCTTATCAGATTATTGATTTGTAACTATCCTTTTCTTTGAATAATTTCTAAGAATTCTCTTCTTCTGCCAGTTACATGCATTGTGAGTATCTTCTCTCAGTCTGTGGTTTGTCTTTTAACTTTGCTTATGAAAGTATCTGCTATATAGATGTTTATCATTTTAACGTGGTTAACTATACTAATCTTTAATTCTGGGATTTGTACTTTTGTGTCTTCACTAAGAAATTCTGTCTTATTGGAAATTCACAAGAACAACTAGAATTAATGTTAGTATATAGTATAGCAATCTGATTTTACTTAGTTATATTTTCCATAAGGACAATCGTTGTCCTAGCACCATTCATTAAGTAGCCTCCCCAGCATTTTTTAGTTTAATAGCTAATTTTACATATATCTCATTTCCTTATTTACATGGGTTTGTTTCTGGGTGTTTTTTACTATTTTATCAGTTTTCCTTGTCTACCATTATGCCAAGGTCACAGTATCTTAAGTACTATCGTCTTAAGAGAGCTTCTAAAGTGGCTATGCCATTTCACATTCACATCAGCATTTGATGTGAACAATATGAGCTCCTGTTGTTCCATATCCTTGTCAGCATTTGGTGTTGCCAGCACTTTGGATTTGGGCCGTTCTAATAGGTTCATAGTGATGTCTCCTTATTATTTTAGCTTGAAATTTCCTAATGACATGAAGTTGAGCATATTTTCATATATTTATTTGTCATCTGTATATCTTCTTTGGTGTCTGTTAGGGTGTGCAGCCCATTCTTTAGGAAAATATTTGTTTTCTTATTGTTGAGACTTAGAAGTTCTTTTTGTCTTTGGAATACAAGTCCTTTACCAGAGAGGTCTTTTGCAAATATTTCCTCCCATTCTGGAGGCTCATCTTTTCATTCTCTTGACACTGTCTTTTATAGAACAGATTTTTTTCCATTTTAATGAAGTCTAGCTTATCAATTATTTCTTTCAGAGATTCTGCCCTTAGTATTGTATCTAAAGTCATTGTCAAATCTAACGTTATCTAGATCTTCCCTCATGTTATCTTCTAAGAGTTTTATAGTGTTGTATTTTACATTTAGGCCTATGATCCATTTTGAGTTAATTTTTATGAAAGGTGTAAGGTCTATGTCTACATTAATTTTTTTTTTTTTGCATGTGGATGTCTAGTTGTTCCACCACCATTTATCAAAGAGGCTGTCTCTTCTCTACTGTATTGCTTTTGCTCCTTTGCCAATGATCAGTTGACTATATTTGTGTGGTTCTACTTCTAGGCTGCTTTGTTTTATTGATCTATTTGTCTGTTCTTTCACCAATACAACCCCGTCTTGATGACTGTAGTTTTATAGTAAGCGTTGAAGTCAGGTGGTGTTAGAGAGAATCTTTGTCCTCCTTTAATACAGAAGAACTAAAATCTTGATAACATTGAGTCCTATCCATGAACAGGGAATATATTTCTATGTATTTAGTTCTCTGATTTCTTTCAGTCAGAGTTTTGTAGTTTCCCTCATATAGATCTTATGCATATTTTGTTAGATTTATACTTGAGTATTTTATTTTTTTGTGTGCTAATGGAAGTGTTACTGTGCTTTCAATTTCAAACTGCTGGCATATAAGGAGATTAATTATCGTATATTAATCTTATGTTCTGCAACCTTGCTATAATGATGTATTCATTCCAGGAGTTTTTTGTTTCTTTGATTGGTTTGAAATTTTCTCCATAAATTATCATGTCATCTGGGAAAAAAAGATGGTTTTATTTCTTCCTTCCTAATTGGTATACTTTTTTTTTATACTTTTAATTTTCTTTTCTTGTCTTATTATATGAGCTAAGATTTCCAATATGCTGTTGAAAAGGAGTGGTGAGAGAAGACATCCTTGCCTTATACCGGAACTGGTAGAAAAGCTTCTCATTTCTCAATATTAAATATGATGTTAATGGCAGGGTACTTTTAAGCTTTTCTTTAAGAAATTGAGGTCTGGAATGCCTGCGTGGTTCAGTTGGGTAAGCACCCCACTCTTGGTTTGGGCTCAGGTCATGATCTCACAGTTTCATGAGTTTGAGCCCCATGTCAGGCTCTGTTCTGGCAGCGTGGAGCCTGCTTAGGATTTTCTCTCTCTCCCTCTCTTTTTCCCTCCCCCTCTCACACTGTCTTCACCTCTTTCAATATAAATAATTAAACAAAAAAATTCTTTAAAGAAGTTGAGGAGGTTGTCTTCTAGTCCTAGTTTCCTGATTTTTTTTTTTTTTTATCATGAGTGGGCATTGAATTTTGTCAAACTCTTTTTCTGCATGTACTGAAATGATTATGGGATTTTTCTCTTTCTGTCTGCTGATGTGTTGGATTGCAGTAATTGACTTTTAAGTGTTGAACCATATTCTACATGTTGCTTTCTTGAAATAAACTCCATTTGGACATTCTCATTTGGACATTGTGTATAATTCTTTTATACATTGTTGGATTGTTTTGATACTACTTTATTGAGGGCTTTTGCATCTATGTTGTTGAAAAATAATGATCTGTGAAGAAAGGTTTCTTTCTTTATAATGTCTTTGTCTGGTTTTGGAATTAGGGTAATGCTGGCCTCATAGAAGGAGTTAGAAAACATTTCCTCTTCTTCTGTATTTTTGGAAAAGATTACAGAGAATTGGTATAATTTCTTTCTTAAATGTTTCTTAGAATTCCCCAAATACAATTTAGTTTTTCTACCACATCACTGGCTCTGGTGTGGGTTGTGTTCATGAGTAACAAATAACTTGTAATTCTCCGTGTATGCCTATCTGTCTCTTCAATTTTGAGGTCAGTGATTTGCCCTGTGACCTCAATTTTCTGATGGATCTAAGAAGAGCTGTTGATTTTCAGTTTGTTTAGCTTTTTACTTATGATCAGGATGGTGTGATGATTTCCTTACTCTTTATGTGATGGACTACAAACTAGAAATTCTTATTATTTTTAACATGAAACACTGGATATCTTTACAGCTAATGAAGTAGATTTTACAGTTTTCTTACAGTTATTTTTTTCAGTTAATAGTTAATAAAACTTACCTATTTTTAAATTTTCGTGGACAGCATTCTTTCTCGTATATCATGATTTCCCTCTGGATACAAACTTTATCTTGCTTAAGTACATCCCTTAATTAACTTTTTAACAAGAGACTGTGGGTGGTGCAATGTCTTGATTTAATTTAATGCCTAAAAATATCTTTATTTTCCTTGATTTTTTTGTTTTTTGCTTTGTTTTGGCACAGCTCTGAAAAGAACTTAGGACTGCAAGTGTGTTTCAAGTGTTGATGATCAGTGTGTCCTGTAATTCACATTAATTCTCACAGCTAGCTGTGTTCTTCATCTGTCCATGAGCTCAGTATCAATTGCTGAGTCATACTGCCTTGATTTTGAAATAACAGTATAACTGGGCTTATAATTCTAGGTTAACAGTTATTTTCCTCCAGAAATTCAAAAGTATTTCTCCATTCGTTCTGACTCTTTATTTCTTGTGATATACTAGAAATGTTTTAAATCTACTTACGAACGGAAAAATGGCTTACTTTTTTTACTGGTCTTGGTGTCAAGTAGTAAGTCTAGATCTGGTCCTCGTGTGATTTAAAGCACTTTTAATATGAAACCTCATAGACCACTGGCTTTAACCATACTCTACAATTTTTTTTCTATTTTATTTTTCTATTTTAATCCACAAATTTGTGCATGTGATTTTAAAACCCAATGTTTGTCTTTTCTATTATTCCCACATATTTGAATCACAAGTTTGTCTCAGTTTACTAATCCGTCTGTAGCATATTTTGAATTTTGTTTCTAAAAAAGTTTATGACTATGTTATACCTCTGCTTCAAGTATGTTTTTAGCTTTCCTCGAGATTCATGTTGATTAACTTTTAATATCTCCTTGTGTCTTTCTGCCTATCTTCTACTTAATCTTTTTTGCTTCCTCTAATTTCCCCAAGCAAAGTTATATATCACTGACATTATGTACTCCTTACTGAAGACTGTTATCACAACATTATTGCTTACAAATGTGTAAGTTTGTTTTTTAATTTTTTAAGGTTTATTTATTATTGAGTGACAGAGACAGACAGAGCGTTAGCATGGGAGGGGCAGAGAGAGAGGGGAAACACAGAATCCGAAGCAGGTTCCAGGCTCTGAGCTGTCAGCACAGAGCCCGATGGGGCTCGAACCCACAAACAGCAAGATCATGACCTGAGCCGAAGTCAGATGTTTACCCTACTGAGCTACCCAGGCACCCCAAAATGTGTAAGTTTTATCATCTAGAGCCTATACTATCTTATAAAGCTTTCTGTGATGATGTTATGTCCTCCATCTGCATTGTTCAAAAGAATTTTTTGTGTGATGATAAAAATGTTTTCCATCTGCAATGTTCAATATGGTAGCCAGTAGCTACATGTGGCTACTGAACACTTAAAATAGGTGTATTGACTGGATAACTAATCTTTTTTACAATTTTAATTAATTTACTTAAAATAGTGACACATCGTTCGTGGTTACTATATTAGAAATGCAGTTCAAGATTTTGAATTGTTTTAAAAGCAGAAAATCTGTGTTCACTGCTTTCTTTGTATGCCCAAAAACTAGCCCTTAGTGGACACTCGCTACCCAGTGATTGTTAAGTGAACGAATGAGAAAATTGTAGAAGATTGAAGAATTAATGTTTCTACAGAAGAGCTGACCAAATCAAGGGAATACATCACTACCTTAGCAGAAAATAAGCTCTATTCTTTTTAGTTTTTTTCCAAACTATTTCATTGGTACAGCTTTTCCAGGGTTCTGAGGGGAAGAAAAAAAGTACTGGGATTAAAGATTAGGATGGCTTGGGAAATCCACAGAAATGTAGTTTTGACAAATGAGAGATTATTTCGCGTTGCGTTTTCTCTCACTATGGTTTTAGAAAAGGTCAGTGCCAAATATAAGTGTAAAACTTATGTGGAGTTTTCCTTTACTTAGAAACACAATTCCTGACAGGAAAGAACAACTGTTTTATGTCCTCACACACGACATCAATTGTCCCTTCTTCTGTCTATAATTGAAGAAGTCCATTTACCTCTAGATTATTCAATAGAGAAATCTGAACTGCCATTTGGGACTGAAGCACCAAAAATTTTTTTTAATTTAGTCTTTTTTTTTAAATTATTTTTAATGTTTACTTATTTTTGAGAGAACAGAGTGTGAACAGAGGAGGGACAGAGAGAGAGGGAGCCACAGAATCTGAAAGAAGCTCCAGGTTCTGAGCTATCAATCAGCACAAAGCCTGACATGGGGCTTGAACTCAGAGACCACAGATCATGATCTGAGTCGAAGTCAGATGCTTAACCAACTGAGCCACCCAGGCACACACCCCCCTTTTTTATTTAAGCCCAGAAAGCAAAGGGAGAGAACAACTTTCAGGAAAAACAGAAACAACGTTAAGTTTATCAAATTTATAGACTGACTTAGATTGTAGAAATTTTAATTCTATGAGAGTAGCAAGAACAATAAGAAATACTGAGGTGAGGACAGTGTACAGAAAGACATACCACTGAGGAAGTGAGCCAAGACATTGGATGACTGACTGTTAACTTTGCTGTATTCGTGTGCCTGCACGTTTTTCAGAGCTTCCGGTGGGACCATGAACTGAGTCCTCTGGCTCCATCGGAATTGTACCAAGTGAACATTCTCAGTGCATTCACCTTTCCTTCTTTGAGATGTCTAAAATTTTTAAGGAAGGCAAAGCTGCTCCAGAATCCCATGAAAGTTTGTTTCTGGAGCTACAATTCATCTTGGGAATCTTATAAATTGTTTTGTACCTTTAAGTTTTTCACTGCATAGTCCAGTGTATTATTCAGCATGAGCTAAGTTATGCTGCCTTGACAAATAACCCTCAAATCTCAGAGGCTAAAATCCCAGCTGACCCAGGCTCCACCCTGACACATACTTTTAGTTTCTTTTTGCAGAGAAAGGGGAGTGTGGCAAATTGCACAGCGGCCCTTAAGCTCTGCCCAGAAGTGACACAGGCGATGACTGCTACATTTATCTGTTCAATAGCAGGTGATTTGATGATGTGAAACTTTCAAAGATGTAAGGAAGGGCAGGTCTATTGTGGGCCGGAAAAAGGGGAGAAGCAAATATCTGGGAGTAGCCCAGCGACAACCAGAAGGTGTTCCCAGATATGGGGGTTCGATAGGACGTTAAAAATCATTTCAAGAGGAAAAGATCCCAAGGTCCAAAATTTGGGAAATTTGGGTCAAAGTGGCATATAGTTTTTCATTTTGGGATACTTAGTATTTAATACTATAAAATGAATTATGAATATCTAAGAAGAGGTTAATATGAGGTACTATTCAAATTCATGAAACTGTGGGATATTTTTCTTCCTGGAACATCTGAAGAAACACCATCCACTGGTGTTTTCAAGATGAACTAGACGGTGTACTTTCTGAGTCCCTCCCCAATTTATCTAATTTGTCTTTATTTATGAATTGCTTATCTGATGTTCATTTTAAAAATAAGAATTATTTTATATAGAGAGATAATAACTTTTCCAAATAAGGATAATAGATGCCTTTCTGGAGCTCATTTCCGCTCCCCCCCCCCAGAAAGGCTATAAACTAGGATGTTATTGATGAGTGTTAAAGTCTAGAGTAGAAGCTAGACTGAAGTGCTGAAGTAACGCCGAAGGCTTTACACAAACCACCTGAATATGACACTTTTAAGTTAAAAGTTTAGGAGCGATTTAGTTTTTAAAAGCCTGCTAGGTATCAGGATATGACTTACCTATAAATGCAATGAGTTAAAAAAAATTAGTAAGTAATGTTCTGTATGCTTTCTCCAAATAATACATTCTGCTAATTTAGAGAAAAGTATAGCATTTTTAGTAACTGTTACTTAGCATATTGACATACTTAAAATGGGAAGACTTAGGGAAAATAATAGATTTTCAAATATTTTTAATGTCATAAAATCTTTTTATTAAAGTTGACACTTTACTTCAGGTGTGAAGAATTATCACACATGAACATAAAAGTAAAGTCAAATAGTGGGGGATGTCTTAGAAATAATAAGTCATTAATGAGTTACTCTCCAGAACTCCAGAACTATTCAGTTTTCTTATCTGTTAGAAATAGAGCCGTGCATCAGGAAGCAAGTTACGAAAATTTGTCTGAGTCCCCAAATCTCTAAACTAATATTTATGAATACTTTAGTCACACACTTACTTCAAAATTACTTTTATTTTGCAAACATTTCTAACTAGGGTAGTTGTTCGGTCTCTCATTACAGAAACTGAAAGCAACATATGAGAGAGGAAAAAATGCCAAAGAGGAATATATACTGTCAGCAGTGAAAAGTGAATGGACAGTCCAGACAAGTGACTGAATATTCTAATGAGTGAAACACTCAAAGAGTGCAACGGTCTTGGATGGTTTTGCCTCGGGCCAAAGAAGCTAGCTCAATAATTCATACCGATGATGATCCTTTATAGTCAATAAAAATGTGAATTATTTTCAGTGTAGTAACTGAGAAGTCGGGGACTTACACGGTATCTTTGAAAAAGTTTTCCATGCAAAATTACAAAAAAAAAAAAATGGAAAAAGATGGATAAAGCATGCATTCTAAGAAGCTGTCAAACTCAGCTATCTGAAATGACCCCCTCTCCAGGGGGTTTTAGTTCTTCCACAGTGGGCTCTTGAGAAGCAAGCAAACGAAAAAATCATTTTGACCTATAGGTGGCGATATTGGTATTATTCAAGTCAAGCACAAAAAGATGGGGTAAATAAGGAAACGTAATAGCTCAACAGTGAAAATGACTGAACCTGAAACTCATCTTTAATGAACATAAAATAACTTAGAAATACAAGTAAATGTACCAAACCTCATGAAATTAGTCCTTACTTATAAAATACTTCTATCGAATTATAAATCTGAATTAAAACAAAACAAAACAAAACAAACTACTTGTCCTGAATAATGAGTCCTCCTGTTTTTGTATGTTGAATGTACTTTTGTTTCCTCATAGTGGTTTGTTAAACTATGAATCAACCAGTTTTTCACAACTATGTTTCTAACACCTTTGTTTTCATTTAAGAATATTAAGGTAACATGCAAATTATATGGTCCGATATACAGAACTAGTATTTCTGTGTCGCAATTCTGTGGAGAACCCCAGACCACTCAGCTGTTTACCTCCAGAGCACTCAGTGAATTGCGCATGTCTGTTGAGATAATGGTTATGCACATGGCATGTATGTGATGAAAGGACCCTTCAGTGCTTTAATACCAAGGTGTTTTAACTGTTCGTAAGTAAAGGTAGTATTTCCTTAAGTTCGGAAACCCAAGCACCAATTAGTTTAACATAAAAATGTCATAGCCTCTCTACTAACCTCTTCCTAGATTCTGATATTCCCCCTTGGGAACAGGTGCACGTTTCTGTTGAGAACCATTTACGTGCTCCAAACTCCCTCTCCATTTCACTTCCCCATCATTTGAGAGTAAGGTTTTTTTTTTTTTTCATTTTCTTATTACAAATTACAACATTTATTATGCAGCTATTTTCTCTTCCTCACTCCAGAAACCCTGAGATGTTTCTTCTCTCCAAGTTGATTGATCATCACAGCCTTGAGGAAAATCAGGTAAGTTGATGAATATTACTCTGAATAGAAA
The DNA here is from genome assembly GCA_030068075.1 of Paguma larvata. Taxonomy (NCBI): domain Eukaryota; kingdom Metazoa; phylum Chordata; class Mammalia; order Carnivora; family Viverridae; genus Paguma; species Paguma larvata. The sequence goes on from CM057823.1 coordinate 115,160,311, forward strand.
ACAGAGTAGTTGTGTAAGCGAGAGAGAAAGAGAGAGAGAGAGAGAGAGAGAAAAGTACAATGATATGACATGAGAAAAACATTGACTGACAGCCTTTGGAAATCTTTAAGTAATAAAAACAAGCAGTATGCAAGATGTCTCACCTTCTAGATTTGAGATATTCAATATAGTAGCTGCATGTGGCTATTTCTATTTAAATTTAAATTAAAAGTAAAGTAAAACTCCTAGTCCTCAGTCACACAAGCCACATTTGCAGTATCGAATGTAGCAACTCTATTGGCTGGTGCAGATAGAGAACAGTTTCATCATCACAAAAAGTTCTATTGGACAGCGCTACTCTCTATCGTAAATTCTTTGGGTTGTGACTCTCTTATCTTTCCATTTCCCTCAGTGTCTAATGAAACCTTGTATGTAGGAGGCACTCAGAGACTACTTATGAATTAAAAATATAAAAGGGAGATTTCAGAAAAATGTAGAACAACTTCAAGGGCTGATTTGGTTACTCGGTTACTTTGGTTACTTCTACTACAGAGAATTTGTAATGTTACATATGTAATAATATGTAATGTACAGATAGATAGTATCTTCTTCAGTGCTGCTTCTAGTCTTTTCTCTAGCTTTGTTTTCCCCCTTTTTACAAAGCCACCATGGCAAAAGCCTTTGTCCAAAGTGATGTGCTGGAAGGGTCAACTTAGTTTCGACAATGGTTTTCTAAGCGCACTCCAAAGATTGACCTGGCATCCGTTCCGAGCTGTACTCTTTAATTAACAGTAATTAATTCACTCCTTTTTGGGTTTTCAATTTGCCTAGATGAGGCATTATAAATTAGAAAATGTAACATACTCAGGTTATAATTTAAAGGGCTCTCAGCTGATGGTTAATTAGCTTGATTCAGGAAAGATAAACCAAAAGAATGAATTTTTAATGCTAATTTAAAGGGCATTAGTTGCTATGGGCAGAATGATGAAAATGCCACTGTTTGAAGCAGAAAAATTAGAATGCTGCAGCAGTGGCAACCGTAGATGACCAGTGGTTTTTGTATCTGTGCCAAGATTATACGGCACTCCAAAAAAGTTCGATGGGCTCTGGGCAGTTATTTTGGTCTGATCAGGACGCATAGCGGGCAAATCTTGGCCATGTTTACCTTTTAATGTGGTTCCGTTGGCTTCTTTTCAAGGATGCAATAGAGAAACATGTTAGAATGAGATGCATTTGCCTGATTTGATGCATTCGTGACAGGCAACAAGGGGTTGATACCAGACTGTCCTTCCGTTCTCGTTTAGCGATGACTTACATAGCGCTTATCGGGTACCAGGTACTCCTAAGTATTTTACAAGTATTAACTCAGCTAATCTTCATTTTTAAAAAAATGCATGAGTTTTGTACCATGCTCATCCCCATTTTTCAGACAGAAGACTGAGGCACAGAGAGTTTAAGTAATTTACTCAAGGTCACACGGGTAGGAGGTGGCAGATCCCAGACCCGAACGCAGGCAATCTGACTTCAGTGAAGTAACTTTCATCTTAAATAGAAAACAATTCCAGTGCAGTTGGTTATTAGCAGTGAAAGATGGGCTCACTGTTAGTTTCAGATGTACTGTTATCACCGTCCAAAGTGTATCATCAAAGATGCCATCACTGCTGAGGCGCTCTAGAACACAGACATAATGAAATGTAGGGAGATGACAAGCACTTACTCTGTGTTTAAAGATTCTCAAGAGGATCGGCAAGATGTCTCTAATGCTGCCAAATCATTAGTGGAAAAGCGAAGGCATAAAGCTTAAAACAAGCTTGCTCCTTTTTCGTTCAATCATTCTAACATTAAAAAAATAATAATAATAACAATGAGCTAGACCCTAGTGTGAGCGCTGGTCACACATGGATGAAAAAGACCCTGCCCCCTGCTCAGCGGGAACTTCCAGTCATTTGAGGAAAAGGACATAAACACAAAGGCAATTTGCTACAGTATGGAAACGTTGAAGAAAGAACACACAGCAAGAACTAGAAGTAAAAAGAGTAGGGAGAGTTCACCCAGCTCATAGGGTGAGAAGTACAGGGCAGGCAAGTTTCCAGAGGAGGTGAGATTTGAGCTGAGACTTGAAGAATAAGGACCAATGAAAGTGTGGGGTCTCCCAACCTTGGCAATATTGACAGGATCCTTTGTAGGATCCTTTGTTGTGGTGGACTGGCATGTGCACTCTGCGATGCATGCCAGCAGTACCTGTCCCCAGGTTAGACGATTAAAAATGACTTAAGACATTGCCAAATGTCCCCTGGGGAACAAAATTGCCCCAAATGAACCATGGCCAAGCTTGGAGGAATTAGCGGTGGTAACTGGCTGGGGAGAAGGGAGAAAGATACCTGTTGGGGGAGGGACACATTGGGAACAAAGACACAGATAAAGTAACTAGACAGGGTAAGTGTGAGGCGCAATATGGTTGCTAGTGGTTTCGATGGTGACAGAGGAGGAAAAAATGTGTGGTGACCGGGAGCAAGCCCGTAGCAAACACAAACAGGTCAGAGACCTAACTGGAGGATACTATGAATCATAAGTCCGAGCCATGCCGCTGACTGTGGGGAGCCAATGCCAGCATACACACCAATTAGGGGGGTTGCAAATAGACGTGGTGACTCATTCGGAGCAAAGGAGCCGCATTCTGTTGGAAGGCAGGCTGGAGGCTTCCTAACAATAAGACATCTGTTTTCTAAAGGAAGTCAGACGTGGTGCAGCATGGGGACAGAAGGGGTTCACCTCTGTCTTTGTGCCATGCCCATGGAGAGGGTTCAACTATGTGGTGGATTATCTTGAAATCTGACAGCCTTCAGTGTATCCAGCAAGGCCTCACTGAGAACGGAGTCGCTGATGGATAAGCTTCCCTATATAAGTAGATTCTTCGAGATGCTTGATGACAGTCCCATTTAGTGCCTCAGTCTACCCCTTTTAAACTGTATTTTTTTTTAACATTGCCTTTCATTACATTCTTAGAATAGATGAAACCTAATTGGACTTTTCCTTGATGACTTAAAGTTTGTGATATTCATTACAGTTGAGTCTCTAAAGGATGGTCTAATGTATTTTGGATACTTCGGCAGGTTAAGTAGGCAACTTACTACTGCAATTGTGGTTTTTCAATTTTCTTTCTCATTATTATAGCTGGATGTCAGGTGCAGATTTGCACAATGCTCTCATTCCATTGTGGTCTTTTGCCATCGTTGGAAAATTCTGTCTGTAATCTCTTTCTTTTCTTCAAAGAAACATGACAACTAAGTTTGCTAGATATGTATGTAGAGCAGCTAATAAGTTCTGACGATAACCACAAACGCTTACACAGTGTTTAATATATGCCAGGCAGGGTGCCAAGTTTTAAAACTTTTGTAAGTGAAAAGTGTTTGGGTTTTAGTGCATGGATTTTCTGCAACCAGTTTAATGGTCTTTCTTTTTCCATTGAAAAAGGAACAGGTCCACGTTCTAAAGAATTAAGTTGCTAGAAGTTTGACATTCAACTTCATGAGGTTCTGTATCTACATGATATAACCCTTTGCAGTAATTGCTAAACTCAGCAAGCAGATTATGCTTTTCACAATCTTAAAACTCTTTTCAACAAAGCAGCAAGAAGCAAAGTGAGATTTTTTTGAGACAAAACAAAACAAAGCATTAGACCGAAGACTTGTGCACACATTCCATTTAAGACTCATATCTTTTTGACCTCTTTCAAACAGGAAGCTACTCAGGCTCCCTTATCAAATGGCTAAAGCACGCCGGCTCACAAACACAGCCTCTGAGTCTGGGCAGGTCAAGAAATTCAGCGATTGGAAGAAAAGTACCAGTGCTTCGGCACGGATGTGTTCGAAAGGCCTGGAAAGAAATGCTGGGAGGATTGCCCTCTCTTCCTATGAAACATCACAACTTCTGGTGGGAAATCAAGAAAGGAAACTGGGCAACCATGATCATTAGTCACAAGGAAGGGGACAACAAGGGTTCTGAAGCCGACAGCTGCAGAACAATGGGAACCGTGAGAGGCTATTTTTGTTGGGTTTCAGCAATTAATTGAACCTGGTGGAACTGACAGTGTGCTCAGCCTTCTCACACGCTTCTCTTACTAAAAGTGGAAAGTTTCCATGCCAAAAAATAGTTATCTTTTTCCTGGTTAAGAATGATTCAAATGCCACCCTGCTCTTTCATCTTCATGTGTTTATCTCAAAATGAGCTTATAATGAATATAAAAATATTCAAACATACAAAAATGACAAGTCTATTATTGTGTTTCCACTGCTTCTGTGTTGTTGTGATTTAAAAGGCTGGTGTTGGAACCCGGAAGCTGGCATTGTAATGTCTCGGGGACCTCCCTTGGCGGTATGTAGGGAAAGGAGAAGCTGAAAGCCTTCCTGAGCAGATGGCTTTTGTAGTGGCCCTCATGGTTTTTGTTGTTTTGTTTTGCTGCTTTGTTTTTCTTAATTCCACACGGTGTCATAGCAAAAATGGAAACCCACCTAAAAAAGATCTGATTACTCCCTACATTTTTCGAGTGCTTTCCAAACTGCCCCAAAGTGAAGGCAGGTGGAAGGTTTGCAATTTCAAATCAGAAAATTAAACTTTGTATAGAAATGTGGAACTTATGGGGCACCTGGGTGGCTCCTTTGGTTAAGCGTCAGACTTCAGCTCAGTTCATGATCTCATGGTTCATGAGTTTGAGCCCCCACATCAGGCTCTGTGCTGGCAGCTCAAAGCCTAGAGCCTGCTTCAGATTCTGTGTCTCCCTCTCTTTCTGCCCCTCCCGTGCTCACTCTCTGTCTCTCTCAAAAATAAACATTTAAAAAAATTAAAAAAAAAAAAAAAGAAAAGTGAAACTTATGGAAAGAAAAAAGAAAACAAAACTGTGGCCAGCTTACTGGCATGGTCACATGATTTTTGGGTTTGGCAGTATCTTCCCAACCACCAGTGGCTGTTTGGAACAGACCTTGACTTAAGGAGATGGACTCTATTTTCATTAGCTCAGAACATCCCTTTGAGCCAAAAGTCGCAAAGCTCCAAGGCACGGGAGCTTTAACTAAGTGGGCACAGAGACCACAGAAAGGGACACGAGATGGTTTCGATGGGCATCTACTACTAACTCAGTTAGCGCTGGGAAAAGATGGGCATTGGCAACTTCAGGCACTTTTCTCTGAAAGGGACTGTCATAGAATTCCAGAAAGATGGAAACACCTTGAAAAGTGTATGTCCCTGGATGGAGCCATGCCATAAAGGAGGAGAAAGGTATGAACAAGCAAGAGTGAAGATGAGTACAGAATAAGTTCCGTGCGGTGATGCAGTTGGGAAAGAGATGGTGACCAGGAGGTGGACCTGAGCAGGAAGGGCTCCCATAAACCACTCGAACTCTTATGCTTTCTTCAACCTTTCTCTCCTTCTTAGCCTCCTGGCATCTCTGAGATCTGAGTACATTATTCTGGCCCCTTTCTTCCAACCTACCAGTGTGGGCACAAAGATCATGACATTTCCAGTAGACATCTGCTGCTTTTGTCACTTGGCATTTATTCTACCTTTTCCTGGTGAATTTTCTTCCATTCGAACCTACTATAGTTTACCCATTGGATATGCCCTGGTGATATAGCATGTGATCCATGCAGTTTTTTGGAGTTTTACTTTTGAGCAGAGCATCAAAAATACTTCAAAAAGTTAGAGAGCTCATTTCCCTCAAGGGAAGCCTCCGTAAAGGCTGTTCATCAGGCTACCCACACTCCCCAGAGCTGATTTCTGTCCTCCCATAGTCTAGTTCTCTACTTTTCTCGTGATAGAAATCAGCCATCCCAATACATTCCTTTTCCATTTGTCAATTTTTTGCTGCTATAATTATTTAGAAGATCAAATCAAATTCCAAGGCAACCATATACAGTTGAAGTGAAATTTTACTTCAAATATTCTTTTTTTTAAAGAGTCTATACACATTCTTTTGTATGTGTTTAAAGTACTTTTTATTTTCCAATTTTTATTTTTTTTTAATTCCAGTATAGTTAACATACAGTGTTCTATTAGTTTCAAGTGTACAATACAGTGACTCAAAATTCTATATATTGCCCAGCACGCATCATGACAAACACACTCCTTAATCCCTGTCACCTATTTTACCCATACCCCCCACCCCCACCCATCTCCCCTCTGGTAACCATCAGTTTGTTCTCTATAGTTAAGAGTCTGATTCTTGGTTTGTCTCTGTCTCACTCTCCCTCTTTTTTTCCCTTTTGCTAGTTTGTTTTGTTTCTTGAAATTCCATATATGGGTGAAATCATATGGTATTTGTCTTTCTTTGACTGACTTATTTCACTTAGCCTTATGCTCTCCATCTCCATCCATGTCATTGCAAATGTCAAGGTTTCATTCTTTTTTTAGGACAGAGTGATATTTTCTTGTGTATATATACCACATCTTCTTTATCCACTCATCTATCGATGGATACTTGGGCCACTTCCATACTTTGACTACTGTGAATAATGCTGCGATAAACATAGGGCTGCATATATCCCTTTGAATTAGTGTTTTTGTATTTTTTTGAGTAAATACTCACTAGTGCGATTAGTGGATCATAGGGTAGTTCTATTTTTGTCTTTTTGAGGAACTTCCATGCTGTTTTCTACAGTGGCTGCACCCGTTTGCATTCCCACCAACAGGGCACAAGCATGCATTTTTCTCCACATCCTCCCCAACCCTTGCTGTTCGTTTGAAAAATTCTGACTTCAGGCTGCAGTAGCATCAGTCTTCAGTGGTTTGGGTAGAAATGCGAGAGGAGAGGGAGTGAGGAAGAGAGAAAGAAAGAGGGGGAGGGATTGAGAAAAGAGAAAGAGAAAGAACATAGAGGAAGAAATAAGATTAGGAAGCCAGTAACTCCAGGACCAACAAAGCCTAACTTAGATTAAATAAATGACATACTGGGCCATTTCTGATATGTAAAGCTTTCCCATTTTACTATTTCTGTTCAGTACTTATCTACAGCTCAAGCCCTGTATAACAATTTGCAAGTCACCCCATTGTCCCACAGAAGCAATAGAGTCTGGATAGACATTCAGAGTCAAATGCTTAAGATGTATGTAATTTGCAAATTTTAAATGATATTTTATTTTTTAGCTCTTCCAGGTAAAGCAATGGTGCACTTTAGTCTACTTATATATTTTTCCCCATTTATTCTCATTTTATACAATTTATAATTTTGCAAATCACAATACATTTTATTTTTTAATGAGGTATAGTTGACTTAAAATATTGTATGAGTTTCAGGTGTACAAAATGTGATCATTATATACATTACAAAATGCTCACCATGATAAATGTAGTTACCATCTGTCACCATACAAAGCTATTACAATATTATTGACTGTATTTCCAACGCTCTACTTTTCTATCTCCATGACTTATTTTGTCACTGGAAGTTGATACCTCTTAATCTCCTTCACTTATTTCACCCCTCTCCCCAAACGCTCTCAATATTGGCAACCACCAATTTGTTCTCTGGATTTATAAATCTGTTTCTGTGTTTTGTTTGTTTTGTTTTTTTTAGACTCCACATATAGGTGAAATTATACGGTATTTGTCTTTTTCTCTCTGACTTATTTTACTTAGCATAACAACTCTAGGTTCATCCACGTAGTTGTAAATGACAAAATTTCATTCTTTTTTATGGTCGATACTCCACCGTGTGTGTGTGTGTGTGTGTGTGTGTGTGTGTGTGTGTGTCACATCTTCCTTATCCATCCATCTCTTGATGGATGGACTTGATGTGGACTTGCGTTGCTTCCACATCTTGGCTATTGTAAATAATGTTGCAATAGACACAGGAATACATATGTCTTTTCAAATTAGTGTTTTTATTTTCTTTAGGCAAAACCCAGAAATAGAATTACTGGGTCATATGGTGGCAGCACCAATTTACATTCCTGCCAACAATGCATGAGGGTTCCTTTTTCTCCACATCCTCGCCAACACTTGTTATCTCTTGTCTTCTTGATTCTAGCCATTCTGACTGATGTGAGGTGATATCTTATTGAAGTTTTGATTTGCATTTCCCTGATGTTGAGTGATTTGAGCATCTTTACATGTGTCCGGGAGCCGTTTGTATGTCTTCCTTGGAGAAATGTCTATGCAGGCCCTCTGCCTGTTTTAATTAGATTATTTATTTGGTGTTGAGTTTTATGAATCTTTGTCTATATTTTTGATGATATTAACCTCTTGTCAGATATATCAGGAGCATACATTTTATTCCATACAGTATGTTGCCTTTCTGTTTCATCAATGACTTCCTTTGCTGTGCAAAAGCCTTTTCATTTGGAGGCACCTGGGTGGTTCAGTCGGTTAAGCGTCCGACTTCAACTCAGGTCATGATCTCACAGTCTGTGAGCTCAAACCCTGCGTCGGGCTCTGTTCTGATGCCTCAGAGCCTGGAGCCTGCTTCCGATTCTGTGTCTCCCTCTCTCTCTCTGCCCTTCTCCTGCTCATGTTCTGTCTGTATGTCTCTCCAAAATAAATAAACATTAAAAAACTTAAAAAAAAAAAAAAAAGCCTTTTCGTTTGATGTAGTCCCAGTAGCTTATTGTTTCTTTCGTTTCCCTTGCCTGGGGAGACAGATCTAGAAAAATGTTGCTAAGGCCCATGTCCAAGAGATTACTGCCTATGTTTTATTTTAGGACTTTTATGATTTCAGCCCTTACATTTAGGTCTTTAATCTATTTTAAGCTTATTTTTGTCTACGATATATACCTTACGTTTTCTTTTCATTTTATCACTTTAACTCCGTTTGCTTTTATCTTAGATGTGTCTAAAGTATATTAAAGTCTTCTTCAAACAGGTAGTCTGAAACATAATTACAGATGGAAATGGGACCCAAATTTAATACCTACCAAATACAATATTTTACAAACAGCGACCCATGTACACCGTGGCTCTTGTTTATCAAATCTTGAAAACTCATCTAATAGCCGTACGGTTCCTGCATATTTTTGTACTGTGGTTCTTCATTTGTTGAGGTACCTTCAGTACCAGCTCAAATAATCACTTATTGCTGAGAACAAGTGACCCCAACATAGAATCTATTATACGTGGTAAGTTAGCACTTCTCTGATTTACTCTAGATTAATATCATGCCTGTGCTACCATTCACATTTGCAATAAAAACACACACGCAACAAACACGATTTTCTAACACTTGAATTGTTTGAATTCAATGTTAATTCAATTGTTTTCCATTTTTAATATCTCATTATCTACCCACACATACACCTGGATCAAAGTCCATAGCGTTTTATGAGATTTGAGTAATTTTCACCAGTAATTATACATTTTGGGATATTTTTCTCACCCCTGATTTATTGATGGTCGTGCCTTGTTTCTATGGCAATGCCTTGAGTTATTACAGCTTCAAGCTTTCTGAAAAAATTTATCTGTTCACACCAAAGAAATGCAGAAGAGAAACGACTGCTATAAATTCTAGTTATCCTCAGGCTCCTGAGTTACCAACAGATAAACCCAAGTGGCTTTTATCAGCCACACATGGTTATCAAGGATTTTTCCACCAGTAAGCTTGAATTCTTGTCCTGTCATAGCAGGAAGATGTATGAATGACAGACAACTTTATGACAGCCCCAAATTGTGGGGAAGCAGATTATGGACCAAATTTCATGTCAGTTTCAGTCAGGTTAATGGTACTAACAATCTCTCGGTTCTATTTGATAAACTGGTTCCAAGTGTTTTTATCCATTGAACTATACTAAAAATCACCACTCTGGAGCTTGTAACCAGCTGACTTGGTACAAGAAGTCCAAGCCTCCTAAACAGAATAAATAAACAAAGGGGTGAACACATCATGCATAGGATGTGGACTGCAGAGGGACAGACACGGGCTCTCTAGTAGGTCTCATTCCGAATTTAGCCATGGCGCTCATTCTTCAGATAAATTGATAGCCAAGTAATCCTCTCCAATTTTGGCTGAAAACAAAAGCTCAGTAAGTCAGACACCCACTGATTTGAGCTTGTAAAAAGATTTATTTAGGATTTGAACCATGTCTCTTTTTTCATATTGCTGGGAGATAAACATTGACTAAGCAAAATGAGGAAAATGTGACAACATACCTAGGAGATACTTTTAAAAATAGTAAAATGATTTTAAAAATAATTCATGCATATACAACAACCAACCTTTACCTTTAGCAGAGCAGGTCTGGCATACCTCTACAAGCAACGTGCATCCTGTGTCCTTTTTGAGATCCATAGTTTTGACATTTCTCAGTATACTGGCTTCTACCCCTTAGCCTATTGATACTGCTTGTTGCCTCTAATTACTACCTACCTTTTTGTTCCCAGACAAGTCCATTGAAAGCAAGCCTTCCCTCACCATCTTCACTCCCCAGTCACTCCTTAGCTCACTGCAATGTAGCCTCACGTTTCATTTTTTCTCACAGGAGTCACAAATAATATTGTCAGGTCCAAAATCAAGTATACACTTAAGGTTATAATATTGGACCTCTCTGCTGTATCTCACATGGCTAACCAGTCCAGCTCTCCTTAAACTTTTGGCTTTCATGAGCTGTCATTCTTCTGCTTAAGTCCTTCATTCAATTTTCATTATCTTTACAGAAAAGTCCAAAGTTACCAGTCTTCATATTCAAGCTCTTGATTATCTCTTGAGTTTCATATTTTGGCACTTTCATGTCCCTGTCTCAACACTCTCTATGACTATAAACCAGGGCCATATTGATACCTTTTTGATTCTGTGAACTTGTCCTATCCTTTCTGGATTATTTGTCCTTCCTAGAACACTCTTTAACTTGCATTCAACCACGTTTATCTACCCCTCAGCTTAACCATCATTTCCTGCAGAGTCTTTTCTGTTATCCACATCCTAATTAGTGGCCCTATCTATGTTCTTCTATAGAACCATGGGTTTCCCTCACGATAGCATTTATCAGAAGGTATTATAATTGTTTCCACCACTTTCTTAGCAAGTTTTAGTGTAAGATCTAAGAATAATATCCACAGTTACCTTAAAAGGCCTTAAATAATAGCCTTCTCCCCCTACGTATATGTGTGAGATCATTATTTCTTCATATGCTTCAAGCAAAATAACCTATCACACTAGACTAAATGTAAAACCTGTTGCTTTAGACGCAGGAGAATCTGCAGTCTTTTATGAAGTCAGATCAATTTGCAAGAAATGTAAAGGAGTGCCACTCTTCTAATAATTTTTTGTTTTGAATTGAAAATGTGGTTTTTAAAAAATAAAACATGTTTATGATAATGCAATGGATTTGTCATTATTTTTAGAGAAATTAGGACATTACGATGGTCTATTTTTTCAATTTTAATGTAAATAGTCATGGCCACAACTCACAAAAAATAAAATCCTTTGAGATCCTCAATAATGATAAAGCTGCTTTAGAGTTCTGAAACGAACAAGCAAAAAAAAAAAAAAACGTGAAAACTACCATTATAGCTCTATTTAGGAAAACTGAACAGTACCAAGGCTTCTACTCTGGGAATATGCCATCTCTCTATTTATCTAAGTCCTCTCTAATCTCCTTCAGCACTATTTGGTAGTTTTTAGTATAGAGTCTTCCAATATTTTGCTTGTTATTTTTTTCTCATTTTAGTTTTTGGTTATAAGTGAAAAATTATATTATTTTTATATATTATAAGATAATAATTTTCTATTTTTTCCATTGTTTCTTGTTAGAATCTAGAAATAAAATTGAATTTTGTTCAGTTTTGTGCTCTGTAACCTTTCTGGCTCCATTTGGTTGTTCTAGTCACTCTTCTGGATATTCTTTAAGATTCTAAATGCAAATAATCATGTCCCCCATGAATAAGAATGTTTCACGGCTTCCTTTCCAGGTTCCATTTGCTGCCGTGGGTATATACACTGGAAAAACTTGGAATTGAAGTGGTGGGAGCAGATATCTGTTTCTTTGTCTTCGCCTTAAAGGAGAAGATTTTAGTCTTTGATCATTTGGTATATGGAATTTTTTTAACTTGTTTTCTGTTTTTTTCTTTGTAAATGTTCTTTTCTAGATTAAAGAAGTCATCTCTTATTCATAGTTGAATTTTTAACATGAATGGGTATTGAATTTTTCCAAATGCTTTTTCTATGCCTTTCTATATCTTACATGAGTTAGCAATATGGTTCACATTTTTATTCAGTTAATATAGATAATTATATTAATTGATTTTTTTTGAACGTTCAGTCTCGTATTCTTTATATAGAGATTATTTGGTCATGATACACTTGCCTTTTTATACATTGCTAGATTAAGTATGCTAATATTTTGTTAATGATTTTTGAAGCTATGTTAAATTAGATTGGTAACTAGTTTTAGCTACTGTAAACTCATCTATTTATTCCCATGTGTCAAGGTCAGTTTTTACTGACCATTTTTTTTTCTTGACTCCAGGCCACATTTTTCTGTTTTCTTTTTTTATAGCTAGTGATTTTTAATTATACACTGAATACTGTATATGATGCGTTAAAGATGCTTTATATTCTGATATCTTCCTCTGAAGAAGGTCGATTTTTTAGTAAGCAGTGAACTTTGGCTGCCACAAAACAGAATTGTGCATCTCATACTGTAAATAGGGTCGAAACCTTGGCCAGCTTCCCTCAGCCTTCCAGCGATAATCATTCAGCCAGGCTTCCTTGTATATTTGCAGTTTGAGGTTTATCCCAGAGATGAAGTTTTGGGGTGATAGTGGGGTTCATGAGGAAAAGAGCAGACGGCCAAGAAAGAATTCTTGAAGATGTCTTTGGTGCAAAAGGGTGATTTTGTTACAGCACGGGGACAGAGGACCCATGGGCGGTAAGAGCTGCACTGGGGTCCTGATGGGTAACTCATTATACACCCTTAGGTTAGGAGGGAGTCAGGGATGAAGTAAGTCTCTAAGGAATTTTGGAAGCAAGGTTTCCAAAACCTTGAGGGACTAGCTGTTGCTAGAGAAACACCATCTATTACCGTTTAATAAAACCTCAGTCATGAGACCCTTCAGATGCATATGGGGTGGCAGGGCGGTGGTGTGGGAGGGGAGGGTTGTCCATAAGCTTGGAGCATGATTGCCAGCATATATCCTGGGGCAGTTGACATAAAGGAAGTAGATTTCCAGAATCCTAGAGATTGAAATAATGTAAAGCCAAGATTACCTTTTGCCCCAAGCAAAATGTCATCATCAAGGTAGCTGAACTTCTAGAGAAAGGTCACTCTGCTGGTTTCAAGGACTTGTCAATGGGCTATAGGTAGTAAGGGAATTTAATTTTTCATTTGCCTTAGTTTCCCACAGCACCATGGCAAGCACTTAAGCCTCTTTCCTGTGTTCTTGGGTAGCTGGGAGTGTCCCAGGAATATCACACAGATCCCATGGGGGGAGGTGGGAAGGGGGGGTGTATGTCAGTCTGTGTTTTGCCCTCAGCTTGCCCCAAGCTCCCTCATCGCCAGGAATAGGGCAGAAATTACACACTGTTGTGAGCTCTTCCTCATTTCTCCTCTTACTTTCTAGCCACTCTGGCAGTTCCAAATTGTACCCCCTGACTCATCAAGTCCATATGACTTGTCTGCTTGAGTTCCAGTCACCCTGCACAGTATGGACTGGACGGTAGTGTATCCACAGGAGAGCTGCACGAATGCAAACTCACCTAGCATCATTGCCTTATTTTGAGAGTGGATTATGCTTTAATTCTCCATCACCTGTGATCACTCTCGAGTGCCTCAAAATACTAGAAAGCGGAATAGCTCTAAGTCTTTCCTTTAAAATAATGATTGAAATGGCTCAGCATTATTTGCTCAAAGGGCAAGAGTTCCTTTTGGAACAAACCATGTTTAGGTAACATTGAGATTGAAACCTCGAGTTTCGTTACATTTTCATCACTGGTAAGTGTTAGGGTTGGAATTTAAGACCAAGAACTTTGTTTTCAAAATTAACTCACGGCCCCATTGGTTTACCGTCTCCCTGTTACTACACGGGGGACATCTGCAAGTTCCCTTTGAAGGGAAGCTGGCAGTATAGGATCTTTTCCTGGAACAGAATAGTCAAGTAGGTTCCAAATTTTATGTGTCTTCTCTGAACCGGACCCTTTAATCTGCTTATAACTATTATCTCATTAATTTATAACAGCTCTGTGAGACTGACATTATGATTACGTTTTAGGGATAAGAAAACAGTCAACCCTGAGAGGTTATACAACAAGCCCCAGATCAGACCCTGACAGAGGCAGGCTGTGGGACACAAACATGCCAGCCATGTCTTCACTCATTGCACACTGCCTTCTGCTCCTCGGTTTCCCTTCCCTGTCACACTGGACCTGTTTAACTGTTAATCTCACCCCAGTCCAACTTCAAACCACAGGAACAACGGCAAAGGCAGGGGCAAGACCTCCAAATGAGACAAAACCATACCAAATCAAAATCCTACTAGTTATCACTGCCTCTATAAAATGGTGCTTGCTGTATTCTTTCAACTTGTTCCCTTTTACTCGTTTTGCTTCTTGAGCACACATTCAGGCTTAAAGGATAACACTTGAGATATTTTCATATGCAGATGACTTTTTTTTCCGCATCACAACATTGGTTTGGTTTCCATAAAAACATGAGCAAAATCTAGCGGCTTCCAAGGACATGAATTATTTAATATTTTACATTAGTTTATCTCGTTTACTGGAGTGTCCCTGGGATGTATTCATTTACACAGGAAAGACGCCAGGGGAAACATTTTAAAAACTATAATAATAATAATGACCAAGTAGAAGTCTGAAATCACTGTAAACTACTTTCTACCCTCAGATTGCATTAACGTGCATGGCATGTTTACAAAATTTTCACGAGGTTTTTAACCTGGCGGAGCTCATTCAAGATGTCCAAATTACTTATCTGCATCCTGTTCTGAATAAACGGACGAGATTCAATTACCCGATACCTCTCTCTGAATCACTGTAATCCAGCTCCCCAGTTAATACACTCCTTCTGTTGTTTGATTATCTCATTCTTCAAGAGGGAAATTATAAAATCAAGCCTTGAAATGCATAAATCACCTGTCCTCATATGTGCCATAATATTGAGTTAAGGAAATTTACTCCAAGTATATTGAAGTTAATTAGGAACTTCCCACTGGTCTCTCATTTATCCTTCCTTCTTAGAACCAGTTTGTGCTCTGACCACTCCGCGTGTTGTCACTTTCAGTTAAACCAGGAGAGTTAATTTCCCGGATGTGCCCTTCTCATCACTGCTCCCTGCGCGGAGAATTGAAATGCTAGTCACTTCGGTCTGTCACAGCAAATGATTTCCAAACCATCTGCTATCTCAGAAAACAATCCGTCCTGACAACGCCCTTAGCCAAGTCACAAGTCTGATATTGTTACTTGCAGTCAACTCAAAGATGACTCACCTGCCCTGGCTGACTGTCATGCGTTTTGACTGAACAAAAATAGTGACTGCAGATAACACTCCTGTGTTAATTTCTCATTTGGATAAGAAATGCCTAGAGAAATTATTAATAATGCCCGTGGCATCCCAGCTAACGGGGACTGTCAAATGGGAATTGCCCTTTATGTCTTATCCTAGAGAATCTTGTCAGGCCTTAATTAAGTCATCCATTAACCTCCACAAATGGGCTGACTATATATTTACTTGAGAGATAACAGTTGCTGGTCATGTTTTGTGAGAAAGAGTTTTTTAAAAAATGTTTTTGCGGGATGCCTGGGTGACTCACTTGGTTAAGCGATTGACTCCTGGTTTCGGCTCAGGTCATGATCTTGCAGTTTGTTAGTTCTAGCCCCCACATGGGGCTCTGTGCTAATAGCACAGAGACTGCTTGGAATTCTCTCTCTTCCTCCCTCCCTCCTTCCCTCTCTCTCTCTCTCTCTCTCTCTGCCCCTCTGCTGGTCATGCGAGCTCTCTCTCTCAAATAAATAAACTTAAAAAAAATGTGGTTTTTTTGGTCTTTAATAGGATGGAACAGAGAATAAGCCCTCCTGTCCTATTCTAGAGTACTACATTTTTTTATTGAGGTATAATTGAAATTAGTTTCAAATGTACAACATAATAATTCGACGTTTGTATACATTGCAAAATGATCACCACAATAGATCTTGTTACTATCTGTCACCAAAAATATATAGGGAATTTTTTGTCTTGTGATGAGAACTTTTAAGATCTACTCTCTGAGCAACTTTCAGATATGCACTACACTGTTATTAATGATAATCGTCATGGGCGCCTGGGTCAGTTAAGCATCAGACTCCTGATTTCCCCTCAGGTCATGAATTCATGGTAGTGAGATCGAGCCCTGCATCAGGACTGAGTGTGGACCCTGTTTAAGATCCTCTCTCTCTTTTGGGGCACTGGGTGGCCCAGCCGGTTAAGCGTCCGACTTTGGCTTAGAGAATGATCTCGCAGTTCGTGATTTCGAGCCCCTCGTCGGACTCTGTACTGTCAGCTCAGAGCCTGGGGCCTGCTTCAGGTTCTGTGTCTCCCTCTCTGTCTGCCCCTCTCCCACTCATGCTCTGTCTCTGTCTCAAAAATGAATAAACATTAAAAAAAATTATAATCATCATGTTGTATATTGCATCCGCAGGACTTAATTATTTTATACCCGGAAGTTTGTGCTTTTTGACTTCCTTTAATCAATTTCCCCACCCCCCCAACCCCAGCCTCTGGCAGCCACCAATCTGTATTTATAAGCTTTGTTTTTGTTTTATCTTGATTGTTTTTCGGATCTCACACACAAGCGATGTCATACATCACTTTGGTCTTTTACTGTCTGACTTATATCACTCAGCACAAGGCCCTCAGGCCCATCCATGTTTTTGCAGATGGTAAGATTTCATTCGTTTTTATGGCCAAATAATATTTCACTATACATAAAATATATATTACATATTAATATCACATATAATTTATTTTATGTATAATATAAATCAGATTTTCTTTATCCATTTTCCATCAATGGTCATCTAGTTTGTTTCTATACCTTGACTATTGTAAATAATGTAACAATGAACTTGGGAGTGCATATATTTTTCAAATTAGTGTTTTTGTTTATTTCAGATAAATACCCAGAAGAGGAATTGCTGGATCAATTTTAATGGAACTTGAGGAAATTCCGTTCTGTTTTCCACAGTGCTGCACCAGTTTGCATTTCTACAAACAGCGCACAAGTGTTTACTTTTCTCCACGTTGTCGCCAGCATTTGTTATCTCTTTTTGTTACTAACCATCCTCACAGGTGTGACATCATATCTCACTGTGACTTTCATCTGCATTTCCCTGATGATTAATGATGTCGAGCAACTTTTCATGTGCCTATTGGCCATCCGTATGTTTTCTTTTGAAAAATGTCTATTCGGATCCCCTACCCATTTTTTATTAAGAATTTTTTTTAATTGCTATTGAGTTGTAGGAGCTCTTGTTTTGTTTGGATATTAGCCTCTTATCAGATATATGACTTTAAAATATTTTTTCCCATTCCATAGTTTCCCTTTGTATTTTGGTGATGGTTTGTTTTGCTCTATGGAAACCTTTAGTTTTATGTAGTCCTACTTCTTTATTTTTGCTTTTGTTCCCTTTTCTTTGGGCATCAAATCCAAAAACTCATTGCCAATACTAATGTCCAGCAGCTTACCATCTACGTTTCCTTCTAAGAGTTTTATGGTCTTCAGGTCATGCATTCAAGTTTTTAATCCATTTTGAGTTTCATTTTTGTATCTGGTACAAGGTAGCCATGCAGTGTTCTTGCGTGTCTTTTCAGTTTTTCCAACACCATTTGGTGTCTGAGTATTAAATTGCTTCCAGTTGCTGTATCCTTTTAACTGAACTTGAAGTAGTCTCTCCAATCTGATCGCTCTCTTCGTCCTCGGTCTCTCTTCATCATCTCTTATTTTTGACTTCCCACAACAGCCGTTTTACTACCTCCCTCCTCATTGGACTCTTCTCACTCCGGTCCATCTTTCATATTCCGCATCCATGTTATTTATTGAGAGACAAATCTCTTCTGCCAAACTCTTCCTTAGAAATCTGTTAACTCTCCATTTCATAAATTATGACACTCTAAAGCTTTTTAAGAGAATAAAAGAACATTGATAATCTGAAGCAAAGAAGACTTTACAGCCTTTCTTCCTTGATATCCAGTCACTGAGGCGTGTAGCTATGCCAGGCTCCTGCTAGTAACATACATAAAGGATGTGTCATCTACATACTCTCTTGTTGCAACACATGTAGAGATTTGCTCCACATGGCACACTCCTTTTCATTCTTCAGAACTCAGTTCATAAGCTTCTTTGGGGAATCTTTCTCACTACTTCAGCCGGAGTCAGTAACTTCTTTTTCTGGACACTCATGGCACTTTTATCATAATTCTATAATAGTACTTAATCAATTTTTATTGCGATAATACATTTACATGTTTTTATTTTGACAGACTGTAAAATCTTTGAGGCAAGGGACAGGGCTCTATAGGTTTCAATATAACTAGGACTTAACAAAATAGCTTCGGTAATATTAGGCACCCCAAAATTGTTACTGAATGGGTTGATTCAACTGACTGATCATCCAAAGAGAGCAGGTATTTATCTAATTTTCAACATTCTGTCTCCCTTGTCTTGAAAAGTAGCTAAATGAAATGGTAACCTATAAATATTAATGAAGAGGAATGAACAAACCAATTAATGCATTCATTCATTTTTTTCCTTTAAAAATTTTTTTGTGAATGTTTATTTATTTTTGAGAAAAAGAGAAACAGAGGAAGAGCACTGGGGGAAGCAGAGAGAGAGGGAGACACGGAATCCGAAGCAGGCTCCAGGCTCTGATCTGTCAGCACAGAGCCTGACACGGGGCTTGAACTCACGGACCATGAGATCATGACCTGAGCTGAAGTCAGATGCTCAACCAACCAACCTGGGTGCCCCATTCATTCCTTTCTTAAAAGGCACTTACTGAATTATTTTCTATATTTTTGACACACCATTTGGATACATACTGCCAGCACAGTGGCACTGCGATGTTGGGGAAATAAAAACCAGAAGAGAGAAATATAAAATGTGAGAGCTTAAATAGACCTTAGGGAGGTATGTAGATCAGCTATTGTCAAATTCATTGTAGGTGATTAACCTGTTCTTCAAAGAAAGAAGGAAAGAAAGAAAGAAAGAAAGAAAGAAAGAAAGAAAGAAAGAAAGAAAGAAAGGAAAGAAAGAAAGAAAGAAAGAAAGAAAGAAAGAAAGAAAGAAAGAAAGAAAGAAAGAAAATCTTATACAAAAACAAAAAATAAAACAGATAAAAGAATATCTTTCCAATTTGAAATAAAAGGTGAAAAAGGAGATTTGCTCCCTTGGTTGCATCTTTTTAGAGACTCTCGAAGTATCCCCGGGTGAGCTCTAAGTTACAGAGACGGGACTATTCTAGACCAATCCCTTTGTTTTGCTGATGAGAGAACAAAGTAAAATCAAGACAGGCAAAACAACTTGATAAAGTGCCGGTATTAGCGAACAGCATTGCTAGATGCAGTGACTTCCAGCTCCTGTCTGTTTTTATTCTTGTAAACCAAGTTTGGGGGATCAAAAATAAACCTAACATAAAAGACTGAGGGGTTGCAAACTACTTTCATCAAACTACAAATATTGAAGGTATTTGATGGTAGATAGTAAATAAAGGACGCTCATTGTGGAGGCAATAAAACATGCTTATGTTAGAAGCTGAGTCTTAAGATAACAATAAAAATGGTTTGGACAAGAGGAGGTGGGAAAAAGTTCCCGGGTAAGAATAAAAGATTTCTGACGAGGAAAGTTTCTGGGCTGGAATTATGTTAACCACTGCTAGGGAAAAGGTTAAAGAACCGTTGTGAGCAATTCCATGTTCTTAAAAATGCCATTACCTTTTGAATTATTAAAAGATAACCATTCTTTAGTAAAAATGACCCTTCGGGTTTGTGCAATGACACGCTTTTAGCAAAATAAGGTAGTTAAATGTCATCTGTCGATGCCTATTCCTTGGTTTTTGTTTTGTTTTGTTTTGTTTTTGCTCTCTTTGTAGACAAGCATGTTACTGGTCTGCTTATAATCCATCAATAGCATCCCAATGTCTTAAGGATGAAAATCAAATTCCTTAGCAGAACATAAAGTTATATCTTCTCTCACCTTTTCAACATTAGTTCTTTGAAAATTTCCGTTTCTCATTCCACACTATGGCTGTGCTGTTTGTACCCTCCTGCTTTCTCATAGCGCTGAGGCTTCACGGTTGCTGTGTCCTGACTGCACTGCCCCCACCAGGCAGCTTTATGATAATGCCCTGTGCCTCTGTGTCAACCTGTGTGCTAAGCATCTGCCGTACCCTGTGCTAGACAAGAGTTGCGTCGTATGCTATCGTGTAGTCTGCATTTATCACGATACTTGACACGGAGACGGGGTTCGGTAAATGTTCTTGGATGGATAGATGAATGAGTATGATGCTAGCATTTCGATTTCATTTAGATTCTACTTGATTGGAATAATGTGATTCCAGGGATGCCAAAAATCCTATGCATTTCTACGTCTCTCCAAATGTGTCTGCCTAAAGGTTGTCATCTTTTCTTGCTTTTCTTTGGTAGCACTCAGTACTTTCTGAAGGTTTTATAAGGCGCATACATCATGTTAAAAAGTGAGTCAGTAAAAAAAATATTCAGAAGTAGTGAGTTCTTTAGGTTAAATTTTAATCCTAAAGGCAAATGAACCATTTGCTAGAAGAAAGATATTGATTCCCAAACGCCCTAAATGTGTCACCTAAATGGGAATGCAGGGACTGGACGACTGGACTGGTAAATTTTAATAAAAACCCAAAAGGATCACTCATCATGGAGGGAAACTGGAGCCAGCCTGGGAACAGCATAACGACGGGGAAGAGTGAGGTCAGGAGAGGAGACTGGTGCTTCTAGAAGGAGAGAGAAGAGCAAAGAAAAAACATTAGAAGATACTGAATTCAAATATCAATGTATTTTTCATGAAATTCATAGATTAGTCTTTTCAATTATATAATATTTCTCTCCCAAGTGAATGATACATATTTTGAGTAGGAATACCCCCATGCAAATCAAAAGCACAATGAGATGTCACCTCAGACCTGTCACAATGGCTAGAATCAAAAAGACGAGAAATAACAAGCATTGGTGAGAGTGTGGAAGAAAGGGAACCCTTGTACACTGTTGGTGGAATTGTCCTTCCATGTTACTGCAGCATTATTACAATGGTCAAGACATGAAAACAATATAAGTGTCCATCGACAGAGAAATACTGCGCAGCCATAAAAAGGGAAATACTCCCATATATGACATCATGAATGGACCTTGAAGGCATTATACTAGTGAAAAGTCAGAAAAGATGAATACTGTATGATCTCACTTATATGTAGCATCTAAAAAAACCAAACTCATAGAAACAGATCGGATTGGCAGAAGCACTGGGGAAATTGATCAAAGGTAGGTAAAAGGTACAAACTTCTAGTTATCAGACAAATAAGCTCCAGGACACTATTGTACAGTGTGATGACTAGAGTTTACAATATCGTATTCTATATTTGAAAGTAGAGAGTAGATCTTAAAAGTTCTCATCACAAGATCAGTTGTGACTATGTGATGTGATGGATGTTCACCAAACTTACTGTGGTAATCATTTCACAACATGTACGTATGTCAAATCATCATGTCATACACCTTAAACTCATACAATGTTATGTGTCAATAATATCTCAGTAAAATTGGAAAAATTATTTCTAGTTAGATAATAAAATAAAATTGAATTCTGTGCTATATACAAGAGAGCCGCCTAACACAAAACATCCATAAAGGTTAAAAACAAAATGATAAAAGTTTACCCAGTAAATTCAAACAGAAAGAAGGCAAGAACACAACCTTAATATCCCACAAGGTGGAATTCAGGCCAAAAAATATTAGCTGAAATAAGAATGTCTGGAGTACAATTTTAAACAAAGATAACGGTTCTAGGATATCTACCAACTGATAACACAGTAAGATTTTTCATGAAACAGAAATTTCAGGATGTATTAGAAAAATAGAAAATGTGACTTGAATTTACTTCTCTGAGTCCAAAATATATCAGGTGGATAAAATTCAGGTAATCATCTCTGGATGGTTGTAATATGCATACATTTCAATAACCATGGTTCAGAACATCAGTTCCCCAACAACATACTTTACATGCCTGTTACTGTGGTGTATTAACTCTAAGTAATTATATAAAGCTATATAGGGTTGCTATCAACCCTTTATTCCATAAATTTCTACGTAAATACCTGATGCTATTATGATCAATGATCAATTTTATCACTTTTTTAAAGCTTGGTGGTGACTGGCCACTGAGAATCTGTTATTCAGTTTGTTGACAGACAGCAAAGTAAATGTGTTGCCTCTTGGTCACTCAGTGATAAACCCACACAATATTTTCCAAAAAGAGTAATTAAAAGAGAGAATTGAGCAACAAACACAAAAGTGCGGCAGAAGAAGGAAAAGTGCTAATGCTGAGAGTGAAATTTGAATTGGTGTCAAGGGAGTCCTAGAAGACACAGCTGACCATGGAATGTCGAGACTGTTGTTCTTTTAGGAGATTCTAGATATTCTGCCAGAGGAACCCACGGGAGACAAGTATCAACTGTGATGGAAAGCATGAAAATTTCCCAGAGGAAGTGATGTCAGTGAAAAACTTCACGCTGAAGAAACTCTCAGAGATATTTGACAACATTGAGAGGGTAAAGGATTGGGGAACCTGGGTGACTCAGTCGGTTAAGCATCCCACTCTTGCTCTTGGCTCAGGTCAGGGTCTCCCCCCCACAGTTTGTGGGTTCGAGCCTGCGTTGGGCTCTTCATTAAGCGTGGAGTCTGCTTGAGATTCTCTCTCTTTCTCTCTCTGCCCCTTCCCCACTCCAAAATAAATTTTAAAAAAGAAAGAAAGAAAGTGTAAAGGATTAAATGTTGGAAGCTGATCCAAACTTAGAAAGAAGTATGACGATGTGCCAGGGCATAGACCTAAGTGCTTCCTCTATAAAGTAACTTATGAGAATATCAAACTGCTCTTAATAACTTTTTTATAAATTCATAGAATAATTTTCTAAGTCTATACTATGTTAAATACTAAATAAATACCAATTTGTTATAATTTTTATATAACTTTAATCTCTCTGTAAATTGATAATGAGATATTTTAAGATTTTGACAAAAATTTCTAAAATCATAGACCAGTATAAATTTTCCAATGGGTTATTAAAAATGCTTTGCCTAATTTCAGTTTGCCTGATGATTTTTACCGACCCACACTACTGTGTAAAGCAAGCTCTTCTCATAAAACAAAGGATTCAAAACACCAAAATGGCATAACTACAAAGTAAAGCTAATAAGTGCATATCAAACTCAATACCCTAATAAGAGAGAACATTTGTTTTCATGTGATGTGATACACTCAAAAAAATTGTACTTGAGGCCTCAAAAAAATAACTTCAATAAATTCCAAAAAATATTACAGACGAAAATTCTTTGAACATCACAGAATAAAATAAGAAATCAGTGACAACATCAGAAGAATAGGTTCCTGCCCTGGAAATGTAAAATGTCTATTTTAACAACTCTTGGTCCAAAGGAAAATACAAAGCAAAAACCGACACTACAGGATACAGTGCAAGCCTTACTCAATGTAAAGCTCGTAGCTGTGAATTTTTAACAGTAAAAAGTAAAATGTGGAAATATAAACTAAGTATTTGACTCCAAAATTTAGAAAAATAAAAGTGAAAGAATGAAAGCAGAAATAAAGAGTATAAAACAAATTTTAAGGAATTAGAAAATTAAGAAAATACAAAAGCAAGCTAGTCTATTAAACAATTAATAGTATACAAACCAGTCTCATCACAAAATAAAAATGCACAAATATATAGAATAAGAAATGATGAGTAATAATAACCACATAAATTAAAGAAATAAAAAATTATGAGTTAAAGCAATAACATGTGAACTTGGATAAAAGGGATAATTTTCCAGGAAAATATAATTTACACACTGACTCAGAGGAGGAAGAAATAATAAAAACTCATTTCTACAAAGAAATATAATTATCAAAGATATAATCTTCCAAAAGCATCACATCCAGTTTCACTAAGAAATTCTACCACCTATAAATGGGTAATTAATTCTAATATTATTGAATTTTCCCAGGACATAAAAAATATAGAAAGCCTTCCAATACTTTATGAAATGAATGCAATATTGATAGCAAAACTGGGAAAAATATGAAAATCACATTATGAAAACTATAGACAAATATGTCTTATGTATATCAATAAAAACAATTCAAAATAAAATATCAGAGAGTAGAAGTCAGCAGTTCACAAAAGGAGAAACACAACGTGTACAAGACTTCTTTCCAGAGGAAAAAGGATGCTTCCGTATTATAAGACCCATTTTTTTAATGTCTATTTTTGAGAGAGAGAGAGACAGAACATGAGTGGGAGAGGGGCAGAGAGAGAGGGAGACACAGAACCCAAAGTAGGCTCCAGGTTCTGAGCTGTCAGCACAGAGCCCAACGCAAGGCTCAGACTCATGGATCTCAAACTCATGGACTGTGAGACCATGACCTTAGTTGAAGTTGGACGTCAACTGACTAAACCACCCAGGCGCCCCTAAGAAACCCATTAATGTAATATGTTATATAACCGTTTTTATAGGTGCTGCAATGTCGTTTGATAAAACTTAATCCATTTTTCACTTGTATGAACTATCACTTACTAAATAGGAATTGAAGGATACTTATCCAACAGTTTCAAATGTGTCAATCTATAATCAGCTTTAAAGCCAGTATCTTACTTAGTGAAGGAATTCCTACTAAGTTAGGGAAACATAAGAACATCAGCTAAAAGTAATTACTGTAACCAATATTACAGTATTATTAACATTGTACTGGAGTTATAAATCGTTGCAATTAGGTAAGGAAAAGATATTAGAACTACAGAAGTTGGGAAGGAGGAGGTGAAATTATTACTATTTAAAAAAATAACTAATAAAAAATCCAAAATAATCAAACAAAAACAAGAGAATTCAACACGGTGGGGGGATACTAAAATTAATCTTGAGAAATATATATATTAAATATAAAATACATATAGCTTTCATAGATATAAAAGCCACCAAATACAAAGCATAGTGAATCAGAAAACAGCATACGTGACACCAACAAGAAATGTCTAGTAATTAACTTGATAATAAATTCATAAAACTTACATGAGAAAATATTTTAAACATTCCTAAAATATATAAGGATTCTTTTAAATAAAAAAAACACAAAATATGTTCCCAGTTAAGATTCAACATTATAAAGATTTCAGTTCTTCTTAAGTTAATTCATATATTTAATGTGATTACAACAAAAATACCACTTTTCTGGAATAGACAAGGTGATTCTAAATTTCATGTAAGAAAATAATACATCAAAGTAATTAAAATAGGTAATACATAGAATTACAAAGTAAAACAAATATAGACAACTTACTCATAAATGCTCTGGCGTCTTGCCTTCCACACCAGACATCTGTCTGTCTACACCTTTCTGAACTTGGTCCTTCCAGGAAGGGCAATTTGCTGCTAAGATAAGTAAGATTTTTTATTATTGGGTTATTTAACTGTTACCCTTATTGGCCAGAACCCCGGGATTCATGGATCACCACCCTCTTCATCCTCAGATTCACTGATTGCTTCCCATCAGACTCTCTGCTTCTACACTCACATTAACCATAAACTTCTAAAAGATATGAGGTTATAAATGTTATACTTATAAAGGTTATATAGGAAAACAATTACCTTTTCCTATCTTCCTCTGAACTTGTACTTCTTTTCAGATATATTCCAGATGGTATATGTACTAAGCCAGGAAGGTGCACCTATTTGATCTCTCTTTAAGGAAGAACTTTCCCTCTGGCTGCAGAGAAAGGAGCCAGCTGTTAGCCTCTAGCTGTGCATGCCTTTGGGATCCATCTTGGCAGTCGGGCAGAGGCCACAGTCTTCCCAAAGTCCTCGGCCTTACCGGTGGGCTACCAGAACCCAGTCATTTCTGCCCAACTCCTCTAATGGGCGTTATGTGCTTCAGAGCTCCCCGTTGGGTTGGCCAAGACTCCGTCAGACCTTCACTGCACTCTAAGGCCTTCCTTGACCAGCCTTCTCCCTCCCATCCTCTCCTTTCCCAGGAGTTAGCCCTTAGGAACCCTCTTGCTCTCCTAAATCCATCTCACTCAGCTTCCTGATGGACCCAATTGACCCTGCATGAACCTGCCTCAGCCAATCCAGGGTACCCTAGAAACCATTCATTAAGTAAACTCAAATATAAAGTCTGTAAACTATTGTATCCAGAGAGAAATTAAGCCACTCTCAATCCTCCCAAAGTTGACTGAATATAATTGCAACATAATAATAAGCTTGGAGCAGTGAGAGCTAGAGACTGATTTAGTTAACAGTCAAAAAATAAGTTTTGATGGCAAACAAAAAAGTTCAAGATCCCCAAAACATAATAATCTGGAATCTGTTAGTGGAGGGGCAAAACCTAAAATGCTCATGGCCTGGTTTATGCCTAAAGACTAACTTTAAGAGATTAGGGCACAAAACAATGTATGTTCATAGTGATGGCTCTAAATGATAAAGAAAATTTCAGTTAATTGAAATCCTCTTTATGGATATATAAAAGCATAAGGTGTTTTTTGGAAGTTTGTTTCCTCTAAGACGTTGAGGATTTTAAAAGCTATGATAGTTGCAGGACCACATTGCACTAATGGAATTTGAATTAATGTAGCCACATTCACCGCGAATCCTTGGTAACTGAGATGTTGTTGTGCAAATCTTCACAGTCACATCTTAAAATGTACATCCTCTAGGCCATAGTGGAATGACTGACCTGAAAATCTAAACACAATGTTAAGACTGGCGAGAATGCCTCCATGTCCTACACGAAATAAAATCTGGGATTAAAATTTACTTTCATCATTTATGGAAGCAAAAAATGGTTTTCTGGGATAAGTGAAAGAAAGTGTGGGTGAAAATAAAGTGAGCATGCCTTCCTGACATTTGAGCAAGTTATAGGGTCTAGGAAAGCAAACTGGAACATTAAGTTTAGGTTCTTATTACAGCTCTACTTAGTAAGCCATTAAATCTGTTTATAATATGCTTCCCCGATGGTACTTCCAGAGTGAAGGACATGAAGCCGTTACATTTCTTGAGCTTTGAGGGTATAGTTTTGTGAAGACTCAGTAATTAAATAATGTAATCTTTACATTTTCAAATACTTTGATGGAAATGGCATATATAAAAACCTCCAGTTTAACAAAAGCCCTTAACTTGGCACCTATGGACAAGATATTTGTGTGTGGGGTGTGTGTGTGTGTGTGTGTGTGTGTGTGCAATGATCGGGTTTAAGGGTACACTTTCGTTTCCTATGCAGGGATATACTAAAGAAACCAAAGAAACCAACAGAGGCTTGAAAGTTTTAATTCAGTTTCCTATCAGCGAACACCTAATTTCTTCTGTCAAGCAGTGGCAGAAATTTGGGTTACAGAGAAGTACAAAACACCACTCTGTTCTTAAGCGACCTCTAAGTAATGGAAGAGATACAGATGCAAACAAATGAATAACATGTGGTATAAATTATGGAACAATAGAAATGGAGTGACAACACAGAGAATTTCTTGGCTGAGGTGTGAGAAGAGGTTAAAGGGAGTGTGGTTGGGAAGATCTAGCAGAAGAAGGATGTTGGGGATGGGTCTTAGAGAGTAAACAGAGATTTGCCAGGTGAGCAAAGGTAGAACACATTCTAGGCTGGGGCCCCAAAACATAGACACGAAAAGACATGGTACACTTGGGGAGCTGCAAATTCCAGTCTGGCTGGACGGTAACTTGGAGAGGGAGTGGCTATGAGCAAATCTGGAACAATGGGCAGGGGCTGCGTCAGGGAGGAATTTGTATGACCTACAGGAGGCACATATGAAGGACTGAATTTTGGGGCAGCTGGGTGGCTCAGTCAGGTGAGGGTCCAAATTCAGTTCAGGTCATGATCTTGTGGTTTGTGAGTTCGAGTCCTGCATTGGGCTCACTGCTGTCAGCGCAGCACCCACTTGGGATCCTCTTTCCCCCACTCACTCTGCCCTTCCCCGCTCATGTTCTCAAAAAGAAATAAAATCCAAAAAAATCCCTCAAATTTTTAAAATATTATTATTCTAGGGGCACATGGGTGGCTCAGTGAGTGTCCAACCCTTGATTTTTACCTCAGGTCATGATCTCGTGGTCATGAGATCAAGCCCCACATTGGGTTCTGCACTAGGAACACAGAGCCAACTTGGGATTCTCTGTCTCTCCCCCTCTCTCTGCCCCTCCCCTGCTTGTTCTCTCTCTCTCTTTCTCAAAAAAAAATATTATTTTTTTGTCTAATAGAAAGTATGACTAATATTTTATGCAACTTAAAAAAAAGTTACTATTTAAAAAGAATCTTTGCTCAGGGGGAAGGCTCTCAGCAAAGATTCTTTTTAAATAGTAACTTTTTTTAAGTTGCATAAAATATTAGTCATACTTTCTATTGAGGGGGGTGAGGGAGTGGGGAGAGGGGGTGACGGGCATTAAAGAGGGCATGTGTTGGGACGAACACTGGGTGTTATATGCAAACCAATTTGAAAATAAACTATTATAAAAATAAAAATAAATAAAAATTAAAAAATTAAAAGAAAGAATCTTTGCTTAAAAAGGTAATATTTTAATTTTTACTTTTCTAGTTAGAATTATTCTTGAATTTTTTTTAAGAAAAGTTTGTTAGTTATATGTATATTCTACTTAGAGAAGTATCTCTTCATACTGTTTGCTCATTTTAGGTCCACATTTAGTGATTTTCTTGTTATTTCTAAAGGTACTTTACATATTAACATTTTAACACTGAGTGTCTGGTAATATGTCCCTCATTTTTTTATTTGACCTTCACTTTTATGCAGAACATTTTAAAGATTTGTGTGGTGAAATGCATCATCCCTTCTATTGTTTTTTCAATGATACATACCTGCTTTTGTACTCCCCCCAAATTTCTCATTTTTTCGCATATGTTCCTAATTAACTTTCAAATCAAACTCTGTCCAAGTTTATTAGACTTCCCAATAGCTCATCCTCCAGGCTTGATTAATTTTGCAACCATCAGCCGGTTTTTCTTCTCCTACCATAAGTATCAGGTGCTTTGGCCACAACGTGACTCCAGTTCATTCTCTCACACATGTGCATATATGTTGGCAAATGACTGAGGTATCACTTGTTTGGAACAGGTAGCAATATTCAGGTGTCTCCTGACATCAGCTGTGTATTTAACAAGGCCTCGGGGGAATGCCTACCAGCTACCACCATCTGTTATTTTTAAGGCAGTTTGGTTTATTGCCCATGTTCCTGAAGACACATTCGGCCAGGCAGTTAGGAAACAAGTGTTTATTGAGTGCCCACAGGGTGCAATGTACTAGGAGCTTGTCAGTTGCTTTTTTAGCACAGTAAAGTCTCTGGGAATGGAGAAGGTCTTCAGAATTGACGAGAATTGATAGAAGCAACAAAAGTTAAAAATACACATCAGCAATATGACACAGTTAAAACTAACAAGTCTGAAAACTAAATGTATAGCAGGAGGAAAGCATGCATCTTTGTTGGCTAAGCATTGCTTCACTTTGTGTCTCTACTGTCTTTGCTAAAGTTCATCATTTAAACCTAAAGGGAAAGAATCGGAAGAAGTCAACAAAAAATAAAATGATTTGAACTTGACTCCCTTTTCAACCAAGCAACCCGTTTCCCAGTTCACCCATTTTTCTCAGAAAGTTCTTTCTTTTGTCAACTAGCAAGTCCTCTTCACTTCCCCTAGAGCCAACCTGAGTCCAGTTGCTAGATTCTTCCCTGGAACAACGTCCAGAGGGATCTCTTCCCTCCTGGGCAGCTTATTCTCTCCAGTCGCTTTTCCTCTGGTTGCCAGCAACAGTAAATACGTTCCTTAGGACTGTGAATCTCCCCATCTTCACACCATTTGTTATAGGTTGTCCCACCCATCTTTTCTACAAATTCTACAGGTATTTTTTTTTCATTGGACAGATCTATTGCTTAAGAATTTAAAATAATTCTCCACAACTTTTCGAATCAGATGTTGTGGGTATCGGTGAAAAACTTGAAGTTTTAGAAAAGTCTTCCAGATTCCAAGCCATTACACCTATCCCTCATGAGGCTACTGTTGCAGGATTTTTATCTCAATACTCGGGGTTCGTGGTCTCCTCACTTCAAAGAATGAAGAGGTGGACACAACATGAGCAGCAGACAGAAGTTTATTAGAGTGTTAAGATCAGAAAGGAAGAATAGTAGGAAAGCCCTCTTTACAGAGAGGGACATTCGAAAGTGAATATCCCCGACTATAGGCAAGGGTCTTTGTTTTATAAGGGTCTGGTTAACCCCCCCTTCCCTTCCTCCTAGTTCCTTATTGGCTTGCTCACTCTAGGTGCTGGGCTGTCCATTCCTGATTGGCTCGATTCCATTGTATGAGGCATGATCAATGGCCATTCTGTTCCTTGTGGGTTATACATTATGGTCTCCTTATTTTTAGCCAGGTCTTTTGTCAGATTCCTGAGGGGGATGTTACAGGTGGTGTCTGCTACATTCTTAAAGGAACCTTACAGGTGAGGGGTTTTGCTGTGGTCAGACGCTACCAGCATTGTTCCAAAATATGTGTTTTTCCCCACCCAGGGACCTCAGGTCCTAATCTTTCCCTCTCTGCCTACTGAATCTTATCTTTTCCTATCATGATAGATTTAGCACTTATGCATGACCATGAACAATCAACCCTCATCATGAGTAGAATATCCACTCTAGATTTTTTTTTAGCTGAAGGATTTTTTATTCGGGTGCCTTTTTGTCATTCTCTTCCACCAGGATTTGTCGGGACCATTCTGATCCATTCTAGTGGTTATGACTAATTTTTATTCTCAAGGGACTGGCTTGTGATTTCATTCCCCACCAAGGGATCATGGGATTCTGAAGTAAATCAACTCAACAACTCCCTGATTCGGATTTGGAAAATTAGAGATTTTAGTTAATTCCTAGTCTATTGTGTCCTCACTATTAGTTTAGACAATGAATGACCTTCGCTTTATAGTTGCATAAAAAAGAGGAAGGGCATTCAAGTAACTATTCTCTAAACAAAGAAGACTTGTCCCAAGGTTAACTGTGAACTCAAAGGGAGTCACATTGGGGGCAGAATGACTTTTAACTGCTTCCTCTGGCTGCCTTACTTTATCTGTATCTGAACAGAGATCCCGTTCCATTAATATTATTTTCCACTTAAGTAAGTGAAAGCAACTAAATAAATTGTAATCAACTCCTTGTCCCTTTTGACTAGCTATTCCTGTAAATAAGAGAAAACGGCCCCACATCAGACTTCTAAAACAAAAGCCTCAAGGCATATTGATCAGTCTGGAGCTGGTTGGGTTCTGTTGCCCAGAGGGACAGTGTGGGAGCTGTGCTACACAGAGAGACAGAAACTATTGGAATATGGGCTTGCTCTGCTTAGACGATACCATGAGACACAACTCAACACACTTTGACTGTAGGGTAAGAACAATGCAATAAACAGAAGGAGGTCTTATGCAGTCATATTTGTGTTCAAGAAGGTTCATTAACATCACCCCATCCTCGCAGCTACTCCAGGGAAGTGCTCTGCTATGACGTGAGGCCTGGGGTGGAATATTAGCAGATGACAGTGATTGGCATCATTTGCAATGTCTTTCACTCATTTTCTCTACAGCACTCTGATAAATAGGCCTCTTTCCAAATTGTCGCAAAACTTGTGAGTGGGCAGAAAAATGTGCAAAAGCTACCATAAATTATTCAAGACAGCACAAAACCCATTTAGCAGACATACTCTAGAATACTAAAAGGATTAAAAGAAATGGTTCTTAAGTACTAATTAATTATCTGTAAATAAGAAAGTCTTTTAGACTTAGAGTCTTTTAGACTTCTACACTTTTAAGTAATTGCTCTTTTTTAAAAAGCTTTCTCCCTCCATTGAAAGTCCTCTGTCCCTTTTTATAGCTTATGCATTAAGGTTTATGTTAAGCTTCTATATAACATTTTAGTAGTAATTACATCCTCAATATTCTTTTGCTCCTTATTTCTAGAATTGCGCAAGGCAAGAATGAACACTCTCAACCACTTCTATCCAACACTGTACGTGAAGTCTTAGTTATTATACTGAGGCAAGAAAAACAAATTAATAAAAAGTTGTAAAAAAAAGAATTAAATTTGTCATGACTGTGTACATAGAATACAGCACCAGAACTAATAAATGAATCTAGCAAGAGTTCAAGATACATAGGAATACAAAAATATTGATTGCATTTTAATATATTTTCACAAACAAATAAAACATGAAAATTTTAAAAAATATCTATCATTTTAAAAAAGCAAAACCCAAAACGTTTAGGTGTAAATTTAACCCAACATATGTCAAACCTCTACATTGAAAAATTATGTGGTATTTCTGAAGGAAATGGGGAGATTGAATATGTTTTCAGATTGAAAGACCCAATGCGATTAATATGTCACTTTTCCTCAGTTTAATGTATAGATTCAACCCAATCGCTATCAAAGTCCAACAAAATTTTGAGGGGTAGAAATTGATAAGGTGCTTCTAAAATGTATGTGAAAACTTAAAATACCCAAAAGAGCAAAATGACATCGAAAAAAGTATCCCCGTGTTAGTCATTCATTATTTTGATATTTACTGACTTAAAAGTACCAAATATTGTTCTAAAAACGAGATAGAAAAAGATTAGCAAAGCATAGTGCTAAATCTCAAAGAGGTTTTGATCGATGAGGGAAACATTCAAATATAGACAATTTACAATAATGCATTCTTAAAAGATTAATTGTAAAATTAGATGAAAGAACATAGCTTCGGAAAGGTCAGGCAGGCTTCACAGATATTTGATATCGGAGCTGCGGCATAAGAGGTGAATTCTTCTTACTAAAATTCTTTTACAAATTGTGAGTAATTTCACTAGGACCTAGTCATCCTTTAGAATGCATGTTAGATCTAAGCGTAGAAATTTCTGGGCTAGAGGACCAGAGGTGTCCTACCCCCAGGAACCCAAGATAAAAATGCAGAGAGAAGGAAAGAATAGTGGACAAATGCTCTTATCCAACACAGAAGCTATTAAAATAACCCCAGCAAGAAAAAATAACATAAAATAATACAAGAGTTTGTGCTGAAGCACAGAAATGAAAGGAGGGTTTTATTTTATTACCTGTTTCTGGTAAGATGGCTACACCTTATAACACAGTAGATGTGGACTATGTGCAAGATAAATCAAGATTGAGTATTTTTTTTAAAAAAAATAGGAAAATAAAAGCTCACATATTTTACTTTCAGGGACTAATCATCCAGATTGGGTCTTCGAGGCCAGAACACTGTTTTTAACATCTCTTAAATTGCATTTTCTTTCCATTCCTATTTCCAAATCTCTCGTTCTTATCTTTACTACTAGATGGCTAGATTTTGTAATAGCCTCCTTAATTATTCCTCCACCCCCAGTATCCTTCTTCTGCTTCTTCTTGCACACTGCTACTATTACATCTTGACTATCCCAAAAAGAACAAAGTAATAATATCCTATTATTTACTTGCCAAAGTTCTAACTCCTTACCTCGGTCTTCATTCCAAGCCTAAGAACTAACTTCAAGTTTATTGCTGCCTAAGTCCTACTAATAAATTCACGTGAACTATCTTCTCCAGGCAAAAGGATCCATTTTAGAGCTTCAAAACCTGTCTGGATTTCCACTTCCACACCTGTGCTCAGTCTCTTTCATTTGCCAAGAGTGACCCCTGTTCCCACACGAGGACTCACCCAAACAAACCTAATGAACCTCTCGAGGTCCAGCTTCCGTCTCAGCCCTTCCCATCCTCTCCTGCACACGCCTGCTGGGCATGAAGACTTTCTACACTGCACTTTTTATAGGAATCAGCAATCAGATTATTTAAATAGTATCAGCTATGAACTGGTAGTATTAACATTGTTTTTAAAATTTGAAACACATTTTATTTCTCTAACTAGAAGCAATGCTCGTTGAGTTCACTGACTGTGAATGTTCCTGCAAATCTGGATTTAAATCTCAGTGTTATCATCCATGAATTTTATAACTTGGACTAACCTTTTAACCTCTG
Organism: Paguma larvata; assembly: GCA_030068075.1. Classification (NCBI taxonomy): domain Eukaryota; kingdom Metazoa; phylum Chordata; class Mammalia; order Carnivora; family Viverridae; genus Paguma; species Paguma larvata. The sequence continues at coordinate 115,194,540 of CM057823.1, forward strand.
AATGTCCATAAACTTCAATTTCCTCTTGTCTAAAATGGAGGTGATAATACTGACCATCAATTGATTCTTCATCCCGACTTATTTATCCAATATTTAATAAATATGCTTCTAGCACACATTGTGCTAGGTGTTGCATGTAAAGGAGAAAACAAAATAGAAACAGCCTCTGCCCTTGTGGGGCTTTCAGAAAGACATAAATAAAATAAAACTTAAAAGAACATGCAACACATTTTACTACCCTTCCCTCCCTAAGACTCATAAGAACAAAAGCTAATATCTCAGGGTGCTAATGTTAAAATGCTAATATTAGCTGCTAATATACACCTGAGTGGCTCAGTCCATTAAGCGTCTGGCTCTTGATTTTGGCTCAAGTCATCATCTCACAGTGTGTGGGGACCGAGCCTCGTGTCAGGCTCTGTGCCAACAGTGAAGATCCTGCCTGGGATTTTCTCTCCCCGGCTCTCTCTCTCTCTCTCTCCCCCTCCCCCATGCTCTCTTTCTCTCTCTCAAAAAATAAAACATTAAAAAAAAAAAAAAAGCTAATATTCCAGTCATGTAAAACACTATTGTAAATGTTTTACCCGTAGCAACCCCTCTGTGAGGAAGGTATTATTATCAATTCCATTTTTCAGGTTAGGAAACAGAAGCCAAAAAGTGTTGAGTGTTTCACCTAAGATCACATACTCCTAGATCATGGTGCCAAGAGTAAGCCCAGAAATATGGACTCAAGAGTTCATGAAATTAACTACTAAGCTCTACTGTTTGTTAGCCACAGAAAAACTCCCAGTGTCTTTCTCTCACGGGGTGCTTATTTTTTGTTTATGATTAGTCTCTGTTATAAATTAGTATACTGCTATCCAGTAAAGCTTTAATAATGTAAGCCATGTATATAATTTGGCATTGTGAGCTCAGATGTAACTTAAAATTTTCTAGCAGTCATGTAAAAAAAAGGAAGAAGCAGGTAAATTACTATTAATAATATATTTTACAGGGCACTTGGGTGGCTCAGTCAGTTAAATGTCCAATTTCAACTCAGGTTATGGTCTCTCGGTCCAATTTCAACTCAGGTTCAAGGTCTCTCACATGGGGCTCTGTGCTGACAGTTGGAGCCTGGAGCCTGCTTCGGATTCTGTGTGTCTCTCTCTCTCTTTGGTCCTCCCCAGCTCATGCTTGGTCTCTCTTTCAAAAATGAATAAACAAAAAAAGTTTTTTTAAATAAAAAAGTAATAATATATTTTACTAAACTCAATATAGCAAACATGTTCCCATTTTTAACATGTACTTTATGTATAAATTATTAACATGACATTTTGCTTTCTTGCCTTTAAATTTTTGGACTAAGTCTTGGAACGCCTGTGTGTATTCTACAGTTACAGTGCATCTCAAGCCTGACTAGCCATACTTTAAGCACTTGATAAGCACATGTGGCCAGCAGCTACCGTAGTGGACAGAGCGGGATTGATATTACTGTTGATTAGTAAGGTTACCTGTCGAGGCAGCATCATTCTGGTTAAACTGGAACCATAGGACCCAGTCTTGGAGCTCAGCTATGATTAAAGAAATCAAAATAATGATTATGGAAATGAAAATAAATTTTAGAACTTCCCAAGTTTTTACTAGTATTTTGTGGAAACCGCTCAGGCCCTCTAAATACACGTTAAATTCCCTTTCATCATCTAGCAACTTCTGGTATCTACTGCAGTATTTCCAACACCTCCCTTCAGACTCTTACTTCTCAAATACTTTCTTATCCGCCCTTACTACATGTAGCCTTTCTCTCCTCATTTTCCCAGACTTCCCTCGACTTTTGATCATATAAAACAATTTAGCAACTTTGGCTAACTCCTTCTCTTCTTCCTACTCACTACGTTTGTGATTCCTTCTCTTTACTGGAGCATCGCAAAACCCCAAAGAACCCATTACAGAGAGAACTCTCCTGGGGATGTAGGGCAAATGTGGAGAACAGAAATTGAAAAAAGCTGAGTTTTTCCTTTGACTGATCATTTTGGGAGGTGGAAGATTATTCTAGCAGCAAAGAGCTCTGGTTCCGTGGTGCCTTTCTTTTTCTCCACTAAAATGCAGAGAAAGTTAGAGTGACGTTGAAAGGCACAATTTCCATCAGGAAAAGAGCACGCATGTTCTCCATTCCTGTTAGATTTAAGGAATGAAGAGTAGTGCAGCGCATTGGAGTTGGAGGAACTTCAGCCTGGACAATGGACGAACTTGACTTTGTTATTCTGCCTCTGAGAGAAAATGCCTCAGTGTTTTCCCCTTATCTAATATGCAGGGAGGAAGGGCTGAAGAGCTTCGCATTTAGCAAAAGAATCAAAATACAGTTCCTTGCTCCCCTTTTCATTCTTAAGCAGTCATTAAATATCTCTTTTTTTCAAAGTTCTTAAAAAAATAACACTCTCATTGAACTAAGGCTTCAGACTTCAATGCTGAAGACAAATACTGATGTAGGAGAGTATGTGTGTGATACTTGTATGATTCTTCCCTGAATATTCGGTCACCCACTTGCATGTTTAGACCCCGAAAGGAGGAGGGCTTCCATTTTCCTCTTCACTTTTCCTTCTCTCTTCCTGTCTTTCTGGCCAACATTAACGTATCTTCCAATCCCAATCTAAGAAACTTCGAGGTAAAGTTTTTGGATCCCAAACCCTCAGCCAGAATTGAGACCTCCCTCCTTTGTGCTCTAACTGCAATGACAAATGTCCATGCCATTGAAGCCCATTGTTTTCGTCATTTCCTCTGTCTTGTTCATTTTTCCACCTCTGGCATCTGGAGCAGCATGTGACACGCTGTAGGTCCTTGAAAGAAGTTTGTGAATGAATACATGGACCTCTCCCTTTATGCCCTGATACCTTTATCTCCGACCATCAATTTGTCAAACTTTAAAGTCAGCACTGTTTAGTAAAAATAATAATTTCTTCTCTATTCCTCCCACTTTTTCCTGGTATCTAAGAGTAAGAATGGGATCCAGACATAAATGGATAGTGATTTAGATGGTAGTTATTAAAAATACTAAGACGTTTGAAAGGCTGGATTCTAGAATGTTTTCATTAAATACAGAAAATCATAACTTTTGGAAAAAAGAAAAAAGTCCTATTTTTATTTTATATCTAAGAAGGTAAATATCAAAGGAGAAGAGGGGTAATATTCTCTACTTGAAGCCTTATACATCCTGCAGAGCTAGAGACAGGCATCTTGATACCAGAATAATCGATGTGGTGTATACGTTGCGTTTGGCTTCTCTTCAGGGAGAGTTTAATGTCTGGAAGAAGGAAAAGCCTTCTGAAATGTCTAACGACTTAGAATGGGCATGAGAGAGTTGACCGAGTTTAGCAAAGAATAAGAGGAAATTACTTTTGGGGCACCTGGGTGGCTCAGTCAATTAAGTGTCTGACTTCAGCTCAGGTCACCATCTCACAGTTCTTGGGTTCAGACTCCCGTTTGGCTCTGTGCTGACAGCTCAGAGCCTGGAGCCTGCTTCGGATTCTGTGTCTCCCTCTCTCTCTGCCCCTCCCCCACCTGTGCGCTGTCTCTCTCTCTCTCTCTCTCTCTCTCTCAAAAATAAACATTTAAAAAAATTTTAAAAAGAGAGAAAATTACCTTTATGGAAATGGTAAAAGAGAAAGTTATATTATTAGAGAAACTTTCCTTTATGTACATTTGCATGAATTCTCCTTAGAAAGTTGTGGAAGCTCACGTGTAGAATATAAGATACAAACCAGATGAACACAAGGGAAGGGAAGCAAAAATAAGATAAAAACAGAGAGGGAGACAAACCGTAAGAGATTCTTAAACACAGAGAACAAACTGAGGGTTACTGGTCAGGTCTTGGTGAGGGGATGGAATAAATGGGTGAGGGGCGTTAAGAAGACACTTGCTGGGATGAGCACTGGCTACTGTATGTAAATAATGAATCACTAAATTCTATTCCTTAAATCATTATTACACTATATGTTAACTAACTTGGATTTAAATTTGAAAAAAAAAAAAAAAACGAATGAAAAGAAATAAAGAGAAGAAAACATCAAAAAAAAAAAAAAGTTACCGAAGCATTATTGTTCACGATGTTCAAGTAACATACAATGAAAAACAAGCTTATTGCAAGAAGCTGTCCCCAGAGACTAGAGTAGGTGACCTAATGGCAACTATCAGTTTCCTTCTCATGGTTCTCTCCCAGGAAAATAAATCAACCCGGTCTTGGAAGGTGTTCAAGATTGATATCAGTGTCAAAGTTGATTTCTACTTTTCTACCTTATGAATGCTTCCAGAAGGATGCAGAGGCACTGATACGCCTTGGTGAAAGGCTCCCAGAGAGTGTTTACAGCGATGCAGTGAGGCATGTGATAGAGCCCCTCATTTGCAAGTATAACAGTTATTTCCTCCACTGCTGGTAACAACCTGCATGTCCTGATAAGTTTCCTGTATCAAGTAATCTTCCTCCTCTATAATTTTGTGTGACTCCCCAAAATGAATTGCTGACATTCCATCCTTGATCTGTCAGGGAAGAATAAATTGACAACATTGCTGGTAGGTTTACATGCTGCATGTTTTCACAGAGCAATCACTCAATTTCTGTAAGGTGGCCAAGCCCAGCAACAAAAAAGGGTTCTCTTTCACAGCAGATTTTGTAGCAGAACTTTTTCCACGTTACGTTTATTTCATCTCTCCGTTTCTGAAAATATAGATGTAGGTACTGAGTAGTGGGAAGATGTGATTTATACAGAACGCGGCAACACCGTACTAGAAACAGCAGGCCGGCATGGGGCAATAGAGTGGGAAAGACCATGCACGCAAAGGCTGTCTTATCTGACACACTGGTTGCAGCAAAAACTGATTTCTGTAGATACGGTCAATCTTGGATAGAATGCAAAAGGCACTTAGGGTAAATTACACCTAGGCGTTAGGGAATCATAAAATGTACACTTGTTACCCAGACGCCAGCTAACTTAAAATCACCCTCTCCCCTAATATCCACATAAGGTGTTTGGAATCCCCATTCCATAGATTGTGGAAAATACATTCAAAGGTTTCTTTGAGTTGTTTGCATGGTTATCTCTGGCCCTGAGCATCTTTGCCCACCGAAGTACTTCACTTGTAGGAACTATTTTCATACTACTCTAGCAGTCCTTCTATCAAACTGTGTCAACCTCGAAGTGAAACAAAACCCTATTTTTTTAGATGCTGTAAGATGTAACCCACACAATATTTGCGTATATGAAAGACTTTACTGGAGGTGGAAACAGAGAAATTTACTGTGAGAATGTGAACTGAGAGTTCATTGTTTGGCACTTCTCTTCCTAAAAATGCTTTTGTTGGCCCACCTCGGTATTGCTTGGCCCTTCTCTCCTCTCCAGTTTCTCTTCCTGCTTTTCTCTCTCTAGCTTATTCTGCATCTACAAATTACCTGTGCATATTTTAGCAATCAATACGGTAATAGAGGCCAACAAGTGAAGCTCTGGATATTGACGTTCGAGTGACGGATGGATGGAGACACCTTTACAAAATTTGTTTGCAGTCTGAGAATGTAGTCTTGGAAAAGGCTGAGAACTAGATAGAGTAGAGTAACTCTCACTTACTTGGAACTAAGTTTTCAAATTTTAAGTCATTTATCTCTCTTGAGTTCACCTTTGCCTTTGATTTCTTTTGCCATTTGGCAATATTTGTAACTCTAAAACTTAAAAAACAGATCTTGGTTAAGGGTAAATTTGTGGGTTAAGTGCAAATTAATGTAAAAATTATGATATTTTGGGTAAACTTATTTTGACTTTATAAACAATATAGTTATGATAAACTCAATGAATATCACAAACTATTGGAGAAAAGTGGAGAATTACAACATGTAACAATAAATATTTATAAAAATTTCAGTCTTTAATTGAGACTCAGGGTGATGGAGTACTGTTTGCCTGAGATGATTCCAGGTTTAATAATCAAAGTTCTAGGGCACCTGAGTGGCTCAGTTGGTTAAGCAACTGACTCTTGATTTTGGCTCAGTTCACGATCTCATGGTTCATGGGTTTAAGCCCTGTGTCAGCACAGAGACTGCTTGGGATCCTCTCTCTCTGTCTCTGTCTCTGTCTCTCTCTCCTCTCCCTCCTTCCCTCAAAATAAATAAACTTAAAAAAAATAAAAGTTCTATGTTCTGTCCAAGGAAAGCCTTCAGTCCTGGGCTAACCCAACTGATTGGTCACTCTAGTTGTGATACTAGCTTCTGCCTTCTAATGTACCCAACCGAGTATCATTCATCTTCCTTTACCTAGAAATGGAGAGATAATTATTGGCTATCTGCACTTATAACCACACCTGGTGGAGAAAAGATTAAATTTTGTCCTGAAGGAGTATGACAGCCCCAAATTCCTCTCCAGTTAGGATGAGGTGAATATTATCTACCTTGAAAGAGAAGGATGGAGTAGATGGTCTTCTAAATTTTCCCCTGGTTGTTTTGGATTTTCACTGTGGACCAAAGCACTGACCAATGATTGTGAGAGTAGCTTGAGTAAACCCTATGATTGTGAGATTCTTATCTGTTAGAAGTCAAATAAAGTAAAGAAATGAAAATTGAGTCTGTTCAGCCATCTTCATGTTGAAAGAGAAGGTCTCAAGAGTTGTTGACTTAAAAGTTTGAGGTTTTGGCCTCTGCCAAGTTCTTTCTCATAGAAAACTAGTACTTTACCCAAAACCCCTCTACCAGGAGCTGTCCTCAGCCTAACCTCTGTGAGTACTGGCAGCTAATAAAGCACAACAGCCCTCCGTTAATGGAGAGTTGTTTTTGACCACATGGAGGGCTTCTCTTTCCAGCATCCCACTCTGCATTCTCCACCTCAGAAGACATGGATGACAGATGGCCCAACCTCCTCCCTCAAGGGGAGACTAAATGCACACTATAACTTGTTGCCAAGCTTCCTGTGGGGACAGACCGAAGCTAGTCCCCACCTGAGATCATATCCTTCCTAAGCTTCCTCCTCCATCCCACCCCCGCGAAGAATGGAAATCATTATTTGTCTAATCTCCAACAGCTCCCACAGTACCTGGAAAATACTAGGCACTTAATAAAGATTTTGTGAATGAACTCAGGAGGCATTTCTGATGGGAACTCTAACTGGTACAAGCTTTCTGGGAAGCAATTTGGCAACGGGCATCAAAAGCATTACATAATTGTTATTTAATCTTTCACTATTTCCACACTTTCAGGAAATTAGCTTTAAAAAATAGTCAAAACATTGGACTATGATTTATACAGAAGGATGCATACCTGTGAGGCTTAATATAATATATCAAAAATTAAAAATAACGCAAAGGTCCAAAAGCAGAAGATTGGTAAATGACTTATAGTTCCCTCTTCCATAAGATAGAATATTATTTAGCTGTTAAAAACCAAGATATAGGGGAAACATTGGTGGAAATATGAACTGGTATAACGATTCTAAAGAGAAATCTGTCAGTGTATATACAGTAAAATCAGACATCCATATTACCTGTCACTCAGCAAATTCATTACTATGAATACCACACGTTTTCAAGGGAGGTGTGAGTGACCATAGACTGGAGGCAAGATCGGGACCCATCCCTGGGGGAATATAATATATGTGCTTTGAAATGAACAACACTTCTGCAAATTCATGCGCTAACAGTAACAGAGCTCAGGGGAGAAATAGGATTGAGATAGTCCACTCTGAAACCTTGCAATCTTATCAAAAGAACTCTAACATAGGCAACCATGCCATAATAAAAATACTGGCATTGCTTTAAAAAGATGTATTAAATTTCTAACTAAAACATTTTTAAAATGCTTATTTGTTATTTTTGAGAGAGGGAGAGAGAACATGATTTGCGAAGGGGCAGAGAAAGAGAGAGACACAGAATCTGAAGCAAGCACCAGGCTCCAAGCTGTCAGCCCAGAGCCCAACGTGGGGCTCGAACTCAGGAACCACACGATCATGACCGGAGCTGAAGTTGTCTTAGCCAACTGAGTCACCCAGGCGCCCCTCTAATATATTTTTTTAAATAATATTGTAAAATAGATCCTTATCTTGAATTAAGAAGGTTGTGTGTGATTTAAAGAGGCATAGGAAGGGGAGTTAAACAGTCAAGGACAGAGAGACATCTTCACAAATTGTGGACGAAGAGACAATTTTAGATTTTGAACAAAATGCAGAGGTGCCAGAGTGAGTCTTCTGACTCTTTGACTTATGTTTCCTTCTTTTGTACAATGGTGAGGCAGAATCATGCAAAAAACACTTTTGAGACTGTGCTGTCACCAAAATGGGCCAAAAAGAAAAATGTGTAAATGGGGGTTATGAACAATAATATATTCCTGTGCAGCTTGCTATATTCAACTGTGTTAGTGTACTTTGTGTTTGTGTATATTGTTATTTGCTGATCCAATATATAAACACATATGTTCGTCTATTATATATACATTATATATTATATATATAGTATATGTATACATATGTACCACTTATAATAAATGTGACATACATGCTTAGATATGAATGTATTTTTATAAAAAATATAATATTGGTTTGTAGCTACATTTGTATACCTATTCGTAGGTGTATATATTATTATATGTAAGTATATATATAAATGTGTATATATATAATATATATATAATATGTGTATATAATTTAATATGTTGACTTAAATATATAGTATACAATAATATGTGTATATATAATATGTGTATATAATTTAATATATTGACTTAAATATATAGTATATAATAATATTAAATAATATAGTATAATATATAGCTACACCTACAAATAGATATACAAATATACCTATAAGCCAAGATTATATGTTTTATAGAGATACATAAATATTGAAGGATGTATGTCAAATTTATTATAAGTCATATATATATAAGGGGAGTGGAAAAGCTCAAGGATTAAGATGAAGGTAAAAATAAAGAAACCAAAATGGATGCTGCCTTCACCAATGATGACAGCATGTTTTGAATGCAGGCGTATTGTTACAATTCTACATTTGTGGTAACAAATAAATCACACATTCCCCCTATAGATTCTGTGTATCTATAGTGATTGATATGGAAATGTTAGCATAGGTATTGGTGAGTGAAAAACAAGTTATCAAAGAACATCAAAACTTATTTGCGTATCTCTGAAACATCTGGCAGCATGTTCTTAAACGGTAACCATGGTTTTCTGTCATTGTGGTATTTTAGGTGCTTTTGTCTTTTTTAAATTTTCTGCATTTCAAAGATATCTTAGAAGGCATACATAATCTTTCTATAATCAGACCAAAAAAGAAATTTTCATGATTTAAATAGTGAAGAAAATCTTTTAAATATGATATTAGAAGATGCTGTGAATCAGTTGTTTTTGTTTGCATAAAATACATGCAAAATCAATAGGACCTAGAATGAGAAAAATCAATTTTCCCTGCAAAAATAAGTGAAAAGTAGTTAAATATCCTAATTAAGATGAAAGAGGGTTTCTTTTTAGAAAATGTTAACAATATACATTAATCCTTGAGGGAATATTACATGGTATTTTTCTACCTTTATAACTTTAAGAAAATTTTCCTGAAAACTTTTACAGTATGACTTATGATATATTTCAAAGAGACGTGATGATTTATTTTATTTATAAAGTTGCTACACACAGACTCATTAACATAGGGCAGAAGGCTCACTGGAACACTAAACACTAACTAAACAGTTAGCTTCTCTAGTAAGAGCCACTGGTAGAAAGCCGTATTTACAAATAAAAGTACTTTCATCCCTGGCAGTGTGGAAGACTGTGGACAGTGTGCACATGTCCACAGAACGTATACACAGGCCCTCTCAGGAAGCATCAGAGAGAGAACCTCCAGTCTCCTAGTTCCTGGCTAACCATAGGGAAAAACCCATAAAATCTCTGAACTAAGACAGCAGCCTGAACTAAGGGACACACATATTCAATAGGAAAGGATAAAGATATAACTGATTAAGAGGGCTTAAGTGTGACCTTTGATCATTAAGTGACTTAAGCTGGCCCAAGGGTGATCCCTAGGTAGCCACACTAAAAGATTAAAGTAATGGGAAAAAAGTCTGAGCAAGGATGTTAAATAGTATGTACTGCGGGCAAAATAGACTTCTCAGAATCGGATGAGCCAACTCACTAAGCAAATAAACAAAGCATCAAACCAACAGTACTAATGCCCAACTTGGGAGAAATCAGTGTCTAGACTTGGTACAATATGTTTTTTTAAATGTACACTATTCAACGAAAGTTTTATGAGTTATTTAACACAACCCTAGGAAAGTATGATGTGTGTACAAGAAAAATAAAATAATAACACAGTAGAAAATGGATTTTAAGGGGCCTAGATGCTCATTTTAGCAGACAAGACTTTAAAACAGCTATGATAACTATGTCCAAAGAACCGAAAGAAATCATGCTTTGAAAATTAAAGGAACATTTAATAATGGTATTTCATCAAATAGAAAATGTCAATAAAGAGGTAAAAGTTATTTAGAAGAATCAAATGGAATTTCTGGAGTTGAAAAGTACGCTAACAACTAGAGGGTATCAATATTAAATTTGAACTGACATCATTAAAATTCAGTGACCTTCAAGACAAATCAATAGAGATCACATAATCTGAAATACAGGAAAAAAAAATAAGAGAGAGGATGAAGAAAAATTAACACACATTCAGAGACATGTGGGACACTACTAACATGTGTACCAACATATGTGTAACTGGAGTACCAGAAAGAGAGGCTAGAAAGGGACAAAACAATTTGAAAAAGTAATAGCAATAACTTACCAAATTTCATGGTAAACATTCATCTATACATCCCAGAAGCTCAACAAGTACCAAATAGAATAAACTCAAAGAGATCCACAATCAGATACATCATAGTAAAAATACTGAAGGCCAAAAATAAAGAGAAAAATCTTGATAACAGTAAGAGAAAAATGACTCATCACATACAAGGAAACCCCAGTAAGATTAATAGCTGCCTTCTCCCCAGAAACAATGAAGGCCAGATAGCAGTAGTAAGACATGTTCAAAATGCTGAACGGAAACTGTCAACCAAGAATCTTTCATTCAGCAAAACTATCTTTCCAAAAAAGGAGGTGAAATAGACAGTCTCAGATAAACAAAAAAGGGGAGAATTTGTTCCTAGCAGACCTGACTTAAGAAATACTAAAGGAAATGATTCAGGCAAAAAGCTAGTGATACCAGACAGTAATTCCCACCCATATGAAGAAACAAAGAGAACCAATAAAAATCATTACGTATATAAATATAAAAGGCAGTATAATTTCATAGTTCTTCTTTTTTTCTCTTACTTGAGAAGGATTAATTGCTGTGAGACTTGCCTTCTTGTTATAAACATCTAGATAATCAACAAAATTTATAAAACAGAAGTTTTCAGACGATGGATGACAGGCAGTCCAGACCATGATTCAGAAGGGAGGTGACGTTAACTAGGTCATTCCTGTGATTACACAAGCTTACTTCCTGGAGCCGGCATCCAGGCCCAGAAGCAAGAAGGGAGATTTGAAATGAGACTAGAGGTCTCACTGAATTGAAGAAAGAGTGATCAGGGTTTGGGAAAACCAAAGCGGAGTAACAAAAAGGAGAAAACTGCTTACAGAGAGAGTTCCCAACATCTACAGAGGGATCCCACTGAGGCTTTACACCCATCTGAATAGTGTGGGGTAAAATTCTCCAAGACCTGGGGGAAAGCACACCAGAAAACGTTATGTAGAACAATCTTGAGTTTACACTTGGAGTAGTTTGCGTTCTCACCAGCAAGAATAGAGAGATCTCACAATGCACAAGGCATCGGGGTCCTACTTTGGTAATGGGACTAAATTGTCCCCAGAATAAAAGACTGTCTTGAGTTCATCGGAACAAAGCTTGTAAGGTAAGTGTGAAAATGCTCAGATTCTCAGACAATTTTTCACTTGCCAGAGCAAAATCCAATATTCTATAAAGGGGGTTGGGGGAAATCCCTGACAAAATCCAGTACTCCACAGTGTAACATTCACAATGTCTGGACCCCAGGTAAAAACTACCTGCCATACAAAGGAGCAGGAAAGTATAACCTATAACCAGAAGAAAAAGGTATCTATAAAATAGAGACAGAAATGGCATAAGTGATATTACTGGCAGACAAAGATCTTGAAAGAACTGGTATAAAGCATATAAATGCATTCAAGGATGCGAAAAAATCCACACATGAAAATACCATGCAGCTGGTCTTCAAACACTCTATGAGAGAGAGGGTAACGAATTGAGCCTGTACAGGCTGGGATTTGACCTGTCCACTGTGTGTGAAATGCAGGGGTCTGTATCCATGTTCTTGAATTTTATAATTCTACCTTACTTATTCACTTGTTTGTTTATTTACAGGAGAATATGGTTCAGTTCCCTCCACCTCCTAAGTTAGGAGAAAGTTCTTTTTTTTCTTTTACAAAAGAAGAGCCTGGATCAGGATGCTCTGAAATCTCTTTTTGAGAAGGAAATTCTCCCTAACCATGAATGGCTAACCTATTTGGCATCCCACGTAACGTCTTTCATTTTCTTCCCCTGTACAGTGTAGACCCTTAGCGACTGGGTACTGTTGGATCCCAGAATTGCTTGTGGGGGAGTTGAACAATTTCTACCTTAACCTTACATTACTATAACATTTTGCATAATATATATAATTTTTAGTGAAAGCTTCTCATAAAACTGAACACTCTACAGGTATTCCGCCTACATGGCCATCTAATTTCATACCCCTGATGGATTTCCCTACAACGTTGCTAGGAGACCAAGACATTTTTTTTTTTTAACAAAGGATACAGAATGTATCAACCATGTGGATTTATGCTCCCCTGAATCCATTTTCTTGTTGCAAATGTAGCTTCCTTACAATGTGGTGTTTATGACAACAAAAGTAACACTGGAGAATTTGCTGAGTGCACTGACATAAGGGTGCGGTATTTTTCTGAGCAATATCACCATCTTGCTCTTCTCTATGCCCTACTTTATGAACATGAAGAGGTGGAGGGGGCTATGGAGTTTTATTTCTTCATGAGAAAAAGATTTGCATTTTGTGGCTGTTCTGCTCCATTTTAGAGCTACAGATAAGAGGAGGAAAAATAGAGGGGTGCCTGGGTGACTCAATCGGTTAAGCATCCAACTCTTGATTTCAGCTCAGGTCATGATCTCATGGTTTGTGAGATTCAGCCATGTGTCGGGCTCTGCGTTGACAGTGCATGCTCGTTCCCTCTCTCTCTCTCAGTAAATAAATAAATAAACATATAAATTTAAAAAAGAGAGAGAGAGGGAGAAATAGAAGACAAGAGTCAGGGATGGTGGAGAAACTGACTTCTCTCAGTATTTTCTGAAATTTACCCCTGGCTTTCTTCACTTTAGTACCCCTTTTAGGGACGCTATATCAGCCATCATAGGCCAAGTTTCTCTACTGACGTTGTAATTTAATTTTAAAGTGGCAATCTAATTAGCAAAAAGCATATGCACAATTTTTAAGTGTTAAAAATAAAAGCAGTTTTGGTGGTTAGGTCTTATTTATCACCAAACAAAACTGTGAGGAAGGTCAGGGAGGTACGAATGCAGAAGCCCTTCTGTAGTCAGTTACAGATAGAAGCTGCCTCCATGACTATAAACCTGAAAGAACTGAGATTCTGAAAGCCTGGATTAGATAGCCCATACTCCAGAAGTACTTGATCTGGAAAAAGTGGATAGTTCCTGAGACCCTAAGCCTTCCTGGACTCTAGCCTTGCATTTTTATCTCCCCAGCCCTACTGACACCCTCCAAGTTTCTCTTCCTTTTTTTTTAAATAGATTCCACACCCAATGTGGGGCTTAAACGCACAAGGCTGGGATGAACAGTTACATGCTCTACCAGCTGAGCCAGACAGGCATCCCAGTTTCTTTTCCTTTCTGACATTCATCTTTTGAGCACGTTCCTTCTCTACTCAGCAGCCCCCTTTGCCTAGAACGCTTGCCACCTATTTAACTCTCATTGGACCTTTAAATCTCAACTCATTTGTCCCTTTCTCATGGAAACCTTCCATGACCCCTTCTACTCCGTCCCAGATGTGACTTTTACTATGAACTCTCACAGCAGCTGGGATCTTTTAAAAAACTTACAACTATCAGTGTAATTATTAGATGAACTAAGTCTTCTCCCCCTTCTACTTCCAGGAAGGCAGAGGCCATGTCTAGACTCGTTCACTACTAAAGTCACAGCAGCTGTCATTAATTGGGGTGGGGTGCTGGTCTGGCTCAGTCGGCTGAGCATCCAACTCTTGATTTTGGCTCAGGTCATGATCTCATGGTATGTGAGATGGAGCCAGTATGTTGGGCTTCATGCTGATGGGTTGGAGCCCGCTCGGGATTTTCTCTCTGGTCCTTGTCCACTTGTTCTCTCACTCACAAAACACAACAAAACAAAACAAACAAAACAATTAAATCAGTTGGGGATTTGTAAATTGTCAACACATATTGTTGGATAAATAACTGAGACACAAGGTAATGGATTCACCAACAGTCTAACTCACTGGTTCTTTTAATTTTCCTGACCTGCCCTTCAAACTCTCTATCCATTGTTCTATTGTTCTGAGTAATTTCCAGGACTTTCATTTTGTTTTCTTTTCTTCCTCTCATATTCCTAAATGCTGAGAAAACCACCCTCTTCCAAAGAATCCTCATGACCTCCAAGATCAATGATCCAATCTTCACTTCTCATTCTAGCTCTTATCTTCAGTTCTGTGCAGTATTTAAGATACAGTCTCTTGAAGGTTCAGCTGTCATGTCAAATTCCACTTGGGTGGAAAGATGAAAGAACAGAGGCGTTGTTCTTAGAGTCATAAATATTTCGTGATGTGCAGCTCTGAGGAAATTATTCTTTTTGAATCTCCATTTCTTTACTTAAAATATTGAAATATTAATACTTGTTTTATAATATTATTATACATGCGTGTTTGCATGTATATGTGTACTTCCTACATTCCTTAATACTCAATGTTTGAGGCAGTGGGCAGTCAACAATAAGCTATTATAATTCTTTATATTTATTAGAATAAATCATCTTCTCCACCTTTTGTCTTTTCCCATTTTTACTTATCTTTAAAACAATAAAACCCCATTTTTCTTAATATACTTGGGATCAATATCTTAGACTCATTTTTTTACATCATAAATAAGTCAAATCAGAAATCAAATCCTATTATGTAAATCTTCCTTCAAAGTGTGTCTCTAATTCAATGTGTTGAAATCAAAATATTGTTCTCATTTTCACTGCCCTGACCCTGGTCCTCACTCTTGGCTGTGGACCATTAAGCTGGACTTCTCATCAATTACTCCACCCCAGTCTCTTATACTGTGCCTGTTACCAGCTTAATCCTCCTGGAAAATGTGGTTTTACTCAGAGATTCTCAAGGAAAAGCTCCAGGGCAACCCCAGCAGAGTCAAGTCCAGGTTTCTCCTCCCACTTTTAGTTCTCCTCTCTTACTCTCTAGCCTAACCTCTATATAGATCCCTTGAACCCAGATCCAATTGGTCCTTTTTGGATCCATTTGGACTCCACATGTTCCACACTTAATGATTGTCCCAATTGTCTGCCTGTCATCACGCTATTCCTCCTGTCTGGAACAATGTAGCCCTTTTGCACCAATCCCTTTTCTCAAAGCTCACATCCAGGCACTTACCCAAATTTCTGTAGCTTTCTCCATCTACAACTCCCATGATGATACGATAATTATCTGCATGTCACTTTGACCCTGATTATTTCACGTCTGACTTTATTCTAAGTTCCTTGAATATAGTGGCTGTGTCTTCTGTTTCCTCCAGACTTTACTGGGCCTTAAACAATTCTAGATTTGCAAATAGAAATTTTGATTTGCATTGCTGACTGTAACCACTCTGGGTTGAAGTGCCACAGAGAGAAACTGAAAGTTAATAGATTGAACCATATGATGTTACCAAAAGTTGACCTAGGTTTGACCTATAACAGTTTCTTGTGGTTCAATCTGATAATTTAATGTCCTGATCTCATATGAGTTGCTAAAATGTCAAATGGATTCTCAGTTTAGGAATGAGCCTTAGAACTTAGAAATGGGAGAGATTACTCTCCCGCTTCCATCTTGTTCCACATGCTCTAGAAAGGACATTCTCCATTGTTCTTTTTTTAAAAAGGTAGCCCAAGTGTATTTTCTAAATGGGCTGGTGAGGAAAACGTTGGAGATGTTAATTAACCTCAGATCCATATTTGTTCCTGCCAGAAGAATTTTTTGATATACACTGGAATTAGTAACATTCATACTAGGACAGATCTAGGATCAGTTCCCAACTCTGCCATGACTTTGGTTAACCTCAAGCAACTTATTTAAATTTTCTGCGTCTTTGGTTCTTCATCTATAAAAAGAGTTTGATAACATAAGTACCTCCCTCTCAGAGCTGAAATGAAGATTAAATGAATTAGTCTAAATTAAGCCTTTAGAATAGTTCTGGCACATAATAAGAACTCAATGAATGTCAGTTGCTTTTATTACTTCTAATTTTAATAACAGAAGAATCTCTGATCTACAGATGCAATCCAATATCACCAAACATAATAGTATCCCTTTGATTATGTTATGGGATAACAACTCAGTTATTCTTACTTACTGACCTTTTTTAATTTATTTTTTAAGTGAGATTTGAGGCTTCTCAAAACCAACAAAAGTAAACAAAAAATGGCATCTTCCTGTAAAGTAAATCATCATAATTTCAAATCATGTCTCTCTATTCTCTTATGTAGATATGAGTTCAAAGAAGTAGAATTAAATGAGACCTCTGTCACCCTCTTGTTTTTAGAACTATCTCAAGCTTTCTGCAATAGATTAATTTGTCCTTCACATCTCTCTCATCTCCTACAAAAACAAAAATATAGCTCAGGAAACAAATTATTCAAGCAAATCCAATTCTTCTTGGGCTATAAAATAAAAATAAATTAAAACCATAATACTGAGCACTGGTATGGATCCCCCATGAATTAAGAATTTGTCTGGTTGAAAAGATTTAACATCATGCTTGAAAACACATTGAAATTGCCCAATACTCTTATGACAACAATGTATTTATTTAGGGTTATTCTTGAATGACTCAATGTATTTATGGATTTAACAAATTACTGTGTGTAAGCCATTTTTAGATACCCGACTAGGCTGACATCACTTCTGTTGATTCATTTATTTATTAATTTGAGAAATATGTATGAAAGGATTACTGTGGGCTAAGCACATAGTAATTTGTAGCTTACCCAGATTAGGGCTGCCTCTCCTCTTGGGGTAAAACTCATTCAATTCTTTTGTATTGCAATCTATCAAAAAATTGTATAACATTAAATGGCAGATGTAGTCAAAAGGCTTATGGTCTTTTTATGTCCAATTTTAAATGATGTCAGTATAATTGCTATTCCCAACTTCATGTCTGTGCCCTGCTTCATGTGATGTGCCTTAACTGGAAGGCTAGTCTGATTCCCAGAGCTGGTATCCCTACCTGGTATGGGGAAGAAGAGGGGTGGACATCTAGATCATCAAACCTTTATGAGTCCAATTGAGCAACTATTTCTAAGGAATGTCCTGACCCCTTTTTTCTTCTATCATCTTGGCAGAAATGAACGTGTTCTTGGTGATCTTCATCCGAAGGGTCTTTCCTAACACATAATTACTTATATTGTGCAAAAAAATTAAACTCAGAGTCGGCTAGACCTGGCAAATGCAGCAGAAATGGCGAGTATGTGATCTCTGCTTTTAAAGGGTATAGAGTCTTAGAAAAATAGGTTTTGAAGAATTGCACAGACGGAAGGAAAAAGAGCAATTCTGGCAGGGGGAACAGCGTTAGAACTTGAGGCTGAGAAGAGTGTGGTGCTTCTAAGGAAATAAAAGAGGATCCCTACAGCTGAAATGCGGAGTAACAAAGAAATGAGGCCCAGATCTTGTAGGCTTTGGAGCTGGTTACAGGGATTGGACTTTACCCTAGAGGCCAAGCAGCCAGGGACGGGTTTTAAACCGAAGAGCAAATGAACAGCCATATTTGTGTTTTTCAAGATTACTACTCCAGCCACAGTGTAGAAGCATGAGGGGAGGGAGAACGGATCTGAGGGAGCCAGATGTCATAAGTTTTCACTAAAGTAATCTTTTGTTTGGTTGAGATTTTTAAAAATTCATTCTTAAGGCTTCCTTTAATTTCTTAGCTGTATTCTTCTAATAGCCCTTTCTAAAACAGTTTCCTTCTATTATTTCGTCTCATCTTATTTATCTTCCAAGGACCTTGTGGAAGAGCTCTGTTTTAGAAAACCTTTCTCAGTCCTACTATTCATTATATGCTGTTTGCAGTGTTGTATCATTGGAGCACTTCCTCGGCTTGCCTTTTTAGCCACTTATTATAGGTATGGCATGGTGAAGTGAAAAGTTATTTGAAGTGAGACAGAATTAGGTTCTAATTTCTAACTGTAATTTAGGGCATGTCTCTTAAACTCATGGAACTTCCATTTATTTACATGTATAATGGAAATAAAGGCCTCCTCCTTCTCATGATTATGATGATTAAGTGGCAGGATGTACATAAAGAAACCAGCACAATTTCTGAAATAGAGTGGGCTCTTTTAGGTTTATTTGTTTATTTTGAGAGAGAGAGAGGGAGAGGGAGAGCACGAGCAGGGGAAGGGCAGAGAGAGAGCCCAAACAGGCTCCGCACTGTCCTTGCAGTGCCGGATTCGGGGCTGGATCTCATGAACTGTGAGACCATGACCTGAGCTGAAACCAAGAGTCAGTTGCTTAACCAACCGAGCCACCCAGGTGCCCCTGAAATAAAGTGGTTTTAATTAATGAAATGGTTTCTTTCTTCTTCTTCTCATTTGCCTTTGAAAAATTAATTGGTGAAGATCTATGGTGCTTAGCTGTACGTGAGTTTCAGAGCCTTGCATACAATAGCAAATGCATAATTGATGAACTAAAAGGAAGTGATGTCATATACACACTCTTAATAAAGTAAGCTACTTCATCCAGTGGAACAATGGTGTAACTTGGAGCTAGTGACATTCTCTTCCTTTCTCCCATTGTATTGGGTATGGCTTTGCCCACATAGATTGCTCTTAAAAGTTATTTTTAGTGAGCCAGGAAGAGTGCTAGTACTTAAGAGCCCGGAATTTTATCTCTACTCTGATTTCCTGTTCTTCAGACAGTGATTCACGGTTCTAGAGGCTGGTCTGATTGTCTTTAATTATCTTTAATTCCTAGTCTCTTAAGATTCCAAGCATTCATTCCTATTCTTCAGGTTCTCCATGATTCCTGAGAGGTTCCAGATGCACTGTGAGGTGAGCTTCAGGGCATACGTACATCTCTGTGTCACTCTAATTGTGTCTACTAGTTTCTGTTTTGTATTCCTGAGTAACTGAATTATAATGTAGTACAAATCTATTTGTGGTAAAGAATGATGACGCTTTTGTTGTTGTTGTTCTGTGTGCTAAGTGGACTTAGGTAGCTTTCAAATGTGATCTAAATGGTAGAAACATTATGTGTGACATTAATTGAACTATTTAAATAATATTTACAACATAAGTTCAGGGGTATAGATTATTTCCCTGAAATAAAATAAATAGCAATACAAAAAACTTCCTATGACATTCTTTAAAAAGAAGATAAATAGATCTCTGGTCTGTAAGTTGGCTTAGAATACTGGCATTTAAACAATAAAAAAATATCAGTGCTACAAAGTTTAAAACTGACACAACTTCCCTTCAATTCCCTAAAGGATAGTTTGCCAACTTTTATGGCTTCCAGAAAAAACATCAGATCTTCTGAAAAAACTTTTTATCATTTAATTGTGTATGTAATTAACCAGGGGAAAAAAACAGAAACTTAAAAAATGTTTATCTTACTTAGTGCAGAAAATTAAATAAATAAAAGTTTAGACGGAGAAATATATATGGGCTAATATTAATATTGATTTATAGTAATTTATACTAACTTGATAAATGATACTATTTATTTAACACCAAGTTGGTAATTTTTTCAAACCATTGAGCAATTTTGGCAGAAGATATAACTTCCTTGGGCTAATATCTTCATTTAAGAAAGACAGAGACTGGGGCACCTGGGTGGCTCAGTCAGTTAAGCATCTGACTTTGGCTCAGGTCATGATCTCATGGTTTGTGAGTTTGAGACCCAAGTCAGGCCCTGCACTGACATCACGCATGGAGCCTGCTTGAGTTTTTCTCTCTCTCCCTCTTTCTCTGTCCCTCCCCTGCTCACATGCTTTTTCTCTCTCTCTCTCCCACTCTCTCTTTCTCAACTAAATAAAAATAAAACTTGAAAAAATTTTTTAAAAAAAGGACAGAGAAACTTGGTATAACTCTTTACTTCCATGGAAGCCACTATTCTAGGTAGAAATAATCAAGGAATTTATGAGTTTTAAATTATAACTGGATGTAAATAATGTTTAACTAAGTGATGCAATTTGCAAAGATAACCAGACACTTTCCTGATAAGCAACAAGATTATCTTCTCTCCAATTTTTCATCTTCGGAAAAAATATAAAACTGAAGATATTCTAGCAACACATTATTATTCCCCTATACCAAATGTAAGACAAAAGTGATGAAAGGAAAAACAAATCTAGGATTTGAGCATTCCATGATTTCATAAATGATTTTTTAATTACCGTGCTCAGAAATTGTTTTCACAGTATGTAATGCAAGTCAAGTTGCAATGACTTAGTATAAGATACATATCCAAATTCCTTTTGGTTCGCAGTATTAGATATTTTGACCAAGAATATGTGAGCAATTAAACAACTTTATTGGCAAACATATCTTTGGGAGGACATGAAAAGAATTTAAAATCACTATTCATAAGGAAATGTTGCTAAGATGAACTACACTAAAATTAAGACCTTCCACTAATCAAAAGGCACCAAAAAGAGAGTGAAAACAAAAGCCATAGGATGGAAAAAATACACAAACTAGTAGAACAATAGGCAAATGTTTGCATAGGAGTTTCACCAAAGAGATTTCCAAATGGCTTATAAATAAATAAAAAGATAATCAACTTCATTAGTTATCCAGAAAACTCAAATTAGGACTACAATGTGATATCACAACACCTTGACAAGAATGGCTAAAATGAAGTAGATTTAGAGTACCGAGTGTTAGCGAAGATATAGGGCAGCCACACACTGAGGGTAAGAGGCAAAGATGGGTATGACTTCTTTGAAAAACTTTTTAATTGTATTTACTGAAGTTAAATATACATGTACCTACAACCCAGCAATTTTGCTTTTCTGTATATATCCAACAGAAATGCACCCATCTATTAATATATGTTCAAAAGACATATATGTGAACACTCATAGAAACATTATTCTTAATAGCCCTAATAGAAGCAAATCAAATACCCACTAAGAGTACAATGGATAAGGGTACCCGGGTAGCTCAATTAGTTAAGTGTCTGACTTCAGCTCAGGTTATGACCTCATGGTTCATGAGTTCAAGCCCCACATTGGGCTCTTTATTGTCAGCACAGAACCTGCTTTGGATCCTTTGTATCCCTCTCTCTCTGCCCCTCACCTGCTTGTGCACTAAAAAATAAATAAATGTTCATTTTTTTGTAAAAAAGAGTACAATGAATAAATATCGGCATACCATGGGATATTACACAATGGTAATAAAGAAAACAATATATTATAATGTGGATGAACCTCGCAAATATAATTTTGGGTGAAAAAAGTTGATTGCAAAAGAACACATGTTTATTATTTCATTTACATAAGATTCAGAAATAGGCACAGCCAATCTTCAATGTTGATATTCAGGGTGGTAGTTACCTATGAAGTACTTGTAACTGGGAAGGGACAAGAAGGGGAGTTTTATAGGACTAACAAAGCTCTGTTTCTCAGTCTTAGTGATAACCATGACAAAGGGTAGTCAGTGTGTGTAAATAGATGTTCACTTATGCCCTGTTCATATTTTGTTAGCTCGTTGTGCTTCAATAAAAAGTTTATGTAAAATAAAATTAAGGATGACCAATTTGTCAAGATTTAACAAACCACTGGGAGAATTACCAGCCAGTGATACTGTATCAGAATTTTGTTGACATAACTCTTAGCGTTGGTGTGTAGACAGAGAGACAACATGAAGTGAAATGAGTGTCAACTCTTTTTAAACAATATTTAAAAAAAAAAACAAACTTATCAGGTGAATCAAAACGAATAAAAAGGTATTTCCAGACAAATTCTTTGCAGATTTTGAAGCTGTGCTAAGAAGTAACAAGAGTTAAAAAATCTTTGGGTGGGAAAGAAATTATGTCCTCCTGTTTAAGGTTTTAAGACCAATCTAAATATTTTGGGGTTTGTGAATTTTAGAAATTGTTATTAATAAAGACTTTGGAGTAGCTAGTAATCTAAAATTATTTTGGCAAACTCTAAATATTCAGAAAACTATAGAAAGTTTTTGGGGCAAGAAGGACTTTGTAGATGTTTTATTAAATAAAAGATATAATAATAGGAATTGTAATTTAAAATGACATTTACTTTGCATTGATTAAGTATATCATCTCTAGAGACTATTATGTACCTTTTACCTTTATGCAATTATCTTATATTTTTATTGTAATTTTTTACCAATGATATTATTTCTGTCCTATTCAAATTAATAAAATTCCTCCTTCTAAAATTTCCTCAATCGATATTGCACTCTTCATATATAATATTGTTTTTAATTCAGTTTGTTTCTTCCACTAAAGATAATATCTAAAGTGAGGTTTTGGGGGTTTTGTTTGTTTTTGTTTTCAGTTTTTCGGTTTTTTGTTTGTTTTTTTTGAGAGAGAGAGAAAGTGCATACACAAGTGTGAGCAGGGGAGGGGCAGAGGGAGAAGGAGAAAGAGAATCCTAAGAAGGCTCCATGCTCAGCCAAGAGCCTATGTGGGGCACAGTCATGACCGTGAGGGATCAGGACCTGAGCCAAAATCAAGAGTTGGGCACGTAGCCACCTGAGCCACCCAGGCAACCCCTTCAGTGTTGTTTCTTGTAACCTGTTTGAAATTTCCTTCACTGAATTCTTCTAAGATATCAAAATCCAAATATTTCCTCCTGGTCTGGAGCCTCAAATCAGTAAGTCAGAAAACCATCAGGCTTTTTGTTCACCATTAGAACAAAGACTCAGAGCATGCTGTGGTCTCTTAATGAATAATGTCGAGTGGAATTGTATTAACTTCCTAATTTGTCTTTGGTCTCCTTTCTTCCAGGTAGCCAGCTTTACTGTACTCTTGGTAGTGATGACCACACCCCATCTACATCCTAGTTTTCACCCCCCTTACCATTCTTTTGAAACCCATGGATTTGTAATCACGACTGCCTTCCTCTCACCCTAAAAATACCAGAAAGCTTCAAGAAACATTTGGAGCCACTACAAACTAATTGGGAATCACCGTCTAGAATTAATCTTTTCTCTGTTTTGCATGAGACAAGCTGTCATGTTAACATAGAAAATACAAATCTAGATCTCTGGCACCTAGAGCAATGTCCATTATCCAGGGTCTTCCTGGATACTTCTAACAGTGAGGGATCTAACCACTTTATGCTATAGTTTATGTCATTGTTGGGTAGCACTCATTGCTGACCTTCTTCAACCCCGTGGGTAATAGAAACAGTATTTTTACATAAGATCCCTTCAGATATCTTAAGGGAATTATAGTCTCCCTCCAAAGCTATATTATGACATGATTCCAAACAATCTCCTCTTCTGCTTCTTTTCTTCTGAACTACATCTAGGTCAGCGTCTGTCTTAAAATAGCATGCCCAAAATTAAATATAATACCCATATGTGGTCTCTCCTATACAGAATACAGTGGTTGATTCTGTCCCAAGTTCTAGAATTCTAAACTTTTTTTTAGGGCAGTTCAAGTTGCCATTAGCCTCACTCTACTGTTAGCTGACATTGGTGATTCTGACCATGGCAGTCCTCTTTCTGCCAGATTCCACCTTTTAAATCACTCCTTTCATTTCTCTTCCAACAGGAAAACTTTTTATTTTGTGGAAGAGCTTAAGAGTACCTCTTCTTCCCCAACTCGTGTGTCTCTTCCTCCTCTGTTCTTCAGTAACTCTGTGAAGGTAGCTGCCCTTGCTTCCTGTGATCCGGTTTCTACCCCAGATTTTATCTCACTCTGCCTAAAGGTTAGCCCTAATTGTGTGTTAAGCATTAGCAACAATTCAAAAAGACAAAATAAAACATCTATCGTTTTTACCCAGGGCCACTTTGTCAATCAGCATTGACACCACAATCACCACCTACACGTTGTTGTAAACACACAGAATGGTGGGTTTTCAAGATGTTTCCCAATTATTTTACTGGATCGTTTGATCACGTTCCTATGCTATATGTGTTCTAGAACCTTCTGCTTGGGCCAATCTTTCAAAATGAAGCAACTATTTTGTGAGGAGCACTGGAATCAATACTGATAAGAAACATATTTAAGTTATAGATTCATGGAATTAGAAGAAAATAATGTCTAGCACAACACTCTAATCAGAGTAGAAACTCATCTTAACACATCCCTGCCATATAGACTTCTAACTGCTGCTTGAAGAACAGTGTCAGGGAGTTCACTACATTTTAGGATAGCTTATTTAATTCTCAATCATTTCATTCTGTAGGAAGCTTCTTCAGTATAAGATAAATCTACTTCCTTTTCTGTAGCTTTCTACTAAACATTTCTAGTTATGCCTTTCGGTCCCCAAATAAATAAACCACTTTCACAGAGACAGCTCTAAAAATACTTTTAAATTATTTATTATATTTCATAATAACTTCATTCTTGGAAAGACTATTTGGTAGTATAGTATAAAAACATCATAATATTAGTTAATATTAAGCACTTTGCTAATTGCATTGTGTGGGGTTTTTTTGGGTGTATCATAGAATATTTAGTATTTATTTCTTTTTATTTTGTTTCTCTCCCTCCCTTCTTTCCTTTTCCTTTCTTTTGTTTTCTGTTTTCTTTTCTTTTCTTTCCTTTTTTCTTTTCTTTTGTTTTCTTGTCTTTCATTCTTCTCTTTCGTTCTTCCCTCTTTCTTCCCTTTCTTTCTTTCTTTCTTTCTTTCTTTCTTTCTTTCTTTTTTTCTTTCTTTCTTGATAGTAGCCATCTTAATGGGTGTGAAGACATATCTCATTGTGGTTTTGATCTGCAATTTCCTAATAATTAATAATGTTAAGCATCTTTTCATTTGCCTATTGACTATTGATCTCCTTTGGAGAAATATGTGTTCAAGTCTTTTGCTCATTTTTAAATTGGGTCATTTATTTTTTGTTACTGAGTTTTAGGAGTTCTGTTTACATTCCAGATATTAATCTCTTATCAAATACACTATTTATAAATATTTTCCCACTATGGAAGTTGCCTTTATACTCTGTGACTGTGCCCAAATTTTGATGTAGTCCAATTTATCTATTTTTACTTTTACTGATTATGCTTTTGTTTTCATGTCTAAGAAATTATTGCCAAATCCAATAGGAAAAATTTCTCTAGGTTTTCACCTAAGAGTTTGACTTTTAACATACATGTACATTTCTCATTTAGCTCTATTAAATTTCATATTTTCATTTTGGCCATTCTTTGTCTTATCAAGATCTTTCAGAATCACAATTATCAGTCATTATATTAATTCTCTTTTTTATAGAATCTGCATGTCATCTTATATTTTTATCAGCATGCCCTCTATGTCATTAACCTAATAATATTGTTTATAAGTACAACATTAAAGTCCTCCTTCTAAGTTAGTCATTGGCCAACACTATTTAAGAGTATTTGTTCAATAGTCTTCATAAATTTGACATGGAAATTATGGATATTGAGAATACATACTTTATAAAGTTTTACTGAAATCCGTATTTACTATGCATATAGTATGTCTTTAATTCATTAACCCTCAACTTATATTAATTTGGCTTAAGGATAATGATAATATGAACCATCTAATTTTGAATGTAAATTATAGAAATGATTTTAATTAAATGCATTTTCCATTATTTTCTAATCCACAAACTACTAAAAAATGCTACAGAGTAAATGTCCTTTGATAATTCCTCCTATTTCTAATTACATTGTACAAAACTTATAAATTAATTGTTTTTCACTTTAGATGTTGAAAAATACCTCACAATCTTATTTGCATTATTAACTTTCTTTCAAATTGTATCTCTATACAAGGTGTATGGTATAAAGAAACACTATTGATGGTCTTCCAAACTTTCAAAAATTCAGGATTGGTGAACCTGATTATGATGGAAGTGCTCAAAACTAATGGGAATTTTATAGAAAAGTGTTTTTAATCCCTGTCTTGCCATCTGACTTATTATGCCCACATATATTGATATACCACACAAAACATACAAGAAATTGTATATGTATGTATGTGTATATATATATATATATACATATATACATACACACAATATGCTTATGTTAATAATTCCATAGCTGAGCTACTGTGTGGTAGCATGTTGCAGTAATATATCAAAAGAAAGTCCCAGAAGAACTTGAATTCACTTGAATCTGAGCTATGTGCTGATGATTCCTAAGGAGGACATGACCTCCAGATTAGACAATCAAGGCCTCGTTATTTTTATCAGATCTGCCAAGAAAAATCAATTACTTCCTTCAAAAACAAATTAAACAACAAACCTTTCCCAAGGAAGTTACACACGTTTATTTATGAAAGTTGAGGTTGTTTTTGTGTTCCAAAATACTCACTTTCTCAAAAAGGCATTGTTAGATATGAGGCTAAAAAATGAGGTTTTGGGGCGCCTGGGTGGCTCAGTTGGTTAAGCGGCCGACTTCGGCTCAGGTCATGATCTCACGGTCTGTGAGTTCGAGCCCCGCGTTGGGCTCTATGCTGACAGCTCGGAGCCTGAAGCCTGCTTCAGATTTTGTGTCTCCTTCTCTCTCTGCCCTCCTCCTGCTCACGCTCTGTCTCTATGTCTCAAGAATAAATAAACATTAAAAAAAATTAAAAAAAAATAAAAAGAATGAGGTTTTGGTATTTTTAGACAGATAGAAATTTAACATATAACCAATAGTTGGTTCAGCTTTTTTAACTGTTGGTGAGAACAGATGGTTGCCAGAGGGGAGGGGGTGAGGGGATGGGCGAAATAGGTGAAGGGGATTAACAGGCACAAAAACTTCCACTTATAAAATAGTAAGTCAAGGGATGAAAAGTATAGCATAGGAAATATCATCAATAATATTGTAATAGCTTTGTATAGTGACAAATGGTAATTACATTTATTGTGTGCAGTCCATAAGGTATATAAATGTTGAACCACTATGTTGTACATCTAAGACTAATATGTCAAGTATACTTCAATTAAGAATAAAATTAAATAAATTAAAATAGTCATATTTAATATAAATATATATTTAATATATAATTAATAACCAATTCGAGTTTTGTAACTAATGGTGAGAACTCATAAGGACTGTGTTTAATATGCTCTTTGTCATAGCAAGCCAGAAAATGTTGACTCGCTTAAACTGTGGGCATTCAATCTACTATAGAATGGTATAGGTCTACATAGTCAAAAGTATTTTTTCAATAGCAACTGTTCTTTCCTGTGAATCTATGGGTTTACCGATGTAATTATATCTGCATATATTTACTCTGAAATAATGCGATATCCCCTTTATGTATCACTTGTAACTTTATTTCATGTCCTTGGTTAAAATTCCAAACGTAAATAAAATTGACCTATGACTAAAAATTATATTTCATAGGAAGGAAAAGAAAAATAAAACAAATAATTATATTATCATAATTATATATCATAATATATACATATAAAATATTATTATAAATACATTATTGATAAACTATAACATGTCGATAATGGAAAATACATTCACAAAAAAATAAGCTGAGAGTTTGCAAACTGCATGAGTGAGGCATTGAAGGATGGGAAAAACCACAGTTTTATTAATTTGCCTAAAGAGATTCTTTTTTTTTAAGTTTATTTGTTTATTTGGGGGGGAGAGGCAGAGAGAGGGAGAGAGAATCCCATGTTGTCAGCACAGAACATGGGCTTTGAACTCACAAACCATGAGATCCTGTCTTGAGCCAAGATCAAGAGTCGGTTGCTTAGTCAACTGAGCCACCCAGGTGCCCCTTAAAGAGATTCTTCTTGCATTCTAGAGGTCCCATGCTATTTTTGGATGTTTGATGCTATGTTTGGATATTTTTGGCCACATAATAAGCAAAATAACCTTGCTCCAAAGACTGGACCTTTGTATATCCATTAGTACCAACTAGAAGAAGGTATGTTAGAGAACCGAACAATGCATATATTCTGGGTGTGCTATATTAAGGGATATAATAAGTCATAGCAAAAGTATTTTCGTGTAACAATGAAAGGTATGTATAAATCCATATACATACATATAGACACACAAGTACAGTTATGTTTAAATCTTAATGTAAATTCATTGTGTGATGGTTAAGAGTGTAAGCTTTGTGCCTTGATAGAAATCTTTGCTTATGGTCAGTTCACTTAACCTCTAACCCTTTGTTTTTCTCTTGTAAAACTGGTGAAATATTTTATAGTTGTAAACACTTAAAAACATATTGCATATAGTAAAGATTCAGAAAAGTCAATATTATTAGAAATGAACTGTGATGTTAAGTGGGTTAGCACATATGATATGATTAGCACACTGTTAGTCATACAGTAAATGGTTTTGTTATCTTTATATCATTTGTACCAGACTTTCCCAAAGGATGGAGTGTCCCATCATTCTGAAGAAATGGATGATGTTTGAAAATGAAGATTCTTGCACTCTTAATGTGATCCTGAAGATGGTATTTTGAAGTTTCAGAATATTTCCAAATGAGTACTATCGTATTTGACCATAAAATATCTTCTTCTGGGAAAGTGAAGAAGTTATATATGTCAGTCAAAAAAATGTTCATGGGCTACCTGGTGAGTGGAGGCATCCCAAGATACAGTACGTCTTTTAATGGGTTCAATTAAACCCATTTTAATGGATAGGAATACAAGATGTTAATATAGAAATATTATTAAATATTTATATTTAATGCAATATTATTAAAACTTCAGACTTCAAGTAGGAAATTAATTAAGACAGCAATTATATAAGTGTATCATGGAAGACTTTCTTTGGTGTTAAGTCCTGACTTTTATTGCTACGAAGCAAAATTGATTTCTGTAGTACTGGAAAATAAAGCTCTGTGGTTGTGACTTCTAAGAAATTGTAAGACCCCTAATTACTTATGATTGCTGCCTAATCTCTGTCTTTTCTTTTAAATGGCGAGGTGGTTGGGAGGAGGGGATGGCACTGGCTTTCCACACTGAGCGTGAATTCAATACTTCCTTTGGATTCCAGGGCTGGATGTTTCTCTTAACCAACTGCCTTGCTCTATATCTTAAGATTTATCAGGAAAGTCTTTGTTAACTGCCAGATGGTATGTTGACCTAAGGAAATGAGCCTTTAGCTACTGGAAATCCATTGTGCCAAGTACAACATTCCTAAATGAATATGGAAGGAGAGATCATTGTTTATGGTCCACCTACTCACCCAGAAGAGTTGCTGAGTTCTGGCATTCCAGTAGGGCTGAGTATGGTGAAGTGACAAAAGACTCAGGAGACCACTTAAAAGTATTTTCCCCTACTTAATTAGGCAATAAAGATTTTCCAGGAAACTGCACTTCCTCAGATTGAGAAGTTCCTTACTACTGCTGATCTAAGATATTGGGAAAATATGTGCTTGGGTCTTTATTTTCAAATGCATCCCAACCATCTCACCCCCCTCACCACTTCCGCCCTGACCCTTGTCATTGTCATCTCTCCTGAACCACTTGCAACAGTGTCCTACCCACTCCCTCTGCTCAGTCATTTCTACACACAGAAAACAGATGAATTATTTAAAAATGCAAGTCTGATTGTGACACTCTTTGGCTAAAACCCCTCTGTGGCTCTCCTCATCATTCCACGTGAAAGCCAAAATCTTGACAATGGCCCCAAAGTTCTGTCATTTTTTCTCCACCTCACTGACTCTGCTTTCACTTGCTCAGTTCTTACAACCCTGCCTTCTTGCTGTGTTTTGAACATGGAGCCTGCTGCCGTTAGGGCATTCCTTTTACTGTCCTGTTTGTGGGAATTCTCTTTCCCCAGATTGCCGCATGCTTGCTCTGCTCCTCATCTCTTGTCGGCCTTTGCTGGAATGGTGGATCCTCAGTGAGGCTTTCTTTGACCACCATGCACGAAGCGATTACACTTCCCAGCTTTGACAGCCCATTGCACTCTTGTAATTTTTTCTCCAGTGTTGACACCAGACATTACTACAAGCTTACTTATTTATGTTATCTGCCTTCCATTACTGGAATATGAGTTATATGAAGATGGGGAATTTTATCTTATACATTCATTGCTAACCCTGGAAAGTAGAATACCTGACCCGCAGACAATGCTCAATAAATATTTGTTGAATAAACAGAATGAACGGATTGTACTGGAGATGATAGTCTTTCTAATTGCCACAGATTTAAGAATGACCTTGAAGTCTGAACAATAACTTTGACCTTGAAGTCTTGCCAAAATGTCTGTACTGCCTCCCCTGCTCCAGCTAATGGTATCTGAATAAAGCCATAGACTGATGCTTCAATTTGGTGTGGCAACTAACTGGGATATTACATTATTCCTGATATTAAAACCGGCCACCTTGTGCTGGCTGTAAGGAGCATTCTTATGAAAGACTCTGGCATAAGAGTGTGGAGGAGATGGATGCACACGTTCCAAAATGAATCTAAGTGGCTTTCATGGAAGCTGTAGAATCCAATGGGAGAAAGGCAGAAAAGCTCTAATTCTTTAGTGCTTCTCAATGGGCTTCTAATATGGACATTTGTAATATTTTCCTCCCTTGACTCTCAGACAAATACAAAAGAAAGATGGAAAGTATTATATGGATAGAGGGCTGGGACAAGGTGTGTTGTTGGAAGGTAGATGAAAATAAATGAATTTCCATCTCATTCTAAGCATTTGGTAGACCTCATAAGTGTACCATGTTAATAAGGATAATCGATTAGTTTATTTATCTTGTGTGTATATATATATATATATATTACATGTATATATATATTATATGTATATATATTATATGTATATATATTATATGTATATATATATTATAGGTATATATATATTATAGGTAATTGGTTTATCATAAAATTCAGTAGAGAAACAAATTAGAGAATTGTAATTCTTGGGGTGCCTGGGTGGCTCAGTCGGTTGAGCGTCCGACTTCAGCTCAGGTCATGATCTCGCGGTCTGTGAGTTCGAGCCCCACGTGGGGCTCTGTGCTGACAGCTTAGAGCCTGGAGCCTGTTTCGGATTCTGTGTCTCCCTCTCTCTCTGCCCCTCCCCCACTCATGCTCTGTCACTCTCTGTCTCAAAAATAAATAAACATTAAAAAAAACTGAAAAAAAAAAGAATTGTAATTCTTATTTAAAATATTTATAGTACATGCTTCCTGGTGTGATGTAAAGGAAGGTATGGTATGACTTCATAATTAGTGATCGAAAACTATTTGTTAGAGTTATTATCACAGAAGTGATGACAGAAATAGCCCTTGCATCATTTTGTCAGACTCCTTCATCTTCCCATAAAATACCGCCATATTTATACTCAGTCTGAAGAGAAAAAAATGTATTTTCCTTGAATAACAAGTAATAAATGAGGACTACAATACTTACATATATATTTTTTTTTATTTGGAAAACAGAAAAGTTAAGCGACAAAAAGAATTGTAATATATTTTATATTTCAATTACTAGAGGATTTTATTATATCAGGGTAAAGTCCTTGTTTTCATTCTGAATGATAATCATTCATTATCAAAAGTTATGTCTATATCCTTGTATTAAAATTTCTGAATTTCTGTTCTTTTATTGCTAAGACTCCACTTCTGACTGACTTATTGTCAACATGACTTCTGATAATACTGACCTTGTGCTCTTTAAACCAAAACCAGGACCATAAATAATGTCAGTGATTATTCACGGGGCTCTGCCGACTGACCGGCACTAAGCCAGGTCTTACACATTTAATCACCCCAAATCTTAGAGGTTAGATAGTTCTATCTCTCTTTCATCAATGCAAAGCTTGAGGTTTGGAGATAACAAATCTAGGAAAGAGATGGAAAACCTGAGAATTAAATAAAAACCTCTAGGGTGCCAAAGCCTATATTGTTTTCCTCTATACCACAGTCAGTTCCTCAAATTATTTTACATATTTTTGGATGAAAAAAAAAGTCCCACCTATGTATGTAACATATTAATATATGGAGAAGACGGTGGGAGAAGGCACACATTAAGTATTTATTATGTGTAAGCCTGTGTTTACTGCTTTCATTACAGCATTTCAAAGTAGAGAGCTAAATGTCTTATCCCATTTTACAGATGAGAAAACTGAGTTAGAATAAGGATAAGTATAAACAGCTATAAACCACTGTCTGGGATTCACTCTCAGGTCTTCCTGGCTGTAAATGGCACATAACTGAAACCACAGTAAAACTGGCAGAAGTATTGAAAAACAAGTGTGCCTAAAAACGAGCAGAAATCAATTTTATTGAATTAAAGCTACCTTCGTTCTGGCTCAGGGAGATGTGGATCCAGATGAAAATACAAATGAAATTACAATCTGCAGGGGTGCCCTGGTAGCTCAGTCAGTTAAGTGTCTGACTCTTGATTTCAGCTCAGGTCATGATCTCATGGTTCATGAGTTTGAGTCCCTCTTCCGGGTCTGCACTGATAGTGCGGAGCCTGCTTGGGATTCTTCCCTCTGTCTCTGTCCCTCCTCCACTCACAACCGCCCCCACCCCTCAAAAATAAATAAACATTAAAAATTTTAAAAAAGAAATTACAACCTTTAGTAATTACTTTTTTTCTCTATAATCCCTGTTTCAGTCTTTATTAATATATAGAAATGGAGCATTTCTCTTGATTTCAAGACAATTCTTGAATATGTTCCCAACTCAAATGCTTTAAAAATGTAAATTTAACAAAAACAAATATTTTCCCTAATTTAATATAGACTTAAATTGGATTTTTTTTAACCAAATGTATAAAAGATACATTTATAGGGGCACCTCGGTGGCTCAGTTGGTTAAGTGGCCAACTTCGACTCAGGTCATGATTTTGTGGTCCCTGGGTTCAAGCCCCACATTGGGCTCTGTGCTGACAGTTCAGAGCCTGGAGCCTGCTTCGGATTTTGCGTCTCCCTCTCTCTCTGCCTCTCCTCCACTTGCTCTCTCTCTCTCTCTCTCTCTCAAAAAAAATAAACATTTTTAAAAATTTAATTTTAATATTACTTTTGATTTTTAATGTTTATTTTTGAGAGAGAGAGAGAGAGAGAGTACGAGCAGGGGAGGGGCAGAGAGAGAAGGAGACACAGAATCTGAAGCAGGCTCCAGGCTCCACACTGTCTGTATAGAACTGACATGGGGCTCGAACTCAAGAACTGGGGGATTATGACCTGAGCTGAAGTCGGACACTCAACTGACAGAGCTACCTATGCCCGCCTCAAACATTTTTAAAAATTTTAAATAAAAATTATGTGTATAGAGGAGAATGAAAAATTTAAGTTGAGATGAAAGTGAGACTATGAAACTTCCTTTTGCATGTTGAAAATCTTTTCCAGATTTGAAAAAAACTTTCTTATGATGCTTCTATTTACCCCTCTTTCAAATAATAGTTAACTGTTAACATAGGCTACACAGATTCGAAACGGTAGCCATTTTAACTGAGCATTTTCAGAGTAGTAGAGATGCCTTATTACATAACCATGTCTAGAGAGGCCTCTTGTCCCAGAGTAATCCTATGCCTAGGAGGGCAGAACAAAGGTGGCTATTGGAGTACTCACACTGGAATTTCTGACCTACGGGGATGAAGATCAGATCGTTAACATTCTGCAAACACGACATTCAGGTTGAATTAGCTTGGAAGCAGAAGTGAATTAGAACTAGCCTCTACAAGTATCTCTTCTGACAAAAACAATGAGACTGACATGGCTCTAATGGCGCTGCCTTTGTCTGGGTTCCACACAAACCCCTCTTGTCCCTTCCACACAGTCCTTCACTTCAGCCATGCCCTACACATCTTGCTTGCAACAGAAATAAGTGCAGAGAAAAACAAGCAAGACTTCTCAAAAGACTGTTTCATGATTCTTGCAGTTTTCTTGAGACGGGTGAGATCATTTCTTTCTGTTACATGGAAAAACAAACATCCACACTTGCATGATCAGACTGTGGACTCTTATGAAACCAAATTGAGATCAGAAGATTGTGAGTTGAGTGCCACATCACTGTAAAAGTAATTACATTTTTACTTAAAAAATTATGGCAATCTATAATATTATTATTATTCAATATTTCTGGTGTTTAATAGAGAAATGCAATTAATTGTAACAGAAAATAGAGAATATAAGACCAGGGACTACCAATTTGTTGACAGAATGTTGGTAAGATCTTCTGCATGGAAATTTGGACATTAAAGTACGGTTTCAACTCTTAAAAGATCTTACGGAAAGATTGTTTTCTGTCTGAGGACAAGGTGACTTCCCTCACAGGTGAAGAAGGCAGAATTGGCCTTGGCTTTCTTCTATCCACAGCCCCTAATTGCTAGACGTGGCCAACAGCGAAATAATCTTCTCATGAGGTGAAGTCCTAGCTTAGGCAACTAAATTTCAGAAGACACCATTTACCATCGTTCCTTTATTAAAATGTGAATTACATTTCACAATATTTCACTGCTGAATGCTTACTTTTCATTGTTTTTTTATTTTAATTCCAGTATAGTTAACATATGGTGTTATAATAGTTTCAGATGTACAATATAGTGATTCACTAATTCCATACATTGCCCAGTGCTCATCATGATAAGTGTACTCTTTTAACCCCCATCATCTATCTCAACTCATCTCCCACTCAGCTCCCCTCAGTTTGTTCTCTATAGTTAAGAGTCCATTTCTTGGTTTATCTCTCTCTTTTCCTTTATTCATTTGTTTTGTTTCTTATGCTGTACCTATGAGTGAAATCATGTAGTACTTTTCTTTGACTGACTTATTTCACTTAGTGTATACTTTCTATCTCTAACCATGTTGTTGCAAATGGCAAAAGTTCATTCTTTTTCATGGCCGAATAATATTCCATTGCATATATAAACCACTTCCTCTTTATCTATTCATCTATCAATGGACACTTGGGCTGCTTCTATAATTTGGCTACTGTAAATAATGCTGCTATAAATATAAGGTGCATGTGTCCCTTTGAATTAGTGTTTTTTGTATTTTTGGAGTAAATACCCAGTAGTGTGATTACTAGATTATAGAGTAGTTCTATTTTTAACTTTTTGAGGAATCTCATACTGTTTTCCACAGTGGCTGAACATATTTGCATTCCCACCAACATTGCACAAATGTTCCTGTTTCTCCACATTTTTGCCTACACTTGTTTTTTTTTTGTTTTGTTTTTTGTTTTTATTTTATGTTTTTGATTTTACCCATTCTGACAGGTGTGAGGTGATACCCCCCTTGTAGTTTTGATTTGCATTTCCCTGATGATGAGTGATGTTGAACACATTTTCATGTGTCCGTTGGCCATCTGGATGTCTTCTTTGGAGAAATGTCTGTTCATGTCTTCTGCCCAATTTTAAAAGGGATTTTTTGGTTTTGGGGAGTTTTGAATTGTATAAGTTCTTTATATATTTTGGATACTAACCCTTTTTCAGATATTTCATTTGCAAATATCTTCTCCCATTCTGTAGGTTTCCCGTTAGTTTTGTTGATTGTTTCCTTCACTATGCCCAAGGTTTTTATTTTGATGTAGTCCCAAGAATTGATTTTTGCTTGTATTTGCCTCGCTTTAGGAAACCTATCTAGAAAAATGTCACTACAGCTGATGTCAGAGAAATTACTACCTGTGCTCTCTTTTAGGATTTCTATGGTTTCGGGTCTTACATTTATATTTCATCCATTTTAAGTTTACTTTTGTGTATGGTAGAATAAAGTTGTCCAGTTTAATTCTTTTGCATGTAGTTGTCCAGTTTTCCTAGCACCATTTCTTGAAAAGACGATCTTTTTCTCATTGGATATTCTTTCTTCCTTTGTCAAAGATTAATTGACCATATAAGTTGTGGGCTTACTTCTGGATTTTCTAAACTTAACCAAAAAGGTAAAAGACCTGTACTCTGAAAACTGTAAAACATTAATAAAAAAAGTTTAAGATGACACAGACATTTAATGACATTCCGTGGTCATGGATTGGAAGAACAAATATTGTTGAAAGTTGAAATGTCTATGCTACTCTAAACAATCTAGTGAATGCTTTACTTTTGCAAAGTTTTCATTTTGCGTTTGCTTACAAAGTAGTTAACCTCCATCTGCTTTTGAATTTTAATTCTAAATGCAAATTTAATGATATTTCTCTTTGTGTTATTGTTCAAAGAGCTCTAAAAATTTATGAATATAATCTAATCTGCATTTCTCCTGTTTCCAAAGACATGCAGACACAAGACCATTTGACTCACCTCAGAGCAAAGGACAGGAAATGATCAGATTACACTCCAAACTCACTTCCTATCCAAAAGCTGTGAATTCTGAGACTGATTAGTCACGTTTCAGTTTGGGAGTAAGGATGCTCTTTAACATCATACCATTAAAAAGGGCACATGTTGGGATGAACACTGGGTGTTATGTGTAAACCAATTTGAAAATAAACTATTATAAAATTAAAAAAAAAACAAAAAAAAACACAAAAAAACATCATACCAGTTTGTTGCAAAGTTATACTTATGCACTCTTTTGTCCTTAAATAATAATTTAAATTTTATTCCTGGAATTCAAACATAAGAGAATAGGAAAGACATTACTTCTTAGGGTAATGCCAAATGAAAGTGAACTTTTGGCAAAGTTGATAAAGAGTTTGCCCATAACAACTTTTTTTTTTTAACCATCATTACATCTCCGGTCCTCTATTTGTTGCTAATGTCTTATTCTTTCCATTTGTATTCTAGAACAAATATTCAAGGTTAGATGATTTCTACCCATAAGCAAAGCAAACTCCCAGAATCCTCAGTTAATCACAAATTTTCTCAAGAGTCACCTTTCCTAGGATGGGAGGATGTCATCCAACTGGGGTGAGCAGAGTAAAAAACTTCTCTCATTTACAAAGAGTGAGAAGTTCAACTATCCATAGATCAACAGCAAATGCAGCAATACTTTCTCAAGTCTTCTGATGCTGAAAATTGTTATGCCTTTAATTTTTATTTTATTATTCTATTTGTATCTTGCTTCTGTACTGAACACAAATGATCGATGTAAAATTACAAGCTCCTTTTCATACTTTCCTTCCGGATTTTTATTTTTAAGGCGATTATTATTTTTTTCTATTTCTTCCCCATTTTCATTACAGTGAATCGAAAATTCTAAATTTCCCTCATGGCTAGACAATAATCTGAATTACAGGACAAATTTGCAAGGTCGATACCATCATCTTCATACACGAAGGAGAGGAGATTATTCTTATAGCAATTAAAATTTCACCATAGAAAAGAAGGTAACTATTCTGATCGAAAAAGTCATATTCGCATGGTACTACTTGGGAGCTATTTGTAGTGAGGAGCATTCTATCACAATTTTTCTCTGGAAAACACAGGTTGCTTTTTCTTTCTTTCTTTTTTTTTTCTCCAGTCCCTTCCTATTGCTATCTGGAGAGGATAATGTCTCATAAAGAAAATTAAGTGGGTGGTTGGTATGACTGAGTGATTCCCTTCTGTCAGCCCGTGGGCAAGAATGGAGTTGAATTTAACCTTTAGTTTCCAAGGTTAGAGAAAGATTAGATAAATGGGAAATAACCACTCCTCCCATATCCTGTTCATGGAATGTAGGAAATGACTAAAATAGGGACCAAAGGAAATTGACTGCTCAAACATATCAAGGATTAGGTTCCGCAATACTTAAAAAAAAAAAATCCCAAACACTATTGTAAGAAAGAATTCTATTTTCAAGATGAATCATGTGATTCTGGAGTTTTTGAAAAACAATTTTAGTTTCCAGTTTGTATTTGTCATTGAATAAACACAGAATCATATTTATTCAATGGAAACCCATTATTTGGTTTCCTCAGAGTAAATAAAATTATCAAAGTGCTGCTGACTCATTCCCCTGGTTGTTGAGTAATTTGCTGTTTGCGATCAATATGGAGTTACCTTTCCTAACACTGGCTCTAACGTTCTGCCAAAGATCAGTGTTGTTTGAGATTATAAACTGAGAATCCCTTGATGTGATTTGGGCAGATTTTCGCATACGCAGCGTGTAGTACCTCAGTAAACACACATGCCTGCTTTATTTGTGTTTAATAATGGCAGAGAAAGAATAAAGTAAAATATTGGTTAAACGTACACATCTATGAGCTGGAAGCTTTTCTTGTCCATTCATATGCCCTTAGGTCTCTTACAGGCACCAAGATTCCCTTAATGTCAAAGAAAGGATGCACCCAACTAGGCCACTAGGAAAATTGAAGGAGAACTAGCTGTATTTGTTACTCACAAGCTGTTCTACTGATCAGGGGACTTGACCTTGCCTTTACTTCAAGAGCCTGAACTGGCAGTAGTCCCTCTTTCGGAATTTGTTTCCTTACACCAGCCTATAAATAATCCCTGCACAGGAACAGCGGAAAATTTGATTCCAATCCCTATTTAGAAAAAAGATCGAGTACTGATTTTTTTTTTTATTTTTAGGATTCTCTGTATGCCCCCTCTGCCCATATTATCATTTCTGCTCCTCTGTGAATCCCCCCTCCACCCCCCCAATTTTTGTTGTTAGCACCAGCCAGTGAGCAGTGCGGGAGGCAAACGGTGTTAAAGATAATGATTGATAAATCAAAATGGGTGAAACAAGTCAGGTTTTCTTTTGGTTACTTATTTATTTTTAGAACTGGAGAAAGATGAATAGAAAAGTCCTTTCTAACGGGTGGCGATAATGTTAGGAGACTGGACTTTTACGTATGATTCCCCGATTCTGTCACTCCGGAGTCCTGACACATCAATGGAGCGAGGGGACGCCATTTAATGTGTCGTTAGCAAAAGCAGCCGCATCAGTTACTCATGCCGGGAAATGACCACGACGGTTATGAGACTGCCCCGCCTGCCTGTCATGTTTCACTCACAGTTCATACAGGCGAGGCCGGGGAGTCTGGGGATCGAAGTCATTCTCACAAGTGTGTCGTCTCCACAGGGGTGGACAGGTGAATAGGAGATTTATGGGCGCCTGTGTTTACTTACAGGAATGCCGTGGGCGGAGGACATTGAGGAATACATTTACGATTGGTTGCAAATCCAATGCAGAACTGTAGTGCTGCTCTGGGGTCTCTAACAGTCCCTGCTGCCAGTGCCGCGGTGGGGGTGGGGGTGGCGGGGGCCGGTGGGGTCACAGCAACCCCGGATTGCCGCCATGTTCCTCTCACCCGATGGCCCCCTGCGTACCTCTTTTGAGCAGCTGTGGGGTTCAATATTACACCTCGCGGGAGCTGAAACTTCACCTCGCGTCTCTCTCTAGTCTCTCTCCATCGTTCTCTCTCTCTCTCTCTTCTCCTCCCCCTCCTCACTTCTCCTCCAACATTTCCTGACCGAGGCAGTGTCGTCCTCACTCTGGACTGTTGTCCAGGAATGGTGAAGGGGAGTATCCTTTATTTTAAGAATCCTTTGTAGCCACTAAGGAAACTTGGCAGAAATTAAGAGGACTTACTGAGGCTGCAAATTAAAAATGTATTTGCACTAGGAATCCACAGGAAGAGAAATAAAAATACCAACAATCACATGAAAAGAAGTTCTACCTCACTCATAATAGGATGGAAATTAGAACAATGTGATACAAATTTTCACCATTCAGACAGGAAAAGATTAAATAAGCAATATTACCCGGTATTGGAGTGGATGGAGGCGTGCGTGTAAGCACATTCCTTTGGCAGCAAGTTGGCACCATCCATCAAAACTTAGGGGGCACGTACTCTTGGTCTCAGTTTCATTTCTGAGGACTTTTCTGATAGATCTACTAACAGAAGCAGACAAAGATATGCATGCAAAGATATTTAATACAACATAAATATGTTTATTGCTATGCTGCATTTTTATGTTGCATTAATATATAATTATATGCACACTTTATATTACATTTTTTAAGTTGGAGAAAACTCTTTTTGTTCATCAAGAGACTAATTAGATAAATTACAGCATAGCCATCAGTGGATTTTATTTAATAGACCTATAGTTTTCATTATGGAAAAAAATGGCAACTAATAATAAGTGAAAACAACACACATACACACACACACGCACACACTCCAGAGTTATATAAACACAAGAAAATGTTCACGGTAGTTGCCTCTGGAGAGTAAGAATGAATATCAGGGGCACTGGATTGTTTTTAAATACAGAAAATTGGATTGGAGGCAATAGTAATTTTTTTTTCTTATGATCAAATCTGGTTTTCTATATTTCTTTTCTTTCAAATTTTTTTTGAATTTAATAACCAACCACATTTTTTTTACTAACAAACTCATGGTTACAGTGTTTGCAAAAGATTTA
Organism: Paguma larvata; assembly: GCA_030068075.1. Taxonomy (NCBI): domain Eukaryota; kingdom Metazoa; phylum Chordata; class Mammalia; order Carnivora; family Viverridae; genus Paguma; species Paguma larvata. Next base: position 115,235,211 of record CM057823.1, read on the forward strand.
CAGTCTGCTGTTCTTATGATTGTAATAAATAATGAAAAAGTGCTCCGAGCAAAAGCTCCAGGCCAGGCTATGAGACTCTTGGAGACAATGGCTTTGGTGCTGCCTGGGGGCACTGCCCATAACTAGCTCCCCAAAGAAAATTGAGTTTCTTGTAAAAACCTCTCTCCAGATACCATGTCGTAAAGTTCTGAAAACCTGCTTTCTTTGCTGCATAACCAAAGCTGTGTCATACAGTTACAAAATGCCATATAAATTTGATTTAATACTTCAATGTGTTTTGGTTATTTGGCTACTAGGGAAAAACAATGCTTGGCTAAACATTTCCATTAAATGAGAATCTCTCTGTTCTCCGCCCCCCCATCAGGAAAAGATAATTATCATTAATGAAAATGTCACCAGACATTTACATAAGACTCTTAAGCCTTGATGTAGTGTTGTGAGATTTGCTAGATATTTCTAAGAATCATTGTATCCAATAATGCTACAGACCTCTGGTGTGGAAATACTTAGCAGCTTCTGACATGACTCAGCTACTTAAATCAGGAAGTAAAGATCTCATACTTTTGTGACCCCACTAAGATACCCACTGTTTGTATAATTACATTTGATAACTGCCTTCAAAAAAGACAAGATCGATCGATTGATCTATCTATCATCTATCTATCTATCCTGTATATCATCTATCTCAGAGAGAGAAAGTAAGAGAGAAAGAGAAAACAAGACAGAAGCACAGAGAGAAAAGTAGAAATGGGAGAGAAAAAGGGAAAGAAGAGAATCCAGAGGAAAAGGGAAGGAATTAAAGAAATAACAAAGAAGGAAAAAGAGATACCGATACCCGTAAAAAAGAAAGCAGGATTATATTGGAAATTTTTACTGGAACTTTTGAAAGACCGTTTTGTCTAAGCCATTAATGTTAGAGTTGTGGGAACTGAACCCCATAGGTTTTTCCTAAGGTTATGGAGAGTTAGGATGACTTTGACGGTGACAGGAGACCCTAATTTTGCCTCTCCTGCCTTTTACTGTATACTATTTATGTTATTTATCTTAACAGTTAAATATCTAAGAGTGAAATTAAAGATGAAAATTCAGCCTTGTTTACACAGCCACCAAGGCTCTGTGTGTGGTCATAGATAAACACTGGATATATAACTCTACCATCGAAACTTGCAGCAAATATTTTGGGTGCCTATTACATGAAAGGTACTGTGCTGAGTTGTAGGCATACTGTGGCTAACAAGAAATAAGGCCCCTGTGTTCATGGTGTTTTAGTACTATGATATTTTAGCTGCTTGGTAGAGGTACGGTTTCTCTCTAAATAATAATCTGGGAAATCTTTTAGGAAGCCTTGCCTCTGTCAACTATTTTCAATTATTATTGTACCAAAGCTAGAGAATCCTTATGCATTGCTGGTTTGTTGACCTGACTTCACACTGCCTTTCCCAAAACTAATCTTTTCTGGATAGAACTGGCTGGAGAACAGATCTATCCCCCTTTCAACTTCCTTTATGTATGACTTTCCAGCATTAAACGCTTTGCTTTAGTGTAATGTACATTTTTTTCATTTTATTTTATTTAGACTTGTCTAAACCCAGAACATGCAGTGAGCAGTTGGCAACAACAGCACACTACCCCCATTCCAGATGGACGAAACCATATGTTGCAAGAGCCCCCCTACAGTGCCAATCTCTCTCTGCTCTAGAAGGCAAACCAATCCATCTCTAAAATCTTCAGTGCTGATTCTAAATCTAGTTGCTTTGAAGTCCTAGGGAACATTCCATTCTCTCTAGGGTTCCGTAGATAAGTACAACTTCATATCCGGCACACTGGCAGCCTAAAAATACCTCTATCTAGGTTTGGGTAAGTTTAGGATCTTTCCCCAAGAAATTTTGAAGGCTGATGACAGCTTTGGGAAAATGGAGGAGAAGCTTTCAGATGACAAAACCTGTGTAGCATGAAAATTTACCAACTCTTTACCTTATTCTTGCCACTATTCCCTCAACTTTTTAGAGCCCATTATCATGTATTCGCGGTAAGGACGGCTATTTCAAAATGACTTGTACATCATTTAAAATATTTATCAAGGCTGTTTTTTAGGTCTTTCGTGGCCAACCATTTGAGTAACAGATTCAACTCTCCTCTGTAAGAAAGTGCCCAGGAAGGAATAATTGGCTTCTTCTGAAGGATTTAGTGAAGTTCATTTTTCCCCCTAACCAGAATGCAATCAAGAATAGCAATAAAGTGTTCCCACTCCACAGCAGCTCTCTTTATCCACAGGGTTGACTCGAGTTTCAAATGTAGGTCTTTTCACGTCGGTTAAACTGTATGAGGGGAGGGCACATCTTTGCTAGACTTTTCAGAGGATTGCAACTTAAAATATTCAGTCAGGAAATTGCTCTGTGCTTGTGAAATTGAAATGTAGGATTGGGCTTGAGCCTTTAATGTGAAAAATGTGTCCAAAATTTGAACGAGGTGAGTTTTAAATATCATCCACTATTCATTTTGGAAAAATCCCTTCATTTTTTAAATAAGAAATTAAGTCTTTTTACTTAAGCCATTTTATCTACCTCAGCAAACATTTTTTGAGTGTTTTACCAGGAGCAAGGCAGACTACTTTGTTCAACCGGGGATTAAAATCAACAGCTCTAGCCCTGATAGCCGAGGAACTTCCTGAGAAAAATAGGCAATACACAGACATCTCTGTATCTCTACCAAGAGACAAACTGAGTTGAATTCTAAAAGAAGGGCATAAATGTTATAGGAGGATGGGAATGGGGGGGGATTAAATTTGATTAGGAATGTAAAGGATGACTGGAAGAAAGGTGCAATTTCAACAGCCATGAAGAAAAAAACCTTCTAGGCAATGACCTCCAAAAGACGTGTCCAAAAATTTAATCAAGTAAAATTGGATGGATTACAAAGACAATATTAAAATGTCTTTTATTTATGTATTTATTTACGTGAAAGTTCAAAGCTTTATGTAGAAGAGCCTCAACCTGGAAACAACCTAAATGTCCATAAACAGATAAATGGATAAGCGGATTGCAATATATCCAAGCACGAGAACACTATGCAGCAATAAAAAAACAAAAAACAAAAAACCACGAACTATTGATACACATAACAACATGGATGGATCTCAAAATAACTATGCGACCGAAAGGAGACGGAAGGGAGTAGATACTATATGATTCCATTTATTGAAAATTTAAACTTCCTAAAGACAATTTATAGACTCTTCTACAAAGTCCAAACAATTCAATAGTACCAAAGAACAGATCGGTGGTCACCTGGGCACAGTGGATGGGGGCAAAGGAGAAACGGGATAACAAAAGGCCATGATGAAACTTTTGGGAGGGATCCTTATGTTCATGATCTTATAATGAAGCTTTCATGGGTATATGCACATCAAAACTTATCAAACTTGAAATATATGTAGTTTATTGTATTTATAATTCCTTAATAAAGCTATTTATTTATTTTTTAAGTTTACTTATTTTGATAGACACAGAGAGAGCAAGTGGGGAAGGGGCAGAGAGAGAGAGAGGGAGAGAGAGAATCTCAGGCAGGCTCTATGTTGTCAACACAGCACCCAATGGAGGGCTTGAACTCATAAACCAATGAGATCATGACCTGAGCTGAAACCAAGAGTCAGAGGCTTAATGGACTGAGACACCCAGGCACCTCATCAATAAAGCTATTTAAAACAAAGTTCATCTAGGAAGCTCAGGTGAGAGACCTCAGCTACTGATGGTATTTGTAATCTATTTAGAACTTAGTAGCTCTTAACCCTGGCTACATATTACAGTCACTGGGGAATGTGAAAAATATTTATATCTGGGATCTCTCTGTAAAAACTTTTATTTACTGGTTTAGTATGTGACCCTGGCATTAAAATATATTTTAATATTTTAACTAATTAGTTGAAATTTTTATTTTTTCTAATGCGCTCCCAATTCTTTTTTTAATTTTATGCATCGACTTGACCACAGGGTCCCCAGATCTTAGGTCACACATTATTCTGTGTGTGTATGTGAAGGTGTAAGGTGTTTCAGGATGAGATTAACACTGGAATCAGCAGAATGAGTAAATTGGATTGCCTTCATCCAATTAGCTGAAGGCCTGAATAGAACACAAAAGTTCACTTTCCTGGAAGTAAAAGGGAACTCCCAGTACTTGACTGCTTCAGCTGGATATTGGTGTTTTCCAGACTTGGCACTGGAACTCATACATCTAGCCCTCTTAGGTCTCCAGCTCGCTGACTGCAGATGGTGGGACTTCTCAGTGTCTGTAATCACTTGAGCCACTTACAGCCTCTCTCCTCTTTCTCGCTCTCTCTGTTTCAACCCCTCTGTCTTGGTTCTGTTTCTCTGGAGAACCCTGAATTAATATAAATGTATGTATTTAATTCATAAATTAAATATATGTATATAGGGGTTATACAAGACTACTCATTTTTTCCCACTAATCAAGATATTAGTACATTAGTATTCAAATGCACCACTCTTGGATATTAGAACTGGGATGATACTTTTCATTTTAAAACTCAGGAAGTGACAGTTGGCCACTGCCCACAGGTATTATCTCTTTAAAGATAAATTTGGTTTTCACTTTTCCTTAAGACTTCTTTTACTCGATGCTTCTTCCATTGCCCCACTGGCTGAGAATTAATAAAGACTTAAGTACAAATGGAAAATGAAAGAAAAGTAATTGAAAACTTGTAATCCTCACCATGCATCACCACCACCACAGCAATGGTAGCAAACATTAAAAAAAAGAAAAAGAAAAAAGAAAAAAATCAGACTTTTAAATGACAGATTTCTGCCATGATTAAAGCTCGCAACATGCCTATAAGAATTCTAGACACTGTCCTATCCACAGTTCACTTTATAAAATAATCACAGTCCACTACAAAGTTGTTATCTTTACAATTAATGCCAATCCCAGCCCCCCAATTCTGCCTTTGCTACTTTCTAAGTACCTGTCTAAGAGTTCTGGTTTCTTGTGGGAAGGATTAGGATTATGTTGCTGACACACAATCATGGTGGATGGCAGTGGCTGAAAGTTTACCATACCTGTATGAGACAAGACATGGTGTTGTTCTCATCACTGAGCCACCTTCCCATAGTGCTTTAACAATAAGCGTCACAGTTGGGGCGCCTGGATGGCTTGGTTGTTTAAGCGTCCAACTTTGGCTGAGGTCATGATCTCCCAGTGGTTCATGAGTCAAGCCCTGCATCAGGGTCTCTGCTGTCAGTGCAGAGCTGGCTGTGGATCCTCTGTCTCCCTCTCTCTGCCCCTCCCCCACTCTCTCTCTCTTTCTCAAAAATAAATAAAACGTTAAAAAAATAAGCATAACAAACAAGAAGTGTATTCATAAATAAGAAAAGATATATCTATGTTGTTGGGATAAGAGACGTGATGGGTATTCCAGGTCAAAAGAAAGGCAAGTACAAAGAAGTGAACAGTTAAAAGACACAGTATGTTTGGAAACCTGAGTAGTCTGCCCTGTCTTATGATATGTGATGTTTAGAAGGAACCGTGGTTCACAAGGCTGATAGAAATAGAGAAAATATATCGACTAGACTCTTATTTATCATTGCAGGAGATTATAATGATATCTCATAGGCCCCTGGTTCTCAACCTAGTGCCAAGGGATCTGTCCCACCATAGGCATTGATATTCTGGTGACAATCTGTATCAGGTCCCACTTTCTCATGCCTACATACTTTAATTACTCTTAAGTGTCTCCTTACCTGTTCAGAAGTGAAATTCAGAAAGATTGTTTTCTTTGTTTTGATCAATTACATATAATTGGAGCAGAGTGGGGAGTTTCCATGTAGGCTCAGTCTGCATTCTTAACTCAGAAGTCTCTGAAATCGTTCTTCACTCAGAAGTTAGTGCCTTTTTTTTTTTAGGTAATGTCAAAATCACGTCAAAAGCTCTTCAATGGATCCACATATCCTACCTTTTACTCATGGCTTAATACCCTACAAAAGTTGGTCCATGCCTTTCTTTCTAAATCTTTCCCATACGTACAAGTTCCGGGCTCCATACATTTCTGCTCCGTTAGTCGTTATTTTCTGTTTATTAAATATACCTGGATTTTTTCATCCAGACACTTCACTTTGTTCTTCTGAAAATGCGTAGCCCTCCAATCTTCATACGATTGACTATTCTGATCATATGTTCTGATCAGAGATGTTTTCCCTGGCCCCTCTATCTAATGTAGCACTGCTTTGTTATTCTCTGTCAAATCAAATATTCTTCACAGTATTTAAGAATATCTGAAATCCTTTATTCATTTATTTTTAGTATGAAGAGACCACTGTAGCATAATTTTGACCAAATGGGCTAGCAAATGAGTACTTGGGAAGGTAGTCAAAAAAGATTTAGAGAATAAATATTTGATTTCATAAATGCAGTAGTGCCTAAATTAAAGAAAGCATGTAATATTTACTTAGAAATTAGTCCCAAGTTAAAGAGAGTTTATAATTACTTATTTATAATTCAGCTTATCCAAAAATAAACTAAGATAGTGGTGGGGAAAAGAGAAATGAAAAGTAAAAATGATTTTCAGAAAGTGTCATCAGCATCGGTAGTTAATATGGAGGAAAACCATATGTTAGATAAAGTGAAAAATTGACTTTGAGACCTGAGTTCTGAGTATCAGGGAAGATAATTATGTCATTAAAAGAGACTGGAAAAATCATAAAGGGGCATGTTTGGATGAAAAAATGCATTTAGTATAGAATACATTGAGTGTGACTGCTCAGCGGGACCCCCAGGTGGAGCTGTCCAGTGTGCTGCTGAAATTATGGGCTTGAAGGTTACGGACACAGGTTTGGAGACACAGATCTGGGAATCATCCTCACAGAGGTGATAATTGAAGCCATGGGAGCCCAGGAGATCATGTAGAGCATTTTATCTTTAACCTCCTAGACAGTCACAGAAATCATCCCTGTGGAAAACCTTTTCTTGGGAATTTATAGGCCTTTCAAATGTGTCAATGAAAGAGGCTTTGATTTAAAATGAAAACTTGCTGACCTTTAGACACTAATATGGAGCAGTGATATTTTTTTTCCTAGGTATTTCATGCGTATGTTGCTTTGATAAATGTTGGCCAAACCTACAACTCTGGATTAAGGGAGTATGGAATACAGCATGCTAAGCCTATATTTAGGCAGCCCAGATAAAGAATCCAGTGGATAATAAGGAAATACTCATTTTAATGCTAACGTTCATGTTTATTTTAAGAAGCCATTTATTATTTTTGTGTGGGAAACCAATCTAGCATGAGTCAGGTGTGTTTCCAACAGAACAGAGATAGCCATTAGTCAACATTTCTCATTGCTCATATTATGATTCTCTTCACAGTGTCTTTAGAAGCAGATACAGGACAGAAAATCATTACAATACAGCCATGCATTCTGATTATCTTGGTGCCTTGAAATGAGAAGTTTTTCACTTCTCCTAAGGTCTGTTTTGGAATTTAACCATAAAGTTGTTTGGAAGAAATGAGAACGCAAGCTTTTGAAGTGGAATTTAAAAAGTAGAAGAGCTTTATAGTTTCTCAAAATGATAAAGAACTGAATTTTCCTATTTGTTTTGCTGGCATTTCATATTAACTGTCCATCTCTGGCTGATCTCTGCATTATTCCTTAATGCAGGTATTAGCTGATCTTTGGATTTCTGGACTTTGTTATCACTGACATTTCTTCCATACATGACCTTTGAAACAGTGCAATTTTAAAAGGTGCCCATTGTTTTGGTTGGTATCCACAATCACTTCACAGTATAAATAGACCCAAGAATTGAAGTTTTCCTTCCAAATTCCAGTGTACAGCCTGTTAAAACTGTGATGTTATGGGCATTTTAAATCACTGAAATTACTTTCGTACTCAGAAAAATAACTAAAAGTGACATTAGATTTTTATATGCATTGAGGAGAATACTGCTTTCATAATTCTGTAGGTATGAATCATAGCTAATGTTTCAGACACTTGGGAGGATATCTTCAAGAAAATAAAGGGGAAACTTCATTTGATATTTAAATAAATACATATAATTTATTTAGATCTTCTTAGGAAAAGCATCACAGTAGTAGATTAAATAAATTTGACAAATACAACATAAGAGATGGATTACTCCTATGGATTTTTAAAGTAGTTGTAAGAAAATACTTGCAAACTTGAAGAAAGTAGTCAATATTTGGTCCAGAACATTTCAGGCAATTTCAAGGCTTGCCTTGAAGGTAATATTAATAACTTCTAAGGAAAAGTGAACAATAAGGTATTAAAACTGTGCCTTTCTAACACTCTGATTCATTCACTGAGAGTTGAATTTGATTTTGATTCAATAGGAAATGAAACAGAAATTTTCGATTATATTTTTTAAAAAGAAAAACATAGCAACAAAACATGACACTTTTTTAAGTTAATTTGTTTTTATTTTGAGGGAATTCTAGATTCATGAAAGAAATACAGAGAATCTATGTACATTTTTAATGATTCGAGCGTCTGACAAATAGATGTCTAGAATTCAGGTCAAATGGCATTCAAATGTCAGATATTCAAAGAGAACTTAATATCAATAGGCATATAATAAAGGCAGCACTCCTGTGTGACCTCTCAAAATTAGAATCTAATTATAACTATGAGATATGATTTTAAATAGATTATTGCTTTAATTTCAGAGTGAAGCTCTATTGTGGTGAATCCAGGCTTTCCCCTTTAGTCTGAGCTGGCAGTGTTTCTGCCACTATCACCCCATGTCTATTCCTGATTCTGTTTTACTCTGACTTCTATATATACAGTCGAGGCTGTACATACAAATTTTAATTAGAATTAAATAAAATTAGTCATAATTTCCAGATAAATATAAAACAAAGGAGGGATTTATTGACAAAATATCTGCAGCTGGATTTTTTCAGCAACCACCAATTAAATAGCAAAATACATGCCCAAAAATAACTCCAGACCTTCAGTATGACTTTTCAAAGGTACTGAAAATCATTATTGAGTTTCTTAGCCATAAAAATGGCCACTGGTTTCCCCTTTAAACTTTAGTTTTAAGGAAAGGGAAAGGAGCCTTTTGTTATAATCCTGTATATTGTATCCTAGGAATGTAAATGAAATGCTGTAGGGAAGGGCTGAACTAGAACAGAACCAGTAATTTTTTTTTAATTTTGTAAATATTTATTCATTTTTAGAGAGAGAGAGCATGAGTGGGGGAGAGGCAGAGAGAGAGGGAGACACAGAATCCGAAGCAGGCTCCAGGCTCTGAGCTGTCAGCACAGAGCCAACGTGGAGCTCCAACTCACGAAGAGATCATGACCTGAGCTGAAGTCGAATGCTTAACCGACTGAGCCACCCAGGGGCCCCAGAACCAGTAATTATTTAAATGTCTTCAAATACAGTAAGTATTCTTTTTCAACTACTAGGTGGAAGGGATTTTATCCTGGTAATAGCAAACTGAGTAATTAGAACTAAATCTTCTCACTGAAGATAACTAAAAGAGCTGGAGGAAATATTAATAATGATGCAAAAAAAAAAAAAAACCCTGCTAAAACCAAGCCAAAAACTAACAAGAATATTACATTTGGTCATCAAAAATCTAGAAGATGATTTACCCAAACAAAATCTAGGAAGAAGCAAGAAGCTGGAGGAGAAAGTCCAAAACAAAATCCATTTCATCAGGAAGGCCATTTATCCAACTGGGAGGAGCATGTGAAACTGCACTTTGGTTTTAGTAGCTTAGCAGGATTCAGAAGAAAGAAAAAAGAAAGAAAGAAAGAAAGAAAGAAAGAAAGAAAGAAAGAAAGAAAGAAAGAAAGAAAGAAAGAAAGAAAGAAAGAGAGGGAGGGAGAGAGAGAGAGAAAGAAAGAAAGAAAGAAAGAAAGAAAGAAAGAAAGAAAGAAAGAAAGAAAGAAAGAAGGAAAGAAAGAAAGAAAGAAAGAAGGAAAGAAAGAAAGAAAGAAAGAAAGAAAGAAAGAAAGAAAGAAAGAAAGGGAGAGAGAGGAGGGAGGAAGGAAGGAAGGAAGGAAGGAAGGAAGGAAAGATGGAAGGAAGAAAGGAAGAAAGGAAGGAAGGAAGGAAATAAAAGAAAGAAAGGAGGGAAGGAGGGAGGGAGAAAGGAAGGAAGAAAGGAAGGAAGGAAGGAAGGAAGGAGGGAAGGAAGGAAGGAAGTGGGGAGGGAGGAAGGGAGGGAATGAAAGAACAAGGAAGAAAACAAGCTGGAGTTCAACAAGGTAAGGAGATGAGACCCACAGGGCTAGAGTATCATAGGAAGTGTGAACCAGAAGTAAACAAGTAAACTAGCTTTGTTCTATGTCTCTTGGATCATTTGGTGACCACGAAATGGATGAGACATTTGTTGATCTTGAATTAGTACCCTCCCAATGGCCTGGTAAAATCCAGGAAGATCCTCTTTAAAGGGACATCTGATCTTCCTGATCCTCAAATTGTTCCTTCAAATAATTTTTCAAAATAATTTGCTGTCAAGGATAACAAAACACTTAACGAAACAAGGCCTCTATGATGAATGAGAACAAAAAACCAAAAAAGGAAAAAAAAGGCAATAAAAACTCACAAACGCTTCAGCTATTGACAAAGTATAAAACAATAATGCTTCTATCTTTTTTTAAATGAAAGAGCTTGAAAATGTCTGTAGAGTATAAAGGATATAAAAGGTGACAAAACAAATTAGAAAACTGACTAAAACCTGTAGAATTGAATTGGATGGTACCTAAAATTAAAAACTCAGTGGATGAATTTCACAGTAACTAAATTTAGGTAAACATAGTTGAAGAAAGAATTAGTGAATTGCAAATAAATTCAGACAAGTTATCCAGACTTCAGTTAAGAGAGGCAAAAAAAAAAAAAAAAAAGAGAGAGAGAGAGAGAGTATTAAAAACAGAATATGAAAAAGAAAAATGTAACATAAATTGAATTGTAATCCCAGGGAGAGAGGTGAGAAAGAATGCGACAGAAACATCATTTAACAAATTAATGGCTGAGAATTTTCCATATGTTACGGACACCATCAATCAACAGATTCGACATAAAAAAGCTCAAGGAAGATAAACTAAAACAAATTCTTAATTAAAACAGTATCTGAACATAGTATAACTGTATACAATTATAGGGTAAAACATGTACTTGAGGAAAAATTATACATGATGGTAATTGTCGTTTAAGACCTAAAGTGAATATTATGTGCTGCCTTGACATTTGAAACTGGAAGGGCCTCTAACAACCTCACCTCAAGTTCACCTTCCCATTGAGCTTCTGCAGATAAGGTCAGCTAACCAATCAACCCTCCCTATCACTGGAACCAGGCCCTGTTTATTCCTAAGTATTGGGCTTCAGCTCTCTGCTAGTCCATCGAATTATTCAAATTAGCCAATTATATCCTTCCACAAGAATCAGGGAACACCTCATGTTCTTGTTACTACAAAATCTGCCTTCCAGTTTCCTCCTTGTTCACTCTATTGTTGAGGGCAAGCTCTATAGGGTCCCATGTGTCACGTTTTATCGTCCTCTCCTAGGCAGTGAGTATATGAGACTAATAAACTACTGTTAATTTCATCTGTCCAATGCCAGGTGCCAAGTCTTCAGCCATCCCCATAGCCCTAGGGCAACAATCCATTCTTCATCAATAAGGTAAAGAAGAGGAGATCGAAACAGTAAGTAGGTGTCTGGTTTGCTTATGTCTTTGTTCCTAGCACCTAGCATGATACCTAGCTTAATAAACATTTGCTGAAAGAAAAGTAACAACTGAATGGGCATCTACGTACATACTTCTGGATATTTTATTATCATACTCTGAAAGCTATAATGAGTCTTTGTTGTTGTAGTTGTAGTTGATGTTACTTGCAGCCAAAAGCATCCAACTAATACATGTGATTTATATTTTATATTTTATAAACTCTTGAATATACTAGAACGTTTTTCTATTTCCCCAGTATATAAAAAATAACTATGTTAGGGGTGCCTGGGTGGTTCAGTGAGTTGTGTCAGCTCTTGATTTCGGCTCAGGTCATGATCTAAGGTCGAGATCTCAGAATCTTGAGCCGAGTGTTGGGCTCTACACTATGAAGCCTGCTTGAGATTCTCTCTCTCCCTCTCTCTCTCTGCCCCTACCCCACTTGCTCACATGTGCACACATGCACATGCTCTCTCTCTATCTCTAAAAAATAAAATAAAATAACTATTAAACTAATTAGACAGAGTACTCTTTAAAAAAAAATACCCTAGACTCTATCTGTGTTGTTCCATTGTCCTCTGATAAGTGATGTTCCTTGGAATTCTGAGATCACTATGATTCCTGTTCACTTGTGGAAAAATATAATATTTATTCTCTTAAGGTCTTGTGGATTGTATCTGTCTTATATATTTAAAATTTTTCTGGAATATTTTAGTTGCATTTTATTTCCACATGTTTTGCTTACAATTCAGTTAGCCCTTTAAAATTGTGTATTATGACTCAGAGCCTGGAACCTGCTTCAGATTCTGTGTCTCCCTCTCTCTGTCCTTCTGCTTACTTTCTGTCTCTCACTCAAAAATAAATAAACATTATAAATACATTTTTAAATAAAAAATAAAATTGGGTACTATGTAGGTTTTATTTTTTTAATAAAAATAGGATAGTTTTGATTTCTTTATTTTGTCTTTGCTTACTGCTTCTGCCCCAAATTTCCTAACACATTCTTAAAGAATGTCAACAATCCTTAGCATAAATTTCTAATCTCAGCCCCCATATCCGTTGTAGTCGATACCCTTGATACCATTCCTAGGTTCCTCTTACTAGACCTTGCACCATTCCCTATCTGCTTTGTGTATTGGTTGCTAATTGCCAACAACTATTACCTCTTCCAATCACCTTTGGTTTACCTAGAAAAGTATAGGGCTGTATTCGGGAATACAAAAGACCAGCCGCCTTGCCTTAAGGTGGGATATATATCATTTACCTTCCAAAGTTCCCTGTAGGGTCCACTGAACTTATTCTGAACTAGCCCTCTTTGTCCAGCTGCTTCCTCTATTTTGTTGTACACATCTCTTCTCTTATAAGGACACCAATTCATATTGGATCTGGTCCCCTTGCTACCTCAGTATGACCTCATATTGACTTAATCAATTCTACATGCAACAACTATATTAAGGTTGTCGCAAATAAGATCACATTCTGAAGTACTGGGAGTTAGAATGTTAGCATATATTTCTGAAGGACATAAAGTTTGGATAGTATCAGAGTTCCATCTAAGTGTGATTATATATTGGCCTAGAACTTGGAATTTTTTTCCTATCCACATTGCTTAGCTCTCTGACACTTTAAAATAGTGAAGACATAAAAAGCAGCAATTCATTATGTATACAATATTTGCTGTTCTAAAAGCTAATCCTCTTTCTGTCCCCACCTGTGGTGATTTAATTGTGAGGCCTCTACCTCCCATGTTGAAATAAAATACCACCATTTCCCTTTCATTTACTTCTTGGCAAGTGGAATTCCCCTCGCCCCCACATAGGTGCAGATAGTATTAGAGGGGAAATAGAATGAAACATAGAAGAAATCATTCAAAAGGCCTTTGAAAAAGTATCATCTACAAGATCATTTCCAGGTTTTGGAAAACATGTTTCTAAATTTGAAGGCAGATGGGGGGGTGGGTAGGAATAGTTACTTTTAGGGAGGTAGACCAGATGTTTCCAGAAAAATAGTTAGTCTTCCAATTATTTTGCTTTCCAATTTAGATCCATTTCCTTTATAACTGTTAGATAGTCTTTTTCCTATATTCCAATAAAACATTGACTCTCAGCCCTTGTTTTTGGCATAAATATGGCTTTTCCCTTTTTTCTTTATATCTGTAGGTGTCTATAAGTTGCACTGGCACTGCTAGACAAATTCTTTTTAGAACAGGAAGTATTTTAAATTTAAATGACTATCCTCTTGCTTACCAAATTAAATCACAACTCCTTAACAGTATGTGATGAAAGATGCTTCCCGACATGGCTTCCAACTACTTTTCTACTTATGTTACCTAATATCACAACATTATCCTCACAGAACTCACCTCTGGAAACAAAGGCATGGAGGGATCCCAAGTAATTCATAACATTGGCCATGCTCTAAGCAAAGCATTTTATACACATTACTTCAGTTAATTCTCAAATGAACCTGATGAGAAAAGTATTATCCTCAGTAGACAGATAATAAAACGAGCACAGAGAGATCAAGTTATTTGTTAAGAACCATGTGGTCAGAACTTAATGAGGCAGAATTTTACCCTTTACTTTGTTGTGAATTTGAGGGCAGATGGGGGTGGGTGGGTAGGAATAGTTACTTTTAGGGATATTAACTGTGAATTATATTTCCCCACGGTTTCAGAAAACCAAAGAGCATGGTAACTTAGACTCAAAGCAAGCTAACTTTGATATCCGACGGTCTGTTTTGCATAAGGGTAATGTGTTTGCTTCCTATTTATTGCTGCTGTAGCAAATTACTACAAATATGGTGACTGAAACAACACTTTTTTTTTTTTCAGCTCTAGAGGGCAGAAGTCTGACATGGATATCCTTGGGCTAAAATCAAGGTCATAGCAGGGCTTCATTTCTCTTGAAGACTGTAGGGTAGCAGCTGTCTCCTTACCTTTCTCACTTTCTAGAGTCCACCTGCGTTCCTTGGGTTGTGATTCCATTTCATCTTCAAAACCAGCAATGACCAGTCAAGCTATCCTCATCCTTACTCACTCTGACACCAGTTCTCTTTCCTTCTTTTGCTTATAAGGACTTTGTGATTACATTGGGCCCACCTGGGTAATCCAAGCTACTCTTCCCATCTCAAGGCCAGATAATTAGAAATCTTACTTCCATCTTCAACATTAATTTCCCCTCGCCATGTAACAACACATATTCACAGATTATAGTGATGAAGATGTAGACATCTCTAGGGGAGCAGAGATTCCTGCTGCAGGCAGGACAAGCGTCTTCACAATGGTGGTGCTCAGAAAATGGTTTGGAGCCGAATTCTTCCAGCCAACATGGGTTTAAGAAAAAGGTCTAGTTCCTGGTTGAAAAGTTCAACAAAAATTATATAAGGTGTCTGATTCCCAGTCAAGTTAATCAGGATTCAGAGGAGGGTTCTAGACTTGGCAGCGAAGATGAATTACAAAACAGAAGAGCAAGGCAAAAGTCTCCTTATAGGATTAAGTCAAAGAGATGAGAGAAGTCTATTCTAGAAAGCTTAATAATATCATCAGAACCCACAGCTCAATTCAAGCAACCCAGCTTAAGACAGCAAGATCAATTCCCTACCCCACCTTCTGCTGGAAATATTACTCTTTCTATTTGCTCACATTTAATTAGGATAATCTCAGGTAGTAGATGGTATGGAGCCTGTGGAAGGAAGCACGAGTGCCTATAGCTAACAGGGCAACAGCTGGTATCGTATTCCATTTAGAATCCTATCCATCCTTCAAAGTCAACTGCAAATGCCACGTCTACCTTGAAGCCTTTTCTAAGTCTTTCATCAGGAGTCATCTCTCCTTTTTATAATGACAAGGAACTTTCTATGTATATTTTTATGGCACTCACAACTACCTGTCTTTTGCCATCACAGTAGTTATTTGTGAATGCATATACCATTTAGCTGGAAAACCATTAGTTTTCTAGAACTGCCTAGGAAACATGCCATAAACGGGATGGCTTAAAATAGAAATTTATTTTCTTACAGTTATCGAGGCCAGAAGTCTGAAATCAAGGTGTTTGCAAAATCGTATTCTCTCCCAAATTTCTAGGAGTATATTCTTCCTTGCCTCTCCCATCTTCTGGTAGTCCTAGGTGTTCCCTACTTTGAGGCAGCATAATTCCAACTTTGCCTCTGTATTCATATGAGTGTCTTCCTTTCATGTCTATCTATGTCCAAATTTTGCTCTTCTTATAGGGATACCAGTCATATTACATGAGACCACACATGCAAGCACACACATATTAGCACTACACCATCATGATTACTTATATATTTATTAATATTTTAGTTAAGAGGCTATTTTAGAAATAAATGGCTGTATATTCTACAGCGTTTATCAAATAACATTAAATGAACAATTCATGTATGTCGATTTTTCATTAGTAGACTATAAATTCCTTTTAGTTGTTAGTAAATGCTTCATACCTAATGCCTTGCACATAGTAAGGCTCTCAGAGAATGTTTCTTAAACATTATGCCTTATGCTGAAAGAGATATCTTATAAATATAACATTTTTAATAAAGAAATATTCAATTTATCAGATATTTTTGAACAGATGTGTGCTGTATACATACATAGAACATATCATACATATCATACACATATCATAGAACACATATGTTTATCATAGAATATTCTGCTTTTGAAAATAATAAAAATGCAGGTTTTTCTATTACATTATTAATTTCTCAAAAGAAAGTAGGTTGCCAGCAATATTTAAGAAATGATATCTCCTTAAAACATGTAGAATTCTTTCTTTAACTACTAGATTATATATTTTAATAGAGAGTATTTATCCTAAACATTCTAGATTTTCCTTATCATTTTTATTTAAAATATTGGCATCATTACTTGTAATTACCAAAAAAAAGTGTATAAAATTTATTATGTATTATCTTCATTGAATATTTTCTGTTCATAGAATAGGGACAGATTATAGCCACATAATCTATCATTCGTTCTGTGTTTTTGCTATTTATTTACATATTTATTTACCAAGACCAAGGCACAGCTGAACCTTCAACTAGTTTTGCTAGTCTCTTTAGCACTGGAGAAAGTGTAGAGACATGGTCCAATTTTGATGGCTTTGGAGATGACAGTCTAGTCAAGTGGAACTCAAGATTGCTGGTTAGCTTGAGAGCCAACTGAGCTCTGAATTGAGGATGTTTACTTTCTCTTTACTTTGTGCCCTCTACTGCCTCATTAGCCTTTGGTTAGAATATTTGCTTTACCTTTGCCAAGGTACTGTCACTTTTGGTATAAATCAGTGGGGGGAGGATGTGGTTACACAAATGTTCAGGGCTCCCATTGTGGCCTCTATTCATGATGCAGTCTTTCTGCAGGTGAGTCAGCACTGGAGAATAAATGGGTTATTGTGCCTCAGCATCTATGGCTACATCTTTGACCTGCCTAGTTAAAATCTCACTCAGCAGTTACAGGATTCTCGTAATTCTCCTTAAGTCCCTTCTTTGGCAGGCATCCCACAGATTAAGACACTTCACGTGACATAAAAGGAAAAACAGGAAAAAAATGTAAGCAAGACAAGAGCGATAATAGCAGATGGGGTATGCCACTTAGTCTGGAAATGAAGGCTATGACCAGAACAGCAGTTGAGAAGTCCATTTGAAATAAAATGATCAAAGTTGCAACCAACAGCTCTCTGGGTGATGCTGATACAGTCTCAATGTTAAGGAACTAAACTAGGGTATTGAACTGAAGGTTAAGATGGTTCTCAAAGGACTATGGCTAGACTAGTCATAGTCTAGACAGTTCTGAGTATCACACAGACACAGAGATAGAGCAAGGATTGAATTCAAAATAGGAATGAGCCAAGGGTTTGAAACATCATGCAACGGGAAGAGAATGGAGGGGAAAGACATGCCAGGTTCTCAATAGGAGGTGAGGGATTTAGGTTGGTGGTAAACAGGATGATGATTCAGTGTGTTGGAGAAAGTATTTTTGCAAAACACTTTTTTCCTCCAAAAGCAAACAGGCGATATTGTTGCATAGAGAGATTTAAAAACTACTGGTATGTATTTAAAGTGGTTGATTAAAAAAAAAAATCATTTAATACATGATATCTGAATTACTTCTCCCCACTGCCACCCAGAAAATTTTTCAGTAAAACGCATGTGTATTTAGTTACTTACAACATTTGAAATGACTTTATACTCTTGGTCTAGCTCTTAGTGATCACAGACTATATTCTAAAAAAATTCAATTCTGAAATTGAAAGCCACAGATAAGCCACAGAAACAACTGTTTGTCAGCTATGTTTTGGTATCTAACAGGCATCATCACATTTCCAAAGACAAATAAATGTATACGTGGGAAGATGCTTGATTCATTAGCCTTACCTCCCTGAGCAACACCGTTGGGTCATTTAAGTTGTGGATAGAAGGACAGTTCAGAGTACGTGGTGGTGACAAAATAAAGCAGTTGATTTTATTTTCTCACTATGTGAGCAGTTTAAGAAGAACCATAGTTACATAACTGTCTGTTAGGCTTCTATGATAGTCTCCTATTACAGAACTATCTCAATTCACATAAAATTGTACCAGATATTAGCAATTTCCATCAATCTATGATGAAATGCCTATAGTATATCATTCCATTTCCTTTCTTCTCTCTTTCCTTCCTTGCAACAAATATTTACTGAGTATAAAACAAATACAGGCATTTTGCTATATACTAGATGCTACAGAAAGAATTATGAAAAACAGCATCCTTCCCCTTAAAGAGCTTAGTCTCAAGTGAAGAACAAGACTCAATATGGAAAAGAGTGAAGAAATCAGAAGTCACTGTACTGTGTGATGTTGGATATGATAGAACGTCGCACAAGATGCTGAAGGGTAACAGGGGCAGCTGCTTCTGTCAGAGGAGAATAGAAGAGGTATTTATTATAGGCTTTCGAAAGACCCCGTGTGAGTTATGATCAGAAATAAAGAAAGCAGTTTGCAGTGCAAGGAAGGGAGATTACTACCCAAAGAGAGATCGACAAATGAAAAGACCACAAAGTAAGAGAAAGCCCATTGTGTTCAGAAATTCCGAAAAGGTTGGCATGGCTGAAGAGAAGAAGGGGTGGAGGAGAAAGTGATAAGGCTGGAGAGACAAGTAGTGGCCAGATTACAAAAGGCTTCTGATTCTAATCAAAGAAATTTAAACTTTTCCTAAAAGCAACAGATGGGGAATAATGAAAGATTTTGAAGTGACACCATTGCAGATAGTGTTTGAGCCATCTTTCCTCCCCAGGACAATATCTGTCTTCTGAAAACTTCATCCCTTCTATACTTGATAACTCTGCTCGCCCCCACAGTTATTTGATGTCCTGGTGGTGTTCTCTGATAAAAGCTGAGGCAGTCCTGTTATTTCTATCAGAGATTTGATATTCTCACTGAGATGCTATGTTCGATGTAAGCTGAAAGATGGAAGTTATGAGGTAGTCATATGCTTGGAAAAACACAGACGGTCAGGATGTATAGATACAATGAATCAAATAATGAATTGATGTTAAGAAAATAAAGCCTAGGGGTGCCTGGATGGCTCAGTCAGTTAACTGTCCAACTCTTGATTTCAGCTCAGGTCATGATCTCATGGTTGGTGAGTGCGAGTCCTCCATCAGGCTCCAGGCTGCCAGTGCAGAACCTGCTTGAGATTCTCTCTCTCTCTCTGCCTCTCCTATACTCATTCTTGTTCTCTCTCTAAAATAAATGAATTAAAAAAAAAAAAAAGAAAGAAGAAAATGAAGCCTAAAAAAAAAGAAGCCTGTGGTTATGACCAAGTTGTGAATGCCAACCTAGAAAGATGAAAAATGACATAGAAACTATGAAGGATGGTGGTAGGATTTGGGTTGAAAAGCAAAACTGTAAGCCTGATTCCAACATATTCAGTGAAAGTGAGACTAGAGCTCTCCAACAGTTTTGTAGAAATAAAGGAGATGGGGTAACGACTGCTACAGCCAACTGATAGCCTTTAAAAATAATTATTGGGGCACCTGGGTGGCTCAGTCGGTTAAGTTTCCAACTCTTGATTTCAGCTCAGGTCATGATCTCACAGTTTCTGAAGCCCCAAGTCTAGCTCCACACAGAGAGCAAGGAGCCTGCTTGGGATTCTCTCTCCCTCTTTCTCTGCCCCTCCTCCACTCCCTTGCACCTCTGCTCACACTCTGTCTCTCAAAAAAAATAAATAAAATAAAATAAATAAATAAATAAATAAATAAATTTTTAAAATAATTAATAGAATTTAGCCGAATTGTATATAAGCAGCAATAGAAATCCAGAACATTATGAATATAAGAAAATATAAGAAAATGAGGGGATTAAAAAGGAGTGTCGTATACTCAGGCAAACAGCCATGTTCTTTTTAAGGTCTGCAGAAAACAAATTATGTAAAAAATATATACATATATATATACACATGCACATATATATATATACAGAGGGCAGAGTAGAAAAGTTTGGGGAGAAGGAATTGGGTTAGGGAGAGAAAACAATGCATTAAAGTTGCTTTGGGGACCATCTCACCTGGTATAATGAAGAAAATAAAGCAAGTATCAGAGTTGCATACACAACTGAAGTTGACAAGGAAGCATGAATAACTATATTTGTAGGCAAGTATTGATGGATCTTATATGTTTTATTTTAATACTATAAAACTTTTCTCACGTTGTATGAAAAGCTGTTGAGCCAATGAAAATTCAGTTATCTTGTGGGTGGGTCTACAGAGAAATACATGGGAATTAAATTGTCAACCGTCTTGAGGAGATGGAACTTCCTGGAGCAGCCTCCAGTTATGGGGTAGAAAAGCTGCAATGGGGTCCTGCTTGTGCTGATGACATGTCAAGACCCATGTTGACTTGTTAGTTTTTTCGTTCTGAAGAATAAGTTGAATCTGGGGATCTATACGAATAGTAGATACAAGATTCCTTCTGAAATACTGTATCTGTCTAACTAAATATTAATATCATTATTGTGCAAAAGTATAGACTGACCACTGTCTATAGTAAGACTGTGCAAGGTGTTTCCAACATAATTTCATTGAGTTCTTCTAACACAACTATGGGAGGGAGTGTGGTTATGCCCATAATATTGATGAGGAACTGCAGGACTGAAAGATTATGTAACTTGCCCAGGTCCTCACTGTTAATAAGAGTCAGAGCTGAACACTTTCTACAATGCACAATGTTTTTGCAGAACTGACAAGTCAGAAGGAACTTTTTAATACCGCATGCACATAGACCATATGTATTTGTTGATTTAGGACGAGTTTTTCAGAGGCTATTCTGTGTTGTTTTCAGACCTTATGCCTGAAATGTTAGTAAACTACCATTTTCAAGGAGTGGGACTTGAGTTATAAGATGGGATCCCATGGTCTAAATAGCAAGGATTTCTTATAGATACGGTTAACCATGTTGATAACTGGCTCTTTTTTTCCAATTTAAATAAGAAAAATGTTAAAATCCTTGCATTAACTGCCATATTATATTGAATGTTGAAAGAAAATTTAGATGGTAGTTTTAAGAAATAAAGTGTAGGTAAAATGGATTATATTTCATATCGATTTTTACCTATGTTCAGTCTCTTTAACTAATTACGGTCTCAAATGCAACATATTGTGCCAACCTGAAATTTCCCTTAAAGTCAAAATTTTTCTAGAACGTTAAAATACCTGAAGTTTCAAGTTGGCTTTTCTCTCAACTTGGTATCAAAAGCCTTGGAGCCATTTAATGTTTTATTTTCTCTTTAATGCTAAACGCCTGATAATTTCTAACATAAGCAGAAAAGGAAAGGTGTTAATTGGTTCTCTTAGAATTACTTTTAGCTTTTCAATTCTTTTACATCTTCCCTGATTTTTTGCAGGAGAGGGGGAAGAATTGAGATATGGTTATTCAGAAATGCTTAAAATATAGTGTTTTCCCTGTTAATAGTAGCTTTTCCAGACACCTTCTAAGATTGTTCAAGTATCTATGAAGTTTTCTCTCCATGTATCTTCAACTGGTTTCTTTATTGCCTTCCACTGGTTTGAAGTAATCTTATTTCATGATCTCTGACAGTGTTCATTCTTATAGAGGTAAGTCCCATTTTTCTCAGACTCTTACAAGAACTTTCTAAAATTTTGAAGCAAAACATAAATTTTCCAAGTAGTTCTTCAATAACATAATTTTGCCACAGTGTGTAATGAATGCCTTATAAAGCCACAATTCCAAATTCAAACCCTCAGTTTTTGTTTTTAAACTACCTAAAAGATTTTTTTCTTTTGCCAACACGGATTTCCAGTTATAATCTCTTGGTTTTAAGAGTAAGCTTGGCATTCCAAGGCTTCCCCACAAATCTCTCATGGACAACTGAGAATATTCTGGTTACTTGTGTTGAGTCTTGTGTTATTCTCTCATTTGAATGCAACACTGGATTTTATGCCTGAGAGAATCTTACTTGTTTCCTGACGTAAAGCAATTTTTAAAATCTAAGTGATACCCATGTTATATTATGAATCCTTTGTCATTTTTTGTGCAATTGTTCTCTGCTCTCCTACTTTTTGTTCCTAAAGTCTTAATTCTATGTTTAAATATACTGCAAGTCGGTATCTTTTAAAATAGAATAGATAAATGTGAGTTACATAAATCTTTTCCTTTCGATAGATACTTAAGAATACTGTGAGCACAACTATTATTTAAATTTTAATATTTCCTTAACGCATGCATAAAGTAGGGGGAATATGTACCTGTCACATATTAAGAAGTTGAGATTTTTTTCATCTGTGTAGGGAACCAAGCTCAAAATAAGGGCTCATGAAAAAATTTAGCTTTGCCTAGAAATCTATAACTTCTGAAAAAAATGGAACAAACACAGAATGGAATATACACTTTGAACATTTTTTCCTACAGTCCTTTTAACATTCACTGAGAAGTCACCTTAATGCCCCTCTGGAGATTTAGTCTCTTTCTACAATTTTCAAACAATAATGTTTTAAAGAAAGGGAAACAAAAGGAGCTAACTTAGCTTTCACTAGCTTTGTTATTGTCTCGCCCATACTTTGTTCCCTACCCTCACGTGACTTACCTGTGGTCTAATAGGGGAGACGGACAATAAATCATCACTTTTTTGTCACTCATTCACAATTTCGTGATTGTTTCTTTTCCAATATCTTAGTTCTATGGGACTAGTTTCCTACCTTATTCTCCAATCTTTCCAGAGGCCAAAGTGTTGTCCCTAAGCCATATGCTATCAGACCTGCCCAAATATTCTTTTGTATGCATTATATTTTGCTGAACACCTCCTAGATGTCTTGCTCTATTTAACTCTTTAGATCCTTGCCTGAATCAAGTATTCCGTGAAACTAACCTTCTGGCTGTCTGGAACCCAACTTAGTACCTGTGCTCCCCTTTCAGAGCAGATTGGTCTCTTAGCCTGACCAAACTCTCTTTGATCTGTTGTCTCTTTCATAGGACACTCTTTGTGACAATACATGAATGGTTTTAAAATTCTAGCGACAATATATGTGGCTAATTACTTAACCAACGATAGGTTTATCTTCTAAACAAGAGAATCAGAGAAAGATGCTACAGAAAAAAAAAATTGAAAATTCAAACCAGAATTACTCTAAGAGAAAAATGAAGAAGTTTAAAGGGAAAGAAAATGTTAACAGCATGTAATGATGTTACATGATTCTAGTAAACATTTCAAGTTTTTGTAATAATATCATAATAATGGTAAACACTGGCAATTATATTGAAATTAAAATAAAACTTAAATATTTAAATTATCTTAATGTGAGCTAAACTTGAGGGGAGGGGAGTCAATATATAACCTATCTGTGACAGATCAAAAATTGTTTTATAAAATAAATTGAGCTGAGACTGAAACAGGTAGTTGCACATTCATGTTTATAGTAGCATTATTGGGGCGCCTGGGTGGGTCAGTCGGTTGAGTGTCCAACTCTTGATTTCAGCTCAGATCGTGATCCCAGGGTCATGGGATCAAGCCCTCCATGCTCAGCATGGAGCCTGCATAAGACTCTCTCTCCATCTACACCTCCCCTCCACTCATGTTCTCTCTCTTTTTCTCTAATATATATATATATACATTATTCACGATAGCCAAAACGTGGAAGCAACCCAAGTGTGAGGATATGGGTAAATAGATGAATAAAATGTTATATATATATATGTTATATATATTTATATATGTCATATATGTGTATATATAAATATATATAAAGGAGGGAAATTCTGACACATGCTACAACATGATGAGCCATGAAGATATACTAGATAAATAAGTCAGTCACCAAAAGACAAATATTGTCTGATTCCACTTATATGAGGTAACTAAAGTAGCCTAATTTATGTAAACAGAAAGTAGAATGGTGGCTGCGAAGGACTCAGGGTGGGTGGGAAATGGTAAGTTGTTGAACGGAGCTATAGTTTGGGCAGAAGAAAAAGATCTGGAGATGAATGGTAGTGATGGCTATATGATAAGGTATAGGTATGTATATAACTGAACTTTACACTTCAAAATGGTTAACATGTCAAGGGAATAAGAAGATAAGCCACAGACTGGGAGAAAATATTTGCAAAAGACACTCCTGATAAAAGACTGTTCTCTTTGTAGAGGGAATTCTTAATACCCTAATATAAGGAAATGAACAACCAGAATTAAAAATAGGGAAAAAAATCTTGAACAAACATCTTACCGAAGAAGATCTAGAGAAGGCAAGTAAGTATATGAAAAGATATTCAACATCGTATGTCATTATGAAATTGCAAATTAAAACAACGGTGAGATGTCACCACCTACCCATTAAAATGATCCCAAACCAAATACTGTGAGAATGTGGAGCAATAAGGACGCGTTCATTTCTGATGGGAATGCAAAATGGTACAATCATTTTGGAAGACAGTTTGGGAACTTCTTACAAGGTTAAACTTACTCTTACCATACGACCTAGCAATCACACTCCTCGGTATGCACCCAACTGAATTGAAATGTATGTCCGTACAAATACCTGCACATAGATACTTATGGCATCTTTACGCATAATTGCCAAAACTTGGAGGCAACAAAGATGTTCTTCTATAGGTGAGTGTTTAAATTGTGGTACATTCAGATAATAGAATATTATTCAATTCTAAAAAGACATGAGCTACCAAGCCATGGAAAGACATGGAGGGACCTTAAATGCATAATTCTAAATGATAAAAGCCAATCTGAAAAGGCTACACACTGTATGATTTCAACTATATGACATTCTGGGAAAGGCAAGTGAAGACAATAACAAGATTAATGGTTGCCAGGGTTTAGAGAGAAGGGAGAGATGAAGAGGCAGGGTACAGAGAATACGTAGGACAGTAAAACTATCCCGTGTAATATAACAGTGGAAACATGTCATTATATATTTGTCAAAACCCATGGAATGTACAAGACCAAGAGTGAACGCTGATGTAAATGATGGACTTTGGGTGATAACGATACAGCAATGTAGTTCATTGATTGTAACAAATGTACCACTCTGGTGAGGGAAGTTGATCGTGGAGAAAGTTGTTTGTGAGGGCAGAAGGTATATGGAAATTTTCTGTATTTTCCATTCAGTTTTGCTGTAAACCTAAAACTGTTAAAAAATAAAGTTTATTAATTTAAAAAAATGGTTACAATGGTAAATTTTATGTTATGTATATTTACAACAATAAAAGAGGTACATCAAACTGGACATTTTAGCTGTCAAAATATTTTTAAAAATTTGTTAGTTTTAAAATAAATAGCCTCGTAAATCAGAGAACCATGGGGACATGTCGTTGTTACAAATGATGCCTTGGGATTATAACTATACGATACCCATAAATATATCCACAGAGAATCCGTTTACAACCGTGAAGACTGAAATCGATTGAACAGCCCAAAGGTAACAACACTTCTTTCCACCTTTCACATCAAATTGGCCAATGCACACTATGAACCTTGAATTGTAAAAATGTAAGATTATATATTATCTTCGTGACATTTTCATCATTTATCTCATTTTCTAGTCTCAATCTCTCTTCGTATTGGACCCCTTATCCTATCCCCTGCCCCCAGCCCACCAACACTAGATTTTCAAAGCAGCCTGCCACAGAAAGGCTTAAACAATGCCTTTAGGAGCACCCTGATATCTCCTTTACATAAAGTCAAGATAATTTTACTTCTGTAAAAAGTAATTATAAACTAAGCTTTACAAATTCATCCTCCTACACCTTTGCTTAAAAAGATTTAATAAGTCCCTACCAGCTCTGCAATAAATTCTCAATAATCTAGTTCTATTCAAGCATTTATTTGTTTCCTCATGGCCACCTAACACAAACTCTCTACTTGAGTGGATAATTGTCTTCAACAAAAATTCATCTATTCCAATGCTGGGCTTTCACTCGGGCTTTATTACCCCCTCCTGAAAGCTCTTCCTTGTTCCCTACTTATCCAGATAAAATCAAATCTCATTTAACAGGGTTGATAGCTATAGACTTGAGGGAATAACGGGTGCTGGATTAACCACCTCACCACTAATGATAAGAGCTGTATATAAGAGGTGACAATTGGAAGTCAATGGAGCACAATCAGGCAGGATTTCAGGAGCAATAATCCAGAGAACAAGGGAGCAAAGAAGATCTAGATGACCTGTTGGTACTCTGCCTGCCTGCCAAAAAACAAAAACAAAAACAAAAACAAAAACAAAACAAAACAAAACAACTAGATAAATACAAAAGAAAAAGAAAATGCTAACCCTCTTTAGATTAAGATAACATCTCAAGCCTCCATAACTTTTCATCCTCAATCTCTGGTGTGAAACAACATTATGAGACAGATGAAACAAATAAACAAAAACACCAGGTGACCAAAAGCCAAGGGAAAAGTAGCGGACAGTATAAATAAACCACAGGGTATAACAGATGTTATCGGTTTTTGTCCCTAATGACCAATTTACACCTAAACTGCATGTCAGCATCGGCTTTTGGAAAACCCAACCTGTGGCCATAGTGATATATCATTTGAGGTTCTTTTAGACACAAATAATAGAAAACCCAACAAAACATATATTTAAGTTTTATTGTCCATTAAAACAAAAAGCAGGGCGGGTACAGAGTTGACTAACAAATGGCTCAATGATACCCTCGAGCTTCTTCCATATATCCATGCCCTCTTCCTGAAGGTTCAGATCTTGTTTGTTCTCAGGGTCGTCCCCTCATATTCAAAAGATGGCTTTTACGAATCCACATGGTACATTCTCACAACAGAGTCCAAGGACAAGGTGGTAGATTCCTTTTGCAAGATGCTCTTTGTTTTGTTTCCATCATAGAAGAAAGTCTTTCTCGAGGCCTTCGTAGCCTAGACTGGATGTCATTCTTGCAGCTTATAAGCAGGCTGGAATAGCAATTTCTGACATGTTCAGTTCCTATAGAAGAAGGCAACCTGCCAACAAGGATAAATTGGAGGGGGGACTGGTTTAGGGTGAGTAACCATCAGTGTCTACCACAAAAGTGTCTGAATCCGATTCCATTAATGTGGTGTGGAAGGACTATCTCATTTCATCATTCCCTTTAGGTCAAATTGCATTAGACTCTCAGTCCCCATACTTCTGTTCACAGGAGGAAATTCCATCATCATCTATAATCTGGGTTCCCCTTGATGCAAAGGTTTTGTGATGTTATTTGATGCCGAAGCATCAAGGAAAACCCTCAGTCGTCATCCAACACTGATTTCATGGAAGCAGCCATTGTTGCAATGCACACAGAACTTTTCAGGTCTGACGTGGGCACTGCTTCTGCGCCCCTCATTGCTGAGACGCGTGAAATGATAGCGAGTCCAGGAACCTTGGTGTCATAGGTAGTACGTCCCTTGACACACCATTCTTCCACATTATCCTCTTCAAAGTCCTGCCATTGTGGTGCTCTGGTGTTTGCAAGTGGCAATGGATGGTGCCAATCCCTGATAAATGCAAGGTCTGCCAGTCTCTGATCTCCAGCCCCATAAGAGAACCTCCCCATCAAGTCACTCTCCCATCACCTCTGTCTTGTCTCTCCTCTTCTCTTTAAACAGCATGCATAATCTTTTTATTGAGTTTCAGCTTGGCCTGTATTCCCTGCAAGAATCCTTGAGACAAGGAGATATTTAGGGCTTGGTTACTGCTCAAAGTTAGGAGAGGGGGAAATGTAGAGATAAAAACACTAAAGAACAAAAACTTATCCCAATTCCCATCTTAGGGTTGCCAGTAGTAGCAAATTAAAATACAGAGAGTCTAGCTCAATCCGAATATGAGATACACAATGAATACTCTTTTTTTTTTTTTTTTAGAATAAATCTGCCCTATAAGTTGGGGACAAAATGCATCACACATTTTATCTGGCAACTTTAAACCTTTCCTTCCCCATAAAAGAGGTTGTGACAGGTATAATTGCTAGTATTGGCTTGAGGCTTTAAAGAGAGGTTGCTATTGAAAATATCGATTTCAGAGACTTCCAATTAGAATATAGCTGCAGCGATGTGAAAAGATGTAAACGCCAAGGGAGAGGACGCACAAAAAGGAAGAAAGACTCTGTATTGTCCTTGGTGTGTGGAACAGTGCCAGACAGAGAGGTCTCCATAAATTTTGCTGCTGAAGTGATGGTCTCATTTTCCCTCTGCTTTCATTATCTTTGTAGTAGATCGTGTCACACACACATGACACCTTTTATGAGTTCTTAAGAGTAGAAGAGAGATGTGTGTTTATATTATGCTTTTATAGTTATTGAAATTGTCCATGTATGTGACTTGGACATTAGATTGGTAAAAGATTCTCCTCAAGATAGATAATTAGAAAAAGCTTGTAGGAATTCAGCATCTGCCTCCCTGTACTCTGAGAGAATGCATGATATCAACAAAGCCTTAAACTTCAAACAATTTGGGGGTGCCTGGGTGGCTCAGTTTGTTCAGAGTCCGACTCTTGATTTTTGGCTCAGGTCATGATCTCAGGGTTTCGTGAGATGGAGCCCAGAGTCAGGCTCTGTGCTGACACTGAGAAGCCTACTTGGGATTCTGTCTCTCCCTCTCTCTCTCTCTCTCTGCCCCTTCCCCCTCCCTGATCACGTTCTCATTGTGCATGCGCACGCACACTCTCTCTCAAAATAAACAAAAAAAATTAAAAAAAAAAAAACTTCAAACAGCTTAAAAATCTACACAATAAAGAAACTGTTCAATGTTTTTTAAAAGGTAACTTACATTTCTCATACACCACACAGGGTTCTTGGGCAGACTCAGAACTGTTGTCTAGAAATCACCATTAAACACTCTAACCCCAGATTTTAGAAAGCCCAATTCTAATTTGTACTGATCCGATATTCTCTGCAATATCATCCATATAACCAGCTTTCCCTCATGGAATAATCCAGAACCCAGAGAACACCTACTACATGGAGATTCGGGGAGGTCACTTTGAAGCACAGCTATGATTGGAACCACAGCTGTAGAGATCGAGCCCAGGTGGCCAGGAGATAATATTGCTAGTGACAGGCCTCACAATCGCTGCTTCCAGCTGCCAAAAAAATGACAGTGTTCCCTGTAGCACTCACAAAGCCTCCCCTCCTCCAACTGTGATTACCCCCCCCAAGGCGTTCACATTCAAATCCAGGGCTTCTACTATTCAGTTATTTGGTGTCACCTTAATGTGGCAACATTTCCAGAAAATAAGAATACCTTATGTATAAATTGCCAGCAGAAATGGTTTTGAAATGCAGCAGGAGGAAGTTTCCTTGGATCAGAAAGATTGCGCGGAAACTTCGGCGGTGATTATTATTCCATCTGTTGATGTGATTATGGAAATGCTGGCGGAGGCTGTGAAGTCTTGTGCACTCTGCTGTCCCTGCACTCCCCCGAAGGATGGACGGCTGCCAGCTATGCAAAGTGCTGGAAAGGGATGAAAGCAAGCCACTGACCTTGAAGTGCTGCTCAGGAGTGCTTAACCCTTTTGATACAGGTAGAGCGAGTTTGTGTATACGTATTTACACAGCCTCGTAAAGCTCTTCAGATGTTCTTAACTGAGATTTTTTTCCTAAGCTGACCTGGTCTCCACTGCATGGCACCCAAAGAAGCTGATGAGGCTCCGAGGGGATAAAATAGAAACCACCAGTAAGTTTATTTGAAAAAATGGGCCGTCATGTGCACTTGGCAATGTGAACAGCTGAGGATAATGTGAGTTGACCAATGCTCATGTTACGTAGACAAAAAACAAGAAATCATTCTTGTCAAGAAAAACAACACTATGAAAGAATTATCAGTCTTAAGCTCTTCTGTATATTTTGTTTTTGGATATAAAGGTAGTCAAGGGATGTTAAGAAATGCTACTACTTCAAAAATTATTTTACTTTGAGGCGATGATTCATTTTTAGCAGAAAAGGCGAAGACTGAGGTTATCACTTTATGACATCGAATTTGTCAAGAAGAGTAATATAATGCAAAGTCCTGAGGATTCTTCCAAACCTTGGGAAATGTTGGTACTGCAGGCGTTCGTTCGGTCTGGATTTCTAAGATGTTCCTACCCAAATGGTTGAGCTCTGTCTGCGTGTTTTTGTAAGGTAAGTAATATTTTCCCTCTAAAAATACGACATAGGGCCATTTCGTATGCCTCATCAGAGCACTGGCATTATGTGCTGTAATTTTGGTGATTCAGCTTCTCCTGTGAACCGGAAGGCCTGACTTCACATTGTCAAAGAGGAAAGTGAATCGTCTGTGCATCAACGCTTGTTGCAATACCCTTTAATGTGAAGTGACTCATCTCAGACTCTGAGAGACAGACTTCAGGAGATCCATTCATGTTATTGTCCATTGGAGCCATTTATTGCTTAGGAATTTTCTCATCCACTACTAATTCACTCCCAGCTCCCTAGGAGAGTGAGACTGAGGACAAACCATGGCAGCTGAAAACAAATTGTGGACACCAGGGTGCATCGCAATTGATCCGGTGGGATCGGTTTAAGATAACAAGGAGCCATAATGGAACGTTTTCAGAGTAGTATACTTTCTAGTTCAAAATGACAGTAAGGCAAGTTCTATTTGATCTGTCTTTACCAAGCTATTACTTTGGTCATACTTTGAGAACTCTAATCCTAATCTGCAGTTCAGAAATGAGAATGACTTCATCAATCCAGGTCCTAAATAAAGTCAGAGCGGGGTTTAAAAAGAATTCGTCTGGAGGCGATAGACCTGCTATTTTAAACCAAAAGTGGGATAATGAATAAAATCTGTAGCATTACCACTAATAGTTTTTAATGCCAGATATGTTTTCCTATTACGTGGAATATTATTGTGATTTGGAAGTATGGACAACGTTGTTGAATCTTTAATGAATTTAGGAAGATGCTGTCGGCTAATTTTTAGTAAAGCAGTCTATAAAATTGTTTCCTCCTTCCTTCCTAAGTATTTGCTTTCACATATTATGGAATGACATCTGTTGGGCCTGGGAGCCAGATGCAGGATCGGCTGACTGTTCATGGGACCACGGTCCAGGGCAGTGGGCTTCCAACCCCTCTGGATGGTCACAGTTTTTTTCAGAATTATTCCTCCTCTCTTTAGTTATGAGTCCTGGGGTTCCTCAGATCAGCTTTGTAAATAACCATAGTGAACTCGAGCAGGGCCAGTCTTATAAGTAGTATAATTGTAGGGGACACCTGGGTGGCTCAGTAGGTTAAGCAACCATTAGATCATGATCTCATGGTTTGTGAGCCCAAGCCCCATGTCAGGCTCTGCACTGACAACATGGAGCCTGCTTTGGATTCTCTCCCTCTCTCTCTCTCTCTCTCTCTCTCTCTCTCAGCTTCTACCCCCCCATGCCCTCTCTCTTTCTCTCAAAATAAAGAAACACTTAAAAAAGAAGTATAATTGCCTTATTTGAAGGACTCTTTATATCATTTTAACAAGTATCTTTTTTAGGACTTACCCATGTTGTACCACTATTATCCACCAGTTATCTGGAAATAGCTAAGAGAAAAGATAATAAACAAATAAATAAAACTTGTAGTTTGTAAGAAATCATCATGGCTATAGGAAAAAAATACAGAATGGAAAGGATCAAGGAATCCCGAGAGTGAAGCAAAAAGTTGCACTTTTAAATAAGGGGCTCATAAAAGGCTTTCTTGATTACAGTAAATATATCTTTTTTTATTTTTATTTTTATTTTAGAGAGAGAGCCTGCATGCATGGGAAGGGGCAGAGGGAGAGAGAGACAATCTTAAGCAGGCTCCGTGCCCTGTGTGAAGCCAGAGGAGGGGCTCGATCTTACCACAGTGAGCCAAAGCAAGAGTCTGATGCTTATCCACCTAAGCCATCTACCTGACCCTAAAGTAGATATTTTTGACCAGAGACCCATAGCAAGGGGAGAGAGAGAATTTTTGGATATCTGAGGCAAGAGCACGTCAGGCAAAAAGAAAGAGAAAATGTAGATGTCCTGAGGCAGGCTTGAATTACAACATGGCGGCTCACGCTGTAGGAATCAAGTGAGATAGAGGGAATGGGCGTGGTGGCCAGAGACGATGTCTGGAGGGAGAGACGATCTCATCAAGAGGGGCCTTTTAGGAAACGGTGAAGAACTGGGACTTCAGTCTGAGAAGGGCAGTCATTCACATGGTCTGGCTAAAACTTTAACAATATTACTCAGATGCTGGGTCGAAAGCAGATGTGAGAGACAACGGTGGGAACAAGAAGACCAATTAACAATCTATGGTGATAAGAAAACTGGCAAGACAATGACTGTCACTTGCACCAGGGTGATGTCAGGGCTGCTGGAATCTGCGGCTTGATTAGTTATAGGATACGAGAGAAAGGGGGCATCAGACATAACTTCAACTTTTTGGAGTGAGCAATTAGATACATGGCAATCTTCTTTATTGATATGGGGAAGAATACAAGCTCTCGAACTCCTTGGTGTTTGTTCCTTGTCCTTCTTCGGAGATCTGCTGAAGTTCCTCCAGAGAGATGATCCATTTCATTTCCTCCCTCTATTTCCCAGCCCCTGGGAGGCTTGACAAACCTAAACCCTCTGGTATTCACCTTGTACCTCAGAACATGGACAACCCAGTAAGTTCTGTATTTTATCCACACAATTATTTTTCAACATTCTACAAATCAAATAAAAGTACGTGTGTTGGTGTGTGTCTCTTGCTGTAGTGGTTGCTTAAACATCTTAATGTCTTAAAAAATGCCTTAAAAGGACCATTCACCCCTCGGAATTTCCCTTTGCCCCAAGCAGGAGGCACTTTGAGGGCTTGACTCACTTATGTGGATGACTTTTAACTACACTATTGTTTCCATCTTGAACACTTGTTTATTTTAGGCCTCATGACAGATGAGCTCACCCAGATCTTAAAATGCAGAATTTAAGGTTGTGTCAGACTATAATTTTATGCTAACTTTGTTTATTCCCGTCTTCAATTACTACAGTTACCACCCCAGACTCTGGAAAATAACCGGAGACAATGTTTGTTTGGTGGCAAATTAGAAGCTGACGCCCCAGCCCTCCCTGAGTGTGACTATGTGTATGCAATTTAATTATATTGAAACTGAGCATTATGGTGTCTAAACGAACTTTCCTTCATGCTCTGAGATTTACTTCGTGTTTGGGAAAAGCCAGGGAAAGTGGTGACGATCTCGTAAAGTGGAAAATTTTAAACCCCGAGCTACAGTGACGGAATGGACATCCATAATATTTACTTAAAACATGATTGTTGCTCGTGTCCTAACCAGAGAGCCGAGAACAGAGGTAAGGGCTCAGGCTACTGCCCTTAATTGAGTCACAGGAGTAGATGTTCCAAGGCCTCTATCTTTGGGCAAGGTAATAATCCATGATTATGACTGTGGCTAGGAAAACATTTTAAATGTAGAATAAGGTAGCGGAGGCCCCAGAACGTCTCCTTTATGGACTCTGTGGGTTTTATTTTCGGCATTGGTAAATCTATAGTCCTTCATAAACAGAACAAAGTGGTCAATTTTTGCAGGCGCTGTGCCGGCACAACGGTACCAAGGGCTTACTTGGGGAACAAAGTCATTAAAAATAACTATGCACAAAGAACCCAGTCATAAATAATGTGCCACAAAGAATCCAAAGAAATCCAAAGGCAGTAAATGATCTATGCCAGTGTATCTAAATATCTGCTACAGGCTCTGAGTGTGGTGAGCCCCCAAGGAGCTCCTCCGAACCCTCCTCCTCTTTCTCTCCTTTCTTCCTTCTGTTCTCCTTTACTTCCCTCCCCTCCATGCTCCTCTTCCTCAAAACTGGCAGCTTGTCAGTTGTTCGGGCAATCAGCTGCAGACGGAGACAAAGGAAGGAAAACATACACAATTCCTGAGGCCCCTTTGCCATTTTCCACCTGGGTCCCGAACTGTGATGTGGCCTTTCTGTGATTTCTTTTCCTCCATCAGTACTACTTTAAAATGTACTTTCTATCAGGATAAGGAAAAAAAAAAAAGTGTTCAAGGAAAGAGTGAAACTGACATTGCTGGGAACCAGAAATACAAAGGCCATTTAAGACCACTAGGATCTGGCTTGTTTTTCAACTTCTCTTTTCCTTGCTCCCAAATTTCATGTCTTCTAATTACTCATGGCTTCCTCTTTGACCTCTCTCTTCCTCTCATAGCAGACACGCAATGTTGCAGGAAATTCTGCTGTCTCCTTCATGTGTCATTCATGGATATATGGTGACCTCTTTTTGCCTCGTCCACAAGCCCCTGCCTCTTCACGCTTCCCAGAAGTGATTTACTCCGGGCTCTCTCTCGGTGCCTCATGGTTTTCTCCCCTGAGAGGACTGTCCTGCCTTCCTGTCTTTCCCAAGCACGATTGATCTCTCCCTTCCTTGGGCCTCAGCTCCATGTTATCATGGCAAATATGACATTTAGTTGATGCTTAAAACCTGCGGTTTTTCCTTTACTAAATGGGATCCCAGAGAATATTTACCTTCCTCGCTCTGTCCTCTAGTACCTGTCACCTGTCAGAGTCTTAAATAATCCCTGAATCAGTGTGTATCTCCTCCACCAGGCACAGCCGGTTGCTTTCACAGAAGTTGTTATTGAATCTCTACAATGATTCTATCATTATAAATGTAATGTTTGTTTGTTTGCTTCTTCTGTTTTTGATTTTTTTTATGAATGAGAAAACAGAAGCACAGACAATGTAGCGGGTGAGAAGTCACGGGTCTCATTACTGATGGTGACAGGAGACAGTTGTTATGTTCTCTCCCTTTCAATGGGTCTCTGCTTTGCTCGGAAGCACCAGCATGTCCTGCTAACACAGGTTGCAGGGGCCCTATCCTTAGAGCTTCTAACCCATTAGGTCTCGAGTGGGGGCAGATAATTAGTATTTCCAACACGTTACCAGGTGATGCCGATAGGCTGCTGATCCTGGGACCATCCTTGGAGGACTACAGCCTTGTGTCACCTGTGCAGTGTAATCTATGAGCAGCCGCACTCTGAGAGGTACAGGGCGTGGTGGACACTTTGCCAGGACTCCAAGAGTTTATATGTGTATCAAGCATTTATTTCTCTCCATACCTAACTAACCAACTACGTTTTCAAATGCAGATAGATGCTGCTCTGGTTACTCATCTGCAAACTCATCGAAGATGCCACGGATTTTGTGGGAGATTGTTCCCATTGTGCGTTCTTGCCTTCTGTGGATATCGGAAGCACAATTGCTGTACGTGAGGAGAAACATGTTTAACACTATAAAGGGGGATTATCAAACGATTACAGTAAGTTGGTAAATTATGGCTCAATTTTATTATGGATAACTATACATCCACTAAAAAAGATTGGGGTTAAATGTATTTATGGCCATGAGGAGATGGTAAATATCAGATGTTGATTGAAAGTAGTAAGTCACTAATGATATATATACTTTCACTGTATATTTTTATTGAATCTGGTTCAAAAAATGCAATGCAACAAGAAAAGCACTTATGTTTGGTTAGTAGCTTAGTGGATGATTTCTTCTTCTCTTTTCTCCTCCTTCCCCCATCTTTTCTTCTTTCTCTTTCTTCGTTATGTCTATACCCTCTTGATGTTCTAAATATTGTTTATAAATTCTATAAATTTCTAAAATATTATCATTTATAAATAAATTTTCTACAATAAATATTGTTCACATAATAAATACATATCCCAAATGATAAGAACATAGTATAGTCTGCATGTAGACTGTGACTTCTTTTTAGCCTGTAACTCTCTGGAAAGACTCTGGCTTTGGGAACTCATATGCAGTACAGCTCTTCTCACCCACCTCTGGTCTTGTCTTCTTGAGGCCATCGGTTCTTCCAAGGTCAGAAATGCATACTTTTGTCCTATAAGACTACTGTAGGTGGGCCAAGTCAGAAGTCACTGCTCCTCGTTCTATCCCAAAGAGAAACTCAGACGACTTATTTCTTTTCAGAGCAGAGAACAGGTTTGCTTAAAGAACAAGAGAGTTTGGCGGTAGTCTCTGTGCTCTGGTCGGCATAATTAGATCCTCTTACATTAAGCAAGATAATAAAAGAGGGATTTAAAAAAAATTTAGCTTTTATTTTTTTTTTGAGAAACAGAGCACAAGATGGGGAGGGGCAGAGAGAGAGGGAGACATGGAATCCAAAGCAGTGTCCAGGCTCTGAGCTGTCAGCACAGCGCCTGAGGAGGGGCTCGAACTCAAAAACCATGAAATCATGACCTGAGCCAAAGTCGTTCACTTAACCGACTGAGCCACGCTTGAGCCCCGGGAAATATTTTTTTTAATGTTTATTTGTTTTAGAAAGAAGGAGAGAGAGAGAGAGAGACAGAGAGAGAGTGAGCACAAGTGGGGGAGGGGCAGAGAAAGGTGGTCAGAGGAGGGAGGTACAGAGTATCCAAAGCAGGTTCTGTGCTGACAGCAGAGAGCCCGATGTGGGGCTCAAACTCTTGAACCTGAGAGATCATGACCTAAGTGAAAGTTAAACACTTAACTGCCTCAGCCACCCAGTGGCCCCTAAAAGGGGGAAATATTTCTACTCTTGTGATTCGGATACTAAGCAGAACTGCTAATATTCGTGAAGGACTTGCTAGGCCCCAGGCTCTGTGACAAGATGATGTCATTAATGACATCACAATTCACGTAGCTTCTCAAACATGGCAATGATATATCCGACACACCACCTTTTAATTTCTCTTTCCTCTGCCTGGAATCTTCTCTCCCTCAATATTTGCAAGACTTGCTTTCTTACTTCCCTCGAGTCAGATCTTTGCTCCAATAAAAACTTTGTGGAGCAGCGTTCTCTGTTGCCATATCTAGAAAAGCACCCTGTTGTCTCTACCACCTTAGCTCGCATTCATTTTCAATAGGAAGTGCCCCCAAAATAAGTATATGGATCTTATCTTCATCACAACTCTATCAGGTGGATATGGACTTGATCCCTATTTTCAAGGTTTAGAGAGAATTAAGTAAATTGCCCATTTGAACCACTTTTTCTGACATCTGAGTAGGTTCTTAATCACCACCTGTTGGAATGTTCTTTTATCGACTGGATGAAGTCTATTGTCTCAGTGTTAAAAACAGACACTTGAAAGAGCATAGATGCATAGATAGTAAAATATCACTGATAACGAAATGCCCAGACACATGACAAATCACTAGGGGTATGAGTTTGAAAAATGAAGTGTACTTTCAAGCTATCAGCAAGCAATTGAAAATACCTTCTTTTATGAGAGGGTCAAGATATTTTTGTTTTAAGATCTGTACTTACTGGCAAAATTGATGGCAGTGTGTGCAGAGAGAAATATTTCATTCTCCTCTATCTCTGACAGAAAGTGGAAAGAGGAAACACTGAAAACACGAAAATATGTGTGATAGCTATAGAACAGCAGATACGTAACTCACTGAGCAGCCGAAGAATTAAATCAGAGGTATGTTTTGGCACCCTTTGCAACTCTACTCACTTCCTTTAGATTCCTTTTTTTTATCATGCAAGTCTTGGATCTGGTGCCCCTTTTCTGTCACAATGTCTGAGACTTACAGAACGTCACTGGCAAGGATCTTCCTAGTAACAGCAGGGTTCTCAAAGGAACCAAAGAATGGGGAATCCACCATGGAACTAAGTCAGTTGCCCTATAGTAGCCCTAGACCTCGTCTGAACCAGTAATATTAGGGACATAATGGCCAACAGGATTATTTCTCTGTTGTAAAACATACATCTTTTGGTAATACATCAACAACACTGAGGCCTAAAATTCCTGTGCCCTTTCCTTCAGGGACCATCTGGTCCACTCTGTCTCATTGCCAGAGCCGGACCCCGCCCCGAGGAATTACCCTTTCATAGTCTGTACTCATAAAATCTGATTTCTATTCTCTTAAAGATTGTTCCTTAAAATAAGTACAAAACATTTTCAAAACTTTTAGAAAGTTTTATAAGAAGACGGGAGAGCAAATAGGCAACACTCTTTTAAAACTTTGTGTACCACTGTGTTTCGGGCGGGTGACATGGGGGGCTTCAGGTTTCCCTCCAATTATATTGCCACTTGATACACTGGCCCAACACCGTTCTTAAGCTCCAACAGAAACAAAACTTATATTGTCTTCAAGAATCTGGGGCCACCCACTTTGCATATGCAAGTGCAAATTCAAATAGGACCTGGAGAAGGTTAAATCTCATGCTGATGTCTGACCACAATCTAGACACGAGTATCAAAGGAAGATTTACTTGCTTCTCCTGGCCAACTGCCATTTAAGTTTTTTTTTTTTTAATTCATAGAGAGAAAAAGAAAAACATTTATATATATATTTTTTCATAGATATGGAAGATAAACCAAGGATACCCAGTATACCATACTAGGGATTATAGAAGAATAAATTGAAATAAAAGAAGACAACACAAGTATATGAGGATATAATTTATTAAACCTTTCCTGAAATAAAAGACAATCTCGACCTATATATGCAAGAAGGATACCGAATGCAAGAATCCAAGGGAATTGTTCCCAATTGTTCCCAAGGAATCTAACATTGAGCAAGAGTTAGCCAACTAAGAAATGACTAAAGAAGCTACAATAAAGAAATTTGTGTGGTCATTGAACCTATTTATCCATAGAATAAAGACTGAAACAAATGTTAAGATTATGAAATCAGATCAAAATATAAATAATATAATCTGTGGTAATTCGAAAATCAGGCAAAGTTAGAAGAGTTAATATTCTGATCTCTTCTGTAACAAATCAAAGAGTAAAGATGGCTGAATGTATTGAACAACACAAAAGTAAATATAATGAGCAGACAGAAACCCCAACTTATGTACCAACATTGGATTCCCAGAGAGTCTATAAAGTATATTCAAAGCTATAAAAAGAAAAAAAATCCAAAATAGTATAAAAGAAAAAAAAAATCAGTCATATCAAAAAGTTTAATCAGACTAACCTCACATAGTAGCACTTAAATGACAAAGCAAAATCCTATGCTAAAACAGAAAAGTCACTCCACTCCAATGCTAACAAAAGGAAAGCAAAGCATCCCACCCAATATGAAACAAAATGTTGCTACGAAAGAAAAGAGAAAGATGTCTAAGAACTTCCTTCTTTTCTAGCTCTCCCATAAGTATTATACTCAGATGATTTCAGTAGAGAATTATAACAAATTGTATACTAACATAATAGATTAAATTATTCTGGTAGGTTAAAAAAGAATGGAAAAGCTTAATGTCAACATGGATATACACAGATTTGTTTATTTTTGCAAAATATATTTCTATAATGCTACCCAAGAAATAATAACATTGAGGAGGAGAATTGCATTACAGGAGACGAGGGGTATTGGAGTTGAGGGAATGCTTCATCGCCCATCTTTTACTAGAGATAGGAAAGATAAATTCAATTGAATACAATTAACGTGATTCATGGTAGTGGAACATTTTGTCAAGGGGGTCCTTTACCAGATAAAGACTAAAAGAAGCCATATCCTCATTCAAACTTCAAGAAACCACTGTAGGCTGAGCTTAACTGGAAGAACCAGCCCTGGCAAAAAAGTGAGGAAGAGGAGGTAAGTGAGTGAGCCAAATCTCTGAGTACTACCCACACTCCAGCAGGTGCAGACAACCTCAGTGATGGCCATGCTCAAAGCATCCAAACTGTCAGAGTAAGATGGTTCTGGCAGAACCCCAGGTAATCAGCAATGTACCCAGAGGTGACACTACCAATGTAGGGTAGAGGTGAATTTATCATGAAGCTAATAGAACTTTCCTCTCAGGGACTCTCCCCCATTCAGTCTACTGGGATTGTGGAAGAGTTGTTTGGAGTTTAGAATGTTCTGTGAGGAGGGTAAGCCAGACTGCATTTAAGGACAATTTCTATAAAGTATTTCTGGTAAATTGCCTAACACGAATCTTAAAAGAAAGGGACCTGAATCTCAAAGGATTCTGCAACATGATATGACACGTTTCCTCATTCTAAGTAAATACTCACTTTCACACCTAATTATGTACTTAAAACTTATGATTTTGCGTTTTTTATTTTAAAAAGACTGAAATTATATAAGATTTAGTTTTCACAAGAGCCTATAATTACTCTTGCATATTGGTCTGCACTTCAGTTATGCCACAGACCTAGTTTAGAGATCTTCTTAACCAAGCGTGACCGAAGCAGCTCTGGGAGCACAGAGCAAGCCCAGGTGCAGTGAGGGACATTGTGAGGCCAACTACTGTGGGCTCAGTGATTTCATGCTGCTGGGACAGCAGCAGCTTGTCTGTACACTGATGGCTTGTGGATCAGCCATTGCCTTGGCCCCAGGGAAGATCCCCCCAGGTCCCTGGAATGAATTGGAATTTATGATCCATCAGCAAGCAGCTAGGAAAGTAGGGACCCCTGAGGATTTGACATATCAGACTGGGCTTCCTGTTGAATTGAGCGGGTGGGAGATTGAGTCTAGGCACTCCGAAATATCAATTAAAGAATGACATCGAGCCGTGGACTAGTGGGAACTTCCCATGCTGTTTACATTGAATTCTGAAATTCCATTAAGCTGTTAAATTGAATCAAGGTGCCCCGATTGATACCTTATAACTCACCAAACATATGGAAGTAAAAAGGGGTTTAATTGGATTCCAAACATCCCAGAAACCACTTTTTCATACTAATTTCCTGACTTTTTTTTCACACTCACACTGTTTCTTTTTCCTTAAATCCCTTCTATTTTTCCAACCAGGACCAACAGTCACTCTTCTATAATGATTATTCCAGTCCTCATCTACCCTTTACTCCAAGGATACAAAAAAAAGTGAACCACCTTATTCTCATTTCACAGCTGCTATACCATAGCAGAAGGGGTCCTGAACATGTAATTAATTCAGGCAAAAGAAAATTGAGCGAAGAAAGAAAATGAGGCACAATTCAAGTTCAATCACTGTTTTATGACAGTGTGCTCAGATAAGCATATAATCATAGCAAGGCTTCCAATTATTGATTAATTATAAAGAAGATATGTACCACTTCTACATACACTTAGCCTTCAAAGAGGATATATTTTTCAATAAGAAAACTTCAGCAAGATAAATATTTAGTAGGTTATTTTCATCGACTTATGGGAGGCGGGTAAGAGAAATAGAAAAAGCAATGCAGGTTCTAGTATTTTTTAAACATAGTCATTGAAGAATTTGCGAAAAGTATCATTTTCGCCAGTCTTTTTCTTTTTCACCCCCTGGCTCTCACCTCACAGTTGGAGAACTGATAATTCCATCAGATGGTGAGTTCCCGAGGAGACAGCCAATCCCTCTTTGGCCACTCTGGAAGGGTATATCTCATGTTACACCACACACAGCAAAAACCTCCTGGCCCTGTCACTTCTCCCCCCCTCCGTGTGCCCCCCCATCAAAGAAACCAGTGCCAGAAGTGGATTCACCAGGTTCCTGCCCTGCCTGGGCCCCTGACAGACCTAGGAAGAGACTAACAGTGTCTAACTAACTGGTTACGTGTTATTGCCAAACTTGAATATTTTCTCAGATTTCCCAAATAAATTCCTAAACAATCCTACAAATTTATGCAGTATTACTATCTTTAAGTTACAAATATGAAAGAAACTTTGCTCCACTATCAATAATTAAAAATTGATGAATTTTAGTCATAGAAGATGCCCAACTAATTTATCTTTCAGGGTTTTTTTCTATGCAAGTTTCGTTACAAAACCTTTGTGATAGGAAGAGATCATCAAAGTGTATGCGGACAAAAAAGTAGGGAAATATTATAGCAATGTGTTCACTTGTTAACTTTTAAGAAATATGCATCTTTTCTAGACTTTGTGATGTGTATGGTATTGGACAGCTTTTAAAGTGTACAATTCATTATGATTTATTTTCTCATTCCAAATATTTACTTCTGTAAGCAATTTTGTAGTGGTAAATTTTTTCTTTCTGGAAGCCTCCTCCAATTGCATATGCCTTAGATATCATAAAGCCTGGATGCATTTGATCAGGAGAGCTTTCAGTTGTATAAAATGGTGATGGGGAATTACGGCTTTCTAATCAGACAGCCTTGACTCAAATTTTACCCTTGAGGCTTTCTAGCTACATGACATTGGCATTGTTCCTCTAATTCTCCAAATCTCATCATCTGTTAAATTGGAAAAACATTCGTATCCACCTCATAGAATCAATAGGAAAATATAATACGTGATATGGTACATACGAAGGCAGTTGACACAGTTCCCAACATCCCTACAGATGTCTGAATAACTCAAGTAAATTTCTTAAACTTATAAAGCCCAAACAAAACTCTCGTTTTCCTTCAAATGACGTCTTTCTTTGCCTTTCTGTCTAGTATTAATATTCATCCAGTTTTTTCAGACTAAATACCAAGGAGCTTCATACCATACATCTAATTCTATCTAAAGCCACCTCTTTTGACTTTACCTTCAAAAAAGAACCCTCAAATGACAGTTCCTCATCACTACTGCTTAGTCAAAATCTCCTACTGTCCTAGTCCAAACCATTAATATCTCTCTATATTCAACTCCAGTAGCTTGCAACTTGCTTCCTAGTTTGATGTTCCACCCACCCCAAGTCTATTCTCTTAGCCCCCATTGCTACTCCTGAGACATTTAGTGGCCACCCTCTTCCTTTATGAAGCTTTAGTTGCCTATCTACACTACCCTTAATCCCACTCCAGCACCCTGCTGTCAGTCCCTCACCTATAGACTTCTCAGTCACTTTCACCCTCTTTGGAGATACTGAATACAACTCAGAGGCCACATCTTCAA
Source organism: Paguma larvata (assembly GCA_030068075.1). Lineage (NCBI taxonomy): Eukaryota > Metazoa > Chordata > Mammalia > Carnivora > Viverridae > Paguma > Paguma larvata. The sequence goes on from CM057823.1 coordinate 115,278,169, forward strand.
CTTGACTCCTGAAGACCCAACTAGAAACTAATTCTCTATTCCTTGGTTTTCTCCACTCATACCCTATACCTTACAAACTTCAAACGAAACCACTCTACTTCACGCTGACATTTTACCTTGGCCTCAGAATGAATCTTACCACCTAGAAACTAAAATATTTCCTAAATAATAAATTCTGAGATCCCCTTCTAGGAAAAAATCAATCATATTTTCAATCTCTCACTCCTCCCACTATCCCTTCTCTTGGGCTCCACTGAGTCTTCTAATCTCTAAACTAAACCCCAGTCTCCCAATTCCCTATGCACTTGCTTTTCTTCCTATCCAGTCTATATCCCATGACACATCACAACAACTTCTATTAAATGGGAGATCAATTATTTTAGAAGGTGGTGGTGTTAGGTCAACAAAACCATCTGCTTCCTTGTCCTTGATAGCTTAGCATTGTTGAAGGAAATCATAAATCATACTGATTGTGGCCACTACAAATACAGAGTTTCCTCAGCTGAGAAATCCTTCTGGAGGTCTCCTTCTGGCTACTTTTATAATTCCCCACAATAAAGATTACAAATTTTCAGCATTTCTTCCAAACCACCACTACTCTGTCTGTCTAACAGTTCCCCTTGTCTCCTTCACAAAGACGGATTAAAGAATGGATATCTTTAATTTATCCCACAAACGGTTATTAAGAAACTACTGTTTGCTGGGCACTATCATTGGCACTTAGGATATATCACCAAATAAGTCAGGCAAGATCCTATTCTCATTTTTAACTTTCCCCTACCTGTCCAAAACAAATCAGAAAATACCTGACAAATAATTTGAAGTGCCTACTTCATGCCAGGAATTTTTCTTGGTGAGAGAAATACAGTAGTGAAGAGAAGAAATCAAATAGTCTTTCCTCATGGAGTTTTTGTTTTAGTGAGGAGATGGACAGAAAAGGACAGTAAAAATAAATAAATTTAAAACTATATGTACATACATATATATACATATACACACATATCCATATGTGTATATATAAAGTCAGATAAGCAAGATAAGGAGGATAGGAAGTGGTGGTAAGGTATAGGATATAAAGTCAATAAAATTATTTATGGAGTTAAATTGCTTTCAGAAATCACAAACAACTTATAAAGAATGGAATGGCACAAGAAAACATCAGATTCTGTATCCATAAAGAGAGTTGACTTAACATAATAAACAGCTGAAAATAAGAATGTCAACTGATTCATCTCTCTTCTCTTCTTTGCCCCTTCTATAAGACCAAGGTTGAATGAATAACAACAGTAATGTTTGAAGGTTCTGGAACATAATTTATCATTAACAAATATTCCAAAAGTTTTAGGTTTACATAAATTCTGTGATCCCTAAAGTTAGCATTGGCCTCACACACACATCTAAAGCCTCCCCCACCTGGCTATCTGCACCTCTTTCTCCAGTGTTCTATGTTACCAAGCAAGAGAACACAGCTATCTGCCTTCAGCAAGTACACCCAGTTGTCTTACAGACAGATTTCTATGAATTTCAAACAAACAAACAAAAAAAGAAGTGGAAAGCAATGGACTTAATATGTTTTTCCCAATACCCACCCATCAGTTTCTTTGTTAACTGTTCTGAGCATATGTTTATTAGGTACTGTGTTTCCCGACGCTATTATTCCAACTAAAAAATGGATTTTTTTCCCTGTGATTGTACATCTCTAATTTTAAAAAGCTGTTGTTTCCAGCAGAGTTTTCCTGTACATAATGGTAATGTACAGTAGACTTATGTTGGTGCTTGGCTTCCTGGAGTCTTCTTAGTGCCTCAGTTTCTCTTTGGGGAACTACTGCCTCCCAAACCTCTGCATAAGGCTTACAGTGGAGTTGACTCCAATCTCAACCACCACAAACATGTGGTGCAAAACTGGGCAAATAGAAGCCATAGTAATTGTTTTGGGAAAGTTGTGTGATACACCAGCTCCATTAGGGTCTGTGTGACTTGGACTTTGCTGCTGGGAGAGAGTGAACTGCTACCTCCAAGCAGGTGTTGATGAGGACTAAGTGCAGCTAGAACACTCCTACACTGCCAGTGGAAGGTAAAACGGTACAACTGCTTTAGAGAATTTTCTGGTCTTTTAAAGAGTAAAACATAGCCATTGCAACACAGACATTCCACTCCTAATAATTTATCCCAAAGAAATGAATGAACATATGTCCTGACAAAGATTTGTACGCCTTGACTCACAAGAGCCCCCAAACTGGGAACAATCTAAATGCCCATCAATATGTGAATGGATAGCCAAAATGAATGTGACATATGCATTCAGTGGGAAACTATTCACTGCAATAAAAACAATAAACTACTGATAGATGTTAACACAATGAATGAATCTCAAAATCATTATGGTTTAGTGGCAAAAAAAAAAAAACCACACACACAAAAAAAACTAGACACAGAAGACAGAAGAGTATGTAGCTTATGATTCCATTTACTTAAGCTTTTAGAAAATAAAAATTAATCTTTAGTGACAAAAACTCTATCAGTTTCTGATAGGGGGGGTGCAATGGGAAATAGCCACTTTAAGGGGCAAGAAGACTCTTGGGGATTGTAAGAATGTTTGTTCACTGACAGAGGTGGTGGTTCACAGAGTATACAGCTGATAGCGTTCATCAGATTGTGCACTTTGGATACACACAAATAAGTTACACCTCAATAAGGTTAACTTTAAGAATAAAAATGGAAAGAATAATAAAACCAATTTGAAATCACTCTGCTTTTTATTATTGATATGTGCCAACAATTCTAAGTGATCTTTTGTCGATCTACATTTTAAGCAATTTGCCCAGTTATGTTGCCTTCTAGATGAGAGTTAATTCTGAGAACTGCCAGCTATATGCTCAGCTCCCACTCTATGGATTTACTACTGTTTAACAATTGGCTCCCTGAAGAAGCCAATTGTACTTCCTGATTTCTTTGGTATACTACACCTCCCATGACTAATCTCACTCTACCAGTGTGATGGCACAGACCAAGGATTTGGGAAGAGACGCTCACAATAGCCATGGAGCCAATGGGACCTGGAGCAGGACAGTGCCGAGTTGGATGATCCAGTGTTTGTGGCACTAGAGGTTCTTACATTTCAGTGCTGCACTTAAATAAGCACCATTCCGGGGCACCTGGGTGGCTCAGTCCGGTTGACCTGCCGACTTCAGCTCAGGTCATGATCTCATGGTCTGTGAGTTCGAGCCCCGCGTTGGGTTCTGTGCTGATGGCTCAGAGCCTGGAGCCTGCTTCGGATTCTGTCTGCCTCTCTCTCTGCCCTTCCCCTGCTCACACGGTCTCTATGTCTCTCAAAAATAAATAAACGTTAAAATTTTTTTTAAAAAAATAAGCATGATCCCAGTGATTACAGAGCTAAAGAAACAGAGCTTTAATTACTTCCGTTTGTCATTCTATTTGCAAATTATCTGAACCTTGCAGAGTTAATCTTTGGAAGCACTACATATGTGTTGGTTTTCTATTTTTTTTAAATGCAATAATGTAATCGAAAACTATTAATTACTGTTTTTATATTATAGCATTTGATTGTTCCATTTGTGTAGTTTCATATATAAAGTTCAATGACAGAAAACTTCTATGTCCATGCTTCTTTTTTAGAATCACTACTATTTATTTCATTTTGTAAATATTACTGAAAATAACTTTCTTTATAGCGGAGGGGTGTTTGAAAATGGTCCACTCCAGGTGCCCCGTATATAGGGCCCATAAATAGGCCACTGAAGAGATAGATTATATAAGTCAGGAAAGGTCAGCTGTAAACCAAAATATCATTTTAAATAAAGATTCCAAATGCGGACAGAGAGTTTACTACAAAAGTAAAAGCCAGACTTGGTACTAGATGTATTATTTCTATTTGTGCACAATTCATTCATCTACCGAAAACAGAAACTAGACTGGAATTTGTTGCTAGTTTCTAATTCCTGCTGCCATAAAACGTCTGTTGTTTCTATTTTTTAGCTTCTTTTCCATAAAATCAATAAATTGCAATTGACAATATCTGTCGTCTTTTCTAGATTTAAAATTCTGATATATAAGTAGATACCATCATTTCCTTTTTAGCACTGACCAATTTGTAGTAAAAAAAAAAAAAAGTAAAACGATCTAGGAAACAAAACAAGGGAAGGCAAATTCAGGTGTTATAACTCAGGCTCTGCTGAATCCCTACACAATTATTTAAAAATTTTTTCATATAATTCTTTGTCAAGTTGGCTAACATACAGTGTATACGGTGTGCTCTTGGTTTTGGGGGTAGATTCCCGTGATTCATCGCTGACAGACAACACCCAATGCTCATGCCAACAAGTGCCCTCTCTTCAATGTCCATCACCCATTTTCCCCTCTCCCCAACCACTCCTGCCATCAACCCTCAATTTGTTCTGTAACAACAAACTCTGTATTTAAGAGTCTCTTTTGGTTTAAATATTTATTTTTGAGAGAGAGATACAGCATGTGTGAGGAGAGGGGAAAGAAAGAGAGGGGAACAAAGGATCCTAAGTGGGCTCAAACTCACGAATCATGAGATCATGACCTGAGCCAAAGTCAGATGCTCAATCGACTGAGCCACCCAGGTACCCCAGAATCCCTACACAATTATTTAACCCACAGAATTACCTGATCCATCAAACATCTTTTTACCAACTTACAATGAAACAAATCTTGAGTTTTTGAAAACCTTTTTCCTAAAATCCAATAACAATTGATAACATTTAATGCACACTTAACACGTCTATCACTCTACTAATTACTTTGCAAATATCACCTCACTCATTTTATATAAGTCCAAAATATTAATGTCTCCACTTTCACAGAAGAGAAAAATGAGGTATGGTATTTAAAATAACAAATTCATAGTCACGATGTTAATGAAAGAAAGCAGAAAGCTAAATCTCTGTCTGTCTTACTTTAAAGTCCATGTTAACATCCATGCCGATAATTCTAGCATTAAATATTAAAGAATGCAGATAATTTCCATTTCAATTTGACTTGTGTTTATAAACCCAAAAACTTCTTGGTAAGGGATTCAAAAGTTCAGAAATGGAAACTGTAACATGAAAAGAAGGTTTGCAGTTTGCTATGATTCCAGTCAAAATTTCCATCCTCCTACGAATGCGCCTGTGAACTCAGAAGCAAGAATATTTATAATTTTTGTTACTGTTCTTTTTATCTCTGTCCAGGTAATCAGTATGTGACAGTAACTTACCTTGAAAAGTGTCATTATTTTTTAAGGTGAAGAACAGATCTGTCATGGCCATCAATTCAGAATATGATCACTATGATAAAAAGAAACTAAACTATTCATCTACTTGGACCATTTTTTTTTTAAAAGAAAGAAAAAGACATTGAAGATAGGTTTTCTTGTTAATGCTAGCAGAGGCTGTGTGCTTCCAACTTGAATAATGTTCCTGAGTTATTTTGTAGGTAGATAAGGAGAAGGATGTGGAAGGCAGAAGACAAGGCTTCTGTGTTGAATTAATGTGGTTATGTAAAATCTATCTGTCACATTTAGGTAGTATTTTTTTATGCATAAAATTCTTGAACTCAAAGCAATTTTACAGAAAAGAGATACGTGAATGAAATATTCATTTCAATGAGTTAAGCACTTCTGAAGACCCTTTCTTCACGCAAGAGTGAAAAATACTGGGTATTAAATGCTGGGCTGCCATTCTAGTTTTATCATTTACTGGCTAGGAAATCTGTGTTAATCCCTTAACTTCTCTGAGCTTCAGATTTTCATATGTCAAATTGTGATATTACGAACTTTCATGAGCTTAGTGGTCAGCAAGCCTCTATTCAAAAGCCTGGAATAACTAAAGCCCATCTTTATCATTTCATTACAAGCTGCTCTCTACTCCTGCCCCCTGCAAACCCGACAATGGATAGTCAACATACATTGTTTTGAGATACATGCTTAAAATTCCCTATGTTCCCCTTCTCTTCCATCAATTATGCATTATTTATTAGAAAGATATGTGTTATTTATTTAATATACCCTGATATATCTGCCTTGCCTATTTCAGGTATGTAAAAGGGCGCCAACTTTTGTTCATACATTGTTCTCAGAGTAAAATTACCCTTGTCCCTCTCATGTCCAAGAGCTCCCAAAACAGGTGCTGGGTCCTGTTCATTTTCCCATCTTCATTGTCTTAAAACAGCATCTTAGCAAATGTTTGGTGAATGAAGGTTTCTGTTTCTTCACATAGTGATCACTACTATATGCTAAGAGGGATTCAGAAACTTCTTTGATAACAACAATGAAATGAAAGCTAAAAATAATAAGTTTAAAAGTCAGACATTTAATAATAGAGTAAAAACGAATGATCTAATTATCAGTAAATAAATAAATTTTAAAATCAAAAGATCAGATCTTGAAATGGCTTCACTACCATTGAAGATATGTAGGCTTCAGCCTCCTTCTCTTAAAGTCCTCACTACTCTACTCCCAAAATAAAAATGCCACATACAAAATATGATACTTGATTTTAAAATAGTATGGATTCCAAAATCTATCCACGCATTTCAGTCAACAAATATTTATTGAATTTAATATGTTAGCACTTTGTTAGCTGCTGGGGATGTTATGTCTGCCCCACGGAGCTCGTAGCTTCCTGGGGAAGAGAGGCACATGGGAAAGCTACTTACTGGTGATTACCAGGTGCCACGAGGGCTATGGCAGGCAGGCAGACGGAGCAGGGGCATCATGGGGATGGCCACGCCCTGCCTTCTGGAAGCTCTGGCAGTCCCAGTTCACTGTGACCCTTCACTCCTCTCAGACTGTGATCCCATTGCCCGTAACTGACTTCTGTTCAAAGGTACCCATTTTGGATCCAAATATTTTTCTGAAAGGCACTTTTTACATCCCTTGGATTTTTTTCAGTTTTAGTAATCAACTAAAAGAGTAACCCATTTTGAATGTTAGGTAGTCTAAACACTAAATCCAATATTCTTTACATGAAGCATTTTAAGGCTAACCCTGAAACACTTTTAGGACTCGTGAATTAAGGAAGTCAGAAACTTCATAAAACAAAGAAAAAGAGTCCGACAACATTCATACACAAAATCCGGAAAGATTTTCCATTAGAATGGTTTGCGACACACACCTGGCCACCTTCTCTCTTAAATCTGATGATCTTTTTCTTAACACATGCAGCAACAGGGAGCTCACCCTCGGAAAGGTGGTCATTTCATTTTTGGATACATACCTCTAATCATTTCCAACCTTTCATTTTACCACAGTGGGGGGTGGGAAGTATGTTTCACTTCCTCTGAAACTACTAGGAAAAAAAAAAGATCTCATTTATCTTTTACATGATAAACCCAACCTTACTTAAAGGCAGCTGTTATTTCCCCGTAAAACTTTCTTTCTTTTAGATGAAACCATTCAGTTCCTTTAACTACAACCGTTGTTGTATGGTGCCCACGATTTGTTATTCAACACATAGTTACTGAGCACCAGTTTTGTTCTGGACCCACAGCTAGGCACTGGAAATACAGAAGGGGGTAAAATACTCATTGACCTTTCTAGTATCTGCATGGATCTTTTTTGGGTGGACTTTAATCTGGCAATGTCTTACTTAAAATATGCTTTATGCGGTCATGTCGATGAATAGAAATGATGCTGAGGTGGCATTATCTTCATAAAAAGTCATTTGATACTGTTGTCTATGCTTGGATTTGTAATAATTCAAATCTTCTAGGATTTTTACATGAAGAAATGTTAAGCCACAGGTTTGTGGTTAATATTTAATTTTTTAAAGTCTAAAATTTTATATTTTCTTTGTTAAACTTCATGTTGTTTATCTGACCCATCAAAATTAGCTGGCATTTTTATTCAGAAGTGCAGTGTATTAGCTGTTCTCTATAATTGCATTTGAAATTTTTCTTTTTTTTATGATTATTTATTTTTGAGAGAGAGATCGGGGGAAGGGGAAGGTCAGAGAGAGAGGGGGGACAGAGGATCCCGAGAGGGCTCCACACTGATAGCAGTGAGCCAGAATCGGGGCTGGAACTCACAAGCTATGAGATCATGACCTGAGCCGAAGTCAGACGTTCACCCAGCTGAGCCACTCAGGCGCCCCTGCAGTTAAAATTTTTCTAAACGTGTCTCTGTCTTTATTTATGATGTAGATTTTGTATAATGCCAATGGATATTCTAGGACTATATCTGCAGTTAGTTTTGTCCCCTAGGTTGTAACTCATATGAACTGTTACTCTCTACAAAGAAAGAGTCCCAGAACAAAAGGAGAAAATAAGTGTGTGTATTCGATTCTCATTCTGGCATCTACGCTAAGTACGCTTTAGGATTTTGGGCAATTTAATGACCTTCTTCTAGCCTTGATTTCCTTTCTTATAAAAGTCACGATACCTTTTAAATTCCTAGGAATACATGAGACGTGTGTATAAAATTTCACTGTGATCAAAGCTTCTTGAACTCAGGCACTCATTTAATGGGTTCATCACATCACACCCAGAACCCGTATGAATATGTACAATAAATTGACAGAAAAGTAATTGCTGAATAAAGGCCTGGCATGTAGCAGATAGCACCGAATGTAGGTTTAACCTCTCTTTCCTTGCCTACCCTGAACCTAAGTTTTTTCTTGGCAAAGTTTTACCCTGGACTCTTTGAAGATCATTGTCTTTCATATGGAAAGCAGAAATAAAATAAACGTTGACTTGTTCTCCTTTCTCCCTTTTAACATCACAACATCAGAGCCAAGACTAATCCTTCCTTATAGTCTTTTTTTTTTTCATTCGAAGCAGAAAAATAGACATTTTTTGTTGTCCTCAGTATATTTCACAAACCCTAGCTTATTCTGAGTTTTAATATTTTTGTAATGAATTTTCTGGTTAGAATACTTCTTTATGTTCTTTCTTTGGAATGTGTTTCTTCTTCCCTCATTTGTGCTTTCCTATATAACTCCCTGCAGAGCTATGCTGATTTCTTTAGAAGTCACCTTCTGTTTCTTTTTTAGGGGATTATTTATGAGAGAATTATCAGAATTTATTTTCTTTGAGATTCCTGTCCTTTTTGAATTATCCTCTTCTTTTAAGTTGCTGAACAGAGACTTAGGTTTTCCTGAGAATATTTTGAAGCTGCTTTCCTAAAGGCCAGTGCACACATCAGACCATACCTTGTATATAATCCTCCTTTGATTTTTTGCCAGTGTTTATATACCAAAAATCACCTCTTCGTTTTTTTTTCTTGCAATGATTTTCAAAGTAGCAATCTCTATAGCTGCTTCCACCACCTTCTAGAAAATGAATCTATTAGTGAGAAAAGTCAATAACGTATCAGGTTTTTTTACTCTAAGTGGAATAAGGCTTCCAAAGGCATCTTTCGAAATAAGGGTTTCAATACACCGTATCTTTTATATAATAGCTACATGCTTCTATCCCTGTATTTTGATGGCATTATCCAAGTCGGCCAAATGGTCTGATATGTTAACTCCTACAACAGTAGTTGCTAGTGCTTTTCTCTTCTGTCCTTTGTTTTCACTCAAATTACTTCCAAATGCATACGACCACAATAACATCATGATTCCACGTACAGAGGAATGCTATCATAACTTGGACAAGACTTAGTTGTCAGTTCTGAGATTCTTATCCAAAAAAGTCAGCAGGAAGATACTGGGTCAGGCCGAAGTGACACTGACATAACGCGATCCATCCAAAGTTTCGGGCTGGCCCTCCGGTGGCAATGAGATGAGCAGAGGTTCATTTAATCCTTTTCCTTTAGTGAGCCAAGTTTGAGTCCATCCGGTAGGAAAAAAATATGGCAGCATTAGTTCCAACTGTAGGATGAGACTGGAAATCAGATGGCCAGACAGAAACTTCAAATGGAAGCAAAGATGGGGGAAGCAGGAGCGAGTGTACCTTCTTACACACACACGGTGCCACCTCTTCTAATCAGTTCAGTTCTGTGCAGATTTCTCCTCTGTTTTCATGGCGTAGCCAAGTGCTCCATCTACCAGGTCCTACGGATACCTGTGAGACAATACATACCTCCTCCTGTAACTTGACATTTACCATGTTAAATATCTGCATCCTGGTGATCAGACAGCTTGAGACACAAATGCTCCTCATGGTTCTTCTCTGTTATTTTATCCTGAAAATTGGTGGGCACTCTTTCTTTTATTGTTCTTCCATACATTTTTATAACATATCTCACTGGATTGTTTTATTAATGCATTACCTTTCTCTAACTCAAATTCAGCTTAAAACAATAATCGGCTTAGCTAGTTAAGAATAAGGTATACCCCATCTATTGAATGACACGCAGAGTAGACTACTCAGAATAACAACCTCAAAAATCTCAGGTACTAAATACAATAAAGTTTGTTCTCTTTTTTGTAGCCTAAATGTCAGTAGATAGAGACCTCTGTTCCCCTTGATCATTTAGGGACCTAGCCTACTTGACTAACGGGCTTTACCATTCCTTAGGATCCTCAACTGGATCCTTAGCATCGGGTCGACAGATGAGTGCATAAAAAAGAGTATTCCACTTTTAATCACGTTAACCGAGACATGTATGACTTTATTCATATTCTATTGGAGAGAATTCATCACGTGGTCTCCAATGAAAGGAGTTTATAATGTAATTTATAAGTGCAGTATCTCCCACAGCAGAATTCCATCTTTCTATTACCATGAAGTACTATTTAGTGGTCAAATAGTTCTTTTCCTTCTTTTTTTTTTTTTTTTGCTACTGTCCCATAATCCATTATTTGTTTTCCTTCCTTTCTCTTTCAAATAGAAGGCATTAAAATAAAATCTTTGTTCAGATGTATTTTATTTTGTATTTTATTTCCCTACCCCAAACTTTGAAATTATTAAACATATCCCTGCTTTCTTGAGAGCCCTCATTTATACGCAACTTTGTGCATCAAGTAAAGCAAGATGTGATTAATAGATATGAATTGTTTCATGTTTCTCTCCATCTTCTCTTTAATATAGTAAAATAAAAAGCCATGTTAAGAGGTCATGAAAATCATATTAGGTGGCTGCCTCTAAATGTTTGAGTAAAGGAATCACCACTTACCACTATAAATTTTTTCAATATCAAGATTAGTGCTGACAGCTCAGAGCCTGGAGCCTGCTTCAGATTCTGTGTCTCCCTCTCTGCCCCTCCCCCACTAATGTTCTCTTTCTCTCTCTCTCTCTCAAAAATAAATAAACGTAAAAAAAGAAATATGTCTTGGATGTAAATTCTAATTTATAATATGTCTTTATTTAAACATAATTGAAACGATAAGACATATTTTGCTTTCATCTAAATTTTTACATCTAAAAAGGCTGAAAACCTGTGGTCATCAACTCGTAGTCAAATTTTAATGTATTTTAAATTTATTTTTAATTAACTATTCTTTAGCAATTATATCACGTCAATTTTTGAAATTTTGGTTATATCACATTTCAATTTTTGAAATCTTGGTTTTATATATATATATATATATATATTTATTGCACAGAAATATGTGTGCAATAAATCATTTTAAATATCTGAATCCTAATCTTAAATAAGACAACTTTTTAACATTTAAACACTATCACTTTAATATATAGTACTATTTTTTTATACCGACATTCATTTATACAGTTTTTTGGAGTAAGTCTTCTGTGTGTGCTCATCAGATTTTTCCATAGTTTACTTTCTATAGTCCAAAATGGTAGAATTTAAATAATTTACACGTGAAGACACAGACACTAAATTTTTATAATCTTACTTAACATTTCATTCTTTCCAGTCACTACGAATAAAGAAAGAAAACAAGCTGGTGAAATTTACACAGTGATCTCTACCAGGAATTAAAGTTGACAGTCAGAGGAGAGAATAAATGTGCAGCAAATGCTGAAATACTCCTGGGATCACACCTTCCCACACTTCCCATTACGGTTGACCCGGGCCCAGAAGAATGAACTCTTTCTGATCAAAGAAAAAGAAGATGAGATTTGCATCTGGGCAGATAGCGATTGAATTTTTCATTCTTTTGGAAAATTAAAACCTGACCCAAACATGTACTTCTGTGTTGTTTCCTTTGAGACGGCCAAGACTATGAGATAATAATTCCAAGCATCTCGAATACCAAGAGATGCCAAGACTGATGCGTTGTTTCCTATTTCATGAGCTGGGGACAGGATGCTCAGCTCATAAACACATTTAGGGAGCTTTCTAAGACGCAAAATCACTTACGCAGCACTATGAGTCTCCATTTTTAATTCCCTTTCAAATTAATTTTATGACTTCTCAGGGAGTCTGTTCAATTCCCTACACAGATCATGAAATTTTGATTAAACATTTAATGAGATTCTTTGCATAGATCTGTCTTATTTCCCAAGCTCCTTTATCCCACCATGTCTATTCAACTCAGTGACCCATTTTTAAAATAAACTATTAAAAGAAACTCATTATCCTTTTATAGTTTTACATCATACAGTCTTTTCAGTCTTGGCTTCCAGTCACAGGCTTCTTAAAATTCCATATCTATTGTTGAACACTTACTATGTGCCATCGATGTGCCAAAGGATAATTAATACAGAGATGAACAAAACTGGCAGTTTCTTGTCCCAAATAATTCATAGTATATTTAGAAACTTCAAAAAGTTATTTCCAATATAAAGGTGAAATGAACACAAATCACTACGAAAATATATGGTGAACTAGTACTTTCTGGCACATAATTTTTTTCATCATGGTCTGGATGTAAATTCACTCAAAAAAAGTATTCTAGATTTATCAAGTCAGTGCAAAAAATAAAATTACTCAGTGTGTGGTCTGACCTTTTTGAGCCTTCTACCAATAAATAAATATACAGGATAGCATATGAACACACGTATAAAAAGTAACATTTGTTTTATATTATTATTACGGTGATTATTAATGTGTCTGATATTCAATATTTCAAGCATATACCAAAGATTGTTATGTTAAAATAAGGTAAAATAATGTCAGAAGAAGAAATTAAAACATCTTTTTATGATGTAAAAAGAATAATGAGGAAGGAGCAACAAACTCTGCATGGGGCCAGGGGGTTAGACAAGGCTTCACAAGGGAGTCCCATTTGTATGGAGATTCAAAGAATAGATATATAGATAGATACTTAGGTGGCTAACTAGCTAAGTAATTATATAGATAGATGATTAGGTGATAGATAGCTGATGCATGGATGGATAGGTATGTAGGTAGGTAGGTAGATAGACAGATAGATAGATAAATGGATAGATAGATGGATAGAAGTTCATTCCCAGGAAGAAATCTGAGGAAGAATACCCTAATCAGTAAGAGAACGTGAGTGAAAATGTCATAGAAGCCATGGTAAATTTTGGGAATGGTGGAAATACTTGGTTTCCGCCAAATTTAGGAAGCCATTATCATGCAAACAAGAAGAGTTAGAGACTGTGAACTTTTTTGTGTGAAAGGTGCAAAAAGGCTTATAGATTGGGTTGAACTGGTTATCACTGTGATTTTTGAAGGAGAAAATGGCTGAGGTAGAAGATCAGTTACAACACCTTTTCAAAGTACTTTACTACCAAGGTGAGATCTAATATTTTGAAAAAGCTGGAATGGGTTCAAGAACTATTTTAAGTAGAAAGGAAAAAACTGGTGACTAATTAGAAGGAATAAATAACAAACAAAGAAGACTTTGGTGGGTGGAGGTTGTTGACTTATTTAATCAAAATAAGAAAAAAGCATAGAGTTTATGGATAATATGAGACAACAAATAGAATTATTTATTTGTGATGTCTACAGCACTTTTAAACAGGAATATCCAAAATGATGCTATAAATATAAATTGGAGCTCAAACAATAGGTTGAGGTTACATGTAATGGTTAGTTTGCTGTGATAACAGAGTTACTGTTGAAATCGAAGAGAGAGGCTAATAATAAATCATAAAACATTTTCCACTAACCTCTGCTATGTTTACTGTTTTAGGCCAAAATCACTTTTGATAACTCAAATCGTTTTAGTCATCTCATTCAAATAGCACAGTATTAGAAGCTATAGTCCAATTGTAGAAAGTCCAATGGTATAGTCCAATTGTAGAAGACCTTGAAATTTCTCCATTTCTGTTTCCCCATTGATAAAATATTTATAGAAGTATTTGTTTTACTGGGCTATTGGAATTTTCAAAAAAGTATAAAATGGGGGGAAAATTATCTAACTAAAATATGTCTGCAAGAAGTTCATTTTAAATTTAAAATCCAGACATATTGAAAATAAAAAGACGAAAAATGATACATTGGACAAAAGGTAAACAAACAAAAGCTGAAATGGCTATATTAATATTGGACAAAATTAATTCACGAGAAAAAGCATCATAAGTAAAGATATCACATAATGAAAAAATGATCAGTTCTTCACTAACACTTCATAATCTTATGTACATACAAGAGCTGACATAAGAGAAAAATATAGATTAATCACAATCATAGAGATGTTAATACTCAACTCTTATCAATTGATAAGAAAGAAAAATATCTCAAATGTTATAGAAGATTTTATAACATTATCAACTCTTTTGAACTTACTAACATTTATAGAAAACTTCACCCAGAAACTGCAAAACCCACATTATTTTCATGTAGACCTAGAATGTTCACTAAATTAAATCATATGCTGGTGCATAAAACAAATGCTGGTACATTTCAAAATAATGAAATCATTCAGAATATGCTCTCTGAAGAAAGCAAAACTAAACTAATATCCAGTAAAAATAGTACTAAAATTCAATAATGGGAGTTATCCAAGCTCAGCCCAAGTATTTTGAATTTAAACAACATACTTTTAAATAACCCAGGGATCAATGAAGAATCACAAGGGTTCTGAAAATATTGTTAACCAGTTGATAAAATACACTATATCAAAATATCTAAATATCAAAATACCTTAGAAAATAAGAAAAGTTTAAAATTAGTATTATAAATGTCCATCTTAAGAAGTGATACAATGAAAAGTAAATCAAACCAAAACAAAGGAGAAAGAAAGAGTAACAACAAAAATTTAATAAAATGTAAAAAAGACAAACAATAGAGAAGATTAACAAAGAAGATAATTGTTTCTTTAAGAAAATCAAAAAAATTGAAAAAGGCACTAGCACGATTGGTTGAGAAGAGTGAAAAAAAAGGAAAACACAAACAACTAATAACAATAATGAAAGAGAGGTAAACTCTATAGGTCCTTTAGACATTAAGTAGATAATAAAGGAATATTATGAACATCTTAAGACAATAAATTTGACAGCCTGGAAAAATGAACAATTTAAAAAAAAACACAAGTTTTCAAGACAGATTTTAAAAAATAGAAAATGTAAATAGCTTTATGTATCTATTAAAGAGATTAAGCTTGTTTTCAAGAATCTTCCAATAGGTAAAATTTCAGATGATTTCACTGATGTTTGCTGCCAAATATTTAATAAAGAAATAGTGCCAATCTTATAAAGACTCTTTAAAAATATACAGGAGGAATGAACATATCCAAACTTGTTTTATGAGACATACTTAGCTCTGTAACCAAAACTTGACAAAGACATCAGAAAATCTAGAATCCATTATCCCTCATGAACATAAATTCCAGAAATTTTTAATAGTAGCAAAAATAATATTTTATACATAAAAATAATAATCCATAATTACTTAGTAGGATTTATCCCAGGGATGCAAACTTGGTTTAACAGAAAAAAAAATCAGTCAATATAATTTACCATATTAAAGAGAATAATGAAGAAATAATGAAGAAAAATATATCTCCATTAATGCAGCAAAAATATTAGACTAAATTTAAGACATATTTATCAAACCTGGAATCAATGGGAATTTCCACAATATAATACAGAATATCTACAAAAAAATATCTCAACACATCATATTTAGTGGTAAAATAATGAATGTTTCCCCCCTAAGATCTAGAAAAAAAGATGCTCTTCTTTTCCATTCAATATTGTATTGGCGGTTCTAACCAATGCAATAAGGTAAGAGAAAGAAACAATACCCATAAATTTGAAAAGGAAGAGTTAAAACTCTCTTTATCAGCTGATGCCAGAATTATTTACATAAAAATTCTTGAGAAATCTAAAAATACAGGCTCATAGACCTCAGAAATAACTTTTAATAAGGTTGTAGAATACAAAGTCAATATAGAAAAATCAACTGTATTTTTCTACGCTGGAGGCAATAAGTTGGAATGAGAAATTTAAAAATCCTCTTAATGTAGCATAAAAATAGAAAATACTTAGGATTGCACTTCACAAAAAATATTAAACCGCAGCACAAGGAAAACTATAAAGCCTTCATGAGAAAAACTAAAGAACTGAAAAAATGGAGAGATGAACCATGGTCATGGATTGGAAAACTATTGTTAAGATAACAATTCTCTCCATTGTTTTTAAGATGAAACTCAATGTCAATCAACATTCCAACAAGCCCTTTAAAAGTGTCTGCTGACCAAACTAGTCATTAGGAAAAGAAAAAGACCAGACATAGACTGAGTAAAAAAATATTTTTAGTACATATATCTGACAATGCCTTCTATCCTGAATATAAAGTCTGCTTACAAACTGATTGGTAAAAGGAAAATAAATAAAAATAAGAATAAAATAAAAAAGCAATCAAATGTAAAAATGAACAAAGGACTGTTCAAGTTGTCTATCTCTGAGCAATGAGCCATACCAAACTTAATAACTTAAAACAAAGACTATCATTTATTTTCCATCTGAGCAAGGCTCAGAGGGAATAGCATATATCCGCTTTATGTAGCAAGAGCTCAAATGGCATGAAGACTGAGGATAACTCCTTGCCTGGAGGTTGGAGTCATCTTAAGCTTTGTTCATTTAAAACTTTGGAATTTGTTTCTAGATGGAGATTAGGTACCTAATCAGAGGCTTTGTCCATAACACATTGCACATGTCCTGTTCATGTGTCTGCTTGGCTTCCTCAGACCGGAGTGGTTGGGTTCCAAGATTACATATCCCAAGAGAAAGTGGAAGCTGTAGGTTATTAAGGTCTAGGCTCAGAAATTGGCACTGTTGAGCAAATGGCGTCTGTTGTCTATTATCAGGAGTAGAAGTCCGAATACTTCTGCCCACTGCATCTTGGTGTTAGAGTTGCCAAGAAAAACACAGCACAATCAAGCACTCAAATAGAGAAGAGACAGAGTTTGCTTCAGTAGTGGGTGTCTGTACCCTATAGCCCGTGGTCCCTCCTGCAGCCAATGCAGGGCAACAATCTGCCCACACCCATTTTGTGCTGCATCAGAAGGACCCTGTCTCCCCCCCATAGGGGACAGATAAAGCAGTGAGATTAGCCAAGTGCTGTATGACACAATTAAGCAGAACAAAGGAGTACATACTGAGTCTGCAACAGGGAAAGATCTTCCTGCCCAAAGTGGCAAGTCCAGCTCAGGCTGTTTGGACTCTTCATCTTTTGGTAAAGCCCCTTTTTATAAAGCCGCCATATTAGATTGATCTAACAGTCATTGAGCCTAGATTCAGTGGAAGGAGTTATAGAAGCTGTCACTTAATGAAAGAAGTGTCAAAGAATTTGGGGACCACCTTTTAAAACGACCTCAGCCCACCCTCTACTCACAAATTACGTACTTACATTCCTGTCGTAACTAAAATACACTCGCCACCTTTAAAAAACCTTCAAATAGATCGTCCCTTGCCTTTTCAGGCTCAGTTGCAAGTCTAGGATCTTGTAATCTAGACGAGATACTGGTTAATATAAGGCAAATATGTTTTAATTTCATACATACGATTTCTTTCTATATGAAGATCTGTGAAGAAAAGATGCAATCATCTACCTCCCTCATATCCCACATACATTGGTGAAAGAGGCAAAGAGTAATGGGATAAATGCCAGAGACCCATTCAAAGGGAAGAAAACTGAGATGCACAGCAGTCACTGGTCAATAGCAATTTGGAAATCTAGCCAATTATATGTTGCCACTTTCCTGATTAGGGCCGAGCACTCCTCCCTGCAAATGTTTTTGTTTTGGTTTTGGTTTTCCTATTTAAAAGATTCTATGAAGCATCCCCTTAAATCTTCCTGAGATTCTAACAATGGATCTTAAAGCACTGCCCAGGGTTGAAATTTTGCTCTGAAATTTGTTCTTAGGTGATGATCTTTTGCCATCTGGGGAGGTTGGGAATGAGGAGAAGTTTTATTTGGAAATCCAGAAGTTCTGGGTCCTTTATATTTTTAGTTCATTGTTGAATTTATTTCTGCCCTCTTGCATTTTATCATAGGCAACAAGAATACATAAGATGAATCTTTCAACATTCTGCCTGGACATCTCTTTAACTGTATGAGGGGTCCGACTGCTTACAGGGCAGACTGTGCCCTATGAGATGCCATCGATGTTTGTAAATCAAGTTTTATTGTAACATAGCCATGCATATTTGTTTGTGTATTTTCTATAGCTCTTTTCACACAATGATGGCATAGTTCAGTAGTGACAGAGACCACGTAGTCTGGAAGACTAAAATATTTACTACCTGGATCTTTAAGAAAAAGTTTGCTGATCTCGGGTAAACTGATCACGGAGTTTATTTGGTAAATGTGGCAAATTTCATATTTTCCATGTCACTTTAGATGCCAGGATTACCTCATATCTCACCAACACATTACAAGGGTGCCCTTTCCTTTAGGTTCCAATAATGTTTCCTTAACATTATTTTACAACATCTCCAACAGCATTCTATGGTCTCTTAAGCTTCTGCTTGAGGTCCTTATGATTTTACTAATATCCTTTGCTTTTCTTTCACCATTCAATCACAAAGCCAATGTCAGATGTCTTAGTTTTTGTTGTGTAGCAACTAAAATCTGTCTTAAGCCGTATATCAAGTCATCCTACAGCTAAGTGGCTCAGTACAACAACAACCATTTATGTCACTCATGAATTTAGTAATCCGATAGTTCATCTCTCTTCCACTTAGTACAGGCTAAGGCAGTTCAAATGGGGCTAGAGGATCCACTTCCAAGATGGCACACACACGTGATGCAAGCTGATGTTGGCTTTCAGTACCCGTCCACATGGGTTTATCCACAAAGTGACTTGGGTTTCAAACTGCATGATGGCTGGCTTTCAACAAAGCATATCCTTAGAGATATAAAGCATATACCTAGCCTCTGAAGTCATACAGCAGCACTTCCACCATACTCTAGCAGTCAAGGCAGTCACTAAACGTCACCCATTTTCAAGATGATGTGACACATACCTCACTCCCTGACGGCAGGAATGTCATGAGTGTATTATATGATAAACATGTTATCGGAGATATCATTGTGTCTATTTTTGTTAATACTATGAGGGAAGGGAAAAAACATCTGCCACAGGCTTCAATGGATCCTTCACCAAAGAGGATAGATGAGGGATAAACACACACATACACACACACACACACACACACACACACATGTACACACAAGTGTTCAGATTCAGTTGTCAACTGGAAAGTGCCTATTAAAACCACAGTGAGACACCATTTCACAGCCATGACCACTTCACATGGCTAAAATTCAAAAGACGATAACACCACTAAATGCTGACAAGGACGTGAAGGGATCAGAATTTCATGTATTGCTAGTGAGGGCATAATACGGCATAACAACTTTGGACAGGTGTCAGTCTCTTAGAAAATGAATAACAATCTTGTACCTAGATATTTACTCAAGAGAAATGAGA
Source organism: Paguma larvata (assembly GCA_030068075.1). Lineage (NCBI taxonomy): Eukaryota > Metazoa > Chordata > Mammalia > Carnivora > Viverridae > Paguma > Paguma larvata. Next base: position 115,297,887 of record CM057823.1, read on the forward strand.
CATTCCCCACAAATGCCTTGTATGATAATTTTTATGGGCGCTTTATTCAAAATGCCAAAAAAAACTAGAAAAAATGTCCATCAGTAGGAGAGCGGATAAACAAATGTGATATATTCGTACAAATAATATTATTTACTAGTAAAAAAATAACAAGCTATATGTGCAAAAATGTAAGTTAACTCTCAAAAACATTCTGTGAAGGGAAAGGATCCAGACACACACTGAGTACATATGGTTTTTGTGTGTGTGTTAGTAGTTGCCTATGTGGATGAAAATTATTTGGGGGTAATGAGCATGTTGTATATCCTGACCAGAAGGGTAATAGCCTGGATTATTCACTTGTCCAAAGTTATCATGGATTTTATTGCATATAAATCTTACCTCATTAAAATAGCTTTAAGAGTCCTGGAGTTTACATGTGATTTGTGCATTTTTAAATATTTATGTTACAGTAAAAACACTAAATTTTTTGAGGTAAAGCTATGAGAATTTTTTTTAACATAACTATGGGCAAGATCTCTCTCCTGCTAATGATCTTTGATCACCTGTGCCTTCTCTTTAAGAGCTATAGGATACCCCTGAGTTATTCTTGGAAGCTTTATATGATTCGAACTTGCTTTTGAATTCTCAGTTTCTGTGTTATACTGAATTCTGATCTCTCATTTTTCATCATCAACTACTACATCCCTTGACACTGAAATCCCAGTAACATTTTTTTGAATGTTAAGGTGCCCAGGAATTCTGTCAAACTGCAGGTTCTGACTCAGGAGGTCTGGAGTGGGATCTGAAGAGTCCGTACATCTAACAAGTTGCCAGGTGACGTTGCGGGTGTAACTGCCCTTGGAGTTACAAAGCTTCAGCGCACACTGGCTTGGCTTTCTTCTCTGACTCTCACTACCCTGTGCTGTCTCAGGCACAGGTCTTCCCCAGTTTCTGGCACCTTGGATCCAAACTATGACACTACCCATTAGGCCACTTCCTATGCCAGCCCAGCCCCAAGTCCAACATAAGGGCATTATTTCACCATTATCCGCATGGAAAGTATCTCCTTCATCTGGGGAACGAGATTTTCCACTTCTGCTAATTTTCCAAATAACAGAGATTTACTCTAATCTATATTTAATATTATTTTTGTCACCTAACTCTTTGTAAGATTCATTACACTTCCCTGAAGTCTTAAACAGAGAATACTAAAAATGATGAAATCTTTCATTATTAACTCAGGGATATTATTAGTCTGTAATGCAGTGATACCCTCTGAAACCATCGAGATCTGCTTATCCCTACCTGAGGGGAGCCTAGACTGTAATTCTCTCTGCGCTCTTATGTGCTTTTGGAAATTGATCTTGTTTTCCTAATTCCCTGACAGACTCTCGGCCGTTAGTTCTTATGATCAGACTTCAGCTTGCCTGGCTCAAGCAGACATCTTTCCTTCTTCCAATCGCTGTTTTGATTCAATTATAAAAATTTAAAATGAATAACCAGGCAATGGTATCATACATTTGCTTAAAATTAAAGCAAAAAGACTCGGAATATGAACACAAACTTCCTCCTGTAGGAAAATACAGGAGCTTTAGTGTCTGACTTCAGCAGTTTGATAACTTAGAAGCTAATTTGGATGGGGGTGGTTATTATAGGCTATGTTCTATAACAATATTTGTTTGTGTTTGGTTTACAGGCAATATACAATCGAATCAGTCAGGGTGCTTACTAAACATTAAGATTCCAGGTCACAGCCTTAGAGGCACTCACAGGTTAGATCCTGAGTTGGATTTAGGAGTGCGTATTTAGCAAACAGCTCCAGGGCTTCCTGTGCCCAGCAAATTCGAAACATCAGCTGTTTCTGAGGAAGTGCCATTTATCAGATGAAGATCATGGTAGCTTCTTTTTATTCTCATTACAATGTCTCTTTATCTCCTTTCTTCTTCATTCCAGTTAGGCCTCACTCTGCATACTGCACTAGAAGACTTGTTTGTCACCATTAGGAAGCTTCTTATCACTTAATGACTCAATCTTTTCCATTTCTTAGGAGTGGAAAATTAGACGAGAATGTGCTAACATACATATCAGAACTCCAAGCCTGATCTGTGACCCTTCAAACTGAAACACTTACAGGACAGAGCATCTGAGCTGCAAATTCACAAATCTGCCAACAAATACAAGTTTTTCCTAGATGAAAAAAACAGATGGACAATGACAACTTAAGGTTTGAACTTCACCACCTCGTAGACATAAAAATTTTTTTTTCTTTATTCAAAAATTTTATCACATATCTATTAATAACTTCCATCTGAATTTTAACAAGCTCCTTAAAAGTGGTTCATCTTTAATTCCCATCTATCTAAAGATTCGTGAAACATAAGAAGTGTCTAAGATTTTGTCTAAGGTGGAAAACAAGAGAGAAAAGATGTCTATGAGACTAATTCTGGTGGAGGAAAAGCTCCCTCCCTCCCAGTCCCTATTCCTATGCCTACCAATTTACTGGCATAGAAGAAAATCACGTACCCTTGTTCACCACCCTCACCTCAGGGTCTTGTATTGCCTAGATATCTTAGTACATTTTACCAAGTGCCTGATTCTTCCACTCTCTATAACAATTCATTAAACACATATTTATTAAGCATCTATGAGCCAAGTAAGATGCTAGCTGTGAGGGAGACAGTAGTGAAAAAGCAGACAAAAAACTCTGCTCTTGAGGACTTTTACATTTTAGTGAGAAAGATAGACAATCTACAAGACAAAAAAAAAACATTTTTTAAGTGTATAAGGTGAGTACTAAGAAGAAACATAGGAAAAAAGGCATGGGGATAAGAAATGTTAGCAGGACAGTTGAGGTCTTAGCATAATCAGGAAAGATTCTAAGAGAGGCAAGTTTTGAGCAAACCCTAAAAGATACTTAGCCACTTGGATGTCTAGACAAAGAGAATCCCAAGTAGGAGGAGTAGGTGCAAGAGTCATGATCATTGGGATCATCGTGTGTTTTCATGGAAAGGCTGGAGCTGAAGGAACAAGGGAAGGAGAAGAGGAAGATCTCAGAGAGGAGACAGGTAGGGATAGAGTTGAATGATGTTGTGCCTTACATGTCTTAATAAGAATTATTTGACTCTTTCCCTGAGCCAGGTGCAAAGTCATGGGTGGGTCTGAGCCGAGTAGTATGATCTTACTTGAGTTTAAATGTTTATTTATTTATTTTGAATGTAGAGAAAGTCTCTGTTCTGTTCTCTGGAGTATGAAAAGTCTAGACAACCTGTGTGTGTGTGTGTGTGTGTGTGTGTGTGTGTGTGTGTGTGTGTGTGTGTGTGTTAGGGGGTATGGGGAGAGAGGGGAGAGAGAGAAAGAGACAAAATGAGAGAACGAGAGAATGAGAGACTGAAAGACAGAGACTTGGTACAGTTCTATGTTTCCCTATACAGTTTTAGCGAAAAATTTTTTTCAGAGAACCACATTATTTTAGCTGAATTTTAGGCATTTTCATATCTTCCATTTACCTTTCCCAGGAAGGACAAGGAAATGATTTTATGGGACCTGAAGGTTATAAAGTGTGACGGTTATTTTTAAGGAAAAGATATAAGGTCTAATCGTAATTATTCATTTAGAATAAGAGAAAAAAAGCACAGTAAACTGCATATTTTAAAAGACAACGAATCTCACAAATGTCACAAAATATCTTCTATTCTATTCAATTCTGTAATACTTATTTTCTACGTGTTTGGTTTCGTAATATCTGATCACTTTTTCATACGACAAAACTTTGTAAGACCATTTTTTAGGGAGAAGAGAAAGATAATCAGTCTTTCTCTAGCTGGGCTGAACAAAATTTGTTTTAGACTACTTATAGTTGAGGTGCTTAAAACATGTGACTGCACATGTATGTATACCTGCTTTTGTAATACTAATCTGATATTTATCGGGCAACTTGATAAATTCTATTTCTCATGATTCCTATCAAAAAAATTACCTTGCATTTACACTTGAATATATGGAATCTACTAAATGTTTTCCTTACAGAAGACAACAAAGGGAGCCACACGCTGAACGTGTGACTTGATACACCTGAGGATTAGGAGAATCTACTGGCGTCCAACTCTATGCATTTCAAACATTGTTTAGCTGCCACAATCCACAAAGTTTTAGCATCAGGACCCATAAACACATTCAAATTATAATCTGACAACAGGCATCGGCCACTTTTGCACAACGCAAGGCCAATCCATGCAATGGCCAGTAAAGGCATTCCTAAATGTGCACTGAAACAGATAGCCATACTTTCCTGGTACACAGAAATGACTGTCAATAACAATCATATACCACCAAATCTTAAATTTCCACTCAAACTCTTCTTAGTTATATCTCCATAATATCCATTGCAATGCTACCCAGCAGGGGAGGAAGGAAGACAATGGAGAGAGAATCAGTGCACAAAAACATCTTTCTTTTGCAAATCTTACAGCAAAAACATAGCACTATATAAAAGCATTCCTAGGTCTTCCCCAGATGAAGATTAGCATATGCAAGTGAAACACTCTGCAGTGTAAATTTCATTAGCTTTGTAGTAAATCTACTTCTGCCCCCAGGTCTGGGTCGATGGAAGCCTCATCCATCAATCTATGTTTTTTCTTGCAGAATGAAGACTGAGGGAGACAAATACAGGGACCAAAAGTCTGGCCTCCTGCAGGGTAGAGGCTCTGCATGGTCTCTTAAGGAGCCATTAGCCCTGAGCCTCATATTTTGTCTTCTTGAGTCTTTCATCTCCTGAAACATTGAAGGGAAAAGAATTGATATTTGCTGTGCAAGTGCTTCTATTTTTTCATCATTTTCATCAGGAAGAAAATCAACAAAAGGGACAAGCTCTACTATTTCTTTTTGTAGGTTAAATTTGTTTTCCGTGCACAAAAGTGAGAGCTGGCATAGCCGCACATGTTTAAAAACTAGAAAAGACAAAGTTTCAGTAGGCTATGAGTTCTCAAATTTCCAATGACCTCTTCCTAATGTTAGTGTTTCTGCTCCATAGATAGTCCTTGCCTCCCAAAAGTCTCAGATCATTGTAAGAATCAAGCAAACAACTTCACTCTCTAAAACAACTACTCATCTCAGCCTCAGCTCTACCTATAAATAAATTTCCCAAAACACATGTTTTACTATACTGCAAATCTGAGCTAAGCAAAATGTCTGAGTCTGTAGTTAATAGGGCTTTGTTTTCTCTGTATCATAAAATCACTAAGTAAGTGGAAGCATTCCCTTTTGCTTCACTCCTCAACAACATTCCTACATTTACTAACTCGAGTCCTGAGTATTGGTAGACTCTCTTTGGAAGTTGATCTAGAAGGTTTGATATGGAAACACATAGTAAACCTTGGGGGAAAACAAATAAACAAAAATGAACACACACACACACACACACAAAATACGGGTGTGCTTCTGAAACTTTAGCATGCATAAGAATTACCTATGGGATACTCTCAATAATACAATTTTCAGGGTCTTAACTTTAGAGATTTTGGCCCTCTGGTCTAGACAAAATCTCTGCCCTTTATTTTTTAGTAAGCACTCCTGGTGATTTTTATCTTTATAGTCTACCACCACAGTTAGAGAAGCCTGTGCTACAGAATTTCTAAGTTCAAGTTGACAAACCAAGATCTTGATGGCTAGTGCTTGAGTCAACATCAAATTGGGTTAAAGGCAATAGTCTTTAGCTATTGAGTAAGCATTGAGTATTTTCTCTTTCGTCTCTTTCCACAAATAAAACTTCTTTCTCGATTTTGTTTGTTTCTGTTATACTTTTGGTCTTATTATCCATTTAAACATTTTAAAATACTGAATTAAGATGTTTTTCAGAAATTTACATTGGGAATTGGGATAAGCAATTGGTGTGGATAAATCTTTCTATTTTCAATGATTGTGAGATATCCTTCTATATCTTTTCTTGACTTCTTAATAAACTATAAATGTCTTCCAAAAATTACACACAAGAGACAGCAAGTCATCTGGACATCTATGAGACAAAGTAGCCACCGTGATCAATTGTGACTAGCCTACTGTGGAGTTTGGCATAAATTATTTTTAGAAATTAGATTAGTTTTGGAATTCAGAGCTTCTCCATTCAAGACCAGTATCAGTTATGGAATTTCCAGGATCTTCTCATTCTTGAAGGGCAGAAGAAGGCTACGAAGAAAAATTTCTGGATGAAGCACTTTATTGTAATGCAAGAAATGGTTACCCATCACACAGGGTCATGGGTATTGTGAGAATGCTGTGTTTAGTATTTATGCCTCTCCACAGCATTCAATGAGCTTCCACCAAAAGTATTTTAGATGTTAATAAGAGTATACAATAAGAACCATCTTTCTTAAGAAATGAATTATTTTAAAAAACCAGAGTTTTAATGGAATGGTACTTAAAGAAAGAAGATAACTACCATCAGAGTTTATAAAAATAAGAAACCAATTTTAAAGAAAAATGTGAACTTTTCCATTTAATTTCATTCAATTAAATTTCAATTAAATGCAAGGCTTAGTGAGCCACCCTATAAGCTTAAAGTAGTTATTTGAGGAAAAGGAAAAAAAAAAGAAAAAAGAAAACAATATGTTCTATACAAAACAGTAGATAATGAAATTCAGGAATTCTTGGGGTGCCCTGGGTGGCTCAGTCAGTTGAGCATAGACTTCAGCTCAGGTCATGATCTTGAGGTTTATGGGTTCGAGCCCTGCATTGGGCTCACCACTTTTAGTGTGGAGCCCACTTTGGATCCTCTGACCCCCTCTCTTTCTACCCCTCCATGGCTCAATCTTATTCTCTCAAAAAATAAATTAAAAAAGAAGAAATTCAGGAATTGTTTTGTGGGACAGAAGAAGCAATAACAATAAAAATAGACATATCACCCAGGGACACTCAGGCAGAGCTTTCAGAGAGTCATGACTTGGTTGGGTCACAGTGGACCAGCATCTGGTTTTTAGTTTCATAGACCTGGAAACTGAAATTTGTCAGATCTGGAGAATTGAATTAAACTAGTCATATCCAATAGAAACTGGTAGTATAGAACCATAAAGGATAATTTATTAATTTAAATAGAATACAATTACTGCTAAGTGTCTGAGAAACTTGCCTTATTGGCCAGTATGTTTTGTTTTGTTTTGTTTTGTTTTTTTCTAAGAGGAGAATTCTACTTGGCCTGCAAACTTATAATTAGAAGATTGTTGGGACAACATGAAATAAAATGTGGTATAATTAAACAGATTAGACAGAATGACATTCTAATGGCATTGCACCTTGGTCACCATGTCTCAAATTTGAGTGTTCACAAAAACACCTCAGTCAAATAGGAAGAAAAAAAATCTAAAGCCACTTAGAATATAACCATTACTTCAAAACTTGGAGGAATTATATTATTGCTCTATAAATCAGGATGCAAATATAGTGAGATTCAAAAGGAGATTCATGAATGATTATTCAAGGCAATTTGGAATGTCAGGGATTTAAGGGCACAAAATCACAAAAATTAATTATGTCTTCCCAAGGGCTGGACTCATTGCCACTTGAAAAGATCAAGCCAGGTTTAATTAGCTGTGAGTTTGACAATATGAATGGAATTTATATTTTAATTTAAAGCAGTAAACATTCTGCAAAAGTGAGCTTCTGAAATATTGTTGCTGCTTTTTAAAACTTCTTTACGCTGATGTTGAGAAGGCTCGATAAGAGTCAATTAGAACCATTTATACATTCTTACAGTGAGACTTTGGAATGGACGCTGAGAGAAAGGACCAGGAAACTCACCTGCTTCCTTTTAAATAGCAGCAATCACACATTTAAAAAACCTTTTAATAATGATCTAAATTAGTAATTAATAACAGGGTAACCGTCAGAATCACCAATATATGTATTTTTTTCTCATCTGTATGCCTGGCCCCTACCCTGGAATTCCTACATAAAAATTTTATGTTTAAGGCTTAAATATATATGTCTTTTAAAAGCTCCATCAAGTAGGCTTGATATCAAAATTAATGGATAAACACGGGCAAAACTGGCAGTGGTATAGGGTCAAGCCAGTCCAGGATATCAGAATCTAAAACCTCTTAAGACAGGAAATTTGAATTCTATGGTTGGAAATGTGCTCAAATGCAGCGCTCAGCTGCTTGTGAAAGCCATTACTATGTCATTTCCCCTGACCGAAGTCTGGATTTGGAAGGATGGGTTGAATTAGGTCCCAGCTTTGTTGTTAATCCAAGATATTTTTATGTTTAGTTGTACAGGATGAGAAAATACTAAGTCAATGCTAGTTTAATGAAGTTGAAAACATTTTTGAACAATTCTATTTGGTGATGAAATGGAAGTGATTTATTCTGAGCAGCTTGTTGCAAAGACCATTTGCATTTTGCTAAAATTGTTTGCATTCTGGAAAGGCGAGGCATTTAATAATGGCCATGTTCTTAATTATTAACACGCTGTTCCTAAAACTATTTGTATTACTTTATGAAACATATTCTTACTTTTCAGAAAATTGAAAAGACATTATATTATTTTTATATAGAAACTCATGACTATTAGAATAGTTTTATTCAAATCATTTTTAATTTTTGAAACAAAACTATCAGCTTGGTAGTGTCAGAAATAAGAAGGGTCATTGTCATTTTATAGATGAGTAAACTAAGATTCAAAGAAAAGTTATTTCTATTCTAATGCCATATAACAGAACTGAAATTGGAAGAGTATCAACTGTTTCAGGTAATTTACGTATATGAAATAATGTGTTATTTCACCAGCCCCAAGGGAAAATTATTTTTTTCTCCATTAAGAATTAGAGTGACTTTTAAGTTACTCTTAGTCACTTTGAGAAAATGGCTGAGCTGAGGCTATTTGCCCCCAAAGCCAATGTCGTCATGATACCCTAATTTCTCTCAGTAAAATGAGGGAACCTACATAATCTCTAAAAAACCGTCTAGACCTCCTTTCTCCCCATCCACCTCATAGACTAATCAATGAACCTTCAATTGGATCAGTAAAACTTTCATTGCATTTTATTGCGGAAGGAAAAATGTAGCAGGCAAATGTGGGGGGTAAAAGTAGGATTCAATACAAGATCTTCCTAAAAGGTTAAGATCAGAGCTCATGGCTCTAAACACGTTTGACATAAAATTTTAATCACACTACTAAACTGTGGGGAGAGATGACCAAGACAAATGCTCTGCCATTGAGAAATTTACTATCTAGTGTGGGAGGCATATGAGGCCTGAAAAGTAAGACAAATCAAGATTTTCAAGGGAATATAATAAATAGGATCCTTTACTGGTCAGTATAGGCTTTGGCAAAGAAATAAACTTGAAAAAATCTCAGTAGTTTAATACAATAGATGTTTATATGTTGCTGATACAAATTCAGAGCAAGTCTATGGTGTAGGGGCGGAAAGCTCTATTCCACACAATCACTCAGGGACCCAGACTGCACCATCAGGAATAGATGGTCTCAAAAGTTGCCATGGAAGGGCAACAGAAAGCATAGAAAGACTCCTACTTTATCTTTTATGCCTTGTCCTGGGAATGACAGGTGTTATTCTGCTTATAGCCTCTGGCCAAAACCAGACACATAAACCTACCTAATGCAGGAAGTTGGTCATTCAGTAAGCAGTAAAAGTCTTGGCTACAGATTTCAGTCGGTTTTGACAAGAGTCCGGATGGAGGATGTAGAACATCGCCATCTGGGAAATGTTTCCAAAGGTTAGAAGAATTCGATCTGAGATACAGCATCCAGGGGAAAAACACACGAAAACACCTCTAGGTAGAGTCTCTTCTGAAGAGCATACACTAGGTCAAAAACCAGAATCCTGAAAGGAAATGACCAAAGAAGATTGGGAATGAAATATAAGGAGCTAGCAACAGATTCTTAAATCCCTGAAGTATATAGTCCAAAAGCCATTAAACAGGTAACTCCTTAACCAAGAAGTGGTTTATTAAGAGGAATGAGCCAGCACAGACACTCCATTTCTAACTTTAAGTTTATAGGTTTCTATGAATACCCAAAAGCTGTGTCTACAGTTGGCTTTCTTTATTTGGAAAAAGAGAGGAAAAAAAACCATGCACACACACACACACAGTTTTTAGAGAACCAACTAACCTCCATTTGTCTGGAAGGTTGGAAAGGAGAAGTAAATAAATCACTTCATCATGCTTTTATATTGGTTCAGATCTGGCCCTGTGAAAGAGCCCTTTGACGATTACTAAATAGCCACTGACATGAACAATGCAAAAAAAAAAAAAAAGATTTAAAAAATTAAGAACAAGAATTAGAATGGATGAGAGAGAAAGGAGTAAAATTTAAATAGGTAAATTAATAAAGCTGGATGGCTCATATGTAAAGCAAAAAGTGAAGACACTTAGAAGCCATTCACTTATGTGTCTCACTTTTCATGAACATATCTGTGAAAAATCCCTGGCATTTGCTACACTGGCATATACACTCAATACTTTTTCATAGGTGTCTTTTGACATAGGAAAAGAATATTTCCCTCAGATACTATTTCTGGCACACCAAAAATAAGACATCTGAGCAGAAGTGTTGGACATGGGCTGTATGGCAACAGCTGAGCTAAGTGGAAAGTTAAGTAAACTATTAAAGAACTTCCACCTGTCTGTTTATTTCTTATTCATCTACATGTCCCAGAACTTTTTGGAAGTCATCATACCTATGCCGTGTTAGATACAATAAAATGAATTATATTCCAGTTTATGCCCCAAAAGCTCTTGAGAAAATCTTATTTCCTTATTAATATGATCTACATAATTAATGGTACAAATACTCTTCAACTCAGTTCTGTACAACATGGGAAAATCAGTTTATGATATGATTTCCAGAGCTTCTTAAGGCAGCTCAGGATGAAGGAAAGGTAATTAAACTTTTTTAACAGAAGAGCGGTCCAAAAGAAGAATGGGCTGCTTCACAGGGTAATCGGTTCTGATCATTTCGACTCTTGACATACAGGCCCATTCATCATTCGTCAAGAGGATTTCTGACAAACGATACTGTTAGGTAAGAATTTTTACTAAAGTAACTTTTTGTATATCTCATCTCTGAGCTGCCGTGCTTTTATGATTCCATCATATTTATGTCTTTCTGTATCAAGAGCCTTAAGAGATTGCTCTCTATCAAGTTAGGGAGTCGGTTTGAGGTGACAGGACTGTCTTTATATGTTGAGGAATAAAATTGGGATAAACCATTGGCGAATGTGAAAGATAAACTGGGAACTTCAAGAATCAATCAGCTTGCCATGTGTTCTATCACTTGAGCAATATGAAATAGCACTGGTTTGGTCCACTAGAAGTTGGTTAAAAGAAATTCAGTAATTAAGGAAGATATTTAACTGGCATAAGTTTGGCTGGATGGTGAGGCCCACCCACTCTTGATGTTCGTTGTCCATTTTGGCTTTGTAGGCAGGGGGCTTTATATCTCCAGTTTCATGGGCCCTACATATCCGTTTGTCCTCAGCTCTGATCCTAATACGTTCAGAAGATTCCTTGATCCCCGCTTTCGATAAAAATAAGTCTTTAACTTCTATCTCCATTGAAGAAAGTACTGGATATTTAAAATACCTTAAAGTGGAGCATGGAATAAATCCCTGAAAATACTAGTTAGAAATCTATTTAATCTATTCTCAACAATATTTTGGGATTTGCATTATCGGAATATTTTTTAGGAAATTGGTTAATCACTCTAGAATGAGATGGTTTATATAAAATCCTAACAACTTGAAAAATATATCACTGAACGAAAACAAGTTCAATTAGCCTAAAGATTCTAGAAGCTTAAGGTTAGTTTAATTGTTTGCTTGTTTGTTTTAGAAAACTTTCCGAACTGTCGCCCAATTCCCTAAACAACATTCATAGCTGCCCTAGTGATTATTCCCATTTTTTCTCAGTAAAACCAATGGTAAAACTATTAAACATTTAAAGGCCAAGGGACTCAGTCAGGTCAGAATTTGAACCCAGAACTCATGCTCTTTGCCAGTTCATGAGATCACTTTTTGACATTCCTTCCATTTTAGGTAATTTTATTCGCTGACAAACTGGCAGAGAGGAAGAAAGCAAATATAAGGAGGAAGTTTAATTTAGGTGCTTAATAATGGTGCCAGTTGAATAAATTTTCTCAGCACCACATGAGTTAACATAAACTCATCAGTGTTGGAGTCTTCTTTATAATTTCTTCAGAGTCACAGATGTCAATGACCAGCCTTGATATGTGCTTGTAGGAATTCTGAGATGGTACTTGCATAACCTCACAAGAGCTTATCTTTCAGATGAGACAAGAAAAGAAATACAGAAGATGAATTGCATAAAAATACAAACAAAAGCATCTTTTCATCTCTCAGGGTAGGGTGATTTAGTTCTTTTCACATATTGTGTTTCATTGAAGCGCTCTTAAATCACATGCCTCCTAAACTCATACATCCCAGTAAGTTAGAATACAAAATATTTATGAACATTCCCTCTAAATTAAAAATAATTAAATTAAATTAAACAAAAAGTATCAGGTAAAATGAAGGCTTTGTTTGTTTATTTGTTTAAAGATAGAAATAATATACATTTTCTCTGGAAAATCTTTTAAAAACACAAGCAAATGTAAGATAAAAACCATCTGTAATTCACTATTAAGAGATAAGCAACGCTATCACTTTCTGTTTCTCTCGATAGATAGATAGATAGATAGATAGATAGATAGATAGAATTAGATATAGATAGATATGTATATGCATATATACATATATATATGTACATGCAACAAAATATTGTGAACATTATGTCCGTGTCTAAAAAAAATTCTCTAAGACTATTTTGTGGAAGAATAATATCGCAACTTATTCCCCAATAATGAATGTAATTGACAAATATTTGTCATGACATGAACCTAAAAGAACATCTTCATTTTTAGAATAAATTCTTAATCGTATAATGATAAGTTCAAAGAGTATGTTAGTGTTGAAGTATATTGCCAAGTCACACTCCGAAAGGTCATACCCCAAGAATAAGACAGTAACTTTCTTTGAGTATTCATCAAAACTGAGTATTGTCAGAAATATACCCAATTATATTTGAAAGGCAAAAAATGTTATCTCAATTCCTTTATATACATTTCTTTGATTTCTAATAACCGGAATATGTTTTTCCATTTCGTTGGCCTTCTATTTCTTCTTTCATGATGTTCTTTTTGCAGAGTCATTGGTTTATTGTTGATTAGCAAGAGGTCTTTACATATGAAGGATATCAAATCTTTCTTTTGTATTATTTTTTACAAGGTTTTATTTGCTTTTTAATCTTAGGGTGTGTTGAATCAAAAATATTTAAATTTTTATTAAAAAATACGCATTAAGAAAACAGATCAAGTCTTCCTTTCATGTGCTCTGCTTTTTGCGTTGTGCATAGAATGTCCTCTCCAGCCCAGCTACATGCAAATAATTGCCTATGAATTTTCTGATTTTGTTTTTCACATTTCATTTTTTAACATGCAAAAAATTTATTTTGGTATTTGAAGTAAAACGGGGACCTAACTTTAATTTTTTAAATTACTAACAATTTGCCAAAAACCACTTATTAAATAATACATCCTACTAATCACATGTACTATATGCTAAATTTGCCTATATCTAGTCTGTCTTAGACATACGCATATCTGCAAATATATTGAAGTATATCTATTTGTATATATTCTTCCTATTTTATGTCATTGTTCTTTCTGTCTCTTCTGGCAATCACTACCATTTGAATGAATTATTTTACTTTAAAAATACCTTCTGATCGGTTAAGACAAAATAGACCCATTATATTACTCTTATTTTTCTGTTTGTCTAAGGCATTTAAAAATGCATTTTCCTTTTTTTTTTTTTTTTAGTTTTTATTCAGATTCCAGTTAGTTAACATACAGTATGATATTATTTTCGGGTGTACAATTTAGTGATTCAACACTTACTTAAAGTGCTCATCACAAGTATACTCTTTAATCCCCATCACTTACCCATCCTCCACTCACCTCCTCTCTGGCAACCATTAGTTTGTTCTCAGTAGTTAAGAGTCTGTTTCTTGGTTTACTTCTATGATTATTTGTTTTGTTTATTAAATTCTACATGAAATCATATGGTATTTGTCTTTGTCTGACTGACTTAGCTCACTTAACATAATACTCTCTAGCTCTATCCATACCTTTGCAAAATGGCAAGATTACATTCTTTTGATGACTGAATAAAATTCCATTGTATATATGTCATATCATTTTTTTCAATATTTATATATTTATTTTGAGAGGAAGAGAGAGAGAGTGGAAATGGGGAAGGGACAGAGAGAGGGGAAGAGAACAAATCCCCGGCAGGCTCCACACTGTCAGCAGAGTCCAAAGCGGGACTCGATCTCACCAACCATGAGATCATGACCTGAGCTGAAATCAAGAGTCAGACGCTTAACTGACTGAGCCACCCAGGCACCCCATATACCACATCTTGTTTACCCATTCATCAGTTGATGGACATGGGGATCCTTCTATAATTCAGCTATGTAGGTGATGCTGCTATACAAATCAAGGTGCATGTATCCCTTCAGATCAGTAGCTTTGTATCCTTTGGGTAAATACCTAATAGTGCAATTGCTGAATGGTAGGGTAGTTCTATTTTTAACTTTTTGAGGAAGGCTCCATACTGTTAAAAATGCATTTTCTTAGTTTATGTTTTAGTTTGTGTGTGTTTTTTTTCATCTACAGGGCCCACCTTCTAAATAGACATAATGTTCTATTATCAAATATTCTTAAATTAGGTTTCTAGTCTTTTTCATGGAAATACCTAGCAATTAGGGCTGAGAAATCAAAATGCTCTTGAACCCCTGTAGCAACGACTATGGGCAACATCAGTGGTGCCCTGTGTGCTGAAAGCTCCACAGTCAGAGCAGAGCAAGGAGCAGGAAGTGAGGCAATGTAAGCGGCTCGCCTGCGAATTCATGGCCACACCTCAATTTATTTCTGGTAAGTGCATGTGACAACTATTCACATACATTACTATCTTTATACTCTCCAGGATATGCCAAATAAAGTAACAAGTCCAAAGGCGGTCTGTTTTAGAAAATTAATTAGAAGAGAGGGTAAAACTCAGTCTCGCTTATGCACAAAATATAAACTTGGAGGCTCTTCTGAGACTGGGTATAATTTAGGAAGAAACAAGCCAGGGTTTGGGATATTTTGATCAGTTGACTTGTTCTAACCACTTTTGTAATGAGTCCTCCTCAGCTAGGTGCAGCAGTGAAATGTGTGTCTTCCTTATCACCATGTAAAAGTATAATTTTGCAATAGCTTTCGTGGGGAAACAAATGGCTCTGTACCGATTACCGACACTCTTTGTCCATGAGGCTTCATACCTAAAGGTTTTCACGAGGATCATTGGCTGAGATTAGATGTGTAGACAGTGGCTAAGCACTGTGTAGAGTTCCTGGGCACCCACTGAGCCAGGGCTGTGGTTATGCTATCACCATGTCTTAATCAAATGCTACTAACATCAAAGAGACCCCTCTTTGGCATTCTGGTCTGAAGAGTCCGTCTCTCCTGACCTCGCTGACCTGTTGGGAGACCACTATCCCCCAGTGCCATTTCAATCATATTTCTTGGAGAAGGTGCCCACGCGGGGTGTTATAGGATTCTCTCTCTCTCTGAAAATAGAGTATTCCCATGAAAACTTTCCTAAGTGGAAATGGAGGAAAGAAGCAATTATCATCAATTTATGGAGAATTTTTGAGCATTCTCAACCCTCCCCAAAATAACTTTCTTAGGCTTTTCTCATACCTTAGGGCACATCTTGCTATGGACACACCAGTTAAATGGAGATAAAGCACAGATGCTCACAGGATAGAGTTCAGGGCTGCGGGGGCTTGATGCTGAGATGCTGAGTGTCGTCTCAGGGAAGGAGCTTGGCTGGGCCACCCTTGCCGCTCAGGGTTACGTGCTGACTCTAGAATAGCTCGCTGCAACACGAACACTGAACACTACTTGCCAAAAGCAGCAGATGCCTGTCTAACTAATTTTACCTTATTCTGCATCAAATTCCACCAATAAAAAACAGGAATGAGCAGTGAACAATCACATGCCGTTGTTGAATTCTATCAGAAGTGTCCTGAGACACCTCCCTGGACATCCCTAAGAAGTCTTTTTGCTCACTCAAGAGCCAGAGTGTGACCTATTTCATAAAGTTTTACACTTATCCCCAGAAGGTGGTCTTTGCTAATCTGGTTTTCTAGCTGGGAAGAAAGAAGAAAAGTTGACTCCTTATGGATTTTGCTCTAAACTTTAACCCTCAGGCGGCGAAAGTCTCTTCATCCAAAGTGAATCTCTGTTTAATAAGGCCCCTTCTAGAACCACTCTGAAACACACTTTCAAAACAAAAGTTAGAGCCCCGTATGGTCCATTCTCAAGAAGGGTCTGTTTCTGTTCAGAACCCGCCCTGACCTTTTTGTTGAAGAAGAACAAAATAACGTAGTAACAAAAACACAAGTGGCTGCCAAAGGAAGAGGAAAAAAAGTTCCTGTAAGGGACTGAAACAATAAATCTCCTCTCTGCTGAACTCCCAAAGGGAGCGTGTGTATTTCCTCCCGTTCTTTATCAGAGCCCCCGAAATAAGTAGGAATGGGCAGCGGCCGCTCACATTCAGCACACCTTTTCCATTTGCTAACAAGGCCCTGCCAAGGCCAGGAGGGATTTGTCTCTGCCTGATTCTGGAGAGAAGAGCTACTGAGACGATCCGTGGGCACCATGAAACTCCTTCAAGTGACCATCCTTTGTCTTCTTCTGTCCAGTCTTTATAGCAGTCAAGAGGACACAGGTACCATTTTCTCTTATTCCTCTGACGGCGCGGATCAGAAATCACTAGTAGGGGACTCCTAGCCTCAGTTTACCTTCAGGGACCTTCCCCTGAAACGTGGATGTGGCAATTCGTTTGCTGTGTCCAGGGCGTGGATGTTGACCGGGCGTGCACGGAGAAGGCTCCACGGAGAGAATGTTTGTTTTCACTGAAAGGAAATGTTTGCCGGTGCAGCGGCCTTGCAGTGTGTTTGATGGTGTCATAAAGGTACGGGGAATACACAATAGCATTTTTTGAGCATAAAACTCTGGGAACAAAAACCTGGTTAAAAATGTACTATTTCTCAAAAATGCGCTCCTTTCAGGTGGAAGTCTAGAAATAGCGATCATCAAGGTTGGGTGAAAGTCTGTAATCAGAACCGCTGTGTTGCAGATGTTGGCCTATATTTGGTCCCATTATCTTTTGGCTCTGATACACTGAGAGGTTGGATAAAGCTGCCTGGGAAAATGAATATTAATATCTTGAGGGGGTAGGGGAAGTAAAGAGGAGAGTCATTTGATTAAAGTTAGCAACATTGAGTTGCTCCAGAAATCAGCACAACTCTACACACTACACACAACGGTTTGCACATCATTGCAAAAATCCTACCCATCGCCTCCAGTTTCAGAAACTCAAACAAAGGATATATATGAACCAATACGAGTCCTGACTATATTACAGACCAGTTGCAAGAGATTGTATCTTCTAGTCCTTACTGAGGAATTCACGGTAAGCAATTAAATTTAATCAATATTTACTGGGATCTTACCATGTAGTCATCAGTGCAAGAACTACATAAATGATTAAGACATTGACCTTCCCAACAGTGGTAAATGCAGTGTTGGGAGAAAGAAATGTTTAATTCTAATACACGACAGATTTAATAAGCATGAAAACCAAAGTACAAACTATCATAAAAGAACACAGTTGGGGAATATTGATTCTCAGGAGCCCTGGAGAAATATCAGTTCTAATTTTATTTTGTGTGTGCTTTGTTTCAAAGGTTTGTTGCCCCAAAAAAGTCTAATATAGAGTAATAATATAGGAAAAATTACATACACTCCTTCAATAATGTTTATCATTAATTTCCCAAAATGCATATATAAATTCAGGACCCATTCCCAAACACTTCAACATCACATATGATCACTTCTCATGCGTCTTGGCATTGCCAGAGTTAAGTCGAAGCAGTATCAAGGTCAGAAAATCTAACTTAGAAAAGTTACCAAGAATCTGAGTTTTTAAAATAAAGAGTATTTATAAGGGGCCACAGAAATCAGCATATGAGCTTTTAAGTAACTCTTCATTATCATGGGAAAGATTGGTAGGAATCCCGATGGCATGAAAATCAGTGCTTACAAACGTGTGGGGTCCTGGGTCAGGCTGCTCACCACCCCAGGTCCGTAAGTATCATCGAGTACACTACTTTCCTGGCGTTGTTAAACTCTGAATGGATTACGTGTCTCTCTGAAAGCCAAATGGAATAGTATCAACAGAATCAGCCTGCAAACCTAGCCGCAAGAAAGATGGAAAGGTAAAGGACAACCCAGAAATGACCAGGAACCCAGAAATGACCAGGCAGCTTTTCTGTTTATGATCATTTTGGGGAAATACCAGCTTCTTTTAACTCTCCAGCAGTGAGCCCAACTTGTTAATGGTGTCTTCTTTCTAACGAACTATGAACCCAATCTTATTTAAACAGAGATAATGATTACATAATGACTACCTCTTTCAACCTCTGCCAACAAGCCTATTTGTTAAGGAAAGCATCTGTAAAAACGACTCCATTTGTCTTAGAAAAGGAAATGTTAGCTCAGGGGCATAAACTCACCATCCAAGTGGTGACCAGAAGGAACTGGAAGAGACCTTCCATCCAGGTGTATGATTCTGTTGCACCTGGCTCTGCCTGTTCTATGTTTCCCTCCTCCCTCCCCATTCCCTTAGGAAATGAAGCATTTCCTAAGATGATTTATTAATTTCTTTCCCTAACCCCCTGTACCGGAAACACATTGATTTCAAAGCTTTGTACATTCCCCAAACTTAGAATGCTTAACATATTTCATCGGCGGGGTTGATTATTAGGGGTGAGGAGGGAGGCATTTCATCTGCCTTAAATTCACAAGTTGTCAAAAAGATCCATGCTTTTTTGCATAGTAATTTATTCCTAAATAATGATCTTTTAGAGAAACTGACTACTTTTCTTTTTCCTTCTGACATTTTTGTCAGTCTCAGATTTAAATAAATACAATATAGTCTTTTGTGCTCATTGTGAAAATCAAGTGAATCTTTCCACACAGCAGTGAGTGACTTTCTATTACTTGGTTGGTGGTATAATATTTTACATTCTCCAATTTGGAAAGCTGTCCTATTGAAATATGTACAGAAGTTTCCTGAAAAGGAACTGTCATTCTTTCCCAAGGTTTTCTAAATTGTATTTAAAACTGAACAGACCCCTCCTGTGGCTTTTAAACCCCTTTGGCTTTTAAGCCTAGATTGATGAGCCTTTGCCTGTCAAGACTGAGAGAAGTTAAATGAAGAGGGATTCCAAGAGAAAAGAGGCCCTGGAAACAAGTTACTCTTTAAGCGCCATTTGCTTTTTGGAGTTTACATTAATTTAGGAAAGATGAAAATGTTGCAGGCATTTGCAAATAGGAACAAACATCATTTTATTGGTATCTGGAGAAGAATTTAATTGCTTGGAGAGTATTCATTTCATATTGATTGAACATTCAGTTCCATGGCAAAAAAAAATGGATTGAACACACAGTAAGACAGGCATAATTCTAAATGCTATAGATTTACAGAGAATAGTTAAGACTCAGCCATGGCCTTTGAAATGGGGGAGAGAAAAAGAGACACATAATAAGAAGTTTGATTATATTATAGGTCTTAAGTGGTGAATAAAGAATGATAAGGAGCTTATTTTGGAGTGTAGGGACATCAGAAAAGGCTTTCTATAAAAATGGAAATTATGCTGAACTTTGAAATTTAAAAAACAGGAGGTTCCAGGCTGATGGTATTTCTTGAGTAGGAACATGAAAACATCAGTATATTCCAGTGTAGAAATGTACGGAGGTCACCGATTGGACCTCGGTTAAGTTTTAGAAAATAAGGTTGGAAATAGAGTCTCAAGATATGTGAACTTCGAGGATAGGAAATATTGACTAGTTAGTAGTCAATAGTTAACAGTGGAGTAGTTAATTCATTTGGAGCCTCTAAATTTGTTTGAGTGTGGGAATTATATGATTGGGGCTATACGTTGGGAAGATTAATCTGTCAGCAGGATATGAATTAGACTATTGCAGTCAGGAGAGACAAAAGCTAAAGAAAATAGTGCAAATGTTATCACCAGTCTGAAAATCTATCAATAAAGTGAAGAGCTTAAAGGGAGTAGAAAGTTTGTGATTTGACATATTCTTGACCGGCAGTGAGGGAGAAAGCGAATGAGATGCACAGAGACGATTATCTGAAGACTAGAAGTAGGAAAATGGTTTGGGAACAGAGGGAGGGAAGGATAAGTGGAGATGATTTAAGGGGAAGAATGAAGTATTTGATTTTGGACACAGTGAGTCTGAAATCCTAATAAGATATTTAAACAAAGACATTGAGGATAAATTAAAATCCGTGGGGAGTTGGAATGCCCTTGGAGTTGGAGGTGGTGGTGAGTGCTCTTTGCTCTTGAATCTCAGGAGTTCTTAGTCCTGCCCACTTTAAGATTAATCACAGAGAAAAGCAATTTATTTCTCACCGGGATGCTTATGTTTCTAACTCTCTCATGGCACTCGTTTTTTAATTCCATGGTAATTATTTGTAGGCATATCTGATCTCCTCTTCGAGATGAAAATCAGAGCCATATTTAATTACCATATTTATTTTGTTTGTTCAGTAACAGTTCTAAACATATAATAAGGACACCATTAGCCGAATGACATATAAATGAATGATACAATTGCCTTCTTTGTTTTGTTTTTGTTTTCATTTTTTATTTCTTCCAATGACAATTACTCACCAGTTTACTGCCTCATTCGTATGAAAAGATTATGGACATATATGACTCTTAGCATATAACATGGGTACAAATGGCTTACTATGATCCTGGCAACAAAAGTGGGCACTGAATATAAGGCAAAGGGAAAGGGGCTTCTTATCAAAGGGAAGCCAATCCCCAAAGTCTAGCCAAGAGAGAAGATGGCAGCTAGAGATGGGCCACCTAGTACCAGGTGACAGTAATTTACAACAAATCCAGAAAAAGAAATTGCCTTTACTATAATCCTTGGGAGGAAGAGCATTTAAAAAGAATTAGATCTACTTTTCCTTTTTGGGCATGAAATATTTTATGTCATATGTTCTTATAGATAGAAATATTCAAGGAGAAACCTGATTCTCAAGCAACTTCTTAAAAATACAAAATGGCTTCTAAAAAAAAAAACAAAGTTCATAAAAAGGGAAGTTTGTGCATGTTAATTCATGTGTTATTTTAGATAGCATGCAAATTGCTTTAGAGCAGATCATTTTACTTATTACTTCTGTTTAGCTTAATCACTATCAGCAGATCTTACCTAAAATGGGTGATCTATTGTAGGAAGAATGAACCAATATGCAAACAGATCCAACGGAAAATAGTCGGTCCCCACACCATTTGTTTAACATTTTTTTTCACTACTCATATTTTTTAAGTCTCTACCGAAAAGTAGAAGTGATCAGTCTAGAATTTCTGTTTTCAAGAGATTCGTAACAGTTGTCACCACTAAATTCTCTGGCAATTTTCACCTTGCTAATTGTAATTATTCAGATAATTGAGGGGGAAAATGATGCCACTTTGCCCATCCTTTCCTTTTCATCGATGAAGTTCCATTTCAAGCTTCAGGTAAACATTTTAACTTGTGAATAATTCTAATTCAAGTAACTTCTATGCTTATTTTTTTTTTTTTAGTCATCACTTTCCAACTTCCTCTTCATCTTTGAGAACAATTTGAGATGCACATTTCTAAACAGTGAATGTCAAAGCAGGAATGTACTCTAAGGGACATTCAATTCCTGTTAGTAAGTGCCTCTTTTCCTGTTACTGAATTCCTGCGGGTCATTATAGGATAGGATAATAATGCCTGTTGGGTGTTAGAAGGAACTCTTTTAGTTAGCAAACAAGATCGTTTCTGTACTGTTGCAGACACAACGTCAGCATCGACATGAAAATCATTAGGGATGTCAGTTACCTCTAGAAAGTCCACTGTATGGTCCCCAAATTTGGGACAACCATAAGAAAAAATTGTTTTAGAAAAGGAAAAGAAAAGAAAAATAGTTTTCTAAACCTGAATACAAGTTTTGTGTCTTGTAGAAATATCAGCAGAGATAATCATAAGTAGTCTCTAAATAGAAGCAGCTACTGTGCAAGCATTAGACACCTGTTGTGTCTTTCCCTGTATCTTCTCTGGCTGTGTTTACTCCAGCCATGGCTATGCAACCTGCTATGCACATGGGTAGCCTGGTGGCACCTTGTTTCGAGTGAATGGATATCTTTTGCTTTCCTGTCTGCTGTTACTCTGATACCGAGACCAATGACATCTGCAGAACTGCACGTGGCACTGTTGTGTGTCTGAGCTGGAAGACCAGGAGCAATAGCCCCTCTAAGAGACAACTCTTACCGATAGGGAAAATACGGCCAGTGAATAAATGCTTTTTTCTTCTATTCCTGTTCTGTTTCACTGCTTTAGTCCTCTATTCCTTTCCCTGGCTTCACTTTCCTTTACGAACTGTCTGCACACAGAGAGTTTCCACACTCTGCTTCATCATCTGCTTTCTGGTGAAATCCAGGATTCATTAGTTTTCTTGACGGAATCATTTTGGTTTCAATGGTAGAGTATATAGAGATGTAGATCTGTTACAGTTTTTCTGATACTCCGATCCTTATTCACCACCTTTCTGCCTCTTCACTTAAAAAAAGCAAGAAAAAGCCTTATCGATCTTCTGTTGAATATGTTAAGCAATATTCTAATCAGGTCCTGTTCTAAGGCAATCATTTGCCTGTTTGATAGAGTCAGTAGTGAATTATGTTGTAAGATCGGTAGCCAGAAATATTGAAGTCATTAATTTTATTCTTGGGGTGCTGCTCATCTAAAATAGGAACTGCTTTTTAAAATCTGTCTATTCAGTCATATTCTGGCTTCAACACAAATCAGTTGTGTCAAAACCCAGATTCAGTTGACCCTGGTCCATGTTAACTCAAGTGAGTGTCATCGCAACATCTACTGACATCTACAACTTATCGAGCTAAGCATTTTACACAGATTACTTCCATCACCACATTTTAAGGCCGACTTTATTATTCCCATTTTACTGATTAGTGAAATGAGGCTTGAGGGACTATAAAGTTATCCTAGAGCCGTGTCATTTAAAATCAAACACGAGGCAGTTCTTCGAAATCGTCCTTATAGCTTGTTGCCTTCCCATGTGGTGAAATCACGAAAAGTTGAATTTTTCTACTAGAAAAATACTAGGAAGGATAGAGACTTTACCCCTGGGGTAATTCAGAAGCCACTTCTGCCTCTCATAGCATCTTCCACACCCTAAAACCACAAACCGAGTTCCATGAGTGAGTTTCCACTTAGAGATAACGACCCTCTTACTGTGCTGGATTCAATTATTAGGGGATGCGTTGAAAAGAGGTGTAGGCATTTGCCTACCCACCCATTGTTAAGTTCGTTGGGAAAAACAACATCTGTAATATAAATGTCAGTGCAGCCAATATGGGACTTGGGGAAGAAAAGAAGCTAAGGAAATAACTATCAGTGAATTAATCACTTAGTGTCACATTTATAATTCTTTTGGAGCCAGACCGTCTGGGTTCAAATTCGAGCTCTGCCACTTACTATCTGGGTGAACTTGGGCAAATTAGGTAACCTTCAGCTTTCCCAGCTGTACAACGGGAGCAGTGCAGTCCCTACCTCACAGGAGTATTAGGGGGACCACGTGAAGGCATGCACACAAAAATGACACCCACGATAGTGTCCTTCATGTGAGAACTCTGTTAAGTTTACTGAGTTTAGGGGCTCAGAGTTCTCAAGCTTATTATATCCCATTCCTTAGACAAACTGCCTTATTACCAAATTGATTCTAAGGCAAACTCACAAATATTTAAATAATTATGATGTTAATTCTCACAAAGTGAAAAACCAGCACATGAAAATTTTTCGCAGAAAAATTGATGTGAGACGCTAGGAAGATGATTGCCATGTCTTTAATCACCATACATTCAGGCACAGTTTGATATGTGCAGATCGTATTTTCTAGAATGTTTTTTAGATTTGTAAGTTATTTGACTCACCCTAGAAACTAATCACTCAAACTAATAAGTAAATATATGTTTGTGTTTTTTTGTTTGTTTTTAAACATTTTTTTCAATGTTTATTTACTTATGAGAGAGACAGAGACAGAGCATGAGTAGAGGAGGGGTAGAGAGAGAGAGGGAGACACAGAATCCAAAGCAGGCTCCAGGCTCTGAGCTGTCAGCACGGCAGACACGGGAGTGGAACCCTCAATCCATGAGACCATGACCTGAGCTGAAGTTGGATGCTTAACTCACCGAGCGGCCCAGGTGCCCCAAAATATGTTTGTTTTTAATGAAGATGCTAACTTTGTAGCCTGAGAACTGTCAACATCCTTACATATTATCACCTTCCATAAAGTACTGAGCACTGCTGAATCTGAGAGGCGGAATATATTAGTGGAAGGTACCTTGATTTTAATGTGAGAACTAAGGTTGGGTCTAGCTTCTCAGTATGCTGAGATGGACCAAGATATTAAATACTTCTTAGCCTCAGTTTCTTTATCTAAATATGAGAAAAATGATATTTGCTGACACAGTATTAGTGTTACATGAAAATCAGAAAACCTATTTGAAGCACTGTGGAAGTCATAGTTTACTATTTAAATATTACTTATTAATATGCAAACTAACATTCAACTCAAAGAATCAAGGAATAAGTAGGAAGGCATTTCATAAATTTGAGAATTTCTCCTTACTGGCTGGCTCTGTAGCTGTCAGTCCACCATTGCTCTTTTAGCTATAATACGTTTATATTTAGGGGCGCCTGGGTGCCTCAGTCTATTAAGTTTCAAACACTTGATTTCAGCCCGGGTCATAATCTCACTGTTTGTGGGTTCTAGTCCCACATCAGGCTCTGCACTGACAACACAGAGCCTGCTTGGGATTCTCTCCCACTCTCTTTGCCCCTCCCCTGCTTAGACACATGCACGTGCTCCCTCTCTCTCTCAAATAAATAAAGAAAAAAATCTTATATATTTTTCTATGGCCACTACATATTCAAACATCCATGCATTGAAATACTGCTTGAGTTATAAAAAACACACACATGAAACACGGAACCATTTGTGTCACGCGTTGAATTTAGTTTTCACTGAAATTGGAAAAGAAATCATTTTTTTTGTGATATGAACTGTGAAATTGTCCTCCTAGGGAGTCGGCAAGTGTGAGGACATAAACGCTGAGCTCTGGGACGTTGTCCTAGGGAAGCGAGGTCACTTCCACCTTCGTCAGCTCATGGCCATGGTAACAACTCTCTCCAACAATGAGACATCTCTCAAGTATCTCCCGCTGTGGATCCAGTTTTTAAAGGCACAAAATTAATAGCAATTGCAGTATTGAGATTAAGAAACTGAATGACGTGAATCCATAAGCTTTTTTTAAATCCATTTTTATTTTTTAATTAATTTATCTTTTATTTTTTTAATTTTTTACTTTATTTTATTTTTTATGAACATGTAAGCTTTTTGTTATTTTTCTTTTCTTTTTTCCTTTTGCTGACAGCCCTTGTTGAGAACAAGTTTTATATTAACTAAAGTTGACCACTCTATAGATTCACAAAGTAGAAGAAAGAAAAATGACAATGCTGCCGGCCATTTAAAATCCTGTTCTTAGGGTCCATTATAACTTAACTGAATGTAAATCTCTTGGGAACAAAGCGGTATCGAATTGATGTTTTTTGTGTTTTTGTTTTTCCCCTCAGGACCTACCTTTGGACACGTAGGTGATGCTCAGTTACTAGCACTTGCTTCACTTTAGAGACCTGTGTTTCTTCAAAAGTCAGCAGAGTTGAAAATATACAAGTCATTCCTGGATTTGTTTTTAGCGACTTGAGGACAATATTTATTTTTATTCTTGGCCTGTGAGGTGTAGAAGTTGTGAGTGTCATTTTGGGATACTCTTTTGGCCAGCTGAACTGATTTGGTTTGCCTTATGAAAATGACCTTCAGTCTTATTGTTGCATAAATAGTAGAAAATGCCCACCTCTGATTTATAACGACTGTTCAAATCCTATAGGAATGGTGTGATTATCAGAATGCAAGTGTTAAATCATTCCTGTGTCTCGCTCAGAAGACAAAAAAATGGTATCCTACAATTCTATGTATCATTCACTGGGTAATTCTGAAACACTTTGATCTCACTGGTCCTCATTCCTGATAAAATATAAAATTACGGAAGTTCAACTGTAAAGATGCACTGATTACAGATTTTACTTCTCCAACTCTGAGGCCTTCACCCAGTATGTTGAGTTACTAACTTTATTCTAATCTTATTCAGAAGCAAAGGCATTGGATAATTCAGTTATTCCCAGGTTTTTCTTTTTTTTTTATTATAATGGTTTATTTTCCAATTGGTTTACATATAACACCCAGTGTTCATCCCAACACGTGCCCTCTTTAATGTCCATCACCCCCTCTCCCTCACCTTCCTCACCTCCCTCACCCTCAGTTTGTTCTTAGTCTTTGAGTCTTAAAATTTTCATTGATCAATAAATAATAAAATTCCCTTTGGACAGTTGACAGGCAATTAACAGGTTTCTACTTTGTCAAATAAGACACAAACTACCTACCATGTATATAGTATTTACCAGTATATTACATAAAATAAAATCTGCTTTAGTTATATGTATATATTTGGCAATGTAACAACTTTTTTTGCACTGAGTTCTGACTGGTGTCGCAAGCTGGCACTGTGCAATGGTGGAGTCGACTGTTCTCGAAGCCAAGAGGCCCTTGGTCTTAGTTACCGGGGGCCACAAGCTTGCTGTGTGGCTGAGCCAAGCAAACATTTTAACCTCTCAAGTCTTTAATTTCCCAATCAACAATATGAGTACGGTTCTACTAACTGATATTGAGGTTTTCTTCCAGATTTGTGATTGTGTGATCTATCTGTAACAAGCAATTTCTGTATATTTTGCCTCAAGTCCTCTTGCTTCACGTTCATCCTGTTATGCCTAGATTTGTTCGTTTTGGATCAAGATGTTCAAGTCTATTTCCTCATGTTGTTTCCTTTGGGAATTTTCAGACAGGGCTGTAGGAAAGTATCTGCTTCACATGTAAAGGGTCAGTTCTCTGCCATGAGAAACATTTTTCAGAGTACATACCAATGAAAGACAGCTTTTTCCATTTTCCTTATGGTATTACGTGTATGTAATTTGGACACATGCGATGGTGGGAGGGGTAGAAAAAAAGAAGAGAGAGAGAGAGACAGAGAGAAAGAGAAAAAAAGATAAATTCACTGACATCCAGAAAAAGATTGAGAGTAAAGACGAGGTCAAATGAGTCTGAGAAGGTGCTAGAGGCTGGGAGAAAGAGAGAAAGCCTCTATGAGACGGTTAGGATGGGGAATTATAAGGAATAAGAAGGGGAGGGAGAAAGGTATGTAACAAAACCTCTAATAATTTGGGAGGAGCCCTCTCCATTGGCCTTCCAGCCACTCTTATAGACCTGATATTCAATAGGGTTCTTTCTTCTTATCATTATATCTCTTGGTAGTCCTTCCTTCCTCCATCCATTCCATTTGCAAACTGCTACACATTTTTCAAAGCACTTTATTGATCGATTATCTTATTTTATCCTTGCCACTGCCAGGGTGATTGTGCAGGCTGGTGTTACTGGGTTCACTATCAGAGGAGAAAACCCCAAGGGCACACACACTGTAATTCAGATCAGTAGATTTTAACATTTATTACTCATAAGAATCACTTAAGGTATCTGTGAAAAGTAGATTTTCCTAGGGCTCACCCCCAGTACTTCCAGTAAAATCTAGACAACCATGCTTCAGCAATTACTACAGATAATTTTTATACACTGGCACATGGACTTACATTCTGGGAAATCCTGGGCTCGATTCCGATCTCCTGACTGGTCATCTGAACTCTTTTTATTGCCCCTCATACCCACAAGATGACCAGAGGTGGTAACCTTTAAAGAAAAGTGCTAGGGTGTAGTGCTTTCAAGAGAGTCTTAGTATCAATTCAGAATGATTTTGGGGTTTTTTTGGGTATGGTGTGTGTGTGTGTGTGTGTTTCTTGTACTAGTTTAGTATAACAGAAACTGGATTTGGCCAAGACAAATATTAGTTGAGCACTGAAATCTCCATACGTGCCTAGGTTTAAATTCCAGCTTTTTTATCCATCCATCATAAGGAGATTCTCTACTCATCATGAGTTCCTATTGATTGCTTTCCATTCTACCATTAATCTCCTTCCTGTGTTTTCATCAACACTGCAAGACCCTGGGCCTCGTCCTGTCGCTGCTCAAAATTAACCACCTTGAATAATAGTTTGAGTAGAGTTACGACATTCCCATCAGTTTCCAGGTGGTGTCCGAATGTGTTCAATAATCTCAATACAAGTATCTCTGGTTCCTGGAGAAGTAAGGTAGAGCCAGAGGAGTTGGAGAAGGTACGGAGAGTTCAAGGACCAATGTTAATAGACACCTCGTAAGCATGGAAAGAAATTGAGAAGCTATGATGTTATGAATCTGCACTAGCCATGCAGGGAAACTGGTAGTATTAGAAAATGACAAGGCGAAACTTGTCAACTGGCTTATTACCTGCCATGCTTAGTGCATTGGGATAAGTGACAGGAAGACTTCAACACGCTCTCTTCCTGAGCTCACAAACTGGCATCCTCTGAATAACCTGCACGTGTATATTGTTTGACCCCAAAGTGTTTTATGACAATAGGAAAATATTTAAAAATAAGAAAAATTCACAAAACAGCAACAAAGAAGGAAATAGACTATCTTATTTTCAGGTTTTCTGGCAACTGTGGGCCTCATATTCCTTCATGGCAGCATTCATTTAAACCTAAGCAATGGGGCGCCTGGGTGGCTCAGTTGGGTAACTGTCTGACTTCAGCTCAGGTCATGATCTCGTGCTTTGTGGGCTGGAGCCCTGCATTGGCCTGTCTGCTATCAGCACAGAGTCTGCTTTGGATCCTCTGTCCCTCTCTCTCTCTCTGCCCCTTCCCCTCCACGCCCACTCTCTCTCTCAAAAATAAAGAACCGTTTAAAAGAAAACCCTCACTAATACATGCCCTTTTGAATTGTGGAATGGTCTCTCTCCTACAAACATATGTGCACTTATACCTTTCCTGGGTCTCTCATTCACCTCTCTGTCCAACCTCTGTGGATACTGGGGTTAATTTCTTCACTTATTTCATAGAATTTGTAGGATTTCATATAAGCACTAAGTGGATGATTTGTAAACTAATTCCATGTTTGTGGTGGTTCAACGGATTTGGAAAGGGCAGAGTTCTGGGACAATTTCCTGTAATTGACTAGGCTTGCTAGCTCCATCTCAGAATTTTAAAGACATATTCCAGTTACAATTTTTTCATTTTTCATAAATAAGAATGTTTTTATTGAAATATAGCTACACATAATTAAGAGTGCTAATGAATACTTTTTTTATAGACTTAAGAAAGTGTAAAACTTAGAAAATGATTTAAAGAATTGAGAAGCTATAAATCATAAAACAGGATTGAAATTCTACTCTGTTTTTGTTTCCCTGCCATCTCTTTATGATTTATTTGGTGAACATAAACTTCCCGCCCTTGATGAAAATATTGAAAGCCCATGGCTTTCTTGCTCACTCTTAAGAAGTGAACAATCTTATGAACAACTAAATTCAAAATTATAATATACAATCCAAAACCAGGACTAAAAATTCTCTCCGGGGCACCTGGGTGGCTCAGTTGGTTGAGCGGCTGACTTCGTCTCAGGTCACAATCTCACGCCTGTGAGTTCAAGCCTCGCGTCGGGCTCTGTGCTGACAGCTCAGAGCCTGGAGCCTGCTTCAGATTCTGTGTCTCCCTCTCTCTTTGCCCTTCCCCCACTCATGCTCTGTCTCTCTCTGTCTCAAAAATAAATAAAAACATTAAAAAAAAATTAAAAAAAAATTCTCTCCCATAGAACATGTCCATGTGAGATGGAATTCTACAAAGTGATTTCTTTATAGTTTTTCTGTTTTTCTGGTTCCCTGTCCTTCCAGTCCCTTTCTGACCACTCCATGTTGGGAACAGAGTGAGGAAGAGGTAAGAAAGTTGAATGAGGGGCACCTGAGTGACTCAGTCGGTTAAGCATCTGACTTCGGCTCAGGTCACAATCTCAGAGTTCGTGAGTTCAAGCCCTGCATCGGGCTCTGTGCTGACGGCTCAGAGCCTGGCCTTCTTTGGATTCTGTGTTTCCCTCTCTCTCGGCCCCTCCATCATTCATGCTCTGTTTCTCTCTCTCTCTTTCTCCCTCTCTCTCTCTCTCTCAAAAGTAAATAAACATTTAAAAATTTATTTTAATAAAAGAAAGTTGAATGAAAGATATTACTTGACCTAGCACCGTAAGTTGTAGCACCAGAGCCTCATAAATAGTTATAGCCAACTGCTGAATGATGCACTTTTATGGGTCCTTCAAAGGTGTGCTTTTGGGCCTCTTGCCCCTTGCAGCTCTTTGATTCATAAGAATGGGTCCTTATTCTGGAGTCCTCTGGTTACTCCTTCCAAACAAAGCACTGGTAATCCTGTGTTAACCCAGAGCTTCACAATGCTAAAGCACCCAACTCTCTACATATACCTGAGGTAAAGGACTCAAAGTAGCTCTAAGTCCACTCTCTCACTCTCTTCCTTCATTTGATCCACAGGAAATAGTCCTATCTCTTTCTCTAATGAGCTCTGCTGGGGCAGTCATTCCCAACATAGTACTAACCTTCCTGGTCCTACAGCACAGCAGCTAGGCAGCACTCTTTCATTCTACTGATTTTCCAAGTGTGAGTCACTGGCCCCTGTGGCTTTCAACTTTAAGGACCACGTATTAAGGCAGATTTGCATCGCTGATCAGACAACCCTTGCTCCTTGGGGGTAAAGTAAGTGAGAATGGGATTCAAAAGAAGTATTTTGCAAAGACAACCTCCTGTCATATAATATCTATGTGTCTCTCTCTACACTTTTTTTACTCTTTTTATGTTACAGAGTGGACAAAGGGATTCAAGTGCCCACAGAACAGGTTTAGGTATTTTATTTGAAAATCCGATTACGATTGTCTCACTACTTTGTGGTCTCCCATACATTAGTACCTGAATAAAACTTCGATGCTCACGTATTGTGCCAGATATCATGTCCTAATATTTCCTTTGAAACGATTATTAATAGCCTTGAATGTGTATTTTCTCAAACTTTGATGTAGTTATGCTATCAATCAATATTACAATTAGAACAATAAAATTATCTGTATGTTTAGAAATTAAGACTTTCCCTTATAAATAACCTATGGATCAGAGAAAAAAAATGATGATAGAAATTAGGGAAAATGTTTGAGTATGAAAAGAAATAAAATATTTTATAACAAAATGTGTATGATGAAACTCGACCAATGATTAAAGGGAACTCTGTAGTCTCAAATGTACACATAAGAAAGGAAAAAATAAAAGGACAAATTAAACCTGAATAAAGCAGATGGGAGAAATAAGAAAAGTAAGAGCTAAATTAATGAAATAGGAAAGAAATCTATGATGCAAAGAATTTCCGTATATAATAAGATTGCTAAATTTCTGCCAAAATTAATCAAGAAAAAGGAGAGAAGAAACAATAAAAGGAGAAAAATAACAAAAAAAAAGAAAATGAAAACACCATTATAGATGCCTCTAAAAATGTAGTAGACATTATGAAACACTTTGAGTCAATAGTTTTAGAAATTTATATAAAATGAATAAATTTCTTAACATATGGCTCCTCAAAACTAACTCAAGAAGAAATACGAAATTTTGGTAGACCTTTAATCATTAAAGAATTGAATCATCAATCAATAAGCTTCCCACAAAGAAAAACCTCACGCCAAGTAGTGTCACCAAAATATTATATTTAACATTCAAATAATAAATAAATCTAGTTTTATATAAACTCTTCCAGAGACTTAAAATAGAAGTTTTACTCCCCAACTTATTTTATGAGGTAGCAGATGGCTAAAGTCAAAACTTGAGAGGAATATTATAAGAGAGGAATACTGTTGGTCAATCTCATTATGAAAGATAGATTTAAAAATCCAGAAACATAAAAATATAGTTAAATTTTCCCAAGTTGGGGTTATATTAGCAATGTGAAGTTGGTTTAAAACTAGGAAATCAATCAGGATACCTACCTGACTCTGGCAGTAGAGCTCTTGATCTGAAGATTGTGAGTTCAAGCCCCACATTGGGCTTAGAAATTGCTTAAAGAATAAAAACCTAAGTAGGAAATCAATCAACTTAATTCACTAGATTGACAGAATAAGGAGAACAACATATGATCATCTGAACAATTTCAAAAAAAACTCTTTTAACAATTCAAAATTATTGTACTGAATTTGGAAATAAGATATTAATCTGATAGAATAACTTCAAAAACTATAACAATCATTGTTTATAGTGGAGAAATGTTAGCTTTCCCTCTGAGAATGAGAACAAAACAATCTTGTCCAGTAATGTTATTTTTATAAAACGTCGTACCAAGTATACTACCTAGTACTATAAGACAAGAAAAATAAATATTATAATAATTGGAAAGGAAAAAGTAAAAATTTATTATTTGGACATGATATGATATGATATGATTGTATAAATAAAAAGTCTATAAGAATTTATTGATAAGTTATTAGCATTAAAGAATTAACTATGGTTTGTAAATATAGAATTTATATAAATTAATTGTATTTCTATCTGTGCAACAGTCATTTGAAAATTTAACAAAATACAATTTACAAAAACATTAAAAAAAAACACCAAGTACCTATAAATAATTCTAATATAAGACATATATGATTCTTATGAGAAGAATAATAAAATTTATTGCATGAAATTAAAGAAAACCTTAAAAATAGAAAAATATACCATGTTCATTGATTGGACAACCCCATATTTAAATTATATTAGTTTTCTCCAAACAGACCTATAGATTCACTATAACTCCAATTAAAATCCTAATAAATTTTATTGTGGAATACAGGAAGCTGATTTTAAACTTTACATGGAAGTACATAAAGTCGAGAAAATCTTAGTAATTCTTAAAGAAGAAAAACAAAAAAAGGAAAACTTGTTTTACCGGTTATCAAGTGCCGTAATAAAGATATAATAATTAAAACTGTCAAATTGCAGCATGGGAGGTATACCAAGCAAGAGTGGCATTGATGCCCCAAAGATCAGTAGAGGGAATAGGGAACTCTTTATCAGACCTACAGCTATGTGGATCTTAGATGTAAAACAAATACGGTAAAACAGCGCAGTGGGAAAGGATTGGCCATTTTGATAAATGCTGCTGGGACAATCAGGTGGCCACTGGGGAGAAATTAAAATTGATTCCCATGTAACACTGTATACAAAAACCAATTCCAGATGAATTAGATACTGATGTAAATGTAGAATATAAAAGTTTAAGAAGAAAATATAGGAAGATATCTCTGAAATTTTATTTTAGGAAAATACACAAAAAAGACTAACCATAAATTTAAGGGCATATATTCTGTTGCATTAGACTTATTCTGTGTATCAAAAGAAATAGCAGCAAAAATGAAAAGACAACCGCAAAATGTGACAAGATATTTGACAGGGATATAACTGACCAAAAAACCCTCGCCTAGAATGTATAGAAATAACTACAAATCAGTAAGGAAAATTAAAACAACCCAATCTCAAAACAAAATAATTGGCAGTCTTAAATAGGTGCTTCACTTTTCCAAATAAAAAGAAAAGAAAAGGAAATACAAAGCATGCTCACAGCAGCATATTTTTTATAATAGATAAAAATTAGTGACAGCTCAAATGTCTATGAGTTACCAAATTAATAAGTAAATTATGGTTTATTCATTCAATGAAGCAATAATAATAAACATATTATAGACATAATCAGTAAAATAAAAAATCTTAAAATTGGATATTGAACAAAACACAACATATACCTACAATATAGTGCAATTTACATGAAGTTAAGAAGAGTCAAATTCAAATTCTGTCATATTCAGGTGTACACATAGACAGTAAACTTATAAAGAAAGGCTAGAAATTAAGTCAGATTTGATACAAGTTACATATAGAGCAGTGGGAAAGGGATGTAATTCATAGAATATTCCCATGACATTTCTGCACTGCTGGGAATATTCTATCTCCTAATCTGGGGCATAAGTATACTCAGTTCTCATTAATGTGTATTCATGAAATATATATATATATATATATTTGCACTTTTCTGTCTATATTACTCTTTTGTAATTATCACAAAGGATACAGAGCCTGAGCTTAAGAAACTTAAAATTGATGCTAGGATTCATTACAAGGGAAATGAGCTGTCTTATGGGGTAGATGAAAAGACTCCTCAAGGTCTTAAGAATGATTGCTATATAACAGAGCCTGAATGTATTTAATCAGAAAATATCAAGAAAATCAAGAAATTTAGTAAATAAATCTCTATTGTCATTATTCATACACTATTTGTGGAGTCTCCATTTCTCCCTCCAACCCCGCATCCCTATTACAAATCTCCTAGGAATAGGGAAGACACTGCATAGTTTTAAACTTTAATTTAGATGTTATCAATCTCATGATGTTTTTTTTTTTTCTCAAATTTTAGGTTGTCATTCACCCTTGCTTATTCGGAGTCAGAAGCTTTCTGTGTAAGACTTGCCTCTGGTTTGTTCCCTTGTATCGAGCTAGCTTTCTGTAAGATGTCACTACCTAGAATTATTTTAACGATCAGAGGCATTCATCCTCTTTAATTTATATGCACTAGTTGATCCGTGCACTCTTGTTCCATGAGAGTAAATGCTGGCATGAAGATTCATGGCCAGCAACGCATCTCTGGATCTTTGGTCTTCAACAGATCCTCCTTGAAGCTGGAACCTGTCTTGTGAAGTCCAAATCAAAGCTGGCTTGCTATAGTTCTTGGTGTTAAGGACAGGTTGTCATGAGTTAGAACAATGTTTAGTATTCCTGAGGACTTTAATTTCATTTAAATTCGACTCCAAACTTCATCTAATTCAGAGTAAGATAAGTACTATTTAAAAATATTTGTGGGGGCGCCTGGGTGGCTCTGTTGGTTAAGTGTCTGACTTCGTCTCAGGTCATGATCTCACAGTCTGTGAGTTCGAGCCCCGCGTCGGGCTCTGTGCCGACATCTCAGAGCCTGGAGCCTGCTTCAGATTCTGTGTCTCCCTCTCTCTCTCTGACCCTCCCCCACTCATGCTTTGCTTCTCCTGCTCTCAAAAATAAGTAAAAACATAAAAAAAATCTTTAAAAATATTTGTAGTCATTCTAAGAATTAATAAAACATTTATTAAAGGTACTTATGAGCAAAACCATGTGCTCAATTCAATTTCTGTTGAATCATTTAAATATGGAAGCACATATGACTTTATGATTTAATAACAATTAATGCCATACTTATGCATTAATTAGGAATTTGCAAAGTACTTTTATATATGCTATCTCTACACAATCCTAAAAGGCAAAGAAACTGGTATATGTTACCTATTTTCAATTTATGAATAGAGTTTTAAATATTTAAGAGAATTTAACTAAATATCTGAATGGGATTAAATGTTAAAGAGACTCTAAAGTGATTGTTAAATTTGCCTATTAATAAATAGAATAATAGAGCTTGTAAATTGATTCGAAAGCTTAAGAGACAAAAAGATTTTTCATTCTAAGAATTAAAAAGAAAGTTAAATATATACTTCCAAAACTGAATTAACTTCTATAAGACATTTTCTGCACACAAAAGGTATACTTGGGGACATGAAAAAAAAAGCTTACATTTAGAAACTTGAAACTATACTTACAGAACTAATATAGTAAATATTAGTATCATGAATATATAAGTAAATTCTTTGTTTTGGTAAGGGAAATAAATTATTAACTTTATGCCATCACTTATTTTTGCCCTGGTACATAGTAGGCATACGGTTATTGTCTGTTAAATTAATGAAAAGTACTCATTAAGTGTTTAATCATGTGGTTTAAGAACAGTATATTTCGGGGCCCCTGGGTGGCTCAATCATTTAACCGTCCAACATTGGATATCTGCCCAGGTCATGATCCCAGGATCATGGGATCCAGCCTCAAAGTGGGCTCAGTGCTGAGGGTGGAGCCTCCTTATGACTCTCTCCTTCCCTTGCCTTTCTCCCCTATTTGTGCTCTCTCTCTCTCTAAAAATTATTTTTTAAATTATATATACAAATTCTAAGGAGAGGATAGTTATTGTAGACAGAACTGATAAATAAGGCTTTAGACAGATGGTACAACTTTAGCTGAACTTTAAGGAAAAAATTATCCGTGTTCCCTGATATTTTTATTAAATTTTTTAAAAAGGAGAGAAAACATGAGCAAAACTACAACGTTGGAAGTAAAAAATGCCGTACTTAAGAGATAGCAAAGAAACCAATTTATCTGTTGGGAAACCATGGGAAAGTTGAGTGAATAGGTTCAGATTATAAATAAAACTTGGAATATTTTTTCCCCTAAAACACAGAAATTTATTTTTTTAATCTAATATTCTCTGTGAAATTTTGAAAGTAATCCAACAGATTGTAAGTATTGTGGTAGCCAGTCTCCAAGATGGTCTCCAATAATCCTTGCTTCTTGGTATTCAAGTATGTGGGTGGACACATTCTCACACTTAATTATAAGTGACTGACTTGTGTGATTCGTAGAATACAGTGAAAGAGATGTTGTGTGATTTCTAAGACCTAGGCAGTAAAAGACATTATGGCTTCTACCTCAGTCTCTCCGGTTGTTTTCTCTGGGGGAAGCCAGCCATTGCATTGCAAGAACAATCAGGCAACCTTCTGGACAGACCCAGGGAGTAAAACTGACAAAAAGCACCAACTTGGCAGCAATGTGAGCGAACCACCTCATAAGTGGATCTTCCAGACCCATCACACACTGGGCTGACTGGTGCCCCCACCTACAATCTCTACAGACTGCTATGTTGTAAGAGACCCAAAACCAAAATTGCTCAAAGCTGCTGTCAAGTTACTTCCCCACAAAAACCTTGAGAGATAATACACAATTGCTTTAAGGTGTGAGTTTAGAAATAATTTGTTGCACAGCAGTGTGAGGCTAATAGAAGCGCTATTATTCAGACATGTAATACTTTCAAGTTTTTGATACAATTTTGATTGACATTCAGATCAGAAAGAATAGCTTGTATCAAGGGAATTGTCCTCGGTTGCAAGGTAAATTATTTTCTCTCAAGCCATAGCCGCAGTAAATGTTTAATTAATACTGGATGAAGTTATTTAATTGATTGATTATTTACTTGTTCCGTAAAGCCAAAAACATCTTTAAGATTCTGTCTTGACGATTAAATTCTTCAAGTTCAGAGCTTTGATTTGCCATTGAAGAAGTGATGCAGATAGAACTGGAACAATGTTTCATCACCTTTTTTGTAATACTGTCATAATAATAATAATAGCAAAACATTTTATAAGCAGCATAGATTAACATAGATAATTTCAAAAATATACACTGTAATTAATCGAAGTTATAATGTCATTTTCATTGCAAATATATTTTACTAATAAATTTGGCTTAGTTATTGTATGCATTTCTTGATGTGCTTACATGAGAATTATGATTAATGAACTATATTTGTCCATTTATATTTCTGAATATCAGTAAAATAACTAGTAATTTGTTTTATCTAGTGAAACATCAGAAATTTTAAGGTGAAATTCTTTTCATTTCCTTCGTACATTGGGAAATTAAGTTAGAGACACAAATGATATTGCAGTTTCAGACATTGTTTTTTCAGATTAAACAATAAATCATTCCAACTCCTTTTTCTTCTCCTACTGGAATCCAATTTCCGTCTTTATTCACATTAATTCCTCTTCTTTGACAATTTTTCTCCTACTTGTCTAAAATGCAGAGATCAAAATTGAATTTGTGTCGCAATAAGAATCTAGCCATTACTGAACAAAATAGCAATGGTTACTTCGTAGTTATATGACATGATTTTATCACTGCAGTTCCATTTGGAAGTATGAATTTAAGATAAAATGTTATATTAATTATTCATTTTCTTTGGCTTTACATCTTTTCCTGATATACTTATTTTTATACTATTCTACTAAATTCTTATACTCTGCTTTTACTGTTTATATTTATTCCAATGTGAAATTTGTCTCGTAAATAAACAATACTTTATCTAAATATTTTCTCTTGTTAACTTCCTTGTTATTACCCAAAATGTTCCAAGAGCAGTTCAACTTACTATCCTTTAGAAACTTGATTTGGATTATTTTTTTTAATTTTTTTTTAATGTTTATTCATCTTTGAGAGACAGAGCGTGAGCAGGGGAAGGGCAGAGAGAGAGGCAGACTCAGAATCCAAAGCAGGCTCCAGGCTCTGAGCCATCAACACAGAGCCCAATGCGGGGCTCGAACTCACAGACTGTGAGATCATGACCTGAGCCAAAGTCGGCTGCCCAACCAACTGAGCCACCCAGGTGCCCCTGGATTATTTTTTTAAGGGTAAAGTTCAGATTCATTTGAAATGCAGTGCTAAATGTTTTCATAAATTGATTCTACTGTTGACTGCTTTATAGTTTGTCTAGTTCATTGATGATAATGTCATATGAGGCAAAAATCAAAAGCCTTACTCAGGCCAAACTTGATTGTTATTGGTCTATATGTGGACCAATGATATTTAAGACATTAGAGATTATTAATCACCTACTCAGTCTTTACTTTCTACCCATATTATCTGTCCCTAAAACAATGCTGAGCTTTAAGATTGTTTGACTTTGGTTCTTAAAAAAGGATGATAACTTGGGTGCTTGGGTGGCTCAGTCGGTTAAGCGTCTGACTTCAGCCAGGTCATGATCTTGCAGCTCATGAGATTGAACTCTATGTGGGGCTCTGTGCTGACAGTTCAGAGCCTGGAACCTGCTTCAGATTCTGTGTCTCCTCTTTCTGTCCCTCCCCTGCTCACGTTCAGTCTCTCTCTCTCAAAAATAAACATAAAAAAAAGAAGATAACAATATATGGAAGTATGAGGAGAAAATGGAAGGATAGAAAATAGTCAGGTCTGACTTTCTGCTATATGGAAAAGCTATAATTTGGTGCATTACAAGATACTTTATGACTAATTGGGTAGCCTTAAGAAAGTAGACCAATATTTCTAGGGCATGTAATGAGTACAACTGGTAGTACTTGAGATAATTTGGGGGATGAATGACATTCTATGACATTTATCATAGAATTAAATAACCTTGACTCGAATTTCTATTATGCTTTTGGTTCTCTCGGCATATGTTTGGTGTTCTTATGTCTTTGTTATGGCCTA
The DNA here is from genome assembly GCA_030068075.1 of Paguma larvata. Taxonomy (NCBI): domain Eukaryota; kingdom Metazoa; phylum Chordata; class Mammalia; order Carnivora; family Viverridae; genus Paguma; species Paguma larvata. The sequence goes on from CM057823.1 coordinate 115,337,360, forward strand.
ACACTCACTAATTTCACTTTTTTTTCTTTTTTTTTTAATGTTCATTTATTTTTAAGAGAGAGAGACAGAGTGCGAGCATAGGAGGGCCAGACAGAGGGAGACACACAATTCAAAGCAGGCTTCAAGCTCCGAGCTGTGTGAGCCCAATGCGGAGCTTGAACTTACAAACAGTGAGATCATGACCTGAGCTAAAGTCGGATGGTTAACCGACTGAGCCACCCAGGCGCCCCACTAATTTCACTTTTCAACATGCAGCACACAAGTGTGGAACCACCATAGTTAATGGTATCTATATGAAACATGACTTTTTTATGTTTTTATTTTCATGGTTACTCCAGAGACCTTACTTTTCTTTTGTGATGATATTTTATTTCTTTTTTAAAATGGATTTAAAATTTTAAAAGTGGAAGCACCTGGGTGGCTCAGTTGCTCAACCATCTGACTCTTGATTTCAGCTCAAGTCATGGTCTCAAGGTTTCTTGGAATCAAGCCCAGTGTTGGGCTCTCCTCTGACAGTGCGGTGTCTGCTTGAGATTATCTCTCTCCCTCTCTCTCTGCCCCTCCCCTGCTCATGCTCTCTTTCTCTCAAAATAAATAAATAAACATTAAAAAAAATTTTAAGTGATCTGATTTTTAGTAAAAAGAGGAAGGACCTAGTAGCAGTCAGAGTAAAGGATATGAGGAGACTCACAAAAGTGGTACAGGAGGGGATACAATTTTGGACACACTTTCCTGGAGATTAAACATCAGGAGATTGCTCGAGTCAACTTTAGCATTTACTTTACCAGCTCATTTTTCCTTGCTGGTAGGCTGTTAAAATGAACAAGGGTTCTGAGGACACTTGGATAGTTGGTAAGTGACTCTTCTGAACTTAGCAAATACATTTTACCTCAACCTTTGTCACCAGGAGAATATGAAGAACTGTGCTTTCAAATGTTACAGAAGTCTCACTAGAGATAAGAAAGGTGCCAAGAACATAGAAAGTGCCCCACAAATTATTCCCAGATTTTAAAGTGACCCTCTATCAGAAAAAGTATCATCAATCCAAATTTATAAGGTATTCAACACTACTGAGGTCACAAAAGAGCAGAGATATGCTTACAAATAGTAATAAAGTGTAAGGAATAATGATTTACCATTACAGAGAGAGAGGTGATTTCAGTATGAAGTTTCAACAGTGAGTCATATGTTCAATACAAATTCAACTTTCTGTTTTTAGCCAGTGGCAATTCTATTTAAAATGGTAGAAGAAATGCAATATTCTGAAAAGTCTGGCTATTCAGGAAAAATTTACTTAAATTTATCATTTAATAAACATTTAATAAGGACCGATTGTCAAATACTATACTAGTAGTATAAATGCTGAATGTTAATACAGATAAAGGTTAATTCTATTTACTAGAATTACTTGAAAATTCATCATTCTGGTACATTTTACACAAGGACTCTTAACTAATAAAAAATATTTACACAGAGCACTATACTTCTTTGGCATTTTCAATAAAAGACACTAATTATATAATGATAACAATGTGATATTACATCTATTTTATTCTCTCTTTTCACATCTCCAGTACTTTGTCAGGAAAGTAAATTTAATGGTCTTGGCATGAATTTGTCATCGAAACCAGAAAAAAATCAGGTCGCAGATTAATGTCAACTGTGATCTAACGGTAGCCTTCACACTTAGGAAATGCTTTATTGCTCAACACTGCTGATATCTCAGATTTAAGTAATTATTGATGCTGCATTGAAATTCTCATTCTGTAGAGTCTATTTGTGAAGCAAACAATTTATAACCTGCTCTGTCTGGAACAGTTTTCTATAGAACAAATTTATGGCTTATCCCCTGCTCAGTAAATGCATCGTCATAACGTGACTTAACAAATCTTATTCTTAGAGTACTAAACATTTAATAAAATTATACTAAGACTACTAAGCATTTAACAAAATCATTATATATACCTCGGATGTCACAAGGATGTCTCCAGCCTTTAATATAAAACCATGTTCAGATTCAACTTACTCTCTGCTCTGGGCAAAAGCCCAAATCCCTGGGGTGCCTGGGTGGCTCAGTGGGTTGAACGCCAGTCATGATCTCACAGTTCGTGGGTTTGAGCCCTGTGGTGGGCTCTGTGCTGACAGCTGAGCCTGGAGCCTGCTTCAGATTCTGTATCTCCCTCTCTCTCTGCCCCTCACCACTCAAGTTCTCTCTCAAAAACAAATAAACATTTAAAAAAATTTTTAAAAGTCCAATGCCAGATGTTTCTGCAAGTCCTTTGTCATGGAGGGAGGATTAAGTCCTCACTCTCACCTTTCTTTCCTACTTCCTGAATCCATCGGATCATGTACTCCTTTTGGTTTCTTGCGACATATTCTTCAACTTCACCTTGACCACGACCAAAACACAGCTCCCCTTTCCTTCACGCATGCCCTTGAAAGTTCCACTTAACTAAAATCTTGGTGGGTGTTTGCACACTTTGTGTGCAGCAGCTGATGTTACTGAAAAGGGAGGTTTTACATAAAAGTGATGAAACAAGTGAGTTTTATTTACTTTATTATTTTTTTAAAATTTGACATAGAGTGTGAGTGGGGGACAGGGGCAGATGGAGAGAGGGAGAGAATCTTAAGCAAGGTCCAAATTCAGCTCCGCGTGAAGCCTGACACTGGGCTGCATTTCATGAGTGAGATTATAACCTGAGCCAAAGTCAAGAGTCCAGCACTTAATCAACGGAGCCACCCAGGTACCACAGGAGTGAGTTTTAAATGTCTCTGGTCTGAAAAGTCCTTTGGATCCTTTTCTTTCTTTCTTGGCCTTTTCTCTCTCCTCTTTCCCCACATCTATCTCTCATTCTGATGGGTAAAACATTGAGTCCATTTTTTTTGTTGAACAAAGCAATTCAGTTCTCTCTTACATCTCTTATAGTTCTGAACATCCTTTTTACTTTCCAAAATTACTTCTTGCGAGGCTATACCTGACAATGTGTTTTTAGATAAGAACACATTTGCCATCCTACTTTTTGTCTTGGCTTTTGGGAAGACATCTTGGAGTGGTTCATTCTTCTGGTTAAAATTGGACAATACCATGCAGTGGGGTACTACTTTTAAATAATGAAACAAATTTGAGCTGCTCGAGAGGTGAAAGTATACAATTTACTTCTTGTTCTGGGGCACCTGGGAGGCTCAGTCAGTTAAGTGGCCGACTTCGGCTCAGGTCATGATCTCACGGTCTGTGAGTTCGAGCCCCGCGTAGGGCTCTGTGCTGACAGCTCAGAGCCCGGAGCCTGCTCCAGATTCTGTGTCTCCCTCTCTGTCTGCCCTTCTCCTGCTCCTGCTCTGTCTCTATGTCTCAAAAATAAATAAACGCTAAAAAAAAAGTAAAAAAACAAAACAAAACAATTTACTTCTTGTTCTACTTCACTTTATATATGGATTTTTTTTTCTCCTGCTGTGAGTAGAGCAGACACTTCCCAACCGGGGTTTGAGAGCATATTCTGGAAACATGTCTGTTGCCTACTATTAAATACAAAAATCTGTTGCAATGTTCAGTGTAGGCTCCTTCTTTTTCCAAAGGCTGCATCTGTCCCACAACATGCAGAGTTATTTTTAAATGTGTTAGATTTAATTAACCCACCACAAGTGACTCCTTTGATGACGTCCTAATGGAATGTTTGAAATCTTTTTAATTTGGAAAATATACCATATAAAAGCTAGACTCCAAAATTGGAAAGTAGATATGACTACTTTCCTGTTCTTGTATAAATACATGATGGGCCCCTACTGGACATGTGGTCCAGGGCAGTTTTTCCATCTCCAATGTGGAGAAGCTCTAGGGAAAGAGATTCAGAGGAAGAAAAGACACACTATTGTTCTATCACTCAGAACTGGCATAAACTAGAACCAAAGGGGCTCTAAATCCCCTGCTCTGTTGGTCTTTGCTTGTTTGTTTCTAATTAAAAAGTACGAGTCCCAGGTGTTTTAAAAGTGTCTCTAATTTTGTGTTGCAATGGATAAGGCAAGATTTCAAGTTCTGGTTGCTTTGTGATGCTATATGATGCCTTCAGTCAAATTAACTAAATTATACTGTTGTTGATGTACTTAGATCCACAAGGAAGTGGTCTTCAAACATTTTTGAAGACAAATACCTCATCTATATGGAAAAATGGTGAATTCCCCTTCCAATGGGATAATATTTGCACCTGCTAATTGAGGAAATAGGATGCTACTAAGTATTAAGCCATTCTTTAAAATTGGTATTTTATTAACCACAATAGAAACTATATAAATTTTAAAATATTAGCATATATGTGTGGATCATCTTCTTCAATACACAGACAATATTTAGTGTGAATACAGATTTAAAAAGTTTTTATTTTATTTTAATTCCAGGATAATTAACATAGTGTTATATTAGTTTCAGGTGTATAGTATAGTGATTCAACACTTCTGCATGTCACCCGGTGCTCAAGTGTGAATACAGATAGTGACCTTGGCAGAAACTCTGCAGATTCCAATGGCGCCATTTCCACAGTGCAGCAACAACCATGGGCCTAAGGACTACAACAGGAAAAACCTCTTTCTCCTACTACATGAAACCAACTTCCAAGTTCTCTTTTTTCTATCCTTCAATCTTTCTGTTCTGCTACTATAGTCAGTCCCTTGAAATAAATGATATAAGAATATTAGAAAAAAAGAATAACGAAAAAATAATTTATAAAATCTGGCAAAGTCGTTGTCAAAGCTAAGACATAATTGGAAAAATTAGGTTATGATTTAAGGAGGAGCTTAAGTGTTTTCAGAAAGACTTTCTTAGCTCAAACCTACTGACTGTGTTGGACATGGCCCCGTAAGTAGTTAGTCAAGAATTTAGAGGCAGTATTAAGTCAGAAACATAAATTTATCTGATCTAATGGTAGAACTCTAAAATGTACCACATTTCATTGACTTTTTAATCAGCATAAATTTCTATGTAACCCAGCTATTGCCTGCATCTCTTACCTTTTTATATGTATCAATTGTTTGATCTCTACGGAAACTGTATAGGGTAGGTTTCCAAACTATTGAAAACTGAGGCTAAAGAGGTTGAACAATTTGCAGAAAGTCACATAGCTGGTCAACCGTGGGGCCTGGATTGGGCAACATGGCCTCAGAACCCAATTCCTAGCAATACACTGCCCTTGCTTTATAGCCTTGCTAAGAGATGATTTTCCTTTATTTAGTGTCTTTTCTTACATTCACAGGGGATATTGGATATATATGTTAGAAAATAATTTGATGCAAATAAAATTAAGAGGGCAAATGGCTTTTGATGTAACAAGAATTCATTGCCCTTGTTACGTCAAAATTTGATTTTGCTATCAAAGTGAGACCAAGGAATAATGTATTTACTTTAACACCGTTGCTTTACCCCCAAAACAAGAAAAGAAACATTTCTTTTTACAACATTGCCCTAAATCTAAGACAAGCAACAAATAAAGGGAAGAACACTTAAAAATGCATATCTTCAAAAGCCCTTCATAAATTTTCCGAGTCCTTTGATACTACAATAGAAGTCGACTTTCATACTTCTTAAAATTTTTTAGTAAAATTGTTTCACATGACTATTTTCCTCATGGACAAGATAAAACTTTGAGCTAAGAGATTTTGTTTTGATTTGATTTACTTAATAATCTCTGCTGGATGAAGTGATAGGTCAGCCAAAAACAGATGAAGTACTACCGATATCACTGCGCTTTTACTTTTAATATTTTATATACCTTAACTAGTTACGTTTATTTTCATAACAATTACCAATAATATAAGAGAAAAATATCATATTCTAAAGTGATGAAAGTACTAAAGTATTGGCAATAGCAATACTGCAACCACAAAGATGATCTTGTAGTTCTAAAACTCTAGCCAATATTGAGGAACAAAACACGAAAGAGGGATTAGAACATCCGGATTTAAACAAGCTCTAACACCTCCTAACTCTGCATCCTGACAAGTCACAGTCAGTTACCAGGACCTCCGTTTCCTCATTTATATAATGTAGATAACAGTTGTGTCTGTTCAACTGTTTCACAAAATTGTTGTTAAAATCAATAAATGTAATTGAAAGTAACTATTGTTAGATGAGTTTGTGTCTTTGGAATATCTATCATTTAAAGTTTTTTTTGTCCCTTCAAATAAGTGTTTTCAGGGCAAGAAAAGATTATCTTTGACTTTTCAGAAAATAGAAATAACTCTTATTCTATTATTTTACACCTTTTTAACTAAAAGGACAGGGTCTCAGCTGATAACAAATTAAAGAGCATTTTAAATCAGCTAGAAGGTGTTTCTGTACATTTAGAAAAGACAAAAACAAAAGTAGATGAAATTATAAATAAGATATCTCAAATTTAGCCAAATATTATTTTCTAGCTTCAAATGCAATACTGTAGACTATTTTTGGAAATGCGTTTGTCACTAATTAAATATAGACATGAGCACACCCCCACACACACATTGCTGAGAGGGAATGGACGACCTTATTTGATATGGTCTATTCATTCATATAGGAATTAATCCAGCTATAAAAACTATTTCCTCTTCTTACACTCACTCTCCTATGTTGAAAAGAAAATTCTGAAACCAAGTATTCCCAATGTCTGTTTCAAAGTTCATCTTTTACATTTTTCCTGAGTTCTGGGTAGACCAACACCCTAAAGGGAAATACATTTAGTCAAGGTAACATTATCAGATTGCAAATGAATGCAATCATTTTTGCCCCTTGAAATACGGAATTCCCTCTGGACTCAAATTTCTCCAAGGCAGCAATAATAACTCCATAAAGCCATTGTATATAACTGCTAAAGGACAAGCCTTCATCTGGTATGAGAAAACACAACTTGTGCTTTATTTTTTGCCATAATGGATACTTACATTGCGATTTAATCTTAGAGGTAATATAATTTTATTGTTGAAGAGAAGTTGTTCAATGGACACTTTTCAAAGAGAGGAAACTGAGGCCCGGAGAGGAAAGTAGCTGATACCACATCGTGCAGTTAACTAATGTCAGAATTGCCGGGTCTGGGTCTTGTTTCCATCTCTCATCATGTCATTTCATGTATATAAGTCATGATTCTAAACAAATGTGAGTCAAGTGAGACCTTCCCTGTTTCTGAAGAAACACTCAGGAGAGCCTGTAGTTAAGACCCAAGATCTCAAGTGACTACATTCTAAGTTCAGAGGAAAGTTAGAGGTGCCATTAGAGAGAGAATAGGACTCCACCATTCTCTAGTATCACTGTCCCTACACGGAGCCCAGAGAAGGGACAGGGTGGTGCTGCTCCTCCCAGGACTGAGAGGGCACCCAAATTCGTCTCCATCATGAAGTCATGAGATGAGTCCAAGAGACTTGCTCCTGAAGTTTGCTGGTGCCTAGAAGAATGTGTAAAGCCTAAGCATCTTGTTTCCCTGGAAGATGTTTTCTTGAGCTGCCAAAACCACAGTTCCTCTCTGGCCTCAGAGTACAGCCTGGTGGGAGGGACCGTGGGATGATTGTCTATGAGCCCCAGAGTAGGGCCAGGTTGTTCCTTTTCCCTCCTACTCTCACCCCTATAAATATTAAATGCAACCTTTGCCTTTTTAATGCCTCAAGATATCGAAACTCTTAAAATCTCGCACAGAATACAAAAAGTCCCCTGATAATAGAGTTTACAATCTCAAATACCTCATTATTATGGAATATGATTTTTTTTAATCACAGTTATTTTTGTGGAGGGAAATAACTAAACCGCCCCGTCAGGTCAAACCTGACATCTGGGTGTGTGGAGGAAATTTGCCTGTATGCTTCCATCCATTCGTCAGCCAAAATACCTTGAATTCTCAGGTCCATTTTGCAGATATCACTATTTTCTGTTTAACAAACTCGCCAATGTAATGCTGCCTTCCTGTTCTCCCCAGAGGGGCCAGGTGGCTGAGACACCTGTCCACGCTCGGAGCTGGCCAGGCTTGGCGCTCCCTCCCCACCCCACAGATGGCTGGTAACCTGCGGAGATTTCCTCTTTCGGGCACAGCTCTCTCCCCCTTATCTGATTTTTTTCCCTCTCTGTGAGAGATGAGATTTTTTTTTTCTTCTTACTTACCTTCCCAATTCATTCCGCCTAGGAAATTTAAGCGTTTTCAAAACTCGTGTGCTTGCACCAGTATTTTGTGAGTGTTAATTGAAAATGCAGTGTAAATTTAAAATCGTTTTTTTCAAGAGTTGCTGCTAGCTCTGATGTTTTCATTGAATTTGGGATTTTCCTACTTTCCTCTCCCAAAAGATTCTGCTTATAAGTGTCTCATATCCTCACCTTCCAGACCTTATGTTACATGGTCTCTGTCGGACCTGGCGCTGTTCACTTTCTTCTTCTATTTGTGTATCCTCGCTTCCTTTTCTCTCATGAAATGATTTTTTTCTTTCTTTAATGTGCTCGATTACCTGATTCTTTTTGAAATCTCTCCTTCCAAGAAAATGATTCTGATTATCCCTGACACAAAGAGAAATATCTCCTTACCTTGATTTCACCTAACATTGTGTAGAAACAGCTATGCGTAGCGTTAGTTACATAGCGCCATTTGATACGGCACCTTAGCATAATCTGATAGTTTTTTCACGTATGTACAGCTTGAGTATTCAAATAAACTCTAAGGTTCCCTGGGAAAAACATGTTTTTCTCTTTTTGGTTAGCTCTTCGTGAAATAGATGCTTACTAAATGTTTATTGCGGTAAGCAATTCGTTGCCTAGTGAGCCACTAAAACATTTAAAATAGGATATTGTGAAATTTGGGGTAAGTACAAACAGAAGACATAATCAAAGACATGTCATCACATAATAATTGTTATTTTATTTTAATCAAGAAAGATTTAACTGTATTTAATTTGGTTGGCCATGAACCAAAATGAATTTTGCTATGTCAAAAGAGAAGGATCACTGTTAGCATAAGAATGTGTTGGTAAGACACTGATAACCAAAAGGAGTTGGTATCTTGCCTTTCGTGAAGGTGTTGTATTTTTTGTTTTGTTTTGTTTTGTTTATTTTTATTTATTTATTTTGAGAGAGAGTATGTGAGCAGGTGAGGGCAGACAGAGAGGGAGGGAGAGAAAGAATCCTAAGCAGGCTCTGCCCTCCCTGCACAGAGCCTGATGCAAGGCTCGCACTCACAAACTACGAGATCATGACCTGATCCAAAATCCTGAATCAGACGCATAACTGACTGAGCCACCCAGGCCCTGCATTTCATGAAGGTGCTATTTTGATGGGAATATAGAAAGTGGTACTGTATTTTATTTGTTTATGCATTTGTTTATTTCATTATATTCATATATGAATATATTTTACTTTTCTATAGCAATCTATAGTGTATCATATTATACATTTATATTTTTGACAAATTTTCATATGTATATTTTTTGATGTGTGAGGGAAAATTGAAATTTTCCACTTAAACTTCACTAATGATTATTTCCTAATAAAGAAGATAACAGGGTATCAGCTGAACAAGATTGTAATATTAGCAATTACTGGCAAGTTACTATGAAAAAGGCCCTCCCATGGTTTACAACACCCCAATGTATGCACGGCCATCACATGCAAATTTAAGAAGTGAATCTATATTCATTATAAGCTGTGATGCATAGGAGATGATAACTAAACACAAGTGCTAACTGAACAATTTACAGTTACTTTATTTCAATATAAAATGTGTATGAAGTTTTTAAAAGCTTGAGGAAGTGGGGATGTATAGGAGGGGGCATTGTATGAAAACAACAAGAATTAGTGGGAATAATAAATTATACGCTATTGAAATATAAAACTCTTTACTTTACTTTGAGTTCCTTAGATAAGTTGATCCAGATTTTGAAATTATTACCTAATAATGGTACTTTGAGGATTATTAGACCATTAAGTAATTAGTATTTTGTATACACCGTAATTATATATTTCTAAAAATATCACTCTTTTGTTTCCTTAAAGAGCTTAAAACTTTATTCAGAAATTTTGTTTATGGATAAAACTCACAAGGTAAATGTTTCCTCCTATAGTTTAAGGGAAAATTTTGGCATTGTCTCCGTCAGAAGTGTATTCCATTTAGTTGAATGGGAGGGGGAGAGATTTTTCTCTATTACATAATATATACTGCTCAACTTGGAATTAAGGGAACTTTTTTAGTAATTAGTGCTATGATCTTTTGAAACTGCCTTAAACTCATACATTTTCTAAGCTATAAAATGTAGGGGTTCTGTTACCAGAGGATAATTTTAGAAGTTCTTCTGAGGACTCAGTCCTAGAATTCTAAGTTACTGTCATTCAGTACTTGTGCTTATCTAAAGGAAGTAAGATCTGCCTTCTCTAGTAGTGGTTTTTCTGGTGGACTTTACTTGTAGACTTGGTAGAGGAAAAGATAATTAGAGAACTGCTCATTAAGAGGATGGATTAAAAAAATGAAAAAAAAAAGAGAATGGATGGAAAAAAATGAAAAAAAAGAGGATGGATGAAAAAAAATGAAAAAAAAAGAGGATGGATGAAATTCTAGCTTTTATGTTCTTTTTGAAAAATATTTTCATTTATTTTAAAAGAGACAGAGAGCAAGCAGGGAAGGGGCAGAAAGAGAGAGAGAGAAGGAGAATCCGAAGCAGGCTCTGAGCAGTCTGCACAAAGCCCGATGTGGGGCTCAATCCCATGAACCATGAGATCATGACCTGAGCCAAAATCAAGAGTCAGTGGCTTAACTGACTGAGCCACCCAGGTACCCCTAAACTTCTAACTTTTAGAGACTACTTGTGAGTTACTTAGAAATGTAATTACAAAGCACATCTAAGAAGATTGGAGTAGATGACTGGATCATTTGAAAATAGGAGAAAATACAATACCTGGTTTTCAGTTGTGACCTGAATTTTCAAAGTTCTTGTGATTTCTGTAATTAAAGTAGTTATTTTTTTTTAAATCCCAGTCCTGCTTCATCCTTTAATAGTATAGGAAACTAGTGTCATTGTATCTATTGTACTCTCTCAGTCTAGGGTGGAATCAGGACAAAAAGCCATCTGTTTCTCTTACAACGTCCTAAGAACAGCACAGTCTGGTTTGGCATAGGCAAAGATGTGAAGCACAGGTCTTCTTGTTAAATTTGTCTTTAATTACTTTGGAGATAAAGAAAAGTGAAACGCTACCTCACCATGTTTCATGAAGAGAAAATACTTCGGAATAAGCCATTTTCCTCAATAGTTTATTATGAGACCAGATCGACCTAAGAGAAATTTATAGAAAATGCTATAAAAGCATAACCGGTTCTTACTCACATCGCGGTCAATAAAACCCTCAGCAGCGGTAGTTAGAATAATTCTTTCCCGCCATATCATAAAAGGACGTTTCTCTTTGCAGAATTTTCCAACCGAGTAAATCTCTATTTTTATTTTTCAACTATAAATAGCTTTAATAGATTGGAAATTTCCTTCACAGCTTTAATTCTAAACATCTTATGGATGTTTATGGATGGAAACATTTGGTACGTGCACGTATGTAATGTATAAGACAAAATGATATTATTTTTTGAAGAATAAAACAGTGACATTTCATCTGTGTCCTCATCCTAGGCACATAAGGGCAAAACATCCGTGCATCTAAGTCACTTTTACCCCTTTCATATCACACCCTGTAAAAGGCAGAGCAGAAATATGTGGCTTTGCACGGAACCACCTTCCCATGGCAAGATCTGTGGTGGTTAGGAGTATCTTTCCTGGATTCAAAGGTGTCTTGATTAAAATTCCAACTGTGTTACTTCCTGCTGTATAGTGTGGGCAAGTTGCTCCTCTTTTTTGAGCCTCACTGTCCTCCTCTGTGAAATGGTGATCATGCAAGTACAGGCATCATAGTATCTTTTACGGATGAAAGGAAATAATCCACAGAAAGTGCTCACATGGAACCCGACACATTGAGACACTCAACACTTTCACGGGCTGTTTGTCGATCTTTGCCAAAGGAGAGTGTTCTCTTTGTTGGACAATCTGGACAACTAATAACAGAGACATGAGTGAGTGCTACTGGATTAAGAGTTTACTCAGGGAAATCAGTAGCCAAATGTGTGGAAGTATGATAAGGAGGAAAAGCCTTGATACATCCCAATCTTACCACACAGTAGTTAAAATTTGACCTACTTGGAGTTTGCCTCAAGTCATTTTATGGATGTGAACTCAGTGATCTCACATGATGACTTCAAGAGGTCGGAGACATTGATAAACCTAAAAATGGGGACTTGCAGCTCAGGTCAGCCAGTGCTGTCTCATTCTTTGCCCCACCCACTTCTCCACTGTTTTTCCTACAGTAGAATTTCTATTTGGTCACTTTCCATGGCTCCCTACTGATCTGTTAATAAAGTCCCAAGTCTCCAGCTTTGTGTTCAAGGTCCTTTAAGATCTGGCCTCCAGTATTATACCAGACGAGGCCAACTATGCTCTTTCATAACGTACAGTAATCCAACCAGACACGGCTGCTTGCAATGTTCTTAATCACCTCTCACTTCCCCTCCAGACCTTTGTCCATACCCATTCCTCTAGCTATGTGGACATGCTACTTACTCTTCAAGGCCTAGCTCCTATGTCCACTCACTCATAACAGAGTCCTTGCTCATGTCAGCATGGTGGTCATCCTTTAGCTTATAAATTCTCGCCCAATTTTGTTCTATAGCTTTCAAATTTTTAGCTGGAATCACAGTAGGAAACATATTGTGCACTGACACGTTTTATTCAAATACACACACACACACACACACATGCATGAACTTCATGAAACAATACTTACCCTCATTATTTGCAATATCACTCTAATATTTTTTTCTCTTTCATTTGGGAAAAACTCTAACTGTAATCTACTAAATAGATTTTAATCACTCTTTGATTGTATCATAACCTGCAGTTTGAAAAACGCTGGTCTACAGCACCCATATAGAATATCCTTCATTATTTATTGTGTATAGGCATTATGTTCCTGACCAGACAGAGAGCGACTCATGGGTGATACCATGTGGTACAACAGAGAGTCTTTTATTAGATCTAATCATTCTTTTCATATTAGTTATGCAGTAACTGTTTATAGAAGCAAAAAAAAAGGGAAAGAAGAAGGGAGGGAGGGAAAGAGGAAGGAAAGAAATAAAAAAAATATCTCCAGGGATGTTGATTATACTCAGAAATTGAGATTGCTACTATTTAGCAAGTCAACAGATAGGGATCATTTTCGTTATTTACAGGTGAATTTTCCAATCAAAATGAAATGTGCTTCTTTGAATAACTTTCTTCAACTTCAGTTTAAACTTAGAAATTAGTGTTACATCATAGATTCTGGGATGAAAAGAAATATTGTGAGAACAAAAAGACTAATAGAGAAAAGATAACTTCACGCATGCTATGTTCCTTCTCTCTACTGGGGGGAGGAGGTGAGATTGAGGGTGTGAAGTGTACCCAGAGGTGAAAAAAGCTTTTGACTTGATTTCTGTAAAGCCCGTGAAAAGGCAGTTCTGTCATTCCTGAATGTGCTGAACACATCTATATGTGCTGAATACATCAAGCAACTTCTGTGTACTGCCTACAAACAAAGTCAGTGCTAAGTGACTTCACTCACTTCCACTTCCACTCACTGACACTTCCAAGCACCTCAAGTCTATAAAATGAAACAGGAAGTACATTCCCTCTCATGATATCTGAAATACTGCTTTTCAATGCTGTGCAAGATTATTGGTTTCTCCCAGGTTCAAAGAGGAAAATCTCAGATGAAATTTAAATTTGAGAAGTCAACTTATTTACCATAATGACATACCCAGTTTGACTGGCATTGAAACTTAAGTCTTTGTCATTCGAAGTCCGTCCTCTTAACTAACATGCTATACCGTATATACTCTATTATAGACGAAGTAACGTCACAGAAAGAATGCCTTCCATGGACGTGAATACTTTGTCCAAGTCCTTTACATATATTTGTTTGCTCTTTTCTGATCTTCAACATGACAGTGAGCATATAGACAAGACCAAAAACTGCAGGATTTAAAGGATTCTATAAGTGCTAATAAATTCAATAATATTATGTAACATAAGTATTTCCTTAAATCACCGAGAATAAAGTTCTATATACTTCACTTTGAAAAAATATTATTTCAATGGAAATTTTAAGAATTACCATTAAATACTGACTATTATTGCCAAAAAGGAATTATTAAAAATAAATGTGTAATATGCATAAGAATGTATCATCTTCATTTTTCTGCCTTTGATTGTTACAATTGAGAGAACCAAACCATTTGAAAATAAAGATTTACAGCGGCTCCATTGCCAAAAATTTAGGCATGTCGTAATGTTGAATTTCTATATTTTTAAGGTTATTTATTTATTTTGAATAAGTGAGAGAGAGAGAGCATGAGCAGGAAAAAGGCAGAGAGAGAGAAAGAAGAGGGAGAATCCAAGCAGGCTCTGCCCTGTCAAAACTGAGCCTGACTTGGTGCTCGATCTCAGGAACCATGAGATCATGGCCTGAGCTGAAATCAAGAGTCAGGTGTTCAATTGACTGAGTCAACGGTGGGCCCCATAATGTTGAATTTCTTTAAAATTTATTGGTTTTATTTTAAAAATTTTTTAAATTAAAAATAAAATATATTGTCTTTCTTTGGAATATATAGAGAGAAAGAGAGTGGAGGGGAATGCTTTATATCAGGAAGAGATGTATGGATACTGACATTTTACTACTTAATAATTTCAGTGTGCTATGAAAATAGTAAAACATCCACTGCCCAGAGAACGTCCATTTATTACTTCATCTGACAATGTTAGTAAAATTGGCTTAAAAATATTATCAAATTTAGTGGCACCTGGGTGGCTCAGTCGGTTAAGCATCCAACTTCGGCTCAGGTCATGATCTCACAGTTCATGGATTAGAGCCCTGTGTTGAGCTCTGTGCTGACAGCTCAGAACCTGGAGCCTGCTTCGGATTCTGTCTCCCTCTCTCTCTGTCCTTCCCCAGCTCATGCTCTGTCTCTCTCTCTCTCTCTCTTAAAAATAAGTAAATGTTAAAAAATTTAAAAAGTATATTGTCAAATTTCGAATTTATACATTTATTCCTCACTACCTTTGTGAGGTACTGTTTTGTTTTAGAACTATAGACTGCTCCTGTGGGCTGTCTTGGAAATTCATGCCTTTGGTGAGAAGCAGGTGGAGTTAGTGAATGAATATTGAACTGAAGCCTGAATTCATTACAGTTAGAAAATTAAGTTCAAATCCACGCCCTGCTTACTGAGTTAGCAGCCGTATATATACAGTTTACTTTCTGTAAATATACTAGTGTTATTTGGCAAAATAAATGTAAACTTTAATGCAGCTACTTTAACATAAGTTACTTTTTTTCAGATGTTAAGAATATATCCATTGTACCATCAATGCCTACAACGAAAATATCTGTATCAACATCAAGCATAACGTCCACTCCTGTTTTGCGACCAACATTTGGAATGTCATCTACAGGTAGGACTAACAGTTCGTGAAATTTATTCTAACTTTAACAAATAAACTTTGTAACATCTATATAATCTAATCACAGAAAAATCATTGGAGGTGCTATATCTATTATGCTGAAGGTCTGAGCTACTTCACTGTTTTGAAACTTACGTGTTATTTTGGGTTGAATACAGAGCCTTGAGATGGCAGCGGGCTTCTCTGATGATATCCCTTTGGATCATTTCCTGTTTGAGAATAATCCTATTGTGAATGTTGCATACACAAAGTTTATTTTTAGAGAATAAAAAAATTACCATTTCCTTAGTCATAAAAATATATTTCTAAACATTCCAGTTGTCCACTTACACAGCACAGTTAGCAAGGTGAAACTATATTAATAACAAACTGATTCATTAGTTATATGGACTGATAATAGATATAATTTGTAAGGTTCGATAGCAATGTCATCACTATATATTTTTTTAAGTTTATTTATTTATTTTGGGAGGGAGGGGCAGAGAGAGAGAATGAATTCCAAGCAGGCTCCTCACTGCCAACATGGAGCCTGCCCTGTGGCTCGAACCCATGAACCGAGAGATCATGACCTGAGCCAAAATCAAGAGTCCACTGCTTAACCGACTGAGCCACTCAGGTGCCCCATGTCATCATTATTGTTAAGGACTGAATGACACCTGGATCATGTTCTATGGTTTAAGGTATTCTTACCATCCGTGAGAAGTTAAATGAACCATTGGAGTTGTTTAATTAAAAACCCAAGAGGTTATCAATCCAGTGCAATCTGCACTGTCCATCCTGCAACACACATAAGATGAAGCATGTCATTCAGGTTCAGTAATCAATGGAGAGAGAGAAATATAAAATTATTTGTTTATCATTTATGGATAGAAACTCTGGTTTGACTGTTAACGTCAGAGGAAGATCTGGAAATCATACGCCCTAATGAGGAGATGAATGATATTCTTTCTTGTCTCTCTTTCTCACCTCTCTACTTACCCCTCATTTTTCATTCCAAGACCAAATTCAAGTACATGTAGAGGACACGAGGTCTAGTTCGCTGGACTTAAAAGGGGTGGTGATCCTCAAAGAAAAAGAGTATGATGCCTTAGTCCACTGTTTCTGAAATGTACAATTCTAAGATGAAACTAAACCAGTTTCCTAGAACTTCTCTACCAAACCAGGAGAAAGTATTGCACAAAGAGGAAAGCCCAGTGGATTTTATTCCCAGAATGTGGTACAACCTTTATTGCCAACCAAGGGAAATTCCAAATGATGCAGTCAAAAAACCAGGGCCCATGAAGCCTCCAGTTGACTCCTGCATACTAGATACTTTATTTTATTTTTAAAAATATTTCAGTCCTGTGTTTTCAGGGTTCAAGCAGAGGCATTCCAGAACTTCGACAAAATATAAGTATTTGCTGCTTCTCTCTCTCTCTCTCTCTTTCTCTCTCTCTCTACCTTTCTGTCATTCTCTCTGTGAATTGCCAGTTGAGTTCTTGGCATAAAATTGCACTAATATGGTAAAAGTATGTTATTTTTGTAATCAATAACATCCCCCCAAAAGTACCAATAAAGAGAAGGTAGGTGCTGACATTCCATACAGACTCAAAGGGTAGAACTTTTACAATTTTTACATGAACTCCTTGGAACTCACACTTCCCCAACGAGACGATTCCTGGCCCTGACCTCAGTGACCTGTGGTGATTAATGGTGTCCAAATAACACAGACTCCAACCACTATGTTCCATGGCCAGGAAAGGGCCAAGAGGAAGGGTTCGGTGAAGAAATTCAGGCAGAATTGTCATTTGTGATACTGGGAATACATCTTTCCTCTCAGCCTTGGAAGGGAAACTCTATACCTATTCATATACTTAGAAGACTAGCCTAACAACTTTATCACTGGAGTCTCCTGTAGGAACTCTGAAGCCCCTTATCTGAAACAAGTCACTTGGTAAAACACCTGAAATCATATATGCACACATACACACACTTACATTTTTTCCTAATTTCTTTTTTGGAAACTGAGGTTAACAAAAACTAAACTCTAATCTGTGTTCTTCAAAAGTTCTCTCATGTGAATTTTAAATTATTCACCTTCAATTGTACAAATTGTAATAGGCCAGGGAAGCTTTTCTTCTTATTACTTTTTTTTATATTAAAAATGTTCAGACGTACCACCAATGAAGAATCTTATAATTAATACCCGTATGCCCATCTCCCAGAATCAATAATTATCAAGACTTTACCATATTCGCTTCATTTTTATTTTTCTTTCTCCTCCCTCCCTCCCTTGTTCCCTTCCTTCTTCCCTTCCTTTCTTTTCCTTTTTTTTTCTTTCTTACTGTTTATTTGGTTTTTGTTGTTGTTGTTATCAAGTGTTTTCAATGGGAATCCAGACTTTTTGCCATTTTCCCTCTGAACACTAAATGTGCATCTCAAAAAATGTGGACAATTTATTGTAAAACTACAACATCATTATCAAGTCCCCCAAATTAATAATACTAATACCTTTAGTATAACCTAATGTCCATTTAGAGGCGTTATAAGGGTTAAAACCTAGTAACCATGGATATGGCAATGGGAGAGAGAATAAGGGAAGGAATGAAGTCCATCGTGGAGTCTGTCAAGAAATCAACTGAGGAGGTGCTGGCGCAGAAGGGAGAAAGAAAGAAGGTCAGGCCATGATGTCTACAATCTGCTCTCTAATCCAGCATAAGAAGCAGAAAGTCCAGCACGGTAGTAGGGACCAGTGGAACCATTGGGCAGAGGGCGGTCCGTTGTGCTTATAGGCAAATGAGGGAACATGGACAAGGAAGAGAGATAAAGGAACTCCTTTTTGGGTTCCATGTTTTTCTCCATATATTTCTTCTGTTCTCCATTGGCTTTATATTCCTTATTGAGTCTGAAGTAGAAATGACTTACCTGGGATATTTTTGTGCAAATTTTTTCTTTTTTCCTTTTAGTTTATACTCACAAGACATGAAATGTTTATAATTAGACATTTTCTTTAAACCCTGATGTCCTTTTGCAATAATAAGGAAGCATGTATACTTCAGAATTCAACATATTTAGCACATAATAAGAATTTTATTTTAAATTATATGTAGATTGCTTACCCACATGTGGAAGTCAATATTCATACCCTAACAATAAATCTAAAATAAACTGTGCTCTGTTTTGCTACAATAGAGTTACATTGATAAGTTATAATGATCACGGCATAATCACAAGATCACTACTCAAACACAAGCTTAGGAACACCAGGAATGGGTAGTCATTTAGCTCTTAGTTTTCCAAAGACCAAGGCTGAAACTAAAGCCAAACAGATCTGGACTGAATGCTTGGGCTGAAGCTCAAATTTGTTACACATCTTCCCTCTATCAAACATGAAGTCAGATAGCTATAAAAGAAAGGGGACGAGGGCTTCGGAAACTCAAGAATTATGTACACTTGATACTTTTTCTATTTATATTCATGATTATTGTTATAGGTGTCCTAATTATTTCCTGTAATCATTCCCATTCTTGAATTTTCAAGTGATAGATGAGACATATGCCAGTGAAACACAGAAAACGAGGTGACTGAAAAAATTCAAGTCAACCTCTTATTGGTACCAAGATGCCAAGACTAATAGTGATGAAGTGAAAATAAAGGTACCACATCTGGCTCGAAGGGAAACTTCATTTTAATCATTACATCTTTACTTTAAGATGGCATCACATGAGTGGGCAATGCAAAATCTCAAACCTAGCTTTTAGAAATAACATTTCCTTTGTTGGTTTCTTCTTTTAAAATACAACCACATATTGGGTGTAGAAGACTTTGAGAAATCTCAGCACTCTCCACGTTATAATTCACAGAATCTACCTATTATAGCGACTTTCAATTTCTATAATAACTTATGTCCTCTAGTAAGTGGTGAGGACAGAGGGACACAAGACAAAACCTTCACCACCTGTTTGGAGGCTGTGTCCACGGCAGTCCTCCAAAGGTCTTAACTTCCTTGTGATTCCTTAGTATTTTCTGATAAACAGTTCCAGCCAGCTTACCCTTGGAAACTCTCTTCTGGATGGGTGTTATAGCATTAAACTGCACAGAGCCAAATTATTCCTCCCCTCCAAAACAGTGTGCATTCTTATAAGAACGTGGACTTTATATATGTCACATGGTAAAAATGTGCCCATTATGTCCTAATCACAAAAGGATATCCTAAAGTGTTTTAAGAAGGGAATGTTGGCAATTATCAGTGTCAGACTGGTAAGTCATACTCACTACGTCAAGAAGATCTTTGTTCTTTTTGTTGGTTCCTATGTCCTCTATGAGTACCACCTTATCTGAAACATTTACTACCTGCCTATCATATGCCAGGAATTAACCTTGATGCTACTTCAATTAAAGAGATGACTAGGAGTTGGATACTGCCTTCAAGAATCTAGAAATGGGTCTTGCATCCATTTGACTGGGAACTCAATGAATATTTCACAAACAAACTAATTGATTGATTACAAGAGTATGTAAGTTCCTTTATGATTTATGTAATTTGGGAAGTTCCAATGTCATAATTAAATCAACAAAATGAAATGTAATTCTGGGGGAGCATGGGAAGGTCCTATTGACCAGGTTATTTTTCTCTTTAGGAAAAATAAAATAATTTTAAATCATTTATTTTACACTACATACACTTAGAAAAAATATGTGTGCATGTGTGTGCTTTCATTGGGTCACCCAAGCTTTCAGTACTCGTATTCCTTACTTTGGACAAAAGAAAGTAGAAAGTGGAAAAATTAAAAATAGGCAAAGCCTGACCCAGTACCTCTGCAGAAGAATTGTAGTTCACCTCCAGATTTGACTCACTTTTATTTATTCCTTGACAGGTGAGATGAAATTGTGATTAATAATAATGTCATCTATCTTATCAAACTAGGAACAACAAATAAGGAATCCTTAAATGCATCTTTGCTGCCCACATTTTCTTCATTAACTACAATAATTAAAGATGAAGGTGAGTATCGATCATTTGCAATCACTTTTCTTCCATGTGCATAATTCACATACCTTAATAGTCACTCTTTTGAAATGTACAACTCAGTGGTTTTTAGTATACTTACCAGATTCTGCAACCATCACCACTATCTAATTCTGGAACATTTTTATCACCCCATAAAGAAACCCTATATCTATTACCAATCTCTTCCCGCTTCCCCCTACTCCCACCCCACCCCCCAGCAATCACTAACTTACTTCTGTCTCTTTGCCTATTTTAGAAATTTCATATAAATGGAATCATGTTGCATATGATGTTTTGTGTCTGACTTCCACTTAGCATAACATTCTCAGGTTCATCCACGCTACAGCATTTATCTGTAGTTCACTCTTTTTTGTGAGTGAATATGTCATGGTAATGGATATTCCACATTTATTTATTTATTAGTTAATTTACATTTCAGTTGCTTCTACTTTTTGGCTACCGTAAATAATGCTTCTCTGAACATTCTTACCCAGCTTTTATGTGACCACCTCTTTTCATTTCTCTTGGGGTTTGTATCTTAAAGTGGAGTTGCAGAGTCACATGGTGACTCTACATTTTAACTTTTTGAAGGACTGATTTCCCAAGCAGCTGCACATGTGACAGTACCACCAGAAATATATGAGGGCATGGATTCTCCATTTTCTAATCAATCCTCATTGTCGGTCTTTTTCATCAGAGCCATTTTAGTGTGTGTGAAGTGCTGCTATCTCATTGTAGTTTTGATTTACATTTCACTGGTGACTAGTGATGCCAAGCACCTTTTTATGTACTTGCCAACCATTTGTGTATCCTCTTTGGAAAAGGTCTATTTAATTCTTTTTTTTAAATTGGATTATCTTTGTGTTGTTGAGTTATAAGCATTTTTTAATATATTTTGGAGACTAGAGCCTTATTGGATAGATAATTTGCAAATATCTTCTCCTACGCTGTAAGTTGTCTTTTCATTTTCTTGATGATATCTTTTGAAGCACTATAATCTTTAATTTTGATGAAGGAAAATTTACCTATATTTTTTCTGTCATGTAGGGAAGGTAAAACTTACCTCTACCCATTTTAGGTTTTCAGCTGGGACCCTTTAACAAGAAGACACATTAACAAGATAAAAAACAAACAAGATAAAAAATTAAACATGAGCAGCACACATCACATGAGAAACCTAAAACAAAGAGCATCTCAAAGCAGCGGCTTAGAATTTTGGCTTATCTAGCATCTTTAACAAAGAACAGTAAGTTTTGTAGCTAAATGATTGGATCGAAGAAAGTAGTTTAGGCTTCCAAGTGTGAAAACTAAGGGAAGGTAAATATATAGAAGGAAACTAATGGACTTTTTTCTTTGAGACTTTTTTTTTTAGACTTTATTTTTTTTTGAGAGAGAGAGAGAGAGAGAGAGAGAAAGAAATGTGCACCATGCAAGTGTGCTCAAGTTGTGGGGAGTTGGGGCAGGGAAGGAAATGGAAAGAGCAGGCACCATGCCCAGCACAGAGCGCAATGCAGGGCTCTATCTCTCGACCCTGAGATCACGACCTGAGCCAAAATCAAGAGTCACGACAAAATCAAAATCAAGACACTTAACTAACTGAGCCACCCAGACACCCCAGTAAGGTTGGTTTACAGATTCCCCTAGTGCCCCTGAGCTGATAAGTCTGTTGCCAGTAAAAGGAAAATTTATATCCTGCCCTTAAGCAGAAAAGCTTTTTCTGCATTGGCTGCCTCTTAATTGGCTGCAGTTTAAAATAATTTTTATGCCAAAGAGGCATATTTCAAGGTGACATATTCTGGTTTCCTTCCACCAGTCAGGTCAAATCTAAGAAACCATTGCTCAACTCGAGGTCACAAAGATTTATACCAATAGTCTCTTCTAAGAATAGAAGTTTATAGTTTTACTTTTCCATTTAAGTCTTTAACTTTATATATGGTGTGAGGTAGAGGTCCTGCTTCATTCTTTCCCATACAATTATCCAGTTGTCCTAACGTCTTTTGTTGAAAAGACTGTTCTCTCCCTGTTTGAATTGTCTTGGCACTTGCAATGAAAATCAGTTGGCCATAAGTGAATGAGGTTTCTTTCTGGACTCAAATTTGTATCTGTTTCTATGCCAGAATCATATACTCTTGATTGGCATTTGCATTAGGTTTTGAAATCAGGAAATGTGAGTCCTCCGACTTTTCTCTTCTTTTTGGAGATTATTTTCACTATTCTGGTTCAGTTGAGTTTTCATATGAAATTTTAGGATTAACTAGTCAATTTCTGCAAAACGTCAACTGGGATTGTGATGGGGTGGTATCAAATCTGCATATTGCGTTGGGAAGTATTGCCATTTTAACAACCTTAAATCTTACCCTCTGCAAATATAAGACAATTTTCTTTTTATTTTAGGTTGTCTTTAATTTTTTCTAGGATGTTTGTAGTTTTCATCATGGAAGACTTGCATTTCTTTTGTTGGATTTATTCCTAATATTTTATTCATTTTCATGCTATTGTAAATGAAATAATTTTTTTTAATTTTGTTTTTGGATTGTTCATTGCTACTGTATAGAAATACAATTTATTTTCATATATGAAATTGTATCTTGCCATCTTGTTTAATCCATTTATTGGTTCTAAACTGCGTGTGTGTGTGTTTCCTTGGATTTTCTATACACAAGATTTATCTACAAATAGAGATAGTTTTACTTCTCCTTTTTCAATCTAGAGGCTTTTCATTTCTTAATTTTTTAGGTGCTTTTTATTTTCTTACCAATTTGCCCTGGCTAGAACCTCTAATACACCACTGAATAGAAGTATCGAGAGGAAACATCCTTGTTTTGTTCCTAATTATAGGAGAACGCTTGCACCATTAAGTATATTATAGTGCATTTTTCATATATGTTTCTTATCAGGTTGAGGAAGCCCATTTCTATTACTAGTTTGTTGAATGCTTTTATCGTGCAAAGGTGTTAGATTTTGCCATCTGCCTTTTCTCGGCATATAGAGATTATCGTGTGATTTTTATCTCTATTAACATGCCATATGACATTGATTTCTACATGTTGAACCAATGTTGCATTTCTTAGATAAATCTCATTTCATCATGGCATAAAATGCTTTCTCTATGTTGATGGATTTTATTTGTATTATTTTGTTAAGAATTTTTGTGCCTAGGGGTGCCTGGGTACCTCATCGGTTAAGTGTCTGACTCTTGATTTCGGCTCAGATCATGATCTCAATGTGTATGGGTTCTCCATACACTGGTGGTGTATCTCCACCAGTGTGGAGCCTGGTTGGGATCTTTTCTCTCTCTCTCTCTGCCCCTCCTCGCTCACGCTCTTACTCTCTCTCAAAAATAAATAAACTAAAAAAAAGAATTTTTGTGTCTATATTCATAAGAGATAGAAGTGTGTGATGTCTGCCTAATTTTGGCATCAAGTTAATACCAGCCTCATAAGAGGAATTAGGAAGTGCTCCTTCCTCTACTAACTTTTGGAAGAGCCAGTGAAGAATTGATGATAATTATTGTTTAAACATGTGGTAGAATTTACCAGTGAAGCCGTCTAGTCCTGGGTTTTTCTTTGTGAAAGTTTTTTGATTACTAACTCAATCTCTTTGCTCATTACAGGTCTATTCAGATTTTCTGTTTCTTCTTGATTCAGTTTTGGTCATAGTTTGTGATTTCCTGGGAATTTTCTGATTTCATTTAGGTTATATGATTTATTAGCATACAATTGCTTATTGCATTGCCTTATAATCCTTCTTATTTCTGTAAGGATAATAACAATGTGTTCACTTTCATTCATGACTTAGTCATTTGAGTCCTCTCTCTTTTCTCTTTGTCAATCTAAGACTTCGTCAATTCTGTCAATCTTCCCAAAAAGCCAAGTTTTTATTTTATTAATTTCTCTATTTCTTTCCTGTTACCTATTTTATTTCTCTTCTCTGTAATCCTTATTATTTCTTTCCTTCTGTTGTCCTTGGGGTTAATTCAATCTTCTTTTACTGAATTTTTAGGTTGATAGGCTAGAATACTAACATGAGATCTTTCTCCCTTTATAAAATAGGTGTTTACACCCACATGTTTCCCTCAGTGCTACTTTTACTACATCCCATAAATTTTGGTAGGTTGCATTTCCATGTTTGTTAACCTTAAAGTATTTTCTAGTATCCCTTGTTATTTATTCCTTGACCCATTGGTTATTTAGTTTATTCTTAAATTTCTACATGTTTATAAATTTCTTCCTATTACACTGAAATTTTTCTCTTCAGTGTGTTTATTTATTTATTTATTTTGAGAAAGAGAGAGAGAGAAGGAGAGAGAGCATGCGTGAACAAGGGAGGGGCAGAGGGTAAAAAAGAAGGAATCTTAAGCAAGCTCCATGCCTAGAAAGGACCCTGGACCAGGGCTCAATTTCATGACCTTGACATCATGACCTGAGCCAAAACCAAGAGTCAGACGCTTAACTGACAGAGCTACTTGGGTGCCCCAAATTCTTTCCTTTTCTTTATTTTAAGTTTATTTAATTTTGTAGTAATCTCTACACCCAACATGGGGCTCAAATTCATGACCCTGAGAGCAAGAGTTGCATGCTCTACTTACTGAGCCAGGCAGGTGCCCTCCTCTTCTGTGTATATACTACGTATCAGAAATTACCTCCCTTAAGCATCCAGTTTTAAAATTTAACTTAACGTAATTTTTAAAATTAAGCATATGGAAACTATTCTAAAGTATTGTCTCTATTAAGCAGAGTATAATAAATATAACTTGAAATGCTTTGCAATTTGTTTTCAAAGTACCATTTTTATGGTAGGTAGTGCATTTGGCTCTTGTTTTAAGAAATATATTATCATTTCTTAGAGTTTATTTTTAAATTATCATTTAATTTTAATATTTGAAGATGGAAAAACCCGGTTTCAGAGATGTTAAGTGACTTAACAGAAGAAGCACACAATTATAGTAACAATTTGCAATTTGAAACCTGATACTTCAGCTTCACATTTTTCTTACCATTTAATTCATAATTCATAATCAACTATTTCTTAATGAATTGGTATTATTATTTTAATCTCAGTTATGACACTTGGCTTTTAAACAGTAAGCACACTCAGGTATTAGTAAAACGTATGTGTTTTTTTGTTGTTGTTGTTTTTATATCTCTGCACAAAGTAGTCACCAAATTCTGTAACTTTAACTTTTCTTTTAAATTTTTGGTAAATGTTCTTGTTCTCTCCCTGCTTTCAAAAGATCCTTTTGATGATATCGCCAGCCTGCTACAGGTGTTTATTTCTTTTAAGCGGCAAACACACATATACACATGCACACACACATATATAAACACACAAAAAAAATTGTTAGAATTGTGTTTTAAAAAGAGTAAATATATCCAGGTGAAAGGCCATGTTCTTGTGTATACTGTAGGTTCATTAACACCCAAATTTCATGATAACAGTGGATCTTGTTATTCCTTGATATTCTTCATCTTACTTTTAGCGTGGAGAGGCAAGATTACCATCTTACGACCCTCATTATTAAGACAATTGTTACCTAAAGTTTTTAATTGGCAGAGATATTTCCATATAAAATTTTATGAGGAAGTCCAAAATGCAATATACTGAATAGTAGTTGAACTGCTTGTTTGACGTGATGTGGTGGTGGTATGTGTACGTGGGCAGGATGGATTTATCCCTGTTTCTCTCTCTTACTGCTAATGGTAGTCCATGAGGCTTCCACGCTGAGAGCTTAGGGCTTCAGTAGTACAGTTAAAGATTACTGAAATAAGATATGATTATGTTATTTAAATTCCATTCACAGTAAAATTCAAAAATATATATGCATTCTATAACCAGAAAACAAAAAAAAGCAACTTTTTCACCCACCATTTGACATGGAGTAATCCCATCGATAATTGTTTTGAGCTATCATTTTCAAAAGGGCAGCTCCAATATCCCAAAAGCTTTTAAGATCCCCATAAACACTATTGCCAATTATTCACTGATGTGTGAGATCAATAGATCTGAGAAAATGAAGAAGACACCCCTACCAATATTTGGTCTGGCTCCAAGAAGCACTGTTAAAATAGATTTTTTTAAGTGGAAAGTCAATATCTACTTATTAATGAAGTCTCTAAGGAAGAGCAGGGCTCAAAAAGAATCCCAAATTACTAGATCCTTCCGCAGTCACCAAACCACTGCAAACCACATTATTTCCGGGGTTTGTAAGCAAAGAGCCACTGTAAATATACTCCATCCCTGGCCTGGGATCAGCCCCAAATTCCCATATGAACTTCACTTGATAATCTGAGTTTGAAAATGGATAGATCCAAAGACCTCTACACACGCTCTTAGCCAAGGCCTAAGTGTCAGAGAGCTCTCAGTAGTATGCTCTGACTCACTTTCCCTGGGGTTATACTCAGGTCCCAGTTGGTCTAGCAAGAGGGCAAGTATTGGTAAATGTGCAATTTCAACGGGCCCTTCATACATAACCTAATGCACGGAAAAGGAAATACAAAATTCATATAAAAATAAAATTCCCTCCTCCTCTTCTCTCCCACTGAAAGATCTAGTCCTACTTTACCTACCATCACCATTTTGTTCTCTTCAGAATCTTCGGAACTCCCTTGTAGCCTATTTCCATCATCTGAATGAAGTACTGAAGTAGACACAGTCCTGAGTTCTCCTTAAATTTCTCGGGTGTTTGGTCTATACCCCCTCACAGTTTTTCTCTTGGTATCTAAATTCATTTATATTCTGAGGTATTGCTTTTTGGTCAGAAGAAAGGACCAGAAAATCCGAGGAAAAAAATTTTTTTAATGTTTATTTATTTTTGAGAGAGAGAGGGAGTCAAGAGTGCAAGAAGGAGGGGCAGAGAGAGAGGTAGACACAGAATCTGAAGCAGGCTCCGGGTTCTGAGCTGTCCGTGTGAAGCCCAACGCAGGCCTCAAACCCACAAACCGTGAGATCATGACCTGAGCCCAAGTCGATGTTTAACCAACTGAGTCACCCAGGCTGTCCAAATCTGAACAAAATCTTAAGAAACATTTTCTCCAGTGTTTGACACTGCTTTGATGCATCTCCACAGGACCATTTGGTATAAATATTTAGGCCTCTCATAGTCTTTTCATGAGTGGTTCTTTAATATGACCCCCAGAAGTCACTTAAACGAATCAAGGCATTACTTTAATTAAGTTTATCCGAGACTACCCATGTTGCCATGGATACAGAATTTCTCTGGAGCGCTAGTCCATAAGACGATCCCTAGAAATGGAGATCCTTGGGGAATCGCTTTAGAAAAGACTACCCTCCTAGGGTTTCACAATGCACAGTAACGTTTCTTTTAATCTTAGTAATCTTATCCAAAAGACATCCGTTTGGCTTTTTTATAATCTAGGCAGTTCCAGTTAATTTGACTACAAATGTGTTTTCTTAAACATGATATCAAATTAACATACCATGGTACTAGCATCTGTTTTCGTAAATGCTAACTTTGTCAAAAAGCCACTTATCTTATATTCTACCCCTGAAGACAAAGTGACCACACTAGAACCTTTTGTTATGTGCACTAGAAAAAAATATACTGTAATTCAAATTATATACTTCCAAAGGAAGAAAGTTGCTTACTCCCATGCCTTGCACAATTTAACTCCATGAACCCTCTCTTTCAAGTTGATCTGTTGTAAACACACCTTAAATTCCTAATAAAATTAACACTTGTGTTTATTGCTTTCTTCCCAAAATTTAATCTCACAAAATATACAAAATGAATCTCACATTAATATTCCAAGATAATTATAATGTAGCCCTTACCCCTCACATTCATTCTGTTCATTTCTTTTCTTTTTAATTTTTTTAATGTTTATTTATTTTTGAGACAGAGAGAGAGGCAGCACGAGTATATGAGAGCCAGAGAGAGAGGTAGACACAAAATCGAAGCAGGCTCTAGGTTCTGAGCTGTCAGCACAGAGCCCGATGTGGGACTTGAACCCATGAATCATAAGATCATGACCTAGGCTGAAGTCAGATGCTTAACTGACTGAGCCACCCAGGCACCCCATCATTCTGCTCATTTATAGCCAATGGTTTTCACTTAATGGTATGGTTGCAGTAAAAGTGTCTTCTCTAATCTACACTTGGTATTGATGCAACTTTCTCAAGCCTCTAGTGTGTCAGACTCTTCATATTCCAAGTCAAACATGGTTCTAAAATTCTTATAGTTTGTCTTTCATTAATCCTCCCTATACCAAATTTTTAAGACTTAAAAGAACATGAATTTCAAGACAAGTCCTAAGAGTACAGTCAATACTATTTTGACATCATAATTTAAATTAGTATTACTTAAGCAAAATAATGTTTGCCAAACCTAATACGTATAATATCACCGAGGCTTACAGTACAACTTGCACCTGTAGACCAAAGCAGATACATAGTGTTATCTGGGGGAAATGGCCAGACAGAAAAACTGGAGGACAGCAAATCGTGTAGGTTAAAAAGCACAGCTTTAATATTAGTTTCATTTGGCTGAGATGTCACTCACTTTCTGGCAGGAGTCCAGAATCTACCATGTGAGAATCCCAAGTGCAATTGGGGAAATTTTCCAAACGAGACGTTAGTACAAGACTGTGATTCTCATGTCTTAATAAATGTAGGTCACCCATTTTCTTCTCTCTTGAGACTGGGATTTGAAACATTTCAGTATACTAGGGAAATTTCAAAATGTTATGGCTGTGGCAGCATTTGCCTCTGCATCTTTCCTTCTATTTGTTTTAGGTCCACCATGTATGTTTACAAATATTTTGGTTACCTTGAAAGCATTCAACATTCCTTTCATGGCCCTCATGACACTGTGTAATTGACAATCTGTCTTGAGTTGAGTACGAGCTTTCATTCTACACTCATTTGTAAAGTATATTCCACATCAATAATAGGCAATTCTCAAAGCAATCTCTTAGTCATTGTATCCCCAGATATCCCATTATTCTGCTCTTTTCTTCATATTTTTCTAACCTGTCAACCTCCCATATCTTTCTTAAATGTATGTTCTCTTTACCATGTCCAAGACCGTTGAGTCTGCCTTATTGCTAGAGAATTCTTTAGGCCATCGGATAGCTGTTTCATGGTTTTCTATTTTAACTCAGCAGAAGAATTCTTCACCGAAAATTTCTAAAGAGGAAATCCTGCTCCAATGTTTTTCAAGAATATGCTCTTGGAGTTCCAGGGAGGAGCAAAATCTTTACCCCCATATGTCCCTTCATCCTCATGTGTGGAGTTCCTGTATTGGGAGTGATCTTTTGTACTTCCACGCTATCACAAACATCAACTTCTGCTACAATAAGAGATTTCTTTAATTTTTCAAGTATTTCTCTGTCAGTCTATTACTTGAAGATTCTTCTGAAGTTTTGCCCATTTCAAATCTTTCTTTCTTATATGCAGTGTTAAGGCTATGGCCTGTATTTGAATTTATATTTATATTTTGCAAGCATACTAATTCCTGAAGGCTTTTTGTGTGAAAACAGATTTACCCAATGTCTATGAGGTCTTCTTGCAAACTATCAATTTCTCCAGCATGAATCTCTCAAATGCATTAAGAATTTGCATTACACTATAGATGCTTGCTGCCACAGAATGGAAGCTGATTGGCGATTGAAAACAGCAATTCAGACTACTTTGTGAAAGAAATCTATTAACCTGACTTCCTCCCACCTCCAGCTAACATCGTATTTACTTAACTCTAAGTATGCACTAATCATCATATCTGTCTTTTCTTCACTAACCCAATGTTCTCCACATTAGACTTTGAAAAGACCAAAGGGCATTAATCATTTTGTTTTTATAATATTTGTGTAAATACAAATTGTTTCAAGTAATCATTTTCCAATGTTATTTTTGTAAGTTCAGGTTATCTTTCCTTTGTTGTTAATTCTCCTTCCCCCTCTGCCAAAAAAATGTAAAGTTTATTCTATATACTTCCTGTTATACTTTTCCTGATGTCTATTCCACCCACCTAAAAACTCTTTCCCAAACAGCATAGAACTACCATCTTCAACTACTTCTTTCTTATCACTCCCTTTCTAGGGTAGCTGAGTGATTAACTTTTGCATCAGAAAGACGTGGATTCAGATCCCGTCTCTCTTCTGTTACAAGTTATGTGAAAATGGGGAAGATAACTTTTCTGAGTCTCGCATATAAAAAAATTATGATAATTATTACTTAATTAATAGGATTACTGTTCTGCTCAAATGAGATAACCTATAGCAGACATAGAGAAGAGTCTAACATCCATCCCTCCATTTCTTGATGTAATTAACTGCTCACCAAAAGGTAAACACCAAAATGTTGTATTTCTAAATCTTGATCAGAAGACTTTCAGTAACTAATATTCAGGTCGTAACTGGATGTTAATATTAATACTAATGAGACTATCTATTTATTGGTTATACCCCTGATGGCTGCTTATCCTTTTACATCATTAGGAAACACAACCAAGGGTGTCATGAAGAATGAGTCCACCACTGCAAATGCAACAGTGACAAGTCCTCTACTTTCAAATGCTGTTTCAACAACACAAAGTTCCCAACACAAGAGTAAGTGTAAAAATTTAAGTTGAAATGTTAAGTTTATATGTTAGATAGCATTAAATTCAGAACATTTTCCAGCCCACAGCTACCAAAGAACCATGCCCCACCTGTCATATCTGGTCTCTACCAAATTGGACAACCATTTGGCACCTTGGCTTTGTACCGTGATACTTTATCCCTCCGTAGCCACAAATGGGTGAGTGCCAGGAAAGATTAATTCAAGGCCAAACAGTAATCTATAATATCCCCTGACACAATTCACAAAAAGTGAGCCTGGCAACAAATTAGAAAGCTTTGATGAAATGGGAAAATTCTTAGAAAGAAACAAATTGCTAAAATTGACTCAAGAATATAGGTAGTCTGAAAAGATATAAAAACAATTAAAGATATTGCATTAGAAATTTCAAATAGTCCCATGAAGAAAACTTCAAGCAGGATGCCTTCAGTTATGAATTCTAAATATTTTCCAAATAAATGATACCAATTCTTCTCAAATCCTTTCAGGAAAAGGAGGAAGGAACACTACAGAAGTAATTACTTGAGGCCAGCTTTATCCTGATACCAAAGTTAGAAAAGAATGAAAAGAAAAAACTCGAGTAAAGAAAGCCAATATCCTTCGTGAACATTTATGCAACTATCCTTAATAAAATATTAACAAACTAACTTTGGTAACACATAGAAAGAGATAGAAAACACAGATAAGTGAGATTTATCCAGGAACGTATGACTGACTTAATACATGAAAATCAAGTAGAGTGTTGCACTATATCAGTAGAATGAGTAGATGCAGAAAAAGCATTTTACAAAATTTAACACCCACTTTTAATTAGAAATTTTAGTAAACTAGAAATAAAGTGTAACTTCCCCAAACTGAAAAGTGTATCTATGAAAACATCATACTTAATAGTTTAATGTTTCATGGTTTCCTCTTAAGATCTTAAAGATAGCAAAGATGTCCATTCTCAACACTTCTTTTCAAAAGTATAACCAAAGGTCCTAGATAGTACAATAAGGTGATGACAGGTTGGTAGGTAAGTATGTACATTGATAGATAGATAGATAGATAGATCCATTCATACAGAAATAAAACAGTTTTTCTTAGCAGACTACATCATAATTTATGTGAAAATCAAAAAAATTCACAGTCAAACTACTACAACTAAGAGAGTATTTCCTAGCAGAAGATATAAGATATACAAAACTAAATCATTTTTGTGTATGTTAACAATGGCAATTCAAAAATAAAATTGAGGGAATAGTGACATTAACAAAAACATCAGAAAGATTAAATATTTAGGAATATATTTAACAGTAGAAGTGCAAGATTTGCCCAATGAACTATTGTTCTGTGAGATATTAAATATCTAAGTAAATGGGGAGACATTACATATTCATGGATAAAATACTCAATATTTTAAGATGGAATTCCCCCATTGATAAATATTTGATTAATTTATTCAATTCAATTCCTATCATAATCACGGAATCACAGCAAATCATTACAAATTGATAAGATGATCCTAAATAATATATGGAAATGAAAAATTCCTAGAATAGCTAAAACTATTTTGTCAAGGAAGAACAAAGTTGGAGAACTTACATAAGCTAACTTCGAAACTTACTCTAAAGGTAAAGTAATTAAGACAGGTATTTTTGAGATAATATTAATAGTAACAATATTCATTATAGTCACACTGCAAACAATCCAAATGCCCATTAACTGGTGAGACGGAATATTCCATTGGCTTTTCCATTTGAAATAGATTTGGAATATTCTAAAACAGAATATCCATACAACGGACTACCACGCAGCAATTTAAAGGAACAAATTACTGATACATGTTGTAACACTATGAACCTCAAAACCATTATGCTCAGTGAAAAAAGCCTTTTACAAAACACCACATATTGTATAATATCCAGAATGGACATTCTTATCTGGGCAGAAACCACATAAGTAGTTG
Source organism: Paguma larvata (assembly GCA_030068075.1). Classification (NCBI taxonomy): domain Eukaryota; kingdom Metazoa; phylum Chordata; class Mammalia; order Carnivora; family Viverridae; genus Paguma; species Paguma larvata. The sequence continues at coordinate 115,370,386 of CM057823.1, forward strand.
CCTAAAGCTAGAGGTGGAACTGGGGATTGACTGCAGAAATTTCCAAGGGAGTTTTTAATGTTGAAAATATTCGAAATCTGGACTATCAAAATGGTTGTACAACTCTATAAATTTACTGGAAATTATTGACTTGTGCACTTAAAATGAGTGAAGTTGGTGCTGAATTTCTTTATAAAGCTTTATCTAAAAATAAAAGGAAGAGCACCTGAGTGGCTCAGTGGGTTAAGTGCTTGACTCTTGATATCTGCTCAGATCAAGCCTCCCATCAGGCTCTGTTCTGACAGTGCGAAGCCTGCTTGGGTTTCTCTCTCTCTCTGCCTCTCGCCTGTGTTCTCTTTCTCTCTTTCTCTCTCTCAAAATAAATAAACATTAAAAAAAAATAAAATAATGTAATAAAATAAAATAAAACCAAAAGGAAAGAAAATGTCGAGCTAGTCCAATCAACTTTCCTCTCTGTGTAAGCTTAACTAGAAAACCCAAACAAATGAGTAAGTGCTTAGCTGTGAAAACAGAAGCAGGAAGTTTTCGACAGAGTGAGACTGAGACAGCCATGATGACTCCTTTACCTATGGCATAAGCAAACAGATGTTATGAGTAATAAAAATTGATAGGGAAGAATGGAGAGAAGGAATGTGGGAGATCAACAGGCCCCATGAGCAAGATTAAGTTGTTCGTGAGAGACAGAGAGAGCAGCAGGACCTAGAACGCCCGTGAGCTTAGACAACTTTCTAGCTCCAACCACATACAGAATCACTACAAGCACTTCCCAAATCCTGGCCTCCATGGTGTGAAGTAATCTGTATGTTTAGTCAAAATATCCTGACTGGAAAAGCTAGTAATCTGTCATAACAGCCTTATCATGTACCATCCATTATGAACACGAGAGGCATTCTTGGCATATCCAGAGTCCTTAAGAAGAAGCAGCTATAGATGACTTTCAGTCTCCAAGTCTCTTCTTGGGAGATCTCTGGAGTAGAAAGAGATGGCAAAGTGGGATGCGCAAGGCCCACTCTTGTCTAGAAACACATCGGGAGCATCCATTTTCCAATTATATTGTAATGCTCTTTAGCCTAACATAAAGACCATTATATGGAGGGAGCCTAGTTTCATTCCATAACTGTGAACTAATGGTTTTATTTAATAAGACAATACCACATAGAGGAATTTGAAGAAAGGGGTGATTGCTCCTTCATATGTAGAACATTTCCTTGTGGTAGTGTTTTGACTTCTGATAGATAGATTCTATTTTGTAGGTAATGTATGTCTGTAAGGTACCTTTAGCAGACCAAAACCTCATCCATTTCATAATCTGATTGTCCTGAATATAAACAAGAATACAAGTAAATACACATCTGCAAAATGTATAGCAGTTGAAGATTAAACTGAAATAATTTGTATTCTGCACTAATACTCATTCAGTGGCTGATGGGGAAAATGTCATTCCCCATGGTTTATTAAAATTAGCACTTATACAGAAGTGTGTGGTCACCCCATGAGTCCATTAAGACTCCTAATTTTACGTTGATTTATGCAGTGAAATGCCCTATGCATCTCTGTTCTGGGGGCTATTGTATTTATTTAGCTTCTAAACACAGTTTGAAGTGGCTTTCTTCCAAGTAGTTTTAAAAAAATACACCCACAAAGCCATTTCTTGAAAACCAAGGCACCCTGGGAAGCCAGATAATGAAATAAGGGTATTTACTGCTACTCTTTGCATTTTCTATTTGATCAACCAGTTCTTTACTAAGTCCTTTAGATATTTTTTTAATAAAACTCATTTCTGGGGTAACTATTTCTCCTCAGATCTCCTTTGTTCCTCAAGGTGCTTCCTGCTTAGTATGGAATGCATTTGCTATAATGAGTTTGCACACATTTCCATCTCTGCCTGATGAAACCAGGAGCTAGCCCAGCTTCCCGGCTAGCAGAGCGATGTTCCCTTTCCATCTCTACCCATCACACACACAAACATTCAAAATTAGCAAATCCAAGAGCAAGAGACAGGAGAATCAAGCGATCTACTGGTGAGGGAAGGTTGAACACCTGAAACTTTACCTTCCTCTTAAACATAGGGCAATGGGTTCTTGGATAGTGGCTATTAGATAAAAGCATTGTGGGTACAACATCTCAAGTGCAGATCTGATTTCGAGGAGAGAAGAGTGAGTGAGGTTTACTGCTTTACTCCCTAGGAAGGCTATAGATCAAAAAGAAGCAAGTCCTGAAAACATTTATCTCTAATCATGTCCCATTCTCTTAAAGTTCTGTGTATTTCTCCTATTTTTCTCTTTTATTCTACTTGGAGAAGACGTGTTCCTAGAATTCTAGAATTTTTAAGATAGAAAGTATCACTAATTTAGTGCTCTGAATTTACAGTTAAATAAACGAGAACCTGTTGAATTAATTAATAAATTTGTTTATTCACTACAAGAGGGCTTCCATGCCTGGCATGCCTCCTAGCTTCTGCAGATGGCCGCCAGTCCTTTGCATTCCTTGGCTTGTAGATGCACCCCTTTAATCTCTGCCTCTGTCTCTATATGGCCTTTTTCTCTGTGTATTCACATGCCTTCTCCTCTGTGTCTCCCCTTCTGTCTGTGCATTTTCTTCTTTTTTATTTTCTAAGTGTTTTTAATGTTTTTATTATTTTTTGAGAGAGAGAAAGACAGAGTATGAGCAGGAAAAGGAATAGGGAGAGAAGGAGACACAGAATCTGAAGCAGGGCTTGAACTCGTGAACCCCGAGATCGTGACCTGAGCTGAAGTCGGACACTTAACCAACTGAGCCACCCAGGCGCCCCTGTGCATTCTACTCTTATACAGATGCCTGAAGTTATCAAGTTCTATAACTTAAGTACAACTGCAAAGACCCATTCCGATAAGGTCCTATTCGCAGGTACCAGATGCACATGTGTTTAGGGGGAGAAAGGTCACCATTTAACCAGGCCAGACCCTGAACTGCCTTTACCACACCTAGCTTTTGTCATCCATGCAGTTGTCATTGTCTATATGCAGGATCACCTCGATGGGCCCTGAGGAATGATTCAAAAGCAAGGTCAATCATAGGAGTCCCTTTGTACCGGGGCCAAACTTCTCTTCCTGAGCTCCCCATTTCTGCCAATGGCTTTAAAATGTGGCATACTCCACAACTCTTCTTTTCTTCATTTCCTGCGCCTGCACATTCTGTTGGTATCTGAGGAGAGAAGAGAAAAGGAAGAGGAAGATGGAGAGGAGAAAGCAAAATAGGTGCTTTCCTTGCTGGTAATAGTCATGTAGGTATCTGTAACCAGGTTTAAAAGCAAGCATGGTACACATTGCAAGAGATTGGCAGGGGAGGGAAAAACTCTTGCTCTTTCTCTTGCTGGTAAATTCTCACTTGGCTGAGGAAACAATATGGAATAAGATTATAGGTAGGAAGCAAATTGAGATGGGCAATATGCCAATATTTAACTCTACGAAGGCAAGGACTCGGTCAAAACACCTCTAAGGGTTTTGCCAAGCCAGGTTTTCTGCTGCCACAGCATATACAATATTACAGACTGAAAATCTGAAGGGAAAATCTGACTTTTGTCAAGTAGAAATGAATAACGTCTATAACTTATCAGTAAATTATCAAGTAAGAATAATAACATTTACATATAGTAACTAGTTTATCAAACATATATCTTTCTTGCATACTTTATTCCAGTTTAGTATGGCGTTTATGTCTACACAAAAAAAAAACAGAGATAATTGCACGATAACCAAATAGACATTTAAAATATACTGGAGGCTAAACGCGAGAATGGCCTATGTCAAAGGCTTGCTTTTTCAGGCACACCTGTCTTAAAATGAAAATTAGGCTCTTTAATTAGGCCAAGAGAAGTTAACTTATTGGTTATGAAGCATGATTCTGAAGTGAGATTGCCTAGGCTCAAGTAATAGCACAATCATCTGTTTGTACTATGGCCTTTGATAAGCCACTTTACTTCTCTGTGCCTCAGTTTCCTCATCCGTAAAAGAGCTACAAGATCATAACTTTATAGGATTCTTGTGAAGATTCAAAGAGAGAAAATATACAAAGCTTAAAACAGTGTCTAGCATTAAACATAATAAATGTCAGTTATTATTTTAGTAATAATAACCCTTATAAAGGCCAGGCAAAGTTGGTATTTATGACACCAGTTTCACAAATAAGGAAACAGGCTGAGAAAGACTAAATGACTTGGCTGTGGTTAAGCTAAAGGGGTGAAATTCAAATGCTGTTTTTCTTGCCTCAAAACTCAAACTCTTCAACTATACCATATTTGTTCTCATCATGACTATTTTACATAAAGTATATAAAGGTAGGAGAAAACAATCTGATTTTTTTTAAGTTTATGTATTTATTTTGAGAGAGAGAGAGAGAGAGCATGTGCTAGTGGGGAAGGGGCAGAGAGAGAGAAGGAGAGAGAGAATCCCAAGCAGGCTACGTGGTGTTAGCACAGATCCCAACGTGGGGCTCAATCTCATGAACCGTGAGATCATGACTTGAGCTAAAATCAAGATTTGGGCGCTTACCCGACTGAGCCATCCAGGCGCCCCACAATTTACTTCTACTCGTGTGAATCATTTGCTTGACAAGGAAGCGTTCAATGGTTACAACACAGATTGGTTGATTGGCTGGCCCAGAATATAAGCCTGTGATTTTAAGAAGGGTGACTCTCTGGCTGTCGCCCATCAGGCCAGATATATTCTTGACTGTGGTTTTTTCATCCTGCACTCATTTGCATGTTCCTGTTTCCTCTTCCCCTCTTCTTTCCTCCAGTTGCTTATTCCAATTCTACACATCTATCAAGGGCCTCTACAAGATTTTAGTTCAGTATTTCCCACAATTTAATGAGTGTTATGAGATATGTAAACCATTGCACTATTACTTATATAGTTCTTTCTTTAAATTGATGCACTTTTTATTCTTAAATTTGTTTGAAAAGAAAACCATCATAAGTGAAAAACCAGTTTCATTAGGGATCAACAGTGGCTATAAAATCACTATAAAAAAATGTAAAGTGGTGCCTGGGTGGTTCGGTCAGTTAAGCGGCTGACTTTGGCTCAGGTCATGATCTCACAGCTCATGAGTTCAAGTCCCACATCAGGCTCTGTGCTGACAGCTCAGAGCCTGGAGGTCATTTCAGATTCTGTGTTCCCCTCCCCTCCCCACTGCTTCTCTCCCGCTGGTGCTCTGTCTCTCTCTCTTAAAAATAAATAAACATTAAAACAAATTGTTTAAAAAACAAAATATAATTAAGTTGTAGCTAGATTTTGTGGCTTGCCAAAGGCTGTTTGTTTGAGGCTTGGTCATTCTTGTTTAAAAAATAAATCAAGATAAGTACATGTTAGGTATTAATGACACATTTGTATTAAATTGTAACTTGAAAGTTCCTCATTGAAATAACCAAATAAACTGAAAGAAAGTTGAAAAGCAAATAACATTCTCATTGAATGTTTCAGTCTTATCTAATGTCACTTTCCAGTACCGCCTTATGGATGCCATGCATCTCGTCCTTTGGAAAACATTAATTTATCAGATCACCCAGCCACATTATTTTCTTTGTGAATTGCACCATTTACTTTTGCCATTTATCTGGGAACTTAACATAACACATTTATTTCATGATATTTAATTAGTTTGTCTCATTTCACATGGGCAAATACAAGAGGAATTCTTAGGATAACAAAGTCTGAGTCACACACAAGTCATGGTTTAGCCAAATCAGAAATAGAAGTTGACCCTTAACCAACAGGGGGGTTGGGAGGGCTGACCCTCTAAGAAGTAGAAAACCCACGTATAACTTTTGACTCTCCCAAAACTTAATTACTAATAGCCTACTGTTGACCTTACAAGTACATAAATAGTTGATTAACACATGTATTTAATATGTATCTTATACCGTATTCTTATAATAAAGTAAGCTAAAGAAGAGAAGATTTTACTAAGAAAATCATAAAGAAGGGCTCCTGGGTGGCTCAGTTGGTTAAGTGTCTGACTTTGGATCAGGTCATGATCTCACAGTTTGTGGGTTTGAGCCCCACGTCAGGCTCTGTGCTGACAGCTCAGAGCCTAGAGCCTGCTTCAGCTTCTGTGTCTCCCTCTCTCTCTCTGTCCCTCTCAAGCTCTGTCTCTCTCTCTCTCTCTCTCAAAATAAATAAATTTTAAAAAAAATCATTAGGAGAAGAAAATACATTTATAGTCCTGCACTGTACAAAAACAATCCGTGTATAAGTGGACCCACACATTTCAAACCTGTGTTTATCTGGGATCATCTCTAAGGTCGCGTATAGTGACTCAGCCAATGCTGTGTATAAGAAAATTATAAGGAAAACTTGAATTGGGCATAGTAAATTATTTTTCAGCATATCAGTAAAGAATTATATATGGAATATATATGGGAATGTCTGTATATATCCTTTCCCCTTTCCTGTTAATGGTCTTTTCTATGCATTACTATATATAGTTATATATGCATACATAGCTAGGAACACAATATCCTTTATAAGATGATATTTGCAAAGTTATGTGCTGTATTGCTGTTTAAGCTTTCTGTTTTAAAAGCTAATTGAGTAAAGTTTGGTTTTGGATTAATGTGGATTAAAGTTTAAAAATTTAGAAGTTCATTTGCATTTCATAAGACTTCCATCTCATATTACAGAATAAAACCCAACAAGCATATTTTAAGTTGCCAACCACTCTGACTAAGGTTTGGTCTTTACTAGATATTTAAATTTGAGAGTAGCTTAATAGAACGCACTACACTCATTTGTATTCTGACTTTACTCACTTCAGATCAGAGTTTGGACTTTTCTAAAAGACATGTACTATGAAACTCAGGAACAATTGTAAATGTCTTCGCATTTCATTAATTCACACTTTAACCATGCATGCAACTTTATTAAACTTTTAGTCCAAATTTGAAGTGCCATATGAAAACTCTTCATTATCTTCAAAATTATATCTCTGATTTTATACAAAAAAGCTATATATTCCAGTTTTGATTAAATATTTAAGATCTACACAATTTTGTTCTCAAAATAACAGCATATGCATTCAGGTAAAAAAGTCTGGACCTCTTAGTACACTCAATATAAGAATTTTGAATTGGTATATGTTATTATTTTGATTCAGCTAAACCTTAGGACATAGTTAATTTTCTTTAAATGACATGTCCTTCTAAAATTATTATGTGTTTCTGAATGCTGATAAAAAACTTAAATACAGAATAGTCAGCTTTTGTCTGATACAAGTTTAAAATTTTCTCATTCTTAATGAAGTCTATCAGCAAGAAAGGTTATGACCTAGCATTAATAGCAAGAGGAACAAAGGATTTTAATTGTCTTTGTATCCTTATCCTCTAGCAACTGATAAATATTTTAACTGCATCTTCCAAATACAGCATTATGCCGTGTTCAGAAGTATTTTAACTAGTTATCAAAAGCAGAAATTAATTACATAAGCTTTCCATTGACAGTGGGTTAGTGGATAGAAAAACTGTCCGTCTAGGTGAAGAGGATGGACAGTAAGATGAACACACCTGATTTATAATCATTGTCCCCATCTTGAGAAAGGAGTTTCACTTTTCTCAGCTAATATTTGTTGATCTGCAGAATGGTAACAATGTCTCCCTTGCAGACTTCAACAAATAATATACGGAACTCATCATAAGAATTTGCTTCATGGTAGCTAATGATTATCCAACTAGCAATTTTAAATAAAACATTCTTTTTTCTTAAAAATTGAATTCAGGTAAGTAGAATTTGTCTTTATTATTACTGTTAGTTCCTATTCTCACTCGCTCACTCCACATTTTTACCAGAGACCTGATGGTAGGTACTGGAATTGTGGTTCTGAATAAGACAAGCAATCTTGGTCACCATGGATTTACATTCAACCGACAATAAGCACATTTTTAAAATGTCACTGTGGTAATAAAAGGACTGTTGAGCAAATGAAGCCGAGAGGCGGACTAGTTTGAAGAGAAATAAGGAGACCACTTTAGTTGAGGTGGTTGGAGAAGACTTCTCTCAGTGGTGACATCTGAGCAGAGTCAGGAAAGATAGAAGGAAGCCCGAGTGTGGCCTGAGAGAACACCATGCCACAGGAAAGAGTGAGCAGAGAAGCTGAGGCAGGAAGGGCTCCACAGTGTTATCTACCAATCAGGGTGAAACAGTGGGCCATGTCCTGTAAAGACTAGCCATCCTTAGTAAGAGGAATAGGGAGCCATGATAGTAGTGAAGGTTAAATAGGTTTTTCTAGGTGGCTATTGCAGGTGCCAGGGAAAGAGATTGGTGCTAGAAGAACAGTAGCCAATTAAGAAGTGAATATATTTGGAATATGTTTTGAAGCTAGAGTCCATAGGGGTGAGAAAAAGAGGAGAATCAAGAAAGGCTACTACTTTTTGGCTTGTGCAGCTAGCGGACAATGATACCATGCACTGAACCAAGAAACTAGGGGAAGAGGCAGATATAAGGATACCAGAAAAGGGGTCTATTTTAAGCATGTTAAATTCGAGATGCTGATAGACAGTCAAGTGAACATACAAAAGGGCAAATGGTATTTTAAACTATCACTATTGGGCTTTTAGTTATTTTAAAATAATTTTCTCTATTTTTCTCTATTTTTCACATGACAGATTTTGTTATGGTACATACACTCAAAGTTGTTGAACTGATCTTCGATTGTAATTTTCTCAAGTAATTTTATTGTAGAAATCGCATCTGAACTATCTTTACATTAAAGGAAATCCCTACGTTTGAGAGGTTTCTGTCTGAACCAACCTGAATCTTTCTCAGGTCTGGAAATGTATCATGTCTTAGTGGTAATATGACACATGGCACTGTCACTCATTAAGCTCCACCCAAAAAATTTGTAGTTGTCTGCATTTTCTTGGCTTACTGAGGATGTGGAGTTGTACCAGATGCTCTAAAACAGGATTTAGCAAATCATGGCTCACAGACCGAGTCTAGCACCCCACTTATTTCTGTAAGTAAAGTTTCTTTGGAACACAGCCATGCTTACCCTTTAGGCGTTATGTATGGCTGCATTCACACTACGATGACAAGTTGAATAGTTGCTACAGAGACTCATCACCCACGAATATTTACTATGTGGCCCTTTAAAAAAAATGGCTGACTTTTGCTCTAAAGTCTTTCTAACCATGAACGCCTTGTGATTTTATGATTTGAAGAAAAGTGAATCAGAAATGACATAGGATCTATATCCATTTATGACCTGTAACAACTGGGAGAGTAGATCTAACAGTCAACATTTCCTTTTAGTGATTTTTCTTTTCTTTTCTTTCCTCTAAAGCTGAGAATCAGAGTTCAATCCAAACAACGGAAACACCAGGTACGTTAATTTTCTTCTTTCTGAGAACATTCATGAGAAAGATCCCCAAAATGAGATGAAAGGAGATCAGTCTGTGTGAGGGCAGGGGAAATACAATGGAAAAAAATCACAGGTTCAGGAAAACTTGTATCAAAAACTAACTACATAAAATGCAGATCGGAACATAGGATGTGCCTAAACGCTCTGTGGCCAGAGTGAAAGGAACCAGTCCTGGTAAATGCATGAAGCCTGTGGAAGAGTCCTCTGCCCAGAACCCGCTGTTCCTGCCCCGTTTCTGCGGTTGCCATGCCCTCTCGCAGAAGTATAGTGTGTCTGTGTCTGTCTTCTCTGTGCTTCCCCACACAGCCGGATCCTGGCAGCCAGAGAGTTGATGGTATCAACCACAGTTAACAGCCTAAAATATTATCCCTCCAAGAAGTGCTCATGTTTTGTTATCCTAAGTTTTCAAGTGAATAAATTTAGGATGATGGCGCAACAGAAATTGAAAAAGATTGTTGGGCAGGGGCAGATGGTACCATCAAACCCTTCTGTTGTTTTGAAATCATAATTATTTGGGAGACTTTTATCTTCCTACAGCCTACCTCATACTTTTATAAATAAGAAATCTCTTAGGTTCTCAATCGTGGTCACCTTTGGTGTACATAAAAATGAGAAATATGTGAAATAAACTTAGAAGATCATGAACTTTTTTTAAAAGTCAGAAAAATAAAACTGCGGAAATTATGAGCAACTCCATTTTCACAGCAAATGTACTAAATAATCATCATAGTCTACCTTCTGCATCATGTGTTCAAGGAACTCAAACCTGAAAGGATTATGCTGTTAACATTTAATTATTTCCCTTCTACACAATATATCTCATGAATTCAGAAGTTATTTTTATAGTAATTCTCTTTATTTTACCATGTCACTATATTTTTTTAATACTAAAAAATAGAGCGCTGGGGAAAACAAAACAAAACAAAACATAAAAACAGTGTGTCCATTGGGCTGATGATTTCTACTGTTCTGGAGAAGTCCTTCCTTTCTGCTTTATGGACTTGTTAACCAGGAGAAGGTACAGATGGAAGAGAGTTGAAAAGCTGCCAAAATCATCAGTTCCTTTTAAGGAGGAACTGAAGCATCCTTTAAGAGATGAATTTACAAAATGCCAGCTTTAACTACAGTTGATTTTTAACTGTAATAGAAAGCCCATTTACACTATTTATATTTTGAGTTATAGAAACTAGTTCTAAAACAGATAACAAACACATCGTTGATCTGAACAGTGGACTAAAAAGAAATGAGACTGATTTTATAAAGTATAAGAAAAGTCAGTCTTTAACTTCAAAGATATAGGTTATGGGTGAAGCCTAAGTCCAGACTCACTCAAAAAAAGGTCTAATGACAAGGTATTAATTATATATCTGTTGACAACTGTAATCATTTGTTCAATCATTGGTTAGTTATCAAAGATGTTCAATTATCAAATTATGAAACAGTTTGATCAAGAATATGATCAATAATAGACATCTTACTTGAAATAGTATCTCTTTTTTAGGTAGAAGTTGAGGTAGAATTCTAGCCCAAAGAACACTTAGTGCCACTTCCTTTTTATAAATATGAGCTAATATACATCATATATAGTTCTCACATTTGGCATTTTCTTTCATATTATGCATCCAGCTTTCGTTTTCTTAGGAAAAGTATGTTTTTACCACTGACTTCAAAAACTATTATTAAGGGTCTATAAATTGATGATTATTTCACAAAAAGACTTTTTTGGGAATTCAAAATAAGTAAGGCAACTGTACATAAAGCATCAATTCTAATAAATTGTACATAGATATGATGTCCAACATTACATAATAAAGATAGTCCTAGCTGTAGGGAAATGATTGATCAAGTTCTGAAAACATGTCCATTCATTTCATGTAATAGAGGAAAGATAGTATGAGATGGATTGCTGTGTTTAAGAATGCTAAGCATGCTCTATGTCTGAAGTATGTAGGAAGGTCAAAGGTCAACTACCCACTGTAATATATATGGTAAGACCATAAGTCTAGCATAATACTCTACTAAATACCCAGAACCATATATTCAACCAACCACCACTAACCCGGGGATTTAATAAATAGTCCTTCTATTCTATTACATGTAGCACTAGCTAAGAGTTATGAGTGATACATAGAGCCTGCCTTTAAGGGTTACCGAGGAAGACTAGTCAGCATGGTAAATAACTGTAATAACCTAGTATCCATATAGGTCTACAATGATATATCATAGGCAAAACTTCAAACCTTTTAACCACATGTGACGACTGAGGAGGGAGAAATTCCCCCTTTAGCTGTGGTTGTGTCATATATCAGATTTAGGAAAGCAGTTTAAGAAAGATGAGGAAAAGGTTCACGAAAAAAATGACTGCCTAGCTTCCAGATTATTCTGCCTACTCATTTTTCTAACTCTGAGTTCAGAGCTAATGAGGAGATGCAAAGAAAAAGCATTGTGGGGCTATCTATTTCCTAGAAATTGATGCAGGAATTATGTGGCCATCACAACAATTTTAATCAATGATGGAATTCACTTTTCTTTAGCCTTATCATTTTTCCACAGACAAGCAGAACTAATAATGTGTCCTTGAAAATGAAACTCTTGATTTCTTTGATAAGAGACCTTAGATTTGCATAAAAATGGACCAACATGCCTCAGTGTATGGGGAAAAAAATAAACCAGTTGCCCTCAATTTTCTGGAAAATACAACTATATTCCTCAGGGTTCTCCAGAGAAACTATATATATACATATATATATGTATAAAGATTTATTATATGGAATTGGCTCATGAATGTTGAAAGTCGAGAAGTCTCAAGATTTGGAGTCAGCAAACTGGAAGCCTAGAGACCCAAGAGAGAGGATTGTGTAGTTTCAGTCCAAGGCCTGAGAACCAAGAGAGCCAACAGTTAAATTCCAGACTGAAAGCCAGCAGTCTCGAGGCTCAAAAAGAGCCGATATTTTAGTTGGAGTCCAAAAGTAGGGAAAGACCAATGTCCCAGCTCAAGGCAGTGAGACCGGAAGAATTTGTTCTTTATTCCTTCCTTTTTTTTTTTTTTTTTTAAATGCTTTTATGCATTTTTTGTGAGAGTGCAAGTAGGGGAGAGGTAGAGAGAGGGGGACAGAGGATTCAAAGCAGGCTCCAAGTTGACAGGCTGAGAGAAGTGAGCCCTGTGGGGGGCTCAAACTCATGAACTACGAGATGATGGCCTGAGCTGAACTAGGACTAAGCTGAACCGACTGAGCCACCCAGGCGCCCCACTCCTTATTTCTTACTGAGAGTCAGCCTATTTATTCTATTCAGGTCATCAACTGATTGGATGACAGCCATCCATATTGGAGAGCAATCTGCCTTATTGAGTCTACTAATTCTCATGTTAATACCTTCAAAAATACTCTCACAGACGCTTCCAGACTAGTGCTTGTCCAAATATCTGGGAACTCCACGGCCAAGTCAACTTGACACATAAAATTAATCATTGCGACAACGTTCTCATAGTAGACAGCACAACTTGGAAAGATTGCACTTTCCAAGTGCACCCATCTTCTTTACGTTCTTTAACTGTGTTTCACAACTTCAATTGCGTTGGAGGCATTAATTTTGATGGAAAATTAGAAGCCAGAACAGACATTACAAGTCTCACCAAACCTGACTCCAGTCCTTTGGAAATGAGGGCATTTCCTCCTGACATATTCAATGTGCTCAGCACCGTATGTAATGCCTGAGGATGGGTTGCTGACCTCTCGGAATTCATATAATGGAAGCATCAATTATTCTATACAGGTTACTTACCTGAGTATTCCCACTCTGAATGACAGACTCTTGACACTACTGTTCAGTTAGAATCCACCTAAGCTAGAAAAATACCTATAGCAAACCTAGAGGTTTGTTGTTGTTTCTTTTAACTTGGAAATTTTATAATGTTTAAAAGATTAGTTGAGAATAAAAGGACTCACCGATGGGGTATGTCAATATTTATGTGGCAGGGTCTACGATACTTTCACTTAGGAAATTGTATTTATCTGGGTATAGCCAAGTGGTTTCTCCTCTAGTTCAGAAATCTGCTGAGTCTCCAAGAAGGGCTTGTGTCTCTCTAGTCTACCCAGCAGGTCAATAAGAACTCAGTCTCAACTGATTAGCTACCCAGCGTTCGCTTTAAAAACCAATACATATCAATGCTATTACTAAGGGTGTGTGCCTTATAAACTCTACAATGTGCTTTATTTAATACATTAGGAATAATTCTCTTTCCTTGTATGTATCTGCATGGTCTGGTTTGGCCTGTGGAAGGAAGGAAGTGTTTAGTTTATCCTGATGAGAAGAAGTTTGCCTTGATTGGAGTCTAAATTGAAATAGACTATATTTTATGTAACAAAAATAGGAGACATGGACTCGTAACTCATTCCTGCTGAAATATGGGAGCAGGCAGCAGAGTCATATTTGACAGCACAGACTCTAGAGCCTGCATTCAAATCCCGACTCTGCCACCTACTGGCTCTGTGACCTTGGGCAAATTACTTAATCTCTCTGGGCTTCAGTTTCGACTTTGTAAAATGCAAATATTTACAACACAATGATTGAACGAGTTAACATTTATAAAACACTTAGAATAACTCCTGACACATAGTATCCCAAAAGGATTTGAAAATAAAAACCCCATTTAATATTCTAATGCCTATATTTTGAAATGCTTTCCCTCACATTCTCAGAAAGCATAGCACTGACATAGTTGCCTATTATAAAGCTTCTCAGTGTTTTCAAGTCATATTATCCCAATTGTGGATTTAAGGTAAGATGATGTATGTGTGCTGGGGGAAGGGTAAGAACATTCTAAACCGTTCAGAATGCTGAGAAAAAAATGTCACTGACCTCATCAATAATGGTGCCATTAACAAGTAAGATGAACTAAACTCACTTACAATCTGTTGGTTACATGATATGATGAGAAGGGAAAAGAATGTTTTGAGTCCTCTTTGGCTTATTATGTTTTAGTTCTACTTACTGTCAGATGTGTTACCTTGCATCTTAGAGCCACAGAATTCTCATGTAGAAAGCACAACATTAAAAATGTTTCAGAATAAGGTTAAGTTGCACGGTGCCTCATTCATCCTTTGTATATTGTATGCAACTTTCTGGAAATTAATAACCATTTATATTCAAATCACAAAAAAATTTCAACCTCTTTCTGCAACATGTAATTCTACAAAGTTAACTGAAGTAAATAAAACTCCATTCACAATTATTAGTGGGTTAGAAGATTCTGTTACCCCAGGTTAGTCACACTGATGGCCCAAAGCAAAGTGAAAGAACTTTGAGGTAAAACTTTTTTTGAATTGCTTTAAGAATACACCAAAGTCGGGGTGCTTGGGTGGCTCAGTCGGTTGAGTATCGTTGGACTTCGGCTCAGGTCATGATCTCATGGTTCATGAGTTTGAGCCCTGCATTGGGCTCACTGCTGTCAGTGTAGACCCCATTTTGGATCCTCTGCCCACCTCTCTATCTGCCCTACCCCTGCTCATGCTCTCTCTCTCCAAATAAACAAACAAACAAAAAAGAAACATTAGGGGCGCCTGGGTGGCTCAGTCGGTTAAGCGGCCGACTTCGGCTCAGGTCATGATCTCGTGATCTGTGAGTTCGAGCCCCGCATCGGACTCTGTGCTGACAGCTCGGAGCCTGGAGCCTGCTTCGGATTCTGTGTCTCCTTCTCTCTCTGCTCTCCTCCTGCTCACTCTCTGTCTTTATGCCTCAAAAATAAATAAACGTTAAAAAAAATTATTAAAAAAAAACATTAAAAAAAAAAGAAAAAGTACACCAAGGTTAGAAAGGTAAAGTCTGATGAGAGCAGAAAGCTTCTTCTTTGATATTTTGTCCATTAGGTAGACAGAGCGTGACATTATAGGCAAAAATACATTCTAGCTATGACTATATCTGGATTGAGAGGAATTTTGACAAGAATCTAAAATCCCAAAGCTAGAAGAGATTTTAGGGATCATATAAGCATATTCCCTCCGCAAAACACAGAATGGTACCAGCCATACTCACAGCATTTATTGTCTATACCACTCAAATGCCACTTACTTATAGATAAACCTTTTTTTTTTCCTCTGATAATGAAAGCCTAGAATACACTGTGCTTCCTTTTCCTGAGCACCAGGATGCTCAGGGCCAATTTGTATAAGAGCACCAGAAACTGTGTTATGTTTGTTATTAACTCCTAAAGGGAGGCTGTTTGTTTCATCCATTTGCATTGGTTCTGATTTCTTATTTCTATTGTATTCATTGTGGTATATGTCATTGCTTAAATTCCTCAGATCCTTTTTGTGAAACGTTAGCTCAGAAGTAAAACTCAGAGGCAATAACAGAGTCCTACTTATATTGATCCCTGACACATTGTTCTGTCTTATTCTTTATTTCCTATTTCACCTCTAACAGCTTTGGGTTGTGCTGCTCACTTCCTCTATTAGAATGTAAGCTCCTTAAATGCAATCACTGCCTCTTGTACGCCATAGTATTTCCTTCAGTATCTCCTGTTAGGCCCAGAGTAGATATCTATTTTTTTCTTATTATAGAACAAATGAAAATATTAATGACACAATTATTTCAAATATGTACCAGTCCAAATAGTAAGATATAAAAGGTATGCCCATTAATTCATCTTTAACAGTAGTCGTTACTGCAAAAAAAAAAAAAATTGTTTCTCCATAAAGCAAAGACCTATGGACTGTACTTCCAGACACTGTTCCAACATTTGGGAAACAGCAGTGAGCAAAATATTATCCTTGCCCTCAAGGGGCTTAGTTAGAAGGTGTAAGCGTTATAAGAAAGAGAAAATAAATGGCAGAGTAGGAAGGTGGGATTGCGAGTGCCGGAGAGGTGAAGGAAGGTGGGGGCCAGTTGGCAGGATTGGAAAAAGTGGTCAAGGCAAGCACTCCTGAAAAGATTTGAGTGCATACAGGGAAGTAAGAAAACCAACATGTAGAGGAAGAGGATCCAGGCAGAACTAGAACTTGAGGAGAGGCCCAATGTGTTTAAGAACCTGTATTGAGTGAGTGAGGTGTGGGGGTAGGGGTTTTGCCAGACAGATTGCCTAGGATTTGGAGGGTTATGGCAAGGACTTTGGCTTTTTCCATAAGAGGAATGGGGTAATGTTGGGGGTTTTGAGCAAAGTAGTGACATGATCTGACTCATATTTTATAAATATAAATCTGAGAGCTAAGAAAAGACTGTCAGATGAAGCAAAAATACTTTGGCGGTTTTCCAGGAGAGAGAGGATGTTAGCTTGGACCAGCATAGTCACAGAGTAGGTGGCATGAAGACTCCGAATTCTGCATGTATTTTGGAGGTGAAACCAATAGATATATCCCTGGCGATCCTGCAAGTGGGATAGGTTATAAAAGATGAGGCAAAAATCGCTGTGAGATCTTTGGCCTGAACGGTTTGAAGGAATGATTGCCCCATGCTTGTATGGCTCGATGACTCTGGAGTTTAAGAATAAGTTCTGGAGATATAAATTAGGGGATCATTGGCATTGATATGGTATTGAAGCTTTGAAACTGAATGAGATCATCACGGAAATTAGCATGGTTACAGAGGACTAGGACTAAGCCCTGGGACTCTCCAAGACTGTGAGTCAGAGAAAGGAGGAACCAGCCAAAGGACCAAGAAGACTAGCCTATAAGATGTACTCGACCGGAAGTCACATGAAGGCAAAGGTGTTAAGGAAGAATGATTCATTATGTCAAATGCTGAAAAGTCATTTTTTAAAATGAGACATGGACCCACCAAATTGCAATTAAGCAAGTGTCCCAATTAGTTATAAATAATGAGAAACGATCATTCAATTCAATTGAATTTAACCCCTTGGGTACTTCTTTAAGTGTAAACAAGAAAAGTGTTTAGAAAGAAGTAAAAACAAGTGTTTAGAAAGCTTAGAAATGTTTAGAAAGTTTAGAAAGTGTTTAGAAACAGGCACCTGGCTGGCTCAGTCGGTTAAGCCTCTGATTCTTGGTTTCAGCTTAGGCCATGATCTTACGGCTTCATGGAGTCGAGCCTCGCATCGGGCTCTGTGCTGGTGGTGCAGAGCCTGCTTGGGAATCTCTCTCTCTTTCTGTTCCTCCCCCACTTGCACTGTCTCTGTCTCTCTCAAAATAAATAAACTTAAAAATAAAGTTTTAAAAAAGAGAGCGCTTACGAAGTTTAGAAAGTGTTCAGAAAGAAATAAAAAGAAGTGTTTAGAAATAAGTGTATAAAAGAAGGTATTTAGAAAGAAAATGTAGGCAACATACAAGAAATAAAAGTAGAATATACAGCTGTATTTTCTTTCTCATGTAGAATGCTTTATCTTCGACTGCCAGTCACACTTTTCTCCCATCAATATCTATGTATCATATATACCCTCCTCTAAAAAGGCCATCAGGGACTCCTCCAGCCCCAGTCTCTCCTGAGAGGAGTTTACAGCTCCCAGAAAGAGGTTTGCCAGGCTCAGTCATTGCTGGGCGCAGCCTGGGAGAGGCATGGCATCAGCAGGAACACAGCGATGAATTTCAGAAAGCAGGTGGGGAACTGGTCAATTCCACTTGCCGTAGTTAGAGTTTTCTGAGGCTCATTCTCGCAGCCACCATAGGTACCCTGAGATATCAATAAGGTCTTCTGTCTTTAAAATGCCCAATGGTTTATCAGGTAATTACTTTACAGCAGGGGCCAAATGTATGCCACTGTCAGAAGCCGGTGGTCAAATTTGGAAGCACATTATCACAACAGACTTGGTTTTGAGGGTCTCTACCGCAAAGAGCTTGCTCCGAGTATTGGCCTGAGGCTTGTAAACTGGATTTAAATTATAACACAACACATCTGCAATTAACTAGCATTAGAATCACCAAAAGTCAGGGTCCAGCGGTAAATCAATGTCCTCGAAGAACACTATACACTCCAGTTGTTCCAGTTCCTGGCTAGAGAAAAGAAGCATCTAAAAACATGAGGTACCTAAACAATCTATTGCATATATTTTCACAAGAAGAATTTTTGAGAAAATTAGACAAGTTGACTTTGGTTGAAAGGTACAACTCTTCAGAGACCTAATCACGATACAAAATATTATTATAAAATAACATAACAATATAATAATACAGCATAACCATATTTTATGATATTATAATAATAGTGCATATAATATCAATATATCAGTATCAAGTATCCTTCTAAGCAATTTAAATTTAATTTTACTCACTTAACTTTTATGACACTATGATATAGAACTAGTATAATCACCACTTGTACATGTGGAAACTCAAGCACGAAGAGGTTAAATGTCCTGGGATCCCTCCGTGGTTGGTCAGTTGAGTGTCTAATTCTTGATTTCAGCTCAGGTCACGATCCTGAGGTCATGGGATCAAGCCCCCACCTCGGGCTCCATGCTGAAAGCATGACCCTGCTTGAGATTCTCTCCCTCTCTCACTCTCTGCCCCCCTAGTTTGCACTCTTGCTCTCTCCCTCAAAACAAATAAATAAACTTTAAAAGAAAAAAAGAAGTTAAGTGATTTGCCCAACAGTCTTCAGGAAACCAGTTCCATAGTCAGATTTGAACCCATGTTCTCTGGCTTCAGAATCATGCTCTTAAATACTCCACCATACTTCTCCTGTACCTCCTCTGCCAATTCTGCTTTAAGAGTAGAGTAGGATAATAGAGTCTCAACAAAATCCACAGAGATTATCAGCTCTGAATACACCATGGATCCTTCTATCTTAGTCATAGAAAGAACTTCATTAGGCCCACAAGTTTTGAATTAAGCCAAGAATAATTTCATCAATATGAACATTCTTCTAGACAGGCTTTCCCAAACTGAGAAATTAACTGAGTTATTTTCTATAAGTGGGTCATGACCGATATTGGAAAAATTCGATGAAAAACAAGAGAAAACAAAATCCCAGAAAGCATTGCACCATTAATAGAGGTAAAGTTTGTGCTTGTGTGTGTGTGTGTGTGTGTGTGTGTGTGTGTGTGTATGCACTAGACTCAGAGACGATGTATTAACTGAAGGTTGCAGTTAAAAGAAACACAAAAATTTTAAAGTCTTTGTCCAAGGAGCCAATAAATTCTTCTCTCCAGAAGGGTTAACTCTATTGTCAACCCTGTGGATCATTAGCACTAATGGTTGCCACTGGCCTGTCAATATGTTTTTAAGTAGGAAAGTTTGGAGGTTTTATCTAAACCACATAGTTTGTATTCAGAATGGTAGCCATTTAGCTTCTCTGTGAGAAGGTAGTCAGATAGGGGCACCTGGGTGTCTTTTTTTGGTTAAGTGTTGGACTCTTGATTTTGGCTCAGGTCATGATCCCATGGTTCATGAGATGGAGCCCCGCGTTGGGCTCTGGGCTGACAGTAAGAAGCCTGCTTGGGATTCTCTCTCTCTCTCCCTCTCCCTCTCCCTTCTTCTCCCCGCTTGGGCTCTCACTCTCTCTCTCGAAACAAATTAAACATTGTTTTAAAAAAGAGAGAAGGTAGTAAGATAGGATATGGAGTCTCGAAACTTAACCCTTGGGAAAGCCCAGGTGGATTAATGCCATTGGTAATGTGATCAGCCATCTCGTTCTCTACCAACACAATCAAAAGAGCAACTTTCTCACTGAAACACTTGACACTGGAAAAAGCAACTGAAAGTACCGAGGTTTCAGCTAGTTCCCAGTCTTTCATTTAATATTTCTTTTTCTGCCAGTTTAGTGCACTAGCCTGACATTTTTCTTTGTTCTTATGGGCATATATCTAGCTTCCTCCCACAGATCCCTTGCATGGCAAGAACAGTACAGACTCTAAACATCATTCTTCCCCCACAGATGTCAAAAATGCATGAGCATGCAGTGTGTGCTGGGCTGTGGGTGGCAAAGAGGGAAAGATCCAAGGCAGTCATAGGCGGCATCAATTTCTTTGATGCAATTATACACGGCCTCAATACTCCTAAGGGGGCCATAATTATAAGCGATGCCTCTTGGTGCAGCCAAACAGTCAGCAACATTTCACTGCACACCCGCTGTAGTTAGAGCTCCAGGTGGAGGACGGCGGGGAATTATGGCCTTCACACTGTCGCAACTTAAAATTTAGCAGCAAGACAAGCCAAACAGGTGTGATAAAAAGAAATCCCTTTAAACGACATTCTTTGAAACCTAATTCTTTTTCAAAATCATCCTAAACACAAACTGTGTTTTATCCCAAATTCACATGAATAGATGCTTTACGCTCGCAAAGCACTTAATTATTTACATTTCCTCGCAACTTATTGAGTTCAGTGGATTTCGAATAATGCAACTTTATTTGTAGTTTTTGTTTCAGTCCTTCTGATCGCAGGTCGCAGATGCTGATGTAAGCAAACAAATTGATGAGACTAATAATAACTTAAAATTAACATTTTCTTTGGAAGAAAAGAGCCTGGACCGTGGTGGAAATGCAACCAAGCGGCGGTTATTCTAGAGAAGGCACATAAATATAAACAAACTACTGAGCTTTAAAGGTGGAAACGAAGGAATTTTCCTTGATATTCTCCCCAACCAATCCTTCAAACCAAAGCCTCGCTCGCAATCTTTTCTTCAACCACCAAGAAACACGATAAAATCTGAAGTCTTGTGCATTTATGTCTATTTTAAGCACGGTGGAAAAACACCACCATCCCCCAAAGTTGTCATCTCTGAAATGTGAGTCCTGTTCCTGAATAGATTTGCATCCCACAAGAATTTCGTGCAGCAGGTGATAAAGGTGGCAGCTTAGGAAAAGAGACTTGCTCAAGCTTCCTTGGCCAGTTCTTGAAGATGTGACGCAGACGCCCAGGTTTTGTGATTCCAAATGTAATCATCTTTTACAGGAAGATTAGATGAGCTTATGATTAAGGGTACCATTCAATGTATCCTGTTATTCAACAATAAACAGTCTTCACAGGTCTTCGGAATGGCAACCTGTTTAAATCTACAAAGAAATTCAGTAAGAAGAATTAATACCCCCGTCTGACTGGATTTGTGATTTCCCTACAGTTAACACTCTGCATCCAGAGACATCACCTTCTAATGCCAGTACAGTGCCCTCAATATCAATAACAATTCCAGGAAACATCTCCCAGTTTCAAGGTATGACTTCTGTGTATACGAGTGGAAACTTGCTTTCTCGATCTCTTCTGACCGAGAAAACCCTACCATCTTTTTAAAAAAGCTTGATTAAGGTACCATCAAAATACAAAACAAAACTGCAGGGACACAAGGACACTTTGAAAGTTGATAGATTTATCCATCACCTTGACCGTGGTGATAGTTTCACAGGTATATACATTTGTCCAAACTCATCAAATTATATACATCAACTCCCTACCAAACTTGATGTACAAAATAGAGCTCTTTCAGAATGAGATCATTTTTTTTTTCTACTTGAACCATCAAACTTCTAGATCGCAGAGGCTCGCTTAAATGGGAGGAAAGGGAGGGTAGGGAAGCATTGGGAAGACTGGTATACATTAACCAAAGGTGACTTATTTTTTCTTTCTTAAAATAATAGGCACTGAGGAGGCAAAAAATGCAAGCTCTTCTTCGGCCAGCCCCTCTTATTCCAGTGAGTAACGGACGTATCTTCATTCATGGCGATAAATACGCAGAACGTTTGCATGTGACTGATAAAGGCGAGAATTCAATTACAGACAGCCTTTTATCAACTCTACTGAACCTGCGATCCCATTATAATCCTATCTAACTGTTGCCTGCTTGAGAATTTCCTACTCTTGAGTCTGTTTTTTTCCTATGTATTTATTTTTGAAAGAGTGAGACAGTATGAGTGGGGGAGGGGTAGAGAGAGAAGGAGACACAGAATCCGAAGCAGGCTCCAGGCTCCGAACTGTCAGCACAGAGCTTGACATGAGGTTCGAGCCCACAAACCGTGAGATCATGACCTGAGCCGAAGTCAGACGCTCAACCGACTGGGCCACCAAGGCACCCCTTGAGTCTGGTTTTAATGAGCACACCTTTGGGATTCTTTCCTTACTTCAGTGCTCAGCAATTACCACTGAGGGTCAAGGTGGATTGATGAGACTAGTCTCAGTCACGCCGAAGTGCACAGAGAGCGAAGTCTATGCAAATGAATTGTTTACATCCAGAGAACTCTACCTTAATGTTAAAAATGGACTTTAAAGAAATGGCCCATTTTAGCAAAACATATATATGTCATTTAACATATGTGTATTCTAGGCCTGAATAGAAAAAATCCATTAATTTCTCTAGAAATTAAGAATAAGGTGAATGTATACGAAGCTGGATGAGAAAAGATTATCCAGTTTTAGGTAAAGCCATTCTATGCAATAAGTCACCATTGCATTTATTGGTATGCTAATTCATAGTATCTTCATTTTGGAAGGCACTAATGATCTTACTCAAAGTCTAATATGAAACAAACATTTAACCATAAAATTGGAAGTGTAAGCCATCCTACAAAAGGCTCGGATAAATAGGAGTACATATGCAAGCAGCTAAGAATAACTAGTTAAATAAGAACTATAACCTCTACATCTCTGATTGTATCCTTATGACAGCTGTCTTGGGAAATGACTGTCAGAGAATAAGGCAGGTGCTTAAAAACAAAGCAAAACCACAAGACTCTCCTCTTAAAAACTCACCCTAACTTACTGTCACAACACCTCTCCCTTAAATGCACAGCCATGCCCACACACATCTTTCCTGAACTATGTGTTCACTTTCGGAAATCGATTCTGATATCCACTTATGTCCACTTATGCTGTTTTATGCCGTTTCTAGTTTTAAGATATTATTATGGAAAGATATTGGCGAGTATTTTAGGATGCCAACATTATGACTAGAGCAATTCCAGTATGGGAGATGACGATAGATAGATAGGTAGATAGATAGATAGATACATACATACATACATACATACTACGTACATACATACATATTCCAGTGATCTTATTACAAAGTAGTAAAGAATATAATGTGTGAATGCGGCTCAAACTACAGTCTAGAGGACTTCTCCGTCTTCCATTGCCTCACTCCTCCAGTCTCTAAGGTGAGGAACCAGTTCCCTTAGGTTTGGAATTTTATTTCAAAAGGCTGCAAGACTGACATCAAGTGGATATGTCAGAAATGACAACCAGAGCAAAACCTTTGAATCAGATGTATCTTCTTTGCCCAACATATATTATGTCTAATAGAGTGATGTTTAAAGAAGGAAGGATGCATGGGTGCTCTTGATTGGTAAATCACTTACTGTTAAATTCAATAGCCACACTAATTGACAATTTCTTCAAAACCTTTTAGGTATTATTTTGCCAGTGGTTATTGCTTTGATTGTGGTGACACTTTCAGCATTTATTCTGGTGGGTTTGTACCGAATGTGCTGGAAGAGCGACCCAGGTAGGTGATAGGGTTTTGTCTCACTTTGTTTTTTGAAAGGTGAATATATATTCGGTCTAAACTTGAATTTAAACCCTTGAGTGGAGAGGAGGATTACCAAAAGAAAGAAAACACCATGTTGCTTGATCACAGAAATAGAGGGCAAGAGGCAGAGAAATCCATTGAATGCTGACAAATGTATGAAGTGAGGATTTACTAGTGGCAGATATAATCAAACATGAACAGATTCTTTTTAATGAAATAACCCCAGTTTTGTGAGTGGTCAGGGAATTTTGGTACTAAAGAAGGCATAAAATGACATCCCTTATCTGTAGTGAAGATTTTTTTTCCACTTCCATGTGACAAAAAATAAAGGTAAGTATTGCTAAGGCTTTAGTTGAGGGGCTCACAGTCTCCAGAGGAGTGTTCTGTGACTTGTTCACTCCTGGGGGACGCAGCTTCCTTTCAGTGAAGGTGTGTTCCATGACTGTGTATTCTGCTAATTGATTCATCTCCTCAAGATTGAACACGATGGCAATTTTCAGTGGGATTTTAGTGTGACAGTTCTTTATTTTCCTCCTTAATCTCTCCACTAGCATTTAAGGTCTTTTCTCTTTTGTCTAAAATGGCAGGGTCGGCTGGAGGGGAGGGGATTGGGTGAGTAGTGGGGGAATGGGATAGATGGGTGATGGGTCCTAAGGAGGGCCCTTGTTGTGATGAGCACTGGATGTTGTAGGTAAGTGATGAAATCACCAACTTCTACTCCTGAAACGAGAATAAATAAATATATAAATAAATAGCACTGCTTTCTTTCACACCCTCACTCTTTGTTTTTCTTTTTTTTCTTTTTGCTGCTTCATCTTCTTCTCCCTCCTCTTAAATATTTGTGGTTTCCATTATTGCATTAAATTTTTATTCTTTTTTAAGTATTTTTTAAATTTTACAATAGACTGAGATTTACAGAAAAGTCACAAAGATAGTTAAAGAGTTCCCCTACACCACGCACCCAGTTTCCCTTATTAATATTTGACAGTTGTATGCTACATTTGTCACAATTAATTAACCCATATCGATGCATTGTTATTAACTAAATCTTTACTTTATTCAGATTTCCTAGTCTTTATTCAGTCTTTTTCCTGTCCCAGACACTTGAGCTCTCTCAAACCACTTCCTGTTCCCATGGCTCAGTACTTCCCTCTCTGTGGTCTTAAACATAGACCTATCTTTCCATTCCAGATCTGAGCCGTGGTTGTGTTGTGTACAGCCTTCATCCAAGCTATTTCCTCTCCTAGAATGAACGCCTTGCTCACCACTTACCTTTTATAACATACCCGATCTGCAATTTATCCATGAAGATCTAGCTCAAACAGCCATCGAGTGTATCTTTCTATAACACACCATCTCTTTAAGAAGACTAGAGTGTTTTCCTACTTCGACTTGCATAGAACTTTGTAATATCATTCATCGCATTATCATACCAGGTACTTCTCTATGTGCCTGCTTCCACTGCAGGTTGGGACTCAGTTTGTTGGGGCTGCCTTAATGAAAATACCACAGGTACGGTGGCTTAAACAACAAACGGCTCTCACCGTTCTGGAGGCTGAGAAGTCCAATCAAGGCATCCTCAGATTTGATGTCTTGATGAGGCTTTATAGACAGCCACCCTCTCACCGTGTCTTCACAGGGCAGAGGGGACAGGAGAGCTCTCTGGGATCTTTCTTATAAGGGCACTGATCCCCTTCATGAGGCCTCCACCCTCCTGACCTAATGAACTTCCAAAGGCTTCACGTCCTAATACCATCCCATTGGGCATCATAACAGATGAGTTTCAGGAGGACACGAACATTCAGTTCATAACGTCAGGCAAGCCCTCCAAGTGACAAATCACATATCGTTCATGTCGCCCTGTGTGTAATACATAGCAGAGCCTTGCTTGTTGCTTGTTGACTTAAATTTTTAATTTTCAATGAAATAGAACCTTCCCTTACCTCATTTCAATGCTAAATATTTTATTAACAGAATACTACTCGTAAAAAGCAAACCGACTATTTTTATAAAATATGCAAGCCACACTATTCTGTGTTTGCCCCATGAACAACGGGCCCTCAGGACGCTGGTGGATGCTGTTCCTGAGGCCAATCCCTGACCATGTACCTCATGGAGAGTTTAGAGCACAAGCGTGACGGTACAAGGCAAAGTTACACGAAAAACCAGTAGTGTTCATTTTAACTCTTATTGGAAAATAAGAAAGAAACAAATAAATGCCTTTCCCTTTGGGAGTTAGTGAATAAACTTCTTAATAATGTCTGAAATATGTTTCCTTAGTCAGTTTCCAGAGGGGAAATAGCAATTTTATAAATCAGTTTAATTTCTCTAAGTTTCTAAAACACCAATCCTATTTTATATGGGAAATCGACCATCCAAGTTGAAGCCTGTGGGTGTTGAGTAGGATAGGTAAAAAATTAATGTGCTAAATCCATTTGTAAAAATACCCTGTACTGAAAGGCTGCTTTGCATAAGAAGATTTGCAACTAAGGTATTTGAAACGTTGACTTTTTCTATTAAAGAAACAAATTGGATGATTGGATCATTCAGGGAAAAAATGTGTAACATACCTATAGCGATGGAGAGCTATTCTGAAGGCATGTAATACATTCATAACCAAATTCGGTAATTGTGCAATTAGCAAAATCTGTTTGGTTATTGTTAACTTTGCTTTCTGAACAGACTTTTACAGCATTGTTATTAAATTAGCACCATTAAACACCCACGGCTCATCTCTCTTCAAGTGTGTGGGTTAGACTTCAAGTTCAGAAAATTTGTAAACACTCTCTGCTTTCTGGAAGACAACATGAATCAGAGATGTCAGTATGAAATGAAGCTTGTGTAGATAATGTTGACAGTAGTCCGAGCTTTAACCCAAGTAAGAACAACATATATGCAGAAGGTAGTCTGTTGGTATGGATCTCTCTGCTAATGAGCCTGTATTACAGTATTCTAAGGGGGGAAAAAAAAAACAGGCAGAGAAGAAAATATCAACTCACTTTGAAAAAGGGCTATGAGCATCATGAGCGCTATAGTACATAACACTTAAAATAGAAATTTAAAAATGCTGTTAAAATCCTGCTGACACTGGAAGACGAAGTTAGATTGAATTGGTGAACAGCATAAGGCCCGTGAATTATATCCTAGAGATTAGAGATGACGGTGTATCTTAGCCAAGGTGGCAGAAATAGAAGCAGCCAAAATATTAGTGGAAATCCAACTCTTTAGAAAACAATGACGATCGCTGCCAGGAGAATTATAGTTAGAAGGCACCTCCCAACGACAAGGGCTACATTCGACCTGAAAGGAAATCCAAGAGACGAAAGCTGAGTAGCAATGGAATAAAACCACCGCACAATCGGGAACAAAACAAGAAGGAGCCGAGGCAATTATATTAAAGAGTTGGCCTAATATGCTACAGATTAATGCAAGGTTTGACCACCAACGTATCCCTCCCTAAAGGCCAAGGCTTTGTGCAGAATGAGTCATTCTGAATTTTCGCTCTACACCCAAAATGTCTTCCTCCAGACTGTGGCGGGGCAGCCAGGCAAAGCAAACAAAAGATTAGTTAGTTAGTAGCCTCTGTGACATTTTGCAGGGCACTTTTGAGAGGCCCAATCAGTGGGCTCCAGATGCAATTAGCAGCAATGTCTACATTGCCGTTCACCACAAATACAGTGACTTGTGTCTCCAGAAAGAGCAATGTATAAAAGAGAGCCAAAAATCCAGTTCTCTGGTATAAAAAGGTAATTCGATACTGTGAGAAACTTTTTTTTCAGAGACACTGAAATAAACTGAGATATTTTCTAGTGTCTGTGGGCTGTGTGATAATGGATAGTAGTTTCACACAGCAATATGAAACTATAAGATTAAAATTAGTCCAGAACTAAATTTAGGGGAGTTGTCCCAATTAGGGCGATCCCGTGAATGTGTCAGCCGTACCTGAGGAATAGGAGTAACCATATCTGAGAAAAAGTCCAGTGGGGGCAGCAGGAGAGATTTTTAAAAAGTTACAAAATAGCTTTATAAGCATCTCTCCACAGAAAGTAGCTGGAGTCTGGGAGTGGGTATTTTTGGGGGTGCGGGGGGTGGTGTAGGGTTTTGTAGCCAGCTTCTCACAGCTGTAATAACAATTCTCTTCTCTTTTAGGCACACCAGAAAATGGAAATGACCAGTAAGTAGCCACATCATGTTTATCCAGAAGCTCTGAGCCTACCATATCTGTATCTATATCTATCTATCTATCTATCTATCATCTACCTATCTATCTATCACATTAATCTTCTACTTACACTTTTGTTGGTTTATATTTTTAAAACAAATTGTGTAAAAAGCACTAGAAATAGGATTTGGCTATTTGTCAGAACTCTCTATCCAACAGAGAAATTCCAACAACTAAAAGAGAAGATTTGTTCTTAAGCTTTGGAGGAAGTAGTAAAATGGGAAATCCAAAGATGAAACGCAAAGGGAAAAGAATGAATATAAATAACTACAAGGAAAAATCTCATGTAGATTTTTAAGATAGAGCTTGAAGATAGCTTTCCCAGTGAAACCTTCAGTACGTTCATCACAGTTAGGGAATAATTAGGTCGCAGCTAGGTCATGCCTGTGCTTTGAGACAGCACTGAGTGGCTTTATCCTAGCAGTCGAGGGTTATTGTACTTTGACTTTATTCAAACAAAAAAGCAGTGGTTACCAACCCAGGCAACTGTTACAGTCAAGGTTCTGCACAGAGACAAATTGTTTTAATGTCAAAAACAAATTTTATAGTTAAGATTTTCACTGTTGACCTGAATTTGTAGGTCGCCTTTATGGAACTGTCGAGCGGAATTGGCATGTTGCCTTTATGGAGTTGTGGATTTTAAACATAATATCCCTAGATTACCTACCTTTCTTGATTAGAAATAGAGTCTCTTGAGATGTACAAGGAAAGTAATCTGGGTTTGAAACTGTTTCGAATCTGAGAAAGGATTAAGTGGGGACTCTTGGTTAGAATAGACAGTTCAGAGGCCACAGGCCAGTAGACAGAGCCTCATGAAAAGGAATATCCCCAGAACTTGACAGTAGCCTAAAAGGCTTGGAAACATTCCTGTGCCTTTCCTTCAGGAGCCGGAGACCTTTGTGATACGGACCTTGTGACAAGTGTTTCACGCGACCCGTTTCTGTGTTTATCTGATTATCATTGCTTAAGAGTGAGACAGATTTACTGGCCTGAGTTTAGAAGCAAAAAGTGCTATAAAAGCATATGTCTGTATGTATGCAAAAAGACACAGGTTTTGCCATAGAAACACGTCAAAACATATCTGTGTGCTTTTGTGTCTTCTTCATTCTGTTTATGTCATGTATACTTTCTTTCACAGACATACAATGCTAATTACTGCAGTGTTCACTTATGTTTTCTGTTCCAATTAGACCTCAGTCCGATAAAGAGAGTGTGAAGCTTCTCACTGTTAAGACAATTTCTCATGAGTCTGGTAAGTAAGCAGATTGTTGATTAGCTGAAAATGGTTATTTCAGTTTTTTTAAATGATTATTCATTTTTGAGAGACAGAGAGAGACAGAGCATGAGTGGGGGAGGGGCAGAGAGAGAGTGGCACAGAATGCGAAGCAGGCTCCAGGCTCTGAGCTGTCAGCACAGAGCCGGATGCCGCTTTGAACTCACGAACCACAAGGTCATGATCTGAGCTGAAAACGGACGCTTAACTAACTGAGCCACTCGGGCGCCTCTGAAAATCGTTATTTCAAAATCTAACTTGGATTTTGTTCATGTGAAACACAACCAAAAAGCATAATTTATTTAGAAATAATTAGTAACGGCCCCAAAATACAAAATCTCCTATAGAGGAAAGTTGAATCCTAGATATAATTTTTGGTAAGATTATTAGACTATTGTACTTTGAGAGGTTGCTTTTCGTAATGTCTATATGTGTTCTAAAGAAGGGGTGGGAACTTGAGGCATTTTCTATTCTGTTGCGGTAGCAGAAAGAACATTAAATGTACTACATGGTCTTTTATTATTGCTGTTGTTTTATTTTTGCTAAGGGATATCTATAGTCAACTGGAACCAGAACTCATCAGTTAAAATGTAAATCTATTTTGCATCATTTCATGTAATTTTAATCGAGTTCCTCAGTGAGAAGAAAACATAACCTCCTATTGGTAACATTTAAATTTCTTTTTTCCAATTTCCTAGGTTTTTAAATCGGATTTGAAATGTATACGTTTTTCAACATGTAGACTGTGATTAATATTAATTATATTTGCATCAAGAGTGATGAAAAATGAGATGTTAGATAGCTTTTAAAAATGAAGAATTACAGATTTTTTTCTTGTTTTGGGTAGAGCAAATATTTAAAACACCGATATTACAAAACATATATGAGTAATAAGGGCGCCTGGATGCCTCAGTTCGTTGAGCATCCGACTCTGGCTCAGGTCATGACTCCGGGACTGTGGGATCGAGTCCCACGCCAGGCTCCATGTGGAGTTTGGGATTCTTTCTTTCTTCCTCGGCCCCCCCCCATTCCCTGTCTCTCTCTCTCTCTCTCTCTCCTCCTAAAATAAAAAATTCAATAGAATAAAAAATAATTATTCACTCAATGAAGTAATCCATGTGGATCTAATTTAAGTAAGTTAAATGAATACACTTACACTATGCAGTCCCCCCATTTTACCCGTATGAAATAGTCACAGAATACAGACGGTGTGTAACATGAGAGCTATGGAATGGCCAGCTCCATTACAGCTGTGCAGCAAAAAACCAATATGTCAAACAAAAAACCTCTCAGTGGTCAACCCAGCTGATTTTCACAGGAAATATTTGGGGACAGGGCAAAACCGAAAGTGCTCATTTCGGAGTCAGTTTCAATAGCCTAGAATTAACAATCTAAAACACAATAATCTCCAAACACTGTTCATACTACCCCAATTTATCAAAGTCTGGCCCCTGAAACACTCAACAAATCTCTGTTCCCTTTCTTTTAAATTTTTTCAAATATGCTTTTTTTTAAATAAAACTATGCTCACCGTACTCTACAGAAGCTACAGTGTTATCATTATTTTTACCTAATTGTACTTTGCCCAACAGTAACATTTTCCCTAAAATGCAACATTCGAATAAAATCTAAAATGGTTCGGTTTGGTACAAATGCACACGTTTGGCTCAATTTCCCACGACCTCCTATATAAAAGTTTTAAGAAAGAATTAAGAAATAAATATCTGACTACTCACCCCTCGGAATGGATGACTGTTACATTTTAAATTATTTGCTCTGCGGCCTAAGCAGTATAGTGTTAATGTGTCTAAGTGGTTACGAAATGAAATTTGAGCTTCAGTGGCCATACGAACTTCTTGGGTTGGTCAGTACTTTAATTTATAAGCTCTGGTATTACATCTCAGGATAAATTGTGCCATTTTAGAGGTCAATAAATCATGTTTCCAAGGAAACAGAGCTCTGTAGCAACCTACCTTCAGGGGAAATGCCAGTGAATACTAAAGTATCTGGGTTCCAGAAGCCTCCATGAGCCATGGTTATTGTTCTGGTCATTTTCTCCTAATAAGATAGTTCCTTGCTCCAAAGCCTCCTCTGATGAGGCCACAGTGTGTATCCATCCACACCTTTTGCTTTCTTCAACTATGTCCCCTCTCACGTAGATTCTTCTGCTGAAAATGTAACCCATAAATGTTTAAAATTTGATTATTTAAATTAGGAGTTCTCTTCAATGTTTAAAAAAAAAAAGTAGGGGTCGCCTGGGTGGCTCAGTCGGTTAAGCGTCTGACTTCAGCTCAGGTCATGATCGACTTCAGCTCAGGTCATGATCTCGCGGTTTGTGAGTTCGAGCCCCGTGTCGGGCTCTGTGCTGACAGCTCAGAGCCTGGAGCCTGCTTCAGATTCTGTGTCTCCCTCTCTCTCTGCCCCTCCCATGCTCATACTCTGTCTCTCTCTGTCTCTCAATAAAAAATAAAAACATTAAAAGAAATTTAAAAGAAAAAGTCTGCTGAAGTACTACAAGAATCTGCTTTCAGAAATAAACGAGCACCAAATATAGCAGATCAAGGAATCCTTTAGGAGAACATACAAGATCCCACTCAGCTTAGCAAGAAATCTTGCCAAGTTAAACATCACCGTGATTGACCGCAAAATATACATATGTGCCATAATGCATTTAAAATATGATTGCTACTTATTTCACATCTAGGGAAGTTAATATACATTGTCCTTTTTAATATTAAAAACTATAAGAATTATGAAGACATTTGCTTAAATTAAAGAATATATGGCTTCCCAGAAGAAAAAACGCTTAGTATCTTTGAATTTCGTTTTAATGCAATATTTGAAGGATGCTCGGGTGGCTCAGTTGGTTAAATGTCCCATTCTTGACTTCGGCTCAGGTCATGATCTCTTGGTTCATGAGATCGAGCCCCGCCTCAGGCTCCGCGCCCCAGACAGTGCCTGCTTGGGATTCTCTCTCTCCCTGCCGTGCTCTCTCTCTCTCTCTCTCTCAAAGTAAATAAATAAAGCACTACTTGATATTGAACCATTTGGAAGAAGAAAAAGCAGATTTGAACTCATTACAATACTCCTCTGCTTAGAAAACTGCTAAGTGTGTATTATCTAAGATGAAGTTCAAACACTTCAGCATGTCTACAAGGTCCCTCGTGATGCACCAAACTTCTCTTGCTCAGTGTGTGAACCACTTAGTAATTTATATTCTCTGGGCACCATTCATCTCCTGTCCCTGTCTTCCCCACTGAATGCAAGCTCTTTTGAAGGAGGAGATGGTGCCTCGGACCCTTTCGTCACCCCTTCTCTCCCCACCCCCTGCCACTTCGCCATTATGGTAATTACACATTAGTAGTATATCGTTAGTACACTAATACTAATTAGCATATTATGGTAATTACTCCTTAAATGGGCAGTCATTTTTTTTGCTTATTTTTACAAATAAAAGAAGGAATGAATGGATGAATAAAAGTATAAAGGTGAGCAAAAAGATTAATAGATTTATAAAGACATACATCAATTCAGCTTCTGTCTTCTCAGCTCTTCAATATCTGCCCATTCCTTGCATTTCCACCAAGGCTTCATTGACTGTCCTAGGTGTACGTGGTCTTTTCCCCTTCTGAACTTATATCACTGTCTTGAAACAGCTCTTCATGGCTTAAGCTTCCATTTTATTTACTTTTTATTAAAAATTTTAATGTTTGTTTATACTTGAGAGAGAGAGAGAGAGAGAGGGTGAGCATGAGGGAGGGACAGAGAGATATGGAGACAGAATCTGAAGCAGGCTCCAGCCTCTGAGCTGTCAGCACAGAGCCCAACACAAGGCTCGAACTCACAAGCTGTGAGCTCATGACCTGAGCCAAAGTCGGACGCTTAACTGACTGAGCCACCCAGGCGCCCCTTAAACTTCCATTTTAATATTTGACCACAGTATGCATAATGGAGAATAGAGAAAACTAGAAAATAGAAAAGAATTTGAATTTTCTCATGAAACACAACAGAAAACAATCCCTAATGGCATTGGTGTATCTCTTTCCAGTTGTTTTTTTTCCCCCTAGGTGTGTGTTTCATTCGCTTTTACCATCGACATCATTATTATAGCCTATAGGATTCATACTATAACTGAATCCTTCTCATATTTTCTATTCCAGTTAGACAGAACTTGGAGGGAGATATTAAGAATTGGAATGATTTTCATATCCTTTGCTTGACATGACTCTGACAAACAGTAGGGGTTCAATAAATGTTTATTTTGTTCACTTCTCATTCCTGTACGTCATAGCCACGGATTCCAGGAGGTGCTGTGCTTTTTGCAAATAACAATAGTGACTAGAGAGTTGTGCTAGAAAGCGGTTAGGAGGGCTGTCGCTCATTTCTCAGACCACAGCACTAAGGGGTTCTTGAAAGGGAGTCCTAGATTGCTCCCCTTGTTGGGTCTCTGGCACTATTTATTATCACCCTGATAGTCCTGGTGACAGG
The DNA here is from genome assembly GCA_030068075.1 of Paguma larvata. Taxonomy (NCBI): domain Eukaryota; kingdom Metazoa; phylum Chordata; class Mammalia; order Carnivora; family Viverridae; genus Paguma; species Paguma larvata. The sequence goes on from CM057823.1 coordinate 115,404,165, forward strand.
TGGCATCAATGGAGTTCCCAGCAGACAGGTTTCTAAAAAAAAAAAGATAAACCCAGAGCAAAACAATGACATTTATTCTCAAAGCTGGAGACTTTGACCCATGCTGCTCTTATATAGTGTGACTGATGTTGATACTTGAATCTACCTGAAAGACACAGGTAGTGTGAAGTGTGTTGATCATGAATTCAGGGGCATGTAAAAACACTTGGAATCCTCTGCTTCTCATCATCCTAGGTCAATATTCATCTTTCTATTGGGTGATGGAATAACACTGTTATTTTGGGTAATGCGCCCTTTACTTCTCTGTATATCACCAAAGGGTTTATGTTGGCTTCTAAATTCCTTTTTCACAAAACTCTTGCCCAATTCTTTAAACAGAGGGCTCTAGGATGTCTTCCTGATAAAATGGCACTTGAAATATGTAATAGAGTTTTGCTTAAGCTCAGGGAACAAGCAAAAAGCTATAACTCATTCCCCAGGGTGCCTCTCTTATTATCACTTCCTAACTCACTCCCCCCCACCCCCGGCTCCCAGGGAATTCTTTGCGTATTGCCCCTTTAGGGTGAAAACAGATGATGGCAGAAAAAAGCTCATAAATCTCGGTGAACAATTTCCAGACGATACCAAGAGGCAGATTGTGGCACTAATGACTTTCTTGCAGGGAAACTGGAGTTTCCTTGAACAACAAAAAACAAGCCAGGAAACCTTATTTTCATCCTTATTCACTCTCTGAGCCTAGAGATCAAAACATATCTTTTGTTTGTAGGTGACCACTCTGCCCAAGGGAAAACCAAGAACTGAGAGCTTGACGAATCCTCTCCACACCTGGGCAATAAATATGTAAGTTTTTTTTTTTTAATTTCATTCCCTGAGATGGTCACTAATATCTGCTTTGTTAGAGTGCTGTAGCTTAGATTATTTCGAAAGACTTTTACAAACTGAAAAGTTAATGGTTTGTGTCAGGGAAACCACCATGGTCTATTTGTCTAAAAACAAACTCTAAGAAGATTTGCCAGAGAACTGCATATATTGGGGGCGGTAGAAGATTCTTCCAGTTGCCTTGCCTACTACAGAATAACACAATGTTTCCGAATAAATGCAGTTCGCCTTTACTCCGGTGAGGACAGGCACACCGACGGTGGCAGTCGGACAGGGTTCTATTGCTAACGGAGCCTCAAAGGACCCAGAATGAGAATTCTTACAAATTTTCAGTTTATTACCAGAAAAAGATATGATACAGCAGCTACATCCCAGCCAAAGGCTGGTGCAGGGCACGGGGGTCAGAGAAGGCAGGTCGGAGCTCCATTTGTCCGCGAGGATAGCCTTTCCCCGTGGATGCAGGAACCATGGCTGTGTACACGAAGCACCTCAAACAAGGTGATCCAAAAAAGGTAGGCTCAGCTGGGGTTACTGGTACCCAGCCGGTCACAAAGGTGTAGTGTTGCTAAATAACTAGCTGAGGGACAGAGCCCGCCGGTGACACTATGAGAACAGATGCGAATGAGCAATCTCATTGCAGCAATTGCGAATCAATAAATAATTGAAATCTCTCAAAACTAGGGTTACAAGCAACACTTACTCTGCATGTCCTGTGCTTTGCCCTGGAGTCCATGCAAAGCGCCTACCTTTCCTATTTCGGTAAAAAAACTCGGGCCAGTTTCTCGCCTGCGAGAATTCACCCTCTCGGTTTAGCATGGTATTATCTTTTGCTTTCCTAGAATTGAGTAAGGAGATTTTCTTCTGATTTCAGTTTTCACAAGATGCACTGGTTAAGTGCCCTCATAATTAGTGTTTGATGCTTTTTAGAACCTGCAGAAGAATTTACCCTTCGGCAACCAACAGTGAAAAAGCAAAAGAACAAACAAATATGTATGTATATGCCCAGAATTGACCTGACCACAATGGTAGGCGCTCTGGGAGGGATGTTATTTTTGTGTCCACTACCTATGTCTACTACCTAGCTACTAATACAGTACTGTTATGGACACTTAGAGAGTGCTTCTAGAATAAATGATGCTTGCCATGTTTCTCCAGCCAGTAGCAGGAGATGGAGACAGAGGACTGTCATTCAGATGTGAACACCAGGCCCTTTCTGGCCAGCAAAGGTTGATTAGAAAGAGGAATCTGAGAGTCTGCCTATCCTTTTGCGATGGACGTTTTTAGATGCAAAGTTGGAGAAGCTGAGAAATTTAAGAACTTTGTGAAGGCAGGTGGTCCAAACCTACCTAGCACATGGAAAACTTCCTCGCGTGCCTGCCAGGACTTCTTACAACCTTGTGGCTAGTCAAAAGTTGCTTTTAAATTATCGAAATGCTCAACTCTTAGTGACTAACAGTCCAATTTGAGAGAAGACAAAGTCTTCTTTTCAGTTGGAAAGAAGAGGTACACAGAAGTAAGGGATAGTGGTGACCCAAAGGAGCTCAAGAAAGTGAACTTTTGTACAGTCCCACCTCCTTTACATACTTTATACTTTAAAAAATATTCCTAGCCTTTAATTTCATGTCTTTTAATTTTCAGAAATACGTAGCTTTTGTCGCTCTTCTGAGTAATTTAGTAATTACATAACCATGTTCTGAAGAGTAAAGATCAGAACGGGAAGAAACAAGTTTGACATGTCAATTCTACCATTTGTCTTACTCTTTTTCAATATATTTCTCTTGACAATCATTGTACTTTGAATGTAGTAACCAGTAAGTAATGACTTCCTAGGTTATTAATTAGAAACCACATATCAACTCAAGAGATTCAGAATAAATAGGAGTGCAGTCGGTAGAACCAGAAGCTTTGGAAAAAGAGGTCGAGAAGTTCGGAACTGTGGGAAGTTGTAAACACAAATGTAGAAAAGTTCACAATGTTAATATTTTTCATCTTAAAATCAAATTCTAGATAAATTTAATCCTTGCTGCCTCATATATCAATCCTCTACTTTGGGCAGAGCGTTATATTTAATGTGATTGGCAGGGCAGAGAAGAGTTCCAAAATATTTATAATCTATGATCCTTGCCCTCTGCAAAGCTTTGCCTAGAGGGACCATGAAATCACATACAAGAAATAAGATACTAATTAGAGAAAAAAATTAAAAGCTATGTGAGCATGATTGATACTGGTTCATCAATTCAAACAGATTCTAAAATCTGAGACTTTTGTATCAGCAAGAGGAAGATTGGTAAGGGTTTCAATCAAATATTATCCTTTAACTGCAGATGGATTGCTCCATTTAGGGATCATAACCTTTTTCAGAATAAGAAAAGGATCATTTTAGCTTGAACTTTCCCTGTCTAATTCCCTTCGGTCCCATCGATTAGCTGGTACCACCTTCAAAATAGCTATGAATGTAGAAATAATTTCTGTTAAGTTTTGAAGGCCACCAGAATCCAAAATCAGAAATATATTAGTGGTCTGCCATTTTAAATATATTTCTGCTTGTTTATAATGCAAATGTGCTCTGTCACCTTCTTCTGAGATGAATTCTCTTATGACAGGGAGTGGTAAGGATGACATAGCTAAAGGAATCGATTTGCTGTCATGAAGAGCTTCTGCTCAGGCCAGAATTTCTATGCAAAAATGTGAAGTAGGCGAAGTACATTCCTTTTCTACTGATGCCAACAAATGGTCTGAAAAACGTGACCAGTAATGAGGGTGGAGGTGGGGACATTAGCTAATAATGTCTATATTTGGGGAAATGTATAAAGAACTAAATACAAAAAAGAGAGAGAGAGAGAGAGAAACAGTAAAAAAAAATGTAAGTTTTATTAAGTAACTGATCTAAATTTTGTAAAATATAAAACAGCATAAGTAAATTCAATGGAAAAGATAGGATTTCTACCACGTCATGACTTAAAACTTCCAAACACAAAAAAATTACAAAGAAAATCATGAAATAAAAATCATATTGGGAAAATGTTTGTCATAAATGAGACCAAATAATTAACATCTGAAATATACCAAAGACATTTATACAGATTAAGAAATAGAAAAATGAGCAAAGGGTAGGAACACACAATTCATGGACGAAGAAATAGAAATGGTAATATAAAATTACAGAAGAGTTACTATAAAGTTTTTAAAAATGTGAATTAAGACCAAAAAAATTACAACCTTCAATTTAATTCAACCTTTTTTTCCCCTAATTTTTAAAAAGCGTACTGACGAAGCAAATAATATCACATGCTGCATCTGGAACTATAAATTCGATTAATCTTTCTGAAGAACAGTTTGGTAGTATTTTCACTAAAGGGCTTAAAAGATTTACATTTGTCACCCAGTAACTTCACTTTAAGGAAATTTTCATAAGGACAGTATTTGAAATGTGATTCAAGATTAATACACAAAGAATAGTAGCAAACATGTAGAAACAGTTTAAATGTCTAATGTATGGAAATTTCAAGTAAACTACGCTTCATCCAATCAATGACATTATATAACCGAGCAAAAGTAATTCTCAAGACGATTTTTTTAATTACATGCAAACATGTCCAAGATAGAGGTTGGGGGGGAGAGGACAATTTTAAAACTGAACAGGAAGCATTTGATTGTTCCACGACTAATCTGTGCTCTAGGAAGGCAGGGAGCTCCTGCGACCTGCCTGCTCCCTCACGGGCAGGCTCCCCCTCCATTCTGTCCCAAGCCTCCTGACTGTCTAAGAAGTAATGGGAGTCTCAGATCAAGAACCAATGGTCTGGAAAGACCAGTAGCTTGTGTGAAAGTCTCATCCCACAGACCCTCCGCATTATGGCATGTCACCTGTTTTCATTTTTCTCCCAGATATAATTCACTCTGTCATTTCTCAATGGTACCGTGATCATCTAAAACCATCTTCGTGAACTTCCAGAAGAGCTTAACCTGTGTTTCGATTATTTTTCTTACATTTTAAGATGAAACAGCAGGGACTAAAAAGAAAGCATCATAAAAGCGATTTATTTTCTGATCCTAGCTATGGCCCTAGTTAACAAACTTCTTAATATAGCTTTGCACTGGGCTCCACCTCTATAAAACCAAGACAGAAAGATCTTTTCTTTTAAGACTATTTTGCTTCTTTGTTTATAAGTGTTCTCAGTGTTGTGAAGGAATCTATCATGATTACAAAAGTGATCATTTTATTCTTTATAAGAATCATAAATTTATAAAATTTTAGGGTTGTAAGACATTCAGCACCCTTAAAGTCCTGCATTACTGTTATTGAAAACAACACACTAAGTTTAGAGAGATTACGATGTTGGAAAAGAAGCAAATACTGATATTGGGACAGACATTCACATCGAAACCGCCAACTAGTGAAAACAATCATGAACGAACCAAAATCCATGTCTTGAGAAAGATTTTCAATGTGGAATATACTCTGACCAAAACTCCAGCTTGTTCCCATAGTGCTTGCTGATTCTTGAAAAAAATATATAGTATTAACCGTGAGCATTATCTTACTCACATGAAACCGGGTGTTACCTAGATGGTCTCTGCTGCAAACTCTTGACTTCACCTGGAGACTCACCTACAGAGTAGGGGTCAGTTGAACAAAAAAATGACAGAGTCCCTGTTCTTTGCCAAGTTCAAGGCTCATGACATGTTGCTGTCCTCTAGAAGCATGGGGCTTCTAGAAGTAAAGAGAAATACATATAAGGAAGATAATTTTACTTTAATATGGTAAATTATAAGATAGTGGTATGTAAAGTTAGACATGGTGCCTTGAAATTGAATGGCAAATTGCTTAGAAAAGATGGTACTGGAGCTGGGACTTACAGGATAAGAAGCTGCATGTATATGAAAGAAATTATAAATAATCGGTTAGCCTAGTGCAGTGCTATGCACGTCTGCTGCTAGGTCCGTGAAACACTGACACTGTTCTGTGGTGAGATGAAGTGTAGAAACTGAGCATAAGCACTTAAAAGTTGTAATAGCCATCCGACATTGCTGCGGCATTCTATTCATGTTATTTTTTTAAATATCAGTTTGCAGCTAGTTAAAAATTTTTGAAAAGCTAATCCAGCCCTTCACCATAGATAGCTTGGGAAGGGCTGGCCCAGAAGATAGAGTTCAGTGCCACAAAGTCTGGGAAACAAGGCTGAAGCAGTAGAGGGCACTGGATCTTGGGAGGTCTTGTTTTCCACGGTAAATCATCAAGGGCTTCAGAAAGCGAAAATGGAATACTTACTTTTTCTAAGCAGAATAAAACTCCTCCTTTGTTCTTTCCTCCTTCATTGATGCCATCAAGACATTTATTCATTTGGGGAGACCCCCCCCCACCTCCCACAACCTTGGATAGAAAATAGCCAGGAAATTAGTTCCAAATTGTTCCGCAGTCATGCTTGGAATCATGGTGCTCCTTCTGGAGCTGCGCTATGTTCTAGCATATACTGGACCATCTATTGGTTCCAGATACTCTGGGAAGACATCGGAAATACTCTGCTATACAATTCTTTCCACAGCCTGAAGCATGGATCCCATGGCCACTCCCGCTCTCCAAACCACTCCCCACTGTGGCCACCAGTGTCTAACTTTCCCCTACACAAGGCAGCAGTGTAACTACTAACCCTACCATAGTCCCTGCTTCCACCAACCATACCATGAAAGAGCAGGCTGCAGGTCTCTACCCCCGGTACCACTGTGCACCCCACTCAGACTGTTGGGAACCACCAGTACTGCCATCACCAGCACAACAACATCTAAGCCCTGCCAGGTCAGGCCACTTCCCCTTTTTCCCTCTGCGGCACAGATGCCTCCCTCTCCTGCTCCTTTGAGAGCCAACACAGAAAGTTGTTTCTGCATTGCAAAGAAGAAATCCCAAAGTGATAAAACAAAGCTCTGGTTCTCTTTCTCTCCTTCTTGTGAAGAATTGGACACTTGTCTGTTCACACTGCACCCTGATAAACGCACAGCAGCAAAGCATGAAAATTGCCAATAAACGTCTCACTCACGTTGTCACTCCAAGGAACAGACCTTTAACTGTGTCCCATTAATGATAAGGTAGAGTTAAGGACTTTAATCAGAAAAGGAATATGATATTTGTGCTTGAGATCCATCACTGAGTGTTTTATAAAGATCAATTCAAGAGGAGAAAGAGTAGGGAGTAAGACCGGAAGCAGGCAAGTTAGAAAACCATTGCACTGTTCCCTAGGAAAGGCACGAGGGCTTCACCAGTTCTGCAGGTACAGTAGGGATGGAGTTGAAGAGGCAGAGCAGAATAGAGAAATGTCTGGCTGGTGAACTTTTCCAGAGGTGGTGATTGATTGAATGTGGGCCGCGGGAACGAGGAAGATTACAAGTATAGATATGCCCACATTTCCAGCATGAGTGCCTGGGTGGATCGTGGAGGCTAGAGCAGAGATTTGAATCGTGCGGTGAGATGGAGCAGGTTTGGCGGGCAGTATAGTAGTGCCCCTGTAACCTTGGGGGACGTGTTCCAAGAGCCCAGTGGATGCTTGAAACCATGGATAGTACTAAACCCTGGACATGCTATGTTTCTTTCCTGTACACACATACCTATGATTAAGTTTAATTTATAAATAAGGCACAGTAAGAGATTAACAATAACTAATACCAAAATAAAAGAGTTATAAAAATAAACTGTAATAAAAGTTATGGGAATGTGCTCTTTCTCTCTCTCTCTCTCTCTCTCTCTCTCTCTCCCTCTCTCTCTCAAAATATCTTATTGTACTGTACTCTCTCTTTTTATGATGACGTGAGATGATGAAATGCCTACTTGGTGAGATGAAGGGAGGTGAATGACATAGGTGTTGTAATGTAGCCTCGGGCTACTGTTGACCTTCTGATCAATAGGTCAGAAGGAGGACCCTCTGCTTCCTGACGGAAGCCCGACTGCAAGTAGCTGAAACCAGGAGATGGGAAACCATGGATGGGGGGCGGGGAAGGGGAGTTGAGCTACTGTATAGTGTTTTCCCTTCAGACAGGTTGAGTTTGAAGTGCTTGTGAGACCGTCAAGTGATTCCATCAGGCGGAAAAAAATTCAGCAAGTCACTAACATTTCTTAACAAGAAATGGTCTCTCCAACATCTCTATTTCTTCACTTTCTTGCAGTCTGAACGTTTTTCCTCCCCACAGGCTTAATCTTCAGCTTCTGTGCTCCAGGGGTAGCAAGGGAGAAAGCTTCGTGGACTCATTCCTGATGCCCGTCCTGCTCTCCAGTCTGCTAGTCACCTGTCCCAATAAAGCGCTGTCCAGATGGTATGCAATAATTTCATAGAATCCAAAAGAAGCCTGGGCCTCTCCTGTCATTCGAGATGTGAAAAAGCACATTACCACATTTTATAGGAACATTCTTGGGAGTTTTAGGAAGGACATTTGTGAGCAGTTAACCTGACAGCCCAGGTAGGTGGGTTCCCTGATGACATGACTTTCCCTTGAGTTTAAAGTTTCTAGAGTCGACAGTTCCTATCCATGGAGATTTCCTATTTTCTTGGTGTTCTTACATTGCCTAATGTTTGTATTTATTGTTTTGTACTATGTTAATGCAGGGACAATTTGCAAGTTGTATTATTAAATATTAGGTAGAGATCATGCCAGGCCACTTTGTACATAAAGGTATTTTATTCGTATTTTCATGTGTTACTTTTAATAAATAATTACTATATTCAACACACTAAATATATCATAATATGACTGTGAAAATGGCAATGGTATTGTCTTCCTGTAATTATGAATATTTGGGTGCTGATTATTTGAACATGAGAGCTCACTAATGAAAGACATTTGCAATAAGTGAGAAAGGAACAAAGGATTCACATATCAGACTCCATTAAAGGGAAGTCAGTTTATCATCTCTTTGGTCTTTCTATTTGTAATTCACACTCTGTGACAAGGATGTAAGGGCATTTATGACCCTCTGGTCTGCATTCATCAAGATGATAACAGGATTGAGATTTTTCATAATCCATTTGGCTGATAGAGTCTATGCATTTCTAATTTTTTTTAGAAATGTAATGATTTGTTCCAGCCCTCATTGTCAAATCTCCAGTTTGTAGAAACCAAAATACTTCATAAAAACATAATTATGATATTATTTTTCAGTGTATCATTTTCCTAAAAAAAATATGATTATAGCTGTAGCTCCATCGGGAGCCAGTTCTTCTGTCGAAAGCTGACCGATCGACCTTGACCGCTTCTTGGACGCAAGGGATCAAAATGTCATGTCGGTGGAAGTTCTATGGAAAGCCTTGGAACTAATGCACGGCCAGTGACAGGCAGCTCTTTAGCTTTTATGATGACCTAAGCTGCTTTCCATGCTAAATTACCTTTGTGATGCGAGGGCCAGTGTAGTAGAGCCAGAATGATGTATTTAAAACTGCTTTTTAAAATTTCCTTTTTTTGCAGTGTATTTCAAAACCTCCAGCTTTAAGAATTAAGTGAATAATCATCTTGGTTTTAGCTTCCCGATGTCTGGATCATGTCTAATCAAGGACACCAAGCAAGCATATCTATATTACTGACTGGTGTCTCTTTGTGTTTCCTTGAGAAGAGACATGGAGAATGGAGTGGGGGGGGGGGCAGGGAAAAAGCAAGCAAGAAGGTAGAGAAAAAGGCAAGGATCTCTGTCATACACTTCCCTTGAGGGATGCCTTGCCTATGATCAACTCCAACCTATAAGCCTTTAAATGGGAACAGCAATGGCTAGCACAGCATCCCCAGAAGGAAAATATCCCAACACACCCAGAACGGTGTACTGAGTCCCTCAACAGAGGCCCTGTTACACAAAATGAACTGCAAAGAAACCAAACTTTTCTGCAATTTAAATGACTATGAGTGAAATGTTATTCTGGCTTCTAGAAAAATAATTTTCTTGCCTTTTCATAAGTATTGTTGAAAGAGACTTTACAAGGATCAGAAAAGGGAAAGCTTTTTAATGGTCAGAAAAGAATGAAATTTATTCTAGCTCAGGAATTTCATCTAAATACACTTTATACTAACAAATATAGCGTTAAGTCTTTAAAACAGTCTAAGTGAAAAGAAGATTGAAGACTTTGCAGAGATATTAGTGGCATTTTCGTAGCATCAGTCTCTTTCGTACATAATGTCTACATTTTTATAAATCAGCTTAAACTTCTATTAAAGTACGGTGTTTTGTTTTCAAGCCACAATTATCATTAATCAGATAGGTTTTAATTATCTGATTTAGATGATCTACTTTTTATGCCTGACTTATTGGAAGCTTCTTATTTTGATATATAGTTCAAATGTCACAGCAACAAGGGAAAGACCCTGTTTATATCAAAGCTAAACTTTTATGTATTTGTTCTGCATGACAATATGAATATAATTTAAGTCTATCAATAGTCAAAACATAAACAAGAGCTAATTAACTGGCACCGTTGTCATCTGAGAATAAGCAGATGTTGTTGGCCGACACAAGTGACTGTGATCAGCCAGCAGAGAAAGACTTCTAAATTCCCCTTGCTGAGCTGAAATATTCCATTACACAGCTGACAAATTTGTGTCTTATTTCTTGTCTACCTGCTATCGTGAGGATCAACTTAGGACACGGACAAACCTTCAACAATGAACGTACTACTTCCCCTGATTTTTCTCTTGGAGCCCTACTTGTGATTATTCCAGATTTTATGGCATTTCAAAAAGAAAACCTAGATAATATCTTTTAAGAGTGATGTTTTGGGTGACGCTAGCCTCAAAGCTATGAAGCTGTTAATAATTACCTATAATAAAGATATCTATCATTTGTGGTTAATGAAATAATAGTTACCTCGAACCAAGAATTTATGGTGGATGATCCATAGATCTCTCCTTAAAAATTTCCCCACAAATACAAACTAGATTTCTCATATTTCATTAAATGAGTATACTCTGTCCTTCCTCCCAGGAGATTTGTCTCATGGGTGGACCTGAATATATTTTCCTGAATATATTTCCAAATACTTGTTTTCCATTATTTTGACAAATAATGGAAAAACATCGATCATGTCCATCAATGTTACATTCCTGAACTTGAAGTCAGAATTCTACCGAAGCGATCATGGACAATATCATTAGTTAGCTAACACTATATCCAAGACTCGCTACATGTCATGTCAGGCGTTATGCTAAACACTTCACATTCCATCTCAGTTAACCATCACAATAATAGTAAGAAATAATTTCTAATCTTTTAATATGTTTCTTATTATTGTTATTGTCATAGCACAAACATAAGCATATCCGTTTTGAAGATATGGAAGCCAAGACAGAAAGTTAAATAATTTACCCAAGGTTGTACAACTCGTTAACAGCACAAATTTGGATTCCGACCTAGATCTCAAATCCCTATTCTTCATCACTATACTACTTAATCTTTCTAATTTCAGTTTATTTATCTACGAAAATGGGTGAAAGCATTATACTCCTTGCCTTGTTATAAACAGGGACCAGATTTGTCACCCCCCCCATAAACAATTAAAAAACTAAGCATCTGTTTCAGACAATGGACAAAAGGCAGAACTGGGCCATGATCCGTAAGAAGAGAGAAACAAAATTGTGAGCCTGCGAAGTCCTGACTTTGACACATTTCAGACCTGCTGCATAGAGTAGGACCTCTAAGTAGAACCTGAGTTGAGGCGACATAGGTTGGAGCAAGGGGACTAAGGTAGCCAGAATTTGTGGAGGAGAGCACCGGACAGGAAGGAGCTACATAAAGGCTTCCAAAAATCTGCATTTGGTAACGTTGTATCTGTTGATTATGGAATATTAGGCTGTGCATAAACTCAGGGTGGAAATTTTATGAAAGCAGGCAAAAAAAAGGAGGTGTGTGCTGAAAATTCCTAGACATCATACAGGGTAGAAAGACATTCAAAGTCTGACCAACGATATTGGAAAATCCTCATTGATTACCTTGATTAATGACCCCATAAGAGTCACACTTTAGTATTGTTGTGCTAAAACACCCATAGAGTAAAAGTGACTCTAGATAAACCCCAGCACAGCCAAAAAGCATCCAGACATAATGAAAAATACAACATATTTAAAGGCCTCCCCGGACAAAGTCTTACCATGCTGAGAATAAAATACAGCAAAACAACAAATCGACAAATACAGTTCCAAATATTCATCATCCACTCTAAAATAATATAGATGCCCCCAAAGAAGTAAGGTGTGAACCATCACCATGAGAAAAAATAATTAATAAAAGTGATTTTTGACAGGGGTGCCGTATTAACTCAATGGAAAAAGGACAGTCTTCTCAACAAATGGCTCTAGAACAATAGTTTGCTCGTGCACATAAAAAACTAAAGTCAACACTTCCCTCATACCACACACAAAACAACTTGAAATGTGTCACAAACTTACACATTACATCCAGATTTATAACCTTTGCTTTCTTTTTTATTTTTTTATTTTTTTAACATTTTTATTTATTTTTTAGAGACAGAGAGAGACAGAGCATGAGCAGGGTAGGGGCAGAGAGAGGGAGACACAGAATCTGAAGCAGGCTCCAGGCTCTGAGCTGTCAGCACAGAGCCCGACACGGGGCTTGATTCCCTAAATAGGACATAAAAGGCCGAAACCAAAAACAATACGAAAAGTTGAATTTTATCGAAATGAAAAGTTCTGCCCCTTGAATGAGCATTAATAAACTGAAAATGCCGACTAAGGAATAGAAGAAAATATGAGAATTACACATATCTGACAAATGGCTTATATCTAGAACATGTAAGGAACTCAAAAAAACTTAAAAATTAGAAGTTAACCATACACACACACACACACACACACACACACACACACACACACAAAACCAGGAAAAATATTTGAAAAGACAGTTCACAAAAGAAGATATATGATTTTCCAAACGGGCGTATGAAAAGATACTCAATATCTTTTAGTCGTCAAGAAAATGCAATCTTAAATCTACAATGAAATACCACTACATAGCCACAGGAAAGGCTAAATTATAAAGGCCAATAATACCAAGTGTTGGAGGGGATATGGAGGAACTAGAACTCTCATACACTGCTAGTAGGAATGTAAAATTATACAACCATTTGGAAAACAATTTAGCAGATACTTGAAAAAAACAGTTTTAAAAGTTAAATGCCTACTTCTCATATGACACAGCATTCCACTTTTATGTATTTACCCAAGAGAAATGAAAACACATGTCCTGGCTATACAAAGACCTATAACTAAAGGTTCACATTAGCTCTTTTCGTAAGAGCCAAAAGCTATAAACAATAAACAATCATACAATGGATTACCACAAAGCAATCGAATGGAACAAACTGCTCATACACGCCCCCCACAATGGATGAATCTCAAAAACATTATGCATTATGCTGTAAAAAAAAAAGAAGAAGCCAGGAATAGTGGTGTGCATACTTTATGACTCCATTAATATGAAACACTAGAAAAGAAATCAGACCAATGGCTGTCTTGAGCCAGAGATGAAGGGGAAATGCCAGGAAAAAAAGCACAAGGCAATTTTTTTTGAGATGATAGCAATTTCTATAGTTTGTGGTGTGGGTGATGGTGGACAGATTTGCCTAAACTCAAGCGGTACAATGAAAATGGGTATAATTTTAGGTATAAAATACGCATTGATAAAATTGACTTTTAAAATATTTCCTAAACACTTTAATATTTGTTTTCCTTTCTTAAACTTTTACTTTGAAACATGATGGGAAAATTCTACAAGTACACATGGAAAAATGAGACGTGATCATGCTTAAAATTGGAGACAATCTAACCAGAAACCTTTAACGCCTGTCAGCTAATGTGGAAGCTAAAGTTCTGAGTGGGACATGCCTGCAAGGCTGAAACGAATGGTAATTAGTGTTCCTCTCTTTCTTCCTCACCCTTTCCTTCAACAGAATCCACACCAACTTCCTCATAGTCCTTCTCCAGGGCAGCTATGTCCTCAGAGACCTCAAAAACCTCTCGGTCCTCCATGCTTTCACCTACTTACCAGTGAATAAAGCATACACACTTCAGATCAACCTTGTGGTCCAGGTGAGGCCAAGACTCGGCAATGGCTCTGGTATTGCTCAGCACACATACAGCTCGTTGTACTTTGGCCAGGTCTCCACCAGGTACCACAGTGGGAGACTGGTATTTAATACCAACTTTGAAGCCAGCGGGGTACCAGCCCACAAGCGGGATGCTTGGTCTTGTTGGTGGCAATGGCGGCATTGACATCTTTGTGAACCACATCACCATGGTACGAAAGGCAGCAAGCCATGTATTTACCATGGTGAGGATCACATTTCACCATCTGGCTTTCTGGCTCAACGCACATACTGGTGATCTCTGCTACAGAGAACTGTTCATGGTAGGCTTTCTCGGTAGAGATGACATGGGCAGATATGGCCAGAGGGAAATGGATGTAAGGATAGAATACCAGGTGGGCCTGGAATTCTGTCAGATCAACATCAAGGGCTCCATCAAATCTAAGGAAAGCAGGGACGGAAGACATAATCTGGTTAATGAGGCAATTAAGATTAGTGTAGTTTGGGCACTCAATATTGAGATTTCTATGACAGATGTCATAGATGGCCTCTTGTCTATCATGAAGGCACAATCAGAGTGCTTCAGGGTGAAAAGGGTGGTGAGGCAGAGTTATAGGGCTCAACTATAGCTGTGGAAACCTGGTGTATTGGGTAAATGGGGAACTCCAGCTTGGGCTTCTGGCCATGATCAATAGTTATTCCATCCGCAGGGAGGTGAACCCAGAACCAGTTCCCCCTCCAAAGCTGTGGAAAACCAAGATGCCCTGAACACCTGTGTACTTGTGGGCTACCTTCTGAATTTAGTCCCAGATAAGGTCAATGATCTCCTTGCCAGTGATGTAATGCCCTTTGGCATACTTATTGGCAGCATTTTCCTTGCCTGTGAGGAGCCGTTCAGGGTAGAATAGCTGACAGTAGGTACCAGCGCAAACTTCATCAATGACCATGGGTTCCAGGTCTACAAACACTGCCTTGGGGACACACTTGCCAGCACCCATCTCACTGAAGAAGATGTTGAAGGAGTCATCTCCCCAATATGGTCTTGTCAGTTGGCATCTGGCCATTGGACATCCAATAGAACTCCCAGTAAGCATTGCTGATCTGGAATCCAGCCTGGCCAACATAGATAATGATGCAATTGTGCATGGTGGCTACAGACTAGTAGGCACAGGCAACAACAGGAACAGACACTATGTCCCAGTTATCGTCCCTGACAAGCTGAGTTGAGGTAAGTAATGCACTGACTCTAGAAAGGTTTTCTAAAAGGAGGGGTTATATTACTAACTTTCTGTTACGGACTGAATTGTGCTCCCTCAAATTTGTGGGTTGAAGTTCTAACCCCCAGTCCCTCAGAATGTGATTGTGTTTGGGGATAGGGTCTTTAAAGAGATCATTAAAGTGACAATGATGCGAAGATGGACCCTGATCCAATGTGACTGGTATCCTTAAAAGAAGAGGAAATTAGGGGATACACACACACACTCAAGGAAGATCATGTGAAAACACAGGGTTAAGGCAACCGTTGATAAGCCAAGAAAAGAAGTCTCAGGATGAAACCAGCTCTGTCGACACCTTAATTTTTGATTTCTTGCCTCCAGAATTGTGAGGAAATAAATTTCTCTCATCTGAGCCGCTCAGTCTGTGGTACTTGTTATGGTATCCCTGGTAAACTAATACAGGCCTACAGAGTCATTGAGATAATTAATTGCCTGGAAACATAAGCTATAATAACTTTTTCCCGCCTTGATTTTCCTAGTGACGACCAGGGTTAGAACTACTCATATTTATATTCAAAATTAATTGGCAAGACTGATATCCCTTTCCAACACCTGGGAGAATTTCCACAGCTAGATTAGAACCTTCTCTGTTTCTAAGCATCATGAGTCCAGTATTACCTTTTAATATAAATGAACTTTTAGTGAGGTTAACATTTATCTGCTAAGCTGTTAAAATATTGAAATGCTTCGGTATCTTCGATAAACAGCTGCTATCCTAAGCCTACTGCGCCCCCTCAAGTCCCCCCCCTTCTCCACAGCAGCCCTTCCGGTCCCTCTCCTGGGACCTAGATCTTTCTAGGACCCAGCACCTGAAGCGATGATGTCTGACAAAAGTGAATCCATCTGTTCTTACAAGTCAGTGCCCCATGTCACACTCATGCTTAGCTATTTTGACTAGCACTGGTTTTAGGGATGTATTTTGATAATGGGGGGAAATTTGTACACTCAAATTTCGGGTCAGGTCTTCATTAACCTCTTCTAGTATCAGGTGTTTGTGATGTCCATGCATTCACTTCCTTGCTCACAAATATAAATGAAGCCTCTGTGTGTGTGTGTGTGTGTGTGTGTGTGTGTGTGTGTGTGTGTCAGAGAGAGAGAGACAGAGAGAGACAGAGACAGAGAAAGAGACAGAACAGGCATATGCTCTGATAAAGGTCGAGGTTTTTCGGTGGGCTGGCAATGTATTAGCAGAGCGAGGGCTATCTCCCGCTGGTGTTGCAATACAGTATAATACTGCTGCATTTAAGTTATAAGCGTAAGCGCTATGCAGGATTTAGAGCATTTTGCCTGGAACTAAAACTAAAGCAAATGAAAGCATTTAAAATAAAAACTGCCAGCTACGACATCGCTGTTCCCACTGCAAAGCCATTTAGTTATCTCAAAGAGCTTGGATGATTTGATGAATGAGAGGAGACACAGATGAGGTTTTCTCTGGCTTCGCAGTAAAGCCCACTTGCTTGCTAAGCGCGGTGCCGCTGTTTGTCATGCGCGTGCTACAAGGGGCAGTTTTTAATTAATGCCTCCATCACCTAAGAATTACGGAGCAGTAAAGTATTGGATGAAACTGTGGCATCCCAGAATACTATGCTCCATCTCAACTCCATCCTGTTATTGGGATACGACCCACTCCCTAGAATTGGCATGAATTTTTATTTCCAAAGAAGAAGAGTTCGCTAGCTATGCCTCCCACTCCGTGGAGGTTCAGAGTGTGAAGTATGAAATTGAAGTCGAACTGTCTGGATAGAGAAGTGTGGGAAGATTTCAAAGGTTGAAGCTTTAAGAAACGTGTGTGGGAAGGGAACAGAAATTGAAATCAGCTATTAATACCAAATGCTAATGGTTATTACCATTATTATCATCAATAAAGTTTTATTACCACCTACTAGCCCAAAGTATTATTTTAAGCACAGGAGTTATGAAAAGACATCATAAGTGATAATTTTGTCTATAAATTTATTTTCTGGCGTAAAAGAAGACAGAGAGCTTAAAGGGGAGGGCATCCTTTTTTTTTTTTTTGACCTGCTGCTAATACGGACAGGCGGGGTAAAGTGATGAAATGGGCACTAAATGCTCTGACACTGCTTGTCCTCCAAGTGGCACACAGCGGGGACTGCGCAGAGGGGTGGAATGAATGATGAGCTCTGAGCTGGACATGAGCATAAGTCTCGCTTCCATGAGTTAGCCTCTTAATTCTAAAACGGTGATACTAAGATTAGGAAACTAATGCATGCAAATCATTTAACACAACGCCTAGCGTATAACCCAGGCAATCAAAACATCACCGACAAAAAAACTAAATGTAGCAGAGAGCTAATACAGACAAGTAATTAGGGATACAAGGTTGGGGCATAAATAGAAGCCATATCCTAGAAAGTTTGCCTCTTTTCTATAGGTTTTGAGGAAATGCTAAATGTATTTCATTTATGTTATGGGGCCAGAAATAGTTAAGGGAAGATGCAACTGAATTTTTTTTATTTTGCTTTTTGACTTTTTTTTTTAATTCAAGGAAGGAAAAACACACAGTTAAGAATATTTCCAAAAGAATGTATGTGACCTTGATATTTAGAACAGCGGCCTTCAAGTGAAACAATTTAATGACATAGAATTATATTTCCCCTAATGTCTTGGTCTATTTTAGGGGATACTTTGGGCCAAAGATCAAGAAAGATTCCATTCCTCGCTGAGCCAAATTAATTAATAAGGAATTTTACTAAAGCAATAAAAAAGGTTCATACCCTTAATATACAAACATCAGCCTCAGAATTTCCAGAAAATTCCACTTATTGTTCTACTCAGCTTAGTATTAATTAATAATCAACTATCACCCACACTGGATTCTCAAACTCCACTCACTTGGGTCTCTCTCCTTAATTGTTTCAAAGACCTGAGACTTTTGGTAACTCATTCCACTCTGCCCCCATCTTAAAAGAGTTGGATTTTAAGAAACTAATTATTTAGGATCAGTGATCTGGAGATCACTGGACCTGTCTTCTGAGGTAATCTTCCTGCTTCTTCTATTCCAAAGTGACGGACAATAATAATGACCAATTACAATCTGTACCTTCTTATCATGGGCATTGGGAGGCAGGTGTCCACTATTCTCTAGAAGACACTGCAAAGCTTCAAGTAGGCAAAAATTCCCATGAAAGTACAAGCTCCAAAGGCTTAAGTGCATCTTTGCTGTAAAGATCACCTGTTACATGCTCTGCCTGTTGGAATATAGTAGAATATGGCTTCTTCTCTCCAAGCGTGGCTTTTAGGCCCACAAGGAGGAAGCCTCAGCAGAATTGTCCAAAGACCCTTCGAGGGAAAGCAAACCTATTCCTGAATCCTGCTGTGAATACCCCTTCTCTAATCATAATAACGTAAGATGTGTTGTGTTCATAGGTTCTCAATTTTGAAACTACTCAGTAGACAAAATTTAAGGTTGAACCAAAGCTTTGAAGATACAAAATAACGAACTAATCAATAACTAACTAAAAGAAGTTATGAGACAAGGGAAGGAGGAGAGGCGAGAGATGCCTTGGGGACACTAATGCCTGTGTTTTACACTGGGAGAAATCCAGACACACTGTCGAAGTTGATGAAAAAAAAAAAAAAAGAATGATAGGTTTCATTATCTCATTTAAGGTTAAAAAGAGAAGTAAGGAGAGCATTCAATAGTGATACAGGTTATTTAACTTGAGAGATAGTGTTAGTAAGCTAAATTCTTTTTTATTCATAGCACGGGGTCAATTAGCCACTATCTACAGAAAAAGACGCAAGTTTATTATTTGCAGTTGTAGTGATGAGCCCCGGAAGAACTGAAGACAGAAATAGTTAAAGTCATCACCTCTGGCTGGAATCCAGGGGCAGAGAATAAACGTCAATCTCAGTTTGGGCTCTGCAAGATCTCTACCAAATAAATATTACATATGTACTTTTCTCCTTCAAAAAACATACTAAAATAAATACACATATATTGGGGCGCCTGAGTGGCTCAGTCGATTAAGCGTCCGACTTTGATTCAGGTCATGATCTCGTGGTTCATGAGTTATAGCCTTATGTTGGGCTCTGTGCTGACAGCTCAGAGTCTGGAGCCTGCTTCTGATTCTGTGTGTGTGTCTCTCTCTCTGCCCTACCCCACTCGTACTCTCTCTCTCTTAAAAATAAATAAAACATTAAAAAATTAATAAATATACATATAATTTTACCATCCATATATTAAAAGATAATAAAATCACACTTTATATATGTAATAACACCTTACAAAAGATTTTAGTGAACGTTCTAACCATTATGATTCCATTTGCCACAATAACCTTGTGGATAGGTTGGCCTGCTATTATTAATTTTCCCTTTCTTATAGATACGGAAACACATTGTTGGCTCCGGCAAGACAATTTATTACTGGAGGACATGCAGTTTGTAAGTGGCCAAGAAAGCCTTGGCTTTACTCCAGGTCTTCTGACTTTAGGTCACAGCCATTTCCATCAGAGAAGCTAACATCGTTTGCTTTCCCAGGACTTAAAATTTAGGTGGCCTACCAACTTTGCCTGGAATTACCAAAAAATATTGTTATGCTAACAAGAAGTCAGTCACCAAAAACTCAAGAACAAGTTGTTTTTTCAACATCTTAGCTTCATAAGAAAAAAGTTTTTTGAAAAGAATTTAACAGGTACATATTTGGAGACACACTATCAGAATGTTTTCAGCTAATAGAATTATTAAAGCTCATATGTTTAGTGACATCTAAAAAAATTACATCACCAGGTCTACAATCCTACGCTAGTTTTTCTAAAGTCTCAGCAATGCTATTCAATAGAAATATGTGGGCCACGTATGAAATTTAGATTTTTCTGGAAGTCACACCAAAACCTAGAAGGAAACAGACAAAATTCATATTTCAACATATACATAAAAAATAAGAATAGTTTTTAAAAGCTACAA
Source organism: Paguma larvata (assembly GCA_030068075.1). NCBI lineage: Eukaryota > Metazoa > Chordata > Mammalia > Carnivora > Viverridae > Paguma > Paguma larvata. The sequence continues at coordinate 115,424,311 of CM057823.1, forward strand.
AAGAATACATTCCTTCTTTCAAATGAACTTTTTTTTAATTTATTTATTTATTTTGAGAGAGAAGAGAGAGAGAGAGAGAGAGAGAGAGTGTGTGTGTGTGTGTGTGTGTGTGTGTGAGCGGGAGAGTAGGGGAGGGGCAAAGACAGAGAGAGAGAGAGAGAGAGAGAGAGAGAGAATCCCAAATGGGCTCCATGTTGTCAGTACAGAGCCCAAAGCGGGGCTCAAACTCATGAACCGTGAGATCATGACCTGAGCCAAGATTAAGAGTCGGACGCTTAACCAGCTGAGCCACCCAAGGGCCCCATCAAATGAAGCCTTTCCAATTAGGTGTACATTTTACACTCACAGCCTGTCTCTGCAGATTCACCATATTTCTTTTTTTTTTTTTTTTTTTTTTTTTTTTGAGTTATCTTTATTTTTTTTTTTTTTTTGTTATAATAGTTTATTTTCAAATTGGTTTACATATAACACCCAGTGTTCATCCCAACATGTGCCCTTTTTAATGCCCATCAACCCCTCTCCCCCCTCCCTCATCCCCCTTACCCTCAGTTTTTTCTTAGTCTTTGAGAGTCTCTTATGTTTTATCTCCCTCCCTCTCTGTGTCTTCTTTTTCTCTCCCCTCTTCCCCTCCCCCTGGTTTTTGCTTAGTTTCACAAAGTCCACCTATTCGTGGAAACATATGGTATCTGTCTTTTTCTGACTGACTTATTTCACTTAACATAATACCCTCCAGTTCCATCCATCTTGCTACACATGGCCAGATTTCATTTTTTCTCATTGCCACGTAGTAGTCCATTGTATATAAGTACCATAACTTCTTTATCCATTCGTCAGTTGATGGGCACTTGGTCTCTTTCCATGATTTGGCTATTGTCGAAAGTGCTGCTATGAACATTGGGGTACACGTGCTCCTATGCATCAGCATTCCTGTGTCTCTTGGGTAGATTCCTAGCAGGGCTATTGCTGGGTCATAGGGTAGCTCTATTTTCATTTTTTTGAGGAACCTCCACACCGTTTTCCAGAGTGGCTGCACCAGTTTGCATTCCCACCAACAGTGTAGGAGGGTGCCTACTTCTCCACATCCTCGCCAGCATCTATAGTTTCCTGATTTGTTCATTTTAGCCACTCTGACTGGTGTGAGGTGGTATCTCAGTGTAGTTTTGATTTGTATTTCCCTGATGCTGAGTGACATTGAGCATCGTTTCATGTGTCTGTTGGCCATCTGAATGTCCCCTTTGGAGAAGTGTCTATTCATATCTTCCGCCCATTTCTTCACTGGGTTGTTTGTTTTTCGGGTTTGGAGTTTGGTAAGTTCTTTATAAATTTTAGATATTAGTCCTTTATCCGATATGTCATTTGCGATGATCTTTTCCCATTTTCAAATGCTCGACAGCCACTGTGTTTACAGACTAGGTCCAAAGACTGTAGCGATCCCAGTCCTGGGGTTCAGGAACCCAAATACCCAAAACTAAAAAGGGGAAGAGGAAGATAGAGCAATACTGTAAAATATCAATAGTTCAGAACCAGTACTTGGTGATGAAATCAAGTGTTTGTCACACTATCCAATTAATTCTTCTTTATGAAGAAAACTATCTTAGATTAGAAATCAGTTGCCCTGCTAAATATTCTCATTCTAGTTTCCTTCTTGCAAAAGATTTCCACTAGGTTTTTAAGTTTAATATCCTGCATATAAACTCGGCAGATATCTCTGCTTGGTATCAATAGTGAGACAATTATTAAGAATATAGTTAAGGACAAGGTCGGACTATTCTCAAATCTACCAGCCACTCATCATGTTGGAAATCTGTAAAGAGGAACCACCTGTGTATCTGATGCGCTCATGACTCTTGATCTTATGCTGTTCATGCTTCCTTGAGGCTATTTTCCAATCAAATTGCTCACATAACAGAAATGAGCTGATGAAAAGAAAAAAAAAATCAATTGGTAATGATGGGAAAATCAAGCTTAGGTTTCAAAGTCCCCAGTCGACAACATATATTCAAATAGTTACCAGGTGACTGGAAGCATCTGCTGGAGCCATCATTCTTCGCTAAAGTTTTACTCTCCTAATGAGATGAATGAAAGAGAGCTACACATATTAGCTGAACATTATCCATAGCAAAATACATACGTACTCACAAAGCTCCACACTAACTACATTAAAATTGAAATAATTATATTTGTGAATACAAATTAATTGGAAAATCCTAAGGAACCTCATCAAACAAATCAATTTATTCAATACTCTGACAAATGTGCACATATAAATTTATTTTAATAGCCTCACCAGGATATAGTTCTATTGAAGCACCTTTACTATTATGAAATTATTATCACATGATCTTGCAAATTTTAAAATCAAAATTGCCTCTTCTAAATCAAATGCCACAAAATTCCCTGACCACAGGGAACCTGACTGGCTCAGTCAGTTAAGCGTCTGGTTTTGGCTCAGGTCATGATCTCATGATTTGCGAGTTCGAGTCCAGCATGAGACTCTTTGCTGTCAGCACAGAGCCCACTTCACGCCCTGTGTGTGTGTGTGTGTGTGTGTGTGTGTGTGTGTGTGTGTCAGAAATCATTAAACATTTAAAAAAATTTTACAACCCATTACCTGGTTACAACCCATTACCTGGGACAACCTGCAGGAATTCTTATGCAGATATGAAAACCCTCCATTGATGTTATGCTGGTCAGGCTCTTACCCATTCATTCATTCACTCACTCATTATGTAGTATATATTTAATTACCTGTATCTGTATTGAATCTGTGACCAAAAAGTCACTTCGAATTATATTTTTATATCTCTTTTCTTCTACTTGTATTTCTCAACACTTGTGGGAGATTTTCTGGCCACAGCGATGTATTCTGAAAACTCTCTTTTCTGTCGCCTCCATTTTATTCATAAAATACACTTACCTTTCTCAAATCTCCTCTAAATTTTCTCTGCGTAATTCTTCCATGAGCCCTGTCTGAAGACTTCTTTTCCCTCTCTCCTTCTTCTTGTCTTAATTTCTATTACAAAATCCCAAAGAACCCTCCTAGTAAAGGCAGAAACCTCCAAAGAAGCTGAGCAAAGGGAAATAAATGAAATGACAAAGCCTCTAACCCCTCTTACTAAAATGGGAAAGATAGGGACATTCATAATTCAATTACTTTTTCATCCCATTACACATCCATTCAATAAACAGTTAGCAACTAGAAATAAGTGACGAGAAGTGAAAACGAGATAAAAATCCATGCTATTAAGGGGTTCCAGTCTAGTATTGTATGTATGTATATGGGGGGAGAATGGGAGTCGCTATTAAAATAGTTCCATTTAAATTTTATTAGTATCTGGACAAAGGCAATTACTGTAAACTAAGAAGAATGGGGAAGTTGACAGCATTCTGTGATGAAAGATATGAAAGGCGAGTAAAGGAGATACAACTTAAATGATTCCCAGATGGATGGCTCCCTTGTATGACTGGTTGAATGGCTGTATCCATTGAAGAAACACAGGCATGAGAGTGAATCTGGTAAGTTGAATTTTGAAGAAGTAGAGCTGGCACTATCTATTTTTACAGATGTATATCCCTCCAGATGAAGATGCAGTAGGAATTAGAAGCTTGAATCTCAGGGGCACCTGGGCGGCTCCGTCGGTTAAATATCCGACGTCAGCTCAGGTCACGATCTCACTGTTCGAGGGTTCCAGTCCCACGTGGAGCTCTGTGTCAGCTCAGAGCCTGGAGCCTGCTTTGTATTCTGTATCTCCCTCTCTCCCTGCCCCTCCCCTGCTTGTGCTCTCTCTCTCTCTGCCTCTCTCTCTCAAAAATAAATAAACATTAAAAAAAGAAGAAGCTTGAATCTCAGGAGAGATATCTCAACTGGAAATCTGATGGAGACATCATTGGTGCTTGCATGGTGGTTGAAGAGGGTGAATACACGGTTGCAGGAAGAGTTCACGCTGTGAGAATAAAACAGTGGAAAACACCAACATTTAAGGGATACGCAGAAAGAAACTCAAGACTGAATGGCAACGGGTGATGTGTCAAGAGAGAGAAATGTCACAGAAGCACTTGGAGGTGAGCCTCACTAGAATGCTTGACTCCAGAGTCAAGCATGCGAATTTCATTTCAACCAATAAATGATATTTATTTGACAGTAGCTCTACTTTAGGCTCTCATCAGATAAACAGCAAAAGCCAGTTCTGCATTTGTGGATGGATCATTTTAAGCACCTGATACGTTGGAGAAATACATAATGGGCACTTTATGTAGGCATTTCCCTAGAAATTCCCTGACTGCCTGCCTTCAGAAAGTTAATCCTGCATTGCTACCATTAGGAAGCAATATTCCTGAATCCAGCTCATTCTTCTCTAGAAATGCCTTCTTTGAGTGATTCTTTACTTTTATTTCTCAACCATTATAGATAATAGATACACAACACTCCATTTTGAGCAATATAAGTGTGTTCTTTGCAAAATCGTAATTGAAAACATCATGAGATGTGTACCCCATAGTCCTTACATACAGACCCACACGGTGGATGCCTTTTGGATTTTGTGCCATTGAAGTTTGTTGTTGCTGAGCTGTTCTATATTATAGAACAACACGAAGCCAACATATCTTCTATTCTGCCAGAATTATCAAGAAACTCAGAATTAAATCAGTACATTAATTCATTAATTTAATGCCTGGTAACAAAAAGATTTACCTCGTTATTTTTGTTTCTTTTTTAAATTACATTTAAATGTTTAAAGCAAACTTAAATACAGTACTTCTTAAATAAAAAAAGCTGCTCACCGCTCACCGCCCTATTTTTCCTGTACCTCTCTCCCAACAGAACTAGGGGCACCTTTCCACAGTGGCCCCTAGTGGTTGTTATAATGCAGCGCACGTCTTTCTCGAAAGAAGTTCAGGCATGAAATTACATTAAGGAAAAATTCCGAGCATTATCATACCCTTGGTCCCTTTCACTATGTTCAGCGGCAAATAACTACTAACTGGGATAATGACGAATCCTTAACATCCCTGGGGAGAACTGTCTCAGCACTATAAATAGCCCCTTTGGGCCGGAAAGTAATTTGCATCACTAAAAGGTATGGCGAAATAGTGCAATTTTCTAGATCTCCACCGACAAGACAGTTGAACACCTACAAATAAAATCTCAAAAACATTCTTGAGTATACTATATTTCCTGATTTAAATATAAAAATTATGTAAGATTATCTGTGTGTATGTAGGGAAGGGTGGGGAGAATCACCATTTAAATTCTTGCAGAGGTCATGGTAATGGATGCCACTTCTAAATGAGAGTATGAAGAAATAAAAGTTTAGAAAACCTAGATTATGCCATAGGGCCCTGTAGGGGATGGAATAAATGAAGCCCTCGTTGGTAGGAGTGGAATTTTATTTTAAATAAAGTGGGAAGGTTTGGTACAGTCAACAATGGGGTTCATATAAGTTTCTAGAGATAAGGCCTGCATCTCGAGTAAGAGTGAATTCCCATTCTTTATGATTTTAACACTATAATCCTCACATCCTTCTTGCCTGGGCTTACTTTTCTTCTACACCCCTTCCTTAGTAGTTTTCCGATGTTACATATTTACTCTTTAAGGTTATAAATTCCCTCAATACATCCTGCCTCTGACATCAGCTCAGAGCCCTTGAAAATCTGTGGTGATGTTTCCCCAGTAATTTCCCTGGCAGTTCATTTCGTTCTATTCTCTCAGCATTCTTAGTTTATACTTTCTCTGTACTTTTCCTCTTTTGGTTTTGAGCCAGTGTTTTAAGCCACGCCTCCAAGCGATACCAAACAAACGCTGGTTGAGCGAAGCAGCAACATGGCTCAAACTCTAGGCCAAGTGTGCTTATGATCACACACACACACACACGCACACGCACACACACACACACACACATACATTTCCTTCTATGAGTGCATAATAATTCTCTCGGCACTTTCTCTTCAACCCAGTACAATGCTACGTTAAACCCATGTCCTCAAAGGAAGCTTTATCCACATCCATAATTCTTATCCACATGTACTTTTCACAGCCTTACACTCACATGTCTTCCCCAGTCGTTTCCACTCTCACTTACGGTCCTCCACCTTTCTGAATCTTGTACCATCCGTGCCTTCTAGGAAGAATGATCCTCCGTGATTCATAGGTAGCTGCATTTTCAAAACCCTTCCAGTTATCTTTCACCCTCTTTTTTCAATCACATTTAACCGTGTGTAACTCCTTGACTGCTCCAGACTCTGGATATCACTACCTTCCCCAGAAACCCTCCTCCTCCTAGATCTTCATCCTTCATAACTCTTAGCCTTACAATGTTCCCTGAAGACCCCGTAACATACCTCGAACGTCACTCCTATACCTCATTGCACATTTTACATGCCTCTATTATGTCTCACAATACATTGTGATTTACTCTTCATCTAAAAACAGATTTGTATATTTAACCCGTGTTCTTCATGTTTATTTAGCCACCTCCAAATCCCTAGCTGAAAAGAATTCTATCATGTCATAGTGCCAACCTAAATAAGCAGTCAATACATGTGTGTGGGAAAAAAAAAGATTGATCTTAATACAATTTATTACATATCAAAATTTCCAAATCAAGTTATTAGCTTCTCATATACAGTCATCTTCCTAGCTAAGCAGAAAATAAAATGGCACTAGAATTTAATGAAACCAACCTTAATGGTGAAGCCTAGTTTAAAATTTTCTTCTAGCTAATTGTCCTAATAACCCAGTAATATAACAATGATGACATTAATCCATTTATGAAATGGATTATTTGTTCAGCATCTAGGGTATTCCAGACACCGTGAATATGTCAGAAACAAAATGACAAACCCAACTGCCACTTAGAAGTCAGAGAAAAGTATGAAAACTCATATAATTACCCAAAGTTAGAATTAAAGTGATGAAATGGGACTGGGAAATACAACTATTATCCCACCATGTTTTGCTTCTGAAAAGAAAGCAAATCTATTGTTCGGAAAAAGTTAGATAATGGAAAGAAAAATATCTTTTTTAATATAACTTATTATCAAGTTATCTAACATACAGTGTATACAGTGTGCTCTTGGCTTTGGGAATAGATTCCTGTGATTCATCACTTACATACAACATCCAGTGCTCATCCCAACAAGTGTCCTCCTCAATGTCCATCACCCATTTTCCTTTCCCCCACCTTCCCTCCCATCAACCCTCAGTTTGTTCTCTGTATTTAAGTCTCTTACGGTTTGCCTCCCTCTCTGTTTGTAACTATATATTTTTTTCTTTCCCTTCCCCCATGGTCTTCTGTTAAGTTTCTCAACTTCCACATATGGGCAAAAACATATGATATCTATCAAGATAAAAGGCTTCTGCATAACAAGGAAACAATCAACAAAACTAAAAGGCAACCAATGGGAGAAGATGTTTGCAAATGACAAATCAGGTAAAGAGTTAGTATCCGAAATCTATAAAGAACTTACCAAACTCAACACCCAAAAAACAAGTAATCCAGTGAAGAAATGGGCAGGAGACATGAACAGACACTTTTCCAAAGAAGACATCCAAGTGGCTAACAGACACATGAAAAGATGCTCAACATCACTCATCATCAAGGAAACACAAACCAAAACCACATTAAGATACCACTTCACACCTGTCAGAGTGGCTAAAATTAACTCAGGATGCAACAGATGTTGGCGAGGATGTGGAGAAAAGGGAACATTCCTGCGTTGTTGGTGGGAATGCACACTTGTGCAGCCACTCTGGAAAACAATGTAGAGGTTCCTCAAAAAATTAAAAATAGAATGACCCTACAATCCAGCAAAGCAAAGGCAATCCATGTACCGTATTTGTTTATAAACATCAGGTATATATCTATTTCATTCAAGAAAGAGGCAATGACAAGCAGATTACTAGGAATTTAATCAAAGGATACAGGAGTGCTGATTCATAGGGGCACATGTACTCCAATGTTTATAGTAGCACTATCAGCAATAGCCAAATTATGAGAAGAGCCCAAAAGTCCATCAACTGATGAATAGATAAAGAAGATGTGGTATTGTATATATGTATATATATATGTATATATATGTATTATGGCACACACACACACACACACACACAGTGGAATACTACTCGGCGATTAAAAATAATGAAATCTTGCCATTTGCAAAAATGTGGAGGAGCTGGAGGGTATTAGGCTAAGGGAAATACCTTTTTGTTTTCTCAATGTTTGTCCAACTCATAAGGAGTAAATGAACCAACCAAAACATGGAGCATGAATCCTGCTGCTGTGTGGATTCTATTCTTTTGAGACAAACAAGATGATATTTTATTGTTTCTCCTTCCCCTAGGACATCATATATCCATACAGAGAATGCAACTCTCATAAAATGACTGGTCAGAGAGTAGGAACAGGTCTTAAGCACATGCATGAAAAGAGCTGGAGAAGTAGAATATTCTGAGTACTACTTTTTTTCATCCAGTGCACTGATTCAATTTATTACGAAAAGAGGCTGGGGTGAGGGAGTTCAAGAAGCGGTATCACATGTTGCACTTGAGAAGGGTCGCATTAGATAAAAGGCTGTCCAACTCCAGAAATGGAAATGGAGACTACATGCAATCATTTGCTCCCTTCTCGTCATGTACGTAAGACGGAACAAGCAGAACAAATACTCAAGTGGCTGGTGAGTGAGATCAAAGGCAATCCATGTACCGTATTTGTTTATAAACATCAGGTATAGATCTATTTCATTCAAGGAAGAGGCAATGACAAGCAAGGCAAATACATTCCATGCAGGACAGGAGAACAGAGTGTGATAATGAAGACTCGGAAGAAGAGCCTAAGTCTGAAAGTGATCTACCACAAGAATCAGGGACAAGCTGGAAAAAAACGTAATCTCTATGTCACAGAGAAACCCACTTGGCAGCACAGGTTAAGAGGCCATGGCAGCACGTGAGAGCAAGTGTTTTGAAGATTCCAAGGGAACCAAATACAATAGAAGGATTTAAAATATATTTTGGGTCAGTAACGAGTGGAAAAGAAAAAAGAGGGAGAACACAAACAGAATAAGAAATGAATAAAAGTCTATATTATTTCAATTAGAAAATAAAAATCTGTACAATTAGATACTAAAACATTTAAGAATCTTGATGAAATGGATGACTTTATAGGAAAACACAAGTAGCTGAGACTTAAGAAATAAAAGCTTGAAACTGCCAAGAATATCATTTTCTTCTTTTGTGTGTACTATCCTCTTGACTGAGACAGGTATGGATTCACTGCCGGGAAGGAGGCCCTCATCCTGCTCCCCAGCCTAGCGGACCAGAATTCTCTAATGGCATTCTACACCAAGCCGTGCTTAACCACCAAGTGTTATAGATTTGCTTTTGGCCCATATCTTCCTCTAGAGTCTTGGGAAGAAGAGTGTTGTGGTTTGAGGGAGGATTAAGTTTCTCCTGGGACTCCTAGTAGCCCAATCTTGCTGTAAGTTATTAAGGACATTCCAGAGTACTCTTCCGCCCTCATCTGTAATTATCTTTCGGAATCCCCTCCTCTCTTCCCTCATTAAGATGTTGTATTAGTCTGCTAAGGCTACCATACTATGTATCTCTAACAGGGATTCTTTTCTCATAGTTCTGGAGGCTGGAAATCCAAGCTCAAGGTGCTGGCAGGGTGGGCTTCCTCCGAGTCCTCGCTCCCTGGCTTGCAGATGGCCACCTTCTTGCCTCATCCTTGTGTCTCTTTCTGTGTATCCCAATCTTTTCTTATAAAGATATCATTCATATTGGATTAGGGTCTGCCTAAAGCCTCATTTAACCATAATTAACTCTTTAAACACCCCATATCCAAATATAGTTACATCCTGAGGTGCTAGAGATTAAAGCTTCAACATACGAGTTTCGAGGGGACACAATACAGTCTAATGTGCTATATGAACATAGCATGAGATTAGGCTTCCCATGCGTTTCGCCTATGACCTTTCACTGGAGTATCCACTCAGTTTATTCTGCTTTATATTTGTCTCCATGTAACTCTGAGAAAGTTGCTTCCTACCTCTATAGATATCAAATTTCCCCTTCTACAAAATAAAGGGATTTGACCAGAGGAAATTTATGGTGTCCTAAAGCCTTAACAGAATCAAGACCCTAAGTATTTGTGTATACATTCAGCAGGATGTTATAGTGAGAGGGTAAGATGCTGAGGGAAAAAGCGTGAAAGCTCAAGAGAAAGAGATGGCCAAGTTTCTCCCACAAAAGTGAAAGCCCCATCACTCTTCTCGTGTCATCCTAGAAAGGCAGGAAGCAGAGAAGGAGAAAAAAGAGGGTGCGTTGTGTAACACTACTACCTTGACCTCTAAAGATTTCAGGGAGACCTGTCTGGAGGCAATCAGATGTGGACTTCTCATCTTTCACACACACTGAGCACAAAATGTTATTGTTATTTACCCATCTATCTACGTATATACATGTTTAGACCATCTTACATGCATTTCTATAGTTTATAGTATTTAGTTGGCAAGTGCCATGCTTGTCATTTTACTGTTTTTCACTTTGAACATCTCTGGAAACCGTGAGATCATGACCTGCCGATATCAAGAGTCAAACGCTTAACTGACTGAGCCACACAGGTGCTCCTATACTTTTCCACAGTAAAAAATACAATAAAATAAATCAGGGGCAACTGGGCGGCTCAATCGTTTGAGCATCCAACTCTTGATTTTGGCTCAGGTCATGATCCCGGGGCCGTGGGATCCAGCCCCAAGTTGTACTCCATGCTGAGCGTAAAGCCTGCTTGGGGTTCTCTCTCTCTGTCGCTGTCCCCCACTTGTGCTCTCTCTATAAAATAAATAAAACAAACAAATAAAATGTTCTCTAATAAAATAAAATAATTTTTAATTATTTAGATAAATAAATCAGGAGACTCAGATTCTGAATATGAAGGCATTTATGAAATGCGCTAACCAATCTATTTCACTTTTTTCTTTACATATGTGTACAAATGTAATATATATGATAAAAACCTATATCTAAATTAGACTAAATAACATCCTCTAGTAAATATAGAATAAAAATGCTCAATGATAAAAAAAGTATCATGTTATAGTTAATGGAATTTTTTTTCTCTCTCTAGGGGTGTATGAAATAGTGATGTGTCTTACAATCAGTGCATCTTAAATTCAATTGGATGTTATTTAAATGAAGTTTTACTATGTGTCAGGTGCTATGGTAAGAATTGAGAAGATAGAGTGAAAATGGGTCCTGCCCTTCTGGGTTTACATGATCTTAATGCATATAGTTGCTAAAAATGTAGTAAGAAAAATAATTAAATGAGAGGTGGGGCTATCAGAGGGGAACATATATGCTCTTGGGGCATATCTCAGAGGGGTCTAATGTCATCTGGGCAGTCATGGAAACCCTCTTTGGGGGCGCCTGGGTGGCTCAGTCGATTGAGCGTCCAACTTCGGCTCAGGTCATGATCTTGCGGTCTGTGGGTTCGAGCCCCGCCGTTGGGCTCTGTGCTGACAGCTCGGAGCCTGGAGCCTGCTTCGCATTCTGTGTCTCCCTCTCTCTCTGCCCCTCCCTGACTCATGCTCTGTCTCTCTCTGTCTCAAAAAATAAATAAATATTAAAAAAAAAAAAAAAAGAAACCCTCTTTGAAGAAATGATACTTCAGCTAAGACAGAAGGATGAGATGGGGCACCTGAGTGGCTCAGTCAGTTAACCATCAGACTTCGATTCAGGTCATGATCTCATGGCTCATGGGTTCAAGCCCCGCATCGGGCTCTGTGCTGACAGCTCAGAGCCTGGAGCCTGCTTCAGATTCTGTGTCTCCCTCTCTTTCTGCCCCTCCCCTGCTCACACTCTGTCTCTCTCTCTCTAAAAAATAAATAAACATTAAAGAACAAAACAAAACAAAACAAAAATAGAAAAGACAGAAGGATAAGAGGCAGTTAACCAGGAGTGAGGAAAGAATGACCCCCACTGAAAGGAGTGGTTTGTACAAAGGCCTGAAAGTAAAGATGAGCGGGCTAACTGGTCGACCTAAGAAAGGTCCAGCATAAGTGAAGGAGAGAAAAGGGGAGGAGACAGAGAGAAAGCTGGAGAGATGGGCCGGAGGGGTGGGGGGGAGGTCATGGCACAAGCCCCTTGTCTTCCCAGGTTTTAAGGGTTGCAGGTTGATACTCACAGTGGTGGCTTGAAGGGAGCTGAGGGCAGCACTGGCGGCTTTGCTCGTCTTTGCTCGGAGGTTGTAGGAATTTCCTCTGTGTCTTTTTTAGCAAACCACCTGTGACGTTTCACAAGTCCCCCTCACACACAAAGGTGCTTTGTGTTGCAATAACTCTGTCTTAATTTAGCAACGTACAAAGCCTGCTATCCAATTGATGCATTAAAATTCCAACACTTAAGGAAGGACCTGATGTGTTTACACATTGGTCTATTTTGAGGCTACTGCCTTTTCAGTCTGCCTATTATTCTTAAGTTGTCTAATGCCTGAACAAGGTGCATCTCTATGAAAAGCAGTGCCTTTAAAATATAGTTGAATTTATATTTTTTAATCTTTGAATAATAAGTGTGTTCTCCTAAGAAATTTTAAATATTATACACTCTATCTTCCTTATTGACCATTTACACTGGCCATAGTTCAATGTTGGTCTGACTGATGTTCTGGCATGGGTTTAGCCTCCACATAAGAAGATAATACAATATCAGTAAAAACAAACAAACAAACAAACAAACAAAAACCCATAACATGGATGGTTAATTTTATGTAACAACTTGACTGGGCCATGGAGTACCTACATATTTGGTTAAACATTGTCATAATCCATTTGGACTGCTATAACAAAAATACCATAAACTGAGGGGCTCATAAACAACAGAAATTTATTTCTCACAGTTCTGGAGGCTGAAGTCCAAGATGAAGGCAGCAGCAGATTCAATGTCTGTTAAAGATCTGCTTCCTATATGGCTATCTTTCGGCTGTAAACTCACATAGTAGAAAGGGCAAGGGAACTCTCTCTCTAGAGTCTCTTTTCTAAGGGGACTAATTCCATCCATAAGGACTCCACTCTCATGATCTAATCACCTCCCAAAGGACCCCACTTCCCAAACCATCAAGTTGTGTGTTCAGAATTTAACTAATGAATTTTGGAGGGACATGAACATTCAGTCCATTACAAACATTACTTCTGCGTGTGTCTGTTGAGTGTGTTTCTGGCTGAAAGTCACATTTGAACGGATAGACTGAGCAAAACAGATCACCCTCCCCAAAGTGGGTGGTGCTTATTAAAGCCCGAATAGAATAAAAGGCTGAATAAGAAGGAATGTTTTATTTTTTTTAAGTTTATTCATTTATTTGTTTGAGAGAGGGAGAGAGGCAGAAAGACTGTGCAAGTGGGGGAGGAGCAGAATGAGAGAGAGAGAGAGAGAGGGAGAGAGAGAGAGAGAGAGAGAGAGAGAGAGAATCCCAAGCAGGCACTGTGCTGTCAGCGATTTATCCCATGAACTGCAAAATCATGACCTGAGCCGAAATCAAGATGTAGATGTTTAACCAACTAGGCCACCCAGGCACCCCAGTAATGTTTTCTGCTGAACTGTCTTTGAGCTGGGATATAAACCTTCTGCTTTTCGACTCAGGCTCAGATTATAATTCACACTCTCAGCTCTCTTGGTTTGCAGCCGACTGACTACAGATGTTGGACTTACTTCTCAGTCTCTACAAATGCATAAGGCAACTCCTTATAGTGAACATATATATGTAACATACATATATATGTATATATACACACATATATCTTGTTTGTTCTGTTTCCTAGGGAACCCAGACTACTTCAAAAGCTACCAGGGGGCGCCTGGGTGGCTCAGTCGGTTAAGTGTCAGACCGGCTCAAGTCATGATCTCGTGGTTCATGAGTTCAAGCTCCACGTCCGGCTCTGTGCTCACAGCTCAGAGCCTGCAGCCTGCTTCAGATTCTGTGTTTCCCTCTCTCTCCACACCTCCCCCACTCATGCTGTCTCTCTCTCTTTCTCAAAAATAAATAAATATTTAAAAAAAAGTTAAAAAAAAAACAGAGCTACCACAATAGAGACCTTAATAAGTCCCAGGTATTATATTAAGGTCTTTAAATTAACTCTAATTAGCTTTGTAAGCAGCTATGACATAAGTATTATTATTATTTCCATTTTGCAGTTACCTAGAAAATGAAGCTCAGAAGAATCAGGCACTCTTCCTAAAATCAACTAATGTATTCAACTTCCTGAAAGCAATATGGTATATTTATCTATTTTACAAACGCTGATGTTTTCTATATGCCAAACATGGTTCTAAACATTATCCAAACAGTGCTCATTTAATCCTCCCAGCAACCCTGTGGGGCACACACACAGAAGCTGAACAATTTATCATGCAAGGCATAGAATTGAGTTTCAAACCGAGATCATCTGGTTCCAGAATTCTGAGCCTAACCACTTGTCTCAGTCATTGGAAGCAGGACTAGCCAACAATTTCCATTCTATGAATTATCAGCTTTATGACCTTAGTTAAATCATTTCATCAGAATTAAGCTCTGTGAATAAATTCTCTAATTAGTAAAATGGCAACTAGAGTGGATACTGTGAAAATTCAGTGAGCTGATACACATTTCATTATTACTGTAGCAGTCATTGAGGTCATGTTCGGTCCATCACTATATAACTCTTACTGTAATTGCCAATGATTTATGTTTATTATATGCTATGTTACCACTAATTTGGTGATGAACCCTCACATCCCCCGACGCTTCATGAAAAGTATCACACGTTGTTGGGGTGCCCGGCTGGTTCAGTTGGTGGAGCATGCAACTCTGGATCTCAGGGTCATGAGTTTGAGCCCCACATTGGGTGTACAGATTACTTAAAATAAATAAACGAAACTTTTTTTAAAAAAGTATTACACGCTGTCATCATTTTAAGAGGCTCTGTGTCAATGAAGCTTTATCACCTATTGCTTATTTTGCAGCCTTGGCTCGGCCTCAGTCCTCAACAAGAACAAAGGAGGAGGAAAGGACAAAAGATCAGGGTGAGATGCCAAGAAACAGAAGGATGGCTTGGAAATCCATTCTGAGTCACAGATCTCTCTCAGAAGATACAGCCAAAGTTTATGTTGCCACCACCCCACATCCAAGAATGGAAGCCATTTTCCTACATTCCCTCTTGGAGTTTGGAACAAGTGCTAAAGGCAATCCAAATAGGCCCAGTGCCCTCTTCTAAATCCTTTCTTTGAGAATGGTCCAATCCAAGTAGACCATCCAAGCAGGGATAGAAATGAAGCAACAGTAACTATGTAAACGTTAATCACAATATATCCATTTTCACCACCAATTAAGCGTAATCAGTGAGGCAAAATCTTCCCATCTCACCCCTAGCTGCAGAGTACTTCGCTATTGTTTTTAAATTTATTTATTTTGAGAGAGACAGAGATGGTGTACGTGGGGGAGGGGCAGATAGAGGAAGAGAGAGAATCCTGATCCCAAGAGAGAGAATCTGTCAGTGGAGAGACCAATGCAGGGCTTGAACTCACGAACTGCGAGATCGTGACCTAACCTGAAATCAGGAGTCAGAGGCTTAACTTACTGAGCCACCCAGGCACCCCATTACTTGGCTGTTTGATTGACTGACTTCTACGTGAGTTTGTTCTCAGTCCCTTGAAGTTTTAACAGCTCTTCTTCCTTTTCCCCAACTCCCACACCTCTGGGAACACTTTGGGGTATTTTTCTAGCTAAAGTCAGAACCTCAGTTGGCTTCTTGCAACTTTTTTTTTTTTTCTCATCAGCTCCCACTCCAAAATGCTTTAATACAAAAAAAAATGTGAGTTGCCATGGTGACTCCTATTGTAGTTGCTAGAAGCTTTTATAAGATGTAGTCTTCCTCTTGTTATATTTCAGTTTTTAAAATTTCCAGCAACAACAACAACAAAAATAAAGCTTCATTTGCTGGAATGGGAAGTGGAGTGCTTAGCAATTTGGAAGCAAAACGAAAAAGAGCTGCGGAGTGGGCACCACAGGGCCCTCACGAGATCCCCAAGGAGGGGAGCCTTGAATGTTGACTGCAGAGTGAGGCCTTTCTAAAGAAGCAGATGCTAGAACATAGATCCTCTTTTTCTTTTTAGCTTAAAAGGTCTTCTCAATTTCCAGAGGTCTTCCTAAATGACTGAATCAGGCAGCCAAAGGAAACCTCCGATGAATATTTGAAAGACCAGGGGTTGGCAAACTATGGCCCACAGGCCAAATACGCCCCGCCACCCGGTTTTGAAATAATCACAGGAATATAGACACATCCATGCCTTTATGTATTGCCTCCGGTGGCTTTGACACTACAGTAGCAGAGTTGAGTAGTTGTGCCGAGACCCTCTCACCCGTAAGCATAAAGCATTTATTGTATTGCCCTTTACAACAAAGTTGGCTGATCCCTGCTCTGGGGCTTGGAAGTGGTAAAGGAGTTAAGGGAGAGAGGGGGTGGCCAAGCACATTTTGGAATTCCATTTGGATATCTGCCTTGGTTTTCCCTAATGCCTTATTTACATTCAGATTTAGAGCTCTAAACCGTGGGAGAAAGTCTACTCCTTATGTTTGCTCAGGCCCTCCGAGGAGCAGATGCCAAGACAGCATTAGACCGCAAGAGATTAACCCTGTGAGGGGCAGAGGGGGCCAAGCTGGAAAAGGCAGAGGAAGGCATCCGAGTAGCCTGCAGGTATGACTCTTGCAGAAGAGAGAGAAAGGAAGGAGGGTTTGTAGGAAGAGCCCCACGCTGCAACACGGCTCTCAAGGTTTCAGCCAGCCCTATGGAGTCTGCAGGCCAAAGTCATCTATGAGAGGAGTCCTGCCCTTGAAGAAATGGGCTTACCTTAGCACCAGAGGCAGGGGTTCAGAAGGCAGCCGCGAGACCTCCATCACTTAGGCTTCCCATGGCAGGTCCAAGTGGTACGTTTGCGTGCCCCTCACCCCACTCTTGACCCCACTACTTCAAAGTTAACATACTTCCAACCTGCTCGTGCCTGTTGAGAGGCTGATGTGCACGCAGAGCGCTACGCTAAGTACTCTGTCGGGGAGGAAGAAAGCGAAGGATAAAAAAAGTCCCTAAGAGAAGTTCAAAGTGGAGTGAAGATAAATTTTGGAATTGCGGACCGAGGGGCCACGATCTCTGACTTTGTTTCCCTGTGATTGTACGTTAGGTTCTCAGAGCACATGAAAACCTAGAAAACTCTCTTCCTGACTTTGTTCTGAGCCCTTCGACTAGATAGATGGCCCACAGAGGAAAGCCTCTCCTTGGTTCTCAAGTTTCTGCACCATGGGCTTCCTCTCTCCTGGCAATCCGGATAGACTGCACACTGATTGAGAACAGATATTCTATACATGACGTGCGACAGATGTCAAGCTGCTTTCGCGTTTCCAACTATTATTCCTGCTTTACAATGGGAAGAGGCAGGGATGAAGAAGGGGTTTCGAAAGACGAACTCGCATATTATTTCACAAAGTGCGAAGGTTTGCATCTTTTATTTCTCTTCTTTCTCTGTCGAACCTCCTTTTCTTAAAATCTGACTGAGGAGTCACTGTGACCACTAACCGAATAAATCGTCTAGCCCAGCGAGACTCCGAGTGCTGAAATATTATTCAGTATGCGAATGAGTTGGGGTCGATATTGATCATGTATATTTTCTCTCTGTTCAAGTAACTTGAAAGGATGACCTGGACTCTCAAGAACCTGTTGGCGATTTCCTTAAAAAGCAGATTTCTCCTAGAATATACTTTCGTTTCAGAAGTAAAAGACACCTTTCTTCCATGGAGGAAAATCAGCAGGTCTGCCTTCTCCCATTGTTTTCTTACTGATATCTTAAAGATCAAACCAAGAGACCCAGATATTTGTTCATCTAGAACCTGTCACCCTTCTCACAGCCTCGTTCCTCACCGCCATTTAACGAAGCACTGCCACCTTGTCCTTCCTGCCTTCAATTCTAATTGGTATTAGAAGGGAAATAGAAAAGGGACTAATAACTTTCTGCTGCTCTCCAAAAGTTAAAATCTGATAGCTTTCAGGGTCATGATTTTCTTTCTTTAGTAACGGCTTCTTAATGATAGCTTGCTGGTAGAAATTCTTGCTAATTCTACAGAAAGAAAGACACCCAAATGTCCAAACTTTCATTTGTCACCCATTTCACAAAAAGCAGTAAGAACTATATTAATAAGCCGCATAGTTGCAGATATATTTTTAAGGTCAATCATTCACACCTTATGTAAGACCCAGAACTTACTGATGATAGCAACTCTGTCAGTGCACTCTGAAGTTGAGCCTCCCACGATCTCACCACCCACAGCACCCATTCCAGGAAGAGCAAGGGTGTGGAATTCAAATTTCCTGGAGATTAATCAAACATGAATAATTTTAAAAGATCATAATTAAAATTAAAAAATGATTACAGCTGTCGATATTTAAAGAGCTCTATCCTTAATTAGTAGATCTGTTCTCTTTCTTCAGTCTTACCTATTACAGAACAAAATACAAATCTGTGTATCTATAGGTGGGGGGAGAGAGATGTATTTTTAGATGTTACTATCAACATGAAAGTTATTAACTAAAGAGAAATCAACAGGTATTTCCCTTGAACTGAATCTTACTTCATTCCTGGTCAGTGGTTTCCAAACCACTTTTAATGCCACCTGCCCTTTAATCACTTTTCTTCTATATGTCCGTTTTGAAACAGTCTGTGAAATGACTAGACTTAATTAAATAGCAATTCATGTTTTCTGTTCTTATTCATCGAGGAACTTGTAAACGTTCATCAGAACTTCCACATAACTTGCAAGAGTTACCTCATCACCATGACTCGATATAATTTTAGCTTGAAGACAAGAAACCAGGTTTCAGCCAGCGGCTAGAGCGGCTTTATTTCGGTAGATATAAAGGTTCCATAAGGTTGCTTTAAAGAATAATGAACGTCGCCTGCGGGTCTCCATTACTGACTTCACAGATCCTTGAAGGGCGAGGGGCACTGTGGAGAAACGTTGCTCTAAGACAGCAGAGCTGTTTCTCAACCTTTTTCCCACTACAGTGTCTAGGAGATACAACCCACTCTTGTAAGTAACTATTAGTCCCAGTGGCAGATTCTAACTGTGCGGCCCTACAGGCAAGAATGTGCTAGAATTTCTTGGGGAGAAAATGGGGCCTATGAGAGAAGAGAATGTGAGTTGAGAAAGTGTCACAGGTGACTTTGATTCAACCTTCATTTCATCTCCTTAGTTGAACAGGACGTCTGGAAGTTACATAATTCCTGAATAGAAAGAGAGTTTATTCAGTGATGAAAATTAAACCTTTTTCTATGAACCTGAGATGTAGCTGGATTACGAGGGAAATTCTTATGACCTGAAATATTTTCATCAGTTTCTCTGAATTTTGGAACAGGCAAGCAATACCTTTATTCACTTCTGAAGTCCAATCACTCCAAGAAGAATGCAATGCAATTCCAGAATTCCTCAAGACTGGGTCTGGGGGGTAGGACATCTATCACATTACGGACATTCAAACATTACCCCACACTCTGGAAAAATATAGGAAGGGGGGCTTTCAGGGACTGTGGCCAATTTCACCACAAATTCCTCTGCATGCTCCTTTCGTTCCAACTCCTGGGTGGCCCTTTGCTTTGGAGGAAGCTACTCTGAATTTCAGATGCTAAGATAAAACAGCAAGAGGATACACACTGAACGTGGGAGGCGAGGTTTATTGTCCCTTCCCTACAATGATAAAAAATGCCTCCCACACTCCCAAACTTAACATTCCAAATGAACCAATAAACCTAAAATCCACCAATCTATTTTGGAAATGGTAGTCTTAGATGTGCATAAAGTTGATTTTTGTTGAACTTTGATAACCTGCCAGCATCTTCATCATATTTTCCAGGGAGCTTATTATTAGCTGTGTTTAAGGCACATGGACACCTTGAATACATTAGAGTAATCCCCAGAGCTTTATCTTTCAAAAGAGTTTGAGCTAGAGCTTTGGCTAATTTTATTTTCCAGTGGAAGTCTAACATTGCCAAGGATTCAAAATTGGAAGTATGCCCAAAGCCAAGGCTATTTATTTGCAATACATTATCTTCCTCCTTTGAGTACCGCCAAACAGAAGAATTGTGCAATTTTTAAGCTCATAGCTTATAGAGTTAGTTTCAGGTAGTCGATAGTTTGTATTTATGGAGATAAGAAGATATAGCACAGAAGAAGCTAAAGACAGAAACAAAGGTAGCCTAAACAACTGATTTCCAAGTTGAACAAGTAGGTGAGTTGTGTCTAAGTAACAAAAGGGCTATTGCCTATATCCACTGGACTTTTTTTTTTTTATGTTGGAATTCCATATATAGACAACATAATTATACAGAAATGTAGTAGAGTAACAGACTCACCAAACAAATACATAGAATATTGAAGCTTCATTACTGTGAGACTCTCACACATGAGGAAACTAAGGCAGTAAATGTTTCAAAGCATATTTCAGGTCACACAATGACAGACCCGGGTCTATGGGATTTAGTTTCTTTCCAATACAATTTCTAACTCCATCCGAAGATCCAAAAATGCATCTTACTCTTTATCAAAAAGCACAAGGGTGGAACTAGGAGTAGTAATTCTGGACTGTGGAGGACACTGAAGAACATAGCAAGTAATGATCAGAGAAAGAAGAAGCATCTGTTGTATGTGCTGTGGTTGTGCTGTTATGTGGCTTGTCAGACTCCTTGGTGTTACAGACCACTTCTCGAACTAGAGCTCGTTAAGACAAAATATCAATTATTAGTTGTCAGTAGAAGACTGACTGTCTGTGGTATGTTAGGGGATAAAAATCACATTGACCAGTCTGAGTCTGCTGTTCCTCCACTTTGGAAAAGACAGAACTGAGAACTGATTTCTCCAAAATCAGACATTGTCAATGCAATGTAAAGTTCTCAACATGGTTACCTTTTAGAGCTATACTGAAATCTTTTTAAAAATTTTTTAATTTTATTTAAAGCCAAGTTAGTTGACATATTGAGTAATAATGGTTCCAGGAGTAGAATTTAGTGATTCATCATTTACATACAACACCCAGTGCTCATCTCAACAAGTGCCCTCCTTAATGCCCATCACCCATTTAGCACATCCCCCCACCCAACACCCCACCAGCAGCCCTCAGTTTGTTCTCTGTATTTAAGAGACTCTTATGGCATGCCTCCCTCTCTGTTTTTATCTTATTCTTCCCTCCCTTCCCCTATGTGTATCTGTTTTGTTTCTTAAAGTCCTCATATGAGTGAAGTCATGATATTTGGCTTTCTCCAACTGACTTATTTTGCTTAGCATAATACACTCTAGTTCCATCCACGTTGTTGCAAATGGCAAGGTATCATTCTTTTTGATCGCTGAGGAATAGTCCACTGTGTGTGTGTGTGTGTGTGTGCGTATGAGATATACTAAAATCTTATCAAGTTTGGTTCATTTATTAACGTGACATAAAAAACTTCACTCAAACGTCAGTACAATTGTATCTGAGCTTCTGACAATCTTCTAATGAATGATGCCTCATTTCAATTATGAGAAGAATTAACATCTAGCACTCTTAAAAGAGACTAGCACTTACTACACTTTATTGAAATGGAGATTTATTAGAATATATTCTCTAAGAGTTCCCTGAAGGCCCTAACAATACCTTATTCACAAAACCTAACATTGAACCTCAACAACATCAGATCCCTATAACATGTATAAACAATTTTTATTTCATTGAACTGAACATACTCATTTTTTCCCTAAATACAGAGGATTGGATATAGATGACATGGTTGCATTTCAGTGCAGGAATTAGCAGAAATGCCAATCAAAAGGGGTTCTGTGGCAATTTTCTGAGGACAGTGATGGCTCACGCAGAAGAGGGTTAACTGCCCCCAATGTTACCAGAGTACAGAGGTGACATTGCGAAGTGGCTTCCCAGTCACGGATTACATTTCCCAGCCTCCCCTGCAGGTGTGTGGGAACATATGACTAATCCTCATGGATTACTACAAGGGCGAGAAATAACTTCCCTGCGTCGAGGTACACCACAAAATATCACCGTGCCTACCAATCCTTTGGATGAAACTCCATACGCAAACATTGTTTTCTCCTGGATACGCCGACCTGGTAAGGTTAATCACCTGTCACTCAGGAGTTGCAAAACTGCTTTTGAAGTCCTGTATTTATGCAACGGGATTTGCTACTTTCAACTGAACCCATTATCAAAGGGACTCTGTTGACCTTTCTTGCTGGTGGCAGATCTTTGAAGTGTTTATTCAAATCTTTATAAAAACATCATTATTTTTCTCTCCAGTCAAGTAAAGGTAGATATCCTTTTACTTTCCTGGCCCCCTCCCCTTCCGTTCTCCCTCTGCCACCAACTTCCACGTGGATTCTCTGAATAAAGAGGTTTTTTTTTTCCTAACCAAAGAGTTTAATTTTTTTTTACTGAATTTTTTATAATAATAAAAAACCAGTGCTTTTCCAGACCTGATCAATTATTGACAGTTTAAGAAATCGGTATTAGCTTGGATTTCTTTACGACGATGTGGCATTCTCCGGTGCCTTTAAAACCTAGGGATCTCCGAGCTGTCAGTGACGTCACCGATTGGAAAACATTACCGTGGCGCTGATCCTTTAATGAGACGGTAAATAGGCTGCCTTTGGAAAACCGGAGTAACTCTTTGATGTTATAAAGATGTACAAATCAAATTTCCTTTGCACATATTCAGCACAAGTTCGGATTTATGCCTTTAATAAAGCACAGCAGTGAGCCGGTTGCATATCCGAGGACTGACAATGCGCGGTAGAATTTTCCCCTTGGGTGCCATTTGCCTGCAAGCCGTAAGAATAGAAGGCTACATGGTCCCAATAGAGTAAAAACATTTTCCAAAATCCTGCTGGGTAAGTCAACAGTGAAATGGACTTCTAATGAGGTACTGGATAGTTAAACACTCTGGAATCACTTAGCGATCATTTCTATCCGCAAATATTTGTTGTTGGCTAAGTCCTATGGTACTTTAAGAAATGGTAATGTCTTTACTGTTTGAATGAAATTTGGCTCCACTGATATTCTCGGATTCTGTCTGGCCACGAGTGCCCACCTAGCCCTTTCTAATCAATGAACCGGGCCCAGGACCTACAACTCTAGTACTACTAATGGGATGTAAGGCTCCAAACTTCTCCAGGTAGGTTATAAACAACTCCGCTGTTTAGGCAAGCATGTTTTTCTAGTTCTTTCTCGCATACTGCCATGCTTCCCCACCACCACTCCACTTTAGTGCACATACACATGCACATGCCTCTACTCCCCCTCCCCCCCAGTGAGCTAGCTGTTGGTACCCACGCATATAATCTTCTCTACACCTACTTTAGCTCTCAGCTTGAATATCATTTCTCCCAGAAAGTCTTCTCTCATAGGGCCTAATTCCCTAAGAAGAATGATACAGAGATGACCACACCAGGGGATTTTTAGGGAACTCTTAGATAGCCGTGAAATTTCAACAGGGACCTGAGCAGACTCTAGGGGGAATTTTGAAGCTGACCTGTAAGTGTTGTTCCAAATTGGGGAGTGTCAGGAATTTATTGATTTATTTTTTAGTTTTAATATATTCTTAAGTTAGTTAACATATAGTGTAGTCCTGGCTTTAGGAATAGAAACCAGTGATTCATTTCTTAGATATAACACCCAGTGCTCCTCTGCAAAAGTGCCCTCCTTAATGCCCATCACCCACTTTCCCATCTCTCCCACCCCCACTTCCCGCTAACCTTCAGTTTGTTCTCTATATATTTAAGAGTCTCTTATGATTTGTCTCCCTCTCTGTTTTTATCTTACGTTTCCTTCCCTTCCCCTATGATCATCTGCTAAGATTCTCAAATTCCACATCTGAGTGAAATCATGCGATATCTGTCTTTCTCTGCTGACTCATTTTGCTTAACATAATACCCTCCAGCTCCATCCACGTTGTTGCAAATGGCAAGATTTCATTCTTTTTCATCGCCCAGTAGTATTCCATTGTTTACATATACCACCTTTTAATCCATTCATCAGTTGATAGACATTTGGGCTCTTTCCATAACTTGGCTACTGTTGATAGTGCTGCTATAAATATGGAAGGTCAGAAATTTCTAGTCCACCTCAGTCGGGCACTAGGTGTGAGCGCCCAAAGAAGGAACCATAACCCTGACTGAGGCATATTGACCAGTCAAGGCTGTACAGGAAGGAGACCTCAAGCTTCAGGCCTTCTGCCTGGAGGACTCTCAGCAAATGAGGGGATCAATGATTTCTTCTCGAAGGGTGATCAGGAAACAGGTCAAAGTGTCTACCACAGTCCACCTCTTGTTTCATGATCACTTCCTTTGTAAATTCTGAAAATAACTCCTATCACAGGTTGCAATGAAATCACTATGTAGAGCAAAGTGCACAGCCTTAAATAAAGGAGCTAGGAGTCCCTCACAAGAAGTTAGAAGAAAATCATTTCAAAGAAAGAGACAATATTAATAGAAAATAGAAAACAAATACATAATACAGAGGGTCACAAAGTCAAAAGTAACTGATAAAATATTAATATTAACAAGCTGATGGAGAAAGAGACGGAGATAGAGTTTAGTCCTGAAATTGCATAACATCATTACAGATTCCATGGACAAAATTTTTTTGATTTGTATGAAATAAATTCTTAAAACATTTTAATGTTAAATGAATCAGGTCAGTAATGTAAAACTTTCTACCACAAAAACTCGGGGTCCAAATTGTTTCACTGCTGAGTTCTACAAAACATTTAAGGAAGGGCAATGCTAATTGTACACAAGCTCCTCCAAAGAATTGAAAACAGCGTTTTAATTCTCAGCTGATTCAACTGATGTTAAGAAATAGTATTGCCTGGGTGGCAAATCCCAACAATGTCAGTAAGAGGGAAGAATAGTAGAGGCCAATCTTACTCGTAATTACAGATAGAAAACTTTCTCGCGTATTAGCAACTCGGAAACAGCAATGTACGAAAAGAATACTTTATCATGACTTTATCAAGATCGGGTTTATATGCAAATTAAAAATTTGGTTTGACATTGAAAGATTTTTTTTTTTTTAATGTTTATTTATATTTGAGAGACAGAGAGAGACAGAGCATGAGTGGGGATGAAGGGAGAGAGAGAGAGGAGACACAGAATCCGAAGCAGGCTCCAGACTCTGAGCTGTCAGCACAGAGCCCGACGCGGGGCTCGAACTCACCGACTGCAAGATCATGACCTGAGCCGAAGTCAGACGCTTAACCGACTGAGCCACCCAGGAGCTCGTTCACATTTAAAAATCAATTGATTTCAGTTAGTTAAGTCAAATTGCCAGCAGACATATAATGCATAACTTCTAAACTAACTAAAGCAAATAAGAGAATTTTAAAAATCTTGATAAATCCAAAAAGACAGAAACTCCTGGAGGGAGGGGAAAGCACTGGAGAAAAAGAACACAAAATAAGATTGTGGAAATCATTTCAAATATACAAGCAGTCATTATGCATACAAATGCACCAACTTGCCAGGTCAAACAGTTTGTCGGGTTAGAAAAAATCAAGGACTGGCACATTTTTTAAATATATGGAAGGAAAAAATAGAAATAAAAATATGTCGATCAATCAATCAATAAATAAATATATGGAAGTAATAACAGTAAGAAGTGGGGGAGGGAAATGTTGCTTCTGAGGAGCTGTATTAGGGACAAAGTCATGGTGGACCTGAGAAATTTCTTCCAATTTAAAATTTTTAACTAAATACTTAGAAACTGTCTACATGTCGCTACTAATATTGATCAATACCTAGGTCTCGTCCACTTCCAAATATTCCAACGATTTTCTCGTTTCAAAAGTTTACTTAAAAGTGTTTCGTTTATCTGATGTTTAATGAGTTTGAGTTTTGGTTCTTCTGTGTTGCCTTAGAACTATGGAAACAAATTCTCTGCCTAAGAGTTTTAGAAAAAGTAAAGTCAGATTCTAGCTCCCAGCAAGTTCTGAAATAAAGTTGCTTGTAACAGACTGTTGTCTTAGAAACAAAGCTTTCCTTATTTGCTGACCAGAATCATAGCATGTCAAAGACACCCAAAGAACTCTGGTGATTTTAGAGACTCAAGCAAAAAGAAGTCGAAGATGTCATTTTAACTTCGGGGAATCACGGATACTCATATATATGTGAGTACTAGTAAATCCATTGGTGTATCTAAGTGTACTGTAAGAAACTTGCCAAGAAATAAGGTATAAAATGAGAGTCTGAGCAGAGAGGGATTATGTATAAAATACATAAACTTACCAGTAATTTTTCCCAAATTGTGGGGAAATAGTGTATAGGTATCAGAGGGGCCAAGTGCTTTGAAGAAGAAATTTTTATATTCTCTTTATATAAAAAAAAAGGCTCAACGTTTCTATCAATAGAAAGACATTATGGATGAAATAAGATAAATTATCTTAAACATAATAAATAGCAAACCTTATATGATATTTGTGATATGCCATATCCTCTGATCTAAGTGGTTTTCACATAAATTCATTAAATCTTTGCAACCAAGGAGGGAGTTGCTAGAATTATACTCATTTCAGAAACGAGGAAACTGGGAGAGGTTAATAATCTTACGAAGTCACCCAGGTGGTAAGAAGTGGAGCCGGGTTTGAACGCAGGCATACGGCTGCAAGATTAGTGCTCTGAACCGCTGTGATACGAAGGTAACCCAGAAACATTATGGAAAGTTGGGAAAGTGGAGGGAAAAGTCACTCATCACCTCTTCATTCTTAGGTAACCCTTACATAATGTTACCACCTTTTCACTACTCATGATTTTGTATCGTGATTACTATAGTATATATTCTGTACTTGGGTTTTATCAGTTAACATATTATGACTATTTTTCCATGTTTTTGTGTAATCATTATATTTCAGTTTATGTCTGCATGTCATTCAAGCCTGTGGATGGAGTAATTCATGTAACTACTCCGTTAGTGGACGCTAGGCTGCTCCAATATTTTTCTATTGTATATTTTATATAACCCTACCGTCGGCATTTTCATGAACACAGCTTTTACCACATTTCTAATTATTTCCTTGGGAAACATGTCCAGAAGTAGAATTATTGAGTAATCAAAAGTGAGTTTTATAATCCACCTTTTTTCTTTAAAATGCCTATAAGTACTTCTATTTTTCCCAAGCTCGTTACTAGGTTGTTAGTCCTTAAAATTAGTCACATATTAAATCCCTCCCGTGCCAAACCTTGCTGTCAATGACCTACCAGCTCTACATGGTGCTAACAGATTAGAAGTTCCAATTTGTAACCTTATTAAAAGTCACTAATCTTTCCTTTTTAATCTGGCAATAATGGAGTCAAGTTTCTTTATCTGGCACACAGGATTTTATGCAGAAGAATGCAATTTCTGCCAGGATAATGGAGTCCTTTTGTTTTGCCAAAGGAAGATTGAAATTGATGATTTTCATCGTCGAAGTGATTCTCTGGAGAGGTTTCCTAGCCCCAGCAGGATCAAGCAAAGCCACCATGAAACTATACCCACTTTAATCGTACTCGTTCTGCCCTAAGGGCTTACAAGTAAAGCTCTGGAGAGCCACACATTTGAACTACCTTTGATTTTAATGTATGGAATTACTGAATCGACACAAACTACTCACGTAGTAACTTTTAGGCTCTGGGTCAGGTAGTTCATAAAATTATACAAAAGATGATTTTGGAACTGAAGAACTTAAAAATATTCACCTGTCCAGCTCCTTATTTTAAAAATGAAGAACATGAGGCCCAGAAAGTTGAACCTGTCTTTTCGAGACATACACAGAGAATTGAACAGCAAAGTCAGACTGGAACTGAGTGTCCTCACTTCTATTTCCTCTGTCTCT
Source organism: Paguma larvata (assembly GCA_030068075.1). Taxonomy (NCBI): domain Eukaryota; kingdom Metazoa; phylum Chordata; class Mammalia; order Carnivora; family Viverridae; genus Paguma; species Paguma larvata. Next base: position 115,452,224 of record CM057823.1, read on the forward strand.
ACTTTTGAGATTTGAGAATTGGTACCAAAGAACTCCAGGAAGACCTAAATCTGGAAAGAGGAAGGACCTTCGGTTATAGGAATCAGGCCCTACCTTATATCGAGACTGTATGATATTAAAAATCTCAGTAAAGGAGGAAAGGTAGTTTACTAAGCCTGTTGATGGGGGCGCCTGGATGGCTCGCTTGGTTAAGCATCCCGACTTCAGTTCAGGTCATGACCTCAAGGCAAGTCCGCATCCGGCTCTGTGCTGACAGCCTGGAGCCTGCTTCAGATTGTGTCTCCCTCTCTCTCTGCTCCTCCCCCGCTCGTGCTTTGTCTCTGTCTCAAAAACAAGTAAACATTTTAAAACAAACAAACCAACAAAAACTGATTGATGTGTCCTGGTCATCACATGGCCAAGATAATATGGCCATGAGATTAATTAATGTAGGTGACAGCATTTATAATCAGGATATTGCAGTAAACAGTGAGTGATAACTGGCCTTTCTCAAATATGTAAGACAGAGATTATGATGAAACCATTTTTAAGTAATTATCATATTCCCAAAGGAATGATTCATTAGTATAGACACAGGCTGAGTCTAAATTTTTAATTACTAAAAGTTAGGCAAACAGGTGAAGAGCTGGCAGGAAGTTTAGAGGCGTTCGCCATCACTGTAATACAGGCTACTGAGAGGAGTCTATAAACCAATAGCGTCAGCTTCACGGGGGAGCTTGTTAGAAACACGAAATCGGTGCTCCCTGCCCCCCAGACCTATCTCCAAATAGAGCCCAAGAACCTGGTTTTTTCACAAGCCCTTCAGGTGATTCCTATGCACGTTAAAGTTTAAGAAGCATTGTTCCAATAGCAACATTCTCAACCTTTTCGCACATTGAGATTGCACGGGGAACTTTTAAAAATGCTTGTGCCTGAGTCGCATCCCAGATTCATATTTAATTGGTATAGTCTTGGTGTTATCATGGTTGAGAGACAATACTCCAAATAATTCATTTGGAGCGTTGGGTTGGTTCCTTTATATAAAATTACTGAAGATAAACCTCAGCCTAGCCAGCTCCCCTAAGGGTTAGAACAGGCAAACCTAGAGGCACCTGGATGGCTCAGTCAGCTAAGCATTCAACCCTTGATTTCAGCTCAGGTCATGATCTCGCAGTTTGTGGGTTTGAGCCCCATGTCCAGCTTTGCACTGACAATGCAGAGTCTGCTTAGGATTCTCTCCCTCCCTCTCTCTCTACCCCTACCCTACTTGTTCTTTACCTCTCTTTCAAAATAAATAAAAATAAACTTAAAAAAAAAAGAACAAGTGAATCCAAGTGAGTAAATACAATACAGCCATTAGAATATAGACATAAATACCAGAATTTCGTTTTTATTTATTTTAAATTTCAGTGTTTTAAGAGTTATTTTTGCCTATATTTATGCTCTCTATAGCATATAGTAACACGTGTAAAATTTATAAATATTACAATAAATAGAGAGAGTGTATTTCTTTGTCAGAGTTCATAATATTGAATGATGGTTTTTAAAATGGCGTGTGCATGAAAATCACCTGGGAAGCTTGTTCAACTACAGATTCCTGGGGCCTGCCTGCCAGAGATAAATTCAATTAGTCTGAGTTTGTGCCCCAGAATCTACACTACAAGACCAGGCCAGATGATTCTTATGCAAATACTCCATAGACCACTGTTTAAGAAACACTCATTTAGAACCACGTCCTGTTTTAGTTACAGCAAAGATAGAGCTCTCTGGGGAGACAGAACACCTATTCGGGACCTCCAAGGGTGGTAGTGCCTCAGGGGATAATCATGTTCAAAGGCACAAACCTCAACTCTGAAGCACAGCACCACACTCCCAAGGGATTAGCTCCCAGGGGCTAACCCTGGTTACAAAGATGGCTGTGTAATCAGAATATCAATGGATAGCTCTAGAATGAGAAATATAACTTTTAGTCAGACTATAGTAGATCTTATTGGTTGCCAATACATCTGCGGAAAACCAATGAAATGCAAAATTATAATAATAAATTTGCTTCTTTAGCCTAGAACTAGAGCAAGGAGAAATAATTACAATGTAAAGTTTTAATAATTGCTGCCCTAAAAATATGACAGAAGGTATACTGCCAAAAGAAGAGGAAGAATCAGACCAAATATAAATATAAATGAAATAAACACACCAATTTAATGTTTATTTATTTCTTTTGAGGTAGAGAAAGTGCACAAACACATGCGAGGGAGGTGGAGGGGCAAAGGGAGAAAGGAAGAGAGAATCCCAAGATATGGCAAGAAAGAAAACTATTGAATAATATCTCTCATGAATACAGATACATAAATCCTTAAAATTTTAGCAAATCAAATTCAGCACAGAGCTTGACGCGAGCCTTGATCTCACAAACCACAAGATCATGACCTGAGCTGAAATCAAGAGTTGGATGCTTAACGTACTGAGCCACCCAAGCACCCAAACACACCAATTTAATGATAAAGATTGTCAAATTGGACTAAACAAAACCAGCTATAGGTTTCCCACAAGAAATCCACTTACAATTAGGTTAAAAGTAAAAAGATGTAATAAGAGGTACATGTTAACCCTAGTCAAAAGAAAGGTGGCGTGGCTATATTAGTATCTGATTATATGTTTTGGACATTAACCCCTTATCCAATACATGGTTTGCAAATATTTTCTCCTGGTTTATAAGTTGTCTTTTCTTTAGTCATTCCTTTCCCTACGCAAGCTTTGTAGTTGATGTAGTCCCATATGTTGTTGTTATTTTAAGATTAGTAACATTGGTAAATCACTAGCCAGACTTACCAAGAGAAAGTGAGAGAAATATGACAAAAATGTAAACATCTAGGAGAAGAGACATCACTACAGAAATTAGAGAAATTAAAAAAGACGACATGGGAATGTTAAAAACAATTATACACCAATAACTTTGACAACTTAAATGAAATAAACAAATTACCTTTAAAATTACCAACTGCCAAGTCTTACCCAAAAAGAAACAGAAAATAATTTTATACTTACAAATCTCTGACAAAGAAAACTTAGGGCTTAGGTGGCTTCACTGGTGAACTCTACCAACATTTAAGGAAGAAAAAAAAAATCCCAATTCTACACAAATTGCTCCAGAAAATAGAGAAGAAAACACTCACAAAACATTCATGAGGCTATCATTGTCCTATAACCAAAATAGACAAAGATGTGGCAAGAAAGAAAAATATTAATTAATATCTCTGATGAATACAGATACCTAAATCCTTAAAATTTTAGCAAATCAACTGAGCCACCCAGGCACTCCTTACATTTTAGCAAATCAAACTCCTGCATAATACATCTCAACAAAGAATGATTTCAGAAATATGAGATTGTTTAAATATACCTTTGAAAAATCAAATATTCATCATATAATCTGACTAAAAAAACAAAAACTCATATGGACATCTCAACAGACGCAAAACAGGCACATTTCAAAATTCAACACCCATTTATAGTAAATATTCCAAATAAATTAAGAATAGAGGAAATGCTCCTCAACTTGATAAAGGCATTTATGAAAACCTAAAGCTAATACCACACTTAATGGTAAAAACAAAAACAAAAACAAAAACTAAAAAACTTCTCTCTCTAAGATTAAGAACAAGGCACGGATGTCTACAATATCACTTCTATTAAATATTATGTTAGATGTCCTGGCAAGAGCATTACATCAAGAAAAAGAAATAAAAGGTACACAGATTGGAAAGGAAGATAGCATGATTGTCCATGAGCAAAATTCTAAGTAATTTATGAAAACGTTTCCAAGTTTAATATCAGAGTTAGCAAGATTGCAATTACATAGTTAAGACGCAAAAATTTATTACAGTTCTATTTCTGAGCAATGAAAAACTAGAAATTAAAAATTTTTAATACATCATCTATAATAATATCAAAATTTTGAAGTATTAGGGATACAGCCAGCAACATATGTATAAGGCCTACACTCTGAAAAATGCTGAGAGAAATTTGAAAATTTAATCTTACTTAAATAAGTAGGAGAAATAAACCATGCTCAAGAATCAGAAGTTTGTATTTTAAGATGTCAGTTTCCTCCAAATCCATCTGTAACTTCCGTGCAGTCTGTAGCTAAATCCCAACAGACTTTAGCCGATATTATCAAACTTATTTCAGAATTTAGATGTAAATTCAAAGGACTAAAACAATATTATAAAGTAGAATAAGTTTGGAGGACTTACACCACCTGATTACAAAACTTAATATAAACCCAAAGTTAATCATGAGAGTTTGGTATCGACACAGAAAAAATGAACAATTTTAATATAAAAGGGAATCGGGGTAAACATACACATCTATATAGAAAACTGATTTCCAAGGTAGAGGTTAAGGTAATTTGGTAGAGGAGAATTGTATTTCAACAAATGATGTTGGGACCCTGGATTGCTCTATGCAATAAAATGAACCTGTATCTATATCTCACACCATATGCATACAATTCAAAATAAATTATAGATGTAAACATAGTAGATAAAATTTTAAAACTTCTAAAATAAAATATAGGAGAAAAGCTGTGTGACCTTGAAGAAGGAACAGATTATTTGGTAAAATATAAAAATATGAAATATTTTTAAATGATAGCTAATATTAAATATATTTACTTTTCATGAAACACCTTCAAGAATATAAAAAGACAGACCACAGAGTAGGAGAAAACGTTTGCAAAACTGTATCTGATAAAGAGCTTGTACTCTGAATATATGTAGAATACTTAAAGCTGATACTAGAAAGATATACAACCCAATTTTTAAAAAATCAAAAACTATATACAGAAACTCCATCCAATAAGCACATTATAAGATGCTTAGCCCCATTAGTCATTAGGGAAATGCAAATGAAAACCACAATTCCATATCACTACACACCCAAAATAATACCTAAAATTCCAAAGACTGACAATACCACATGTGGGCAAGGATGAGCAGCAACTGACTCTCATGTATCACTAGTCAGAAGGAAAAATGGTATAACAACTTTGGAAAACAGCCCAACAGTTTTATATTAAATTAAATACATAGTTACTCTATGATCCAGAAATCTCACTCCTGGGTATATACCCTACCCTACCCCACCCCCCCAAAAAGAAACCCATACATCTATACCAAGACTTGTGATGAATCTTCACATCAGTTTTATTCATAATAGCCAAACACTGAAAACAACCCAGATTCGTCAGATGGTGATAGAAAAGCAAACTGTGCTCTATATCTATACAATCGATTACTACTCAGAACTAGAAAGAAAATAATTACTTATATAGGCAGCAGTGTGGATTAATCTGAAAAGCACTTAGCACGCTAAATAAAAGAAGGGAGACATAAAAGACCATTTGATTCAATTCATAGAAAATTCTATTAAATGATAAAACTATAGTGACAGGAAGTATATGATTGGTTGCCAGGGGCTGGGACCAGGGAAGAGCTGGACTAAGAGGGACAGAGGAATTTGTTGAGGTGATGGAAATGTTTTATACCTTGATCTGGTGATGGTTCCAACATTAGCATACATTCCTCGAAACTCAACAAATGATATACATAAACTGGGTGAACTTTATCACGGCTTTGCTGTTGGCGATTTCATGTATTCCTTCCTTCTGGCCACAGGGATTGTTTTGTGAACTGTACATTTGAGCTGCGATAGTCAAATGAATATCCATCTTCTGCCTTTTGGAGCTCTCTTTCTCATAGTTATTTAACCAGTCAGATGTAAGTCTGGAGCTGCATCTGGCCATCATGATGGGGAGCTGGCCCGAGAAGGAAGCCATATTCTGTGCTTTCATATTTAATCCTTGTAATCGCCCCTTGGAATCAGACATAGGTATCATAACCCCACTTGGTAAATAAGAAAGCTGAGGGTTGGAGTGGTTCATTTTCCCAAAGTCCCATGACTAGCAAGTGGCAAAGCAGTGGCCTAGGTCTATAGGATGCCAAATCCCATGCTCGTAACTATTATTCAACAGAAAAAAAGAACGCAACGAAGACCTATAGCTTTAGATTTTTCCATATACCACTGAACAACGCAACACTGTGGCAGCCAAGGACAATTCCTATATTCTCAGTATATCTAATTTAAGAGAAAATTTTGAAAGCACATAACACTCTAAAATCATAGTATACATGTATACAAGTTGCTGATGTTACTGTTCATATGTATGTATTTACTAGGCTTTTGAAAACTATTTGAATTGCATCAATAAGAATAGAAAGTGGGAAAATAATTTCAATACGAGTCAAAACAAATCAGGAAAGCAGATTCTTTTGTTTTAAACAGGAACCTCATCTGCACAATCAAGCTCACACATGCATAATCACGAGAGATGCCCTATATGGATTGTGACATGAAAAAAATTGGAGGAACAAGAGTCTCATTAGGTATGTTCAGAGAGAAAAGGACCACAGTATGTTATATTAAACAGGGACACCGGACTGGGTTAGTTTACTGCTATATTTGAGCAGCATAATAATTTGAATGTCATTGTTATGCAAAGGAAAACGCTATAAGTTTAGCTGTACTGTGGCCATTATGCAAATGTGATCCTTCTGTGTCTAGCCTAGTCTGGTTTGCAAAATTAGATATGCCCAGCCATGTTTCAGAAGCTCACTAAATCATTCTACAATAAACACAAACGCAGAATAACTGAGAGAGGATAGTTAGCAAAAAATCTAATGACTGAGCCTGAGAAAGCAAAGTATCCAACGTGGAAATATATTTTCTTTTAGTGGCAAAACTGAAAATAATTACAAGCAATAAATACTGCTAACTTAACAAATTATAATATATGGCTTTATATATGGCCACGTCTGACCTAAGGAAACCAACCTATTACGTCTCCCAGGCTAAGAGCATTTGTTCTTTCACATTTAGGACATTAGGACTTTCTATTAGAAATTCCTTATTTCAGGGGCACCGGGGTGGCTCAGTCTGACTTCAGTTCAGGTCATGATCCCACAGTTTGTAGTTTGAGCCCCGTGTCAGGCTCTGTGTTGACATCTTTGGATTCTATTTCTGCCTCTCTCTCTTTCCCTCCCCCCTGGCACTCTGTCTCTGTCTCTCTTTCAAAATTGAATAAACGTTAAATTTTTTAAGAAATTCCTTATTTCAGATTGCTAAAGAAGATGCACCTACCAAAGTCACTTTGATATATTCATTTAGAAAAAAAAAAATCACGTTTTATGCATAGTCAGATTGTAAGAACAGCTACCATTTGTTGAGCACTTGGTATGTTGCAGACATTTTTCTAAATGCTGTATTAATTCGTGTAATCCTCACAACAACCTTATGAGATGAATAGTGTTACTGTCACCATTTTACAGATGAGGAAACTGAAGCCATAAGAGGTGAACTTGCCTAGGTTCCCACGGCTCTGAGAGGCTGGGGCAGGAGTTGAGCCTCGGCAGCCTGGTTACAGAGACCGCACACTTCACAGCGACACCACGCTGGCCATCCCGCCACTACACCTTTGGCTATTATTGTTCAATAATATTATTGTTCACCTTTCGGCTAGCATTGTTCAATGCTGCTATGAACAGAGCTGTAAAAATATCTTTAAGATCCTGCTTTCAATTCTTTTGGATATATGCCCAGAAGTGGAATTAATGGATTGTATGGTAGTTCTAATTTTAATTTTTTGAAGAGCCCTCATACAACTTTCCATCACAGCTACTCCATTTTACATTCCTACCAATAGCGCACAAGGGCTCCAATTTCTCCACATCCTCACCAACACTTGTTATTTTCTTGGTTTCTTTTTTAATATCAGTCATCATAATGGGTGTGAAATAGGGTATGTATTTGAAGGCCCTGGAAGGTAATGGATTCTGTATTTTGAGTCAACGACATATACTGTAGAGAACTCTATCTTGCTTTGAAAGTTTGCCATGACCGTGTCCTCTACTAAGAAAAGGGGGAATAGGCATAAGACACCATAATTTAAATAGATGGGCCTTCAGGCATGTGATTTCATGCTTTATATATACGATCCTGCTTTTCTGGCCAACAGCTAGTTGGACCAAAAGATGGTACCTGAGCCACAGGTCGACCAGGTGTTTCGATGCAGAAGTTTTCATAAAGGGCATCAAATCATATCTCTCTCTGTTTCTGTCCCATAGTCTGTCTCTGTGGTTGTCTTCCTTTACAGGATTAAACTCACATACATGGTCAGTTGGTCCTTGTAAAAATATCTTTAAGATCCTGCTTTCAATTCTTTTGGATATATGCCCAGAAGTGGAATTAATGGATTTTATGGTAGTTCTATTTTTAATTACTGGAAGGAGAAGTAGAAGCAGTTGAAACAGAGGTGAAGTGTCTGAATCACGGTAGCGATGGAACATTCGCAGCCACTGGCTATTGGTGAACAACCAGGTAGGTCATCAGAGCTGCTCTGCCTTCCCCAGTGAGGTTCTAGCGATTGCATGCACTCTTCTGCATACGCTCCCCATAAACACTAATCTTTGGTACCTTGAGGATGCCTCTGTTCTTGGCAACCTAAAAATGTCTAGTATGGAGATTTTAAATAAAAAAACACACTTAGTAATTCAAACCAATTTTTTTTAGTTGCATAAGTCATAAAATTAGTCATTGATTTGTAAAGGTAACTTTTCAAAGGTAAATTTAATGAGGTTTTTCTGCTTTGCACAACTGTGTTCCTGTTTGCTGTTGGTTTCTTTTTAAGTTCTTTAAGTTTATTTATTTATTTTGGGGTGGGGGGAGGGGCAGAGAGAGGGAGAGAGAATCCCCAGCAAGTTGTATGCTGTCAGCACCGAGCCTGCTGCGGGGCTCGATCCCATGAACCATGAGATCATGACCTGAGCCAAAACTGAGAATCGGATGCCTAACTGACTGAGCCACCCAGGCCCCCCTGTTCTCAGTTGTGTCGATGTACATCTCCAGATACCTCTTTTACATAAGTAGGAAAATCAGAAAGAAGTTATAAATACAAGATAACTGAGAAGAAAATGAGAACAGGCTACTTAGCTCTGAATTAGAATTAGCAGAAAGCAAACAGAAAATTTCCGAAATGAATATATCTACAGACACCAGTTACCATATGTTGTCTCTGATTTTAAAATGTCAAGAAAAGTGTTTTCTTATATTGAATTCTAATCCCAGCTTTTGAAATATTGTTTCCATAAGTCACATTTTTAACTGAGGAACAATCCAAAGGCATCCATATCAATGAGGAAGATATAATTTGCCGTAATCATTTTTTAAATAATGCGCATACAAGTTAAAAAAGAGACACTTGCCCTTAATTCACACTTGCCCCCTGCTGGTGCATTTGGTGTCGCACTTCCCACCACCCCGCCCCCCAAGTTACCTCATTCCGTTAAAACAGAAGACCAAATACGCCATTTAAGTGTACCTTTCTCATCTGCTAGCAGAAACAGTAACAAGTTCTGTACCAGCATACCGGTGTCGGTCCTTGGTCCGGCGATTCTAGGGGTCCACGAAGGACGAACGGTCAGGCGAAATGAGGTGAGAGAACCATGAGAAAGATGGAGTCTGATGACCAAGCAGGCAGCCCTGGCAATTCTGGCATCTCTGGCTGGCGTCTCTGCCCTGCGGGTCTCAGTGTCTTTATTTTAAAGGTAGCGAGTTACATTACAACAATGAGTGACAGCCCATCAGTAAGCATAGTTTGAACAATAATGTGTTATATCGGTAAAGCGGTGATTTCCTCAATCTTGCAAGTTGTTTTCAAGTTAGTTAGCATATAAATTTAAGGCTGGGGGAGAGAGCAGGAAGTTACCTAGGCCTGCCTATGTTAATTATCTATAAACAGGCCAGGAGTCATTGCCTATTCTTCCAATTACAATGGGGGAGGTACAACCCGTCTACCCATCTGGCAAGGACAGAATTCCCAAATGCTGGTCCTTTGCCCGTGAATGAGTGAATTTACATAATAGGAGCCTAACATTTACACAAATCACACCAATATTCAGCCAGCTCATAACTGCTATCAATCTGTGCAACCCATCCCCAAGATGCAACTTTAAGGTGGTCAGGCTACTCTCATTCAGATGTAATCCATCAAAGCATCCTGCTCCAGGTCCTTCCTTTTATCTAAATGCGGTAAAACAAAAGAGCATTACATTCCTTAGGCCAAGGAGAATAGTTGTAAGATTAGGCGCCAGTTTGGCTGGCGACCTTTTCCACACAGGGAGGGGTCTCAACCTGTGAGCCCAAAATGGCTCCCGACACCAGCAGCTCTGGTGGCAAACATGAGGGGAGATTCAGAGATCAAGCTACATTGACATTTAAATCCACAATGAGAATACTGAGCTATTGAAATGTATAGGAACACGCCCATGGAGTAGCCAGAAATTTCAAACTATGTCTAGATTTCTAAATCTCCTCAGAGGTAAGCTCTGTTCCCCACCCACCCCCAACCTCCCCCCCACACCCCGGTGCAGTCTGTGAGCCAGGCTGTTACGCAAAGCATACACCACCTTTTGATCCCCATGGGGAATTAAAACAGACCACAGAAAACCTGCAAACCCCTTTGCCAACTAGGCAAAAAAGTAAAATTTAAATAATTTAAAGTGGGGAGGGAGATAGGAATAAATACTGACATACATGTCAACTAACTAAAGGCATGATGTCATCGTGTTTAATGGATCTCTTCTAATTAAGGATTTGGTAGTAATATCAAATGGGTAGCAACCATTTGTTGGTACCACAACCATTGTGGCAGCCACTCTGTCCACATTACCTGATTTAATATCTACAGCAACACTAGCAGGTAGGAGCTGTGTGCCGTCTTTTATGCATGAAATTCAGATATTTGGCCAAAAGCACAAAGCTCGTAAGTGACAGAAAAGGTCTTTGAAACCTACCTGGCCAGACACAAAACCCATATTTTCCCATTATATCACACTAATTTTCATAGTAGATACTAAGTACATAATAATAAATAAAGAATTTAACAAATATCTATTGAATAAAAAAATGCCAAAATCTCCAGTCACAAAATGCTTTCTGTTCTGTGAAAGATGCAATGTGTATTTTTACAGTACGTTGGTTCCTGGCTCAATGTGTGCAAACAAGAATTTAAAAGGCAAATGAATTCTATCTACCATTTCTTAGCATATATTATTCTGCTCTCAGCACAGAGCGGTTTATCTCTTGGTCTTACTTTCTCTCCAGTAAACTGTGAATTCCTTTGTCTAGACCCCCAGGCACTTCTTTCATAGACAGCTATAACAACCTACCAAGGCCATGCCAAAGCTGTCTTTCAGGCCTGCCGCTCTCACACTGTGCTTGGATAAGAAATCCCAAAGGTTTTCCATGGCTCTACCGATCATGCAAATGGAGGCCGTTCCCTTCAGGAGCTCGCTTCGTCCTACCTGTCTGTTCCCTCTGCGGCTATAATCCAGCTGTATTATGCATTTCATATCAAGGAAGGTGGAATACACCCTCCAGCCCAGACAAGTTTGTTCCTTACATCCATCATCACCCCCAGATTCACGTAAACTCTTCCAAGTCATATTTGCAGCAAGGTTACCAAAAAGAAAGACACCCAAGGTTGGCAAAGGGCTTTTGTGCCTTTTATGAACCCTTTTGAACAGTTCTACTTCACACTTCACCCAAGAGAATCCCTATTCACAATATTATTGAGTTTGGTGATCAGATTGAAGCTGAGGGACCATCCGAAATGGATTTGCCAAATCAGCTTTTCTTCTGAGGCAGACAAGTGACCCTATTCTAGCAAGAGGGGCGTTCCAGTTAAAAAAGAAGCTGGACTTTGGTTTGCCCTATACCGTCTATTATCAACATTCTTCCTTGATTTCAAATCTATACATCAGAGAGAACCAGCTCCAGTGGAGGGCTGGGAGACGGCCCTCCTCTGAACCAGGCAACGTTCTTTTCTACTCACAGCCATTCCTCTGCCAGACTGCAGTGGGTCTGTTAATTTACTCTACGTGAGTGCCCACATGCCAGCCAGGAAGGCCACCTCCACTACACCAACAGTTCACCATTGGAATCACATTGGAACACGATGCGTGTTAGGATGCTTGCGGTATCTCTCATGCTCTTTTTCCTAGGATTGTAACCTGCAAAGCCACCATAAGCCAGAACAGCCAGTGTCCCTATTTGTCACTTTGTGGAAAGGACTTGCCTAAAAAAGGAAAGCAACGCAAAGTAAAGCCAAGAGGAGAGAACTCTGCCAACATCATGTGAGCCCTTGGAATCAACCATGCCCGACGACAGAATTATCCCTTGGACTTTCTAGTGATGCCAATAAATCCCTATGCTTTTTCAGCTTAAGCAAGGTTAGTTGGAATATTTTTGTCACTTGAAAATGCATGAGCTCTAAATAATGAACAGAGTGTAGTTGAGAGGAAAGAAGACTGCCTGAGGTGTATTTCCCAATAGGAAACAGATGGCGCTCTCAAATTGGAAATTTTTAGAGAATTTTTTCTCTTTTAAATTAAGGTCCTACTTACAAAGGTGTAGGTAGGGCAGATCTGAACCTAAAGGGTTGTGCAGAGCTCAAAGCTGGTTAGAACAGTGTTATCACTACCCATAGGCCTAAAAGGACAAGGGAAAGGACCAGTTATCAGGACATAAAAGAAAAGAGTCATATACAAAAAAGTTAAATTGCCTTGAAATAAACAGTGATATTGAGTCAAATTTAAGCTAATTTGAGAGGAACTCACAAGAAAAGACCCATGGGAATAAACACTCGCTCTAGTTCTGATCACCTGCCTGGGACCCCTACTGGCCGTACTCAGCTGAAAACCAGAGAGGCCTGGGATGTGGCCCACACGAACCATTCTTTCAGGGCAGAGATCAAAATTTAGAAGGGCGAAAGATGATCTGTAATTTAAAATGCAATGTATTCAACAAAGCCTCCATGTTTTGCCCCTCACCACTCATGCTTTTCCTTCACCCAGCTGAAAGATACATGTTCTCATCTTGGGAGACCTATGAAGTCCCATCCGCTGTTGTGTTATCATGGAGTAATAATGACTCCATCATACATGTCTTTCAAGGTCATCACTGAGTGTGACTGTTGTGTAGTGTCTGTCCTTCTTCATCCGGGGCCACCAAAGCATGGAGATCTAGCCATAAATCAGGCCCATGCTTTGCCTCCACAATTAAGTACTCGTTTTGAACTCTCCATGCAGCCATTAACTGTGGATGAGAAAAAGATGACAAAGCAATAGAAGCAAATACAGTATGAATCTTCTCCTCCAGATTGATGAATATGCTCACAACTGGATGTGTGTATACGATTTCAGTTTTATTGTTTATGTTCAACTTTACATTCTGTCGGTCAAATAATACTTCATGTATAACGGCAAGTTCAGATTGCATAGTCATTTTATATCCCCTGGGCAAATGGTTAGTGTCTACTAGAACCTGCTAGCAAGCCAGGAGTTATTTTTCAAATGGAAAATAGTTGTCAGTAAAGAAGGACATGGCCTCATTCCAGAACCCTGTGCTGTGATTTTCATACTGAATTTGCCAGAGGCTCAAACAGCATCTCTCTCTGCCACAAGTACGTCCTTTATTTATAGTGTCCCATATTATTAGGCCCCGATAGCAGAGCAACCTGCATTGCAGCCTAGACTTGCTACAGAGCCCTTTCTTTCTAGAGGTCCCACTCAAAAATTGTAACCTTATGAATTGCCAATAAACAGGTGAGAGGACCATCCCCAAATATATGCATCGCCTGCAAAATCCTAACTAGTTTTCGATGCATTTTCTAAGTGGTAAGTGTCATGTAAGGTGTAGCAACCTGTTCTTCTCTTCAGAAAAGAGACCACATGGGGCGCCTGGGTGGCTCAGCCAGTTAAGTGTCTGACTACAGCTCAGGTCATGATCTCACTGTTTGTGGATTCAAGCCCCACCTCTGGCTCTGTGCTGACAGCTCGAAGTCTGGAGCCTGCTTTGGAGTCTGTGTCTCCCACTCTCTCTCTCTCTGCCCCTCCCCTGCTCATTCTCTGTCTCTCAAAAATAAACATTAAAAAATTAAAAAAAAAAAAGGGATCACATTATGCTTACCAGACAACTCATATTTTAGACCCTGAAATTTAACAGATTTTAACCTCTAGAATGCATACATCTTATTAAGATATCTTGAGTGCTTGATACTTCCTACTTAGCAGACCCAGCTAACAGTGCCATCATGACGTAGTATAGTAGACAAGTGAGGTGTTCAGTGAAATAACAAGATGATGAAGGCCCATCTAGATTATAACATAGAGTAAGAGAGTGGCATAGCCCTTGGGCAAAACACTGAAGGTACACTGTAGTCTCTGCCATGTAAATGCAAACTGCTTCTGATTTCCCTCACTGATTAAAACAGAATCATAGCACAGCTGCAGATATAATCACCACACGATTAAGTTTGCTATAGGCTACTATTAGTCTCCATAGTACATCTGGCTTTTGTCTCAGTCAAAAAGACCAATGTGAAATAATATATAGCAAGCATAACTATTTTATTTCTCAAAATTTTCATAGTGATACTAATCTCTACCAAATCTCCAGTGATACTAATCTCTACCATATCTCCATAATATTGCTTTTGGTCTTATGGGAAGGCGGGGGTTGGGGGGAAGGATGGGAGGCAGTTTCAGAGATTTCTATTTGATCTTTTCTACCATAACATCCTCCCACTTCATAGGTGAAAATGTCAATACAGGTATTTTGCCTCTTTCTAAAAATATCAATTCCTCTAAACTGTCTGAATAAGGAAATGATTGTAGTATTTATCCCCAGTCCTTCTGCTCCTTAGAACACAAAGCTACTTGGGGTCTTGAGAGATTAGCTTCAGTTCATGGACGATATCTAATAACCTTCAGAAAATCTGGGCATTTACCTTTTGCTCAGTGCATGGTCACCATAATAAAAGGCTTCAGATCTCCCAGAGAAGTCTTGGGAAAAGATTTACAGGATTGATAGTTCCAAATTATAATGTTTTTCTACAAAGATACCTGGACTTCTCCTTAGTTAAGAGACTTTGGGTATTTGAACCAACTTAGATTTAGAAATTGTATAGAAGGCATGAAATCCACTTCAAAGATTTGAGTTAGGTTTCTACACTCTGGGTCAAAATTTTTTCGTCTTCTATATGTCAAACAGTCCATTAGTAGGCTGCCATTTATTTTATTCCTAGGAACTCCTTCATCAATTAAATGTTGTCACAGATTCCTCAAATTCAAATTCCATGATTACCATTCAATTCCTATGGCTTATAATAGCAATGGTACCCACCCCTTCTCCTACAATTAATTGCTAGTAATGTCCTCTATAAATCTGAGATTCCTACTAGTCACATTAAGATCGGTGTGCCCAATTACATTGCATCATCCCCTTCATTACATCTGGTCCAGGAGGAGCCATCGTAGATCTTTCCACACTGCTATCTCTCACACCAATGCCTTTCTTAATGCTTTGGTGAATGATGGGTCCTCTGGGTCCTCCCAAAGGGTAATACCAGGCCGTGGCTAAGCACTTTTATATATGATGTATTTATTCCAATATTTCCATCTTCCTAAGCCTTTAGACTCTGTCCTCTGCAATACGCCAGGTGAGTTCCATGCATGAGACTAGACTTCAATTAAGAAACCTAGTAGACTATTAGTGCCATTTCCAGGTCCTGGAGATAACATTTACATCTAGCTTCCAGGTAAGTGGACCCACATAAATGACTTTGACCTGATCCACCGTATAGTTTTTTCCCTTGCTATAGAACCTTTAGAATTCATTCCCACACAACCTCTGCAGGCATCTACTGATAGAGATTCGTCAATTCTTCTGTCCTTTTCTATATGCACTTTCCTCCTGGAGGCCAGTCTTGAGCTTCTCAAACTGTGCTATGTTGTAAAATAACTCTCATTTTAGGTACAGAAGGAATGACAAGGGGTGAGGTTGGGTTGTGAGAAAAATTAACATTAGGTTATAAGGCAATCACCTTAGGTTCAATAACTACAAAGTTTTTATGCAGAGGAGGATTACTTAGAGGAAGGGAATGAGGCAGAAACTACCTCTCTAGGCAAGAAAATTCCAGAATTTTGAGGGTCAAAATTCTCAGCCCAGGATGCGCTCAAATGTCCCAATCCCCTGCTTCAGGGTACAGGTCCTTTTCTACCAGTTGCTTCAGAAGAGAAATCTGGCAGGCTTCCGTATTTAACTCTGCAGTCCCTCACCCCTTACAACCACATCCTGAGCTTGTGCCTTAGCCAAACATATCCCGAAACAGTAGGAGATAAGGAATCCCTTCAGATCCTTCACAGAGGCCATCTGGTTCTCCATGTGTGTTATATAAGTTTATATCTCTTATTTTTTCCCCTAAGTAAGCCATGGAGGGAGAGAAGAAACCTGCTAGCTCACAATCTGTATAGTCCCTATTGTTGCCATAGTGATTACCTATTGTCACCGTGCCCCCATCTGCATATCATTTATATTGCCATCGGTGAAAAGCTGGGTGATAGTAATGCCTTTTCCTTACATGGAGTGTCTATGTCCCACCTTCTCATGGCAAGATGATTCTCCCTGTGCTCTCTTAATTTAGGAGAAACTCATTGTCAGAATCCCATTTCGCAGGCCTGTTACCTTACAGTATCAGTAAATGCTAAATATAACACTAATTATTGTGTCACTCAGGGTCATAGCAGGATGGCATATTCAAATGAGGACAATTCAGGCCTTATTACAAAAGGACAATTTGCTCAGCTGAGACATAGGGGAATCACAAGTAACAGCGCATTATTCCAAGTTTTGTTACCATCCGTAGTCCAAAGATGTCAATAAAGGGGAGGAAGCAGTAATCGGAGTCTGGATATTGACAGAAAAGGGTAAAAGGTCACCTCAAGAAGATCTGGTGAAAGAGCATTGCAGGAAAAAGCAACAAAAAGTGCAGAGGACCCAAGACTCTAGCACACCTGGCATTATGGAGGACGAGCAAGGAGGATAGCATCTGGAACAGAATACAAGAAAGGCTGTTAGGAAGTGAGGACAGAGAGGTGAGGGAGGCTGTAGGGACTCCAGAATTTGTAGGTCATTTTAAGGGCTTTTGTTTTACTGTCCCTATGTTCGAAAATTCCAGAAGGTTCGAGCAGAGGGGTCCCACAATCTGATTTCCATTTTAGAAGGATTATAGAGGAAACTCTATGTTATAAACAGACATGGAGACCAATTAGAGTATTATTATAATAATTAAGACGAAAGGTGACGGGGGCTGGGACCAGTGGCACAGAGTGGTCACACAGAGTGGTCAGATTCCAGACACATTTTGAAAAGTAAATCTGATAGGAATTGCTGAGCTGTTGAATATGGGCTGGGAGATAGGAGGGAATAAAGAATAACCCCAAGTTTTTGGACTGAGGAACTTAAGAATGAAGTTGCCAGAGTTGGAGAAGTCTTTGGAAATAACAGGTTTGGCGGGGGTTAACAAGAATTCTGTTTTGGACGTGTTAGGCTTGAGAAGATTTTAGACACCAAGTGGAGGTGTGAAGCAGGCAATTGGATATATGACCTGGATTTAAGAGGAAAGGTCTAGGCCAGAGACATAAATGTGGGAGTGTCAGCACATTGATGGTATTTAAAGCTATGATACCAGATGAGATCACCTAGGAAGTGAAAATCAATAGAGAAGAGCAGCATAAATTTGAAATACGATTCAGTCTCTGAGCAAATTTTATCCCAATATGATTATTCTGAGGATCTTTAAAATTATGGAAGGTTAGAGACTACTCTGTTTCTCCACAGGATTATATAAAATCCTTACTTAAGGGTGTTAAGCATCATGGCCGAGTTGATAAAGAAATACATGGATGGGACAGAAATACAATCTCTTTGGACTTATATTTCCTTATTCCCTCAGGTTTCACATATTTAAAATATACCAAAACACCTCCGTAAAGGCCTCATCAAGTCACAGCCAGTGCTTAACTGTAAGCCTTTTGTAGGAAAATCTTTGGTCTGAGTTAAACCCAAAGTAATTTCTCAATATTTTCTCCAGCAATCCATTGGGGGCCAGAGGAGGGGAATTCATCTGCACCCATCAGAGACAGCAGTTGTGCTCACAATATGTCCCCTACGAAAATCACCAAGCCCCCAAAGCAGCCAGTGCATAAGAATTCATATACAACACCCCAAATCGATGCCTTCAACGGTATCCCCCCAGGGGGATCTGAACTATTAATCCATCCATCGTTCTGATATGTATATGGAAAAGTTGCTCCTGCCCAAAGTGTTCCGATATATATTTTGAGAGCTGGTAATCACCACGCTCCATGCCATTTCTGTCCTGGTGTTTGCTCTAGTTTGCATTTAGGAGATAACGAGGTATGGATATTAAATGACTTGTCAAGAGTCAGAGAGCAAGCCAGAAATTGGCTGTCCTGATTCTACTTCTGGATTTACTGCCTTGTGTCTTCACTTCCACCAGGGATAACTTCAAAACCACACACGATCACTGCCCAATGTCAGTTTTACACACACTAATAAAACTGGGAGCAGTTCTGAAGCCAGTTTTATTCTGAACCCTTGTTCCCAGTGGCCCTTTAGCCTTAAAATTTCGAGTATTACTTTTCCAATTTTGAAAGATAATGGAGAAAGAGCACAGAAATAAAACTCGGCTGAAACTAAAAATTTTTGAAGTATATCGAGCAATATACAGCTATCAAATCATTTACTGAAGGGTTGTCAGGGCACACCATATATTATTTTGTGGCCATTTAGAAATGATATAGAAATAATCATTTTTCTTCAGCTGGTCTAGTGGGTTGTAGCTCATAAGATTACAAAGAGCCCTCGACTAGGCAACCGAGGACTTCTGGGGCGCCTTGTATATTTCCATCACCTTAGCTAAACTCCGCTTCCTCAGTAGTATACAAGGCTGTAATGCCTACTCCGTCACCCCTACAAGCATCTGTGAAGATCAGGCCTGATACCGCATGCCGAGATGTCAGCACAAAAGCAATAATAATACAAATAAAAGTATAGTAGATAATACCGGATGCTTTGTGCGAGGTATTGCTGTCAGTGCAGCCTCATGGTGGATGCGAGTATTATTTTACTTGCATTGATCTATTTCATATCTAACATACTAGCATGCTGGGAATGAATTACTTTCAATGCTGTTCTTACTTGACTGTCAAAACTGCATCCTGACCCCCTTTCTCAATCATCTAGACACTGTTCAGTGATAAGTCAGTTCTAAAAGGGCCAGGGAATGCATCGGCAGCTTGTAACCTACAAGCTGGCTGTGACTGGAACTGAGGCAGACTCAGAACTTCACACAGGAATTTAGGCTTATTGGTCACGGTGTGGTTCAGCTAGAAGCAGCTGGTATAGCGAGTTAGTTAGAAAATCAGTTTCAAAGCTGTGTTTGTATAGCAATCACACCGCATTTGTGTCCAATGAAGAATACATATACATATTTGCAATGTACACTTAATGAAAACAATGTACACATAATGGAGAATGTATATAGAATGCTTAAGAATTAAATGCAGCCAAATTTTCTTAAAAGCTTTTATTCACACTCTACAAAAAGAGAAAGATGGCAATTGACCATATCAAAGTCTCTATTTAAGAGGTAAAAGTTGATAGTAATTTTAGAGAGATATAATCCAACTTGACCCACTCACCTAGCATGACTTTGGGGTTGGACTGTTTTAAGGCAATGGTGTGCAGGGATAAGGCTCCCCATTTCTTCCTCCTCTCTTAGCTTCTCCTTTTCTAATCTTTTTTTCTCTTCTCCCTCTTTCCTCTCTTTTACTTTTATTTGCCTCTTCTCTTTCTCTTTTCTCCTTCTCAACTAGCTCTCCTTTCTCTTCTCTTGCACTGCTAGCTTCTCTACATACTCCTCATTTCCCTTTCCTATCTCCCTCCCTCCTTTTCTCTCTTTTTCTCGCCCTCCTTCCACCCTTTCCTCACCTCCATCATGTTTGTGTGGATTTCTGTCTCAACTTACTAGACCAACGCCATTTCCTACTGACCTGGGAGTCCGTCTTCCCCCTCTACCTAGCTTTCACCAGAGTCTTCCCTGCTCCTACAAGCTGACTGATTTCCTATTAGGAGAGCATTGTTCAACTGGGGCCACAATACAATCCTGCTGCCCAGGGTGGTTAAGCTAGAAGCAGTGGGTATAGTGAGTCCTTTGCGTTGATCCCTTAATCTCAACAATGGCAAGAATCATCTCTGACCTCCCCATATCTCTGCAACCTAGAGCACTGGACAGCCCCAATGCCCCTGAAAGCCCAGCCTCTGTAGACAGGTCAATTTCTCCCCTTCTATCTCTGACCTGATTCTGCCATTCCCACCCCCTGTCCTCTTGTGGTCTAGTCACTGAGGTCTCCACATGTTCTGAATTTAGGCATTCCCAGGTTAAAACATTCATGCTGGGGAAGCTGATAATCCTATTGAGAAGACACCATAGGTACATAGAAACTGACAACACAAAGGAAAGATAAGAATCAGTTTGGGGTTCTAGAAACTAAGAGGAGTACAAAGGAGAGGGGATTAATATAAGCTTAGGTAGTTAAAGAAATTTGACAAAGGAGATACAGCCTGAAGTAAAATTTGGATTTGTAGGGTTTAATCAAACAGAGAAGTTGGTGGAGAGCATTCCAAGAGAAATAACATAAAAAGGGGTACAAGATGAGAATACATACAGCGTTTGGAGGGAACAGTTTATCTTATAATTTTGCATGTCTCTGACATTGGGATCTGTTGGGTACCCAGTAATGGGCCCATGAAGGTGGGGAAGTCATACAGAAATAAGTGGATACAGACCACAGAGACAAGTTAGAGAGGAGTCTCTCCTAGTAACCCAACCCCATCTTCGAAGGTCCTGGCATACCATAACATTCGTGAGGAAATGGGGAGGCTGGATCTCCTTTAATGTGGCCTTATTCTGCATTGTCTGATTTGAGGGGGGAGTCCATGTTAAGGACTCATAGCCAATGAGCAAGAGTCATGATTCCAGAAAACATTTTCCAGACTTATAAAGACCCCAGCTAGTGACTAGGAATCCAGGGAGCATTCAGTCACCAAGGGACATTTATTGAAAATCTAACAATATCTTACAGTATTACTAGGCATGCAAAGATGAATACTTTGGTCCTTATCTTGTGGAATTTCACAGGCTAGTAGAGTAGGAGCGGGATGGGGAAGAAACGGAATTTTATTGGAAATATATAGAGGCACCTGAGCGGCTCAGTAATTTAAGCATCCCGCTTTGGCTCAGGTCATGATCTCACAGTTCGTGAGTTCAAGCCCTGCATTGGGCTCTGTGCTGACAGCTCAGAGCTTGAAGCCTGCGCCGGATTCTGTGTCTCCTCTCTCTCTGCCCCTTCCCCACTTGTTCTCTGTCTCTGTCTCTTTCTCTCAAAAATAAATAAACGTTAAAAAATTTTTAAAGAAATATATAGACAAACAGGAACTTACAGTGGAAGCGAAGTGGTAACTGGGTGCTCCTGGGTCCTTCGCTGCTTTGGTTTCCCTGCCAGACTTCCTAGCAGCAGCCTAGTGAAAAAATAGGATGTGGTACCCAAATAAGATATTCGGTAACCAAAGATAAGAATGATGAGCCCACTGAAATACCATTGGGAGATGATGGGACAGTGCTGCTTTCCATAGTGACAGCCCAGTTTCCAGGGGCATGTGAGCTGTGCTCCAGGAATTCAGTGTCTCATGGATGAGAGGTGTCCAGTGGGTAGAAGGAATTCTGCACGCCCCTGATGCTGGCTGGGGAAATCTGGTATGTGTTGTCAACTATCCCAAAGATAACAAAAGAAAAATGGATGAGACAGATGCTTCATCAGCAAGGAAAGTGAAAAGAGCTGTCCAGAAAATGTCTGCTTTAATAATGTTGGGCCTCCCATGAAAAACAACTGAACAGGATCTAAAAGAATATTCTAGTACCTTGGGAGAAGTTCTTATGGTTCAGGTCAAGAAGGAAATTAAAACTAGTCATCCAAAGGGGGTTGGCTTTGTTCGTTTTACGGAATATGAAACCCAGGAGAAAGTAACGACACAGAGACACATGGTAGATGGATGACGGTGTCACCGTCAACTTCCTAATTCTGAGTAAAGCCCACAAAAGGCTTTGAGAAGCAGGAAGCTGTTCGATGGACGTTGTGCAGAGGACCTGACTGCCGATGAGCTGCAGCAGTTCTTTAGCCAGTATGGGGAGGTGGTCGACGTCTTTATTCCCAAACCATTCAGGGCTTTTGCCTTTGTCACATTTGCAAATGATCAGATTGCCCAGTCTCTTTGTGGAGAGGACTTGATCATTAAAAGAATCAGTGTACACATAGCCAATGCTGAGCTTAAGCACAATAGCAATGGACAGTTAGAAGTGGAAGATTTGGGCTTTGAGAATCAGGGTGGATTTGGGAACAGGAGAGAGGGTGGAGCTGGTTTGGGAAACAATCAAGGTAGTAATATGGGTGGAGGGTGAATTGTGGCGCTCTTAGCATTAATCCGGCTGTGACTCTGAAGTCCTGGGAAGGGGGCACTGCAGAGCAGCTGGGGTAGGTGGCCATGTTTGTCCCCAGTTCAGGCCCGTCAGGTGATAACCAAATCCAGGGTAACACGCAGAGGGAGCCAAGTCAGGCCTCTGGTTCCGAAAATAACTTCTATAGCAATTCTAAGTCAGGTGAAGCGATTGGTTGGGGATCTGCATTAAATGCAAAGTCAGGTGGCAGTTTCAATGGAGGTTTTGGCTCAAGTGTGGATTCTAAATCTTCTGGCTGGGGAATGTAGACGATGGGTTGGTATAGACTGGCAGGAATTCAACTTTTTCTAAACATATGGTAAGTGTCATGTAAAATACACGTGTACTAAGCCTTCTCAAAATTGGTCAGTTAAGTTTGGAGTATATTCAGCAGTAGTTTTGACCTTTTTCTCTAGAAAAAGCTGAAAAGCTAAAGGAATTTTGTGTCATATTACATAAAGGTAGAAATATTGTGAAATATAGTGTTTAAAAGTGAATTGCTGTTTGCCTGATTGGTAAAAACCAACACGCTATAATGGATATCAAAAGATTTCTCCTCTAGGGACCCCAGGAAGGCTCAGTCGGTTGAGCGTCTGACTCGGGCTCAGGTCATGATCTTCCAGTTTGCAAGTTCGAGCCCCGCGTCTGACTCTGTGCTGACAGCTCAGAGCCTGGAGCCTGCTTCAGATTCTGTGTCTCCTTTTCCCTCTGCCCTTCCTTCCCACTGTCTCTCTCTCTCTCTCTCAAAAATAAATAAAATATTAAGAAAAAAAAGTTTTAATTTTTAAAAGAAAGGTTTCTCCTATAATATTTTATCCCTGTGTTTGTCCCCATGTTTGTCAACATGCCCACATGTCCAAAATGGAAACCATTGATTAGAACTACATTATTTTCTTCTTGTTTTAATTTGAACCCCACCATATAGATTTTCTTCCTTAAGAAAACGTTTTTTGGAAATCATGCTGTCACAGTGGTTGGTTCTTTTGTTTTTTTAACACTTCATCTCCCTTCATCTGCAAAAGTGAATATGAAGCCGTCATTTAATCTTTGCAGTTCATCGCACTCCAAATGTTTATGGAAGAAGCGCTTCATTGAAAATAGGGCTGTAAATATTCTGCCATAGGAATATTTCTGTCTACTTGCTTTTCTGAATCAAGAATTTGTCACTGCCCTGCACAGACTGTGTCTTCGACAGTGGGTGTCCCATTTTTATCTGCTACTCTTTTATTTCACAGCGTCATACCAACGCTGTGAACACAAGGCTGTGATATGGAACCAGAAGGCTGTATGAACTTTTGAAATTTTGTGTGGGAATGATAGTGGTGCCGAGGCTTAAAAGGCTAGCGTGAGCAAGAAAAGGAGAGAGCCCGTGCAGGGACTTGGTGGTGCGTCATGGATATTTTTCAACTTGGCAAGATGTGTCTCTCAATCCCGTGGCTTTGGTGAGAGAGTGCACAGATGGCAATGATAGCAAATAATGTACGAATGTTTTTTTTTGCATTCAAAGGACATCCATATCTATCGGAAGATTTAAAGTGAGTTCTGTTCTTAGAGAACCCATGTTAGTCGAATGTGTTAAGTGAAATGATACTTGTATCTCCCTTACCCCTTTGTCAACTGCTGTGAACTTGAATGGTGTGGGTTCTTTTCTGTTACTGATCTCTAAGTGTGGTCATGCGAACTGAAGCTGGGGGGCTGAGAACATGAACTGAGCTTGTGGTGTGCTTTGCAGGAGTACTCGTTAGCAGAGTTCACCAGTGACCTTGGGGGGGGGTCACAAAAGAGGGTGGAAGTTCTAACGTCTGTTAGCTACCTATAAGAATGCTGTTGGATGCAGCTCTGTGTTCTGTGCTTGGATGCTTTTTATAAGAGTTGTTAATGTTGGAGGTGCCTGGGTGGCTCAATTGGTTAAGCGTCTGACTCTTAATTTTGGCTCGGGTCATGATCTTGCAGTTCATGAGTTCGAGCCCCCTGTCAGGCTCTGTGCTGACTGCAGAGTCTACTTGGGATTCTCTCTCTCTCCTTTTTTCCCTGCCCCTGCCCTGCTCTTACTCCCTCCCTCTCCCTTTCTCTCTCTCTCAAAATTAATTAATTAATTAAAAAAGAGTTGTTAATGTTGGAAATTATTAAATAAAGCTGATGTAAATAATTAAAAAAAAAAACAAGAAATTACAATTCAGTTTACCTTAGAAGAAGAAAAGAAGAAAATTTACCTGGTCTGTGGACTGAGGAAGTGATTCTAGAGGAATCGACATCTGACTTAGGTCTTCAAAGATACAGAAGTTTGATTGACTAAGACATTTTAGGCAAAAGTGCAATATCAGCAAAGTTCTCAACATAAGAAAAATGTATACACAAGAAGCTGTGTGTTGTTAGGATGCATTTTGAGGCAGAAAATTGAGAAAGATTATCAGGGCAAATCAGAAACAGAAGAAGCAAGACCCAAAGACCAGGGAGAAGAAACAGGCTGGAAAGAGATGGGTTCTAAGTTGGCTCAAGTGCAACAGGAAAATATAGGGCAGATTCTCAAGGAGCGTGAAGAGACAGATGTTTGTGAACACGTGGGTACCCAGCGGCTCACACCAGGCACTCAAGGCTTAGAGAAAAGGATTAATTCTTATCCCAGAAGAACAATGTTCCTTATATACATGCCAAACTTCATACTTATAGATGGAGAGCCAGAGGAGTGTTGCACCCACAGCCTTTTAATACTACCTGCCAATCTGCTGAAGCATGGCCTGCAGAACTAACGATGTATATATTTTATACATTTATTTATATAAAAATAGTCAATACCTGAAAAATAAGATCGGAGGTATAGGTGATGCCCTGATTTTGAAAAATTTTGTTGGCCAAAATTAGAAGCTTATATTTTTTTCTATAGACAAATGGAAGTCCATTTGCTACTGACATCGCAAGAAAATCCTGGACAAGGAGCCCCAGACTGAAGTTTCTACTAACAATTCTAGCCCAAGAAATATAGTTTAGACATGTCATACTTCCTTCGACCAAATGTACACAAAGCTGAATTTCTAATTAAAAATTAAATGGAGAGATAGTATGTTTTATTAGCATTTTCACTATTTAATTTCTTTACCTTGCAAACTCTATCACCACTGTCACCTGCTTGACGTGCAAGCATCCAGCTTAGGTGTCATTTTTCTGCAATAGAACCATAGCATGAGGTAAGGAACCCTGTGCTCCAGTACCTTCTCCACTAAGTAGGCAAGAAAACTACCTCTTCCATATTAAAGTTCAGGGTGGTTTTAAATTAAAAGTAATAAAAATCCAGAGTGCCTTGAATTCGTCAGTAGAAACATGCTACACGGGTGTGAAGTCCATAAATTTTGTGTGTCTCCTTTTCTCTACCCTCACAGCTGGCACAGAAATGGAAAAAGATTGACTTAGATCCAAATTAGGATCACTGTGGACAGTAGGCTGGTCATCTGAGTGGCGATTTCTGAAATTCTTGTCTCACAGTTGGTGGGACTGAGCCCTGCATTGGACTCTGCATAAGCGTAAGAACGCAGAGCTGCCACTGCTAATGCGGAGAGAAACGTCACATCAAAAAGCAGCAATCATGCACGTTTTGTTGGATTCCTATAGGAACGCTGACTGAGAATCAGGTGATGCTACAACAACTTATAAGCATGTGGTGAAGTGGGGCATCCTCGGTGTTGGAACACGGACAGCAAACCAGTCACCAGCTCCCAGGATGGTTACAACATACGCAAATGTAACAGAAGTACTTTTATTATTTACTTACTTAAATACATAACTATGTGTGTAGAAGCTTAATCTCTACCTTTAGGCAAGAATGCGATCTACACATCTACAGGAAGGCAAGAATCAAATTCAGTATCATCACCGTAACATCCTACTTTCCAGTATAACGTTTGGCAATTAGTAGGCTTTCAGTGAACGTTGCTTCAGCAATGTCCAGGTATCCTGTAAAATGATCACACTGTCATTCAAGAATGAATATATCAGGGGTGTCTGGGTGGCTCAATAGGTTAAGTGACCGACTCTTGATTTTGGCTCAGGTCATTATCTCATGGTTGGTGGGACTGAGCTCTGCATTGGACTCTGCATAGACAGTGTAGAGCCTGCTTAGGATTCTCTCTCTCTCTCTCTCTCTCTCTCTGCCCCTCCCCACTTGACTGTGCATGCATGTGCCCACGCTCTCTTTCTCTCAAAACAAATAAACTTTTAAAACAAATGAATAAGGGCGCCCGGGTGGCTCAGTTGGTTAAGCGGCCAACTTCAGCTCAGGTCATGATCTCATGGTCTGTGAGTTCGGGCCCTGCGTTGGGCTCTGTGCTGATGGCTCAGAGCCTGGAGCCTGCTTCGGATTCTGTGTCTCCCTCTCTCTTTGCCCTTCCCTTGCTCACACTTTGTCTCTATGTCTCTCAAAAATAAATAAAAATGTTAAAAAATTTTTTTAAAAATCAATAAACAAAATCATCGATTTGAAATATATGTAGTAAGTCATATTGTTAGGTCCTATCCTGCCTGGAACGTAACAGGCACCAGAGCAGGTTCCATGGTTTGTCTTAATCTCCATGAGATCAGGGATCATCTTTTGCTTGCAACACTTAGCACGGCTCCCTGAATATGATAAATATTCTCTACCTCTCCTACCAACTCAGGCAAACTTGGCAGACCTCTAAAAGATTTTAATGCATGTAGTTTGATAGAAATAACAACAAAATAAGAATCATGAATACTGATTTAAATTTTAACTCTGGGTCCATGAATTTAGGCATGCATTTAGACTCCTAGACCTAATTTTTTCTCTTCAGCTTGGGACATAACCTCTAAATTCTCCTTCTTTCAATGGCCTCTTGAAAAGGCCCTATTAATCAGAATTTGTTTAGGTCTCTAGGCAGAGAAAGAGAGAGACAGAAAGATTATATATGTGCATATATATATATATGTATATATATTCTATGTACATATGTGTCTATGTATATGTATACATCATATTGTAGACCTCATGTTTCAGAAAACTGATTAGCGTCAGTAGAAATGTATGCCCTTCAACCAAAATGAATTTTCCTCTCCTGACATCTATATACCAGTGCTGGAAAAAGATTTTCATTGGTCTTCTTTCTGTCATGACTCCACTCTTCAGAGGAATCATGATATAAGAATAGGTCACATTTTCATCACTGTGGCAGGAAGAGAGCTGGGGTGCTGGCACCTGGATCCCAAGCGAGTTGACTGAAAATGTGTCCAGAACCACATAGGGAGTAGAGTAATTTCCTGAAAGAACAGATGCTAAGCAAACAAAAATAACATAGAGCTATTGCCATTGCTTTATAATCCCCTTTTTATGTTAATGAAGTTATACTGTTTAAAGTTTGTTCACATTCATTTTTTCATGATTCTTTGGTTCAACTTCATCTTTCAGTTTAATGGGAGCTCTGGCTAAATGTACAAGGTCTTAGGTAACTAGAAAAGAAGCATTGCTAATCATCTTAGTTATAGGACCTAAAGCAGTACTTGCACTCTCTAAAACAAGCGTTATGATATAAATGGTAATGTGGAACAATGAAAGAACATGGGCATTGAACACTGAAATGGTAATATGGTACCATTTGGGCTTTCCCTCATATTAGCTGATGACCTTGAGCAACTTACTTAATGTCTCTGAAGTTGTTTCCACATCTGTAAATTATAGTAATATCCATTTCATAGGATTTTATCAGGTTGTGAAAGCATAGGATGTAAGGTACCAGAATTGGGGTCATATTTCCATCCTTGTGACAAGAAGGGAGCTGGTAATATATACATGACACATGCACACATGAGAGAGAGAGAAAAAAAAATTGACTCACACAGTTATGGAGGTTGCAAAGTCCCGTGGTCTGCCTCCTGCAAGCCGAAAGTGCAGGAAAGTCAGTGGTATAGTTTCAGTTCAAGTCCAAAGGCCTGAGAAGAGGAGAACCCATGATGTAAGTTCCAGTCCGAGGACAGGAGAAGATGAATATGCATGCTCAAGCAGTCTGGCAGAGAGTAAATTCTCCCTTCCCCACCTTTTTGTTCTTTCAGGCCTTCGATGGCTTGGATGACAGCCAGCCACATTACGAAGACCAGTCTGCTTTCTCCGTCTACACATTCAAATGCCAATCCCATATGAACAAACAAGAAACAACACATGTTGGTGAGGATGTGGAGAAAAGGGAACTCTCTTACACGGTTGGTGGGAATGCAAACTGGTGCAGCCATAGTATGGAGGTTCCTCAAAAAGTTAAAAACAGAACTACCCTATGACCCAGCAATTGCACTACTAAGTATTTACACAAAGGATACAAAAATACTGACTTAAAGGGGCAGATACACCCCAGTGTTTATAGCAGCATTATAAATAATAGCCAAATTATGGAAAGAGCACAAATGTCCATTGACCGATGAATGGATAATGAAGAACTGGTGTATATATATATATATGTATATGTGTATATATATGTATTTATATATATGTGTATATGTATATGTATGTGTATACATATGTATACATATTGTATGTATATGTATGTGTATATATATGTATATGTATATACAATGGAATATTACTCAGCTCTCAAAAAGAATGAAATCTTGCCATTTGCAACAATGTGGATGGACTTAGAGTGTATGATGCTAAATGAAACAAGTCAGTGAGAAAAAGACAAATACCATATGATATCACTAATCCATGTAATCTGTGTAATTCCCATCAACAGTGTAAGAGAGTTCCCTTTTCTCCATATCCTCGCCAACATCTGTGTTCAAACAGATGAACATAGGGGAAAGAAAGAAAAAAAGAGAGAGGGAGGCAAACCATAAGAGACTTTTTTAACTATAGCGAACAAACAGGGTTGCTGGAAGGGAGGTGGGTGGGGGGATGGGCTAAATGAATGATGGGTATTAAGGAGGGCACTTGTCGTGATGAGCACTTGGTATTATACATAAGTGATGAATCACTAAATTCTACCCCCGAAACTGATATTACATTATATGTTAACTAACTAGAATTAAAAAAAAAATCTTGGAAAAAGACAAAAACAAATACTAAAATCTCATCCAGAAAAACTCTCACAGGCATACACTAAAATAATGTTTAACTAAATATCTGGGCACCCTGTGCCCAATCATATTGACACATAAAATTATCCACCCACTAATGGCTTCTCAGTCCATGCTGAAAAGTTCGACTGGAAAGGTTTATAAGAAAAACTGGGTAGAGCCACCCTTGGCACATATGACCTCCCACGCAGTTTTGAAAAGCAATCAAATGGAATTCGTGATGAGTTCAGACAAAGCCGGTGGCCATATACGTCTAGAAAATGTAGCCTCAAACTTGAGACATGGCTCAAGAACCAGGAGCGTTGCAGAAGCTTCTGGGTAAAGGTAACAGAATAATAGAACCAATGTCACATTATAAAAATTGTTCATCCTGAATGTTACCTTCCCAGAGAGGCCTTCTCAGAACATCTCATTTAAAAAGGGCCTCCTACTTTGTTTTTGGCTTTATCCCCAGGACCTAGAACAGTGTTGGGCCTGTACCAGACTCCTAGTAAATACATGTTGAATGAAAGAAAGAAAGAA
Source organism: Paguma larvata (assembly GCA_030068075.1). Lineage (NCBI taxonomy): Eukaryota > Metazoa > Chordata > Mammalia > Carnivora > Viverridae > Paguma > Paguma larvata. The sequence continues at coordinate 115,482,327 of CM057823.1, forward strand.
AAGCACAGAGGAGGGAGGGAGAGAGAAAGAGAAAAATGCTCACGATTCAAATCGGAAAACCAGTAGAGAAGCAAAATGAGTTATATAAGGGAACATTCAACTGAAGCATTGTTCAGCTAAATACAAACAGACAGACAAATCTAATAAGTCACTGACTTATTTTGCTGACAGTTAATTTTTAAGGCTAAGGATATGATGAAAGGCTGGTTTTAGGTATTAAGGAAACCATTAGGAGGTATAATTTAAAGACAAATTTATTCGAGTGATAGTTAAATTGCATAATTGTACCCAGTGAATTCTCACTTCAAGTCCAAAAGAAAAAAATATATATATGGGACCCTGAGGCTAAAGAATTGAAATTTCTCTCATCTCTTAATAGAAAATTATCCCCAAACCATTCGTTTGGTGCCTCCTAGGGGCTAGACGGTGTTCGGCTCTAATCTTGGGAAGTAATTATTGCTGCCCTCACCCTATAGAAGAAAAGCTAAGGCTTGAAGAGGTAAAATGACTTACCTAGTGTCACTGAGCTAAGGGGTGGCATGAGGTTAAAGTCCAAAGCTACCTAATTTATGGCCTAGACATTAGCACTCCTTCTGTGGGATAGAAGAGTGTTCTCTTAAACCCATAACTGCCTTTCTAAACATTAAAAGCTTAAAAACTCTATCAAGGCCTTACACACAGTATTGTTGAAAAGTTGCTTTCAAAATGAAGTGCCTTTATTTTAATCCCGTTTTCCAATAGACTTTTATTATAACACTGAACACACATTTCCATAGAAAAGAGAGGCCTAGGGCATAATAAAAACATTCTTACTCAAACAGAACTCTTTAAAAAATCATGTTCCAGATAAAGTTAATGTATAATGATAAAATATTCATGTCAACCAAGTCACCCAATTCAAACAAAGCTCAGAAATCACATTGCTGTCTGACTCTGGTTCCATGAGCTAAAGAAGAAAACAAAGGCCAGAAGCTCACTGCCTTCGAAGTTATTCTTCTATGAAATTCCCTTTCTGATAATGCCACACATAGCTCTCAGTGGATGATACGGCTTTGTTTGAAAGCACCCACGGAAGCTGCTGGCTTCTAGAAAGAAATAAGCGCGGGGAACCGGGCTGAAGGGGGGAATAAGACAGAAAAAATTCAGAGGCTGAATTTCAAAATAAGTTGAAGGAGGGCTAATGAGGAAATTGATTTCTAGAAACACACAGCCAAGCATCTGAAATGTGAGTCCTAGCAGTCCTCAGGCAGCACGCCAAGCTTGCTCTTTATTTTATAAATTCAAAGAATTGTTGCATTTTAATGCCAGAGGCAAGTGGAATCTTCCACTCCTTGTTTCTGATGCAGAATAGAGGCCTGGAAAGGCCTAGTAACTTGTGCAGTATAGTACAGCTAGTTTTGAGAGCCTTTCGAGCCATTCTATTCGGGTAAGTATTTCTTGATAAGATTTACTTTTTCAAACTAAAAACTGTATCTCACATAGCCTCACACAGTATGTGACATTAACACATTAGACTGAATTCTTAATGGTTACCTTTTTTTTTTAATTTTTAATGTTTTATTTTATTTTTGAAAGAGAGAGAGAGAGCACGCACCCACAAGTGGGGGAGAGGCAGAGAGAGAGGGAGACACAGAACCTGAAGCAGGCTCCAGGCTCCGAGCTGTCAGCACAGAGCCTGATGCGGGACTCAAACCCACGAACCGTGAGATCATGACCTGAGCCGAAATCAGATACTTAACCAACTGAGCCTCCCAGGTGCCCCTTAATGGCTACCTTTTTATCAAATTGTTAAAACAAAATGTTATCTAGTAAAAAAAATTTTTTTGAAAATAATCTGAACTCTTTTGAACAAAGATGTTTGGTAAATCTATAAATAATGTAAAGAATGTAAACTTAAGCAGTCAAGCTCGTATTAGCAAGATTCAATAGCGGGATTTAGAGTAACCAACATTATATCCCAACAGGATGGATGAGACAGTGCAGGAGAAGTTGGAACAGCTAGGATATTATTAGCAAAATACTTCTTTAAGGAAACCATGCCAATTGGCCCAGGACGTACAGGGACCAATGTGGAGTGGAAAACAAGCAAAGATCAAAGTTCCATGGAAAATAGGAGCGAAGGAGAAGGAGCGAGAGATAAATCCACGCAACAGAACACACATCCCCGCTTTGGCAGCTTCGCGGGACCAACAGAAGATGGTTCTGTCAATGGTCGTGGCCAGCAAGGGTTTCAGAAATAAAACATTCAGCAGCTCTGCCAAGCTACAGTTGTTTTTTTTTTTTTAATTTAAAAACCGCTCTGACCATCCACTTGGGGCTGTGAGTCTCCAAGAGCTAAGAAAGCACAGGTTTCTGCTTCTTATCTCCTTCCCTTCACTGAGTTTCCTACACAGACCAGACACACAGAGCCGAGAGGCCATCGAGTAAACCAATATGCTCTGCACTATGTTCCTTACATTTTGAAAGTTTTTTAGCAGGCCATTGGCAGCCTTTTTTATTATTATTTTAATTGTTTGCAATTTCGTGTTGAACTCGAACATAGGCCATTTTCCGTCTGTGTTGCCAGCGATAGAACTTGGTCAGCTGCCGCTCTGAACTAGTTCCGCACTACCGCTCCCCGCTATCAGTAAGGTGACCCAGCTTTGGTGAGAGAAAAGAGCTCCTGATCCTTAAGCCTAGCGGCCTGAGGGACGTTCTTTGCCAGACACGGAAGTGTCTGACCCTCCGGGAACCTCATGGTGTGTAGGTCAAGTGCCGGGTCCTTAGAGTGAGTAGTAGAGTGTTGGACATAGGGAAAGGTCTCCAGGAAGGTCCAAATAAAAGAAGGGGAGCACCGTGTGTGCTGATTAGTGCACCAGACGGGGACTCCACACACTGGTGTGGCTTCCTGCGCCACTGGGGGGGGGGGGCGGGTAATTAGCGAGCTGGAGGGATGTGGGGCCAACACAATGGGACTGCGCTCAGGACCCCGCAAAGCCACTTAACTTGCCTTGGGAATGTAAGGCAGTGAATCTCAATGAGTCTGTAGGGTAGCATCTAAACATGGGAATGAACATTAACCTTTTCAAGGCTGCTGTTTCATCGGAAGGGCTTTGTGAAAAAGTCCTTTGTAAATTACAATAAGGCTCGTGGAGATTAGTTATTAATGTTACCAAGCAAAATCCTTTTCTTTATGAGAATACACACACATACACACGCACACACGCACACGGGCACACACAAGGCGCAGAGAGAACAATTTCAGTTAATTTATTATTTCAATATATTTTTATATCCTCGGCTCGAAGAGCTTAGAAGTATTCTCATGTGAGTGTGATATAGTCTATCAGTCTGATACCATGTGCAATGAATATGTCTTTGATGAAGTTAATTGAAGTATGGTCTCACTGGGGCTAACGGGGAAGTCCTCGTGGGTCTCCCACCTTAGTCCGCTGACTGGAAACTGAAGGAAAGTGAAGAAACAATTTTAAGGGCCCAAGTCATCTGCTGAATGCTGAATGCTGTAATATCCATTCAAAGAGGGGAAATTTACATAAAAGGACAAATATTGTATGATTCCACTTATATGAAGTATGTCCAATAGGGACAGAAAGTGAAATAGTGGTGACCAGGGGTGGAGCAGGGAGGATGGGGAGTTAGGGCTTACTAGGTTCAGAGTTTCAGTTTAGGATGATGAAAAGTCCTCGAGATGGATGGTGGCAATGGTTGCACACAGTGTGAATGTACTAATGCCACTGAACTGTACACTTAAGAATAGTTAAGATAGGGGCGCCTGGTGGCTCAGTCGGTTGAGCGTCTGACTTCGGCTCAGGTCATGATCTCGCGGTTCATGAGTTCGAGCCCTGCATTGGGCTCTGTGCTGACAGCTCAGAGCCTAGAGCCTGCTTCGAATTCTGTGTCTCCCTCTCTCTGCTCTCTCTCTCTCTCTCTTTCTCTCTCGAAACATGAATAAGCATTAAAAAATTAAAAATGGTTAAGATAGTAAATTTTATGTTACATATATCTTACCACGATAAATGAAAAAGACAAATTTATTTAAAACGTTTGGGCCAGTCAATATTGAATAACTGGTTTGTCTGAGGTTTTTGAGGAATTGTCAAATGCACAGAACTAAAAGATACAGATCATGTTTTATCACACGTCGCTAAGAAAAGAAAGACAGTTATTGGTGAAGACTTTTTTATTCCAGGGTCACTTCAAGATTGGCATGAAGCCAAAGTAAGTTTAAACAGAGAAAAAGAGATTTACACTAATCGAATAGTCCATATTTTACTAAGACAAGGCATTGCTACATCTAAGTATACCCTGTTCCCTGAAAGAGAGTGGAGACAATTTTAGCAGCTAGAGGTGAGCTCCATAATACTGTAAAACTTATAGAAAAAAAAAATCCTGAGTAGGACTAATCAAACAATATGGTACCCAGAGCATAAAGGTACTTAGATTACACTGCTTGTAGTCAAGATAAACATATGCACAAGAAACAGCAGGGCTGAATCCATTGTGAAAACATTTGATATTTGCAGTGCAGAAGAAAGCAAGGGGAATTTTTGGTTAGATATAAGGACAGTAAATACAAAGCAAATTTTAACACCATATGAAGAAAATTATTAACTTCGTATCATCATCACCAGAAATCACTAGATCATAGAAGGGTGTCTGGGTGCCTCACTCGGTTAAGTGTTCAACTCTTGATCTCAGCTCAGGTCTTGAGCTCAGGGTCATGAATTCAAGCCTCTCATTGGGCTCTACACTAGACATGAAGCCTACTAAAAAAAAAAGATGATAGGGGCACCTGGCGGTTCAGTCAGTTAGGCGTCCAACTTCAGCTCTGGTCATGATCTTGCGGTTCTCTGAGTTCGAGCCCCACATCAGGCTCTCCACTGTCAGCACAGAGCCCACTTCAGATCCTCCAAGTCCTTCTCTCTGCTCTCTCTGCCCCTTACTTGCTAATGTAGGCGCACACACGCACATGCATGTGCACTCTCTCTCTCTCTCAAAAATAAATAACCATCAAAACTTTTAAAAAGTAGATGATAGAGAAAACAAGACATTCTTTCTACTATTCAAAGAGCTATGGCATTTGAGCTGTGTTAGTAAGTCTATTTCAAAACAGGATATTGGTGAAACCATAGGTATGATGTTCTAACTGGAAGGGGGGAAAAAGCACAAAATTAATTCAGATCAAGTCAATTCCTTGAAAAGGAGTCACTCATTATGTTCATAAAAGCAAGCCCATTTCCAATCTGAGTCATCCCAGTAGATTTTGTGCAATAGTGGAAATCTCCAATGCCCTCACTAAATAAATGGAAGGGTCGGATTGTTTCCTTTAGTGAAACAGAAACTGGCATAATTTTGATATAAATGCTTTGTTTATTTCAATCACTGCCTTGAAGGCTTTTCTTTTTAATAAACAATACCTGTTCCAAATATCTCCAGTTTTTTTATCTGCAAAAAGTTGTAAGTCATTTTACCTGGGCACCTAAGACCCCTTGCTAGACTCGGAATGTGGCAACACACTAGAAAGAAATTGTATCTGAGCTCTTGGGGGCCTGAAAGCACCCTGGGGCACCAAGGCTAACTAAACTACATCATGCCCACAGGATGTGAGTGCTTCAGGGCCAATCTCCTGGGGAGCAGGTGAATTTCCTCCAATTCTTCACAACATATAAGTCTCTGCCATCTGAATTTTGTTCCCCTTGTTTTCTTTTTCCTTTGCTCTACCAACATGGTAGCTTGGTCTCAGAGGAGCAAGATTTCATTTCTTTCCTAATCTTTCCCCCCCCCCATTTACACCTTTTTCTGCTTCATGATTAAGGTAGCCATGTCAATTCTAGTTCTTTGGTTGTTTTCTTGTTTGTTATCCTACTCTGGGAATTGGATTTATTGATCCAACGACTACCCAAAAGCCACACCAAAAAAAAAAAATAGTTCTATTGGTTTTCTATTTTCTTCTAATATAAATAGAGATTACTCTTTCTTCCATTAAGAATTTAAAATTCAAAAATCATCTATCTTATCGACTGTCTTACCAGAATGACATTAAGTCCAAATAGCTTTTGTTTTCACAATTGTTGCTTTTTTTTACTTGGTCAAAATTAAAGCACGTTTTTGTATCCTGTCTGAGATGCATACCCTCATGTTCACAGGCACACACGCATGTCCAGGTGCACACACTACACCCCCTTCTTGGTTTGAGTCCTTAATATGCTCTCAAGAAATTCTAACAAGACTTTCTCATAAATATAACTCCAGTAACTAATGCCTAACAAAAGACAATGTGTTGATGTAAATACACATCTACAAAGTGTTATGAACTCACTTATGGGGCATCCTCAGTCATAAACAACCATATTCTTTTCAGCATTTGTTGCCGAAATGCACAATGGTAGCAGACACAACACACAAAGCCTAAAGGAATGAGAACATTTGGCTCATGTAAAGAGTAAACAGATTTTTCAAATATACTATTTCTCAAGGAAATAACCTGGAATGTGAGAAATGAATGGAAAGAAGCATGGTTATTAATGCATTTTCTTTTTTCAAAATCCTGAAAACCAGCCATATGTTCCACATTATGAATATGCAGATGGTCTCAATGCAGTTATTTTTCTCTAATTAAAACCATCAGGGTAAAATAATGCCGTAGTTTAGGAAGCTGAGTCAGCTGGGTCTCTTTTTTTCCCTTCTCCAGAAGTGCACCAAAGCCTCGACATGTCCATATAATTTGGGGATCTTTGCTGGTAAATGAAAAAGCGAGACAAGCAAAGCATCAGGAAGAAGAGCTTTATTCTTGCATGCTTTGTGATAAATCGTCTACTTGGTGAAGAAACTGCATCTCACGAACGGAAAGCTCTTAGATATTTTTGTGTAGAACCCACCTTTGGCATTCCGTAAGCAATAACATCTCCGATTTCAGCCCTCTTGCTATGTCTGCCCTTGATCCAACACGATATTGTTGAAATCCAGTGTATCAAGCTAACCCGTCAACCTTGCCTACAGGTCCCGTCCGTGACAGCTCAGGCTGAGCGTGTCAGCTGGGCCTGGCTGAATTGCTCCAGGCCAAGGTTTGACATTCAATCATAAGGTACCTTGCATTCCTCTTTGATCGGGATGGACGATGGATGATGCATATACGAACTATCACTGCACTAGTTCTTCATCCCGCAAACAACTCTAGCAAAACGATTCTGTCCCAGGCTTTTTCTCTCTCCCCTCTACAGTTTTCATTACCTGTGGCCCTGTAGCTACTACCAGAGTCCTATCTGATTTTTAAAGGCATTGTTAGGAAGGCAGCCCTAGGCACAGAGAGATGAGCTTTATGAAGATAGCATAAGTTTAAATTCATATAGGTACCCTGCCTGACATCATTATTCCGATGAAACCTTTTTTTCTTTTAACACATATGTATGTTGGGAAACGCGGTACTCAGTCGTCATCAAAGGACTAGTTCCAAAAACAAACAAACAAACAAAAAAAAAACAACTGCAGATTTATATGCAATGTCCAGAATAAGAAAATATATAAACAGAAGGTAGATGAGTGGTTACTAAGGCCTGGGGTGAAGGGTGGTGAAAAGATTGGGGGATGATATCAGAAGGGAAGGGGCTTTTTGAGGCGATGAAAATGTTCTCAAATTGTGGGGATGTTTGTACAACTCTGTGAACATACTATCAAGGAATGAATTGTATACTTAAAAAAAAAAGTGTAGGAAAAGAAATGTGTGGGGATGAGGCCACTCATAAAGCACCATCACCGAACCAGAATTTTCATGAACTCTCCAAACCTATGTAGCTGAGCTGCTCATTAGAGCCTGGGCTGCCAGAGAAGGATGGGAGCCGCAGAACAGCGCAATGAGATGGAAGAAGATAGAAGCATACGCACCCACTCTCGCTTGGAGGGTGGTCGTCTCTATAGGAACTCTGAATCCTTCAATGCACACGATTTCATTTAAAATGAAATAATAATCCTTACTTTAAGTGAGCCATGTGAAAAAACAATCACCACCACCGCAAGACCATACTAGCTGTAGAGTTCCTGTTTATCAAATTTCACCCAGGCACTGGAATGAACACAGCTCTGAACTTGAGAAAAGACAAAGAGAGGAGTCTGAAGTCTGACACTTATTTTAAATGTTTCTTCCAAGAAGCACTCTGAGGAAGGTCAATATTCTGCACCGTGGAGTATTACCTACCTTTTTCTAATACGTGTGCACCTATATGAAGACCTTACCAGTCTGAACCAGAGTTATGTGTTGCATAATTTATCATAGTTTTCAGGGCAAAGTGGAGCTATGAATACTTTAAGGGCTATTCGCAAAGGTCATGTTGGCTGAGTCTTCCAAAGGCTCACTGAGACTCAGATCTGACTAAACAGGTCCAAGTGGGACTACTGCAAAGGCAGCTGGGAGGACAGAGATTTGAGACACTTGGTACATCTCTCCTAGTGTCTTACTGGTCCTGAAAGTTACTAAGCTCTTCCTTCACACTCACCTTTCTGTATTTCATGGCTCTGAGGCTAAGACTCTGCAAGGTGACACTTTGGCCAGTTAGGCACCTGTTAAACTCTGCCATTAGGGGACAAGGGGAAGATGGGAAGGCTGGAACAGGAAGAGGGCATTGGTGCCTCTTGTCTGCTTCCTGAATCTCTTTTTTTCCTGCCTCTCTTGGGCTTTGGCTTTATTGGAATCCTTGAGCAGTACTTCTTCAGCCCAGCAGTGGTAATCCCTTCCAGAAGTAGAAATCTAAGATTCTAAAACTCAGGGAAGTAGTCTCCTGGTTCCACTTCAGGAATTCTAGAACCAGTCTTGTCATGCTCCTTCCAAGACTCCAGCACCAGCTGACCAATACTCATTCTTAGTGTCCCAGCCTCAGAGAGTCCCTTCCCTGAACTCAAAGGTACCAGTATGGAGGTGCCATCCACACCTCTGAGGCCCCCTTCGCTAAGACTTTCTGTTTAATAATCTCAACCTCTTCCTTGGTTTTTCTACCTCTAAAAGTGGTAGCTGCTTCCTCTAGGTCAGTCCAACTGCATAATTTTCAGAGTCCAGCGAAAAATGAAAATGTGGACTACTTGTTCAAAAATTACTAAGAATTTTAAGATGGCAACAACATAGCATGAAATCACTCATGGGTCCTTCTAAATTTGAGGTGTGAACACAGAAGTCACACACACACGTGAAGATAGCCCTACTGATAAGAGACTACCTCTGGGACATAATAACGTTCATTCTTGGCATTTTCAGTTCATTAACTCCAAATTAACATAGTGAACATTGTTCGCATTAAATTCTCTATTAAAATAATTAGTGGAGTTTCAGTCCTGAGACTGGGTCCTCACTAAGACCCTGTTTTTCTGTGCTTCCTGGTGAAGGAGTGATGAAAGGGTATCTCCAAAATGAGAGTGGGCCTCTTTTTCTGCACCATCTCCTAACAGAAAAGAGAACTCAGAATTCAAGTTCTACACCTGATCTTGGGGTTCTTAAAATCAATGTCCAGGATTCCATGGTTTAAACCATCCTGACACATTTCATTCATGTTTGTTTCCTAGCAATATGGCCACCAATATTCTACACATTTGTGGTCCCTGAAACATAGCAGTACGTGATCCTGAGTTAATACAGACACAAGTAAACTAACTATATATGGTATTTGCTTCCTCAATAATTACTTAAATAAAAAATATCTAATAGGTAGAAACTACTTAGAAAGAAGTTTGGATTCCTCAAAGTCTTTGGCAAGTTGAAAATCAAATCATGCAGTAGTAAGCATTACCTTCAATAATCATTTCCCAAACCGATAAAACATTGCATCTGTCTCTTTTACCTCTTTCTGGGGCAGAGAGAAATTCCTTTGGGCAGCAGACACTGACATAAAGGCTATCAACTATTAACTTGAGCTCTGTCAAGGAGGGAAGCTCTTTAGTCAAGCATTCTCAACTGAAGACTGCAGATTGGAGCACCCTCAGGTCCCAGTTATTAAAAATAAACCTTTCTTTACTCAGTAGTAATAGGAGTGAAAAGCATCAAATACTCACGCCAAAGTTACTGTGTGATTGAAAGCAGTTATACCACACTATTCCAAAGCTCTGTCAATAAGTCCAAGTTATCTGATATAGCTACCAATTTTTAAACACTTATTACGTGTGGTCCTGGAATAGCATTTTAGCATGGATTTTCTTACTTATCCTCATAGCGACACCAAAACTGGTATAATTATTCCCCCATTACTTGGGAACCAAGGATTAGATGGATTAGATTGGTTAAGAAATATTCATGTTGTCATGATTAGTGTAACTCCAGTTAATGCATCACAAAATTTTTCTCAATTTCTTTTATTATTTTTTTAGTTTACTTATTTATTTTGAGAGAGTGTGTGTGTTCACAGGAGAGGGGCCAAAGGAGAAAGAAAGAAAGAAGAAAGAGAGAAAGAGAGAGAGAGAGAGAAAGAGGGAAAGAGAGAGAGAGAAAGGAGGAAAGAGAGAGAGAGAGAAAGGAAGAGAGAGGAAGGAAGGAAGGAAGGAAGGAAGGAAGGAAGGAAGGAAGGAAGGAAGGGAGGGAGGGAGGGAGGGAGGGAGGGAGGGAGGGAGGAGGAGGGAGGAGGAAGGAAGGAAGGAAGGAAGGAAGGAAGGAAGGAAGGAAGGAAGAAAGAGAATCCCAAGCAGGCTCCACGCTGTCAGCCCGGAGTCTCATGTGGGGCTTGAACACATAAACCACGAGATCATGACCTGAGCCGAAATCAAGAGTGGATGCTCAACCAACTGAGCCACCTAGGGGCCTCTTTCTCAATTTCTTTTAGAAACAAAACCAAGTTTCCCCAGATATTTTTATATCATTTCAAATCATTCAAATTATTATTGAATTATTCTCTGAGAGCAGTTGTTTATCCTTTGTGATGAATTAACTTAGTAGATCACTAAGATCCATTCTTCAAGGTGGTATCATTCCAAGATAAGTAGATAAGCAGAGACCACCTAGTGCATTATGATCTCGGTAAGTCTCTAATTCTCCAATAGCATCTCAGGTCACACACACAGACACACACAGACACACACACACACACACACACACACACACGAGAGCACTAGAGACCTCCAAGAAAGAATTGTAAACCTTTAGAGTCAGGTCTACCTCTAAACGACATCGATGTCAGAGCAAATCTAGAAAACTCAGTCCATTATGCAGAGATATATATAATTTCCTGTTACCCTGGTCTTGCCTACTCAGTTTCTATGAATGAAGAATTCATAATATTTTTTTCTGTGGTTAATAATATTAAAAATAATGGTAAACATATGGTTTGGAATTTGCATCTATGAATAAACATGGAAAACAGGACTGGAAAGTTTGGTGGGTGCTGAATTATCTGGCTAAAGGGGGCGGTAGGTAGGTAGTCCATGCCGAAAGGCATAGAGCAGCTTTACCTCTGCAGATTCCTAAATCTGCAAATCTATTTAACACCCAAAGTAGAGAAACTATGTGTCCAATCAAGCATGGTGAGCACAATTTGGGGCCTTTCTTTACTAAACACGTACGTTTTAGAAATGTAAAGAGAGTAAGGGAAAAAACCTGCAGAGTCTCAAAACTCAGGGAGAATGCCTATGAAGGTTAGTCTTATTATGCAGACTGATGACAAGCAATGCGATCATTAAAACCATCTCAATGCATGCAGGAGGCCTCTTTTTCCAAAGAGCTGTAAATAATATCAATCAAATGGACTGGGATCTTGGGCTGAGTCAGCAAACACTTCTCCCCCATGACTCACTCATTAATTGCATATATTTGCACTTCTTTAACATCAGCAAACTTCTCAGCCTAGAATGGCTTCTTGAGATACAGAGCTCTGCTCATACTTTACGAATACACTGACGTTGCCTATGGTAAAGTCCATACTCTATTATCTGAAAATGTATTTAATGCAGTGACTGCATTTCTAGTCACTCCTCTGTATATTCTACTTTGTTATGAGCAAGGGGGTTAACACTTTCATAAAACCCTTGGTGTAAGAACTTTCTTATGCCATTAACCACCCCTACTCTACAGAAGTGTGTACACAGTGTTCTTTAAGGTGTATATACCTGTATTTACACATGCTCATCTCGACCATATAGCTAAAGCTCCAAAATGTATCAAAGAGCACGTAGAGGGTAGGGAGAGGAATAGGTGGAGGAAAATGGAAAGAGAGTTCTAGAATAAGAATAACTAGTACTTATAAAACTGGTACTTATTTACTTCACTTAGTCTCTTTACAGTACCTCTAGGAGGTAGGTACTATTATTAGTCCCATTTTACAATCAAGGAAACGGAGAGTTAAAACAACTTGCCCTCACTCAAATGACGGAGAAGTTAGAATTGCGACTCGAACCCAGGTAATCTAACTCCAAAGTTCATGCTCTTAATATAAGGTCATGTGGCTTTTTGTTACAAGTGAAAATGTTTTGAAAGATTATTCTAACAGGCCCACCAACATGAGTGCCTATTTTTCTACTAAAGTCTATAATCAAGCAGGAACCAAGATGACAAACTATTCAAACCTGCTCCCAACTATCTTTAGAGACAGACAGATAGATAAATAGATGGAATATATAATGTATAATTATATACATATAATTAAGTCTCAGTACCTTTATAATTTCTAGAAAAATTAAGTCATAAAAATAGTGTGAGAATTTTTTAAAATAAAAAATGCTTTTTTCTCATCACACAATTATATCAACTGAGATATACTCCTGGGAATAAAGAATAAGAGTTACAAAAGACTAAAAGAATAAAAAACTAGGAAGAATTTAATGTAGAACTGCAGAAGCAGACTGAACAAGTCCTAAATCCTCAAAATCGAAGTAACACTTTCTGTAGTGTTTCATTCCTTGAATACTGAACGGCCATCCATTTACCTGTAAATATAAACTTCCAAAGCCTCATTTTCAATTTTTTTTATTTTTTAAAGCTTATTTATTTATTTTGAGAGAGTGTGGGGGGGTGGGAGGAGGGGCAGAGAGAGGGAGAGTCCCAAGCAGGCTCTGAGCTGTCAGCACAGAACACACACAGAGCTCTATGCAGGACTCAAACTCACAAACCATGGGATCATGACCTGAGCCAAGATCAAGAATCAGATGCTTAACCAACTGAGCCACCAGGCGCCCCACAAAGCCTCATTTTTAAGCAATGTTTTCATAACTGACCATCTCGGACTTTCACTGTCACAAGTAATCAAAACTTGGAAGTAAGCCTATTTCAAGTACATTTTATGCAATCCTAGTGGATTAACAGTTTGGGGGCCCTGGGTGTGGGCAGGGATTTAACTGAAGCTAAAAATATGGATATGTTTCCAGATCTCTCTTAGCAATTCACAACTGAGAGGGAAAGAGATAGACACACACTAAATAACATGAATAATAGGCAATCTCAGACAAGTGCTGGTCTGGAGAAATAGTAGAAAGAAGACAGGAGCAGACGGGCATCTGAAATGGGGAAAGTTGAGATGCTTGGATATCAGTGGCAAGAGACATGGGAAGAGGGTATCTGAGAAGACTCTGCATCTGCCAAGATGTGGGGGGTCCAGAGAGAGGAAAGAGGTCAGCACAAGACCCTGAGAAGCTGGCGTGTCAGGTGGGTGGATTGTGGAGCTGTCAATAAGCTGAAGAGACAACCCATGAACAGACTGGAGGAACTCGTGTCCTAAGCCAAGAAAGCTGGAATTTTCCCAACAATGAGATAGAAAAGGCCAAGTTATAAAAGCCTGTGGTTAACTGCTAACTAACCAACTCTGTTTTGAAAGTGAAGAAGAACTAAACAAAAACAATAGCAATAACTAACTAGACAGTCCTTTATTCACTGATTCCACAGAATTTTTGAGTGTGAAAAATTGATTCCTCATGTGTGATACAATGACTCCAGAGTCAGTAGAAACAAGTTCTAGCTGTAATTTCTTAAATTATTTATGAAGTGACCCCGGACAATCACCTTGGGGCTCCTCTGGGCCACAGTTACCTTAGCAATAAAGCCAGGTAGCTAGATTTGCAGAATGATCTTGCCTAATCTCTCCAGTTCTCTGAACGTGACTCAGGGGAGGTTAAGAATGTCAGAGCCCTCACCTCACCTTCTTATACATGAAACTTTATACATCGGGCTTCCATATAAACTTTCAGTTGAAGAAAGTGTTCTAAGGTTTAAAAACCATTTGAGCAACACATGACTGTATCATTCTTTGATATCCCTTTATTTGATTTAAGGGTGCATTTCTTGTTAATATCTAAACATGGACCTTAGATATTTCCACATGTTTCATGAATGCATTTGATAAGGTCTGACATGAGTTCCAGTTTTGTTTCTTTGTCAAATGGGCTTTATGATACAGTTTCTCATATTTGTTCATGGACATATAGTTAGACAAATAAACACTATAAATACAAGGCATGATTAATGGTATAAAGAAACAGAAACCAAGTAGAACTCTATGGAAGATGAGCTTCTGGCTTAGACACTGTCCCAGCATTTCTCAACCCCCTGGAAAATATCCACAGGGTGCCAAATTTGCCAAATCCTTTGTCTTGCTCCATTAATCCTCAGCGTCCCAGGGAGCATGGTTCACAGTGAGTTGCCTAGTCAGTAAAATGGCCGGCATACAGGGAATGAGTCGTAAACATTAACTGACAAGGATGAATAACTTTGCTTGACTTCCTGAGGAATTCAGTGACTTGGGCAAGGTCTAAAGGGAGAATAGCTGGGTTCTATAATCACAGAGAAGAGGTGGATTTGAGTCCAGAAGTAGAGGTGGAGATACCCTCTCCCAGCAGCTAAGACAGCCGGCCTGGGCCAGTTTTCTTTAGAAGTGCTGATTGCTTGATACCTTTGCGTATCGCTTCTTACCAGCGCAAAATCCTCCTAGGCTAGGTCCCACTTGTTTAGGACTCTTCTTTGCTAGGTTTCAGACAGGAAAGGTGGCCAGTTTACCTGTGTTCATGCTTTAAGGTGTTACTTGAAACTTGTACCATATCCAGGAAGGAATTAACCTGGCTAAGCAAGACAGCATTGTGTGGGAAGTTCTGCTAACCGGTTCTGCTCATCCTGCAGATACCAGAAACTGAACTGTGATAGCCAGCAGGACACTAATAAAATCTAGGGGTTCCCTTTAGCTCAGACTTAATAACAAAATCAAAATGGACGAGTTTACAAAGACAGAGCCAAAATTTATTTATTTTATTTTGCAGTTAACTTAGGTAGTCAAACAATTATAAAGGATGTACAGTGGGAATTCTGATATAAATTTCTAGTTCCTCATCACCACAAGATGGTGAAAATCGTTCGTTAGACAGGGCTGAGAGAATGGATTATGATCGAATTTGGTGTGAATTCGGCTTCGCCTCATATTGTCACATCCTGAGAATCTCTGCAACATCGCTTATTCCTGTCCTCCACCCCTCTGCTATGAAATGAGGCTCATTTTATATTTGTATTAGTAGGCACAGTCTCTGTATTTGCTCTGAGTTCCAATTTTAACAGCAATATCTTCAGCAGGCTCATTGTTGAGAAGCTTTGTTGACTTCCAATAGACAATCCTTGTTACCTACTTTCCCAAGAATGGTGTTAAATTTGCCTACAGCACGTGCACACACATCTGCAATTGGTATCTCTCAAGTGAGTACAGTCGGTTTCTCTGAGTTTTTCTTAATTACCATTATGGCCACTCTGAGGAGGTAGTGCAAATTACAGCCTACTTGTTTGGATAAGAATCGAAACTTTCAATTTCAAGGCATACTTTTGAAAAAGGGGAGCAGAAATGTTGAAACCACAAAAGCTCTATTGTGATGTTATCAAATCTGGTTGTCTAGAAGCTTCTGTTTGACATGGACCACCCCTGAGCTCCTGAGTCCATATACAGTTGCTTCCTGTATATTATGGATGGATATCCAAAAAAACTAAAAATCACATTTTGAACAAAAATTCTTGAGTTCTAACTCATTTCTCAAAACTAGTTCCTCTCTCGGTCTTTCTCCAACTCAGTGAAATGACATAAAGATTCAAATGGTAATGAAAGTTACCTTCCTTTCCTGTTTCTCACAGCCCAAACCACCAACAGGAGTTACAGGCTCAACCTCCAACGTATTTCCCACCCTACCCCCTTCTCTCCACCTGTGCGCCCACCATTCTCCATTCGACAGCCATCCCCTCTGGCCAGCACTGTGCTGTGGCCTCCCGAGTGCTCTCCATCCTCCCACGTCTACACCTGACTGCAGATTACCCTTATCAAAACAGAGAAACATGGCCAAGGCTGGAATCCGTATCTACTGTAAGGTAACTTCTAATTAGGTTGGCCAGTCAAATGTCATTATCTTTTTAACTCACAGAGATATGTGCCAGAGGTGTAATCAAAGAAAGTTATGATAGTGGTAGTAGTGGTAGTAGCAGCAGTAGTAGTAAACATATACTTGGAATTCTCTCTCTCCCTCTCTCTCTGCCCCTCCCCCGCTCTCTCCCCCGCTCTCTCTTACCATGTGCCAGGCACTATTCTAAGCTTATGCATGCATTAACTCACTTAATCTTCAGAATAAACCTATAAATTAGGTATTTTATTATGCTCCTATTGTATGTTGAGCATCTATTGTGCGGTTGGCTTGTGTTCTGTATTGCGTGGGATACAAATAAAAGATACTGTACATTTCTGACCTCAAAGGTAAGTTTTTCTTTGGCGGAAAGGTATTTGGAAATAAACCAAATAAGATCATTTAAGAAAGCCACAGCGACGTGTATCAACCATAGATCAGATCACTGGGCTCCCCTGCGGAAAACTCTTCCCACTGCACTTCAGATAAATTCAACTCTTACTGTGACATGAACAGCATGGCCTTACCCCCCTCTCTTTCCCCTGTGCAACACTTTCCCAAGCTCCAGTCACAAGGAGCAAACTCCTCCCCGTTCCCTTCCCATAGAACTTTTTTTTAATATTTCATTTTAATTTTTTCATGTTTATTTATCTTGAGAGATGGAGAGAGAGTGGGGGAGGGGCAGAGAGAGAGAGGGAGAGAGAGAATCCCAAGTAGGCTCCATGCTGTCAGCACAGAGCCCAACACAGGGCTCGATCTCACAAAATGTGAGATCATGACCGGAGCCAAAATCAAAAGTCAGACACTTAACCAACTGAGCCACCCAGGCGCCCCGCCATGGAACTTTTGACAGGCAGAACCTTCTCGCTCCTCAACTCTCGCTTCAACTGTCTCCTCCTTCCCTGCCATGGTATCTATAGTAGCCACACTCCTTTAACCTGGTCACACTTTATCACATTGATCTAGTTATTTGCTTCATTGCTCTTATCGTTGTCTCATTTATCATATTTATTTATTAGTTATAGCCTGTCATCCACTTCTAGAATAAGAGCTCAGAGGAGACAGAAATGTATCTGCTTCATGCATCACTCCATCTCCCAGCGCATGGCGGTACGCGTTATAGAGTAGACCCTCCATAAATATTTGATGATGGTGGGTGGTGACTGGGATACTAGCTCTGACTCTTACTGTGCCATATTCATAAAGTTATTTAGTCTACGCTCACCTCAGTTTCCCCATCTATGAAATGATGACAACAATAGTATCTGTCTCATTTGGTTGCTGTGAGGACTAATTAAAATAAAATGTACAAAGCACTTAGGAAAGCACTAATCAAGTGTTTATTATCATTATTATTGGAAAAATGACTGACCTGCATCATGTAAGCTCTATTATCAAGGAATCATTACCAGAAAACATATGAAATTTAAAAGGAGTCTTGCGAAGATCATGCTTTAACCAACAATAAAATTCTAACAAAGGCATTTCTGAATTCACGGCAAATGGTGGGGGACATTGTAATAAGGGTTTCACAAGTCTCATCAAACTTTTCGTCAGAATTTACTCCTCTTTCTAAACATAGATCTGAAACTAACTCTCCAAGGCAAACCACAGTACTTGCTACCAAAACAAACAAACTAACCAACCAACAAACAAAACAAAATGGAATTTAACTCTGGAGGGTGCACTTATTAACTGTGCAAGCTGGTCATTTAATCACTCAGCCTCGATTCTTTCATCTGCCAAATAGTAATAGAAGAATATCTAAAAAGGTACAGCATGGGGAATATAGCCAACGATATTGTAATGGTGTCACGTGGTGACGGATGGCAGCTACACTTGTGGTGAGTACAGTATAACATATAGAGAAGTTGAATCACCATGTCATACACCTGAAACTAATGGAACATGGTGTCTCAACTCTACTTAAATAACTTTTTAAAAGAATATCTGATTCATAAAGCTAGATGAGATTCATAACAGCCTATATAAAAACACATTGCTTCTACACAGACTAACCGGGAGTTGAGGTTGGCAGTGATGTCTCTTCATTTCCGCTAAATTAATTGAGTCCCTCTGAGGCTAAGTGCTAGGAAAGTATTAGATGCCGAAGACACCTGGGACCACTGAGAGTAAAACAGAGCCTTGCTGTCAAGGAGTTCAGAGCATGGAGGCAAGACGGCCCTGCAAACAAAGCATGCAATGTGATGACTGCGGCGAGGGAGACGAGCAAGAGCCGCAGAGGTTGCTGGGGTGGGGAAGTTATTAACTCCATCTGGAGTGGGTTGGAGGCATGCTGGGGAGGGCTTCCTGATCTCCTCATCTGCTCTGACCCAAAGACTGGTCTTGTGGTCAGGAGCATTTCCAGGAGATCAGGAGAGCTCTGAAACTAATCTAGAGTTTTGGCTCTGTTTGAGGAACACCTAAGCTGGCCTTGACACACTCAAACCTCAAAGAAACTCAAACCCCGTGAGTTCTATTCCAACTTGTAAGCTGACACGAGGGCTGCCTGTGCTTCTCGGGAGTTCTCTAAATTGGAGATCTAGAGCCAGAACAAACCACTTGGCTTTCTTTGGAATGTCCATTATCCCTGCAATCACCTATCTGTCTGCAGAAATTCTATGCACTATTCAAGGCCCAGCACAAATCTCCTCATCCTGGAGAATCCTTCTAGGGCTCTATCTGTGTGGCTCTCTCTCAATCAATCATTCCTTGCCCCAGTGCACTTTTTAAGCCCCCAAATCCATCAGATCTTTCTTGTACTCGTTTATATGGTGTCACATGTTTCCTGCATTTGACAGTAGAAGCTACTATAATAGAAATCATAGCTGTATAAAGGAAACGTGTTCCTTTTGTGTTGTTTTTATTCTGCTTTGTTCCGGTGTTTTGCACAGAGTAGATGCTCTTCCCCCAATCCCAAACTCATATGCTGAAGACAGGGCCCTGAAAATGGATTGAACACAGTATTTAAAATGAAATGGGTCTAGTGTTTGGGAGAAAGGAAGGCAACAGGCAGAACATAGGTACATCTGTATGTAAATAACTTGGGGAAAGATTTCCGACCAACTCCGTCACCATAATCTGCCTAAAATTCTTTCTGCAGAGCACTCACCTGACTAGAGACCTGCTCTACTCAGGGGGGAAAAAAGCAAATATCACTTGGTAATATATCAATTATTCATAGAAATTATGAAGTTATTTTCAAAGACAAGCCAGATGCTAAGGATAACACATGCTACGTAGGGAATCAGCAAAGCATTTGCTTTCTTCATTATTAACTGAATGATCTTGGAAATAACCTTCCTCAATCTTGGACTCTCAAAAACCTTACTATAAAACAGGGATAATGAAGACTTTTTTCAGAGGATTGAAGTGAGAGTACAGAGGAGGTTTATGTGCAAGTGCCTGGAATACTAGGAACACAAATTTGGGCCTTTGTTGCCCTCTCCTCAATGTCTAGCTGCTTTTCCATTCATTAATTGGCTAATAAATATTTAACACATACTTGCTAGATGCCAAGTGCTATGGGCACAGCAGGGAATAGAAAGAATCATTCCTATCTTCATAGTGGGTGAGATAAATATTTAGCAAATAATAGCATGATTAAATAATCACTGCTATGAAAGAAGAACTACAGGGCATGAGAAGAGTAAATAGCAGGGAAAGCCCACTCTAGCCCTGGGGACTGGTTAGGAAAGACTTCAAGAATGGGAAAACATTCCCATGTGTGGAAAGAAATTTTAAAGCATGAGGCTTTTTGGTTTTTCAGCCAAACAATTACTTAAGATCAATAAAGGATAAGGGTGGGGCAAGTATGTTTAGAGACATGAACAGGAGAACAGACAAGGAAAGTCTCCAAATTACAAGCGAAAGATGAGATATGGTTGCCAAGCACTTTTCCAAGAGCAGTCTCTATGAACTCTGAGCTATTGACAGGAAACTACTGAAAGTGCAATCATATTATTGAAATGTTAGTCGATACTATTTTTTCCTAAAAATTTCCTCATTTTCCCTTCTCTGATTCTTACCTCCTTCACCCTCACTCCAATTCCTACAAACTCTGCACTTCCTGCCCTAGGGGAAGGATATATCATAACAAAAGAGCAAAGAAAAAGAAATATCTTCCTAGCTACCGTTTCCAAAGTCTTTAGATGCAGAAAGAACTGGTGATGTAGAGAAATGTTTGAGAGCAATACAAAGGAGGAATGTTGGGTTGCCCAACCCAGGGAGATTGAAGATGGTAGAGTCCTTCTCAATGCCTCATCTCTATCTCAAATGTAGAAAATGTCCTCCTGGATAGGGGCAGAGAAAGAGAGTTGGTAGCAAAACAAAAAGAATATAAACATTGATGAGTCTAGAAGGGGCACTTTGCTCTGTCCCTGACATGTGGCCAAACCGAAAGAGGTATGAAAACTCCAGAAGCAGAAGAACCAATGCTCACCTTGTAGAGCCTCAAGGAAGTAGAAAGACCCTGGGGAGGTACTGGCTGAATAGCTGGTCCAGACCCATGGTGAGCCTCACATGCCCTGTATCAAGTGGCCTAGTGATTCTCGTGTCCCAGACTTTATGGTAGAAGTAGTAAACCGAGCTGCTGGGGTCCCTGGGATTGGGACAGAAGCATCAAGGTGGCAAGTCACTTAGGCACATGGCCAAGTCCTGACAGGATAATGGATACCCCAAAACTTTCCATTTGAGAGATTTGAACAGATGACCTTGAACAACACTGAAGACACTGAATAGACTGAGATCAAGTTTCTCTACCTTCATGGAATGGGATCTAGAGATAAAAATTGATTGTTATAGAAATGCACAAGGGCATCTACGTGGCTCAGTCTGTTAAGCATCTGACTCTGGATTTCAGTTCAGGTCATGATCTCACCGTTGGTGAGCTTGAGTCCCACATCAAGCTCGTGCAGCACAAAGCCTACTTGGAATTCTCTTTCTCCCTCTCTCTCTGCCCCTCCCATGCTCACTCTCTCTCCCTCTCTCTCTCTCAAAATAAATAAATAAACTTAAAAAAATAAATGTACAAAGTTATATGTACGTACACCTGAGTTTGTAAACTGACATCCACACTTACTACACCTGGTCTAGTTCTTAGACGTCAGAATTACTCTCCCATCACCTGAGCTACTCCTGTACTCCTTTATTCCAATTTAAATACCTACACCTGTGTTAAGCCCCAGTTTCACTGCAACGATTTTTTTAAGGGAAATCAAATCATTGTAAACTTTGCTCTTATTCTTGTGAACCTATGTGTCCTGCTGTGAAGTGGCCTCCATTTGACGGGTTGCAACGAAGATTAAAAAGACAGCAATTACGATCCTCCTCAGATGCAGGAACCGAGTTCAAGCCCCAGTGACTGGAAATCTGTATGTCCCAGGGCTGGCAGAGCTTTTAGCAGTTGGGCCTGGAGTCCCTCTTTGAAGTGAGTCCAAATGGAACTTTGAATCGCAAACACTAGCTACTCCATACTCCTCAACTACAGGACTGAGAAACATACTTCTGTTTGATGGTGTTTCATCTAAGGTGGTGGTTTAGCTTTTAAATAAAAGAGATTACTCAAACTTCAAAGCTAGCTGCGCCTTGGCCAAGGGTAAGACGAATTCTTGGGGGAAGAAAGGATGAAAATTCAGTCTTTCTGGTTCCTTTCTGGGGTTCCCTTTTTAGGTCACTTTCACCAATTAGCTCCTAAGGATTCTTACTGAAAGCAATTTATAGATAAAAATCCAAACCAAATGAGCCCCAGCTGTGGGACAAAGGCTTCCGTGGCAAAGCAAGGAACGGATTAGAGGCTGGCTCAATAAAATACACTAAATGTGGGAATTTAGCTAAGGAGCCTCCAGGAGATCTGGGCTCCAGGGAATAGGTTCTGAGTCACTCCAGCTATTCTGCATCTCTGTCCTTTTATTTATTTATGTATTTATTTATATATTTAAATATTTATTTATGTATTTTTTTATTTATCTATTTATTTAAAATACTGCATGGACCCTATCTTCATCTCTCTGTATGCTACATCAAGTCACCCTGTCCTTGAAGATTGAGCATGGGATTAAGAATTAAGGCTTGTTGTAAGGTCCATTTCTACCAGCCTCCCACCATCTGGAAGAGAACACTTTTATTTTGTCCTTATGAAAAGGAGACAGAGAATGTCACAGGCAGAAGTTGGAAGGAAATTTCCAACAAATAAAACATTAAACTTCATAATCAATGAAAAGTGCTTTCAGAGTAGGTCCTAGGCAATGTTATTCATTGTTTTGGAACAAGAATTTTTTAATAGACCGAATGTTGTTCTCTAGATATGTTTAAAAATGACAGGTTAGCCCCCACGATGACCAGCTCTTTGGTTAGCAGGGAATCATGTTTTTCATGTGAGTTTGCCAGTACTTAGTATTCATAAAAATGATACCGTGCTCGGGTACCTGAGAGTGGGCCAGAAGAATTTTGCTAAATAGCAAAGGGACCACGAGTTACGTGCAGTACCTACAGAACATGAGGAGAAGAGAAAATTGAAAAACAAAACAAACCCTCAGCCTATATACTGTCTATATGAATTTGCTAGGGTTGCCCTAACACAAGACCACAGACTGAGTGACTTAAACAACAGATGTGTATTTCTCACAAGTGGAGACCGAAGTCCACAATCAAGGCGTCGACAGCCTTGGTTTCTCTTGAGGCCTCTCTCTTTGACGTCCAGAAGGCCCTCTTATCCCTGTGTCCTCACTCAGTCTTTCCTCTTTGGGCATATCGCTGGTGTCTCTTTTTGCATCCTAAAATCCTCTTCCTGTTAGGACACCAATCAGATTGATTTAGGACCCACTCTAACGACCCAATTTTAACTTAATCACCTCTTTAAAGGCCCTGTCTCCAAATACAGTCACATTCTGAGGTACTGGAAGGTTTTGGAGAGGGGACACAATTCAGCTCATAATATCTAATATTGCTGAATATTACAGCGGGACTCTGCGTGTTTGAGTCTTGAAAGAAAGTAGGCCACACAGGTAACAATATTCTAATAATGAACACTTGTAACTTTTATTAATGTTATTAAATCAAGACATTATCCTTCCATACTGCAGAATATGCTCTCGTTCACCTCCCCAAGACCCTCTCCACAAAAAAAATAATTACTTAATTAAAAATTAAAAAAAAATAAGTTGTGATAAAAATCTGTAGCTCTCAGCCAAAAGGCTCTATCTTCTCCTGGGGAACTATCCTTAGTGTTAGTTTTCTTGAAAGGATGCTAATCCTATCAGATCAGTACCCTGCCCTTATGACCTCATTTGACTTGATTTCTTTATTTCTTCAGGCCTCTCTCCAAATTCAGTCACACTGATGGGTAGAACTTCAACATTGGAATTTGGGGAGGCCGTCAACATTCAGTCCATTAAAGAAGTCTTCTAAGCAGAAGAGATTTTCCCCCCTCAGAGGCCAAAGAACAAATAGAGAGGGGGATTAAACATATTAAACGTAACACCTTGGCAAGGCTGGGGGTCCCTGCACAACCCAGCACAGTGTCTAGTACATGGGAGAAGCCCTCAGCAAAACTTACTAAACGAAAGAACAAATGAATTATTCTATTACTTTTCGGTTGGGGTCCCAAGTATCAAATAAATGCTTCAAAGATAGTTTTGTGAGTAATATCATCCCTCAGGGAAGGATATTCAAATTGCTTCTCTTTGAAATAGACTACCTGAAAGTTCATCAAGGTCATCTATGATATATATATGATTATATGGACATGGGAAAATGTACTGTGTATACTAGGTATTAATATAGAATCAACAATGTGAATGGAGGAGGAGGAATGAAAGACAAGGGGCGTCTGGATGGTTCTGTCGATTAAGCGTCCAACTCTTGATCTCAGCTCAGGTCATGATCTCATCATTAGTGAAATCGAGCCCAAGTCACTGACAGCACAGAGCCTGCTTGGCTCCTTCTCTCTTTGCCCCTCCCCCTACTTGCACGCTCACTCTCTCTCTCCCTTTCTCGCAAAATAAAAAAGATTAATTTTTTTTTAAAAAAGGAGAGAAGATAGCCAAGCAAAATAGGAAAAGAAAGATTGCACTCAAATTCATATGATAATATTTTGTATATACATTTATATAAAATATAATATAGTACAATTTTTCATATTTTTAAATGACAAGGACCACCCATCTGGAAAGAACATGCGAGTGGTTCCTTACAAATGTAAGTCACAAAATAAACACAGATAAGATGTCACTGTGATGGAGAAGATTAAATCTTCAAATCATAAATAGTAAGCCTGACCTCAAGACAGAATTCATAAAAGATGGTTTGTGAGTTCACATAATGGGCTCATGAAGACCCAACACAGGCCTGTCTAATAAAACTATGCCAAAATGTCCTAGACTAGAAAATCAGCAGACACAGGACATTTGGATTTCAGCAAAGCATCTAAAAACATATTCACTAACAATTTTGTGGGCAATATTAAGAAATATCCAGCTTAAACCTATATATTCTGAGTGTTAAACAGATACCGCTATATGAAAATAAAGTTTTCTAATGGTTTGCGCAGATTTTGCCATGGTCCCTGTCCAGAACATTTTATCAATACCTTGACAATCCTTTTTTCTTTTTTTCCGGTTGTCATATTTCCAGAAAATGGAGGTTTGCGAGGAAAGACTAAAATTCTGAATTGAGATCTTGGCAGGTCAGAATGATGGCTCGAAACTGAAAAGGTAAATTTCATAGAAAAAAATACAAAAGCCATACACATAGGTTAAAAGAATAGAAGTGAACACATTTCGTGCGTGTGGTTTATGTGAAAAAAATAAATAAAAGCATCTTGTGGTTTGGCTGACAGCACGCTCAATCGGAGTCAGATGCCATTTAAGCCTGGGAAGTTAACGATCTCTTTGGCTACGCTGCTGAACATGTAGGTTCGGACAAAGGGAGAGGTTAGTTCACTACATTAGTGGGATGCTGGTTTGAGCATATCTGCAATACTGTGTAAAATTTCGAGCGCCATATTTTTTAAAGGGAGGCCAACAAACTAAGACATATGCAAAGGAGGAAATCAAGGGAATAGAGATTCTGGAAGCCACATCATCTGCAGAATTGTGAACGAACTAGGTTTTCAGTGCTTCCTGGTCACTGACATCTGTTAAACCTACCTCCACAAATAAAACAGAATTATGCCATCTTGGGCTTGTCTGTGGTCACTCGTTCCTAGACCCTTTGCTCCACGTTGGGTCCTCCACTTTGTGATTTTTCCAGCTTCTGACCTCATGCTAACTTTCTCCCTGGCAAAGGAAATTATTTATACATTCATTCATTTAACACGTTGACCATCTACTATATACCAGGCAATTTTTCTAAGCATTTTAAGCATCAGTGAACAACTCAGACAAAAATCTATGCATTTGTGGGGCTAACGTTCCAGTAAGTGACAGACAATAAACATTAGACATTAGAAATGAGTAAGTTATATGGTATGTTGAAAGTTGATAGGGGTGCCTGGGTGGCTCAATCGGTTAAGTGTCTGACTTCAGCTCAGGTCATGGACTTGAAGTTCATGAGTTCGAGCCCTATGTCAAGCTCTGTGGTGACAGCTCAGAGCCTGGAGCCTGCTTCAGATTCTGTGTCTCCCTCTCTTTCTGTTCCTCCTATGCCCGCACTCTCTCTTTCTCTCTCTCAAAAATAAATAAAGATTAAAAAAAGAAGAAGAAAATTGATAAATACTATGGGGGATAAAAAGGAATGAATAGAATACATGAAGGGATTCCAACAACGCTGGGGAAAGGAAGGAGTTTGGAGTTTGTTGCAATTATAAGTGGTACTGTCAGAGCAGGCCTCATGGAGAAGGTAACTTTTAAATAAACATTTAAAATATTTATTTATTTTTGAGAGAGAGAAAAAGACAGAGCACAAGCAGGGGAAGGGCTTGCGCCTTCAGTCATGAGACTGAATTGCAGCATCAGGGGAGTCAGTGCAGACAGAGGAGAGGAGAGCATAAAGGTTGAATGTTGGTGTTCTCTGTAGGAGGTCAAGGACAAGAGAAAGAAGATGCAAAACAGAAAAGAAGAGTCTAGCCTGTAAGAAAAACCTCTAAGAGAGTATGGCGCCTTAGAGGCCAAGTGAAGAAAGTGTTTTAGAGGAAAGAATGTGACCAGCTCTATCACTTGCTGCAGTGGGTTAAGATGGAAACTGAGGGGCACCTGGGTGGCTCAGTCGGTTAAGCGGCCGACTTCAGATCAGGTCATGATCTCGCGGTCTGTGAGTTCAAGCCCCGCGTCGGGCTCTGTGCTGACAGCTCAGAGCCTGGAGCCTGCTTCAGATTCTGTGTCTCCCTCTCTCTCTGCCTTTCTCCTGCTCACGTTCTGTCTCTATGTCTCAAAAATAAATAAACGTTAAAAAAAATTAAAAAAAAAAAAGATGGAAACTGAAAATTGGGGCACCCGGGTGGCTCAGCCTGTTCAGCGTCCAACTTCAACTCGGGTCAGGATCTCATGGTCGGTGAGTTTGAGTCCTGCTTTGGGCTCTGTGCTGACAGCTCAGAGCCTGAAGCCTGGTTCAGATTCTGTGTCTCCCTCTCTCTCTGCCACTCCCCCCTACCCTGCTCACACTCTGTCTCTCTCAAAAACAAATAAATAAACATTAAAAAAAAAAAAAAAACATGGGAACGAAAATTGACCTTTGGTTTTAGCACCACGGAGGTCATGAGTGACCTTAGCAAGAGCAATTTCAGCAGGGTGGTCAGGGACAAAGTCAAATCAGAGTGGGTGGCAAATGGAATAGGAAGAAAGGAATTTTCCATTTTTGCTCCAAGGGGACAGTTGCTCAAAGAGGAAGTGGAGTCCAGGAAATGTTTTTCTAAAATGAGGGCAACTACAGAATGTGTGATTGCTGCTAGAAACCAGTAGAGAATGAAAACCTGATCCTAGAGAGAAGAAAGAATTGTTGGGGTTATGTTCTTTGACAGAGAGCGGATGGAATCTAGTGAAAAAAGTGGGGGGATTGGTTATCATTGAGGGCACCCTAATTTATCTATGGAAGCAACTGGGAGGGTAGATTATGATGGTGCAGATGCTGTTGGACGTTAGATGGGGAGTGCGCATCTGGACAAGTTCTCTTCTGATTATTTCCGTTTTCCTTAGACGGCTGTGTGTTACTCCTAGACTGGCTTGAATGCTGTTAGCATCATTGGAAAACACCTCACCTCGCCAGCTAGCCTGAGAAGCTCATACCACCCCATACGGGCCCTTTGCCAGGTCTGTCCCAGCCACCACAAGAGGAACCACAAGAGGAACCCAGAATATGTACAGCTGAGAAAAGAGAAAATACATAAGAAGAATGACCAGTTGTATTTCAGTATTGGCAGCATTGGTATTTTGTGCAATTTTAACGCAGCAGAATAAACGCAGAAAGCCGAAGCTGTGAAGTGAAAAAGTACATGGCTCCAATACCAACGTTTCTCTCTTTCTGGGAGACCTTGGATGGGTAAGTCAGCCTGTTTAATCCCATTTCTTCATCTGTAGATAATAGAAGTATACACTTCTCTCTGTCCCTTCTGACCTCCAAAAATGTGGCGATTTGAGCTTCTCTTCTAGCCCATCGGATGTCCAAAGACGCCTTATTGTCTGAGTATGGCAGAGATGCATGCTCATGGGAACTTCGTGAGATCTCAAAGCCAAGCTGGGAGCAGAACTCCTCTCATAAGGAGGCAGCCAGACGTAGGGAGTCACCCGGGGCCCCTGTGTCCCAGCCCCTGCTCTTGGTATTTGCTGGATACCCTCACCATAACCCTTTTCCCGCTCCCTGGCTTCAGCTACTCCCTGGCCCAAGACCAATTCTTGAATGATTTCAGGAGGGGCACATCGCGCGACTGCCTGAGACAGAGACCCCTCGTTTTTCTCTTCCTCATCTCCCCACCCTCATTGGCCCTAATTCCGTGGTGAGCATAATAGTAGCACACCACGCACCACCGCTCACAGAGCCACACGCCGTATCATCCCCACCATGCTGCCAGTGTAGAGAAGCAGTGACATCGCTAAGAAAATCACAAGATGAGAAACTCCACCCTCTCTCTCAGGGCCTCCCCTGAGCCTTCTGCTTGTGAATTATTCACAGCTTCTTCAGGTTTCTGCACTCTGAATTATAACAAAAGAGTCCGAATCTAGAAACCCGCTTCGAGCTAAATCATCTGATTACCCCTAATCGTTCATTAAAATGCTACGAGACAAAAAACGGGCCGTGGCTTTACCTCTGCTCAGCCCACATCAGAACGGCACTCGGTTATTATTCTGCGCACATACAGAGCAGAGAGGCAAAGTTGCCGATCAGTAAAGTGGTATCATTAAAAGGAGGTCTGAAGACTTCTCAAAAATATCTCCTCCACCTTCGTGAACGTTACTCTCTTAATCACGGTCGTTTGGGTTAATGCTTTATGTCTCTGGAAGGCCTGCATGGACAGGAAGAGGGACAACCCAGGGGGAAAGGCCAGGAGGATGGCCCCTCCCTGTAATACATTCCAGTGAGTAGCTGATCAGATTAGTAATCTCCCACTAATGCCGGTGAGCTGCCATGCACATGACAACGTGTGCCACGCTTCCAAAGACATGGAAGGGCAAGGTCATGAAGCAAAACGCGGGTTGCTGCAGAGAGCCCATGAGGATGCTGGGACCCTGATAAAGGAAGTGAGGGAAAATCTTGAGAATTCAGGACCTAGAGACATGAGGTTCCATGACTTCACTCCACGTCCCCAATTTACTGTGCAGTCACAGGAGGTGTCTTACCAATGGCGATAAAATTGCTTAGGCACAGAAACTAAAAGATTAAACAGCCTTCTCTGGTGTAAATTGCAAGATCTCCAAAGGACTGGCTTTATTTAGTAACATGCTAAATACCCGGAAAGAGGACGGCGTCCTAAACTCTCCAAATCTGAGAAAGGCCCTCAGCTCTTTAGTCACAGTGAATACAAACTGACAGATGGGTTCGGCTGAGAAACGAAAGGAAAATATTATTCCGGATGAAATCGCTCAGGTTAGCGCTGCTTGTGGAAGAGTGGCAGGTTCTAGCTTCGCAGAGATGAGTGGTATTTAACACCAGGGCGTTTAATGTTGTCTCTCCCTAAGACCATCTCGTGCACCCCCGTGACTTCTCTCGGGCACCGTCTGTAGTTCCTGCAGCCACCGGCAGGTTGACGGTGGACCATTAGGTCAGCATTTCTCTGCCGCGATGTCCCAGGATCCTAATAACATACCGAAGTGTGAAGCCAGAGGAAAAGAAACAGGCGCGGTTCTGACTTATGCTTGGGGAATATGGGATATCACCAGCCTATTTTACCCACCGAGCTGCCTTGCCAAAACTTCAAAGCCAATGTGCGTCTTGCCTGTGAACCTGGGAGGAGGCGGAGAACAGCGTGGACAAGTTCAGACCTTCGGTTAAGCGCACATCAGCTAGTTAGGTTTCCCTTACGTGCAGAAAGCGAGAAGCAAGATAATTGATCGTGACCTCATCGAGAACAGTTTTCCTTAAAAATATAACCAATAAGGAAAGAATGTAGCAAAGTCATTTCCGATAGGCAGAGCACAGACAGAGTTAATACGATTTAGAACTCCAAACTTTAAGTATAAATTAAGGATGTTGTCAAGTCAGTGCTACTGTGATTTGGGTTTTCATTTCGACACTAAGGAAAACTTCAAACTTAAACTTTCATTTAGAGGGTTTACAAATTCCTGACCTTGTAAACATGTACTACTTTTTTTTTTTTTTAACCGAAGCTTAACTGCTTCAGGATGATAGCAACGACGTTTAAGCACCTATCTGCAGTTGACCAAGAAGTAGGCATTAATTTGCCTCCTTATGCTCTTAATTACCTCTGAAGATCCAAACAGAGCTCTTTAGCTGCCAATATGGTGGCCCTTATCCACTTAAATGCCAAACATTCTTCCCATTGGGTTCGTTCTTTGCCAGAACTCCAACACTTCCTTGAGCGTCAGCTTTGGTTCCAGCCACTATCCCTACATAATTTTGCCCAAATGGCACCCTTATGCAGATGACGCTCAAATATGTAAATCACAGCAGGATTCCCACTGGCCTCTGAACATTTCCCACTAGACCGTCCGTCTCTAGCCCAAGCTCAATAAACTCCCATAGGAAATCATCATATCTATTCCAAAATATGTTCTTGTATGACACCATTTTCTAAGAGAATCACTCTCGAAATCTTGAAATCACCTTTCCATCATCTGCTTTGCTTTGCTTTTTCTTTGCTTCTTGCTTTGTCCATAGCAAGTGAATTTTCAGGGCCAGTAATTGTTTTATCTTTTCAAGTCACTCTTAGATAAGCGTCCAACTTTTCACTTAAATAGACCCTGCCACATTCAGATTTTTGCTTCTCTCGTTGGGACTACTGTTCTCATAGCCTAACTGATTTCTGGCTTTCTGTGTCTGTTTCTTTCTGAATAACCGTTCCCTCTGCTCTCTCAGAATTAATTTTCTTTCTCACCCCTACTAAAATTCCCACACATAAACTTAAAATCCACTCTTCGCCATCTGGCGTCTCCTGGCTCCAGGCTTTTCTTCCAGGTTTTCCTCTTACTACACACCCGTCTCAGCCTTATCTGTTGAAGTTATAACCACACCTGTACTAGCCAGCATGGACTAAGTTATGCTGCAGGAAAAAAACAAATTCAAAATCTCATTGGCTTTCAAAAGAAGTTAATTTGTTGCTCATGGCACCAATTCTTTGGTGTGGCCTTCATTTTTACTCCACGATGTTTTCATCTGAGCACCCAGGCAAAGGAGTCCCTGCCTGGACTTGAGTCTTGTGACAGAGGGGAAAGAAATCTACAGAATGGCTCTGGAAGCTTCTATGCTTATTTCATTGGTCAACAAGGCAAATGACCACGCCTGGTACTAACAGGGTAGGTCATCCCACGTGGATGATCCCAACAGGGAGCATCAACGAGTGTTTTTGAATAAATAATATAATCTATCACATCATCCTCAAAACGACAGCATAAATCCCACCACGTTTCAGTGTCCTAGAGCCACAGTATGTCAGCCTCACCACTACTGACACATTAGGGCAGATAATTCTTCGTTGCAGGCTTTGTCCGTGTCTTGAAGGAGGTCAAACAACATCCCTGGCCT
Organism: Paguma larvata; assembly: GCA_030068075.1. Classification (NCBI taxonomy): domain Eukaryota; kingdom Metazoa; phylum Chordata; class Mammalia; order Carnivora; family Viverridae; genus Paguma; species Paguma larvata. Next base: position 115,513,773 of record CM057823.1, read on the forward strand.
GAAGTCACCAGACACCACACACACTCGCCCACCCTGCCAATTCAAAATGGCTCCAGACCTTGGGAAATGTTCCCTGGAGGGGCGAAACCACTCCAGGTCATCAAGCACTGCCCTAGTCTACGAGCCCTTAAAGAATGACTAAGACGGTGTCTTAGTCATGACTCATGGCACCAACTACTACAATCGTATGCCGTGACTAATCGTTATAAAATAGAAGGGACACAACAGGACTTTTTTTTTTTCTTTATTAAAAAATCAAGAGCAGCATTTGTCTCCCAGATTGCTTTGGGGGAAAAAACCCCAAAACTTTTGATAGAGAAAGACTGAAGTTTATAAATCCTGGCTTCACCACCCCAGAAGACTCTAGGAAGGTTGCTCAACCTCAGTTTCTTCATCATCAGAATGGGCGCAAGAGCATTTCCCTGGCAGTTATGTGGTGGTGAATCAGTGCGAATTGCTTGGTGTACGGAACGTGTTTGAATAAACGGTGCCGTCGCCAGCAGCAGCGACGAGGGCGGCTTTACCTCCTCCGTCACACCCATAAAACAGGAGATGCTTAAAAACTATTTGCCCTTTTGCATAGAAATGCCAAATGTTACTCCCAGAAAGAACAGCATGGCCCCACAAAATCCTGCCTACGTCTGTTTCTCCATAAATAAGACTTGTCGTCAAGAAACTTGAGCTCGGCGCTAGTGGATTTGCCATGAAACACACAAGCTTGGATACGAGCAACAGGTTTTTGCAGCACTTTCCTGGATGTCAGCAGAATCTCACAAATTAGGCAAGAGAAGTCGAAAACATATGCCCTCAGCAACTTGCCAAAAACCAATAAAAGGAACTGATAGGAGAGCCAAAATCAAGGAGGCTGGCAGGAGAGGCGGAGGGCTGCAAACCCCAATAAATTCACATGGAAATGCATTTCATTTCAGTAAGAGCCTGACTAAACAAAACCATTTCAAATGATGAAGAGAGCCTTCACAAAGCTACGCACCATACAGTCAGAAACATCAACATGACAAACTTCGTCTAGATTTTTTTTTTCTTTCCTAATCCAGCCATTTGGAACTAGATTTCTTGACAACTCAGTGGTTTTGCAGATTGGAAGTGTCACTCGCCATGGCAGAACCGGCCTTTTGTAAGCCGGCAGCCTACTGCCACATTACCGAGACCTGCCGCATTTTAAATCCAGGTGCAAAATACCTCTTCTGTTTTCACGGGAAGAAATTCAGGCCATGGCAATCACGTGTTTAAAATACAGGGGGGAAAAAAAAGAACAAAAGTCTCAGTTTATAAAACAGGCTGCGCGGTCTGTTTTCCAATTAGCATGATTCCCTGTCCAGCAAAACTAAACGCGAGTGGCTCTCTAAGGGCGTGTGGCTCTGTGTGTTAGATTTTTTTTTCTTTTCTTTTCTTTTTTCCTTTAACAATTCCGTGAGACTTTCAAGCTGGTAGAAAGACTTAGACCCGGAGACCCTGTAGACCTAAAGGCTGAAATCCCCAAACGTTAGCGGCCAACGCTGCAGCAGTAGCAACGGGGAAGCGTTCGTGTTCCGCTGGGGCTAAGATTTCAATCCAAAGACCGTAGTGATCCAAAGTGTTCTTTCGGCGAAGCCAGGGTCAGCCAGCTCAAAAGATCAAGCTTGTCGGAGCCGGCACCTCCACGCTCAGAAGCCCGCCGTGGGTGTCGCCCGCCGCCGCAGAGCCCCGCTCCCCGGACCTGGAAGCGGATTGCAGCACCGCGCACCGCCTCGGCTCCCGGGACACCCGCCTACCACCCGGCCCCGAGGCTGACCCCTCTTCCACCCCCCCCACCTCGAGCGAGCCGCGTTGTAGGAACCGAATGACTTTTCGGCAACAATGGGCTTGACTCCAAAATGTATTCTCTTCACTTGCAACACTCCTAACCCTGCTGGCTTAATGAGCCCCAACGGGCAGCCTCTACATAGCTTGCTGAATTCTAATTAGATAATTAAATCGAATAGCAAAAAAAAAAAAAAAAAATTATTTCTGTAGCTGTTACGTTATGTGCAACTAAAATTGCACAAGCAAAGCATTCCCACTTTTCAAAATAAAGAGTTTAGTTCCGAACTCAGAAATTCCTGCTCCCTCCTGGTCAAGGTTCTGGGAGTGTCATTTGATATTTTTTAAGGACTGGGAGAGAAGCAATACAGAGATCTTCATTCGTGCAAGCAGTTGGCCAGTAACTATTTATTCAGCACCCACTTTGGGCGGGCCACTGTTCTGGACACCCAAGAGTAAGTGCGGTCTACTTGAAGTTGTGATTTAAGTACTTGACACAAATGATAACGACAACAAATATATAGGTCTATAATTTAGACTACAAAATAGAAACCCATTAGCCTTTATTTTTCATGGTCTGTGTCCCCTAAGCTCACCGTTCCATCATGGGTAACCAGCCAGACACATCTGCTTCCTTGTATACTCCTTTTCCATGCACTGTATGACACGTTTGACAGTGGATAGATTTGCAAAGTAGAACCAAAATTATTTTTCAGGAAGTGGCTTTGACATACAAAGCAAAAGCAAAGGCCTATGGACATGGCTGTTTCTTCAGTGGCAGTGCACTTGAATAAAGAAAGACTATTTTAACCAAAGGTAAAAATCATAGGAACCCATTTCACTGCTATTCTGGGAAATTTTGGGGGACAACGAGTGATTTTCAAAAAAGACGAAGAAGACAAAGCACTTTCAGGGGAGGAAAGCTGGTTTGTTTTTCCCTTTTCTTCCAGGCACCCTAAAAAATACATAACTTTCTTATTCAGTTTTTCCATTTCTTCCATATAGAGATTTCAAAGATGGCTCAAATTACCCTATGTGTTTTCAATTTGCCCTTATTTTCTTTCTTTGTTGCCAAATCTGTGTCATTCGTTCTCTTTGGAAAGACTAACAGTATTTCTTTTTTTAATGTTTATTTTTGAGAGAGAGAGAAAGAGAGCATGCGCTAGTGTGGAAGGGGCAGAGAGAGAGGGAGACACAGAATCCGAAGCAGGCTCCAGGCTCTGAGCCATCAGCACAGAGCCCGGTGCGGGGCTCGAACTCACGAACCCATGAGATCATGACCTGAGCCAAAGTCAAACGCTTAACCAACTGAGCCACCCAGGTGCCCCAAAGACTAACAATATTTTACACTAGAAGCTAAGTCCGGATTGGATACTACCTTTTCTTCTTCTCTTCCTTTTTCATTCCTAATTGATTTCTTCAGGGAATCAGTGGATCTTACTGACATTCCCAAAGCAAAATTTTGGCAAGTCGGCACTAACCGAAAGTATCGCAGAACCATATGACACTGCTATACAGCAGATAAAAAAGTGAAATCTGGAAATTTCCCAGATAGTCATTTCACCTGAACAAATTCTAGGAGTTATTAGAAATCAAGTTTTTGCTTTTCACCTGGATGTGTGTTTGTATAACAGCTGTATGGCTGGAAATAAAATCTTGGTGATCCCACGACTCCTTCAGTTTAGCTTTCTCTCAAAGGGGCGCCTTTTTAATCAGGGTTGACTGGGATGATAACATAGTAACATTGACGATTTCGATGTGTTTCATTGCAGCAGGCCGGAAAGAGAACTGAGATTCTAGAATGAACGTGATAAATGCCCCTCCTTGGGTCATCCTGCCTTGTAGCCTTTTGCCTAAGTATCGTTAGCAATTTCAGAGCAACACATGAGTCCATACACACTTCGTAGAGATAAGCTTAAGTCAAATGTCAAGAATAGACCATTATCCTCTTACAGTTAGTGAGTTTACCAAAGTCTCTTTTGAACTGTGTGTCAGTCTAAATGGAGCAAATTTTGCTTTAGAATATAAGCAGCCACTATACGTATGGTTTAACTTTCATTGCCGTCAGAACTTACTCTAATGATGATGAGAATCCAACGTTGGCAGCTGTCCGTGAAAGAGCCTGTATCCAACTTTTGGAGTCTGAGGGGCAGAGAGAACTCAACACAGGCCTGAGGCTGGCAAGGGCTGAAATCCGAGCCCTGAGTCACAGACTGCAGCTGATTGGAGTCAGTGTAAGTGATACAGGAAGCCAGGTGCAGTCCCAGGGAAAGGAGGCTGATAGAAACAAGGAAAGCAGATTGCTAATTAGGGCTAGAATGTAGGGGCCAGAAGGAAAATGCGAGGAGAATGAGAAACTCAGGCAAAGGCAAGCCAGAGGAGTGGAGGGTTGTTAGCATTGAGTAAAAAAGAGCTGCAACCTGACGCAAACGCCACACGGGCAGCAGGAGCTGTGTTTAAACCAGACACCAGAAACGGAGGTTTCAAGCTGTTCCCAGGCCCCGCCCCTGGCGAGAACATGGCCGGCCACCGAGGTCCTGCGGGCCCAGCTCCTCAATGGTTCAAAGAGCAAGTGGGGCTCAGATCTTCAGTGTAGCTCTACAACCTCTCATCCGAAACCTTTGAGCTAGATGCATTTTGGAGTTCAGAATTTTCAGACATTAAAAGGCATGCGACAACTTGTATGAATTTCCAAAGGCACTGTCCTGAGTGAATAATGCCAATCACAGAAGGTTACGTCATGATTCCATTTATCCAGCAGTGTTGGACTGACGAAGTGACAGAGAGAGAGCAGGTTGGTGGTGGCCACCGTGGGTGGGCAGATAGGTCGTGCAGGAGGGGGCTGTGGCTGTCACAGGGTAGCACCCAGAGATCCTTGGGATGAACTCGTTCGCATCTGACTGTGGTGGTGGTCACACAAATCTGTGTGTAACAAGACTGCAAGGAACTAAATACACGCAGACACACAGGCAAAAACGTGAGTGCGTGTGCAACTGGCGAAAACCAAGTAAGATCAATGGCTTCTATTGATGTCAGTTTCCTCATTGTGATACTGTGTTATAGATATGCCAAATGTTACCAGGGGGGAATTAGATGAAGGGTATATACTATGTCTATGATTTCTTACAGTTGCATGTGAACTGTCAAGTCTCAATAAAATTTTTAAGGGAAAACATTTTAAAAGACAATAAGGGCATATTCAGTATATTATGTCACCTGACAAGCAGTGTCAAACATATGAGTACTTCTTTAGCAAAGTGTGTGATCCTTCACACCAAGTAAAATGCAGATGATAAAATACACTTCCGGGGTGCCTGGGTGGCTCAGTCAGTTAAGTGTCCGACTTCGGCTCAGGTCATGATCTCACGGTCCACGAGTTCGAGCCCTGCATCCGGCTCTGTGCTGACGGCTCAGAGCCTGGAGCCTGCTTCGGATGTTGTGTCTCCCTCTCTCTCTCTCTGCTCCTCCCCCACTCGTGCTCTATCTCAGTCTCTCAAAAATAAATAAATGTTAAAAAAATAAATAAATAAACTTTCATCGGCGTGGGTCAGGGTTTGTGGCCACATGGGTTCAGGTTCCTAGTCAGGTATTGCTGCCAAATCAGCCATGAAAACACTTCGGTTTTTCCGAGCTTTTTGGATGTGGAGCTACAGATAAAAAATGACAAATCCAAGTCCCGCTCTGGCCGCAGAGAGGAAGGCACGGATGGAGACCGCTGACCGATCTGTTTGATAGCTCCTGTTTCTCTTCCTCATTTCACATTCTGCAGAGAAAAATTGGGGGGTTGCAATTGTTTAATAGAATACTTCCATCACAGAAGGGTTGAGAAAAAGCTATTTTTGTGCATCCTTTTGAGAGGTTAGCCAGCAATGCCCGGCACAGAATATAAGGGAGGGAAGCTGGGGACAGAAAAGCATGGGACAATTAGGACACTCGTTCAGCCTCTCCCAGTATTTCTCCGTAGCAACATTTGTTGTCTGAGAACACATCTTCGGGATATCCGAAATTCCTAAATTTCTAAAATAGAATTAACTAGTTGAAGTTATCTGCCATTTTGTATTATACACTTCTCTGTTTCTTCTCACTGGAGCGGAAAATAGAAATTCGACCCTATTTGAAACACTCAACCATAATGCAGAGCCTCCACGGGCAGACAGCTTTTCAGAATTAAACGAGGATAGGCACTCAACATTTGCAAGAGACCTCGTTTCAATTAAATTTGAACTCAAACAGTATGGTAGGATTCTAATGCATTCACTTTCCCCCAAGTCTTCAAGTCTTGCTGTTCTCCACATTGCAGTCAGTTATTCTATTGAAATAGAAAGGTAACTACAGCACTATTTTTTGGTCCCCTTGGTACATAGAGAATAGTATCTGAGCTCTCTCGTTTGAAGGAAGCCCTCAGTGACCTGGCCACAGCTGCCCTCAGTGACCTGGCCACAGCTGCCCACAGTTGAAAGTCACCTGTCTCTCCATTTTGCACATTCCAGGCTGGGCCTCTGCCCCATTCATTACTTTTCATTTCCCGGAATGAGCCGCGCTTCCTCACCTTCCTGCTTTGACACACCTTCTTCCCTCAGTATGGGTCTCCATTCTCCCCATTCTTCACCTGGCCAAATCTGAATGTCTTGTGGTTTTCTAAAATTGCCATTTTTTTTTTCTGGGAAGTCTCTGAGATCTCGCCTTTTCTCCACCCAAACTCGTCTGGCTGGAAAGCCCAGGTGTACCTCTCTATCAGAACATTTATCGGGGCACCTGGGTGGCTCAGTCGGTTAAGCATCCAGCTCTTGGTTTCGGCTCAGGTCATGGTCTCACTGTTTGCGAGATCGAGCCCCCCATCGGGCTCTGCGCTGACAGTGTGGGGCCTGCTTGGGATTCTCTCTCCTTTCTCTCCCTCTGCCCCTCCCCACTCACACGCTCTGTTTCTCTCTCTCTCATTCTCTCTCAAAATAAATAAACTTCAAAAAAAATTTATCATGCTACATTGTACTGTATATACCCTAATGTGGGAAACTGAATATTTCTACTTCCCCAGAGCTTGGCATCGTGCCTGACAGGGAATAACCGTTCAATAAACAAAAAGTAATTTGTGTTTGAAGAATGAATAAGCGTATAAATGAATGTATGCACACATTTGATATTTTTTTATATCAAATAAAATACCATATAGCCTGTTAGCTTTAAGACTAGCAAGTTACTTAAGCTGTCCGTAATTTGGTTTCCTCAACTACAGGCAGGAATAACATGGCTCTTGCTTCATTAGTTGGGTTACATCTACTAAGTGCCTGTAAAGCAATTGTAACTTAGCTGAATATGTAGCAAGCACTCAGCAAACAGTAAAGCTATAAAGTACAGGCATACCTCATGGAAAACTTTAAACACACTTTCTATTCTCTAAGCTGTGGAGACGGTGGAATGTTCTTAAACAAAGATATGTTAAAGTTTATAAATATTAAATTCCAATTTCTTACAAATTATCAAATGTCCAAGTAAATTGTGTTTTGATGTGAAACATCATTTTTCTCCTTATTGCTCAAAACCCACAACTATGTATAGTATTTATTGCCCTTTAGGTGAGTGGAATATTCAATTAAACATCGAGAGATTGACTCTGTGATAATTTTATGATTGCTCATTCTTTTTATTTTTTAATGTTGTCTTTATTTATTTTTGAGAGAGAAAGAGAGAGCATGACCAGGGGAGGGGCAGAGAGAGAAAAGGGGACAGAGAATCCCAAGTAGGCTCCACACTGTCCGAGCAGACCCCAACGCAGGGCTCAAACTCACAAACTGTGAGATCATGACCTGAGCCGAAATGAAGAGTTGGATGCTTAACTGACTGAGCCAGACAGGCACTCTGCTAATTCTTTTTTTTTTTTTTATTTTTCTAATGTTTTTATTTGTTTTTGAGAGAGAGAGAGAGGCAAAGCACAAACAGGGGAGGGGCAGAGAGAGAGGGAGCACAGAATCCAAAGCAGGCTCCAGGCTCCGAGCTGTCAGCACAGAGCCCGATGCAGCACCTGAACCCACGAACCACGAGATCATGACCTGAGCTAGAGTCAGATGCGTAACTGATGGAGCCACCCAGGCGCCCCCTCCCCACTAATTCTTTGTAATATAACTTTGTAATGTAAAATATAATATAATAATATAATATAACTTGTATTTGAAGAAAGTATGTGTTATTATTAATTCATTCAGACATCAACTGTTCATTCAGCCAACTACTACATGTCAGGTAGTGAGCTAGACACAGGAAACACTAGCGAGTGGAATAGTCACATTCCTTGCCCTCACGGAACTTACAGTCTTAGAGAAACGTGGATGTAAGAGTCGTTCCTGGGTGAAGAGAAAGTACCGCATGGACAAGCATGTTATTATAATAAAAGAATCCAGGAGAAACCAGAGCTGAACAACCTACCTGTTACCAGGAGTTGCATTCAGCTTCAAATAATAGAAACCAGACTATCGTAGCTTAAGCATGTTAGGGCTTTATATATAATGTTGTCCAAAAGAAGGCAGTCCAGAGCTGGAAGATTAGCTCCACTAGACTCAGCAGGGACCCAGACTCCATCTATCTTTCTGCTCTACTTTCACGTCTTCTAACCTCAACGTCACAAAATATTTCCTGAAATTCCAGCCATCACACCCACTTTCCTGCAAGAAGGGGAAAAGTGCCAAATGTGCAAAAATCCCTACTCCATGACCAATAAGTGGCTATTAAGAAAGAATGGGAAATGGATGTTGGATAAATAGCTAACAATCTCCACCACGGCTCAAGAATTAAGGGCCAGACTATTCACTGGGGCTCAGGAGAGGTTATGGACCTGTCAGTACTAATTAGGTGGGGGCAAAGATGTTTCTCAAAAGAGAAAGCAGAGCAAGCAAGGGAGTGAGACTGAGGGAAAGACGATGGAAGGGAGGGAGGGACGAAGGGAGGGAGGGAAAAAGAAAGGGGAAGGAGGGAGGAAGGAAGGAACGATGGATATGGGAAGGCTTAAGTCAGGACAATTTGGGGGTTTTAGTGAGGAAAGACCTTTTGATTCCTGTCCAATGTCAAAATAAAATTCTCTATTAGACTTGCTTCTGACATCAAGAAGTCAAAATGGTGTCCAAAAGTCAAGTAAGTGAGGGATAAGCTTTGAGGAGGGGGAGGAATAAAATAAGCAAGATGCTTATAAAATTGTATCAGCCCTTCGTGTGTAGAGAAGGACGAACCAGGTTCCTGAATCTCTCTGCTCCCACGCCCCTGGCCAGCCAGCTAATTATATAACACACGCTCAATAAGTATGTGTTGAATGAATTAGTCACAGTGCACTTTCCCACCGAGACCGGCCATGCCCTCAGATTCCCTCTCACACATGTCTCCAGGCAGCCACGACCAATGGATCAGAGATGTGGTCAGAGGGAAAACCAATCTGCCATCTTCACATGGAGTGAGGCTATGCTCGGCAACTCGTCTTTTCCTAGAGAGCTTCCATATTCACCTCAGGGCTTCCATATTACTGAGAAGATACTTTTCAGACGAAAAATATCAACAGGACTAAGAGTTAATAAAGGAAGGAAATGTTTTCCTCTTGGCACAGAATATAAAGAGGAATGGTGGGAGTTAGTGCCTCAGAACCAAGTAGGGTAGAGGAAACACATTCCTCCTGTGAGAAAATCCCAAATGAAATTAAAACTTCAGTGAAAACATCTGCCTTTCCCACATGTACTTTCCTCTTTGCAGAGTGTGTGTGTGTATGTGTGTTGCATGTTTTTGTGAGATCAAGATTTCTTGACAATCAGAAAATCCCATTTGTCATTTATTCTAGACAAATGGTCTACTGAAGATAATTCTCAGAAGGAAAAAAGGAGGTGCCCTCAAACATCAAAAATACTAAAGAGAACATCCATGTGATGTTTATTAAGCTCTACTATATGCACAGTACTTATGCAGGGTTGCCATCATAAGCAAAGCCGATATTGGTTCTGCCTCACAGGGAAACAAGGAAGATAGCCATTAATCAAATACCCCATGTTTATGATGATCTAATTACAAACTGAATTAAGTACTCTGAAGGAAAAGGACACAGTTCTGTAAGATCCTAGACAAATTGCAATAATAAAATTTCGTTTTATTTTCATTTAAAGATGTATGCGTACCAGGGTAAGGAGGCATGGTGGTAGTAGCCAGAGAGCGTAATGCATACAAGGGCCCTGAGGCAGGAAGCTACATAGCAGGTCCCCTAAACTGTAAGGTCTGTGTGGAGGACAAGATGGCAAGTGGTTCAAAATGAGGCTGAGAAACAAGCAGGGGGCACTAGCAGGTGCTCGAAGGCCGTAAGGGGTTTAATTTTCATCTTAGCTGCCATAGGAATCCATTAAAAGGTCTTAGGAAGTAAGTGACATGATGAAGCTTGCGCTACAGGATACCTGCATGGCTTGATTCTAAGAGAGCACTCCAGCCTCGGCGGGTTGGATTGGGGTTACTAAGCACAGTTATATAAACAAACGAAGCAAATAAAGGAGTGAAGAGTTTTCTCCGATAAATCATTCTGCAACAGCATGAACGACAGGTTTGCTAAGGGCAAAACCAGGCGCTGGGGATCCGAAAGTGAACAATACACCCAGAAACAGAGAGAATGGGATGAATGGAAGATGCATTGAGGTAGTGAAATATAAAGGATGGTGAAGATGGAGATCTAGACTGACTCCAGGTCTCCAGTCTGTATACATGGGTAGAGGGTGCTGCTGTTTGCTGTGATCAGGAACCCCAGGGGGAAGACCAGGTGATAAAAAGAATGCGAGTCATCCTACAGGAATTGTTCATCTTAGTGTTCAAGAAACATACAAACATACGCACCCAGAAAGGAGTTGGCACGAATCTGTTGCTTGGGAGGAAATAACCGTTAAAAGGGTGAACATGAATGGATCTCACAGGGAAAGTATTTACCATGAATTATGAGAGAACTCTTGACATCACCACCTACAGGAGAAGCTTGAGGTATGAGAAGACCAAAGGAAAAAATGTGTCAAGGAAACCATATGATTAGCGCATTCTCCAAAAAGCATAAAGGGTCATAGGAGCATATAAGGAAAGGGTAGAAGTATCCATTGGGTTTAGCCATTGGGCACCTTGGCCAAAGCAGAGTGAGCAGGGTGCAGCGGGGAAGGAAGGTACAGGTAAAGTAACTGCGGGCTGTCCTTCAAACAAGTTCGGCTAGTAAGAAAGTCATGAGACAGCGTGAAAGCAAGAGAAGGATGTAACGTTAAGAACGCAAGAGTCTTGGGGCGCCTGGGTGGCTCAGTCGGTTGGGCGGCCAACTTCGGCTCAGGTCATGATCCTCGAGGTCTGTGAGTTCGAGCCCCGTGTCGGGCTCTGTGCTGGCGGCTCAGAGCCTGGAGCCTGCTTCAGCTTCTGTGTCTCCGTCTCTCTCTGCCCTTCCTCTGCTCATACTCTGTCTCTATGTCTCTCAAAAATAAATAAATGTTAAAAAATTTAAAAAAAAAAGAATGCAAGTCTTCACAATGAGATATTGCCTCACGCTTGTGGGATGGCTGTCGACAGAAAGAGAAGAAATAACAAGTGCTGGCAAGGATGTGGAGAAGAGGGAGCCTCTGTGCCCGGCTGTACACATGGAAATCGGTACAGCCACAATGGAAAACAGTGTGGAGATTCTGAAAAAAGTAAAAAGAAAACTACAGTATGATCCAGCAATTCTACTTCTGGGTATTTACATCAAGAAAACAAAAACGCTAATGCAAAAAGATACATGCACTCCCATGTTCATTGGTATGAATTATGTATATATGTATGTACAATAGCCAAGGTATGGAAACAATCTGAATGTCCGTTGATGGATGAATGGATGAAGATGTGGTACACACACACACACACACATGCACAGACACACACGCACACACATACACACACTGGAATATCATTCAGCAATAAAAAAGAATAAAATTCTGCCACTTGTGACAATGTAGATAGACTTTGAGGGCATTACGCTAAGTGAAATAAGTCAGATAGAAAAAGACAAATACCAGACGATCTCACTTATTTTGTGACCCAAAAAACAACAAACAAGCCTAACTGAGCTAATGGTTATTGAGAACAGATTGGTGGTTGCCTGGGGTAGGAGGTGGAGGTTGCATGATGTACGATAAAATGGGTTATAGGGTGCACATTTTCACTTACAAAAGGAATAAGTCATAGGGATGTAATGAACAGCCTGCTAATGGCAGTGAATTTTACTGTACTGAGGACTTGAAAGTAGCTAGAAGATTACATAATGCAAGTTCTCATCACAAGAAAAAAATTAGAACTGTATGATGACAGGTGTTAACTGGATTTATCGTAGTGGTCATTTTGCAATATATATGAATATCGAATCGTGTTGTAAACCTAAAACTAATATGTTATATGGGATCGTACCGCAACAAAAAAAGGAAGGCAGGAGCCTCAAGCTTGTTTCTAAGTTGCAAGAAAAAGTAGAGACAGTATCATAAGATAGCTAGGTAGCCAGTGCATCGCATGATATCTGTATCCAGATACCATTTCTAACTCCACCTGAATATCCGTGCCTTCCTGAACAAATCGTGATCCTTACTAAGCCTCAATCTCTCATATATAAAATGACAATAATAATGGAAGCTACCTTGTATAGCTGTTACGAGGTTTAGGTAAGATAAACAGTGTAATGCCTGTCATGGAGTAAGCGCAATACTCAACCAGTGATCTCTGCATCACCATTATGCACAAAATTAAGGGACAAAGTAAAAAAGCATGTGAGTTTTGGCAGCAGCAACGACAAAAGACATAAAGATAAGACCATGGCAACAGAAAAATATATATACGTCAGAAGGGTTAAATATTGTCCCAAATCACACAATGAGAAAAAAATGAATAATTTCGTCTTACCAAAATTAGCAGACAATCTGCAAAATCGGACACTAGTGTCATCATTGCCATGGGAATTTGATAACTGTATCCCCAGGAACAATGCTGGCATTGTCCAGAGCAAGCACCGTTAACTGCTATGGCTCTGTTGTTGTTAGTATTGATTTGAATAGAATAAATTATTGTTTCAAAGTAAGCTTTGCTACTATATATAAGGCAATGTGGTCATCCATGCCCATACCTTCAAATATCACCTTCATGCTAGATTAATTCCGAATCCATGTGAGAACCCCAGCTCCTGTCTTAATTTATATGCTCACATCGTAACTTCCCGATGCCTCACTAACGTCTCAAGCCCAAATAATTTAAAGTCAGTTCTTTTCCTCATAAACACAAGCATCTATCTGGTTACGGATCATGGGGACATGCTTAGTAGTTGGAGAAGAATGGCGGCAGAGGGGCAGGGCAGTGAAACATAGGGAATAAGAAAAAAGAGTGAGAGGAAGAAAAGGAGGAAAAGGAAGATAAATTCCTTAACAATGTTTAAAATCTTCAAATCAAACCAGTGTTCTAACCCAGTAAAATATAACACCTTTTGCTATTTTTTACTGGGAATAATCAAACTCTCTCAACTGACTGACTGATTCGCTGGTTCATCCATTTAGCAAATATTTTTTGACCAACGGTTATGAGAATAGCCCTGGCGGTATCACCAGAAAGCAAGTCACTATCAGCTTCTCTAAGAAAAAGAGAGAAGTTATCCCCCAAAATCACCAAAGTTCAAACCACGGAGTGACATTCCCGGATTTCCTGATGGTTCAAAAGGTAAGTAGAGATACTATTCAGCAACTTACATTTTGAGTTTCTCCTTGAAGAACTCTGAACGGATGGGCGCCCAATAAATGTTTATTGAATACAGCAATGACTACAATATGGTGGTTCGGTCCTTCCACAAACTCTATACTTTGTTCACTTCTTTTTATCTACCGCATAGATTGCATTCACATCCTGTCCTCCTGAGAGCACTTTTGGGTTCTGCTAAATAAATAGCATCTATTAGGAAAATAAACTCAGAGTTTTTTCCTTCCTTCTCCTCACTCTAACATCAATGAAACCTGTTTGAAGTTCGAGGTTATATCACAACAGCTTCCAGCTTACATTGTCTGATTACCTAATTAGAGGCATGTCACACTTTTCCTGAGTTGGAAAAAAATGCAATCCAAAGTATAAGGCAATAACCTTCCTTTAAAATATATCATAAAATCAAAACAAAAACAGCAGTAAAATCAGGTTATCTTTCATACACATAGTTTATTCATTGGGTTTTGAAAGAATCTGACCACTATCAGCTCAAGGAACTGAACTGTCTTACTGTGTTAGGTGCAGGGTAGCGTAATGTATTAGATTTTGTAAGAGTGACAGTATGGGAATCAAGACCGTCTACTTTCAAATCCCAGCTCTACCTCTCTCCTGCCATGTGACCTTGACAATATGTAACTTTCTTTGCTTTGGCCTTATCATCTTTAAAATGAGAACAAAATATATGTAGGAGTATTTAAAGTGATCTGCGCATCACGAGTTCTCATTAAATATTAGTTATATGGACAGAATTCCTCTTCTCACAACGCTCACAGTCTACTGGATGGAAAAGTGTGCCGTGTACAGTCCTGAGCACTGCTATAAGTGAGTGTGTCCTGTACCCTGGGAGCAAAGGAGAGGAAATGAGCAACTCGACACAGGGCACTCAAAAACAGTTTCAGAGAAGAGGCAACATTTGATTCTTCTACTCAGGCTGTGTCCGTTATTCAGATGGAAAGACTCGGACACACAATTTCATATGAATAATACTTAATATTCATATAATGTCTTATAATATTTAGTTACTATTCAATTGCAAACATATGACCAATTCCATCAAAATGGCTGAAAATTCTGATTTAAGGACAGAAATCTGACATGCTTTGGATAGTTTCTCCTCCGTCTAGTGGGTCTTACTCCTCCCAGCCCCCTCTTTCCCTCTTCTCTCTGTTCTCTCTCTTTTTTCCCTCCTACCCTTTTCCTCCTCCACAGGACACTTTCCAGCCCAGAACCTTCAGCGTGGCTCCAGGATTGTACTCAAGATGTCCCCCACAAGACAAGTACGATAAGCCGTTGCAGTAGACAGCTGTCATTGCTTGTCTGGCTTCTGAGTTTCCTTCCTGGGAAGACAGCAGATAGAGTGGGAATAAAGTGAAATATTTTCAACGGGCCAAGTTTTATGAAATTCTTGCCCACCACAGTGCCAGTCAAATCTGGCCTTTGTCATCACTTGAGAATTGTAGGGGTGTGAGGTGTGGTAGGCTAAAAATATGCCCCCCAAAAGATATCCGTGCCTAATCCTCAACTCTCTGGACCTGAGCCTATGACCTTACGTGATACTTACATAGTTTTAAGGGGGCGGGGTCCTTGCAGATGCAATTTAATTAGGGATTTTGAAATGGGGAAATTATCCTAGATTGTTTGGGAAGACCCTAAACGTAATCTCATGTATCCTTATAAAAGGGAGTTAAAGGGATACTTTGCACACCCAGAGGAGGCAGCAGTGTGACCACAGAGGCAGAGATTAGTGATAGAGCCATAAGCCAAGGAAAGACAGCAACCACCAGAAGCCACCCTGAGCCTCCACAGAAAGTATGGGCCAACTGACACCTTAATTTCAGCCCAGTGAAACTGATTTCAACTTGTGGCATTCAGAGTTATGAGAGAATAAAGTTCTGCTGTTTTAAGCCACCCACCAGCTTCATGGTAATTCGGTAGCGCAGCCACAGGAAACTAATACATTGGGTTTGCAAGCGGCCCTTGCCCTGTCTTATAACGTGTTTTTAAACCTCCAGGATTTCCCCTTTGGGGGCCGCCAATACTCATAAAACATGGGTATTTTGGGGGCGCCTGGGTGGCTCAGTTGGTTAAGCAGCCGACTTCAGCTCAGGTCATGATCTCACGGTCTGTGAGTTCGAGCCCCGCATCGGGCTCTGTGCTGATGGCTCAGAGCCTGGAGTCTGCTTTGGATTCTGTGTCTCCCTCTCTCTCTGCCCTTCCCCTGCTCACACTCTGTCTCTCTCAAAAATAAATAAAAATGTTAAAAAAAATAAAAAAAAAACATGCGTATTTTGCGAAAGCATTTTTGCTTAATTTTAATCATGAATCATGAATTTGCCCTTACCTACTTTACATTGTGCAGATACTCCTACTTCTAACATTATCGTTCCTTTTCCTATTCGCAGCACCCCATCTGTACAGCTGTATAATCCCTGTAGGGTGTGATTTGGATTTCCCCTTGCCTATTTTGGCTTTGGCCTCAGAATGTTCTAGTTAGCCCAACCCCTCATGCCCAACATAAGTGGAGTGCATGCAACCTTAAGAGCATGACCGGGCTTCTTTTGGATACTTTTAAATGGTCTCCTATCACCTGGTTCTTCTGATCCGGCTTAAAATCCATACATGTTTAGATGTCAGTGTCTCTATATCTTAACCTCTGAATCATTTTCAGTTCTTCTGAAAATTTTCTGGGGCTTCAGTATCTCCAAATAGAATCACTGGTTCATGCATTTCCGAATTAATTAAGGCCTGTGGCCACTTGAAAGTTTATATGGCATCATATTTTCCTAACCTTCTAGCTCGAAACAAAGTGAATGAAAAACTGAAGTCTTTGTGCATTCTGATAAAGCTCCTAAGGTAAGCCATCCAGAATAATAATCAGCAAACCCAGCTGTAAGAATTGTATGGAATTGGGGCGCCTGGGTGGTTCGGTTGGTCAAGCGTCTGACTTTAGCTCAGGTCATGATCTTGTGGTTCATGGGGTCAGGAGCCACATCGGGCTCTGTGCTGACAGCTCACAGCCTGGAGTCAGCTTCGGATTCTGTGTCTCCCTCTCCTTCTGCCTCTCTCCCTCCCACACGCTCTGTCTCTCTCTCTCTCTCTCTCAAAAACAAATAAACATTAAAAAAAATTTTTTTTAAAGGGTTGCATGGAATTACCTGGTGCTTTAAGGAGTAGGTGGGCTCAGTGTAGCCACTCCGTAACTTGTCGAATGAAGGAATCGACTGATGAATAACTAAATTTTAACAAATGATTTACTTCACTGGATTAAGTATTTAAAATCCAGATTGGGTTTTTATTAAAATTTACCTTGAAAAATGGCCCTTGTGATTTCTGCAAGGGACCACTTGGGTTCTTTAAAGATCGATATCAGGAATGAAAGTTTTTGTTCTCACTAAAATTCTCAAGGCAGGTGTTAAAAGCAGAGAGCAAAAATACTTTGTGCAAGAAAAGGTGAGACCACTCTGAAAGGTTCGAATCATCTAATCCCAACCCTCTTTCCGCTTTACCCCACCACACATATGTACAGGGTAGCCAAGAGGTGTTGTTGTCTTTAATAGTCTGAGTCTTGATAAAGAAATAACCACATGGCTCTATCTAGGTCTGGTGAATTGAAGGCAACTCTTCTGCTGGTTTGGAATTTGCAGAACAACCAGCTGTTCGAGTGTACTTTTCATGAGCAGACAGTGAATCTAGAGTTGTAGGAACACATCTCGAGGCCCCATCCAATGAGGTAATTACCTAAGACAAGATGGCTCTCCGGAGGTGAAAACAGTAATAAAACAGGCTTAGGATTTGGATTGAACTTCTTAGTTAATTTTTTATTAAAATTTAAAACTCCATACAGATGAGAAAACACCTGAGAAAAAATGTTCTAAGTATTAAAATTAATTTGGCAAACGAAGGTGAGGAATTGAATAGGCAAGAGGAAAACTCCTTGCTTAGTGGACGGTACCACACATTTCACTGCAAATCAGGATGGAGAAGCGTGATCTGTTACCCACAGCAATAAATGCTAGCTAACTGCCGTTTCCCCCAATAGTAAGGTCCTCTCAGTAAATACCACCTGTCCAAAGTTAAGTTCTTTTAATTTTTTTAATGTTAATTTTTGAGACACACACACACACACACACACACACACACACACACACACACACACAGAGACGGGGAAAGGCAGAGAGAGAGGGGGACAGAAGATCCAAAGCAGGTATGTATTGACAACTGAGGGCTCAGGACAGGGCTCAAACTCATGAACCATGAGATCGGGACTGAAGCCAAAGTCAGGAACTTAATCAACTGAGCCATCAGATACCCCAAAAGTTAAGTTCTTTTAAGCGAGCATTTGTTTTTCTAGAAACAGCACACTAATTACAAAGTACCCAGAGTGTAGTGGCTCATTGCCGCCTTCCATATAGAGGTCATTATACCAGAATTATGAAGCTCTAGGGCCAGGTTGATAGGCTTGAGCCTCCAAATGTCAATTTTGTAGCCTCCACGATCCCAGCTTCTAAGAAGAAATAGTCAACTGCTTCTTATCTCCCTTGCATTGTAAGTGCAAATTCTGGCCTTCCTTAAAGTGATTTTTCAAAGCTGATAGTGGTGTTGGGAAGATGCAAAGCCAGGCAATGGGCATACTGTCAGCCGGCTTCTAACACGGCAAGACTTCAGAGGCAAAGAGGAAGCCCTCTGTCTGGTGTTTTCCTTCACATCCTTTAATCTGAATATCTGAGGATCCTATGTGCAAATTCTGCCTTTGACTATTTTCTATCAAAGTCCCTAAGTTTTCTCTTAAGTCACAGTGATTCTGGGTTATCCATTTAACAGAATTAATATGAACAATATCCCAAATGCCTGAGAAGGTCTTCAGTGATCATTTTAGTCGGACTCCCTCCTTTTAGAGACGAATTACTAGTCTCAGGTCATCTAGTGCGTTTGTTGGTGGCATGTTCATAACCAGAGCTGGGATTCACTTAAGTGATTCTGACCGTCCCTCCCAGGTCTTTCAAAAAGCATAATGTCCTTGCCCATGGTCCAAAAGCACAAGAGTCACTGAAGGAATTAACACTGCATCTCCAGAATCCGTCCAGCCCGGGTCAGCTGGCAGTCTCCCTCAGTCTCTTTACCGTGACATTTCTCCTTCCCTCACCACCCCCGTTTCCTAAATATGCTCTCTCAGCAGGTTCTTTGCATCTCCTCCAGAATGTGATTTCTCACTTTTTCCCTTTCTGGTCCATCACATACAGTGCGTCAATGTGCCAAAACCACTCCCCCACCATTGCCTCAACAGGCTCTGGATCCAAAGAAAGTGCTTCTCCCACACAGGAGCCTTCCACTGTGACCTCCATCTTGTCTGACGTTCTCTTGGCCTTTTGTTAAAATATTTGCAAGTGAATACAGCCAAGTAGGAGGCCTTAGTTTTACTACCCAGTTTCAACAAAAATATTGGGCCCACTTGACATGTTGATACCAGAAATTTCAAAATACTAGCCACTGGGTTCAAGACCCGAGACTTTGCAGATACCTTGCCTGTAAAAGAGGAATGTTCTTCCCTTCTGGCTTCTTGTGTTTGAATTAAATGCCAAGGAGGTCATGGGACGAGTCAGAGAGGGCTTTTAGAAACGAACACAACTGCATCAATGACACCATTGCTGAAGCGAGTGGGGGAAATTACACAAAATCCAATAAAAAATAACACAGAAGGACTGTCATGTCTCTAAAGAAGAATTCCTCGGGGGAAAAATAACACACACAATCACACAAACAACCCAGGTTTAATTAAAGTTCGTTCTTCATCAGCATTGTGTCTGTAAAGTTTTCACTTCAGATATAGCAGAATGACCCAAAGTGTCTTTTCTCATTTTCGTGTAATTTTCTCTCAGCTCTTCTGTCGATAAGCAAATTGGGTCTTCAATCTGTTTACCCTCCCACAGTCTGACCATCTGAAGGCTAAAAAAAACCCACAGCATGTTTTTACCACTTCCACCCCTACCATTTTACTGCCTTGTGCAATGAACCTCATCCTGGTTCTTGTCTTGATAAATGTCCCTCTCCATCCTACACATCAACCTTTAAAACAACTTAGTCATTCTGTTCTTTAGGTGTCCTAAATTATCCACACTCTGTTCATTTCTAAGTGATTCCCTGCGGTCTTATAGCCCCTTCCCCAAACGAACAACTCAAGGGATTTCTTTTACAAATGAAACTCATTTGTATGAGTTTACCATATGCTATGGGCCACTCTGGCCCTGGAAGGAACGGCCATGTTGGTCTATGGATCTAGAATAGAAAATCATAACGTGTGAGTTAGATAGTCTTTATTTAATGACTAGAGTAAATATTACTAATAACAGAATCATTTAAATGACTCTAGGAATTTTTTTATCTATAAAGGCTTTACAAATTACAATATGCTTTTTGTTTTAGTCAATTAAAACACCATCTATTATAGAGGATTCCGCAAACAAAATATAAAAAGTTTACAGAACAGCATGGTAAATGCACCGTTAGCATTTATTTCGCCTCTGCTACACATAAAAACCAACCAACGTAAATGCCGGCTTTTTCTGGACATTCGTCCTATAAAACAAGTGTTATTGGCTGCATTTTATAAGATTTAGGTAGATGAAGAGGCAGCCAAAGGCCACAGAGCCGGTAAATGACAGAGTGGAAATGTGAATCATATCCTCTCAGATGCTAAAACTCAGGCTCTTTGAACTAAGCTCACTCCTTCCCAAAGGTGCCTCGCATCTTTGAATGAAAGAGAAGGCAGTTTGGGCAAAGAAATGACATTAGAAGATCCACTTCTTCCTAATAAACAGCACGTAATCCTACGTCAAAATCCCGCAAACGTAAATCTCCCGCATTTTACAAATTCAAACATGATCTACCCTGTAGGTTCAATCCTGCTTTTTTAATTCAAAGATGCCTAAAGATTTAGTGTATATTTCTGCCAAAATAGGTCATTGCATGGCTTAAAAAAGTCATCATACTTCAACTACAGTAACTATAAATGATCGATACAGATCTCAAGCCATTTAGTCTGGCCGAGGAAATCAATGTGTCTCCACTAAAGCCCAAGATGTTTCAACTCTACAGAGCCCATTTTCTTGACTGTATGTAGGTATTTTAGGCTGAGAAAGATGTACATATTTATCAGGTTTATAGAACAAATGGTTGTTCTATAAAAGACGTGGGGGGCATTTTGGGGGATGCACTGGGTGGATGGAAGGAAAAGTCGGGCAATGGAAACGCGAAGCTAACTAGTGTCGGAGAGTTGACACTTTACGTATAATACCAATTTCTAGGAGGTAGACCGAAGAAAGTCTTGTCTCATAGACAGTTTCTAACCTAATAGACCTTGAAGAAGAGCTGAATTGTTTCTCTTGGGAGCTCAATGCTTTTCGTTGAGTTATCTAGCACTCTGAGCAGCTAGACCACTGAATTTAAAAGACTAATTCTGTCTTCTGTCTCAGAGAGATCACTATGGTCGCACTTTTTTTCTCCTCAAATTCTGACTCTGCATTTAGAAGCACAAATGTTACCACAGCCTTATAATAATGCCTCACCCGGAGCAAACAAAAACATGTTTATGCAGCCACTTCCTCTGGATCTTAAAAAATAAAGGCAGGTTTGATACAAAAGGGACGCTGAACATCTTGAGAAGGAATTGGACTTTCTCTCATGAAATTACTTAACATTTTCTTAGCTGGCTGTATTTACCCTGGTATGTCAAGCCCTGTGTTTGAATGCTGTGACTCTTCAGAGGGACACTCTAGTAAAGAGACCGGTGTGTGTTGCTTTATATTTGGTGAGAGAATTGTTCTTGCTCTCATTATATCGCAAAGGCGACGGCTTCATTAACCAACGTGGCAGATATAACAAAAGCATCGAATACTTATTCCACCTGGGCATTCCGCAAAGCTGAATGACTGTTTCCTATTCCAAACTGCCTCTCCGGCGCATTTATTAAAATGAGCTTTCAACAGAACCATTGACTGAAGAGAGAACATAGCTTCAGCCACACTAGAGCCTGATTTCCTCTGAGCACCGATTAGCCTCCTAAGTATTTCAGTACAAAGAGAGCGGGGGATGAGAATTTTGAAATTAGGAAGAATGGCAGTGTCTGTGGATTTAGTGACAGCCACAAACGAGTCGCATCAATTCAGACTTAGAGAGCACTTACAGTCTACTAGGCTAGCGCTTACATATACCAGGTCAATGCTAGTGATACAAAAAAGGGGCAGGAAAAAAATCTTCAAAGAGTCCATGAGGCTTTTGGGTGCAATAAACACATGAGTAACACTTTGAGGATACGGTGGTAATAAATAATCTAGGGGTGGTCATAGCTTAAATATCACCTGGCTTTGATGCCTCATTTGATTGACGAAGAAACTATAATCCAAGTTCACACCTTTAATGAGAACAGGTAAAATTTCTGCTCATAGCAAGGCAAAGCCAGGCAAGGAGAGATGGACAGTTGCGGGTTGCTTTCCTCTGCTAGCCTATGCTTGAGGAAGCACTCACTAGTCCCCGCACAGGCATAAATAGGAGAGGAGAGCTAAACAGCTAGCCATGAGTTTTTGTTCTTAACATCAGAATCCTTTTTGAGCCTTTTTTCAGCTCCATCATTGGAAAAACTAGCCATAAGGCATGGTTCATTCTTTCCTTTCTCTTCCTTTCTCTTTATTTTACAGTTTTCCTTGTACAGATCTTTCATCTTTCTGATTAAATTTTTCCTACCGATTTTCTTCTTTTGGATGCCATTGAAAATGGGATTGTTTTCTTAATTTCTCTAATAGTTCTTTATTAGCATAGAGAAATGCAACTGATTTTTATGGTTTCCTTTGTTTGCTGTAGTTTTGTGGGATTTGTGAACACACGCTCCATTGGCTTACAGAGCTAGGGGGCCTGATTTGGGGGCCTGTCCCTTAAGTAGCAGCCTTAAAACTTGGGGCATTAAATGTGTGGTCAAAACCTTTTACACCTCAAGGAGAAGATGGGAGTTGAGGGTTCCCTCCCAACTGTATGGTGCCGTGCTGGGGGTGAGGTTTATGACATGTCTCAGCCTTTCTTATTTATTTCAATGTGGGTATTTCCCCCGTTGCCTGATGTGGAGCAGTGACTCAGCTGGCTTCTGGATTTCTCTCAGGAGAAATTGCTTCACGTGTAGCTGTATATTCAGTGCATCAGTGCGAGGAGGAAAATTCAGAAACCTCCTATGTTGTCATCTTGACACTATGAATATCTAACGTAGATACTATTATTATCCCCATTTTATAGAGGAGAAAACTGAGGCCCAGAAAAATACATAAGTTGTCTATGGCCACTCATCCAGGAAGCAAGCCAGAATTTGAATCCAAGCATTCTAATCCAGAATCCTTCATGATCACCCCTATACCAGTGGTTCTCAGTTTGGGGTGATTTCATCCCTAAGGGATATTTGGCAATGTCGGAAGATAATTTTCATCGTCACAACTAGAGGGAGAGAACACCACAGAAGTCAGTAGAAGCCGGGGATGTCGGCAAACATCCTATCATGCGTAAAACATTCCTTCAGGATAAAGAATTATTCAGCCCCAACTGTCAACAGAGTGGAAGTTGAAAAACCTTGTTCTCTATTATACTGCCTCTAGAATCAGTCATACCCTGGCTACGAAAAATGTGCTCAGGACACTAGTAGCACTGTATCACCTAGGAAGGGCCCTGTTACAAAAGCCCACCCCAGGGGCACCTGGGTGGCTCAGTGGGTTAAGCGTCTGACTTTGGCTCAGGTCATGATCTCACTGCTTGTGGGTTCAAGCCCCACCTAGGGCTCTGTGCTGACAGCTCAGAGCCTGGAGCCTGCTTCAGATTCTGTGTCTCCCTCTCTGTCTCTGCCCCTCCCCTGTGCTCTGTCTGTCTCTCTCTCTCAAAAATAAATAAACATTAAAAAAAAAATTAAAAAAAAAGAAAAGCCCACCCCAGATCCACCTAATTAGAATCTTTTTTTTTTTTTTTAGTTTTTTAAATGTTTATTTATTTTTGAGAGAGAGAGAGAGACAGAGACAGAGACAGAGCATGAGTGGAGAATGGGGCAGAGGGAGAGGGAGACACAGAATCCGAAGCAGGCTGCAGGCTCTGAGCTGTCAGCACAGAGCCCAAGGACACGAGGCTGAAATCCAAAAACCATGGGATCATGACCTGAGCCGAAGTCGGAGGCTTAACCAACTGAGCCACCCAGGGGCCCCAGATCTGCATTTTAATGAGATTCTCAGTGATTCATCTGCACATTGAAGTTTGAGAGACAGTGAACTGTACTTGTAGCTCTACCATGCTGCGATAAGTCTTAACCAGTCAAATCCAATACACCTATTCACCACGCACAGGCACAGAGAAGCAACGTGTGAAGGGGAGCAGTGGGCATGCGCGGAGGAACCTGGACAGATCAGCAGCGATGTAATATTAAGGACTGGAATTTTCTTCAGCAGATGGTTCTTAATAGACGACTTTCCCACGATGATGAGAGCTTGCAAACAATCGTGCCAGCATGCCGACAAGATGAGTGGCCCAGAAAAAGGAAATGCATAGCGTTTGGACTATGCTTTTCCTTGGTGCATACAAACTTTACAGAATGGATCCAGGTAAAACCAAAAACATCCCATTAAATTCATCAACAGCTAACTTGTTCGGAATTGTTGAAAAAAAAAAAAAACAGAAGGAAAACAGACTGAATTATTTTTACTTTTTAATTGCTAAGTTGGGTGTCAGGGGTTTCAAAACCAGTTGAACCCTCACTGCCACTTCCGGACGTACAAAATGCGTTGACTTGTCCGACAACCGCCAAAGATCCCGTTCAATTGGCATTTGATGGTACGCAGAGATCTCGTCTGACTGTTAAAGGCAGATCTAAGCACTCTCGGATTCAGGTTTCCGTTCTGGGAGGCGTGTTAAACCACTCCTCAGAGCCCACGATCCGTTTATTTATAACAGGAATTCCTTTAATATTGACTTTGTATTTCTATATCATTATGTTATTACCCATGCTTTTGTTTTCAACAACTTCAAATCCTTGTGGAATTATTAATGAATAAATATATGACAAAAGAGGCATAGAGATAGAAGTGACAAGCTGGATTTGAAGGACGACAAAGACAACGGATGTTTAATTTGAACTCTCTGGGTTTCTTTGAAAACCCTGACCTACGGAATTTAAAATTAAATGATAAATAGAATTTTTTTTAACAAGGCTTACAAACTTCTCCCCAAAAGTGTGATCATCTGAAGCAGGAATACACTCACGCTTTAAGGCTCACAAATAACCCATATCTGGAGACAAAGATAGAAAGCCATCTATGTTTTCTATACACGTAATGCTAAACTAACACTTCTGATTTTAAACATCTCTTATAAAAATATCCTTGGCAAAATAAATATACGCATTTATCTTTCTTACGCTTACAGGACCTTGGATACAATAGGCATCAAACACAAGAAAATGTGTATACACACACACACACACACACGCATACATTTCTGTTCAATTGTATTGCTGAATATATGCATCAGCAACTACAAGTCAAAGATCTCTTCTTTATCCTCAAAATGTGTATCTAAACTTTGGTTTTGATTGAAACCATTTGTTCCATGATTGCGTGTCATCCAGGATCTAGCTGAGTTTATCCCGTAGTCTTCGAACTTAGTCTATCCAACCCGTTTGGATAAAAAAATGCCTGTTCCACCTTTCCTCATGCAAGTGGTAAGTATTTTGCTTCTGTTCACGCTACTTGAAGCTTTGCTTCAGGAAGAAAGCCCTTGCGGCTCTGCTTTTATCTAACTCATCCTGGGGATAGCCCCCTAGGAAGGGCCTGGATGGCTTGAATGGGCTATGGAAAACTAAAATCCTATGCTCTGTTAACTGAGTGTAGCGTCAACCTTATTGTTGGAAGTGAGCCTTACCTGACATTTGATATGAATCATCGACACTGGAGAAACAGCTCAGGGAGCAGAATTGTCATCTGTGGCCAATCAAGTCTCACTGGACACAACCCACTGCTCGGTGTTACTTTAACTTGTTGTGCTGAGATGTCACACCTGTCAGCCAGCTCACACATCTTTCCAAGGACTTGCTAAGTCTACTTTTCTCCCTGTCCAGAAATGCAACATATGTTAGCAACATTCATTGACAGATTTCAGCAGTATCTTTCCCCTCGTCGAGCTGTTAGTTCAGTTGTCAAATACAAGAATTTCTCTTTAGTCTTTAAAGAATTCAGAACCACACTCAGAGCTAGGGGGAAACAGCAAAGGAGACTGACAGCATGCCCAGCAAGATTTTCCAGCAGCTGCTGAGCTGTTTACATCCACTGCCTGCCCTCCCTCCAGCGAGTGAACGCCAAAGAAATGTACCGGGGCTTTATAGATATAGATATAGACAACACACACACAACGGAAAGACACTGATACAGAGGAAGTAGTGGTCAAATGAAAGTTAATTTTAAGTTGTCTAGTTGATCGGGGCTAGTCATTTTTTATGGTTCATACATAGCCTCTTCAGGGACCCCCACCTATGTCTAGGCTCTGCCCAAGAGCCCAGAAAGGTTGGGTGGTGAGCAGAGGCTACATAAAGCATAAGGACCAGATGGAATTGGAGGCATTCCCAAGAGGCCTTCTTCAAATTACTAAAGACGTGTAGGAAAATGCAAGCCATAGTAAATAAAACTATGCTGACGGGGAGGCATGAAAGGAAAGTTGGAGAAGCTGGTATTCTAGAAAATGGTGAGAATGGAGTGAGAGAAATTTGGGGCAGGGCAAAACGAGGTTGTCAAGCATTTATAGCCAAGCGTGCTGGACCTGAAGCTGAGTATTCTTCTTAAGTGGTTCCTGAGGCATGTGTTTGAAACAATATCTTCAAACGACTTAGATATATATGGTGTTAGAAACAAATTACAGCTTTTCAGGACTCCAGCAGGAATATGATCCAAGAGGGACAACTTTTGTTTTACATAGAAGATTGGAAGCTCCTTGCTAAAGAGGCGTTGGGGTCTGGTGAAGCTAAGGTCTGTCGTGCGCCCAGAGCAGTCTGGAGTTCTGTCATCCTTGACGCTCAGGCTTTGCTCCGGGCTTCCCACTGCTGCTGCATCAATTCTTACTCTTTTCTAAAAACGCCACCGATCTTGAACGTGGCCATATGAGATCCCACCTGTGTGCAATCAAGAGCAGGAGAAAGATTTAAAAATTTTTCTCTCCAACTCAAGCAAGCCAGAAATGCTGACTTCATTAGTAATATCAGCTCATGTCCCGGCATATGGTAGATTTAGTCACAAAGTAAAACACTGGGAGTTTTTACATGTTCTTTTCATTAAAATTTAAGTTCAGAGAAGATGAGTTTAATGAAAAGCAATTGCTTATATAAGCTACATTTTTCTTCTATTTACTTGCCAGGTAAAGCCAAGGGATGAAAATCTTGACTCACCATCATTTTAAAGAAGATCGTCCTTGAGCTCTATAGTTGACAAAAAAATTGGACGTGAATTACATTATGCTAGGTCCTTCGAGGAGTACAGTCACTTGACAGATCTTTGTTGGAGCCCTTGCCTCATGTTCTTTGTATAGAATGTTGTACCCTCATCTACTATTAACACCTACCTGAAATAGAAGGAGTGAAGTTGATCTCTTGGTGAATGATCGCGTTGGCCCAAATTCCCCAGGATCCTGTATCTGGCCAGTCCCCGAGGCCACATGCCCTCAGCCTGCTCATATCTGGCAGGCCAACCGAGCATGTTTCGTTCACGCAGGGCATTGCTGCAAACCCTCAAGGACGGCATGCCCATTGCGATTTCACCCTTACCTCTGAAATGCATCCATCGTTGGAGTATGAAAGGTAGCATGACTAATGGTGATTAGGAGGCCACATGGTATGATGGAAAAAGAACTGGACGTGGACTCAGAGCGCAAATGTTCTTGTCCAGTTCTAACCCTGATTAGCTTCAGGCAATCTCTTCAAATCCTGGTCCTCAGTTTCTCCTTTGTAAATGTGGGGGATGATAACGTTCCATGCCAGATTGTTTTTAAATAAAATAATATGTGAAAGCATTTTGTAAACAAAGAAAGAATATACACATGTAAGAAATTAAGTGTAATTAGTAACCAAAACTTAATATTTTGTGATCACAGGATGTCAACTAATTAGCTTGCTCCCATAGAGTTACATGAACTTCTTTTCCAAAAGAAGTCGATTAAACAAAGTCCCTGGTCTCCTTGGTCAAAGTGCTTGAGCAGAATGTTTATTCTTTCATCATGGCTGTAATTGTCTTGAAACGGCAGCATGCACTTGAGCCAAGTAATACTGTCAAGATTTTGCATCTACGTTGATTTATCCATATTCACATGTTTCTCATGGCCCACCTAGAAGAATGAATAATGACAAAAATAAATGCTGCTCCCTTGACAATTTCTGGTGTCAGAAGCCTCTTTCAGTCACATTTCACTGTGAGCAATGAATCTCAGAAAAAGAAACTTCACCTCAACCTTCCCTTGGAAAATCAGAGAGGAGAATTGACAGATGAATCTCAAATATTGCCTTGGCCGAAGCTGATGTGGGAAGACTCCCAGGTAAGGAGTCAGAAAACCAGGGGCGCCTGGGTGGCTCAGTCGGTTAAGCCTCTGGCTTCAGCTCAGGTCATGATCTCCTGGTTCTTGGGTTCAAGCCCCGCATCGGACTCTGTGCTGACAGCTCAGAGCCTGGAGCCTCCTTCGGATTCTGTGTCTCCCTCTCTTTCTGCCCCTCCCTCACTCGTGCTCTGTCTCTCTCTCCCTCCCTTTCTCTCTCTCTCTCTCTCTCTCTCTCTGTCAAAAATAAATAAACTTTAAAAAAAAAAAAAAAGGAGTCAGAAAACCAATGCTCTGGACCCAGCAATGACAGAAGCACATGTCCCATCAACTTGACATCTAATCTTTATGGAATCTGCTTCTCCCTCTACTAAATGGAGGAAAGAGGGGATTAGAGTTCAATGGTTCTCAACGTTTTTGTGTGTCATGGTTCTCTTTAAATATGAAAATTCACAGCCACCGTATGAGGAACTATTAGTATTATCTCCACCTTATTATTAGGTCACTGAAGTTTAGCCTATGTAAATAAAATTTGCATGCATGTTCAGGGAGTCAAGGACCCACATAGATGATCTATAGAAGACTTCAGGTGAAGAGTCTCAGAATTAGAGCCTATAATGCTTTGGTCTATAAGTGTGAGTACCTATTCTATTTGGGTCGCATACAAAATCGTGGCCTGGTATGGCCCATTTCCTTCCAAGAGTAGATGGAAAATGACCTGTCAGTGGGTATGCAACACTCCCACCCAGGGAAAGACCAGCACCCCATCATCTTTTCAAGTAATGCCAATATCTCTAAGTCATAAAAATGAATTCACTTTGTCCTGGGGTTATCCAGAGACGCTATTGCCAGTAGGCCCTGAATTTGCCCTCAGGCCACTCTCTTCCTAATGCGAGCTAGATTGCATAGTATGGCCAGGGGCCAGGGATTCTTACCATTGGAGTTCTCCCTTATAGAGACCCCAACTTTTTCAAATCCAAATCAAGTCAATCAAACATTAGACTGGAATAAACACATTTTCTGACATCCAAGCTCTCCAAAGACATTGCTTCCCTGCACCTCTTTCTTTCTTTCTTTTTTTCTTTAAAGGAGATTGCTAGAAGCTGTGCCCCATTGAAACAAAGAATTAAATCCAAAAGATCAAGACATGAAATCCAGTCTAGCTGTGACATTAGAGTGGATCTCTTTGAATAACAGCAGAGTCCCAAGACTGTCGCTAAGCAGGAAGGAAAGTGTGTCGAAATGGACTGAAAATTATTTTACAGAGCTGTTAGAGGATATAGGAAACCTTAACCAGAAACTTGAAGAACGATGAGCAAAGAAAGAGAGAGAGAGAGAGAGAGAGACAATAAATTCACAACAAATATAAGTTTGCACCGGAAGTACACTTAGCAGTGAATATTTACAGGGAAAAATAATGACAACCTCGATAACGGAGTTCACGATACTGCTATTTTACCAGTTTTCAGGAAGAACAAATATGTCTGTGTGTGAAGAGTATAAGAAAGAAAAATCTTTATCTTCTACAGTCAACAGGTAGCATCTAAAACATAAAATGGGATAAAGTAGTAGACAAGGAGTGGAAACATGCTATCGGAAATTATAGGTAATTACTGGAAGCAATAGCTGAAAGAGTTGAGAATGATCACATCTGGAGAGTGGAAAATGAGATGGTGAGAAGATAAAGCAAACCTCGTAATATCATTTGACTTTTTAAAGTTGTGTACGATAAATACTTTGATAAAAATAAAAAGTAAACTTTGAATTGCTAATAAAGGCGACTATGAAATAGACAAGTCATATCCACCCCGATTCTGGGAAGAGTTACATGCTGCCTCTTCTCCTCCCTTCAGATTCTGAGGACACTCCACCCCTACCAGAGGCCATCTTTGCATAAGCCTTTTCACGACCCCATGGGACATTCCAGACAGTTTTAGAACTGAAAGTGCTTCAGGGTCTTTGATTATTTGTCTTTGGCTATGATTAAGAAGTAGCACGGCGGAAAAAAAAAAAGAAAAGAAAAGAAAAAGAAGTCACGTGGAAATTTTGGGGGAAGAGATACCATCATTGTGTTTCAAGTAATTGTTTTGAGTATATATTTTTGAGTCAAGATTGGTTGTGAGAAGCCCTGCTTTTGTCTTCTCAGGTTCAACGTGGTCAGTGCTTTCAAAAGCCGTCATTCATTACACTGCTATGTTGCCTAGTAAGCAGTTTGAACAACTCCTAAATTTATGCGCTCTAAACTAAAAGCAAACTGGCATACGAATTAGGAAATCCTGACCAGAGATATGTTGAAAATCAGCATGCCGAAGGCAGTTGGTTGTTAAAAGGAAGAGTCCTATGTTGCTACTGCCTACTCACGGCTTGAATGTACTCTTTCCCCTTTGCCAGTATGATCGGGTATTTCCACCTCAGCTGGGGTGATGAAGAGCGAGCATTCAGAGTGGGTGTCTTAGAGGAAACACAGGTTTCACCCACTCCGTCCATCTAGCAGATACAAAATTATGAGACTTGGGCGTGTAATCAATGAAACCAGATTAACAGACTTTATTTTAGAAGGAATCATCCCACTTTTCCAACCACAGACCCCAGCCACCATGGCAAGCATCCCCTAAGTTCACACTATGAACACGCAGGAAACTGAAGAAGTCAGTGCATGTCGTTTACTCTCATTGTTAGTAGGAAAACAACTCTAAACACAAGACCTATTAAAATGCATGAGTTTCCAGATCAGGGTTCTCTAGTCTATGAAGTGTGTTTATACACGTATTTCACTGTTGAAAGGAATTTTTAAAGATAGCCCACCATGCATCTAATGCACGTTTCCCACTCTGTCTCTGCCAATGAAGCAACACATCTAGAGACGGGAATCTCGCGTCTTCCAAAAGGAACCCTATTCTGTACATGTCTGAGGTTGAGAAAGATCTTTCTTTGATCTATGTTTCAGTGACAATAATCCTTTTATTTCCTTTGGAGCCATTAAAAAAAAATCTAATGTCTTTTACACATTACAGCTGTTTAAATACTTGGTGACAGCTTCTATTCCCTCCTCAAGTTTCCTCTTCTCTCCACGCTTCTCCGACATGCCCCTTCACAGTTTTTCAGCATTTTCTCATATACCCTGATTCCTTTCTCTGGGCAGGGTGTAGTGAGGGGTGGTGCCCCTGGGTCTTTGAACAAGAGTATCAAAGTCAGAAAAACCCAGGTTTTAATCTTACATCTACCCTGTATGTATGACTTTGATTAAGCAAAGTCTCTGAACATCAGTCTCCTAATCTATAAAAAATGGTAATAACAATACTTATCTTTTAATGATATAATATGGGTAAAGGCTGATGGAGGTCCCTGCACCAAAACAGGTATCAAGAAAATGCTAGGGGTGCCTGGGTGGCTCAGTCAGTTAAGCATCCAACTTCAGCTCAGGTCATGATCTCATGGTTCATGAGTTCGAGCCCTGCATCAGGCTCTGTGCTGACAGCTCAGAGCCTGGAGCCTGCTTCGGATCTGTGTCTCCCTCTCTCTCTGCCCCTCTCCTGCTCACACACTGTCTCTCACTCTATATATATAAATAAACATTTAAAAAATTTTTTAAGAAAATGCTACATTACTGTTGCGATAGTCCAGCATGAAAGTGGGGGTGCTTTGTCTAGTCCTTGTAAAGGGATGTGTTCAAGTCTCAAGATACTATTCTGAGCACGATCTGACCACCGCTGAGCAGTATCATAGTCTTAGACCACTGGGCAGAGCTGTCATGATTGGCAGGTCTCTGTCACCTATTTACTGACCCTGCCAGCTTACAGAAGATCTTAATTTCTCCGCAGACCACAGACCCACCTCATCCTCTGCAACTCTTCTGCTGACACTGAGCAAGAATACAAATAAAGGAAACACTGGAATTTGCTTTTAATTCCAAAGGGTCTCTCCTTCTAGCCGAAAAGGGAAGATGACAGTCTCCCTATCATAAAGGTAGAAGAAAAGGGGAATGATAAAAACTGTCGGACTCTCTTTTCTGGTCCATTTCCAGCAATTTAGAAC
This sequence comes from Paguma larvata, assembly GCA_030068075.1. NCBI lineage: Eukaryota > Metazoa > Chordata > Mammalia > Carnivora > Viverridae > Paguma > Paguma larvata. The sequence goes on from CM057823.1 coordinate 115,545,933, forward strand.
ACATTAGGTGCCAAAACAACTCTGAAAATAAGAATTTGGATGTCCAGGATGGAGAGCTTACGGATTACATAGCAATGCTAACGAAAACTGAACTCTATGTTTATTTGATGTCAGGATTTGGATGCCAGAAGAAATCTGTTAAAGGAAGAACTCCTGTCAGTCTTTGGGAAAATAACCAACTTGAATTGAATTTAGTAATTTTTTAAAGTGTCTGTAATAGCAGGTGACCAACAATCGAATGAATGAACATGTCCATAGCTTCTTTTTGCATTCTTTCGGTGTAACCTCTCAGGGGAGAGAAGTTCACAAGGTATCTGAGTGTGTGGAATAAGAAACCACAGTAAAAGACACCAATTCTAAAAGCACGACTGTTTGATTAAGATAGACATTAGCATTACATAAATTATGTGAAATGAATGCATTGGGTTGTGTTTTTTTTTGTAGAATTGAGACTACTGAGTTTTTAAATATAATAATTTTTGTTTGTTTGTTTTGAGAAGATGCAGGAGAAAAATTAGAAAATAGAGAGGCAGAAAGAACATGAAAATTACCCATAATTCTACCCCAGAGATAAACACTATTTTAAAATTCTGAGTATATGAGGCATTTTTTTACAACATTTTCAAAAGGAATATTTTGAAAAATTGTGTTTCATAAGGCTAGCCTATTTCCAATCATCACTGAGAAAGTACAGAAATGGTAGAAAGTTATCTCTAGAACCGGTAGCCGGAACACTAAAAACGGATTCTCGTAACTTTCTACTTAATTCCTCCTAATAATTGCATCAGGCAAATCATCCAGCCAAAAGGGAGAAGAAGGAGGAGGAGGAGGAAGAGGAGAAGAAGAAATTTTTTCTAGGTATTTCCAGACACAACTATAATAAGTATGCTTGATAGAAATCGGGAAAACCACTTTAGCCTGTTCTTTGCTGTTTACACAGAAGAATCGTAATGTCAACCTGAGAGTAAAACTCTAATTACCGAGTAGTGAGTGGGTTCTGGAGAAAGAAAAAAGGGATGTGTCCAGTGAAACCAGTTTGTTGCAAAGGAAGCTTCCTGGTAAACTCAATTTTTTTTACATGATGAAAGCAAAGATGTACACTCAATGAAAAATACAATTAAAAAAAAATAGAACGAAAGCAATGTCAGAAAGCTAAACTGTGAGAGTCAAAGAGCTAAATATAATAAAAGATACCTTTTAAGTTAAATTTAAGCCAAGTAGAATTGGAAAGGTAAAATATCTCTGAATGTAGAAGGTGGTGTTATATTAACAGATGTTGGAATAAAGATAGAAGTCTTTCTCTGGCACTCCGCTTCCCCAAGAAGAAAGAACGTGGTCTTTACATTAGAAAGCATAAATGATCATTCACATTCCCTCCAACGAAACAGGAGGGACTCTAAGGATGTTTCACTTTTCAGCAGATTGCTGGCGTTTGGGGTAAATACCACCAGACGTGTGATTTCAAATCCAAAAAACTTCCTGGAAGTTTTGTTACTAAGAGGCAACTTTTCATAGAATGGTGTATTTGACATCAAAAGATGGGAAACAGTATATTAGTGTTAACTTTAAACAGTGCAAAGGGCAGTTTTTTTAAGTAAGAAAAGCAATTTTATTCGGGAAGAGCAGAGGGACTGCAATTTGGGACAAGCAAGCTATGGGAACCATAGACAAGTCCCAAGAGACAAAGGGAACGGAAGCTTTCAGTAGGTTTCAGGGGGGAATTGGGAAGGGCTGTTCTGAGCAAAAGTTTACTGGAGAGTAAGCTGGAGGTGGTGGCAGTTTCTCATTGGCTGCCAGGCGCGGCTAGTTCTTCGCTGCTGGGACACGCAGGGATCTTCCTTCCTTTTCTTAAAAGCAAGAGATAAAACATGTGATAAATGTTCTCCCTGACCAAAATAAGGGAAATTTGTCTTCTTTCTTCTTCTTTCTCCTGGTTACGCAGTCTGCAATAAGTGGCATGTGCCTGAGAGCGCCCCCTTCAGGGCTTCCAACTCCATGTTAAGTAGTTCCCCTTATTTTCAAATTAGAAATATGGATATTTGTACCCATAATATGACAAATGTAGACAAAGAATTACATTGCTACCTGCAACTGAAACCAATACCTTAAATCAGAAGGTCAATGTTAAGGGGTATAACGTTGAGCATGTCGACAGCAGTCATTTTTGTTTTTTGAGTATCTAAAATCACAGATTGCTTAAACAGGTATCACTAACTTCCATTTCACAACATTTGCTTCAAAGTAAAGAAATTCAGATCATGTTCTGAGTTACATTCTGAAGGATGACTCGAATTTCTTTTTCACTCAAAAAACGGTTTTCCATATAAATCCATGTGCTGTGATCCCCGCCCTACCATTTCCTTAGCATTCAGTGATGAGCAAAGCATTAGATTTCTGAACGATACCAGGATAAGTGTCAAGGTCATTTAACACACATCACGGGGAGACGACTTACAATGTTTTAATAGAATAAATTAATATGTTATATACAAGCATCGTGAAAATTGCTTTTAAATCGATAATTTCTTACACAGTTCTCGGACCTGTAATTGTGATATGGCATCCACGTTCTTTTTTCATCCATCAGTAAAAATCAACCAAGAAAAAAAAAAACTTTTAAATAAGTGATTCAAAATTAAATAGATGGTATATATTTGTCTCTGTATATGTATATCCACACTGCAGAGGTTTTTTGGCTATTTTGTTTGTTTTGGTTTGGGATTTATTTAGTAGAGGATGTTAGGTCACAGGATTTTTCCAAAGAAATGCACTTTTAACTTGAAAGGTTAAAAGGCTGTGCAGGAGCCCAACCCAAGTGAAAGTTACACTGGCTGCAAACATCAGGCTTCGTCCTACAGCAGGCAAGCAGCGTCTGGTTAACAAGAAACATCTAGTTTGAAGACCCCGAGTGTTCCCCACTTCCACAAGACCACATGAATCACCCGCCTTCTCCAAGCACCTTAAGAAACAAGCAAGGAGGGGCGCCTGGGTGGCCCAGTCAGTTAAGCGCAGACTTCAGCTCAGGTCATGATCTCACAGTCTGTGAGTTCAAGCCCCGCGTCGGGCTCTGTGCTGATGGCTCAGAGCCTGGAGCCTGCTTCAGATTCTGTGTCTCCCTCTTTCTCTGCCCTTCCTCTGCTCATGCTCTGTCTCTCGAAAGTAAATAAACGTTAAAAAAAATTAAAAAAAAAAAAGAAAAAAAAGAAACAAGCAAGGAGAAAGAGAAGCTACCAAAAAACTGGACATCCTTATCCAAGGAAGACAAACTCTTGCCCAAATGGACAGCTTAAATTACTCTATCTGCTTATGCCTTAAGCCACATGGGATATTTATATTTTTAGTTGCTAGTTAGTAAATAGAGATTTGGGAAGAAGTTCCATCAGTTAGGGATACAATGAAGAAATGGCGTTTTTGTTGTCCATTCTACTTGTGAGATGCATAACATTTGCAAATCTGCTACCCCTGGTTCGGCCCACTCCCCGAAAATTCTGGTTCAAATTATCAGCAGGTGGCATCCCCACAGTGGCTCTTCATACTGAGATGTTCTGCATGCATCCTCGGAACTGCTGGAAAACCAGTGAATCCATACCCTGAAAAAGGAACCGCAGCGTTCACGTAGCGATGAACCTGTATAAACGTCCCCAAAGATGCAACTTTCAGGCCCTCACACTTCATTCTCGCTTCCAAAGAAGCAAGGAAAACACTGAGTTCCAGCTCTCGGCCTTGTCGCCATTCTGGTAGAGTCTTGCTTCGTCCTCCTGTTGTTTGGGGGTCTCCTCTGCACATCCCAAGTTTTCTCGCTTCATGTCCTAAGTGTTGCTTTCTTTTGTCAGGGCCCTTTGTCACTGTCTCTGCTAGCATACCTTCCACTGAAATGTATCTTAAACATTCCCTGCACATGTTTTCCTGGATTTATGCTTACAATTACATTTTTGACGGTAGTAGTTTTTGCATTTATTACTTGCTGCTTCGGGTGAGTCGCTCGGTTATTTACTATTTCTTATTACTCTTCTTCTCCTCAACTTTTATAGTTACGTGAGTGCATTGCCTTTGGTTAGTTAAATTAGAGTTTAGAACTTTACAAAGTAATACTTCATGAGATCGTGGGACAATTTTGCTTGGGGACATTTCACAGTCTAATAATTAAGATTTGTATTCCTCTGTGAAATCAAGTGATAATAGCTCTCAAATGCAGTCAACGTTTCATAAAAAAAAAAAAAAGCACTATCTTTTCTGTTCTTATATAAACACGTTTCTTCAATACCAAGAATTAAATGAAGAAAATAAATATTTCATTTCCACAAAATGGACACTGAAACCAAAAAACAATACATTATTAGAGATCAAATCGTCTATTTTTTCTTGTCTCATGACCCGGATGGGACTTCCTGTAATCAGGGCCCACAGTGGCAAACCTCTGCTGGTTGGGCCTAGACACAGGAAAGGAAGAGCCCAGACCCTCCACACGGGAGAGAAAGAGGCCAGACCTTCCGCTTCCCTGCAGGGTCTGCTCCTCTGGGAGCCAAGGTGAAAGAAAGAGACGCAGACAGAGGGGGTGCAATTTGCCCCGGTGAGTGCTTGTTCCCCAAGATACTATATTCACACACTCAAAAAAATAAAATTTACCTCTTATTTTGTACGAGGTACTGGCCTGTGTACTCTAGTTTCTACCTTCCAGGGGTTCCCAGGCTTGCAGGGGAGATAGGATGTGCTGAAATTATCCTAGTAATAATAAGGAGGAGGAAAAGTACCAACAACAACACCAGAGAAGTTCAGAGGAACAAAGAGGCTTCCAGCACATTGTTTGAGAAAGGATTGGCCTAGAAGATGGCTTTCAGATTTAGCCTTGAAGGATGGGTATAATTTCCCAAAGGAGACACGAGGATTGTGACTTTTCCAGGTGGGGAGTGAAATAAAAATACATACAGAGAAAACACGAAATCTGTTCCCAGCAACAGAAGTTACCAAAACATCAGAAGTGGGGACAGGAGAGCAGTGGGGACCGTGGTGACACAGCGAAGGAAGAGAGAGTGAAGATCGTTGGTCTTCTGTCTCAGCCCCGCTCGGGACTCCCAAGGTGCTGTCAAGGCATCAGAGCCATTTTCAGAAACAGCACAACTATGGAAGATAGGTTTGTTCAACAAACAATAAAGTAGGCTATCGAAGAGCATAATCTTCCGAACAGGAAAAGCTGTGTCGGGGGCACTGTTTTACTGCTCTGTTAGTTCGAGCTGGCCGATGGAAGAATCTGTGCCTCATTAGAAGCAAAAATGTAAACAAGATCGGACAAAACTTACATGAAATGTTTTATTCCGCTGACTTTTCCCCGAAATTCAAATTGGCTGGATAAAAACAAAAACAGTGAAAGACAGTTAGCAAAGTCAAATTTTTCTACGATCTCTGTATATTTCAGCTGCAATTTTGCAGGAAGACTGTAAGCTAGAGCAAGAAGCCATTTGCTTATATTCCATCAAAACTAGAGAACAAAGGTATTCTGTGACCCGTTAGACTTCTAAAAGAATTATTCCAAGAAATTTGAAATAAATGTGTGGTTAATTGCAGTTAGAAATAAATTTGTGGTTAATGTGAAAGCAAAAGAAAACTTTTTTGGGGGGAGGGGGAAGGTGTAGACAGTTTTTGTCTATCAAGACTGCCCGCGACACTACTATCTTACTTTATGTCCCTGAAAGGATAACTCCCATGGAGACAGTGGTTGGGCACATATAGCCCTCCTCCAATAAGACCCTAGTGTCCAAAGAGAAAGGGCAGAATCAAAGAAACCAAAGGGCAGAAAGGGGCAGCATAGCATGGCTAGACTTTGCAAATTTTCCTGATTGTTCTGTGCTACGTGGCTATGTGGTGAGACGGCACCACCTACTTGCCTCAATAAATATAGTGTTTTTGTAAAATTTTTTAATGTTTATTTCTTTTTGAAAGAGAGAGAGCATGTGCATGCACCAGTAGGGGACAGGCAGAGAGAGAAGCGGACAGAGGATCCAAAGCGGGCTGTGGGCTGAGAGAAAGAAAGCCGAGGCGGGGCTTGAACTCACAAACCGTGAGATCATGACCGGAGCTGAGGCCAGACGCTTAACGGACTGAGCCACCCAGTCACCCCACTAAATGTAGTTTAAACAGTCGTTTAGAAAGAAAAAATTGCAAGGTCAATGTACATTAAAGAGATGACCTATATTTTCCTCCTAATCGTTTAGTAAGTGCTTGACTAGAAACGGGGGGAAAAAAAGACTTGAAGGGAAAAGACGATGTGGAAGCTGCCTGTACTTCAGTACTGGCACTGAGAGATAATGTCCATCTTAGCTTGGGTCAACTACAAAATTACTACACAGCCAATGTAAGTACAGATTAGGGAAATGTATGCTTTAAAATAATGGGACAAAACAACAGCAACAACTTGACATCTCCACCTGCCTTTAGGAAAACAAAAAAACAAGCAAACTTACTTCATCGGAGCTGTCATCTTAGGGACACGTGCTGGCATAAACACAGCACGGGATGACAGACCTAGAAGAGGAGTAAGCCTTTATCTGTGACTTTAGGAAAGGAAAGCACCATAAAATGCAGGGTTCTTTAATAATTCCACTGCCAAAAAAATAATCACAAATGTGGGCCTGGGGGATCTGTTCGTTTAAACAACAATGCACACGACCAATCAAGTCCACCATCATGTTTTGAGGTGTTTATTGAACACTTATTAATTCTCGATATTGTTTGGACCATTGTTTGAGTAAGACATATTCCTTCTCCTCAAAACTCTCCACCTGAAAGTAAGGGGAAGGAAGAGGAACAGGTAAACTAAAACAATACATTCTGGCAAATGCTATAAAAAAAAAAAAAAAAAGACTGTGGAATAAGTACTCGTCAGGTCTAGACGTCAAGAAATCTAATTCTGCTTCTTTTTACCCCCACCTCCTTAAATCGAAATCTTTAAAATTCTTCTCTCATCCCCACCCCATCACACCCCAAGGCAGGCCTAAACATTATCCTGGATACACTGAAGAACACCAACCAACACGAGAAGCGTATCTTTTCATTCCAAGAAGGAAGCTATCTCTCTGCAGGTGAGCGCAGACTACTTCTTCAACAGCAATTCCAGAATATGATTCCTCCGCGACCACTGTTCCAGCTTCTCATACGGTGAGCAGGCAGGTCCCATTTTTCCAAAGCTTCTTTTCCAAGACGCAGATCTTCAACGAGTTTTCATTCTTTCCTTCACCGGACCGTTGGTGGGTTACCTAACCTCTCTGAACTTCAGTTTTCGGTCTGTAAAAGGGCCACAGGAATGATCCCGACTCCACGCAGTTGCTGCCAGAATTAAATAAGGTGGCAATGCTGAAAAAAGAAGTGAAGTGCCTGGAACCTTTATTAAATGTTCAATAAATACTCTGATCGAATAACTCGGTTCCTAAAGATCGTACCTATTATAATGTGTCTGACCTCCCAAAAGACTTATTTATAGTTACGAATTCCATAATGGATTCCATTGGATTTACAAGCATAGTATTTTGATTGGTATATAGTGTTTTGAATGTTACAGCCCAAAGTGGCTTTTAAATGTACCAAATTTCAAGTAATTGCCTATTGCACCATAGTTAATTGGCCTTTTAAGCTAAGACATAATTTCCTTTCTAAATGGTTATTGTAAAGCTTAACAATGAAAAGATAGACCCCCAGCTGCAGGACAGAACAGAAATGATACCGGTAACGCACGATATCCAGGAAGAATAAGACAGATGAATTTGAGGGGAATGTTTCCCAGAGGGGAAGATTCACTGAAAAGGCAGCTGTATGGACCATGATTTTGGCAAGAGTCGGAAAAGCATGAGCACCTTCGAACGGGGCGGGGGGGAGGGGGGGGTTCAGGCTGGTGAAGCCTTTCTATTGGATACGGATCTTCAAATGAAAAACTGAAGTCTAGATTAGAAAAATACTATAAAGAAAACCTAGCCCTTCCAAAATAGTGCCACCGGCTTGCTGATAGACCGCCTCCCATTTTAGGACTGAGACCAGTGTGAGGGAATCATGTTGTCCCAGGTTCTACGGTCTGAAAACATCTGGCTCTTAACGGCTTTACGCAATTCCTTTCCAACAACGTGCTTCTGATCACAGAACGTCCACTTCACCTACAGCTTCCGAAACGTTTACTGGCAGCCTGCCATGTCTACCGCTGTGCCCTTACTCTTCCTAATCCCGACAACGCCTCCCTCGCCTCCCTTTTCTGCTGACTTCAGCCCTTAAGACTCAGACAGATGCCACCTTCTCCCGGGAGCGCCTTCAGCTGTGACTTCCTTTTCTTGGCCTTTGGGTGTTTTTATGACATTGGCTTTCTCTCTGAATTCCACCTAAGTACACTCGGAAGAAATGCAATCCCTGTCCACCTCTTCTAGAGATGAGCTGTCTAGGTTTCAGGACTCTGCCATATCCCTGTACGTAGTGCACCTGCCGCCTCTTATAGGTATTCAAAAATCTCTTGAAAGCAAAGGAATAAACGAAGTCTGCGTGGCTTAAAGGTACTATGTGTGCGATTTAGGCTGGCACAGAAGGAGTGATAGCAAGAGACCGTGCCAGCCAAATAGCCATCTTTTTTGGAAAGCCTCTTTCATTCACTTTCAGTAACGCCCCAGAGGCCTCGAAAAATTACTGAACCATAACCCAGCTCCTGAGCTTCTAGCTGACCTACATTTTAAATGAAGACCAGTGAACCAGTTCACAAACCGGATTGGCAAAATCGTTTAAAACCCTGCTCCCGGGGGCCAGCTTCCTTGGAAGAAAATTTGCTGGGTGCACTCGGGATTGTTGGGTTTATCACTGCATTTGGAGCTCCCTTTACCAAAGGTTAGCATTTAGGAGGAAAACAAGATTGCACGTGACCACTGCCCCCCGTTTCACCTCTGCACTGGGTCACTTTGCCAGGGAGATCTCTCCTCCCTGGGCCAGCTAATACCGCAACCATCTGCTCCGCCTTCACTGCTGTACCTTCTTCTTCTCTTTTTAAACAAGGTGCTTAAAATGTCCCAACATCTTATATCACTTCCTTATCTATTATGTTTATTATTTTTTGTCTGCTTTCCTTGCTAATAGGCGAGCTAGAAGTCTTTGTTTTCCTCACTGATGTACTGATGTAGACTCTGATGTAGTCTGAAGACTCTACAAAATGCCTTGTACACCGTAGGCCCTCACATTTGTTGAAGGAACGAATAAATTAGTGATTTGAGGAGTGCTACCTTAACAAGTATTTCTCTGCCGATGAGATAGGAAAAGGGCAAAAGTAGACCTGCTGAAGATACAACATAGGAAGATTAAAGAGAGTTAACATGCCATGAAAAAATTATACGTGCTTACGTTTACATAGAGAGTCCCAGTTGGGTCAGGAATGGTGCCGGAAGACCCCAGGTAAAACCTCAGCTCAGCCCACGGCGTCTGGGAGGGCTGGCAGTGCAGTGCGTCACCAGAAAGAAACAACCTATGATTCGCTGACCGTGCACACATGTGCAAAGCGCTGCCCGACGTTACTTTTTGCTTTTTCCCATCGAGTACTTGCCTGCTTGATTTAGAGCCAGTGCTCAGCCGCGGCATTACGGCCATTTTGAGTTTGATGAACCTCTGTGGTGGGGGGTGTCCTGTATGTCAGGGGACAGTTAGCAGAGTTCCTGGCTTTACTCCCCAAACACTGGCACTAACGCCAAGCTGGAGCAACCAACTGACTGCAGGAATGGCCCGATCTCACCCACTGCCAAATGAAGATGAGGCAACATCTCCCCCTGTTGAAAAGCACCAGTTTAGAGCCTGTCCGGGATGGGTGTCTGGCAGTGGTAACCTCTCAGGCCTCCCTTCCTCTTCTCTCCTCCCTCCGTATTTCAAGTCTGTATTTGCAATGTCTCTGCCCTTCCCACAAGGCCCCAGCTCCACCCTAGAGGCTTTTCTCGAGTTCACAATGGCCGCCATTCCTGGCTTTGATGTGTGATCTTTCCTGGCCATCGCAAACGTCAATTTAGGTTAGTCAGATTCTTCATAACAAAGGATCTATGGAAGGAAAGGAAGGAAAGAAGGGAAGGAAGGAAGGAAGGAAGGAAGGAAGGAAGGAAGGAAGGAAGGAAGGAAGGAAGGAAGGAAGAGGGAGAGAGAGAGAGAGAAAGAAAGAAAGAAAGAAAGAAAGAAAGAAAGAAAGAAAGAAAGAAAGAAAGAAAGAAAGAAGGAAAGAAGGAAAGAAGGAAAGAAAAGAAAAGAAAGAAATAAAGAAAGAAAAGAAAAGAAAGGAAGGAAGGAAAGAAAGAAAGAATGAAAGAAAGAACGAAAGAAAGAAAGAAAGAAAGAAAGGAAATGAAAACAAGTTCATCTAGCTAATATTGACCACCTTTCATAGAGTAATTTGCCAGCACTTTTGGACAAAGTGTCTTTATACCTCCACCTGCAAGGAAAAGAATGAAAGAAAAAAAAAGGAATAGAGAACTTCCTTTGCTACAGAATGTCTCTTACATCCTGTTTATCCCAGAAGTCGGGAAACAGGGTTCCTCAATGATGAGCACCCAAGAACTACACAATCCTTTCAAGAAAAGATTTAAATCAGACTGATTTTCACCTCTGACATCTTTGAGAAAGAGACTAAAGTCTATCCCCTCAGCTATTGATAAGGGAATGAGATGCTGTATCTTAACCTGTTCTGATGTTTCTCTGTTAATTCTTAAGCATCGAAATCCTTGTCGGGGACTAGCAGAGGCAAGGAAGAGTAGAAAAGGTATTAAGCAAATTAAGAATTTTTTTTAAAAAAGGCTGCTTTAGCTTTTAAATACTTTTGCAAGTCACATTACATGACAACACCATCTAGAAAAATACATCGGGAGCCCAAGGCACCAGCATGGAATCAAAACACACACTATAAATATCGTGGTGAATCAGATTGCACTAGGGAGAAATAAACTCCCAAGGAGTGTGTTTGAGATTTTCCAGGAAGCCCTAATTCTTTCAGGGCATTATAGGGATCATTTAACGTGGAAACACTTAGAAGATCTCTGAGCACTCAGCCACACAGACACACACCCACGGCACAATTAAATTGGCAGCTCATTTTCCTGAACCCACAGCAAGGATATAAAAAACAGCGACAGGAGGTTGATTTAAATTGGATGCTGTTTCCCTCACGCTTTTAAAAATCTTGCACTTCTTTTTCCCCCTTACAACCAGCTTTCCATACCTCCAGACTACTTACTTATGGATTTTTTTTTTTTGGCTTTGAACATACTATAAGTAAAAGGATACTCCCTTGGGCCACACCCTCCAGAAGACGAGATGATGAAGTTGCTTTCCATTGCCATCAGCCCTGAGAATGCTGGCTTAATCGCCACTACAACTTCTCGTCATTTCTGGTCTCAGACTAGGATGGCGCGGTAGGAAGAATGGGAACAGGATGGGAAAGAAAGATCAGAAGTACTTTGGCATCAGCAATACCCATTTCACCAATGGGTATTGGATGCTAGGGGGTAAGAAGAAGGATGCTTATTTGTGGGGAAAATAAGGCAAACAAACTAGACACGGTAACCTTCTTTTTTAAATAAGTGAATGCATGCTAAATATAAACACACTGAAAATATTTACCTAAAGGCAAATGTGAGGTCAAGGGGATATCTTTGTAGTGAGGGAGTCATACACATTTTCTTACAGGAAGGTGAATCTGAGTTAGGTTCCAAAGGAAATTAGAGCTGAAACTGGGTGGCTCAGTCGGTTGAGTATCCGACTTTGGCTCAGGTCCTGATCTCATGGTTTGTAAGTTCAAGCCCCACGTTGGGCTCTGCGCTGACAGCTCAGAGGCTGGAGCCTGCTTCAGATTCTGTGTCTCCCTCTCTCTCTGCCCCTCCCCCGCTCATACTCTTTCTCTCTATCAAATATAAACACTAAAAAAATTTTTTTAAGGAAATTAGAGAACAGATTTGGAGGAGGAATGGGACAGAGTGGTGTCGAAAGAATTATTTTTATAACATGACATATAAAGCCCCAATGTTTATAATAAATATTTAAAACTATTAATCTTTATCAAAATAAAATATATCAATTATATTAAAACTGTATTCTGGTTCCCATTCCATCAGTAAGCAATCTCTCTGACCTTATAAATACTCCCCTTCACTCCATCTCTGTTTCCTGGCTTTTTAAGAAAGAAAATGGGACTAGATTAAATCTTGAAGTCTACTAAAATGAATAGAAAAAATCTCTCTAGTCACTGGGACTCTTTCCACCCTGATGACGTATCTGGGATACATGCGAAGGCAATATTGTTTTCCTTTATTCTTTATTTTGAAAACTCTCAAATTGCTTAAAGTATAGTTTCTTTAAAATGTCCCAAAGAAGAGGGGCACCTGGGTGGCTCAATCATTTGGGCATCTGACTTTGGCTCAGGTCATGATCTCTTAGTTTGAGAGTTCAAGCCCCAGCATCGGGCTCTGTGTTGACAGTTCGGAGCCTAGAGCCTGCTTCAGATTCTGTGTCCTCTCTCTCTGCCCCTTCCCCACTCGTGTTGTCTGTCTGTCCTTCTCTCTCTCTCAAAAATGAATAAATAAATATTTTTTAAATGTCTCAAAGAAGAAAAGAAACCTAAACATATCCACCAAATGAGTTCTACATGTTGGCGAAGTAGGCAATTATTAAAAGAACGTGAAATAAACGGCCTGTAAAGGCCCGCCCTCCCCATTCATTTGTTAAAATGTTTTAACTTTTTAACTAGACTAAAACATTATGTTATCCAAGAGAGATAAAAGATGTAAGTAATCTGGGGCACCTGGGTGACTCGATTAGTTAAGCTTCCGACTTCAGGTCATGATGTCGCAGTTCGTGAGTTCGAGCCCCACTTCAGGCTCTGTGCTGACGGCTCAGAGCCTGGAACCTGCTTTGGATTCTGTGTCTCCCTCTCTCTCTGTCCCTCCCCTGCTCATGCTCTGTCTCTCTCTGTCTCTCAAAAATGAATAAACATTAAAAACTTAAATATATATATATTAATATATAAATATATATATACATGTATCAGCAATCTAATGTACTAACAGGAATTACAGAATATTCAATATGTAGTACCACTCATTAATGCCTAAAAATAAGAGCACATATAAACCGGAACTAAGGCAGGTCGTCTTTGAAGGGGTATTGAAATAAATGTGAAAGGCCTAGAGTTAACTTCCAGGAGAGTAAACTTGTCCCCAGGGAGGAAGCCAGGACTTTCAGGCTAAGTATCTCAAAATTCCAGCAGCTGCCATACCCACAGTGTTGGCTGAATCTTCTGTATCTCATGGATTTGAAGTTATGTGTGAGGAGGCCAGTTGTGCTGTGTCAAATCAAAGCTCCCCTGTTCAAAAACGAGACAAAGTCCAACGGGGCCGACCTACTTTTCCTACTTCAACTTCTAGAAAAATTCTAATTATCAAATACTGGATTTCTTCCAGAAATGAGGCAAATGGGTGACTTAGTCGCTGAGTCAACTAGTCCTGTTAGACTGTCAATCATTGATCTTTTTTTCTTTTCACTTTTAATGTTTTTAAGCGACAATCGTTGTATAGAAGAGAATGAATGTGTCAGCTCTATTAGTATCATGCTGCCTTGACTCTCACGGCCACTTCACAAATTCTGGAAATAAATGAAAGCCTAATGCATAAAAGGAGGTTCCCTTCTTTTTTTCCCTTGTCTACTCAATTCACTTCATAAAATTCCATAAAGTACAATCTCTCCTTTTTTCCAGATGTAAGGGGGTTGACAATAAAAGAGGACCGAAGGACATTTTCCTTAAGCCTAAATCGGCAAACCAAAAATTAGAATTTGTTGCATTCCTGGTACAAAGGTCGAGTCTCCTGAGCAGGGACTCAAGCCAACCCACAAAGGCAAGAATTCCTCTTCCTTCCAGAGGAGGCCTACTGTGATAATTCTTTGAAGTAATCTAAAGAAGATCTGTCCCATGAAAAATCTCCACCGGAGCATGTTTATTTTTTTAAAGTAGATACACAAAGGCTAGTTCATTTTCTAAGACACATATTTTATAAGCAATGCATAATCTAAAATGTTATTGACGAGAGGAAGTAGATTCATACAACTCTAATAATCGCGTAAGTCACAGAGATATGTAAAATCTCTGACCCACTGCTTCCAAACGAGGAAAAAAAATAGAGTTCAATTCTGCTCTGGCATGAGACACCCCCAATCTCACTCATAAAAATGTTCAGCTATGAATCCAATGTTCGGAAAATATGTGAATGTAGAATTCAATTCATAACAACATCTTCCTAAAAAAGAGTTATAATTCTTCATCTACATGTCCTTTCGGTGTTTCCAAAGAGGACCCAACTGACCCACCATCGAAGAGACATCTGTCTGTTCTGTATTCTATAGGAAAAAATAGAGTCGTCATGTATTTGTGGTGAGCAATTGTATTTCCTGGGCTTCTTTTGGTATAGGATGACTAGCTGGGGTTAAGAACATAACCACCCGTAGCAACCTACTCATGCCTGAGTTAAACGAAGACCTCCTAAGACCGCCATGATTCATACCAATTGGCTATCCACCTTGACATATTCAACAGTGTTATTTACATGCCCAAAACACCTTCATACACAATAGCACACAGGCTAAAAACAACTCCCCTTCTTCTCCCACTCATGAAGAAGAACTATAATGCAATATTCACTAAAAAATTTAATCGGAGTTAATTTATTTTTTAAAAAATTAAACCATTCACAAAATGTAATGATTCATATTTTGTAACAAATTACTTGTGAGGCACCCTTACAATAGAATAGGACACTCCATTGTGTCTGACAGTGTATAAATTAACAATCTATAATGAATTATTCTGACCCAAGGACAAAAGTAAAATAAATATATTTCAGGAATGAAAACTATGGACAATGAACACGGTTTGTCAGGAAGCTGTTAAGTTCACAGAAGGAAACTTTCTTTCATTACTTGACTCTGGGGTAGAAAAACTCTCCTCAAGCAAAATAATTTTCCAGTAGTATATAATCTTTATCATATTTAAGTCATGTCGGCTGAGTCAGGACAATATTCTTCACTACACCGAATAAGATAAAAGAGCTCAAGAAGTAGTTCAGGGTAGGCATTTAAATTGTGGGAGACAATGTCTACATTTTAGTGACATTCAGTATGCCCCTTTATATGCTTTGCAAAACCCCTCAGAACCTGAGCCTTACCTTTATCTTTTCCTCTGTTATTCCCTGACACGGCTCATTCTCTCACTTCCCCCACCAACAACCCCGCTCCATTGCCACTCTACACTCCGATTATTCTGAACTTCTTTTCCGCAAATCATCATACATAGCGTAACACTGTTCCAATCCTGGCCCTCCCATTGACTACCTGGGTTACCTGAGGCGAGTTCCCAAACTACCTGGATCCCAGAATCCTCATCCTTCTTCCTAAACTGGAAACGATAACACTCAATTCATAAGGTTTTATAAAAACCAAATGAAGAGCCCGCTAAGTATTGGTTGTTATTAATAGTATTAATTCTGCTGCCTACAGTGCTCATTCCACTCCTCACCCTGTTTCATATACCTAGTTCCCACATATCTTTCAAATGTTAGCTTAAACAAGATATTTTCCCAGCATACCCCCTTCCCTGACTAGGATAATACTCCTCTCATTCGTACTAGCATCCCTCGTTAAAGGACTTAGCATTACCTCCTGTTATTTCCTACACACTGTCTGTGTTCTCCCACTGAACCATAAGTTGCATGAAGACAAATTCCACCTCATGCCGCTTTCTACCTCATCCCCACCCCCGCCAAACAGTTGGTACCTATTAGACCCTCAAAATAGATCTGTGGAATGAAAGAAAGAATTACCAAATGAAAGTTGACTGGCCAGGGAAAAATCACTTCTGCTCGAATTCAGATTTCATTTTTGAACATGTTTGTGCAGTCTTTTATAACATGTTTAATTAGCTAACCATACGCTTCACTTCTCTTCCCTACTCCAAAACCTCTGCTGCTGCTGGCAGAGAGGGAATTAGAGCTGGTGTTTAACTGGGAACAAAGTGAAAGTTTATTTCAAATGGAGGCCACTGGAAGGGCGCCTGGGGGGCACAGTTGGTTAAACTTCCAAGTCTTGATTTCGGCTCAGGTCATGATCTCATGGTTCATGGGATCGAGCCCCACGTTGGGTTCTGTGCTGACAGTGCACAGCTTACTTGAGATTCTGTCTCCCTCTCTCTCTGCCCTTCCCCCACTTACACTCCCTCTGTCTCTCTCTCTCTAAAAATAAAAATAAATAAACATTTTTATAGAATAAAAAGTAAAATGGAAGCCACTAGAACTGCAAATGCCTCTCTGAACATTTCTCTTTGTAAGCCTCAACAGATAAGCCTGCTTCTGTGCCTCCAGAGAGTGGACCACGTACTCTGTGGCTTCCTGATCTGACCAACTTGCTATTTGTTTTACCAAAATATACTTAGTCGGTTTTACTTAAAAAACAAACAAACAAACAAAAAGAAAATTAGCCAATATCTAAAGTATTATAAAACATATATAACTTTGGATTCTTTATCTAAATGTATCATATTTAATATTTAAAAGCTCCATAACTGAAATGTAATTTGTACTAAATTCTCTTTTTCTTATGCTGAGACAAAATATGAGTTCTAACAGTTCACAAAGACCTAGTTTGTCGGTTCACATTAGAAAACACAAAAGCATTTTTATCATGATCAAGTTAATTTATGGAAATTCTAACTCCACGTTATAAATCATTATGTTGGCAATTATCTACTTCTGTTACAATATTATGTTTTTTAATACCCATTAAGCTTGTGTCTGAAGTGCTTTCCTGTTCATTGTTGGAAGTTTACATGAATACACAGCAAGCAATTATAGGTCTAATGCTCATAATTGGAATGATGAATGATGAATAAGGACATTCATTAAGTCCTAAGGATTCATCTATCTATTCACGCAATTATTTATTAAACACCTACTAGGTGGCAGACACTGTGCTAAGCATGAACATCTAATGGCAAATGGCACAGACGTAGAAATGCTTCTTGGAACAATGCAGACGTGAAAGAAATAAAACCTCAAATAAATGCATAATTATAAACTTGATAAAATCTATAAAGACAATAAAAACACTAAGAATGTTAATAACAGAAGTAACCTAATTTAGACTGGGGTGTTAGGAAAGTCTCCTCCAAGAATGTGATATTTAAAATGAAGCTAAAATAGACTTAACATCAATTCTACACAAACTCTTCCAGAAAATACAAGCACTACATTAATCACTTAAGAAGGCCAATGTTACTCTGATACCCAAACCAGACAAAACTATTACAAGAAAGAAAGAAAATGCCAGAAAACATCCCTCGTAAAATAGAAGCAAAAGCCGTCAGCAAAATAGTAGCAAACTGAATCCAAGGGTATAAAAACAGCAATACATCATAAGAAAATGTAAGCCTCATTCGACATTCTAAAATAAAAAATGTAATTCACCCGATCAACAGATTAAAGCAGAAAACTGTGTAACCATCTCAGAAGATGTTGAAAAAATAGTTGACCAAATTTAACATCCTTTTAGCAAACAAGAAACAGTAAAAAATGTGTTCAGTGTGATAGACAGCATCTCTAAAAGGCCTGCAGCTCACCGCACAGTTCATGATGAAAGGCTGAGTATTTCCTAGCCTGCCAAGGCAAGGACATCCCCTCTTACCACTCACATTCAGCATCACTGGAGAATCTCGTCAGTGCAATAAAGGAAAAAAATAATAAAATAAAGACATATGGATTTGGGGGGGGAGACATACAGATTGGAATGAATGAAATAAAACTGTCTTTATTTGTAGACTGTGGAGAAAATCTTGAAGAATTTATTAAAATCTCGTCAAACTAATAAGTGAGTTTAGCAAGAGTGAAGGGAACTGGTCAATATATTTTTTCGAGAAATTATATTTCTGTATTTCTATACAGTAGTTCTCTACTTCTATTGCATTTCTGTGTGTTAGCAAAGAACACTTGGAAATTGAAATTTTGGAATAGCAGTCGAACGAATGAAATACTTAGGTATAAATCTAACCAAATTTATGCAGTTTCTGGGTGTTGAAAATTATAAACCCCTAATGAAAGAAATCAAAGAAGACCTGAATGAAAAGAGAGTTTATGTCATGTTTATTGTTGAAAAACTCAAGAAAGTTGTGACACAAATTTCTCCAAATTTGATGCATTTCCGATCGAATCTCAAGACATTTTCTTTCAAAATAATCAGATTGCAAATCCACATGAAACTGCGAAGTAACTAGAAACCCAAAATAATTTTGCAAAAGAAGGAATTTAGAAGACTCACACGACTTGATTTTAAAGCTTGTGAAACTGATGAGTAGATAGATACATAGATCGATAGAATACAATAAATACCAGAAATAGGGTGGTTTGTGTATGGACAACTGATTTTTCATAAAGATGCAAGGGCATTTCAATGGAGAAAGTATGATTTTTCAACAAATTGGATATCTGTATGAAAAAAAAGCTTCAACCCACACCTTATACCCTATGTGTGCACATAAAACTATAAAACTTATAGAAAAACACATGAGAAAAACCTTTGTGATGTTGTCTTAGGCAGAAATTTCTTAGGTATGACACTGAAAATGTGGCCCATAAAAATTTTGATAACTGGACAATATCGTAATTTAACACTTTTCTTCAAATGACACTGTTAAAAGAACAAAAACACAAACCACAGTCAGGGGAAAAAAATTGGCAAAACACATATGTGATAAATAACTTGTATCCAGAACTTATAAAGAACACTCAAGCCTCAGATAATCCAATAAAAATACATAAGCAAAGGTTTTGATACACATTTCACCAAAGAAGAGATATAAGTAGTAAAGAAGCTCACAAAAAGATGTTTAACATCATGGGTCATTGAGGAAATAAAAATTAAAACCACAATGAGATATCATTACATTCCTATTAGAAGGGCTAAATTTAAAAAAAAAAGTTGGGGGAGGAGGATGACAGACCAAGTTCAGATGGCACATCTGAAACACTCATATATTGATTGTGGGAATGCAGAATGAAACCATTTTGGGGAGAAACATTTTGGCCATTTCTTGTAAACCTAAACACATGTATCATGATTCACCAAGTCCACAGTTAGGCATTTATCTAGGAGAAATGAAAATACATTTTCATACACAAATCTGTAAGCAAATATGTATACTAGTTTATTAATAATCATCAAAAACTGGACACGACCCAAATGTCCTTCGACCAGCAAGTGAATACACAAACCTTACATTTGTACAACAGAATAGTACTCAG
This sequence comes from Paguma larvata, assembly GCA_030068075.1. Classification (NCBI taxonomy): domain Eukaryota; kingdom Metazoa; phylum Chordata; class Mammalia; order Carnivora; family Viverridae; genus Paguma; species Paguma larvata. Next base: position 115,565,252 of record CM057823.1, read on the forward strand.
AAGTAAAAAGGAAAGAATGCCCACAACAACTTGGATAAATCTCAAATGCATTATGCTAAGTAAAAGAAATGAGACTCAAAAGTCTATATATGTGTCTATATGTCTATATGTGACCCCATTTGTATAACACTGTGGAAGAGATCATTGATTGCCAAGAGCTGGAGCTAAGGCAAGAGGCTGATTACAAATACACATGAGGTAATATTTTGTGGTGATTGAACTGTTGTATTTATAGATTGTGGTGGTGGTAGTTACATGACTGTAGGAATCGTTCAAAATTCATAGACCTCTATACTGAAAAGACTAGATATTAATATATTTAGAGTATACTTCAATAAATCTGACCCCAAAAATTGATAGTTACTACTTACTGATCACACTTTTAAGAACCTTCAAATCCTCGTATATATACAAAAGATTTACTGTTTTTCCTTTTTTAAGATGAAGTGACAAAGATCAAGAATCATGTTGTCTTGCGCTATCAACAATAGCCAAAGTATGGAAACAGCCCAAATGTCCATCGATGGATGAATGGATAAAGAAGATGTGGCATACACACACACACACACACACACACACACACACACACACACACACAATGGAGTATTACTCGGCAATCAAAAAGAATGAAATCTTGCCATTTGCAACCATGTGGATGGAACTAGGATGTATTATGCTAAGCGAAATTAGTCAGTCAGAGAAAGACAACTATCATATGATAGACAAATATCATATGTAGAAATATCATATGTAGAAAGACAAATATCATATGTAGAATTTAAGATACAAAATAGATGAACATAAGGGAAGCAAAAATAATATAAATCAGGAGGGGGACAAAACATAAAAGACTCTTAAATACAGAGAACATGGGGCTCCTGGGTGGCTCAGTCAGTTAAGCCTCCAACTTCGGCTCAGGTCATGATCTCACGGTTCCTGAGTTCGAGCCCCGTGTTGGGCTCTCTGCTGACAGCTCAGAGCCTGGGGCCAGCTTCGGATTCCGGGCCTCCTTCTCTCTCTCTGACCTTTCTGTGCTCACACTCTGTCTCTCTCTCTCTCTCTAAAAAATAAATAAACATTAAAAAAAAATACAGAGAACCAACTGAGGGTTGCTAGAGGGGTTGGGTGAGCTAAAAGCGCAAGGGGCACCAAGGAAGACACTTGTTGGGATGAACACTGGGCTTATATGCAGGGAATGAATCACTGGATTATACTCCTGAAATCATTATTGCACCATTTGCTAACTTGGATGTAAATTTATTTTTTTTTAATTTTTTTAACATTTATTTATTTTTGAGAGACATAGAGGAGGAGGGGAAGAGAGAGAGGGAGATACAGAATCTGAAGCAGGCTCCAGGCTCTGATGAGCCGTCAGCACAGAGCCCGACGTGGTACTCAAACTCAGAGACCGTGAGATCATGACCTGAGCTGAAGTCGGCTGCTTAACCGACTGAGCCACCCAGGTGCCCCTTGGATGTAAATTTAAAAATAAATAAATAAATAAATGATTTTTTTAAAAAGCAATTGTGTTGTCCTATATTTCTTAAGGTGAGCCATACTGCAAGCCACGTAGAACATTTAAAAATTTCTAGTAGCCATGTCCAAAAAAACACTCATAAAAAGAAGCAGATGAAATTAATTTTACTAATATATCTTATTTAACCCAATATATAAAAATCTTGCCATTTCAACATGTAACTAATATAGTAGTTATTAATGAGACATTTTATAGTCTTTATATTCAATTAAATCTTTGAAATCTGGTGCATATTTTATACAATCTCGCTTTGGACTAGTCACATTTTAACCCTTGTCACATGCATGCAGGGGCTATGGAATTGAACAGAGCAGACCAAGAACTTCCCTAAAACTGCCTCTGAATCCATGCTCTCATCTGTACTCAATAGTATGATGTACTTGCCTGGCACCTAACTCAATATTCTACTGTGAGCTCTAACAGGGTCATGATTTTGCAATGAAGAGAGAGAACTGCTATTTAACTATCTGAGCACTGAAATCAAGTTATAGGCAACTTGTAAGTTTTCTATGAAAGGATACTGTTCTCTGCTCTGATGCATATTCTCTCTTTAATACTCAAGAAATCATAGGACCTTTGGCTTCCATAAACATAGCAATGGCCACATAACAAAAAAAACACTTGATTGACAATGTAGTATAAAGAGTGATGAAATTAAAATATATGTAGGTATATATTTTAATATATATATATATATATATTCCTCTTGCCTGAGATGGCCCATCAGTGAAGTCATAATGGTCATCGTAGATACAGCCTCAGTGCTTTCCCTCAAAACTCAGGAACCAGGAAGCATATAATTTCTCTCTAGTTTTTCCTGAGAATTATCATTAGTACTTTCCATTTATGGTTTCTTCCTTTTTAAAATTAGGATAATAATATCTTTCCTGCCTAGAATAAGAGAAATTATAACTCCTAAACCATGGGATTCTAGAGTATGCTAAAACCATATAAAAAGGTATACTATGTGCTTAAAATATTAATAAGTAGGGGCGCCTGAGTGGCTCAGTCGGTTAAGCGTCTGACTTCGGCTCAGGTCACGATCTCACAGTCTGTGGGTTCGAGCCCCACGTCGGGCTCTGTGCTGACAGCTCAGAGCCTGGAGCCTGCTTCAGATTCTGTGTCTCCCTCTCTCTCTGCCCCTCCCCTGCTCATGCTTTGTCTCTCCTGCTCTCCTGTTAAAAAACATTAAAAAACATTAAAAAAATATTACTAAGTAAGCAAATACATGTTGGAGAGACTAGGAGGAAACAGAAGTTCTTATACTTTACTGGTGGGTGCCCCAAACCTCTATGAGGATAATTTATCAAGATCTTTCAAACTATATTTTGCACATTTATCCTTTGTTTCACAAGTCCCTCCTTTGACAATTTATCTTATAGGTAAACTTGACCACACCCAAAGTAACTTATGAATAAGATTATTCACTACAGCACTGAATGTAATTGCAAAAATCTGTAAGTAATCAAAACATCCCTCTGTGAGGTACTGGTTAAATGAAAGCAGAGTGCTACCTAACAGCAAAGAAACAGACAGAGAGAGAAATGTATTCATATTGAAGAATCTCTAAGAGATGTTGTCAGTGCAAAAAGGCAGTGTGCAGAACATAAATATAATATTTCCCATTAGGGTAAAAAAAGAGAAATAAAATGGAAATATATGTTAGTAGGTGCTTTTAGTTTCATAAAGAAATTTTAGAAGAATACTTAAAAGCTAATAAAATTGGTTACTTCTTGTGGGTGAGGGGCAAAGAATGGAATGAGTGAGTCAACAGTAGGAATTTGATTTTTCACCTTGTAATTTTTTTAATGTTTATTTATTTTTGAGAGAGAGAGAGAGACAGAGTATGAGCGGGGCAGGGGCAGAGAGAGAGGGAGACATAGAATGTAAAGCAGGCTCCAGGCTCTGAGCTGTCAGCACAGAGCCCGACGCAGGGCTCGAACTCATGAACGGTGAGGTCATGACCTGAGCAGAAGTCCAGTGCTTAACCAACTGAGCCACCCAGGCGCCCCTTACTTTGTTCGTAAATTCAAAGTCAATTCTACTTTATTAACTTTATCCTTTTATTTCACTTTGAGTTTTCTGGACCTGCTTCAGTAACACTTCCCTGGACTGTTTTAAGAGTAAGATAAAGGTGTAAGGATCATTATTTTAAAACTAATTTTTTTAATGTTAATTTTTGAAAGAGAGAGCGAGCAGGGAAGGGGCAGAGAGAGAGGGAGACACAGAATCCAAAACGGGCTCTAGGCTCTGAACCTGGTTGGCACAGGGCTGGAACTCACAAACCCAGAGATCATGACCTGAGCTGGAGTCAGATGCTTAACCAAGCGAGCCACCCAGGCACCCCTAAAACTAATTTTTGTAGTTAAATTTCTTGGATTCCAATTATGTAATTGCCTAAAAGGGCTATACCTTTATTACATCAATCTATAAACAGCTCCTTGATATAGAAAATACAAAAACACTCCTGATATACAGAGCTTTCATAGTAACTCTTTAAAAACAGAACACATTAAAAATACTTTTTAAGAAGTACTTCATATATAGGTTTCTTTGTAGGCAGCAATATTTCAATAATAGTGAAGCTAAAAAATGCACTAGATACGGGACTCTTAAGTTGAATATAAATGCGAAAATTAGGGCTTCCAAGAAAACTGCTTCAAGATGTGTAAATTGAAAAAAAGAAAAAAATTAAATGTATTTTTTAGAATTAGAACTATAGCTGTGTTGCTAGATAGAAATGATAACAGTGTTAGTTCATATACTGGTTATGCAATAAACAAGACTACTACTTTGTTTGCGAGTTTCACATAATATCTGATATTTCTCCTTTACTCCACCAAGAAACAGCTAGTTTAATGCCATCATTCTCACCCCCCCCCCTCTTACCATCCTCATCCTCCTTCTCCACAGACCCAACGCTCATGTCAAGGATTTGAAATCCTGTGCAGTGTTGAGACTTTCGGAGCAGGGGGAGAGATGAAACAGGCATCCTAGTCATTGGTCACCCTCTGGCCATTGGTCAAGCACAGGTTAAAACCAAGACGTTCATTACTTATGCCCTCAGCAGAGCAGCAGATCTGGTTGTTTCCTTCTGCTCTACGTGATCCTCAGGGGACAGCAGAAATCGGTCTCAAGTGTGGGAACCCTGTGTGCTTCCTCTCTAGTGTTTCACTACCTCCTGGACACTGACAAAAAGTTAGGGCCAAGGCTCTACTCATCTTAAATCTGTAGATAACTCCTGTATGAAGCCAGAGATCAAGCCAATATAAAAGCTGTATGTGGGGCCAGGCCTCCTAATTCTCCAGCTGGTACAAACTTTATTAAAATAAAAACCAAAATAAAACCTACTACCGCCCTGAAAAACCCAACATGGAACCTGATGAATTATATGCAGTGGAATGTGCATTCGTATGAGCAAACTCACAAGCTGTGTGTTTTTAGGACGGCCACATTTGACAGAGCTCTGAACATGTAGGACTCATGTTGCCAGAAACTTAACATTCATTGTTCCATCGAACCTTCCATGTTCTAAATGAGAACGCTTACATTCAAAGGATTTAATAAGTTAATTGCACAATGCCTACTTGTCAAAGCCAGAATTTGAATCTGGCCTCGAGTTGGAGCCTAGAGTCAAATGATTAAGGCGTGCTACTCTGCTACATACAGAAGAGAGTACTTCTTTTTGTGTTTAGTGTATGGACATCTAGACCCACCGCGAAGGTCATTATGCACTGCTCTGCATTAATTTTTAAATAGCATTTATTGCTCAGCTTAGATATGATTCATCAATATCACACAATCGAATGCACTTCAGCATGCTTACGGCTATACTGACATCCCCCGAAAGATTGCTTCAGCAATCTATGATTTACAGTCTCCGCCATAATATATATATCATCCATAAAAATAGTTCTCAATTACCCGCACAGTATTTCAAAAAGCCAAGTCAATGTTTTAAAGTGTGTTTTATGATATAATCACAGCAGAAGAGATGAATACTCGCATGACTATATTTACCCTCTCAGTAAATTTGGAAGTAATAAGACATATATCTTTCTGTATTACGCCCTTCCTTCCAAATTTGTTGTTTCCAAACACAACATTCCACAGAGCGATCATTTTAAATACATTTCACAAAGTAAGCTCATTCCATATGTTACATAACTGGCTTCCATTTCAACAAGGTTGAGACAATTTACAGTTTGATAGTGTCTCAAGTTTATTAAACAGGATTTTATTTTTAGGGAATGCGGTCTACTCGGAAAATCGGACTGTTTCCACATAGCTGTGCACGATTTTATGAGCCAGGCCCAAGGGCTAAAAAGCACACAGGACCGAACTAGATTCATTAGGGCCATTAAGTCTGACGACAGCGATGGACAACCAGCAAACACTTGCCCTGCTGGAAATGTACCTTTCATCCAGGCCATGCTTTCCATAAAGTAGGAACTCAATACATATTTTTCTTTAATTAATTGGCCTAGAATAAGTTTTACAAACGCTTATATGGTCTTACTGGTTTTTCTTCCCTTTTTTAAATCTGTGCTTCTTGGATTTTAATTGCATACAATATGAATCATCTAGGGATCGTTTCAAAAGCAGATTGTTTCAGTTGGGTTAAGGACTGACGGTCTGCATTTCTTACAAACGCCTAAAAGATGTTCGTGCTGCTGGTCCATGAAACACACCAAGAAGCAAGGCCATAAAGCCTTCTTCAAAACATGTTAGTGCTTATACCATTATGCCACCATAGGTACCTGTAGTGCCCCTAACTCATCACACTAATTGTGACTTCATATTGATTTGCCTACGTTCCTTTCTATCATCTCTCTGGGGACAGGGACTCTGCTGTATTCTCAGCACCTAACAGAAATCGATACTCAATAAAAATCTACCGAATGTGGATGGCCCATGAATGAGTATGTACAAAAGATACACTTTCAAACCGCCCTTGAACACACATACTAATTTAATCTCCCCAAAGGGCCCCGCATATAGTGCAGTTATTATAATTCCCATTTTAAAGGTAGAAATGGAGATACAGAACCATAAGTCCCTTATCAAACTTTGTACGGCTAATTAGTGTCATTGCTGGGATATGAAGGTAGGCAGTCAGGCCCCACAGTCCATACGTCTAACTACTACACCACAAAGACAAAAAAACAGAATTTCTGTCTGTCAACCTTTTTCATATCAATGTTCTTTGCATCTGCAGAATGGGGGTCAGAGACACACTAAAGACTACTCCGCAGATTTCTCCAGCTCGTCCACATGTGGGCATTCTTGGATTTAATTAGTGTGCAACCCCACAGGTTTAGGTCATGAAGCAATGCGTAACTTTTCCGGGACACGAATGTGAATGACGAAAGCTGTGCAAAGCTTGGCCACCAGACTGACACTTGACTGGTCAGGGAGGGGGGCAAATGAAAGATCAGCATCTACATAAAAACATTGCTTCATTTTCCTTTCTTATCTTTGTGCACATAAGAGTTCCAGAGCAAGGGTATGTCATGGTGGTATTCCCAGAGCTGGAGTTTGAAAAGATTGTAAGGGGGATTCCTAGAAAAGTGTCAAGGACCCTCTCCATGTTAGTAGCTGACATTCTCTTACTTGGGCTCCTGACTTACCAATCTTTGTGTAGTTAAGGAAAAGCAGGGACTGTGTGCATTTAAACATATCAGCTTTTTTATTTAAAGAGCGATAATACATAACATTGTTGATGAGAAGAAAAAATCATACAACTATTTTAAGAGATAAGTCACTATGGTAACCATTTCTCTGCTTAAATTTAGAAACGCAATGCCTTCTGCTACTGGAAGATTCTCTCAGTTTTTAGCAGCAGATATTATGTATTATTTTCTATTTGGGCCTTTTTTTTTGTCTTATGCTAAATAAGTCTTCACGTTACCTTACTTAATGGAAAATATTTTATTATTCTATAGACTAACTCATTGCATATTTCATCATTAAACCAAAACTTTGTTGGTTGGAACACCCTCAAAGACAATGAAATATCTCATCCAGAATGTTAACAGAGAATCATACTTATCTCGAAAATTTGAAAATCAATGATTTCAAATACCCATAATTTTTTTGCCAGGAAACCATTTCCTAGATAAGAAAGTTAGTACATAATAACTCTGTATTTGGCACCGAGACAACTGCGTACTCATTTTATTTTCTTACATATCATTGTGAGATGTCCTTCCTGCTCCCCCACAGAGTTATGCAAGTAGTATAATTTTTAAAAAAGTCTTTCCTGGGGCGCCGGGGTGGCTCAGTCAGTTAAGCATCCGACTTTGGCCCAGGTCACGGTCTCATGGTTTATGAGTTTGAGCCTCTCTTCAGGCTCTGTACTGACAGCTCAGAGCCTGGAGCTGCTCTGGATTCTGTATCTCCCTCTCTCTCTGTCCCTCCCCAGTTCCTGCTCTGTCTCTCAAAACTGAACAAAAGATATTTTTTAAAAAAGTCTTTCCCAATCAGTGGCAAATATTTTCCATATTTCCTGCAAAATATTTTCCATATTTCCTGCAAACGAGAAAGACAATAAATTTTGTTCTGTTCTAACAATACTTTCCCAGTCCCATTTAGCCCCATTAGTGCTTGCTGCATTAAACAAAGAACTACAATTTTGGAACAACAATAATTGCAATAATAAAAGCTATCACGCATTAAGCACTTGCTCTGTACCAGACTCCATTCTAAAACTTCATGAGTACTAGATTCACAATTGTAGCATAACCAAGGAAAGACAGCGAGAGTGTGCATTTAAAGGTCTCAAATTCCTCTATAAAAAAAGAGATAATATTGAGCATTGATTATAAGAGTTTCTCTTTTAATTTCACAAGCTCTTATGAGCTTGCTAAGGGACTTCCATGTCCTACAAATCTTCCCTGAATCTGTCGTACTGTTTAAGAAACCCAATTATTTTTCCTCTGATGTCATAGTTTATGAAACGAAATAAGCAGTGCATTGGATGTAAGCAGTGCATTGGATGTATTAATAAGAGCTCAAGGAAAATGGCTCATACTGGATAAAGAGAAAAAAATGGCTGGTAAAACATGTAATAAATATTCAACACTCCAAATCATGAATGCACAAGACGGTAGTATTTCCTAGAATAATATATTAAAGCACCATATTTGTTTTTCATCTTTTAGTATCCCTGATATTCTGAATTTATCCTTGATGCGAGCAATGATATTATGGGTACTATATTTAGGCAGGAGGGGGGCATGGAACTTCAATATTTGTATATACATCAGATGAACATACCATTGCCAAATATGACCACTATTTTTCTTTCTTATAAGAAGGTAGACGAGCAAATCATAGTAATAAAAAAGCATGCTTAAGTTAAAGGCCTTACTTATGGGAGGCAGCTGGGTGGCTCAGTCAGTTAGGCACCTGACTTCGGCTCAGGTCATGATCTCATGGTTCGTCTCGGCGGTTCGGGCCCCGCATCAGGCTCTGTGCTGACAGCTCAGAGCCTGGAGCTTGCTTCAGATTCTGTGTGTGTCTCTCTCTCTGCCTCTCCCCAGCTTGTGCTCTCTCTCAATAATAAATAAATAAGCTTAAAAAAAAGCCTTATGATTTTGGTAGTTTGCTATATTATACGTGTTTATGAAAGACAATCAAATTATCTAATCAAATAGATTTTCTCTACATATTCATCTATTATTTCCAGTAAGCACCCTCACAAACTATTTTTACAGTATTAGAGAGGATGTAACAAAACAGCAGCGGAATGTACTTCATCCCTAACTCATACACCTGAGGTACACCCATGTGATGAACCTTCAGTTATAATTATATCCACAACACTTAAAAATTAATAGACGACGTGTGTCATCTCTTGACAAGACTATAATGGCCCTTAGGTTTTCCAAATTCGGTTCTATGATTCGTTTTTAAAAATCGGGTCTGTTTATTTAACCCTACAAAGCAGCACACTGGCGATAGAACAAATAGTTTGCCCTTTAAGGAGATGAACAGGGACAATCTCCACTAATTCTCCCAAGTATGTGTTCCACATCAACCATCCCTTATGCGCTGTAATTCCCAAAAGCTAGGCCCATTCAGCCAGAAAGAATATTATTCAGTCTTTTGTACCTAGGTAAATTATTTTCTGCAGTAAAATCCCAACGGGCTTTGCAAAATTTCACTTAGTGGGGTGAGCCAAGGGTAGCTTCGGTATTCTAGAAAGCCCAATAATCTTTCTGGTCCTTTGGGAGTGCTTTGTTTATGAGTTTTGCCTAAATACCCTCAGGGAAATGAAATGGGTGATTTCTTTATTTCACTGGTGTAGGTTCAGACCACTCATTATATTAATCCGAGTAACTCTCCTTGGAGGCAGGTAAGAGGCAGCTTCATTAATATTGCCACCCAGATAAGGAAAGGAGTTTCTGCGGTTGGCCCTCTCCACCACCCAGATTGCTGGGCAGCTGCAGGGGAACACAGGAGCAGGCACCCATCTATTGGTCCTGAGCATACTGGCCACCGAAACTGCTTTTTAATTGGCGTAAATGGGCTTGTTTGTTTCCCACTCTTCTGTTATTGAAATAGAAGTGGAAATCTGCTTTCAAAGACCAGCCTATCAGCATCCCCTGCCTTGGCTGGCCTGACCTTCAGGCGAGTTAAAAATGGACTGGCAAGCTGGCTTTAATTTCTGCTGCTCTGCCTCCCAGTGCCCTCCCACTGATCTGTTTATCACACCCTCCTTAGCCCTTCTGTTGTTGTTTTTCTTACTGAGAGTTTTTAGTCTGGACAGCTGAATCTGCTTTGCAAGGCCCTAACCTGCAGATCCTCGTACACATAATCCCAGAAGGCCTGGAGACAACACTAGAACCTCCTGCGTGTAGGAAGTCCTCCCCTCCAGGCAACCCCTCCCTCGCCTCTCCTGACCCACCACCTTCTTGGGAGTGACCACTCGGAGCAGATCATCTCCTGCTGCACGTCAAAGCAGGAAAAGGGTGGCTTAGTGGCTTTGAAAAAAAAATAATGTTTGGCCTTCTGCTCATGGGTCGTGGGAGCACTTTGCGCGACTCCTGTCTCTCGGTGCGCTCCGGTTCAGGAATGCGCAGTGCGCCACGCACGGATTCTTCCTACCTAGCCGGTTCTAAAACTCCGTATATCTTCATCGCCCAAGCCCTTTCGAGGCTGCCCAAGACCAGGTTTCTCCCCCAAACAGGGCTCGCCACATATGTCTGCCTCTGGGAATGGCAATTGCTCCTTACGATCAGGCGGGTGGAAGCAGCAGCTAAGGTCCCACTAACGGCTTTGCTTTCGTTTTGTTGGCAATCTCCCCTTCATTCAAGCTCCCGGCGCTCTGGAGCCAGGTCTAATTAGAAGAGTCCCAGGCTCACCCTTCTCGCGGAGAAAACGCGTTAGTCACAGATGAAACCGCAGGAAGGGTGCCGGGAGGGCAGTGGAAGATGAAGCCCTTCCGAAAACGCTGGGGAGCCTCCGAGGCGGCAAAGGCAAACTAGATCAGCCCGCGGGCAAAGGGGGAGGATGTAGAAACCTGGGACCTACACCGAGTAGAGTTGACTTGGTTAGAGGCCAGAGCGAAGTGCATAAATGATGCTCATTGAACATCGAAGCAGATATATAAGCAAAGCGTTCAGGATGACACAGCAAAACCTCGAGTCACGGTGATAGACGGAAAGGGCGGAAAGCTGCCCGCTGCCCGGGACAGAATCTTAACAGGGGCCCCAGAGGACAAGAATGTGCGCGCGCGCTGGGGGTGGGGTCGCGCCAAAGAATCCAAGTTAGTGATGGAAGGGGAGTGGTCAGTTTTTGGCGAGCCGTGCTCCCGGAATTACGGATTCGGTGACCTGCGGCCCACCCAGGAAACAGCAGGTGTCTGCCCCACCGCAAGCTTATCCTCAGTTTCCCAGCGGCTCCCCCTGGGCTGCGGCAAGTGTCTGGATTGTAATGTGAACCGACCCCGGGAAGGGCGGGGCGCAGGGCCGCGGAGGGGTGGTGCAGGTGGGCGGGCCGCGCCTGGGCGAGAAGGCTGGGCCTATAAAGTGCTCGCGGCCCCAGGGGCTATGCTGCTCCGTGGAGCGGGTGGTACGTGGGTTGGGGGCCGTTAGCTGCTCGGGTCTGCAGGTCCCTGTGTCTCCGGGGTAGCGGGCGCTGAGGCAAGTGCCTGCCTCGGTTTACCCCGCAGCCCAGCCGGCGAGCACGCCCGCCCCAGCGAACTCCAGGCAGGTGAGCGAGGCAGCAGTCTTGGAGGAGGAAGCAGGGGCGGAGGGCTACGCAGCTCCGGGCGCAGGGGTGAGCCCTGCGGAGCAAGTTGGCTCCAAGTTTTGGTAACTTTGAATTCGTTTTAGGTCGCGGCTGTAGCCGCGTCTCCCCATTCCCGGGGCTTTGTAAACTTGAGTTGCGGGGGCCGGTTCCTCCCCTTTGCAAAACGACTGGCCCGGCTAGTTTGCTTCGGGGACGCTGGGCATTTTAGAAGCCTCTGCACGTCTCGCCTCCTTTTGCAAATCTGCCCTTCCTGCCTTCTTTCTCCAGCGGGGGCCCCGGAAAGGCCGTTCCGCCCCGCGAGGGAAACGGAGCCGTTGACCATGGTTGCAACTGGCAGTTTGAGCAGTAAGAACCCGGGCAGCATTTCAGAGTTGCTGGACCATGGCTTCCACCCGGGGAGCCTGCTAAATGGTGAGTTTGCCAGCTGCCCGCCTCTCTCTACTGCAAAGGTCTAAGCCCCCCCCCCCATGGAAGGGGCGGGCGGGCGGGCGGTGGCGCCCCTTTTCCTTGATGTCGGGAATGCTACAAAATCCATCTGCAAAGACTCTGTTCCAAACTTTCTAGCATCTTCTGTTCCTGATAGTGAGAAACAAAAGCAGCAAAAAAGAAAATAACCGAAGTCTGCATGGTCTAGTTTGCGGCTCACAGGCTGTTTGGGATTAAAAGTTATGTAGGTTTCTTATGAGGTGGTGAAGTTATGGCGGATTTTAAAGGTACAGTTTTGTGTTTTAACAAATGTGTTCACCCTTATAACCACTGCCATCACCCCTCAAATTCTCGTGTACCCTTTTGCCATCAGTTCTCCACGCTCGCCCTCCCGTGTCCCCAGGGAAACATTGATCAGCTTTTTGTCTCCATAAGTTAGTTTCACCTCTGCAGTTTCATACAAATGGAAGCATGTAATATACAGTTTACGTCTGATTCTTTTCCCACAGCCTAATGATGTGGAGATCCCTCTTGATGTCAGGGCTTAGATCAGTATGCGTTCCTTTTGACCGCTGAGTAGTATTCTATTTGTGGATATACCCAGTCTTCTGTTTTTAATGCCAAAAGGAAATGTGAAAACAGCGATGGTGCTGGACATATTTCCATTTGCAATTTTAAGCAGCAGTTTCTAGGTTAACACACTGCTCTGCCACGAAGGAGCTCTGTGGCATGGAGAAATTACTTAAGATTCTTGGGCCTTCCTCATTTAGAAGGCAAAGTGGTCGATGACCTAGTTTTATTGGCTAAAGCTCTAAAATTCTGTCTTCGATATAGGTAAAATACGGAGCCTTATAATTTGGAGTGTATTTGTTTCATTTAGTTATAAAAAAAAATGATCTAACTGAATGCATGATGTGGAAAGAGGAAAAGGCAGGAGCCAATGAAAGTGAAGTATGCTTAGGGAGGGGAGCCTTTCGCACTTGCCCGTGTGTGTGTGGAGTGGCATCCTGCCAAGTGGTAGGATTAATTTGGAAGGTAGGTGACCAAATGCAGAGTATCCCTTTTCCTTTGAGCAAATCTAATTTTATTTTCCTAGGACCATTTTGTTTTGCTTGGCTACGAAAACTCCCCAGCCGGTTATAAATATCCTCTTGAACCTCAAAGGTCTTCCCTTTGAGCAGTTTTTAATCAGAGAGGTTGAAGCTGAAGTTGGGATCTGCAGACCCTTCCAGTAGAAACTTTGAAAGAAAGACACAAATTCAATATTTAATGTAACTCAGCAGGTTCATCTTAAGTTCATCACTAAGGAGGAGGAGCAAAAATTCTGCAGTTTACAAGAAGAAACACCTACAATCTTAGAAAGTAGCAGTCCAGTGAAACAAAACAATTACAAACATTTTTATCCCAGAAGTAATGCGTGTTCTCTGTAAAACAAAATTAGAAAACCCTCAGAGCAAGTAAGGGAGCGAGAAAGAAAAGAAAATCACTAGTGTTGTCGGATGACCATATATGGCTTTTTGATACAGTCTGTAAGCTTGTGTGTGTGCACATGTAAGTATAAAGAAAAAAGGTTATATCCTATCCATCCTATTTATCAAAACCTTTATCCTGTAGATGAATTTTCAGTCTCAGAGAGCTTCAGTGACTTGCTGTGTTACCCAGCTAGTCAACAGCAAACTGGTCTCCTGACCCCCAAACAAATACTAGCAACAGGTAGACGTGGTAGAGAGAAGTAACCAATGTCGCCATCTTGGTGCGTTTCTTTCTTTCATCTTGAACTTCCATTTCCTACAGATTTTGACTACTGGGATTATGTCGTTCCTGAACCCAACCTCAATGAGGTGGTATTCGAGGAGACGACTTGCCAGAGTTTGGTTAAAATGCTGGAGAACTGTCTGTCCAAATCAAAGCAAACCAAACTTGGTTGCTCAAAAGTCCTTGTCCCTGAGAAACTGACCCAGAGGATTGCTCAAGACGTCCTGCGGCTTTCCTCCACGGAACCCTGCGGCCTGCGAGGCTGTGTGATGCACGTGAACTTGGAAATTGAAAACGTATGTAAAAAGCTGGATAAGATTGTGTGCGACTCTAGTGTGGTGCCCACTTTTGAGCTCACACTTGTCTTTAAGCAGGAGAACTGCTCATGGACTAGCTTCAGGGACTTCTTCTTCAGCCGGGGTCGCTTCTCATCCGGCCTCAGGCGAACTCTGATCCTGAGCTCAGGCTTCCGCCTCGTTAAGAAAAAGCTTTACTCCTTGATTGGAACGACAGTCATTGAAGAGTGCTGAGAAGGAAACGTAGGAAAGGTCCTTCTTATAACTGAGGAATGAAACCGCGCAGCTGTCCCCTGAGAGTCATCTGTAGTCACCCTGCCCACTCTCAGTGAGAAACCCCAGACCGAACCCTCTCCCTTCCATGCCTCCACATTGACCGCAACCCAACTAAAAGGCTGCGTTCCTGGCTTTTGAGAGAGGACCCGAGAAAGTGCACATTCTCTGCCTATATCACGTGTTTCACAAAATGGCAGGGAATAAAAGAAGCAATCCACTTTAGTTTTCTATCTGACCTCGCTTTTTTCCAGGTAGTCTGGCTAAAGAGACTATAAACCAACTGTGCCTAGTTTGATCATCATATGGCTTTTTTTTCTGTATGTGTTCAGAGCGATCCTTTCAGTCACAGAAACTTAATGACGTTTAGCCCGTCAAAACTTCCAGAAGCCCGTGCCAATTTCCAGCCCCTACTCAAATATGGAGGGTTCCTAGACTGGAGGGTAGAATTTAGTGGGCGAACTTAATTAAAAGTTAACCCCATGAATAAGCAAGGTCACACCAAGAACAGAGCTCCTTCCCTGTTTCTTTGCGTCCTGTCTGTGCTTCTGTTTCAAAGAGGTGGCGAAAGTGCGTATTGTCATTTTAGTAACCACGGTGTCGTTTTCAGCATGGTACAATACAAGCTCACTTTTTCTAGTGCTCAAGTATCGAATGTCGTTTTTCAACTAGAGAAATGGAAAGCGTTGGACTGATTTTTTTGGCATCTAGTTGATAAATCTTCCACTGGTGCATGCGTCTGGGGATGGGAAGGGAGTTCTCAGATCCGCTTCCTTTCTCGTTTGCTTGATAATGTAGCTTCTTTTTGTTAGTAATAACATATGCTTAACCTCAGACGAAGCATCTCACCACGTCGGTGTTCTGTGGCCCTGGCTTCTCCTGAGAACCGAAGTATCTCTCCTTAACCTGAGTCTTCAAAGGAAATAGGGGCATGCTACCACTTTTCATGATCAAGATGGCCAATTTATGAAGTCAGCTTTGGCTGTGGATATCCGGTGTACAGTACAGACTAGAGAATGAAAATCACGGTCTAGCTAACCAGCTTTCTTCAGCCCTGGATACCCGTCCCTAGGGAACAAGAAAGGCCTGATTTTTTTTTTTTTTTCTTGTTCCAACTTGCTAGGTCACTAGCCGTCCTTGTTTAATCTTAATGAGAGAGGGTAACCTCCACACTGTGGGATTCAATTTGGCAAGGCCCTCCCGTTTTTGCAGTAAGTCACCCATAAGGAGCGTATTCAGGTCTCCCGCCCAAATTATTAGTACCACTTTACATCCTGAGGCCAGGCTCGAAGGGACACATGCCTTCATCCTGGAGTTAGTCAAAAGGAGGCGCTGCTGATCCCAGAAGTGACCTAAAACTTCACTATTCAAATCAGCAAGTGGTCTAACAAATCGAACTCTTCACGTTTGGAAAGTTGCCGCAAAGCCCATCTGTATAGGACTGGGCCAGGATAAGTCAACCTCGTTTGCGTGTCCGTTATTGTCTAGGGCTCCAGAGGTCACTGTGATTCCGTGGGCATGGCTTCTCTGGCGTGGACGTTAGAACCGCTGGCTGCCTTCCATTAACAGCTGTCATTGACTCTTGTCTTTTGTGCTCACGAAATGGTGATAGCTTATGGAGATTGTGAAATTAATATTCCTGTTCAAGGAAATTAAAAGTTTGTCTAATTTTGACAATAAAGGTTCATATATTTTTAATTCTGTTGCCTTCTTTGTCTTTAATGGGTTGATCCAGTAATCACTTGAAAATATATCTGACAGTATTTAAGTGGAGATGACCAAACAATTACTCCTTTATGGCAAAGGCTATTTGCACCCTTCATTCAAATAATCCAATTATATGTATCACATGTGCTTCTGTAGCAATAGTGATTCACTTCAGAATTTTTCAATTACAATAATTTTTATAGAAAAACGTTCATAATTTGGCAACCACCTTTTTAGAAGCCACAACTGATTGTGTCTGTCTCTATATCAAATTGTAAGATCAATGTACATTTTCATTTTCATTAGTTTATTCCATTCGAACATATCTTTCTAATTCTACTACCATCAAGCTGAGTTTTTCATCTTTTCACCTATTGTTTCTGTCTCCTTATTTACGGTCATGAGCCCAGATTTCTCAAAGTGCTTAGCCCACGTTGAATAAGGCTAACGAAATATTGGGCTCTGTCTAGGTGCTTCACATAAATGATCTTTACTTCTCCAAGAGCCCTATGAAATGAGACCACTGTCATCTCCATCTTCTGGATAACTGTCCAGACCCAGAGGTTTAGTAACCTGTCCAAAGTCAGCAAGTTATGCAGGAGAGCTAGAGTACTGTATAAAACTAAGCCGACTCGCGGGCTGAGCTCCCCATGCTGCTGCCAAATGCACAAGGCAGCACAGAGACCTTATCCACGTCACCAAAAGACTAAAAACGATGTCAGAAACATGTGTCCCTAAATTTGAAGAAAGAATTACTAATGTGGTACCACTGTCAGTATTCACCATTTACTAGAGCTGAGCTATGCTTCAAGTAAAAAAAACCATCCAAATGTTTAAAATATGTGCATTTCAGTCCTGGTACCTTCATACCTGTCTTGTACGATTGGCCTGGTTACTTCTTCATGTACCTTCGTAAAAAGGTGTAATCTGCCCCCTTTCTCTCCCAGTAGAGAAAAAAATGTTAGCTAAAATGTGTGATGGCCTTTTGAGAGAATGGGATGTCTTTATTTTCCTCTTATTAATAGAAATATGGTATTAGAGTCATGGATTCAGATTCCTGAATCTGTTTCACCAATAATACTTCATACCTTCATGGCGTCAGCTTCATGCTGCCCTGTTGCCAGTTTCCATTTACATAGTGGAAGGATATACAAGTGTAAAACTCTTAGGTCTAGTACACTCAGTTCTCGACTCTGTTGATTTAAACAAGTGATGATAAAAACAAAAGTCCGAGGAAGCTTGGTGGCGGATGAAGAGGGAAAGGTGCATGGTGATGTGCCGGTGGGGGGGTAGGGAAGGGAGTATTGTGCGGACGTTCAGAACCCCAGCCTCCTGCCATCGAGTACAGACTCCCCCTGCTCCATCCGATCCTCTGCGTCTGCCACAGACAAGAAACTGTGAAGGGTTTCATGGGAAATTCAGGGGCCAGGTGTGGAAGTTACGTGTACATGATTTCAGTCCACCTCCTGTACAGAGCTCAGTCACGTGACCCCATCAATTGCAAGAAGGGTGGCCCAATGTGGTGGCACAGTGTGCCCAGAAAAACCGGGCTTGATGAACCGTTCCTGCCACACGGAAAGAAGCAAGTTGGTCGATGAAGCAATAAAGAGCCCAGACCCATCCCTAGACATGTAAGGAAAGTTGATTCGCAGCAGAGTTGACACTTCAGATCAATGGGTAAATGATGGTGTTTTTCAGTAATTGGCGCTTTAATAACCGTTTACGTGAAAGAACGGAATTGGATGCATATACATCAAGTATAAAAATCAATTCCAGATTGATGAAAGAATTCAGTGTGAAAGGGGAACTTTTAGAAAACGTAAATTGTACACTTTTGATGGAGGGAAAGATGCCGCAAATAAGATGCAAAGAAATACTGAAACTTCTGTTTATCACGTAACACTGTAAATAGAACGAAAACACAGTCACAGACTGGAAGAAAGTATCTTCTATACGTATAACTGAAAAAGAGTCACAAGAACATATTAAGAATCATCTCAAAGCAATTAGAATAAAACAACCCAAAAGAAAGAATATGAGCAAAAGCTTAAACAGGCACTCTACAGAGAAGGAAGCCCATATGGCTGAGAAGTATATGAAAAGATGCTCAATTTAACTAGCAATAAGAGAAATGCAAATTAAAAACACAAGACACCAATGTATAGACATCATTTTATTTAAAAAAAAAGATGTAAAAAGAGCTTAAAATCTGAAAATTCCAAATGTTGGTGAGAATATGGAAAAAAAAACTTCCTTCAACATGCTAATTGGTACATTTGTATCTCTGCCCTCTGTCATTAGTTTGTAGAGTTGAAGGTTAACATATTTTATGGGTCATCAATTCTATTTTTTTAGTCAAAACTAGACCAGTGTTCTTCAAACTTTTTTGCTTGTTGCACATCTGTAAAATTTCTATAAAAATACACCCCCTGCCATGTTGTTAAATTGCCATCCAAAAATCTCATCCTAATTCTAAAAAGTTGCTAGTAATGTATCTTCCAATATGTAATAAATATCAAATTTTTTAATGAAATGATTACCTTGTTAACTGTTTCCAGTAGGATGTAAATAGTATGATAATTTAATACTTGGTAACATCTATTTAGAAAACACTAAAATAGGATCTTCTACAGAATACAATTTTTCAATGTTACTTTTTCTTTTTTTCTGTGCTTTCATAAAGTCTGTTTTTTACACTGAACCTTACCTACATGTAATATATCTTTTAATGTTTGCTTATTTTTGAGAGAGAGAGAAAGGAGGAGAGGGACAGAGGGAGTCAGAGAGGATGCCAAGCAGGCTCCACTCTGTCAGTGCAGAGTCCGACACAGGACTCCAACTCACAAACCATGAGATCATGACCTAAGCTAAAATCAAGAGTCAGGTGCTTAACCAAATGAGCCACCCAGGCACTCCACCTTCACATAATATATTTTAAGCTTGAAAGTCTTTTATTAATATTTCTTCTCTATGATAAAAGCAAGTTTATAAATTAAAATTACATTTTTAAAAATTTCCTGTAATGATAAGGCCTTAAATGTTAATGTTTTGATTGGGTTAACTTTACAAATAATAATCATATACAGTTATCAAAACAACGTTAAGTATGTTTGTGAATTTTGTAAATACTACCAAACACAAAAATACTATCATCTCTTAGTGAGAGGATTCTTTTAAATTAGTGAATTAATTTAGAGATAAATACTGGTTTTTGCTAGAATTAGAGGATTAAGCATCATTTCTTATGTTTCTACAGATGTAAGCTCTGAAAAAACAGATTTATATGAATAAGTACCTGGGAACTGAGGAGATTGAGTTATTACAATATCAAATTATAATCAATCTTTGAGCTACTTTCAAGATAATTGTCAAAATCACACAATTATTAACACCAAAAAATATTTCCAATGATCAATAAGCAGAAAATTCAACTAGATTTTCTTTCAATATTATTAAAATCAAAGGATTAAAAAAAACACCTGATTTGCAAAAGGACTTGTTACTGTGATGTATTACCTAGTTTGCTTAGGCTGCCAGAACAAATACCACAGAAGAGGTGGCTTACAGAGAAATATATTTCCTTGCAAGCCTGGAAGCTAACGTGTGAGATCAAGGTGTTGGCAAAATCAAGGTGTTTTCTCTGAAGGCACCTCCTGGGCTAGTGCGTGCCTGTCCTCCTTCTCAATATTCACAGTGTCTTCCCTCTGTACTGTTTATGTCCAAATCTCCTCTTCTTATAAGGACATCAGTCATATTGCATTAGGAATCACTCTAATGACCTCATTTAACTTCATCATCTCTGGAAAGACCCTGCCTCCAGATACAATCACATGCTGAGGTACTGGGGGTTAGAACTTCCACCTACAAATATCAGGCATATACAATTCAGCCCATACAGCCAGACTTTCAAATAGTTCACTTTCTCAATACTATCCTAAGGCAGTATTTCAAACTGTCCCCTTGTTCGGTACCTTACAAGTTAGATCATTACACCCCCGAAATGTAGCATTGTATTAAGATTGGCCAACAGAAAGCAGCGTGTCTTTTGTGAAATGGGGAAAGAAGGTCTTACACGGGAAGTGAGCAATCAAGACCTACATCTCAAGTAACTTCGCAGGAACATCAATTTTTAAGGAAGAGCGCTTATAGAGGAAAGGACTTGGAAATTGGTTCCCTTAAAATTATGTTGGGGCGCCTGGGTGGCTCAGTTGGTTAAGCGGCCGACTTTGGCTCAGGTCATGATCTCACGGTCTGTGAGTTCGAGCCCTGCATCGGGCTCTGTGCTGACAGCTCAGAGCCTGGAGCCTGCTTTGGAGTCTGTGTCTCCCTCTCTCTCTGCCCGCCCATCCCCTGCTCATACTCTGTCTCTATGTCCTCAAAAATAAATAAACGTTAAAAAAAATTTTTTAAAAATTATGCATGCCTCACATCCCTCAAGGAACACATTTGTATATCCCTGCACTCCTTTCCCGATGTTCAGACTACTTGCATCCGTGTGCCAGGAGACTGAAAATTCAACCTCAGACTGTTTAGAAGAACAGCATGGAAACAGCAAGAATATCCGCAAATGTACTGAATTGTGTGATAAGTGAATCGTGATACAGTCGTAACTGGAAGGCTAAACAACAATGAAAATGAATGGAATTTAAATCACGAATGACCTGGATGAAACTTCAAGATCTGACATTGAACACAAAAGAAATCACAAAAGAATGAAGAGGCAATTTTTCTGTGTACGCAATGATTACAAACATGAAAAATTAAAATATTTGGGGAAACCAATATACGTGGTTTATCCATTTAAAAAAACCCAGGTATTTAGAAGCCTAGATTTGTAAGACGGTGGGAGATATCTGAAAGGACAGGAAAGTGTGCAGGAGGTGGGCGCACAGATATTGTTGAATCCTGACTCCTCATGCTTCACATGTATTTTATAAGTCTTTGTACCCACTCAACAGTGGATAAATTATTTTACAATTTTAAAAGACTATGGGCAATTTAAAGAGTTAAACAAAATTCAGACTATATCTCTACCTAAGACTTTTCTGTACTGACGAGAAGTATATTTTCGCTAGACTAGGTCTCAGAAATAGGAAGGTCTGATCATTTATTTGGGCCGCTAATTTTTCCTAGGATAAATATCTTGAACAAACTTCAACAATAATTATAGCCAGCTTTCAATTATTCTCACCATGGAGGGAGGCCACAGAATAAATAATGAAAAACAACATGTGATGCAAAAATCATTACCATTTGGCCATGGGCTGCATATTATTAATCTTTTGACACATTTACCTTTGCAGAAGATAATATAAAATGATTTTTATTGCCTGAGCACACAATATATGAGGAATTACGACAGAGCCTGCTGCGGAATGCCAGCTATTTGAAAGAGGCTGCCTGGGAACTTGGCCAGCTGGATAATTAAGGTTTGATCTTATTTCCAGAACTGATAATTAGGTCAAGTTATTTACATACATATATTAGTTAATAATTTGCAAATATAGAAAAAAAAAACCTTCAATCTACTTGGAACATGCTGAAGAAAATGCAAAGGCAAACAAATCAAATCTCAAATCAAAACTCAAATTGTACCTCGAGTATGATGTTGCTGAGAAAGACAAGGGTAGTTTTATAAATGTGCCTCAAGGCAAAACTCCAAAGCCCTTTGGAGCAAGTATAAAAGAGGATTTTGCAATGTCCTATCAGCAATAGCATAAAGATATTGAGTCAACTCTTATTGTGTTTCAGAGAATTCTCCAGGTAGCTACCACATAAATCAAATAGAACTTTCTATAATAGGCACTGTGGAGTATAAAGGAAGTATTAGCAGCAGAACAAACAGGCTTTTATAGGAAGGGAAGTGAGTCTGGTGTCGAGAATTCTAGATGGCCTAAGATTTCTCCTGCTTTAGAAGTAAAGGGTTAGCCCGCTACAGTTTCGTGGATTCCTGTATAGGACTCAGGACTCCTGGGTCAGAGACAAAGGATTTTATCACTCATGCCCAGCAACAGCATGGGCATCAGCATGTCTCATCCCGCCCCCCCCCATCCCACTGGAGCAGTGGTGTTGGGCCCAGATGGATACCTTAAAGGAAAGGAACTCTGAACTGAGGGAACCCAAGCCTTTTATAATGGGCATTCCTGCCCTTTGCTCCAGAGGGAGACACTATCGTCCTCCGTTGTTCACTATCTGAACTCCCTATAAAAGATAGTCCAGAACTGGCTCACTTGAAAGACATGTAGAAGCATGACCACCTACAGAGGATTGCTTCCCAGAAGCCAGGACTGAGACCTGAGCCTGCCGTCCTTTGTTACCAAGCCAGCACGGTAAACCAACGGCTTTTCTATCCTGATTAATACATGTGGACCCAACAAAACAGCCTCAAAATGTTAAGTGCAATGTTGAGTGCAAATTCATAAAATTTGAATTGAATGATCCAGAAGCTTAGTGAATGTTCTTCACACACTTCTCTTAATAAACGAAAGATCAATATAAAAGAGAATTAATTACTCAGGGGCACGCATCAACTCTTGATCTCAGTTCAGGTCTTGAATCTTAGAGCTGTGAGTTCTAAGATTCGGCTCAGGACATGATCTCACAGTTCATGAGTTTGAGCCCCGAATTGGGCTCCGTGCTGACAGTGCAGAACCTGCTTGGGATTCTCCTTCTCTCCCTCTCTCTCTGCCCTTCCCCTGCTCGCTGACTCTCCCTCTCTCTCAAAATAAATAAACTTCAAAAAAAAAAAAAGGCAATCTATAAAAAGAAATATATAGCCTTGCATGTTCATATGAGGGGGAAAAACTTGAAAATCAAGGTTTTAAATCTCTGAGACGTTAGAAGAGGAAATTCTGAAATCCCAAAAACTAAAGGGGAGAGATGAGAAACATGGAAGCAACAATTAAAGAATTAAGAAACATATAAAAAATCAAAATCTGATTTTTTGGAAAAGACATTGACAAAGTAGGGGAAACAAACAAGTGAAAACTAGAGAGCACCTATAAGGAGTCATAGGCATGAAAAGTGGAACATAAATACAGATGTAATAGGTAATGCCAGAAAAATAAAGGGACATATTTTAACATAACTAAGTGTCAATATTGTGTCGACTAAAAAAAGAAGAAGAATTAGTATAGTAAAATACATATTGTTTGTGGAACCATACATATGTAGTAACAGGATGCAATATACATGTAAAAAATAAAAACTAATTCAGTATAATAGTTGCCCCTAGAGAGAGCAGAAGATGAGATCTGAGAATGCTGTATAAAAGCATCTCTAATGAATGATTAATAAAAAAACAAAAGATAAATAAGTTGGCAAACTGTTAAAATCCAGTACGCAGATAGTTACTTTCTGATCTGCTTTATTTTTCTGTGTGCTTGAATATTTTATATTTTTTTGAAAAGGAAAAATATCCTTTTCCATCTATCTCATGGATATTCATGAGAAGGTGTATTCAAGGGAGTGTTCCACACTGAAAGAATGAAGCAGCTGGGGGGTGGGGGAGATGGGAAATGGGTGATGGGCGCTGAGGAGGGCACTTGTTGGGATGAGCACTGGGTGTTGTATGGAAGCCAATATGACAATAAATTATATTAGAAAAATAAATTAAAATAAAAAGAACGAGGCAGCAGAAAAAAAAATCTGAAATAATTCGGAACAACTCAAAGGCAAAGACTTCGATTTTTGTCTTTGTCATTATTCAATAACTATTTATTAGTCTCGTAAGGTCGATATGGCCCAGAATGCAGAAGTCTTTGGGAAGCAACCCCAAGAAATATAGTGTCTACACAGTTGAGTTATTTCATGTTTGTAACTGGTGAGGTGCTATTACAATACAGATTTGGGGGAAATCAATCAGACAATACTGTGTATAATGATAAAGGAACAATAGACAGAAGGCAAGAGGTCAGAGAAGAACAAATTGAAATAGCCTACGTGGAAAGGGAGAAAAGTCAAAACCAGAGAAGAAACCATTTAGGTTAAATATAATAATGATGATGACGATAATTAGTTCAAGAGCCATTACAAGGGAAAATGAACCGGCTTTGGTGACTGGGTATAAGGAAGAAAAAATGGAGGACATCAGTGAACTTCTGGTATTCAGGTTTTTCTGTTGCTCGTTTAATGTAGAACATAATAACATTACCCAGAATGGGTAATGAGAGAACTTATCGAAGCTTCCATAAAATAAGATTACCACAGATCTTACATTTGGCATCATTTCTGCCTTAATAATTGCCTTATTCGAGTTCACTGAAATCGACTCTGAGGTGGAGATTTGCCAGTAGGAACTTAATGCTTTTCGATCAACACCTCTGGAAGAGAGAAGGAAGTAGAACTGAGCAAAGGAAAAACTTGAAGAGTTGATACATTCCCAAAAGACCAGCTCCCTCAGGAAGCTCTAGAGTTTGGATCTTGTTCGGAATTGTGCTCTCTGAAGGAATAGGATTTGACCTTTACCCTCTCGCCTACTGACAAAGCATTAAAGACGGGATGCCTAGGACAGAGGTGAGTGACTCTGGACAAGGCTGCACGCTTTAGCTGAAGGCAATTCCTGAGGCGTGGACTCAGCTGTGAGCAGTGAGCCACCAACATTGCCAACAGTTTGGGGGATGCCAGCCTCAGACACGAAGAGGGATCTGAGTAACACATCGTAGTATCCACCACAGTCCCTCGCGTATGCCACTCAGATCCCCCGTGTCATGTCATAGATTCTAGGTCCAACTCTTGCAGGATTCTGTTTGATCTCTTTTCCTGGGGAGACTGACGGAGGAAAGTTAATGGGGCAAACTCCAACCGTACTAATGCAGGTGGTGTCGAAGCCACAACCGAGCATCATTCCTTCCTTACTACCATTCTAGATTCCCCGCTTCCTCTGTTACACCTCTCCTCATCAGGTGACTTCCTAGTGGAGCGACCCAGACCCTCATTGCTGAGAGGTCTGAGCGCCTGGTCATCACATCGTTAGGCCATGGTTGCCGCACCTGTCCACTTGTTCTCAGCTGTTCCCACAATAGTAGTTCCTACTCTATAGGCCAAAGCTCCGATACGTTGTGCCAAATACCAAATGTCCTTTGGAATTACACATTTGGGGACTGAGGAAGTGACTGGTAGGTGCATACGTGAGCCCAGTGGCTATACCCTGAGCGGGACCTGGGCCAGGGCTCCATCTATTATTTGGAGGTTGCAATGACACTTAGGTGCCAGATCATCAGTGTCCATTCAGACCCCATGCCTGACACATCTTGAAATTATGTGTCTCTCATTTTCTGTTGTCCAGCTATCCACGTCAATGGTTGTAGGTCACTTTGGGAAAGAACTGGCGGTATCCTACTTGTACGTCTTTGTCACGGGATCACTGGGGTTTTATCTCCATGGGTTTCAACCTCTCCTTCAGTCAGAAATAGGCTTAGTTCTGAAAATTGAGTGAAGGAACGTGACTTATAACTGTAGTTCTGCCTCCAAGAGCCATGGCTTTGGGCGAAGGCGATGCCTGGAGAAGGGCTCGGCTGAAAGTCGTCGATGCCAACACTGCCGACAGCTGGGGAATGAGCACCCCAGACCCGGCTGGGGTACTGAGATATGGCACCCTTTACAACAACCAATGCTTTTAAGGTGAATATGGAAAGACAGAACTGAGAAATAAGTTTTGTTGAAATGCTGAAAAAGAGAAAAACCTCAGAATGTCTTAAATTCTAAATGATCAGAATTCCTGTTGGTCTTAACTCTGTCTCCGTCTCAAAGGATAACCTACAATATGGTGTTCTCAGGCACATGTGGAATAATTCTGATATAGCCACAAGTCTAACTAATATATCATGTGTCCATAATTAAACAAAGGAAGTGTTTACCAGTGAAGAGTTTTGCTCGAGTCTCATGTATTTGCTGTAGGTGGAGAGAACAGCTGGGAAATTCTAACCTAACTCACTGAAGATGGTATAAGAATAACTTCCCAAATGGCAAGACCAGCTCCCTAAACTTTTGCGTGCCCTAGACTTCCTGACGTGAGATCCTAGGTATGATGAAGAACAACCAGACCGTGAGAAACTTTTTTTATAATCCTTTCTCCAAATGTGAAAGGGCCCAGTTGAAGAAAAGGCCCAAAATAACATATCATTGTACACAGAACCAAACTAGATGGACTCTTCCAGTTCCTGTGGGGGAGAAGAGTACTTTACTGCTGGAGTTACAGAAACACTAGTGTGCACCAGAGGAGCCCAAGTTCAAGGCTGCTCTTGAGTCAGAGCTCTGAAAAGAATCGCTTTCGTTCTTCATGAAAATCAACCCAAACTGCTGTGAGGGCAAATCCATCCATCTATCAACATTCGAATCATTGGAAAGACCACGTGTTACTAGTTTGAAACGACTAATTCTCATTGCTCAGAGACTGGTGTGTGTTGTGTTTACCTTTAACACAGAGAGAAAGCGAGGGTAAATCCAGGTGAATGTTGATACAAACTAGGGATTTCCAGCCTCACAGGTGTAAATAGAAGAGCAATGAACAAGGTTATTTTGGAAGAAAAGTATTTCTGGAATTCAAAGATTGCCGTTATGAGTTGATTTGTCTTTATTACTCTGAGTTTACTGAATATTACAACAATTTACACAGTTTATAATAAACCTTTTATGACAGTCTTACAATGTGTCTTTTCTATACTTTAGCTCAAGCAGGGAAAATAAACGAAATAAAGTTCCCTCCTTTTTTTTTTTTTTTTTTTTTTGAGAGAGACATAAAGACTGAGCATGAGTGGGGGAAGGGCAGAGAGAGAGGGAGACACAGAATCCGAAGCAGGCTCCGGGCTATGAGCCATCAGCACAGAGCCCGACATGGGGCTCGAACTCACAGACTATGAGATCATGACCTGAGCCGAAGTCGGCCGCTTAACCGACTGAGCCACCCAGGCGCCCCTAAATTTTCCTCTTTTAAAACTTCAGGACCGGACTGAGCAAGCAAACAAAAACTGTTAAAACAAAGAAACAAACGAACAGAAATGACCTCTAAACATAAGATACCTCTCTATTTAATTGCATTTAAAGCTTCTATTGACAAGCCTTCCCCCCCACTCCCCTGCCACAGTACCTTTGTTCATCCTACCCTTCATCTCAGAACCCTATCTTCACAAGATTCGCACTTACTATTTATAAAGCAGCTTAAAATTCATTTACCCGGTGTGTACCATTTAAAGAGAAAGCTTTTATTATGTCAGAATTTATAACTAATATATTACACAATAAAGATATGAGCAGGTCCCTTATGTGGGCTGCTTGGGCTCATCATTGGTGCGGGCGAATGAAACGAAGTCTGACAAGACTTGCCTCAAAAGGAAGACTGCAAAGAAAATCAGACAGCCTGGCGGACCCTACAGGCCTGGACAATTCGAATCGTAAAAGTGGTAGAGTTGTAATTAATTAGGTTTAACAGGGGGCCTTTAGCTGAGGGCAATACCACGTTAATGCGAAAAACGAAAACAAAAAACCACACTTACTCTTGCCTGGCACAGTAGGGCAGCCTCCCTATCTGATATAACATAAGAATCACCTGGGTAGCATGTTAACGGGTTGCCGGAACCATCCCCTGGAGATTCCTAATGAGCTCTGAGTAGGTTCTGAAATCCGTGTTTAGCAAGCTTCTCTGGGGTTTGATGTGACCGGGCAAGTGAGGACACTACCCATGCTTCTGCTGTAGCCCAGGGTAGCATTTTTAAGAAACCTCCTTTCCTGCTGAACTGTACTCCAAAAATAACAGAGTTCATAGAAAAAAATAGGATTAGAGGAGGGCATGCAAAACGGTAACCACAGCGCTAACAAAACCAGTAACCATTCCGATCAAAGAAAAAGCTACAAAAGTAAAAAAAATAATAATAATAAAATAAATAAAACAAACAAAAACACTGCAGTAAATACATGATTCGACCTTTAAAAAAGTGAAAGCTAGCTTAATGCAAGGGTGTGTAAGGAAGGATCGGACAGTCCAGTCACAGAAGTAAGGACAAAAATCATGAAACATCATGGGAAAATCATATGCTCTTTAAAGACAGAGTGTGTGGCCAAACTGATGCCTGAAGGAGCCCAGGAGGTGCATGGACTCCATACATAGCACCATATTCTCCTATGGTTTGCTGCCTCTCCCCGTGCTCATATAACTTGCCCTCAGTTTGTGTTGACCGCTGTGGTGAAATCGCTTATGCCCGGAACGGATTCCACATCATGCTGACATCTTTCACCTATTTAACAATGGCTTTCGAGGCCATGTGCCTTACGGAAACACATGTTTTAAAAGTAAAGGGATTAGATTGGGTATGCTCATGGCGGCAGGAATGGAAGTTAAATTAGCATTTCTGAGGGCATATTTAAAAAAGGATCAAGAGGCTTGAAATATTCACATTTTCTAACTCAGTGCCATCCCCAAAGCTGCCGCTGACACCCCTGCCGCTGTCCACGAAGGGAACTAGCTGCCACCCTTCTCGGCACATACATTTTGCACAGCCCCCCTTCTTCGGTGTGCTATCCTTCCATTCAAGGTCTAGAAGACCCATGCTAGCTGCAAAGGGGGCTGGGAAATCAAATATCTGGCGTATCTTTCAGCTTCCATAATGGGGGGGAGGAGTCCTAACCGTAGAAAGGGGATTAAAGAGCCGAAGAAAAAAGAAAAGCCTTGTCTTTTAAAGATACTCATTTTATAGAAGTAAAAACTGGAATGGTATCAAGTAACTTGTTAATTAAATATGATACGGCCATATACTCACAGGATGGGGTTCTTATATCGTCATTTAAAATTTATTTTTCATCAACAAGTTAATGATTTGGGAAATTCTTATCTATATTTCCTATTATTGTGTCTTTATTTACTTTACAGTTACAAAGGAAAAAAGATTAGAAGGATACACACCAAAATGGTATCTGCATTTATCTCGGATTTATGCAAGTATAGGTCATTTTTATTTTCTTTTTTATATTTTTCTATGTTTTCCAAATATTCCAGTAAGCGAGTGTTTTTTCAAGTTGAGTTCATTTGAACCGCCAACAGAGAATAGGGTGTAGCACACAGCTTTAAAAAAAAAAAAAGAAGAAGAATCAGATAAACATAAGCATAATCCATTCTGTCAGAATTTCTTTATAAAATGGTAGCCTAAATAAATTAACACATAACAAAATTTTTATGTTTCTTTCATTGCATGTATACTGTAAATAATCATTCTGATGGATCGTTCCTGATAAACTCACATCTAACCAATTGTTCTCATGGGTAAGGACACGTGAGGGCCCAGTTTTTTAAACTTGGAGTTGTAGACTATTCAAAGATTACAAGTGCTTTTGTCTTTTCCTGGGCAGCCATCCGAGGCTTAGGGTAAAAGCTGAGATTTTAAAAGTCTGGTTGGGAGTTACTCAGCTCCTACTTCTGGTAAAACTTACCGTAGTAAGTATCATTTGAACACTTTTGTGTTAGATGCTGTCTAGACTATATTATATATGTGACTTGTTACTTGTCAATCCAAAAAATAACTTCTCCGTTTTTGCCAAGGGGTAAACCTTGAAGAGATTTTTAACTTGTTCAAAGTCTCACAGCCATTAAATAGTAGAACCCAAATGCCATCCCATGTCAGTTTGGGGTTCAGCATGGACAGGACAGCATGAGCCATTAAACACTAGAAAGTCCAGTTAGATCAAGGTTCAGATATAGACGGGACCGATGACAAACCCCAACTTCTACAGTCAGGAAACCCAGTGACTGCAGAGCCTGGAGTTCAATACTGGATGAAGACAGGAAGCATCAAGGCAACAAGCAACAAGACTTCCATGGCCACGCATGGACACCCTGGGGGGGTTGCCACAGTGTGTGGGCTGATACAGAAATGGTGTGGGGCACATGGGGGGTCAGGCTGGCTGAGAGCCAGACACAGGGCAGTGAGTAGATCCCAGCTCTCCCAAAATAGGTATTTTTTATGGTCCAGTTTCGGTCTGTGAAAGGATTTGAACTAGTATGGAAGACCCAGGGACCTAGGCAGAACTACAGGAAGGAAGATGTAGACATCTTGGGATCAAACACCCGGGTTTGAATCCATGCTTTATCACTGATCAACCATGTGGCCTTGGGTAGGTTTCTTGTGAATTGTCTCCTTGTCAGCAAAAGGCAAGAATAACACCTCATAGAGTTATCATGAGGATTCAGTGACTTAAAATAGAGAGAGAGGGAGAGAGAGAGAGCACTTGGAACTGTGCGCAGCACAAACTTAGTAGTCTTTATTACTTGTTTTGAAGCATGTCCTTGCAGTCTGATACGGGCCACACATACAGAGGGAATTAGTGAGAGAGGATATAGTCTTAAGTTCATAAAGTCACCAAGGGGCTAAATTCCCTCCAAGTTCTCTCAACACCAGGTGCGAACACAACAGACTATTTTAGGATCCCACTCACCGAATACCCGGCCAGCCATGCTCTCATGGGTTCAAGGACTTGGCAGGAAGAAGCCCACAGGTGGCAGATCTTTAGAGCTCTCTGCTGGGCAGACCATGGACTGACAGATTCTCCAAGCAATAGACCAGTTGTCTTGACCTTGATTTAAGGCAAGATTCTAGAATGCATTATTAAAGTAACTGTTACCATTCAGTTGGGAAAAAAGTGAGCACTATAGGACTAGCCGACATTCCTTACTGTTCATAACACACTAACAATGTATTTCCACGACTGGCTCCCCAGACCCTAAATTTAAATAAATATGATAACTGACTTCGAATATTTGAAACCCTGTCTGTGTGTGTGTGTGTGTGTGTGGCTGTGCATAAAAATTACACTTGTTTGACATGACCCTAAGATCCAAGGAATTAAAGCCACTGGAAAACAGATCTTGTTGCAATAACAACAAAAAACTTTCTAACAGTGTGAACTAGAAACAGCAAACTTCCCACCAATGAGTCATGTTTAACGCTGGTGCAATCTTTTGGTGTTTTCGCACAGAGGCATAGTATATGCCTCCGTGTAGGCTCTACTTTCACCATTTGTGCGGTTGGCAAAGTAGCCCAGGATTTTTCACATTAAAATCCATACTTTTTCAAGAAATCCCACGATGTGCAGCAAGGACTGCATTCCCTTAGAGTAATAATAACACACTGTCACTGAATGGAAACTTCTTCCTGTAGATGGGCACGTGCTTTCCAGTGGGCTACTATCCCCACCTGACCCGCCACTAGTTTCGCCTGACCCTATCACCTGCCTGGAGGGCATCTGAGTTACGATCTTAAACGTTCTTCGTAATGCAGAAAGACGTCCCCATCTGTCATTTCCATTCTCTCATTCTCTGATTCTCTAATATCCTGAGTCTAAAAGTCACTCGACAATCTCCATGCTTTGTTGTTGTTAACTATTTATGAGGCTAACAGGCCCTGCGTGTCCTTTTCAATAAGAATCTAACACCGTTCTTTGCTTTAAACATATGTCTTCCTCGGTAGCTCTTTGGCCGGCAGCTGCAAGGCTGTTCTTTCTCAAATTTCAAAGCAACTAAAGAAAAAGGACAGGAAATTCAAGTACTTCACAGGACTTTTAGATGCTCTCCTGTGACTGATAAGTACATGCGAAGAGTAAATTGCTACAACTGTCTATTTTTCCGTGACCTGTGTCGCCTCACTTCAGTACATGCTCTGAGTGAATATATTGAGTTTTCTGATCTGCAACTACAGCAAGATGTTTTCCTTGCACTTTGCAAATTTTATTGATTTATATTCTTGAGAAAATAAAAATCATTAAAAGAACAGAATTCAATTAATGCGTTTAGGCAGTCTGCTATTATCATATGAGAAAAAGTAGAATCCGGGTAGCATTGCTCAAAATAAAATGGTGATTTTAAAGATAATGATAATAACCAAAAAAAAAAAAAAAGAAAAGAAAAGAAAAGCAACCTTAATAGTGTTTCTGGACATTACGTAAAGAAAATAAAGCAAAAACTGTGGGCTAGCGCTTGGTTGTAGCAACATGGGAGCAGTTATGTTTCTAAATATAATATAAATTAATCCTCTTGGTC
Source organism: Paguma larvata (assembly GCA_030068075.1). Classification (NCBI taxonomy): domain Eukaryota; kingdom Metazoa; phylum Chordata; class Mammalia; order Carnivora; family Viverridae; genus Paguma; species Paguma larvata. The sequence continues at coordinate 115,597,524 of CM057823.1, forward strand.
ATTAGGTATCATACAGTCTTACTGCCCCCAAAACTCAGAAATGAGAAAGTCCTCAAGAAAATTTGCAGCAGAAATGTTAGCGGGTATCTGCTAACAAAAGTAAAATGCTCACTTCTGTGATTAATATACAATAAGAAATTATATAATAAAATATGCCTTGATGGAAAGCAAGCTACCCAACGTTTTTAAAAGTGAAAAAACTTCTAAAATGTTTTCTTGCTTAAAAATGTCCAGAAGCAGCTAACACCAAAGGTAATTTATTTTTGTTTCTATTATTTAAAAAATAAACTTGAATTTAATCTTGAATTTATCATTAGAAAATGATATATCTGGAGACATTTCTAGGATTTCCTGATTAGGAAAAAGAATACTTAAAGACTTCTAACTACCTGTTCCTGAAATATTTCCAACTCCATTTTTTTAAATTTTGCTTTATTTTGTTTAATTTTTTTGATTTATTTCCGAGAGAGAGAGAAAGCACACAGGAGCAGGGAAGGGGCAGAGAGAGAGGCAGAGAGAGAGAATCCCAAGCAGCCTCTATACCGTCAGTGCAGAGCCTGATGCAGGGCTGGATTTCACAAACTGTGAGATCATGACATGAGACGAAATCAGGAGTTGGACATTTAACTGACTGAGCCACCCAGGTGCCCTCAACTCCATTTCTTTTTTCTTTTTTTTATTTTTAATTTCATATATATATGTATATATATGTGTGTGTATGTGTATATATATATGTATGTATATATGTATGTATGTATATATATAGGAATATTACTTGGTGATCAAAAAGAATGAAATCTTGCCATTTGCAACAACATGGATGGAACTAGAGTGTATGATGCTAAGCGATTTAGTCAGTCAGAGAAAGACAAATAGATGATTTCGCTCATGTGGAATGTAAGAAACAAAACAGACAAGCATAGGGGAAAGGAAGCAAAAATAATATAAAAAAAGAGAGAAGCCATAAGAGAAATATATAAATACATACATATTTATATTTGGATATAAGAAAAAAAAGAAAAAGGAGAAGAAGTAAAGGAATACATAAGGCAAGCAGGGCGTCTTACAGGAGCAAGTCCTGTTTCGGAGGTTTTGCCTTTCGCTGCTTCATTCAATCACCGGACAGTCTTGGGTAGGAATCACTATCTCCATTCAAACGAGGGAACTGAGGTCTAACACAGTTAAACAACTTGCTAGTGGTCAAAGAGCCAAGAGAGTTGGCTTTGAACTTATGTTCTGATTCTGAGACCTGTGCTTTTTAGGTTATACATACTCCCTCCTTCCCCGTAGGAGAAGCAAAATGGCCTTTAGAACAGAAGTCCTGTTTTTAAAACGTTTAAGGAAATAGGTGGCTTTTTCCTGCGCTGCTTCCGTCTTTGGCTCAGGGCCCTGGAGTCCGGCGGATGGGCACGCGTCGCGGTCTCCGTGCGGACAGGAAGCTCTGTAGCCACCGACGAGATCAGAAGTGGCATGGGAAAGAGTACAGGCAAGCCCGTCTGGGCACAGCCCTGAAGGCCCGAACGCTTTAGGAGGCGCTTCCCACGCAAAGGAAATTGTGCTGGAAAAAATAGGGGCTGAGGCCGAACAGCCAAATTCTGCCATCAGGAAGTGTGACAGGGTCCAGCTGATCAAGAATGGCAAAAAAAATCACAGCCTTTGTGCCCAGTGTTAGTTGTTTGAATTTTACAGAGGAAAATGATGAGGATCTGGTTGCTTTGGCCGCAAAGGTCATGCCATCAGTGACATTCCTGGAGGCGGCTCTAACATTGTCAAAACGGCCAGTGTCTCTCTTTGGGCCTTATACAAAGGCAAGAAGGAAAGACCAAGATCATAAGTTTTGATGGTGAAAAATGACAATAATAAATTTTCAGATGCTAAAAAAATAAAAAATAATGTTTTGTTTTTGTTTTTAAATAAATAATATATTTATTAGCTCTTTTTTTAAGATAACTCATTGTCAAATTGGCTAACACACAGAGTATAAAGTGTGCTCTTGGTTTCTGGGATAGATTCCCATGATTCATCACTTATAACAACACCCAGGGCTCATCCCAACACGTGCCCTCCTCCGTGGGCATCAACCATTTTCCCCTCTCCCCCCACCACCCCCCCCTCAACCTTATTTGTTCTCCGTATTTCAGAGGCTCTTATGGTTTGCCTCCCTCCCAAATTAAATTTAAAAATAAAAATACTTACAGAAATAAAAGTGAGCAAGACATTAAGTGAAAAGCTATGAAGTTTTGGCACACGGTTTCCAGATTAAAAGATAAAACATCTCACTTAGGAGTGGGAAAATATTACAAGACCAGTGCAAAAACAGCCCGAAGCGGTGTTACTCGGCATCACCAAACCCGAGAACAAGTTCCTCTCAAACAACTGAAATTCGCTAGTGAGAGAAGTTCAACTGCTGATATAGAATTTATTTTTAGAGTTGTTTAGTTCGTCTTTAACTTCAGGTCAATGAATCCATGAGTCTTTTCCCAAAAAGTTATCTCCATGTCACAAACCAAAGCGCTTGGCACAATGCTGGGATACTGACAGTGACTCGTGAGGCAAGATTGGCTGATTGAATGAATTTCATGAATTAATGAATGAAATTATATAAACCCAAATCATGAGAAGAGTTAACGAGAATAGTACATGTAACAAAAGGTTTACCAGCACGGAACACTCCATGCTTAAATGATTGCATCACACTTTCCAGTTTATAGGATTTCATGATTAATAGTAATGAGTTCATTTTTAGTGAGCATCTTCTCTGTGCCGGGTGCCGTGCTAAGTGTTTCACCTGGATTTTCTCAGTTATTGCCCATGAAAACCCTTTGACACAGTGTAGCACGGGAGATTGAGAGCACAAGCTGAAGCCAGGTTGGGCGGATCTGGCTCCATACTCAACGTCAGCTTGGCAAAATACTTCACCTATCTGTGCTCAGTTTTCTAATCAATAAAATGGGATGAAAACAGTTCTTATCTCATAGGATATGGAGTTCTTATATTAGCGCCTGGAACAGTGTACGTCCAGAAGTGTTAGCTGTCGCTATTCAGATCTTGAGTCACACTGCCTGGACTCTAATCCCACCTTCACCTCTGGCTAACCTTCGCCTTCACCTCTAGCTAACTGTATGATGCTGAACGGGTAGTTTAATCTCTCAAAGACTCAGCTTTGTCGTCTGCAAACAGAGATTCTAATAATACATCCTGAGGTTATTTCCTGATGGCATGAGTTAACGGATGTGTGCTTAGAAGAGTATCAATAAATGCTATTATAATCCTCATTTTATAGAACCGAAAACTGAACTTCTCGTGTGCCACTTGAGTGTGGTCTAGGACTCAACTTCAGACAGCCTGACTCCAGCATCCTAATTCATTTAGGGTGGTCTCAGTGCTGAAACATAAAAGAAGTTCTCCCTGGCAATAGTTTACATTAAACCCTAATTATTCTGGATATACCAACCTATATGTGTTGGACTGCAAGTAGTCATTTTACTAATAATCCTTTGAAATGGAGATATTTAAGTCTTGAAGCAACATCAGAAAACGTCCCAGAATACTTCCATTTCTGCAGCAGTAACGCTTGGCACAGGTGATCTCAGAGAATCTTAAATAGGTCTCTCTCCTTCCTCACTCCTTGTGTCTCAATTCCGACTACTTCAAATCTCTTTAATCCTCTCATTTCTGATTTTCTTCTGCCTTGCCCTGAAAGACCACAAGTTTGCCCACTGCCAAATCTCGAGCACTGGAAAAAGTATAGGTTTTGTAGTTGGACGAACGTTTTTGGTAAATTGACATAACAATGGACATTATTTTGTAAAGGTTAAAACAATGTTCTTAAGTTCCCCTTTAAGTGCTTTCAGCTTTTCTTCACCAATTTGAGCCTTAAGTTATTGCTCTAGGAGAGGAAAGAGCCTCAAACAAAGACACTATTGATCAGCTTTGAATTTCAGAGCTGACTTTCTTGACCTCCTGAAGGGAAAGAGTGGACTTGAAAAGCAGGCTGTCAGGGGAGAGACGTCTAAATCACAAAGCACCACTTTAAGCACAGAGAGAGGCAGGGCAGGTGTCCCGAATGACAAAACCCAGGGAAATGACATAAGGAGGTAGAAAGTCCATCCTTCTAGCCTGGGTGAAGAAAAGCGAGCAAAAGTAGGTGAGACGTGTGTGTCCCGCTCTCCTATCTCAGAAGCAAAGCTCCAGACAGGAGGAGCATATTTGATCTAGAAGAATGCCTAAATCACAAAGACGTGAGCCCTACTTCACAGGAGGGAAGGAGTGGTAGTGACAGTAAAAGCTGTCGCCCAGTGAGATTAGGCTGGAGAAGGATCTTAGTTGAGTTGTCCTAAGATAGATGTTCCCACCTGACGACAAGGTGGCGCTCAAAAGTCAGCTCATTTGGGTCCCTTGGGGATCAGCATGGGAAGGCAGTGTTCCAGAACTGAATGGATGTCACAGAGAGCTTACGGCCAATAACCAAAGAGCCACTTGGCCTTCACCCTGATTTGTAGAGTAGACAACAACCTCAGTCTCTAAGGATAACAGGGCAAGAGTGGTCATGGGTAAACAAGAGTCATTTCCACAGGGATTGGAGGACAATACATAGCCTCGAAAATAAATCCCAAAGACTGTCTCTTTCCCTTCACCAGAGTATACCCCTCTCCAACAGACCCAGACTCCATGTGGGAGAAAAGCAGGTTGAAAAGAAGGAAACCAAAATACCAAAATTTAGACCAAAATACCAAAATTTAGACCAAAAAAAAAAAAAAAAAAAAAAAAAACAGGTTGCCTAAAGACTTAAACTATTGGATTAACGAAAATTATTGGATTAGAATACATTGTTCCACTTTCCTACTCGGTATAGATTAGGTACTTACAAGAAAGATTAAATAAGTCAGAAAGAACATAAACTGCATTTTCTTTTGGCATCGGTGTATAGGGTATAAGTAGATTTGTGATCCTCCTCATACTAATAGATTTTTTCCCAACAGTAGCCAATAGTTTCCAGAAATTTTATTAGCACAAAGGTCAACCATACAGAAAGGAATTCATTTATATAGCATCTAACATGAATTCTGAGAACACTGAGACTCAGAAGTAATAATAACATACATTAAATGTTAACTACATACCAGTCACTGCACTGTATTATCTTCATTAAACCTCATACAGTAGGTACCGACATTAGTCCCTTTTGATAGATAAAGAAAACAAGGCTTTTGAGGTTAAGTAACTTCTCCAAGGTCATGAGATACACAATTAGAATCTACGGCCCCTTGACTGCCAGAGCTCTGCCCTCCGTGTTGGTGCTAGTACTGTTACATGGAAGAACTCTAAGGACAACCTCATGCATGTGGAAAGGATTTCACAGAGGTACTTGTAGATGGAAAACAAAAATAAAAAGGAAGATAGGAGTTATGTGTAAAAATTATTTCAGATCCATTCCAAGGGATACATTTTAGCAAAAACAGACTGTTTCTTTAAAAATAAAAATAAGGGGCACAGAGTGACTCAGTCCCTTGAGCGTCTGACTTCAGCTCAGGTCATGATCACATGGTTCATGAGTTCGAGCCCCGCCATCGGATTCACTGCTGTCACCTTGTCAGCACAGAGCCCACTTCAGATCCTCTGTCCCTCCTCTCTCTGCCCCTCCCCCACTTGTACTTCCCCAAAATAAATAAACCTTTAAAAGAAAAGATTAAAAATGTTAAAAAATTTAAAAAACAATCAATAAATAAAAATAAAAACGACAAAAAACAAGTCTTTATCAGATTGAAAGCAGTTCACTATGATAGCTTTTTTAAAAACAAAGTTTTCTCAACAAATGGAAGGCAAGAAAAAATAAAGAGAAGGACAGAGAGAGGGAGGAAGAAGGAAGGGAGGGAGGGGCAGAGGGATGGTGGGGGCAAGGAAGAGGAAAAACAGGAAAGAAAACTTTACATAGCAAAGACTCTAAATCTCCTGTAACATTTTTACTTTGTAGCCATTGGTCATAGTTACAGACCGGTTGATTTGAGGCCAGGATTCTTCCACCCAAAATTGAAAGTAGATATTCACTTAAATAAACGAATGAAATTTACCCTATGGGGCACACACCGAAAAAAATAAATTTTAAATTAATTTTTAGAAACATTTTAATAAAAGCATATGAGTACATGTTTATCACTTCAAAATTTTCTATTTCTCATTTCTATGTAAGTTTATAATAGTAAATATTTACAATATTTGTTGAATGAGTAAATACTAGAAGGCTTGAATTGTTTTTCATCCTCACACTCTAAGATAAATGTGAGAACTGTGTGCTTTTGACTTCTGGAAATTCTTTCTGTACAGTGTGAAGCATCGCTGTTTCTTTTAGACTAAAACTTGTAATCTATAAAAGCATTAAAATTTCATGTCCTAGGATCTTTTCACCTGGTCTTTTATAAAATGTCAAAAATGTGGACAAAGAAGGAAAGAAAGGGAAGGAAAAAGGACAGTTGAGGGTCTGGATCAATGGTTCTAAAAGAGTAGTACACAGACCTCTGGTGATCTCTCAGTCACTTTCAGAAGGAAGGCTATGAAATCAGAAAGACAGAGCCATCTTCATAACGACACTACGATGTTAGTGCCTTTTCCACAATGTTGGCATCTGCACAGATAGTACAAAGCAATAGCAGGAGAAACGGATAGTGCTTGAGCACAACTCAAGGCAATGGTACCCAATGCGCTTGTAGTGTATGTTCAAGAAAAATAGTAAAGATGAGAAAGGACTAATTCAAAAAGTTACGTGCACCCCTATGCTTGCTGCGGCATTAATTACAATAGCCAAGATATGGAAGCAACCCAAATGTCCATCAATAACTGAATGAAAAAAAATACATGATATCATTCAGCAATAAAAAAGAGTGAGATCTTACCATTTGCGGCAACATGGATGGACATACAGGGTATAATAGTAAGTGAAATAAGTTAGAGAAAGACAGATACCATAAAATTTCACTCATATGTAGAATCAAAACAAAACAAACAAATAGCACAATCAGACCTATAAATATATAGAACAAACTGATGGTTGCCCGAGGAAAGGGGGTTGGAGGGTTGGGCAAAACGGCTGAAGGAGAGAGAAAGATACAGATGTCCAGTCAGGAAATGAGTAAATCACAGGAATAAAAGGTACTGCATAGGGAATATGGTCAATGGTATTGGAATAGTGTTACACGGCTACACTTGTGGGGAGCATAGATAGCATAATGTATAAAGAAGCTGAATCACTATGTTGTACACCTGAAACTTAGGTTGACTTAGGTGAGTCAACTAGACTTCTGTAAATACAATAAAATAATACTTTTGATGAACATCTGAGTAACAGCATTTTTTTTACTTTATTTATTTTTGAGAAAGAGAGCACAAGTGGGGGAGGGGCAGAGAGGGAAGAAGAGAGAGAATCCCATGCAGGCTCCACACTGCAAACTTAGAGCCTGACATGAGGCTTGAACCCACAAAATGTGAGATCATGACCTGGGCCGAAATCATAAGTCAGCCCTTAACTGACTGAGTCACCCAGGCGCCCACTGAATAGCAGTTTCACTTACCGATGTTCTTTATAAAGCAGTCAAAATGTTCATTTTACTAAAATTTAAGCCTTAAGTACATGTATTTTTATTGTGTGAAAAAAAAATGGTACATACACATATACCACTTCTTCATTTAAAGTTTTTTTTAAAAAAAATGGGGCGCCTGGGTGGATCAGTCAGTTAAGCATCTGACTTTGGCTCAGATCATGATTTCGTGGTTCATGAGTTCGAGCCCCGCATCTGGCCTTATGCTGGCAACTCGGAGCCTAGAGCCTGCTTTGAATTCTGTGCCTCCCTCTCTCTCGGCTTCTCCCCTGCTTGCGAGCTCTCTCTCTCTCTCTCAAAAATAAATAAAAACATTAAAAATTTTAAAAATAAATAAAATTGGTTTTTTAAATTTCTTATTAAGATGTAATTGACATATAACATTCTGTTACTTTCAGGTGCACAACATGAATCATTTGTACAAATAGTGGGATGATCACAATGAGTCTTCACACCCATCACCACATAACGTGATGAGAACTTTTAAGATCTATTCTTTTAGCAGCTTTTAAAGCTCTTCTACGTATCTAAGTACAATGTTGGTCACGTGGACTGTCATCTGAGTTGGGAAAAGCTGCTTTTTCCATGGAACATCATTATGTCTGAAAGATCCACTGACTGTCTTTATTATGGTTATTCGACTCGCTTATTTGACAGGTATTTTCTCCAAAATGAACCACGCAAGCCTCTTGCTTTAAGGAAAACAACAGGTAGTACTCATTGCCAAAGACCAAATCTGAGCTTTCAACAAAAATTACAGGTTTGAAAACCTCATACCCAACACTGAGATTGACAACTTTGTAATACAGGCTTTTCCGATAGGATCTGTGGTGATATAAATGCATGTGGTTTCATCATATTGTATAACAAAATGTGTTAACATTTAGAAACTATGCATAACTCAGTGAACCAATATTTTCCAAATAACCAATGCATGATGTTATAAAACTAAATGTGGTTACAACAGTCACTCACAAAAAGATTCGAATGTAACAGTGTACAGATAGCTCATTGATATGGCTTCAGATTTCACACTGCGACAAAACTTTAAAAAAACTAACCCTTGCCTAGTTTGGAGGTAATATCAAAAAGGATTACTCACTCCAAATCGTCCAGGAGGAAGTCAAACTTTCACTCTTTGCAGATGATAAGATACTCTACATGGAAAACTCAAACGATCCCACCAAAAAAACATTAGAACTGGTACATGAATTCAGCGAAGTTGCAGGACATAAAATCAATGCACGGAAATCGGTCGCATTTCTATACACCAATAACAATGCAATAGAAAGAGAAATCAAGGAATTGATTCCATTTACAATTTCACCAAAAACCATAAAATACCGAGGAATAAACCTAACCAATGAGGTGAAAAATCTATACACTAAAACCTATAGAAATCTCATTAAAGAAATTGAAGAAGACACCAAAAAAATGGAAAAATATTTCATGCTCCTGGACTGGAAGAACTAACATTGTTAAAATGTTGATACTACGCAAAACAATCTATGTATTCAATGCAATACCTATCAAAATAACACCAACATTCTTCTTCACAGAGCTAGATAAAACAATCCTAAAATTTGTATGGAACCAGAAAAGACCCTGAATAGCCAAAGCAATCCTGAAAAAGAAAACCAAAGCAGGACGCATCACAATCCCAGACTTCAAGCTGTATTACAAAGCTGTAATCATCAAGACAGTATGGTACTGGCACAAAAACAGACACGCAGATCAATGGAATAGAATAGAAAACCCAGAAATGGACCCACAAACGTATGGCCAACTAATCTTTGACAAAGCAGGAAAGAATATCCAATGGAGAAAAGACTATCTCTTCAGCAAATGGTGCTGGGAAAACTGGACAGCACCATGCAGAAAAATGAACCTGGACCACTTTCTCACACTATACACAAAAATAAACTCATAATGGATAAATGTAAGACAGGAAGCCATCAAAATCCTCAAAGAGAAAGCAGGCAAAAACCTCTTTGACCTCGGCCGCAGCAACTTCTTACTCAACACGTCTCTGGAGGCAAGCAAAAGCAAAAATAAACTATTGGGACCTCATCAAAAAAAGCTTCTGCACAGCAAAGGAAACAATCAGCAAAACTAAAAGGCAATGGACGGAATGGGAGAAGATATTTGCAAATGACATATCAGATAAAGGGTTAGTATCCAAAAATCTATAAAGAACTTATCAAACTCAACACCCAAAAAACAAATAATTCAGTGAATAAATGGGTAAAAGACATGAACAGACACTTTTCCAAAAAAGACATATAGATGGCAAACAGACACATGAAAACAATGCTCAACATCACTCACTATAAGAGAAATTCGAACCAAAACCACAATGAGATACCACTTCACACCTGTCAGAATGGCTAACATTAACAACTCAGGCAACAACAGATGTTGATGAGAAAGAAGAACTCTTTTGCACTGCTGGTGGCAATGCAAACTGGTGCAGCCACTCTGGAAAACGGTACAGAAGTTCCTCAAAAAATGAAAAATAGAAGTGCCCTACAACCGAGGAATTGCACTACCAAGTGTTTGTCCAAAGGATACAGGTGTGCTGTTTCAAAGGGACACATGCGCCTCTATGTTTATAGCAGCACTATCGATATCGACAATAGCCAAAGTATGGAAAGAGCCCAAATGTCCATCGACAGATGAATGGATAAAGAAGATGTCATACGTATATATATATATATATATATATATATATATACACACACACACAATGGAGTATTACTCAGCAATCAGAAAGAATGAAATCTTGCCATTTGCAACTACGTGGATGGAACTAGAGAGTACTATGCTAAGTGAAAGTAGTCAGAAAAAGACAAATATCATATGACTTCACTCATATAAGGAATTTAAGACAAAAAACAGATAGGAAGGGAAGCAAAAGTAATATAAAAACAGGGAGGGGGACAAAAACATAAGAGACTCTTAAATATAGAAAACAAACGGAGGATTACTGGAGAGATTGCGGGAGGGGCGATGGGCTACATGGGTAAGGGGCATTAATCTACAATGAAATCATTGTTGCACTATATACTAACTTCTATGTAAATTAAAAAATAAATTAATTAATTTTTTTTAAAAAAAGATTACTCATAATGACCTTTCTTAGGACTACTATAATACCCTTTTCAAACTATACATCTGTACATACTTCAACCAAAATACCATAATGCAACAGATTGAATTCAGAAGCAGATATGAAAATTCAGTTGTCTTGTACTGAGTATAAGAATTTCATAAATGTAAAACAATATCATTCTTCTCATTAACTTTTTTACCTTAGAAACGATTAGTATTTTCACTGAAAACGTTATTTACATTAACATGCACTTGATTTATTATTTTAGAATTTTATATGAATTAACATTTTTCTAGTTTCTCCGTTTCTGTTTATAACATGGTAAATGTTAATGAATATAAACCATATAAGTGAAAACATTTTGGGAAGCCGCACTGCTATTTAAAAGTGTAAAGCAGCCCTGGAACCAAAAAGTCAGAGGCTACTCACCCTCATCAGTATTACATATTCCAGTATTTAAATACAACAAAATGAAAAATTCGCTCCAGATACATCGAGTGGGCCCATTCTGAAATCTAAACCTCCCGTGACCTTTTCTTGTTCTTTTATTATTACTTTTTTAAATTTACATCCAAGTTAGTCAGCATTCAGTGCAATAATGATTTTGAAAGTAGAATTCAGTGATTTATCCCCTACATATAACACCCAGTGCTCATCCCAACAAGTGTTCTTCGTAATATCTCTTGTCCATTTAGCCATCACCCCACTCACAAGCCCCCCCAGCAACCCTCAGTTTGTTCTCTGTATTTAAGAGTCTTTATGGGGGCGTCTGGGTGGTTCAGTCAGTTAAGCGTCAACTTTGGCTCAGGTCATGATCTCACAGTTCATGGATTCAAGCCCCACGTCGGACTCTGTGCTGATAACTCAGAGCCTGGAGCCTGCTTCAGATTCTGTGTCTCCTTCTCTCTCTCTGCCTCTCCCCCACCTGAGCTCTGTCTCTCTGTCTCTGTCTCTCTCTCTCTCAAGAATAAATTAACATTAAAAAAAAAGAGTCTCTTATGGTTTGTCTTCCTCTCTCTTTTTATAGTATTTTTCCTTCCCTTCCCTAGGTTCATCTGTTTTGTATCTTAAGTTCCATGTAGGAGCGAAGTCATATGATATTTGTCTTTCTCTGACTAATTTTACTTAGCACAATACCCTCTAGTTCCATCCACGTAGTTGCAAATGGTAAGATTTCATTCTTTTTGATCGCCAAGCGATACTCCATTTCCCTTTCCATTTTCTTGACAGTGTGCCTCTCATGCCAAGCCATCTTCAGTCCTTTTGCTGTGACCCTCCCCTGAAGGCACAGTTAGAACCAATAGACTATAAAGATCCTTCAAAGCACACACATCAACTCAAACTTCTCTACCAGGCAAAATTCGAATTAGAAATAAATTTGGGAGGTAGAAAGAAGGCAAAGAAGAGAGAATGCAAAGCCACAAGCCAAAATAGTTGGCCTCTCAAATAAACTTGCTTCCCACAAGTTCTCCTTAAAATTATTTATGGATCCAAATAAAAGTTAATAAACTTGCAATCCAATACACTAGGGGTTTTGTCCACACTGAAAAAGAAAGGAAGCAAATAGCAGCTCCCCTCCACAGCCTGTCCCTTGCTCTCTGAGGACACTGACTGCTCGGAGGTGGTTGATCCCCACTGTTCATCCCAGTTTGGGAGGACGGGCATTTGTGTTGCAGAGCTAATGAATTGCTAATAATTGCAGAGCCCCAGAATTACTCCAGCAATTATTCAGGGGTGTTTTCTGGCATTATTTCAAAACAGAAAACTTGTAAAACCAGCTTTGACTGCAGGGCAGAATTCTTAACTAATCGCTTAGACATTTGCAACGATACATAAATTTTCCTCTCTTAGGTAAACAGAAGTACCTACTGAAAGCGCGATTTCAAAACGATCCAGGCCAAAATAAAACGCATTGACTCATAGAGTCAGATAGTTAAGGCGGTAGGGAAGTGGTCTGGGTTTTTTTGTTTGTTTGTTTGGGGAGCCAGGATTGGAAGATAACTTGAAATATCTGGAAAGTGGCTTAATTCTCAAATTCACTTTCTGCCTGCTGACAGAGTAAGATGCTGTCGTTTCTACCCAGATCATCAAGGAAACAAAAAATTATTTAAATGTTTTTGAGAGTTTTGGAGGAGACCTAAATAAAATAGAGTGAGAGATGAAAAGAAGCCTCAAAATGCCCCCTGAGCCAGCCTGAGAAGCAGCAAATTCTCTTTCTCTATATTTATAAATCATTAAGGCCGTATATGGTAAATGAAATACAACGCGTTTCCTCTCCCTTTCCCTTACATTGGGTTACATAACTACCCAACTGAACTTTATGACGGATGGGTGTTTGGGGTTATGTCAAACAGCAAAATGGTTCAGTCTTATGACCCGATTCCGTTATCAAGGGAGCTCTAAGCTCCAAACTGACTGCAGCATTGCATCTATTATTAAAGAGGATTTTTTTAAAAACAGATTCCATTGTTAGAAGCTTTATTACCAGAAGTTAAAATCAAACAAGGAAGCATTCTGTACCAGGGGGTGAAAACATAATTAAATATGAAGCTTAATTTATGTTAAAAACATACCAACTGGTTACAAAGACCGTGCAAAAATGTTGAAAAGGCAAATAAAAGAAGAAATAAAACAAGTGGGGTAGAAAAGTTTGCTTCCGAGTGATCAAACTATTTCATATTTGTGTATACATTTTAAAAACCGTGCTGAGAAAAGAAACAAAGGAATTATTATATACAAAAAATGTTGACTTTTTTTCATGAGAATGGTAAACATTCTTATTTTTTCCTCTTTTCTCTGTTCTCCAAATTTTTGCCATTGCAAAATTGTTGCTACTACTTTCAAATTGATAAGAAGTAATCACGGTAAGTCTGAAAAAACATCCACTTAGCAACAAGTGTGAGCGGCGGAAACAGACAACACCGACCATCCTCAAGAAAGGAAGGGGAAGCTGTAAGCACACTAGCTGGTGGCCGAGGTGACAGCGTCTCTGGGGTGAGCCCCGGCTCCCAAAGAAGCAGGTGACAATGACCGTGTACTCCTCCATCCTTGAAGCTCCTGAAAACAAGCCTCCGGGCTTCTCAGTGTGGTTTATTCCTGACTCATCGTCTCCAAGGACACGAGGAATCTTTGGAAAGGAAAAGGAACGGCAGCTGGGGCTGACTTCAGTCCTGCCTGCCTCCACCAGCTCAGCCACGCACCAGAGACATCTCTCTGTCCCCTGGCTGGAGCCACTTAAATGAAACTCCCCAACTCCCACACACAATTATATGAGCAAATCAGTTAGCGTCCGACTTCGGCTCAGGTCACGATCTCACACTTCATGAGTTCGAGCCCCCATCGGGCTCTGTGTGGACAGCTCAGAGCCTGGAGCCTGCTTCAGATTCTGTGTCTCCCTCTCTCTCTGCCCCTCCCCCACTGATGCTCTGTCTCTCTCTCCCAAAAATAAATAAACATCTAAAAATTTTTAAAAACCTCCACCGTAAAGATTGAAGCACGTCTAGCCACGTCTAGAGGAGAGAGCGGACTCTCCACACCACGGCCTGGATGAGGGACACGGGAATGTGCGGGAAATAACTGATCCTAAGGGAAGGGTGACTCGGGAACACAAACTTCACACAGTCCGGAGGCCATAATCTCAGAAGAAAAGGGGATTTTTAGCAGCAGAACGTGACGTTGGGGTCTAAGATCGCCCTCCCGCAATGAGCTCACAATTGAGTCCCAGAGAGAAGGACCCGCCGGTGATGCTGAAGGAATACGTAAAGCCCCCAGCACAGCCGTAGAGACTGTGGCCTGGGAGCAGGAGAAGGCTCTCCCCGCGTCCGCAGACGACCCCGGGCGGCCCGCGTGAACCCGGGCAGAGGCGTCTGTCCTTTACCAGGACTCCCCGGGCGCCAGGGACTGACCTGGAAGGACGGCCCCGGCGCAGCCCGACCTCAGCAGACGCGAGCAGACCGCCGTGGCGGCAGCCACGGGACAGCCACGCTAGGCCCACTGTGGCACAGAACGGAGAAGCGCAGCTCGGTTAGCTATCAGCAGGACTGGAAACTGTGGAATCCCTTCCATCTGCTGCAGCGTCGCCACCCTGTGCATCCGCGAGAAACGTCAGTGTTACAAATGGATACGAAACCCTTTTTCTCTACTCCCCAACCCTCCACGCCACACACACACACACACACACACACACACACAACACACACGCATGCGCGCACACACACACACATGCACCCACACAATTCATTCTTTCTGCGATTTTTTAAATGCCTACTTATAAGAGGGTCTATTCAGTGGTGACGAAGACATGTGACGGCTGACCACAGATCACTTAGCAGCCACAACCACGGCAGCGTGCTGGCTGACCACCACTGACTGGTCCAGGACTGGGACGCTGTCTCTAGCGCAGCCAATCATCGTAGTATTTCCCCCACAGCCACAGCTGATTGGTCCAGGAGAGGGCCCCCCCGAGCCACCCTGAGCCAACAAGGCCCCTGCTTGGGAAGTCTAGAAGTTCTAGACTTGACCTTCACTTTTGGGAGCCTGGGTTAGGAAATACAAGGATGAGATACTATGAACGCATGGCTTGGAGAAGAGGAAGCTAGTCTAAAGATAAGAATAAAGCAGAGGCAAAAAGAGGAGATGAGAAATGAAGACTCCCGAGAAGGCTGGATTTCCCCGATTCCCCGCACCCGGGAGATCACTGCAATCCCGCCATTGGACTTCCTCAGCCTATCAAGGTACAGTTACCCTGGGCTCCTGTCACTTGCAGCCCAAAGAGTCCCAATATAGTGACTCACACACACGCTGCAAATGATGGCGGCAATTGAAATGCCCTCTCACAAGACTTGCTGAGAACTGTTCTCTGCAACAGGCCTCTCAGGAAGTTGAGAGCAGCAGCAGAAGAGATGGCAGTCGACCTGTTATAGCTAAAAGGGGGTGTATTGGTGAGCTTAGAAAAAAAAACATGCCTTGGATGTTTCCAGAAACACGAGGAGAAGGGGAGATTCTACAGACTAGAGCTAGTGACATAATTTGTTATTGTTGACAATATTCGGTGTTTAGAGCCTGACTCGCGTGGCCTAAAGAATCGGGTTACAAAGGCAGAAAACCTAGCAGCATGGCTTTACACAAGTTATAAAATGTCTATGTGTCGCTTATTATAGCACAGGGAATTTTTTTTATAAAGAGTCCTTATTCACCAAAGATTTATTCGAGAAAGCAGTGTATTTATCTAACCAAAATTTTGAGTCAACTAGATAGAGCCTCTCCTCTCTCTTCCTGTCCCTCTCAGGGACATCTGTCTTCAATTTCATTCTCTTGACATTCTTCACTCCGAACTCAATGTCATAGTTTGATGAAGCCTGGTGGCTAGCAGCTCTTGGAAATGGTCACAAACCCACAACCACAATGGTGTCTTTATCAGAGAGCCAAAGGTTTCTTCTCTCCATTTCCATTTCTCTCCCATCTGTTAGACCCCTAAACCAGATCCAGCTGGTTTTCTTGACACCTGTCATGTTTATTTAGGACCTGTTTTTACCAGAATCCTTTCAACACAATAAAAAATACCAGATTTGGCTTCTATGGGCTTTTCAGAGAAGGCAACACCTAGTACAGGAAGGATAAAAGAGAGAGAGAGGCTGCCAGGCATACAAAGCAATACAAGTCAATTATTGGATTGTGTACATGACGTTTTCTTGGCCGCAAGAAGGCACGAAAAAACTTTTTTCATTATTTTTGCCTTAAATTCTGGTGAGAATTTAACTGTCCCTCTTCATAAGACAGTTCTTTGAAATTAAAAGTAACTTATTTTCGTGTGAAAGCCAATGTTTGCAATTAGGTAACACACCATGGACCTTGTCAGATAATGAAGAGTAAACACATGTCACCTGTGTATGTAAAACATAATTCTTCGTGCACACACACAGTCTTCTTTCTCAAAGATGCAAATAGCCTACTATTTTGCATAAGATCACGGAGAGTTTGCTGGTATCTCACATATATGCTTCCGTTTAACTCTCTTGTTCAACCCAAAAAGGTGTTATTCATAACTTGAGCTCAGAATTTAGTAGTCTCTCTATTTTAGTCAGAAATTTTAACTGTGGAAACAGGAATGAAGTTGAAAGACACAATACTTTTCCACTTAATTTCTTTGTTGGAAACGAAAAACGAACACTTTTATGACCAAACAGAATTTAGGTTCTGCTGAGCGGAGTGCAAGTTTCAATACCTTGTCCATCCTCACAGCAATGCATCTGTTTGGAAAGTGATTAAAATCCCCCAAAGCCCAAGGGCTTCTGGGGCGTAAACACAGCTTGGGCTGCAGAGCTCTTGGCTCTGGGACTCAGCCAAGCCTTCCAGAGTGCTGGCAGAAACCCCACTCAGTATCTCCCTCCAGACCAAACGGAGAAGTAGTAAACAAACCCATCAATCACCAGCAACTGGGAAGTGCTGAGAGCCATAAGTTTTAGCCACCAATATAGAAAGAATCTGATAAATTGCCACCCGTCACCTCTCCTGCTAAGCATGCGTACAGGTTCTCATTTCGCTGTGGACTTGCTAAAAGTCTGGAATACAGAATACTCAGCAGAAAGAAGACAAAGGCCTGAATCTACCTAGGAAAGGATGTCACTATTGCGATTTATTTGGTTTTCTTAGTAGAACGTAGGGTACTTGCTTTTATTGTTGGACTTAAAATTCTTAATAAATTTTCCTAGACATTTACGATTCCAAGGAGATACAACAAATATTCTGTCACCTGAGATACAAGGATCAAGTGTTCATTCATTAATTTATTCGTCCTTTTTGAAAATGTTTATCAAACACCTACCAGATTCCTGGCACCATTTGTATTCTGACTAAACATAAAAGAGGTAAAAGATTAGAACATAATAGACCAAGTCCCTTCTTTTAAAAATTTGTCATCCGGGATGCCTGGGTGGCTCAGTGGGTTGAGCATCCGACTTCAGCTCAGGTCATGATCTCATAGTTCGTGGGTTCGAGCCCTGCATCAGGCTCTGTGCTGACGGCTCAGAGCCTGGAGCCTGCTTCAGATTCTGTGTTTCCCTCTTTCTCTGCCTCTCCCTTGCTTGCGCTCTGTCTCTCTCAAAAGTGGATGAACGTTAAAAAAATTTTTTTTAAAATGTTTGTCATCCAAATGCAAGGACAGGGGATCTCTACATATCAAAATTTTTAAATACTGTAAGGTAATACACAGAATTGAATAAAAAAGACAAGAAGGTGGTTCCCCGGGTGGCTCAGTCGGTTAAGCGTCGTACTGTTGATTTTGGCTCAGGTCATGATCTCAAGGTCTGAGTTGGGCTCTGTGTGGAGCATGGAGCCTGCTTAAGATTCTCTCTCTCTCTCTCTCTCTCTTTCTCTCTCTCTCTCTCAAATAAATAAATAGACATTAAAAAGCAAAAAGATGAGAGCATTTACAATAACTAAGACATTCTTCCACTGGTGGTTAAAAAGTAGGAACTAGTGACGATTCATCTGGGGTTTTTTTTCCCACATCTGAGTGAAACTCAATAAGGTTTTATGGGAAGATGTTTAAGTAATGTTTTTCTAAGTTAACTTCTGATGGCTCCTGAGTAGAAATAGCTCAAGAGCCCATTCCCTGACAGGTGCCCGGGTGTGGCTAATGTGTTCTATGTTTCTGGTTAAATGTAAACATTGGGAGAAGAGAGGGGGTCTGATGACAGCGCAGGAGGTCTGTTCCTGTGTAAGCGCAGAGGAAGGTCAAGGCACCAAATTCGTAAGCCACAACAGTCATCCTGTCCTCAGGCCACACGATGGAATCACTCAGGATGTTAAAAAAAAAAAAATCAGATGCCTGGACTCTACCTCAGACCTCTTAATTCAGAATATCTGGAGGTGGGGCAGGGTTTCTTTTAAGCTCCTCAGGTAATTTATCAATAGGAAGGTAGATATGCAAAAGGCCGCCACAGAACACAACCAGTCATTAAATCCCCCACAGAATCTTTGACCTCAAGCAATATAACATCCCCATAGATCTTCTGAGGTTCACTAATTACAAATAATATTCCGGGTAATTAACCTAGTGACTTTATGCAGGATTATTGTCCAAAGTCCTGCTAAAAATTGAACAACGTCAGTCAAAAATGATTACCTCTTGTCCTTTTTGAAAATTTGGTCCCCTTCTTGCCTATTAAGTCACTAAGGTTGTGACAATAAAGCCACACCCCCTAGGTGAGTGATCATCCCTTGTTCTCTATCGCACAGCTCATCTCAAATTGTCGTGTATTCGGTTCAAAGAGTTAGACATCACAGTCGTGCCGAACTATAAATTCCTACCTGATCTACCAGAACACCTGCCCGATTTGACCTCCAAATGATCCTGAGGTACCACAGGAGCCTCAATTACTGAGGCTCTCTATTAGGTCATGAAGCTTGTTCTGGCCTTTTCCAGCCTAGAGAGACTAAGGGTGAGGAAAGATCAACCAAAGCCACAGACTGTCTCACACTACTCCTAACAGATTTCTCCATCTGTCAATAATTGAGAGAAAGGCTGTGCTTAATACCCTTTATGTTCCTTACGTAGCTGCAGTGATTCCTAGCCTGCCAGTATATCAGTTAGCCAGCGTCCCCACTCAAAGGCACACAAGCTCAGGCCTTAACTCCCCCCACATCCGGCCCTGAAGATTATGGTGTACTTCACCTCGGATGGGACCCAGGAGCTTGTATTTTCAATAAGGACCTCCAGGAAATTCCAATGCAGCCATTCTGGGTACTCTCTCATAGACCAATTATCTTAAACAAAACCGAGCCTTGAAATTTAACAGCATGATAGTTGGAATGCCTTTTAAATGGGATATCTAATAATCACACACTGGAGAGTAAAAGATTGCCACTCTTCCAGAATGAGGTTGACCACGCTCTGGGTTCTCAAGTTTATTTTTCTCTGCAGCACTTTTCACAAACTGACTGTCATTGTATGTGTCTATTCGCTTTTTTCTACAACATTATTTTTTCTTTAATAAAATGAACATTCCACAAGGACGAGAATTTGTCTATGTTGTTCACTGATAGATCTGAGAATAATTCTTAACACATAGAAATTATCCAATAAATGATAAATGAATGAGTAAATAAATAAGTGAACGAGTGAATATTTAGGAAATTCTCAAAACCGTTGACAAGTTGACAGGCAAGGGGACCTACTTATCAAAGCAGGAGCAGGAAACCCTCCCCAGGTCTTTAATTTAACTTGAGGTTTTTATTTCTTTGTTTTTATCAGCCTCACCATGCAGAGGAGACTTACTAATCAATCCTCAAGTTTCCTGAAATATAAAGGTTCAAGAAAGTTGTACTGATTTTTGTGAATCAGTTAAGCAAGCTTCGATGTCCAGTAGACGAGTGTACATGATCTTCTTGGCTAAATTGGTGCTACCGGTAGTGACGTCTTAGAATCTACTCTCCTCATTGGATCTGATGGTCAAACTTGGACCTCTACATGTTGGTGTATTACACTTGAGTTTTCTCAAGGTAGTAAGTTTGTAATAAAATTTAAATGGGATAAAAATCCCCAGATAGCCTCTTCCAATTTTTGTTTCTTTTACAACTTCACTCTCATGACGAGGGGTTATTAGCTACGAGTTGCTGCCAAAAAGGACATTAAGGTGAGTGACACACTTGTTTAGAACAGGGAGGAATTAGTTTTACAGTATTAGCAACTGGCTTAGAGTTGGTGACAAGGGAAAACATTCTGCGGTTTTTTTGCGTGGGAGGCAGAGTTTTAGACGATCATCACATTGGACATGTCACCAAGAGCGCGTAAATGCACTTCAGTCTTTCCATTGTTCACAGCTGCCGGGTCTCCCCACTCAGCTGTGAATGTGGATGGGCCTTGAACAGCAATACGAAGGATTACAATGAGGGAGAAATATCAGTCTTGGTTCCAGGTTAGAATAACTATTGTGAAAATGGTATTCAGAGAGTTTAACTGTAAGATGACTTACAGTGAATGGGTAAATTTCCTGCAGATTTCTATCATATACTGTCATTCAATACCGGGATCTATTCAGAAATGAGCTTGTGGAAAACATGTCACTCAGAGCAGAACTTTAGGGCTGTCTTATGCTCATCTACTAACGACTTGACCTAAGGCCCCATTTCTCCCCATCCTGGCTTCTTGTACACAAATGGTATTCAAATTTAACAAAAGCAAATGAGGAGGGCCCAGAGATAATTAGCTGAATCACAGTGGGTGAAAGGGAAACTGGGAGAGCAAGGTGTCCCAGAAACTAAAAGAGGCATTTCAAGGAAGGAGCAATTAATGCTGGTGAGTAATTGAAGATGAGGACTGAGAACCGATGACTGGGTTTGGCCCCTTGGAGGTCATCCATAATTTTGCAAAGAATAGCTTTGGTTCACCGGAAGGACAAAGCCTGAACAGAGTGGGTTTAAGAGAGAATGTAAGGTGAGAATCGGACACAATGAGTATTTCAAGAAAACAGAGAAATGGTGTCATATCTGGGGGGAGAGTGTAAGATGTGAGAAAGGTTTGTGTTTTTAATGGACGTTTTACACTGTGTTTATATACCCATGGGAACGATCCCCTCGACTATTAGAGAGGGAAGGATTAGTGATCTAGAGGGAAAGAAAGACAAAGAATACTTGGTGGAATAGAGCAAACAAATCCATGAGTAGAGAAACAGCTAGAGGACTGAATACAAAAAGGGAAGAATTGGTCTCAGGAAGCGGCAGAGACCAGCAAGGTGAGAGAAGGCGGGGAAGAGTACAGAGATACGTGTGAGGAGCTAAGCCTGCCGGTGAGAAGAGCTGGGCGTTGTCTTCTGGGAGCTTCTGTTTTCTCAGTGAAATAAGAGTGATGGTATTACCTGACAGTGAGGAAGTGGGAAGAAAGGTCAAGTTTGTGCAAAGGGGAAACTGCAAAACAGAGACTGTAAAATGGTTTCCCAAATGAGTGGGGGACGCAGTAGAAGTGACAAGGAGTGTCCTGTCTGTGTTCACAACTAAGGAGTGAAACCAGCCAACCTCATTTGTAGTTTTCTCCAGCAGCGTTTCAATGTTCACACATAAGCATGGGGTAGGTAGAGGGTCACGTGTAACCAGAGTTGGGATTTCTGGCCATTTGCAACAACATGGATGGAACTAGAGTATATTACACTAAGTGAAATAAGTCATTCAGAGAAAGATAAATATCATATGATTTCACTCATATGTGGAATTTAAGAAACAAAAGAGATCAACATAGGGGAAGGGAAGGAAAAATAAGATAAAAGCAGCATAGAATGGAGGCTGAAAAGTAGAAAAAAATCAAATATGAGAGGATGATGGCTAATAAAAGCAGTGGAATCCATGGATTGGATATGATAAAGAATGGTTATGGGGAAGCAAAAATAATATAAAAACAGGGAGGGGGACAAACCGTAAGAGACTCTTAAATACAGACAACAAACCGAGGGTTGCTGGAGGGGTTTTGATTACAGGGATGGGCTAAATGGGCAAGAGGCATTAAGAAAGACACTCGTTGGGATGAGCACTGAGTGTTATACACAGGTGATGAATTACTAGATTCTATGCCTGAAATCATTATTGCACTATATGTTAACTAACTTGAATATGAACTTTAAAAAATTAAAAAATTTTAAAAACAAAAAAATAAAGAATATTTACTGCGAAAAATGTGCTGGAAAGATAGGAAAAGATGGTGGACAGAATGTCACATGCTTAGAACCATTTTGGTTATAGGTATTTAAATTTTTTTAAATTATTGGTAATAACAAGATATAGGTATGAGAGAGAGTGGCTGATGAAAGGTAGAATAAAAACTAATTGGTAATAAGATAAAAGGGTTTATAGACTGATGAATGGATAAAGAAGATATGGTGTGTGTGTGTGTGTGTGTGTGTGTGTGTGTGTGTGTGTGTGTGATATAATACATAGTAATATTACTCGGTGATCAAAAAGAATGAAATCTTGCCCTTTGCAACAATGTGGATGGAACTAGAGTGTATTACACTAAGTGAAATGAGTCATTCAGAGAAAGATAAATATCATATGATTTCACTCATGTGTGGAATTTAAGAAATGAAACAGATCAACATAGGGGAAGAGAAGGAAAAATAAGATAAAAAGAGAGAGGGAGGCAAACCATAAGAGATTCTTAAATACAGACAACAAACAGGGTTGTTGAGGGGTGTTGTGGGTGGGGGGATGGGCTAAATAGGTGATGGGCCTTACGGAGGGCACTCGTGGGGATGAGCCCTAGGTGTTGTATGTAAGTGATGATTCACTAAATTCTACTCCTGAAACCGTTATTCCACTATATGTTAACTAACTTGGATTTAAATTAAATTTAAATAAATAAATAAGAAGAAAGGGTTTTGAATGATGCATCTACATGAATGCTGAAATCATCAAGAGAAGAGACAAAAGTAGTGGTGAATAATGTTAAAATCTTCAGTGAATGAAAAGGAATGAACAGAATATTGATAAGTAATCTTGATCATAGCTGTCAGGATCACCGTGAAGGATTTTAATATGTCTCTTTCAGAACTTGGTAAATCGAGCACAGAAAACATAATTAAGGCTCTGAAGAAACGTAATTCACAATGAATAAACCTACTTTAATAGAAGCATCTAGAACCGTGTACCATGTTAGCCAAGAATACACATTGTTCTTTTGTATTTATTAAATTTTTATAACAATTCTGTACTTAACCATAAAGAAATCCTTCAAAACTTCCAATGAATGAAAGGAGAAAAAATTAAAATTACAACACTTTTGTATAGTTGTAAGGAAATTATTAAAAATATGAGGAAATTTGTCAGAATATATACAATGGGGTGAAAACAGGTACTTCATCTTAATTTATTATATCGCTTACTTACTTTATCCCCTGCTCTTCTCCACTAAAGAGCCGAAATATTTAGAACCCCAAAATAGTATACTGTATATAATAAATTGTAACAGAAATTTTTAAATCTAATTATCCATTGATACTTCACTTACATAACCTGAAACACCCAGATATTTTATTGCCCAGAACCACCATTTCACTTGCTTGCCCGTTTCTACCTTGCAAACCTTGTGGAATAATTCAAGCTACTTCACTGCTTGTGCAAGCAAGAGTTGTAAGAATCAGTGAGACGCTGTGTCAAGAGTTCTTTGAATGCTTTAGACAAAAGAAGCTGTAGAGATGTAAAGTCAGAAGATTATTATCATCCCGCCTCCTCCAAATAAATTATTATAATTCACGCAGTTACCACCAATATACATGGTACTTTGCAACAGCAGTAGAGAAAGACAACAGACCCTCATCCTCCAACCTATTACTAATCCTTCATGCATATAAACAAGAAGGGCCCCAAATATTCAGAATGTCTATTTACAAATTCTTAGATTTACTGTCTTTGCAACATATGGGTATTGTGAGTATGATAGTAAAGGCATTTAAATTTGACTGATGTACAAAAGTGCTTTTGGGGCTCTGCAAATGTCCCTAGACCACTTGACTATGTTTTCAGAAAGGCAAGATGAGGAAACTGTACCAAGCAGTGCTGTCTGTGTCAGCTTTTGTCGCAGGAAAAAGCAACCCCAATAGCTCAACGGCATCCAATAAGCACCTACTTATTTCTCATGTTACTTGAAGACTGTGACTCGGATGGTCCTTGCTGAACTCAGCTGGGCTCAGCAGGCCTCATGTCTTCTCATTCCCTAACCCAGATGCCACTGTCTGCGAGCTGCTGTTCTCACGGTCAAGGGCTGGAGGAAAAGGGCCCAAGACGAAGCACCCAACTGCATTTAAGCTTCTATGGAATGAGACAACTGTCACCGCCACTCATGGCTTGTTGGCCAAAGCATGTGACCAAGAGCAAACAAGTGGGAACAATCCCACCTATCACGATACTATGTCGCAAAATGAAATCTCCCGTCCACTCCCCACCTGGTTGTTCACTAGGTATGACAGTGCCCCAGGGCTTCCTCCTGTAGAATTGTGTACAGCTATTTATCATGCTTTGTGAGTGCTTTGGACCTACTATGGGGAACCCGGTTTTCTTCTTTCAAACATCCTTCTCATTGGTCTTCTAAGGGATGTTAGGGAACTTGTGCTGTTCAAATTCAGATGTATTGCTGTGACAACCTAGATCTCCTATGATTGCTGAAAAACTTCAACAGTGTCAAGACCCAATGATATACTACATTCGATCCTCTATAATCCATTTCATTTTTTAAAAATCCTATATGCAAATTAAAAACATAGATTTTCGTTAATTTTAATTTCCTCTCCAAACCACATGATATCTAAGCTAGAGTAATAAACTCTCACATAGTAAATACTCATGTATACAGGGTATGCCCTTAATACAAAACTGAGGCCATTTGTTTAAGAATTGGTTTTTCTGGGGTGCCTGGGTGGCTCAGTTGGTTAAGCCTCTGACTTTTGGTTTTGGCTCAGGTCACAATCTCATGGTTCGCGAGTTGGAGCCTCATGTCAGACTCTGCGCTAACAGTGCAAAACCTGCTTGGAATTCTCTCTCTCTCTCTCTCTCTGCCCCTCCCCTGCTCTCTCTCTCTCTCTCTCTCTCTCTCTCTCTCTCTGCCCCTCCCCTGCTCTCTCTCTCTCTCAAAATAAATAAATAAACTTAAAAAAAAAAGAACTGATTTTTCTTGCGGCACCTGAGTGGCTCAGTCAGTTGAGTGTCCAACTCTTGATTTCAGCTCAGATCATGATCCCAGGGTCATGGGATTGAGCCCCATGTTGGGCTCTGCACTAAGTGTGACCCTGCTTGGGATTCTCTCTCTCTCTCTCTCTGTCTCCTTCTCTCTTTCTTTCTCTCTCTCTCTCCATCTGCCCCTCTCCCCCACCTGCACTTTCTCTCTCTCTAAAATAAAAAAAATAAAAATAAAAAATAAAAAGAGCTGATTTTTCTCTCAAAAACTTTTAATAAGTATTTCCATAGCATGTATTATATGTTAGATGTTAAGCGATTTCATACATGTTAATTTATTTAATCCTTGTAACAACACTGTAAGATAAATACCATCATTACCATCCCTGTTTTAAAGATGAGGAAACTGAGGGACAGAAAGGTAAATAACAAAGCGACACACCAGGTAAGTGGCAGAACTGGGATTCAAATCCAGTCAGTCTGGCTCCATGACTCATGCTCTTATCCATTATGTTATGCTGCTTTGTCCCCTTCACTCAGAATTTTCTCTAATCCAGAAGACTCTTTGTTTCATTTCTCCAAGCAAAGAAGAAATGTACTATGCTGATTTACTGTGCTGCTCTGAACCTCAACCTTCCATTTTCTCAATATCTCCACATGAGAAGAATTTATACAAACATAATGGAGGTTAGATTTGTACCACACATCAGCATTAGCCATGGTGAGATTCGAAGATATTAAAAGGGACTTGCCCACACTTACGTACCTAGCAGGAGGCAGCTGGAACTCCTTGAAGACACGAATCTGTATCATCCCGTGTATTAATTGCCCTGTCCTCCTGGATCCGAAGCAGTAAATGC
Organism: Paguma larvata; assembly: GCA_030068075.1. Lineage (NCBI taxonomy): Eukaryota > Metazoa > Chordata > Mammalia > Carnivora > Viverridae > Paguma > Paguma larvata. The sequence goes on from CM057823.1 coordinate 115,623,743, forward strand.
CCTTACTGTGTAAGGCAGCTCTCCTCTGAACCAACAGCACCTTCTTCGTGACTGTTCGTTTCTATTTTACCAGCTAGCACTGGCTAAACAACTTTTTTGTCTCTTTTTCCATATGTTGTACAGAGCCGGGTACTTTTTTAAAATTTAAAAATATAGGGGTGCCTGGGTGACTCAGTCGGTTCAGCATCCAACTTAAGCTCAGGTCATGATCTCATGGTTTGTGAGTTTGAGCCCCACATCCGGCTCTGTGCTAACAGCTCAGGGCCTGGAGCCTGCTTCAGATACTGTCTCCCTCTCTCTCTGCCCTTCCCTGCCCTCATGTGCTCTCTCTCTCAAAACCAAATAAACATTTAAAAGAATAAAATAAAATAGCATACGGTGCTACTTTTAATGATAACAATCTCGAATAAATAAAATTCACATATTTTGACACCTCGTTAGAGATTACAGGTTCAAATTTCTCCTTCAGATCTTGCTATCAGAAGTAAAATAGTGGGGTGCCTGAGTGACTCAGTTGGTTAAGGGACCGACTGCCGCTCAGCTCATGATCTCACGGCTCAAAGGCTCATGAGTTTGTGCTGACAGCTCAGAGCCTGGAGCCTGCTTAGGATTCTGTGTCTCCCTCTCTCTCTGTCCCTCCTCTGCTCACGCTCTGTCTCTTTCTCTCAAAAATAAATAAACATTAGAAAAATAAAAAATAAAAAAATAAAAATAAAAGTAAAATAGTGAACGTCCCATTGCGGAAGGTGGCTAATTCCAGAGGTGAGGAAGTTAACGAACAATGAAATTGGGAAGGAGGATGGGCCTCAGGGTGAGAAGAGGATGAGCAACAGTGTAGCTGGATAAACTTTAGACAATGGAATTCATTGCTGTAGACTCAAGAACCGGCTCTCATTGGATATGGTTAGTAACCTTCCTGGCACAGGAAATGCTTTGGTGATGTTGCCAAGAATATATGTAGATTCTCTTTTCAGAGTAATATCAGCTACGATGCAAACATGTTCTTTGATCAACCAATAATCAAGATTCTTTTTTCTTAAGAGACCATTATCACACCTGTAGGCAAAGCAAATTCACAATTTTATTTTAGAAATATACTCTTTGTGAACCAATTGCCACCTTCCAAAGTGAATGACTAAATGATCACTTTCTACGTAAATCGCTTAAGAGCCATGTTTACATGTTAATATACATATGGGTAAGGTGTATAGGACAGGAAAGTTATTTTGGTGTATTGTTAAAATAATTATCTATCAGCTATGTAATGGCCTAGGTCTCTACCATAAATATTACTTTCTACAAGTATTGAATAAGACCTAATCTTATTTACAGTGCTTATGAATTTAACAAGCAATTAGAAATTCAAAGATAATGTCTCCTATCATACTTGTAATAATCAATTATGGCTACTATCTATTGAATATTTATTATATTCAAACCCAGGGGTGCCTGGGTGGCTCAGTTAGTTAAGCATCCAACTTCGGCTCATGGTTTGTGAGTTTGAGCCCCCTGCCGGGCTCTGTGCTGACTGCTCAGAGCCTGAAGCCTGCTTAGGATTCTGTATCTCCCTCTCTGTCTGCCCCTCCCCTGCATGTGCTCTATCTCTCTCAAAAATAATTAAACATAAAAAAATTTAAAAATAATAATAATATGCAAACCCAATGCTAAGTATGTTCCTCACAGCAACATTAAAAGGTAAATACTCTTATCTCTACTCTACATGAGAAAATGAGGTTCACAATGGTTGTGTATAGCCCAAAGCCTAGAAAGCGGTTATGCCTAGATTTAGACACAGGTATATGTGGCTGCAAAGTCCAAGCTATTATTCAGTATACTCTAGATTTTGTGCCCCAGAAACAGAAGCTATAGAAACAGAGGCCATCTCTTTGTCTTTTCTAATAAAAATATAAACATGCTTATGTGAAATACACTGAGAGTTTTGTCTTCATAAACTAGTACAACTCCCCTCCCCCCAAATCAAATGCAATTTAATGGGGAATATGAAAACAGATCAGATGTATCTAGTCTGCAGTCGGAATGGCTAAAATTAACAACGAAGGCAACAAAAGATGTTGGCGAGGTCGCAGAGAAAGAGGAACCCTTCTGGACTGCTGGTGGGAATGTAGCTACCCTAGAAAACAGTATGGAGGTTCCTCAAAATATTAAAAATAGAACTACCTTATAACCCAGCTATTGCACTACTAGGTATTTATCCAAAGGATACAGGTGTGCTGTTTTGAAGGGGCACAGGCGTGGAGCCTGCTTAAGATTCTCTCTCTCACTCCCTCTCCCCCTCTCCCCTGCTCATACACACACACTCTCTCTCTCTCTAAAAATAAATAAATAAATATAAAAAATAAATAAAAATTAATTTAATTAATTAAAAAAGTACATACTATGTACTTGAGAATATCAACCGAAACAACGAACCCCAAAAATATTAGAGTAAAATTATAGGACATTAAATATAAAGAAATATTGCTTTGAGCATCTAAGCAGAAAGAACAAGTGACTTTCAAGCAAAAGAGAAGAACATCTTTTTTTCAAAAGCAACACTTTATGCCAAAAGAGAATGTAGTAACATATCTAAGAGAATAAAAGAAAGAAAATGTGAGGCAAAGATTTTACACACAGAGAAAATGTACTTTCAAAAAAGGATTACAGATAAATTGTTATCAACATTCAAGAACTCAGGGAATCTTGTTCTCATGGGTCCTTCCTGAGGAATCTTCTAAAGAACAGACTTCAAAAAACTAAAATTACTAAAGAAACATCACCATAAGAACTGGTTGGTAAGATTAAACATAACTATTTGTAGAACTGAGACAAAAATGAAGGTAAAAAGGGAGAGAATATCGGATGTAATGGCCGTATGATTAGAAAATGTACATATAGTGCAACTACAAAAAAAGAGCAGTGATATGGAAAAAAATATTCAAAACAACGTATACTTAGTAATTATATTGCCCTGGCAATATTATTATTGTTTTCTTGAGACTGCTATATGGAATAAAATGTGTAATTATAAGATATTCAAAAATTCTATCATTCCCTTAAAAACTAGGCAGTCCTTAAAAACTAGGGAGTTTGGTGTAGGAAGAAAGAAGATACAGATATAAAACAGAAGAGGTTAAGGGGATGCCTGGGTGGCTCAGTCAGTTAAGTGTCCATCTTTGTCTCAGGTTTGAACTCAGTGTTTGTGAGTTCAAGCCGCACATTGGGCTATCTGCTGTCAGCACAGAGCCCTCTTCATATCCTCTGTCCCTTCTCTCTCTGCCTGTACCCCCACCCCTCTCACTCTGCAAAAATAAACATTTAAAAAAAGGTTATGTAAAAAATCCTATAGTCCTGAATATTATTTAGAAGCAATAAAATGTCTAAATATTTGCGTGTATGTGTGTGTGTATGTGTGTGTTGTGTACTTTTTAGCTTTGTCCACAGAAAAGGTCTAGAAACAATGTCCCATCTAGTAGCAACAGGCACTTTTTTACCCATGTGTTCTTGAAACACCATTTCCCACTAAAGGAAGCCAGAGCTCTCTTGAGAAAAAGCTGATTCCAGGTACGGGGCAAGACAGGAACAATAAGAACCTAGAATCACTTATACTAAAGAGTTACCACAAGAAGTCTGGTCAAAGGGGAGAGAAAATGTTTTCTCTTGTGACCTGATCTTAGGTTTCTTCTATATTTTTCCTCAGAATAAAAGACTGTTTTGTCCCCTCAAAATTCATTATATTGAAAGCCTCATTCCCAAGGGGATGATATTAGAAGATGGGCCTTTGGGAGGTGATTATCTCATGAGGGTGGAGCCCTCATGATTGGGAGGGACCCCACAGAGCGCCCTGGTGCCGCCACCATGCAGAGACGCAGCAGGAGGTGGGCAGTCTGCAACCCAGAAGAGGGCTTTCACCGGAACTCTGCCACTCTGGCACTCTGATCCCGGACACACAGCCTCCAGACTGTGAGAAATAAATATTGTTTATAAGCCATCCCATCTGTGATATTTTGTTAGGGTAAGCCAGATGGCCTAAGACAGTTAGCAATTTATAAGAGCTTCTGTTCATCTCTCGAGATGCTCAGTGCCCCTTCTCCACTTTAGCCATACCTAGAAAACACGACTGACGCTTGCTCACCTTACTTTTAAGAATTAATTACTAGATTTCCAGCTTCCACTTAGGATACATAAAGGTGGTAAGAGTATTACTCTCAACTTTACAGCAAAAAAATTACCAGATAATCTGCAAGATCACAACTTTTCTTGAATTTATCAAATAACTCAAGTCACATGGCAACCAGCAATCTGAAATCTAAAGTAAACAATTGACTTCAGGGACAGATGGGAAACCAGCAATGCTCACTGCTCCAGAGCATGAGAGCAAGAAAGGGCCACCGTAAAGAACAGTAAGAATTCAGCTAGATTTTTAAATTAACTTCTTAAGGCCAAGTGTAGGCCAGGATGAAAATAATATAACCATGGGAGCTACAGACACATGAGAAAATATAGGCTCTCTCATGGACCCAGCTGGGTGCTCACAAGAAAAATTGGTGGCAGAGATAGAGATCTGAGAAATCCTCCCGCAGATTCGTATCCAGAAGAGAGAAGAAAGAGCTGCGGTGAGGAGGCAGTCGGTTACGCGTCCCACTCTTGGTTTCGGCTCAGATCATAATCTCACAGTTTGTGGGTCAGTGGGTTCTTGGGTGCCCCACATTGGGCTCCACACTGATGGTATGGAACCTGCCTGGGATTCTCTGTCTCCCCCTCTGTCTGCCCCTCCCCTGCTCATGCTCTCTATCTCTCCCAAAATAAATAAATAAACTTAAAAAATAAAAAAAAAGAGCTGTGAAAAGGCACAAAAGTTAGTTTGGGTCCTTCTTCCCTATCTCACCTATGGGGAAAGAGCCTTAAGGCACTGAATAAAATCAATATATCTTCTTTAGGGCACAAGTCAAGACCCATTAAGGCTAAAAGACAAGACAAACAATGCTTCAACCTCTAGAAGAGGCAAGAATACAGTGAGACAGCTCCAAAAGTGGAAGAAGGAGCGGGATTCCTGAGAAAACTTCACCCCCGTGACCCAGGGAGCAGTTCTTGCTTATGACTGAGGATAAGTCAGAAAGGTAGAGAACGCTATCTGCCCACTACCGCAGCTTAACAAGTATCAAGCAATAGCAGTCTTCTGCTGGGGAGATTTAAGAGAATGGGGGGAAAAACTCCCTCTAAATTGCTAGCAGAAAGGGTGGACTTAAAACTGAGAGTGGAAGAGGGGTGTCTGGTGGCTCCATTGGTTAAGCTTCCAACTTTGGTTCAGGTCATGATCTTCCGGTTTGTGGGTTCGAGCCCCACATGGGGCTCTGCGCTGACAGCTCAGAGCCTGGAGCCTGCTTCGGATTCTGTGTCCCGCTCTCTCTCTGCCCCTCCCCTGCTCACATTCTGTCTCTCTCTCTCAAAATTAAATATTTAGAAAAAAATTTTTTAATAAATATTAAAAAGAGGACCCTTAGTAAATAAAAATCTACTTTTATCCTAAGTGATTTGGAACTAATTACTATAACACAGAGAAAGCACTTATTTTCCATTGGAAATTCTCACAGTATCACTTTTACGAACAATTATTCGATACGGCAGTGGAATTGATAATGATGCTGGTGGTGGTACAGATGATGATGATGATGGGGGCACCTGGGTGGCTCAGTCGGCTAAGCGGCCGACTTCAGCTCAGGTCATGATCTCATGGTCTGTGAGTTCGAGCCCCGCGTCAGGCTCTGGGCTGATGGCTCAGAGCCTGGAACCCGCTTCAAATTCTGTATCTCCCTCTCTCTCTGCCCTTCCCCTGCTCGTGCTCTGTCTCTATGTCTCCCAAAAGTAAATAAATTAAAAACAAAAAAGATATGATGATGATGTGGGTGGCTCAAAATGTAAATCTCTATGATATTCCTTACTGAGATATTTCTTGTAGTATCTGAAAAAGTGCTGATAAGCTAAAGATGAGCTGAACAAATCAACCTAAGTAACAGTGACCCCATTATTAGCTTTATATCGAATGTTCTTGCAAGGAAAATGATTACCCTGTAAAATGTTGGTCAGTGAATTTAACTTGAACCCTCACTAAAGTGTGAGAATTAGTTAGGAGATTTAGTAGGATAAATTTGTGTGAATGGCTGGGTATTTTTTATTATTGATTATTTTTGTATTTCATGGCACCATGCCCAACTCTAAGTTTTCACCAGTGTGGAAATATGATTTTCCACTGAAAGGAAGAAACAGGGACTGTGTGAAGATTGGTGACTGTGTTTTTCTGTTTTATGTACAGCCTTTAATCTGAATCAGGAGTGCGTCCCAATAAAATCTGCATAATTAACTTTTGCTTTGTTTTTAAGGAGAAAATTGCTATGAGTGCGTGAGCAGCGTGCTAAGTATCTCGGCCATTTTCACGATAGTCCCAGAAGCTGAACGAGATTCTAGCCCTGAGTGTAGAGATAATGGTCAGCATCATTACGTCCAGTAGCTCCACCAGCTATCCTTTCCCACCTTCACACGAAAGGGCAGACGTTGCAGTGGTAGTTGTATAAAAAATTGAATTTGGTCACCAAACTTTCATTTAACAACAGCAAAAGACCACAAAGAAGTTATTGCAAGCTTTGAACATGTAATATAGTTGGCAACAACAGATGCTGGTGAGGATGCAGAGAAAGAGGAACTCTTTTGCACTGCTGGTGGGAATGCAAACTAGTGCAGCCACTCTGGAAAACAGTGTGGAGGTTCCTTAAAAAATTAAAAATAGGGGGCGCCTGAGTGGCTCAGTCGGTTGGGCGTCTGACTTCGGCTCAGGTCATGATCGCATGGTTTGTAAGTTCAAGCCCCGCTTCGGGCTCTGTGCTGACAGCTCTGAGCCCTGAGCCTCCTTCAGATTCTGTGTCTCCCCCTCTCTCTGACCCTCCCATGCTCATGCTTTGTCTCTCTCTATCTCTCAATAGTAAATAAAAATGTTTAAAAAAAATTAAATCTCTCAAAATCCACCTATATGTGGAAATATATGATATCTGTCTTTTTCTGACTGACTTATTTCACTTAACATAATACCCTCCAGTTCCAAAGACCATGGGGGAGGGGAAGAGGGAAAAGGAAAAAAAGACACAGAGAGGGAGGCAGACAAAACATAAGAGACTCTCAAAGACTAAGAACAAACTGAGGGTGAGGGGGGTGAGGGAGGGGAGAGAGTGGGTGACGGGCATTAAAGAGCGCACTTGTTGGGATGAACACTGGGTGTTGTATGGAAACCAATTTGAAAATAAATTATTTAAATAAGAACGAAGAAAAAAAATCTTTTTGCACCAAAAAAAAAAAAAAATTAAAAATAGAACTACCGTATGACCCAGCAATTGCACTACTGCGGTTTCGAAGGGGGCACATGCACCCCTATGTTTACAGTAGCGCTATCGACAATAGCAAAAGTATGGAAAGAGCCCAAATGTCCATCGCTGGATGAATGGATAAAGATGTGGTATATATACACAATGGAGTATTACTCTGCAATCAAAAAGAATGAAATGTTGCCATTTGCAACTACCTGGATAGAACTAGAGAGTATATGCTAAGCAAAATTAGTCAGTCAGAGAAAGACAAATATCATATGACTTCACTCATATGAGGACTCTAAGATACAAAACGGATGAACATAAGGAAAGGGAAGCAAAAATAATATAAAAACAGATAGGGGGACAAAACATAAGAGACTCTTAAATATGGAGAACAAACAGAGGGTTACTGGAGGGGTCGTGTAAGGGGAGATGGGCTAAAGGGGTAATGGGCATTAAGGAATCTCCTCCTGAAATCATTGTTGCACTATATGCTAACTAACTTGGATGTAGATTTAAAAAATAAATTAAATTTAAAAAAAATAAAAAATGTAATATAGTTTATACAGATAACCATTCAATAAGTTTTGAGGGAAAAAAATCTAGAAAAATGTGGCATCCCTAGTCTATCTACTTATTTTCATTTCTCCCCAGTAGGTTTGTTTACCGCTAGAAATGTTATTTCTTTATCCCACCTGAAATAATGTGGCTTACTTATGAAAATGTGAGAATTATACCACTGAGAGAAATGATCATACAATTTTCTTAATATCCTCCCACTTTTCAAGATTGATCTCAGCACAAAGTCACTGGTTCTATTTCATTTTAAAACTGAGAACTTAAAGCAAATGATATTTATCTAGGAGAGGCGCCTAGCAGCAGAGAGTAAAGAAAGCCATTTTAGAGTCCTGAGCTCATTCAGGGAAAACATCGCCTGATGTTCTCTGAGATAGAGCATTTTTTTAAGTTTATTTATTTATTTGGAGAGTAGGGAGGGGCAGAGAGAATCCCAAGCAGGCTCTGTGACGCCAACACAGAGCCTGACACAAGGGGCCCAATCTCACAAACCATGAGATGATGACTTGAGCTGAAATCGAGTTGGACGCTTATCCAGCTGAGACACCCAGGCACCCCTGAGACAGAGTGTTTTAGGTTGTATCTACACATCCATAGAATGTGCTGAAGACTTGAATAGTCACCAGTCAACTGGCTATTTCACCTGCATAATGCCAAGCAATTACTTTTGGTTTGTTTATTTATTATTTACTTATTCATTTTTACTCAAAGTTGAATCCACAGCTAGGATTCAAACTTTTCTAGGCTTGTTTTGAACGACAGATTCTTGAGGAAAGCAGTCCAGAATCCATATTCCATGTGACTAAGGCACTTCTTAAAAGGAGCAGACTCACCTCAAGAGGAGAGTATCGGTCAACTAGGCCCAATGACAAAGCCTCAGTAATGATGGGAGACACGAAAATTCAAGTATGGCCAGGCTCTGCCCCTTAGCATATAAGATCTATAAGAAAGGAGTTTTTGTTCCTTGTAGTATTTTCAGTACCTGGAAAAATGACTAGTCCAATAGTAAATGCTCATTAAATATAAATTTAAATGAATGCATGAATCCTCAGTCCGATTCTTCATAGAATTGCATTTGAATCAAGGTGTTTGAACTTGGATCTGTAAATGGAGAGACAGAGGAAAGAAGGATTGTGAGCAGAAACGTAGAACTATTATTTCTCTGTTTCTGTGTTTTGCCCAACTGTAGGGGTGAAAGGCAGAAAGACGTTCTGCTCTTCTGTAGTAAATCCCGCGGGGCATTTCCCAGACTCCCTCCTTCAGGAAGAGAGTTACTGACTCCCGCACCTGCCGGAAATATTTGCTGACGATTCATGGATGAATCCTTCCTTGGTAATTGCCCTCCGTGAAAGGTGGCTCTCTCACCAAGGTGATGTTCCCTGCCGGGGCGGCCCACATCCAATAACGAGTCAAGATGAAGGTACAGAGCCTGATCCCTTGATTCCATACCGGTCCTATCTGAATGGTCATCCCAGCTTCCAAGATCCTGCAGTGCAGTTCAATTTCCGCCTCTGCTTTCTCTGCCTCCTTCACTCCGCTACCAGTGTAGCTGGTGAGAGCACCCTTCAATTACCCTTCACAGACAGATCTCCGTGTCAGAGTCTGTTTCCAGGAACCCAACGAAGGCGCTCTCAACAGGTGAAAAATAAGGAGGAAGAAGCATCAGTTCCACTTTATTTCTAGAACCACGTCATGCTTGAACGGAAATAAAACACTTATTGCAAGTAGTGACTCTGATGCCGATCTGATGAATATTTTTTACATTTACGTCAGCCCCAAGAGGAACTTCAGTGATACGCCATGTGGTCAGTGTTTATCATAACTCATTCAAACTTTTCCCCCCAAAATTCAAAATGGAATACCTTCTAATTATAAAACTACAATTAAATGATTATTCATTTGAGAAATTATTCAATTGAGAAATTCATTTATATGAATATAAATGATTATTCATTTGAGAAATGTACACAGGAAAGAAAAATATAAACAAGAATGTAAACGTCACTTGCAATTCTTCCACCAACACAGAATTGTAACCAAACTGGGACGTACTCTTCTGGATAGCTCTCTGCATATACACAGACTCATCGCACACATACACACTCACCTTTTTACCAAAAAAAAAAAAAAAAGCTCTACTTCTCAGACACTTTTATCGCCTGTTCTTTTACCCATTAAACCATATAAAAATATCATATCATTTTCACTGACTGACTAATATTGCATTTTAAGACTTAAATAGAATTTAATTCAATCCTCTACTGATATATTCAGATCTCCCTAATTTTTCAGTATTCAAAATTATGTGAAAATAAATGTCTTATTCTCTCTGATCAGATTAATTCCTTTAGACTCTTTACTGGAAGAAAAATTCCTTCCAAAAGAAGGTATTCTTCGAAATTTTGTTACCGGGTATACAATTGCTTTCCAGGATATTTGCATCACTCTGAATAATAGTCTATGAAAATGGCTCTTTATCCTCACATCTTTTTCATTCTTTTCTAATCGAATATGTAAAATGCAACTTCATTAGCATTTCAATTGACATTTCTGTTAAGTATGAAGACCTGTTTACCATATCAACATATACCACAATTGTAAGAAATAAGACATGCTCTTGGTGGCAAAAATCGAGATTCACAAAGATTAGATCGTGCTGACAAAATAGGCTGAACAAATCAATGAATTTAAACAGGGGTCAGAATAAGTTTTCAAAATAATACTTTTTGATTAACCACAGAAGAACAGAATGGAGGAGCATTTTGTTGTTGTTGTTTGTGTGTTTGTTTATTAGTTTGTTTTAACACAGTCAGTATAGGGGCACCTGGGTGGCTCAGTCAGGTAAGCATCCAACTTCAGCTCGAGTCATGATCTCACAAGGTCCGTGGGTTCGTGGGTTCATGGGTTCAAGCCTCGCAGCCAGCTCTGTGCAGACAGCTTGGAGCCTGCTTCAGATTCTGTGTCTCCCTCTCTCTCTCTGCCCCTCCCCTTTTCACACTCTGTCTCCCTCTCTCTCAAAAATAATAAACATTAAAAAAAATTTTTTTTAATAGCTCAAAAAAGGCAGAGGTATTTAACTGAGTGAAAATTCAGACTCACCCTGATGAGATGCAGCCACGAGAAACTTCAAGGGAAACTTAGTTTTCAGAGTCCAGGACAAGGATGCTCCCTCAGTATTCTGAAACGACTACCCTAGATCTGAAGCATTTTGTTCAGTCCAACATTTTCAAGGGCCCGTTGACTAACTATAACACCTCTAGAAACTGGGAGAATAAAGAGCCTATAAAACAGATCATATAAAGAATAGTTAAGGAGATCAATAATATTTAATCAAATAAATAAAATTTAAGATGGCTTGAAACATGGTAAGAATGGAGTGGAGGCCACAGGGATGTAACTTGGCTATCTTTTTTTTTTTGAGAGAGAGAGAGAACGAGAGCTCTTGGGAGCATGTACGCACATGCACAAGTAGGGGAAGGGCAGGGGGAGAGAGAGAGAGAGAGAGAGAGAATCTCAAGCAGACTCCACACTCAGTGCAGAGCCCAATGCTTGGTTCAGACCCACAGCCATGAGATCATGACTTGAGCTGAAATCAAGAGTTGGATGCTTAACCAGCTAAGCCACCAGGTGCCCCATAACTTGACGGTCCTTCAATATTTCAAGGATTGTCATTCAGAAGACGGATATGATTTCTTTTATTTTTATCATGCCAGAAGGCAGAACTAAAAGCAGTGAATAAAGGTACAGATAGGCAGATCTCATTTCAACATTAGTAGGAAATATCTAATGATAAGGTATTTCGGTTTAATACTCTGCCTTCCCACTTTCCAAAAAAAATGTCTTGTTTGAATCGCAAATTTTTTCCAGCATTAGGTGTCAAACCACCTAAACCAAAACATTTAGAAAACACAGAACAAAACACAAATGATTTTATATGGCTCTATTTAACTTTAGTGCTTCCTCCACCACCAAACCTTTATAAAATTTGCCCTGATCAGACAGACCTGATTTCTTCCCAACACACTAAGCAAAAGAGTTCTCTGCAACTTTTTCTCTTGTTCATACTTCTCCCAGGAACCTCCTTCCAATCCCCAGGCTAGTTGCCATGTACACAGTTGTGGATTCTAACTCTTTTCTACGTGTAAGAAAAGAAGTATCTTGGATGGTCCTAAGGATCTTTGTCCCTTCTGAAGTATAAAGAGAGCCCATCATGCTTTCTGGGTAAAATTATATCATAGATGGATCAGACACCCAGCCAAAGGAGATGACAAAAATCTTCATCATCACTAGGCCTCTTTCTTTCCTTTCTTTAAGATGCTACTAATAAAAACTTTCTATCATTCAAAAAGGAGCTTCTCAAAAACAGCTTCCGCAATTACTCAAGGGTCTTCAAAGTGTGCTTTTCGTCCTCAGCACACTATTTGGGGCCCCTTTCTTAGTCCCTTCAGAGAGCGTCAGCCCACACCGGTCATGGCCAAGCCAGCAGATGCCAAGAACACATGCACAGAGAGAGTACACTTGGGTGAGAGCTACAGAGCGAGTGAATAAGAGGACGGTCATACCATGCATTTGCTCTAAATAAAGAGCCAAACGAAAAAAGTTTTAACTGTGTGTATATATGGAAGGAGAGAGTACCTTTCTGAAAACAGACTCACATGAGAAGTAAACTTCACAGAATGACTGAGGATATTCCACTTATTATATCCAAATAAAGAGCTATAAAGACCAAAAGAGACAGAGAGAAGGGCAGCCTGAATTTACAAACAGATGAGGTTCCAAAGTGCCTTCAGAAATCAGGACGTTCTCAGGAGCGTCCAACTTCGGCTCAGGTCATGATCTTGTGGTTTATGAGTTCAGGCCTCATGTAGGGCTGCTGCTGTCAGCTTGGAACCCACTTTGGATCCTCTGTCTCCCTCTCTCTGCTCCTCCTGTGCTCGTGCTCTCTCTCTCTCTCTCAAAAATAATAAATATATATTTTTTTAAAATCAGGATATTCTCCCATGGAAACAACCATACATAACGGACATTGGTGGCTGGGCAAAATCCACAAAAGGCTTTTTTAACTCAGTTTACACCTCGATGTGGTACTAGTATATCCTAAAATTAAAAATAATAACTAACATGTTTTAAACACTTAACATAGGTTAGTTATCACTTCATATAACCTTCGAGTTAAGTATTATTTGTCGTCATCATTATCTCATCTCAAATAGGTGGGAAAACTGAAGCTCAAGCTACTAATGTTGGCAAAAGATCTGAAGACAGGTCTTCTGACAGCAGAAACACAATATGTAAGCCGCAATATAACACTACCTCCAACCTACCCATTCTATGTCATTTCTAAGACAAGGGGTCCAGAGTTCCAACTGGAGGTACCAAGAACTATCACCTCTGCGGCCCTAAAGGCAGTACGTAGGTTTCACCTGTGCCCAACTAGCTCTGGACTGAGCAATGAGAATGGGTATTCCTCCATACTAAGCCAAATAATCATGAGAGAAGTCCTAATAAATTGTGTGGAGAGTAAGAGGGAAAGTGCAAAGAGTGGAGAAGCCATCTCGAGCTTCTGGGGGGAGTCCACAATCCTAAGAAACTAGGTCTGGGGCGTCTGGGTGGCTGAGTTAGTTAATGTCCCACTCCTGATTTCGGCTCAGGTCATGATCTCACGGTGCCTGAGCAGGAGCCCTGCATCCTGCTCCAAGCTGACATCACAGAGCCTGCTTGGGATTCTCTCTCCCTCCCTCTCTCTGCCCTTCCCCTGCTCTAGAGCATGCTCTTTTTTCTCTCTCAAAATGAATAAATAAGCATGAAAAAATTGTTATTTTAAATAAATTAGGTCTTAACAGCAGCAAAGGGGACATCTCCATTTGGTGCTGCCAATTTGAATAGATTTTTGTTCAAATAAACTTTAAAATTTTTAATAGGCCTCATTTTCTTTTTTAATACCTGGTTCCAGGGAACATAAGCATGAAAACTTAGAGAAATTAACAATGTTTTTGAGCCTCTCTTTTTTCATCCGTAAAGAGGGACCATTACGCCTCACTTGCAATGTTATCGTGATAATTAAACAATCTAATGTACGTAATGCTTTCATTGTATCTGTTCATTTCATGGGAGTTTTATATACCCAGTCAATGCCTAGGTCATAGCAGACACTCAGCAAATGCCTGTTGGATACGTGAGCATGTGAGAACCATCCATATTGAGGCTTTAAAAATTATGGTGAAAGAAACATGTCCCTTGTTTTGTAAAATACAGTTTTGGATCTGAGAAAAAAAAATACTTTTGAAAATAGCATGTCATTTTAACTGAATTGGGAGAAAAAGAGACATTTCAACCATTTTTGTCTGTTGATTCTTACCCATGTTTTATTCAGAATGTATGCCCACACAGAGGTTATCCCTGTGGTAAAGCATTAACAAATTAAGCCAAATGTCATTAAGTTTGCCTCATTCCTCATTCATGGGGGACTTTAGTAGATCACATAAGCAGGCACACTAATACTCTATGCTCTATATTTTTCCATTTTTCAATTGCTTGCTGCTTTGTCCTACTTATTTTCTTAAGGATTGGCTACTTACCAGGCTACTGTGGAGTCTTTTTTGCTGTTTTCCAAAGTTTAAGGAGAGAGGTGTCTCCCTTGAAATATGCAGACACCTCTGACTTTGCTCATTCATATTCAGGAAGCCCCCAGAACCAGGGTTGTGTTTCCTCTTGAGGATTGCTCTTAACAGATCATTCTCCCTCAAACCCTTTGCATTCACGCAAAGCCTCTTCTACAACCGACAGAAACATCAGGGGCAGGTGAAATCTCCATTACCGGTGCTTAGACAGGAATGCTAATTGGTTTCAAATATTAACCATTATTTTCTCTAAACTACTCCTCTAAATATTTTTCCTAGACCTATTTGGATTTAGTACTTTTCTAAAGACTGGAATGCCTTCTGAATAGTAGTAGTTGAAGCAAAGACCATTGTGACAGTTTTATAAGTGTAAAAATTACCTCCAGATTAGGGTCGACGCCAGGATGAGTGGAACAAGGACTTTTTTTCCTGCCTCATTCTTAATTTTCCTAGTTTGTCCTGTGCTTGTAATTTATGTTTCCTGGACCGTTAGCAATGCTTTGCAAGAAGATGATTTGAGTAACAGGCTTCTAGAAAAAGTCTTAGAAATTCTGTTCTTGTCCAAACTCCTTCAATTCAGAAATAAAATACATACGGACGCAAGGAAGAGATTTAAGGAGGATACGCCTAGCTAGTGACAGGGCTGGAACCAGCATCAAGTCTCCTAACTCCATAGTGGTTACAGCAGAGAGGGGAATCTTCATGAAGTCAGAGGAGAACTTAGCAGACGGTTCAGCAGGCTCCGAGGCACCTGGCTTATAAGCTTCCTTTCAAAACTGCTGCCACGGCATTAAAGCCACCTCAATCGAGTGGCCTCCATGTTTAATTAACACCGACTGAAAACTCAAGTCTGATTTGACTCGATCTTTCCATAATGGCCAAGTGCCTTCCACTTGGCTGTAAAGACAGATCATTCTTGAATAGTACCGCATGGCTTCAGGCTCTGTTCAGGCGTTTCATTTCCTAGAGGAGTGATAAGGGTGTCCTTTCAACAGAGTTCTGTGTGATCACTTTGAAACCATAGGTAATGATCTCCTTAAGCCTCAGTTTCCTCATCTATAAAATGGGGTAAATAATAAGCCTACTGCCATGTGGTGGATATAGATGAAACCACAGATGAAAGACCTGGAGTACCATTCTTAGTTCAGAGTTTACCATTAGCCAGCACTTAGTAAATGATAGTTTCTAGTCTTTGATAGGTAAGATACTCCCACAGGTTTTATGCAAGAGTGCCTACCCCAGGCTTTTATGTACGTGTGTTGGAGGAGAAAATATATTATTTCTATGTCTTTGTGTGATTTCCCTTCTGAAATTCCAGTGTTTTCTCACGGCTTGATATTCTGGGTATCACTTCCACTAGCCATAACTCAGATAGAAAACTGTAACTCTTGGGATGCCTCGGTGGCTCAGTCAGTTAAATGTCCGACTTTGGCTCAGGTCATGATCTCAGGGTTCCTGGGTTCCAGCCCCATGTCAGGGTCTGTGGTGACAGCTCAGAGCCTGGAGCCTGCTTCAGATTCTGTGTCTGCCTCCCTCCCTGCCCCTCCCCTGCTCACACTCTGTCTCTACCTCTCAAAAATAAAGAAACATTAAAAAACATTTCTTTTTAAAAAGGAAAAATGTGCCTTTCTTTTAAGTTGACTTTAAATTTAAATTTTTCTGTAAACGCATTTATTTTCTTCTCAAGCCTCAGTTTTCCCCTGATAGCGGAAAGCTTAATTCACTCACTTCCGGGTAAAACTCAGACAAATCCATTGATGTCTTACTCAAATCAGAATCTGGGCAAACCTTAGTCCTTCAGGGTTTCCTCTATCTTTCTCTCCCTCTCTGCGGTCTTGGCCCTTGATCCCTAAAAAGCATTTTCACTCAAAATGACTGTCTCTGGCATGCATTGGTAAAAATCTACTTGATAAGCTCAGATACTCAGCCTTGAATGTTTTTCCTCCCTTAGATTTCTGAGGCTGAAACCCCTATCGTATAGACAGGGTTCATAGAAGACACTCCCTGCTGTCTAGGGGGAAGGAAGGCAGAAAGTTCTGAGCAAGAATAGCACCTCACTTACTATGTCCCAATACTATGCCATTGCACAAAAACAGAAATCTACTCGAATTCACTTCGGTAAAAAGAAAAAAGGGAGACTTGCTTTTAAGATGCAGGGATTTCATGGATTTTAATATCAAGAAGCAAAAGCAATCTGGGGGTGACTGGGTGGCTCAGTCGGTTAAGTGTCCGACTTCGGCTCAGGTCATGGTCTCATGGTTCCTGAGTTTGAGCCCCGCTTCGGGCTCTGCGCTGACAGTTCAGAACCTGGATCCTGCTTCTGCATCTTCCTCTCTCTCTGCCCCTTCTTCCCTTGTGCCGTGTCTCTCTCTCTCACTCTCTCTCTCTCTCTCAAAAATAAATAAACATTAAAAGAATTTAAAAAAAAAAGCAATCTGGACTTCTGGAAATATGGACATCAAAGTGCAAACCCTCCCTCCCTGTGCCCCGTGCTCTCTGCCCAGGACTTGGGGTTCCTCCCTTCTGCCTCTTCCTAAGTGTCTGCTCCATCTTTTCTTTCTCAACCTGTTCTCTTTGTTTTTCTGGCACATGGCCTCAAAACCACTGCCCTAACCTCAGCTCTCTATAAAGACTTTTCAGCTCAGACCCTGGAGCCGGTTTCGGTTGTCACCGAGTTTCTTAGTACAAGTGATCCCAGAGAGACTGATTGCTCGGGCTTGTCTGGTATAGCCAGACCTCACAGGCTACTGACAACTTTGTGGCTTAATGGCCTTTGGATCAGTTATCCATTCCTAGACCAATGAACTACTGCTGTGGCAGGTACCCCAAAACACACCCCTACTACCGCCTATGGAAGAAACGGCATTAAAGATAGTGCCTGCTTAAAGTAAAAACAAGAGGTGAGCGGGTATTATTTAAAAAGACTGCTTTTGGGGGCGCCTGGGTGGCTCAGTCAGGTAAGCATCTGACTTCAGCTCAGGTCACGATCTCATGGTTCGTGGGTTTGAGCCTCACATCGGGCTCTGCGCTGACGGTGAGGAGCCTGCTTGGGGTTCTCTCTCTCCTTCTCTGCCCCTCCCCTACTTATGCTTTTTCTCTCTCTCAAAGTAAGTTAATTAAACTTTAAAAGAAAAAAAAAACCACTGATTTTATGCAGGACTATGGAGGAAACTCCCACTGACTGCCCCACAGCAGTTCCTTAAGTTTTCTGGGCCTCGGAGGGCAGTCTGGGATTATCTATCTCCGTTACTTGTAATTGCCGGTGTTTTCTACTTTGAAATATCTACTAAGAGGAGGACCCTATGCCTGTAAAAATGTTTACTCTTTTATTATAGATCTCTTCTTAGTGGTTAGAAATAAAAATTTTAAGTTATTTTTCTTCTGAGTAATATTTTTTGTGTGAGGGTATTAGCTGGGTGACCTGGAAGAGATCCGTAAATCGCTAGGAACTGTCCCTGGAGGGTGAGAGAGGAGACATAAAAAGGGTCTGGGGGGTGGAATTAAAATAAAATGAAATAAAATACATTTGTAAAAGGGAGGGCCGAGGAGGCCAAGAGGCTTTCAGGCTACGTAAAATTTTTATCTCATATCGACTCAGCCTGAGAGAAAGGACTTTCAAAAGCTTTCCATGATAGTATTTTGGATCTTCGGGAAAGTACACTTAACGGGCGTTTCTATTATTCAGGAAGTCACATGGCAGCAAGGGTAATGCACTTATGTGAAATGAAAAGAAAAGAAAGTTTCTAGAAAAAATTATGCTACAATTTGTATGACTTCTTCCTGGAGAGCATTTGTGATAAGATTCTTTCTGCTGCTTTAAACGTGAAATTGATGGGATTTGTACTTGACGAAGAACATGCCAGAAATTCCTCTAAACGGTCAGCCTATAACAAACAAAATAGCAATAAGAAAGATTTAAGAAAGGTAGAAGAGACACAAAATGGAAGTAGATTCTAGTGAATCTTACCTTTATTCTTTTTTAAAGTTATTGAATTGGAGCACCTGGGTGGCTCAGTCAGTTGAGTGTCTGACTTTGGCTCAGGTCACGATCTCTGGGTTTGTGAGTTTGAGCCCTGCATTGGGCTCTGCGCTAACTGGGCCCCGCCCCGCCCCTCCCCTGCTCACACTGTCTCTCTCAAAAATAAACATTTAAAAATAATAATAAAGTAATCGAATTAGCAGAACCAACCACAAGAGGCAGATGGGTTAAATCTCAAAATGAGATTCTTAAGATGATGAGTAACCATTTTCTTATAGAGGAACACCTGAGAACCTTCCAGAGTGGCTGCACTTAAAACATCAATGGCCGATTGTATCAGAAGAGAATGGGGAAAGAAGAAGCAGTGGGAACAGGCAAGCATTGGCTATAAGCGGTCAAACCGATTCTCATCATTTCTTTAAAGTTAGTTCCTATTTCTGTGATTTCTTGACTTGATCGAAATACCTAAGAGAAACTGCCAAAATCAAAAAAGGAAGTCAGCAGGCATGGAAAGACCCATGGAAAACTTAAAAACAAATTCTGCCTTGAAGAGAGAAGAAAAGAGCCCGTGCCAAGATCTGACGCCAAAGTTGGTCAAGTTTATGTCTGAGGGGAGGTAGCTGTTTGAACATATTTCCGATGCTTTAGAAACCAATCCTTTCCTTTTTCATCACTGCATTTTCCATCTGTAAAAGTAATTATAGAAATCTATTTGCAAGACAGCCACAAGCCGCCATCTGTATGTAATCCCTGCGCGGCGGTTACATACACTGACACTCTGTAAACCTTCAACCCAGCGAGGACTCTTCTCTCTGGTAGAAGCTGTGCGACCGCACCAGTATGCACTGCTTGGGAGTTGGAGTGACGGCTCGGGTGAGCAGAGTGACTGAGCAAGATGAGACACCCGATCTTGTGATACGAAATAAGTTGACTTAGAAGTTGTACCACCTGGAACACTTTAATATCTAAGTGAGGTGTGAGTCTGTGGAGCCCTTGTGTGAACAATAAATCTTTAATATGTCTGCCTAGGCTCGTTGGGAAGAAATGCTTGTTGAAAAAGTATCCTTTTGGGGCACCTGGGTGACTCAGTCGGTTGAGCCTTAGACCTCAGTTCAGGTCATGATCTTGAAGTTTGTGAGTTCGAGCCCCCGGTAGGGCTAGCTACTGTCAGCCTGTCAGCGCAGAGCCCACCTTGGATTCTCTGTTCCCCTCTCCTACCCCTCCCCCACTTGCACTCTCCCCAAAATAAATAAATATCTTTTTTTTAAAAGGTATGCTTTTCCCTCCAAAAGAGCTCCCCATAACTGGCAGAATAAACGGAGTATAAAAAATATCTACATTATATGTAAAAGCATCCCATGGGAAATAAGTGTTTCCAGATGCAGCCGCGTGGATTCTTTCGCTATAAGGTGACTTACGGAAGTAATCTAGGAGGTAAATAAAGGAAGAGTTTTTGTTTTATTTTGCTTCATTTTGGTTTATTAATGGAAGAGCCTTCAATAATTATTGATTGCCGATACCATTATGCCTTCCTTAGCTTAAAAGAGAAATTCAACTAAAAGTTATTCTTTCTCCCTGAATAGGGGAAACACGCAAAACACACGGGACCCAATGAGGACAGAGGACTGATATCGATGGAAATGCTAATGCTGCTCATGAGCGGCACGGAGAAAGTACTCGACACCGATGACACCTGAAATGAAATCCCAAGCACTCCGGCCAGAAGACTCAAGCCTCAGAAGCTCGGAGTCAACTGTGGTCTGAGTGGCCGTCTAAGTGTGATTGCTGAACCGAAGCATTAATAGCCCGTAGAAACTTGTTTCAAGGGTAAATTCGCCAGGATTCACCCTGACCGACGAACTCAGAAACTGCGACGGAAGGGCCCGGCAAGCGGTTTTAACAAACCTGGGTCATTCTGATGCTTGCTAATGTTTGGAACGCCGAATCCTCTTGTGCCTTTACCCGATTTCAGTGAGTGTGTTTTAGGGTGTTTAGAGCCAATTTAAATGACCGAAGGCAGTTACAGGTAAGTTCAGATCTGCCTGTTTGGATAAACTTTTTGTGCTATATTCCTCAACCAAATTTTTGGACCCCTTAAACTTCAAAATATCTTACATGCAGAAAAATATGTATTATAAAATTATATGCATGTAATTGCTCGTATTGTATATGTAACTATTATGCCCTATATAATTGTATACGTAACTAGTATGCTGAGCAAGTAGAACTCGAAAGGGTGAAAATTCCAGGTTTATTCTTTATCTCAAACACCCCCTGCAACCCCCCTCATGTTTCTCCTTGTCCCCAGACACAAACCTGAGTGGGTCATGTAGCTTTTCAGTTGCTTCTAGACAGAATAGCAGTTCAGTGGAATGGAATATTCGACTGTGTTCCCTTTAGCCCAAGGCTACTTCAGGAGCAGCCTGCAGTAGGGAAGGGAGTGAGGTTGGGAAACCTTTTCTGTTTCCATGATGCCAGCGCTCTTTCTCCAAGTTCCGCTGTCACCATTCCTTCGTCCTTCACGCCTCTGCAACCTTTACCCAATATCCCCACCCCATTGGACCAGGATGGCAAGGAAGTGAGGGAAAAAAGAAGCAAAGGTCTTACATAAATAGTTCTACTATGATCTAGGGCTGGTGCTTTCTGGTCCCAGTGGATAGTGAAGGCTGAACTCCTTCCAACTCCATAAGCTCCTCATGGGTGATACACTACTGTCTAGCTAACCTTTCTCGATCTTCCATTCCCCACTTCCGGCCTGGTGGTGGATCCACTTACTCCTTTGGCCTTCTTATTCTGACACGACTTCCTCTCGGAAAGGGTCCTTCATATAACTTCCACCCTGCTGCCTTCTGTGACATTCACCTGGCTGGTAGGAGCTCACATGTCCTTACCACGCCACTTAGTGTTCCACCGTTGTCCCCTGCCCTCACCCTGCCATCCTGAGCCATTCCTACTGTAACCTTTGCCTTTGGTTCTCAGATGTAAGCCAACCACCAGCCTCATGTGTCCCCCGCCACCCCCAGGAGACACATAGCAAGCCAGGACTCAGTTCCCCTCAAAATCCTTCTCACTATGAGGTAGTAAGGAAGCACTCCCCTATCCACACCCCTGAGAGAAGGGGACAGAAAATGCTCTCCAACGACTTTCTACAAGAATCCTTTCTCACTCCCTTTTGCACCTTCAACTCTTAATATCTTTTAGGGAGGGATTGGGTTAAGGGTCTAGAATGCAATTTTCCACTTCCTTTGAAAATTCTCCGTGCATAATTTTTCTTTTTTATTGAGGCACAATTTACATAACATTGTATTAGTTGCCAGTGTACAACGTAATGAATCAATATTTGTATATATTGTGAAACGATCGTCACAATAAATCCGTTCGATATCTGTCCCCGTACATAGTTATAATGTTTTTTCTCAGGATAAGAACTGTCAAGATTTAGTCACCCAGTTATCTTCGATTATGCAATACAATATTATCAACTACAGTCACCATGCTGTTCATTATATCCCCATGATGTCTTCATTTTAAAATTGCAAATTCGTGCCTTTTGACCCCCTTTGCTCATTTTGCTCACCCCTATGCTCTGCCTCAGGCAACCACCAATCTGTGCTCTACATACATGGGCTTGGGGGGCGGGGGGAGGGTTGTTTTGTTTTCTGTTTTTTTTTTTTTTTTTTTAGGTTCCACATATAAATGAGCTCATATGGTACTTATCTTTTTCTGTCTGAACTATTTCACTTAGCATAATGTCTTCCAATTCCATCTATGTTGTCACAAATGGCAGGATTTCATTATTTTTTATGGCTGAATAACATTCTACTATATGCGTATATAGTATAGTAGATATATATGCATATAGTACCTATACACACACATACACACACACACACATACACCACATTTTCTTTTTCCATTCATCCATTGATGAGCATTTAGGTTGTTTCCATGCCTTCGCTATTGTAAATAACGCTGCAATGAGCACAGGGGTGCGTATATCTTTTCAAATTAGTGTTTTTATTTTCTTTGGATGAATACCAGAAGTAGAATTGCTGGATCATACCGTAATTCTATTTTTATTTTTGTGAGGAACCTGCACACTCTTTGGCACAGTGGCCGCACCAATTTACTTTCTCACTAACAGTTCACAAGGGTTCCTTTTCTCCACATCCTCACCAACACTTGTTATTTCTTCTCCTTTTGAGAACAGGTATGAAGTGATATCTCATCGTGGCTTTGATTTGCATTTCCCTGATTAATGAATTTTTAATTACTCTTTTGATAAAATGGCTTTGAGCCACCCAGACCCAGTGTATGCCCCTTACTCATTGTAAACTCTGGAAAGGCATTTAACTTCATGAGATCTATTTGTAAAATGGGGAAAATAGTATCTACTCAAAGTCAAAATAGTAAAAACAAAACAAACAAACAAACAAAAAAAACAAGGACAGATTATTGAGGAATGAAGTACAAAATTAGTATATGCCTTATATATGTAAGAAAAGGTGAGTTCATGAGCAAAAGAAAAAATGCATCAGCACAAAATCTAGACAGGTCAGTGAGCACATAAAAATAAAAACATATAAAAATGTATATGAACATGGCATGTTTTCTAGGCAGATCATTGCTGTTTAAGGGAAAGCTAAAGGTAAAGTTGGAACAAACAACAGTTCTGTGTCAGGTTAACTTGGCACATGAAGGCTTGGGGATGTGTGACTTTGTACATCAAACTATCAGAGTAAACTTTGGAACAACACTCAAATCATATTTCATATGTCAAGTTCAGACGTGTGCATCGGCCATTGACAATTCCAAGTTTTCACTTGGGAAAGCTGCCCCACTCCAGTGGTTCCATCCTGTGGTGCCATATCTTTGTAGGTGCAGTAGTATTATTTTGGCCAGTATTTCCTTATTTGTCAAGTTTCAACTTATGATTATATGTAAATTAGTAGGGAAAAAAAGATATTCATCAAAATACGTCTGCTGGGGGTATTTTGCAAAAACTCATTCAAACTTGCTCAGGCAAAAATGAGGGCACAAATATCCCACAGCAACCAAGACCAAGAATTTAGGTTTGGTCTCAGTAGGAACTGAAACCAGGGAACTTATCAAGACACCATTCATTCATTCATTCAACAAATATTCATTGAACACTGTGACAAGCACAGAGAAATTTCATTGAACAAGTCAGACAAGGTCCCTGTCCTCAGGAAGCTTACTTTCTAGTGAGAAAGGCAGATAATGTGAAGAACCAAAATTTGAGTCATTTTGATTCAGGCTATGAAGGAAATAAACAGCGATGAGATAAAAAGTAACTGGGGAATGACCTTGTAGCATGAATGATCAGAGCAGGCATCTCCGAGCAAGAGATTAGAGCTGAGTTGGGAAGGATGGAAAAGACTGAGTTGAGATGTACAAAGAGCTTGGGAAAAAGACATTCCAGGCAGAGGGAATAAAAAATGCAAATGGCTGGAAGAACGCAAGAGCTCGGCTTGTTCCAAGCACGGAAAGCCCAGAGAGCAAGGGGAAGAAGGCGTGAGACAAGGATAGGGAAGTGGCCAAGACCTATATCATGAAGGGATGTATGAACCCAAATGAAAAGTGTGGGTTTTGGTGGTAGGTGCAGTGGGAAGCCACTGAGATGTTTGAAGTAGGAAAGTAGGAAAGTACCATGGCTTTTAGACAGATAAGGATACTTTTGCTGTATTGTGGGAATGTACCTAAGCAGAACAAGAGTGGATGAAAGGAAGCCAATTAAAAGGCTTTAGTAGTTGTCTATTGAGAGATGATGGTAGCGTATTAATGGCGATTGGAAAAAGTGATCTATTTGTGCTATATATTGGAGGAAAAATCCATAGGACTAGGCAATGGAGTGAATAGGACTAGGTAGGAAAAAAGGGAGGCTTGAAGACAACTCAGGTTTGGGTTGAAACAGTTGCATGATGAGTCATGAGCGATGCCATTTCATGAGAAGGGAAGCAGGGAGAGGAGCGGCCGAGGGCAGAAGGATTAAGAGCATCCATCTGGACCAGTGACAACCAGGTGGGCATACAGGTAAGAAGTCTGGATTATGGGAGAGAACTTGTCTGGAACACACATTTGGGAAACTTTAGAATACAGATGGTATTTAAAGAAATGGGTAAGATCGCCCAGAGTAACAGTTTAGGGAAGTAAGAGAGGCAGTCTCGGAACTGAGCCCTGAGGAAGTCCAGTATCGGTCAGAGAGAGGAGATGGGGTCAGCAAAGAAGAATGAGAAAGAGTAGTCAGGGAGGCAGGAGGAAGAAGTGCCCTTTCTGGTAGAAGGTGCCCATTCCTCCTCCAATTAGACTTGACCTTTGGGACAGTGTCATACGCACTAGCACGTGGCTCTAACGGCAGAGGTTATACGGGGTAAATTTCCCCAGAAGACTGTGCAGGCAAGTAGGTGCCCTGAATTATACATGTACTCCAACTAGTTAATTAATATGTACTCCAACTAATTAATTGTGGCTTCTTTGACAGTTATGTTGTGTGACAGGAATTTGCTTAACTTTTTTGTTTGATTGTATCCTTTAGATGGTCAGTTTTTTCTTATTTTGATATAATCCACTCAGATACAGGATTCTACTTGTAGCTGAAATATGTCCATTGCTGTTTCCTTCCTTCAGATTCTGTCATCTTCCAAAACCTCTAAACACTAGCCTCAAAACATGTCGCGTACTTAAAGAAATGAAATCCACTGGGCCTTCCGTCTTCCATGAAGACCCACACAGCAGTCTTCAAGTGCATGGCAGACACAAGGACTCCCTTAAGCCCTGGGGCTTTGTTACTTTAATGGAAAAGCCCTTTGAAGTGAATCAAAACATGACTTGTCAGGGGAAGGACGATAAAACCCCTAAACTAGAAAAATATGAAAAACCAAGGCCTGCAACCAACTTCTTGGCATGCAAAAATCTGTGTTTTATTTTCACTTTGCAAGAAGCTAATGGAGACTCTTTGTCAGTGTTCGTGTGCTTTCATCGGCTCCCCCTCTGCCGGGCCTGAGGGGCAGTGCTCCCTCAAGGAAGGATGCCAGCGCTTCAGTGAATCAGTCAGGGAGTCCAGATACTGTCCTCCCGCAGAGCTTTCTCCACCGGACCACCCAGGAAGCAAGTCGTCATCGTGAGCTGTGACTCACCTCCTGTCTCTCCCTGGATGGGTTTGCACTTCAAACCTGATGTCATATCTAGAAACAGCCTATTTAGTGGGCAAAGCAAAGTTCAATTGTGTATACAGCTGGCTCAATTAAATACATAATGAAAATAATCATAGGGCTTAAAGCATCTACATGGTGATTTATAAAGGCACTACAGGCATTACGATTAGTCATTACAGGGGACACCATTTTGTCCAGCAGTTGCTCTAAGCCAGACATCGTGTTAAGTGGTTTATACAAGTAATCACACTTAAAGATTTGGTGTCCACAAGGAGCTATGAGACCTGTGGATGAATATTATTATCCCATCTATTCAACGTGGAAATTCAGCTTCAGAGAAATCTTGCGATTTGCCCAAAGTCATAAAATCAGCATATAACGAATTACAACTGGAACCTTTTTAAATTCCTTGCCATTTATTCATTCATTGAAAACTTCACGTATAACATCGATGAGCTTCTTCAATGTTCCACATGCTTACTAGGTGCCAAGGATGCAGAGAGGAACACCGTGGACCTGGTTTTGTTTCGAACTACAGCCTGGCTCCTTGGTTTTCTGAAGGAATAATTAATGAGTCCTTAATGAGTATCAGACCCCCTAGGAGTAACAATGAGTAAGACAGTCTTTCCCTGCAAAAGGCCACAAAAGGAGGTTCTCAAATCTTACTGTGCATAAAAATACCCAAAGAGTTTGTTTAAAATGCAGATTACTGGGTCCAGCCTCCAAAGCCAAGAAAGCATATTTTAAACCAGTGTCTGAGCTGATTTCTATACGAATTCTCTGCAGACCACACCACGGGGAGCCCAGCTCTGGTAAGTGAGACAAAGGAAGCTGCAAGAGTGGAAAGATGCTGTAAGGGGAGCGAGTAGCAGAGCGCTTGCGGGAGGCCTGGCACAGAGCACGGCTGCTGGCCCAGCTCCGCGGAAGGTAAACCAAACAACGGTGGAGGAACAAACAGGAGCAATCCACTCCAAGGGATTAGGGTGGGATGATGCTCCAGCTAAAACCCGGCCTGTCGATTCAAGCTCCAGTCTCATTTAATGGCCAATAAATCTCTATAATTTGGAGCTATTAAATATTTGGGGTCTTTGTGTTACAGATATCGGCCCTACCTTAGCTAACACATGGGTGTATGTTACCGGGGGCTAATCGTAGACCATTATGGAGTGAAGGTTTGTGCCCCACCCCGCCCCCGAAACTTCGTACATTGAAATCCTAACCCCTGAGGTGATGGTACTGGAAGGCGGGACCTTTGGAGGTGATTAGGCCGTGTGCCCTTGTGAGACTCGTGTCCTTATGAGACACTACAGCTTGTTCCCTAGCTCTGCTCTTCACTGTGTGGAGATCCAACGAGAAGACAGACATCGGCACACCAGGAAGGGATCCTCACCAGACGCTGAATCTGTCGACACCTAGATCTGGGACTGCCCCGCCTCTGGTACTGTAAGATATAGATCGTTTGTGGTTTAAGCTACATGGTCTATGACCATTTGTTACAGCAACCCGAACAGGCTAAGACACTACCTAAGTGATTTTTTTAGTCTGCTTTGCTCACTGCCATAATTCCATTCCCAAAAATAGTGCCTGGTAATTGTTAGGCATTTAATAAATATCTGTGGAAAAAAAAATATATATATATATATATGAAGGAGCCCCATGCGGAGACAGGAGAATGGCGGATGGCCTGATCAGTTCCAGGCAGGAGTTGGTCTGGCAGCAAACTGTCAGACATAAAACAACTCTGAGCAGGAACTGGCCAGGCAGCAAACTGCCAGGCCAGAGAAGGCTCAAAGCTTGCTTCTTGTCTCTGGTTAAATTTCCTGATCTTTTAGAACATACTGAAATTCTTGGGTCGTATTGTGCTCTGGTTGCTTTGACTACACTAATTGCGCACATACAGCTGTTTACTCTTTTAGAATCACATAAGCCTGATGAATCAGTAGTCAGTACAGTAGGAACCTAGATATGTATTGTCACTCTCTGTACATGAGTAATCTGTTTTCCTGCATTAAGCTGCTCCTCTGCTCCAATAAAAGACGTGGTCTTGCTGTGGCGAGGCACTCGTGATAAACTGATATCTGAGTCCTCCGTCTTCTTAATCCTACTCCTTCCAGCCTTCATCCTGTGAGAGATAAAGTTCGTACACTTGGGGCCCCGGGACCAGACATATGTACATGATTTTTTGAGAATGGCTAACCCTGGTGATTAGGATGGGAGATGGAGGAAACAAGAGACTTCTTTGCCCTCTACACATTTCCATGGAACTTAATTTTATAAGCCAGCACATTATAATCTTATTATGAGAAATTTTAAAGAACGGATTGAAGATGGTAGCCAAGTACTCCAGCTCTTAAGGAATGACGTCACAGAGGGCACTGACTCTCTGCCTGTGAGAGATGGAATACGTCACTGGCTGCGTTGCTGGTCTGACCCACTTGGCACTTCTTAGGCTCTGGAGGAAACACTATGTTTATGACGATATATGATATCACTTTTTGTGAAGTTCCATCTAGGGGGCATATTTGGCAGAAGGGCCTGTCACTCCAGCCCCGCCCTGTGTAGACGGATGGGAGATAATCCCCTCCAATGACAGTTTCAGCACAAATCTCAGCATCTCTCTGCAGCTCCATGGGAAGCCAAGATCTAAAAATGAAACCTGGAGGGGCCTATTATGTGAGGCTTAGCATCAAAGGAAAGGCCGCCAAGACAACTGACATTTTATTCGGTCATATTTCTATGGTCATGTCTACTGGAATGAAAAATCCAACGTGGTTTTCTGTATGGTGACAAGCGTCTTATCAGATTTTTGTATTCTTCTGGATCGATAAATATTTCGGCAATGCATAGACACAACTGTTAGTAGTGTTTGTTCCGGGAAACTGAGAAATTGGGTTTATTTTCACAATCTTTCCATTTAAACAAGTGCTAGAAGATGAACCAGAAGACTAAATTTCTGCCACTTACAAACCTTACGACCTTTGGATAGGAGTTGTCTTAAATCCCCACTCAGCCATAAGGAAAGTCCTACATCCCAGCTTAGTCTCCCTTACATCTGTCAAGATGTCGTGACGGTGATTAAATAATAAGAAAAGTCTTCGAAAAATCGAAAACTGCTATTAAATATATTATTAATTTATATATTAATTTATTTTTTAAGTTCTCTTTTTTTTAATTTTTTTAACATTTATTTATTTTTGAGAAAAAAAGAGACAGAGTATGAGCATGGGAAGGGCAGAGAGAGAGGGAGATACAGACTCCAAAGCAGGCTCTAGGCTCCGAGCCATCAGCACAGAACCCGACACGGGACTCGAACTCACAGACCTGAGCTGAAGTTGGCCGCTTAACCAACTGAGCCACCCAGGTGCCCTATATATTAATTTATATACTTAGTTCAATCAACTTGAGTGAAAATTTAAAACAACTTATGTTATAATAATATCCTAAAATGGACCATGAGCTCTGTAAAGAAAAAGGTCAATAACCATCTGCCTCACCATTGTTATCCCCAAAACCCAGCAGTGTCCGGCATAGGCAGGCTGTATGGGTCAAGCAGAGAAGCAGAAACACAAGAACCATATAAAATAAAGAGCTCGTTGTCTGCAGCCGATGTGGGGTCTGACGTTGTGATAGATAAGCTGGAACAGTAGTTAAGACAGTAGAGGGGCACCTGGGTGGCTCAGTCGGTTAAGCATCTGACTCTTGATTTTAGCTCAGGTCATGATCACACTCACGGTTCATGGGTTCGAGCCCCATGTCAGGCTCTGTGCTAATAGCACAGACCCTGCTTGGGATTCTCTTGTTCCCCCTCTCTCTGCCCCTCCCCTGCTCGCTCGCTCTCTCCCCACCCCCCCTTGCTCCATTTCTCAAAACTAAATAAACATTTATTTTTTTTCAAGTCTATTTATTTATTTTGAGAGGGACAGAGACAGCATAAGTAGGGGAGGGGCAGAGAGAGAGGGAGACAGAGAATCCCAAGCAAGCTCTCCATGGTCAGTTTGGAGCCCGATGTGAGGCTCGAACCCACGAAACCACGAGATCATGACCCGAGCCGAAGCCAAGAGTCAGGCACCCAACTGACTGAGCCACCTAGGCGCCCCTAAACAAATAAACATTTTTTTTTAATTTAAAAAGAAAAACATCTGGATGTAAAATAGGGAACGGCAAAGATAAAGACTGGTCACCTCTGTCCCTCACCACCTCCAGCCTCAATGACACAGGTGTCCTTCAGGAGAAGTTAAATGCCATTGACATAATGCTGCCCGTATACCCATCCAGTGACTAGAGAAGCTGAAGCAGACAATCCAGCAAGAGCTGGAAAAGCTACAGACCCCAATACTGCCCCCCTGGCCACCAAAGTCAGCCAGCAATTTGGTGACAACATTCACAGGCTGCTGCAGTGACAGGCACCCTGCACCAAATGTCAGAGCGTAAAAAAAATGGCTGATTTTTTTGTCTGTCTTCCAAATCTCATGCAAATTTCTTTATAGAAACTCTAACATACATGGGAGAGAATTCTGGAGAGCATAGTTCCAGTGTAGTCATGCTGGCATAGTACAAAGTCACCACATGGGCACTTAACAAGTTCTTCTTAAATATATGAGTATATTTCAACATAGAAGCATAGACATCTTAAAGTAAAAACAATTACATAGGAGATTCATATGGAATTTTGGAGCGGGAGCTTGACGCAACATTACGGTGGTTGCCAACACTGGAGGCTCTTTACTTGAGACCTCTCTCCTCTTGTTCTGCCTCGTCCGCATCTTCTTGACTGGAGAGAAGAGCCATTAAGGAGGAACTGGTCTGTGAAGCAGCTGGCAGAGGTGGTCAGATGATGGAATGGACGTTGGAAGATTTGGTAAGTTTCAAAATACTCTAAAATTTGAGATGAAATGCAAAGAACCAATGGGGTTTTCACTTACCGTCTAAGCAGGGAGTTGGAATATACAGACTCACACATGAAGACTCTGGTGTAAAGACCTCTTGGTATAAAGACCTATAATGTCCCAAGCCTTATAATCTCCTTCGTGTTGTTATTCTTTGCTTCCTCCTACTTTTCTGTAGTGATTAGCAGTAGATCCTTCAATGGAATTGGCTTTATTTGAGGTGCAAGAAGGAAAAGAGGGTTGGGAGCAACAAATCAACTAAGTAGTCAACTTTTCATTCACTCTAATACATCTTATGATTCCTTATTATCACATCTTTATTTTAATTTTTTTGTTTATTTATTTATATTGAGAGAGAGAGAGAGAGAGGGAGAGAGAGTGGTAGAGAGAAGGAGGGAGAAAGAATCCAGGGCAGGCTCCACACTGTCAGCACGGAGCCTGAGGCGGGAATCCAACTCACGAACCATGAGATCATGACCTGAGCAGAAATCAAGAGTGGGATGCTTAACCGACTGAGCCACCCAGGTGCCCCATCACACCTTTATTTTTAAATTACACACGATTTTTGGAAATTTCCTTTTCCTTTACGTCTTACCATGAGTTTTAGTTCCATGAAGGGTAGTCAATCCAGAAACATGGTTCGTAGGAAATATAAAATAAAAATCCATCCTTAGCCCATCAAAGCAGGGCACTATCATAAGTGAAATTCTGCCCTTATTCTAAACGTTCCTGCCATTTTAACCACAATTAATTGATTTCCATTAAGAAAAAGCCATGATTTTAATTTACTGTATACATGAAAATAGTATCAGCCTAGAAAGCTAAATCTCCAGTGTATTAAACAAACATTATCACGCCCCCACTATGTGCAGCATGAACTAGATGTTGTCACATTCCTTCATCCTCATAACGGCCTTATGAGGTAGTTATTTTTATTTCTGTTTTTTTAGATGAGAAAAACTGATAGACTCCCAATGATTTGCCCAAGAACACATAATTTATCAAGTGGGCAAATCATAATTTATACCTTTCTCTGTCGGATTCTAAAATGCATATTTCTTCCACATTGCGTTAGTGAAAAAAAATTATAAATATTCAAAGACTATGTAAATAAACCGTCATTGGTGAACAATTATTTTTCTAATGTCTGTCGAGGAAATGGACTTCTCTCCCTGGATATGTGAGCAGCTTGTAGAAAAGATTAAAAAAAGACACCAAGGCACCCTCTCAAGACCTGGTGTAAATCTGGGAAATTGACATTTTCCTCGTTTGTTAATTTCCATTTCATGTCTGCAGCACGACATCCTGGGCAACGGGGCTTTGACATTCCTCTGCCTTTTGCTTTGTCCCTGACAGCACCCGGGCTTGCAGTAATCCCTCAGAAACATGCAGCCTGGGGAGCCTTATTCTCCAGCTAAACTGCTCCCAGGAGGAGCTCAGGCACCACCCACCGGGTCCCTCCATATGCTCGTGACCTTCCTCCAGCCTTCTCCTTTCTAGTGTCTCCACGGCTTAAGAAATGTCATTAGGCTTATCTTAAACAAAAACAAAATACTAAGAAAACATTTGATTTTGAAATCCTATTTAAAAATAGGAATTGCGCTCAAAACCTAAAATACACTTTTTTTCTGACAATCTGGTCTTTCTGGTGAACCTGATGCTGTAGATGTCCAGGGTAGCCATAGGCCAGGGACTGAGGCATCCGCAGGCGTTACTGAGATGTCAGGAAGCTTCTTTTGTTCGGAAAGGTGGTATCACAGCTCAAGGAAGTCTGTGAGTTAAAGAATTTACCTCATCCGGGCACCTGGGTGGCTCAGTCGGTTAAGCATCCGCCTTCGGCTCAAGTCGTGGGAGAGATTACAGCTGACAGCTCAGAGCCTGGAACCCACTTTGGATTATGTCTCCATCTCTCTCTGCCCCTCTCTTGCTCATGCTCCGTCTCTCTCTCTCTCTCTCAAAAATAAGTAAACATTAAAGAATTCACCTCATCACGTGCCAGCGTTGACACATAGTAATATGATCAGTCCCCAGCTTATAAATGGGTTGGACTCCAAATTAATAAGTCAAATTCTGATGGACTTTCCACTAAAAACCATTATCAGTGTTTGTCTTTTAATCATAAAGGCCCACGGACTTGATCTAAAGTCTGCGATAACTGAGAACATTCAATTAGTTTTTATAATAAAAGTCATTCAGTGTCTCCAGCAGTACTCAAAACCACATCTCCGCCCCATGGCCACAGCCCTGGCGGAGCGAGCTGCCCTCCAACACGCTCTTGCCACCCTGCAAAACTGAGGCGGGGCGAGCGGGACCACTGCCTCTTCAAGCTATGCTCCCCTATTCTGCGTTAAACACACACACACACACTCCTCCCTTTAGGAGATTCACAGGGGGCTAGAGCTCAGAACACGGCTTTCTCCAAAGATGTCTGTCTCACTAAACGGTTATGTGGTAACAGAAAAAATGATAATACTGTATTTTTTCTAAAAGCAAACGGATAGAAATTAAAGATAGTGATTACCCCGGATAGGGTCACAGATTTAGTTTCAATAATTTTGGAAGTGTTCTCGTGTTTTTGTTTTTGTTTTTAATGTTTTTAATGTTTATTTATATTTGAGAGAGAGAGAAAGAGAGAGACAGAGCATGAGCAGGGGAGGGGCAGAGAGAGAGGGAGACACAGAATCTGAAGCAGGCTCCAGGCTCTGAGCTGTCAGCACAGACCCCAAAACAGGTCTCAAACTCACGAACCACAAGATTGTGACCTGAGCCGAAGTCGGACTCTTAACCAACTGAGCCACCCAGGCACCCCGGAAGTGTTCTAGTTTTTATGTGGCGGTTCACGTAAGTGCTATCATCAGGCATTTGTGGGGTACATGGTCCCAAAACATGCTGCTTTGACATATTGGTTATTTTGAGTTAAAGACACTTGCAAAGTAGCAGGTGTAAGAAAGACATTCTGGCTTTTCTCTTTCTTCCTGAAGGTGAGATGAAATGCCCGTGTGAAAGATGCCCTCCCTAAAGAGGTAACCAGAAACAAGGAGTGGCGGCCAAGAGAAATTGGTACAAACCAACTAAAACAACTTTTGCCTTCCTTTAACCTCCTCATGTATTTTACTGTTTTTCCACAGTTGCCACTCTTTGTTCAACCTCATGTATAAGCACATAGACCACTTTTTTAGGGCTTCGCTTTCCTGTGGGGTCTCCATGTACGTGTAAAATCTTTAGTAAATAAAATCTGTAACTTTTCTCCTGCTAATCCATCTTATGTCATTCCCAACCAGAAACCCTAAGAGCGTAGAAGAGAAATCTTATTTCTCTTACACACTGTGACCTCTATTTCTTTTTACCTATTAATGATCACATGATAAAAAGGAATGTTAAGTATGTAGGCATATAAGTTATTAATTGCTGTATAACAAACCACCCCAATTCTTAGAGGTTTAAACAATGATTTATTCTTGCTCTCAATTTTGTCGGGAGCAAATTTGATATGGAAGGTCTGAGAAGACCTCACCTTCTTATCTAGAGTTGTAGAGGTGGTTACCCGGGGCATTGTGAGTCTCCTTCACAGATCTTTTCTTTCTATATGGTTTGGACCATCAATGGCTTTTCCCTGGGGTGCCTGGGTGGGTCAGTCGGCTAAGCGTCCGACTTCCGCTCCAGTCATGATCTCACCATTCGTGAGTTTTAGCCCCATGTCGGGCGGCTCTGTGCTGACAGCGTGGAGCCTGGAGCCTGCTTCAGATTCTGTGTCTCTCTCTATCTCTGCCCCTCCCCCCTTGCATTCTGTGTGTGTGTATCTCTTTCTTAAAAATGAATAAACATTAAAAATTTTTTTATTTTTTTATTTTTTTATAATAATTAATTGTCAAATTGTATGTTGTTCCATACAACACCCAGTGCTCAACCCAACGAGTGCCCTCCTCTGTGCCCATCACCCACTCTCCCCCCTCCCACACCCCCTTCTCCCCTCAGTTTGTCCTTATTCTTTGAGAGTCTCTCATGTCATGTCTTCCTTCCTCTCTGTGGCTTTTTTTTTCCCTTCCCCTCTTCCCCTCTCCCCTGATTTTCAGCTAGGTCTCCCAAAGCCTACCTATGCGTGGGAATATATGGCATCTGTCTTTCTCTGCCTGACTTATTTCACTCAGCATAATATCCTCAGTTCCATCCATGTTGCCACACATGGCCAGATTTCACTCTTTCTCATTGCTGCGTAGTATTCCATTGTATATATATACCACATCTTCTGTATCCATTCATCAGTTGATGGACACTTAGTCTCTTTCCATGATTTGGCTATTGTCGAAAGTGCTGCTATGAACATTGGGGTACATGTACCCCTATGCATCAGCAGTCCTGGATCTCTTGGGTGGATTCCTAACAGTGCTATTGCCGGGTCATAGGGTAAGTCTATTTTCATTTTTTTGAGGAACCTTCACACAGTTCTCCAGAGTGGTTGCACCAGTTTGCATTCCCACCAACATTGCAAGAGGGTGCCTGTTTCTCCACATCCTCGCCAGCATCTGTAGTTTCCTGATTTGTTCATTTTAGCCACTATGACTGGTGTGAGATGGTATCTCAGTGTGGTTTTGATTTGTATTTCCCTGATGATGAGTGACATTGAGCATCATTTCATGTGTCTTTTAGCCATCTGGATGTCTTCTTTGGAGAAGTGTCTATTCATATCTTCCACCCATTTCTTCACTGGGTTATTCATTGTTTTGGGTGTGGAGTTTGGGAAGTTCTTTATAGATTTTAGATACTATCCCTTTATCCAATATGTCATTTGCGATGATCTTTTCCCATTCCGTTGGTTGCCTATCAGTTTTGTTGGTTGTTTCTTTTGCCGTGCAGAAGCTTTTTATCTTGATGAGATCCCAGTAGTTCATTTTTGCTTTTAATTCCCTTGCCTTTGGAGACGTGTCAAGTAGGAATTTGGTGCATCTTAGGTCAAAGAGGCTTTTTCCTGCTTTCTCCTCTAGGATTTTGATGGTTTCCTGTCTCACATTCAGATCCTCTTTCCATTTAGAGTTTATTTTTGTGAGTGGTGTAAGGAAGTGGTCTAGTTTCATTCTTTTGCATGTTGCTGTCCAGTTCTCCCAGCACCATTTGTTAAAGAGGCTGTCTTTTTTCCATTGGATACTCTTTCCCACTTTGTCAAAGATTAGTTGGCCATATACTTGCAGGTCCATTTCTGAGTTTTCTATTCTATTCCATTGGTCTATGTGTCTGTTTTTGTGCCAATACCATGCTGTCTTGATGACTACCACTTTGTAGTAGAGGTTAAAGTCTGGGATCGTGATGCCTCCCGCCTTGTTGTTATTCTTCAGGATTGCTTTGGCTATTCGGGGTCTTTTGTGGTTCCCTACAAATTTGAGGATTGTTTGCTCTAGCTTTGAGAAGAATCCTGGTGCAATTTTGATTGGGATTGCATTGAATTTGTAGATTGCTTTGGGTAGTATTGCCATTTTGATGATATTCATTCTTCCAATCCATGAGCATGGGATGTTTTTCCATTTCCTTGTATCTTCCTCAATTTCCTTCATAAGTTTTTTATAGTTTTCAGCAAAGAGGTCTTTTACATCTTTGTTTAGGTTTATTCCTAGGTATTTTATGGTTTTTGGTGCAATTGTGAAGGGGATTAGCTTCTTTATTTCTCTTTCTGCTACTTCATCGATGGTGTATATAAATGCCACCGATTTCTGTACATTGATTTTGTATAATTTTTTTTTTAAAAAGGCCTTTCCCATCACCTTCCTCTAAAGCAGGATGGCCTAGAGTTCCTTACAGCATGGTGCTGGGCTCCAAAACAGCAAAAACAGAAGCTGCCTGGCTGTGGCCCAGAACCGGCAGTTTCACTTCTGCCGTTAAACCTGTTAGTGGAAGCCTGCCACATAGCCAGTCAAGCACGGGGAAAGGGAAATAGAATCCACCCCTTGATGGAAAGAGTGGCATATGCGTACATGAAGGAAAGGTTGTGTTGTCTTCTATCTTTGGAGAGCATCAACCACATTAAGCCATGGGATGTTTCTCCTAGAGAAGAATGGACTGTGACCTGGATTATAAAAACTGATCTATAGACATGAATCTGAACTTAAGACAATTTGACTAATTCCACCGGTTCGAACTGTCATCACTCGCATATATATCTCTAAGGTAAAAGCTCTCACATGTTAACATCAACAAAGAGAGATTACATGGAAAATAAAAGGGTCTTAGTTCAGAGACAAAGGAACACGTGTAAAGACAGGTTGTGGTGCCATCAAATTATGAGTACCTAGCAAACTAAACACCCTCAGAACAAAATATTTGTAAGGAGGAATGCTTGACTCCAAAACTATTGGCAAAAATGAAAATTAAACAACAGCTCGTTCTCACTAATGCGAATTAGGCAGTAGAAGAAAATTCATCATTTGTTTGCTCTAAATGAGCTTCATCATTTTACTACCCTATTTCTATTAGCAGAATCACTCTTCCTCCAGCAGTGAAGTTCAAATTCTTTAAATGTGTGATAGCTTTTCCTTTGTTCCTCCTATCAAATCTTCCTTCAACATGTTTCTCCCATTCATCCTTTCTCTTCAGCTTGTAGCCCCACTAGAGCCCGGATTTTTATAGCATTAAGACAAATAGACCATAATTTCCTTCTGTCTCTGACTTCACGCCCATCCCCAACCCAGTACACTTGAATAATGTCATTCAAAAAAAACCTCCAACTGTCCACACTCCCATTCAAAAAGTTTTTGACTCTTTGCTCTCTTCACTGTTCCTGGTAGGACCAGGAAGATGATTTTCACAATCAGGTTGGAGACTTTTTTCAAAACGATGCCTCTCTTTGGAGATTCTATCTATATGACTCCTCTCTGCCTGCCCATTCCCCACCACCCTAGGTGCACTCAAAAAGAGACTGATAATTACTGGTAGGAGTATTTCACATCCTTTATAACCTGGTGTAGGAAGAAAAAAAAAAGGGGAGAACCACGGGATTATAAGGTCAAGTCCAAATTTTGTGTCAGGTACTTGAACTCTTATCTATTTATGTTCTTAATATTTTCCCCCCTACCCTTGACTGAAAATCAAGTGCTGATAAAAAAATAAGATTAAAACAGTAAGGAAACTTGGTCCCTGGTCTCATAAAGCTTACCACACAATAGAAGAGAAAAACACTAAACAAACTCATAATGTTAAGGGTAACACCAAGGTGCTAAAGCCCGTGAAAGAATGTGGACTCAGGGCTCTGGAGCTGAGAGATCTCTTGCATTCTCAGTCATTTTGGATTAAGAAAGAGAGTTTTTTGGGGCCCCTGGGTGGCTCAGTTGGTTGAGCATCTGACTTCAGTTCAGGTCATGATCTCATGGGTTCAAGCCCCACATTGGGCTCTGCACTGACAACTCATGGCCTGAAGTCTGCTTTGAATTCTATGTCTACCCCGCCCCCTCTACCCCTCCCCTGTTTATGTGTGCATGCTCTCTCTCTCTCTCTCAAAAATAAATAAACATTAAAAAAATGTTTTTAAAGAAAGAGTTTCTCAAAAAAAAAAGAGAGAGAGAGAGAGAGAGAGAGAGACAGTTTCTCCATTTAGATGCCATATAATAACTTACTCCCTAAGGAAATGTTATATATACGAGCAACTGTTTATTCTCTTATTCCTAGGCTCACCTCATGCCAAACAAGGGTGTGGGCTAAAAAGAAGACTCAAGATCCAAAACAGCATAACAATTTTCTGACAGATCCTAAAAACAAATAAGATATATTCTGGTAGATTTTGTTAACCACCCTGAGTGTCTAAAACAGGAAAGAAAACAAAACTGAACAAAAAAAGGAGAGACTGTGGGTATGTGTTGTTCATTCATATTTTGTGGGCTGTCTTACTGTTTGTTTTGTTGGCTATTTTTATTAATAATAAGCAAAACCGAAAAACAGAGTGAGTCACAAATAGAAGATGCATATTTAGGGTCTCTGGCTAAGGCTCAGGAGATGACAAAGAAAGAAAGGAGTGAAGACGGGTGGCTGTCTTGAAACTAGAAAGGACTGACTCACACAAGGGCTTTGATTGTGCGTGTACCTCTCTCTTCCGCCAGGGGGGATATATCCTGTGCAAGCAGGTCTGGTGTGTGGGATTATCCTCCCAAGCAACCGGGACCTATCAGGTGGAAAACACAGGTTTTGGGACTAGACAGTATCAAGTTTGACTCCAGGTTCCATTGCTTTCTAGCCATATGAGCCTCAGTTTCCTCCTCTGTGAAAAGGAAAAGATAAAACCTTTCTTGCAGATATTTTGATGCAAAATAAGAGATCCTGTATGCAAAGAGACTGATTCACAGTCGACTTTCAATAAACTGCAGCTATTATTTGTGCTAACGCTAGGCCAAGGTCACCACTATTGAACACATAACCACGTATCCCACTGAAAACAGCGCAGTGAGACCAACTTGTGTTACCAAATCTTCCCAACAACTCAAGGAACCAGAGTTCCTTCAAAAATTCAAAAGCTGTAGGATCGTAGACAAAGGTACTTAACTTCTCCAGCTTTGTTACTCATACACTAGAGGATTATATCCTCTAACTCTTAAGAATTCAGAGAAATGGTTATTTTACAGTTCAGGTCAGGTCACTGTTTGGCATATAGTAATTACTCAATACATGGTAAATGTTATTATTACTGTTCTCCTTTTATAAATTAAAAAGTGAGGAGGGGTGCCTGGGTGGCTCAGTCGGTTAAGCATCCAACTCCAACTCTTGATTTCAGC
This sequence comes from Paguma larvata, assembly GCA_030068075.1. NCBI lineage: Eukaryota > Metazoa > Chordata > Mammalia > Carnivora > Viverridae > Paguma > Paguma larvata. The sequence continues at coordinate 115,663,081 of CM057823.1, forward strand.
TTAGGTCATGATCTCACAGATCATGAGTTCAAGCCCCATATCGGGCTCTGTGCTGCCCATGGGATCCTGCTCGGGATTCTTTCTCTCCCTCTCTCTATGTCCCTCCCCTGCTTGCTCTCTCTCTCTCTCTCTCAAAATAAATACATAAACTTAAAAAAAATAAAAAATAAAAAGTGAGGAGAAAAGACTGACATTGTTATTTTCAAGATCCTGAATTTCCAAGCATCTTATTCATCAAATGATATCCCCTCTGACCACCACCCATGACCACAGATAATATACCCTGTCTTGGAGTTATCCTTTCGGATCTTTTCTTTCCTTTCTATATTTTGTTTGCCTTGCAAAGAAGGCATTAATGGTTTTACGAAGAGTCCTACGCTGGGCTATCTATTTTATAGGCACTATTGAGAGTTAATTTTAAAGACTTTTGGTTAGGAGATGGTAACATAAGCACAAATAAATTTCATCATTACCACCTTTTCTAAGACGACCATGGTTAGGCTTTCAATCATGTGCAAGTAACTAAAAATTACATAATACATACTTTGGTCATTAGCCCATCAGATTTTAGTTTAGCTCCCTCAAATTATGACAGGTGTAGACCATTTACAGCGCCTCATCGGGGGGACTTCAGAGACATTGCTCCTTCAGGAACCTCTGGGATCTCTGGATGATAAAACTAGGTCTTGCGGCAGGTGTAGTTCTGGGCTCTGAGGCATATTTCCTGAAAATACGTAAGCACTGGGTGCCTAATAGTGGAAAACGTACTCCGTTAACAACATGGGAGGAAAATAAGAACAGGAGATGATGGTGCATAAAGCGTTTAGGTTTGGTTTCTTATTTTAAGCTCTCGTTTGGAGGGCAGATTGAATTGAATCCACACGAATGTGACTTCAGCTGACGGCAATGTGGGATACATGCTGCAGGCCCATCAACATTTTTAAAAATATCGTTTAACTCCGTGTCAACATTTAAGGAGACCCTACTCCGCACCGTGCCCTGGGCTGATCCTTGTAACTGAGCTGATTAAAGTAGACCCTTATATATTTTTCCCCCTGTTTCTGAATTTCCAGAGTATTGACCGGCACATTTCTCCATATCTCAAGCCTCGTGCGTTCTTCTTTGTCAGGCCACCCTTCGCCTGTTCCGCATGAGATCCCGTTCCACGGCACTTCATTAGATAGTTGCTCTCTTCCTGTTATTGACTTGATGTAGACACAGCCAATCCAGGTCATTCTGGTCAAGATGACCCATTTTCCCTGAAATACTTCTCATTTTTTAAATAAAGACTTGGTTTGGTTTGGTTTGTCTTGTTTCGTTTTAAGAGAGAGAAAGAGTGCCCAAGTAAGTGAGGGAGGGGCAGGAGAGGGAGAGAGAGAATCTAAAGCAGGCTCCATGCCCGGCATGGACTCTGATACAGGGCTTGATCTCATGATGATGAGATCAAGACCCTGGCAGAAACCAAGAGTCAGATGCTTAACTGACTTGGCCACCCAGGCACTCCACGTTTGTTTGTTTGTTTGTTTAGAGTAAGCTCCACGCCCAACATGGGACTTGAACTCACAACGCTGGGATCAAGAGTCGAATTCTTTACTGACTGAGCCAGCCAAGCACCCCAGGACTTCTTTTTTTCTTATCTGGAATGAAGCACATGTGTCCTCGCCAGAATCTCCAGCAGACACGGCGCCTGGCAGATAAAAGCCATTTAATATGCATTTGGTTGATTCCCCTTGGACTTTAGTTTTCTATTCACAAAAGCATCGCTTCACCTTTATAGAAATAGATCTGGCTATACGCTCTAAAAAGACCCCTTTGCAAGAGTCCTCACAGTTCAGCCAGAAGCCTGAGGGATATCGGACAAATAGTATAGCACACCTGTGCCTTCAAATTGACCAGGACTGTGGACTCCACCAGGCCACTGATTAGCAGGGTAACAGTAGACAAGATGCTTAATCTCCCTGAACCTCTCCTTCCTCATCTACACATTTAGAACAAGAACCCCAACCTCATAAGGGTACTTTGAAGGTTAAATAACATAATACATGTAAAGAACAGGGTACCTAGGCCATTTAATAAACGTTCATTTCCTTTATAATTCTCCCCAAATTTAACTTTGTCATGAAGTTTGCCAGAAAGGGAAAAGGTCCCCCAAAGTCGCCTGCTACTTCAAGGGTTATAGATTCTCTTAGTCCCCCGACTACTCGAGAAGCGTCAGGCACATTCTAAACTCCAAAGGAAATTAAATGCTGTTCCCCTGCCTCCCACTCTACCCACCAGGGCCCCAGAACACATTAAAATAACATGAGGGCAATAATTTAAGCTGAAAGCTGGGCCGTCAGGGAAAGCACAGGCCCCACTCCTCAGAAGCTTAGCTATATCTACAGGCACAACCACAGCAAGGCTCCAGCGGGCTGACGTCACAGTCTAATGCTGTCTTTGCCCCTGGCGTCTGTGGGAAGGAAGGGGAGGGTGAGTGAGGAGTGTGGTGCCTCGGGTGCATTGGAAAAGCCTGCTGGGGACCCCCAGTGGTCATCGGGAGTCATAGGTTTCTCTATGGAAAGAAAGCTCATAGCCTCAGGGAAAATACCTGGGACTCAATGATGTTTGTCTTCTTTCTCCAGTAACCAGGGTTTCTTCTCAGAAGTCAGTGGTGTAAGAAAGCAACCACCTTAAAATCTACACAGCCCTCGGGTCTAGAAATCGGAGTCCTGTTGACGTGACAGGGCCATCAAAATGATGACTTCTGATTGGGAGAGAGATCTGAAATGTGCTTTGCAACCTCGACAGGAAAGCAGGAAGCAAAACAAGCAGATTGAGGACAGGAGAAAGTATGGAAGCATCCTTGATGGGCCCCGCCTTTCATGAGGATGGCCGTCACCATGACTGCATACAAGGGTCCGCTCCTTAGACCCATTTCCTCGGACACAGAAAGAGAGAGAGAACATTAAGTCGAGGGTGTAATGCTCATAAACAAATTGTTGTAGCTCCTGTATCTCTGCTTCCTGAGTCTTTATGCCTCTAACCCTAGTGAAAAAAGAAACAAACAAACAAACAAAAAACGAAGCTACGTAATGCTAAGAATAAGTAATAAAAGGTGCAGCCTAGACTCCAGGGGTGTCTGGAGAATAGAGATGGCCCCAACAAGAATTTATTTACACAAAGTACCAAGACTTTCCTGGGTAGGAACTTTTCCTTGTGGGAAAAGACTGAGGATATTCATGCTTGTTTCAAGGAGGGCTATGGGGGGTGGTTTTGAACACAGAATAGTTTTTGTCATTCCAATTAATCTCCTACCCAGTCCTCCCTTTTTCCTTGCAAAGATGAGTCCCAAGGCTAACTCCTCCTTCAGCAGTTGGAGAAGATGTTAAGTTACCAGGTGTGACACCTTCTACGAGAAGAGGCACTGTGACTTCAGTAGTTGCCCAGAGACAGCATCCTGGGCATAGCCGTAAGGACCCCACTTTCTGAAAGCTGTAACCTGAGTGTCTCTGCTCTCCCTGCTGACTGCCCCGCCTAGTGGCCACTAGAGGTAGAGCCATCACTTTGGGCCCCACCAGTGACAGGAAACATGACCCCAGACTTGAGCAGAAGAAGAAAATGGCAGCCAACGTAGGGAGCCAAGGAGCTAATTAGTTTGTTCCTTCCGCATCCTTCAAGTGTGCTTGCTGTGGTGGATCGAACGGTGGCCCCCAAAATCGATGTCCATATTCAACCCTCTTTAACAAGTGGACCTTGTTCAACAAAACAACTTCATGGGGCACTTGGGTGGCTCAGTTGGTTAACCATCTGACTCTTGGTTTTAGCTCAGGTCATAATCTGAGGGTTGCAAGATGGAGCCCCATGTTGGGCTCCACCCTGGGTGTGGAGCCTGCTTGAGATCCTCTCTCTCTGCCCCTCCCTGCTTGGGCTCTCGCTCTCTCTAAATAAATAAATAAACTTTAAAAAAAAAAAAAAAAGACTTTGCAGTTGTAATTAAGTTAAGGATACTGAGATGATATGATCCTGGATTACCTAGCGGTGGGGGGAGGCCTAAATCCAAGGACAAGCGTCCACAGAGGAAAGACACAGAAAGGTAGAGGAGAAGGCCATGTGAAAGCAGAGGTAGAAACTGGAATTACGCAGCCACAAGCCAAGGAATGTCGAGCCACCGGGATCTGTAAGAGGCAAGGAAAGATCTCTTCTCTCAAACCCTACAGAGGGAGCATGACCCTGCTGGCACCTGAATTCAGACTTCTGGCCTCCAGAACTGTGAAAGAACACACCCTATTGTGTTAAGCATCAATTTATGGCCATTTTTAAAGGCAATCCCAGGAAACTGATACAGTTGCAAAAATAATATTTACTGAGCATATTCACTATGCCAAATACCATGCAAGGTACTGGGAAGGTACTGAGGATAGAGCAGTAAACAAAGACTCTCATAGAGTTTATCGTATAAGGAGGAAAGAGATTAACACGCTGGTGAATAAATAAACAAGAAACTGTCTGGGAATGAAAAGTCCTACAAATAAATATGTCAGACGTGACGATGTGATAGAGAGTAATTGAAGAATGCTACTCTAGACAGGGTAATTCAGAAAGGCCTTTTCAAGGAGGTAACATTTTAACCGATGCCATTCAGAAATGACCAGACAAAATTGGGAACAATCAAAGCGGGGCTGTACTTTTTCCAAGAAAAGTCAGGATGTACTTTATTAGGATAGCCAGAAAATGCTATTTTGTAACTATATCATTATGCCCCCGGAAGAGTCCAACAAATTGGTTTTTTTTTAAGATTTTGTTTTTTTTAATGTTTATTTAATGTTTATTTATTTTGAGAGAGAGTGCATGGGCACACAAGTGGGGGAGGGACAGATAGAGAGGGAGAGAGAGAATCCCAAGCAGGCTCCATACTGTCAGCGCAGAGCCCAACTCGAGGCTCAATCTCACAAACAGAGAGACGGTGACTTGAGCCGAAATCAAGAGTCATATGCTTAACACGGGCACCCTCTCAAACTGTGTTTCTTGGAGCCCTAAGGTGTCCTGCTAACACTCCTCCAGGTGCCACACCTGGAGGGAGATTTGGAGGGAATTCAGGGAGGCCTTCACACCGCCGATGTCTCTACAATTGGAAAAGCATCAGGCCCGCCAACTTTATGTACCTACAACTTCCAAGTAAGCCTTTACTGAAGACAGTATTCCACGGCTTAGGGAAGATTTGAAAGCCACTGCCTGGAGTTGGTGTAGCCTAGGAGACATGAAATAATGCTATGTAGAATGTGTCCTATCCAGGGCTTTCTGCCCTTCGAAGTACAGCCAATCATTCACCAAGATCTGCACAGACTAAGGGGAAGGCATGGAAACTTCTGTCCTCATGAATTGTCTGCTCTTGGATTGACATCCACTCCTCCAAAATATCCCAACTTTTCCTCAGGAAAGGAAGCTTTCCTCAACTAAAACTTACTTAACAAAAAAACGTACTTTGATTTTGTGGAATAGTTTTTTCAGTTCATACAATAGTTGAGTTTTCACACTTTGCCTAAATATTTTCTCAGGCTCCTGCCCCGGTAAGATACATGGATGGCTTCCCAGCAGGGCTAAATGGGGCTGAGGACAAGCAAACAGAATGTCCTGTTGGAGGCAGTCTCCTCCCCTCTGTAGGCATACACAAAGAAATAAGCAGCAGTGGGTACACTAAAGTTGAAGAACTCTGAGGGCACGTGAGTGGCTCAGTTGGCTTAGAGTCTGACTCTTGGTTTTGGCTCAGGTCATGATCTCACAGTTCCTGAGTTCAAGCCCTGCAGCAGGTTCTGTGCTGACAGCTGAGGAGCCTGCTTGAGATTCTCTGTCTCTCTCTGTCCCTCTCTCTGCCCCTCCCCTCCTTCACTCTCTATCTCCCTCTCTCTCGAAATAAATAAATAAACATTAAAAAAAAAATAAGTTGAAGAACTCTGTGGATTTGGGTAGGCCAATTCTAGATTTCTTAGACCCCACATTTACCTGTTAGCCTTAGATCATCTGTGAATAACAGAAAAAAAAACCTGAATAACAGTGGCTTAAATAAGAGAGAGAGGATTTTTTAAATGTTTATTTATTTCGAAAGAAAGAGAGGGAGAGCAGAGAGAGTGGGAGACACAGAATATGAAGCAGGCTCCAGGCTCTGAGCTGTCAGCACAGAGCCCAACACAGGGCTTGAACTCATGAACCATGAGACCATAGCCTGAGCCGAAGTCGGACACTTAACCAACTGAGCCGCCCAGGTGCCCCAAGGGAAAGATATTTTTATTTCTCTCTCCAAGAAGTCTAGATAGTCAGGCCAAGTCCAGTATGACTCGATACTGGTAGGGACTTGGGTTCCTCTCTCTGTCCTGCAGGGGATTTCTATCCCAACGTCACTCATGTTTTAAAATGGCTGCTCTCTCCAAATTTCTACCAACAGAAAGGATAAAGTGGGGAGAAAAGACACGTCTTTTCATTTTAAAACCACTTCCTGGAAGTTACTATCAGTACTTCTGCTTAAATTTTATTGGACAAAACATAGTCACCAAGCTTTTTTCCAAGTAGCCGTCTTAAAACTGGGGCTGTTAGGGGCACCTGACTGACTGAGTCTATGGAGCATGCAATTCTTGATCTCAAGGTTGTGAGTTCGAGCCTCATGTTGGGTACAGAGATTACTTAAAAATAAAATCTTAAAAAAAATTGTTTTAAATAATAATAAAATGGGATGCCTGGGTGACTCAGCCAGTTAACCATCTGACTCTTGGTTTCAGCTCAGGTCATGATTTCATGATTCATGAGTTCAAGCCCCGCATCTGACTGTCTGCTGCCAGCACAGAGCCCTCTTTAGATCCTCTGTTCCCCTCTCTCTCTGCCCGACCCCTCACACCCTCTTTCCTCTCTCGAAAATAAATAAACATTTAATAATAAAAATAGAATAAAATTAGGGCTTTTATTACTGCCTTCTACCTCCCTGTGTAGCCTCCCCTGGCTCTGTGCTCCGTGCCCCTTCCCACGCCCTGAGCTCTGTCACATGGTCTTGCTCCCAATGCCTTGAAAAGATAAGCTCCTCCCAACGGAAAGTCTTTGCACGTGGTTTTCTTCTCTGGGTCACTCTTCCCCAGCCCCACAGCACACCCACCTTATCTATTTAATCCCTACTTATCCTTCAGAACTCAATCAACACTCTCAGTCCCAAACAGGGTCAAATATGCCACTCCATGATCTCAGAGGAGCACCCATGGCACTTGCCACTGTTCCATTTTGACATTTCCTTGCGTGGTTATTTGACTCATGATCGTCTCCTCATTTAAACACGAGGTCAGCTTGTCTGTTGTTCACAGCTGTATCCCCTGTGTTCTTTGCTTAGTATCTATATTTAGAAGATGCCCAAATAAATATGAGTTAACATCACTTAAATTTTGTGCTTCATAAACATAGTGCAAATTTCCTTGAAAAAAAAAATCTATTTATGATAAGTACAACATATATGACCCATCACAAACTTTTCCTTCCATTTCATCTGCCAAATTATAAAACAAAATACAAATTTTTTATCTTCGTAATCTGGAAAATCTGAAGAGTGTTTTTTGAGGGGGAGGGTCTTGTATTGATGAAGTTAGGGGTGGGAGAGTAGGGGAGGAAGTTTTGTTTTATTTCTGTCTTTAAGCCTTCCCAATAGGTCCAGGACCTAGGTGATTTTTCTTCTGAAATTTATGTGTAGCTAGCTTTACATTTTACATTGTTCCATCCTTTAATATATTTCATAAATATACTCAAATCAGAGTAGCAGCCTTGCTTTAATATTGAGCCAATCTGACCCAAATCCAGTAATGTAGACAAGAATTTTGGTCTCATGACTTGAGCAGTCCCCTCTGAGTGGCTTTATTGAAAAACATCCTGGTGTGTAATTCACCAACACTCACTGCTTTGGGGTGGTGACGGAATCGAGGCTTGTTCAGGGGATCGGAACTCCCAACATTAATCTTTCCCTGGAATTGAGTCACCTTTTTCTGTATCCTCTTTGTGTAGAGACAGCCATGAATAACAAAATAACTATAGGAGAGAGGAAAGAGAATCAAGAGCCAACTATACTTGCAGTGTTTTCCAACTGTAGCCTTCTACGTGATTCCATTGTTAAGTTACCTTGAATCATATATCGTTCTTAATAATGATAAAATGATAATAGCAGCTACTCTTAGGCGCTTATTATATGCCAGGCAGAACCATCAACATAAAGCATTAGAGAACAGTTGGTTAGTCTAATATTATAAAACAAAAATACCCTATATTTGAAATTGACTGTGTCTGGCAGCATATGTATATATAAACAGGACGCAAAATCCTCTACCCATGAATTGGTTGGCATAACTCATAAGACTTTTGCTTGACCTCTTTTCCTTCCACATCCAAATCTTGACATGTATCATCATGGATACCCTTCCGTCTCACTTGGGTTTCAAATTAGTAACTAAACCATCTGTCAGGGAGCAAAAAATTTTGCCCTATCCTTCAAGATTCTTCTAGCCAGTCTAAGAATTGAATTGACATGAGGCAGATTCACAGGAAAAAGAACAAAACGAAACAAAGCAAACAAACAAAAAACGCCAAAGCTTAATTACACGTACACTGAAGCCAAATAATAAAATAATAATAATAAAATAAAGAAATGACCAAGGTAGGCACTTTTATGCTTTTTAGACAAAGAAACATAAAACTGTGAGAAATCGGGGCACCTCGGTGGCTCAGTGGGTTAAGCATTAGGCTTCAGCTCAGGTCACGATTTCGTGGTTCATGAGTTCAAGCCCTGATGCGGTGTCCATGCCGCCAGCTCAGAGTCTGGAGCTGCTTGAGATTTTGTGTCTACTTCTCTCTCTGCCCCTCCCCCACTCATGCTCACACGCTCTCTCTCTCTCTCTCTCTCTCTCTCTTCCTCTCAAAATAAACATTTAAAAAAAATTTTTTTAATCTGTGAGGAATTGACAGGAAAAGAAAAGTTATGTTCAAGAGCTTCAGAAGGAGTTCTAAACAAAATTTGGGCTGGAGGCTGGAAAAGTAACAGGATTTGTTTAGATAGACTTCTTTGGCTCTGACTTCCCTGTCCCTGACAAAATGGATGTCCCTCTACCTCCCGGTGCAGGGAGGGCACGTTTCCCACGGGAGATTTATTTCCTGCTTTTTGGAGCCAAAGCGGGGAAGGGTCAGAGTGTTCTTACCCTGGCTGTTTCTTAAGTAACTTTAATTCAAAATAATCGCTATGTGGCACATTTTGGGGCAGGCTGCCCTGTGCCCCCACACTACCTCTTTACAGTCTTAGTGATTTATTTCTTAGGTGTTTTTCCCCTTACCATCGTTAAGGAAGACTCGAATACATTGATAAGCAACCCACAGCCTGCAGGCTTCATGCGGCCCACCTGGCTTTGTAACACCGTCCTAACATAACTTCGGGAGGAAGAAGTGAGAATATTAGTATTGGCAAATGATATTGCCCCCCGTATGTACATATTTATAAAACATTCTCCATGTTTTTTTCTTGCCTCCAGGTCTCCATACATTCCGTTCCCTCTGTCTGAAACCCACAGCCTCCTCTTCTCTGACAAATTCTGAACCATCCGTCATCAGATCTCAGCTTTCGCATCTCTCTAAATCCAAATATCCAATGGTGGCTCTTATTGGGTAGCATTTATCACGCTCTACCATACAGGTGCTGTTTACTTGTCTTTTTTGCTCCACAGACTACAAACTTCAAAACGGTGAGGATCATGTCTTCTATTTGCTTATTTTATTTTTGGCAGAAATCCAGGTCAAATAAATATCTGTTGAAGATGTATACAAACATTGACTATTTATCGCAGCTCCGGCAATGACCAAGGAGGGATGCCTTCAACACTGCTTAATGGCGAGGTGTAAGTTGCCCCGTTCTCACACATAAACTGTACCACGGATTCTTTGGCTTTCGTTGCAAAAGCAACAGCAATCCAACCTGGTGAATATAAGCAAACCCATCCGACTACCACCATCCCAAATTAAATGACCACTTACGATTCCTTGCCATCCAATATATCTCCAATAAGTCTTCAGTCAGAGAGACTGATAAAATTATGGCGGACTATTGAATGTGAAAACTTATCTAAATATTGGAATACGTTGATCGTGTTTCTTAAATGCTCAAAACTTGCAATGGTTCCCTAATATCTGTAGAATAGAACTCCATATGTCTGAGGCAGGCGTTCAAGGCTGCTTACACTCTTTCTCCTTCCTATCTTCTCAGCCATTTCTTCCCAATGAAGAATTTATTTGTTCTAGGCAACTAAATTTCTTTTTCTCCATATAAGCCCAATATGTGCAATCTTCTGCATTATAACAGTAATAACTGACCCTTGGAGAGTTTATTATGTGCCAGGCTCCCTTCTAAGTGCTTTACATGTGTTTTTTTTTTTTTAAGTTTATTTATTTATTTTGAGAGAGAGAGATCACAACGTGGGGCTCGATTCCACAGCCCTGGGATCATGGCCTGAGCCGAAACCAAGAGTCAGATGCTTAACCCACTGAGCCACCCAGGCATCCCACTAAATGCTTTGCATTATGTTAACTCAATCCTTACAACCACACTGTTTGGCGGACATTATTATGATCCTCATTTTAGAGATGAGGACCCTGAGGCCCCTTGCTTAAAGTCCAACAGTTAGTACACAGCAAAGCCTGGCTATGAGGTGACCAAACTTGTGTCTGTCACCATCAAGCAGACTAGCCCAGACTTGTTCACAGACAGGGGCACGATTCCAGGGGAGAGCGATGCCACATAAGTCTTATTGAGGTCTCGGCTCAGAATTGGCAAACTATCACACCCACTGCAGTCTGTGAGGCAAACAAGGGATAAGGCCAGCTCATATTCCAACGGAGGAGAAACATTCTATTTCTTGAAAGGAGAGCAGCAAAGTCACACGTGGATCCCGGGAAGGAAATGCTGGCAATAAGTTTGCAAGTCCTCCACCACACATGGCCAAAAATGGGTCCCAGAAGGGTGAGAGAGGCTTCAAATGGCAGCCGAAAACTCATGAGAAGGAAAAACAGATGCGGTGGGAACAAATTAGCAGTGCGTAGAGACTTCTCTTTTTTTCTTTTAGATTTTTTTTATTTCTTCAAATGTATTTATCAGGAGTGACTGAAAAAAGGACAGTTGAGTCCTATCATCATGGAAATGGCTTTAGGAGAAAACTGGTCAGATGAGTATTATTCCTTCCCATTTTCAACCAGTAAGTAGTTTGCCGTTGATAAATAGACCGCCAAGAATGCTCAAGGTATGTTATACCCTACAACAGGTCACCGTGGGGAAAGCCAGGAAATAACTAAAGTGAACATCTGATTACATCATACGAGACAAGCACAAAAGCACCACTCGTGCCTCCGAGAACATCGCACCATGCACCCTTGAAAAAAGCTCTGGCTCCTTCATCATGAGCAGTATTCCTCCGGCAGTCAAGTGCGCCTGCGTACATGATATCAGTTCCTTTGTGCCCTTGGTTGCATCATCATACGGCAACAAAGACCGTCAGCCTTTGCTGTGTGGTGGATACTGACGTAGGCAGTAGATGAGATCGCCCTGCACGCACACATCAAAGCCTTCCTGCAGGCCCTTAATCCCATCAGATTCGTAGGTCTTAACCAGGCAGTCACTGCGGCCTCTGAATTCCATGCTAATCGTGAAAAAATAGGTAAAAGCCGTCCAGTCTCATTCATAATGAAGACAAAAACATTGAAATCAAAATCAGATGGCATCGTATGCCTCCTTGCTTCTGCAAATTTTAGAATATCTGACCATGTCAAGTGTCTTCATGATGAAGAGGTTTAGCAACAGAACACACACTGCCAGGGAGAGCACAATCCTTGTGGACGGTAAAGTCGCACATGACGTATTCTGTACCCCGCAATTTCCCTCCTGGATATACGTGCTACAGAAACTTTTACAGAGAAGATATATACAATATCCATAGAAACATTGTTCATAGAAGCAAACTCTGAAGAAAAAAAAATATCTACTTATATACTACAAAGATCTATAAATATGTCTATTTATATACTATACAAACATCTACTTATACTGAAATGGATACACAAAATACATATGTATTTTCATACTTTGGAATTCTATATATAGTAGTTAAAAGTGAATGGATCAGCAGGATGGAATCTCAAAAACTAAGTTAACACCACCAACAAAAAGGCAAAAGCAAGTCATAGAAAAAATAAGCTACATGATTCCTGTTATAATCAAGTACAGTCAAAACCCAATAGTATTGAGTGTGTTAGGATTCACTCATAGGCAGCAGTGTGGTGTATTTTATTGCCAATTTGGCTAAGCTAGAAACTACAAATCCCAGAGTTCCCTTTCCTATGTGGTTTGAGGTTAAACCTGACCCGGAGAGGAACTTAAATAAGATATGGGAGGCAGAAGGGAAACAGCAACCCATTTTCTTAAAAGGCACATGCAGTCAAACGCGGTGATGGACAGACAGACGCAGAGGTGCCAGGGCCCTATTTACAATCGCCTCCTCTCCGCAGTGGCCCCCCCCTTCTGTCCACTGCTGACCCTCTGGCCAACTGCAGGGAGGTGGCAGCGGACTCGCAGGGGGACCACCACGCAGAGTCAGTCACTTCCCACCGTCTCCTGCAGCTGCCTCTTTGCAGCCCTGCTCGGTGGCTTGGATTCTGAGCTTCTCCTTGAGTCGCTGGCAGGCCCATCCACGCGTGCTCAGGAGGCTGGTTAGAGGCTTTTCCTCCATCTCTCTCACAGTCCCTTCCAGAGCTTCACTGAAAGGTAGAAGGTGTAATTCCTATAAGAAACCCCTTACCCCACATCACTATAAAGGTGAACAAGGGAGGGGCGCCTGGGTGGCTCAGTCGGCTGAGCATCGACTTCAGCTCAGATCATGATCTCACGGTCTGTGAGTTCAAGCCCCGCATCAGGCTATACGCTATTAGCGCGGAGCCCACCTGGGATCCTCTGTCCTCCACTTTCACGCCTCCCCCACTTACTCTCTTTCTCTCTCTCTCTCTCTCTCTCAAAAAAATGAAAAAACATTTAAAAATTAAAATAAAATGAAATAAACAAAGGCCTCCTCGACATCTCACCACAGGTGAGTAATTGGCATCTGAAAGGCAACTGTCCAAAACTGAGGTCCTGACCTTGTCCACATCAACCACCCTGCCTCCATCGACCTACCCCAGCCCCACACCTGCACCTCTGTCCATCATTCCCATCTCAATAAATGAACATTGCTTCCCGACAGTTGCTTAGGCAAAGAACATGGCATCTTTCTTGATGCTTCTCTCTTTCACCCTGTATGTGATCCCTTGAGAAATTCTGTTATTCTAGGGGCACCTGGTGGCTCAGTCAGTTAAGCAGCTGACTCTTGATTTTGACTCAGGTCGTGATCTCACGGTTCCTGAGTTCACGCCCCACATCAGGACTTTCTCTCTCCCTCTCTCTGCCCCTCTCCAATTCATGCAGCACACACTCATGTGCCCCCACCCTCAAAACAAATAAATACTTTTTTTAAAATTCTGTTACTCCAGCTACACTGGTCCCCTTACTTTTTCACTAACCCATCAGACCTCCTGCCTCAGGGCCTTGGCACTGATTATTCTCTCAGCCTGATACACTTGGTTGTGAGAAAATTGCCTGGCTGGCCGGGTTCCTCTACCTCGTTTGGCCTTTACTCAAATATCTTCTTAATGAGGCCTCCTTAATTCCCCTAATTAAAATCACAAACCAGCCCCCCAACACTTTCTCTTTTTTCTTGCTTTATTTTTCATTTTATCATTTAACCTTATTTAATAATGTGTATATGCCCTAATCTTAACTTGTTTTCTGCTATTACAGAGGCTCATAATAGGATTTAAGTCCCCAGAAAGTAGAGATTTATGTCCATTTGGCTCACCGCTGTCTTCACGGAAGTAGAGCAGCACCCGGCACAGAAGGGGCTCTCACTGAATACTTGCCGAATAAGGGAATGAACAAGTTGAAGGGGTGCAATCTGTCAGGCACTCCAAGTACTCCACGTGGATTACCAAGCGGTACTCTCACGATGCCCATTTAATCATTCCCATTTTACAGAGAAGAAAACTGAGGCTTTGGAAAATTCAGTCAACTTGCCCAGGGTCTCCCGGTTGTAAGTGGCAGAGCTGAGAAATGAATCCCGGCAGCTGGGTTTCTGAGCTCTGACTCTTAAGCACAGCCACACCTTGTCCCAGACCTAGGGAGCAATTCCCAGACACGGTCCTGAAGAGCAGGCTGAGAGTCAGGCGCCAGAGAGACGAGCTATAAACTTAAAAACCAGGAGCAGAAAGAGAAACAGGAGACAGAGCTACATCCTTAGAATCCGGTGCAACAGGGAGACAAGGGTGTGAGTCTGGCCCGGGAGAGGCCGTATTGGGACTGTAACCAGGGACAGATACACTTAGGTGGCTTCGGCTCATCCTCAGAAGCTGGGGGAGACGTGTTCTTTTCAGGAACAGAGCTAACAGGGACTGGCTGCAGAAGTTATGACAGATGGGAAGTACATACAGACCATGGATTTTGTACCGTTATCACCTACCAGCACCCCTCCAACTGCCCCACCCCGGGACTGGTGGCCAGGAGAGAATCTGCTACAGAAGAATGATCCCATTCACACATAAATTAGCAAAGCCAGATGCAGAATACAATATAAGCGATTGAGATCATGTTTCCGTCTTTGTTTTCCTTTAAAAAGCTTTGACTGCAAATGCAATTAACATTTATTATGTATATATTGATTCTGCCGGCTCCTGACTCCAACTGTATGACTTTGGGCAAATCAATCCACTTCTCCATAGCTGCTTCCTCCTTATTCTTTGTCCCTCATGAAGCCTGCATTACTACTGGGAACAATAGCACAACACTTACAGGGTGGTGAGAATTTAGGGAAATGGATACGTAAAGAACAGTACCTCGCACAGAGAAAGCGTGCTATACATATCTATTATTATAATCATAATTGTTATTATTATAAAAAGTTAAAACCATGTATCATGGATATAAAGGCTGCTTTGTCTTTTACGACATATAAGCACCATGAAGTAAACTGTTTCACGAATAAGAAAAAAAATGAAGCTTATGGGAGAGTAGGTAAGCAGCATAACAAGAATTCTGAATACAGAGTGTAGCTAAAGTTTCATCAAGCAGGAAACCATTATCCTGAAAGAATGTCAAAGGTCATGTGGAAAATCCAGGGGCACTAAAATTAGGCCGTGTGGCTGCTGACATGTTTGAGACAGAGAAATTGAAACATAACCCAAGAAGAATGACAAAATATGACTTGAACACATTAAAGCCCATCCAATCCCAGATGACAGTGTATGTTGTCTGCATGAGGGTGACATGATCAGCCAGACTTTCACTGTGTCTGGGGTTGAGTCATTTTATTTATTTATTTTTTATTTTTTTTAACGTTTTTATTTATTTTTGAGACAGAGAGAGCGTGAGCAGGGAAAGGGCAGAGAAAGAGGGAGACACAGAATCCGAAGCAGGCTCCAGGCTCTGAGCTGCCGGCACAGAGCCCGATGCAGGGCTCGAACCTACAGACCATGAGATCATGACCTGAGCTGAAGTCTGCCACTTAACCGACTGAGCCACCCAGGCGCCCCTGGGGTTGAGTCATATTACCTGCCACTGGCAGGAGACTAAACAGTCACGTCTCCCACCAAACAAAAATTAGAAAAGAAATGTATGTTAAAATAAATTCTGTGGTTCATTTATTTCACCTTCACTTTTTTTTAATGTTTATTTTTTATTTTTGAGAGAGAGAGAGCATGAGCAGGGGAGGGGCAGAAAGAATCCAGAGCAGGCCCCAGGCTGCGAGCTGTCAGCACAGAGCCCAATGAGGGGCTCGAACTCATTGACTGAGAGATCATGACCTCAGCCAAAGACGGATGCTTAACGGACTGAGCCACCCAGGTGCCCCTCACCTTTACATTTTGACCAAGATTTTCTAAGAAAGACCCCCTGTTGTGGTGATAAGAGAATGGAGTATGAGAATCTCTCCCACTTCTTCCTTCCAAGTCAGCCCACGGACTGGTAGATGGCGGACATACTTTTTGTCCAGACATAGTGGACAAAAACCACTATGACTTTTTTTAAAATTTATTTATTTTGAGAGAGAGAGCGAGCAAACAAGGGAGGGACAGAGAGAAAGGAGAGAGAACTCAGGCAGGCTCTGGCCACCAGCGTGGAGCCCGATGCAGGGTTCAAACCAATGAACCTGTGAGACCATGACCTGGGCCGAAACCAAGAGTCAGACGCTGAAAGGACTGACCTGCCTAGGCACCGCCAAACACTACAACTTTACTAGTGGTACCTGGCCCATGATGAATGAAGAAAATCTCATGATCCAAGGCCATCTCTCTAAATGAACGAGAAAGTTACATTGAGCGAGGTATAAAAATATTAAAGGAAAGTTTAAGATCTGGAATCTTCAAAAGACTAGGACTATAAGGACATGATTTTGACGGAGGCCTGCGTGGAAGCACATACACTCAACAAACCCACTGGTTCCCAGTTGCTTTACCTTCGCCAGGAACCTCACCCCTTGAAGACTTGGGGATTTTAATTGGTAAAATAAGAATGCTAATGGCCTCTACTCACAGGATTGCTGAAAGCACGAGACAATGCATATAGGTGTTTAGAACGAGACACAGTATGTAAATGAAAGCTCTGTATATTAGCCATTATCCTTGTTATTTCTCAGACGTATCTCCTGCTGGGCTAGACTGTAGGTCTTAACGGTCTTGGGTAGACAGCATGAACAAAATTTGCTCTCACGGAACGTGCGTGCCGTCAGTCTCCTGGTTGGATAGGCCAAATCTGCCTCTAGACAAAGAACCCCCGGGACAGCAGACGCCCCTTGTACCCTTCAGCCTCCACACGCCCCACTGCTCCACAGAGAAGCAGAATTCAATGGTCACGAGCCGGAAGAACATGAGCCGGTTCTGTGGTCGCGCCGTGGCTGATCCTGCTTAGGCCTGTCATCTCGCCAGTGAGGTTAGAAGAAGTCTATAAAATCAGAAGAGGGGAGATCCAGGAAAGGAAATCCAAACCCGGTTCCAATACACAGTGCCTGTGAGGATTTCAAACAGAGAGAGACAACCCAGGGAGTCGGTCTTTGAGACTACGATAGATTGCTACTGCCTAAGCATCCATTGAGAAGCCAGGTCATGGGGTGCCTGGGTGGCTCAGTCGGTTAAGCGTCCGACTTCAGCTCGGGTTGTGATCTCCCGGTTCATGGGTTCGAGCCCCACGTCAGGCTCTGTGCGGCAACTCAGAGCCTGGATCCTGCTTCGGATTCTGTGTCTCCTTCTCTCTCTGCTCCTCCCCCACTCATGCTCTGTCTCTCAAAAGTTAAATGAACATTAAAAAAAAGTTTTTTAAACAAAAGCCAGGTCAGGAAAGAAGGATGAAAAGAAAAGACACTCGTGGAAAGCTCTTTGGCAAATATCGCCTGGAACTCACTCAATTAAAGTCCCACGATAAGGGTACACTACTGCACGATGGCACGTACATCTTACTGTTGCAAAATGCAAAAAGCTACTAAATATTGTCCTACTACTACTGCCGCGGATCTACATCGGCTGAGAGCTGGCAAAATCTGAAAACATAATCTGGAATGAGGATAGAAAACAAAGTTGTCCAAATGGATTTTTCAACCAGAAAATGAAATGGCCACAGGATGGCAGTATGAGGTAAGAGATAAGGATAAGCCTTGTATTTTATTAACCCTTAAAAGTCCTTGAAAGTGTTTTAAGATCTACAAACACATCAAGTGCCTGAATGTAACCCGTATCGCATTGTTAAAATTAGATTTAAAAAAAAATCTTAAACACTGGAACTCTTGGACTAAACTCGGTGTCGAGTAAAATGATGCCCGGTGTTGGTTGTGACATCTTACAGATTCTGTGCCTCCTGTGCCTCTATCTACAAGCTGGAACCAATATTATTAGAAGTAACTTCTAAGGGAACCGTGTTACATTTTACAGGGAATTCGAAAGCATAAGGCAAGCTTTCCATCTCAGTTTCCCTTGAGTTCTCGACTTTTGATGTGCATCCTCTGACTTCATCCCGTTTCCGGTCAAATCATTATCTAAATCCTTTCAGGCAGTTACGGGTCCTTGACCATCTTTAGTTCGAAATTATTTTCATGCCAAAGAGGCACATTGTATTATTGCCCTTCGGGGACAGGGAATCAAAGAGGAGCCTGGAAAAGTAGCAGGAAGCCTGGAAAAACGTATTAAAAATTGAGATGTCATTCTGACGAGATGAAGAAGTCACTAAAGGGGCGCCTGGGTGGCTCAGTGGGTTTAGCTGCCAATTTCAGCTCAGGTCATGATCTCGCGGTTCGTGGGTTCGAGCTCCGCACCAGGCTCTGCGCTGACAGCTCAGAGCCTGGAGCCTGCTTCAGATTCTGTGTCTCCCTCTCTCTCTCTGCTCCTCCCCCAGTCACGCTCGGTCTCCCTTTCTCTCATTTAAAAGTAAATGAACATTAAAATTTTTAATAAAAATAAAAAAAGTCACTAAAACTTTTAATGAAACAGGAGTGACATAATCCCTTTGCGCTCCGAAAATACCAGCTACGGTGTGCAAAGAATTGCCCACTCTGCAGCCCACCGTACCACTTCTGGGTTTAAAAACCTCATGCGCCTTCCAACAGCCCTTAGAGTAAAAAAAATCTAATTTTCACTTTTTTTTTACAGGGCTCTTCTAGATGTGAGCCTGAAGGCTAACTTACCTAATCTACCTGGCCCCTCAATGCCAAGTCCTTTCCTTTTCCCTGGGCACCATTCAGCCTGTCCCGGTGTTGTACTTGCAGCATTCTTGCCCCAACACCCCTCAGCGTGCCCTCTGCTTGGCGAATTCTTCCTCAGTCTTCTGGCCTCAGATCAAAGACCCTCTGCGCTCCTCCGGAAGCTTTTCTCTGCACTCCCAGACTTTCCTTTCCGCTGTAATGAGATCCCAGAAGCCCAACACACTCAGTATCTGCATGATTACTCATTTGACGTCTCTGTCCCCAGGAGGCTGTAACCCGGCAGAAGCAGAGAAGGGGGAGGGGGGGCGGCCTCATGGCAGGGTGTGAAGAGTGAGCCGTCAATGTCACCATGCAATAGACAGATATGCTTAGTGACTGGCTACAAACAAACGGAGGAAAACACGCCTCCTGGAAGCCCGATTCCAGTTAAAAACTCTTCCAACAATGGAGAGGAGATGAAAGGGGTGGAGACGGAGAGAATGGGCCAGCTGCAAGAGCTCTTTGGGCTGTCCGATCGACAGGACGCTAATTCTATTTTATACGCTCAGCTAATTGCACTTCACCTGGTGGCTGGGTGTCCTCTCTGGCATAGGTTTCTTCTTGCAGAAGAAGCACTACCATGAAATTCCATTTAGCTAATGCGGTGGGAGAACCGTGACCCTAAAGAATTTATGAAGCTCGAGCAGACTGATGGATCTCCTTTTCCCTTCTGGTAAGCTCCACCCTGCCCCCCCCCACCAAGGGGGCAAGGCAGAAAAGAAATCTAATGCTAATTCCTCTACTCCAGAAAATAATAGCACTGAGACTTTGGATGAGGGCTGGTTGCCTTTTAACTTGAAAGAACATTTCCTTTCTCAATACCTCCCTTGAAATGTAATGTGTGTCCTTGAGAATTTCCTTGAGTTTAACCTAATTGGTCCATAATTGGAGGAGCCAGGGTATCAGCAGCTCTCTGGACGGCACTACGGAAAGACTCCCCCCCCCAACTTCCTCCCCACCCCCTCACCCCACCCCCCAACAATCCCACCCTCCCACACACCCGTGTCATTAAACACAAACAGTACTGACGGGGCCCAGTCTTTACCTGGGACTCCAGGAAAAACACTGAAAGAATCTTATTTATCACCCCCAGAACAATTTCTCTGATATGCTTCCAAATTTTCTAGTCTCCTCAAATTACTCTACATGTTCTTTCTTAACATCGTCTCCTAAAACTCCTTTCTACTCCCGCAGACTTACCGACTTTTTTCTTTCTCTACTCTTCATTACCTGCACTTCCCCTACTAAGGTTCTTTGCCCTTTTCTTTTCACCTCAGAGTTCCTGTTGGAGACCCCGCCTGTGGTGAGGAGTTTGTACACTCCACGGAAGCACCCAGCTCAAGGGGTAAGTAGATGCTAATACCAAACCTGGGCTGTTCTTACACTCCCGTGGCTGCTGGTATCCCCCAAGCCAGCAGGGTTCCCCCCATCTTGGTGTTCTTTTCCAAGTTATCTGCTCAGAAGCAGACGCTCCTCTGGAGTGTAGGGAAGGGTAGGGAGGAGGAGCAAATAGTTTTCCCTTTCGGGGGTGGACAGGAGAAAGGCTGGGCATACTCACATGTGAATCACATTGTACATAAAATTAAGTATAGGGGCGCCTGGCTGACTTTGTCGGTTAAGCACCCGACTCTTGATTTCCGGTTCAGGTCATGATTTCACGGTTCATGAGTTCGAGCCCCAAATCGGGGGTCTGCGGTAAGTGCTGAGCCTGCTTGAGGTTCTCTCTCTCTCTCCAAAAATAAATAAAAATTTTTTAAAAAGTATAGATTCCTTAAGCTCATACGCTTTATGTCATAAGGCCAAATCAAACTTACAAATTCTATTTTAAACACTAAAAAGCACTAAATTCAAATTTACCACGTTAATTTAATATGAAAATTAAAATTGTTTTACTGAATCTAAGTTGCCACATCTCATCTACTGGTACGTGATGGCTTTGAGTTTGTGATACATATATTATCCTGTGCTAGGTGACAGCTCGATGTTGTCATTTGTCGCCACTATTCTCTATTGAAACTGCTGTTCTGTAAAATGATTATTCCTTCGGTGCCCAAATGATGCTACTTGGCCTTCACTTGACAAGAATGCTTCATTCGCATAGTAGGTCTACTTGTTTTTTTCTCAGCCTGTGATGATTGGAGTGGTACTATTGGGGGCCAGCATAATTATGAGCAGAAACAGAAGCAAAGAAATTGAGAGAGCCCTCCTTTAGAAGGTGGTCCAGGATCCCAGGTACGCGAATACTAATTTTTTAGATTAGCGTCAAAATGGGGGAAAAAATCAGATTTTTCAATTCATTATAAATTCTTATGATTTCTCAGAGGTCTTGAGACCCCATCGGAGAAACACAGCTCCGAGGTGTTGCTTGGTGACTGCCTGCCCCAATGTTCATAGAATTCCTCTCTTGCAGCCTTCTCCATGATCTCTTTCCCACAAGGGGAATAACCAGCTCCTATCCAGTTGTGAGATCCAGCTTTTAGAAAGAAAGTCTATCCTAAAATGTTCCTGAAAGTTCTAAAATTCCAGATGGTCTCTCCCTCCTGTGTCGGAACTCAAAGCATTTATTAAACGTGACAGGCGGCAATTCATCAATAAAACCTTTTCTGCATTTTGCATTATCTGCTATTATTATTTAATGAGTTAATGCCTGGCCGCTACTAGACTTGATCTCCACTACAACTCCCAAAGAGAAATAACCAGAATCTTTTTTAGTTTTAAGTTTATTTATTTGTTTTGAAAGAAAGAGAGAGCTAGAAGAGTAAGGAGACAGAGAGAGTGAGAGAGAGAGAGAGAGAGAGAGAGAGAGAGAGGAGAGAGAGAGAACCCCAAGCAGCCTCCACGCTGTCAACACAGAGCCCGACATGAGGCTCAAACCTGCAAACCACGAGATCATGACCTGAGCCGAGATTAAGAGTCAGATGCTTAACCAACTGAGCCACCCAGGTGCCCACAGTAACCAGAATCTCATCTGAAAATTTATTTGGATCCTCACATGATCTGGAGACATAATATTCATGCTGATTATTATGATAAGAAAGTTTATCATTGTTTATAATTTTGTGCTCTTTTTAAGACACCCACACAGGTCCTCCCGTGTTGTTTCTCTATAATTCCTCTTGGCTCTGCCAATAATAATTAGTCATTTACAGCATGTCAGCTTGGATCCTCTGAGAAGCCGAGGCCAAAACAAGATGAGAGATGCAAGAGATACATTGGAGGAAATGTCTGAAGGGAAACAAGTGAGAGAAGGCAGGGAGAGACTTCAGCCCATGATAGAGGTTTGACATCCACAGAAAAAGAAGGAACAAGGGATCGGGCAGGAAGAGCCTCAGAGAGAAACACAATTTTTAGAAAGTCTCAGCCTCCCACCACCAGGGTGGCTCAGCCGGTTAAGTGTCGGACCCTTGATTTAGGCTCAGGTCATGATCTCGCTGTTCGTGGGATCAAGCTCCACACGGGGCTTTAGGCTGACAGTGTGGAGCCTGCCTGGAACTCTCTCTCTCTCCCTCTCTCTCTCCCTCTCTCTCTCTCTCTCTCTCCCCTCTCTGCTTTCCTCTCTCTCTCTCTCTCAAAATAAATAAACATTAAAGAAAGAAAAAGAAAATCTCAGCTAGCCAATGAGGTGTCCCCACACCAAGTGTGAGCCGACTCTGGTTTTGCCACAGTGATCAGTAATTGGCCGGGAGCAGCTGGGGAAGTGTGGCCACACATCTCTGCAGGGATGAATCCAAGGTACCACAGCTGAGCTGTCAGTTCCCTGCGCCTCCCACTGCAGATTCTCTTAAAGAGATACTGGCAGGGGCGCCTGGGTGGCCCAGTTAGTTGAGCGCCTGACTCTTGATCTCAGCTCAGATCTTGATATCTGGGTCGTGAGTTCAAGCCCCATACTGGGTGCGAAGCCTACTTTTAAAAAAGTCACTACCTGTAGCTTATTGTGACGAGTATAATTCGAAGTGCTTCTGAGGGTGTTTGCCTAAACACGTTTGCACAGATATCTGCATTTTTTAAGCTTGATTACAAATTATGAAATAAACCTTGCGTTTCAGAAATCATTGAACATGTGAGGGGTTTGGACAGAGAAGGAATTAGAGGCTTCTGATAAACGCTAAGACTCTAAAGCCTTCCAAACAGTGTCTCTCCTATAGAGAATGAGGTTTGGGAATAGATTATTCATCTTTTTTTCCATACCAACTGATTCTACAGAATAAGTCCCATGCCTCAACTTGCTGCACTGTTCAGGTACAACCACAACGTGTCCTCAGTGGAGGTGACACTCAACACCTTGAGAAAACTCAAACGCTCGGTTCAAACCAGCCTCAAGTAAAAGTGGGATGTCTCTGGCACATTTATGTATGTGGTATGTACGTATGTATTCAGGCTACATTATAAATAACAAGAGTTTTGGAATAAATCGTTGAGAAAAATGCATTAGAAATATATTTGTTTTCTTTGGTGTTTTGTTTTCTGATAATATCCCAAGAGGAGAAGGAGAGCAGAGTGTCAGTTAGGCTGCTGTAAATGAATACCGTGGGCCAGATGGCTTACATGATAAACCCTTATTTCTCACAGTTCTAGAGTCTGGAAGTCTGAAATCAGGACCCCAGCGTGGTAGAGCTCTTGGTGAGGACGTTCTCCCTGGTTTCTAGAAAACAGGCACCTTCTCGCTGTGTCCTGGCACAGCAGAGAAAGCGAGCTAGCTCTCTGGTGTCTTCTTCTAAGGACAGTAATCCCATCATGAGAGCCTTGCAACCTCACCTAAACCTCATCACCTCCCAAACGTCCCATCTCCAAGCACCATCACATTGGAGGTTAGAGTTTCAACACATAAACTTGAGGGGCGTGGGAGACCACATTCAGTCCGTAGCAGGTGGGAACAACAGAAGAGAAGAGGCATGGAAAAGTCTTAATGTTCTTACAGGTCTCTTAGAGATGAAGGTACAGCTGAGCAGACACCTTATCATCAGCCTCCGAGTTGTCAGAATTACTGAAGCTAGCTCTCTTTTTGGTTTGATTTGTTTGTTTGTTTGTTTGTTTGTTTTTACCTACAGGAGCCAAGGGCGTAAGTAAATGAGCAAAGAAGACCTGAAGAAGCATTGCTGAATCCAAGTGGAGGGAGGGACACTGACAAACTAGAGAGAACTTGGCCCATTTAAGTAGCACAGTGTCTGTGTAGCTTCTGCCTTGTAAGAATGTAGTTTTGCCATATCCCGTATTGTTTAAAGGGGATAGAGTAGTGTAGGTTTTTACGGGATGTCTTCTTACGATTAAATGTTGGCTTAAAAAGATCTAGAGAACACTCTTTAGTCCAAACAAACAGGGCTACAAACCAGTTTTATTTCACAGATCACTAAATTTCAGCCTCTCCCCTGCTGTGCTGAATTTCCCAAAGATGTTTATATTACAATGGCTTGGAAACACTTAAGGGGAAAAACCTCTGGCAAGTTAAATTTTCAGACTCAAGAAAGGGGGAGATATTGGACGCTGTGCCTTCTCAGTGCCCCCCAATTCTCAAAGGTACACTATGCCCCATTTCAACTACGTCCAAGACTAATCCTGATTAGAAAACGGAGTCTAAATGAACACTTTGATCTTCTGCAAGAAGCACAGCCATCTTCTGAAATAGTTTTATTTCCTAACACATACGAAAGCACACAGGCGTTATTTTGGTAAGCACTCCAATTTTATTTAAGAAGCCTTTGGCTTGGAGGCTTTTGGCCAGTTGGTGTATTATAAGAATGACAAGCCTCCCGGGCTCACCTTGGACCTCACGTTTGACTGCTGTGGACTCTATGTGCTGCCCATCACCACCCCTAATTTAAAAGGTACCAGTGTAAAGGAAAAAGTAATTATCTGTTCAGGGCCTGATTCTATTGCTTACCTGCTTGAATGGCTCCAAAAAATTCCACTGGGAACCACAGGCACAGAAGTGCTAGGGCATCTCATCTGTTCTGTTGAAAAGTTAAAATAGGGCATCTTATCACCATGGTTACAGACTTCTGAGGGGTAGCGTTGGTCCTGTACTAACCAAAAAGATCAGTTAAGTGACCAACAGGGAATCTGAACTGCGGCTGCGCTGACACGCTGATAACAGCAGAGGGGCTCACAGGCCACCTGAGGCATCTCGGAGCTGACCCGTGCCTTCAAGTAACACAAGGAAAAAAGTCCTCAATGTGTTTTCCACTACATATAATTGTAAATATCGGTGTGAATTTGTGTGTACTTTAGCAAGGAATTCAAAGTTATAAGTATTCATTATAAATAGGCATAGAAGGATAATTTCCATTAATACTCATCACGTGAATTTAAGATTAACAACACAAAATTGAATCTGAGAGAAGCAAAATGTATGATCTTCCCCAAAAATAGAAATGAGGATAAATGCGTCTATTCAAGTAGCAGCGATGATTGGGCGTTAGTATTGGGTATCTTCTATGTAACAGACCTTGTGTTGGTTGTGGTGGGACATACAGCCGTGAGAGGCAATATCCTCACTGCGAATTGCTCATAAGCTAATCAGAGATTTGTAAATGGAAAAATTATTAGCCAGCATAACAAGCGCTATGTAAATGTTATCTATAAATTGTGAGAGGGCCCAGGAGGCAAGAATAGTCGTTGGCGGGGGATGCAGGGAAGTTTCCAAGTGGAAACGGCATTGGGGCATAAACACAAAGGTTTGGTTTTAGCCTTTCCATCAGTTATTAATAGGATTACACGTGCAAGCAGGTTGTAGATAATGAACAGGGGAGAGCCTGTGCAAAGGCCCAGCTGTGAAAGGGCGCCACCTGTAGGCAGTGACAGTAAGAACGCCGTTGCAACTAGAGCTAAGGAAGCCCATGGCAAGGGCGGAAGCTGAGGCGGAGAGGTTGTTTGAAGCCAGAATGGGCAAAAATCTTTCATACTAGATTTAATACTGTAGGCACCGAGGGGCCAGTTGGACTTGAGAAAGCAAGATGATCAGATTTGATCTCACAAGCCTCCTCAGCCACCATACGGAGAACCAGAATAGTTAGAAATAGCAAATGAGCATACTGCACTGATGTGTGCCAGCTTTTTTGTTGTTCAAAGAACTCTGATTAAATAGATATATTCGTAAGAAAAATTTCTGAAGATATACAGATCGATTTTATAGTAGACGGTATCCATATCCCCAAGGATTTTGGGTAAGGAAAAAGCATCTCATGTGAGAACTTTGTATAGTCTCCGAGAAGAGAATGGGCTTAATTAATCACGTTCTCAGGATTCAGAGATTCAAGAATTTGTTCATTTGACTCTCATGCGTTTTGTATTTCAGAACTTTGAAAATATGCCCTGTGCAGAGCGCAAAGAAGTTCGGGATTATTTTAAAGACTTCCAAAAGAGAAAAATTACCCACAGCATTCCCCTGGAAATAAATTAATTCTGGCATCCATAATGTATTCTTAGGAAAAGAAATGCAGAAAAAGAAAGGTTATGCTACACAATAAAAAGAGGAGAAATTAAACAACAATAACAACAAAAGGGACCCCAAGGAGAGTTTGTATTGTACCTTGTTCCCTGGGTAACAGGAAATATTTTTTTTAATTTTTTTAATGTTTATATTTTTTGAGAGAGAGAGAAAGAGAGAGACAGTGCAAGCAGGGGAAGAGCAGGGTGAAAGGGAGACACAGAACTCCAAGCAGGCTCCAGGCTCTGAGCTGTCAGCACAAAGCACAATGGGGGGCTTAAACTCACGGACCGTGAGATCATGACCTGAGCCAAAGTCGGTTGCTCAACCAACTGAGCCACCCAGGCGCCCCTGCAGGAAATATTTCTTACCTTCCTCCTCCACCAGCCCTGACGAATCATGAAATCCAGACATGAAACCTAGACAACATTTAATCACAGCTACATTCACCACTGATCACCAGTAGATGCAATCCCAGTAGCTTGTGTCAACCATGGGAGCCCCGGGGAAAAAGAATCAAGAGTTACAGGAATAAGACTTCACTCATGGCCCTGTAATAATTCCCTGCTGATTCCACAAGAGAAGGTTACTGAATTTAATTCGTGAGAAAAGATGACTGTGACCGTATCTCCAGGAAGTATGCGAATCATCCATATACATTATCGTAACAATACGACACCCCTTCTCCCATTTTACAGATGAGAGAATAGCCCTAGAGAAACCAGTGTTCCTAAAGTCACACAGCTGGTAAGCAGCCCAAATAGGATTGGACCCATGACTTCTTGATTCTAAAGCCGGTGCTCTCGTTCAAGAGAGCTACAAGGAGAAATCCAAGTGCCAGCTGAGTAAGACGAGCAGTGAATTCCACAGTTTTTAGGAGACCGTGTCCCCCTGTCTGGGCTGAAGGGTCCAGGAAGGCTTCCTGGTGAGGGTGGCACTTGAGTCTTATGTACTGGACAAGTCAAAAGATGAGAAAAGCCCATTCCAGGTTTGAATTTAATAGCAAACATGAAAAGATATAAATCTATAAATGACATTGAGACATATATTTGTACATAATTACCCACTTGGTAAATGTATTTATGCACCCTAAGATACTATGGTGGAGGTAGGGTGGTGAACGAGAAAGTCATATGAGGGCAACTACGTTTCTTTAAAAATTATTTTAAGCATCCCTGCCTTATAAGGTTACTAGGTTAACCAGTCTAACTGTAGCAAGGAGTTGGTAGAGAAGAAAAATAAGACAAGGCTGTCAATGTAATTTAGAGCGAAAGTTGGGGGATAATAAATTTGCGTCTCTTGACATCGGCTCGGGTCACCACCTCGGCTCAGTTCATGATCTCGCTTTCGTGAGCTCAAGCCCCGTGTCAGGCTCCATGCCCTGTGTGAAGCCTGCTTGGGATTTTCTCTCCCTTTCTCTCTGCTCCTCCCCAGTTCACGAGCGTGCCCTCTCCCTGTCTTTCTCTCTCAAAATAAACATTAAAAAAAATAAAATTTAATTTCTGATAGCAGAATAGGAATAGCTAATATTTATTGCTTATCATTTGCAATTACAATATGGAACTTCATTAATTTAAATGTATTTTCTCGTTTGATGATCATAGTAACATCACGCAATAGGCATGTTGGGAGTCTGCATTTCAGAGAAGAAACCATGCCTTAGAAAAGTGAAATAAATTTCCCAAAAGCACCCAACCAGTGCATGAGACTGGCAGTCTCCAATCAAGCAAACGCTTTATTACCCCAAACCCAGGGACTTAACTGCCAGGTCAAATCGGAAATACATTTTCCCTGTAAGTCATCGAGAAAATAGACCAAGCAATGAAGTGCAGGGCATCTCATTTTGGGGAGCATATAAACCACCTGGGGATTTTAAGACACAGATTTTGATTCCATAGACCTGGGGTGGGTCTTGAGATTTCTGACCAGTTCTCAAGAGATACTCATGTCAACGCGTGCGGACCACACCGTGACTGCAAAGCCGTAGCAAATAATATTTCTACAGAGTCCAGGGGTTCTCTCTTAGAGGATCCTTCAATGGAAATGGATGGCCAATAAAAGCACCTTTTGTAAAAAGCAAAATTAGGGGCGCCTGGGTGACTCGGTTGGTTACAAGTCTGACTCTTGATTGCAGCTCAGGTAATGATCTCATAATTCTTGGGGTCAAGCCCCGTGTCGGGCTCTGTGCTGACAGCGAGGAGCCTATTTGGGATTATCTCTCTCCCTCTCTCTCTGACTCTCCCCTGCTGGTGCTCTCTCTCTCAAAATAAATAAACTTAAAAAAAAAAAAAAGGCAAAATTATACAAGAAATGTAGTACTGGAACGGTTTGGCCTAACCAAGAAATTTAAAGTATCTAGAGAAAAAAAAAAATGAGTATTCTATTAATAATATACCTTATGTTCATACTAGTCTGTATTTAATTGCAACAAAATTGTAATGACACCCTTCGACTAGAGACAGGTACTGATGACTAGATCTCAAGAAAGTGGGTGTTAAGTGCTAATTACACACACGGCTCTGATTTACTTCGAGAAGCTAAAAAGGGCCAAAGCAGAGGGAGACTGAAAAGGAAAGGGAAATGGCCTCAGATTTCCGCGCCTAGAAAACAGATTTTTGTAAAAAGCTGCTACATGGCAACATCCAACATCGAGAACTTCTCTTTTCAATTAACAAAGGATGGGAGAGAGCTTCCGGGACTACTGCCTCACAGCCCCAACTTTGTAACAAAATTGCATATGTTCAATCGCTATTTTGCTTTTGACTTCAAACCTGTTGCCAAGGAAACATCAATATCTAAGTACGTTCAAGGCAAATCTTTCTTCCTGTTTTCGAAGTGAATCAGTTAGCAAGGTAGCAACAGGTCGGAGAGTTTCGCTAATCCGGGAGTTAGCTGGATTTAATCCCAATCACCGTGGCCTTGATAAATCAGGTGGACCTTCTCATGCGTCCGTTTTTTTACCCATAAAGTGATTATGATTATACCATTGTACTCACTCACGATTTACTTCTGCGGCATAGTCCCTGTATCTGATGGACACTTTGTCATCTCATGATGCACGGTCAGGATCTCCAGATTCAAGGTCTTATGTGTGTTTACACTGGGAAGGAAGGGGACTAAGAACCCGGATTTTCTCTTCAGTAACACAAAGTCAATATACTCAACTTGCCAAAAGGAACTAAAGCAATGTGAGAGCAGAATGAATTTTTTATTTTTTTTTCTTCCAAGTTTTTATTCAAATTCCAGTTAGTTAACAGACAGTTTCAGGTATAAGATTTAGTGATTCGTCACTTCCTTACAAAACCCAGTGCTCATCACAACAAGTACCCTCCTTAACGCCCATCACCCATCTAGCTCAACATCCCCATCTCCCTCCAGCAGCCCTCAGTTTGCTCTCTATAGTTAGGAATCTGTTTTATGGTTTGCCTCCCTCTTTCCCCCACCCCCTTGTTCATCTGTTACATAGAATGAAATTTTTAAAAATCCCGTCCCCGCAACTAAATGGTTTAGGTTTCTCAGTTTCGTGGTGCTTCGGAACTAAAAGCCAAGGAAAGCCACAAGCTGAGGTGTGACTGACAAGTTTCTTCTGGGCCACTGGTTCCTGGGTCACTGGTTTCTGGGTAGAAATACACACAAATGGACAGATTCAGGTAGCATGACCCAGAAGTGTATACAGTTTGAAGGCTCTTTATAGACACAAATGCAAACTTGTGAATCCAAAAATGAGCACAAACGTATCAAGGAATAAGGAAAGAAATCACAACAAATAACAAATTGAAAACTGACAAATACCGTAAACATCCAGAAAAATAACATAATATTGTTAACTTCCTGACCCACCTTCTATTAGTGTTTTTTACTGTTCTTTGCACTTCTGGCTTTTTGAGCAATTTTTTGTCTGACGATTATTTTATAATTTCCATAGAGAGAATGGGTTTTGATATGTCTGTAAGCACATTTGCTCAAAATGTATTGGCAGTTTAGAAAAGCTTCTTTCGACTTCACAGCTCCTCACTCACAACTGCATAGACATTTTGAAGATTGTGGTCAGCACTGGGAAGGCTTTTGTCAGGTTTTTTAACATATGAGTTCGAGGGCTTCGGGGAATTTGTGACCAGTTACTTCGAGTTGAGTACATATCAAACCATTTCCTCCTCTGTCAGCCACATGCTTCTGGGCACACTCAACGCACACATTCAGCAGGGGAGCCATGCCTCTGACCTTGCACCCAAGCAAATCACAGTGGGAGCTGGAGTTTTTCTAGAAGTCGTTCCCACACCAAGAGAGCTAGCTAGCAGTAACTCACTTGTGTAGAAGTGAGAGTCAAATGTATCTCATAAACTCAGACAAAACAGGTTCCCAGACTCAATTTTCTCACAGCTGAAACCCAAATATGCCTCCGGTCCCCCAGTGCCAGTTGACGGAAGGGCAGCTGTGATAGAAAGTAAGTCAAAATGAGAGGAGAAAGTGATCCTAGCCAACGGCAGTTAAAATATCCTTTTGGGACCACAGAATATGTTACTTTGACTCCTTGCTAGTGAGGCCCTGAAGCTTAAACTGCCTGGGCTTCATTCTAAGTCCGCTTCTGACAGAAAATGGCTCTTCGCTCATTTTCTCATGCCAGGCAACTTTAATATGCTTGCCGTCAGCTTGTCACTTCGTGCAAAGAGTTGTGCCATATGCTTTTTTTTTAAGTTATGTATTTATTTATTTTGAGAGAGAAAGAGAGAGAGTATGAGCTGGGGATGGGGTACAGAGAGAGAGCGAGGGAGAGAAAGAATCCCAAGCAGTCTCCACACTGTTAGTGTGGAGCCCGATGCAGGGCTCGATCCCATGACTGTGAGATCATGACCCGAACTGAAATCAAGAATCAGACCCTTAACTGACTGAGCCACCCAGGCGCCCCTGTGCTGTATGTTTTTTTTAAGCATTAGGTCATGCAATCCTTACGAGAAACTGTGGGATGGTTATTACTGCACAGCTGAGGGAACTGAGGCTCTGAAAGCTTAGGCCATTTTGTTCAAGATTGCAAAACTAGAACAATCGTTGCCAGAGCTGGCACCCACACAAGTGTGCGCCCCTGTTTTCTTGAGAGAAGAGCGTGAGCTTAAGGCAGAACAACAAGAGGATTTGCTATGCTTTCTTTAGCACAAACAAAACAAAACAAACAAAGAAAAAACATGGAGAGATCAAGAAATTTAAGTGTAAGTCGGACCCTAGGCTAAGAATCCAAACGGTTCACTCAGGGGAACCAGGGGGACTCAGTCGGTTAAGTGTCCGAATCTTGATTTCAACTCAGGTCAAGATCTTAGGGTTCGTGAGTTCCAGTGCCCCCCATGATGAGCCCCCCACCCCAGGAGACCCCACGTTGAGCCCCAGGCTGACAGTGGGGAGCCTGCTTGGATTCTCAGTCTCTCTTTCTCTCTCTCTCTCTCTCTCTCTCAAAAATAAATAAACATTAAAAACTTTTTCAAAACACGAGTTCATTCAGACATTAGCGCTGCCTTTGGGTAGCTTGTGCAAGCCATTCACCAACAGTTCAACTCAGTTTTTATCTTAGTTTTATGAGATAAACTCAGTTTTATGCCAAATAACACTTTCCAGTAAAATTTAAAATACCCTATTTTCATTTTTGAATCAAGATTCAGTGAACCCTACTGAATAACATATATATGGCCTAATTTGATGTTTCTTACCAGAGCAGTTTAGTGTAGATCGTACCCTAGAAGAGTCTGGGTAACAAAGCATGATTGTAATAAAATTACTATGTTTGAACTACCAATTATAATTCTCTTTGGTTTCCTGGCTAAGCTTGTATCCATTATCCCAGGAAATCCTAGAGTGACGTCTTCCCGCTAAAACCCTAGCTCTCCTCAGACCATTGAAAGCCACTTATTCATTATTTAGGTTTGCACTATTAGTCTATCCCAAATCCCTCTGAGAACATGGCCGCACTAGAAAGTTCGACTCCAGGAAGCCACGGACGGACTCTTTAGTGGGGGGTCTTAAGTGCAATACATGCCGCATTTATGACCCAGCCCCCATCAGAAACCCTTTCGAACAGATGCGCCCCCCATTACTACTCATTAGAGACATGCAAAGTGAAACTACAATAAGATACCACTCTGCAACAACCAGAAGAGCGTACATTAAAGACTGACATACCCAAATGTTGGCAAGGATGTGGAAAAAACTGGAACTGTCAAAAATCGATGGTGGGAATGTAAGATGACACAACCACATGGCAGAAATATTTGGTAGAACAAACTAACGCTAACCCTATGTATACCATGTAGCCCAGCAACTCTATTCCTGCGGTATGGATCCAAAGGAAACGAGCGCATATATCTATCAAAAGACATGTACATGGGGCACCCGGGTGGCTCAGTGGGTTAAGCGTCTGACTCTTGATTTCAGCTCAGGTCATGATGTCACCGTCTGAGAGTTTGAGCCCCGCATCAGGGTCTGTGCTGACACCATGGAATAAACTGAAATAAAGTGGTAATTTAAGTTACTGAAAAAGCGTAAGTGCAATTAGAAACGCTATATAAAAACTCACTATAAAACCCCTTCAATTTTGACTTTCTTACTACTTGAGGGCTAAATAGGGTGTGACCTGCCAATCATTGAACCCATTGAAGCCAAACCCTTCATGCAAAAGGATTGGGATTCAAGCTTGGGATTCTCTTTCTTTCCCTTTTTCTGTGTCCCTCCCATGCTCGCTCGCTCTCTCTCTCTCAAAATAAATAAACTTAAAAAATAAAAAAGACACATACAAGAATGTTCACAGGCATTCTGTTGTAATCGCCAAAGACTGCAAACAACCTAAATGCTGATCAAAAGTGGAAAAGGTATATGGCGGTGTGATCACACACTGGAATACTGTGCAGAAAAGACAATGAACTAACTCCAACTGCAGGCAACAAGGATAAATCTCACAAACCAGCATGAGTGAAAAAATACAAATACAACGAACTGTGTAGGATAATTTTTATAACAAAATTCACACACACATAGGACAGCATTCACAAGAAGGCAAAACGAATCTATAGCGACAGATAACAGGAGAGTAGTTACTTGGGCTCTCCACTAGGAAGGGATATTGCAAATCAAAATCCTCTGAGTGGCGGCTATGTGATTGTTATATGGGCAAAATTCGTTGAGTTATGGGCTTAATACCTGTGTGCCATAAATCTATACTAGAATGTAAAATATTTTTCATATATTGACATCAAGGCAGACTGGCTTTGAAAAGAAAAAGGATCAAGATATCAAAACAGTCAAACAGGAAACTGGGGGCATAGAAAAGAGAGCAGAGTCTCAACCACCGTGGTTTGGAAGGAGCACGGGGGAAGGAAGGAAGGCAGCAAAATCTGGGCTAACTCTGAGCCAACAAATACTTACAGATTTGCGTTCTCTGTCTCTGTCTTTGTCCCCCACCTGCCTTCAATTTCTTTCTTATTTCCTGCTTTTCCTGCTTGAATCTTTCCCCAGTTACAGAAAGGAAAGAGAGAAGACCTTTGCATCCAGGAAAATCCTCCTCTTTCACACTCTGATTTTTGCATGGAGGGTTTGGCTTCCACCTGTTCAATGGATTGGCAGGTCACGCCCTAGTTAGCACTTGAGTAGTAAGAAAGTCAAAATCGAAGGCGTTTTATAGTGGGTCCTTACAAGGCGCTTCTAATTGCAGTTACACTTTTTCAATCACTTAAATTCCCACCTTATTTCAGCAATGAAGAGCTGTTAGAAGACATGTTAGTATGATAAGGAAAGATAGAATAAAATAGACAGAAAGAGAAAGGTTGGGACCTGAGGACCTGGGTGGGGAAAAATACATATTTTAAATCAATGCTGGGATTGTCTGACCACAGTGCCTGAACTCCCCTCAGCAGAAGGTTCCTCTTAAGAATGTAATAGACATAGAACCTACTCCCCCTTAGGTTCTCCCCAGGAATTTGACAAAAAACCTAACTAAAAAGAAGTAGTAGACCATAAAATGTAACCCATAAGGAATGATATGGCCATAGACCACCCCTCATACAAGGGAAGTGAGCCAATCAAAAAGAAAGGAGTAGGCATTTAGAGTTACCTCGCCAGTAAAGGTAGAAGGAAGAGGGAAGGAAGAGACCGAAACTCATAAAACAAAGTCTCTTGCGTATTATCACGGTCATTCATTTCCAAACCCCCCCTCTGTATAAAGAGAGCTTCCCTACTATTTCTCCTTTCTAATCTTATACTCTAATAAACTTTTGCCTGCTGCTTATACTATTTTGTGTCCTCCTCTTCATTCTTTGAAGTGACAAGAGAATGAATCCCGGGTATTGAGGTAAAACAAACAAACAAACAAACAAAACAACAACAACAAAAAACCAATCCTGCAACATTAGCACCCTAAACCACCTACAATCAATGTTAGCTAGTTGGAGATATCTGTAGATATCACCTAAATGATTTTTTTAAAATAAAGACTTTTTTTAGCGGTTATTTCTGTGGTAGCTTCACAATGGCAGGCATTGGTTGACTTTGAAACTCAATATAGTGAAGTGGTATCATTGTGATGATAAAAAAAAATGCACATTTACATGATGATCGAAACGATTGCCCTAGTATTATGGAAATGGCTATTCCTGGCTCAGGATAAAATTTCCCAAGCTTTATCTCAAACAGCGTAGACTGAAATGAAGACTATGTCCTCTGAAGAAAATGTAAGAAAATTTAAAGTGGTTCTGGGGATGACAAAAATCTCCCCAACATTTCAAGTGAAGAATTTGGCTTATGGATTTTGGATTTTCTATATTGAAAAGGTCTTTAATTGCTTCATAAAATATGAAAGCAGAACAAAAAATAAATAAATAAAAGTCTTTGAGCATTTCATCTATATCCTTAAGTTTGAGCAAGTTTGGACAAAAACTGTTACCGAAAACCAACCTCCATGCTTTGGAGTCAAAATACAATGTAAAGACAGATTTTGAGATAACGGGGAACAATAGGTTTATTGCTTTGCCAGGAAAGGAGGCTGTGGTAGGCTCTGGCTCTCAAAAACTGCAAGCCCTCCTTGAAGGAAAGGACTGGTGAGGGGGCGGGGTGAAGTTTAGAGGGAAATACAGGCCCTAACTGGCTTTTTAATCAGAATGTACATGCTACCAGTATCCTTCATCTGGTCTTTAGGGTGGTACCAGATTCCGGACACAAAAAACTAAGAAGGGGTGGGGGAGAGGATTGGGGAAGAGAGGGAAAAAGTTACTTTAAAAAATGAGCTTGGCTGAAGCATTAGTGCAGCCATTTTGCTTTTTGTTCAGCCATTTTGCTTGTTTGTATCAAGTGTGATTTTAAGCAGTTTCATAAGAAGATTGCCCAAGATTCAGTCATCTTACATATACTGATAGTATAAAGGTACTCAACCTTAAAAGTGAAGAAAGTATTTTAAACCCACAGCTTAATCATTTTATTGAATTCTAGTTTCACACTTCTGTCATCCTCACATACGTTTCTGAATTTGCATTCCCAGGAGAGAGTTGCATTATAATCTAAATGCGATAAATAAAGATAACTTTATTTAAGGTTCAAAGTGCTATTTTAGAAGCGCTATTTTAGGAATATGTGGCTCATGCTCAAAAAAAAAAAAAAAGAAAGAAAGAAAAGAAAAAAGAAAAAGACACAAAAAATTGATAAGCTAATGTAAGTTCTCACTATATACTAGTAATAAACCAAGTACCTGTCCTTAAAGAATCTTTGAAATAGTTAAGAAAAAGATTTGGGAGGATAATGTTGTTGGGAAAATACCTAGGGTTCTGCGCCAAAAATGGCCAACCGAACTAAAACAAGCTTCAGCTCCTAGCTCAGAGACCCCTTTACCGGGCTCTTCCTGCCCTGCTCGCTGCGCCTGCGAAAACCGCCAGGAACGCAGAAGCTGATGCTATAAATTACCCTTCCCACCTTTGTTCGGGGCTCAGACTTGAGGAGAAACTGTCTCCTCTGAGCCCGCCGGTGTTAAATAAACCTCCTGTAAGGGCAAAACGGGACTGATTCCATTTTGCTTAAGGGCAAACTGGGACTGACTCCATTGTGTTTCCTGTCTTCACCCTGAGTCCCCAGTGCCTGCTCAAAACCTGCAACTTCCCGGTTCCAAAAGAACCACGCCCAGTGACCTATGGACCCTTCCTCAGCCAATCGGCTAGGGTCACGACCATCACCCCTCCCACTGCCCCTAGACCCCTTTAAAACTATTGTGTTTTTGGAAGGGGCCCTCTCTCTCCACCCACCGCGGCGTCGGTGCGGTAGGAGATTGAGCTCGAGCTAGCTCAATAAAGGCTCTTTGTTCTTGCATCAGACTCGGCTCCCTGGTGGTTCTTGGGGTCCCCGAATTCTGGGCATAACACTCCGATCTACCCAGATCTCTGAGCGCCATTGGTGTTTCCACCAGCCAGCGTTCCAGCCTGGTTCCATAACAATGTTAGTAGACCGAGTTAAGAAATTTGAACTCCTATCCTACCACTCACTCCATGACCCTGCGCCTATTACTGAACTTCTACACCTTTATTTCCACATCTGTAAAATGGAAATGATAATAGCATGATAGGAAAAAAAAATAGGACAAAATAGGCAGAGAGGGAAAGGATCAGGACCTGAGGTCCCTGGGTGGGAAAAGACTTATTTTGGAACAATGCTGGGAGTGTCTGACTTTTTGCTGACTTTTTTGCTGCTGAAGCAAACCCCCTCTGGTGTAAGGCTCCTCTTAAGACTGTGACAGGAGCACCTGGATGGCTCAGTTGGTTAACCTTCTGACTCTTGATTTCAGCTCAGGTTATGATCTCACGGTTTGTGAGTTCGAGCCCCATGTCGGGCTCTGCACTGACCGTGTAGAGCCTGCTTGGGAGTCTCTCTCTCTTCCCCTCTCTCTCTACCCCTCCACCACTCATGCTATCTCCGTCTCTCTCAAAATAAATATATAAACTTAAAAAATTAAAAAAAAAATGTAACAGACACCACCTACTCCCCCTCAGGCATCCCTCGGGAACGTGACAAAAGACCTGACTAAAAATAAGTAGTAGACCGTAAAACGTACAACCCACAAGGAATGATATGGCCATAGACCGCCCACCATACAATGGAAATGAGCCAATCAGGAAGGGACAAGCCAGCACCTAGACCTATCAAGCCAATGAGGGTAGGACCTCAGAAGGAACAAGGGGAAGAAAAGGAAGGAGGGGCGACCAAAACCTTATAAAAGAAGGACCCTTGCCTACAGTGTAGGTCATTCACCTTCCAATGTTCCCTCTCTGTAAAGCGAGCTTTCCTACCATTCCTACTTTCTAATCTTCTACTCTAATAAACTTTTGCCTGCTGCTCATTTTGTGTCCACCTCTTCATTCTTCGAAGCAGCAAGACAACCAATCCCAGGTATTGAGGTAAAAAAATCCTGCAACAATACTACCCTCCTTCATAAGGCTTTCATAGCTAGTGAACACTAGAATACTTAAAAGCAGTTAGGAAAAAAACCTTACAACATGCAGGTGCTCGATAAACGTGAGCTCTTCTCTTTCGTTGGCATATGCACAGCCTTTTTATCTTTTCCCCCCATCGAGGACTTTTTATACAAAGTAATACAAAAAGCAAATACAATAAAACACCATAGAAACCTAATACCACAGCATATCGAAAGGTAGAGACATGAAAACAAGTTTATTTTAAGCAGAATACCACATGTCATAGATTAGGCTAATGACGAGTTGAGCTCCTTCAGTGATCCGGGGGTGCCAAGTAACACATCCGCGACACCAAATCCCTGGGGACAGATTTCTTCCTTCTTTCTCTCCCACCACTTCATAAGATGATGGCTGACTGGAAACTAAGCCGAGGTGAGCTGCGATGAAATCCAAGTAAAATACTCCTCCAGCCAGAAGAGGTCACACTCAGATCCCAGGAAAATATAAGCAACACCTTGCCGAAAGGACGTAAGCTAATTGACAACGCAGCAGCAGGGGAAACTAGAACTAAAAGCCACTTGCACTGGTGGTCCCACCGAGGGTGGCGAGGCCACGGTGAGTGAGGGAGACTGAGGCACCACATCCGGGCAGAGCATGCATGCAGCACTCGGGCTACGGTTTGTAAAAAACCCTCATTTTTTTAGTCCGTGAGAGCTTGCTTCTGGTCCAGATGACATTCTCCAGAAGTTTCTGGGCTTCTCGGACCCCCTGTCTTGCAGCGACGTTAAGGAGTGTCTCTACGTCCCTAGAAGAGACCATTATTTAGTAAAAAGAAAAAGTAAAGCTTTTAACTTTAAGAAAAAGTAAGCCAAAAGCACCTGCACGTCCAGTGTTTAGGCTACGGGGCGGGTTAACACCTGTCAGGACTCATTCTAAGGCACTGAGGGAAACACGTGCCATTTCATCTGGGTTTTATCTTGAGTGTCTTCATAATAAAATCAAAGCCGCCCAGAGAAATAGTCTCACAACAGCAGAGTCCAGCTAGATTTTTTTTGCCCTATTTAGAAGAGTTTTATAGCCAAGACTCTTAGGTAATGTCTGAGACCCCTCTCTTGCCAGCAAATTCTATATTCTGGTTTGGAAGCGGTAACTAGAGAGAGGCCCCATTCAACATGCCTGCCCATTGGTTGTGAAACTACCAACCGTCAGTCATAATAAGAACATACTGACTATACCATTTTGACTTGGCTGCTTCAAAATGGTCATTTCAAAATTTCATTACCAAGTAATACATGCAGCCAATATCCCCGAGTACTTTATCAATTCCCCAGGCTCACCCTACCCATAGGTGCCTCACTGAGACCCCCTCTTTCTGGACCTTGTCCACCCATCACTCTGAGGTAGATTAAGGGATGGAGTTTGGAGGAGGAGGTTGTACACATTACTCTGGTAATGGAATATATGTCAGTTACGTGACTTAAGAAAAAAACAAACTGAAAGTTTAATGGTTTATTTTTGGTGTGCCCTATCAAAATGTCTGTGCCTCAAAATAGCTGCATAGTAACTGTCACAGACTAGGAACTATTCAAAAACATAAAGAACTTCTCCAGAGAAAACAGCCGTACTTCTCTGGGCGACTGTGAGTAAGCAAAAGAGGATTAGTACGACAGACACAAGAAGAATTTGTGCCCAGATAGAGCTACCTACTTTGTATTCTTGCAGGTTCCATTCTGTTTAAAAGAAAATGCTACAAGGCCATAAACGCGGTACGTCCAGGGGACGGAAGACTGTAAGGACCGGGAAAGAATCTGGCCTTTCATCTCAGGCTCGTCGAATGCCTTAACGGTATAACCGATGGAATCTCTGCACATACATGAATCTTGGATCCCCTTGCTTTGTGACTTTTATCATAACTCATAGCAATGTAAGCACATAAAAAGGCAAGAGTAGGAAGTGAATTATATATAAAAAGCTTTTGTCTGTCAAATGCAGGTAATATATGGGGACAGGTTTAGAAGGAATGACATCTCGGCTAGAAGGGAAAAGATAGCTAATCTCATTACCCTACTTCCGTGGACCCCGTCATGTTTTTCAGTTTTCCTACTGCAAGGTTAAAGGAAGCACGGGGATGGTCCTGCTTGGAGGCTTGTCTAAAAAAGAAAGTAAAAGTAAAGGGGACTGGTGATATGGGCTGGAAGGGAACACGGAGTGAGTATGCGATTAAAGTAAAACAAAACAAAAACACCAGTACCTTGAAAAAGCATCTGCTTAGTAAGACCAAGGGCAGTCAATGCAAATATGTAACCATTACTGGGAACCATCACTTCCATCTTATCATAGATCTAGACAAATGTTAATAAGTCTCTTTCATTAAGAAAATATTTCTCATTTGAAACATGTATAATACTTTTTAAAAACTAATGTAAGAATATTTAAATCACTTATTTGCTCCAAACCCATTCATCAGCTTTCTCAAAGATCAAAATAATTATACTCTTCTCTCCAAAATATACAGGAAATCAAAATACAGGAAAAAACCATCTGGGAATGTTAGGAATTCGGTCAAACGTAAGCTGATCCTTAAGCACGTTTTCTAATTGCTGTAATATAAATGCAATATGCCAGTACTTTCCAATAGAACTTTCTCCAAAGATAAAAATGTTCTAGGGGCGCCTGGGTGGCTCAGTTGATTGAGCGGCCGACTTCGGCTCAGGTCTCACGGTCTGCGAGTTCGAGCCCTGCGTCGGACTCTGTGCTGATGGCTTGGAGGCTGGAGCCTGCTTCAGATTCTGTGACTTCCTCTCTCTACCCCTCCCCGACTCATGCTCTGTCTCTATGTCTCTCAAAAAAAAAAAAATGTTCTATATCTGCCCTGTACAATACAGTAGCTACTAGTCATGTGTGGCTATTAAATACTTGAAATGTACATAGTGCAACTGAAGAACTGGATTTTTAATTTTAATTCATTTAAATTAAAATGGCCACATGTGGTTGATGGCCGTCATAGTGGACGATACAGATTATATAATTATTGCCTTCTTACCCTGCAGTTTTCTTTTTTCAAATTATTATGATGGGGGGAAAAGGTGGCAGAAATACAATACCACAATACAAGGAAATGTACAAAAGGTTGCTCTTTTTAATGCATAAAAGTTTTGGGAAATAGTAGGAAAATAAATCCAAAGGAAAAATGGGCAGACAACATGAATAGGCAATTTGCAGGAAAAGAAATAAAAATTACGACAGATGCTTTTGAAAAATGTTCAACTTCACAATTGATAAAAATAAACAAATTTTAAATGAGACAGCTTATGGTGTTATTCAAGTTGGCAAAGATTAACCAATAATCAGAAACAATATTGATAAGTCTATGAGTATATCTAGAGTGGACATGGACGATCTTTCCGAATAGTTTTACAATATGTATCGAAAGCGTTAGGAATGATCCTTGTCTGACCTGATAATTCTATTTTCAGTGATTATTGGTTTCTTTTGTTTTGTCTTTTTTTTTTTTTTTAGTAACGAAATCAGATGTGCAAAAAGGAAACAGCTCTTTCCAATGACAGTTTGTGATAGTAAGAAAGCAGGAAAAGGGCTAAACCTAAAATAGTGAAATCTTCAAGTAAATTAAGGAATATTATAAATATATTAAGTGAACAAAGTCTAGAAGAATATCCATCTAAATGTTTAGTTTTTACTGTGCTATATGGTATAGGTGACTTTTGTTTTTTTCAATATTTTTCTCATTAGGCATAACTTATTTTTGTCAGTCATAAACTATAAATTCTGTTTTAAAAGTAAATGAGTGGAAATCTTTCTTTTGTAATGCTTTCCCTGCCCCGTTCCTGACAGGGGAAGCCATCACTGAAAGATGGAAAGGTTTTTCTAACTGGCCTTTAATTGCATGGTCCCATGAGGAAAGGACCTGGCTTCCAAAATGTTGTTTAGGGAAACTTTAATGCACTTACCAGTCAACCCCAGAAACTTGTTAAAGTGAAGTTTCTGCTTCAGTAGGGCTGGGTAAGGGCTTCAGATGCTGCATTTATAACAAGTGCCCTCCCAGTGATGCCAAGGCTGCAGGTATGCGGCCTACACTCCCAGTAGCAGGGGCTTCAGCCTGCTCTAGTCAGTCACCGACCACATTTGGCTACTGTAGAACCATGTCATTCCATTCCCGATTCTCAAAGTTGAACTTTATCAGAACATCTATTTTAAACTTTGTGGGGAAATGGGTTACTGAAATGGCTTTCCATGCTGGTTCGTGTTTACTTTATGACCACTGTAGATTTCTAGAGTAGTGGATTAACCTGGCTACACATTTACAGTCGCTCGGGGCTTTTTCTGCTCACTTGAGTCAATCCGGAGCTAAGCCTCAGTATGTTTCAAAGCTCCCGGGGGGGGTAGATTCTAATACGTAGCCAAGTTGGTCAACCACTGTTCCTGAGAAAAGAAAGGCAACCTCTGAGAAGAATGAGCTCATCAGTTTATGGGTAATGACAAAGTCATAAATGTGTTCACTTTTCTCTAAGATAACTGAACATTTCTCAAGATCATGAGAGACTGCATGTTGGCATTATCCAATAGAAATATAATGCAAGCCGTGCATAATTTGGAGTTTCCTGGTGGCCATATTAAAAGTTTTAAAAGAAATAGTTGGTTAATTTAAATTATTAGTTAATAAATTAATTCACACCATTATTTATTATTAATTATTAATAACAAATAATAAATTAATAATTTAACTTATGTAATTTATTTTAAAAGTTATTTTAAATAATATATTTTATTTAACCCTGTCACGTTATCATTCAACGTATCATCGATATAAAGAATTATGAATGAGATCATTTATCTTCCTTTCTTCACATTAAATCTTGGAAATCCAGTGTGTATTTGATATCTCCATTCAAGCTGGCCACATCTTGTTCTCAATAATCTTTGTGGCCAGTGGATGCCATATTGGATAATACAGCTTAGAGAGTACTATGATGAAATTTTACTTTCAGATAGATTGAGACTTCATGAATTCAAAGCCAGTTCTCTATTAAGTGACTCCCGCTTTGTACCTAACTTGTCCTTATTTTCTACCTCAGTCTCCATATAAAATGGAGTTTCTAACATCTCAGAGCCTATTTATTTCCAATTTTTAACCTCTAGAGTGTGAGGTGGGGTGTTGAAGTGTATGTTTCCAAAGTTATTCTTGTTTTCTTGAACTGAAAATATAATAATACGGGATATTTTTCTTTGAGGACTCATCAGACCAAGATAACACAATCAGAATCAAGAGAGCTATCTGTGAAAATTTTAGACACTGAATACAAACCAGTTGAATAAAATTTAGACCAAAAAATGGGACTAAACAATAAGTAATATGTATTTCTACTGTTACATCTCAAATTAATGTGTCTTTTATGGTCAAGAGCTCAAAATTTTAATAAGCAAGATAATGCTAACACCGAGCACTGTTAATAAAATTACTCATGTTCTGAATCACGACCTAGAATGTTACGTGTGGTCCAGTTTAGCTCTTTTAAAGTTAACCTATCATTTGCTTACATTGTGAAGAATGTTTTTATTCATTCCTGAGAGAGAGAGAGAGAGAGAGAGAGAGAGAGACAGCATGAGTGGGGAAGAAGCAGAGAGAGAGGGAGACACAGAATCTGAAGCAGGCTCCAGGATCTGAGCTGTCAGGACAGAGCCCGATGTGGAGTTCGAACCTGTGAACCACAAGATGATGACCTGAGCCAAGTCAGACACTTAACTGACTGAGCCACCCAGACACTCTGTGAAGACTCTTTTTAATGCATCAGCCATAGCACCTCCACCATTACTCTTTCTTCACTGCCAAGTGGAACAGTAGAGAAGGTACTGAGACTTTAATATTAAGAGAGTTTATATCTCTAGCTTATTTATGTTCTAGGGAAAAGGCACTGAAATCATAAAGTTTTATATTTCAGCACTTCCTGAAATAACTTGCGGTTTCGCTGTTGGTAGAGATCATCTTTCTTACCTAAACCAATGCATTGCCATCTCTTCATCCTTCGCCACACCAGTGCCTGCGTATAAAACCAAAAGACGTTAGAGAACAAAAGGGACTCTTAACCGCTTGATGCTAAAATCCTCTATTAACCTACAGATACAGAAATCCAACCTGCAAGCTGCCCACCCCAACGACCCCCCCACCCAGTCCCCAATAAAATGAGCACCAGAGGAGCAAAGAAGCTACCTTTCAGGTATCTCTGGCCAACAATAAGCTGGGCACTGGGACACCCGAAGCGCGCATAAAGATGTGCCACATGGAAATGGAAGCTCTGGGAACACAGCCACATGTAAACCAGAGAGATCATGGTTCCCATTATGACCAGGACCTGCGAAAAGGGAAAAAAAAAAAGGAGAAGAGGAAGAATAATGTGAGGATCTACTTCAGACATGGTTCAGATGCGGAAGCAATGAGTGTATTCCGTAAGAAAGGCATTTCAGGATGAGAGGCATATGATTTAAAGATGAGATGTATCCTTAATGGGTCTCTGTTGGGAAGAAAATATTTACCATCACTAG
Organism: Paguma larvata; assembly: GCA_030068075.1. NCBI lineage: Eukaryota > Metazoa > Chordata > Mammalia > Carnivora > Viverridae > Paguma > Paguma larvata. The sequence goes on from CM057823.1 coordinate 115,707,321, forward strand.
TGTTTTAACTTGTTTTTAGTCATTCTGAGAGTACATTCCTTGGGTGACGCAAGACAACTAGATTGGGTAATTAACTAGGGTTGGATGCTGACGGATCTTGGCAGTTCATAGAAATGGAGGCAGAAGCAAAAGAGGAAGAGGAAAAAAAAAGAATGAATGTGTTTGTTCTTTGGGCAGAAACGTGGTACGGAGCTAAGATGGGGAGGGAGGCTCCTGCCGGGCTCTACCGCAGTCTGGGGAAGCCATAGCCCTGCTCCGTTCATCTCATACCGTCAGCTGCTCTTACAGAAATAGAAGACCTTCAGACCACGCTTTCAGCTTCCTCCCTGAAAAGATCCAGGTGAGTCAGTAGCATCCAGAAGGCAAAGGAAGATGGGAATTCAGTTTGTTAGGGCTGCCATTAACAAAGGACAACAGAGTGGGTGACTTACACAACAGAAATTTCTTCCCTCATGATCTGGAATGGTTACATTGTCCAGTAACCAAACAGCACGGCCATTACTATTTCCAGAGACAGAGCAAACACCATCTGAGATGTCAAATCACACAGATGTTAGTGGCTGACAGGAAACTGAGGGAGCCTAGACGTGAAGCAAGACCACAAAGTGCTCCCCAGACAGTGAAGGGGCCTCAGATCCATTCCCTGGTGGTACTCGGCTGGTTCGTAAGGAGGAGCTCATATTCTGAAGAAAATGCAATGGGATTGACCTCTTCCTTTTTGGGGGTGACTCTGCTTCTAGGAGAAGATAAGAATGCAGCTTCTAACCTAAAAACCCAACTCTCAGTTACTGGCATGAAAGGTGAATATCTATTACTGATTCCTATACCAAGAACTGAACTTGAACATAGACCATTTTAACTCACATCTTTTAGCCAAACAAATCAATCAGGAATTGAAAACTAGGAAATTAACAGAAGGGTTTTGCAGACTTTAATTCAGAATTATTATAAATGCAAAACAAGGATCCCTATATATATATATTTTAAACATTTTTATTTATTTTTGAGAGACAGAGAGAGACAGAGCATGAGCAGGGGAGGAGCAGAGAGAGAGGGAGACACAGAATCCTGAAGCAGGCTCCAGGCTCTGAGCCGTCAGCCCAGAGCCCGACACGGGGCTCAAACTTGCAAGCTGTGAGATCATGATCTGAGCCGAAGTTGGACACTTAACCAACTGAGCCACCCAGGCGCCCCTCACTAAATATTTTTAATGGTCATATTGAAGATACAAGAGAGAAGAAAATGATAACCTTACCATAATCCCATATGGACAAAATTATAAGTTATAAGTATTTATATTTATATTTTAAATATATGTTTTTTTATAAGTTATATGTTACTCTAAATAATTTCCACAATATAATTTCAAATTTGATGATATATCTCTCTTCTCATTAGGGAATTGTTGGTTATTCACAACAATGAATGGCAAAGAACATGTCAGTGTGTGTGTGTGTGTGTGTGTGTGTGTGACAGTAGTGTTGTTCTTCATTGTTGGAGATGCGTTTTGTTTGTCTTTTCTGGGTGTGTTGGGGGAGGTATTTTATTTTTATTTTTATCCTCTTATCAGGACATCCAAAGTCATCTCTGTTGATTCTGTTTCATGAACAGGTGGCCTTTCACATATTTTTATATGTCACAATGTTTCACAGATGAATGTTTAAAAACTCTTCAAGCCCTTTTGGATATTATTTTATTTATGCAGTATTTGTCTCGAAGGTGTCTGACACTATTCTAATCGCTGTGGATAAAATAATAAACAAAACAAGCGAAACTCACTGTCCTGTGGTAGCTTACATTATAATTGGAGTAGAGAAATGAGGGAACAGATAATAAACAAAATAAGTAAAACATATGGTATACTGAATGGTAATAAATGCCATAAAGGATAGGAGAATGGAGAATAATTTGAGGTAAGGCTTACAAATTTTAAAAGAATGGGAGCACCAGCTCTTGATCTCAGGATTGTGAGCTTGAGTCCCACGCTGGGTGTAGATTACTTTAAAAATGTTCATTAAATTAAAAAGTTGAAAATAAAGGAAAAGACGGAGCACCTGAGTGTCTCGTGGTTGAGCATCGACTTTTTTTTTTTAATTTCTATTTTTTTAAGTTTATTTCTTTATTTTGAGAGAGACGAAGACAGCACAAGTGAGGAAGGGGCAGAGAGACAGAGCGAAAGAGGAAGACAGAGAATCCCAAGCAGGCTCCACATTGTCAGCACGGAGCCCAATGTAGGACTCGAACCCATGAAATTGTGAGATCAGGACCTGAGCCAAAACCAAGAGTCAGATGCCTAACAGACTGAGCCACCCAGGAGGCCCAGCATCCGGCTCTTGATTTCCACTCAGGTCATGATCCCAGGGTCTTGGGATCAAGCCCCAAGTTGAGCTCCATGCTGAGCATGAAGCCTGCTAAAGATTCTCTTTCTCTTTTTCCCTCTCTCCCTCTGTCCCTCTCCCCTGCTTGCGCTCAATCTCTTCTCTCTCTCTTTCCAAAAAAAAAAAAAAAATATATATATATATATATATGAATGGAAAAATATATATATATGAATGGAAAGGATGGGCAAAGAAAAGTAAAGAAGGGCTTATCTCAAAAAGACATGTGGTTGTGGGTTTGTCTAATGGAATAAAACCCAAAGAATTTCAGAGCACCTGGGTGGCTCAGTAGGTTAAGCATCTGACAGCACTTATATATATATAAACTCACACCTTAGGATCTCACAGCTTCGTGATTTCCAGCCCCCATCCAGCCCTGTGCTGGCATTGCAGAACCTGCTTAGGATTCTTTCTCCTTCTCTCTCTGCCCCTCTTCCACTTGCACTGTCTCTGTCTCTCTCAAAATAAACTAACTTAAAATAACAACAACAACGAGTTTCACAGGAAACCCAGAAAGATTTGAGAGAATTATATTAGCAAAACACTTCCGGGTTTAATCCAAAGGCACAGATAGTAGAAAATGAAAAGAGGTCATCGGACCTCCAGCTTTCTACTTGCAGAAAGCAGACTAAATAAAGTACTCAGTTGCAAACACATACTACCTTTTATGAAGAAACGAGGATAGAACAGAGAGTGGAGCCAACAGCTCAGAGGGTGGAACCAAAAGTCAAGGAGAATTATTCCCAGAACTTGAGACCCAGTCAAGGAACTTTGAGTCTTTGCCTGGCTGGAATTCAGAATTGCTATGGATTGAACTGTTCTTTGTGACTGCCATTTTCCCCCTAATTGAACTGATATATCTAAGGTAGTTTTTCTAAGCCTGTCTCACCATTGTATGTTGGGTGTATGGAGTCAGATAACTTGTCTTTTTAGTCTCTCAGGTCACAGATAGAAAAACAAACTATATTCGAAGAATTTAGATGCTGAGATTCTAAATGTTCAGGTAATGCTATATTTGGATGCGAGTTTAGGGGACTTTGGGAGAGGGTGAGGAATCAATTTTGCACAGAGGTGGAAGGTGAATCACTGGAGCCAGTAAACAGAATATGATAGACAGACACTAAAATGGCTTCCAACGTTCACTGCCTACTGGTGTTTATACCTTCTATAAGCCTTTAAGTTCTGGCTGAATCTAGTGACTCGCTTCTAGGCAACAGAACATAAGAGTGATAGGATGTCACCAGCTATGTCATTTGCAGGGCCCACTACAAAATAAACCCGTGGAATCCTTGGTTCAAGAATTATTAGGGATATTCAGAAACCAGAGCGTTAAGCCAAGTGTGGGCTTTTTTTAAGCACAGGGCTCTGTGTAAATGCATAAGTAACACAACCATGAACCCAGCCCTAGATATCACCTCTGTGACTAGATTATAAAAATACTGTGACGGGGCACCAGGGTGGCTCAGTTGGTTGAGCATCTGACTTCAGCTAAGGTCATGATCTCACAGTTTGTGGATTCGGGCCCCACATCGGGCTCTGTGCTGACAGCTCAGAGCCTGCTTCAGATCTTCTGTCCCCCTCTTTCTCTGCCCCTCCCCTGCTTATGCTCTCTTTCTCTCAAATAAAAAAAAAAAAAAAGACTGTGACATTTGTCCTATTCACTCTCTACCAGGACCTCAAAATGTGACCCTTTTTTTTTTATTTGGAAATAGGGTCTTTGCACATATAATGAATTAAGATGACATTATACTGGGCTGGGGGGGGACGCTAAATCTAATGACTGGTGAACTTAGAAAAAGGCCATGTGAACACTCAGAGACATATAGGGGACAATGGAGGCAGAGATTGGAGTGATGCATCTACAAACCAGGGACCTCCAAGTTACCAGACCCACAGGAAGCAAGGAGAAAGGTGTGGAACAGATACTCCCTCAGAGCTTCCAGAAGGAACCAAACCTGGGGCTCAGGGAAACAAATAAAAATAAAAAATAACCAAACCTGCCAACAACTGGATTTTGGATTTTTGGCCTCCTAAACTGGGAGAGAGTACATTTCTGTTGTTTTCACTCAGTTTACAGTACTTTGTTATGGCAGCCCTAGGAAACAAGTATATCCTTCAAAGCAAAGACTATGCAGGCTTACTGTCTATTGTAAAAGATAAGAATTCCCAAACATCTGAGTTCCTGTGCTGTAATTCAACCCACTGCGTGTGCAGGTATCACCTGACTCTCTTGGCATCACCCTGTGGGCATTGGGCTCAGAGAACTGTCACAAATGCTGATGCTCTGACTACTGCTATTGCTGTAATAAACCATCCTTTGTCTCAGAGCCAGCAGTCTCACCTCTCCCGCCAGCATGCCTGAAACTGTGGCAGGTGATTCGTTAGCTTCTGCTCAGGTAAAATCTCAGATTCTTCATCGTTCGTGACAGGGCTGACAGAACTTGCCGATGAATTGGATATGAAGAGTTAGATAAAGAGAAGAAACAAAGATAACCTCAAGGCTCAAGACCTGAACAATAGAGTGAATAATAGTTCTGTTTCCTGAGACGGGGCAGACTGTGGCAGAGAAAGGGATTTCATTCTTAGCATTCTGTGTCTTGATTATACCCTGAACTTACTGAAAATTCCATATAGTTAAATCAGCATCCTTAGTTCCCCTAACTGTTCAAACACTCTGCTTAAATTTTTCTATTTTTTGTCTTCTAAACATCATGAGATATGTTTGCTAAAATTCAAAAACAACATAGCCACATCGAAGCTATTAATGTTGGTATCACAGCTACTGTTTCCATTTAAAAACACAATGAGGTTTGTTTGAAATTTTGTTTAGAAGCATTGCTGGCTCACGAGGATCACGGCTTCCTTTTTCTGAGCATTTACGACCCACATCTGTTACCACTCTTCCTGACTCTCTGATCATAAAATACCAGATCGATAAAATAGAAATTCACTCAAAGTTGCTGTGGGCAAGGGGCTATGGCTTTCTCACCTTCAGCAACAGCGTGAGTCGTCAATGAGTCGTGGTAGTTTGAGGTCCAGTAAGGGTAGGTCACGTTACACCCCAAAATTGGTAAGAACTCTGTGAATTATCACATATCCTGTTGAGGAGCGCCTGGGTGGCTCAGCCGGTGAAGCATCTGACTCTTGATTTCAGTTCAGGTCAGGATCTCATGGTTCATGAATTCGAGCCCCACATCAGGCTCTGTATTATGAGTGCAGAGAGCCTGCTTGGGATTCTCAATCTCTTTCTGGCCCTTCCTCCCACCCTCGCTCTCCCTCTCTCTTTCTTACTCTCTCTGACTCTCTCTCTCTCAAAATAAATAAACTGTAATATATATATATGTATCGTTGGAATTTTCCCTTGACTTCTCATCTTTCCTTATCTTCCCATCTTTTTTTCCCTGCCCTTCCATTCTTTCCCACCATGGAGACGTCAGTGAATCCAGGTCCAAGCAAGACTGGTGTGGTAAGGAGGTGGTATGCAGAGGAGGCTACTGAGTGGTTGGAAAAAACATTACAATGAGAAAACAAGTTGATCGTTAAGCATATAAGGAAATACTTCGAAGTTAATAAAACCATATTTCTTACCATCTGAGAAGGAATTTACAACATATAAAGAATCTACCAGAAAGAACCCCAAGGCATAGGATGAAAATAGGATGATTTCACCACAGACTCAAGTTTAAACACACGCACATGGATAGTTATCATTGGATATGTGTGTATACATACGTGTACGCATATATAAAAAATACACAGAGATTTCTAGATTCCTCACTGAAAAGGCCTACATGCAGTATCACTTCAGTAACAATGAGGACACTGAGCACCCAGACCTTTCTTTTAAATATTACCCTCCACCAAAAGAAACCAAGACTCCTTCAAGAAATGGCTATTCCAGGGCTAGAACATGGGAGGAACAAAATGTGCCTGCAGCATCCCGTTATCCCTGAAAGTAATGTTCAATGAGTGATGGGGACTTGTCAAAAGGATTCAGAAGCCAGCCTGAAGGAGCTCCCACAGGTCAAATCTGTGATGATTTCTGCATCACGATAACTAATGAGATTATCAGATTCTAAGCCACTAAATAAAATGGGAATCCATGAGTCTATCCTGAAACAAACAAACCAAAAGAGAGAGAAGGGAAAGTTCTTCCTTACAGTAGAACGGCAATTACTAAATGCACAATGAATGAGCAAATAAGGAATCACCATTTGGCAGCCTTCAGTAGAATGGTTGATTCAGAGGGGAGTAATCGATGAATACTAAGGCTGATGTAGAAAACGTGATGAGGAACAAGATATTAGAGTAAAACCTTAGAAGCCCTGCCTCCAAATGTTAATTGATAATTAAAGGAGAATTGAGGATCTTGCAGTGAAAAGCTGGTAGACACGAATAGGGGGGGGGAAAAAAAACATTGTTAGGACAGTTGATAAAACGTGAATGAAGTGCCCTATCAGTGCTGATTTTCTTTTACTTTTTCTTTTTTCTTTTTTTTTTTTTTTTATTTTGAGAGAGAGCGAGAGAGAATGAGAGCAAGCAAGGGAAGGGCAGAGAGAGAGAATCACAAACCAAGAGATCACGACTTGAGCCAAATCCAAGAGTTGGACACTTAACTGACTGAGCCACCCAGGTGCCCCAAGGTTGATTTTCTTATTGATCACAGTGTCTGTTGTTACATATTCCAATTTGGGGGTATAACTGGAGCATGTAAGGGATGATGGGCCTCATGCTGAGGGGGGAGAGAAAGGAAAGAGAGAGCAAATGCAGTGAAATGCTAATTGACTACCCACACAGATGATGAAGATGTAATTGTTGTTCTATTCTGGTAACATTAATGTAGATTTGAAACTAGTTCAAAAAAATTTTTAACATAAAAAGCAATATCATATATGTATCATATATATCATATGGTATGATATTATATATGTGATATAGCACATATATATTATATATGTATTATATATGATTAATAATCCCATCAGGGACCATCTTCTGTTCCTAGGTATATAATTCATTTGGACCAAAAAAATATATAGGTTAACCTAAGAGAGATTAGTCCATTTTCCACAGCCTGCATACCCAAATGGTAATACTGATAAAGAAATAAAAATCCAACGGTTATGTTTTGTCACCGTCATCCGTAATTTTTACTATAAGTTCAAAGCAGTGTGTCTATGCCTTTCTCCAAAATAAATGTATTACCATTTTTATTGTCTTTTCTAATCTTAAAAAGCCTCCATTTTCTTCTCATAAGCACATAAATGTTACTTATATTTAACCTTTATTGTTTGAGCCTTGGGTTTTTACACGCCCTTCTTTTAATGGGTTCATTTGGCAAATGCCCTATTAAATATTAATCTTTTCAGAGAATGCTTTATCTTTTTTCTCTTTGGATCATTTTTTCAATTAAAAAAAAATGAGCCAAGGGCGGTGGCTCAGTCAGTTGAACGGCCAACTTTGGCTCAGGTCATGATCTCACGGTCTGTGGGTTCGAGCCCCACGTCGGGCTCTGTGCTGACGGCTCATCAGAGCCTGGAGCCTGCTTCGGATTCTGTGTCTCCCTCTCTCTCTGCCCTTCCCCTGCTCACGCTCTGTCTCTATGTCTCTCAAAAATAAATAAACATTAAAAAAAATTTTTTTTTAAAATAAACAAAAAAGAATAAACAAAAACAGATCAAAACAAAAACAAGAATGAAAACACAAAGAACTTTTGGTATGGGAGAGAAATAGTTTATTATTTTTTTTAATTTTTTAATGTTATTTATTTTTTGAGAGACCCAGCTGGGGGAGAGCAGAGAGAGAGGGAGAGAGAAATCCCAAGCCATCTCAGAGCTGTCAGCTCAGAGCCTGGTGCAGGGCTCGAACTCACAAACTGTGAGTTCATGACCTGAGCCAAAACCAATCATCGGACACTGAACCAACCAGGGTGAGACGCCCTGGGAGATACTTTAAACAAATAAAATATGCGAGGAAAAGTACAACTGAGGTTAGTACTAGAATGAATAGGGAATTTCATTTCTTCATTTTTTTTGTGTCAAAGAGGAAGAGTTAGTTTGGTAAAATGATGCTGGAGGGGGAGACAGAGGACAGACATATTATGAAAAGCTTTGCTCAAAGGCCATGTAAAGGACTTTTTTCTTCATGTCGAGAGCAATAAGAACACTCTGGAGTGTTAATGTGCATGTGGTACAGAGAGATGATGAATTGGCAGCGGGGCGGGGGAGGGGAACGTAATCACTTCTGAGTTTCAACAGTATCACTCTGACTGCAGCATGGAGCTACGGCTGCCCAAGTGAAGTACACAAGACATTCCACTGGGAGCAAGGAAAGTATTTCAACTTGTATTCCTATATTATATTAAAAACTTAAGCTTTCCTAATAGCCCAGGGATTCACTTAGCATATATGTCCAGTGACCATATGTCACTCAGGGTACTTGAGTTAACCTGAAGAAGCATGACTGTTCCATGGTGTCTGTTCTTGACCTACACACATTGGTTGAGTTTCACTTTGTGTATGTCAGGTTAAGTGTATTTATGGACAAAATGCTAGTTTAACTGAAATAATTTTCATAAAGTGGACACAATCTTGAAAAGATGCCTCTAAAGAAACCATGGAATGAAGTAAATACTAGTATTACATGTCTCAGTGACCAAGAAATTTCGTGGGTGTCTGACTTGCGTGACTCCAGTCAATGGGACAAGAGGACCAGGTTTGAATGTGTTCAGGAGGGAGGGTGCAGGGGTTCATGACTTTTGTTTGGACTGTGTTTGGCTCAAAGATGTGCTGTAAAGCAGACTGTTGGATACGGGTGTTGAGAATTTTACAGATGTCTAGACTAAACACTGGAGCCACCTAAATAAAGGTGGTAATTTCAGCTAGATGGACTTAATGACACTTTCACTTTAAATAGCAAAACGTCAGTTTTTGAAAGCTTCATATATTTTCTTATCCGCTTTCCTCTACTGTCAATAATTAGAATTCTATATATATTCTAATGTATTTAAAGTTATGTTTTCTAAAGTTAAGGGCAAATATTTCCTATCTGGGTTCCCTTAGGAGAGAAATTCACAGTATTTTTTTTTTCATGAATAAATATATCAACAACTTTTTATAGGAGTTGTTTAAAAGAGCCATTTGAAATCAGCTGTTTCATTTTTTAAAGCATGTAATTTTCAAACATACAAAAAATAGATTATTCATGCACCCACCAGCCATATATGGTTGGTTTATATTTTGCCATATTTGCTCCAGGTGTTTCTTGTTTTATTGTTTTTTTTTTGTTTGTTTTTAAAAAATACAACATTGTAGGAATAATAACACGTCCATTCTCGCCTCTTACCTGCTCTTTCCCTAGAGGTCACCACCAAGACTGTGTTAAGGTTGTAGCGTTCTAATGAATGCTTTTAGGCAAGAACGGGCCTAAGTTAGGTATATCAACAGGGACAAATCTGAAAAACAAATGTTAAGGAGAATAAAAAGAAGTCTCAGACTATTTCAGTATTTCGTATCTGAGTGAAGATAATATTTAACTACAATAGTGTTGCCAAAGCTAAAACCTCAAATTGCGTTACTCTCGGCTGGAATCTTTTTTAGCCGGTGCGGTGTTTATACCAACAGTGATCAGCAGCCAGGGATTATTTTTAAATTGCAGTTTGGTTGGGAGAAATCTGTTAAAACACAAAATTCCTTAAGGAGGAAACGAGTTTTAAATGGATCCTTCACTGATGACAAGACTCGAATCAAGACTTCAGTCCCTGACTATGGCCAGTTCTCTAAGTTTGAGGATGTAAGTTGTGCTAAACTCTGTGGTCACGAAGATAAACATATGACCCAGACCTTGCTTTCAAGCATTTCAAAGTTGGGGAGCAGTGATAAAAGCAAACTGCAAAACAGCATGATAAGAACCTATTTAATCAAGATGCAAAAGGTATGAAATTCCAAAGATAAGAAGATGGTTTCTTTTTTAAAAATTTTTTAAAATGTTTATTTCTTTTTGAGAGAGGGAGACACAGAGCACCAGCAGGGGAGGGGTAGAGACAGAGGGAGTCAGTGAATCTGAAGCAGGTTCCAGGCCCTGAGCTGTCAGCACAGGACCCGACACAGGGCTCGAACCCACGGACCTCGAGACCATGACCTGAGCTGAAGTCAGATGCTTAACTGACTGAACCACCCAGGTGCCCCGAGAGGATGGTTTCTAATTCTGCCTCCTGGATTTCTTCCAAAGCGTCAACCACTGATGCGACCAACATTTTTTGGCCTAGAGAACAGTGAACACTGTTCGACTTGTCCAAAATTAAATTCCCATTTTCTCCCTCACCACTGACCTCCTTCTCACTTCCTCTACATTCAGCCAGTTACTAGTCCCTCCCGATCAGACTCCTGTCGTCTCTCACGCGACCTTTCTCCTTGCTGCTGTCACAGACTTGACTCAGCCGGCACCATGTCACCTGGAGTTATTCAGCAGGCTTTAGCTCCTCTCCGGGCTCTGCCTTGAGCTCCCCAGTCCAACTAGAGATGACAGCCAGTAGGTTAGGTGATCCTCCTTTTCTCCGGTAGCACCCCCTTGCAGTCGGAAAGCAGCCACACCCCTCTGTGAGACAGTGTCCCGTCTCTGTCTTTTGAAGACAGTTTTGCCCTGTCGATGGTCAACATTCACCTTCTTATTGTGAGGAGCATTTTTCTCTTATGTGTTCATAATAATGCTAATTTCAATAAACAAATGATGTCCACACAGCAATTAAAAAATACACACCCACGTTTTATAAGTTCCACAAAGGAAACAATGTTCTGTGTATTGTCATTTATTTTTGTATTCAGGGTGCATGGGTGGCTCAGTCAGTTAGGTGTCCAACTCAGTTTCGGCTCAGGTCGTGATCTCGTGGTTTGGTGGGGTGGAACCCCGCATAGGGCTCTGTGCTGACGGTGCAGAACCTGCTTGAGATTCTCTCTCCCTCTCTCTCTGCTCCTCCCCCACTCATGCTGTCTCTGTCTCTCCCAAAATAAATAAATTTTAAAAACTTAAAAAAAAATTACTTTGTATTCCTACTTCCTGGCTAACTGCCTCATCTACTCTGGCTCATTTAATATTTGAATGAATGAGTTTGAGTGGAGTACACCTTGAACTTAATTTACAGAATTTACTCGTTATCTTTTTTTGTTTGTAGCTTCAATTCTTAAGAAAAGCCAGTTTAGGACATTCAAGTATTTAATGAGAAATATCAAAACATAGCATACATTGGTAATTTATAAAATGGAAATAGCTTAAATTACTAAGAACACACACACAAAACACAAAAATAACCAGAGATAACAGTTTTGAGTACATCTCGGAGGTGCCGCAATGGTTGTTACTAGTCCAAACTGACAATCAGACTCACAAGCCACCAAGAGGCTTTAGTCTACCACCATGTTTGTTGAGCTTTGTAGATGGAAATGGGATAGGAAATACAGTCAGTACAGTCACTGGGAGGCCCAGAAGCCACCCGCCATCCACGGCTGGTGGCGCAGCCACAGAGCACACGTGTGGTCACGGGCCACAGTGAAGCCACCCTCCATTTCCGCACTATCTTTTAAACTCTCCCGGTCATATCGCCCTGAGGCCTGCATACCAACTCACAGAAGCCCCTAGCCCACAGGCGATTTGCACAGAGCAAGGGTAAATAAAGCAATTGAGACACAACATTCCACGGTTTATCTCAACTCTGCAGTGGCCAAGGCACTCTGACCTCGAGAAGCCAGAGGAGGCGGTCTTTCCTCTTGCATCAGCCCAATCCTGGTGTTAACCCTTTACTCACAGCCTACTATTTTTTCATGTCCTCAGTGCTGATAAATAACTCATCAGCAGACAGGTAAATTGGGAGGGAAAAAATAATCTTGAGTTAAATTACAAGATAAAGAAGACCTATGCCTTCTCCAACTAAGTCTGTGTCTCCTACATATTTATTCTTCTTGAGAGTGGTTAGCCAGGAGTAGGGGGAGAAATTCTGCAAATACTTCCTGAATGACAGACTTGGTCTTCATGTTGGAAAAGGAAGTTCCCGGTAGTGCCTGTAATCCATGTGTGTGCATGTGTGTTAGAAAATACTGTCCTGGGGCGCTGGGCGGTTCAGTTGGTTAAGCGTCCAACTCTTGGTTTTAGCTCAGGTCATCATCTCATGGTTCATGAGTTCGAGTCCCACATGACAATGAGGACCCTGTTTGGGATTCTCTCTCTCCTCTCTCTGACCCTCCCTTGCTCTCACTCACTCTCTCTCTCTCTCTCAAAATAAATAAATAAACCTGGAAAAAAAAAATACTGGTCCTGGTTAACATGGGGGTTGTGGGTAATGAAAACTTGGGAGAACGTACTAGGAATGTTGAAAACTACTGTTAGCTAAAAAAGAGCTACAATAATTAGTTATAAGGGAAGAGAGAGTGGAGGCAAAGAATCCCAAGCATGCTCCGTGCTATCAGCACAGAGCTGGGTATGAGGTTGGAACTCATGAACCTAACCGAACTGTGAGATCATGACCTGAGCCAAAATCAAGAGCCAGAAATTCGACCAACTGAGCCACCCAGGCACCCAAAGCATTAATTCTTAAATGTCTCTCAAATCATAATTATATGGACAGAAGGCTATAAAAATTAAGTCCAAACTGGAATGAAATTAGACTTTTCTACTCTCGCCTATAAATTAAAAAGAAAATTCTAATGACTGTAGCGTTTTTTTAAATCAGGTTAGTAGTAAAAAGGACATGTTTTCATTCTCTTTGTTGCATGATTTATGGCCATGAGAGTGTCACTGATATTTAAGAGCAGTTATTTATTTATTTATTTATTTATTTTAATGTTTATTTATTTATTTTTGAGAGAGAGAGCAAGCAGGGGATGGGTAGAAAGAGAGGGAGACAGAATCCCGAGCAGACTCCGTGCCATCAGCACAGAGCCAGATGCGGGGCTCAAACCCACAAACCGTGAGATCATGACCTGAGCCAAAACCAAGAGTCAGACGCTTAATGACCTGAGCCACCCAGGTGCCCCAAGACCAGTTTAATCTTAGGGACAAAGTAGAGATTCCACACAAATGATCAATTTTGTTTTTCTTTCTCTCCCTTGAAAATTGAAATAACTTCCCTACTCTAAACTTTGTGAACGCCTTTCTAGACTATTTTAGGTATTTAGTCAGGCAGCCTCACAGAAATTTTCATGTGAGATCTTTTCATATTTGAATTAAAGAAAGATAATTTTATACCAATTGTCTATTTAGTCACTGGCCTTTTACGATCTGATTAGCTACTAGTTCTTAGGGAGTAGTCAGTTCTCTGCAAAACTTTAGTTTCTTCATGATTGTCAGACGGCGGTTAAATATGGTGCAATAAACATGTATTTATGTGTGTTCTCTCCTAAAACTTCACTAAATTGGCAGGAAACCAATGAGAGAGAGAGAGAGAGAGAGAGAACAAGAAGACAAAAAGATAAAAGAGAATTAAAGCACCTTTCCAAGAAACCTAACTTCCAAATAATAAGAGCTCCATCAAGAAATCAGAGAAAGTAGAAAGGATAAAGTTATCAAAAAATGATTCAAGAAAACCTTCCCAAACTGAAAAACAGTTTTCAGACTAAAAGGTCACAACATGATGAAAGAAGGTGAATGACAGAACAAGAGAAATAAAAACATATAAACACATATCACTGAGAAACTTCACAACATTGGCTATAGAAAATAAGATTTTAAGAGCTTCCAAGGGGGATGGAGGAAATGAAAAGAAAAGGAAAAAGAATTCACATACTAAGAATCATGAATCAGAATATACCAGATGTCTCAGTATCAAAACTATATTACCTGGAACACAGTAGAACAATCTCTTCAAATTTGAGGAATATAGTATTTCAAATCTAGAATTCTACGCCCAGTCTAACTGTAAGATAAATATGGTGATAGAATTAGAATGTTTTCCTTTGTAGATATGCAAACGTCTCCAGGGTTGAGCCCTCCGCCAGAACAGGAAAGTGAACCAAGAAGAAGGGAGTGTCAGAGGTCCACGAATGACGACTCTAGAGCAGGAGGAAGGCAAAGGGAATTTCCAGAAGGATGTGATGAAAATCCCAGGAAGGCAGCTGGAAGCAAGTGGCGAGGACGAAGGGCCCAGACTGGAGCAGCAGAAAGGAAGGCGTGTCTTCAAGAAAATGGGGAAACTGAGAGGTTACCCAAAGTGCTAGAATGTACTAAGAGGAGGTCAATACCTTATACGGAATGAGTGAAATATGGGCACGTGGAAAATGAACCAAAAAACAAAAAAGGAATTATAACTACCTAGAAAACAAAGTTATAGAAGAAAGTAATTATAATCATGATACTGATGGGGTTCAAAACAGGATACCCCCAAATACGGCACCTTGGCATGTTGAATATTTTAAGCTGAAAGAGTTTGAGAAAACAGCAGAAGCGGGAAGATTTCTCTAATCTTCTCCCATCTTTCTCCCCTGAAGCAGTTCATAAGACCCTCATTTGAGGGGTACCCTCGCTCTACCCACAGGAAAGGGTCATCCTTATCTCTGAGACCCGAATCCAAATGGAGAAGCTGGCTGAGTTTGTCCCAAGTGGCTACACTTAGCTCATAGCTTTTGTCCTGTTTGTCCACGACATTCCCTTCGTCAAACCTGCACAGAAACACTCAGATTCGATCATTTCTTCAGGTCTTCATTTCCTTATGAAGTTTCCTGTGTCACATAAAACTTTTACATTAAGGCATTTGTATGTTTTTCTCTTGTCTTTGTTAGTTTAATTTTTCAGACCCAACCAAGGACCCTAAGAAAGCCAAGGAAAACTTTTTCCTCCCCTACATCATATTACTATTTAAATGGTCATAATAATGAAAACTGAATATTGATTTAGCCAGAAATGAAGCTGTAGCTATACTAGAGAGAGGAGAGAATAATTCTGTGTTCGAAGGCCGAGAGAGCGGGAGTTGGAAATAAGGAAGTGATCAATAGTACGCAAATTGAACAAAATAGCATTACATGAGTGTTATTTAGAAATACGGTAGTGAATTCCAGGAAAAATGTCTAGAAATTGAAAGTGGTTTTCTCTGAGGAGCAATAATCAGGAGAAAGAAGGAAGTGAAGAGTACTATTTTTAAATTATGAGCCTTATGAAATACTGGCCTTTTTAAACTATGCCTGCACATAGCTTTGAAGATTAAAATTTAGTTTAGAGGATGCCTGGGTGTCTCCGTTGGTTAAGTGAGTGACTCTTGACGCTTAAGATCACTTAAATGAATAAACTTTTAAAAACTTAGTTTAAGGGTGCCTGGGTGGCTCAGTTAGTTAAGCGGCCGACTTCGGCTCAGGTCATGATCTCACGGTCTGTGAGTTCAAGCCCTGCGTTGGGCTCTGTGCTGATGGCTCAGAGCATGGAGCCTGCTTCAGATTCTGTGTCTCCCTTTCTCTCCCTGACCCTCTTCTGCTCATACACTGTCTTTCTCTCAAAAATAAATAAACATTAAAAATTAAAAAAAAAAAAACTTAGTTTAGAAAGTAGAAAAAATATGACTGCTTCATCATCAGACATCCAAATTTAATGTATAAATAAAGACGAATAGTATCTTTTAAATGGGTGACCTAAGAAAATAAATATTGAACAGGTATAGACCCTTGTGACTTCCTGCTGAAGGCATAGTAATACTACTAGAATCCTTCCCAAGATGTGGCATTTCCGTCTTGAACCCCATCACTGGATAACTGTTCTGCCAAAACTCAACAGAACTGCTAGCTGCAGAGTTCTATGTTTTTTTTTTTTTAAGTTTTTAAAATTTATTTTGAGAGACAAAGAGTGCCAAGGAACAGCAGAGGGAGAGGGAGAGAGAGAGAATCCCAAGCAGACTCCTCACTGTCAGCGCAGAGCCTGATGCGGGGCTCAAACTCACAGACTGCATGGGGGCCTGAGTGGCTCAGGCAGTTAAGCGTCCAACTTGGGCTCAGGTCATGATCTCACAGTTCGTGAGTTCAAGCCCCACTTCGGGTTCTGTGCTGACAGTGCAGAGCCTGGAGCCTGCTTCAGAGTCTGTGTCTCCCTCTCTCTCTCTGTGCCCCTCGCCTGCTCCCACTCTGTCTCTCAAAAAGAAATAAACATTAAAAAAAAAAATTAAACTCACGAACTGCAAGATCAAGACCTGAGTCGAAATCAAGAGTCCCACGCTCAACGGACTGAACCCCCCAGGCGCCCCTGCAGAGTCCTATTTGCACCCAGTGGTCCACCTCTCTGGCTGCTAAATGGACCAATTTAGGTGTGAACAGGGACTAAAAGCAGTGATGTCATTATTCATTGTCACAATTGTTCCCATTTTAGCTCACATTTATAGCACAGAGAGCTAACACAGCGCCTGCATTTAGTTAACTCGACGATACATGCCAAAAACAAAATGAAACGTTGGCATTGTAAGAGCCAAAGTGGGTATTTTAGGTCTTTTGATGGGGACTGCTGTACCATCCTGGGAAGTCTTCAATGGTCACGAATTTCAAATACTTTGGAGACATTATCGATTTTAAAGCACTTGGAGCCCTGAAGAGCTATTGCTGAATTATTATTAATTGGCATTTTCTACAGACAAAATAGCCACGCAAATTTATCAGCACTCCGCACGAGAGGAAGACATCCACTTTCTCCCAGTTTCTTTTTAATCAGTGTATTTTCATGTGGCCGGTGATAATTCACCCAAAGTAGATAGGAAACCCTAGATATAACAGCAAAGTACGAAGAGCAACATGTCTGCTTTCACAGTCCGAGGCCGCCCATATCATTCAACCTATATAAGTAAATCATAGTCATTTTACGTTTTTATTTGGACTCAGCTGTAATTGGGTGGCAATGAACTAATGACACGGGGTACATTAAGGGAGGACAGCTTTCTAGGAGGTGCCTATTTATCTTGTCCCTAGAGAAAAGATCTCGCTCCTAAAGCAGAATCAGGACCGGTCCTGGTAATCTTCATGTAATTTCCTTCCCTAAGGCATAAGTGTTGCTTGTTAGCATAGCGGTTACAATAGTTTCTGTTCAAGAATGTTCTGTAAAACTGAGCTCCAAATTAATATATCCCCTAGCTTTTTTATCTTAGGAGTACGTCATTACTTCTTCCTCGCTTCTTTTGGTTTCTGGTGGTGATGTGTGTGTGTGTGTGTGTGTGTGTGTGTGTGTGTGTGTGTGTGTGTGTATAGCTGGAAGGCGAATTTCTTGCTCCCTGAAAGTGCTTCTCAGTTTCCTGTCTTTGGAGTGCGATGTCTGTTAGCCCGCAACAGAGAGGGGAAAAAAATGCAGAGATAGATGCAGCTGGAAGGAGTAATATAAATCAAGACTGGCATCCTTAAAGGGCCCAAAGTTGTATGTGTAGGGGCAATACCTAAAATAAGAATGAAATTGCACTTTTTCATCTCCTGATTTGCCATCACAAAGTCGCTGACATATCCCCGTCCACCACCTCTGCAGTCCCCATCCCCCTTATTTACCTGTGTCTAAATAATCCAGTCTCCAATAACTTAGGGTAAGAGCATGTTAAAATATGAGGGAGCTAAAAATACTGATAGCATACAAATCTGATAGCAGATTTTGATTCTTCCCCCACAAAATTTCTATTTGTTTAAAAAAGCTCTAAATCTTCAGTACGAAGCTAATTTTCAAACGATGGACACCTTAACTGAAATTGATATGAGTCCTCCAATTTTCCAGCTAAGTTGGTATAATTAAGCTGTGTTTATACAATTCCTAGCAGTTGGCTGAAAAGAGAAGAGAAGAGAAGAGAAGAGGAGAGGAGAGGAGAGGAGAGGAGAGGAGAGAAGAGAAAAGAAAAAAGAAAAATGTAAAGCTAGCAATCTGGCGTCAAATAATTATTCTCGCTATATTTTAATGAGTTTTTTTTCCTCTTGCGAATTGTTTTTAAATTAAATTAACGGGTGAATTCAGGAAGCCCAGACTTGTGTGTAATCTTCGATAAATCTACCTTCAATATATTTTCCAAGAAAACTGACATTCTTCGTCCATAAACTCTGAACTCCAGAGCACCATGGGAAAACGCAGCGTGGTTCCTATTGTACATGACTGGGACTTACAATTGATAACATCCTGTCCATTTTCCCAGGTGCGTCTTGTGTCCTAGAATTTGAGCACCTACCTCCCACTTACTCCACGAAGGCAGAGGAAGCGCCTTGTACTTCCGGGGCAGGTTTGCTTCCAAGGCAGATGTGTCGCTTGCCTGGCATCTTCTTTTCTCCCTCTGAGGCATCCAGGGCTTCATCTTGTTCTTAGGTTGGCTTCTCCGCTGGCCCTGCTCACCGGAAGGGCAGAGGACTTGCCTGTATTGTGTTTGGCCCAGCGCAGGACTCTCCAGCGGTCCCCTCGGCTCCCCTTCCCCTCTCCCAACTTTTATCCCCTTTCCTCCTCCCTCCAGGCCCAGGCTGTTCTCTCCCAGTTGCTTTTCCTTTTCTGATTTATGCCTGAGGTAAAGCAGCTGTCTTTTAAAGATAAGAACCAGAGAACAGAGATATCAAGCGCCCAGAAAGAATAACATATGAAAAGACAAAAAGCCCCATCTCTAAAAATAGCTTTGTCATTAGCTCTTTTTTATGCTGAACATCCAGATTTATTTCCCCTGTGCCTCTGTTTGCACAGACCAAGGCAGTCAAACTACTTCACCTGAAGAAAAACCAAACGGGGGACAGAGGAAATCCTTGACTCCAGGCTATTTTTACCAAAGCCGTACAATATAAAGGTGGTGAATTTGAATCTTCTTTATTTTTAGTAGCTGCTAAAATTCTAGCTTAATAAAAAGGAAGTGGTTTTGGGGCGAAAAGAAAGTATAGGAGGAAAAGATGAATCAGAAGAAAATGAACTATATAAACAAAGCAAAACGGGAAGGAAAGTGAGGTGAGCTAGAAATCAGGAAGCAAATGAAATACATCCATTATATTGATCAAGTGAATTCACACATCAGGCTCCACAAAATGAACGCTGCCCCAGCGGTCGGGCGCACAGCACAAATCTAAACTGAAGCCAGCCTGCACTTGGAGAAAACACCTGACGGTCAAGGAAGTCTAGCACACACCAATCACAAGCCTCCAATTTATCTTTATCTTACCCTAGCTCATCTTACCGTGGGAGACAGGACCTGTTAGCCTTACAAGGAAATCCTGACCTCCTAGCCAGTCAAGCCCTGTTTCTATACTGCTGCTGCTTTTTCTTTTTCTTTCTTTTTTTTCTTTCTTTTCTTTCTTTCTTTCTTTCTTTCTTTCTTTCTTTCTTTCTTTCTTTCTTTCTTTCTTTCTTCTTTCTTTCTTTCTTTCTTCTTTCTTCTTTCCTTCTTTCCTTCTTTCCTTCTTTCCTTCCTATCTTTCGTCCTTCTTTCCTTCTTCCTTCCTTTCTTCCTTCTTTCTTTCCTTTCTTTCTTTCCTTCTTCCTTCCTTCCTTCCTTCCTTCCTTCCTTCCTTCCTTCCTTCCTTCCTTCCTTTCTCTTACACGAATGTAGCTTTAAAATTGATTCTAAACCAAAAAAAGACACATTGCAAACATCAATTATTTTTACATTAATTGCATGAATTTCTAAGGTGATCTATTAAGTTGACTTTCCCAAGCTTATTTGCATGATAGTAAAAATTGCACCCAACAACAAGAGTGAAGCTTACAGTATGAATTGCTTGGATATCATAGAGTACTTTTTATAGGCAACCGTGTAAAGCACATTTTCTTTATTTAAGACTTTTAAGACATTTTGTTTTATTGCCCATCAAATCCATTTATAAATACAATTTAAAATTACAATTTGTTTTATTGCCCATCAAAATCCATTTACAAGTCCAATGTAAATTACAATTAAGAGTATCCAATATTACCTTTAACGGAAACTTCCAATGAATTAATTACGACACGTTGCTGCAGAATCAGCAGTTAATGAGACTAAATTGTGTTTCACATTTTCCTTTCATTTCTGAAAGGAATCATGTAACAATGAGAATGAAAAAAGTTACAGTGCACTTTTATTTCCAAAATAAGAACAAATTTGAATTACAGCAGTGCCATATAAGACAAGACATTTGTTGGCATAGGTGATCTTTAAACGGCATTCCACAGTCTATATGGTTCTTTTGTAGCAGGCAAGAGAGTAACAAACTCTTTTTTTTTTCTTTTTTAAAATAAGGGGTGAGTTTCCAAAGAGCAGTGTGGAGTGTTACAGAAATCACTAAAGGAAGGAAATAATAATCGCAGGTGTTACAATGTTTGTTTGAGGCTCCTGAATAATAATTAAAAAAAAAATCACTGGTATCCTGCTTAATGGTCCAGATCTTGATGTGTCCCGTGAACACGAATTTTAATTTGTAATATCAAACAATCCTCGATGCCTCACGTGGAGCCGCCTAGCGGTTTAGAAGACAGACTAAAACATTTCGTGCGGTCCGTATTATTGTTTCTCAACTTCCCTGTTTGTGCAAGTTTCTGAAGATTCATTGCCCAAACAATGAGCAGAGGTTTTCTGAGCCACCTTACTGCTTCTAAAGTCCTGTAGAACTGCCTCTTCCCCCAAATCCCTCTGGAACAGGACTCCGTTGCTTCTGAGGTATTATATTCCCCAAATCCATGGAGCGTTTCCCTTGAACAAAGGACATGAAACTCATTACTAAGGTGTTTTAGTTTTGTCACTTGACAATACGGATCTTCCCTGACTTATAATGGGATTGTGTCCTCGGGGCCCCTGGGTGGCTTGGTGGGTTGAGTGTCTACTTTGGCTTGGGTTGTGATTTTGTGACTTGTGGGTTTGAGTCCTGCATCAAGCTCTGTGCTGAACCCTTGCTCAGAGCCTGGAGCCTGCTTCGGATTCTCTGTCTCCCTCTCTCTCTGCCCTTCCTCTGCTTGCACTCTGTCTCTCAAAAATAAAATAAATGTCAAATATAAAAAAATTTTTTAATTAAAAATATAATAATGGGATTATGTCCCAATAAACCCAATGCAAATTGGTGATATTGTCAAGTCGCAAATGCATTTAATACATCTAACCTATGGAACACCGTAGCTTAGCCTGGCCTACCTTGAACATGCTCAGAACACTTACATTAGCCTATCGGTGGGCAAGATCATCTAACACGAAGCCTATTTTATAACAAAGTGTTAACTCTTTCATGTAATTTACTGAATACTGTACTGAAAGTGAGAAAGAAATGATTGTATAGATACAAATAATTGTAAATGTATTGGCTACTTACCCCCATGATCGTGTAGCAGCCACCCCAAAACAGCCAGAGGTAGAAGAGATACCATCTGGAGTGAGAGTGGTCCTGGTAGGCGTATTTATCTCGAGGATAAACTTACATCCCAGATGAACATTCAGCAGGAACTGGCCGCACTCCTCTGTCTGTAGGATGTAATGAAGAGAGAAGTCAACACGTACACTCCATAGGGGGTTAAATACACAGGATTTAGTGTCAGATAGCCAGGGTTAAGTCTCTGCCTGCCTACCGTGTACTGTTTCATCATCTGAGACCTTGCTACTCAGTCTATGATCAGCAAACCACCAACGCTAGCTTTCACCTGTGAGCTGGTTGAAGATACAGAATCTCAGGTCCCATCCCAGACCTACTGAATCAGAATTTGCACATTCACCAGACTCCCAGGTCACTCTTTTGCACGTAGAAATTTGAGAAACACTGATCTAGGGCGAGTTACCTAATCTATGTGCGTGTCCCAGCTTCCTCGTTTATAAAATGAGCACACTAGTACTTGCTCGTAGCATCGTAAGGACTAAATGAGGAATACATGTAGAGGGATAGCAAATGTCTGGTAACTATTAATAAAGACATATTATGAAATATGGTTCAGGGTTCTGAAATTGAATTCCATGCTCTAGTGCACACACAATTAAATGTAACTAAAGCTGCGTTTTAATTCTAAATGCTAACTGACTTTTATGGCCATTTCCCCAAATGAAATCGTCATTTAAAATGAATGGTTTCCAAAGGGCCGTCCGCATTAACTGTTTAGCTAAGCAAGCCACTTTACTTTCCTGGAAATCAGTTTCCTTATCTGAATATAAGGCCAATTCGTTCAGCTAAGGTCCTTTCTAATTCTAAATTTTTATGTTAAGGTATTTGCTATGAAAATGAATAGCCTTATCAGTGATTAATTTGGAATGCTCCAAATTAGATGTAATATTGGTGTAACTCTCAGCCTTTCTTATTTATGAATATTTCAACTTTTTTTTTTTAAAGTAGGTTTCACGCCCCGCACGGAGCCGATGCAGGGCTTGAACTCACAGCGGAGAGATCAAGACCTGAGCTGAGATCAGGAGTCGGATGGTTAACCAACTGAGCCACTAAGTGCCCCAAGTATTTCAACTTTGAAGGAAGAGAAAAGAACCAAAAATGATGACCAGAGTAAGAGGCAAAACCTGAAGAAAGACTGAAAGGAATCTTTTTTTTTTTTTTTTAACGTTTATTTATTTTTGAGAGACATAGAGACAGAGTATGAGCAGGGGAAGGGCAGAGAGAGAGGGAGATACAGAATCCGAAGCAGGCTCCAGGCTCTGAGCCGTCAGCACAGAGCCCGACGCGGGGCTCGAACTCACAGACCGTGAGATCATGACCTGAGCCGAAGTCGGCCGCTTAACCAACTGAGCCACCCAGGCACCCCTAGACTGAAAGGAGTCTTGTGGATCTCTGGTTTCATTTCTATAAATATGCAATCTCTAGGGCTACCTACAGCTAAATATGTTTAACCAGATATTTTTAAAATCACTGTGCATAAAAATCATGTAAGCCTCTTGTTTAAAAATACAACTTCCTAGGACCCCATCTCTTGAGATTCTGATACAGAAAGTCTAGAGGAGAAAGCCCTGGAATTTGTATTTACAGCAAACACCCCAGGAAAGTATGATATGGGCAGACTATAATTTGAGAAATTCTGGCCAGGTGATTTTTCTTATGGCCGAACATAGCTTGCTTATTGCATATTAGATCACACAATAGAAAAAATATTTCTTACTCACAAATACTCATAAGCACTCCATACTCTTGTACAGAGGTAAAACCGCTGACCCTATTTGGGAAATAGGAATACGAGCTTCAATTTTGATGTAAGTTCTATATGGAGCATGATAAGCAGCAATTAAGCCAACAATTATGTCTGTCTCTCTTTTCTTCTGTTGCTAGTGGGGAGGAAGGTAGTCCAGCGTGGGCTCAGCCACCTGCCGGTGTGGGACTGACCTCACAAATCAGAACACTCCATTCTTCCTCATCACTTTGATTGGCCTGGGAATTTGTAAGTAACCCAAGCCCAGCCAATGGGAGGCATCCCTGGAAATTTTGCTGTAACTTTTGGGAAAAGAACTGTTTTCGAAATAGGCGAACCTCCAGCTAAATATGATTTAGAGTCAGATTTGCCATCACCAAAGAGGGCTGGCTGAAAACAATACCTATGCAAAAGAAAACACCAAAAGTTTAACTAAGAAAGACGATGACATTGTTTAGGGCTCTGAATTAATCATACCTAGACTTTCAGCCCAAGAGCTTGTCTCTCACTCTCTCTGACCTACACAATTATCATGTAGTTGGAGGTTTTCAACAAATGTTGACTAATTTGCTAATGAAACAAAAATCCTTCATCACAGATGACAAGGCAAGGAGGTTATTCAAATTCATCATTGCAATGCTTTGGTAATTCATTTAAAAGTACATAACACTTGCATGTATATGACTTTTTAAAATTTAATCAGCAGAGCAACCAAAAACATCTGTGTGACTACTAGACTTAAAATTAGGCACTATCCATAAATTATCATTCTTCTTTGTACAATTTGCCAAATAATTCCCTTACTTGTAACCAAAAACCATTCAGCCTGAAGCATGAGTCACATCCTGATTGTCTGGTCCTAGTTGAAAATCTCAGTATCCAGGGCTGTCTGTTCTCTTGCCCTTTATTGTTTTTGAGATCCCGAAATCCATTTCTTACCCTCAGCTCCCGTCTCTGGAAGAATCGATGAGAATAAGGGGCTCACTGAGTGGGCAGATTTGAAGCTTTCCTCTTTGTTCATATAAATGTTTAAAGATTAAAAGGATGGCTTCAAGTGAACAATCCTCATTCTTTTAACATGCTGCCATCATGTGGTTGCTTTGCTCACTCACATTTAAATGTTTCACAAAGACTACAATGTTTATAGTGACCCCTTATTTTCAGCAAGGTGCAAAGGAGGAAGCTCCAAAGCGAATGGAAGTGAGTGCAATATATTTTTCTGTGAGCTTTGGGCGCAGTATGGTAGGATTTATGTATGATTTGTCCAAGTTAGGAAATATCGGTGTAGTTTGCCAACATGCGAGACAGAATGCATAGGAACCTAAATAGGCTTAAACTAAGTGCAAAGGAGACACAGAGGGGGAGTCAACTGTCTTAAACTCCAGCCTATTTTTAAAATCTTAAGGCTGTAATTTTAATAAGGCTATTCAATAAAAGTTGGTAGTATTTGCTTATACTCTTAATTCCTTGCAAAATCTCATCAATCATCTCCATTTTCATTCAAGGGTGCTTAAGACCAATAGAGGATTTGCTATGTGTCTCGGTAACCTGAAAGCAAAGCAAGGTTCTTTGTTCATACTTTATTATAAAAGTACCTTTTTGTTATAAAAGTACCTTGTTATAAAAGTACCTTGGACTTATAGGGCTGTATATAGTTTATGCTCTTGGTTTTGAGTCCTGTGAGGTAGAGAAGGCAGATGGGTAAGAGAAGATTCATCACAATTTTCTGAATCTAGCACATTTTTTTTTTACTACATTCTGTTTTATATATAGGTACTCAAAAAAAAATGTGGTTTCAACTGATTGGAAGAATCCATCTGAAAACCCATTAGTTTTGAGGTTTTTGTATTTGATTTCTTGTTATCAAAGAAAAATTGGGTGAAATTAGTAGGACTAAACAATTGTTAAATTGTTTCTGTGATAAATTTTAACACCTTAGAAGTAGAGAAGAGAAGAAATAAGTTTAGCACCTTAGAATTTGAGAGGTGCTTTTTTAAAATTTTTTTAATGTTTATTTATTTTTGAGAGAGAGACAGAGAGCATGAGTTGGGGAAAAGCAGAGAGACAGGGAGACACAGAATCTGAAGCCGGCGCCAGGCTCTGAACTTTCTACACAGATCCAAATGGGGGGCTTGAACTCAAAGACTGCAAGATCATGACCTGAGCTGAAGTTGGACGCTCAACCGATTGAGCCACCCAGGTGCCCCAGGAAGCTGTGCTTTTTAATTTTAATGTTTTGTTCTTGTTGTTTTTAGAGTAAGCTCTATGCCCAACATGGGGCTTGAACTCACCACCCTGAGATCAAGAGTCATGTGCTCCACCAACTGAGCCACGAAGTTGTGCTTTTTAAATTTGAAAAAAAAAAAAAAAAAAAGACATTTAGGGTTGTGTATAGGATTGATATAAACCAAATTCTACTTACATTTAATTGCTTAGATTATGCCTGCAAATTATTATTTTAAAATATTACAAATATAGATTGTGTAGTGAGAGGTCTTCTCGAGGCTGCCCACATTTGGAAATGCCATTATTTCAGACTCCTGGACCTCAGCACTACTTTCTTCCCAAATTAGAAAGCAGTACAGCCAATAGAGTCTTTTATAGTCTTTTTTCCTCTCTTCCTAAACACGAATTTTATTAAGATTAGCCACAAGATTACTGATGTTGCATCTGCCTAGAAATTCATCCACTGAAATCCTAATCTGTAGTACCTCAGAACATGATCTTATTTGGAAATAGGGGTAAGCAAGTTGAAATGAGATCATTTGGATGGGCCCTAATCCAATATGACCCGTGCCTTATAAAAATGATAAATGCGGACACAGAGACACGTATAGAGAGAAGACAATGCATAAACACAGGGAGAAGACAGCCATCTACAAGCCAAGGAGGGAAGCCTGAAACAGACCCTTTCCTCACTGACCTGAGAAGGAACCAACTCCACTGGCACCCTGACCCTGGACTTGCAGTCTCCCGAACTGTGGGACATTCCATTTCTGTTGTTAAGCCACCCAGTCTGTGGCACTTTGTTATAGCAGCTCTAGCAAACTAATACAATTAGCCTGGAGGAAAGAAGTTAAGTAACTTTTTTAAAGGCCATGTGTAGTTTTGTGGCCAGCCCTAACTTGACGGTTGTAATTCTAGAAAATACAAAAACAGTAAGTTGTTATTTTTATCCAGAAAGTGTTAGTGTGAAATCATTTGTGAGAAAAAGTAAGCAGATGGAAAAAAGCTCATATAATTTAAAAAATCAGAATAAAGGATTAAAAATTGGTAATTCCAGGCATAAATTTTGGCTTAGGCAGCTATTTCTCCAACTGGGTTCTCCTATTTCCTGTCCCAGACAAACCCTGATCAGGCTATGTGAAGAGAGGACCAATTATTTTCCTCCTTAACCCTCAGTATTTAGCCCAAGAGAAGAAATAGGCTACTAATCTTGATTCTCAAGTGGCAGTCTTTTGTTTATTTATTTTTTTAACGTTTATTTATTTTTGAGAGAGAGACAGAGAGACAGCAAGCATGAGTGCAAGTGGGTGAGGGGCAGAGAGAGAGGGAGACGGAACCTGAAGCAGGCTCCAGGCTCCAAGCTGTCAGCACAGAGCCCAGTGCGGGGCTTCAGCTCATGAACTGTGAGATCATGACCTGAGCCAGAGTTGGACACTTAACTGGCTGAGCCACTCAGGTGCCCCTCAAGTGGCAGTCTTTCAAAGATAATTGCCTAGAGAAGAAGATGAGTCGAGAACTGCTGACGACAACTGTCAATCTTTTTGTCCGTCCAGAATCTAAACACCCTTCCAATGATGGAGCCGCCCTATCTTATGAGGTAGAGCCTGCCTCCGACTGCTGACACTGGAAATGCCTGACACTGGTTTCCATAGCATTCCTGCAGGTAGAGAAGTGAACACCTCACCCAGGACACAGACCAGACATAGCCTAGACTAATCAAATCAAATGCTATGGATTCAACGAAACAGGGATTGCTCTGAATCTACGGCAGAGGGGAGGGGGGGAGCCAATAGCAGTCACATCCAGTTTCTAGGCAAACAGGAGCAGCCCTATTAGCAACAGCCCCTGGGGTCCACTAGCAGCAGCGATCAAGCCATAGAGGGCAGCTGTGGTGGACTCATGACTCTGTAACATGACTCTAACCACTACTCATGGATGAGTAGCCTGGTTGCCTGCCTACTGGGGGTTTTAGAGCCAACCCATTTGTGTTTCAAGCATCCATAGTTTTCACTGCTTCTAACTAAGAAACACATAAAAAACATTAAAGGCATAAAAACATTTATCTTTTTTTAATGTTTATTTATTTTTAAGAGAGAGAGAGAGAGAGAGAGAGCACAAGCAGAGGAGGGGCAGAGAGATACAGGGAGACCCAGAATCTAAAACAGGTTCCAGGCTCCAGGCTGTCAGCACAGAGCCTGATGTGGAGCCTGAACTCGGGAAGAGAGAGATCATGACCTAAGTAAAAGTCAGATGCTTAACCGACTGAGCCACCCAGGCGCCCCTATCTTTTAATAAATATAGAATTTTAGGGGTACCTGGGTGGTTAAGCATCCGACTTCGGCTCAGGTCATGATCTTGTGGTTCATGAGTTCAAGCCCTGCACTGGGCTCTTGTGCTGACACCTCGCCTGCAGCCTGCTTCGGATTCTGTGTCTCCCTCTTTCTCTGCCCTTCCCCTACTCATATTCTCTCTCAAAAATAAATAAACATTAAAAAATTTAAAAAAAATAAACATAGAATTTTGTAATTATTTTTTGTTTTTACACAATTGAGAAAGGGATCACAAAACTTTACTCAGTAAATAGAAATACTAAATGTATATATAAATGTATATTTAAATTCTTCATGGATAGTTGAGAGAGAAGAGGTAGGTAAATAGGAAAGGGAAGACAGAAAATGCAATGCAAAAGGAAACATGATGATTAAGAATTCTTGGGGACGGGGAGGAGGACACCTGGATGGTTCAGTCAGTTAAGTTCAACTAGGGGTCAGGTCATGATCTCACATCGAGCCCTACATCAGGCCCTCTCTCTACCTCTCTCTCTGTCCCACTCTCTCTCTGTCTCTCAAAATAAATAAATGAACTTAAAAAAAAAAAAAAAAAGAATTTCTACAGTGGTGTCTGGCTGGCTCAGTCAGAGGAGCATCTGACTTTTGACCTCAGGGTTGTGAGTTTGAGCCCCACATTGGGGGTAGAGATTACTTAAATAAATATACTTAAAAAAAAGAATTCCCCCCAATTTTTATATTTTTTAAATTAAAAAAATTGTTTAATATTTATTTATTTTTGAGAGAGAGAGAGACAGAGCGCAAGTTGGGGAGGGGCAGAGAGAGAGACAGACACAGGATCCAAAGCCTGGAGGCTCTGAGCTGGTAGCACAGAGCCCAGCACGGGGTCCGAACCCATGAACCATGAGATCATGACCTGAGCCGAAGTCGAATACTCAACCAATGAGCCACCCAAGCACCCCTCCAAATTTTATCTTTAATAATTTTCAGATTAAAAACCTTCTGTCTTGGTTTTTGACCATTACTTGCTCCTTATTTTATGTAAGTTTAAAAACCTGTGTCAAACTTACCTTTAAGATACCTAAATAACAGCATTAATATCATTGGCAAATGATATTAACAGATAACTAACAAAAAGGGGAAGACAAATAGCCTTTAAACACATGAAAAGATGCCCAACTTCACTCACAGTAAAAGAATACAATATAAATCAATAGTGAGATATTGCCTTTCACCTGTCAAATTGGAAAACCCAAAAAGCTGATCATACATTGTGTTGGAATAAATGTTGAGAACAGGCCCTTTTATGTTGCTTGTGGGAGTATAAATTGGGACAAGCACTTTTGGGGAGGGAAAACCAGAAGTCTCCATCAAGATCACACATACATCTGCCTTTTAGCCCAGTAATTCCATCTGTAGGAATTGGGCCTGCAGGTGGATACAGACATAAATGAAACCACAAAAGCAAAAGGTTATTAATTGCAAACTGCAGTAGACAACTAGTTAGGTCAATTCTGATACATCCAAACAATGAAATACTATGAAGCCGTTGAAATTAACCAGGAAGCTCTTCAAATGGTGCTATGGCAATCGAAGCCAAACTTACTGGTAATTGGGGGGAAATGCTATATTACCTTAACCCTAGATGTCACCATAGGCCGGGAAGATTTGACAAAGCAGAAATGGGACTCGTCCAAAGTCAAAGAACAAAGAGGAAGAAGGCTCGTGCATATCCAGGGAAGAGAGGAGAGAGGGATACAGTTTAGAAAGGGAAGAAGGCTCTTGAATCCACGCACCATGGTTACACACCTGTGATAGTCCTGGCTGTCTCCAGGAATTGGGGAGCAATAACTTTCAGACACAGAAAGCAAAGCCAGACTAGAAAGGATTGCCCCAAGAGATGATAGAGTGGGGCTGTGTGTGCAGGGCCAGAGGGACACTGAAGCTGACATTTCAAGCTAAAAGGGACCTTAGATATTATCTGGAGTCCATCCAACCCTTTAATTTTTATATATGAAGAAACTGAACCCTAGGAGAGTTGTCATCAGCCAAAAGTCTCACAACCTGAACATAGCAGGATTAGGATAGTAGTCAATGTCTCTGAACTCCAAGTCCAGTGTGTTTTCGGCATATAGACACTCATTGCCTCCCTCCTCATAAATGATCCTTTTAAACAGTCACTTCTTCCATTTTCGGTACAAGAGGGATACAGTATGGAGGAGTATTTTCTTCTTATCCTGGCAATTGTACAGTCAAGGCTGCGACAGGTCTTGGTCTTTCAGTT
The DNA here is from genome assembly GCA_030068075.1 of Paguma larvata. Classification (NCBI taxonomy): domain Eukaryota; kingdom Metazoa; phylum Chordata; class Mammalia; order Carnivora; family Viverridae; genus Paguma; species Paguma larvata. The sequence goes on from CM057823.1 coordinate 115,737,524, forward strand.
TGGGATATCTTCATAGGCTGGCCTCCAGTCCTATCCCTAAAGAGGAGTAAAGTGAGCCCTAGTTAGGTTAAGGCGGTGTTCTAGTCAAGGCCAGTTTTTGAGTGCAAAGATCAGAAACCTATTCAAATTAGTTCAGGTACAAGCAGAGCCAATACTGGGGGTACAGGAGCACAGTTCTTGGATTTTACATAGTCCAAGGACGAGAAAGAAGTTAGGATGGGTTTCACATGAAATAGAAAGTTTGGAAGCAAAAATGTTTTCTACACTCTTTTATTTTTGCATCTGACAGGACAAAAATCTACAAAGAACACTCAATTCTGCAGTTGTATTTTTTTTTAATTTTTTTAACGTTTATTTATTTTTGAGAGACATAGAGACAGAGTATGAGCAGGGGAAGGGCAGAGAGAGAGGGAGATACAGAATCCGAAGCAGGCTCCGGGCTCTGAGCCGTCAGCATAGAGCCCGACGCGGAGCTTGAACTCACAGACTGTGAGATCATGACCTGAGCCGAAGTCGGCCGCTTAACCAACTGAGCCACCCAGGCGCCCCTGCAGCTGTATTTCTAAAAGCCATTTAGGAAAATAGAATGGGTAAAACTATGGCTCAATCATCAGCTACTGTAAAAACAAAAAACAAAAACAAAAACAAAACACTTTAATATGAACTTAGAAAATATTAACAAAAATACAGGGCCTAGAATACAAAAAGTAATTTTTTCTGTATTATTCATACAGTATCTAGAATATTGTGCTCCATTCTAGGCACCATGAGAGAAACAGAGAAACCAAACATATCAGTAGTTAGACTGGTAAAAATTCTGAAAACCTAATCTAGAGGAAAGACCGCAGCAAAAGGAATGGGATTCTTTTTTTAAATGTTTGAGAAACATTGCCTGAAACTAACATAACACAGTATGTTAACTATACTTGGGTGAAAAATTTTCAAAATAAAAATAAATAAAATTGGGGGCACATGGGTGGCTCAGTTGGCTAAGCATCCAACTCTTGATTCACGGTCATGAGATCGAACCCTGCGTCAGGCTCTGTGCTTACTGCTCGGGATCGTTCCTCTTCCTGTCTCTCTGCCCCTTCCCTGCTTTCTCGCTCTCTTTCAAAATAAATAAATAAACATCTTAAAAACTTTAAAAAATAATAAATAAATAGGTTACCTCTATATTGTACACCTGAAACTAATGTAACAACTTATGTTAACTATATGGAATTACAATTAAAAATAATTAAAAATAAATAAATAAATGTTTGAGGAGCAATGACTTAGGGATATCAGGTATGGCTGTGGGAAACTAGGATGGGTTAGTGGGAGTTGTGGAAATGGAATGGTCTGTGGTGGGCGGCATTCCATGAGACAGAAGAGTCCCTTGCAAGCTGGCTGGCATGGACAGCCACATGCTTGGTTGAGTCCTTTTAGCCCATGGCCCAATTCGGGGAAAGAAAATATTTGCGGAACACATTTTTTTCTTCAATTCTAAGTAACTTTCTTGAATTCCGTTGGTGAAAAGGTTTTACAACTTAGGTTACAGGCTTTAACGCACAGCAGAAGGTTGGGACATGTTAGCTCATCTTTGCAACCGCTAAAATGTTAATATCTGGACATGCTTACAAAATGGCAAAATTTTAAACTCTTTGCGTCGATATGGTGCTTGAGTTCACAAAATGCTTTTACATGAATCTCTCATTTCATTCTTGAAGCATCTCTACAAAATAAGTATTACTATCCCCAGGAAACAAATGCAGAGAGGCAAAATGGCGTGCCAAAGGGCCTAACAAATGAGGCTAATACTCAGGCGATACTTAGTTTTTCCGTTCAATGCAAACTCTCGTGATCAAGATGGTTACCCTGGAGACTTTTTTTTTTCTTATTCACTGCTTAGTAGAATACTAAAAAAGAACAAACCACTCCATTTCAAACTAGATGTGCCTGGTCTTTCTATTCCCCAGAGAATTTTCAAATGACATTGTATTTATTGAAATAAATGGAACATACCTTATGCAACTGAAAGAAGGCTCTGCTTTTAAAAAGTAGCATACTCACTTAACGCGTTGAACAAAATTTCTGTAATATTGTGATTCTTTCCAACATTTTATGAGAAAATATTCCCTGTGTATTCTACCTTTAGTCCCCAAATACGTGACTGCTGGCATTATGCATTTGGGCTGCTGGATAGCAATGTCATCACCAGCTGTTGATTAGTTTTTACTAACCTGGGCTGTAAGAATATGGGGCCTATACATCCAAGAAATGAAGAGGCAGAATGATGAGCTTGAAGACCACTAGGGTGTACCTAGCACCTAGCACAAGGCCTAGCAAGTATTGGTCACTTTATAAATATTCATTTAGTAAAACGACTCTTTCTTTTTTGTGTCTAAGTTTTAGTTAACATACAGTGTGATATTGGTTTCAATAGAATTCAGTGATCCATCACTTACCTACAACACCCAGAGCTTGTCATAAGTTCCCTCCTTAATAGCCATCCCCCATCTAGCCCCTCCCCCACCCACCTCTCTCCATCAACCTACAGTTTGTTCTCTATCATTAAGTCTCTTGTGGTTTGTTTCTCTCTCTCCTCTTTCCCCACCCTTCCCAAATGTTCATCTGTTTTGTTTCTTAAGTTCTACATATGAGTGAAATCATATGGTATTTGTCTTTCTTTGATTAACTTATTTTGCTTAGCATAATACATTCTAGCTCCATCTATGTTGTTGCAAATGGCAAGATTTCGTTCTTTTTGATGGCTGAGTAATATTCAATTGCATATATGTGTATATATATGTGCGTATGTGTGTGTGTATATATATATCTTCTTTATCCATTCACCTGTCAAGGGACATTTGGGCTCTTTCCATAATTTGCCTATTGTTGATAGTGCTGCCTTAAACATTGGGCTGCATGTACCCCTTTGAATCTGTATTTTTGTATCCTTTGGGTAAATACATAATAGTGCAATTGCTGGATTGTAGGGCACTTCTACTTTTAGTTTTTAAAAGAAACTTCAGGCTGTTTTCCAGATTGGCTTCACCAGTTTGCATTCCCATCAACAGTGCAAAGGAATTCCCCTTTCTCTGGATCCTCACCAACATTTGTTTCTTGTATTGACAGGTATGAGTTGGTATCTCATCATGGTTTTGATTTGTATTTTCCTGATGATCAGTGATGTTGAGCATATTTTCATGTGTCTTTTAGCTATCTGATGTCTTCTTTGGAAAAGTGTCTATTCATGTCTTCTGCCCATTTGTTATTTGTTTTTTGGGTGTTGGGCTTGATAAGTTCTTTATAGATTTTGGATACTAACCCTTTATCTAAAATGTCATTTGTATATATCTTCTCCCATTCCATCAGTTACCTTTTAGTTTTGCTGATTATTTCCTTTACCATACAGAAGCTTTTTATCTTGATGAAGTCCCAATAGTTCATGCTTACTTTTGTTTCCCTTGCCTCTGGCAACCTGTCTAGTAAGAAGTTGCTGCGGCCGAGGTCATAGAGGTTACTGCCTCTGTTCTCTTCTATGATTTTGATGGTTTCCTGTCTCACATTTAGGTCTTTCACTCATTTTGAATTTATTTTTGTGTTTGGTGTAAGAAAGTGGTCCAGGTTCATGCTTCTGCACGTCACTGTCCAGTTTTCCCAATACCACTCATTGAAGAGACTGTCTTTTTTGTAAAAGGACTTTTTCTAGGAAAAAAAATATCAGATTTGAACAGGTTCTGTACACCAGTATTCATAACAGTGTTATTCAAAACAACCAAAGGTTAGAAACAATCAAATGTCCATCAACAGATGAATGAATAAATTGGAATATTCATATGATGAAATATTACTCAACCTTAAACAAGAATGGAACTCCGACATGTTACAACAGGTGTTGTAGACACATGCTAAGTTGTTGCATGTGTTGAAGACATTATGCTAAGTGAGACAACCCAAACACCAAAAGGTAAGTATTGTATGATGCTACTTATATGAGGTCCTAGGGCAGTCAAATTGATAGACAGGGAAAGTAGAATAGTGGCTTGGAGGGGCTGATGGGACAGAGGAATGGAAAGCTATTGTTTAACAAGTACAGTGCTTCAATTTGGGAAGATAAGGAAAATTCCAGAGATTGATGGCAGTGATGGTTGCGAAGAAATGTGAGTTTACTTAATGTCACTTACTATACACTTAAAAATGGTTAAAATGGGGGGCACCTGGGTGGCTCAGTTGGTTAAGCATCCGACTTCAGCTCAGGTCATGATCTTACTGTCCCTGGGTTCAAGCCCCATGTCAGGCTTCGTGTTGAAAGCTCAGAGCCTGGAGCCTGCTTCAGATTCTGTGTCTCCCTCTCTCTCTGCTTCTCCCTCTCTTGCACACTGTCTTTCTTTCTCTCTCTTTCTCAAAAGTGAACATTCAAAAAAATTTTTTTAATTTAAAAATGGTTAAAAAGATAAGTTTTATGCTATATATATACCTTACCACTATTTTTTTTTAATTTTTTTTCTGTTTATTCATTTTGGAGAGACAGAGAGACAAAGTGTGATTGGAGAAGGGGCAGAGAGAGAGAGAGGGAGACACAAAATCTGAAGCAGGCTCCAGGCTCCCAGCTGTCAGCACAGAGCCTGATGCAGGGCTCGAGCTCACCAACTATGAGTACATGACATGAGCCAAAGTCAGATGCTTAACCAACGGAGCCACTCAGGCGTCCCACTCTGCCACAATTTTTAAAGTTAAAAACATCAATTATTTACTTTAGTATTATGTAATTAGAAGTTATACTCCAATTCTATGTAGATGTCTTTGAGATTTAATGTAACTTAGATTTTTAAATACTATTTTCTTTAAAAAACCATTCGAACTTTAGGTTCTCAATTGAGCATGTAAGAAACTTAGAGGTCATCGCTATGTCCTGACAACAGGTACAAAGTTGAACAAACAAAAAATGGACAACTTTTCTTAGATCTACTAAAAAGCACATGAGATCCTAGGGCAAACTTGTGTTCTCAGAACTGGAGAGACAGCAGGAAAATATAGAGAATCCCAACTTACCAAAGCAGAAAGCTCTGTGGGAACCAGTGCTGGGGTAGGAAAACCTGAACTGTAATTGACCAATGCTAGAGACTCAGTATGGACAATTCTGAGAGTTAAAAATCCAGAGGGACCAAGTCAAGGGACTCCCCCAATGCCCCACCCCCTGGGCTATACACTTTTGTAAGTTTTCCCTCCAGGAACTTGATCTTGTTCTCACAGTGACAATCAGAGAAAAATTCCCTCAAGCTTCTAGAGGAGGAAAGAAACCATTTTGAAATACAACATAGCACTTTATTCTTCTTAACGTAATCTGCTTTCAGGAGAAACTATTTAACCAGAGATGTACCTGTTTTATCAGAGCTTAACCAAACTGAGGGAAGGTAAGTCCCCAACTCCAGCCCACTCTCTCCATCTTCTTCCACCTAAAAAGGGAGGGAAAAACCTCTGAAAACCACTTGTAAAGTTCACAGTACAGACATAGGCTCGCTAAATGCCTAAGACCCAATCATAGGACAATAGAAAACTTCTTCCTTTATCCCAACGCCTTGCTGCTATATTCTACTTTTTAAATTTTTTTAGTGTTTGTTTATTTTGAGAGAGACAGAGAAAGAGAGAGAATGTGTGTGTGCCCGTGCAGGGGAAGAGCAGAGAGAGAGGGAGTAAGAGAATATCAAACAGGGTCTATGCAGTCAGTGCAGAGCCCTTTGTGGGACTCGAACTCAAAAACCATGAGATGATGACCTGAGCTGCGATCAAGAGTCAGATGGTTAACCAACGGATTCTGCTGCCACAGTCTTAAAGGCCTATTTAAAGCATTTTCTTTTACCCAGTACATTGTGCTCAGTGATTAAAAAAAAAAAATTTACAAGGCATATTCACAGAAAACACAATTTGAAGAAATAGAGCAAACATCAGAACCAAAGATATGGCAAAGATGTTGAAATTATCAGATAAGAATAATAAATAAATAAATAGTACTAAAAAAAAACAACATAAAAACAATGAGATACAATTACACAAGTATTAGAATGGCCAAAATCCAGAACTCTGACAATATCTAAATGCTGACAAGTACGTGGAGCAACAGGAACCCTCGTTCATCCCTGGTAGGAATCCCAAGTAGGACAGCCATTTTGAAAGACCGTTGTCGGTTTCTTTCAAAACTAAACAAACTCACCCTATGAGTCAGCAATTGCACTTTTTGATATTTACCCAAAGACCTGAAACCTTATATCCACTCAAAAATCTGCACACAGATGTTTACGGCAGGTTTTTTCATAATTGCCAAAACTTGGAAGCCACTAAGACGATCTTCAGTAGGTGAATAGATAAATAAAATGTGGTACATTCGACAATGGTTTATTATTCAGCGCTCAAAGGAGATAGCTCTCAAGCCATGAAAAGACATGGAGGAAACTCAGCTGTACATTACCAAGTGAAAGAAGCCAATCTTTTCAGGCTACATGCAGGATGATTAGAAGGGAGGGAGGGGTAAGTAGGTGAAGCACAGAGGCTTTTTACAGCAGTGAAACTACACTGTACGATACTATATTTGTGAGTAAACTATACATGTTTCCAAACCCATAACATGCATAATATCAAGAACGAACCCCAAAGTAAACTGTGGTCTTTGGGCAACAATGATGTGTCAGTGTAGGTTCATCAGTTTTAACAAATGAGACATGGTATGGGATATTGCTATGGGGAAAGCTATGCATGTTTAAGGGCGGAAGGGGTGTATGAGAAATCTCTGTCCCTTCCTTTCAATTTCGCCGTGAACCTAAAATTCTTTTTATGTTTTTTTTTAATGTTTATTAATTTTTGAGACAGAGACAGAGCATGAGTGGGGGAGGGGCAGAGAGAGAGGGAGACACAGAACTCGAAGCAGGCTTCAGGCTCTGAGCTGTCAGCACAGAGCCTGACGCAGGGCTCGAACTCACAGACCATGAGATCATGACCTGAGCCGGAGTCAGATGCTCAACCGACTGAGCCACCCAAGTGCCCCTAAAATTCTCTTTAAAAAATTAAGTCTACTGAAAAAATCAGTGGCCTTTGAAATAACTTATGACTGAGATAAGAAGTAGAAAGATCTGCCTATCAAACATAAAGGAATTGATTATCTTTTCCATAACTGAAAATCAAATTCTCAACAAGAATAAATGCCTAACTTATTTAACATCCTTATAATTATGAGAGGTTACATTTTAATATACATTTATGGATGAGGAAGTAAAAGATTTATCAGAACTTATGAAGAAATTTGGAAAGAAGACTTCACTTTGGCAAATTGTTATTTAGTAACATTTAAAGAATCCTCTCTAATAGACACGGGGCCGTATTTGGTTCATGGAAATAATCTGTCCTTCTGACTATTCTGAAGAAGAGAAAAGAGCTATTTAGAAAGGCAAGACCAAGTGTTGGGTTGAGCTTTCACATGCAATAAGGTAACGCTGTACTTAATAACCATATGGATGGGAGGGGCACCTGGGTGGCTCAGTCGGTTAAGTGTCTGACTTCGGCTCAGGTCATGATCTCCCAGTTCATAAACCCAAGCCTGAGGTAGGGTTCTGTGCTGACAGCTGGGAGCCTGGAGCCTGCTTCAGATACTCCCCCTCTCTCTCTTCTCCTCCCCTGCTCATCCTCTGCCTCCTTCTCTCTCAGAAATAAATAAACATTAAAAAAATTGTTTTTTTTAAATAACAATGTGGATGGTAGAAGTAAGTGACATTGTTCATAGCCTTAAATTGGTTGGTATAGGGGCACCTGAGTGACTCGGTCGATTGAGATCCGACTCTTGATTTCGGTTCAGATCATGATCCCAGGGTCATGGAATCAAGTCCTGAGCAGAGCTCTGAGCTGAGCCGGAATCTGCTTAAGCTTCTCTCTCTCTCTCTCTCTCTCTCTCTCTCTCTCTCTCTCTCTCTCTCTCTTCCTCTGCCTCTCTCCCCAGCTCGTGCATGATTTATGAAATAAATAAATTGGTATAGTTGGGAAAATATGGCCAACAGAGGAAAATTAAGTAGAATAAGCAGCATAGAGACCAGTACTTCCCAGCCTGGTGCCGCTCAAAGGCACGCACAGGTGTTCTCCACGTAATGCAGTGCTTTGTTAACAATTAATCAGAAACCGCTCCTCTTTAACATTCCTGTCCACTGCAAATGACATGTGGACTTTCTACAGACTCTGCCCGCCAGCCGTCTATTACCCGCCCATGACTCTGTGACTTGCTTTGCAGTGACAATGGACACTAGGTTGTTGCCATGATCCGTAGCTTTCTTTGTCCAGAAGGTATCTTCGATGCGTCCCTCCCAGCCGAAGCTTCCTGCTAAGGATTATCTTTTGCTATCTACCTTCCCCTATCACCTTAGCCACCTGCTGTTATTACATCTCATAGTATGTTGTGCTCTATCATTGCCGTAACACTAAAATACATTACTTTCATCTGATAATAGAATTTCTAAGTTGTGTTTTACTTATATAAAAATAAAATATGCATTCAATACTATTGTAATTTTGATGCCCTTAAAATTGACCATTAAATAATAAATAATTTCCGGGGGAAAAAATGAGCTGTTCCCATCATGCCAGATCCAGGTTTTTCAATGGGTAGGTGAAATTTGCCATAGACTAAGTGTTGGCAAACACTTTCTATAAAGGGCCAGATAGTATCCTTTAATACAAGATAGATAGTAGACAGGCAATATAGATAGAAAGTAAATATTTGAGGCTTTAGGTGCCATATGGTCTCCGTTATAACTATCAGCTTTGCCTTTGGAGCCAATCCTAGGCTGAGTTCCAAAAAAACTTTATTTACAGAAACAGATTGTCATTCATAGTTTGCTGACCCTGCTATAGACAATACAAACCAATAGCAACTGGAGAACAAAACTCATATGTGTAGACTATATATGGAAGGAGAGACAATAAACAGTGTATTCTAGGCAGCGGAAACTGAATGTGGGTAAGACACAGGCATAGAATTGACCATTAGTAGAACAGATGGGCACAGAGGAAGAATTCATGTAGGCCTGGGGACAGCAAAGTTGGAGGGTGTTTACATGAATGTTCTAAGTCATGCTGAACAGATTATTAATGGCCCTGAGGGGCTATTTGAAGAATTTGGACATTATAGGTTATACAATGATTATTTATGCCTTTATTTCATTGTAAGCATTATCAAAGGCTATGGCATCTGTTTGAAATGTGTCGACGGGCAACCTGTAAATTATAACTAAAAGCTCAAGAATTTCAACAGCTTCAGCGATGGGGAGTAGTATCTGGAAGTAGAAGCATGTGATCATTGCTGTACAAAGGCTTTCACACACATTTTCATTTGATTTTTACAGCCCTTTGTAAGAATTAACTGCATAAAATCATGTACCAGCATCCCTTTATAAACTATCCAGCATAATAAGAAAGAGTGTTAGTTACAGAGTATTAAAATAACCTTATTAAATAAGGTAAGACAGTGCTGTAACTCCTCTGGGCAGACCTGGGAGCTGAGACGCAGAATGATTGAGTTTCCAAGGTCTCGAGGCCAATGCAGAGCAAGTACTGGCAGTGCGGGGTGGCGGCGAAGTCGGATGGTATTTACATGAAGGTTAGAAGTCAAGAGTCAAGAGTGAGGTCAATAGTGCGGTTTAAAAATAACTGTAGTTGTAATTAGCCATGTGATCTTTGGAAAATGAGTCACTTATCCTTCTGAGTATGCTTTTTTATTTTTGAGGGGGGGTAGGGACAGAGAGAGAGGGAGAGAGAAAACCCCGAGCAGACTCCATGCTCAGGGAAAAGCCCCAATGTGGGGCTCGCTCTCACAACCATGAGATCATGACCGGAGCTGAAATCAAAAGTCAGCTCAATCAACTGAGCCACCCAGGCGCCCGAGTATTATTCTATTAATTTATGAATTGCACTTGGTAAGAACGATATGACATTACCACAGTAGCTGTGAAACTAAGATAATGTATCTGTCTTAACTCTTCCAGGCTTTTTCTTTCTCCTCTCTTAACCTTTTCAACTTATTTTTTATTTTTTTTAAGTAGGCTTCATGCCCAAGGTGGGGCTTGAACTCATGATCTTGAGATGAAGAGTTGCATGCTCTACCTATTGGACCAGCCAGGTGCCCCTCAACTTATTTGTACCCCAATAATCTGAGCGGGAATGTGGTCTGTCATTTTCTAGTGCTACTTCATGGGATCTCCTGGGGTGGTCCTTTTTCAATTTTGTTTACAACTAAATCAGCTTTGATATTCTTCAGTTTAACATCCCAAGTGAGGAAATACAATTGGTCTAAGTCAGGGGAAAATATGCCCAAACAAAGACCTTAAAATTGAGCAGCCAGACTGAAGAAATGAACTCCAAGAAAACAAGGGAGAGGGGTACCTGGGTGGCTTGGTTGGTTGAGCATTGGACTCTTGATTTTGACTCAGATCATGATCCCAGGGTTGTGGGTCAAGCCTCGCGTAGGGCTCCTCACTGAGCATACACCCTGCTTGGGATTCTCTCCTTCTCTCCCTCGGCCCTTCTCCCCAGCTAGTGCGCTCGCGCTCGCGCTCTCTCTCCCTCTCTCAAACCAAAATAAATAAATAAATAAATAAATAAATAAATAAATAATTTAAAAAAGAAAATGGGGAAATTGTGGTTAGAGGTCCAGGTTTCCCCCGTTTTCTGAAAGCAGACCATTCCCATGAAACCTTTCATAGACCGAAGTGGTGTAAAGTGAAGACACAATTACCATTAATTTCTATAGAAAACCTTTTCAGTGTTCCCAGACGGGAAAAAATAACTTGTTGAGGCTTTTCTGATACCTTAGGACATGTCTTGCCAACAGAGGCACGAGATAAATTGAGATAAAGCACAGATGCTCACAGACCCGATTCAGAGTTGTGGTGGCTTGATAATGAGGTGCTGAGTGTCCTTCCCCACAAGGACTTGGCGGGACCACCCTCGCTGCCCGGGCTGCATAATGCGTCTGTCATGGCTGCTGTGAGACCGACATTAAATGCTATTTTCGTGTTTTGCGTTTTCTCTTAAAAACTAAAATCCTCTTCAAATTTCTTTCAGTTCGTGAAAACAGGAACTAATAAAGGTCTTTTGTAAAACAAAAAACAAAAAACAAAAACAAAACAAAACAAAAAAATAGAGTGGGGTAAAGCAAACTTTCAAAAAGCAGGGGATACCTGTACTTACAGTGGAAGTACTAAAAAAGGAAATATTTGTTGTTGTTTTGATTCATAGTCTAGGGTGCCTTCTAATGTTCCACACATTGAGAAAGACAAGCCGTAGCGGGGAATTACCTCCCGGGAAATTCCAACAACTGATTTTTAACGTAAATCTCAAATGGTAAATTAGTTACTTATGGACTTCATAGTTCATTATTCAAATTTTCTACCAGTGGGGAGAAAACCACACCTTATTCTTAGACTTATGTGGGTGTTTTGTAAATGAATATTTCATTTCTGTCAGTCATTTTTGCTCCATTGGGCAATTCCCAACACAAAATACTTTATCCTTTAATGACTTGTATAAACCTAAAGCTCTCTTTAGGAGATAAAAATCCCGTCTCTTGGAGTGCCTGGGTGGTTCATTTGGTTAAGTGTCAGACTCTTGATTTCAGCTCAGGTCATGATCTCATGGTTCATGAGTTTGAGCCCCACCACACTGGGCTCTGTGTTGACAGTGCAGAACTTGCTTGGGATTCTCTCTCTCCCTCTCTCTCTCTCTCTCTCTCTCTGCCCTTCCCCCTTCTGACGAGCTCTCTTTCTCTCTCAAAATAATTACATAAAATTAAAAATATCTGCTTTAAGATATAGAATATTAGAGTTGGCAATTACCTTTGAGTTAATTTAGACAGCTGCCTTATTTCATAGGTGAGGAAACAGAAGGTCATAAGAGATTCAATGACTATCCCAAAGTCTAGAAGCTGGCTGGAGGCAATGACAGTGTGGGACCTTGAGTTTAGATTGGCTCTAATACAAACAATAGCACTTTACTTTCCAATGATACTATAAAAATGAAATGGAGTTTTCCCACATGTAAACTTTCCAGATAACTAAAATTTAAGCACTAAATAATTGTCAGCCATTTTTTAAAATGTCCTAATTTGAAGTGTCCTAATGTACTTTTCTGCCTTTAAAAACAAAGTAAATTAACCTTCACTTTGCCTTTTATAGATGACTCATCCAGCTTTATGGACATTAACTGCTGTGTTACTATGTAAGGAAATCATAAGAGACTACCAGAAGTATGAAAGGTTAATCAGTAATGATTATGTTTTAAACATTTTTTTAAGTTTGTTTACCTATATTGAGAGAGAGAGAGAGAACAGGGGAGGGACAGAGAGAAAGTGAGAGAGAGAACTTCAAGCAAGCTCTGCACTGTCAGCACAGAGCCGGATGCGTGGCTCCAACTTGCAAACTGGTCCATGACATAAACCAAAAGCAACAGTCGAACGTTTAACTGACTGTGCCACCCAGGTGCCCAGTGATTATCTATGTCTTAGTAGAAATTCTATAAATATGTATTAGTGGATTGGATTGCTTCTACTCTGCTGTCTCATCTTCTTTACTTGTTAGCAAACATTACTTTTCAGTGATTCTGCTTCCCCTCATCCTCCCTCATACCCCTGTTTTTTTAGATGTATGGTCTAAAGATTCCTACATCATAAATCTGATTTTACATGAAAATGTTATTCCTGTGGCCTTAAGGCAACTTTATTCCTCCTTTTCTAGAGAAGAAGACTGCGGCTCATAGCAACTATTTTTCTCAGGCACTTAAAAACGAAAGTTGAAGTCTGGTTCAAATTGAAGGCTAGTTCAAATTGGCGTTCGCTATGTTCAAATGTTTATTTCCCTCCCAAATTCATGAAATCCTAAGCCCTAAGATAAATACTATTAGGAAGTGGAGACTTTGGGAGATGATTAGGTTGTGAAGGCAGGCCCTGGTGAGTGGGATCACTGTCCTTGCAGAAGAGGCTCCAGAGAGATCATTGATTCCTTTCCACCATATGAGGAGGACACAATGAGAAATCGTATTCATAGCCCAGAAGAGGGTCTTCCCCAGAACCTGACCATGTGGATACCCTGATCGCAGACTTCCGGTCCCCAGAACTGGGAGAAATAATGTTTCTTGTTTTGAGCCATCTAGCCTGTGTGTGTGTGTGTGTGTGTGTGTGTGTGTGTGTGTGTTTCTATAGCAAATGAACTAAGACAGCATGGTACCATAACATACATGCATTATTTTTTGTTTATTAAAAAAACAATTACTCAAATTTCTTTTCTCTATCCTCTTTTCTTCACTTGACCTTTCCCTTCCATTCCCCTTCCTCTTTCTGAACAACTCAATCTCAAAGACATTAAGTGAAGAGATGGAGGCAGAAATCCCCATAGAGGGGCTGAACTGCATGAGGTGTCAGAGCCCACGAGGAATGAGAAGGGCACCCACACTGGAAGATGGTCCAGTTCATGGGGTCAGGGTGTGAGAAGGGTGAGGAGGGCACCCATTCAGGGAAAGGGGCCTGGAGGGAGATGTCAGCTCCCAAGTCGAGTGAAGAAGGCCTCCATACAGGATTGGAACTCAGGTATGGAGACTTGGAGCCCAAAAGAGTGAGGACGACATGCTTGAGTGAGAGCAATCTGGCGTCAGGTGTCAAAGCCAGAGCTGGATAAGGAGGGCTGGCAAATGGAGTGGGGTGGAGGGAGGATATTAGAGCCCGAGCAGGGTAAGGAGGCGTGATACAAGGGAAACGTGTGGGGTGGGGTATCAGAGCCTGAGCACAGTGAGGACGACACTGACCTGGGCAGGCAGCCTGTGCAGGGAATCAGACCCTGAGAAGGGTGTCCTTCCTGGGGGACAACTTGGAATGGGGATTCAGAGACGGAGTAGATTGAGAAGGGAGTCCACATGGGAGAAGGCCCAGCTTGCGGTTTCAAACAGAACAGAGGCCATCCATGCAAGGAAAGGCCCAATGCAAGGTGTTAGAGCCTCAGTTAGAGCCTAAGCCTGAGTGTGGGCAGGGCGGGGGCGGGGGGGGGGAGGATGGTGGTGAGGAGATCATGCACACAAGCAGAGTGACCTGCAGTGGTGCATAAGAACCCGAGTGAGGGGGGCGCCTGGGTGGCTCAGTCGATTAGGCATCCGGCTTCAGCTCAGGTCATGAGCTCACAGTTCGTGAGTTTGAACCCCGCGTCAGGCTCTGTGCTGACAGCTTGGAGCCTGGAGCCTGCTTCAGATTCTGTGTCTCCCTCTCTATCTGCCCCTTCCCAGCTTGCTCTCTGTCTCTGTCTCTCAAAAACTGAATAAATACACAATAAAAACAACAACAACAAAAGTGCCTGAGTGAGGAAGACGGACACACAGTGGGGAGGAAGATAGCCCAGTGAAGAGAGTCAAAGCCTAGGCTTAAGGGTGGAGTGGAGGAGCTTCTACACTGTGAGGGGCTGCAGCAGACGGATCAAATAAACATAGAAAGAGAGAAAACTATTTAAAAAATTTTTAAATATAATTTACTGTCAAACTGGTTTCCATACAACATCCAGAAACAGAGACTCCTTGAAGAAAGGACTGATTTCAGGAAAAGGATGGACAAAGCACAGGATGAACATGGGTTCCAGCTAAGGAATGAGTAAGTCACGGGAATAAAGAGCACAGCATAAGGAATAGAGTCAATAATAATGCAATAGTATTGTGTGGTGACAGATGGTAGCTACACTTGTGGTGAGCATAGCATAACGGATTGAGAAGTTTAATAACTATGTTGTACCCCTGAAACTAAACTAACATTGTGAGTTAACTATACTCAAGTTTAAAAATTAAAAATAAATAAATAAATAAATAAGCCTGGGTTTCTTGTGCCTCCAAACAAGGGAATGTTCCAGAATGATAGGGACATATCAAAAACACACCAGCATCAGCTTGAAAGGGCTCCTATCAGCCAAATCTGGGGCCATTGAGAATGACAGTAAGTAATGGTAGTTTAAATTATAATGCACTGATTAAATGGAAAACCATGGGTTCAACGATTGGATAGATAGATAGATAGATAGATAGATAGATAGACAGACAGACAAATAAGTGAATAAATAGAAAGTTTAATGAGAAAGTGGATGAAAAACAGTTTTGAAATACCTCTCCACAAAACACGTATTAATTACAAAAAAGAACAGAAATAACTTCACAGGAGACATCGAGCAAATTATACCTCAATCAAGTTATTCAAGTTAATAGGATCAATAATGGGAAAAATTAAAATCATGAGCCACTAGATAGAACATGATGAGAAGAAAAGAGCAGTATTTCCGTGATATTCTTACCAAAGATGCAAAGTCCAAATGCACTCATGAGGAAAGATCAGACAAACTCACACTGAGAGGCTTTTTACAAAGTAAGAATTTCAGGGTCATGAAATTCAAAAAAAAGGCTGATGGATTATTCCAGACTGAGGATGAAAAAGGCGAGGCTACTAAACGTCATCCATGATTCTGAACTGGATCCCTTCTGTAATAAAGGGCATAATTGGGACAAATGGAGAAGCTTGAATGGGGCTTATGTACTTGATATGGATTTGATGGTAGCAACGTAAGAATGGTAATTTCTTGATTTTGATGGTTGTATTGTGGTTTTGTAGGAGAATGTCCTTGTTTGTAAAGAATATACTTCAAAGTATTTAGAAGAAATGGGTATCAGGTCAGCTACTTCCTGTCCAGTGGCTTAGAGGGGAGAAAAAGAGTCCTTTGTGTTGTACTTTTAACTTTTGTGTAAGTTTGAGATTTTTTTTTAATATGTGTTTGCGTGACTCTTGATCTCGGGGTCATGAGTTTGAGCACCAAGTGGTATGGAGAGAGCACTTAAATAAATAGAACTTTTAAGATTAATTAATAAATTAATTAATTAATAAAAATGTGCACTGTATTTTAATGCCTTTTTAATGATCCCAATGTCATCTTCTCAGTACGGTGTTCCGCGACAGTCCTTTTAAAACTGCAATCTCTGACCAGCACACCTTACTCCCCTATTCCTATTTTTCTTCACCATACGAATCCTCAAACATTGAGATAATCTTTCACTTGTTCTCTAGCTGTATCCCCGTACTCCATCCCATTACTGGAATGTGCATTCCTTGAAGCAGGACTCTGTTTTTGTTCACTGTTACAAATCAGGGTCTAGAACAATGCCTTTTATATTGGGTATTCAGTGGATACTTATTAAGTTACTGAATATAGTTGGTAATTCAGGGACAGATTCTATTCTTACTCTGTAAATTGATGGCTCTTTGGTCATCAAAACCCCCAAAGGTATTTTGTTACATTAAGTTTAGGTCCCACGTATGTTAAATAAGGTAAGGGGTCAAGGATCCTTAGAATTCAATTAATTCCCTCTTCCCAACTTCTTCTTCTTCTTTTTTTTTTCTTTTACTGTTTATTTATTTTCGAGAGAGAGAGAGAGAGAAAGAGAGACAGAGACAGAATGTGAGCAGGGGAGGGGGCAGAGAGAGAGGGAGGCACAGAATTTGAAGCAGGCTACAGGCTCTGAGCTGTCAGCACAGAGCTCGATGTGGGGTCCGAACTCAGGAACTGTGAAATCATGACCTGAGCTGAAGTTGGATGCTCAACCGACTGAGTCACCCAGGCACCCCCGATCCAACTTCTAATTAAAAGAAAAATTCCAAAAGTAAACATGAGTACATATCAATAAAGCAATAAAATAGATCCTACGAGTATGTGATATCCACTGCCATGTCTCCCATATTAATACGTGGTTCATTTAAAATCATTCTGTCTTGCATATGGATGAAAAAATGCATAAAGAAAATGTGTTATATACAGCCAGTGGAAATATTATTCAGTCTTTGTAAAGAAGGTAGTCCTGCCATTTGCAACAACAGGGATGAACTTGGGGGTCATTTCGATAAGTGACACAAGCCAGTCACACATGTAATAAAGAGTGGTCTGTGAAATGGTAAGAATAATTAATATTCAGGAATTAATATATATGGACAACGACATGGCAAAATCTGAATGTAAGCAAGATGTAGTTTTTACCATTTTAATTTCATTTTGTTGTCGTGAGAACTCAACTTGAGATCTACCCTCTTAACTGATTTTAAGTTATATCAATATTTTGTCTAGTATTTATGAATTCCGCTTGTATCGAGAATGGCTGGTAAATACATTATTGAGTCATAGAAATGTGGCACCAGTATACATATCTAAGCCTATCTTGAGTACAGTTGTTCCAAAAAACGTCACTTAATTACAAATTAACATCAGTAATTTATGGCAACTTAAAAGCTTATTGGTGAGTAGATATGTATTTTCAATTCACTGTCTCAAAAATCTGTAACATTGTGAAACATTGGCATTCCTCCCCTATCATACAACTTAAACTAGAGATTTGGCTTTGTGTCTTATGCCCTAGAAATATACTTCTTTGTTCAGAAATAGGGCTACTTGTAGATAGCATTGCATATCTACAAAGCACGTCTGAAAACAAGGCAATGTAATAGTCTCTTGAATATCACAATATTGTTTCACAGGGATGCTTAGTGTCCACTCTTTTTGCTTTTCGTGTGTGTCCCTTTGTGGTTCCAGAAATATCCATCAACTAGCTGTCACATGACAGCCATAATTAATGTCAGTCATCCTTTACATTTTCTAACTCAGAGTTACATAAAAATAACATAGCTCTTCACATTAAAAATCTTTGCATTATAAATGTAATTTTGTCATGTAGGGGGATAAAGCATATTTTATTCAACAAAGTTGGCTTCGGTTTTGGCATGTAAATATTCAGGGATATAGAATATGAGCTTCCACAAATGCTAGTGCTGATGCATTAGAAGTCATTATGTGTGGTGCCTGGACAGTTCAATCAGTGGAGCATCTGCCTCTTGATTTGCACACAGGTCATGATTCCAGGGTCATGGGATCGAGCCCTGGGGCTCCGCACCAAGTGTGAAGCCTGCTTCATATTCTCTCTCTCCCTCTGCCCCATTCCCCAGCTTGTGCTCTTTCTCTTTCTAAAAAAAAAAAAAAAAAAAAAAAAGTCATGACCTAAATGAATAAAGAAACAATATCTTTGTTGGGGCTTTATTATACACTGATAAATATAACTTATATATGCTAGTAGAATTACTAAATATATCATGTCAGACTTTTATTATGAGTTTAAAAGATTTTAACAGAACTATTTAAAATAGTAGGCTTATTATATCAGCATAATTCAATTAAAATCTTAGAGATGTAAAGTTAATAACTAGAGTTATGTATTGACAATGCTTAATCCCATTAAATAAACAAATTGGTGATAAAGATGACAGCTTTGATACTGATGCAGGTACTTTTGGGACTCCCCTATTCCTAAACTATACCAACATTCCTAAATGTGAATTAGTCTTGATCCTTAGATAGTAAAAACTTATGTGAGACAGACTTTATTCAATAATCCCTTTCTTCCCCAAAGTATCTCTTCCATATCAAGCAAATTTTCCATGGCTTCCTGGCACGCAGTGAAAAAGGAGAAGAAATATGTAAAGAACGTTTTATGAAATTTGCCATATGATTTACTACTTAAATTCATCCTCCTTCAGTTCATAGTGTTAAAGTGAGTTTGATTTGTAGACTGTAGTCTTTTCTAATAGCACTAAAAAGAAATATTTACCTATTAAGGTAAAAGACATTTCAACTATTTACTATCTGAAATCATCTCTAGGCACAAGTGATACACAGGAGTGTGTGGAGACAACAGAGGGCTTAGGACCAAACTCTGGGAAAATGCCATCCTGAAGTCAGGTAGACAGGAGGCAATAGAAGGCGAGAAGAGCAACCATACGGTGTCCTGGAAATCGAGAAAAGACTATTTCTAACAAACTGAGCCTGCTATTAAGAAGTGAGAAGAAGGCAGAAAACTGTTGGGATTGGCAACAAGACAAGTAACACCAACAAGACCATTTTTGCACGCCCAATGGGAATGAAAGCCAGATATAGGTGAGTTGAAAAGTGAGTCGGAGGTTAAAAAAAAATGAAAACTATCTGCACAGTAAACCCTTATGAAAGGTTTTCAGGGAAGGAGAGCAAAGAAAATATGGCAGCTGGAAGGAGGCTTATGGGAGGAAGAGGAACTCTTTCTTACCCCCACCGGAAGCAAAGCAGAAATGGGTACAGTTGTAGGAAGGGGTCACGTTTGACACTGTAGGAAGAGCATGTTTTTGTGAAATGAGGTCATAGTCTGAGATCGAGGGCATGGAGGTGGGCTAGGTTACTGATTCTTAAATTTAGCTGCAAGTTGGAGTCATCTGGTGAGTTTTAAATAGTGCTTATGCTTAGATCCCACCCCCAGAGATTCTGATTTAATTGGTATAGGGTGAAGCCAGGACATTATGAGTTTCCAAACCTCCCCAGCTAATTCTTATAGCAGCAAATTTTAAGAATTACCGGGTAAGATTTTCGAAGATAGAGAAGGTATTAGGCATCAACTGTTTGCATGAGTCCAGATGACCTGCCGTACGGAAAACAAAAGGAATAGGAGTCGATTCTTGCTTTCAAGGAAACTATAAATCTGTAAGCTGTTCAGAAATCTCAAATCTGTTCAGGAAATATGAAACTAATTAAGGAATATCAGCAATTTTAAGCCTATTTTTAAAAATTAGGATACAGGGGCACCTGGGTGGCTCAGCCGATTAAGACCCAACTCTTGATTTCAGCTCAGGTCATGATCTCACAGTTTGTGAGGCTGAGCCCTGGGCTCAGAGCCTGCTTGGGATTCTCTCGCTCCCTCTCTCTCTGCTCCTCCCCCACTCATGCTGTCTTGCTTTCTCAAAATAAATAAATAAATAAACATTAAAAAAAATAGGCTACATACCACATTCAGTTATGCAGAATAAGGAAAATAAGGGATCAATTTTAGAGGTGATGGCTCAGGGACAGCTTATTAAACCAGAGTATTGAACTACATTTTGAAGAAGTGAAGAACAAAAATCGAAAGGTGTTTGAAGGACATTTCAGAGAGGGGAAGCAATGTGAATAAAAAGCAGGCGATCGAAGAAATTTGGGGAAATCACATATTTCTGGGTAACTGAGGGACAGAGAGGGGAGTGAGAATTTTCACTACAGAACTTAGTTTTTTAACCTTTCGAATGTTGATACCTGTAAAAGTTTAACTTTCGCAAAAATAAATAGATGATAGATAGATAGATAGATAGATAGATAGATAGATAGATAGATAGATAGAATTGTTCATGGGAAAAAGATCAATTGGGATTGAAGGACAATTACGAATAGTGAAAAGTGAGGGTGAGGAAACATGGAAGAGCCAGTTGATGAAGGTACTGGAAGCACTGACTGTATTCATAGAATATACGTTTTCTCTCTCATTTCACCTGAAAAGATGGAATAATAGTAGCTTAACCAAACAAACTCTAACCTCATTGTCACGAAGTGGGGCTTAGCAGGCACCAAGTGAAAAGACAATGCGGGAACATTCGTTGGGCTGATCTAATCCCTCTACTGACAGGAAAATGTAGAATCAGATAAAATGTGTTTCTTAATGCTGTTTATTAGGGAAAAAAAACATTTTTGCTATTTATTCTTGAAGTTCTTTGTGGCCCTTAAGCCTTTATTTATTTAAAGAGATTTCACGTTCCTTCATGTGGCCTCTTTTTCTGAAAAGATAGGGGAAAAGCACGTTTTCTTCAGTTCCTTTTCATGACTTAAAATTATATCGGAAGAACAACTTTTCATATTAATGCAGGATGTGTAAGTGTCTTAAGCAGTTTAGGAAAAGCTGCATTCTAGGGCATAGCAACACTGAGTATTGAATACAAATTGAGATTATAAATGATTGAAAACGGGCACCTAGTTGCTTCAGTTGGTTGAGCATCCAACTGTTAGTTTCAGCTCAGGTCATGATCTCATAGTTCGTGAGTTCAAGCCCTGCATTGGGCTTTGCGCTGACAGTGTGGAGCCTGCTTGGGATTGTCTCTCTCTCTCTCTCTCTCTCTCTCTCTCTCTCTCTCCCTCTCTCCCTCTCTCTCTCTCTCTGTCTCTCCCCCACAGAGTCTATCTCTCTCAAAATAAAGAAATAAACTTAAAAAAATAATAAGCAAAAAAATAAATTACTAAAAACAATCTAAGTCACAGTTAATGTTGCCTGTTGCTCCTCTGTATGGTACTAAATTTACCTCCATGTTTTTTAAGAGTTACAACTGCATTAGGTGCTGAAATAAAGCACACACACATGCACACACACGCACACACACACTTACAGCTTGATATATTAAAGATAAGGCCTAAAACAGGAAAACCGAAGTAATGATCTGCATCATAAAATTATTATTTCTTTACTGTGGTATCTTTTAATGGAAATTTTCAGTTTGTTTATTCGATTTCTTTAAAAATCGATATAGATAATGTTTCACTTTTGTGAAGTGAAAATGGCCGTGTGCAATGTCGCCAGGACTGATTCTTCACACCAAGAATGTTTTGTCTTGTTAGGGTGCTCTGGAGCTGAAAAAATACCTCACATAGCTCGTACAGGCTTTTTGCCTTTAGGTTTATTTATTTATTTTGAGGGAGAGAGAGGACAGGAGTGGGGAGGGGTAGAAAGAGAGAGGGGAGAGAGAGAATCCCAAGTGGGCTCCTCATTGTCAACGCAGAGCTTGATGCAGGGCTCAGACCCATGAACCGTGAGATCATGACCCAAGTTGAAATCTAGAGTTGGATACGTAACCAACCGAGCCACCCAGGCGCCCTGCTCATGCAATCTTTTTAGATAGCCCTAGAAAAGTGCAACCCCCAGAGGGGGGATTTGACAAAACGTCTCTTGGCCAGAAAGTATCAGTGTGAGATCCCCACCGTCTGAATTCAATTTCCCGCTTTTTCTCCCCCTCCTGCCTCATGCTCCTTCTTTTCTGTGGCCCACATTAGTACCCTGGGAACTCGTGTACAAGTTCCCTGCATGTTGTTTTAGTAGAGCCAGAGCAAAACAAAATTAACGATACACACACTCATATAGATAAACTTATGTGTTAAATACAGCTAAGCTCGACCTCAAGAAAATATCCTTTATGTGGTAAAACCAGAGTGGCTGAGAAGCCAGCTGTTTGTTCGAACCGGGTATAAGGGTTGCCCTTTCTCACAAACATGTTTAAAGGGCAAAACTATGATGCAAAACATAGTTTGGGCCCCAAACAAGGAGCAAACTGCGTGACTGCAAAGTTCACTATATTTCCCCTTTCTACACAAGGGTATCATTTGTAGCACCTTCATCACCATTTATTTATTTATTTATTTATTTATTTATTTATTTATTTATTTATTTATTTATTTTTAGAGAGAAAGAGTGCAAGCAGGGGACGGGCAGAGAGAGAGGGGGAGAAAGAGAATCCAAAGCAGGTTCCATGCCGCCAGCATGGAGTCAGACGTGGGGCTCAAACCCATGAACCATGAGATCATGACCGGAGCTGAAATCAAGAATCAGATGCTTAACCAACTGAGCCACCCAGGCACCCTTTGCTGGAACATTGCAAAATAAATTCCAGAAATCATTTCCTCTTTCCACTAAGTATTTGTGGGCATCCTTTAAAGTGATACCATAGTGGGCATTTTCTTACATAACCAGATGCCATTATTTTTTTTTAAAGATTTTATTTTTGAGTAATCACTACACCCAACTCAGAACTCGAACTCACAACCCCGAGATCCAGAGTTGCATGCCTTACTGACCGAGCCAACCAGATGCCCCGAATGCCATTATTTTCTCTAATAACATTAACAATAATTCCTGAATGTCATTTAATGGTAAGTTCATATTCAAATGTCCCCCATTATCTAAAAACTTTAAAAAAATTAAAAGACATCAGCTTTCAAGCAAGATTCCACACATTTTATTGGTTTATTCTGACTCTTAATTCTTTTAAAAAATCTCTTCATCTAAAACAGCTTTCTTCTCTCTCAACCTCTCTCTCTCTCTCTCCTTTTCTCTGATCAATGCCATTTTCTCATCGGGGAAACCAAGTCAATTACCCACACCCTCCACGTGGCGGATGATCCCCTGCATTGCCTGTCTGTTGTCCTTTGATTTCCAGTGGCCTAAACACTTGAATAGACACAAAATCGGCTACACAGCCCTGTCTATAAAATATTCTTTTAAAAGAATATTCCAGGTAAGCTTAGAAAGAGTATTCCTTTCAATCTTCAGTGGAATATACTATAGAGACAAAATGGTTTTACCATTAATTGATGACGTTTGAAGAACTGATGGGAGATTACAAAATAGAATTTTTGTCTATTATTTCTTCTGTGTTTATCAGCTGGAATTCTTCTGTTTAAATGACGTTTTTCCTCATCAATTAACTCAGTATGAACAGAAATGTACTTCATGGCAGAACAAGATAAATGTTCATTTCTTCACCTTTCATTATCCAGTCTTCAGAGTAACAGGTTGGTGTTATGGACACTTCCAGTGGCATCCAGTGAGTTTTCTTTCCTCTCTGTTTCTCTCTCCTCCCCTCCTCCTACCCTTCCTTTCTCCTTCCCCCTCTCCTCTCTCTGTCCTCTCTCTTCTCTTTTTTTTTTAATCTTAAATTTAAACTTATTTCTTTTTCTAAATTTAATGTGTTTGACTCAAAACTTATGGTCATTATTCTTTTGATGTCCAAATTATCCCGTTTTGGACAGCGGGAAATTTTTCTAACTTTTTCTAATGTTCTTTTTTGCAGGGATCCAGTCTTTGATAGTGTCCTTGCTTTCTGGGACTATATAATATCACAAGCTCATTGTGTATATTTTCTGCCCTAGCTCTGGAAACAGCCATTTCCCCAAAGATTCCTTTAAGTGGCAAGTGGTATTTAGAAACCAGGATCTTGCCACCAGGGATATTTACTGCTATTGGCTTGTCATTGCTTCTAAGGCTTTTCCTTGAACAGAGCTACCTTTTTTAACCAGGGAAAATCCTCAGTTCTCACTGATATTCCCATTCAAATATAAGAGCACAGGGTCTTAATTTTATTGATTTTATATCTCTTTTTTTCTTATGCTAAATTATTGATAACTCAGAAAATGAACATAGCAAATAATTTGCTTTATCCTGTAATATACATATAATAATTTTTAAAATAACAGTACTGGGGCACCTGGGTGGCTCAGTCGGTTAAGCGTCCGACTTCGGCTCAGGTCATGATCTCACCGTTTGTGAGTTCGGCCGGCATCAGGCTCTGTGCTAAGCTCAGAGCCTGGAGCCTGCTTTGGATTCTGTGTCTCCCTCTCTCTTGGCCCCTACCCCACTCTCTCCTTCTCAAAAATAAATAAACATAAAAAATAAATAAATAAAATAAAATAACAGTACTGATATAATTCCCAACATTAACTACTGAGTGAAGTGTAAGACGTCTTGGTCTTGGTCTTGGTCTTGGTCTTCTTGGTCTATTGAAGTCTTTTTGTCGTTATAGTATATCTCACTAACGATTAAAAGTAATATTATTTCTAAGTTTACTTAGCCCAATTCTTTTCTATTAGAATATGGCATCAACTTAATATCCAGTTAGGTTTTTTAAAAATAAGTTTACTTTCAATATTTATAGGTTGATAATTAGAGGGTTTTTTATTTTTAATTTATTTTTAATGTTTATTTATTTGAGACAGAGAAAGAGCACGCATGCGCACAAGTGGGGGAGGGGCAGAGGGAGAGGGAGACACAGAATCCACCACAGCAGGCTCCGGGCTCCCAGCTGTCAGCACAGTGCCCAACTCGGGCTCGAACTCACAAACCGCCAGATCATGACCTGCAATGAAGTCGGATGCTTAACGACTGAGCCACCCAGGCACCCCTGGATTTTTTTAAATTACGGAAAAACATTTATAACACTCCAAAGTAAAAATTGGGAAACAAGAAGTTTTGCTTCCATTCTCCTCATTTCTTCCCTCCCTCTTACTATAATAATTTTTTTTTAATTTTTGGTCTATTCATCTACCATTGATTCTTTTTGCAAATATGCACGCTCTTACACAAAACATAATATACTAGATACCGTATTCTGCACTTAATTTTTTCCCTTAATAATATATTAAAAGATCACTCTATTTCAGTGTGCATTTTCCACATTCCTTTTTATAGCACCATGTTGCTTCACCTTATGTCGATGTATCAATTTATAAATACGTTCCCTATTAAGGATAATCTGGGTTATTTCCAACCTTTTGCTATTACAAATACTGCACAATAAATAACCTTTGCATATGTTATTTCATATTGTTCAAAGCACTGTCTTTTTTAAAAAATAGGGAATAATTAACAAGAATTCTTTAGTAGAGAATGTTTGCCACAACTCCTTCTATTGTATAGTATCAGCAAATGAGACTAGCATTCTAATAATGGTGGATCACACAGATATAGGTCTCTCAAAGACATGTTGTTTACATGGGTTGTTTTGTGGCTGTAAACAAGGCGCATTACTTAAGAAGGCCAATTGCTGTGATAAACAAACAACAACATCGTGGTGACAACACAATACAAGTGTGGCTCCGATGCTTCTACTTGGCAGGTGGTTTCTCCCGTCATCAATCTCAAGAGTCTAAAATCCTCTCTTGCTCTGGAGTCTCTTGTCTTGTGTACAACGCTCAAATACAGAAAAAAGAGAGTGGAGAAGGCACACTCACTTTTTAAAAGACGTGATGGAGAAATAACACTCGCACACACCTTGACAAGAGTCCATCGCACGGCCGCCCCTCCTGGTGAGTGAGCAGGAGTTCCAGTGGAATGTTCAGTAAGAAGAGGTGGGTCTGATGAACAGTGGTCCAGTCTCCACCATTCTGGGCACGGATTACCCACTTCATATTCTTCAGTGTATGTACTCAAATGTCCGTATCCAAATCTAAAACCCGTATACAGATTATGTCAGTGAAGAGGCACTGTGTCCTTTCAAGGTAGCCTTTTGAAGTATGGTGAAGCAAATGGAGCGAGGGAGTTTGTGACAGGTGCAGTCTTACAAATGTCTCTATTTTTACATGAGCTATCATTCAAGGCAAACTCTCAGTACCTAGGGGTGACCTCAGGAGGATTTGGCCACTTCCGAAACATGCAGTCTGAGTAAAAATGTAGAAACTGCTTTCATGTCCCCCATCGTTGAGCCCAATCAGACTGCCACAGGCAAGCAACTAAGAGTAGATCCTCAATATTTCAGATCCCGTTCATCTGAAATTTTCAATATGTCATCAGAAATTGAACTATAGTTTGACTTGTCAGTAAAGAATGGTCATAAAACAACTTAATAGAGAACATAAGATATAGACATTTTCATATATATATATTAAAAGTTCCTGAGCTTTGATACATTTACAAATAATGTTATCATAAAAATCTTTTATTTTTTTATTAAAAAAATTTTTTAACATTTATTTATTTTTGAGAGACAGAGCGAGACAGAGCACAAATGGGGGAGGGGCAGAGAGAGAGAGAGGCGGGGACACAGAATCCAAAGCAGGCTCCAGGCTCTGAGCTGTCAGCACAGAGCCTGACGCGGGGATGGAACTCATGGATCGTGAGATCATGACCTGAGCCGAAGTCGGACGCTCAACCAAGTGAACCACACAGGCGCCCCACAGATATCTTTTTTTAAAGCAAATCTACTGGTAGTTTTCTCTGGCACTATGTTTAGCAGCCACTTAGAGTATTATATGTATCCATATGTGAAAGTATTATAAATGCGTTATATATTTATGCTTATATATATCATATATGTATTTATCAAGTTACTGTGTTTATCTTCAAGTGTTCTATAATTCATAATATTCATTAATCTGAACAAACTCTCTCTGCAGATTAAAGTTTTCCAACATTACCAAATCAGTGATGTGAAGCAGGGACTTCTGCGTTATCATAATATATAATAACTCCGATTTGCCAGGCTTTTCCCTCTCCTTACATATTTTGTAAAATTCCTGAATTGTCAGCTTATTTTGGCGAAAAGGTGACTCGTTTCATTTTTGAGAATTAAGATGAGTACCCCGTTTTCATTTTAAAACAGGAAATAAAAACGCTAAACAAAGAGCCAGCATGTAAATTTCCATATCCTGTCGTGAAATATGATAAATGACCAGAACAGTTCTTGCCGAGAGTTGTTGGATTAATCTATTAATGGAGGAAGAGATCGTCTCAGACTGTTTCCTGCTGAGATTCTGAGCAGTAGAGAAGGCTTATTGAAGAAATTAATGAGTATTTCATGAAACATCAGAACACCCAAAAGACAGTGAAAACAGTATTCAATTAGAAAGAATAACACTGATATCTTAAAAGTTGTTTCGTTAGAGTCTATATATTTCATTTAAGACGGAGAGATTCAAGTTATATATGGTAAAAGGCATTAATTAAAGTCGCTCCTGAGAAGTTGTTCATTTGGAATCTCCTTAAAGCAACTATAATAGCTAACAAGATGATTCTCAGATAGCTGTATTATTTAGCTTTCCCTGGCTATACTGTATTAATAAACAGTTTCAAACTGCTCCCCTCCCCCCTGCAAATACCACACAAAACAAAGCTGGGAAAACCTAAGAGTGTGGAAAAAGCTTTAGATGTTTCTCTGAGTCATTTCTGTCCAATTGAGAGGACGGTGGGGTCACACTTAACTGTAAAATTTTAACAATAGATGTCATGGCGCCCATTTCATATGGTTTGTGCCCTGGAGCTGAGTCTGTGGTGGGTATGAAGTATAAATTTCATGGTTTTAGACCTGTCTTTTTTGCAGTGTTTCCCCTTCCTCCTCAGGATGAAGATGGCATTTGGGTTCCCTTTCATGCTAAGTTATGTGGAATTTCAAACTTAGAGAATTTAGCCAACGGGCTTTTCTTAGTTATCGTTGCCTTGTAACATTGGGCATGAAAAATTTACATGAAAACCAGGAGTGTAGATGAAACCAGATTTAGTCTCAGAATCTCTAACAACATCATCATTTTTGGTAAACAGAACAGTAAGGATCAAGAACAGATTAATGGTCATTTCCCAGAGCTAGTGATACACACGTGGAAAAGTTTTGGACATCATCTTCTTAGATATTGTAACTATAGGGAATTTTCTAGTTTAGTATGGAATCATGTCTGGTGAGACACCACACACACTTAACTTCTTTGGGTCTTTTCCTTAGGCTGCTCTTTAGGTCTCAATTGTATTCACTTTTTCCTTGGTGTTGTTATCTGGGGTGTTAAATTAATTAAACAAGGAGGCCAGTAGACGGAGGTGGCTCTATCATCATGGCAGCCCAAAATCTTAAGGCTGTATATGTCTCAAGGTTATGAAAGAGAGACTTAAAACCAATGACGAATAGTCAACTGAGCTTTAAACTACAGCCAATCAAGTAATTTCTTTCTTTGCTTCCTCACCTTATCTGTGTAGGTCTTTTTCCCAACTCTTGTCACTGGAGGACCCCTGACTATTTTCTAGTTTGGGGTTCCACAATTCCAAAGTCAATTTTTGCTCCAAGGAACTCTCAAGCTTTTAAATGTGCCTCCGTTTATCGTTCAACAGTTCTGACATCGCTACCAAACTTTTTTGTTAGGCACGCTCCTTGGGATAGATCTGTGAAACTTTTTCCTGTCACAAGCTCCCACCTTATTTCCAACATACCTACTTGAAAATTCCCCTTGAATTCTCTTAATGTAAACTTAAATATTCCATAACTTTCCTGACAGAGCTCTTCTCCCCTCTATCCATTCACATCCACCCTCTTGGCTTCCCCATTTCTTTTATTTTATTTTTAATTTTTTTATTTTTTTTTTAAGTAGGCTCCATACCCATCGCAGGGCTCGAATCCAAGACCCCAAGACCATGAGTCACGTCTCCGCTGACTGAGACAGCCAGGTACTCCTCTCCATTTCTTTAGATGCTACTTTATATTCCAGACCACCAGTCTAAAAACCTAGGCTGGGGCGCCTGGGTGGTTCAGTAGGTTAAGTGGCCGACTTCAGCTCAGGTCATGATCTCAGGGTCTGTGGGTTCGAGCCCCGCGTCAGGCTCTGTGCTGACGGCTCAGAGCCTGGAGCCTGCTTCAGATTCTGTATCTCCCTCTCTCTCTGCCCTTCCCCTGCTCACGCTCTGTCTCTATGTCTCTCAAAAATAAAATAAAAATGTTAAAAAAAATTAAAAACCTAGGTATCTTTTTTTAACCCCTTTCATTTATTCACGTCCACCTCCCATGCCTTCCTAAATGTCATATCCAGCCAGATACTAAATTTTATTGATATTTTCTTCAAGATGTTTTACATCCTTCCTCTTGGTTACAGTATTTTGCTGGTTTTAGGCTTTATACCTAAGTGACATACATAATCTTTGCCAGGCTTCTAACAAAAATTTTCCCTTTTATGATTTGCCTTATACCTCATGGCAGATTACTATCATAAAATCGATGAACACTGTATTTTCCGTCTTCGAAAGTATTTATCTTTATTTTTTATTTTATTTATTTTGAGAGAGAGAGAGAGCAAGCATGAGTGGGGGAGGGTCAGAGGAGAGAGAATCTCAAGTAGGCTCCGCACTGTCGCTGCAGAGCCTGACGAGGGGCTCCATCTCATGAACTGCGAGATTGTGACCTGAACCAGAATCAAGAGTCGGACGTTTAACTAACTGAGCCACCCAGGCGCTTCCCTTCCCAGAAGTATTAACTGGTTTCTCGGTTCTGCAGGATAAAGTCTGCCATATCTCTCCAAGATTTAGGATGTTGACTTCCAGCAATGGTGAAGATCAGGTTCAGCTGCAGGTGACAGACAATCCAAAGTGGTTCAAACAAAATAGAGGTAAATGTTCAGAGAGATCCAGGGCCGGTCTGATACTCCATAGTGTCACTTGCTTTTTCTATCTCATTATTCCTTCATGTGTGACCTATATTCATGTCACGGTGCAAAATGGCCTTCCAACTGTTTTCATTCCAGTCAGCAAGGAAGAAAAAGGTTTGTCTTTTTTTAAGGAAACTTCCTGGATGTTGTACCTACTGCTGCTTACACCCTTTGGTGAAACTTTATTTTTAAGACCAAATATACTCTGGTGAGCAAGTGCCCCACTAAAAATTGGAAGTTCTACTCCTCAAGAAGATGGGAAAATAGATATAGGGATATTACCAAGAATCTCTTCCACACCTACCTTCTCACTAACTGCTACTTCCTTACACGAGCCTGCCAATCTACTTAAACTCTCCCCACGTCCATTTAAACAAACTCTTCAAAAACACTCCAGCCCACAGTTGTCTCTGTCCTTTAAACTAAACGGAGAAACCGTTGATTCGGCAGCCAATCAGGAACCTATTTTGCAACAGCCTTATTAACGTGGTCTTAATGATTAGAGCATTGTTTAAATTTTCTTCCTTGTCTAATCCTTTCAGCTGGATCGAGGGAAGAACCTAAGCCCTACATATCCTGTCTCCCAACTATCGCTTGGCATGTTGCCTGGCACGTAGCATAACCTAATGACGGTCTTCAAGTTTACCTAACAGGCTGGCAGCACGAACCTGGAATATACCACAGTTATTCCTTTATTAGGGAGGGATTATGCATCGCGTGTTATGATGTGCAGCCTTCGCGATTTAGCTGGAGGGATAGGTGTTATAAGATACTAATACAGGCAACATCTTATTTGGGAAAACAAGATCGACACACAGAGTCCCTTCCTCTACCTAGTAAATCTTGAAGACTAACAATAATAATGAAAGGATATGAGGAAAAAAAGAGCCTCAATATTGTATCTTAAAAAGCAAACTTCCAAACATTCTGAGGACTGTTGGCATGGAAAAAATAAGTTTAGGGCTATATTAAAAGATATATTGGGCCCCGGGACCTTTGAAATGTTTTTTTGAAATGGCAGTGGATTGGGATAGAGTAGATTCAGTTGATGTTTGTAACCTACGCCCTGTACTTACGATTTAAGTGTATGAAATCTGTGGTTATGGGAAGTGTATAACTAGACCACTGGAAATTTAAATCTATGGCCTTGGTATCACCAATGCTGTAAACACATAAGTTTCTCTTAATGTAACCATATTTATATGATGATTTTGGGGAGGACGACAGCCTTTGTTCCACAAATATTAATACATTATTCCTTATATTCTTTCTACTTCATGAAATCCTTTCACAGTTCTTTGAGGTTAGTTTATCTGATGCTGTGAATCTTTAATAAGTGAAGAAACTGTGGCTTAGAGTTTAACTTACTTCAGGCTGTAGAACAAGTGAGTGGCTATCCAGACTCAATCTGTTTTTGGTTTTGTTTAACTCTAGGTCGGTATGCTGTATTATACAACACTGGAACTCAGTTAGGGTCCTTGGAGGCACATTCTTTTCTGGATGTCCTATGTAGAGAGAACCAGGATTCTCATGTGGATTTCCTCAAGAGAAGAATTCTGCCATTATCTATCTAGGCTAATATATTTTGAAATAACTTGTAAGTCTGTTTGTATTTGCTTAAAAAAAAGTGTTTAAGGGGCGCCCGAGTGGCTGAGTTGGCTAAGTGTTTAAGTGTCCAACTCTTGATTTTGACTAAGGTCATGATCTCATGGTTGGTGAGATTGAGCACCATGTCAGGCTCAGCGCCAACAGGGAGGAGCCTACTTGGGATTCTCTCTCTCTCTCTCTCTCTCTCTCTCTGCCCCTTCTCTGCTCACACTCATTCTCTCTCTCAAAGTAAATAAATAAACTTAAAAAGAAAAAAAGGTGTTTAAAGCAAGATGTATTTGAGAGATTTAAGATTCCCAAATGTGAGATTCTCAAATTCTCACCGTAAAAAGAAAAACAATAACAACAGTGGTTAACATACATGCTAGTGTTAGTCATGAGACAGGAACAGGTCATAGAAAGTTTGGCAGAGTTAGGATGGCGCCATTAAGGACAGAGTCAATAACATTGGGACCATCTACTTCATTTTAGCTTTAGGTCTTCATGACAAAAGAGGACTTAAATAGCTAATTAGATACTGCATCGAACAAAAGAATTATATCGCTCTAGTATGTATATTATATATGGGTATTGGTATAAACACAAGTATAGGAGAGATCATCCAAGAATATTGACATATTTGCATCACACATTTTCCAGGGAAGCAAAAAGAGGAGGCAGTCACAAACCTGCTGTGAAACTGAAGAAAGTGATATTGTACTGTTACCCAGAGGCAGAGGAAAAGTCTGGAATGTATGAAGCCAATTTTGGATTTTAGTTTGGAGGTTGGATGACTTGGTTGGGTCTCCTTGGGCAGGCCTCAGGCTTGCTACTTTCATTTCAAAAGAAGGCAATACGCTAGACAGGAAAAAATATTTAGGAATCGAAGATACTTTATTTCATGCTCCCCAGCTTTCAGTGTAGAAGATAATCTCATAGCTATTTTTAAAATTTTATTAATTTTTAAAAATTTACATCCAAGTTAGTTAACATATAGTGCAATGTTTTCATGAGTAGAATCCAGTGATTCATCTCCTACATATAAGATCATCTCATAGTTACGATTGAGTGCTTACCGTGTGACAAGAAGGTACATTGCATACTCTCTCCAATCTTTCAACAACTACACGAAAGATTTCTTTAAACTTTTATTTTCAAATGTTTATTTTTGAGAGATGGAGAGAAAGAATGAGTGGAGAGGAGCAGAGAGAAAGGGAGACAGGGGATCCGAAGCCAGCTCTGGGCTGACAGCAGAGAGCCTGATATGGGGCTCACACTCATGAACTGTGAGATCATGACCTGAGCCAAAGTTGGACGCTTAACTGACTGAGCCACTCCGATGTCCCAATACTATACCCTTTCCATAGAGGAATCTGAAGTTCCAAAAAGTGACCAAGATGACACAGTGAGAAAGAAGAGTAGAATTCATTTCTACCTATTCTTCAGCTCATTCTATTAAACTGTATACAGGGAAGCAATGGTGAATTCCTTCAGTTGAGCCCCATAACAAAGAGAACATATTCTCTAAACTGGAAAAGGTATTAATGTTGGTTTGTGAGTTATATGTCAGAAAGGCTCAGTGGAGGCTAGGTTAACTATTACATCAGGTTTCATAGCTTTTTATTATCATTATATCAATGCAATTGTGGAACTAATTAACTCTTGCTGTTGATGACATCATCAACAATTCCTCAGTTCCAAGGGCAGGAATACCTTAGTAACAAAATTGTTGGGAACCTCTTCTCTAGAATTTCTCTCTCAGAAATTAGAGAAGTCCTCTAATTTGATAAAATCTTTCAAACTGAAACCCAATCTGAAGTACATGAGAATACATATTCCACAATTTCTTCATGTCGGAAATACTGTTAAAGTGTAATGACTATAAATATGAAAGATTTAGATCGCGACAAGCATCTGGAGATGTACACAGGTGTTATCAATCTATTAGTTGGAAGACTTAAGTAGCTGGCATCATGATAGTACTCTGTGTACAGGACTATTTTTTAAGCCCACCATTTGTAATTGATTACATGGACCATCTGTAACTGTCTGTGAATCATGTTAGAAGTTACTCCACTGACATTTATCGAACATTTGTCATGTAGCAAAACGTTTTGTATAGAAAGTTGACATATAATGGCTTTCAGGTTTCACTAAATCAACTTCAGATTCCAGGCTATAGGTACAACCCATTGACGTGCAGGATCCAGAAAATATGGTTTATGACTTGATGAAAGAATAGGGCCTCACTCCAAGCCCTCTGTGCGTAGACCAAAAGGTCTTTTGTTGACACCGAGGTGACTTTGGTCCTCCGTTTGTTCCCGTGGAACTATCTCGCGGGGGGTTTCAAAAGTGGTGAGGAAAGAAAATGTGGGCGATAGAGAAAAATGACGTGGGAGTAGCGGGTCGTGATCAGTGGAAGGCTGGGTACTTGCCTAGGGGGGAGAAAAGCGAAATCTCTGTCGAGCTTCTGGTTCATGGAGGAGTGGTGGCTACTCTCACTCGACGCGTTCGCGCCACCTGTCAGACCAGAGGAGACGCTGGGGATGAAGAGGGGGGTGGGGAAGAGGGTGCCCCGTGCCCCGGAAAAAGGCTGTGGGCCAGCGAGTCTCGTCCTTCGAAGTGCTCCAGACTGGATGATAGGGCGATCAGGGTAGGGGAATGAGGGCGAGCTAGACCGGGAGGCCAAAACACGTAACCTCCCGGATCAGGTTGGGAGACTGGGGGCGCTACCGCGCGTCCCTCCCCTGAGCCTCTCAGCTCCTCCTCCCAGACACGTGACCACAGCCGGCGGGTCTCCTCGCTCCCGCTGGGTAGCTCGCTCTGTTTCTTCCCTCCCGCCGCCTTGCCCTTCTTCTCCTCGGTTCCCATCCCTCCGCCCTCCCCCCACCTCCTTCCCCATGCCCCAATAGCGACTCGAGCTGCTCAGTGCCCGCCCCTCCGCTCTATTCTTCGCTTGCTCATTGGCTGAGGCCTCAAGGACGCGTCCCGAGGGCGGGTGGCGGCCATTGGTGGGATGAGCAATCCGAGTTCCCGGATGAGGGAACATTCTGCAGTATAAAGGGAGCGGGGAAGGCGGGAGACAGCGCAGTTTGAATCGCGGTGCGACGAAGGAGTAGGCGGTGGGATCTCGCTGGCTACCTGATTAGTCTTTTCTCTGCCTTGCTTGTTTGAGCTTCAGCAGAATTCGAAATGGTAAACTTCGCGGAGGCGCTCGCAGAGTCCGCGGGGTTTTGCCGATGGGAGAAAAACCCGTTACACACGGGAGATGGGGGTGAAGTGGCGACGGTTGGGAACGCGCGGAGACAGGATTTGGAAGAGCGGGGGGAGGTGTTTTGTCGGCGGCGAGCGGAGCAGCCTCCGATCTCGCGGCGGGCGGCGACGGTTGGGTGGCGCGCGCAGCGCCGCTGGGGGCCGGCGGGCGGACGGAGGCGCGCGGCCGCGGCGGGCGCGAAGCGAGGGGCGGGCGGGCGGGCGGGGTCGCCCTTGCAGCGCGCGGCTGGCCGGAGACCCCGGCTGGGCTCGGGGCCGCGCTCGCGCCTGGGCCGCGCCGCGGTGGGGGAGGGGCACGCCGCCCTGGTAATCCTATATTCCCCGTTCCTCCTTCGCTCGCGGGCGTGTGCGCGCCGCAGGCTGGCGGTAAGGCTGGGAAGGACTCCGGAAAGGCCAAGACAAAGGCGGTTTCCCGCTCGCAGAGAGCCGGCTTGCAGGTCAGTGGTGGTTCGTGCAGTCCGGGAATCGTGGTGTTTTTCTTTCCTCCTCTTTTCTTGTTTATCATCGCTCTAGATGGGCGTTTCGTCTTTGCGTGGGTGATGCGGTGTCGCGACTTGGTTTGCCGATACGATAAATATCGAAGGGGGGGCGATCACGTGTGTCGGTGCTGGTGCGCGTTGCTGCATACCCCTTGCTTTGGCGCGCGTGTAATGTTACCATCTTGGACTCTTTAACATCTTTGTGCATTTATGTTTGTGTGCTTAAAATTAAGTTCCCAGTGGGCCGTATTCATCGACACCTGAAATCTAGGACGACCAGTCATGGACGTGTGGGCGCGACTGCCGCTGTGTACAGCGCAGCCATCCTGGAGTACCTCACCGCAGAGGTAAATGGGTGTACGCCTTATAATCTGGAAAAGGTTTGGGGGGGTTGGGGGGAGGCGACGAGAGGGAAGGAGGAAAGTGATGCAAGAAAAACTCCCAGGCCCTAAACGCGGCGAGAAGCTTCTGAGAACGCTAGAGGGGGCTGGTGTTCATTACGGGATCCTACTGAGCTTGGTTGAGTTTGCGGCTCTTGGAAATAAAATTGCGTGCCCCCTTTTCAAGTGTTGCCATTCAGGTAGGTAGTGGAGGATGGCGACGTTTGGCAGATTTATCTTCCTGAAGATCTGATTCTACTCTTTAGGCATTGGCCTTTAAGGAAAGTTGGAAGGAGGTTGATTAGAATCTCCCTTGTAGGTACTTGAATTGGCAGGAAATGCATCAAAAGACTTGAAGGTAAAGCGTATTACCCCTCGTCACTTGCAACTTGCTATTCGTGGAGATGAAGAATTGGATTCCCTCATCAAGGCTACAATTGCTGGTGGTGGTATGTAATTACTCAAATGTTATTCCTTTGGAGAAAAAATTGTTCAGTTCTCAGTAGTAATTTTTAGTCCAGAAGAACTGTTTTCACTGATCTTCAATGTGGTTGCATCATGAAATTTGATTTATGCATATAACTTAATGAATTTTTGCATACTTGAACTTTAAAGACCTCTTCCAAGTTGCAGGTTCACTGTCTTGGTTTTAAGTATTGCCTAGTTTTTTTTAAATGCGTCTATTAAAAAATAGAATTAATCCATGTCTCTTTCCTAGGTGTCATTCCACACATCCACAAATCTCTGATTGGGAAGAAAGGACAACAGAAGACTGTTTAAAGGATGCCTGGATTCCTTGTTATCTCAGGACTCTAAATACTCTTAACAGCTGTCCAGTGTTGGTGATTCCAGTGGACTGTATCTCTGTGAAAAACACAATTTTGCCTTTTTGTAATTCTATTTGAGCAAGTTGGAAGTTTAATTAGCTTTCCAACCAACCAAATTTCTGCATTCGAGTCTTAACCATATTTAAGTGTTACTGTGGCTTCAAAGAAGCTATTGATTCTGAAGTAGTGGGTTTTGATTGAGTTGACTGTTTTTAAAAAACTGTTTGGATTTTAATTGTGATGCAGAAGTTATAGTAACAAACATTTGGTTTTGTACAGACATTATTTCCACTCCAGTGGATAAGCTCAATAAAGGTCATATCCCAAACTAGTTGTGTTTTAAATTTGCTTGATTGTAATAGGAATTCCCTTTTTTTGAGTAGGTGTCTCAAACACAGTAACCTAAGCGTATTTCTTTTGAAATTGAACTTGTAGATCAACCAAGTCAGAAGACCCAATGAGCTACTAAAATTTTTAAAAGGCCGGGAGCTGAAATGGGACAAGTTCCTGCTGCTTAGGCAAAGCTTGGCCACCCCAGTTCAGATTGGCTATGCCTGCTCAATGTGATGTCCTCTCCCTGGTGGGCTATTGCTGGGGTGAAGAAGGGGAGGGAGAGGGCAGGGAGAGGAAGTCCTATGTTACAGCTACCTCCACAGAGGGAACTTTCAGTTTAGACTTTGTAATGTGTTTTTTTCCTGTGCCACAGTGTTTTGAAGTTTACTTGAATTAAATTTCAGTAGTTAACCCGTTGGGGGGCCATGGTATTCCCATTTTTTCAGAAGAGTTACTTGGAAGTCCTTAGTTACATATTGATTTGCGTGCAAACAACAGCTTGAACGTTCTGAGAAATGAGTATCTTGGTTGGGTTGAGTGGCTCATTTTGACCCTTGGCTTTGAGAAGTTCCTGTCCTAATTTTTTTTTTTTCCTAATTTGGAGGACATTACCAAGCATTAAGTAGTCCCTTTCCCGTCTTCAAGCGCCAACATGACAGGGTTCAGCTTCAGCATTTCACGAGGGAATGTCATGAAAATGGGAGAGGGGAGAAAACCCAACACGTAGTCTATTTCTCAGATGGTAACATGTTAAGAAAAAGGTGGCTCCTGCCTGGTTTGGGTCCTAAAGGATGAGGAGGATTTGGGCTCTTCACCAGAGTAATTTGCAAAACTACAAATAAAAAGTGTTCATGCCTTCTGGATGCACTGAGAGACAATTTAATGGAATATGGGTCACAGGAATGGTGTGTGGCTGAAATAAAATAACCCGTAGTTAGGGCCGTACGACGCTCTAATATGCTCCTGAACACCTGTGCCGGAAGCGCTGCGTAGGGACTGACAACGCGGTACTCACCTGACCGAAACCTCCCAAGGCTTAAGGGGGGGCCCAGAGGCGAGCCCTTCGATCCCTGGGAATTTTCCTGTAAACGAACGTCCCCAGCCCCCATCCGTCGCCCCGGCCGCCTGGAAGGCGGTTCCTGCCTGCGCCGGCCGCGCTGGGAGGTCAGGGGGCACGGCGCTGTCGAGGCGGGTGGCCGGGCCCCCACCTCGGCGTAGTCCCCCGGCGGGCAGCCGGGCTGGTATCGCCCGCCTCCCCTCCCCGCCCCGAAGTTGGTCGGCTCCGAGCCTGTCGGCGCCGCGCACGGACAACCGAGTCGACACCGACGCCCAGGCCCGGGAGCTCGGTCCGGGGGCCCGGAGGGATGCGACTGGCGTGGTAGCGGCCCGCGGGGGGCGGGGAGGCCGCCGTGAGGAGGCGGAGCCGAGAGCCCGCCAGTCCGCCCCGGCCGCCGCCACGGTCCTCTCCTCTCCTCCCCGCTCGCCGCCGCACGCCCCCACCCCGGGCCGGCTCGCCTCCGCCGCGGCCGCGGCTTCCGTCCCCCGTAGCTACGCTGCCGGAGGAAACGGAAGAAAGCGCAAGCCATGGAGGGGAACCGGGATGAGGCGGAGAAATGTGTCGAGATCGCCCGGGAGGCCCTGAACGCCGGCAACCGCGAGAAGGCCCAGCGCTTCCTGCAGAAGGCGGAGAAGCTCTACCCACTGCCCTCGGCCCGCGGTGAGGCCCTCAGTGCCCCTTTCCTACCTGCCGGGTCCCCAGACCGCCGTGTAGCCCGCCCCCGCCCCCACCATCGCCCCTCCGGGAATCCGCGGGGCCCCCGGCCTGCCGGATCCCGCCGCAGGGCCCCCGGGGGAGCATCCCGACACACCCCCGCCCTGGCCCCGACTGTCCCGGGCTGGGCCTGGGATGGGCTCCCGGAGATTCCCTCTGCACCAGCTTGCCTTCGAGATGCCGGCTCTCAGCTGACCGGCGAGTGTTGGCCGGTACCCCGGTCCGTTTTGTAAAGGTCTAGCTTCATTCTCCTAGAAGATTTGTCCGTCTTACCTGAGTCGGGCTTTATATATGGGTGTTTGGTTGTGTGCCCCCCTCACTGCATCCTCCCCCCTAAAAAGGCCTAGGCCCCTCATGAAGTGAGGAATGGGGAACTCTAGTGGCTAATGTACAGGTCTCGGTTCCACCACCTCTGGGGTAGAACACTGTTCCCGAAGCAAACAGTTCGGAATACCTGAGATGACATTGCTTTTCCCTAGTAGAGTGTTTCTTTAGAAGAGAGGAGCACGAATTTGGCAAGAAGGATAGTCAACAATGACTTCCTAAACAGTATGTGATTTGGTAGCACCAGAATTCTCGATAAAGGAGGCAAATCACTAAGGAGTAGCGTACTGGACAGGCTTCAGTTGAATTCTCTCTGTTCACGTCCTGTTCTATCGGCTTTAAAATAAGAGTAATAGCCAGCATTTATTGAGCACTTACCAAGTGCCAGGCCTTGTGCTTGGTGTTTCATACGAGTTGTTTTCATTTACTTCTCAAAACAATCCTAGGTAGAGGTAAAATTCATTTGACCAGGTTTACTCATGTGTAGACAGACTTTTTGATGAATGAATGAATGAATGAATGAGTGAATGAATGAAAATATTTTACCCAAGGTCACAGAGTAATTAGTAGCAAAGTCAGAATAGTACTTGAGTTTTCCAGCTCCAAAAAGCCTTTTAGTACTCTGCTCTATTTTCTTGCCAATAGGCTACTGTGTCACTCTAGGTCCAAGGTATTTCCAGGTTAAAAAATTAGGGATAAGTTAGTAAGAAGCTGAGGCTGTTTTATTTTATTGTTGTCTCAGTTTTCTTACATCGTCGAAGCCTTTGTATTCTTTGCTTTCCTCTATGATTTTCATTACATTACTGTTGAATATTGTGCCAGAGAGGACAGGAAAAGGAAGTGAAAGAAAAGAAAGGAATTGCTATTTTTTTAAGTGTGGCAAAAATACATAATAAAGTAAGTACTTAACCATTTTTAAGCGTGTGGTTCAGTAGTGTTAACCATTTTCAAACTGTTGTGTAATAGATCTCCCGAATTTTTTCCTCTTACAGAACTGAAATTCTTTGCCAATGAAACAACTCCCCATTTTCCCTGCCTGCCAGCCCTCTCAACATCGGTCTTTATTTTTAAAATTCGACCACTTTAGATACCTTGTGTAAGCGAAATCATACAGTATTTGTCTTTTTTGACTGGCGTATTTCACTTAGCATAATGTCTTTTAAGTACATGTTTGTGCGTGTGATATGATTTCTTTTTTAAGGCTGTATAATATTTCACACACACACACAAGAGTTCGTATCCAAGAAATCATTGCCCAGAGTTAAATTTTTTTGCATACCGTATGGATACATGATTTCGTTTTAGTCATTATCTTAGTCCTAGAGGGACAGTTTTAACAATAGCAAGTAACCCTTAAGACAGCATACCTTGACCGTTGAAGCCCATGTCCTCCTCCAACTAGTCTGTAACCTTAATCTTGGGCAAGTAGGCTAACCTCTCTAGCCTTTGGCTTTTTCATCTGCAGAATGCGATAATACTGTACCAACTTCTTAGGGCTGTCGTGAAGATTAAAGGAGTTAATACACATGGAAAGCATTTGACAGGAAGCTCTCCGGTGTTTCAGTGTCATTTGTATTTAACAAATGGGAGGCTCTGAGAAGTTTTAAACTTGTCGTTTGTCATTTTTATATGACCAGTTTGAGTGTTTTTGTTATTTGTTTAATGCTTCATTGAGAAACTTTACTCTTTCAGTGTTTGTTGTTGTTGTTGTTGTTTAAGTAAGCTCTATGCCCAACTTGGGGCTTGAACTCACAAGCCTGAGATCAAGAGTTGCGTAGTCTACTGAGCCAGCCAGGTGCCCCTATCATATAAGCAGTTTAAATCAGTCTGCTAAAGGGTGCTGTAAGATATCAAAGCACAACACAATTTTTGCACTTAAAAATGTGAACATAGAACAAACTAAGACAAATAACAGTGAAAATTAATAGTACACTATCTTGTAAAGACAGTATGTGAAAAATAACAGTGAAAATTAATAGTACAATGTCTTGTCAAGACAATAAGTGATTACCGAGACAGTTGTGGTGTAGTCTGAAAACCTTAGTTCAGATGCAGACTTTGCCTCTGGCAGTTTTGTAACCTGGGACAATTTACTTAGCATCTCTAAGCCTCGTTTAGTTACACGTGAAATGAAGATTTCATCACAGGGTCGGTGTGAGCATTAGGTGAAATAAAATTATGCACAAATACTTAGCAGAGTGTATTTTACATAAAATGTTCTCAGAAGCGGTTTATTGGAATAATTTAAGAATTTAGGGGAGGGAAAGGTCTAGAACATTTGTGTAAGTCCCGAGAAAATATTTAATGTAGAAAGCAATTGAAGCTGTCATTTAAAATGAAATTTTAAAATGTTATCTCTGAATTCTCCTTTCCTAGCCTACCATCAAACTCTTATAACTCAGAGTTTTGACTGAAGGTTTCTCTGGATGTGTTTTCGTACTAAGATAGGCAAAAGAAAACATTGCATCTTGACTTCCATTATTCTTAACACAGTGAATGGGAAAATGTGAGACTAAATTCTAAATAGATTCCAGAATTTTCATCCTCTTTACATTCTATTTTTGCCAGGTGAGCAGTCTGATTGATAAAACACTTTGAAAAATTGGCAGGAATTTTCTTTCAGGAAAAACT
This sequence comes from Paguma larvata, assembly GCA_030068075.1. NCBI lineage: Eukaryota > Metazoa > Chordata > Mammalia > Carnivora > Viverridae > Paguma > Paguma larvata. The sequence continues at coordinate 115,778,960 of CM057823.1, forward strand.
TGATCTTCAAATGGATCTAGGACATTATTGCTTTCTATGTTTTTCGTTGAGGATATTATTTCACGGATCATTTATTGCAGTGGACGTCTGAGTGAATCGACGTTTACAACGATCCACATATTTTCATACTATGAATTTGGTTTATGTTGGAAAGGATTGGTATGTAATGACTAGCTACTACATAGGAAACGCACATATTCTGGAAAAGTAATTTCAGCAGGCAGAAAAGTAAATCACATTTTAGTTTCTTAAACTCTATATTTGTTGAATTATTGATATATTTTGGATTTCCGCAGAGGGATACAATCTCGCGGTTTTAATGCTTTACATTGCTATTTACTTAGCATTAACTTTAGTGTTTCATACTAACTAAGGGGGCAATTTTTACTATAGATTTGTTTGTTTTTTTGTTTGTTTTTTTTTGAGAAAAGCATTTTGATTGTTTTTGAGAATTTCTTAGTAATTTGAACCAAATGGTGGCCTGCAACTTCAAAAAAAGGCCATCCTGTGTCCACTTCCATGAGTGGATAACTCACGTGTGATTTGCAACATCTCTGCAGTAACAAGTAAAGTAGTCCTCTGTTTTTCCCTCATGTGAGAGATGTGTATAGATTTTTCCTTTTTTTTTTTTGCTACATTATTTTAAAATTTAAATCTAATAAAAAATTCCAAGTTCTGTTCCTCTTTTGTCTCACTTAAAATAGTAAAGTAAAGCTTTTTAAACTGTCATTACACATCTGGGTATTAGCCAACCTATTCCTTTTAAGGCAATTCCATTTTCTTTCTATTTCTGACTTAATTAAAATTTAGTGACAAGTACAAATTATACATTCAGAACAATTGTTTCAGTAACATCGAGTTAAGTGTTGTAAAATGATTTCCAAATTTCAGCTAATAGCCAACTATTTCAGACACTATAGTTAAGGAAAGAATACTAAATTTGGTTTTGAACCATAATAGTTGCGTGACCTTGTGTATGTGACCCTCTTTTGGAGCCTGAATTTCTCGTCTCTAAAATGGGGATACCTTTATCCTAATATGTTTACTGAGTCCACGCTTCTTTGTGGCCGGGGAGACCATGAGCAGTAAGACAAAAGGCCCTTGTCCTCGTAGAGCTTACATTCTAGAGGAGTGAAATGTGAAGTATCTGCTGTACGTAATAACGGCTCAGTTCCTGGCATTCTCCTTTTCTTTGTGGAAACCTAGTTATCTCATCTGTAATGATCACAGGAGCATTTATAAGAGTATGTTATTAAGTGCTGTAAGAATGTCATGTATTATGACTATGGCAAAAGTATTTGGATATTGCCTTGGAGTCAACAGTATCTTATTTATCTCTTTTCTGTCATTTTTAGTGACCTCTTTAAGCACAAAGTAATTGCTTTCATTTAAGATTACTCTCCATTTAGATTCAACTCTTCCTTCCATGCTTAGTGAATGTGTATTTCTCCCTGTGTTGCTGCATTCTTCCCTTGTGCCATGCTGTCTGTGCGTATAGCTGTCCCTTTCCTAGGTTAAAAAGTCCTTTGCCATCAGGAACCGTTTTAATCTTTATTATTATTATTATTATTATTATTATTATTATTATTTTACTTCCCCAGTACCTGACAGTGTTTGCTTTGGCATATATAAGCCTGTATTTTCTGGAATGATGCCTGTTTATTTAACTTTATGTCCTTCAATAAAGAAGATTTGCTAAATAAATAAATAAAAATCTATAGCTATAAGGCTTATCATCCTAATATATTCACAAATGAAGCTTTTTAACAATCAGGTAAGTGTGCAAAAATGTATAAATCAAAATTGTCACTAGCAAAATTTGGAAAGAGTATAAATGTTCACCAGTGGGGAATTGATTAAATAAACGTCATTGCTCTCGTATACTATGCACCTATTAAAAATGGCAATATCGCTCAGTAATTTTCCACCCACTGATCCCTTCACCCTGCTTATTGGCCATAAATCCCCAGCAGTCTTTGCTGAATTCAGAGTTAAGCCTGATCACTCTCCTATTACAATAGTCCTGCATAAGATCTTAAAGAAAAAAAAAGTAGTGGACCAATATGTATTGCTATAAAATGAAACATAGGGGCGCCTGGGTGGCTCAGTCAGTTAACCGTCCTACTTGGGCTCAAGTCATGATCTCGTGGTTTGTGAGTTCAAGCCCTGCCTCTGGCTCTGTGCTGACAGCTTAGAGCCTGGAGCCTGCTTCAGATTCTGTGTCTCTCTCTCCCTGTCTCTCCCCTGCACTCGTGTGCACATGCACACTCTCTTTCTCTCAAAAATAAACATTAAAAAATAAAATGCAATACATGATATATTATGAGTTAAATATAGGTAAGCTATAAACATATGCAGATTATTCTAATTTTGTTTAAATATATATTAAAAACTCGACAGCTAACTAGAGTAACTAGAGTTAAATATATCAGAATGGTTGAGTGATTTTGTTTGTGGGGAGGGTTTATAAGTGATTTTTACTTTATTATGTTTTTTTTGATGAGCTGAGAAACATTACTTTTATAATCACGCAAATAAAAGCTGTTTCTAGTTTGTGAAGAGGAAGGAAAACATCCGTTTGTTTTTTAAATTATGTATTCTTATTTTTAGATTTACTCATTATGTACATTCTATATAACAGGTGTGCAGTAGAAACTTATGAAACAAAAGCGTATCTTGGTTCTTCATTTTTGGATTATTTATGTAATAAATAATTACGTATTTACTTTTTTACTAGTCTTTAATATGGAGTATACTTAAATGCAGATTCCATCAGGGGCGTCTGGGTGGCTCAGTTGGTTGAGCGTCCAACTTCAGCTCAGGTCACGATCTCGCAGTTCATGAGTTCGAGCCCCACATCAGGCTCTGTGATGACAGCTCGGAGCCTGGAGCCTGCTTCAGATTCTGTGCTCTCTCTCTCTCTCCCCCTCCTCCACTCATGCTCTGTCTCTCTCTCAAAAATAAGTAAATATTTAAAAAACTTAAAAAAAATGCAGACTCCATCAAAACCCCAAAAGCAAAGCAGTAAGTGTGGATAGGAAATGCATAAAATGATGTATAGTTTTGAAAACCAAAAGGGAATGTAGTCTGGTGTGTAAGAACCGAATCTGCCCTACTAATGTTTGTAATACTGCACACTATTGCATGGGAAATCTCATGTGATAGCTAAGAAAATAAATCAGAAGAATCCAATGTGTTCTAAATTCTGACAGTATTTGAATCATATTACCTTCTCAGGCATTGGTTCCAGAGATCGTAATACGGAAAACCTTACTGATTCCATTTTTAAGATGACAAAACTAGATATTGAGACCCTGAGGTAATGGGACTTGCCCAAATTTTCACTCTTTGGAGTCAAAGAGTGTTTGGTGTGAGTGCATGTACACGTGTAGCCATTATTAAGCAGAGCTCCTATGCATGGCATTGTAGAAAAATTTTCAGTATCGTGAAACAGTTCGAAATATAAAACAATGGTTTGATCCTGCTTCAGCAATATTCAACAGCAATTACTAACATGGAAGGTGTCCAGAAAAACCCTGGGAGAGTATATTTGTGCTAAGAATGAAAGGGAATGTACAGATAACTTCTGACTTGCATGCATAGGGACTTCGTGTCCACCTGTAAACACTAAACACATAAAACCATTTTCATATCTGGCCCCACAAGTTTTAGAAAATAATTTCTTCATTTATTAGCTGAGCTATTCCTACAAAGAGATATTCTCCCTTACCTGTCTTAGGCTTACACAGTAGTGCAGTTCATACAGGAAAGACCAGATAAGTGCTTGATTGCTTTTATTAGTTTTCAAGAAAAGGAGTTGGTTCCCTTTTTTATTCTCCAAAAGCAGCTACTTAGTACAGTTGACCCTTGAACAACATGGGTTTGAACTGTGTGGACCCACTAATCAGATTTTTTTTTATAAATACAGGATAGTACTGTAAATGTATTTTCTCTTCCTATAATTTCTTAGTAACACTTTTTTCTCTGGCTTACTTTATCATAAAAATAAAGTATATAAGACATACAACATACAACATATATATTACTCAACTATTTATGTTTTTGGTGAGGCTTCTGTCCAACCAATCATAGGCTATTAGTAGTTGTTAGGTTTTCAGGGAGTCAAAAGTTATTCAGGTTTTTTTGTTTGTTTTTAAGTTTATTTATTTGGAAAGAGAGAAAGAGCACGAGTGCAAGCAAGGGGAGGGCCAGAGAGACACAGAATCCCAAGCAGGCTTCACGCTGTCAGCGCAGGGCCTATCTTGGGCCTCGAACTCACAAACCCAACTTAAAAAACATGAGATCATGGCTTCAGCTGAAATCAAGAGTCAGAGGCTTACCTGACTGAGCCGCTCAGGCGCCCCATGCAGGTATTTTTAACTGCAGGTGGATTGGCGCCCTAACTGCTGGGTTGTTCAAAGGTCAGCTATATTATTTTTTATGTCTTTGGCCAGTAGGGAGCCCCCCTTTAGATTAGCTCCTGAGTATATAGAGAGATTTCTTTTTTTTGTTGGTTTTTTTTATTTTTTATTTTTGAGAGACATAGAGACAGAGTATGAGCAGGGTAAGGGCAGAGAGAGAGAGAGAGGGAGACACAGAATCCCAAGCAGGCTCCAGGCTCTGAGCTGTCAGCACAGAGCCCAGCACGGAGCTCGAACTCACAGACCTCGAGATCATGACCTGAACTAAAGTTGGATGCTTAACCGACTGAACCACCCAGGTGCCCCGATGGAGAGATTTCTAATAGTCTTTAATAGTTACTTTGCTGTTTGGTATAACCATGTTTCAGCCTCTTCCTACACTTTTTCTGTAATAGATCTGGAATCAGTCATATCTCCAAAAGCCCTGGTTTCTTTTAGTGGAATATGGTGTTTTGACATTACAATCTGGTGCTAAGGATGCTATAGCTACTAGATTGTTCAGTGTTTCTGGGCCTTTTCAGTGTACAGAGTAGGAAATAACTTTTTTTTTTTTTTAACTAAAAGTTTATGAGTTTATGCTGTTACTTATTCAAATTAAGCACTTTGGTGTGTTAAACTTCTCCAGATTTTTTTCATTTCCTTCCTCCCTCCCTCCCTCCCTCCCTTCCTCCCTCCCTTCCTCCCTCCCTCCCTTCCTCCCTCCCTCCCTTCCTCCCTTTCTCCCTCCCTCCCTCCCTCCCTCCCTCCTTTCCTTCCTTCCTTCCTTCTTTCCCTCCTTTCTTCCCGTATTTCTATCTCCTTCCATCCACAATGATATTACTTGTTTTCAAGGCCATGGCAAATAATAGAATGTGTCATGATTATTTTTGCTTTCTGCTACATCATATATATAGTAGTTTCAGAGTAATATTACCGATACTACTCCACTAATACAGTTATTGAAGATAGGTAAATTGTTTTGCGTATACCCTTCCCATATTCCTTCTTCATTTTAAATCTGGTTTTTGTTTTGAAAATTTCAAAATAATTAAAAATTTCTAGAAAAGTCACAGAGTATTATAGACTTCCCTTGTGTATTTCACTCAGGCTTCCTGTTTGATAAAACTTACTGCATTTGGTTTATCATGCCCTTCCTCTGTTCTTCCCAGCTACATCCCCCCTCCCCTATAAGCACAATTTGTTCTGACTATATTTTTTCCTGAACTAATTAAAAGTAAATTGTGGGCATGATGTCCTGTTAACCCTCAATAATTCAATGTATCTTTTCTAAGCAAGGACATTTTTACATAACCACAGAATAACTATCAAATTGATGAAATTAATGCATATACCTCATTCATATTCTGCCAATCTTCTCAGTATGTCTTTGATAGCAAAAAGGACATGTGTTGCATTTATTTGACGTTTTATTCTCTAGATATCGTCTTTTCTCTTTTCTTCCTTGACCTTAGCATTTTTGATGAGTACAGGCCAGTTATTTTGATAGAATTTCCAATTTGTTTGACTGGCATTTCTTCCTATAAATTTTTGGCAGGAATGCATAGAAGTGATGTTGTGTTCTTAGTGTAACACATGAGAAGTAATGTGGTTTTTATTGGTTGATTCTAATTTTTTTTTTTTTTTGAGAGTGAGTGAGTATGAGTTGGGGAGGGGCAGAGGAAGAGAGAGAGTCTTAAGCAGGCTCCATACCCAGTGCAGAGCCAAGGCACGGGCTCTACGGGGTGGGGGGTAGGTGCTCACCATAGTCTAAAATCAAGAGCCAGATGCTTAACGGACTGAGCTACCCAGATGCCCCTGGTTAGTGCTAATTTTAATTGCTTATTTGAGTTGGTGATTGTCAGGTTTCTCCATTTTTAAACTTATCTTTTTTTTCCCCTTTGTAATTAATAAATATTTTGTGGGAACATACTTTGAAACTGTATAAATGTCCTGTCCCCCAGCAAACTTTCACCAACTCCTTTTAGCGTCCATCGATGAGTCTTTCCTAAGTGTCTTATGGTTGTTAAATGGTAGTTTTCTAATTCTGTCATTCTTTCTACAATTTATTAGTTGGGATCAACTTTATTAGTCTGGATTCATGGGTTCTTATTTAATCCATTACTATCGTTTTTAATTTCAGCAGAAGAAACCCCTTCAAGCTGACTCCTGTGTCTTTTTGGCATGTCTTCATCATTCTTTGAGCTTCCTTACTTTCTGGCACAAAAAAATTTTCAGGCTTACTTTTTATTTTATTGCCCTGGGAATCAGCTATTTCTCCAAGGAACGCTAATTCTTTTTAGTGGACAGTGGTACTTGGAAACTAAGATATGCACATTAGATAGGCTCCTTGCTACAAGGGTGTCAGTTGCCTTTAGATCCTCAGTAGACAGAGGAAATACATGTATGTATGAATATATGTATGTGTATGTAAATCTGTGTGTTATATGTGTATGTGGGCATACACACATTTATAGTAATTTAATCTTTATTAATTTTGATATTTGTTTAAGACTCACAAACCTGCCTTGCAGTTCCCCAGAGTTCATCTAGCCTTCTCCGTTTCTATGTTTGTAATTCTTCCATTCTCTGAGAAATGTGGCTCCTCTTATCATCAGTATACTTATTTGTTCATTTTCTCCTCTATTTACTGAGTTGCCTCCTTAACCCCTATGGTGCAGGCCCAATCAATCTCAGCCATGTTTTTGGCCATACCTGCCCCTTGGTTTCAGTAAACTTGCTTTGTCCCGGCTTCAGCTGCCAAAAGATAGAGAAGGGAAGAGAAGATCAATAGTTTATTTTTTCAAGTAAGAAAGTAAGAGAAAAGACCGAGGAAGCCCATCATTTTAAAAATATTTGAATCCAGGAGTTCCTGGGTGGCTCAGTTGGCTAAGCGTCCCCACTCTTGGTTTTGGCTCAGGTCATGATCTCACAGTTCATGAGTTTGGGCTCTGTGTCCAGCCCCACGTCGGACTCTATGCTGACAGTGTGAAACCTGCTTGGAATTCTCTGTCTCCCCCACCTCTCTTCCCCTCCCCTGCTCATTCTCTCTTTCTCAAAATAAATAAATAAACTTAAAAAAAATTTGAATCCATCTTCAGTGTCTGAGCATGTTATTATATACTATTTGCTTTCTCTTTTAATTGTCATTTAATCTTATCTCTGTAGGTCATCATACATTTAATGCTTACCATCAGTCCTTATATCAATGTGTTTATAATTGTTTTAGATTCCTGAAGCTTGTTTTCTAGTAGATTTCAAATCTACTTCTAGTAGGGCCTGTGGGAACTATGCTCCCTAAGTTCTGGAATGTTGAAAACAGTTCATTTGTGGTGTCGAGTGCTTGAAGTTAGTCTGATGCATACAAAATCCTTGGCTGAAATTTTCTTTCCTTGACTATCTAAATACATTATGTCTTATTTTCTGCAAATACTACCGATAAGCAAAGTCTGAAGACAATCTAATTTTCTTCCTTTTATAAGTTATTTCATCTTTCTGCCTACCTGTTCAGTTGATTTTTCTAGAATATATTTTGGTGTTGGTCATTTTGGATCATATTCTTGAGTATGTGATTTGCCCTTTTATTTATGGTTTTAGATGTTTTTATCAGAAACATTTTCTCTAATTGTTCTATTGGTTTTATTCCTTTGCTTTATTTTTCTGTTTTCAGGACTCCTATTATATATTTGTTGGATGTCCTTTAACTGTTTTCAATATTTGCCTTTTTTTCTGATTTTTTTAATTTAAAAATTTTCCTCCTTTTAATACTCTATTTTGCTTATACAACATTAACTGTAGTTTATTGTTTCTTCTAGTTTAGTCTTCATTTTTGAATTGATTTTTTTCTTTTCTTTCTTATTCTTTCCTGAGTTTTATCATCTAAGCTCTGAATGAATTATTTTGGTGGTTCTAATTCTAATTTATGGTGTACTTTCATATCATGTGTAACTTTTTAGTCTTTTCAGCTTGTTTTGAATTAGTGGTTTATAGTGTTTACCTGGTTTTTGGGCAAGTCTTTGTGGTATAATTTATTTGTCTTCAGAGATTTATTTTATTCCTTTTTGATTTTTTTCTCACAATAACTTTGTATCAGATTTCAGTTCTATCATTTTTTATACTCCTTTTTTAAACTCATTTTTATGTGAAGTTAAGTTAGCCTTTCTAAATACACAGATTCTTCTCTAATTTTTGGGTAGTGTTTGAAAATATGTCTCCTTGCTGTGTAAGATCTCTTCACTCCTTTCTCCTTCCCTACTTTACCTGGAATTACTCATTTCTTCAATGCTCCTGATTTCTTCAGTTGGGTCTTGTTCCCATCAGGTTCTTGGCGTGGCTTTATTCTGGATGATATTTTTCACTGATTCGTTTTGAGAGTTTGTAGTGACTGGAGTTTCTATGCCTTATTTATTTTGAGAGACAGAGAGAGCGAGAGCGAGAGCGAGAGCAAGCATGAGCAGGGAAGAGAGAATCCTAAGCAGGCTCCGTGCTGTCAGCAGCAGAGCCCAACACAGGGCTCGATCCCACAAACTGTGATATTATGACCTGAGCCGAAATCCAGAGTCACGGATACTTAACTGACTGAATTATCCAGGCACCCCATATGCCTGTAGGAGTTCAGTGGGGATCCTGTCACTCATATGCTACTGTAATGAGCAAAACTCATTCTTTTTTATACACTTTCCTCAGTTCTGTCTGCTGTGTTGTAATATAGAAAGTCCATGTAGGTTATTTTGGAGTTCTTTTGTTCTGCGGACTGGCAAACAGCATAGCCCTGTTACTATGCTCTACTTCCTCCCACACCAATGGCAAAACCCACATAGCTCTCGTAGTGATTGGTGGTTTGTCCCTACCTTCTGGGATTTTGGGATTTTGTGTGTGAGGTTTTGATTTTGCTATCTAATTGCCCAGACTTTATGAGGGAATTGGCAGAGATTTAAAATTTTTAGCTGCTGTCACATCCTTCTTCCCATCTCACAAAAGTTTTCACATTTAAAAGTTGTGAATCACTAACCTCTAGACCATGCTGGCTCTGCACTCAAGGTTAACATTACGATGCATTAAATGCAAACTAAACTACAGTTAAAAATTAACTATATAACACGTGTTATACTTATCTTGTTAATAACTAATAGGTTGCTGTCTAAGAGCTTTTCTGTATTGTCTACAACTAAATATTATAAAAACTGAATTTCTTATGTATTTGGTGACCTCTTGAATGCATTAACTAGGGAAAAGATAAGGTAGAAAGAAGTACTCATATATAAAAAACATAAATAGAGGTGCCTGGGTAGCTCAGTCGGTTGAGTGTCGGACTTCTGCTCAGGTCATGATTTCGCATTCCGTAAATTTGAGCCCCGTGTTGGGCTCTGTGCTGACAACTCAGAGCCTGGAGCCCATTTTGAATTCTGTGTCTCCTCTCTCTGCCCCTCCCCCCACTCACACTCTGTCTCTCCTTCAAAAATAAACATTAAATATATATATATATATACACACACACACACACACATAATGTATATAAACAACTATATGTTTGCAACTTTGCCAACACTGATGGGATCTTTAAAAATATATATATAACAGCTTTATTGAGATATGATTCACATATACAATTCATTCATTTAAAGTATACCATTCAGGGGCTCCTGGGTGCCTCGGTTAAGTGTCTGACTCTTGGTTTCAGCTAAGGTCATGATCTCATCATGATTTGTGGGTTCGAGCCCTTTGTCGAATTCTGCACTGACAGTGCAGAGCCTGCTTGGGATTCTCTCTCTCTCCCTCTCTCTCTCTGTCCTCCCATGGTCTCACTCTATCTCTCTTCTCTTTATGTCTCTCTCAAATAAATTTAAAAAACATGTTATTAAAAAAATAAAGTATACCATTCCGTGGGTTTTAGTATGTTCATAATTGTGCAGCCATTAGAGCAAAGAATTTTAGAACATTTTCTTCACCTTGAAAAGAAACCCTGTATGTATTAGTAGTCGTTCCTCATTTCTCCCTGATTCCACCCTGTTCTCCCCTCTAGCCCTTGGCAATTACTAATCTACTTTCCATCTCTGTACATTTGTCTATTCTATACATTTCATATAAATAAAAATCATATGATATTTGTGACTGGCTTCTTTCACTGACCATGTTTCCAGGTTCTTCTATGTCGTAGCATATATCAGTACTTCATTTCTTTTTATTGCCGAATAGTATTCCATTGAATGGACATACCACATTTTATGAATCCACTCATCAATTGATTAACAGTTAGATTGTTCCCATATTTTTCAATTATGAACAATGCTGTTATGAACATTTGTGAACCAGTTTTTGTGTAGATGTGTGTTTTTATTTCTCTTGGGTGTACATCTTTTGCAGATATATGATTTCGTAAATAGGTTCTCCCTTTCTGTGGATTGTCTTTTTACTTTATTGATAATATTCTTTGAAGGGACAAAGTTTTTAATTTTGATGAAGTCTATTTTCTCTATATTTCCTTTTGTCACCTTTTATCTAAAAATGTTTTGCCTGAATCAAGGTCATAGAGACCTACTATATTTTTTTTTCTGAGAGTTCTATAGTTGTAGCTCTTACATTTAGGTGTGTGATCTATTTTCAGTAATTTTTGTGTATGGTGTGACAAAGGGATCCAAATTCATTTTTTTGCATGTGGATATTCAGTTGTTCCCAGCCCAGCCCCATTTATTAACCCACATGTTCTGATATGTAGTATGTTCATTTTTGTTCAATTCTATTTTTTCATTTCTATTATGATTATTTCATTTCTATTATGATTATTTCTTTGATACATGAGTTGTCTCTATTTTGTTTCTAACCCATTTGTGATTTTTCTACTTAAATCTTTAAACTGATTTCTTACCTAAATGCTTTGTGCTCATGATTGTGGAACATATGACTAATTCTTAAAAATTCAAAGAGAATAATATGGTCTAGCTATAATGTAGTCAATTTTTATTCCTCGTGTGCCTGTATAGAATGAATATTCACCAGTTATTGGAGATAATGTTATGTCTCCTAGATCAAGCTTGATTAATTAGGTGTTTATATCATTTGTATCCTTGGTGATTTTTTTCATCTACTCTATGTCAGTTAATAACTGACATTGAATTGTGATAAATTGTGTTAAACAGAAATATGTTAAAATCTTCTATCATCATGGTGGATTTCTCTGTTTTTTCCTTTTAGTGTTTTGTTTTGTTTTGTTTTTTTTCCCATGTTTAGTTTTAACTTATGGAAAGTTCCAATCATACACAGAAGGAAAGAGAATAGTACAATTAATTCCTATTGCCCTCTCATCTTTAACTTTTGTGAACATATATGGCCAATGTGTTTTCCCTGCCCTTTTATGTTTCTCCAGTATTTTAAAGCAAATCCTATATATAACTATATTATTGTTTTATAGACTCAATGTTTAGATTTTTTTCATGCATTTACCACAGTTTTGAATCCCATCCCCATTTATATTTTCACCTATCTCGAAGCATTCTCCTTCTACCCAAAATGTATATGTGATAGTATCCTCTAGTGAAATCTTAGTGGTAAGTTTCATTAGTTTTTGTTTCTTGGAAAATAGTTGTAATCTTGCACATTTTCTAGAAAGTAAGTGCAGAATTCAAGTTAGGTGGTTATTCACCTTGAGCATTTCAGAAATATTATTCCCATATCTTTTAGCTGCCATCAATTATTGAGAAATAAATAGTCTAATTTCTGTTTCTTTGTAGATAATCTCATTGGTTTCTTTAAAGAATCTCTTTTTCTTTGGTATTCTGTAGTTTCACCATGATACGACAAATAAAAGTATGTTGTAAGGAATTAAGTGATAGTAATTTTGAGTTTTTAGGTTTAATTCTCATAGTATTCTACTTCTAAGTGATGATTAGTGGTCTGTAAACAGAATTTAAAAAAAAGCCTTATGGTAAATTCTTTTGGAGCACGTGATTCTTAATTTGTCAGCTTTATCATTTTCTTTTCAGGATCCCGGGTATGTATATGACGTGACATGGCATAGTGTGCTTTCTCTGTCTGTCTACAGCACTGTTGGAAATAATTATGAAAAATGGAAGCACGGCTGGAAATAGCCCTCACTGCCGAAAACCATCAGGTTGTGGTGATCAAAACAAGCCTAACTGCACAAAGGACAGCACATCTGGTAGTGGTGAAAGTGGAAAAGGCTACACCAAAGACCAAGTAGATGGAGTTCTCAGGTACGGATAAATATGACTTCTATCTCAACTATAATTTATACTAATGTAACTTTTTAATGTTATAACACCTAAAAAAGTGTGTGAACTATTATTCAGCGGAGGAACAAACATGGAGGAATTGAACTCTGGGTGTTTTCTACATTGTGTTATTTATCACATCAGTCTGTAAAGTACCGACTCTATGGAAGGTGCCATCTTTTAAAGTAACTGTAAGGCACCAAGTTCTTCCAGGTAGTTTTTTCGCGAAGAATATTATTTTCATTTTTTTGACACAGCACAGTATTTAGATAACTGTATTGAAAGAGAATGAAGAATTGTTTTGTCTTATGTATACATCAAAGCAGGAGAATTTCATGAGAGGAAAATTGAGGGCAATAGCAACTGCATTTTCAATTTCCTACTTATATTAATGTAGAATAGTTTTTTTGTTCTATTTATATTCTTTCTTTAAGGACATCTTTATATATAGGCAAACATCATAATGTCTTCTCCTTTTAATATTTTTCTTACTCTAATTATTCCGCCTCAGCGTTTTTAGTTTTACCTCCTGATACACTTCTACTTACAGTAAAAAAATTAAGAGTTGGAAAACTGTGAGCTGGGTTTGGGGGCTCTGGCTTACCTGATTTTATAATTAGGAAAAGATTTCTGGAATAAAATGAACCTTTGAGTACGAAACACTAGAGAAGATAATGTTTTGTTTTCTGCTACAGCTTAGGGATCCCGTATTAATATTGATGTCACTCTCTAGGGAAAGTAAAGTGTAAGAATGAAGGAGTCTAAATATTGATTAATCAGATAATTCACATGGAGAGTGAATCATATAGTACAGTAAGCTAGCTCAAGTGCAGAGTAGGTAAAATGAATTAGGTTGTCTTTCTCTTTACCTTTTTTTATCCATTTTTCTTCTAATCTTATTTTCTGTTTTTCTCACCCTTTTTTCGCCATTGCTTTTCAAGTTCATTCTTTTTTTTTCTTACCATAATTTAGAATCGAAGTCCTTTAAAACAAAATATCAGCATATTTATATTTTTCTTTTTTGCTATATATTTAGATGCTAAAGCTTGATTGTAACATTTTATCTGAGTGTGACCACAGATGTTGGTGTTTGGTGGAGAAAAAAAGAAAAGAAAAATGACCCCCTAGTCATGGTAAAGCCATTCATGAGCATGAATGGTGGTGAAGCACTTGTGGGGTATAAGAAATGTCGCTAACTACTTTTATAAGGAATATTGTGTCAGAGGTGACTAAATAAGTGAGAGAAGTAGATGAATAAATGAGAGACTTCCTTTTGAATTTCTTCAAGAAGAACCTTTAAACAGTGTGCTGAAATGCATTCTAGGAAACTACGTTTGTTTGAAAACAAATTGTATTTTCTTGTAGAATTTTACTTTTTATTGGGAGGGTATGTTCTTAATGAAAGACCTAAATGAAGTTAATTGTATTATATGTGATTTCTGTCTAGAATCATTTTGTGATTTCTTTTTAAAAAACTATAGAACCACTTACGTATTTTGAAATGCCAATATTTTGAGATATCACCACAATAGAGTTGAAAGTTTGGGAGCACAGGAATCCCCTAAATCTAGCACTGTTTTTTAAGAATCTTTTTTCTTCATTTCCTCTACTCTCAGTTGGAAAGGAAAAGACAAGTAGTTCAAGGCATGGTAGAAATAAGGAGGGAGGAACAGTGCTTTGCTTTGCTGTCTCTTTGTTTGAGTATTTAGGCATAGGGACATCTTGAGAATGGAGGAATGAAAGATGATGCTAGGCACAGATACACATTGTGTAGAGCCAGCATTGGAAAGATGGAAACACAGTGTTGAGGAAGTTTCTGTCTCTTCACTTCTATATTCTCTGTGAAATTGGAGATGAGGTTATCCTCTGAGAGTTAAAAAAATAGAGATGAGATTGAAAGCTTGAGGAAAGTGTTGCAAGTATGGAAAATTTACAGAGTAGAAAGGCAAAGGGGAGAGAAGGATCGCTGGTTAGCATGGAGGCCCAGTCAAGTGCGAGACCATGAATCCTTATTGGGTGTAAGTATTAGCTTAGTATTAGGGATTGTTTCCCTGGTCAATAATTTTATTATCCCTTTTTAAATTAAATGCAGGGTTTTTTTTTTTCCTTTGAGGACTAAATATGATCAGAACATTCTTTAATAGAATCCCCAAGTTATTCAAAAACTTCAGTAGGAAATTTATATGAGTTACTTAGCTGTATTAGGTAACCCTTACTCATTACATTAGCCCTCGTAAGTGTTGCTTTAGTGAAGTAACAGATCACCAGCAAACACATGCTGTATGTTTTTGTTTTTTGTTTTACCTATACACAGGGGATTTTTTCTGAAGAAAGCCATGTTATCTTGTGTTAGCACGATTATGCAAACAAGTTGCTCAGTGACAGTTTGGCTCAATGGGAGAAGCTGTGCAATAATACTGCAGCCATTGCATAAGTAAGAGCTAGCTTACAGTAAGACTGTAGAAAAAGTGTCTCACTTTGTAAAGCTAATATTCTGTGTAACTAAACACCGTTGTCTTTGAGCTGAAATATATTGAAAAATTACTGAGAAGTGTCATGGATCAAATCTGAAGAGGTTTTGAATTTCTCACTGAAGAAAAGTCCATCTTTTATTTTAAAACTTTACCAGATCAGTGTAAAAGCATTAACTGAGTCATCTTTCTGTTTATCAATTAGGAACACTTCTGTACAATTGTTACATCATTTGAATTACAGGGATTTGATTAGGGCTTGGTTTAAGCTCTAGTTTTGTAGATGAAAAGAAATCATTTCGCTAAACTTATAAAGTAAGTAGTCCTTTGTCTCAGGAATAAACAGGTATTTCCCTAAATACCAATTAAATTTGGAGTCTATTTAAATGATCAGCTATAACATGAAAAAAATACTTGAAAGAGGACCCTCCTGCCTTACCCACTATGCTTTCAAGCACGGTTGAACTTGCAATCATATCTTTCTGGACTGGTTGTTCAATATCTCCTTCCAGGGGAGGTAATAGGTTATTCTTCTTCATTTATTTTCTTTTTTATTTCTTTCTTTTTAAAAGTTCTTTGGTGAAGATAGAGAAGAAGGTTTGAATCTGTTAGTAAGGAGTGAACTATATAAAGTATGACAAATGCATTTAATTGGTGAAGACGCAATGAACAAAAATAAAAATTAAAATAAATATATGACTGGTAATTTCAAATTCATGTGTGAAATATTAGGTAAATGAGTACATTTGGAGCTTTACTTGAAATATATAGTAGTCTGCAGCCTGTCCATTGGTGATGTCAACTTTATACCTTCGCAGAAAATTTCTCCTGTTAACATGTGATGAAAAAGTCAGTGCAGGGAGGATATAGTAGAACTAGCTATACCTAAGAATTAGTGAAATCAGGGGTGCCTGGGTAGCTCAGTCAGTTAAGCATCCGACTTCGGCTCAGGTCATGATCTCATGGTTTGTGAGTTTAAGCCCCGCGTCGGGCTCACTGCTATAAGTATGGAGCCCACTTCAGGTCTTCCATCCTCTCCCCCTCTCTCTCTCTCTCTGCCCTTTCTCTGCTCATGCTCTCTCTTTCAAAAGCAAACAAACATTAAAAAAAAAAGAATTCGCGAAATAATTGTTTTTCTACCGCTTTTTTTCTTTGTGACAATTCTTAGCTTTATGACCCGTCTCTAGAGGACTGTGAATTCTAACCTAATTTCCCTACCCTATCCAGCAGCCCTCTCTTGGGCTGCCCTTTTCTATTGCCTAGCCTTTTATGCTCAGGAAATCTCAACAAAACAATTTTGGAGGGTTAATCTGGTATATAATTAATCATCTTGTACATGCAAATCAAGTAATAATGACTTTAGGATAGTTTAGTGTTTTATCACTTCCTTTTGTTTTCTGCATTCACATAGTGTCTGTTGTCTTCATAGCTCTATTCCTTGTCCCACAGTCTGTTCTCTATTCCAAATTAACTTTTGGTGCCAACTACATTATAGCACTTATCACTTTTGACTGTTAGCTTCTAACCATTTCTGCCTTCAAATTGGGCCATTCATCCATCTGTCCGTCTATTATGCATCCATTCAATACATCTGGTAAGCATGACATAATCTTTGTCTTCAAGAGGCCTATAGTCAGGAAGAATGGTTGGACAAGGTAGTTGCAGTACACTGTGGTAATTGCCGGGTTAGGGCTCAAGTCCAGAGGGTTTTGGGGAAGAGATAGCAGGAGCACCAAACCTAGTCTTGAGGAATTTGAGTTCTTGAGAAAATGAAAAGCTAAGCTGAGGTCTGAAGAAGTTGTGGACACTAAGCAAGAAGCAGAGAAAGCACGTTCTGGGCACTAATACCAGTGTTTGAAAATATCTAGGAGGTAAAAGCCTGTGTAAACACTGACTGGAAAAGCAGATAGAAAGGAAGAGGTGGGTTACTCTGGTGTCCAAAGGGCTCCTTTTCCTTACCCTGGTTCTGAGAGAGCAGAATTTCCAAGTCAGACAGACCGAGGTTTGATTCCTTACTTGTGAGGCCTTTCTTCATCATCCTATTTAAAGTAACTGGCCTTCCTGTCCATTCTTTAGTCCCCTTTGTCACTTTATTTTTCTCTATCGCTATACGGCATACGTTATATTTTACTTGTATATTTGTTCATTGTTCATCCCTCTCCCAATTGTAGATTTAATGTGAATGGGGATTTTTTTGACTCTTTTATTCACCACTATAGCATCCGAAACAGTGTCTAGTGAAAGTAGGTGATCAGTAAATTTTTGTTGAAAAAATAAACCTCAGTTGCCCTCTAATACTTTGTTATATGACTTTTGGCAACCTAACCATTCAGAGCCTTGATTTTCTTATTGATTAAATAGGAATAACATCTAATGAGGAGGAAATGAAATAATTTGTGTAAAATACCCAACATAATAAGATTCTACAGTTCTCTGTGTGAAATCTTTGTGGACCAAATGTAGTTTGGAATTCAGAATTGTTCATATTTCAGAAAGTTAATAAGGAGCATATATTATACATTACATAACAACGCTTAACATCTAGTGAGCAGCCCAGAGCCTGATAGTAACATTCCTGCAGCAACAGGTGCAAATAGTCACACTTAAATAGGGATAAATGAAAACTCTATAGCAGCTTCACACCCAATCAGGTCAAATTTTGCCTCTAAAATAGAGTTCAAGTCAGGTTTCTGCGTCAAATTAGTTATAGAATAACTTTCGTTTTACAGAGCTTTATGGATATTGGAACACGGCTATGTGGTTGTGGACCTGTGCCTGACACACAGTAGGTGTTCTATAAATGTCCCCTTTCACTTCTGTTCTGTTCATGGTTGCTAAACATATCTGGGAGAGTGGGTCTCTACAAAGGCAGGCACCATTCTCTGTTTTGTTCACTAATATATCTCAAGTGCCCAGAACACTGTCTGTGACATAATTGGTGCTCAACAAATATTGTTGATTAAACAAAGAAATATCATGCTTATGGAATAAAGTGTAAGTGTTTATTAATTATCAAAGTAGAAACATCCAATTTTAATTATTATTGCTGTAAAGAAGACTGAAAAAGAGATTTTTGTTGATGTGTGATTATAAATAGATTCTATAATCTTAACAGTGCCTTCTCTCTTTTTTTTCATTTTTTACTTCGTTTGACAAATGTTGAATGCTGTCATTATTATTTTTTTTTAAGTTTATTTATTTTGAGAGAAAGAGAGAAGACACATGTGCGGGGGAGGGGCAGAGAAGAGAGGGAGAGAGAGAGAATCCCAAGCAGGCTCCATGCTGTCAGCACAGAGCCCGAAGTGGGGCTCGATCTCATGAGCCATGAGATCATGACCTTAGTTGAAATCAAAAGTCAGATGCTTAACCGACTGAGCCACCCGCGCACCCCTGAATGCTGTCATTATAAAAGGAGAACTAAGGCTCATTTACTCCAGAAATATTTACAGAACCTATCCTGTATCAGGCACTATGATGGCTTATAGGTTCAAGTTGTAAAATAAGATCAGTCTTGTCTCTGAGAACTTTGAGTCGCCCTGCAATCCTTTAGCTGCCAGTGAACAATTATGCCTTAGATCTTTTTACCTGTTACTTCTTCAAGTGACTCACACATAAAACATCTAAAGTCATAAAGTACTCCATGGAAAATGCCTAAAATGTTACTGTATTCTAGCGAAGGCAGACTATTAGGTTTTGAGGAGAATATTAGCATATAAAAGTCTTAATGTTCTCTGCTCCGTTCAGAATATTTTTTTCCTTCATATTCTTTAAAGACTCCGGGCTTAAATCTGTTAACACCTTTAGTTACCTATGTGAGTAATCTTTAGAAGTATGCTCATCAGAATGAAAATTGGGTGTAACAAATATTTTTGAGTCCTATGATGTATATATTATTATGAGATTTTACATTTCCTAGAGTGACACAGATGAGTTCTCTTTAGAATAGCCAAACTGAGTTCGTTTGCATTGACATTTAAACCATAGAGTACTTGTAATTGCTTTACATGCACTAAATTGTTGCTGTGATATTTGGTTAGGCCTATATCATGTGATAACAGAACTCTCAGAATGCAATGCATAATTAAATTAATTGACCCTTAGCTACGACATACTTGTGAAGAGTTTTGGAATTTCTTGGTGCACTTAAAAGTACTATAAAATTATTCTCGCTCTCTCATTTTAGCTTCAGTGTGTGCTCTGTCTTTCATCCGTGATTGTTACGGGCTTCGCTTCACTTCTCTGTAGTTGTGATAAAATGCACCAAGGACATTCTCGTGGCCAGCTCTCCACAGACTGGAAAGAGGTTAAAGGAATGGTCTATGGTCAAAAAAGAGAATGAAGCAATAACCTTTAATGAGATAAGCTACCATTTGATACTGAGGAAATAATCCACAGACAGTTCTTCCTAGTATTCTAATAAATAAAAAATTGGAGGTATTTCATGAAGTTCTTCCTTGAAATTTACATTATAACACATTCTCTTGTTCACAGCATAAACAAATGTAAAAATTACTATGAAGTACTTGGAGTTACCAAAGATGCTGGTGATGAAGATTTGAAAAAAGCTTATAGAAAACTTGCTTTGAAGTTTCATCCAGACAAAAACCATGCACCTGGAGCAACAGATGCTTTTAAAAGTAAAGTAAACCTTTTAAGGCAATTTTACTAAGCTCTTTTTAGAATCCACTTTCCAATGTTTTAGAATATTAAATTCGGCCTTTTGATGGATTCATTTAAAAGCCAGCTTAAGCAAGTGTCCTCAAAATCCTTTAAAACTTTCCTATTAATTTGTTATACCAAGAGCCAAACAAATGCAGTGTGGCTTCACAGAAGCAAATGCCAGTTTTGGCAAAGTCCTAAGTAACTTTTCTAGATAATCATGCATACTTTCTAGTTTACTATACTCGTGTGTGGTACACATAAGCTTCTCGTGTATTACCATCTGCTTCTAAGGGAACTAAAACAAAATATAGCTTTTGAGAGTTTTTAGGACTTAAGAGAGACTGTCTAGAATTGAGAAATTGCTTGGAATTTCTGTCTGCCCAGTGTTGTTGTATTTCTGTTAACTGGCCAATTTTTGCATTTTTTTTTATATGTGGTTCTAACGTGATTTTTTTTTCTCTTTTAAGAATTAGTTTCTTGGGGCACCTGGCTGACTCAATTGGTATAGCATGCAACTCTTGATCTTGGAGTCATGAGTTTGAGCACCCCACATTGGGCATAGAGCTTAATTTAAAAAAAAAAAGCCTTTTTCCTTTTGCCTACTATTCATTCTTCTTATTTTTCTTAATATTATTTCAGGGTTTTTTGTTGTTGCCAGCTTCATAAATGAATGTCAGCTAATTTTATAATTTCATATTTTGTTACGTACAGTTTATTCATAAAGTTAACTTCTAATTTATAGCAAAATGCTTAAATTTGTAATTGTTCCTGGGCAGCTGAGTGGCTCAGTCAGTTAAGTGTCCGATTTCAACTCAGGTCGTGATCTTACCCAGTTTGTGGGTTTGAGCCCCGTGTCGGGCTCTGTGCTGACAGCTCAGAGCCTGGAGCCTGCTTCCGATTCTGTGTCTCCCCCTCTCTCTGCCCCTTCTCTGCTTATGCTCTGCCTCTCTCTCTCTCAAAAAGAAACAAACATAAAAAAATTAAAAATAATTTGTGATTGTTCCTTTTTGTGAATTTGGCATTTTTAGAGCCAATATGTTGATGTTTGCAGTGAAAGGCTGGGGTTCTGGAATAACAGAATGGAGATACTAATTTTTTAAATGCCCCCAAAAGATAGATGATTCCATTGGTCTTTCACAAAATACTGTTAAAATTATTTCCAAAACTGTTTTATTTCTTGAAGGAAGTTGCCCAGTGCAATGTATTTTGGCAATTATAAATATATTCCAATAAAAGCAGCCACCAAAGTGGTGCTGGTAGAAGTAAAATATCCCTGTGACAGCGAGGACCTTCTCTGTGTTCTTCAGTTAGAAGTGGCATCTCGAAAATACAGAAAATGTTTCTTTTTTTTTTTTTTTTTTTTCAGAAAATGTTTCTTTACTCAAAAGCACTAACTTTAGCACATAATGTGACAAAATTTTTTTTTCACAATTATGAATTAAAATCCTTTAATTTAAAATTGTTATTGTTTTAAATTTTATTTAAGTGATCTCTATCCCCGACTTGGGGCTCAAACTCATGACCCTGAGATCAAGAGTCGCACATTCTTTCAACTGAGCCAGTCAGGCGCCCCAAATTGTTGGTGCTTTTAGATAGTGAGAAGCATCTTCTCAGTCAGTTATTTGCATGTTTATGATCTGCTAAGTGATTTCAGTATTAATTCTTCATTAATATTAAAAATGTTAAACTGCTCGTTCCTCTCACTTCATATTGAAGTCATGTTAGCATTGTTAGTCTTGGAATAACAGTGAGCGAGGGGATCTACCAATATTTTTACATCTTATGTTACATCTTAAAGAGGTGAACAGCATAAATGTCACTCCAGCTAGACATTCAGAAGGAGCTTGGCAAAGGCGATTATACTTTGATGTGGCACCTTTCAGAGTCTAATGCTCTACTTTGCAAACTAGAAACTTAATATTTATCAACATGCTGGGAGGTGGTTCATCTCTAGAGAAGAGGCTCACAGTATTCAATACACAGGGGGTTATCTGTAAATCAGAATGCCAACTTATTATCCCAAAGAGGATCAGAATAGGGAATTGGTTGATGAGCCCATTTTTCATTGAGTGGATAGAAAACTAGGTTGTAATCCACAGATGCTTGGTGTGCAGAGGTGGTTAATTAGAAGACATTACGGCTAGTGTCATCATGCAGAAATCATGTATTCAGCACCCAGGATCTTTTCGTTATCTTCTGAATCATCTTACTTTATTTTATTTTAAGTTTATTTGTTTATTATGAGAAAGAAACAAAGAGAGCTCGAGGAGAGGAAGGGGAGAGAGAGGATCCCAGACAGTCTCTGCACTGTCCGGAGGAGCCCAATGAAAAGTTATATCTCTGTGAACCGTGAGGTCATGACCTGAGCCAAAACCAAGAGTCGTTCACTTAGCAGACTGAGCCACACAGGCACCCCTCATTTTATTTAATTTTTTAACTAATCGATCCTAACTTCTGTTTTTGAGATACCAAGCTGTTAATTTTAAGCAAATACTGTAGTTTTTTCTTTTGTATGAAAGGTAAGTATAGCTTGATTGCCATAACCACCAAAACACTTTTTACATAAGATGGAAACCATTTGCTTTTTATTTCCTTCAAGAATAAAAAAAGGAGGTAATCAGTTTAGGGAATTAAATTAGATAGAAGAGATATTTTCATTTGTGTGGGTCATTTGTTTTGTTTTTTAATAAGCTCAATGCCTCATGTGGGGTTTGAACTCGTGATCAGCAGTCATACATTCTATTGACTGAGCCAGCTAGGCACCCCTTCATTTGTGTGTTTTGTAAAGCTTTAAAAGTAAGAGGTTGCTATCAGGGAGGACAGACTAAATGAACTCTTAAGTTCTTTACAGTTAGGATTGTAACTCAAGCTTCTCAAAGCAGGGAATATTTTGTTTACATCTAGAGAATAAATTGCACGGTATGTATGAACATAACTTTTAAAAATATTTGAATGAAATGGATCCCTTTCCTTCTGTCTTTTGTGGATGTCTTCAAAATATATTCAGTCTACTTTATCTTCAAAGACTCCCAAGTATTTCAGAGACCATTTGAACAGTACCTATGCTTGTTGCCATACACATGAGTGTAATAAGCGGTGTGAATTAGCCGTTCATGGGTTTACTTGATAAACAGTAATGGATGAGATGCTATTACCCATGTTATGTCAATATCCTTAACATCTGGACTAGTTTTAGTAGAGAAACACAGGAGGAGAATATGGGATATCTTCTTACTCAAAGAATGTGTAATTCATAAAAGAGAAAAGTTTCACACAGAACATTTGGAATAATAGTAATACCTAACATTTGTCAAACATTTGGTAATTTTTCATCCCTATCTTTTTAATACTTACTAAAAGTATTAAGAAATAGTCAAGGGACCAGTGTCATCCTCCTTTCACAAATAAGAAAATTGAGGCTTAAAGAGTTTAACTGATTTACCCAGGATCTTCCAGAAGACAATATAATTAAATATCAAAACATTGAATAAAGATGTTTGAAGAAAAGATAAAGTAGCTTTGTAATCAGAGTTAATTGGAGAAGCCTTCATATGATAGGTGAGAATTAAGGGTTTTCTGGACGTGAGTGTGATTGCTATGCTTAGAGAAGAGAGAAAATGGCAGAAACTTGGGTATGAGAATGAGGCAAGTGATTTAAAAAATCAGTGAGGACTTCCACTTTGAGTAAGATGGAATAGACGTACTTTCCCTATTCTTTACACACAGTACAGTGGAATATTATTTATAAAACAATCTTTGTATTTTGAGAGAGAGACAGAGACAGAGCGTGAGCAGGGGAGGGGCAGAGAGAGAGACACAGAATCCAATGCAGGCTCCAGGCTCTGAGCTGTCAGCATAGAGCCTGATGAGGGGCTCAAACCCACAAACCACGAGATCCTGACCTGAGCTGAAGTCGGACGCTTAACTGAGTGAGCCACTCAGGTGCCCCTAAATTGATTGGGTTTTCATTTTGCCTTTTATATATCAGACGAGGTGCTAGAGAACAGACAACCCAGAAATACCAATGAGCACAGATAAACAATTCCCAAGAAAATCCTACTTTCTCTAGCCAAACAACCAGGAAGGGGGCAGCCTGCTAAGGCAGAACCATTTTTAACCAATATCCATTCTATTACAGGCAAATGCCAAAGAAAAAACTGCTCACACCCACATCAGCAAAGACTGAGTAAAGAACCTAGCGTGTCACACTCTCTGTAATAAGATGCCTTGACATCCCCATGTCCTTTACTGGGGTAACAGAGAGGATCAAGTAGGGAAGCTGGTACTTCTGCGTGACAGAAACAAGGTGTCCCTTTCCCTCCCCACTGGGGTGGTGTCGTAAGTGGCCTAGTGGAGAATCAGGACTTTTACTACATTTAGAGGTAAACAAAGCCATATCCTCACGGTCTCGGTGAAGCTATCTGGTGAACAGTAATGCAGCACCCCTACTCTTTCCAACCAGAGATATCATTGGAGGTTTAATGGGGGCTAGGAATCTCATCCCTGCTCAGAAGTTACAAGGAGCTCCTTCTTTCAGATGTCGTCAGGGACCAAGGGGGAAACCTCAACTTTTATTCCCACATGGAAGTCACAAGGTGATATTCCCCCTTCTTGTACCAGAATAACGCCAGAGGAGGACAGTTAAAAACAGAAGTTTTAGATAGGTCCAGAGTCTCATAAGATAATACAAGTGACCACATTTCAGTACAGAATCACTTGTCATGCTAAGAACCAAGAAAACCTCAAACTATATTTAAAAAGTCATAGATGCCCATGTGGAGGTGACAGAAGTTAGAAGTGCCTGACAAAGATTTAAAGCCTCATCATAAAAATGCTTCAATGAGCAATTACAAATATGCTTTAAATAAATTTAAAAAATAAGAGTCTCAGCAAAGAAATAGAAAATTTGAGCAAATAAACAAAAGGGAAAAATCAAATGGAAATTTTACAACTTAAAAATACAAAAACCAAAATAAAGTCTAGCAGTGAATGGAATAAACAGTAAAATGACAGAGGAAGGAATCAGTGAACTGGAAAATAGAAAAATAGACATTATCTAATCTGAACCACTCCAGGGACAAGTGGGACTATAACAACATTTAACATTTATATCACTAGGACGCCTAGGTGGCTCAGTTGGTTAAGCCTCTGACTTTATTTTGGCTCAGGTCATGATCTCATGGTTTGTGAGATTGAGCCCCATGTCAGGCTCCGTGCTTACATCCAGGAGTCTGCTTGGGATTTTCTCCCTCCCTCTTTCTGTGCTCCTACTCCTCATGCTCTCTCTCTCAAAATAAATAAACGTTAAAGAAAAACACATTTATATCATTGAGGTCCTAGAAGGAGTGAAGGAAGAGAGGGTAGCTGAAAAAAGTTACTTAAAAAAAATGTTGAATACTTCTCATTCTTGGCAAAAGATACAAGCTTTTATAATTCAAGAAGTTGAATGAACCCCACATAGATAAATCCAAAGAAATCTGCACAAAGACATATCATAGTCAAACTTCTGAAATCTAAAGATAAAGAAGAAAATTTAAAAGCAGAAAAAGGAAATGACGTCTCACCTATTGGGAAAAGCAATTTCACATCAGAGACCATCCAGGCCAGGAGGAAGTGGCAGTTTTTCAAGTACTGAAAGAAAAAGACTTTCACCTAGAATTGTATACCCAGCAAAAGTATCCCCAGGAATGAAGGGAGAATCAAGACATTTTCAGATGAAGGAAGAATAAGAGAATTTGTCGTTGGCACACATACCTTAGAAGAATAGCAAAAGGAAGTTCTCTAACCAAAAAGAAACAGTGAAAGAAGAAATCTTGAAATATGAAGAAAGAAAGAAGAAAGAACCTGGTAGGCTAGAATATGGGTAAATGCAATATGCTTTGCTTCTCCTCTTGAAGTTCTAAATTGTTTGACATTTGAGGCAGAAATTTTAACATTGTCTGATATGGTTCTAAATGCATGCCAAGAAGATATATAAGATAATTATGTTCTACATGGGGTAGGATAAAAGAAAGTAAAAAAAAAAGTAAGGGTTTCATAGTACACTTGAACTAGTAAAATGATATGAGTAGATTGTGATAAGTTGTATATGTATAATATAATACCTAGAACAACCACTAAAAAGCTATATAAATAAATACATGCTATTCACATAAGTTTACCACCTAGATGAAATGGACCAATTCTTTAAAGCGCAGAAGTGACCAAAATTCACTCAGTCTGAAGTAAGTCATGTGAACAGCCCTATAACTGTTTTTTGTTTGTTTCAAGTTTTCAGCCCTATAACTGTTAAGTAAATGAAATTAGTAATCAGAAACTCCCAAAAAGAAATCTCCAGGCTCAGATGCCTTTACTGGAGAATCCTACTGAACTTTTTAAAGAAAAATTTAAACTAATTCTACAGTTTCTCCCTGAAAATGGAAAGAATCATTCCCCAATGCATTTTACAAAATAACTATTACCCTGTTACAAAAATTAGTGAAAGATATTACAAAAAGAAAACTATTGACCAGTTTCTTCATGAAATAAACCCAGATATTCTTAAGATAATTAGAATTAAGCAATATATATATTTATGTATCTAAAGTTATACACCCTGACCAAGTAGAGTTTATTCCAAGAATACACGTCTGATATTTGAAAATCAGTCAGTGTGATCCACTATATTAATAGATAAAAGAAGAAAAATCTCTTGATTGTATCAATCAATGCAATAAAAGCATTTGAAAAATTTCACCACTCATTTGTGGTGAAAATTAACAGAAAAAAAACCAAACCTGACAGAATAAATAAGAATAGAAAGGCATTGCCTCAAATTGATAAAAGAGCAACTACAGAACACACTATACTTAATGGTAAAAGACTGAATGCTTCCCCCCACGATTGAGAACAAAACAAGAATCTTTCCTTTCACCACACTTATACAGCATAGTGTCGAAAATTCTAGTCAGTGCATTAAGGTGAGAAAATAAAAGAGAAAAAATAGGAAGAGATAAAACTGTCCACGTTTACAAATGATGTAATTGTATATAAAATCTCAAGGAATGTACTTCCCTCCCCCAAATTTTTAGAATCAAATATATTCTGCAAAATTTTAGGATACAAAAAACAATTTATCTATCTAGAAATATTTAGTACATTTCAGTGTACCAGCAGTGAATATGAAGACACAAATTAAAAATACTTTACCGGTGTAATCAAACACATACACACAAGAAATACTTAGGTGTAATTTTAACCTTTTACAGGATTTTTATGCTGAATACTATATAATACTAGTGAAAGAAATCAGAGAAGGTCTAAGTAAATGAAACAATATATCATGTTCATGGATTGGAAGACTCAGCGTAGTGAAGGTGTCAAGTGTCAAATTGATATGCATACTTAACACCATTCCTATCAAAATACTAGGAAGATTTTTTTTTTGTAGATTAAAGTTATGTTTGCTCTAGAACTCATATGAAAAGATAAAGAACCTGAATAAATAACAATTTATTAAACGAATGGAGTAGGAGTCATCAGTTTTTCTGATTTCAGGGCTGACCTTATAGTTACAGTGATCAAAAGAGTGTGATATTGGCAGAGGAATAGCCAATAGATCAATGGAACAGGATAGGAAGCCCCGATATTGACCCATACAAATATACTAATTGGCTTTTGACATAGGTACAAAAGCAGTTTAACAGAGGAAAGATAGACTTTTCAGCAAATGGTCTTGGAGCTATTAGATATTCATAGGTGAAAAGAGTTAACCTTGACTTAAGTTACACTTTTTACAAGAATGAACTTGAATCATGAAGTATAACACACTTTTTAACTCTTAGCAAAAATCATGGGAGCAAATCTTTAGGATCCTGGGCTAGACAATAATTTCTTATACTTAACACCAAAAGCTCAGTTTATAAAAGGAAAAGTTGGTAAGTTGAATTTCATCAATTATTGTTTTAAAGTTTGCTGTGTAGAAACCTCATGCAGGATGAAAAGACAAATAACAGGATGGGAGAAAATATTTGCCAAACATGTATCTGAAAAGTACTACTATCTAGAACATATAAAGAAATCCTCAAACTCAGCATTTTAAAAACAGACAATTCAATTAGAAAATGAGTGAAAGACATTTCACAGAAGATGGCATACAAATGAGAAATAAGCAGTGAAAAGATTTTTAACATCATTCATTTAGCCTTTAGAGATAATGTAAAGTAAAACCAAATGAGGTATCACTGAGGGCTAAAATAAAAGATAATGACAGGGCGCTTCAGTGGCTCAGTTGGTTAAGCGGCCGACTTCGGCTCAGGTCATGATCTCACAGTTCGTGGGTTCAAGCCCTGCGTTGGGCTCTGTGCTAACAGCCCCGAGCCTGGAGCCTGCCTTGGATTCTGTTTTTCCCTCTTTCTCTGCCCTTTGCCCATTCACACTGTCTCTATCTCTCAAAAATAAATAAAATGTTAAAAAAAATTTTAAAAAAGTGACAACATCTTTGGCGTTAGATGTTGTCATCTTCAGTGTTACATTGTTGATGGGATGTAAAATGACACAGTCATTCTGTAAAACAGTCAGTTTGGCAGTTTCTCAAAAAAGTAAATATTCAGCTACTATACAGCCCAGCAGTTGCATTCCTGGACATTTATCCTAGAGATGTTTATACATAAACCTGTACATGAATGTAAATAGCAGTTTTATTTAGAATACCAAAAACTAGAAACAACCCAGATGTCATTCAGTGGGGGAATGGCGAAACAGTGGTACATCTTTACCATGGAATGCTATTCATCAGTAAGAAGGAATGAACTATAGTAGTCCCTTCTTATCTGTTGGACTTATATTCTAAGAGTGGATTTTTGAAACTACAGATAGTACTGAACCCTATATATACTGTTTTTTTTCCTATGTATACATATCTATGATAAAGTGTAATTTATAAATTAGGCACAGTAAGATATTAGCACCAATAACTGACAATAAAACATAACAATTGTAACAATATACTATAATAAAAGTTATGTAAATGTGGTCTCTCTCTCTCTCTCAAAATATCTTGTTGTATTGCATTCACCCTTGTTGTGATGATGCGAGATGATAAAATGCCTGCATGATAAGATGAAGTGAGATGAGTGATGTAGGCACAGTGATGCCGCATTCGGCTACTAGTGACCTTCTGATGCTGAGTCAGAAGGAGGATCATCTGCTCCCAGACCGTGGTCGATTAAGGGTAACTGAAACCATGGATTGGAGGTAAAAGGGAGACTATGGTGTTGGCTTACCTAGCCACCTGGGTTGATCACCAAAGAATTCTGCCGATTGAAAAAAGCCAATCCCAAATGGTTCCATTCCATTTATATGCTGTATTCTTTTATTTACGTAGTATTCCTGAAATGCCACAAAATACAGAACTAGAGACCAGATTAGTGGTTGTTAGGGGTTAAAGAGGGGATGGAAGGGAAGGAAGGGAAGGAAATGGGTGTGGGTATACAAGGACAACAAGAGGATGGTGGTGGAGATGTCCTATGCCTTGATTGTATCAGCATCAATATCCTATTTCTGATAGGACTTTAATTTTACAAGATATTGCTATTGGAGAAGTTAGGTAGCAGGTACAGAGGATCTCTCTGTATTATTTCTTACAACTTCATGTAAATTTAAAGTTACCTCAGAATAAAAGTTTAATTAGGGGCGCCTGGCTGAGTCAGTTAAGCATCTGGCTTTGGCTCAGGTCATGATCTCACAGTTCATGAGTTCGAGCCCCGGTTCGGGTGAGCTCTTGTCCCACTTTGGGTGAGCAGGAGCCCCAATTTGGGTAAACACGAGCCCTACTTCAGGTGAACCCCGCTTCTCTCTCCTCTCTCTCTATCTCCCTGCCCCTCGTGGGATTCTCTCTCTCTCTCTCTGCCCCTCATGGGATTCTCTTTCTCTCCCTCTCTCTGCCCCTCACTTGAGCTCTCTTTCTCTCTCGGTCTCTCTCGCTCTCTCTCTAAGAAAGAAAAAAAAAGAATAAAAGTTTAATTAAAGAAAAAAGAATATGGTGGAAGGTACCTTCGGCGAAATAAGTGAGACTGGCGTAGAAATGTATTTTGTCAAGCTTTTGAATACTAAAATAAATTTTGGACTTAAATTTTTTTAGGTAATAAGGAACTGAAAAAATTTTTGATTATGGATGTAGAACAAAGTAAATGAATAGAAAGTTACAGTCTATAAAATAAATTGTCTTACATATACATTTATGGGTTATAACAGTATTTCACATAGATCTTCTAAAATATTTTCCTTTTTTAAAACGCAAAACGCATTTTAAAATAGGATTGAGATGCTAATATGTCAATTACTTAAGAAGCAACAGCATTATGAAATTACTTGGAATAGTCTGTTTGTATACAGACCGATACTATTGGAAGTACAACTGATATTATTGGGAGTACAACTTTGGCAGATATTGATAGATATGCTTCTCTTTTAGGTGTGGGTTAAACCTTGGTGTTATTTGTAAGTATGTTGTTTGGATCTCTGATCATGGTTTCCCGTTAGAGCAACATTATAAATGATGGCTGTACTTCTGAGTCATAGATCTATTTGAGAATCTAAAGAAAGTTTTGGACTATCTCCGTAGATAAATGGATCATCCAACTAATTTTTCATATCCTGGGATTCACAGACCACCTGCAAGCTATCTCTGAATCCCAGGGTTTAGAATCTCTGTAAGAAGAAAAGTTCCAGAGTGTATGTGTATAATAAATTTCAGCGTGATATGTGATCATACAAAAATAACTATCTAATGAGCATCTATTTGCTTGCTCAGTACCTATGGCATTTCACCCATATTGTGAAAGGCTTACAATCTACTTTAAGAAGCAAGCCGTATTTATGAAATGATTATTAGAAGTGTCAGAATGAGAATAGGGTAATTCCTGCTTTTAGATCAAAGCATTACAACTTTTGTAAATTACCTCAAAAAGACATTTTTGTACCAATGTACCATTCCCTCTTTTGAAATGGGACTATGAGAAGGGAAATAGAATTCTTTATAAATAAATATCACAGAAGGAGCAAAGTGAGATAGGAACGTTAGAGACTGTCTGGATCCATTCAGAAGCAAATTCAGATTGTACACGTGGACCCTGGGGAGATTGCAGTGAAAACGTAGACATTGTCCATACCCTCATGGAAAGGAATAAATTGTTCATGAATAGAATGAAAAATAGCTCATTGTGGCCTGTGTAGGTTGCATAGAGTATACTTTGCTAACAAAAATTCTGACCTTGAACAAGTTTCCTAACCTTTTTGAGCCTCAGGAGGCTCATCCGTAATTTAGGATAATAATGAATAATGTAATAAAGTACTGGGCTCAGAGCCCGGCAGTTGCTCCGCCGCCTGTTACTCTCGGTGTGAATAGCTCTAATGAGCGACGAGATTAGCATATTCCAAAGGAGGAAGTGGGGTAGTAGGGGATGAGCACAGTAGTTAGAAAGTAAGATGTACATTCCTTTATATTGAAGATAGTAAGGAGACTTACCCGTCTCATGTACAAATTTGATTGGGAGGTAGTAATACGTGCAATGCCAGGCAATGTGTAAGTCTTTTTAAGAAAGGTATAAGAAAATAAATTATTAACTGTTTTACTATTTTCTCGATTAGCCTTAAGTACATTTGTTTTATTTTGGTTTGTTGTTTGTTTGTTTGTTTTTTTGGTTTACACGATAGTAGCTTTTATATGGGGAAGTCTCTTATAATATAAAAACTTTGTTTACCAACTTTTACTCATTACCTTTTCAGAGATTGGGAATGCTTATGCTGTTTTAAGCAATCCAGAGAAACGAAAACAGTACGACCTCACAGGCAATGAAGAGCAAGCGTGCAGTCACCAGAACAATGGCAGATTCAGTTTCCACAGAGGGTGTGAGGCTGATATAACTCCGGAAGACTTGTTCAATATATTCTTTGGTGGTGGATTTCCTTCAGGTATTTTAATGTTAGTTATAAATACTATATTTTATGAAGCTAGAGATTCTCATCTCCAGTTAGGCTATGTAGAGACTTATCAACTTTCTCCCCTACATTTCTTACAGTATTATGATCCTCTGATGATTTTTCGTGAAGGTAGAAAAAAATGTTAGCCTTATTACCTTCACTGTAAGTCTGACTTTTTTCTAGAACATGTTTTGAATTTTTTTTAAAGAAATGAGTACAGATATTCCCTATTTTATATAAAGCTGAAGGAAGGATGTATAAGTAGGAGACCCAACGGCAATGTCTTAGTGAAGTGCTATTACAATCACAGGAGGTATCTTCTACCCTGGACGACAATAGGACATTGGTTCTCGAAAGATCTTTGTAGCTGTTTCATTCATGACATCTTAAATTGCTAATTTGGTTATACGTAGACGTACTTTCCATTGAAATTTTAAAATGTTGGATTCATAGGTTATATATAAAGTAAGTGGGTTTTTAAAATTAAGATAGAAATAATTAGTTGAATTAGGCTATCAAAGTAAAATATTACGGAAGTACTACTAAATGAATAGATTTTATAGTACCAGCATAAGTCGTATTAAATGCTACTTTATTTACTATGAGTTGTGTGAAAATTAATTTTCCCTAAAAGTATAGCTCCTGTAAGGTAGTTAAAATTATAGCTCCAGTAATGTCAACGTCATTTACTTAAGGTACTAAGTTAAACATTCGATTCAAAATTGGGAGAATCTTCATGAATGTAGCAATGTAATTTGGCCTGATGGCCCTGTCTGAATATTACTGAGAAAGATCGTGGTCATCGATCGGGCATTTAGGAAAGCATCCTTGAAGGAAAGAGTGTGTGAGTGCAACCCAATGACTGAAGATATAACGCGTATTTTGACATATTAGGACATATAATTACTTCTTACAGAAAAATTTTCAGACTGTTATTTTGATGGAAAATATGCTAGGAACAATCAGGAATATTTCGGGTTAATAGTGAAGTTTCAGATCGTTGACGTACAGTTCTTTTGCTTCCTATAACATAATTTACTTTGTCAGTGGTAACTCTTTCTGATTGGTCACCTTATTTGAAAACAACCTGAATATCTTCGGCAGGAGAATGCTTGAACAAATTGTGGTTCACCCTTACCATAGTATATTATACAGCTGTTTGTTTGTTTTTTTAATGAGTTACAGCACTGTCTTGATTTCTCGAGGTTATCTGTGATTTTATTGATCAATGCGGAAACCGGAGTTTCAGAGTAAGTCCCAAGATTTGTAAAAACAACCACCCAAACAAAGTCCTCTATGGATGTGATATCAGGGAGGACTCTTATTCAGGTTTCCATAAAGAACTACCATTTTAAAGGAAGCAAAGTTTGGGAAGAATCCTTTCTGTTTCAGTGAGCATTCTCGACTCAAACATGCATTATTTTAGTAATTTTTAAAAACTAAAATGTAAAAAATTATATAATTTTTTGACCACAGTTGCTCTCCTTAGTTTTACCTTGCTTTTAATTTTTTAGGTAGCGTACATTCGTTTTCAAATGGACGAGCTGGTTATAGCCATCAACATCAGCATCGACATAGTGGACATGAAAGAGAAGAAGAAAGAGGAGATGTATGTTTATGATATGATTAGAAATCTCAAAATGGCACATTTCAGTTCAGGAAAAGCAATTAGGGTTGTCTGAAAATAGGGCAAGTTGTTTTAAAAGGAAGTAATGAGTTTTCTCTTACCAGAGGTATTCAGTAGAGACTAGAAAGTCCTTTAGGGATCCTGAGGGAGCAGGGGTAGAAGTCAAGGTAGAGGGTGGTGGGCAAAATGACACCTTCGAGTGTGGTGTTCTAGGATCCTGATGAAGATACCGCTGCAGTGTGCAGGCTTTGAAGAAAACTTCTCATTGTTGGTCCTAAAGGATTTAGAATTAATACTGAAAAACTTAAGTTAGAAGTTACTATCCTTGTTCTAATACAGTTCTACCCAATTGCATATAGCACCTAAATGACATGAAGTAGAAGGGTACATGGGAAAGAACCCTAGACTAGAAATTAAAAGGCCTGGGCCCCAGCTCTGCCGCTCATCTGCTTCATGTACCACCCTCAGATTCAAGGGAAAAAGAGTTTTGTGAGAGAGAGAACTTCTTCACATGTTACCTGACATCGGTTTATGTCAGCGTTTTCCAAATCAGGCTATCTGCAGATCTACAGGGCTGCGTATCTCCGCCCGGAAGTGGTGTTTGTAAGAATCACTCCAGGAAGCGGGTGTGATCAGGCAGATTTGAAAGCCCCGAGCCAGATAATCTGAAATGTCCTTTCTGCCTCTAAAAATATATGACAACTGTTGGATTATTGACAACTACAGCTATATTACAATTTGTTATTTTTTGATGATTTTTTATAGGGAGGTTTTTCTGTGTTTATCCAGCTGATGCCCATTATTGTATTGATCCTCGTGTCATTATTAAGCCAATTGATGGTCTCTAATCCTCCTTATTCCTTATATCCCAGATCGTAAGTAGCTAAGTGAAGTTTTACCAAAAAAATTGTTGTTTCTTATCTAGCTTCCTTTAAAGGGCCCTGTGCTCTCTTCAACTTTTAAGTAATTTTCTCTTACTCTCAGTGTAGCAGATTTTAAAATTTCTGATTTAAAAAAATAGTTGCTCAAGTGATAAATTTGTATTATCTTGTTAATGTACATTTCTGTTCCATTGTGGATAAAGACAGAAGTACTGTATTCGAACTTGATAGCAGTTTAGTGTAATAGGTAATATGTTGAGATCAAAGACAAAAATTAGTTTGAAAGGCAAAGCAGAATTGTAATTGATGTTACATAGATTTGTATCATTGAAGGGTAAATGACGTCACTCTTTTGTTTGTAAAATAGTAACTAAATAAAGCAAATATTACCTTTTTGTTACATGAAGTATTTTTCCACAATATACTCTATATATAAGAAATCAGGACATAATGGAAATTTAATGCAACATCCATTCTGGAAAACTTTAGTGTAATAAAATGAATGTAAAAGAAACTTGGTGAAATCATATTGCCAGTGATTTTACAGTATTAAAAACAGATTGGGGTAAAAATAAGAAATAACTTTTCCTTTCTTCTAAATAAGATTTTCATTAACTAAAAATTGAAAGAGCTTATAAGAATATAGTATATTAAAATAGGATTACTTTTCTTTTACATGAATGGTGATTTTAGGCAATTTGAAATAATGTAAATAAATGATTACTAATATTAGCTTTTTAATTATTTTTAGTTTTGTTAACTTGGTTTGTAGTAGCAGGATCAGAATGTACAATTTTAATTTAAAAAATAATGATCAAGCATTTCTTTTGCAGTGGATCAGGGCAAACCATTAAAATGCAGACAGAAAACTTGGGTGTCGTTTATTATGTCAACAAGGACTTTAAAAATGAATATAAAGGAATGTTACTACAAAAAGTAGAAAAGAGTGTGGAAGAAGATTATGTGACTAATATTCGAAATAATTGCTGGAAAGAAAGACAACAAAGTAAGTCTATTAAATGTTTACCATTTAAACACTTATTCAGAGTCTTTGGAATTGATTTTTGTAGATTTCCGTACTCGAGAAATGTTCTAGAGTTGTCTGGCACATAATTGGAGCTCAATACTTAAGTCAATACGTTTTAATATACATGTGGCCTTATAATAGTAAACACATAGCTTATATAGAAAGCACGTAATAAATGGTATTTGTATCGTTATCAATAAATATTTGCTTGAATAAGTGAATAATATCAAACTTCATTGTGTTTAAGATGTCAGTTGTAACATGCATCATTATTTTATAATGCCACTCCAGAAGAAAAAAACTCTGGCACATTCGCTGTGTCATCGGTTTTGATATGCACCCTGTTTCAGAGTGAAGTTTGAAACTCTTCATTAATTTAGCTTAGGCATTTAACACTTACTGTATAATGTATTGTTGACATTTTGCTTTCTTTTATTCTGTACATGAAGTCCTTGGGAACACGTAATCAATTTGCTTAGCCTTGTCTGGCCTCAGCTTCCTTACTCTAAGAAGCAGTTCTGCCCCTAAAAAGCTTGACCATGAAAATCTGCAGAGATGGTGCATGTGAACCGAGTGTTGTTGTGGTGCTTGTTTTTCTGACTGTTACACACAATAATGTAGACCACATAAAGTCGACTTTGGGATTA
Source organism: Paguma larvata (assembly GCA_030068075.1). Lineage (NCBI taxonomy): Eukaryota > Metazoa > Chordata > Mammalia > Carnivora > Viverridae > Paguma > Paguma larvata. Next base: position 115,814,861 of record CM057823.1, read on the forward strand.
AACAGACTAAAATTGAATCCTAGCTCTAATTTTTAGCTGAGTGATTAGGGCCAAATATTCTAACCTTTATGAGTTTCCTCCCTCAGGTGTCAAATGGATGATGCTGACTAGTGGGAGGAGGAACTAAGTGTCATTTATATAATACTTATGTTTCAGTCACTGTCCTAAGCATCTTATATATATTAACGCATTTAACTTCCACAACAGCATGGTGAAGTTATTATACCCATTTTATATATGAGGAAACTGAGACACAGATTTAGTAACTTGTCCAGAGATGTAGAGGTAGTTGGTGATTCAAAACAGTCAATCTTGGCACTGTGCTCCTTAATCTTCTCAATGATGCCCAGTTTTATGGGTTTGTCTTAAAAATTAAATCAGACGATAGAGTGTTTCACATGTAGTGTTTAAGATGGAGGAATGGTAGCAGTTATCATGGTCTCCCATCCACTAGGGAAAAGTTGGTAAAACATAACCTTTGTATACTTCCAAGAGAGTTCTTATCTCTGACCTTGGTTTCCTCATCTATACAGTGGCAGTTAGAGGAGAGAGTGGCAGTTAGAAACCTTCTCGGTTTCCAAGTCTCTGAGTCTGTGAAACCCGTCTGGTCTCAGTGTGGAGAAGGTTACATTAGACTATTGGTTTTCAACAGGAAATGGTTTGCCCCTGCTTCACAATAGGTTTGCTAATGTCTGGAATCTTTCTGTGTGTCAGTATGGGGTGGGGGTAGAAGAGATCCCTGCTGGCATCCAGCAGACTGAGGCTGTGGCGCTCCCAACCATCCCGCAGTGCACGGAACAGCTCTCTGGCCCAAAATGCCGATATCGCTGAGGCTGAGAAACGCGTTAGCAGGAGGGCTTAAGGACAGCGTTTACCAAATTCTATTTATTTCATTTCATTTCACTTTTTGATCTCTCGTGCCTTGCACAATCCTTGGCATATCTTGGCATATCATAAACTTTTGATAGATATATGAATAACAGGATGAAAGGTTAATGAATTCATAAGAATGAATGTATGAAAGACCTGCTTATTTTGTGTTAGAAGAATGAGTAGCAGATTAGATGTATCACCTGTCAAATACAAATTCTAATCATCAGCCATTTATGGGTGATTTTTGAATTGTGCATACTCTAATTCTATTACCTTAAATAATTGGGAAGTTAGCTGAATAAGTAGGAAGAAGGAAGGAAAAGATATTCACACTTGTGGAAGATAGCGTAATGTTATGGTAAAAGTGCAGACTCTGGGCCTGCCTTACAAGAAAAGATCCTGGCTCCCCCAGTATGTTACCTATACAATTTTCTTCACCTCTAAACTTCACCAGGTTCCTTCACCTCTAAATCTCAGTTGTCTCATCACTGAAATGTGGACCATAACGGATAATATATGTTAACACTTAGCATAATATCTTACGTCTGTAAGTGTTCAATATTATTACTTATAGTTGTTATAATTATCTTTTATTCTATCCATGCTGTAAACCAAGTGTTTTTGCTTGGCATACTTTAGTTTAATGTTTTAATAATCTGGCAAGATTGGTATTAATGTTCATGGACTTGGAATCTGTTCTGTTTACCAAGTTGTCTACAGCTATATTGTACACAATTTTATGTGTGTCTTTTAAAGTTACTGTTGGGAGTTTTAGCTAAAATCTGATGTTATTAAGTCATTGTTAACAAAACAACTTGATTGCATTCAAGAGTATCAGTGGAACAAGACAAAAAGACTACAGCTTAGAGACTAAAAAGAAATGACAGCAGGGTACAATGTATGATCTTGGACTGGATCCTGGACGGGGAGGGGAGGAGATGGCTATAGTGGACATCCTTGGGACCACTGGTGAAATTTGAGCATGGACTATACATTAGATAAGAGGATTATATTATTGTTGAATTTCTGAATTTGAAAATCGTATTGTGGTTATGTAAGAGAATGCTCTTGTTCTTAGGAGAAACACGCCGAAGTAATTAGGAATGAAAAGTCATGATGTCTGCTCCTTATTCTCAAAAGGTTTTGTAAAATAGTAATCGCCAGCACAACAGTAACAGCCTTTCTTATTGAGAGAGCTAAAGCAGGTTTGACAAAAGGTGAAGAATTAGTCCATCAAGGTGTAGAGGGTTTTAGAGTGTTCATTGTAGTACTCTTTAGTGTAGGTTTAAAATTTTCAAAATGAAATTTAACAAATTCAGCACACCTAGAGGTTAAGGGTTTTAAGTGAAGACGGAAGTGGGAGGAGCTCAGTATAACATTAATTAATCCATTGACTGAACGTTTTACTCGTTGACTGGGATTAGCTCATCTTGTTTTTTAAATTGATCTCATCAAAAAGGTTGTTGGTCAGTAGATTTCTTCTTACCAGGGTTTTCTGTTCTGCAGTCACTTCTAACACTAATGTCTAGATTGGTAAAATAGGTATTGTATAAAATACAGGCAGTAATTTGAAGTAATGGAAAGAAAACAAGGGCAGCGGTGTGGAGGTTTGGCATGGAATCCAGACCCTGCTATCGACTAGCCCTGTGAACTTTATCTGCCTCATCTGGGAAGAAACAGCTGCGAAAGGATTTTACAAATGCTTCACTTGTAAATAAAAGAGATGGAGCGATTTTTGACTGAGTTGTTAAATCCTAGCCGGATTGACTAGATCTGTTCTGAAGATCTTTGCCAGTAGAATACACTCTTACTGTGAGTACTATTTTGAATGTGGTCCTGACCGATGTCCTTTACTTTGGCCATTGTTTTCCAGAAAGTAAGTGACTTTTTTCTGAGTCTTGTTACATTTCTTTTTTTCTAAGTGCCCCCACCCTCTGGAAGTGTTAATAAAGAGTGAAATGACCGAGAGTAACAGGAAGATAACAAGGAATAGTTCCTGGAAGATTTCTAGTCTGTTTCTCTTTCTTTAGTAACGGTGTCCACATAGCTGTAGGAAGTCTCAGTACTTATTTGCTAAATCCCACTACTGTGATCCTGTAGCAAGCTAGTTTCTGTTACGTGTGCCTTCAGTAAGAGTTTTTAAATTTAATTTTTTCATTATATATTTGTTTAAAGTTTATTTTTATTTATTTTGAGAGACAGAGAGCAAGCAGGGGAGGGGCACAGAAAGGGAGACAGAATTACAGCCCAGAGCCTGCACTGGCAGCCCAGAGCCTGATGGGGGGACTCAAACTCACGAACTGTGAGGTCATGACCTGAGCCAAAATCAAGAGTCAGACACTTAATCTAGGTGCCCCAAGATTTTTTTTTTACATTTATTTATTTTTGAGAGAGAAACAGAGCACAGATGAGAGAGGGGCAGAGAGAGAATGAGGCACAGCATCGGAAGGAGGCTCCAGGCTCTGAGCTGTCAGCACAGAGCCGGACGCGGGGCTCGAACTCACGAACCGTTGAGATCATGACCTGAGCTGAAGTCACACGCTTAACTGACTGAGCCACCCAGGCGCCCCCAAGATATTTTTTTTAATTCAAGCCAACTCAGGACAAGATTTCAAATTTTTCTACTCAAGTCATGGCATAATGAATTAATCTGAAACCTTAAGAAGAGGTCACAGCAAAAACAACCATTAGCAGGATTAAATAGCATGTGATATCTTTAGGATGAAAGGTCAAGAAGATGCTTTAGAGCAGCAGCTTTTAAACCATCTGGATAATGAGTGAGGGAAAGGGTTAATGGGATTTTTTTTTCATTTCCTTCCCAGAACAGCTCTGTGTTGGTTTTACATGCTAGGCTTCCAAAGGCTTTTAGGAGTAATACCTAGATTTCTTTTCTTTTTTAAAAAGAGTCAGCTGATAGAAATACATTGAAGGGCTTCTATTAAACATCATTTCGGTGTAAATAACTAGGTGACCTAAATTATTATCTAGGTAGCTAAATATGTTTGTTTGTTAACAGAAACAGATATGCAATACGCAGCAAAAGTATACCGTGATGACCGGCTCCGAAGGAAGGCAGAAGCCTTGAGCATGGACAACTGCAAGGAGCTGGAGCGGCTGACCAGCATTTATAAAGGAGGCTGAACCGGGACTGTATTTATACCCTCTAGTGTACTCTTTATTTCTTCCGTAAGTAAGTTCAGTTTCATCATGAGAGCTAAAGAAAAAGATTGGATGTTAAAAACTAAACTGAATAGTTGGTCCCTGAAATCTTGGACTGTTTGTGACCTGCTGGCTCCTTTAAATAGTAAGGAACTGAAAACTAAAATTACTATTTTAGTTATGCTTCTGCAGTTACTTTCACTTTAAAAGCTTACATTGTTCCTAACTACAGATGTCTTGAGAAAGGACGATCACACCTGTGCCGGTTTCCAGTTTTAGGGATTCTCCACGTTTCCTTTTGTCATGTAAATATTTCCGGAATGATCATTTTGTGTACAAACAGGTTCCTACGTTTTTATTTACATTCTTTCAGCATTTAGCTCCATGAGACACTTTAGTTTAAACTGATAGAATAAATGTCCTATGACAAAATCACGTTTTTCTTGTCAGATGTCGAATGTTTGTGGAGTTTAAGCAATGAAACTTTTTCAAAAAGAAAAGAAAAAACAAAAGCTGTTTAACTTTGTGTAAATCTTGTAGCATTATCAGCTTAGAGGGAATTGATATTTTTAATATTGCCGTTATATTGCAGAATATATATTGAGATAAATGAACTGGTGTAGAGTATCAGTTTGCTATTTAGTTTTATGAATTACTAAGCCATGCATAGAAATGAGATGCTATACTGATAGATTTTAAAGAAAATATGAGGATGTGGCTATGTAGATAATTAAACAGAAAGGGTCTTCAACAGTAAATTGCAGTTATGTGATTTGCAATTCCAGTAATTACGAGGCCCCCAAATGTTTATATATCTGTCATCGAAGGCTGCTAAGATTTATGAAGAAGACCCACCTGTTTTGCCCCCATGGAAATTTTAGTTTTTTCTTAGTTATCATTTAAGCAGGATCTCAAGTAAATGGGTTCTTCTACAAATGAGTAATAAAAAAATACTACTAAAATGAAGCTTTGTGCCTTTTAACCTGATTGCCAACTCATAAACGTGTAAGTAGATTACAGCACACTTGATCAGAGCATGATCTGTTTGGCCATACGCGACAGTGAGCAGAAATACAGCAGCAGGTAGAATAGTGATTTATAGCAAGTTATCCTTACAAAATTCTGAGCTAAAATCTATTCACCACTAAGTAAGCCAATTAATCTTATAGGAATAAGCTCTCTGTAATTCAACCCATAATATAAATTAGAAAAATAAGCTGGAAATCAAAGTTTTTGGTGCCTGTATATTGAGTATGAACCTATTTGATTTCTAGTCTATGTTTAACAGCTGTAATATTTTAATGATTTCACGTCATGCTCAGTTAACAGAACACAAATGCATCTTTGGTAGTGCTTTTGTATGTGAGAGGATGCCAGTTGGAGTCGCAGTGTTCTCCTGTTTAAAGATTTTTTTTTCTGAATATAGTTAATTTTATAGCACCTGTTGAATAAAACTGCTAAAATGATCATTCTTTTTAAAATGTTCTCCTATAACCCCTTTTCCAGGTGAATCTGTGGAAATACCTGAGTGAGTTAGTGGGTTAAAGTAAACAACATACTGTCCTAGGAAAACTGGACAGCTTAACCAGTTTTCTTGTGGAAACGTTTATTTAGAGAAATGAAATAATCGCAGTGCTAAAAGAAAACACAAATTTAAACATGCTCTGGAGCCTGTAGAGTGAATTTTTTAAAAATACGGTCACAGCCTTCTAATTAACTAAAAGTTCACGTACGTCAGAAAACTTACAAACACTTAAAAGAAAACATTTCATCCTTCTATTTTTCCAGTCTTAAATGGGAAATTTACACTGTTGTGATTGATGCTTATGTGAATTGAACACTTGTTGAGTGAGTGATTCTTTTTCCCTTCACCTCGGCTTTAAGGGAATAGATGAAGTTATCAGGTGAAGTGAAGTCACGTGTTACGGAGTCATATGTGGCTTTCGGACAGTATTATATTTCAGTTGCGTTGCTGCATTCCATCACATTTCATAAAATGTTCAGGCAAATGTGTTTGATAAAATAAAATTTTCAGACAACTGTGCAAAATACCCGATCGAGTGCCTGATAATTTAAGCCACGTGTAAAGTGTGCAAGGAAAGATCAAGTCCTTAATGTCATCTATATGTTGGTGTAAAGGCCCAACCAAGTGTCTTAGAATTTTGGGTTAATTCTGCAAAGTAGGAGGATTTTAACCATCTCGTGAGAGAAGATGCTCATGTTTTCTACTCTTCTGATAAAAATCTCAGCATTTTGCCAGCTTACTTTTAGCTACATGGCGCTTTGCGATTTCATTTGATAACGTGTGCTGTTCGTTTTAATCATTGCCTCAAAGCTCTCAGTCTCTGAGTATTGCTTTCCTAGCTGTTCTAACTGGTATTTGAGAAGTTGGCCACAACTATATTTATTAGTGCTTTACATTTTTATCCCTTTTCACACACGTACATACAAACGTCATTGTCCTTGTAAGGATCTGGGGGAAAGTAAATAGTACCTTTTCCCCTCCTTTTCTGATTCCTTAGTTCCTAAATAGACTGGTGCTAGTCATTTATAAGCTTCAGAATTTATTTTGATCAAATATGAGAATGTCATTCTCAATGAAAAACATTCAAGTTTTAATCCATCTAATATGTAAAAGTAATATATTTTGGGAACCGATTGCATTTGAATGCATAAATATGTATTTGTTTCATAATCATTGCTTTTTTATTTATAATAGAGACTTGGTAGAGTAAATCCTTACGGCATATATATGCCAATGCATTCAGCCACTCTGCTTTCGTGTCAGCTCAGGTGTTCACAGGAATAGGAATGTGGAGTGTCAGCCCTTCACTGTAATTGCACTTTTATGCTTACGTTTTCTTCCTGTTAAATCTTCAGCTACACTAGTATGTAAAATAGGGTATAGTGAGAGAAATGATCACCCTCTTCATTTCTCTTTGGTGATCTGTAATAGTTTTAAATGCAGCTGTTATTTAATAACTGTGACATTATTAATAACATATTCCCACATATTTCATTAAAAATAAATAAATCTCCCACTTGTGTTAAGACAGTGAAACATTTTTTGATGTTGACCTGAGAACCAAATGAGCCATCTTTCCAGTTAAGTAAGTGTTATGTCAAAGGACCATATGGTTCAAAGAAAGAATTTGTGCGTTCATTTAGTTTCCCCAAGTGAAGCTTAGGTTCAGGATTCCCCATATTACTGTCCGTCTTCATACTGAGTATAGCAAACCGAAAGGGCATCATAATCTTTTCTCTTATCTGAACAGAAAAACTCCTGAAAATGAACAATAAATCTGAATTTTAATCTTTACTAAATAGCCAAAAAACCATGTCTCTTGGCCACATTGGACTATTGCCTAGTTAAAATCCATAACATTCTCTATAAACCAATTGAAAAGGAAAGAATAGTATAACAATAACTTAGAAAACTTTTTGATTTTAAGTTTTAGGTACAAAGAAAAAGCGAGGAGAATGAGGATATTCAAGGAATTCTTACACATCCCTTTAATAATCTGACGGGCAACACAGTCCTAGAATTCAGGCTTCCTTTTTGGTTTCCATTACTATTAAGTAGACACTTTCATATAAATGGAAACATTTTCCCTCAAAACATTAATTCAAAACATACTCCTTATATTAAGGATTATATAACCATGTTTTTTGTAAGTTCCCTGTGTGTAACTTTTTCCTGTTGATATGTGATTCGTTCTCATTTAATTTTATTATCTGCTGGTTTTGGGGCCAATGGACTTGTGAATATTCTGTGGACGTGTCCATGTATAGGTGTATATATATATATTTTTCCAGCTAATACCTCAAATGTGTGATTGTTTAATATATACCAAACTATGTTTGCACAGAGCAGGGCTTCCATTAGCCGTGGATATTCTTATTTCTAACTTTGAAAATCATTCCACAGAATTTCATTAGTGTGAATTCTTTCCGTTGATCCGTTTCAAATTTTAAAACAGAGATTCCTGTTACAAGGCCCATACTTCAAATATAATTGTATGTTTCTGTATCTAGCAGTGGAAATACGTCGGGGTAAGAAGTGTTTCTCGAAGTGTCTAGTTGAGTAAGTTTTTATTAACACTTGGGACTACTGGTCGCCGAGCTGTCTAGTAACTGCAGTGATGACACCCGGCATGAATTTGAGCAAGTCTTATTCATTTGGCACAGGAATCGGGGCATTCCAATCTGATTCTACTTTGCCAGTTAAGAGTACCGCTAAAATGGTAGAGGTTTCCCAGTGACACTGGAGTATTTTAAGCGTCAATTTCAAAATGAAGTGTTTTTTGAGTTGGCCGGCGATACCAATGAGAAGAAAGAAACTCACACATAAATGATATTTTATAATTTATTCATATTAAGAAATGCTTCTTACCTATTTTGGTTTCGTTTTTGTTTTTTGGATGGCTACATAAGACTTTTCCATTTAAAGTTTAAATCATGTGTTTTTTAAAGCTGCAGGTAATTTTCAAGGTGTGGTGGAACTTTAATGGAAGCCTTGTATAAGCTAAATGAAGTGAAACTGGTAAAGGAGATCTAACTTTATTTGTCTATAGTGCATTCAAGATTATACAATTAGATTTAAAAATGAAATGTCTGATTTGTAAAATAATGTTATATCAGACTTATAAAATAAAATTTTCTGTGTGAGAACTCTGTTAAAAGAAAATGCATTTGATTTTTAATGAATGTTCTGCTGAATGATTTGTGATGAATATTCGTCTTTCAGTCTCTGCAGTTTATCTCAATATATGAATAAAAAGGAGGTCTGCTCTCACTGTAAAGGATTTGTCTTTATCATGTTTTAGATTCTTGATATGCACGGTCTTTCATTCATTCAACCATTCCACAAATGTCCGAATGCCTGCTCTGTCCCAGGCAGTGAGCTGAGTGCCGGAAGTTAATCACCGAACAGGACAAACAGCCTTGTGGAGTTTTTACATCTAGCCAGGAAGACAATTGTCAAGTAAATAACCAATCGTAGTCATGATGAATAGTACACAGGAAAGTCCAAGGTACAACGAGAGCCTATGTCTAGGAGATGTAACCTACTCAGGGAGGGAGGATCAGGGGAAGTTTCCCTGAGAAAGTGAGCTCGAGCTGAAGCCCAACAGATGAGGTAAGTAGTATGAGTGAGGTGAATGCTGGAGGTTCAGTTCGAGCGGAGTGTGCCAAGTTGAGAAAGCATAGAAACTTTCCCAGAGTGAAAACAGACCTGTAGGATTATGGCATAGGAAAGGCAGGGTGAGTTAGGGAATTAAAAATAAGATAGGGGCCAGGTTCCATAAGACCGTATATAGATTACGATGATGATAATTGGACTTTATCCTAAGACCGTATATAGATTACGATGATGATAATTGGACTTTATCCTAAGCCATTAGAAAACCTTTGAGATTTTTAAGGAGGGAGTTACATAATGAGATTTGAGTTTTTAAAGTATCATTTTAGTTTTGTGCCGAGAAGACCGGAGGGCAAAAGTGAATGTAGCATTGGCAAAGGACAGATAATCATGGCTTGGACCAGAGTAGGAACACAGATAAATGAATGATTTTGAGAGACATTCACGAGATAGAATCAAGAGGATTATTTGATTGGATTTGAGATAGAGGCAGCAATTAAAAACTTTCCAAAAATTTGGCTGTGAAAGGGAGTAGAGAAGGCTGTTAGCTGAGAGAGGACGTGGTTTCTTTTGTTCTTTTTTTTTTAGACATTTATTCATTTTTGAGAGACAGAGTGTGAGTGGGGGTGGGGCAGAGAGAGAGAGAGAGACACAGAATCCGAAATGGGCTCTAGGCTCTGAGCTGTCAGCACAGAGCCTGACTTGGGGCTCAAACTCCCAAACTGTGAGATCATGACTGAGCCAAAGTTGGACGCTTAACCGACTGAGCCACCCAGGTGCCCCAAGGATGTGGTTTCTAAAGAAGGCTTCTAAGTTTTCACTTATTAGTTGTATGAAATATTATTTATTACATGAGAGATCTGTTTTATTCTGTTGTTTTTCATTCCGATGTAAAGGGGCAGGTAGAAAGTGAAAGAGTAAAGACAGAGAAAAAGGGAGAGTAGCACTAAGTGCCCAATACATCCAGAAGATATTGTGTCCATCGACCAGATGGAAGAATTACTTTAGCTAAGAGACCACCAGCATTCTTTCAGAAGGGAATGCACAGAGGATGAGTGCAAAGGCAGGTAGATTTGTAGTGTTGGTGGTAAGATGTCATGGCTTGCTTGCATTGGCTTGGTGAATAGGCAGTTTATCTGTCTAAGGTGGGGGAGGGGGAAAGAAAAATAAACAGAGTCTTGGAAAGAAGATAGTGTGAAGGAACTGTTTTTTCACTGAGTCAGCTGACTAGTGAAAAAGTAGGAGTTTTACCAATCCCAGGTCGGTGACAGAATTTACAGTCTGTTAAGTTGTGCGTATTTTCTCCAGCCTAACCCAGCAGCCTAGTCAGATGTCCGGAGAATACAACTCGTTGAACTCCTTCAAATTTGGGGTTCTGACAGGCAGGAAAGAGGGTGGGGGAGTTTAAGATGTTGACAGGGGAGTGGCGTAGGGATTGCCTAGTGTCTGCAAGCCAGAGATCTGCGCAACGAGCGATCGCGTGGGTGACTGCCTAAGTCCAGGGTGTGATGACAATGAGTGGTAGTATAAAAGAGAAGGTTGGGGCGCCTGGGTGGCTCAGTCGGTTGGGCGGCTGACTTCAGCTCAGGTCATGATCTCGCAGTCTGTGAGTTCGAGCCCTGCATTGGGCTCTGTGCTGACGGCTCAGAGCCTGGAGCCTGCTTCCGATTCTGTGTCTCCCTCTCTCTCTCTGCCCTTCCCCTGTTCACGCTGTGCCTCTATGTCTCTCAAAAATAAATAAACATTAAAAAAAAAATTAAAAGAGAAGGTTATTGCACATGATCTTAGAATTGTGTTCCCAACGGGCCAAATCCCAATCACAGCCAGAATCAATATGAGCAAGACTTTTCCAGCTCGGCCAATCTAAGTGATAAAATTTTCATTTTTTGTATGTTGGAAAATCAGCAAGACTCTCCTCCTCATGAGTTTAAATACCAACCAGAATTTTCACACAAATACCGGAGCCAATCTAAACCAAAATGATTAATAATTTTTCATAGGAAAGAAGAATAAAAAAAAAATTGAGGGGTGCCTGGATGGCTCAGTCAGTTAAGCATCCAACTCTTGATGTAGGCTCAGGTCACGATCTCAGTTTTGGGGGTTCGAGCCCTACATTGGGCTCTGCGCTGACAGCACGGGACCAGCTTGAGAGTCTCCCTCTCTCTCTCTGCCCCTCCCCTGCTTGCACTCTCTTTCTCAAAAATAAATAATAAAAAATGTAAAAAATAACGAGATATCTCTGCCATATACAAAAGCTAAGAGAAACTTCAGCTAAAAATAAGCAGAAACAAAGGCTTTTGATACAGCCAATAAAGTTAGAACTTCAACAGCATGTGCATGCTTAGGTATTTAATATCTGTGCTAGTACACTCTCTAGTATGCTGTGTACTAGAAAATTTGGGAACATAAAAATTTGGGGCATGCATGTATACAATTTCTACTAATTTCTTCCTGAACCTCAGGGATCATCTGGTACACCCCACTTTGGAGAACCAGTACATACTGCTGATAATCTTTTAGCCCAGTAAATATTTCCTTTAGTCCTGTATCAGCAGCAGTGAGTAAATTCAAACAGATCAATGCGAGTATGTAAGGAACTCTCCCTTTGCCTGCCATAATTTGGAAATCACCACACTTGGAAATTAGAAATCTTGTTAGATCTTTCAGTTTGAGGACATGGTGGTATTTGGAGAGCTCAGAGAGCTTTGTTCTCCCTTTTCGCCTCTCCGAAAGAAGAAAAACATCAGCAGTGTTTTCCAGGTCAACTATCATCTATTGAGGTCATTAGGATGGAAAATGTTGTCAATATGAAAAGTAGCACTTGAAGAATTGAAAAGAACTTGCTACAGTTCATTTTTTTAAATGTTTGTTTGTTTATTTTGAGAGAAGTGAGGGCCATTGGAGGAGAGGCAGAGAGAGAGAACTCCAAGCAGGCTCTGTGTTGTCAGCGTGAGCTGGACCCAGGGCTCGAACTCATGAAGTGTGAGATCAAGACCTTAGCTGAAACCAAGAGCTGGGCGAGTAACCAACTGAGCCACCCAGGTGTCCTGAGACTTCATTTTTTTATTAGCCTCTAAACTTGGGGGCAGGGGCACCTGAGTGGCTCAGTCAGTTATGCATTCGACTCTTGATTTCAGCTCAGGTCAGGATCTCGAGGTTTGTGGGCTCGAGCCCCGTGTCGGGCTCTGCGCTGACAGCTCAGAGCCTGGAGCCTGCTTCAGATTCTGTCTCCCTCTCTTTCTGCCCCTCTCCTGCTTGCGCTCTGTCTCTCTCCAAAAATAAACATTAAAAAAAAGTAAACTTGGGGGTAAATGATGAGGGTCAGGAGTGGATAAGAGGTTTTAGTCAGGATCGGGATTAATAGTTCTTTTTTTTTCTAAGTGTATGTATTTTGAGAGAGCATGTGTGTGAGCAGGGGAGGGGTAGAGCGAGAGGGAAAGAGAGAATCCCAGACAGGCTCCGTGCTGTCAGTGCAGAGCCTGACATGGGGCTTGATCTCAGGAATCATGAGATCATGACCTGTGCTGAAATGAAGAGTCAGATGCTTAACTGACTGAGCCACCCAGGCGCTCCAATAGTTTGTTTTAATCACTGTTACTCCACAAATACGGAATGAGTGCCTACAGAGTGAAGACATTTAAGCATTGTTAGAAACTGGGGGGGGGGGGGAGACCTAATGACCCAGCTTTTTAGACATTATAGTCTCAACTGGGGAAACAAACCAAAACTATGACACACAATTATGCACAAATATCAATTATTCTTGGTAACATCTAATAGCATTCAAGAGAATGTGATGTGTGAGAAGCTATTATCGGAAAACAATATTCAAATAGCTAAAGTAGAAAGTGAAAGGGTTCAGAACATTTTACCTCAAAATATACTTGAGGTATGTTGAGAATTTTGAGCTGAAATCCCTAAGAAAACAGATGTGCCAGGGGTTCTTCGACCCTCTCCCTTTTTACCAAAAAACAGGTCATAAAATTTCCTGTGAGAAAGGTGACCTTCTACCAGGAAGAGAACATTCTTCTCACCAGAGGTGAGACTGACACCAAAATGGACCTGTACGAACAAGCCTACTAAAAGTAGTTTTACTCATATACGTTGTAGTCACTGTCCCACAATTTACTGTCCCTTGCCCAAGTCCCTTTGTCACATCCCCACAATTTATTGCTCTTTATATAAAAAGGTATATAAAATTTAAGCCTAATGACTTTGGATCTTCCTTTCCTTTTGAATACTCCCATGTAAATATAAAAATATGAAATAAATGTGTTGTGTTTTTCATCTATTTTTCAGTTTCATTTTTATACTCAGCCATAGCACCTAAGAGGTAGAAAGTAAGTTTTTCCTCCCCTACAAGAAAAATAAGCATTTCAGATTAAAGGACCTTGAGGACCAGGGTGGAGAAATAATAACCAGTAATGGAAGCATGCCGTAATCAGTTTTGCTGGAGTATAGGACTCACATTAGAATACATTCGCAAGTAAAACAGAGTGTCAGATTAAACTGTCAACTTTATCATTGCCTGCAGTGGTACATCAATACAGATTTTTTGAACAGCAGTAATGTGCATTGTTTTGGGAAGGTTTCTCTGGCTATTATTAGGTGGCTAGTAATACAGTCTTGCCAAAGAAAAGAAGGGTCTGAATGAAGAACTGGAAAAAATGTAGATGCAAAAATCCTTGTTAGGGAAGAACAGCTGACCTAAGGAACAAAATGGAAACAATACAGACACACATTTTATTAGGGAAAAAAGGTTTATTGGAGAAGTTTTTGGAGCTTCTGAGTCAGAACGGACAGTAAGACACGCCTGTAGAAATATCCAACAACAAGCGAGCAGCCGAAAACGTGAACCTAGAACTTTTATGATAAGAGGTGCAGATTTAGGACTCACATTCTGGGAAAACTATGGGAAGAAAAAAACAAAAACCAAAACCAAAGACAAAAGCTTTAAATGTCATCATCTAGAATTAGGAAATAAGGAGTGGGTGAGGATCTACAGTGAGGAGTGCAGAATCCCAGAAGCTAAGCGATCCGAGGGTTTAAATAAGAAAAAAACTGATCTTTACTGATGTGATTTGCTATGGAACTGTCACGTTCACTTGTAATGATTGGGAGAGGTCATCCGTAACATTTAGGAGCTCTGCAGTTTGTCATTTCGTCCTCAAGAATAACTAGGAAATAAGCACCCAACTCTTCACCACGTCTTGGGCTAGAGTTGTTCATTCCTTTTGCACTCCTACTTTTAGGGATTGGAGTTGAAGAGGAGTCGTCCACCAGTTCTGATAGTCTTCGTTTTCTTACCACTTAGGTTTTTGTTATATGTGCAACCAAGCAAGACACCAAACAAAAAACAATATGGGCAATTCTTAAAAGGCTGCGCCTTCTACGAGCCGACGAAAGGTTGTCCAATGTCTGCATTGTTTTTAGTTGCACAACTGTGAGAACTCCAAAAAGCCCACAGCTCCTGTATTCCCTCTAGACAAGACCTTGAGTAAGAGCACGTGGGTGGCAACCAAGGAAAAGCCAAGGCGGACTAGGGCACTGGGGTCAGAAACCTATTAACCTGGGACTTCTTAATCACAGGGAATCGGGTCTGCCGTTCAGTTTGTAACCACCACCCCTTCAAATTTTTTCGCCTACAAAAAAAGGTTTTAAGATAAAAGACTTTGAAAAACTAACGAAATTTATGGACCCTCTCTACACAACAACGTCCCCTTGCAGGGATTTTTCTCCGGGGCTCTTAGTGCCGAACGGCCCGCTACCCGCTACCCACCGTTTTTTCCACCTGCTTGGGTCCCGAAGCCCCCAGCTCTGCGCAGGCGCAGGGAGCAGCCCGCAGAGGGGGGCGGGGAGGGGCTGAGCGGGTTGGACGCAAAACGCCGCGGCGCGCTCCGAGGTCCGCTGCGCGTCCCCGGAAATCTCGTGTCATCGGGCCTCGGAGGCGTAGGAAGTGCTTCCCGGAGCACGGAGGAGGTCAAAAATCATGTGACGACGGCTTTTGGAGGAGACTGTTTTTGAAGCTGTCCCTGAGTTTACAGCTGAGAGAACACGGCAATCCAGAAAACCAGGTAACTCGAGCCGCTTTGCTGGTTATTCAGCCGGGACCCGCAGTTGGCGCGGGCGGTGTGACGCCAGGGAAGGAGAGGACTCTTCTCCCCCTTTCCTTTGGGCCTAGATCTTGGCGTGTAGAGGGTGGACTGGGCCGAAGTAGGGCATCCCGCTGCCGCCTGGGTATTTGGGAAATCCCGACTTAGCTTGGCCGGTGCGGGTCCTGCGGGTCCTGGAGCAGGGGGTTCTTGTCTGGGTTTGTTGAGAGCTCACCCCGCTTGTCAGGTTGGAGGTGGGAAGACGTCTTGAGGGGAAAATCACCAGGAGTTTCTCTTCCAGGAGTGGAGATTGATCCTGCGGGAGAAAGGGGTTCATCATGGCGGATGTGAGTTCCCACACAAGAGGAAGGGGAGGGTGGGGAGTTGGCGGAGGCCTGCTGGGTGGGGAGAGGGAGAGCTTCCCAAATAGAAATGTTTCCTTTTAGCACCCCACCCCGCCCAGATATTTTCTCTAGACTCTGGAGTGAGTAACTAATGTGATTAGATGGGGGGAGGGGGGGAAGGATCCTGAGTTTCTGCCCACAATGGGGGTGGAGGACACAATGGGGGTGTCTGAGGCCGAGGAATTCGTATTCTTCCCACGCCCCAATTCTGCGGGCGTAAGGAGGCCCTGAATACCATTTGAATTTGCAAATGATGTTTTGCTGCTTTGAATCTTTTTTGCCTGTTTCCCACTAAGTGGTCATGATGTCTCTCTAGATTCATTGGAGCAATTCGAGATGATTTCTGATACCTCTTTAGCACAGCCATAGAACCCAGATTCTAAGTTTAGGAGACTTGAGTGTACAAGTTATCAGAAACAACAGGGAATTAATACTGCCACTAATGTTCACGGCTGTAATTTACATCCTGCTGTTTTACTTACATTCATGCTGGGCATTCTTCTAAACATTGAACATACACTCATTTAATTCTGGCAACAACTTTTAGGAAGTGGGCACTATTATTCTCCTTGTGTTCTGGATTAGGATGCTAAGACATAGAAAGTAGAGTAACTTGCCCCCGGTTACACAGCTGGTAAGTTGTAGAGCCAAGAGGCCAACCCAGGCAGTCTGACTCCAGAGTTTACGCTCGTAAGCATGACACTAAATGATCATTCATTCAACATTTTGAGAAATGTGGTTTTTCTTTCGAGGTTGCAAGATGATGTGTTTCAATATTTAGGAACTTTGTCTGCCTTTATCACTCCATTTTTTGGTGTCTCCCGTTATGTTTTTGAGACCTTATTCTTCGAATACTCATGTCACTGTGGGTCTGTTGAGCATTGCCTTGTAAAGGTTGTTGTGATAAGAGCTGTGGGTGAAATAAAAATGATTAAGGTATAATTCCGTAAGGGTTTTCAAAGTAAAAAAAAGGCAAATATGATCATAAACATATATATATGCTATTGTGTGAAAATTCAAAGGAGAGAGGGATTACATTTGTGTTTATCAAGAAAGCTTACTTGAAGTTCTTTGGTTGAGATTAGCTCTTAAGAGAAGCTGGTTGTTTTTTTTTTTAAGTAAGATTGATGGAGAATACTGTTAGAATGAATAGTGGAAGCAAAGTTTGAGAGATAGGAAAGATGTTTTTGGAGGAGCCGTGAGTAGTCCACCTTCGCTGGGACTGAGGATATGTACAAGGGAGTGGTAGGAAGCAGGACTGTAAAACTGGGTGCAGACTATAAATATACATATTAAAAAAAATTTTTTTTAACATTTGTTCATTTTTTTTTGAGAGACAGAGTGCAAGCAGGGGAGGGTCGGAGAGTGAGAGGCAGACACAGAATGCGAAGCAGGCTCCAGGCTCTGAGCTGTCAGCACAGAGCCCGACGCGGGGCTTGAACCCACGAGCCGTGAGATCATGACCTGAGCCAAGTCAGATGCTTAACCGACCGAGCCACCCAGACACCCCAGGTGTTGTTTCTATATATTATAGAGAGGCTCAAATATTAAAGGAAAGTACAGAATTTATTAAACAGTGGAGGGCCATTCAGACATTCTCTCTCACCTTGGCTGCACAGGGTATCATCTGGGAAGCACCTCTAACCCAGGTATCCTGGCATTATGTAGATCTCTTTGGGATAGAAATGGGAGACCAGACTCCCAGCTGGAAGGCAAGTCATAAATAATAAAATGAACCTTAAGTGTAATGTCAGTTGAAAAGGAGATGAAGAGATCATTAAAAAAAATTTTTTTTTTGAGTTTATTTATTTGAGAGAGAGAGAGCGTGTGTGAGCAGGGGTGGGGCAGAGAGAAGGAGAGAGAGAATCCCAAGCAGGCTGCTCGCTGTCAGCACAGAGCCCGCGACGGGGCTCGAACCCACGAACCATGAGATTGTGACCCGAGCTGAAATCGGGAGTCAGACGCTTAACTGACTGAGCCACCCAGGAGCTCCAAGATCATTTTAAAAACATTAGACTTCACAAATCATTTAGAAGTGATAAAGGTGAGGTTAGGGTCAAACCCGAATAAAGGGATTGGTAGTGCCACTAGTGGAAACAGGAAGCGATAGAGGAAATCTGGTTTCACATGAAACATGAATTGAGTTTTAGTGTGTGTGTTTAAGATAAGAGCAGAGGTAAGATGATAACGTGAAGTAAAATGAACATTCAGGTTTGGAGAATGGGATTCATGTAGGGATTAGAGGTTCAAAACAACCGATACCTGATTTACCGGTGAGGACCTCATAACGGATACCCGGATTGCCAGTGAAATTCCCCGGGCGAGAGAGTGTAATGAGAGGAAGTAAAATAATCTTTTATTTCTTTAGTCCTAGTTATGTTCCATGGTTAACACTTGACACACGTTGTCACTTATATTTACTCACAAAAAGGCACCGAGTTTCAGAGAAGTTAACTCACCCAGGATCGTTACCACTTCCCGGCCTTTTGGCTCAGATCAAGCGTAGTGTCTGTTCTTACCAGTTTAATTTAGCCAGGATTGTTAAAGCGATGTTAGAGAGTGTATCTGTGGACACAGAAAGACGTTCATAGTATGTTCTCAAGTGAACTTGACAATAGCAACAGGACGTAAAATAGTATGAAAAGTATGATCTCATTTTACAGATAGTTTGTATTTACTATGTGTGTATTTTTCCAGATATGCTTATAAATTTACACGCATCTTCTCAACAAATTTTAAGTCGTATGACATAGCCTCCACGATTACCCCTTCTCAATAAATAATGAAACTGGGGCTTGGAGAAAAAGGTTAGATAACTTGTTCCAAGTCATAGAACTAGTATCAAAATCAGAAAGAAAAAAGAAAAAAAACACAAGCAAGAAGGATTACGAGTGATGATTGAAAGTACCTGAAATGTGGATAGGATAGCGTCTAGAGAACCAGTACAAGGAACGTCATTGTAATATAATTTTTTATATTCTCTTTCAGGACCTGAAGCGATTCCTGTATAAAAAATTACCAAGGTAAAAAATTACTAATATGTTATTAAATACATTCTGCGTAATATATGTTGATTTTATGTAGCATTTTATTTTAGACTAATAGTATGGATCTATTTATGCTGTTACTTAGCATTTCAAATACTTAATGCTAGGTAGCACAAGAAACGTCCTTTGAATTTGCAGATAAATACCGCGAGGCCTGGAGAAGTTACCACTTGAGGAGGTTAAACAGCGAGTGAATGCCAGAGGGCTAGAACTCAGGTTCTTGCCTCTCTAGAGTTCTTTGCAATATACTCTCATAGCAGTTTAGCGGATTATACTTTGAAGTAGTGAGAGCAATTTTAAGGAGAAAAACTCCCTACGAACTTGCCTTTCCTTTAGTATCGCTTTTAAGATCTAATTGCTGAGTCTGCGTAGCGCGAAAATGCCAGACGTAGGCAGCAGTTCCTACTTGGAAAAGTCACAAGGCTTTCTTTTGCCTGCAGCCAGTCCGTTTGCTGTACCGTTATCAGTTAGGCTCTGTGTCGAGACCAGCAAACTTCCTTTTAGATCATTTTGTGATTCAAAAGACTTCGTCACTTTAGTTGAATTAAAATTCACATTTAATTTTGTTTGTAAACTAAAACATGAGGACATAGGACGCGAGAGAGAGGAATATAGCTCGAGACACGCATTTTCACATTCCAGAACAATTAAATAACCTTTGAGGTGTGATGTAGAATACGCGGTGAGATCTTTTTGTTACTTCTTTTTTTATTCTCCAAATGTTTGAATTTAAAAAGTTTTAGATGTCAGTTTATTATTTCTGTGGGTAGATAAAAACCCTCTTGTTTGGATTTTTGCCTGAATTTTTTGTTGTGATTTGCCTATTGTGCCTTTGCTGTGATTGCAGACTACTAGCAATTAATGATACTATCTTGTGGGTTTGATTTATGTATATTTTTCTATATCCAGGAAGAAAATACTGTTGAAAAGTTAAGTCATTGTCACCTTTGATTTCGTGTCACTGTGGTACTCAAGTTGATTTTTACTCTCTTCGTCGTAGTTCTCGCAAACTAGACAGACAGGCGTGATTCTGCTCCCAGCGTAATGATCAGCGGGCAGTCCTAGCCTTGCCCAGTGGTGCAGGGCCGTAACATGGCCATGCGGGCTGAAACTGTCCAAAGCAATTTTACTAAGCCCTAGGAAGAATGACAGGTGTTTTGTGCTCTTTAAAAAATTTTGTCAGAACATTAAAACTTCTCGGTTATATTTGAGGCAATGGAAACAAACGCTAAAACAAACACTTGTTTAATACACTATAATTTAAAAACAGTAGAAACACTGAGTATTTGAGTGTTCATTTCTTTGTAAAAAACTTATCAAATATAGTTTAAACTGTGCTTACTTTTTTTTTTTATTTTGAGAGAGAGAGAGACAGCACAGGTTGGGGAGGGGCAGAGAGAGGAGAAGGAGAGAGAATCCCAGGCAGGCTCCACGCAGTCAGTGCAGAGCCTGATGTGAGGCTTGAACACACGAAGCCTCGAGATCATGACCTGAGCCAAAGCCAAGGGTCAGATGCTTAACTGACTAAGCCACCCAGGCGCCCACCCACCCCGAACAATGCTTACTTATTTGCATAAACCTTAAAATATGTGAAAGGTACAGCCTTAAAATAAGGAGCAGGCATCTTTTCTGTACCTTGGCAAATTGGCACACTCCTTTCTAAGTTTGGATCCGCTTCCAACAATTCTGTCCTTTGTACTATCAATGCTGCGCACAGTTTTTTGCCGGTGTCACTTCCTCTGAGATAGTTTCATCATTTTCGTCACAACCAGTTTCCTAATTTATGTCAGTAAGTGCACTTTCCCAAAGTTCCTCTGGCTGCACATACTGTGCACAAGAGTGAAAGTGGCAACATTCTTTCGGCCAGTTGTTTCTTCTAGAACTGTGTACTTTCCATTTGAATTTCACTGCCAGCATTGTCACTTTTCCTTCCTTTGCTGTATTTCATCTTTATTAGCCAGTTCCCTATTTCAGTTCTTTTTTTTTTAATTGAAAAAAAAAATTTTTTAAGTTTCTTTATTTTGAGAGAGAGAAAGCGGGGGAGGCACAGGGACAGAGACACAGAATCTGAAGCAGGCTCCAGGCTCCGAGCTGTCAGCACAGAGCCTGACATGGGGCTCGAACTCACAAACGGGGAGATCATGACCTGAGCCGAAACCCAGAGTTGGACACTTAACCAGTTGAGCTACCCAGCGCCCCCCTTTTTTTTCTTTTTAATGTCACATGCTTTATTTCTAGAAGAGACAAGGAGCTAACAAAACTCTCTGCTAATTTACCATCTCTGCGTACACTGAGTAACAGTTGCTCAGAGACCGATCACTAGCACACTCCGAAAGAAGTGAAGGGATTGGTTCCTGACGTAATGTGCATCTGTTATTTACAAAGTTATTCACATAGTGATTTGTGTGAAGAGTCGGTGGGGTTCGTACTTTATGTAGTTACTCAGTTAATAGACCATACTCCCTGAAATTTGCCCCAGGGGGGTAGTGTTAGTTAATTCAGCTGTGGTGACTAAAATGTGTCCATATTGAAACCTACAAAATAATGGCTTTCTCTTCTTATCTGTATCTACTTTGTTGGAAGTTCAGGATATTCAAAGGATGCTCAAATCGACCTGTGTGGTTGAGGGGAAATACCATGCTGGCAACAAAATATAGGAGCAGAAGCATAGTGGATATTTGTAAAAAGGGTACTTGTAAAAGTCTAATGAAAATCTTCCTATAGTGGGAGAAAAGGGATTGGAACCATGTGTTTTGTTTTGTCCCCATAATGACCAGAGCCAGTTTCACCAAGTCAGTTAATGGAATATGTTTTTGTTCATTTTTAAATTGCCTCCTAAATATAGGTCTTGAATTTATATTTTAAAAGTCTAATTGTGATCCATAGCAGGCTCAGGCTTTATAATAATCACAACTTTTTGTGTTTTAAAATAACCAAACATTTCATTATTACATGAATAAAACAAAGTGTGATGTTTGATTACTAATGCAACATTTGTTTTTTTGGAGTAAAAATGTTTTGTTAAGTTTAAGATTTAGATGTCTGCAGAATATTTCATGATTTAATTCCTTCTAGAAGTGTAGTGTGTCTGTTAATGCATCATACTTATTTTCAGCTATTGGTAAAATCTATTCATCTTACTCTTTGTTCATTATGTGTACAATTGGAAACACCTTTTATATTTGTAACCTGATTTCTTTGTGTATTTTAAGTATGTAATTTTTGTACTTCGTTGGGCATTGTCTCTGTGAATTTAAAATCCATTAAAAAGAAAATCTTTTTGTTCCTGCTTCCTCTTTTGTTGCATTAGTTGGCATTTAAGTTAATTACTTTGAAAATAAGAGAAAAGAAACCACCTGTGCTGGGGCGCCTGGACTTTGGCTCCGGTCGTGATCGCACTGCTCGAGCCCCGCCACGGGCTCTCTGCTGTCGCGGCGGAGTCCGCTGTACATCCTTGGGCCCTCCTCCACTCATGCACGCTCACTCTCTCTCTCTCAAAAATAAATAAATATTTAAGAAAAAAAAAAAAAAGAAACTGCCTATGATGACACAGGTTTTTCTAAACATTTTTTGTGGTACTCTTTACCTGCTTTTCGTTTGCTTATTTTGAGTAGATGATACATTGATAAAGTTCAAGATTCTGGAGTTAACTGGAGGACAAAGTGAGAAGTTTCCTATGCCTGCCCCCCAGCTACACAGTTACCCTCTCGGAGGCACCCATCACCTTCAAAGATATTTTATGCACCTGCAAACAAACATACATATAAGCGCACGTATTTACACATACACACATAGGTCTTAGTCAAGGCCGTTATAGCAAAATACCACATAGATTGGCTTTCCTGTAAATAACAGAAATTTATTTCTCACAGTTCTGGAGCCTGGGAGTTCAAGATTAAGGTGCCAGCAGGGTTGGATTGTGGTGAAGGCCTTTCCTGAGTTGCAGATTGCAGACTTCCCGTATCTTCATTTGGTAGAAGGACGAGCTAGCTCTCCAGCCTTCAATAAGGGCAGCGTTCTCGTCTGTGGGGGCTCCACGCCCGTGGCCTCAAAGGCCAAGAACCAAATACCATCACACTGGGAATAGAGTTTCAACAGAGGAATTTTGGGGGTGGCACAAACCTTCAGTCCATTGCAAACGTATACATACACCTGCTTACACTTGTTATTGCATAATCTGTTGCTTCCTGGATACACTATTCAAAACCGTCTTTTCTTTTAACAATATACCTTTGAGATCTGTCCTTCTCAGTGCATAGAAAGAGCTGTTTCTTTGTTCTGAATGGCTGCAGAGTATTCCAGTGTATATGTGTGTCATAATAGATTTAACTTGTCCTTCTTGATGACAGCTTTCCGACCTTTTCCTATTTCAAGTGATGTTGCTATCGAAAAACGTACCAAGTAGTTTCTGTGTGTGCAGGTACCCGTGGGATATATTTTTATATAACTTAGTTTTTAACTAAGAAGAATTTGGGTTTTTTTAATTTTTATTTAATTTTTTTTTTTTAATTTACATCCATGTTAGCGTGTGGTGCTTCAGGAGTAGATTCCTTAATGCCCCTTACCCATTTAGCCCATCCCCCCTCCCACAACCCCTCCACTAACCTTCTGTTCTCAATATTTGAGTCTCTTATATTTTGGCCCCCTCCCTCTTTTTATAATATTTTTGCTTCCCTGCCCTTATGTTCATCTGCTTTGTATCTCAAGGTCCTCATATGAGTGAAGTCATATGATATTTGTCTTTCTCTGACTATTTTTGCTTAGCGTAATACCCTCTAGTTCCATCCACGTAGTTGCAAATGGCAAGATTTCATTCGTTTCAATTGTCGAATAATGCTCCATTGTATGTATATACCACATCTTCTTTATTCCTCTGTCGGTGGACATTTGGGCTCTTTCCATATTTTGACTACTGTTGATAAGAATTTGTTTTATACATTAACTTCATAGAACACATTGTAATCCATAGATAATTTCAGGATTGAATGATATAAAAAATAATACCAGTAAATATTTATACAATTATTTCATCATTCCTGTTTTTAACATGAGGTTCATAAATGGTGGTGTTTATAACATTTTCTCAAATTGTAATAACACTTCGCTGACTTAAAAGTTTTTGCCAGTGGGATCTTTAAAATTTAATTTCAAGGACGCCTATTAGTTAAGTGTCGACTTCGGCTCAGGTCATGATCCCACGGTTCGTGAGTTTGAGCCCTATCTATGTCAGACTCCATGTGTACAACTCAGAGCCTGGAGCCTGCTTCAGATTCTGTGTCCTGCTCTCTCTGCCCCTCCCCACTTGGGCACTCTCTCACTCCCTATCAAAAATAAACAAAGATTAAAAAAAAAAAACTTTAATTTCAGTATCTTAATATGCATATTTCTCATTCCTGAGTTAAAACATTAAAGTTAAGACAGTAAGGAGTGAATAACGCGGATTATAGTAGGAGCACTGAGCGTTTCTGAGTAGCAGTCTTCAGATATAAGGTAGGTGTAGGGCCGAAAGTTGGAGAATGTTTCCCATTCTAATTTTTAACACTTTAGTTTTGTGCTCTAGGAATTCTCTCATGATTTAATACTTAAACTATAGTAATAAATTGTTGCTGTGTACAGATAACACTCGGGGTTGTTAATTAGTAATAATACTTTTGAATGTTAACTATGTACCAGCCTCTACATGCATTGTTTTATTATATTTTATAATAGCCAAATAAGTACAGTTATTCCCATTTTCATATTGTTAATGGAGGCTCACAGAGGTTTCATCACTGGCCCCGGGTAGCATAAATGGTGAATGTAGGAGAGCTAGACTGGAGTGTATGGTTGTAGTCTTGACCATTTCTCCTACTGCTGAAAAGATCTCTGTGTGACCTTCATTGTTTCCATCCTGTTCCCTCAGCCTGGAGTGAGCTTTCTGCCCCTCATCTCTTGACTAGTGCCTCAACACGTCAGCTTAGTCATCACTGTCTCGGGGAAGCCTTCCCTGACTCACTTGTCTGAATCAACCCACCTTTTATAGACTCTCATACCCCACAGATGTCTTAATGGCGGTTGGTACCATTGTAGCTTTACATGTTAGTATGAGATTATTTGATTGATAGCCTCCCTCCTGGATTGTAGGCTTTGTGAAAGCAGTGACTGCTTCCTTATCGCAGTGTGGTAAATCTCAAGTGCCGCAAATACGAGGCACTTGATCCTGAGCGAGAGAAAGAGAAAGGTCTATCTTTTTGTCACTGTAGCTACTACTGTTGATAAACCTGTCATACTTTCCTAAACAGTGGAAGGATAATTAGCAATTTTGATGGAGTTGTCTTGTTTCAGATCTTTATCAGTAAATTACATACAATTTTAACATTATAAGCTTGTCAGTAATAATTTTATTCAATATTTAAATACTCTTATTCAGACACAGGTGCTTATGAGATCAATAACTGAGTTAACATAGTTTTTCAGATAGATATCTGGAAAATCCCCATAATGACTTTGAGGTACCTATTTTGAGAAAATGAAATGTTTCATAATACTTTAACTCCTTTCTTTGTTTCTAGTGTTGAAGGGCTCCATGCTATCGTTGTGTCAGACAGAGACGGAGTGCCTGTTATTAAAGGTAAAGCCGCACACCTGCACACCAGTGTCGTGTTTGCTTTTGAGTGAAAATGTACTTATGTCTCAGTAGTGCAGAAGGCAGGCATATAAGAGCCGTTTCAATAAACTTAACTGCATGTTGAATATATCGTGTCACCATCCAGAGTCGAAGCATGGATTTATCGCAAACCCGGTTTTTCCTTGCAGACATTTGTGGTGTAATGTAAAGCATTGGTGAGTGTAAGTGCCGAGACGGGCTCGTATGCAGCTGGATGGATCATAGCACACTCTTCCCGCAGCACTTTCAGTCAGCGTTGCTGGTGCTTTGGGGATGAACTTCATCATACATGTGAATGACGTATATGGAATGTTCGTTTAATCTTTGTGGATTTTCTGCTCTTTTACTGGAAATAAGATTTTTTAAACTTTTTGCTTCACAATTACTTTCGTTAACCAGACTCTAACAAGACTTTTTCACCTAAGGAAGAGCTTGTTAACTAGAAAAAAAGAGAGAGAGAGAATTTTTTGCCTATTTGTCAGCTGTTTAAAAAGCATGTATGATGGGATTGAGTCAGTGCGTATTGAGAGCATTTTTACTAGTTCTGAAGTTAGCATCAGATGGATGTTCATAGTTCCATAGGGATGCTATAATATCTTCACCAAAGAAAGACTAAATAATGTTCTGTACATTCTGTTTACAATTTATTTTCCATCTGAGGTTATTATATATATCAGATAATTTTAGAATTTAGGATAGAAAGGAATTTTTAAAATCACCTAATTTAGTTCTTTTGTAAACAAAGATACTCAAGGGCAAAGTCGCACATGAGTCAGCAAGAAGATGATAATAGAACCCATTATTTTCTGACGTGTGGGTCAGTGTCCTCTCTCACCCACCATCAAACACGGGGCTGTGGGCAAGTAGGGCTGCTGCCTTTTTCCTCTACTCAGTTCTAGAGTGAGAGCTTTAAACAAAACCAAAATAATCTCAGATTTTCCATCTCGCACGTTCTTTCTTAGGATCTCTGTGTCAAAGCCTTAAGCCCTGCACCGGTACTGGTACAAGCGACTTCATTCAGGCCTCTGAATGAGTGAAAGAAACTCAAAACCGATGGCCAGCTGCAAAACTATCAGCTTCTATAAGCGAGACTGCTGTGGGTTTTATGAAAGCAAAGACTCTTTTGAAGCCTTTTTCACTCTTCTAGGTTGGCTCTTGATTAACCAGAATATTCAGTTTATCAATAAAATACTGACTAATCTGTGTTTTAAAGTAGAAATTAAGAAAATACAGACGTTTAGTATTCTTTAAAAAAAATTGTGAGAATCAGATTTTTTCCTTTAGCTATTGATCGCTCAATTTCCGGTGGGGAAATTTGTCACCTCAATTGGTAGACCCAGTGAGTGATAGGATTTTCAGTACTGTGAAGCTAAAAGCCCTTGTGCTTGATATTTTTACTGATTTCTGTTAAAAAAAAAAAAGTGCAGTAAACTTCTCTGTGTCCTATCCACTGCATAATTTTTATTTAAATCATTTGTATTTCCAGTGGCCAATGATAACGCTCCAGAGCACGCTTTGAGACCTGGTTTCTTATCCACTTTTGCCCTGGCAACAGACCAAGGGAGCAAACTGGGACTTTCCAAAAACAAAAGTATCATCTGTTACTATAACACCTACCAGGTGGGTTCGGAGTTATCGAATGGCTTGCTGCTTTCAACTGCTCTTCTGTGTCTATACGGAATAGCTTATGTTACTCTAAATTTTAGTTTTGAAATGGATGCCATTCGCCTTCAAATTGCTTATGTTGAATTGTAGTAATTTTCTTTACGTTTTACATCAAGAGTTAATTAATATGGAAAAGTAATTAAAAATTTCATTAATAAAGTACATTATCCTAAAAAAGGAAGTCAGGTCACTGTTACCTCCAGTAGATGGTGCCCTTAGCTTAACAAATGTGATTCCTCAAATGACACACTTTTTTGGTTATTGTGACAGATAAAAAATTTTCCTTGACGGTCAAATGAGACGTTATTTAAATTTGTTAACTGCTGCTATTTCCTTCTTTTGATGAAGAGCATATATATAATCTGTGAGGTTATCACGAGACAGTTTAGTCGCTGCGTACCTCTTGACCTCTGGCTGCGTTTTCTTCTTTAGAGTAAGCTAGTAGCTTCTGCTCTAGAGCAGTGCTTCCCGGGCTGTGATTCACGTGCTGCTGATGTTCCACACGTGATACTTTTTACTTAGAAGTTGTATTTTAATGTGTGTTAGGCAAAAGATGACCAACCCTTTTGACCTTTAATTTCACCGATAAGGATTAGGTTAAAGCTAATTTGGGGGTTTTTTTCTGTTTTTTTTTTGTTGTTGTTATTTTTCCTGAGAGAGAGAGGGGGCGCAAGTGAGCGAGGGGCAGAGAGAATCCCACTGGGGGCACTAAGAGAGAGAGAGAGAGAGGAGTGGGGTGAGAGAGAGAAGTGGGGCTCCCCTGAAATAGGGATCGAGCTCACGAACCAAGAGATCTTGACCCGAGCTGAAGTCAGATGCTTAACTGACTGAGCCACCCAGGCGCCCAGAAACTATAAGTTGTTTTTAAAAAATAGTTGATTTAAAGTTAATTTAAATTTAAGTTGATTTAAATAAATAGTGGTACACAGGAAGCAGAAAAATCTTGATGGTATAACTACTTGGATGAAAAATACTGACTTTATTTAGCCATTTAATTATCAGATATTTATGGAGCTCCTGCTCTGTAACAATTGACACGCTGCTGGATTTTTAAAGATAGATGAAGATGACATAGCTCCACTTTAAAAACTTAGCAGGCTAAGTAATATTAATCTAAGAGATAGTACGTCTGTTTTATGGAAGTACTTATTTTCAGCTCTTTCGTATTACATAATGTTACATAGTATCTTATACATTGGTCATTTAAAAATTTTGAAAGATTAAAATGTCTCATTTGAAAAATTTTTTTTAAGTTTATTCATTTAATTATTTTTGAGAGTGAGAGAGCACAGATGGGAGAGGGGCAGAAAGAGGGAGGCACAGAATCCAAAGCTGGGTCCAGATTCTGTTCTGACAGCAGAGAGTCCGACACAGGGCTTGAACTCACGAATCGTAAGTTGGACACTTAACTGACTGAGCCACCCCAGGTGCCCCTTAAATAACATCTTAATTTAGATCTTACTTTCTTTTTAGGTGGTTCAGTTCAATCGTTTACCTTTGGTGGTGAGTTTCATAGCCAGCAGCAATGCCAATACAGGTGTGTATTAATTAAATTAATATCTAGCTTTTACTTTGTTAAGACACCGTATCTGAGCAGTCTAATATGATAGGTGTGGTAGATTTAGAATCAGAAAACCTGAATTCATGGCCCAGCTCCACCGTCTGTTCCTTCAGCTCCACAAAGGTAGCTTCTGAATTCTCTTGTCTCTAACTATGTAATGGAGCTGATAGCTGCTTTAACTGCCTTATGGGGTTATTTTCTAGTTCAGATGAAAAATTGTATGGGTAAGTACTTCTGTAAGATAAAAGGAAAATTAAATGTTATCTTCACCTCTTGAATGCAACATCTTGTTCACATTAAACCAGCTTAAAACAAAAGAATGAATGGTGAAGATAACCGAAGGAAACACGTAACAAAACGGTCAGGGATGAGTTCAGTTCCGTGTGGACCCGTCTATTAGAGTTTGTAAAATCTTGAACAATAGTGGGCAAGATTAATGTGATGGAGAATATTTTTCTAAGTATATGATTTCTTCTGTTCCAATGTTATTCATAGATTGTTTTTGTTTTCATTTTATTTAAATCCAAGTTAGTTAACATATGGTGTAAAGATGATTTCAGGAGTGGAGTTTAGTGATTCATCTCTTACATACAACACCCGGTGCTCACCCCAACAGGTGCCCTCCTGAATGCCCGTCACCCGTCTAGCCCATCCCCCACCCACCTCCCCTCCAGCAACCCTCAGTTTGTTCTCTGTAAGAGTCTCTCATGGTTTGCCTCCCCTCTGTTTTTATCTTAATTTTCCTTCCCTTCCCCTGTGTTCATCTGTTTTGTTTCTTAAATTCCACAGGTGAGTGAAATCATAGCATATTTAACTGTGATTGAGAATTTAAAGAGCGTGACTGGGATGAACATCTATGTGTTCTTCGTGAGGGATGAAGAATTTGAGAACAAATCCTAGGAGGCTGTACATTTTCTAGTAGATCCTAAGATCCCATTATATCCAGTAGCCTTAATGGACATTTATGTATAAAATAATGACTGTATTCTGTAATTTATTAACAAATTTTTGGATAAAGTGGGATTTTTTTTTTTTAGTATTGTCTCCTTTGGATTTGACTGCTTTTTAGGACTGTTGCACATTGTTTTTCTGGTTTTTTCTCTTTCCAAGTTGTTTGACCAGTTCTGTTTCCAGCCGTGTCACTGTAGCCTGTCTTTACATTCCTCATCCTCAAAATGAGGGGTTTTAAGGTTGGATGATCTACAAGGTCTCTTCCATTTCTAAATGTTTCGAAGCTGTAAAATGTTTTATGTAAAAACACTTTGTAAATTATATAGGATGGTAGTGGTGTCGATATTTTAAATATATTAAGCCTCAGTTGTGATAAATCATCATCGTGTACTAAGTCATTAGTTGTATATTTTGATAATGTACAGAATTATATTTTAGTTCCTGGAACACTTTTTTTTGAGAATCCCAAATGCTTTTATTTAATTTTTTTATTAAAAAAATTTAATTTTTAATGTAATTATTTATTTTTGAGAGAGAGAGAGCACACAAGCAGGGGACAGGCAGAGAGAGAGGGGGACAAAGAATGTGAAACAGGCTCCAGGCTCTGAGCTGTCAGCACAGAGCCCGACGTGGGGCTTGAACTCACAAACTGCAAGTCATGAGCTGAGCTGAAGTCGGACGCTCAGCTGAGCCACCCAGGCGCCCCACAGATGCTTTTATTTTTATTTTTTTCTTGTAAATTTTATTTTAGAGAGAAAGTGAGCATGGGAAAGGGCAGAGAGAGAGGAAGAAAGAGAGAATCTAAGCAGGATCCACCAACGCAGGGCTTTATCCTACAACCCTGGGATCATGACCTGAGCCAAAACCAAGAGTCGAATGCTCAACTGACTGAGCCACCCCTAGAATCTCAGATGTTTTTCATATTCAATGAAAAAAAAGAAGATTTTTGAGCATAAAACAAGCAGTGTAAGATACATAGCTTTTCACTTTGGTAAACTAAGGAGAAGTTAGATATGCTAATTTCTAGACTACTTTGTCTCCCAGATTCATCACTAAATTTTAAACATAGAGAAGTGTGTTTTCGCCTTCTCTCATTCATCTTAAAAATTCATTTTTTCACTTGACTTACCCGTTTATGCTTTATGCTACATTTATAAAATAAATTTCTAATTATTTTTTTGCTCAAGGTTGAAGCAGCCCATTTACCTGTATTTTGATGAAGTCCATTAAAATTTGTTCAGGAAAATGTCTGTTTAAGTAAAAATCTTGTTTCATTTCTGAATCCATACAGATTTTGAAATAGTAAAGTATAAATTAAAGTTTTCCTTGCAAAACTCTAACAAAGTTACAGTACATATAATTCATTTTGTATCTTTTAATACATGAAAATATTTTTTATTTACTTTAATAATGATGAAAATAAACTTTTTTTAGATTTTTTTAATGTTATCCATTTTTTTCGACAGAGACAGAGCACAAGTCGGGGAGGGGCAGAGAGAGAGAGAGACACAGGATCTGAGGCAGGCTCCAGGCTCTGAGCTGTCAGCACAGAGCCTGACTTGGGACTCGAACTCACAAACTGTGAGATCGTGATCTGAGCCAAAGTCGGCAGCTTAACCAACTGAGCCACCCAGGCGCCCCAGAAATAAAATTCTCAGTATGGGGTTTTGATCATTTAGAATTACAATATTTTGCTTTAGTTATGGGGAGTAAACTAGATCTTGTTTGCTTTTTAGTAACTAAATTTTGACAGGAAATTTGAGTCATAGACTTTCAGGAACATTTTTCTGATGTTCTAATTTTCTTATCTCTGTTTTAGGACTCATTGTCAGCCTAGAAAAGGAACTTGCTCCATTATTCGAAGAACTGAGACAAGTTGTGGAAGTTTCTTAATCTGGCAGCGGTTTTGATGTACCCCTTATTTTCATTATAACAGACACACTGTCAATCCAGCAATCTTTAGACACAACAGTACTCGTATCCATGTACTCAAGAAAGGACCCCTCGTCCCCCGTCCACCAGAGAAAGAGCCTGTAGATATAATTTATGGACAGATTGATTGTTATCTTTTCTTGTGTAGGGTCTTCCCTTAATTTAGTGAGAAATCGGGGCTACCACAGAAATGGGTCGGTACATCACAGCTCCCATGGAGTTAGTCCGGTCACCAGAAATGCAGGAGATTCTATTCAGTGGGTCAGAATCAAAGTGGTCCTTGGATCCACTCGAGCCATCTCGCGCTCCCTGCTGTGTGATATGGCCCGGCCTGCAGGATGAAGCGGGCCCTTTTTATCGTCAATAATAATGAGGACATATTTTTCTTTACATTGTTTTATTTCTTTGCACTGAGTGTGAGGAAAGATAAAATGGCTTAGTAAAAGTAATAAAGTCAGTACAATCACTAACTTTTTTCTATGTATATATTATTTTGCAATAGAGATGAATATTACTAATCGATTTGATTCTTCTCAGAGGGTGCTGCTCTTTAATGAACATGAAAATGATAGCTAATGTTTTCTTTCTCCACTCTGCTTTCTATAACCAATCAGTGCTTTAATGTTTGTGTGTTCTTTATAAAGTTTAAAAGTGATTCGTTATTGAATGCTGTTTCCAGTATTGGTGTGTATGTAAACATGGTAGTACGGCCAGTTTTTTTTCATACATGAGTATAAATAAAATAGTATTTTTTAAAGTATATAGTTTGAACACTAAACAGGTTTCTTTTCTGACTTCTTTCAAAAGCTTAAAGAATATACTTAACTGAATTCACTCTTCAACTACATGAATAAGTAGTGAGTGTTTCTTAGAGATACTGGTTTGGAGACTGTTTCGCCTACTGTATAAAGTCAGTTGGAAAGCACGCCTCATTCATGAGCCTAATTTAATCTCTACGAAACAAGTATCTTGGGTCTGGAATAAGCCCTTTATGTTCAGGAATGCAGTCCGTCGTTCAGAGATGGTAGTTTCTTCCTCGGTTCTTCGACAAGCCAGAGTTGGTCTCCGGTGGAGTTCAGTGCCCAGGCATTGAGCACGAGCTGCCGCACTGCAGAGTTCCAGGAGTACGGCTCCCGGCTGCGCTCCGGGGGCGCCTTCCCCGTGGGGGGTGTGGGTGCCCTCCCTCGAATTGTGCAGCGAGTAGTCAGCCAGACACTGTGCCTGCCTGCTCCTCCTTCCTGCCTCCCTCCTTCCCACCTTCTGTTTCTTCCCCCCTCCCTTCCTCCTGTACAGATACGAAACTAAATTGCGGTACCTTCCTTTAAAGAACTTAAGAGTTTAGGGGGCACCTGAGTGGCTTAATCGTTTAAGTATCTGACTTCTGCTCAAGTCACGATCTCGCGGTGTGTGAGTTCGAGCCCTGCATCGGGCTCTGTGCTGACAGCTCAGAGCCTGGAGCTTGGTTCAGATTCTGTGTCTCCCCCCTCTCTCTGCCCCTCCGCTACTCATGCTCTGTCTCTCAATAATAAATAAAAACGTTAAAAAAAAAACCCAAAAACTTGGGGCGCCTGGGTGGCTCAGTCGTTTAAGCGGCCGACTTCAGCTCAGGTCATGATCTCACGGTCTGTGAGCTCGAGCCCTGTGTCAGGCTCTGTGCTGACAGCTCAGAGCCTGGAGCCTGCTTCAGACTCTGTATCTCCCTCTCTCTCTGCCCTTCCCCTGCTCATACTCTGTCTCTATGTCTCTCAAAAAAAAAAAAAAAACCCCAAAAAACTTAAGAGCTCAGTGAATACAGACAGGTACAGGAAGTGCTGTAGAAACTCAGAATGAGGGCGTTTAAATTGGACCTGAGCAACAGCATTTATGTGAAAATAGGCAAGAGGGTAAGTTTTACCTGCAGGAAACTATAAAAAGTTCTTAAAACCTAGTAAAGCATTTGCTGCACCTGTTAAAATCTACAATTCCCAGTATCTGGATTATTATTTAATAGTGTCCAGGAGATTGTTGCTAATGCGGCGATGCATTACACAAGAAGAAGGTTGACTAT
Organism: Paguma larvata; assembly: GCA_030068075.1. Taxonomy (NCBI): domain Eukaryota; kingdom Metazoa; phylum Chordata; class Mammalia; order Carnivora; family Viverridae; genus Paguma; species Paguma larvata. Next base: position 115,848,378 of record CM057823.1, read on the forward strand.
AAATGAAGTAGGCAGAACTTTAATTTCAGGTAATAATTATATACCTAAAAATCCCAGGAAAGAGAACTGTAATAAATGGAGATATTTTTAACCTTTGCATGGTGACTACTACTACTATTAAAATTCTGTTTGAAGGAGATAGATAGTTCTAGAAAAGTAAGGTGGAAATCACTAAGAAATACTTGAAAAGGTAATGGGAAACTAGGTAAACTATTTTTAGAAGGTAGTATAAACTTGATTAGGCACACACTAGGTAGGTAATGGAACAGACTAATGCAGAAACAGGCTCTAGTATGTACATATGAGGACTTAAAACATCATGAAGATGACGTAAGTCAGTGGGAAAAGGGTTACTCAGTAAGTGGGACAAGGATTTTTTTTTTAAATATTTGAGAGAGCATGAGCAGGGGAGGGGCAAAGAGTGGGGGAGAGAATCCCAGCAGGCTCCACGCTCAGCACAGAGCCCGACATGGGGCTTGACGATCTCACAATTGTGAGAGCGTGACCTGAGTCGAAGTCAAGATTCGGACACTCAACCTACTAAACCGCCCAGGCGCCCCTGTTACATACCCATATAGGGCTTTTTGGTAATCTGTTAAACTTCCAAATGCATGTAACCTTTGGCCTAGTTTATTAGGATTCTCCAGAGAAACAACCAGTAGGATGTATACTTTTTATTGTGTATAAATACGTATTATGACTTTTATGCCAATAGAAAAGACTGATTGTGAGGAATTGGCTCTCACTGCTAGAAGCGGAGAAGCACCAGGATCGGCAGGCTAGAGAACCGGGGAGCCACTGGTGTAAATCTGCTGATGGCAGAAGATAAGATGTCCCAGCTCCTGGGGGAGGCAGACAGAAGGGGCAGATTCCTCCTTTCTCCAGCTTTTGTTTTATTCAGGCGCTTATGAATGGGGTGACGCCCACAGCCGCCGCAGAGGGCAGTCCGCTTAGTCCACAGATGGAATGATGTGGGAACATCCTCAAGGACACGGAGCAGTGCTTAATTTGAGCACCCTGTGGCCAATTTGATTAAAAAAAATTGTCCTCACACCCAGCAACTTCATTTCTAGAAATTTCTACTGATGCAAATGAACGCGTGCAAGATTATATATTCATAAGTTCATTCATTGCACCTTGGTAGTTAGTATCAAAGGAATGGAAACAACCTGAATAACTCCTCATAGATAGGGTGACCGTATGTTCTGGGCCTAACAGTACCAGTCTTCCCCTGCTGTTTTAGTTGCTGAGATAGAAGTCCAAGACATTACGTTCAGTGAGAAAAGCATGGCGTGAGGTTGCGTGGTATGCTGCAGTTTACATATAAGAAGATAAAGTACACGTGTGTGTTCGTGTCTGGTTGCGTATGGTAGACTGTCTCTGAAGATGTACGGAAGAACCCGGTGGCACTGGGGGACCAGGCACCTGGGGGACAGGGAACCCGGGATCAAGCCTTTTCAAATATTTCAGCAAACCAAATTTATAACCCGATGATGGGGTATTGGGGGAAGAAAGTTGTGTCAGGGATTGCCAGAGAAACTGAAGTAGTAGGACATCTGTGTATTAAATTCATTTCAAGGAATGGGGTTGTGCGATCGTGGAAACTGGCTGGTCCAAAATCTAGAGGGCAGGTCAGAAGTTGGGGGGGAGCTGTGGCAGGAGCCGAGGCCGCAGTCTTTTTTTTTTCCCCCCCTCTAAGGAAAGGCAGGCTACCACGTGCAGCGCCTCATTTGGACGTGTCTGGAGTCTTGGAAGCCTGACTACCCTACGTCCTTCAAATGAACCTTGAGGGCTTGTTTGGAGGTTCCAGCAGGGGAGCGCGGCTACTCGTAAACCCTCGTCCTCTTCTATGGGGAACCGAGCGCGCAGCTTCGGGAGGGACCACGTGGAGCGGTGCGGGAGGAAGGGGATGCCCACTTAGCCAGATCAGCCCACTCAACCCTGGCGATCAGTGGGGAGACAGATGTCTTAGCCAGATCGCCCTCACGTCTGGGGCTGCAGTCTTAAGACAGAATTTCCTCTTGGAAACCTGTTTTGCTCCTAAGGCATTTTTTTTAATGTTTATTTTTGAAAAAGAGAGACAGTGCAAGCAGGAGAGGGACAGAGAGAGAGAGACACAGAATCCAAAGCAGACACAGAATCTGAGCTATTGGCACAGAGCCCGATGCGGGGCTCGAACTCATGAACCATGAGATCATGACCTGAGCCGAAGTCCGACGCTTAACAGCCACCCAGGGGCCCCAAGGCTGGTCTTTAACTGATTGGATAAGTCCCCTCATATTCGGCAGGGTAATCTCCTATGTAAATTCAGCGGATTATAGATGGGTGTGAAGTACATCTACAAAACACTTTACGACGTGTAGGCTCACGGTCTGTTGAATAGCTGGGTACTCCAGCCTCATTAAGTTGACACAGAATCACATTCACAGTCTACCCTCGTCAGCTTGGCATCGTGTGCATCTTCCTAAAGCCTCCTTAATCTCCAAGTAAAGTACTTCTAACATCAAACAACTAACCCACATACACAAAACAGGTGAACTCTCCCCAGAAGAGGGTACACAGTTCTTGGGTGATGCTCCTTCTCTCCATCATGTACGATAGCTTAAGTGTTGTGATGTAAGGTTAACCATTTAAAAAAATTTTTTTTGAATATTTATTTTTCAGAGAGAGAGAGTGAGCGGGGTAGGGGTAGAGAGAGGGAGACAGGATCTGGAGCAGGCTCCAGGCTCTGAGCTGTCAGCGCAGAGCCCGACACAGGGCTCGAACCCACAAACTGTGAGATCATGACCTGATGCGAAGTCGGACGTTTAACCAACTGAGCCACCCAGGCGCCCCAAGGTTGACCATTTTTAATACATCTTATGGTAGGTAATATGAGGATACCAGAGGGAAGAAAAAAGTTTGCTTAATATGTGTGTATTTATAATACATACGTTTTTGTATATGTACACATAACAAAACAAAGAAGAAAGGTGGTAATCACAGTCCTTGTTTCTCCCACTGAGTGTGTAGTCGTAGCTGGTATTTAGAACTGCCTTTTATTACCCCTTCCATACTTCCTCTCCCTCAGCAAGCACCTCAGCTGCTCATGGCTGTGCCTGGCGGGGGGGGTCGGGGGCAAACATTTATTCCTGAAGAATCCAAGCCATTGGTTGTCCTGCCCGAATTGAATTGTAGTTTTTCATGGACTTTAGCCACAGGACTTGGTGGTACTAAGATCCCCGTATTTTGAACATACTCTTACCTCCGGGGTGCTACCGCACAGCCGTAATTACCGCCTGGTAATCAGGATCAGTCATCCCAGCCGGTACAGTAAGCCCCTTCTTTATCTCTTGAATCGGAGATAGGAGCCCAAAGTGGCTGGTAGCAGTCTTAATGTCCAATGTAATCGTGTCGCCCAGGGGAAGCATTCCCCACTTTGGAACAAACACCTCTAGACTAGCACAGCACAAGAATATGGGGACATTGCCCCCACCCAGCAAGGTATTGCCACCTAGGTGGTGCTGTGACGGAGTCTTCAAAAGGCCGTTCCACCGTTCTGTCAGGCCTGCTGCTTCAGGATGATGGGGAACACAGGAAGAGCAACAAATTCCACAAGCAAGATGAGAAATCTATGGCCTCCCAAATCCAGAGGCCCATTAGGTGTTGCGCCTCTTGTTTGGTCGTGAAAGGGACCAGATGCAGCAAGGTATCCTTTACCTGAGAAAAGATCACCTTGACTTGTCTACACCACTGGACCCCTAGAATGTCAGCAGTGTGGAAAGCCCGTGAGTTTTTGCTGAATGTATTTCCCACCCTCAGCAAGTGTCTTACCAATAAGTCTAGAATCGTTGCTACGTCTCACTCCTTAGGTCCAATCAGCATAATGTCATCCGTGCACGGACCCTTGTGATGGCTTAAGAGCAACATGATCGAGGTTGGTGTGGACGAAATTAGGACATGGGGCTGAACCGATAAACCTCAGAGGCAGGATAGTGGAAGGAGCGGGCTGCTTCTGGGAGCCTTTACTAATAGCTATCAAGAAAAACACATTTGTCAGATCCAGAGCTGCACCGCAGGGACCAGGGGACGTGTTAATTTCCTCCAGCAGCGGAGTCGCATCTAGAGCAGTAGCTGCAGTTGTAGTCACCGCCTGATTAATTTCATGATAATCCACTGTCATGTTCTAAGATCGTCTGTTTTCCGCACAGGTCCAGCAGGTGGGCTGCGTGGGGCGCGGTGGAAACCACCACCCCAGCTTCCTGCAAGACCATGATGGTGGCGCTGATCTCTGAAACCCCTCCCGAAATGTGGTATTGCTTCTGGTTTACTATCTCGCTAAGTAGAGACAGTTCCAGGAACTTACATTTGTCCCTTCCTACTAATAGTCCTCACAATGGAGGTCAGAAAACCAGGCTGCAGATTTCGCCAGTTACGGAGCGAGTCTATACCCATCAAGCGTTCCAGAACTGTGGAAATAACCACAGCTTCAGGAACTCCCTGGACACGCTTCTTTGGTTTCATCCTTGCTGCTTCTGTGGGAAATCCGGTTCCTCTCAAGTGTCTTCCAGATTTTTCTGGGAGTCCCCACTTTGTATACACTCCTGAAACTGGTTTTTGCAGGTACCTGCCAATTTCATTCTCTGGGATGAGCTCAACGCTGGAGGCTGCTGCTGTTCTCCCTGAATGCCTAGACACTGCTGAAGGCCAAGGGCACGGTCTCCACAGTTATAAATGTGACACGACACAATCTCAATGTCTTCCCCTTAAGACCCTAACGAGAACGCTCCTTTACGTTTTGCTGTGGGCACAACAGACAAGAATGTGCTCAGAATCACCCCTCCCCTATGGCGAGCGTCCATAATCCCTCAATAAGACGGGCACCACAACCTTCTCTTCCCTCAGGTGCCTTCGTTCTCAAGAAGGCTCTTGGCTCCTTTTATGTTCCAGTTCACTAGACCAAGCGACTCTAATGTGGTCCACAAACCGAGCAGCACGTGACAAGTACAGAAGTTGAGAGTTACATGTTTAAACACCAGCAATGAGACATCACCAACTTCACGTCTGTTGATTTTGATAATAAGAAATTGAGATTGTGATATTTGTAGTTGACGTCAGGTTTCTTATGACTTTTTTTTTTTTTTTTTTTTATTTTACAAAATCTCAGTCTGTGATAGATCGGAAATTTTAAAGAAGGGACAGAAAACCTGGGCCTTCACTGCGGATGCCTGGGGAAACCGTGGGACATCACGAGCCCGGACAGCCTGAGTGGCCGTGATTGAGGGGAGGCGGAAGCCTGGAAGGAAGCTATGAAGCACACTTGGCTTGGAGGCGTTTGGCAAAAATATGGGTGTGTCGCAACCAACCGGAAGTCGTAGAGGGGAAGGGAAGTAGGACTGATGTTACCGCCATACTGTTCTCTTGCTCTTTGCCTGAAACAGGGACACAGCCTCACTCTGACCTGTGCGTGACGAACGCGAGGGGCGAAGATGGAAGAACCCAGCCTTGCACGCCATGTGGGTGGGAAGAGAAGGGCTGTGGCCCACCGAGTGAGATGATACCTAGTGGCTCTGTCATAGGGGACAGGTTGCCCTGAGAGGCACTAAGAGCCGTCCCTGCCATGGGGGTGACTCCGCTAGTCCAGAGGGAACGGTGCTGCGGTGGGGACAAGATTTTCCTAGGCAGAGTTCTGAGAATACCCGCTAATACTTCGGCCGCGTCTTAAGAGGCACTTCCTTTATGATAAACGCATACCTGGTAGCAGATGGGACCTGACGCAGACACCCCGCTGGCCGCTCTCCCAGACAGCCTCACTCCCATCTGCTGTTGGCACAAAACATCCTCCCTCCTCTCGGATCTGGAGAAATAACTGAGAGACCTGTACCAGGGTCCTGGCAGGGGGCAAGGTCGCGTCCACTTTTCAGGGCTGCTGAGAGCAGGTAAAGCATCTAGTGGTGCACTAATTACATCGTACGTTATGTCGGAGGTGAGCTTGACCTCTTCAGGTCAAAACCCTCCAAAAGCCTGTATCCCTGCTGAAGTACACTCTCCATCATGTAGCTGTGGGCTTCATGTGCGTAATTCTACACATGATCATGGATGTTGTATGTATTGACTTTTTATTTTACTTTAGGTTTTTTAATTTATTTTGAGAGAGAGAGAAAGCAAGTGAGCATGAGCAGAGAAGGAGCAGAGAGAGAGGGAGAGAGAGAGAGAATCCCAAGCAGGCTTGGAGCTGTCAGCGCAGAACCCAAAGCAGGGCTCGAACTCGCGAACCATGAGATCATAACCTGAGCCGAAATCAAGAGTCAGACACTTAACCGACTGAGCCATCCAGGTGCCCCATTTTTTTTTTTTTTTTAAAGTTTATTTATTTATTTTGATAGAGAGAGCAGGAGCAGGGGAGGGGCAGAGAGAGAGGAAGAAACAGAATCCGAAGCAGGCTCCAGGCTCTGAGCTGTCAGCACAGAACCCGATGTGGGGCTCAAGCCCATAAGCTATGAGATCATGACCTGAGCTGAAATCCAGAGTCAGATGCTTAACCAACCGAGTCACTCAGGTGCCCCTGTATGTATGTATTTATTTATTATCTTTTCCATATTTAACTAAGAACTCCAGGACCTACTCCAGATTCTTCATGGCACACAGTCTAACAGAAGTGGATTCTTCATTGCCATTTATGACGCTAATCAGTTGTATTTCTTTTTAAATTACAGATATTAGAAATATATTTTAATAGCAAAATATTACGGGCACAGCAAAATGCTCTTTTTTAATAAACTGAACCAAAGAATATAAATAAACAGGACATATTTTACAAAAGGTGGGAACAATATTACCTACACAAAGAAAAACTCTGGGTTCTAAGAAAATAAAGCACGAACCGCACATCTCCGTGAGGATTCATTTGCAACTGCTTACTTCGTGAACTTGACATCGTACAGTTTTAAGTTGCCATTGGCTTTACCTCATACGATACAAACATAATGAAATACATGAAAAACCTTGTTGAAATACACAAAAATGTAATGTGATCTCTGAGTCCTAGGTGTTTAAGTCACAGAAGAAACTTATGCACCGAGGTATGCGTTTGGAACCGCAGAAGCAGTGTGGTCTCGTAGCTTCGCACCATACACCATACTCTTGTATTTGGGATCTTCCTCCACTCTTACTTCCCTTCAGACTTCTATCTCAAAAAAAGCAGTATTAATAAAGATAAGAGAAGGCTTTGGGCTCTGGATGCCAGTATCGTAGTACCCTGTTTCAGTCCTCTTATTCTAGTTTGAAAATGCGGTGTAACACATCGCTGTTCATTTCATGCGGACTTAGTGTTGCTGCTTCAACTGGCCGCAGAAGTCGCTCTGGAATAAGGCGCAGGGTTCTTAGCGATCTCGGTGCAAGGGGGTTCTTACTTGCCGCAGGCCGACACCTGCAGCTCGCCCTGGGGAAGGGATGGTCGCAACACACTCTACTTGACGAGTCTCTCAGTCTGTGCGCAGAAACGTTGGATGAAGACAACTGAGCGCTTACAAGTCCTCTATTATTGTTCTAGTTACAATGATAACCCTGATTGTTGTTATTAAACTACGAGTTACCTACTATCTTATTACCTTTCCTGAAGTTATGTTTTCTTGCTCTTGACAACATTTCCCCCAAAATGATTAAGAGATGTCTTTTAGGTTTTACCTTCCTTTATCTTTCTCATCCTACCTAATAGTCCGTAGGACATGCACTTTTCACAGGCTTATTATCGTTAGAAGGGAAGGAGGGACCCCTAGATTGCTGAGCCTGTTCCAAAGAGAAAAGAAACTTCCCATTTTAGTTTTGTTTGGTTTTCTGTATAAAGAAACAAAAAAAACCCCAGCAGAACCGACCCCGCCCCCCACCCGCAACCTTTGGTGTTGGCTATTGCTATACACTTTCTGTAGAAGCAGTCAAAGCACATAGCTGTTCCCTTCCTGGTGGAGAGCACAACCTGGATGTCGGAGTAGCTGCGACCGTGACGCAGAAGGGGATGCCACGCAGCGCGGGGACCGCAGTGAGGGAAAACAAAACCCCTTTATCTTCTATGGCAGGTTCCAGGAGTGAGCGCGCCCGGGTTGCTGGTGTCATCGGCTTCCATCAGAACGGTGATAGCTTTGCTGTTCTCACGGAGATGACAGCATCCTGAAGGACAATCAGTGCCCCGTGAGCAAACGTGGTGGGTTCCAAAAGGTCCAAATCCGCATGTGCTTTTGGTTTGTTTCGAAAGAAAAATCCTTGGTCTGCATTCCTCTGAAGCCTGCCATGGATCACAACATCAGGGACCATTCCGCCCTGCTCCCAGGTCAGGGCGCCCTTGGCCAGGGAAGGTCTATTTAAAGATGAACGACCGAGATCGGATGCTGCCTTCCCCTTGGTCGAGCTGCTTTCTTATTTGAGACTGGAATAGAGCATACACGCATGCATAGTCACTGCTGAGCAATGTTAAGATAATGAACTTAACAAATATTATATAAAACATGCTGGTTAGTAAGGGCACCACGCAACTATAAATTAATTAACGTGTGACACCCCCGCCCCCCACCGAATTTCAGTATGGCTTTCTGTATTTTTCGGAGGGTAAATATTGAAAAGTAGTTGCTAAAACATATACAAATTGGGAACTGGCCCCATACTCACGGTGATTCATAAAATGCAATACTATTCAATGAATCAAAATGAATACTTAGACCTAAATTTATTGCTAGGGAAAAATGTTTATCACACATTGTCAGTGGACTGTGTATGTAAAGAACACTAAAGACGGATTAAATTTTGTTTTTAAATATTTAGTTGCACAGGGAGAAGTCTGAAAGTCTGTGAATTAGATATATTTTTACTTTAATTTGTCTATAATAATGATGTGTCACTTGCATAATTACAGAATAGAAAGAGTAAAAAATCGATTCGTATCTGAGCAAATGTTTCATGTGGCAAAGTAGTTCCCCAGTGAATATCAAATACATTGGAACTATCTAAAAATGAATATGGGGGGCGCACCTTGGTGACTCAGTCAGTTAAGTGTCTGACTGTTGATGTCGGCTCAGGTCCTGATCTCACGGGTTGTGAGTTTGAGCCCCGCATCGGCCTCTGTGCTGAGAGCGCTCAACCTGCCTGGGATTCTCGGTCTCCTTCGCTCTGCTCCTCCCCTGCTTGCTCTCTATCTCTCCCAAAATAAATGGACATTAAAAAAAATTTTTTTAATAATAAAAAATAAAAATGAGTGGTATATTTATTCGGATTTCAAGCGGAAAATATAACCAAAAGGAGAAGTCCCAGCGTCTAGAAAAGAATACTCAAGTTTCTTCATTAAAAAAAAAAAAAGTTAAGAAAAGTTGTTTATGTGTGAAAACATCAAGAGTTTCAAGATGGCATTTATAGAAAATTTTAGAAAGCTTTAAGGACACCTCCTTGACTAACAACTCACTAAGTTGCAGACACATACACAAAAAATGTATGAGACTGGTGAATTATTATCAGCACTTTATAAGAAAGCAGATAAAATAAACCACATTTCATCCTTGATCTTCACAAAGTAACATCCTGGAAGCTGAGACAAGTTCCTTGAGCAGGCTTCCTTCTCTATTGAAAAGCATTTTCTACCACAGAAATATGGCAGCTCTCCTGTCTGACCTCCCAGTCCCACATGTCCTCCCCCTGGCAAAACTAGATCAGGCCACCCACTCAAAGGAAGACTAATCTTCCTTTTTTTCTTAAATTTTTTTTTTACATTTATTTACCTTTGAGAGACAGCGAGAGCACAGTAGGGGAGGGGCAGAGAGCAAACAAGACAGAATCTGAATCAGGCTCCAGGCTCTGAGCTGTCACCACACAGCCCGATGCGGGGTTCGAACTCACAAACCATGAGATCATGACCTGAGCCGCAGTTGGGCGGTTAACTGACTGAGCCACCCAGGCGCCCCAAAGAAAGACTAATCTTGAGGGTGTGAGGCTAAGGTTCCAGGACTGAGACCCCAGTGCAGCCCTGTCCTCACTCTTTCACCCCCATCTCCATGCCTTCTGTGTCTCACAAGAAACAGACTGCAGCACCAGCCTGCCAGTGGACAGGCCATTCACTGTTGGGGACAGTGTGACCCTCTCAGTAGAAATATGTCGGAAATCATCAACATGTTATTTCTGAGCCCTCGCCATCCAGAGGACTTGTGTAACTCACCAGTTTCCAGCGTAATATCTTGATCCACTCATCAGCTTCCACTCCTGTCTTTGCACAGAGATAAAATGTCCTGAATGGAAACACCAAGCTGTGAAGATGAAAGAAAAACCTAAGATACTCTAGATGGTAGTCGGATGTATTAGTTGAACAGTAATTAGAATATTCAACAGGAAGAACTGATAAATACAGAGCGATTCCTGCCGGCAAACGGCAGAAATGTGGAGGAAGTTGTGGATTCCTATTATCATTACCGGTCGGATTTACATTTTGGTCCGGCGAGAAGTCAAAAAAGGAAAACATATGTCCGGGACACCGCAGGTCCTTTTGTCGCTTACGTCTTAGACTGAACACAATGCTTGTGCGTTTATCCAGCTGATGTGTTAAATAACTCTGACCCTGTGCTATGATTCAAAGAATCAGCAAGACAGATAAGAGTTTGTTGAAGAAACCCATTTGTGTTGGCTTGATTCAGTGAGAAATAAGTTGCTTTGTTGGATGTAGGTAGTTTTAAGGTTGTTTTTTTTTTTAACAAAAAAGCCTTGAACTCTACTTCAGAAGGGTTTCCATATCCTAAAGCCACAGAAGCATATCTTGTTTGTATCAGTAATTAATGTTGAATAGACAAGAAGTAAGGCCCTGTGGATAGAAGGTAAACCTTGATGTGAGGTCCAGTGTGACGTGAGGGGACAGTGGTGGTACTACACAAAACCGGCTTCTGGAGTTGTCATTGTTTGGTAACTCCCCGTGAGAGACATTATTAATTGCCTATTAATGCAGATAATTTTTCCTTTCTTCTTGCTAACAGAACCCCAGGCAGTAAATTATAATTAGTCGGAGCCAATTATGAACATACTAGTTTCCTAGCTTTCCCTGCTGCTACCGATGGCCACTGGACCCGGCCTTGGCCAATGAGATAGGAGGGGAAACCTGACAGAAGAGCTCCGAGAAAATGTCTGCTTCCCTGATCAAAAGGGACAGACATGGGTGATTCCATCCCTACATCCTTCTTCATGACTGACATGAAAATGTGAGGCCTACAGCTGGAGTAGTTATCTTGGCCACTCAAGTAGCAAGTGAATTGCTAAAGGCCAAGAGAACTGTAGAGACACCGGTGCCCCTCTTGTCACGTTAGCTGCCTGCCTCCCGATAATTTGTTCTATAAGCAATAAAATCCCCTGCTCGGGGCGCCGGGGTGGCTCAGTCGGTTGAGCGTCCGACTTTGGCTCAGGTCATGATCTCACGGTCTGTGAGTTCGAGCCCTGCGTCGGTCTCTGTGCTGACAGCTCAGAGCCTGGAGCCTGCATCACATTCTGTGTCTCCCTCTCTCTCTGCCCCTCCCCCACTCATGGTCTGTCTTTCTCTGTCTCAAAAATAAATAAACATTAAAAAAAAATTAAAAAAAAAAAAAGAAAAAAAATCCCCTGCTGGCTTGTATGGTACCTTTAAGTCAATTTTAAAAAGATGTCCATTATGGTTGATGTTACAGAATTAATGTTAATTTTCTTGGGTGTGTAATGGTGACGTTGTTATTCTTAGGGAGGACATACCCAGGTATATATGGGTAAAGTGTCATGATGTCTCCAACTTCTTTTCAGTTGGTTCAGGGAAAAAAGTGAATGGGTAGAGATATAGCAGGCAATGGCAAAATGTGAATGATACATCTAGCTGAAAGGTGTGTGGGTATGTTTGAAAAACATTAAAATAAAAGTTGGGGGGGGGAAATAAGGCACTCCTTTTTCAAGACACGTCTCCCAGGCAGAGAATTGTCATGATGCACCGATGAGGTTAGAACGAAACGCTTTTGTGTTGTCTGCCAGAAATAGTCCTAATAATACAAATCACCCATCGTTGCAGTCAACAAAGTTAAAATTGAGTCAAAAATTCCAAACGAATAAAGCTAAGATGGGCTGGCCTCCTGTTACGTATATACTTATGCAGAGTACAACATAAACGGTTATGCCGCTGGACCCGCCTATTTGTTTAAGTCACTTTAAATGAGGTATTAAGTCACGCTCGGCTGAAAGCATTCCTAACATTCACGCGCTGTGTGTTAGTTTAATCCGTGCCCCTCAGATCAAGACATTTGTACACCTTAAGACATACAGGGTTTGTTTTTTTTTTATTCCTCAGCTTAAATAATTGTCTGCTGAGAAGACTTTTAAAATTATTTTCTTTACAAGACAACTTACCAAAAACAGTTTACTCTTTCCTGTGAATAATCGAATTGTACAGCCGAACAGTCTGTTAAGTCTAGGATCCGAATTGGCTCTGGTGACTTAAAAAAAAGAAAAAAGAAAGCAACCTATATGTCATCACAGTAAAACACACAAATTTGTCCCTCATCTGTTTCCCTAAAAATCTTTACTTTCACTAAAGGGACTGATCATAGAGAAACTTCCTAAGGGAAGTCATAACCCCTGGTTTGGGGACTGGCTATTCATGAAACTGGACATTAGGAAGAGATTGTCTTTATCAAGTTAAATTTGGTGGAGATGGGTTTTTTAAAATTTATTTTAATTTATTTTATTTTTATTAATAATTTATTTATTTTTAATTTACATCCAAGTTAGTTAACATATGGTGCAACCATGATTTCAGGAGTAGATTCCTTAATGCCCTTACCCATTTGCCCATGCCTCGCCACAAGCCCTCCCAAAACCTCTGTTCTCTGTATTTAAGAGTTTCTTATGATTTGTCCTCCTCCCTGTTTTTATATTATTTTTTGCTTCCCTTCCCTTATGTTCACCTGCTTTGTATCTTTTTTTTTTAATGTTTTATTTATTTATGAGAGACAGAGAGACAGCGTGTGAGCAGGGGAAGGGCAGAGAGAAAGGGAGAGACACAGAATCCAAAGCAGGCTCCAGGCTCCGAGCTGTCAGCACAAAGCCCGACACGGGGCTCGAACCCACAGACTGGGAGATCATGACCTGGCCCGAACTCAGACGCTCAACCGACTGAGCCACCCAGGCGCCCCCACCTGCCTTGTATCTTAACATCCTCATATGAGTGAAGTCATATGATATTTGTCTTTAGTGGAGATGGATTTTAAACATAGAAGTGTTTAAACTTCTACTTTCTCAGAAATTTGGTATAGGGAGAGTGAGAAGAAATAGAATAATTTCAAACTGGCTTCATGAAGTGGGCATGGGCAATGGACATATTTTAATAAAGGGAGAAACTGCCACAGACAGGGCTGACGCATCCCAGCAAGAGAGCCAACAGGGGAAGAATGTGCCCTGGGAAGCTGGGTTAGCAGTTCAAGAGAGAAGTTTCTGGAACGCGCCTCTCATCCTTGCAGAAGAACTGCTCCACGCACCCGGCTGGCTCTGTCAGTGGAGGACACAGCTCTTGATCTCAGGGTCGTGAGTTCGAACCCCACGTTGGGGGTAAAGATTACTTAAAAAGAAAAAACCCTCCTCATATCAGGAATCAAGAACACACATTTCCATCATTTACTGATGTTGCAGATACTCATAAGGAAAATTTCAGAGATTTCAGAGACAGATGTTCTTTGCATCGAGAGAGCTGATTTTTAAAGGGCAGATGTATTCTGTTTCTCACCATCTGGTCTTTGAAGTATTTCAGCTCATTCCTGTGCAGTGTGAACCATCTCGTTTTCCAGGTCTGAGAAAAAAAAGAATTAAAACATGCAGGTTTTGAATACAGGAATGGAATATTTGAACTGGATCGTTTCCTTTAATTTGAACAGTATCTAAAAGATAAGATCCAATAAAATATTGTTGTGGTAAGTCATTTCGGAAGAAAAGTTTCAAAATATCTACAAAAACTGAAACGCCTTCATGCACTAAGTTTATAATGAAGATAGAGATATTGACATACTTAAACGAATAAGAAGAAATAGTCTATCATAAATATCCCAGGTGATTTATAACAAACCACTAAATGTCTGTCTTATTAACTCTATAATAATATACATCAGTTTGTGGGCACCTACTATGGGCTAGATTCTATCTTCGGAGCTTCATATATATTAGAGCCAATCCTTATATGATGCCAATATTCTTGTTTAACAAATACACAAATCGAAGTTTAGGAAGCGCAAACCACATAATTTTCCAAGACTTGCCTAGGAGTTCCACGGTATTGGTGGCAGGAACTGGTGTTCTCCACCTCCTCCCTCCTACGTACTGACAGAACCCTCATCTTGGGTGGTAATGTGTCCAGTTAGAAGAAGTAACAGACAACTTAAAAACAGATATGCTATGAATATAAATACTTCCTATCCTTAGGGAGAATCCAGTCTAGTAAGGACACAAACAAATTTAGGTTGAATTCCAGCAGGCCAGTATCCATGAGAGAGGTTAAGCGCCCTAACTCTTAAAACAGGGAAGAGTACACCTGTTCCAGGAAGGCCTTGTTGGTACAATTACATAAATGGGGGGACAGTTGGATACCCCAGACCGGAAAAGTACTAAACCATGTTTTCTTTGGGATTTTATAACATAGTTACATTAATGCCAGTGATGTTTTTGGCCTACTTTTGGTAAATATTTTATACAATTTTGACTTCTTTGTGAAAAAAAAATTAAGAGGAAGAATGTTCTAGAGTTAACATGCTACTTTCATCCTCTATCCTCGATTGTTCCATTAAAAAGCACTGTATGTTTTGGGGGGTATTAGCTGTAGGCTACTCTCACACATTGGACTTTGCCAAAGAAAAATCAAGTGAGTTTCCAGAATTTTGACCATTATTAGTCATAAAGATCAACTCTTGAAACAGAAAAAAATGTTATAACTGGGTCAAAATGAGTAGGCACGCATGTTTTTAAAAAAAGCCAAAGTGAGAACTGAGTCTGCGTGATATGCTCTCTTTCTCTGTGGCTGGCGCTCGCAGAAACGCGTTTCCTTACCTTGACCAGGCCTCCCTGTTTGGTGAGGTAACCCTCTTTGGTGCCCAGCTGAAAAAGAGAGAATCACTAAGTAAAGCTCAGAACTATCGCAACATGATGTTTGTCTATTTCTGTAATGTTTTAAAATGAAACATGAGTTCGCCATTGATCTTTGAGTAATCGCCTTCTGTTCTTCACCCAGGCACTTGAAAATCCTCCCTGTGTGGGGAGAGACTGTTTTCAGACTGGGTCTTCAGGGGGAATCCTATAGCAACAGGCAACGAACGATTGAGAGATTCTTCTAACTCGAGGTAGCAATTTGCAAAGAGTAAGCGACGTCACATCACTTGTGAAAGTCAGTGTTGGGTGAAGCATGTCATGTGAAACCCGTGGCTTTAATTGTTGCACGGGAATTCAGCACCAGGGCACACGCCCGCGCGTAGGTGTTGGTTCAATACATTTGGGAAACGCTGGACTGAGTAAAGGGATTTCTTTACTTCCCAGAGTCTATTATGGCCATATGCCTTGTGAATTTTAAGAGGGAACATTAGAAATAGCATTTCCCCTATTTATTTTATCACATATCCTCCGCTATCCCAGTATCCCTTTTTCGCAGACATCTCTCGAGACCTCCGTTCCATGGAAAGGACTTTCAGGAATGCAGATGTATTTATACTTGAAGGGACAACGAGTCATTTCTTAACTCATGTAGCATTAATTCAAGGGTAACAGTATCACACACATAGCTAGCACCTATAAAAATGTAAGGAACAGTGGGGAACCATGCAAATGGAAAATCGCCTAAAACAAGGACTCTAAGGTGAAGACTTTATAACCTCATAACTTTCTGAAGAAACTGAATTCTTTACAGGCTATTTTGTCACCATGTGTCTTATATTAGTAAGATAACAGAATAAAGAGAGAAAAATGTTGCAGAAGCAAAGGGAATGGAAATTTTAGACGGAGTCGTTCAAAAAACGATGAATCCCACAGCGGGGAAACTGAGGAAGCTGACGTTTTATTATTATTTTTTTTAAGTTTATTTATTTTGAGAGAGAGAGAGAGAGAGAGCAGGGGAGGGTCAGAGAGAGAGAGAGTGAGAGAGAAACTCCCAAGCAGTCTCCACGCTGCCAGTGTGGAGCCCGATGTGGGGCTCGAACTCATGAGTTGTGAGATCATGACCTGAGCTGAAATCAAGATTCAGATGCTTACCGGACTGAGCCACCCAGGTGCCCCAGGAAGCTAACATTTTATTTTATTAAAAAAATTATTTTTTAATGCATATTTATTTTTGAGAGAGAGAGAGACAGAGAAACAGAGCATGACCAGGGGAGGGGCAGAGTGAGAAGGAGACATAGAATCCAAAGCAGGCCCCAAGCTCTGAGCTGTCAGCACAGAGCCCCATGTGGGGCTTGAACCCACAATCTGCAAGATCACGACCTGAGCCGAAGGGAGACGCTCACCTGACTGAGCCACCCGGGTGCTCCGGGAAGCTAACATTTTAGATAGGGCCTATTCTATGTCAGGCTCTAGAAATCTATTATCTCACTCAATCTCCACCAATAGAAACAATTTGTGTTTCACATGTCCCAGAGCCCAAACAGAGCGCTTGTTCGGGTGCGCCACGCCCGCCCCTCCTGCCAAGCTGGCCGTGCGAGGAACGTGCAGGAGGCCTACCCTGTGACCCTTCCACACACCACATTCAGTCTGTCCTGAGTCTCGTCACACGCCTTCAAAACATACCCTGAAGTTCACCAGTTCTTCTCCCCGCTCCCAGCTTCCCCCGCCAGCCACCGTCTCTCCCTGGACTGCCCCAACAGCGTCCCCATTGGGGCTCGCTCCAACTTTGCAACACATTCCACTTCGCGTGTAGTGGTGAGAAGGAGCTTCTTCAAAACTTTCAAACTTAAATTCTGTTGCTCGAAACTTGTAAAATTTCTCCTTGATTCTTACGGCAAAAATAAATTCTTTATCTTGTCTACAAGGACTTTCATGTTGTTAATACAGCTGGCATTTTGGACAGGATAATTCTCCCCTAGCCTCCGCGGCCCCAGCCTTCTCTGGGAAACAAGCCTTCAGGGGTTCTCATGTTTCTCTATGTCTTATGCGGAAGACACCAACCCTTTGTCCCAGACCTATTTTTAAAGCATGCTTGTAGAACAAACAACCTTAGTGCAAGCGGGGGAGGGCAGAGGGAGGATGGGGGAGGAGGGAGAGAATCCCAAGCAGGCTCTGTCTGCACTGTCGGTGCAGAGCCCGATGAGGCTCGAACTCACAAACCCAAGGATGGGATGGATTGTCCTGCCCAAGTATCTCAGGACGACTGTACATAGAAGGTTCTGTGCAATGGACTCTTGACAACAGTGGTCACTGATCGGTGGAACGTGGCTGCACCCACGCTGCTGAATGGCAAGCCCATGCGGTTAACTGTGCATTGATACAGACAGAAAACTATCAGCATTTTCTAGCGTCGCAGGCGGAGAGAACAGTACAAAAGCCCTGAGGTGGGAACTGAACTGAGGTGTTTTGCAGACTAACAAGAAGATCGTAATGATTGGCATGAAGGGAGCAAGAGGGAAAGTGGTAGAAGGTGAGATTACTGAGGGAAGGAGGGTCATTTTGAGATCTTGGGGCAGGAGAATCCATCTCATACTTGGAGTGAGCCAAGACGGTTAAGCAATAAGGCTTGCGGAATTTGGTTTAAAGGGGTCTAATTTCTACCTAAGGGTGCTGCCTCCCATGCTTACGCCAGCTCTACAGGTTAGGTCCTGCAATTCACTGTTGACACAGAACACGAGTAGCAGAGTAGGGCACAGCGGGGACCTCGGGAGGGGGTGTGTGTGGCCGAGGAGAACGTGAAGTTCATTGACAGGACAAATGACGGAGATGTGCGGTGATTGCTGGCGGGGAAGGATGGATAAAGAGGAAAGTCGGGGGTGGGGGGGCGGTTGGCTGGAAAACAGTGGATTAGGAGGTAAGTCTTGATTTGGTCTTTGGTCTGTTCTGACTTGTCTTGCTTTCCTAAATGTTGCTGGTTTTGAGGTTCGCTACTTCCTCCTCCAACTCTAACAAAGCTAAAATACCCCTTTCGCCGGATTCCCACAATGCTTACTTTTGAGCAGATGTAGCAGAGTAACAAAAATGTTACACGCGCCGGTAAACCAGGCGAGGCTACAGAGCTCAGATGACAAGCTATGATTCTTGTCCTGAGAAGTGTCAGGCTGCCGGGGATGGCAGACACACACTCGGGTGGTTATTAGCTTCTGGTGCGATGATGGGGGGGTCAACGTGAGCAGTGGGTGCTCGGAGCACAAAAGAGGGGCATTTTCAAGAAAGCTAGGAGGGGCCCAGGAAGGCTTCCTGAAAGACACTGATCTCTGATGAGCCTTGAAGGGGGAGGGGACAGCAGCAGTGTCGACAGCGTGTCCGAGGCAGGGAGGGGAGAAGGAGCAGGACAAGAGGGACGCACATGGCCGTGAGCGTGAGAGGAGCCCAGGCGAGGCCAGAGAGAGGAGCAGCGCCAGGTGGGCCGGGAAGACAGAGGCCACCGCCCAAGGTTAAGCAGGGAGGTCAGGTGATCGATCTACCTTTTAAGAAAGATCTCTGTGGTGACAGGGTAGAAAAAGTTCTGCAGAGACAGAGAGGCCACACATTTGTCATTTGTAGCAGAAAACCTTCAAGGGAGATTTTTTTCAAGTGTCATGGTTGCTGTCCAGAGTTGGTTCTCTGTATTTCATTTATTGTCTTCTTTATTATCCGCACAAACCCTACGTCTTATACCGGGAGCATTTGGCAAACAGAAGAGAGGAAGAACGGGGAGCACGAGCACAGGGCAGGGGAGCAGTGCGGGGAGGAGTCCTTGCAGGCTCACGGCTCACAGAGCAAACGGAAACGGACTTGAGGAGCAGCGAGCCCTGCCGTTGCACTGAAATTGAACAAAGGCCCACCTTGCAGAGTGCACATGTTTTCTGTCGGTCCGTCCGTCCGTCCCCTTCATTCAGGGAAGGAAAACCAGCATAGGAAAAAAATAACATCCTGAGGTTTTATAGTCAAAGTGCAGAATATTGTTCCTCCTCAGATGATTGAATGTAAACGAAATTTTTTTCTTCCTTGTTTTCATGTTTTATTTATTTTTTGAGAAAGCGAGCGAACGGGGGAGGTTCAGAGAGGAGGGGCAGGGACAGAAGATCCGAAGCAGGCTCTGTGCTGACAGCAGACAGCCCCATGCGGGGCTCGAACTCATGGACCACAGATCATGGCCTGAGTCGAAGCTGGACACTTAGCTGACTAAGCCACCCAGGTGCGCCCCCCGCCCCACCAAATTTTCTTAATATAAAAATCCTGTGGCAGAATAATAGTTTATCCAACTACGTGAGCATCGATATCTCTCATCCATTCTACTAAGACACAGACTCTAAAGCAGGCTCTAGGCTTGAGCTGTCAGCACGGAGCCCGATGTGGGGCTCCAACCCATGAACTGTGAGATCATGACCTGAGCCAAAGTTGAACACTTAACTGACTGAGCCACCCGGGGGTCCCTGAGTGCCATTTTTGAAGTACTTAGAGTCCTATCACTATGGCGTTGTGTTTTTTGACAGCTTACCAGATGGACCAGATGAACTGAGTCATGGGCCTCAAACTTCATGTTCCTTTCCAGGTTGGGTGGCTCAGTCAGGGAAGCCTTCCACTTAGGCTCAGGTCATGATCTCATGGACACGAGTTCGAGCCCCACATCAGTCTCTGGGCTTACAGTGTGGGGCCTGCTTGGGATTCTCTCTCCCTCTCTCTCTGCCCCTCCCTGGCTTGTGCGCTCTCTCTCTCTCTCTCTCTCTCTCTCTCGCAAAAATAGACACTTACAAAATACACAAAACCATCTAACTCCGACTGCATGTGACCACGTTTAGACAGTGAAAGCGCTGCGGTCAGATAGGTGGCCACTTACCGAGGGCGCGGTGGGCACGAGGTCACTTTCCGTTCTTCCTGTCTGCATTGCCGTGTGAACCCGGACGGATTCGTAAATGGAAGGCTCCTCCACTTTCCTTGGATAGGGGTGTTTCAGAACAATCAGAGTGCCTGGGTGAAGATAAAAGAACATTATCAGAGAGGAGCCCCAGAAAGAAGGTCCGAATGCTGATGACCAGATAACCGTGGCTAGATTCCAGCCTCTTGTCTTTCCACCTATTCACTCATTCATTTCTCGATGTTTATCGCGTACCGCGCGGGTGCCAGGCCCTTAAGCTGGACGCTGCAGATATAAAGCAATGATGGGATGGTTTCTGGGCTAGCTCAGAGAGAACTAGCACGGGGTGTCACCTAACGGTAGTCAAGTGCACGAACAGGGTGACGAGGCCAGTGTCGGAGGTGCGGACAAAGCATGCTGGTGGTTCCCAGAATCCCTGAGGACCCCTCCTGTGGAATAACTTCGTAGAGGAGATGACATGAATCCAGACCTTAAGCTATTGCTGGAGGTTTTCCAGGTAGGCTTCAATAAGGTCACGAGAGTAAAACCCAACAAATGCGCTGGGGCATGGGAGGTTTAGTCCATAGACCTCATTTCTCACTCGTTTCAGGACAAACTTCGTAACAAATCAGTAGCTCTCAAAAAAGCAGACTTGCTGCCTTTTCCCTACTGTCTCCTACCACCCAGTCAACAAAATAAGCTACGTGAAGCTTCTGCTTTTTCCTCAAGTTGAACGCAACCTGAACTGGCTTATGTGTGATGGCTGTCACTCCGTCTGGAGGAGGGGATTGGGCAGCAAAAGGGCTCCACCAGGGGCCAGTCTTTGGGGCCGTGGGCATGGCACGCCGAAGCTGAGAGCCCTTCTGACTCTACATTTCTGACCTTCCCCCATGTAGACCTTTCCCTTCCCCAATTAACGAGCAGAGCAGGAACTAGATACTTTACAAAAAGAGTATGCTAAGTGTTTTAAGAGTACTTAAAAGTAAATACTTTAAGAGTACTTAAGAGTAAGCCTCTTTGCTATGGCTTCTTGCTTTTTATTTCACTGGGTCTTATAAAGGCAGGGCAGAGATTATACCAGACAAGGGGTAAGATGTAAAGAATACGGTAATTAGGGACACCTAGGTGGGTAAAGCTTCCGACTTCAGCTCAGGTTATGATCGCACGGTTCTTGAGTTCGAGCCCTGTGTCAGGCTCTGTGCTACCAGCTCAGAGCCTGGAGCCTGCTTCAGATTCTGTGTCTCCCTCTGTCTCTGCCCCTTCCCCACTTGTGCTCAGTGTCTCTCTCTCAAAAACAAATAAACATTAAAAAAATTTTTTAAAAAAAAGAATGTGGTAGTTCATTTAACAAATATTTATTGGGCTCTACTCTGGGCAAGACACTCATCCAGGCAGCGGGAATACAACAGTAAACAAAGAAGATATAGCACTTGACCCTCTGCTAGGGGAGACAGAAAAAAAGAAAAGAAAAGAAAAGAAGTATGCCAGGTGAGAGAAGCGTCATGGAAACCCTAGTAGAACAAGGTAAAGGCGTATTGGGCGATGAGGGAGGCATCAGAAGAAGGTGGTATTTTAAAGGGTGGTCAGAAAGGCTTCTCTGAAAAGGTACTTCAAAAGATTATAGAAAGTATGGACCTCGAATTGAAGTAAGAGAGAGAGGGGCAAGGAAAGAGAAAGACCACCTCTGCAGTTAAAAAACACTTGATCATAACAATAGACCCACACACAAAGCCAAACCGTTCCGCGGTGCTCGAGGACGCACAACGTACTGACTGCAAACACACAACTGTGGCCTCGGACACTGGGCCCGTGTGGCGCCCTGCTATCACTTGCAAAGGAACACTGAGAAAACTCAGGAGTGGGTCCTTGACCTTGGCCCCAGAAAAGAATGAGACTCTGGCCTTCTCCTTCTTGAGCATCCAGTTCTCACCCGTAGCACAGGGGTCACAATGAAAAATGGCTCTCACAGGTATCGGAAGCCCCAGTCCCACTTTGCACACTGACAGTGCTCTCCTGTCAATGCGACCCTGTCGTGAGGACAGATGCAGTCATATCAGGACAAGGGGCCAGCTACGGTGTTACAGTCATAGTGAAAGCAGAGACGCCTCACTCAAGAGCAGCTGTTGTGCAGGCTCAGGGGCCGTGTGACACAATCACAACGTTCCAGATGCTTGGTGAATGTGCAGCTGGCTCCAAGGTGGCCCACCCCGGAGAGTCACCCCCAGCGTGCCAGGCAGTCACCGTGGCATCACGGAAAGAGCCACCACTGCCACTCAGTGCCTGTTGACGCTTGGACGATCATCCTAGCTTCTGTTTCCTCCCCCGACACATGAGAATAATTATCCCATCTTCACAAGGCTCTTTGAAGCACCAACTAAAGAAATGTTTGTGAAAAGGATAATGAAAGAGAAAACATGAGATGTTATTATGCTTGAGAGAGTAGTTTGAAACCCTTAAATGAAAATCCAACGGTTGCATCTCTGGGAACATGAACGTTTAAATGTTGAGTTTACAAAGACCCACGTGTGACATTCTGCCAAGAGTAAAAATGGCAGAGTCTAGTAGCCACCGACGACAGCTCTTTGACGCGTCGGTGCCTCCTAAACCCTTCCATATGACCATGGAGGAGAGGAGACTGGATCCCAGGGTTCAAAGCAGCTCGCAAATTTAAAAAAATGTGAAATCTTATGCTTTCTCCCTTTTCCATATATATTTTTTAAGTTTATTAATTTATTTTGAGAAGGAGAGCAAATAAGTTAGGGGCAGAGGGAGAGAGGGAAAATCCCAAGCAGGCGCTGCACAGTCAGCGTATAGCCCGATGCGGGGCTCAAACTGACAAGCCGTGAGAGCAAGACCTGAGCTGAAACCAAAGAGTCAGATACTTAACCGCTTGAGCCACCCAGGTGCCCCTGCTTTTCCGTAAGTTTAATACGAAAAAAAATTTTATAAGGATCCAAACTATGTCTGTAATCCAACTTAAAAAAATTTTTTAATGTTTATTTTTGAAAGAGAGAGAGACAGAGAGAGAGCGGGGGTGCGGGAAAGAGAGAGGGAGACACAGGATTGGAAGCAGGCGCTGACATAATGAAGGCTTGATGAGTGAGTGGATAAACGGATGCCATAGTAATTCAGGTTTAAGTCAGAGAAGATCCCCCGGGAAGAGCCAGCCTCCAAAGTCCACAATTACCCTGGCTTGGGGCAAGGGCAGGACCACAAGGTCAAGTACTGCTGTCCAAGTCTCCACTGGGGGGAACCAAATTCTATTTCGAAAATCTCTTCTAACGTTTCGCCAACGAAAGCTAAGCTGAGGAAAATGGTATCCAGTCAACGGGAAAGTAGAACGGACTATGTAGATGGACTTTAACTAGTAAGACCATGAAGGAGGCTGGATTGAAGGGTAGAATGAAGAAAGTGGCAAAGTATTTATAAAATGATAACTTCCACTGATAAAAATTCAGCCTCCTGAAAGACAGGTCTTAGCTGACCTGTCTGCCCAGGAGAAAACAATAATACATAGACTTCCCGGCATGGCTGCTGGGCTAACAGTGACTTCCCCTTCGGTGGAGACCGCCCCGTCCTTGCAGGCCAGCGGAGATCCCCACGAACCCCGAGCTTCCCCACGAACACCTCACTCAGGCCGCACCCACAGGACTCACTTCCCGGGGATCTGCTTAGTTATATCTCTGGAGAGAAGGTCCATTAACTTCAGTTTCTGAATGACATGAAGGAGATCGTCATTTCCTGCCTTGGGCATAAAACCTGGTCTCAGAAACGCTCGGCGGAGGTCCACTTTTGCAGTGATCAGAGCAGGACCCAGGCAGGCGAAAGCTTCAGCGGTGCCGTGATCACAGGGCTGATTCTTTATTGTCTCTAGGTGTTCGGTCTGCTTTTAAATTCTGGGAGGGAATGCTAATCCTTACCAAAAACAAACAAACACACACACAGAAAAACAAAAAACCATTCCCCTCCCTCCATTTTTTTTTTAATTCTGCTAGCCAAGGTTGGTTTCTGTACTTGGCCATCAAAAGAAATTTGTATAATGTAGCCATCACAGACTCATTGCATTTCCACCTAAGGTCCGAGGTAGTGCCTTGGCCCCCTAAGGGAGAAACTCGGGGCTAGCGATATTCAGGCCAAATTAATTCCAGGATTTGGTTGGAAGATTCCGATACCAAGCAACAGGAGGCGGGGGCCGGTGGAGGGAGGAGAGAGGAAGTGGTACAGCCCGGCTCTTGGAAACCTGGCTGCAAGTTTCACTTCAGTTTCTGAACTACATGAAGGAGATGGTTGTTTCCTGCCTTTGATATGAAACCTGGTTTCAGAAACACTCGGAGGAGGTGCGTTTTTGAGGTGATCGGCGCGGGACCAAGGCAGGCATCTCGGTTTGCATCGGCGGCGCTGTAACTTACAGGACACCTGCTCTGTACATGACCTGGGGAGCCCGCGTCGAAGGACTCCTTGCCTTGTGCCCCGCGGCGCTTCAGAAACACAGGAAGAACGGCTGTCAAGCCTCGGGCATGGGTTTGAGATCTGAAGTGGAGTGTAGCACAAGCAGCGCTAGCTCTTAAAAGGGAAACTTTTATTTAGAATATTTCTTGTAGGCCCTGAGGCGCGTGCTGGCCCGGCAGGTTTCCGGCTAGACTGTGAGATGTTGGAGGGTGAGGATGGTGTCTGACTCGTCACCACACTGTCAGTAGCTAGTAGTTGGCACCCAGTGCACATTTGTTGAGTTACGTTAAAATAAGACGACATCCACTCCTGCTTCGTGATGGCCCTCAGGTTCGGAAAACAGGCTTTGCAACTGGCGTGTGCACGGCGGATTCCTCTGTCACCTCCTGCCGACGGGAGGTGGCTTTCTAGAGGGAACGACAGGGATATTCGAGATCTTTCTCCTTTCTTCTTTGCAGCCTGCTCTTGCCAATGGACTTTAACCCACTGTGAGATGGTGCTGGTCAAACTACGTTCGCTTCCATACACAGGGGCTTTGACAGTCCCTTTCCAGTGTCACAGGGAGACTACACAGAGGAAGGAGAAGCAGGTCAGCCGGCTAGAAGATTCTGCTCAAATATCCAAGTCGAGTCAGGTCGCTCTTTTCGGAGCCATCCCTTTATCTGAGCTTTTATCTGAATCCTCTGTGGAGCTGGCTTGAGATTTGAAGATGACATAAACACGTGATAAATACAAATGTAGTTAATTGTCCCTGACTAATGCAGCTCTTGCACACAATATGATGGGATTAGCGCAAAAGTGCTTCGTGAAAACACAGTAACGGTGATTATTTCTGCCAAGCTAACGATGATTTTTATAGTCTTTCATGCCTAATCTCACTCAATCTCCAACAGCACGTCTGGAACTAGTAAGGCATGAACTGTTAGGTCACCAGCTCTGATTTATAAGATGATGAGACCGAATCTCAGAGAGGTGACATAATTCGCCCGAGGACACGCAGCTGGCGAATGAATGGCAGAGGCTGGAGTTGAACGAGGAGTTCGCGTGTTTACTCATTCTGGAGTCATGGAAGCCCTACGGCCTGGGAAAGGCACTTTCGTGGGGGCACGATGGCGGACGCAGAAATCAAAATCCGACCGAGGAGATGCTCGCGGAGGCAGCCCGAGGGAAGGGGATGAGAGTTTCTGCCTCAACATTTCTCAGCAGGCCTCGGTGTCCCCGTTTGTAAAGGAAAAATTAAATGGTCTGTGGGATCCCTTCCCATTCTAACATCCTATAAATCTAGTTCCGCACGCAGGCCCAGCGCAGGGGCGAGAGATGCTAGGACGCTTAGTAACCAAACGCGCGTCCTGTTTCCTGTAATGCACACTATCCATTTAAAACACTTTACTGCGGGCATCGTTGTGTCTTTGTGCCTCATTTTCCTTTTCTTCCACGTTCTCATTCAACCTTTACATTTTATTTATTTTTTTGTAAGGTCGCTTTATTTTTTTCGGGTTTATTATTTTTGAGAGAGAGCACAAGGCGGGGACGGGATAGAGAGAGGAGGGGGAGACAGAGGATCCAAGCGGGCTCCGCGCTGACAGCAGAGAGCCAGATGCGGGGCTTGAACTCACAAGCTGTGAGATCATGACCTGAACCGAAGTTGGACGCTCAACCGACTGAGCCACCCCGGCGCCCCACACTTTACATTTTCTTTTACCGTGCTATATGCACATGAACTGCCTTATATCTTTTCTGGAGAGACATAAATGCAACGGGCCTATGTATGTTTTCTAGTCAGCCTTTTTATGTTTTAAGATGTCCTCCAAGATAATTTCCCAAGATGCAATTCACATAAATAACATAGGAACAGCGGTAAATACAAAGACAGAAGTTCAAATTGATTCACATTCTTTAGAACAGTGCCTTTACATCGCATACCAAAAATATGGTTACGGACCTTAAAGAAGAGACTGGGGGATAGCCCTGCCTTGTCCTCCAAACATCCTACCGTGTTATTGTGGCAAGGGCCTTCCCATCCAAACCCACCCAAGGTCACCCTGTGCTGTGGCAGTGTCGTGCTGCTGTGTCAGTGGCAGACCAGTGTCAGGAGTCAGTGAGGAATGGAAAGCCCCTTTGCTTTAGAACAAGGTTGGCTTGAATTTCACTCTCAGCTCTGATGCTTGCTGGCTGAGCCACGTCGGCCAAATAACTTAATGTGTCTACGTTTTCATTTCCTCATCTAAAAATGGGACTTTCACATTACTGGATGGTTCAGAAGATTTAATAACTTGATACCTGCAAAAGCATCTAATGAAAAGCTCAAAACTCAGTAAGCACCCCACGTGTATTCCCTTCCCCGCCTGCCTTTTCCTTTTTCAAACACACCTTATGACAAACTAAGAAAACTTGCGTTTTTGGCAAGCGTAAACTAAAGGAGGGATCCTCGGCTGCGGGTTGGCAGAATTTCGAGTGGCCATCAATCATTTTCAGAAATGACACCCGGTTCTCAAACTCCAGCGAATTTTAACTCAATTATTTTACAATGCCACCTGGGTAAAAAGGCTGGTTTTACAAAATAAATTAATAAGAACTACGGCAGTTTATCAAGAGGTTGGGAATCCCCACATCAAAACAAAAAGAGAAGTGGAAATCTGACATTTAAGAAAGAACCAGATAGGGTCTTCAAAACAGAGAAGCGATGGTTATAAAGGGTAAGTACAAACATAGCACTTGGTTTATGTCATATTTTTTCATGCTGGGTGGCTGTTTAAAGTCACAACACAGTAATTCCTATAATAAATTGTATATGGCAATTTCATATATAGAAGTATTCTAATAAAAACACAAGGTAATAGGAAAGGCAATTTTTGTTCTAATAATATCAGGACATTTAAGGATAAAGATAAATGCTGTCTACGTTTAAAGAATATATATGTATGAAACCTAGCTAATTACAAGAGGGTTCAGTAAAAATTAATAATGGACCAACGTATCCATGCTAATCAAAAAGTCTCAAATTTCCAAGGCCATTTGAGTGGAATTTAGAAGCCATGTACACGTAGGAAGAAATATTTCACATGGCAGCTTATTATTACAAATGAAAGTCAAATTCTGGGGCGCCTGGGTGGCTCAGTCGTTTAAGCGTCTGACTTTGACTGGGGTCACGAACTCACAAACCGTGAGATCCTGTTGTGACTTCAAGCCCCCGCGTGGGGCTCTGCGCTGACAGCACAGAGCTTGGAGCGGGCTTTGGATTCTGTGTCTCCTTCTCTCTCTGCCCCTCCCCCGCCTGTGCTCTGTCTCTCAAAAATAAATAAATGTACAAAAAAAAAAAGAAAAGTCAAATTCTGAATTTAATCATCACTGAGCATACATATAACTTAAAACATCATTTCAAATGATGCTTTGCATAAGCATCAGAATGAAGGGGCGTCTGAATGGCTCAGGTCATGATCTTATGGTTCTTGAGATCGAGCCCATGTGGAGTCGGATATGGGGCTCTGGGCTGACAGCGCTCTCCGAGCCTGCTAGGGATTCTCTCTCTGCCCCTCCCCTGCTCACGCATGCATGCACGCTCTGCTCAAAAATAAATAAACAACGTTAAAAAAAACTTTGGAAGGAAAAACTAATTGTCAGAACACTGGTTGATGTGTTGCCATATGGGCTGCAATGCAGGCTTTGGTAAGGAGATAATGGGAAACCAACATGAAATGATGAAATGTGATCATTATTAGCCTACTGGGACATACGATCAGGGTACAAAAATGACAAAAATCCCTCTTCTCAAAGGGTTTACATACCAGTGCGAAGATTTTTTTTTTAATTTTTTGCAAAGATTTATTTTAAAAGTGAATTATACAGGGGTACCTGGGTGGCTCAGTTGATTAAGCTTCTGACTTCAGCTCAGGTCATGATCTCGGGGTTCATGAGTTAGAGCCCTGCGTTGGGCTCTGTGCTACCAGCTCAGAGCCTGGAGCCTGCTTCAGATTCTGTGTCTCCCTCTCTCCCTGCCCCTCCCCCCCTCACACTCTGTCTCTCTCTCTCTCCCTCTCAAAAATAAATAAATGTTAAACAAAATTTTTAAAAAAGTGAATTAAATAAAATGTTAGAAGATAAAGGAACCACTGGGGAAACTAAAGGCAGAGAGCACGTCAAATGTCTCTATGATATACTTGGGAAATGATTGGGGTTTGGAATCAGAAATATCTAACGAGTGTTTATGGGTGTTAATAAGGAGAAATTAGAGTGAACAAAACTTTCATGGAGATTGGAAAGGTCAAATGCAGATGATAGCAAGGGAAAGGGAAACTATAAAAATAGAATATTCAGGTTGTCAGGAGGCTTAACTCTTGCTTAGAAAATCTTCATTCTTCAGATTAAGGAAACAGAAATCCTGAGAATTTGAAGAGTAGAGAACAGGAATAGAAAAGGAAAAAAGAGATCTTCAAATGGTATTCTTCCCTTTAGGTTAACACCTTTATTGATCCCAAATACAAATATTTTCTTACGACCCGGAACCAAGTATTCTGGGTCTCCCTCTACGTTATATTTAACTGTAAGGGAAGCATAAAGCTATTCGTTATTCGGAGGTCCTGTCCACTGCCCTCGGATGGAATGCCATCCCTGTCAGTGGATAAGTGGGGGAAAGTCTCTTTTAAATAAGCTCCCTCTCCAGGCACTGCAAGGTGATGCTGGCCTGACGGGGTCTGGACTAAAAGGAGTGACCTGAAATCCCCAGTTCTAGTCCTTTCCATTCCAGGGTCTGGAGCTGAGAACCCAGGCAGGCCTTGTCCATTGTATAGGTCAATGGTTCCCCTGGTCATCTTTAATTGGACGAAAACTTTAAGAATTTGCACTTCATCTGATGGCGACCAAGAAACCATCAGCCTGGAGGCCCCCTGATCCCTGGTGGTCAACACCGGGGGCCAATACTCAAATGAACAAGAAGGGACCTATTTTTAGAAGGTGGCATCCTGGTTTCCATTCGCTGTCGTTCACAGGTCATAGTGCTGGTTGTGACTTCTGAAAATCTGCCGGGCTTAAGAGTCATCGTGACTTCAGCACGTTATCTTGTTTCCTGAGGCCTCTTACTCCCAGAGGGGCGACACTGGAGCTCTCGTTTGTCACGGGGTTTTCCCCTTGTTCCCAGCCTCAGTGTCTTTGCCTTCATCTGGCTGGGACAGATAAGAGGAATACTTTGGAGTTGGTGGAATCTAACTCAAGGTCTGGAAGCTGGGAAGCCAAGTACGTACCTGTAAGCATCAAGAGCGTGTAGCAAGGGATTCGAATAATAGCAAATTCCCCATGGGATAAGGAATAGAACAGAGAAAATGCAGCAGAGAGGATAAAAATCTTAGTTTCCTGAGTTTCGCTGCAATAAAGAATTATAGAAATGATAGCGATATAACAAACTTTAGCTTTGGATAAAACTACCATAGGAGCCAGGATTATGGATCTTCCCTATCCCAAAGGATTAATACTAAAACTTTTTTAGTTAGATTACTGTATTTGCAGGGAAATTTAACATTGTCTTCAGTTCGATGTCAAGGAGCCGTTACTTTGAAGAAGTCTTAGGTGACCCTCTTGCCTGGAGATTGGACCTGTGCCAGAAAGGTTCACCCAGAAACCACTACATTCCCTTTGATCTTAAAGGTTTTTTTGGAAACCTTTGGGTAAGCAGAATGTCTACCTTTTCCCTAACTTGGAAAAAGTCCAGGAAGGAGCACAGAGAATGATCAAAAAGGTTAAATATAGAGTCGAGGAGGAGAGTTTAAAAGAAGGAAGCTGACGTCGCTTGCAGGAAGAAAGAAGGCTGGAAGATAACACTTATCCTGGCTTTGAAGCTACAAAGAGTTCCCACCAATAATCATCACCCATCCACCCATCCATCCATCCCCCAAAGTGTCATGTACTGTATTAGGACCGGGGGACATAGAGAAGGACCTAAATAGCAGTACACGAAACCAAGTTTTTAGCTTCAAAATCTCTTCTCAATTTCTCATGAGCAAGAAGTGGATAAAATCGAGTGTAGGGTTGGAAACAAGCAGGAGGTAAGTTTGCAGTAAAGGAATTTGAGAAACTAAAATGCTTGCCCAAGCCAAAGTAGCAATGGAGATGAATAATGCGTGCCCACTTGCCATTTGTTTATGCGAACTACTGCGGGTTAAATGGTGAGGTAGTTTTCAGGGCCCGCTGGAAGAATTTCCAACAGAAAAAAAAAAAAATTACAGCTTCAATTTTGCAGTCTGGAATATTCTAGTATAGGTCTTATGCGGTCAGTATAAAGTAAGGCAACTACTCTGTGGTTTCCACTGTGCTTTTCATCCACACTTGATACTGTGTGATTCATATCAGGGTCTATCCAGGCCACAGAAACAGCAGAAAAGGAAAAGCTGGTGAGGCATCTCTCTCACCACACTGAAGTTAACAAAAAGCCCACTTGCCGTGTTTACCAAGAAAGCAAGTATAACATTCACGGTAAGACAGCTGTACTCTGAAGTCGTGAGTTCCTCTTCTGCCACAAGTTCTGGAATCACCCAATTTTTGATTACCCGAGAGTTATCATCATTCATCAACAGATATGGGGTGTGATCTTTTGTTCATTTTGTTTAATTGGTACAGGAGAACAAGTTAGAGAATTCAAATACCCAGGGAGCATGTCTTTTGGTTTTTTAACTTGAATATTCTAATTGGACTTTAACCACTCAAACAGGGAAATTCAAAATTTTCCACCCGTATTTCAGTCCATTGTCAAGACTTACAAAAACCAAGACGAGAGACAGGATTTTATGATGTAATAAAGGCATTGTTTAAAAGAGCAATTTCTAGTCAATATTTTTAATTTTCAGTGATCTTTGTGAAAATTCAAGTATGAATTCTGTTTTAAAAAGTGCTCAACATTATTTTTTATGGGTGTTCCCAATATGTATACTGTCCATATTTAAAATTATGGGGAATCAGAATGTTGTTTTAGCCTTTCTTCTTACTTTGTTTACTGTATATTATTATATTATAAAAGACTATTTTTTAAGAGTCATGTACTTTAAATCAAGCCATTATTATAACACATTCTAAGAAAACTATCTACTTTGTTTAAAGCGCATTGTTTTCTCCTAAAGATAACACCCATATATAGATATTGACATATATAAAAAATATTAAGGTAGCATATGGCACAGTAATGGGAAAAAATTGTTTCTAAACATATATAATTGCATATCATATGCACATAACCCAACAGAACTGACAACTATTCAACAAAATCCTCCTTGTCCTTCCTCCACCCTGAAACAATGGCTCATAGGTCAACTATCTATCTGTTCGTCGCTTACCTGTCTCACTTCCAATCAAAGGCTGATTCGCAAAATGCTTGACAAAATCCTTCAAACATGAGAATTCATTAAAGCCAAATTTAAATGAATATCCAGTATATTCGACGTGAAAGTGTTTGACAGAGTCTTTGGCTCTGAAAGGGAAAAAGAAATGCTTAAGGTTATTTAAGAAATGAATTACATTTTTTTTGAAGGGAAATATAACATTAGGCACGAGCATCTAAAAACTGAGAATTACAACACAATGATTGAAAGCACTGACATTAAAAAAAATTTTTTTAAGTGTACTTATTTATTTTGGGAGAGAGAGAGAATGAATGAACAGGGGAAGGGGAGAGAGAAAGAGAGAATCCGTCAGTGCAGAGCCAGACACAGAGCTCGAACTCACGAAACTGTGAGATGAACCTGAGCCGAAATCAAGAGTTGGGTGCTTAACTGACCGAGACATCCAGGTGTCCCTAAATAGATATGTATTATTTGACTCCCACGATTCCTCTCCTCTCTGTGTAAGTCCTGATCCAACGTTAGCCCACATCAGAAATCGAATCACCTGGAGGGCTTGGTGAAACCCCGTTTTCCGAGCCTTGCCCCCAGAATTCCTGATGTGGTACATCTGGGGTGTGGAGCCCGAGAATTTGCATCCCTAAGACGTTCTCCCGTGATGCAGCTGGTCTGGGGACCACACCCCAAGGACTGTTGCTCTGATCCAACTGGACCTACAATTCTAGCAGTTTCTGCTGTTGTCCCTTAGCTCCTGAGGTCCCCTTCACCTGCGACATCACCCCCTTTGTTTCTGAACAAGTGTCAGCCCAAATACACCTGCTCGGTCAAGTATGACATGATACTCGTAACCTGAGTTACTTGCTTTTCTCCCCTCAACAGTCCACACACTCATCTTGCTCCTTTGCCATCATTTACTGCGCTCTTCCTTGTCGTGAGCTACTTGTGTAGCACCCTACCGCCCTGTGAGCTCACTTCCTCAGGGCGAAGTCTGCATCTTCCCCAACAGCCATCAAAGAGCTTGGCATAGAGTGGATGCTCTTAAACAGTTGTTATGAACAGAGTGGACAAATGAATGAGTTTAAAAAAGTCATTCTTTTGAACTGGTCTGTGGTTCCTGTCACCTCCGCTGGTGATTTTTTTTTTAAGATTATTTATTTGTTTGGAGAGAGAGAGGGAAAGAGCAGGAGGAGCAGAGAGAAAGGAGGAGAGAGAATCCCAAGCAGGTTCTGTGCTGTCAGCACTGAGCCCTATCTGGGGCTCGAACTTGTGAACTGTGAGATCATGACCTGAGCAGAATCGAAGAGTCCAACGCTCAACCAGCTCAGCCACCCAGGCACCCCTGTGGTTATTATTTTCTTTTTTTTTTCAACATTTTTTATATAGATGTAATATATATGTGACACCTGATTGGAAGAAGCTTCTGATCGAATCGTTCCGATGAGAAATATATAGGTGAAAATCTAACATTCTTTGATCCAATAATTCCATGTGTTTGTTGAGACTATGGGGAGTACTTTGCATTAAAGGATTTGCAGCCTGACCACTTGATGAAATTTTCACCTTTGCTACCAATTCCCGCTTCCACCCATGCACAATCTCATGTCTGATTAACCTTTTTTCAAAATGTTATTTAGAAAATTTTAAAGCAAAATATGGCAGAGTAACATGAAAAATGCTAACGGATGCAGTTTTTAAAAATCTGTGACTCTCTTATTTACCCCGTTACCCTCCCACCTCTTTCTTCCACTCCCCTTAAAGTAGCTTTATGGACTTGCCCTGTTCCCAGGACGGAAGGCATGGGAGACAGCGTTCCAACAGGACCCCAAGATTCTCAGCCCCTGGTCTATATACACCTTTTCCTATGTATTCGATAAATGCTGATGTAGAGGTTACTATGAAGGGATTGTACAACTAATAGAGGCTCCAAATTAGCTGACCTTAAAACAGGGAGATTATCTGGGTGGGCCTGACCTAATCACATGAAAGTCTTGGTAAAAGTAAAAGGGTTTCTCTGGCTGGTCTCAGGAGAGGGAGACTCACTCTAGCTGGTCTGGAAGAAAGCAAACCTCCATGCTGTGAACTGCCTGTGGGGGGCTGTTGACAGGAAATGGTGGGTGGATTTCAGAAGCGGACAGTGGTCCCTGGCCAATAGCTAGATGGAAAGTGGGGACCTCAGTCCTATAGCAGCAAGGAAATGAGTGAAAAGGGATGAAGAAGAAAGAAGAGAATGAAGGAAGAGCATGCAGAGCCCCAGATGAACCACAGCCTCAGCCGGCACCTTAATCTCGGCGTGGTAGGGGTCCCAGCAGAGAATCCAGAGAACCCGCTGGGACTTCTGACATACAGAAACGGTGAGCTAATCGGTTTCTGGTGTTTACGGCCACTACGTTTTGGGTAGTTTGTTACGTGGCATAGAAAATACGTAGGTCCAGAAGCCCAAAGGGAAGATTTAAAAAATACGATAATTCTTGTCTTTTGAGGTCAGAGAAGCCTGCCATCAATTATTCAGGGAAATACTTTTATAGCCAGTTTTTTCCCTTCTCAGAAGTAGGAGAGACTTTAAAAAACCAAACACGGGTTCCTGGATGGCTCCATCAGTTAAGCCTCTGACTTCAGCTCAGGTCATGATCTCACCATTTGTGAGTTCAAGCCCCGCGTCGGGCTCTGGGCTGATAGCTCAGAGCCTGGAGGCGGCTTTAGATTCTGTGTCTCCCTCTCTCTCTGCCCTCCCCCACTCATGTGTTGTCTCTCTCTCCCTGAAAATAAATAAACAATAAAAAAAAATTAAACAAGAGAAAACAAAACTATAGCTAAACTGGATGAAGAAGAGGGTTCACAGGGAAAAGAGGGTAGGTGTTGCTGCTGAGTGAGCGACAAGGAGGCCTGGGCCACGGGCAGCAGGAAGGAGCAGAGAAAACCTCCTTATGCGAGATCAGCGTGAAGGACCCAAGAAAGGACAATTTTTGGGGGTGTGCGGAGGTGCCATCAGAGCAGTGATAGAACAGTCATGGTTTGAGGTTAATGAGTGGGGGGCTGAGGGCAAGTTCATGGCCCCTCACATTCTCAGGCCAAGCTGAGGCCAACTCCCCACGAACCCAGAATGACTTGCTACAGGCCCACAGATGCCAAGGGGACAGACACTGTCCCGATTATCACACGGCAAGGCCATCTCCCCCAATAAGGAGGCCAACCAGGAGGAAGCAGGGGAGGAGAAAGACCCGGGAAGGACTGGACCGTCACTGGTTTCGACCGGTAGGGACTAGGTTAATCTCACTCACATTCACAGGAAGTGGAGCCTTGAGAAAGGTCAGCCCATTGACAGAAAAAAAACGAACTGAAAATTGGTCTCACTGCCTGGCATGAGTTTGTGATTAAGAAAGTCGCAGAGCCACAAATCATTCTGATTTTCCAGAGGAAGCAATGAATATTAACAGGGCGCTGGGCCAGGTCTTAGGGATTTGGATTCCGGTGCCATTTCTATTGCTAATTTATTGGGTGCGAAGACACTTTCCCATTGCAGATTTCAGTTTCTCCATCACTCAAGCAAGACACTAAACAATTCATAAAGTATGCTTTGGCTCTAATACTTTCTTCTTCCCTGCCAACGGAAGGAGGAAGAATGTTTCTTTACAGTCCACCAAGCAGAGCTTGGAATCCTTAGACCTGCAGGTCTAACAGGCATCGAGAGAATTTTACCTGGCGATGTGAGAATTTTGCTCTCTGGCAATTTGAGTGTGATGATAAAGCAATGCCCATGTAAGGAAGAGAGGGGGCGAGGTTGAATTCTTAGTTCTTTCGACATCCTACCTCACAGAGAGAGAGTACAGCCCGGTGCTTTCGTTGCTGTCCCTCAGAAGGTAGCTGCCGTCACATCCGTTGGAGAGGAGAAGAGCCTCGGCCGCATGGCGCGTGAGGTTGCCGTGGTACCACCTGGGAAGGAGAGAACCACACTTGCACTCAGGACAAACCACAGGTGACTCTTGCTTTGCTGGGTTTTCCTCTCAAAGAGGACGTCAATGACACTCTCCACCATAGGTAGCTCAGAGACCAAACTCTCAGCCCAAATGTCAGGACAAGGAACTCTTTGGGCCAGGCTGAGGGGGGAGTAGAGAAAAGTGATTGCTAACAGCAGTGTTATGGGTTGAGTTGTGTCCTGAAGATTCATACGTTGCTTCAGAATGTGACCTTATTTGGAGGTAAGGGTCTTGTCTTTAGCAGGTTATAATGAGGTCATTTAGGGTGGGCCCTAACCCAGTATGACCGGTGTCCTCTTATAAAAGGGGCATATTTGGAGACCAACTTGCACACAGACACAATGCCATGTGAAGGTGGCCACCTACAAGGCGAGGAGAAAGGGCTGAAACGGGTCCTCTCCTTACAACCCTTAGAAGGAACCAACATTATGGACACCTAGATTTCGGGCTGCTACCCTCCGGAACTTTTCTGCTGTTTAAACTGCCCATTTTGCAGTGCTTTGTCACAGTGGTCCTAACAAACAAACATACACTGTTACCATGTAAACAAATTCTTTTCAAAGTCTGAGTCAAAAATAACCATAAGAATAAGATTTGGCCATAGGGTGCCTGGGTGGCTCAGTTAAGGGTCTAACTAGGGCTCAGGTCATGATCTCCCGGTCCATGAGTTCGAGTCCCGGGTCGGACTCTGTGCTGACAGCTCAGAGCCTGGATCCTGCTTCAGATTCTGTGTCTCCCTCTCTCTCTCTGCCTCCCCCTCCTGACACTCTGTCTTTCTCCCAAAATTAAACATTAAAAAAAAAAGAAGGAATGAGATTTGGCCAAATTTCTGTCTTTCTTTTGATCTCTCCCTTACACACTCTCCTTTGCAAGTATGGTACTACCTTCTGCAGTGTGGAAAACCACTATTACACAGGAGTCCACCAGCATGAGTGAAATGAAGTTGAAGGCAGGGGACTCACATGTTTTATACTTGACGCATGAGCCCCATCAGATGTTGTTTCAAATGGACAAATATCTGAAGAGCCAGAGAGGTCCCAAGGAGATTAAAAAAAATTTTGTTTTAGAAAAGATAGCATATATCCATGGTAGAAGAAACAAAAAAATCCAAATCATTCCAAAGAAAAGTTAGCAAAAATAAAGCCTTGTTCTCACCCTTAGTCCCTAGTCTCCCGGTTTCCTCCTGCAGAGGACACCAATGTCAGCCATTGTCCTGTGTGTCCCCCTCAGAACCATCCTACGCATCTAAAGGCATCTAGTATGTTCCCCCACCTCCTAATTCTATGAAAATAAGAAAGAGCATGCTAGGCACACTGTTCCGCATTTTGCTCCTTTCTCCTAAGGACAGATCTTTCACATTTTTTTAATGACTTGGTAGAGGCCGTCCACCGTGGCGAATTAGGATTGTGGTCTCCAGAGCCGGTTGGCCTGAGTCCTACCCAGGTGCTAACCTCTACCAGCTGTACAACCTCGGGCAAGTTACACAACCAGGCTGAGCCTCGGTTCTCTCACCTCTGAAAGAGGATTAATAAGAGCCGTATCTCATGGGCCAACGTAAGTGTTGTGCCCATTAACACACATGAAATGGTCAAACTCGGCACACATTAGTTGTCGCAAGAAACCATGGGGACCCAGAAAGTCATGGATTGTGATACATCCTCCGTGCGATTTTCTTGTTGCTCAAATATAATTTTTCATTACTTTGAATTTGTTTTGGATAACAGAAAGCTAGGTACTGGGAGAGGTTACTGCTGCCAGGGACCCACACCTCTGGGCGGTGGAGAGGAAGGGGACATGGGCAACTATAGAGACAACGCCAATTATGTCAGTGAACCAAGTGCTATGGAAGAGGTACGGGTAGTGTACAGAAACCTCAAGGGAGAGCCCTATTCTGAGGGTGAGGAATCCTGCTCTCATGAACCACACTGGCAGCTGCTGTGGCATCCCTGCCGCACGAAACTCCAGCCTGAAAATAAAAAGTGCATGTAAGACCAAGAAGGAAGTTTCTACATAGGTCTCCAAACTATCGGTTTTTTAAATCTGCATTTCCTAAAGTATGTTTCTTTAGCATATTTCCTCTGTGGGGATAGAGGCCTCCATCTTGTATTAGAAATGTATCTATTAGCTCAAAGCAAATGGCAAGGCAAAACATTCTTAAAAAATTGTTTTTTATTCTTTATTTTTGAGAGAGACAGAGAGACAGAGAGAGACAGAGCACGATCAGGGGAGGAACAGAGATAGAGGGAGACACAGAATCTGACGCAAGCTCCAGGCTCTGAGCTGTCAGCACAGAGCCTAATACGGGGCTTGAACTCACGAACCGTGAGATCATGACCTGAGCCAAAGCCAGATACTCAACCTACAGAGCCACCCAGGCACCTCAGGAGAAACATTTTATAATAAACCCACTAAGGTATTTATGTGTAAAGCAGCCCATTCATTGAGCTGATTCGCTGACAAGTTCAAGTCTTCTCGTTACAAAATGCTTTCAAAGGACGATTGGAACCTGAAATTAATACAATACTGTATGCCAGTTATACCTTCGTGGAAAAAAAAGGACAATTGGAGGAATTAAAAATGAAGCTATAAAAAACTTCAGGTTTGGCTACAGCCAAAATTCTAATTCTTTTTGATGGGTGAAATTTTCACAAGGTCACATGTTCTTTTTTTCATTTTTGTTTTTTTAATGTTTATTTTTTAGAGAGAGACAGAGTATGGGTGGGGGGCGGAGACACAGAATCCAAAGCAGGCTCCAGGCTCCCAGCTGTTAGCACAGAGCCCAATGCAGGGCTAGAACTCACCAACCACAAGATCATGACCTGAGCCAAAGCGGGTGCTTAACCGACTAAGCCACCCAGGCGCCCCAAGGTCACACATTCTTAAATACATTATGCCAATAATTAATTTTTGGATGAATATTTTGGCATAAGATTCAGTTTGAACCAAGAGATCACTTATTTGCATTTGAAGTAACAAAACTTGATTAACAAAATTGTAAAACATAAAAGATTCGGACATTCCTTTGGATTCTTTTCAGTGAGAACTGAAGTCTGTGTTTATTTTATTTATTTATTTTTTTAACATTTATTTATTTTTGAAAGACAGAGAGAGAGCATGAGCAGGGAAGGGGCAGTTAGAGAGGAGACACAGAATCTGAAGCAGGCTCCAGGCTCTGAGCTGTCAGCACAGAGCCTGACGCGGGGCTCTTAACCCACGCACTGGGAGATCATGACCTGAGCCAAAGCCGGACGCTCAACCGACTGAGCCACCCAGGTGCCTCTGAAGTCTGTGTTAAAAACATTTACAGAATTCTTCTGATAATTACAGCTCGAAGGCAATTTTTTAAATATTTTTTCAATGTTTATTTATTTTTGAAAGAGAGAGAGACAGAGCATGAGAAGGGGAGGGGTAGAGAGAGAGGGAGACACAGAATCCGAAGCAGGACCCAGGCTCTGAGCTGTCAGCACAGAGCCTAATGTGGGGCTCGAACTCACGAACTGTGAGATCATGACCCGAGCTGAAGTCAGACGCTTAACTGACTGAGCCACCCAGGTACCTGTCAAAGGCAGTTTTTACTAAGAACTTTATAGTGGTAATCTTTTAAATACTACTATGTATCATAAACACAGAAGATTATTTGAGTATAAAGCCAGGAAAATCGCACCATGCTCTAATTTGACACGTCTCAACACATGTTCACTTCCGGGTGGCAGCTGGGTCGAGTCAATACTGCCATGCGGTGGATTTTATGGAGTCTCGGGGCTGGGCTAACCTGAGACAGAGACAGCCAGGCAGCCTCCCACGCTGCATGATGTCTATGGGCCATGGGATCCTCATCCCCCCAAGAGCTCTTCCTCAACTATCTGACCTTCCTCTTTTTAGTTAAGCTAAGTGTTCCTTTCCTAGAAATTGTGATGAGCATATCTTCCAGTGAAGTGACTCTAGATCCAAATAACATTACACGTCCTTTATAGGAATATGTCCACTTTTGGTAAGGATCGTCCAAGACCGTGTCCACGAAGAGCTAAAGGTTGAAAATAGAATAAAGTTGATAGTTTTCTCATCATCAACCTCCTCTACCTTCTGTCATTCAAATCTTTATTTATGAAGCTTCGAATCTGCACAGAGCATTGCACAAGGCATTGCCCTAGGCAGGTCAAAGGGACCACAAACAGAAGAGCCCCAGTCTAGGCTCCATTAATTTAGTCATGAGGATAAGACAAGTTCGGTGCAAACTATGTTGAAGAGAATGGTTGCAGGAAGAAAGATCAAGACGGTTGTTTGAAGGAGCCAATATCCCGGTAGGCCTTGAAGGATGTGTCAGCTACTTTTTTAACGTGTGTATTATTTTTTCTGATTATAAAGCACATGTAGTACAACTTCAAATATGTACACATACACAAGAGAAAGTGAAAGTCTTTCGCAAAAGAGGAAATATGTATTTCAAATAGTCTCAATACTAGTCAGAGAAATGCAAATTAAGACAACAATGTGGTATTTTCCTTATTCGCCAGATTGGTTAAAACTGGAGAATTAGGCAGTATTAAGTCTTGAGGAATCCAGGGCAATGGATATTATTGCCCACTGTTGGTACGGGTATAAGGTGGGGGGCAACGTAACACACGTGAACCAGACGTGGACATGTGCCCAGCGATGGCCGTTCCAGCGTCCACCTTGCGAAACACTCACCCAGATGCAGAAGGAAGTATGAACAAAGGTGTTTGCGGCAGACTTGTTTGTGAGAGTAAAAATTTGGAGCCATCCTGCATACCTAGCGACAGCGAGATGATAAAGTGGAGAGCTCATAGAATACAACGGTGTAAAAAGTTAACCGGAAGTGAAAAGGCGTTGAGAGCGTTTCACTGCCAAGTGATGAGGGCAAGGGATCAGGCGCTGTCGGCACTCTGTGAGGGGGTGAGGTGGGTGCCGGGAACGCTTCACTCCCAAAAAAAGAATAGTGCAGTCATGAAACAACTGAAAATTGTCCTGCTCGGAAGCCAGGTGCACCCTCACTAAGAATCGCTGAGGGTTTTCCGGACATACACCCGTCAAGGCTGATAGATCCCGAAACACATCATTAAGTTAAAGGAACTAGTGGCAGGTACAGTATGATGCCACTTATTTAGAAACGATCTCCCCCCTCCACCCAAACACCACAGCACATATACGTTTACGTATAAAGATACGTAAAAGTATAAAAGTCCGAAAAAAATACACCCCAAACTCAAATCCTGGAAGGAACCAAGAGTGCAGTTAAGGGAGACTTTAGCTCGATCAAATTTTCCTAATTTGGCTTGTTCTAATGAGAAAAATAATAACAAAATAGATTCATGTATCAACTGGGAAACGAAAATTTGAAAAAAAAGGGAAACAGTTCATTTCTTCCTTAATCCAGCCTCCAGAGACAGCCCTGCCAATAATTTGTTTTAGTCTTTATTTATTTATTTATTCAGTTGAACACTGGACTTGACCTAGCACTTGGGTAGGGAAAGAGTCAGAGGGAAGGGAACTTTTTCTCTGTTTGAAGTCTGGTGAGATTTGGAGCCACGATTGTTCAGGGAGCTCTTCTATGGGGACGGAATAATAACAGGAGTGCAGGCCTAGAAACAAGAGAATGTGTCTAGCTTCAGAGCACCCCTCGTTAGAGTGAAGGACTCGCATGGAGCGCCAGCAGGTGGTGGTCAGGTGTGGTGAGATAAAGATAGGAGGCTGGCTGAGTGACGGGGGTGCTGGATATTGACAGGTCCTTGGCTGACAGCTACAAGGATTCTTGCGGCTTAATAGGTACATCTGACAGCTCAATACATAGAGTCCGGATTGCATGGAGCTGTGTTCCACCTGAGTTCCTGTAATTGGCACTGTGCTTTAAAACTTTTTTGTTGTTATTCTGACGCTTACAAGGAAGAGTTACATTTTAAGGAGCTTGAAGTTTGTAAAATTTGGAATTCTGTTTAAGAAAATTCACAGCAAATTACAAAAAAATAAGAAAAGTGATTATTCAGGGGCATGTGGGTGGCTCGGAGGGTTAAGCACCTGACTTCGGCTCCGGTTGGGATCTCACAGTTTCGTGAGTTCAAGCCCCACATTGGGCTCTGTGCTGACGGTGCCGAGCCTGCTTTGAGTCCTCTGTCTCCCTCTCTCTCTGCCCCTGTCCTGCTTGCACATGCACACACGTGTTTTCTCTCTCTCAAAAATAAACAAACATAATTAGAAAGAGTATGTTGTTTAATTAGAAAAAAGAAAAGTAATTATTTAGAATGAGAAACCACAAAAAGTTAGAAACTTAAAAAGCAGACAAATATCACAAACATCACAAAACCAAGAAAAATAACCTACTGTCATTAACTGTTTCACATACCCTTGTACTTTTATCCTCTATATTTTAGGCTGTATGGCCTTTGATGATTTCTTCATATGATAACAATTTGATAAATAATCTTTTCGAGAGAGAAGAGACCAAAACTTCAGTCTTGCATCTAGACTAGTTTTAAAAACTATTGATGGCATAGAAAAATTATTTTCAGGTTGATTGGTAATAAAGTTTTTCTAATTGTTGGCAAATTCTGGGACCTCTATCGAATTTCTTTCGAATATGAGCTCTAGGATTCCAGGGCATTTTACGTTTTCATGTACAGGAACGAATCTTAAATATTCTTTGAGTCGATGCCATTTGTTATCCGTATCACTACAGCCTATACCAGGGAGGGGCCCTGAAGCTGAACCCTCACTGGCTTCACAGTAAACTTATTTCTAGTGATGATAAAAGTCACTTATGCTTTTAATCTCTAAAAAATGAAGCCATTAGGGGCACCTGGGTGGCTCAGTTGGTTGAGTGGCCGACTTCAGCTCAGGTCATGATCTCACCTCTGTGAGTTCGAGCCCTGCGTCGGGCTCTGTGCTGATGGCTCATCAGAGCCTAGAGAGCCTGCTTCGGATTCTGTATCTCCCTCTCTCTCTGCCCTTCCCCTGCTTGTGCTCTGTCTTTATGTCTCTCAAAAATAAATAAATGAAAAAAATAAAAAAAAATAAAAAATGAAGCAATTAGAAATATTTAGCTTAGTAAATAAAAGCCATGTATAATCCCCCGCCGCAGCCATGAGGCTGGTTTGTAACTCTCTTTAAAAACTCTTTTGTACGGTGTGTAAATAAAGTTCTAAACCCTGACAAGACACTTACACAACCTATGTTGCATAGTGTTAATGATGGGGAACCCACTACTTTATAGGCAAGCTCTTTCCACACTGCCATGGTTGATGGCCAGAAAACTTGCCTACATTGAATTGCTGTTTCCTGCGGTCTAGCTTTCCACAGATGGTCCCAGGGCCACTTCTTGAAGTTATATACACGATACTTAAAGAAACAGTTAAAAACATTTAGGTTGTCCTGTTTTCTCTTTCTATCATCTTCAACTTCTCTTTTTATGACAGACTTTCAGTCCCTCTATCAGTCAAGGACCTTAACTTCTCTAAATACCTTCCAAATTTAAAAAAATCTATCCTTAAGGTGTGGCACCTGGGTGGCTCAGTTGGTTAAGCGTCCGACTTCGGCTCAGGTCGTGATCTCACCGTTCATGAGTTCATCAAGCCTGGCATCAGGCTCTGTGCTGACAGCTCAGAGCCTGGAGCCTGCTTTGAATTCCTTGTCTCCCCCTCTCTCTCCACCCTTCCCCAGCTTGTGCTCTCTCTCTCTCTCAAAAATAAATAAATTCACATTTAAAAAAATCTATCTTCAAGGTAAGATCTGGTGTGTAAGACCAAGACCCAAAGCATCTCCCTTATTCTAGCTGCTGAGTACACAGTCAGGCAACCCAGGATTGCATTAGTTTCTTGACAATTGCATCATGCTGCTGATTCACAGCAAACCTACTGCCGATTACAACTCCCAAGTAAGTCATTTTCCTCTGTTGTTCCCTTAGAACGAAATGCAGTAAGAAACCGTTCTTCTACTGGGAAATACCGACTGAAAAGAAATGCAGTTAAGCGGCTAACTTGGATGACAAATGTCTACATAGCATCGGTGAGAATTTTGTTGAGGGGAGACCATGCCTTTGTCTCCAGTCATTTCCTTAGCTCGTCTGTCTGCTGCAGCTTCCAACTCGTTAGCTGTGTGACCCCACACGAGCGGCAGCTTTAATCTTCTCGGCAGGCAAGGTGACTAATAACAATGCCACGGAACGGAAACCCTCTTATTTTCATGTGTTGGAACAAGGCCTTCTTTTACAGAGTTTTTTTTTTTTTTTTTCATGATTCTTTAACTTTTGCAGAAGAGAGCGAGGTGCAGGATTTGCTAATTATACAACACGTTATAAATGCTCTAGGTATTGTGCCCCTGTGGGCGCAGTTGGGAATAAGTTTCATCTTCCTGAAACAAAAAATTTAAAAAAAAAATGTCTTTTGGTCTCATTTTTTTCTGAAAAAGTGAAAAAGAGCAAGAAACTACTATTTATAACACACATTCAAGAAACGTCGTAGCCTGCTTTCCCCAAGGCCCACACATTGCTGTAATTATGTCTCAGGCTCATGGAGGGAACAGAACAGAGACTCCTTGTGCTTTGAAAGAATATTTGCACTGGGTGTATGACATGACCAAAACCAGCAGTTGACTTGGAAGGAAACAGTGGTATTATCCCTTCCATGATATAGTAATAAATGAGGAAACACCCACCGTTGAAAGAATTTTCATAGCTGCCTCTCAGTGAGCTACAGGAAATAAACTCAACCACAGAGAAAGGCAGACCATCTAGATCCAGAAAGCTGCTCCTCAGGCTTCTTCTCTCATCCCAGTGCAGTGCCTCTTTGCGCTAGAACCTTCTGGGAAATTGCCCCAATATAGCGGAGACGTCATAGTTTTTAT
Organism: Paguma larvata; assembly: GCA_030068075.1. Taxonomy (NCBI): domain Eukaryota; kingdom Metazoa; phylum Chordata; class Mammalia; order Carnivora; family Viverridae; genus Paguma; species Paguma larvata. The sequence goes on from CM057823.1 coordinate 115,892,957, forward strand.
CCCTTTGGGTTTTATTGCCTTAACTTAATTTGCTGATATGAGTCGATATTTCATTTTGCTCTCTGCTTTAAAGGAGAAGCTTTCAAACTTTTTGAATCAGCCCACAGTATAAAATACATTTTTATCTCTCTCTCTAAACAGACACACAGGCGCGTGTGTGCACATACACACACACACACACATTATAGCACACAGACACAGAAAACAAAATATTATAGGAAACAATACTAGTCTTCTATAGGATGCTTACAATTTATTTTTTTATTTTCTCTTTCATTAAAAAATATTTTAAATGTTTATTTATTTATTTTGAGAAAGAGAGAGAGAGAGAGAGAGAGCACATGCACACGAGAGGGGGAGGAGCAGAGAGAGAATCCCAAGCAAGCCCCTCACTGTCAGTGCAGAGTCTGAGAGTCTGACGTGGGGCTCGATCTCATGAACTGTGAGATGACCTGAGCTTAAATCAAGAGTCAGATGCTTCATCAACTGAGCCACCTGGGTGCCCCTTCTCCATTTATTTTTAACAAACATTGCTTGTGACCCACTAAATTGACTTTATGAACACCAATGGGTTGGGCCTGGTGTTTGCAAAACACCTTGAGTATCCTTGCTACTAAGTGCCCTGCAATCTTGATAGAAATGTACACTGCCAGGCCCCCTACACTTGTTGAGTTATCATCTGTATTTTTCTTTTTTTTTTTTTAATTTTTTTAATGTTTATTTATTTTTGAGACAGAGAGAGAAAGAGCATGAGTCGGGGAGGGGCATAGAGAGAGGGAAACACAGAATCCGAAGCAGGCTCCAGGCTCTGAGCTGTCACCCAGAGCCCGACACGGGGCTTGAACTCACAGACCGCGAGATCATGACCTGAGCTGAAGTCGGACGCTCAACCGACTGAGCCACCCAGGCGCCCCCATCTGTATTTTTCATGAGCTCTATATGATTGATATGCAGTTTAGAGTTTGAGAAGCATAGGGGTCGGGATTCTTGGTCCTAAAGCCTTTAATTTGTTTCCGTAACTTCATGGTTTGAGTTCACAGTGTGTCTCCTCTAAAGAGGAGTACAAAGAGAGCAAAGAAAGTACTAAGTGGCTTTAGAATACCCATGGGGAGGAAAAGAGAAGGACTTGCTGCTATCCTGGTCAGCAAATTCCCAAAGAGCTGCAATTCTACAGATATGGCCAATACATGGTATAGGAGCGGGAGCTCACAGGGGGCTGGCATATCAGGGAAAGCCTCGTGGAGGAGGAAGAGCATGAATTGAGCTTCAGGAATAAATATAGGTTTCATTAAGTAGTGAGAAAAAAAGAGCATTTTGGTAGGAGAAATGGCATAAGCAAAGGCACTGTGGTTGACACTTGCATGGTGTATATAGGAAACAGAACACCCAGTTGGAACAGAGGTTTTCTGTTGGGGAGTAATGCAAAATAACACTGGAAGGACACAGAAAGCGATCTTGCATGTTACAACATGAGCCACACAGCCGCTTGGATTATATAGTTCACGGTGAGAAAATTTCTCAGTAACACACATCTACAAATTGTTCATATATTTAATGACTTATTCTTCCCCTTCCTGGCAAAGTGAAGTGGCACGTAACCTAGATCTGTCCCATCAGAGTTATAACGAAAACACATATTTCAATCTAAAGCGAGAACAGAGACTTCTGTTTGTGTCACGGCAGCTAAAAGTCCTTGGAGCCGAACAGCCAATAAAAACACTCTGCAGAGAATTTTCGCTTTTTTCTTCATTTTCAGAACGATTCTCACTTCTGAATGACACGGACACAGCTTGCCCCCTCGAGACGGAAGGCAGCAAACGAGCTACGGGTGCCGCCTCTCCCCTTTTTAAAGGCCATGGATGATATAGCTAACCGATCTGTCTTCTTCCTGGCTGAGGCCACACTTGGCCTCAGACTCCTTCTGACCACGACGGCGATAGGATAGAACGTGACGCTCGGGCAGTCCTACTCTCAGCGATCTGCACTCGGGCTCATCTGTGCTCAGCCCCTGAGTCCTTCGACAGGATTGCTCGGCTGCCGATTTCCCTCACGTTCAAGTCGGTCCCGGGGTCGGGGCTAAAACCTGTGACTTTGTCAAATACAAAGCTTGTGGCCCCACGTGCCGTCGGAAATCCCAGGTCGAGGTTACAGAAATCCCGCGTTAGCCGCAGAACTCTCAGCGCTGCAGTGCACATGAGGGTCAGGCCGGGACCATACCGAGGGTAAGACAGGGTTGTCCGTAGACGTGCGTTAAGTTCCATATTCACAAATGCGACCTTCGGCTTCCGTTGATCGCAGCAGGGGGCCCCGTCCAAGCGGAGAGAACCGAACAGGCCTTGCAAAGTTCTCGAATGTTCTAATGAGGCCTGAGGGAGGCATAAGGGTGAGGCACGGCTTAGGCCGAAAATAAGCTCACCACAGCCCTTCCACCGAGGAGGTTTCTGTCATGGAGCAGTGTGTCTGTGGCTTTTCATATTGCCACTCCACACGCCCGCATTTACATATGCTAATGGCAGCGCCGAAAGGTGAGGCCAGCTGCCCGGGCATGAGGAAGCATACCTGAGTGACCGCCGAGGCAGGGCTCTGGCTCTCTGGTCACACAAGGGGTTGAAGGCGGGACCCAAGGGAGTTTTTCCTTCTGGTAGGAATCAAGGCTCAGCTACAGGAAAACGGGGCTGAAAGGACGCGGAGGATTCTGTGGGAGTTGGAGATCAGGGCAAACCTGTTCTCGAAGGAGTCTGAGGAATGAGGCAGGGAGAGTCGGAAACACAGAGACGGAGACGGAGACTCTGGTATCTGGAGACACAGGCTGGCACAGAGTCAGAGACACAAAAGAGAAGAGACGTGGACAGGGAGAGAGAGAAGATAGAGAGGCACGGCTCAGAGCCTGAGGAAGGCCCAGGGGCTCGCCCGGAAAGCAGAAGCACAGCGGGCAGTGGCTTAGGGAACACAGAACAGATGGGAGGAGAGTGTTCAGGCGACAGCGGTGGGGAGACCAAAGAGAGGACACAGACACTTCAAGGGAGACCCGCGGAGCCTGACTTGTAGGTGGAACGACACATCGAGGAAGTCGAGGGCCGGCAGAGACCAGAGGGGCAGTGCCGTGGACTCGGGGGACATCTCATTCCTGCACGGGTCCTTAGGCCCGGTCCCCACGTCACCCAGCGCAGGTGCAGGAATGGTTGCAAGACAAAAAGAGTGTTAATGTTTCCCGAGGGATTGCGGCTTAGCGATTGTTTGGTTTGGACGGGGAGCCAAAGCTCAGAGACTGACTAGTACAAATACTTCGTGGATAAGAACTTACGGAGGCCTGGCAGAGCCGGGCAGGGACCTACCAGAGGCTTCTCAGGAGGGCTCGTCTCCGAGCGGAATCAAACTTGACTCGGCACTCATTCTCATTACTCTTGAAGCCTTTACTGCATGAAATGCAGGTAATTGTCTTTGGTTTTTTTGTTTTTTTTAAACCTTTTCCATTTATTTTTGAAAGATAGAGACAGAGCATGAGCAGGGGAGGAGCGGAGAGAGAGGGAGACACAGAATCTGAAGCAGGCTTCAGACTCCGAGCCATCAGCACAGAACCCGACGCTGGGCTCGAACTCCCAGACCGTTACATCATGACCTGAGCCGAAGTCAGAAGGTTAACTGACTGAGCCACCCAAGCGCCCCCAGGTAATTGTCATTGTCTTTGGACAATTGCTGCTGGCAGCCCGCCATTGCGGGCTGGTCCGGGAGATAGAGAGGGTCACTGTCAGCAAGCCACAGCTACAGGAAAGGGCCCCAGACTTTGCAGGGATGAAAAAATATGGACAGATCCTTGTTTCATTAGTATCTCCTCTGTATTCCATGGTTCAGACGATACCTGTCACCAAAGTCAATTTGTCCCACTAGTAAAAGCTTTTGGGAATAAGGGGACAGACGGAGTCTGAAAGTAATAAGCAAATATGTCATCAGGGTTGGTGCGGTAGAGGGCTGAAGTCAGGGACCTTGAATTATGGTCTTGCCTTTGCCTCAACTTGGGGCAACTCAGACCTTCCGCTGTCTGCTCTTTGCCAAGGGGTGGGCCGGGCTAGAGCAGGAAGGTGCATAAGCGTACCATTGCTCCGAAGGCGCTTACCATCGAGAGGAGTTTACTGTGCTCCGCTTAGAGAAAGGGGCCAAGCCTCTCAGTTAGGATCGACCTTTGTGAAATGCTTCTGTTATCTGGAGAATCAACCCAAAACATAGACTCTACCAGTGGTGAGTCAGAACCCTAAAAGCCATAACATGAATCCTAGACAACTTTAGAAATGTATAGTGGTAAAGTAAAGAAAGAATGAATTTAAAGACACTTGTGACATTAAGGTTTTCAAAATTCCTTCGATGTTATTTTGAAAACGATACAAAAGCAGAAGTCGTTCTTATTTGGTTGTGTCTCACTTACTGTGCTCAGTTCGGTGGAATTACTGGCTTCCACCTCTGTTCCTCTCTTGCTGTGCCCAGGTGGTCACTCTAGTTCCTCATTCACCAACCTGTAAACTCCCTCATTATTTTGTTTTCTTGGCTCTGGACCTATTGTTACCTATCATGCTCAACTTCCAGATTAATCTAAAAACAAAACACGATGACCAGGTAATTCCACTGACCAGATAATTCCACGTCCTATAAGCATTCAATAGCTCCTATTGTCAAGTGGAGTTTGACCGAAGTCCAAACTCTTAATCTATGTAAAGTCTTCTGGAATTTGGACCAACCTAAATACCCAAACTTCAATAGAGGGAAACAGGCTGACCCGGGGAAAACCAGACCAACGACATGCTTTGACACAGGCTAAGAAGTAGAAGATGGAAAAATATCCTACCAGAAAGCCAGAGAAAAATTATCTATGCGGTATGGGGTGTGTGTGTGTGTGTGTGTGTGTGTGTGTGTGTGTGTGTGTGTGCTCTCGTGTGTTTACAGAGAAATATTTTTAAAAGGCTGGAGATAAGTTGAGCAATATGTCATTCTCGGTGGTTGTACATGGCTGACTTTCATTTCCCAAATTTTCAACAGTTAATACATATTACTTTTTAACTGTTTATCATGAGTAACTTCAGAGTGTAGAAATATAGGGGTGCGTGGGTATCTCGGTAGGCTAAGCCTCTGACACTTGTTTTGAGCTCAGGTCATTATCTCGAGGTTTGTGAAATCAAGCCCTGCATAGGGCTTCATGCTGACTGTGCGGAATCTACTTGGGATCCTCTCTCTCCCTCTCTCTCTGCCCCTCCTCTGTACATGTTGTCTCTCTCTCTCAAAATAAATAAATAAACTTTATATAAAAAAAGGAAGTAGAAAAATAGCATAAAGTAGTAAAGAAAGTAATACACATATTTAAATAATATCCATATTTTAGGTAGAATAATTTTCAAACTTTTGCCAAATACTCTTTATATATTTTTGGATGAACATTTTTATTTTTTGTTTTTTTCTTCCAAATTTTTATTTAGGTTCTAGTTAGTTCACATATAGTGTAATATTGGTTTCAGGAACAGAATTCAGTGATTCATCACTTACATAAAACACTCAGTGCTTTTGGATGAACATTTAAAAAAAATTTTTAATGTTTATTTTTGAGAGAAAAAGAGAAAGAGAGACAGAGCATGAGCATGAGCAGAGGAGGGGAGAGACAGGGGGAGGCACAGAATCTAAAGCAGGCTCCAGGCTCTGAGCTGTCAGCACAGAGCCTGACTCAGGACTTGACCCCACAAACTGTGAGATCATGACCTGAGCTGAAGTCGGTTGCTTAACTGACTGAGTCACCCAGGCACCCTGCTCTTATGCTTTTTGAAGTTATAAATATTTATAAACAAAAATGTCTGAAAACGGAGAATGGGAGCAGGCACTAGTGGGTGGGTGCATAGGGAGAATGTATGGCTACAGAGACTCTGAGGGGACACGAGGACCACGGTTAAGTCTTGACTACGTGGACCGTGCTGATTTCAGACAGGTCCGTATCAGGGAGTAGGAGCCAGAAGTGCGTGGGCTCAGAGTAGGAATTTACCAGGGGAGTTGGTAGGAGTGAGACATTGATACAGACTTTTTTTAAATGTATTTTCTTCAAGGCTAAGGCTGTGGTGATGACACTGGAAACCAGAAGAGGAAAGGCAGGTGGATGCCTTCTCTGAGAATGAGGCAATCAGACAGTGGGGACACTGGGAGGTAGAGCCCAGAACCAACTGAATGAGCACTCATTAACCGCTGGGTCCCAGGGATGAGAGGCTCTGAGTCACGTGGGCTCCTTTTATTTCCTGAACACCCATGTGTTCTGCCACTTTGACCCCTTTACTCAGGCCATTTTCTCTTTAGCAAATGTCATCTTTTCTGACCTCAAGTGACACATGCCTGTGAGTTCCAAAGCCATATGCTTCCCAACCAGTGATCTCCTTCCTGCCGGCCAGATGCTGTGTGCTTCATCTAGACACAGTCATGGCGGCCCTCAGCCCCCTCGACCCTGTGTTCTAACTGTCCACGTAGGTGTGTTTTCTGCCCTTTGCACTGTAAACTCCTTGAGGGGAGAGTGTGTCTTCTCAGTGTCAGTGTCCCCACGTTATGTAAAGCATAATGTCCTCATTCAGCAGATGGATCTATGAACAGATGGAAGAGTGAATCAATGAGACGAAGTGACCCCACTCAATGTGGAGAACGTTTGTGGACAGATTTCCACATGTAAGTTGAAGGAAGTCACCATTACCCAGAGAGGAACAGAAAACACAACTGAAGAGGAAATTCATTTGAGTCGAGGCGAGATTGGACTGTATACTTGTTACATACTTCATATAGCCATGAGAGAATCACCTTCCATTTTTAGAACCCAAGATTGCAGAGAAGAGGACAGAAAACGAACACGCTTTGCTGCTCTACTTGATATCATAGCTCAGTAAACAGATTCTTTTTTATTAGGTTTTAAATTTTTTAATGTTTATTTTTGAGACAGAGACAGAGTATGAGCAGGGGAGGGGCAGAAGGAGAGGGAGACATAGACAGATCTGAAGCAGGCTCCAAGCTCTGAGCTGTCAGCGCAGAGCCCGATGTGGGGCTTGAACTTGTGAACCTCGATATCACGACCTGAGCCGAAGTCGGACACTTAACCGACTGAGCCACCCAGGCGTTCTGTAAACAGATTCCTTTAAAACTTCGACTTTACTACGCCTTTCTTAGCCTACTCTATTTGTCTAGCTCTGAAAAATAGAACCTACACAAAATTCAGTAAACTTTTGATTAATTAGGATGTTGGCCTGGCTTATTATATGAAGAATGTCAAAGAATAATGTCTTTTTTTTAATTTAATTTGTTGTTGTTGTTTTAATTTTAGAGAGAGAGAGAACATGTGAGCAGGGTAGGGGGGCAGAGGGAGAAAGAGAGAGAGAGAGAGAAAGAGAGAGAATCCCAAGCAGGCTCCTTGCTGTCAGCCCAGAGCCCGACACGGGGCTCCATCCCACGACCCTGGGATCATGACCTGACTGAAATCAAGAGTTGGATGCTCATCTGACTGAGCCACCCAGGTGCCCTAGAATAACATCTTTTAGTGATCACATTTGCTGGTTGTAATAATCACGGAACTTTCTTTTTGTCTCTCAGTTCATCTGGCACTAACAAATAACGCTAATATAGTAAAAGAGAAAAGTTGGATAGAAATCGGGAAGTTGCACTAGTGGACAGGCAGGTGGGCCCCGGAGCCAAACTCCTGGATGTAAAGGTTTCTGAGCATGGAAGCTCGCGCACGGTGATAAAAGCTGTCCCTCACTTTCCTCATTTGTAAATGAAGGTGACATTAGTGATAGTACCTACCTTACAGTGATGGGTCAAGTTTATAAATCATACACGCAAAGGGCTTAACAGTGCCTAGCCCACGGTGAGCACCCAATGCCTGCTACTTGGCACGATTAGAACATACAGCTTCTTCAATCAGCAGAAAGAGCACAGCTTTGGGGTAAGCTCGTGGTCATGTCCCTCAGCTGTACCGTTATGAGGTCCATGACCTGGATAGTTCACCTAACTTATCTGAACTCACTCTCCATCTCTATGAAATGAGTATAATCACACATCAAAAGCATTACTGGAAAAGCTAAATGACATAGTGCCCATATGTGGTATAGTGCTGGCACATAGTACATGGTCAGTAAATAATGAATATCACAACAGATTCTCTGGGACCTCAGGCAACCTGCTTTTTCTGCTAGTGAGTCTCCTTGTACATAAAATTAGAAGGCCAAGACCTTCTGAAGACCAGCGCTAGTGTATGCAAAATGTCTGCCTCATAATGAGGACTTACTTTGGTTATTAACATCTGTTCCCTGAGTCAGCAAACCACCACCTGAGGGCCAAATCCTGCCAGGGTACATGTTTCTGTATTTCCTGCCAGACTGAGAGACAAGAATGGTTTTACATTCTTAAATGATTGGGGGGAAAAACAGAAAAATATTTTGTGACTCATGAAAATAATATGAAATTCAAATTTCAGTGTCCATAAATAACATTTTTTGAAGACTGTACTGTCACGGTCACTTGTTCCCATGTTATCTGTGGCTGTGTTTGCATGACAGTGGCAGATGTGAGTAGTCGTGGCAGGAATCAAAAAACCTACAAAGCCTGAATAATTTATGATCTGGCTCTTCAAAGTTAGCCAACCCCTATCTCTTCTAAACATGTACGGAGGTAGAGAAATTAGAATTTTCTTTATTTTTTTTGATAACCAGAACTTAGAATCCAGTTTTCTGACTCCAGCCAACACAGCCACACACTGCTGCTTTCTCTCAAAATTTGAGATTTGGGAAAATATATGAAAAGAGAACATTTATCATATTTCTCCCTTGAAGGAATATGTCTGATTAGATAATTGGAATATTTAATTGAAAAGGTCCTAATATATTTTTGTTTTGTAGTATCCCTTTTGTGTCTGTAGTTCCCCAGTTTACGAAGGCTTACCCATTTACAGAGTATATACTATTCCTACATTGTCCTCTATGGGCCTTTGTTATAATCAAAGAGCGTCTGGAACTTTGAATTATTAACTATGTAGCGATGTTACACTAGTTTGTGATTGTGCTGATCTATCTCGTATTCACTGCTTGTTTCGTTCCCTCACTGCTTCGCTTAGAAAGCACAAAGAGCCTGATTCTGTTCCCAGCCCCTCTCCCTTATCGCTGACCATTGTCCACACCCCCGGCCCCTCCCTTCCTGCCCACCGGCCACCTCCTCCCCCAATCCCACACCGCCAAAGCCAAAGCGTAAGTGAATCTGAGCGACAGTCACAGATTTTATTTCCCCTTTGTTTGAAACACATGGATACGCTTAGGATGAAAGAAAATAAATGTTTTAGATAGATGCTCTATAAACGAGACACAGACACGCATCTGAGTTGCTTGATTTAAACACTCTGGAAAAGGATAAACCTGTGTTCTGAGTAAGCCATGCATGTCCTAGAAACGCAAGTGATGGATTTGCTGCAGCCCAGGGTTTATTTTTCAGAACTTAGTATTCCAGGGCCTGAATAAAAATAGGGACCAAAGAACAAGGGTGTATGAGATCTCTCTAACCACCACACTATCTGTTTGTATCTACCAAAAATACCAACATAAGGATCTACCTAACTACTCTAATACTACATTTAAAATAATTTCAAAATGAAGTCATTAAAACCAGCCACCTAGTATCTGTCAATTACATGATATCATTTTGTTTTTATGGAGCTTTTAAAAAAAGGAACTAGCCAGAAGTTTTGGTACGGATCATACCTAACCAGCGACTTAAAGTTTCATTTATATTCAGAATTCTGCCAGGGTCAACAGGTCATTTTCGAGTTTTCTCAGATATCGTCACCTAGAAAAAGTGTATCTGCGAAGTCCTGGAGGGAGAAGGACTTTCTCAAGTCCATTATTAAAGTTTCAGGAATTTTACAAGCAGGTTATTAAGCCCTTGAGAATCGGAAATTGCCCATGGTAGAAGTATTTATATCAGGGAAATAGGAAAACTGTAGAAATCCCCTGTCGTCCAAGTGGTTTATCAAAATGCCACTGAGTATAGTTAAATAAACCATACTCCTGCAGGTTCTTATTAGGGGGAAGAAAATGTTCTAAAATTAATTTATGGTGATATTTGTACCACTCTTTTGTAAAATACACCTCAATAAAATTGTTAAGCAAAATGCTTCCAAACCAACCAGCAAAAAGTCAACATTTATGAAAGGCTTTAAGATTCAGGTGCTTACCCAGTAAACGAAAAATAAAGCCACACTTTTTTCAGCACTTCGGATGGATTTATATTCTATGCAGTGACTCCCAACCTTGGTCTCTCTCTCGAATCACTTGGAGAGCGTAAAAAGAAAATGCTTGCTCCCAAGATATTAATGTCATTTGTCTGGGATGTGGCCCTGCCAGGAACTTTTAAAAACTCTTCGTGTGACTCTAGCGTACAGCTAAGGTTGAAGAACTACACCTGTAGAGCGATTTTCCCAGGGAATTGTAGCTTGTCTGTTGTTACAGAAATCATCCCCAGGTGTTTAGTAAACTTCCAGGCCTTCTGAAATACAGAAGTCTGCACATAAATGTATCCATTTGAGATGTTTCTCGGTTGTATCGAGCGTCCATTCTTTGAACAAGGAGGGAAGGCACAATTCTGTTTTCCTTGTGAGTTTTACCCACAGTCACTTCCTGCTATGGGCATATGGAAGAGAAGAGACATTGTCTAGCTCATCTCTGTCATCCAGGGAGGTGACAATGTCATTCAGGCACAGAGGTGGGCTCAGGATTGTTGAATTCAATTGAGTATCTCCTTTGTCTCTCTTCTCTTTTGGAGCTTCCTACTGATCATGGGCTGGGAATATTGATAATGAAGAGTGTAGAGAATTATAATTTAATAATTTAATAAGGCCATCAGTGAGATCCCATGGGTCTAGCTTCTGTGCCTGGACTTTGTGACACCCATTTGAATATTCAGGGGGCATTTTACCTTTTCTCTTCGGAGATTCAACCTAGAAGAATAGTGACATCCTGGAATGCTGAATTCCCAATAGGAGGAGTTTACGTGACAGAAAACTCTAGCTGTTCTATCTGATTTATCTTGGGAAGGTAGAGTTCAATGAGGAGGCCTCCATTTTAAAATCTAAAGACGTGACTTCTTGAGAACTTTTACAGTAACACCGCTCAAAAAGATACAATCTCTGCAGCCTCAAGCAGAGAGATTTCATCCCTGTTTCAGTTTTTCTCTGGTTGAGAACATAGGCTTTTGCAGGTTGAAATCCCAACTTTGCCAACTGTTGATGTGTGATGTAGGCAAGTTTTTCAAACCCTTTGGTACCATTTTTCTCCCTTCGTAAGATGGAGAGGATAACAGTTCCTGTGGCGGTGGGTTGCTGTGGAGATAGCGCTATTTATTAAGACAGAGGTGCCGGTCTCGCCTCTTGTGAAACACAAGTGTCAAAATCAGCCTCTTTAGGATATTTCTGATGCTTTAGGGTAAAGGTCCAGTTTTCTAGGAAATCCCCTACACCTCTCTTGCGTAATACTTGCTTCTTTCATCAAATATCCCGATACGTTGTCTCATCTGGTCCCTTCTGAAAGAGAGAAGGGACCAGATGACTCCACCTCCCTAAACGTACAACCTGTTTGAGGCAGCAATGTTATCCTCTTCCTGACTTATTTGTATTTGAAAGACTCATCGCTGTGCCTGCAGACATGAATATGTACAAGAACTCACAGAGGCAGTGTCAGGAGAGAGAAACACAGATGGGACATTGCAGACACTTCCTCATTCTTTCTCGTTTGAAAAAGTCCCTCTCCCATGCAGTCGGCTGGGCTTTCTGTTTATCTTCCTAGCAATACAGCTTCAAGCTCAAAGCTTTTGAACAGCGCTTTCATTCATAAAGCAGATCCACACCAAGGGAACCAAGCAACACCAACTCCTGCATCTTAATTCTGTCCCTAGTCTCGAAGAATGTTCGACATGTGATTTCTGGTCTCATTTTCTCTACTTACCTGGTTTCACATCTGGGAAAAGACTGTATGCTTTTAAAATGCAACTGGCCCCAAGCAGAAAGATTCCTAACAGACACAAATGAGTGAAGTGGAAAGGATAGAAGACGGAGATGGCAGCACGCTGAAGATAATCAACCAAAGAGAGCATCGGGGTGGGAGTCTGGAGTCCGCGCTCACCCAAACGGTGCTTAGAGAAGAAGACCTGCTTTCTTACCCCAAGTCCTGGAGCAGCTCAGCTTCTCCGTCGGATCTGCTCCACGGGTCTGAAGGATCCTGGGCACTCATCTTCCCTTCTAGAGATTCTGCTCTGCCCATTCGCGCTCCTCTCGTCTCCTGAGCCCCTGCCGGGCGCTATGGGAAGAGGCCGAGAGAGATGGGTCCCAACTGCTCCTCACCGCCTCCTCCTCTGAGGGAGAAGCCTGCTGTGGTCGAGTCTCCAACCAGCAAGGAAGTGAAACTTGGTTACTCCTCCCACTGACACTCACCACCCTGGCCCCGAGGCACGGGCAGGAGTGTTCTGTCAGCCAGGAAGTATGCAAACTTAGGTAGCTGCCTCCGAGGGCACCCACACTGCCTCACGCAACAGTTTCTGTCAAAGGGAATAAAGATGAAGTCATCATGCCAGCTGGGACTGGGCTATTAATTCTAACTTTTTTCATGAGATCAAACATAGTTTCTTCCCTGTGCTATTAGCCTTGTAGAAGAGGGTGCAAGCACCCCCACCTCTGTCTCACACACACAAACACAAGGGACTCCAAGGAAGCTTCTGTATCAGGAACGCCTTTACAGTAGGTAAAGAAACCACTTGATTTGATTTGCCGGACCACTAGATTTGATCCTGAAGTCTGGGTTAAGCATCTTCTCAGTATTTCTCCCTCAATTACCCAAGCTTCCCAACACGCCCATGACTGTTTTCTCTGAGGAGGAAGGGTTGGGTGAGAAGACAGGAAAAGTTATAGAGGCCAGCCTGGTGCCCAACGATCGGGCATAGTAGAACTCCCAGAATCGTCGAGGGACGCTTCCTTCACTGGGCTTACTCTCAGCTGGTATGGCTTTGTGTCCTGGTTTATGAGAGAATCCCACCTGCCTGAAAGCGTTAAGGGGAAACTACTGTAACTGAATCCTTGGGAATCGGACAAAGTGCAGTCATAAATGAGCAAAGAACATGTATTGTTTCCTGCCTTCTCTCTCTATGTACCTGCAGGAGAGAATGTGCTTCTGGATTCTTTCCCTTCTCTCTCTCTCTCTCTCTCTCTCTCTCTCTCTCTCTCTCTCTCTCTCCCTCTCTCTCTCTCTCCCTCTCTCTCATGCACACACACACCCTGACTCACTTAGGGGTCACCGGCGTGCTCTATGACTTGTTTCTCCCAATATGGTCGGAAGACTAGTGGCATTGGCATCACCAGGGGCTTGTTACCATGCATTGTTCCATCCTTCCGAACCAGCACCTGCATGTCAAGAAGATTCCCCAAGGTGACGCCCGTGCCTGTTAAGGTTTGAGGAGACCGCCATGTAGGATGCCAAGACAGCAGAATTGTCTTAAAGGAGAGGATCTGTCCTTGGCATCATTTCAATTCTCCTTAAAGTGCTTCCCTACTACCTCCGTCTGTCAGTGACTTGGGAGGCCCAGGCTCACCCTGGGTGCGCGGGAGAAATTCCTGCATGTGGAAAGACGGCCCGGGGGAGACTAAGTTCTGATAACACACAACGAATGAGCTGATTGTACACGTGAACATTTAAAATTCTTTTTGCTACAGCTTGTCCGGAGAGGAGCACTGGGGTCCACTGGCGACAGACGGCAGTCCTAGGCAGGGAGGTGCCGGGTGTGCACACGGCAGAGATAAGGGGCAGCTGGGCAGAGATTTCCTGTTCTCTTTCTATAGCTTTTCGTTCAGTGTTTCAGTATTCATTTTGTTCCCATGTTAGCGAATTTTGTTTTTTGTCGTTGTTGTTGTTGTTTTTTTTAACTTAGCCTCTCCTCCCCCTTCTTTTTCAGGAAAGTAGCAAGCTTTACTAAGATCACCCTCTTCTCTTTCAAGCTTCCTGCCCTTCTCCTTTTCTCATTTTGCTCTCCCATCTAGGACCCTCTCCTTTTTAAAAAAAATTTTTTTTACTGTTTACTTATTTACTTTGAGAGAGAAAGTGAGTGTGAGCACAAGTGGGGGAGGGGCAGAGGGAAAAGGAGAGAGAGAATCTCAAACGGTCTCCGTGTCCAGCGAGGAGCCCATTGGGGGACTCAGTCTCCCGAGCCGTGAGATGGTGACCTGAGCAGAAATCAAGAATCCGCACGGAACTGACTGAGCCACCCAGGCGCTCCTGTGACCCTCTCCTTTGATGTCATTCTTTCTGTCACTAATTCCATTTTCCTCAGGCTCCCGCCCTTCCCCACAGGCCCCTGCCTCCACTATCCACACATTCGGTATTACAGTGGCACCAGTTGCTACAGCATTACCAGATGGTTTTAACAAAATTCTGGTATTCATAAAAAATACTTGGTAATATATTTTACATTAGATTTTTTCGATATTATATACATATTTTTTTAAATTAAAGAAACTGTAGTTCTTGCTTCCAAACAAATATGAGGTATATATAATTTAATGTCACATAATTTACTTTTTACTTATTTCTTATTTATTTACATCCAAGTTTGCATATAGTGCAACAATGATTTCAAGAGTAGATTCCTTCATGCCCCTTCCCCATTTAACCCATCCCCCCTCCCACAACCCCTCCAGCAACCCTCTGTTCTCTATATTTAACAGTCTCTAATGTTTTGTCCCCCTCCCTGTGTTTATATTCTTTTTGCTTCCCTTCCCTTATGTTCATCTGTTTTGTATGTTAAAGTCCTCATATGAGTGAAGTCACATGATATTTGTCTTTCTCTGACTGACTAATTTCGCTTCGCCTCTAGTTCCAACCCGTAGTTGCAAATGACTTTTTACTTATTTCAATGGTGCTGGTTCATGGCACTGAATTCTTTCCATACAGGTTTTGAACTTAGAAGTGGATACAGACTATCAAGTTGTTTTAACAATTCTAGAACATCTTATGCTTTGTTGGAAAAATTTTTATTTTTCAGGAAATCTTGGGCCTTTGGGGCACCTTGGTGGCTCAGTCAGTTGAGCATCTGACTTCAGCTCAGGTCATGATCTCGCAGTTCATGAATTGAAACCCCGAATCCAGCTCAATGCTGTCAGCGCAGAGCCTGCCTCAGATCCTCTGTCCCCCTGTTTCTCCCCCTTCTCCGCTCACACTCTCTTTTTCTCAAAAATAAATAAACACTTAAAACAAAAAAGAAATCTTGGACCTTTATTGGGATGACTATCATGCTCAAATCATCGATTTTCTTATAAAGTGAATTTGGGGAGAGCTATTGTGTCCAGAGTTGAATTTCCTTTAGGAGAACGGGCTTCTAACATTTGAGACTCCTCTAAGGAGAGAACTTTGAAAAAGATGACTTTTTCTAGTTGAAAATCCTTTTTGATCTTTTCTTAATTTATTTCTCTCTACAGGAAGCTTAACTATCACAATGTCTGCTTTTCACCTGGTTACCTGGAAATGGCAATTCTATTCGTTCTCTTCACAGAAGGAACCGTCTTTCAGCTTCCTTGGTTAACTGTTTGTTATTAAATAAACATGATCTCCTCCTCTCCATCGTTTATGTTGGTGGCAAATAAAGGATACATTCTGGAAAGGGAAACCATGGCTTGGGATTACCATGGACTGAGGTTGCCATAACTTGGGGTTGAGGGAGCCTAACTTTGTTTTCCACTGTCTGCTCTCCCAAACCATGAAAAAGAAAAAGAATCATGATTTCATAGTAAATTAGAGCACAGAAACAGCAGAGAAAGGAAGAACTGACTACGTTTTTCAGCTGCAGGCCAGCTCTCCAAAGGAAGGGCTTCCGTTTCTCCTCTTAATTCTGGCAGCTTGAGCCTGCCATATTGCTTTTAAAAATATGCCAATTTAGGGGCGCCTGGGTGGTTCAGTTGGTTAAGCAGCCAACTCTTGATTTTGGCTCAGGTCATGATCTAAGGGTTGTGGGTTCATGCCCCACATTGGACTCTGTGCTGACAGTACAGAGCCTGCTTGGGATTCTCAGTCTCTCTCTCTCTCTCTCTATCCCTCCCCCAATCATGCACTCTCTTCCTCCCTCAAAATAAATACACTAAAAAAAAAAATGCCAACTTAGTTTGGCTTGAAGCCACCACCTCTGTGTCTTCTGCCACGATTATCTGATCACTTACTCCAGTATCAAAAGCTAAGGTAATTGGGTTGCCTTGAATTAATTGAGACTCTATTTTATTATTTTTTTTCTCATTCTCTATAAGCAGTCCTAGCTTCTTTGTTGAATACGGCTGTCTGAATATAGGTATAACTCAGCAACTTCAGGGTGGAAAATTTACTTCAACCTTCCCAACTTTCCCTGTTCCTCTTTCTTATTTACCCTCTTCTCTATTGTTTTCTCGCTTTTCGTTTTCGGTAGTTAATCTTGAACTCCGTTCTGAACCCTCTTTATCTAATGTGAAATATTTGTTCCTTTCACCAAGCCAGTCATGTGGTTTAATTCCTTCCTATCATCTTCCAGGGTTTGGAAGTTCCACAGAAGTAGCATAGCAGTGCAGCTCACAAAGCCCGCAGGGAAGGTGGAGAATCAAGCGTCCCCCGCAGTGGTGGGAAATCCTTGTCTTGCACGGAGGCTCCCTAGGAATCGTACAGCCATATGTCACTCAGGAAAAGCTGCCTTCTTTCAGAACGTCTTGAGGGCCATAGGTGCCCCTTATCCACTGTAATGCATAGTAGAGCAAAAGCCATAGGCTCCATCAGGGTCACAGGCAGGGCATGCCAAGGATCAAGTTCATGGGTCCTGGGGACTTTATCTCTGTTCCTACTCATATTTTCAGCTGCTGTGTTATTGGAGCAGGGACAGGGTCTCCCCCAGATTATACGACATACACATTTGGCACTCTCCTCACTCTCTTCAACTTAGTTTTCCCGCCCTTCTTGCTCCTTCTTGAACCTGGCTCATTTTTGCCTCAGGGCCTTACACTAGCTTTTCCCTTTTCCTGGTTTTCTCTCTCTCTAGATCTCATGTGGTTTCTGCTGCATTACATTCGCGTTTTGTTCAAAGCTCACCTTCTCAGAAGGAGCTTCCTTAGCCACCATATTGAAATGCTTCTCTTCCTGCCCCTGGCCTGTCCTTCCGATTTCCACCCTCTGCCATATCTCTTGTCAGATCACTCAGTGTTGGTTGTGAATACTGAAGGACTTCCACCCAAGTTTATAAACAGCCACTGCCCTGAACCCCTGATTGTCCTCCAGTCCTCTTGGCCACCCCTGTTCCCGGATTCCTGAGACCTTCCCACCACCCAGTAAAGGAAGGGCATCTCCGGAACTCTGTCCTAGCCCTGGGGTCAGCGCCTGAGTCTACCTGAATTGATTACACAGAATTTTTGGTTACTTGTTGTGACAAATCAATTATATGATATATAAAGTTATATATTATATATGTTATGTTTCTCTCTCACCCAACTTTTTTTTTCTTTTTCAAATTTTTATTTAAATTCTAGTTAATTAACTTACAGGGAAATATTAGTTCAGGAGTAGAATTCAGTGATTCATCACTTACATACAACACCCAGTGCTCATTACAAATGCCTCCTTAATATCCGTGACCCACCTAGCCCATCCCCCACCCACACCCCTCCATCAACCCTCAGTTTGTTCTCTACAGTTAAGAGTCTCTTATGGTTTGTTTCCCTCTCTTTTTTCTCTTCCCACTCTCCTGTATGTTTATCTGTTTTGTTTCTTAAATTCCACATATGAGCGAAATCATATGGTATTTGTCTTTCTCTGACTGACTTATTTCACTTAGCGTAATACACTCTAGCTCCACCCGTGTTGTTGCAAATGGCAAGATTTTCATTCTCTTTGATGGCTGACCAGTATTTCCTTGTATATTTATACTACTTCTTCTTTATCCATTCATCTGTCAGTGGATCTTTGGGCTCTTTCCATAGTTTGGCTATTGTTGATAATTCTGCTGTGAACATAGGGGTGCATGTACCTCTTCGAATCTGTATTTCTGTATACTTTGGATAAGTATCTGGTAGTGCAATTGCTGGGTCGTAGGGTCGTTCTATTTCTCACTTTTCGAGGAACCTCCATACTATTTTCCAGAGTGGCTGCCCCAGTTTGCATTCCCACCAACAGTGCAAGAGGGTTCCCTTTTCTCCACTTCCTCGCCAACATCTGTTGTTTCTTGTGTTGCTAATTTTAGCCATTCTGAGAGGTGTGAGGTGGTATCTCATTGTGGCTTTGATTGCATTTCCCTGATGATGAGTTAGCATCTTTTCATGTGTCTGTTAGTCATCTGAATGTCTTCTTTGGAAAAATATCTATTCGAGTCTTTTCCCGTTCCTTAATTGGATTATTTGTATTTTGGGTGCTGAGTTTGATAAGTTCTTTATAGATTTTGGATACTAACCCTTTGCCACATATGTCATTTGCAAATGTCTTCTCCCATTCCGTGGGCTGCCTTTTAGTTTTGTTGACTGTTTCCTTCAGGGTGCAGAAGCTTTTAATCTTGATGAGGTTCCAATAGTCCATTTTTGTTTTTGTTTCCCTTGCCTCTGGTGATGGGTTTAGTAAGAAGTTGCTTTGGCTGAGGTCACAGGAGTTGCTGCCTGTGTTCTCCTCTAGGATTTTGATGCTTTTCTGTTTCACATTTAGGTCTTTCACCCGCTTTGTATTTATTTTTGTGTATGGTGCAAGAAAGTATCTGTCACTCAGTGTGATCTTCTGCAATGTGACCTTGTCGCTCCCCCTGATCTACCTCAAGCACAATTTTTTCTCACTCTAAGAACATCATAAAAGTGATGATATCATAAATCCATTAAAGGCAACTATGTAAAGTCCCCTACCTGAGGGGAGCTGTAGTGGGATCGAAGGCCAGCCCTTCCCGCTTCTGTGCACTTTACTGAACTGCTTCCACAGAGCCAGGGGAGCATGGTGGAGCCCTGTACACTGCATAGGGCAGCCTCATGGAGGACATGGTTAAACGGTCTTTGCAGGACCCTTGGTACGAAGGATAGAGCAAGAGAACAGGAGGGGACTTGCTCTTCAGCCCACATGAGGTGGTTTCTGGGAATCTCCAGAAATAACTGGGAAAGGTGTGAGTGATAAAGGGCTGAGGACCTGCTTCTTCTAAGAGGAGCCTGAGCATAAGTGAGTAGAAGGCAAGGAACACTCACCTGGGATACCGAGATGCCCCTCCTTTGTATCTACCATGTATTCTGTGCCCAAGCCCATCTGTGGCATTCATTGGTTCACTGGTGACATTTGCTGACACGCAGCATTGAAACAACTGAAGCTTTGCTCTGGAATAAGAAATACAATCACCTCAGTGGTTAGAGAAGAACAGCTCTCTCCCAGGTTGGCAGCAGGCTGTATTAGTCTTTTTCAGAGGATGAAATAACTAATATATTTAACAGGATCAAGATTTAGACATATTCGAGAGGCTCTTGAAATTCTAGAAAGACAAAGATGTGACTAACAAGAGGAAGCTTAACCAGTTTCCATCAAATAATAAACAACAACAACAACAATGGGCCGCAGGGCCTCGTTGTTCCCAGAACGGCAACGTCTTTGTCTACCTCTCTACTCTGTGTCCGCGGCCTTCTGAAGGTGCTGACAGTGACTCCTACATGGAGTTGAGCCACTACCAGGACCAGCACTTCTGGGGTGACATTGAAGAATGTCTGGAAAAATTACTGAAGAAGAGCTGTACGTTGTATGTTGGAAATCTTCCTTTTACACAGCTGAGGAACAAATCTATGAACTTTTCAGCAAAAGTGATGACACGAGGAAGATCATTATGGGCCTGGATAAGATGAAGAAAATAGCACGTGGGTTCTGTTTTGTGGAATACTCTTCAAGAGCAGATGCAGAATATGCCATGAGGTACGTAAACGGGACTCGTCTGGATGACTGGACCATTCGCACAGACTGGGACTCAGGCTTTAAGGAGGGCAGGCAATATGGCAGTTGGGTGAGCTGGGGGCCAGGTACAGCACGAGTAGCGCCTGGACTGTGGTGCCGGGAGAGGCGGCTATGGAAAACTGGCCCCACACAGTGAGTGGTGAGAGCCCCATCATGCAAACTCACTCCTACGGCCCGCTGGATTTGCCATGCAGTACTCGAGGGCTGCAAACCCACTCACTTGTAACATGCTTTGATCAAGGTCTCCACTGAGCTGGAAGCCTTTTCCCGATTTTCCTTTGAAAACTATTAAAGGACAGAATTCAAAAGAATCCCTTTAGTTCTGTAGTCTTGGAATCTTGGCCATGTGTCAGGTTACCAGGTCAGAATTTGTGTTCCCTGGCAACAGATTTGACCTATGGTGTTGCCCTGTCAGCCCCAAACACCACACTTCTTTTAGGAAGGTGGAAAATTTTAAAAATGGATTGTAGGTTCATGGCTAGTAGGTTCATTGGGGCCTGGAATGATTTTGTTAAAAAAATTTAAGTTTGTAGGAGATAAAATGCAAGAAATGGGACTTTGCTATGTTGTACAGGTTTGCCCTAAATTGGGAGTTTGACAACTGAAAAAAAAAAGTATGTATAAATTACAATGAGTTTCTATAATCACTTCCTTTTAGATACTATGAATATGATAGTAATTAGGCAGAGCAGTTTTCGTCATTCTTGTTATTTTTTAATATATGAGAAAATTCGGGCTCGGAAACAATAAAGGACAAGTTTCAGGAACATGATTTCCAGGAACAGCTCCAGGAACAGAATTTGTGTGTAGTGTCAGTCAGTGTCCAGGTGAGAAAAAAAGAAAGCATTCTAGATACTTCATCTAGGAAGGGATATAATGTCAGGGAATTGGCTACAAAGAGGTTGGAAGAACAAGAGGAGTAAGGAGGAGGCCACGAAGCTGTGACTTCCTTTGATCCAAGCACACAAGTCCGAATTGCCAATGATGGTAGAGAAACACGGCCACTGCTGGTCTCTGTGACCCGGAGGATACGCCTCTGTTGATGCAGCTGGAAACTATTGCTTCTGAGGCTCACGGATGTCACCATTGCTACTGGATGTACTGCCTAAAGCAGAAAGTTAAAAAACAAAGCAAAAAAAAAAAAAAAAAAAAAGATTTCTTCCTTTCTCTAGATTCCTAATTGACAGTTTCTTTCTAAAAGACAGTAGGTAAGGGAATCAATGAAATGTAGTTTGTGGGCTCCCAGCTCCTGTGCTATACGGAGAGCAGAGGTCAGGAATGGAACCCACACGTACTATTCTCATTCTATGTCCTTTCCTCTGTAGCTTGCTCTCTCCTGCGTGAGTTAGGGTAAGCTAAATTACTACTTCTGGTGGCTCAACGTTTAATACTTCGGCGCGGAGGAATTTTAATTCTTAGTCACGTAATTGACCAGTGAGGGTATTCAAGTCAGTGGGGGCAACCCCCCACCTCATAGTCATTTACAAACCAAGACATCAGTAGTCGTGCTGTTTTTCACAAATGGATTTCAAAGTTGTTCTCAGTTTCACGAATCTGGTCAACATGGAGTGGCAATTGAGGGAGGTTTTTAGAGGCTGGGCCAATAAGAGATACATATAAACTCTCCCATTCCACTGAAGACCACTTATCCTGTGGCTCTACCCACCTGCAGCAGAGCCTGAAAATGAAATCTAGCTGTGTGCCAAAGAAAGAGAAGAGTGCATTTTTTTTCCTTTGCATCACTAGTGGTGTCTGCCACACCGCTCACGAATGTCAAGATCTGCTTTTAGGGCCTTCAAATCAACCCTTTGAGCATAGAACAAAGAGACCCGTCTTGAGAAAAGACATTTCAAAAAAATTGGGAGTTTTGGTAGCTTTCTTACTTGTTGTGAAACATCCATGAGATAGTACAGGAAAGTAGATAGAGAGATAGAGAGAGAGATGATAGACAGATGAGAGATAAAGGATTAAGGACACTTGAGGCAACACTAAGAGAAACAGACAGCACCAAAGCCAGCGGAGGCCAACGTCCGGCCCCATCCTCCTGGTGAAACCATAGCTTGATTCTTGTATCCGTTTCGTCCATCACTCTAGGGGACTCAAACAAACTAAAACGTGACCAAATGGGATGATGAAACAGCCGATCAGTCTGGGAAGCAAAGCACAGAGGAGACTGTGATGATTGTCTGTAAAGATATAAAGGGCCGTGGAAAGAAAAGGACACCTTTCGAGTGAGTGTGTGCCTTCAGGAGGTGGACTTGGTCGGTGGGATCAAGGTTACAAGGCAGCAGAGAAAGGTTTTCAGTCTGAGAGTTGCCCCGGCAGGCAAACTTATAAAAAATTGCGCTTCTCTATGCATTTTTTAGTAAAAAAAAAAAGTTCCAAAGCCTGGCTCTCTATACAAGCAAAGGACTTGAAGAGAAAGTCATAAATGAGAAAATGCAAACGCATTACCCACGTGTAATCAAGAGAGTATAAATTGTATTGGCAATGGGATACTTGTTTTGCTTATCAAATTCGCAAAAAATGAAAACAAACAACCCTCTCTCGCTCTTATCCGACCAGCTGATAATGCTCGCGGTCAGTGAGACCTAGTGTGATCAGCAGTTTCATGCACAGCTATGCGTATGCAGACTAACCATTTAGCAGTATTAATGTCTAAGGTTTTCATAAGATGTGCTTAATCTTTGATCCAATAACTCCACTTCTAGGAAATTCTAGGAATTTTAATCGCAATACTTAGACAAATGCAGTAATATTATGGTAATCTTTACCATGACATTATTTTATAAGAGTGACAGGTGGGAAACAACTTACATGCATAACATTAACAGAAGAGTTAAAAAATGTTTGGCACAGCCCTATACAGTGGATTATTATGCAGCCTTTAAAAATGTGATTGACTTTAGTATGGATATACAAATGATGTGAATTTTGTAAAGAAAAACTTGATAGAAGGGGGACATGCAGGAGATATGCTTGGTAAGCTGGAAGCAGCTCTGAGTCATGAAATTGTGGACAAGTTTTTGAATGCTTGTTTATATTGTTTTTATACCTTTTAAGTTATAAAAGATCACTTTGATAATTAGGAGATATAAATAAGAAAATTTATTAAAGAAAAAAGGAGTAGGCACTTAGTCGAGTAATATTACGTCAGAGGCCAGATCCTGCAGAAAGTGTGGGAGTTGGGGGGTAGGGCGGGGTGGGGGAGGGTGAAAGATGTCTGCGCCCGCCTGGGTGAGTATTTGATCATTGACATTGGTCGGAACTGCTGATCACTGGTGATAATAAAAACAGACTTTCTTGTCGTCGAGTTTATTCTTTTTTTTTTTTTTTTTTTTCAATTTTTTGGGCTACTCTCCGGGTTAGATCGCTCCCAGCCCTTTCCCTCCCTTGCCTTTGTGGCAACTGGTAAAGACATTCTTATATTTGGAGGAAATGGCTTGTAAGGTTCCGTTTAACTCTGAGATCTTGTGCTTTTTGGGGAACGATCATGCAGGATTGCCGAAGCTTTTCTGCACTTGGGGAGCGTACGTTACACTCTGTGTTGAAGTTGGGGGATCACGTACATTTAACAGAACACCTCTCCCCACAGTGATTCAACAGTGTTTGTACATTATTCCAAATAATTTTAAGAAAGCACGTGGACATCTGATGCAAGAAGAGCGCTTTGTTTTGCATGTCTCCTAATTTCCTAGAACTGCAGAATGGCTTTCTTACCAAGTAATTCAAACAGATTAAGTGATATCATGCACCCTTCCGCAAAGCCTTTACGTCAGCACTCATTTCACCATTTTAAGACACTGTGTCTTAAAAATATGCAAACATCTGCATTTGAGGTTGAGTGTGACAGGTGCTGTTTGCGCCAGCAAAGGGAGGCACCATCTGTATGGAAAGGTCATGCTTAATCGTCTTGGCGCTGATTTCTGCATAATGAAAGCATGGACTGAAATGAAACCTTGAGCACACCAGCTTTTGTTTTGAAGTTTGCAAAAATAGCTGCTAACGCAACAAAATGAAACTATGTCAAGGTTACACACTTTTGAAACTTGCAGGCTTTATTCAAATCCTTTTTGCCTTCTTTGCCAACTTCGTTTGAAAAGACTGCTTTGCTAACTCACAGGTGCAAATGGCAAACAGCATAGATTGCTTGACCAACTCAGTTGAGCTATTTCTGAGACACTCCAGTTTCCCAGAAGGCTCCAGGATAGAATCAGGTTATGAAAATTGGGTCAGTCTTGAAATTATCCATAATCATGTGGGGGCAGGAGGGCTGGCACAGCACGAATGGGGCCACTTAGCTAAACTTTTAAAATGTTTTGGTCCACCATGGGGTAGAAATTAAGAAACAGGTGAAGACCTGGAACTTTTCATGGAGATGCTCTTAGAGACAATCCATTCCATCTCCTCTGTTTAATAAGTTGGGCAAACGGGTTGGAAAATAACAAAATATTTGCCTAAGGTCCCACAGCTGGTCAGCGTTGGAGCTGAGTGAATCTGACTTAGCCCCGCTGTTCTTTCCCTTAGTGATTCCAAAGATACAAAAATCAGCAAACTTTAGTGCTTTTTTTTTAATCGCAAGTGTTTTCTGAGATAGAATTAAATTGATAGGAAACTCGAACCTCGGATATATATTATTTGTCCATTTGGAGCCTGAGTGAAATAAAGATAAACTCCCGCGAGAGTGAAAACTACAATTTACATGTCCTTATAGACCTGTCTTTGGAACTATATTAACAAATATATATTTCTTAAAATAGCCTTAGAAGCGATGAGAGTTGACATGATGGAAAATATAACTTTACCGTAGCCACCCGGTGGTGATTTAGTTTGTAAATTAGCCCTGCGGTCAGGGCGCCTGCTGTAGCCCTCTCCCCTGCTTCCATGAGGCATGGCTTCTGTGATGAGGATACGCCGCCAGTAGGTGGCAGTCACACTGCATTGGTTTGGGGGCTCTGACTTCTCTGGAGTGGAGATTAATCCCCTGCTTCCTCCTTTCTATAAAAGTTTAGCTCTTTACTAAAAAAGAAGAATTTAAGCAATATTACCCAACACCCCATTTATAGAAGATACATTAAAAACCAAACTATTAAATGATTTAGATAGAATTCGTTATCTGTCTCATCAAGTTTTAAATTTTTTTTTTAACGTTTATTTATTTTTGAAAGACAAAGAGACAGAGTATGAGCAGGGGAAGGACAGAGAGAGAAGGAGACACAGAATCTGAAACAGGCTCCAGGCTCTGAGCCGTCAGCACAGAGCCCGATGCGGGGCTCGAACTCACAGACCATGAGATCATGACCTGAGCCGAAGTCGGCCGCTTAACCGACTGAGCCACCCAGGCGCCCCTGTCTCATCAAGTTTTAAACAGTTCAATTCTTAATTCAGCTAGCTGTCCTTTCCTTTAAGGCTTTGAGACCTTACCCAAAGGATCTGAATGAGTAAAAAGTGATTTGAACCTAAAACTTCCAATTTTATACCTAAAAAAGGATTCTCCTGTTCCTGCAATATTTGAAGCACTTACTTTCCCCACGTATTTAGTAAATACAAATCTTTAAAGCTTTTTAGTTTTCATTTAAAATAAGGATGTAGGTATTATTAAACTGCTAAAGTAGCATCTTTTCATTGTAATGGTGACTAGGAACAGTGAGACTGTGAGAGTGTGAGGCACTCGGTCTCACAGTGACAGCGGCTTGAGAGTGTCCCCTCTTTACTGGGAACATGGTTCGCCCACAGCAACAATTTTGAGGTAGGTAAGATGGTCACTGCTCCTTGCACGCCCACAGGTCTGAGGTTTTTCTGCTAAGCATGTAAAGATAAAGTCTTTGGTATTTCAAACATTTTAATGATAGTAAACAGAAGTTTCGCTTAAAATGTAAATGTGTTTCGTTTTGTTTTGTGGTCTGTATAAAAGGGACTATTCCTAAGGTGCATTTTTTTCCAGAAGGTAAGTAGAGAGAGGAAGCAGGAGGAAGGGCAGAATTATGAGGAAGGAGAAGAGGGTTTTAGAGGGGGAAAATATGAGGAGTTGGAGAAACCAAAAAAGAGGAACCTGACTATGCCGGTGGATAAATAGGTGACTCTTAAAGCAACAATACGCCAGCAGCAAAAAGGATGAGCCTACCTCTGAAAGGAATTTCGGGATCCGAAGTCTATGGAAGAGCAGAAATTAATGACTCCGGAGAATAGGGAGGTTGGAGTTAGCACTCTGGAGCAGGGATTTTCCCGGTGTCGCCCATGGACCACCAGGACAGAGTCTCGACTGGGCTCAGGGCCAAGGAATCTGCATCTTTGACTGTCACCCCAAGTGATTCTCATTGCCTCCCAAGGTTGAGCACTATTGGAGACTGTGGCAGAGCCTGCAGCCCACGAGTGGTGTGGCGATAGATTTTCAGGCTTCTAGATAAATAAGTGCTATAAGCCTGAAGAAAACCAAGCCTCTCGTGACCTAAATAGATACACATGTTTGCACCAGTCAACGCCCCTGCATGAGAGAGGGCTCAGTCATTCCTTTGAAACATCGGTGTATGTTGGCAGGCTCCGGGCTGGGTAGGTAGAACAAGGAGAACTTCCAGGAACAGGAAAGGCAGGTTTTCTTGCTTGCATGTTAGCAACTAAGTAAACTCAAGCTCCCTTGTCCCCTTGTCTCTCAGCTACAGCTCAGCTGAGACTCAGCTATGCAGGCGGCAGGACTTGGTGCTCGGCAGAGACCCTGTAAGTGTGCACCGCACACAAAATCTTCTTGGGAGTTATAGGTTCCTCAACATTACTGATGACTCTGGGAGGGAATTAGAACTTAGGGTTCAGACACATACGTGTCTGATAGACGAGGGGCAGAGGAGAAAGGGATGGAAGCTGGATTTCAGAGAGCAACAAAGAGGGTCCTCAGGGAACATGCAGGCTGGAAGCAGTGGCTTTTCCTGACTTCAATTCAACCTAATCTCCCTAACCCTCCAGAACCTTTCTGTCCTGACAGGAAAGGGCACAATTACACTCAGTGGTAGAATTGTTTCCTACGTGATCCAAGTCCCTCCTGGGAGCACTCGTGTTTGATGTAAAAAGTAATTGTCCCAGGCTCCCTCATCCCATATTCCATGGGAAATACAAGGATGCCCCCAAGATTTCTATGAATTTTGGGGACTTACACGTCCATAGTTACTGTTCTCAACTTCTTGTTTCCCCTGAAATCTAGGTCACTTAGCTGGCTGGCGTGGTGTGCCTTCGATGGTGAGGTAATATCTCCTCTCACCGCATCACCTGACCACAGGCTAGACGTGGTCTCTGAAGCTCAGCTCTCCTGCCAAGCAGGTGGAGACAGCAGACTTTGCTAAAGGCTTGCTTGGAGAAATGGAGGGAGGCGCTTATGGTAGCACAGCTCAGAAAGAAACGTCACGTGAAATAGCAGACTCTGTGCTGAATTTCTTCTTCCACCTCTCTACAGGGCATTACCTGGGGCTCCACTTTGCCTTCTGGCCACTACTTCCCACCATCTTGCATGGGGCCCCCTTCCTTTCCCAACCTTCTTGCTTCCTGGTCCCCTCTTCAGAAAAGAGGTGGCCCCTCTAAGGGAAGTGTTCTCACCTGAAATAGAGGTAAATAGTAGCGCCTAGTAAGCAGATGGCAAAGAGCTCCAGGTAACAATCGACCAGAGTGCAGCAGCTGTGGGCTGTGGAGGGCTGAAAGACATCCTCTTCTTCTGAGCGTGGTTGGACGCTATGTCCGTAGCAGCATTACAGCTTCAGAGACCTGCAGCAGAGGCTGCCCAAGACCGGAGCCCCAGTTGGGGCAGAGGGGACGCAACACTGCAGGTGGAGGCATGAGTGTATGTGAGCTACTCCCTTCCTCTTCTGGGAATCTCTAGATGGACCCTAGAAGGGGGGTGACTGAGACCTAGTCCCTGGCAGGTAGAGCGTATTGGTCCAGCAGGCGTAGGGACAAACTAGCGAAGTGACTTTGCCTAGGATTGACAGAATGATGGGCCCCGGAGACATTCAAGTGAATCTACCAAGGAATAGAACGGGGTACAGTTTCTTGTGTCCCTCATATCCTCTTTCAACATCCAGAAAGGATCCATTGTCTTTCGAACGTGCAAACCAAAATGAAATAAATCCACATTAATATCTGAGTCAGTGCTTCTTAAACTTTAATGTGCGCATACATCATCTGGGGACCTTGTTAAAATGCAGGTTCTGATTCAGTAGGTCTGGGGTAGGGGCCGGAGTCTTCATTTATAACAAGTAGGATGTCAGTAGGTGATGTTGATACTGCTGGTCCATTGGCCACACTTTGAGAAGCAAAGGTGTAAACAACTTGATGTTTCCATTGACTTTCTCCTTCCCTACCATTTGCAAATTACAAAAAGTAGACACTTGGAGGGGAAAGACGATCAATTCTTAGCCCACAAGGCTGGACGTGCAAGGCGGATTGTAGGCTGTGTGGTAAAGCGGGTGGGAGGGGGGTGAAGCAGCTATCCTGAGACTCCTCAATGGATATCCTTAACAAGAACATTTATTTTATCCTCATTGGACCAGCCTAGGAGCAAAACATATAAATACCCTACTCCAATGTCTCTCCTTCTAAGGTCTCCTTCTCAAGTTGTCTCCTCATTGCCACTCCCTGACCCGTCAGGGACTCTCTCTTACGAAGCGGCACACTATGACTTTAGTGTGGATTTTAGTGGGGATTTTTTAGACTCCACACTTGACCTTTCAGCTCTAGAATGAAAGAATGAAAGCCTTGCACCATTCTGAGGGGGGACTCCTTGGTTCCCCTAAATCAGCTTGGAAAGGCAGCCAACGTCACCATATTTAACAGTGCTACGTTGCCCTCCTTTAACCGGGGCCCCCTCTAAAAGCCCAGTAAGATACAACAATTATGGCAGCAAACCTTTGTCTCAGGGTTATTTGTTGTAGCATTAGCTGCTGCAGCAGCTGCACCCAGCCCCACGGTGACATGCACGTTTAATCCCCGCCAGCCCGTCAGTCCACCACCCAGTTCTTCTCTTATACAACACTTTGCACAGCAGCTCCCCAAAGAGTTATAATTAGAATTTTCAAAGCACATGAACAAAACTCAAGCCTCGTAGGTCTATCTGCCCAGTGTCCAGGAAACTAAAAGTCTCAGAGAAAAACCTCTTTTTGAAACAGAGTTTGTAGGAAGAGAAAACAAAGGAGCAGCCTTGGATCGAAATAAGACCAGTTAAACAGAAAAAAAGCTAACCAGTGGCCCCCAAAATGGAACAAAACAAAACAAAAACCTGAAACACCTGCTTATTTATTGAAGATTATAGTTAAATACAAAAATTTGGGTGGAGAGAGTGGCTTTCATGCGATGGGGAACTCGGCTTGTAGGTTGTGTCTTTGGAGAAACCCCTCAGCAATAGATGGTTCTACATGCATCCAACAGTTCATCGATCGATAGGAGTTCATTGAACACTAGCCTGTTACAGGACTGGGGAAGCAGGGAATGAGAGAGGTGCCCATGTGGCCCCTGCTTTTGAGGAAGGGGAAAAACGCGTAGGAAGATATGGAAGACCACCGATGGCGAATGCATAAACAGGCAGCCAGTTTGGCATAGCTGGGCTACCATAGTGGAGTGCCGCCTTAATGTACACACCTTCTAGCAAGAAAGCGAATTCATATGTCTTTAAATTGAGAGTCGAAGACAAAAATTCGGAGACATTTGAAATGTGAGTTAAGAAGAATCTTCCCTCCCTATCTCTGGTAGTGATGAAATAAGCTCTTCTCTGGGAGTTATCCCACGGAAACAATGCTGTTTGCAAAACCAACCCTATCCCCAGTACTATAAACCAAATGCCAAATCATGTTTTACAAAAATGCTTTATTTATATATTTTTAAAGATTTAATTTTCAAGTAGTTTCTACACCCAATGTGGGACTCGAACTCACAACCCTAGGATCAAGAGTCACATGCTCTGCTGACTGAGCCAGCCAGGCGTCCCTACAAAAGCATCTTAGATGTAGTAAAAGCAACTATGATCACCTAACTGTTCCAGATTATTATTTCGAAGCTAAGCAAGATCCCCTAAAGGTGTATTGATGACATCCTGCATCGGGGCCTTTGATGACTGCTCTGCAGCATTCCCTCATCTGTTCTCACAGCCTCTGTTTGAGGGCCTGGTGTTATTATTTCTGAGGCAGAAACAAATAACCTGAGGTTTGTGCGTGGACACGGCTGTAAGAAGTGAAACCTTGATTCAATGGCTAGATCCATGTTGCTCCAAAACCCTTGCTAATACCCACTCCGTTCTACCACCCCGACTGGCCCCCAGGACATTGGGGTTCCCTGGAGGGTGAAGGGACCTTGCTGGCCCATACACTGGGCTCACTATACCCACCATGAGACTAGCGCCTCTGGGCTGCACACAAAAGACTTCAAGGGAAGGCAGACAGAGCAGTGGCCTTATTCCCCAGACCTGGGCAGTGAGGAATCACACTTTGACAGATACATTTCTCAGGCTTTCATAAAACAAAAAGAATATGGTATAGAACAAACTAAATGGGTGTCTGTAAGAAATGTGTCATGAAAAGAAGAAAATCAACTTTCAAAAATTCCTTAACAGCTCACGGACTATACTTCTGATTTCCCAAGAATGAACATTTCCTTTCTCTAGTCCTCACCACCACCTCTTTTCATCCTTTACTTAAAAATGATAGTACAGTCAACATTTGGAGTTAGACTCATTAAAGATTTATTTTTAGGAGAGAGTTAAAAGAACTATGGGACACACCTGTGGCAATTAAGGATCCCAGCGTGGTCTCGTGTAAAGCCCCTGGACCCGGCACCCTGAGCGCTGGCTGTCTTCCAGTTTGGGTGACTATATTTAGCCCTCCTAAAATTTCTCCCCTGCAACAGAGCCTGAGGCCACATTTTCATTTCCTGAGTTTGCATGTGGGGTGACCCAT
Source organism: Paguma larvata (assembly GCA_030068075.1). Classification (NCBI taxonomy): domain Eukaryota; kingdom Metazoa; phylum Chordata; class Mammalia; order Carnivora; family Viverridae; genus Paguma; species Paguma larvata. Next base: position 115,923,873 of record CM057823.1, read on the forward strand.
TTCTTTGGAGGCTTTACCTTATGAAACTGGCTCTGTCATTGCTCTGTAGGGATATTCAGAGTGCAAGTCATTCAATCCTTGAGACTCGGCCCGACCATCTATAGAACGGAGTGATTCATGGACACCTGCCATGAAAAATATTTCATTACTGGAAATGACTCTGGAAGTCTGGAGCACTCCATGTCATCAGTGTCCTCCAGCCGTGGAGGATGGGAAATAACATATGCAGACAGTGTTTTTCCACCGAGTGTAGGACTTGGGGGACCTGGCAGATTTAGACCAGGTTTAGCATGAGAGGCCATGGGTTGGGAATGAGCCAGCCGGAGGCCTGGGGCAGAGAGAACTTAACCTGAGATGGTGCCCAAGTCTCAGAGAAAGAGTCTGTAGTTTCTATTCCTAATGCCGTACTGACCCTGCGACATGAGAATTTGCCTCATGGCCAACTGGAATTACCAAAAATCATTCTCATTAGTGGCAAGAAGGCATTTTTACAAAGAATGGTACTGTTTGTTTTCCCCTTGCTTGGAAAGTTTGTATCTTGAAAGTGTTTGGTTTTAGGACCAAAAACGGAGGCAAAACTCAGTCTTGTTAAAACATCTTTGTTATCTATTTGTTCATTTCTTTTGTGAGGGAAACAGTCACACACACACACACAAAACCATGTCAGCTTTGTGGAAACCACCTAAAAATCAGAGAGTCATGGTGAATTTCCTAAGCATATTTTTCCTTCCAGATGATGCTTTCTTCTTCCTCAAATGGTAAGGCGATGATATAAGCACAAGAATCAAGATCTGTTTTTGGATAAAGATTGTCTCCTAAGTGGCAAATTTATGCAAGTTTTCTTCTGTTAGTAGAGGCAAACCTCAAACACACACAGGCACACACACGTGTATATCCACATACTCACAATTGCTCATGAGTCCTAGGCTATGAAGACTTTTTGGCAGGTAACAAGTCTCCTAAAATGCCAGTTGGGTCAACACACTGCTAAAGAATAACTATGAATGAACATGTCAAGATTCCCACATCTGGGCCACGAAATTTGCTTTATATTTTCATTTTTGTCATTCAAGAATGTATTTTTCAAAATGATGTCTCACAAGTGTTGTAGAGCATAAAAGCAAATGTTATGATCTAAATTGCTCAAGATGATCTAGATGCTAGGCAAGACCACTTAACCATATTAATTCCAACGATCTGAATCTTTTTAAAGTTTTCAATCGGGAAAGACTTTAATAATTACTCTGGAAGTTCATGAGGGCATTCGTTTCACTTTCAGAGTAATTGGGAACGCCACAGCACATTTTCCATCTAACAGTTTCACTGTCGGTTAGTCGTGAAAAAGCTTTTGGGACAAAGGGCTGGCTGCTCCTTCCGTTCCTGAGGCTGCCTGGTGCGGAGGTGTGCTCGTGAGGGGCCACCTCTTTGTGGCTCCCAAGATCACACATGAAGTCCTTCCTCCTCAGAATCGTTGGGAAAGACGATGTTCTAGGATTGGATTCAAGAAGGCATAAGCCGTTGTAATAGGCCAAAAGCAATTGCTTATGTAAATAAGGGCCTTAATAGATGAAATTACAATAAATCATCCTCATCCTGTAGTATCAGGCCAAAGGCCTGGTCTGCCCCTGAAAAGACAAGGTCATGGCCTTCATAGCTCTGTTACGAGATTTCCCATAAGGTTTCTTTCGATGCCGATGAAGTTTTCTAGAAGAGATTCAATCTCTGAGAGTATTTTCTATCTTGTCTTCAATGTGGAAGACTCCCTAGAACTGAAACTTACATTTCCCCAATAGTTAATTTCCAAAGAAACAAATGAAAAAAAAACAAAAACAAAAACATAAGATTACCCTAAATGTTTGCAAATATCTGAAATAGCAGCCATCACCTCTGTCAAATGCTAGGAGAGAACACCAAGTGAGCATTCCTAATTATCATGGGGCGATCTCTATGTTAATGGCCACCAGGCAGCTGAACCTCGAATGTGTCCCCAGTCTCTTTCTTCATGAACTCATTCTTGTCGTTTCCTCTTTCTCATTCGAAAGTATCTCTATTCTCCCAGCTACTGGATTTGAAGTCAGATCCTTTTCCAGCCTTAGTCTACTCATAACCAACAGGGCTCTGAGAAGATCTAAAAGGTCTGTACGTTTAAGTTTCTTTATGAATAGAAACAGGCTGAAGTCCTATTCCATGAGATGGGATGTTCGTAGAAAGTGTGGTAGGAGACAATGTGTGAACACCAACTCTGGCTAAATTTGGAGCCAACCTCTATTTTTCCCTGTACCTCAGTCAGCTCACTGAATCTGCCCCATTTGGTCATTCTCACTGTCCCTGGGCCAGGTCAGGCCTCCGTCATCTCATTCTAGAAATATGGTGATTGCTGGTCCTCACTGGCCTTTTTTATCTTCAGGCCATCCATCACATTCCTGGTAGCACAGGTAGAGGAGGGAAAAAGTATTTTCTTTCCACCCATCTTAGGTTTGTTGGCTGGGGCCCAGTAAATTGGACTGACAAAAGACAGACTAACAAGAGAAAAACAAACAAGTTTATTAACGAGTGCATTTTGCACACACATAGGAACATTCAGTGGTGAGTAACTCCAAGGAGTGGTTGGAACTTGGGTTTATAAAGCTTAACAAAGAACAACATTTTTTTTAGAGGAGTGACAAGACAAAGGAAAAGGACTTTGAGCCTCTAGGGGTGGCAGATTGTGGGAAGGCAAATATATGGGGGAACAAATTGTACCTAAGGACTAGTTTCAGCAAGGTTTGTTATGTAGACTCCTCTCATGTAGATTTCTCCGGGCCAATAAAGGTCTAGAGTTGTCTCCAGTGATTAACTTCTGTCTTTTCTAGTACTGAGGGGAAGGGGACACCTTTACAAATTCATAGCCTGCTTTTAGGCAAATGGTGGCGGTGGGTGGGTGTGTGGTAAGGAGCTATTCTTATATCTGCTTCTTCTCCGTTGACTTCCGCTCAAAATAATCCTTATGCCGAAAGAATATATTTTGGGTGGCGTAACCTGCCACAGTTAACACACTAATACTTACATATGGTCACGCTATATCCTCTTGCTCAAAACTTTGAGTTACTCTTTATTATTCATATATAGAAAAAAATTACATCTCTTTAGCCTGCCGCCGAACTTCCCCATCATCTGGCTTCAACCTACCTTTTAAAACCTATTTTTCATTATATCCCCTCCAAATACCCTGGGATCCTGATCATTTTCCAAATACATCATCCATTTTCATATTTTTTTTGCCTTTGTTTACTGAATGTTTCTTTCCCCAATTAGGATATCGTCTGTTCTTGAAAACACAAGTCAAAAAAGACCTCTGAGGAGGCATCGCGGAAACTTTCCCTCAAAATTCATTGCTCCCTGCCCTGCCTCCCCTTGGCATGCTCTGTATCCCGGATGCCTCCAGACTTACTCTACCCCACTGAGCTCCTGGAGGAGGTTTCACACTGTTTGAGGACATAAGTCGCCTCGTTCCTCTCTGTTTCCCTTCTTCACTGGAACATTTGGCAGAGAGCCTTGCCCAGAGTAAGAGCTCCGTAAACATGTTTAGGCAAACAGAAAAGGCGATAGCGCAGAAATAAGAAAGAATAATAAGCTACACCTGTGCCTAATGCCCCTGAGCCTGGGACGAACAGCCTGGAGTCACCTTCTCCGGGTTCTAAGCTCAACTGTGTTAGGATCGTATGACTTCATGATCCTTTCAGGACAAAATGTCAGGCTCAGATGTAGCCATTGACTGTGACGGCTAATGAAGTACAGGTGTCCTCAAAAGCCATCTGTAAAGAAGGTGATCTTGGGTCTGCTGCATGCTCACTAATCCCCGGGGCTGTGGAGGAGCCCAGTGTCATTTTAAATCAGTTTGGCTAGCAGCCGCTTTGTTTAGACACCTGCTCCTCCTCAGTAACCAAAGGTAACTGATATCTGTGTGCTCGTACGTGCCCAGACAGGCTTCCAGTCCCAAACCGTCTACTAAAATTATCCTTCTTGAGGGATCTATTTGAATCTGACATTTGCTCATTTATATTCTTCAAAATGTAGGGGAGAAACCCAGAGACGACTCACTTATGATTCCGGGAATAGATTTCCACATGCTTTCTCACTTGGTGCACATGGGCCTCGGTCTTGGGGTGCTTTCAGAACCAGGCGGACCAGGGGACCAGGCGGTCATGCATTTTGGAGGAAGAGAGGAAAATGCAGAAGGATGAAGGTTTTTATCCTCCGCTTAGAATTCCTCAGGAAAGATGTCCATGTTTTTGCTTATGTTATTTCTCTTGACTACGGTGCCCCCCTTCCTCCTCTATTAACCCTAATCGTCCTGTCCTCTAAATTTCAGTCTGATGTACTGCCTCTTTCCTGAGGCCTTTCCCGATTTCTGCAGACCACGCCTCTCTACTTTCTCTGCGCTTCTGATCAGTACTACCCAATTTGCATTTTTTTGGCCTCTCACGGTTTTAAAGATGTTAATTTGATCTTTGCTACCAGAAGGCAAGCATTTTTAAGGGCTGACATTATGCCTCTCTTTTGCCTCCCACTATGGCCTCACTTGGCAGATACTTCTTGGAAGCCATTGAAACCAAGTCGAAGAATAAAATGTAATTGAAGCTTCAACAGTTAGGGCGGTCTCTTGATAACCCTGATTCCTAGAAACCTTTTAGAAACTAAAAAGCAGACTGGATTGCTGCTTAAAAACATGTCTCCTTAAACTCCCAAAATATTCTTACACCAAGGACAGCTTAAGTCCTTTGTGGTCAGTTCCTTACCCAGCATGAGCAAAATTCATAGACTCTTGATGGAAGGGACTTTAAGGAAGGCCTAGTTTCTAACCTTGTGAGTCACATGGTGGACAGGAACACAGCAGTCCTGTTCAAAAGAAGGACGGGATTAGCTCGGGGGCTTACTGGGGACAGAAGAGGTTAGAAGCTACAGTTTGCTCCATTGCATGTTCAAAATCACTCTGAGAATTTTCTAGGCCATATTTTGAAAAGCACAGCATTTGTAACTCTCTCTTTTGTCAGGTTTAGATTATGGGTCTATCTTTGAAAATTAAGAAATCTATGGGGCACCTGGGTGGCTCAGTCAGTTGAGTGTCTGACTTTGGCTCAGGTCATGATCCTGTGGTTTGTTGGTTCGAGCCCTACCTCGGGCTCTGTGCTGACAGCTCTAAGAGCCTGGAGCCTGTTTCAGATTCTGTGTTTCCCTCTGTCTATACCCCTTCCCTGCCCTCTCTCTCTCTCTCAAAGATAAATAAACATTTGACAAAAAAGAAAATTAAGAAATCCATTATTATTTGTCTTTAGCAGCCTATTAAAGCTATAATGGTTTTAATATTGCTTGGAATGTCTTCCTCAAGTAGAAAGCAGGAATCCATAGCTTTTCTAGGAAAGCAGACCTTGTCCATTTGCTGTAACAAGGCACAGAGGATTTTGATTATTAATTCCATGGAGATAAACTGAAGGGATATGATTGGAGTAATTCAGATGCTATGACATGTAAGGAGTAATAGAGAAGAACCATTGTGAATGGGTGTGAGAGGAACTTTGGAAGAGCAAAGAAATTAGATTTATTCGATTCACTTCATCAGAGAAAAAGGATGACAAAAAGAGTTATCGGCAGTTGTGAAGAAAAAAGATCTCTCATTCTCTTTCCAAACTGATTAGGGGTTTTAAGCGATATTGTACCATGGTTAAATGTGATATGGTAAGCTGATAATAATCATATCACCGTGGCATTTTGTTTAGAAAGAAGGAAGACTTCTAACTGGTATAAAGAATTTCTTCACTCATTGATTCCTTTAGTCATTCAAGAACTATTTACTGACTGGCAGTGAGTCAGGCGTCAGGCACAATAGCTAAAGGAGTGAATAAAACAGTCAATCCTTGCCCCCATTGGAATTTACATTTGAGTAGGGTGGCAGACAATATTAAAAGATAAGTAGAATATACCCTGTGTTAGATAGTAATAGGGGCTAAGGAGAATAAGGGGAGAGTGGGGTGTAGGAGGGTTGCAATTTTAGATTAAATGGCTAGGAAAGGCCTTGCTGAAAAGACTGCACCTGAGGAAAGGCCCGAAGCAAGTGAGGAGCGAGAGCCAGGTAGTTATCCTGGGAAGAACACTTGGCAGAAGGCCAGCAGGGAAAAGACCCTGGGGCAGAGCCAGCATTGGGTGCTTGAGGGAGGGCAGGCCAACAGGCCGCTGTGGCCTGTGAGGAGTGAGGGGAGCATCGCAGGAGAGGGTGTAGGGCCGGCAGCAGGGAGAAAAGGTCACTTCAGGGCAGTGGAAGGACTTTGGCTTCGGGGAGTTTTCACAGAGAAGAGGCGTGATTTGACTTAGGGTCACCGTGGCTGCTGTATTGAACGCAGGCTGAAGGACGAGGTAACGGCCTGCTTGGGCAGCCGTAAGAAAGTACCGCACACTGATTGGCCCACACGACAGACGTGTATTTTCTCTCCGTTCTGGAAATGAGAAGTCTGAAACTAAGAACGACGGCAGGTTTGGTTTCTTCAGAGGTTCATGAGAAAAGGATTTGTTTGAAGCTTCTCTTGTTTCGTAGATGGCTATCTTCTCCCCGTATAGTAAAGGTGATATTACTTGTTATTAAAGGTCGTACTAAAAAATACAAATTTTTATATGATCATCTCGATAGACGCAGAAAAAGCACTCGACAAAATTCAACATCCATTTATGATGAAAAAATAACCTCTTAATAAAGTGAGGAGAGAGGGAACACACCTCAACATAATAAAGGCCTTAAAGACAAACTCACAGCTAACATTATACTCGATGCTGAAAAGCTGAACGCTTTTGCACTAAGATCTGGAATAAGACAAGTATGTCCACTCTCACCACTTTTATTTACCATAGTACTGGAAGTTCTAGCCACACCAGCCAGACAAGAAGAGGAAATCAAAGACATCGAAATTGGTAAGAAAGAATTAAAACTGTCGCTGTCTGCAGATGACATGAGGCTATATAGAGAAATTTTTTTAAAGTCCACCAAAAATGATTAGAACTAATAAATTCGGTAAAGTTGTAGGATACAAAATTAATATACAGATATCTGTTTGGTTTCTAGACACTAATAACAAACCATCAGAAAAAGAAATTAAGACGATAATCTCATTTATGATTGCATCACAAAGAATAAAATGCCTAGGAATAAATACAACCAATGAGATGAAAGACCTGTACTCTGAAAATTATGAGATATTGATGAAAGAAATGGAAGATGCACATAAATGGAAAGATATGCCGCGTTCGTGGACTGGAAGAATTAATATTGTTAAGATGCCCACGCTACCAAAAGCAATCAAGCAATCTACAGGTCCAGTGCAACCCAATGGCATTTTTCAAAACCGAAAGGAATAATAATTTTTCAAAAATAAAACTGGAATAAATATTCCTCAAATTTTTATAGAACCATAAAAGACACTGAACTGCCAAAGCAATCTTGAGAAACAACAAAGCTAGAGGTATCTGACTCACGGATTTCAAGATAAAGTACAAAACAGTATGTACTGGCACAAAAACAGACACATAGATCAATGGAACAGGATAGAAAACCCAGAAATAAGCCCCTGCTTATATGGTCAATTAATCTATAACAAAAAGACCAAGAACAGACAGGGGAAAAGACAGTCTCTTCAAAAACGGTGCTGGGAAAAAAAGATAGCTACATGCAAAAGAATGAAATTAGACCATTTGCTTACACTATACACAAAAAACCAATTCAAAGTGGATTAAAGACTGACATGTAAGATCTAAAAGCAAAAAACTCCTAAAAGGAAACAGGTAGTGAACTTGTAGATATCTTAGAAATGACTTTGGATCTGTCTCCTCAGGCAAGGGCAACAAAAGTTAAAATAAACACTTGAGACTGCATCCAATTAAAAAGCTTTTGCACAGTAAAAGAACATCAATAAAAGTAAATGACAACCTACTGAATGGAAGAAAATTTCAAATGATATGTCTGGTAAGGAATTACTATCCAAAATCTATAACGAATGGATACAACTCAATAGCAGAAAGCAAAGATCCAATTACAAAACAGGGAAAAGACCTAAATAGACATTTTTCCAAGGAAGACATATACGTAGCCAATAGATGCATAGGAAGATGATTTACATTAGTAATCATTAGGAAAATGCAAGTCAAACCCACAAAGAGATATCACCTCACCCCAGTCAGAATGGCTAGTACCAAAAAAACAAAAAATCAAAAGTGTTTGTGAGGATGTGGAGAAAAGGAAACTCTGTGCACGGTTGGTGGGAATGTAAGTGGGTACAGCCACTGCAAAAAACAGTATGGAGTTTCCTCAAAGAATTAAAAATAGAAATGCCATTAAACCCACAGTTCCCTTTCTGAGTATTTCTCTGAAGAAAATAAAAACATTCATTCAAGAAGAGAAATGAACCCCTATGTTTGTTGCATTATTTACAATAGCTAAGCTATGGAAACAACCTAAGTTTCCATGGATGGATGAATGAATAAAGAAGAGGTAATATAAATACATACATACCCACCATGGAATATTACTCAACCAAAAACTTGCCATTTGTGACCATGTGGATGGACCTAGAGGCTACTGCTAAGTGAAATAAGTAAGAAAGAAAAAGGCAGATACAGTGTGATTTCACCAATAGTGAAACCTAAAAAGAAAACCAAATGAATAAACAAAACAAAATAGAAACAGATTCATAAATAGAGAGAACTACAGGTAGTTGCCAGAAGAAGGGGGTGGAAGGGTGGGTAAGATAGGTGAAGGGGGTTTAAGAGGTACAAACTTCCAGTTATAAAGTAAAGAAGTCATGGGGATGACTTTACGTACATACAGTACGGCGTAGGGAATACAGTCAATAATATTGTAACAACTGTGAGGTGATGATTGTAACTAGACTTATGGTGATCATTGCATATGTATACAAATGTCAGATTACGTTGGTGTACACCTGAAACTAATATGATTGTATGTCAAATATACCTCAATAAAAAGTTAGAAATGAAATATTTCTTTAAAAAATGATAGAGGAAATAAGGAAAAGAAATTCTATGACATATGGAAAAGGAGGAAGCAAGTAAAGATAAAGTGGGTAAGAAGGCCTTAGAACAGATCGCAAACTGGAGGCCCAAGCACAAAGGGCCAAATTGACTGCATCATTGAAAAATTAGGAACTATAATTTCAAAGTATAACTTTCCGGGGCACCTGGGTGGCTCAGCCAGTTAAGCGTCTGACTTTGGCTCAGGTCATGATCTCACGGTTGGTGAATTCGAGTCCCGCATAGGGCTCTGAGCTGTCAGCTCAGAGCCTGGAGTCTGCTTTGGATTCTGTGTGTGTCTCTCTCTCTGCTCCTCCCCCACTCACAATCTCTCTCCTTTCTCTCTCTCTCTCAAAATTAAATAAACATGAAAAAAAATTTTAAATTCGAAGTTAAAAAATAAATAAGTATAACTTTCTGTCTTGTCTTCAAAAATCTGACGATCTGGAACATGCGATGGCATTCCCGTGTGAAAATGTTACACTAAGGCTCCAGCCCTGAGCCCGCACCCAGCTCGTCTCAATCACTCTTGGATGTGGGGCTTCCATCCTCTATTTTGTGCATGGAGGTAGCCTCACAATCAGTTCTACCCATGTGCCTTTGGGGCACAATTTCCTCATCTGTAGATGGATAAACAATACCACCTTCTACGTTTCTAAGATAATGCATGAAAACAGATGGTGGCTCAAAGTAAGCCTTCGGTAAATTGTAATACAATTATTCTCTAATATCTCATTTCTCACTTGTAAAGTAAGGATGGTCCCACATGCCTCACAGCTGTCTTGTGAAGGTTAAATAAACAGTCGAAGCAGCATCTCCTCTTTCCTGGCTCAAGAGTCAATCAATATACATTAGTTTCCTTTCTTCTAAAACAAATGTAAAAGAGAATTTGATTTTAGGATACAATATTTGTCTTGATTACGATATAACAGGATTTAACTATGTTGCAGAAAGCTTTCAAACATGATCAGAAATAATAAACAAGGGAAAAAACACTGAATACTTAGAATCAACTTAGAATAGAGGATTGAAAAGCACAGCAGTAAGCAGTCAGGAATACTCTTCCAAAAAGAGCAATTACCAGTAGAATTTGTGGCATTTATGTTCCTTAGGAGAATGGGGATTGTGAGCCGCTGGACTTCCTTTCCTGATCCTGGTATGCTAATAGAAAAAAATTACATTGTGAAACAAATGGTAATTTGGGCAAAAGGAATAAGAGATGAAAAAATATTGTAAGTTAAGAAAAAAATGTTGGGAAAAAAAAGATACAAAAATATGAATGGTGATATAACAAAATACCAGAGGGTGGATTCTGGATTCTGGGGTTGGAATATCAGCGTCATCACTTATTAGCTGTGTGGCCTTAAGCTAGTAACTTAATTCTGCTGTGCTTCAGTTTCTTCCTTCTTCTGTACCTTCTTTCCATCTTTACAATGGTTATAAGGGGGCGCCTGGGTGGCTCAGCTGGTTAAGCGTCCGACTCTTGGTTTCATCTCAGGTCATGATCTCATGATCTCATCTCAGACTGAGTCCCATGTCGGACTCCATGCTGACAGTGTAGAGCCTGCTTGGGATTCTCTCTCTCCCTCTCTCTCTCTCTGCCCCTCCCCTACTTGTTCTCTCTAAATAAGTAAGTAGGTAAACATTAAAAAAAAATGAAATGGTTATAAGGATAGTAACCATCTCAGTAAATGGTTGTGTACAGTAAATGAGTTAGCTTAATATGTATAAAGTGCTTAGAACAGTGCCTGGAACATCAGAAGTACTACATAAATGTAAGCTTTTATTATTATATGAGGCAAGATCAATGCAGAAAATGCTGATTGATTTTTCTAAATATCAGAGACTGGGGGGATATGTTATAAATATGTCAAAACTCTCTCAAGTAAAAGAGGCCATGGTGACTCTGATGGAGAAAGTTCTAAAAACAAAAATTTTCCTCCACTCCCAACCACAGAAGTGTAAAAAAGAAAGGAAAAAAAAAAGGAAAATTTAAATAGCAAGTCAAAGATAAACTGTGGAAACAATAGCTGTTAAAAAAAAAAGCAAAATACTCAAGAAAGAGTAGTCTCCTGTGGAAAATTTCAGTGACTTATTTTTCCTTTAAGTGGTAGTGGTCATGGTGGTGTTGGGGGAGGGACACTGGTGGGGAAAGTTTGGATAAGAAAGTTGTATCATTTTGTGAGGTGATTTTTAAAACTGTATGTAAGGATCCCATGTCTGTTAAATAGAATTTTAAAAATACACATAAGGTGAAATAAAAATAGCAACAACCAAATCACCCCTAATCCTACCGTGGTAGGCAGACTCATGGCCCCCACAGATGTCTGCGTCCCAGTCCTGGAACCTGTGACTATGTCAAATTACATGGCAGGGGGGAATTAAAGGTGCAGACAGAATTAAGTTTGCTAATCAACTGGCCTGAGGTCAGAAGAGTCTTATCTTTTGTTCTCATAGGCCCAATGTTATCATAAAGGTCCTTACAAGTAGAAGAGGAAGTCCAAAGACAAAACCAGAGAGATGCCTGGCAGTAGGAGAAGACCCCGGCCTCACACGCTGTCTTTGAAAATGGAGGAGGGGCTGTAAGCCAAGGGCCACTGGTACTCTCTAGATGCTGGGAAGGACAAGGAAAGGCATTCTCCTCTGAATCCTCCAGAAAGGAACACAGCCCTTCTGACATTTTGGTTTTAGCCCGAAGAGACTCATTTTGGACTTCTGAACTATGGAACTGTAAGATGATGAATCTGTGTTTTCAAGTCACTGTGTGTGGTAACTTGTTACAACAGCCATAGAAAACTCCTACATATGTGTTAACATGTTAAGTCATGTTTTTTGTGTGTACATATATTTTTTACATAGCTAAAATTTTGAAAGTGGAGTTCTTTAAGGGACTGCTTTGGAAGCAGGAAAAGTAAAGAGAGAAGGGAAATAACACAGGTTAGAGTTTAATTAACAGTCAAAAATGAAAGCAGCCAGTGTTGTAATAGTTGACACCTGAAGAGAGCCTGAGTTAGCCATGGTCCACATATGAAAACCCTGTAAATGGTGCCCGTGGGCCAGGCACCAGGGCCTCCAGGATAACCCCAGTCTTCAGAATCACATTTGCTGAATCAATTGCTAATAAATTGGATGGGTCATGCCAAAGTGCCAGCTTGCAAAACAGTCACTGTAGAAGTGACTGGATATGGCTGAGGCTAAAGACGCAAGATACTTTCTCCCTCCAGTTCACCGTCCCCTTGGTCCACATGCCTGGCCAGCCACCATTGGCTGGTGCCCGGTGTGCACTAATGCCGAAGCACAGTGGAGTTCTTCCTTTTTTTTGCTTCAATTCCCTTTTGGGTGTCTCAGTCCCCTTGATTTTAGCATGAGCACCAGACCATAGGATTCTGTCTCTCATCTCAGTCTGGTTACTATGTAGATATCATGGTCCCTTCTTAGGGTGTCTTCTTCTTCTTTTCTTTTTTTTAATCTCTCCTTAAGGCTGGACCCTCCTTTCTAGTACTGCACCATTTTTAATGCCAGCTTCTGACAGATTCAAACAGTAACTACAGCATCTCTTTCAACCCTAGCTTTTATTTGCCTTTTGGACAATGAACCTTTGCATCCCTTTTCACACAGGGCCTAGGATCCCATGGGATGCCAAGAGCCTTGGGTGTAGACATAACCCAGCTCAATGATACAAGGACAGGGCCAGTCCATTTCATTTAAGCATGAGGAAATTAGACCTTGGAAGCTACTGATATTTTAAACACTGTTCGAAGAGGTTTTGAAGTAAACGTTCTTCAGAGCTGCCAAGAACAGTACGGGGCACAGCACTGATGGTGCGCAGGTACAAAAAAGCAGCAGAGAAATAACAAATGTGCCAAAGGAGGAGTGTAGGAAAATATTTATTATGTTCAGGACTATAGAAAAAGGCTGATCGGACAAACGCAATTCTCTCCTTAAGACCATCCATGGCATAATGTGCTAGAGAAGATTAGAGAAGATGCTGATAATATGACCTTCATTCATCCTCGTGCTCAGCAGGTGGCAAAGCCAATGCAGTGGTCAGCAAAGAGAGGAGAAAATAAGGGTCTCAGAAAATGTATTTAAAAGACAAGCTTGTGAAGGTTAAATGGTGATTAGAAGACGTGACCAGTGCTCAGTTATAACCGAAAAAGCTGACATCCCTCTGGCAGTAGATTTGAAAAAGTACAACAAAGAAGCAGGGAAGCAATAGCTAACTGTTGAGTATTTAGGACCTGCCTGCCCTTAGGACCTGTAAAGCACTTAACACATATGTAATTTTATTTAATGTACCTATTTAAGTAGCCCTATGATTGACATTGGGGTAGACAGAGTTCTAACAATAGAATGTAGCAAAAGTGATGATATGTCACTAACCAATCCCCCATTAGGTTACAATATGTGGCAAAGGCGTGGTTATGTTACATTATCTATGACTCCCATTTGGCACACTGGAGCTAGAAACTCTACTTTCAGGCCTAAAGAAATAACTGGCCACACTGGAGAAGCTATGCATCAAAGAACTTCAAATGACTTCTTGTCCCTGAGGGCAGCCCCCAGCCAACAGCCAGGGAGAAGCTGGGGTCCTCAGTTCTGCTCCTGCAAGAAAATTAATTCTTCCAACAAAGGGAGTTTAGAAGCAGATTCTTCCCCAGTCGAGCCTCCAGTTGGAAACACAGCTTAGCTGATGCCTGGGCTGCAGCCTGGTGAGACCTCAAACAGAGGACCTGACGAAGCTGTACTTGGACTCCTGACCCACAGAAGCTGTGGACAATACCGTGTGTTGTTTTAAGCCACTAAGTTTATGGTAATTTAGTACATGGAACTAGGAAGTTAATATAGATGTATTGTCCTTCACCCTACCCATGAGGAAAATGAAATCTAGAAGTTCATCACATGCTCAAGGTCTCACTACTAGAAAGTGGTAAGATTGGGGGCACCTGGGCGGCTCAGTCAGTTAAGCATCAGACTTTAGCTCAGGTCATGAGCTCATGGTTCATGGGTTCGAGCCCCATGTCAGGCTCTGTGCTGACAGCTCAGAGCCTGGAGCCTGCTTCGGATTCTGTGTCTCCCTCTCTCTCTGTTCCTCCCCGGCTCGCACTCTGCCTCCCTCTGTCTCTCAAAAATAAATAAACGTTAAAAAAAAAAAAAAGAAAGTGGTAAGGTTGGTGTTCAAGTACAATGTGTCTCCTGCATTGCTGGGTGTTTACTCACTGTGCTGGACTGCCTCCCCAAAGCTAGGAGCTCAGAAAACAAAGGTGCTTCAGTCTATTAAAGAGGTAAGAGTAGAGGATGGTTTAGAGAATCTTGATTTGTCATTCAGAGGGGATGAAGGCAACAGGAGAAAAACAGAAATAAAAGTTAAAATCTGGAAAAGGTATCTTGGGGGAGGAAGGGATTAGATCAGAAAGTCTTCATTAACATGATAAAATTAGTCATGTGGTCCCTGATGCCAAGTCTCTTTCCCAATGGCCAAGTTTGGCTGGGCCACCAGGACAGCAACCTATGGAGGGGATCTTATTTTGACCGTGAGGTAGAGAATAGTACAGTGTATGTTTCATGCACGGGCCACCAGGGCATAGAGCTCTTTTATTTCTAACACAAGAGATGACAAAAAAAAAAAAAAAAAGTTTTCCCAATTCTCAAAAAAGTTAATCTAGTTTTGCTAACAGAGGAAGGCAGCTCTGTAAAAGGGTGCTATAGTGACACTTTACTAGAGAAGTCTTCTTGACCACTGTAAGTAGGTCCTAGCTCTTTTTTAAAAATATTTATTTATTTTTGAGAAAGCACAAGTGGGGGAGGGATAGGAGAGGGCAGAGGATCCAAAGCAGGCTCTGCAATGACAGCAGCAAGTCCGATGAGGGGCTCCAACTCACAAACCTCAAGATCATGACCCAAGCCGAAGTCGGCTGCTCAACAGACGGAGCCACCCAGATACCCTAAGTCTTAGTTGTTTTATTCTCCTCAGTGATCCTTGTTTATTTCCTTCCTGGCACTTCCAACAATTGAAACAAGATTTGTTTACTTTTTTATTGCTCCATGAGAACTGGGGCGATCCCTGTTTTGCTCATCATTGGATGCGTAGAGATGACACACCTGTGGCTAGCACATACTAAAAGTTCAACACACACCGTACTTGTGAGATGAATGGACAAAAGGAAATTGACACACCCGTTTTACATAATATAAAGAAATAAAGATGATCTTTAGAAAGGAGTGGACTTGAGGATGAAACAAGAGCTCAGGGAATAGACAGGCTCGGACAGCAGTAAAGCATGGAAAACTCACAGAGCCCCCTGCTGGCTATAGGCAGTGAAGCACACAGGGTCAGTAGCAAACTTCTGACCAAAGATGGAGGAGACTGGAGGAAAGACAACAATAATGCTGGGTCTTTGAATTCTCTGAGTAAAAATCGGTCAAGTATGGGCTAATCGAAGGAGGAATGGAAGCTCACAAAATTGCATTTGTGTGGATGAGATTATTGATCCAGTGGAAATGCGTACGTTGGAGACATGTAAACAGCCAGAAGAAGAGCCAATTAGAAAGATGGGACACGTTCTGAAAAGAGAAGATTCTAATAGTTGAAAGGAAAATAATGAAAACTTGAGGATGTTTCTGCTATAGAAAATGGCTGTCATATACTTATAAAGCGTTCTTGGTAATTAGAAGTATACAAATACTGTAGTTAAATAATTTTTTTGGTATTCCAATTTATATACTTAAATACATATTTTAATATAAATCTGTAAAATGATGTGCATAGAATAACTTCAAAAGCATTATGTAAATGTAAGCGATTTTTTCTTTTAAATCCCAGCAGTGAGGAAAATCGATCACTCATGTGAGTGTCCCCTCGGGGAGATAAAGCACCCTTGCCAGCTGAGCCTTTAGGTATGGGATTCTTTTCCTCACAGAAATACTCTACAGTGAAGCAACAAAATGTTCAGGAGAGGAGATGTCCTGTAGAAGCGAGACAGAGTAAAATAAAATACCAGTTGTCAACACACTGTTTGCATTTTTTCCCCTGAATGTTGCTTCTATTAATATTTTCCTTTTTTTTTCCCTTCCGTACCAACTTTGATAACTTAATGTTCAGTTCTTTCCCTGATATAGTCCATAACTATTCAAGAAAGAATATTTATGAAACTATTAAATTATATTTATGAAGCTATTAAAATAGTTCTTGGCAATAGTGAGCAACTACATAAATATTTGATAAATAAATGCACGATGCTAAAACGTCCGCCCTATTTAGACCCGTATTTCTTTTCTTCCATTTACTTGAAATCAACATGGCTAACAATAAGAAATGGAACCGATGAGTTACAAAACCAGTGGAGATAAGTAGGTTAAGAGGATTGGTAAGCTTATAAATGAAAGAGTTAACTGTCTCATTTTCTTATAAAGACCTTCTTTATTTGATGCTCCTCCTTCACACTTCTCTTCCCCATCTCATGTGTCTGGACCAAGTCTTAACTAAACGCAGTGGGAATTTTATTCTGATATTCTTAAACATTGTAGTTCTAAGTTATCTATAAAAAGAACCCTTCCTTTTCATTAGTGGCTGATCACTTCTCCCTCGCCATTCTTAAAAGAAACATGACAAATAAGTGTTTATTATTCATGCCTCTATATTCATTTTATTGCTCTAGAAAAACAGGATTATGACTGAAGAAAATGGAGGCTCTTCAATAGTGCTTTGTCATTAGCAGATGAATCAAGACCAAGTCTCTTCATGCCAGGCCTCTGACTACATTAAAATCCTTCTGGAGAGCCGTGGGAAAAATTTCCCTTCCCAGTTGGTGCCGTCTGAACTACATTTAGAACTCTGCCATGTGTGCCTCCTGCCTTGTGTTTCTCCTCTCAACCCAAGTGTGGGAGCGAGACTCCAGCGAGGGGGAGGACCCAGAGGCGCGCACCTGCTGGAACGCCTGGTCCCCGCGCTTCCCTCACGGCCTCTCCCGCCTCACGTCCACCTGTTCCCTTCTGCAGCTATGGCCCCTTTCTGCGCCAGCTCTGCTCGTTTCTGGTCCCACGTACATGGCGTCTGCTGACAGGAGCGATGGGAAAAAGGAGTGAGACGAGGGAAGGGAAAGGAGCTACACGTGGCCCGGGGGGTGGGGGCGGTGTAATGAGGTTGTGCGGTGAGGTGCAGCGCGGCCTGGGCCAGCAGGTGTTACATCTCTGTGAACCACCATACTGACTCCACCGTGGAGAACTAACATCTCAATCTGTGTTCCTTATTGTAGGAAAGAGGATACCCTACATCGCGTTTTAACAAAAAATGTTAAGTTAGGGAAGAATTAATTTCATCGAACGAGGCAAGAAAAAGTAGTAATAGAATAATTAGTAATATAGACAAAGGGAGGTTGTTTCGAAGATGATAGCAACAAAGAAATATAAAAATGTATTTCGCTCTATGGTGAAAGGAAGTTCAGTGAAAATGCCATTAGTTTGCTGTTCTTATGAGAACTGTTGTAGGTGGCCAATGTATCCAGTTCATTCTTTGGCAAATTAATTGCTAATTCTGCTTTTTTTTTTTTTAAGAAAGACAGTAGGAGTGGGATCTCAAGATGGGTTCTAGCCTGAACAGCTTGTCAGATGTTTTTAAATTCTCTGGACTTCAGCTTTCTCATTTGTGAACTAAAGAGTTTAGTCTAGATCAGTGTTCAGTAAGCATTTTTCTGTAAAGGGCCAGATAGTAAATATTTTAGGCTCAGTGGTCAACAGAGTCCCTGTCACAACCCAACTCTGCTGCTATAGCATGGATGCAGACAGACAATAAGAAATAGAATGCATGTAGCTGTGTTCCAATATAGCTTTATTTACAAAAGCATGCAGTGGGCTGGGTGTGGCCCGTGGGACTTAGTTTTCCTACCCCTGATCCAGATCAATCACTTCCCAAGTGTTCCTCAGAGATCTCTGGGGGCTGTCTTAAGGGAAGGAGGAGGAGAAGGGAGTCTGAGCAAGTAGAGTCCTCATTTCAACCAGAGCAACTCTTTTTCATATTTACAAATAAGATTTTTTTTAATGTTTATTTATTTTTGAGAGAAAAAGAGAGCACGAGCAGGGGAAGGGCAGAGAGAGGGAGAATCCAAAGCAGGCTCCAGGCTCTGAGCCATCATCACAGAGCCTGACACGGGGCTCGAACTCACAAACCGTGAGACCATGACCTGAGCTGAAGTCGGACGCTTAACTGACTAAGCCACTCAGGTGCCCCACAAATGAGATTATTTTTAAAGCTTCTTTGGCTGAAAAGCATGTAAAGAAAACATCAGCTCTCTAAAGTTCCCTTGAAAATTGTGTGCCTCTAAGCAGTGTGAGCCGCTCTCATGCTTTGGACCTCCCGTTCCCACCCTGCTGATAAGCTGATGGTCCCCGGATTTCACGTTCCAGTTCAGAGTCCTCCCTGGATTAGCCTCCTATATTCATTTTCCTTCCAGGTAACTGTCTCTGTTGGAATGTTCCACAGGCACCTCCTAATGTATACATCCAAAATGTAACTCATTATGTTCTCCCCAGTCTGGCATTTCTTCGTTTGAGTTAATGGCTCCACAACCCCTCTGGTGACACAAACCAGAAACCTGAGCCTTTCTTCTCTCTCTTCTACTGCACCGAAAACCTGACAGATTTTATCTTGTGATTACCTGTTCCAACTGTTCTGTGCATTAGTACCTTGGTCTGGTTCATGCCTCTCCTAACTCTCATCGGGGCTATCACTTGATGACAGGAAATGAGAGGGAGAAACGAGTTGAGGAGTAAACGGGTTTGGGCCACCCTTTGCATCTGTGACACAGATCTGCACATCAGACAGAAGCTCACCTCATTAAAATTCTTTATTAGTTTGTATCCCCTGCAAGATAAAGCACACATTGTTCCGCCTGGAATTAATACAAAGTTGTCTGTACCTGACGGTCCCTGACAGGTGGAACCATACGAAACGGCCATTTCTGTAGGTCAAAATGGCGACTCTAGGAACGTGTTATGGTTCACCTGAAACTCTGCGCTAACCTGCTGTCATTTTCTCACTCGCACTTCACACGTAAGGGTAAATTCTTTTGCTGGAATGCACATGCCCATCTTCCCCACGGCCTGATCAATTCGTGCACAACTTTCACATCTTAGTTCTGGTGGACATTTTGCGCCAATCTTCTCCAAATGACCGAGGATAAAAGGTTCCCTCTCCATGTTTCCATAGCAACCTGTGCAAAGGCCAATGAGAGCACTTAAGCAACGGGTTGAAAAGATCAGTCCCTGCTCCAGTCTTCCCCAGGAGACCCTCAGGTCTTTGAGGGCATCTTTTGTTTCCCCTCTGCCTGGCATGACGCATTCTGTTTGTTGAACTGAATGGAATGGAATAAGACGAGCAATTTCTTAACAAATACTGATCACTAATAAATTAAACTGACTTTGAATTTCATGATTGTGTTTGAGTTTCAGAAATGTTTGGGGATTTGAACCTGACTTGTGTTTCCATACGCTAATAACTGTGATTTCAGGCATGAAGCATTAATTAAATGAACAGATAGCTTTGAGAATTGAAGGATAGAAAAAGCCAAAGGCTAGTACTTTTATCCCCAATATTTATACCACAGTAAGTGATTTGAATAAAGGATTTCTGGAGTTCTCTTGTGGGAAAAATACATTCTTATAGTGTAAATAATGAAAACTTTCACTTCCAAGTTCTCCGAATGTGCAAATTGCTTTTTTCTGTATCTTCTCTTTACATACAGGTTTGCATTAATGAAGACGTGATATTTCAGCCCCCCTCTCCTAAAAATACATACCGAGAAGATTGCAGGCAAATAGTAATATTAGTTTAGATCAAAAATAATTCTCAGTCATAATTATAGCAGCTCAGCTGTGGACCTATATGCAGTGTGGGAACAGACATATATATTGGGCTGTTGGCAGAGGTAAGCAAAATTATTCATGCGAGGATAGAATGTTCCCAAATAAAGCTCTCCTGCCTGGTGGAAAAGGAGACAACAAACCAGACAGCAGACACATCTGCTAATTGGTCGCATAGTTATGCCGAGGCTCCCAGAGAAGAGAGCTCAGGGAAGAAGGCAGTAATTCATCACCATGTTCATTGCGGGGTCCAGGACCTGCCACACCGTAGGCTAGACACAAGGTTCCACGAATTCGAAGAAGTGCAGTGAAACAACAAAAAATAGCAGATTTAAACAAGGGGCAAATATTGAACACTTACCTCTCCCAAGTACTGTGCATGAAGGGGGGTTCTCACAGCTAAACCTCACTGTAGCGTCCTTCCTTTTTCTTGAAATGCCAGTCCCAAGCATTAAGCCATCTTGCTCCCATAAGCGTCAGGAGCCATGTCCCTAGCGCAGCACCAGGTATAGCAATTAGTCAAGGTTTTTCAATAGTTAAAAGTCTCTTGCACAGGAAGACCAGGAAATGAAGACCAGGACAGGAGAAAGAGGCCCTGCTCAGAAACTTCAGGAGGACTTCCAGGTTGCAACAGATCCTTGTTCAGAGAGGGCTTCGTGTTCTGGATATCGAAGCTACACGTGTGGAGGATGTGTTTAGGATTTCATGGTTCTTACCATGATCGGTGTAAAATCTAACTGTGGTGGGTGCTGTTTTTCTCCTCTTCTTCCTCTTCTTCCCCTTCTGTTTCAGAGTTGGGTGGCTCAGCAGAGGAAGCAAGATGCCCTTTTTAAATTTTTTTTAATGTTTATTTATTCTTGAGAGAGAGAGACAGTCAGAACATGAGCAGGGGAGGGGCACAGACAGAGAGGGAGACATAGAATCTGAAACAGGCTCCAGGCTCTGAGCTGTCAGCACAGAGCCTGATGTGGGGCCCGAACTCGGGATGAGATTGTGACCTGAGCTGAAGTCGGACGCTCAACTGACTGAGCCACCCAGGCGCCCCAAGATGCCCTTTTTAAACTCTTGCATAGACTCTGAATTTACTACCATATCTGGTTCCAGGTCCATAAGGAACTCACATATATCCCTATTTTCCTTTTGCTTTCACTTGGAGTTTCTTAAGTGTCTGGTTTATCTCCTATCTTCTTTTGTGGCTCTCATTAGCCTTGCGATGATCTCAAATGGCTTCTTCCAGGCCTGGACCATAACCTTTTTTCTAGCTGTTTTTCATATATTCTGTGCCTTTTCTAATGATAGTGGTAGCGATGATGGTGATGAGGAGGAGGACAATGATGATGTTGTGTGTTTGACCCCTGTTTACTGAACAGGTACTAGATGCCCCGCATTACTTTGAAGAATTTACATACATCATTTACTCATTATCTGATTTTTATTCTCTGTGTAATTCATTGAGTTAGGTATTATCATCTCTGTCTTTTATTTTTTCTTTTCTTTTCTTTAGGAAGTCTTTTTGAGAGAAAGAGAGAAAGAGTGTATGTGTGTGTGTGAGAGAGAGAGACTGAAAGAGCATAAGCATGGGAGGGGCAGAGGGAGAGAAAGAGACGATCTTAAGCAGGCTGCACGCTTATCATGGAGCCCGACACAGGGCTCGATCTCACAACGATGAGATCGAGACGTTAGCTGAAACCAGGAGTCGGACTCTTAACCAACTGAGCCACTCGGATGCTCCATCATTTAGATGAATAAATGGTTGGCCAGAGACAGGTTTGGTCACTTTTGGTTGTCATATCGTCAGTAACTAGCAAAGCTGCATTTAATTGATGTTCTGTTTGACCTCAAAGATCAAGCCCCTTCTACTTGACAACTTTTGTTGCAAGTGGTTGCATGCGGTTATCCACTGTCATCTCTTTCAGTTCCTTTACGTCTGAGTTGGCTTCTTGACTTTTCTTTCAAAGTATCCTACATATTTCATTTAGTACTTTTGTATGACTATTTTCAAGTGTGCCTTTCTGTTCCAACTCTCATTCATGGCATACCTCTACCTGACATTCTCAGAGGATGTTTTCAGAATATTTTTTCCAGAGCTTTTTAGGAAGACAAAACATCTGATCATTTTTCTCAAACCCTCACTAATTGAGATGCTTTCTATAACTCTGAAAGTCCACATAACTTGTCCTGTTCCCTAATTATATCATCATTATGCCAGACTTCAATCTTTTCTATAACAGTGTACTAGGTAAATATAAATATTAGGTTTTTGAATTTTCTTGACCTGATTTCCCCTGTATCTTCTGAAGAAATTCATTTGATACCTCTAAATGATTCATTAGGAAAGTTTTCAAACTGTTACAGAAGGAATATCAAGAGAGATAAAGAGTTAATATTCCTCTTCTGACACCTATAACATAATTTTGCAATAACAATTCTAAAAGGTAGTAATTTTAGAGAGAAAATTATAACATTCCAGCGTCCTCACCTTTAGCATATCATGAATCAAGCCTGGTGTCCCTCTTTGTAAAGATTTATTTAAGGAAAGTGCTGATCTGACAGCAAAAAGAATAGAGGAAAGACTTCGTTCTTCGGGGATGGACCGTAAGAGAAGAAGGGAGATACAGATGGTGGCAGGGGAGGAAACATCTAGAGGAATCCTACTTGCCTGAGCATGTTGGAGAAAGCGTACAAGGAACTATGAGAAGCCAGATTTGTGACCACTTCCAGGAAGATTCAGAGAGATAGTAGAGACTTACCAGCAGGAGTGAATTTAAGAGATTATACCTTTGGTTTAAAATAGTCAGCGGGCGCCTGGGTGGCTCAGTGGGTTAAGCATCCCACTTCGGCTCAGGTCATGATCTCATCATTTGTGAGTTCGAGCCCCACATCAGGTTCTGTGTTGACAGTTCAGAGCCTGAAGCCTGCTTCAGATTTTGTGTTTTCCTCTCTCTCTGCACCTCCCCTACTCACGCTCTGTCTCTCTTTGTCTCTCAAAAATGAATAAATGTTAAAAATTTTTTTCAAGTAAAGTAAAATATTCAAACTCATAGGAGCAGAAAGTAGAGTGGTTGTTGTTAGGGCTTAGGGAGAGAGGGGATGGGGAGCTGCCGTCCATATAAAACTTTATAGAAAGTACAAAGTTTCAGTTATGCAAGATGAGTAAGTTCTAGAGATTTCCTGTATAACGCTGTGTTTATAGTTAACAATACTGTATTGTACACTTAAAACTTTGCTAAGAGGATAGATCTCATGTTCTCTGTTCTTAAACATATATATATGTTTTAAGTAATCTCTACAGCCAACATCGGGCTCAAATTTACAAACCCGAGATCAAGAGTCATGCTCTACTGAATGAGCCACCCAGATGCCCCACTGTTATCTGTTCCTAACACAATAAAAGAAGAGGCAACACTTCACTTCACACAGAATATTCATGAGATGCAAATGTGCCCAGGTGCTGATTTAGAGGAGCACAGTGTTTTGTAGAGCACCATTGGTCTGTAGAGCCCGGGGTTGGGAAAAGGAGGCCTCTGAGAATGGACCAAAGGCCAGGTAGTCATTAGTAGTGGATATTTATCCAACAAGTCAAATAGGACTCATTGTATCCCAGTATTCAGCAGTCCAAAGAGCAGCTGGGGCCAGGCACTCTGCAATGGAGCTTGGAAGGATCTAGAGACTTCTGCATGAATTCATACCTTCCCCACCAGCCCTGTAATCAAGAAGTCACAGGAGCCAGTGCTCTCTCCCATATATATGAGACTATCTTGAAAAGGATCAAGGAAAAGAAAAGATGTTTGAGAGAATAAGCAATTCTAATTACGAAACCAACTCAGTCTGATTATGGATAAAAAACTACATGCACAAAAAGAAGGAAATGACAATACTCATAATCCCATATAATTGTAGACAATAGCTTTAACATCTTGGAGAAGTTCCTTTACAATGTAATTTACTAATCTATACCTCCCAATCTCTCTCTGTCCTTACTCTCCCTCTGTTTCTCTCTCTCCCTCTCTCTCTCTCTCTCGTGGCTGTGACATTTATTACTCATGTGACCTTGAGAACATTCATCATTTGTAAAGCGAAGGTAACAGTAATAGTAATATCTACTTCATAGAACTGCGTTAGGATTAAATATGAAGATGCATATGAATGTTAGTACATAGTAAATATTCAACACATTTAGCCATTTGTTTTTTTAAACATGGGTATAAGATACATTTTTTTAAAAAGAATATATAGAGAATATCTTTTTGTATAACATCACTCTGAAGAGTTGACGAGTACTCGAGGACATGACTGGACCAAAGTTGATTTCACCAACCCTCTATTGTTGAGTAGTTAGGTTATTTCTGACTTCTCATCACTACAAATAGTTCTCATACAAATAAATAGTCTTGGAGGTACATATTGGGAACAAATATTTAACTGTTTCTTTAGATTAATTTTCCAGAAGTGCAATCTCTTGGTAAATAGACAGGCCAGTTTTGTACTTTGAGTACATATTTCCAGGTTGCTTTCCAGTAAGGCTGACCTCAAAACTGAGGTGCCTTTTAACAAATTCAGCAAAAACCTGTCCAATTTCACATCCTTCCTCATCCTTGACAACGTAACCGCAATTTGCAGCAAGATAAAATTCTGCTGTGAATCAAGGAAACTCCACCCGGAACAAGAGGTCTGACATTTATATTTCCAGATAGAGTGAAATCTGAGAGAAGCAGGGAAGGACCCCCAGGGTCTTTGTGGCTGATAGCCAAATGTCAGATGCAACAGACACGTTTGTTTTTCTTTGTAAATCATTCTGCAAAGGCTGACCGGTAACTGCATTTTAACTGGCTAGCATTCTACATCATTCTGTTACATTCCTAACCGAAAATGACATATAAAAAAAAATCTTATTACCCTAAAAACCCCTCTGGTCTTGAGTTTAGCTTTCACCCCCGCGTGGGTCATTGTGGCTATGACTTCCTTAGGGATTACGGATAGGAGCAAGAACAGTCTGCTTCGTGCATGGAAAGACTGAAAGCCACTAATCTACAGAACTTAATTTAGAAACAACCTGCAAAAGATAGTTAGCAACTAATGAAGGTTAACTGAACCCTCCCTGGGGATGGTTCTCCTGGCTATAGCTGTGCAAAGCCTTTCTTTTGCATCTGTTACGCCCGGGAGGCCAGAGAGGGAATGAAGACCAACATGAGACAAATAGAGTCAGCTCTTCTGCCTCATTCCTGCTGCCCTACTTAGGAAAGGAGTTCAGTTCAGTCTCAGAAACTAACACACACTTTCTCAGATGTTCGTGGTCATTCTCTCTAGATGAGAGCTCCGTGGTACAGTAACTACCAGATTCAATTGCTTTAATAGTCTTACCACAAACCCTAATGTGCTAACGTATTGAGCTATAAAATAACGACGGTATCTTGGTCATTTGATTGAGATGTTTTAAAGAAATTTCTAGATTAGATTCCTTTTGTAGTATAAGGAGTGGCTTGATGGTATTAACATTCTAAAATGAGTTAATTAGTTCAGCAAGTTCTTTTCCTTTCCTGGTTTTTTGTTTGTTTGGTTTTTTTTGTTTGTTTGTTTTTGTTTTTTTGAGAAATAATTGACATATGTCACTGTATAAGTTTAAGCTGTATAGCATGATAGTTTGATTTCCAGGTAGTGTGCAAAAATCACTACTATAGATTCAGCTTTACATATTCATCTCGTATAGATACAATAAAAAGAAAAGAAAGAAAAAAGGAAAAAATTCTTTTTGTGATGAAAACTCATAGGATTTACTCTTAAAAACTTTCCTTATATATCATGCGGCGATGTTAGCTACAGACACCATGTGGTATATTACTCCCTAGCACTTATTTATCTTAAAACCAGAAGTTTCTACCTTTTGACTCCCTTCTCCTCTCCCCAGACCCCACCTCCAGCAAGCAACCACAGGTCTAATCTCTTTTTTATGAGTTTAGGTGTTTTTGTTTTGTTTTGTTTTTTGTTTTTTAGCTTTTTCTTGTTTTTGTTTTGTTTTGTTTTAGATTCCATATGTAAGTGAGATCATATGGTATTTGTTTTCTCTGGTATACTTTCCTTAGCGCAATGCCTTCAAGGTTATTACAAGTAGTAAGATTTCTTTGTTTTTTTTACGGTTGAGTAATATTCCACTGCATAAATAAACCACGACTTCTTTATCTTTTCATCCATTGATGGACAATTAAGTTGTTCCCGTGTCTTGGCTACTGTAAATCACACTGCTACAAACATGGTGGTGCAGAGAGCTTTTCAAACTAGTGTTTTCATTTTCTTTGGATATATTCCCAGAAATGGAATTGCTGGATCATATGATAGTTCTGTTTTTAATTTTTTCGGGAAACTTCATTCTGTTTCCATAGGGGCTGCACCAATTTCCCTTCGCACTAATAGTGTACAGGTGTTCCCTTTTCTCCATATCTTGCCAGCATTTGTTATTTCTTGTCTTTTTCATGATAGCTATTCTAATAGGTGTGAAGCAATATCTCTTTGTGGTTTTAATTTGCATTTCTGTAATGACTAGTGATGTCGAGCGTCTTTGAAGATCCTTGTCGGGCTCTTGTATATCTTCTTTAGAGAAATGTCTATTCAGATCCTTTGCCCATTTTTAAATTGGGTTACTTGGTTCTTTTTTGCTATTGGGTTGTATGAGTTCTTTGTGTATTTTGGAAATTAACCCCTTATCAAATATAGAGCATGCAAATATTTTTTCCCACTCTGTAGGTTGTTTTCTCATTTCGTTGATGGCTTCTTTTGCTGTGTAGAAGCTTTTTGATGTAGTCTCAGGTGTTTATTTTTAATTTTGTTGCTTGTGCTTTAGGTGTCATATCCAAAAACTCATTACCAAGACCTATGTCAAAGAGCTTTATTCCTATGTTTGGTTTTTTCCCGAGGAGTTTCATGGTTTTAGGTTTTACATTTAAGTCTCTAATCTATTTTCAGTTAATTCTTATAAGTGGTTTACATGACAATATGAAATCGTCCCAGCACCATTTATTGAAGACTGTCTTTTCTCCATTGAGTATTCTTGGCTCCCTTGCCAAATATTAGTTGACCATATAAGCTTGGGTTTCTTTCTGGCTCTCAGTTCCGTTCTGGTGGGCGTTTGTCTGTTTTTATGCCAGTACTATACTGTTTTGACGACTGTGGCTTTTATAGTATAGCTTGCTCTCAGGAAGTATGATGCCCCCTACTTTGGTCTTCTTTCTCAGGTTTGCTTTGGCTATTCAAGGTCTTTTTGTGGTTCCATATGCATTTCAGGATTGTTTTTCTACTTCTGTAAAAAATGCCATTGAAATCTTAATATAAATCACACTGAATCTATAGATGCTTTGGTAGTGTTGATGTTTTAAAGTATTGATTTTTTCAATCCATGAATATAGGGTACTTCTCCATTTCTTCAATTTACCTCATCAATGTCTTATAGCTTTCAGAGTAGAGATCTTTCACTTCCTTAGTTAAATTTAATCTTAAGCATTTTATTGGTGTTGATGATATCGTAAATGTGATTAATTTCTTTATTTCTTTTTCAGAAAATTTGTTGTTAGAGTATAGAAACTCTACCGATTTTTATATGTTAATTTTGTATCCTGCAACTACACTGAATTTATTGATTAGATCTAGCAGTTTTATGGTGGAGTCTCTAAGATTTTCTGTATATAAAATCATGTCATCTGAAAATAGAGACGATTTTCCAATTCTGATGCCTTTTATTTCCCTATCTTGCCTGATTGCTTTAGCGAGGACTTCTAGTACTATGTTGGATAGGAGTGAGAGTGGGCACCCAATCTTAAAGGAAAAGCTTTCAAATTTTCACCATTGAATATGATATTAACTGTGAGCTTGGCATATATGGCCTTTATTATATTGAAATACATTTCTTCCGGGCCTAATTTGTTAAGAATTTTTCTCATGAATGGATGTTGAATTTTGTCATATGCTTTTTCTGCACTTATTGGGATGATCATATCATTCTTTTCTTTCATTTTATTAATATGATGTATTACAGTAATTGATTTGCATATGTTGAACCATCCTTGCATCCCAGGAATAAATCCCACTTGATTGTGGTATATAATCCTTTTAGAGTACTGTTGAATTCAGTGTGGAGTATTTAATGGAGAAATTTTACAACCATACTCATCATGGCTATTGTCCTGTAGTTTTGTTTTTTTATTTTATTTATTTATTTTTTAATGTTTATTTACTTTTGAGAGAGACAGAGTATGAATGGGGGAGGGGCAGAGAGAAAGGGAGACACAGAATCTGAAGTAGGCTCCAGTCTCTGAGCTGTCAGCACAGAGCCGGACACAGGGCTTGAACCCATGAACCACGAGATCATGACCTGAGCCGAAGTTGGACGCTCAACTGACTGAGCCACCCAGGCGCACCTGTAGTTTTGTTTTATAGTAGTATCCTTTTCTGACTTTGGTATCAGGATAATACTGGCTTGGAATGTAAGTTTGAGAGTGCTCCCTCCTCTTTAATTTATCACAAGCGTTTGAGAACGATTGGTGTTAATTCCTTAAATATTTGCTAAAATTCACCAGTGAAGCTGTCTGGTTCTGGGCTTTTCTTCGCTGGGAGGTTTTGATTACTGCTTCAATCTCCCAACTAGTAATTGGGTTTTTCAGCTTTTCTATTTCTTCCTGATTCCATCTTGGAAAGTTGTATGTTTCTAAGAATTTTTCATCTTCTAGGTTGTTCCACTTTGTTGACATATCGTTGTTCATTGTAGCCTCTTAAAATCCTTTGAATTTCTGTGTCATTAGTTACAATATTTCCTTTTTAATTTGTTTTGTTGATTTGGGTTCTTTCTCTTTTTTCCCTTGGTTAGTCTAGCTAAGAGTTTGTCGATTAAACAAAATATTTTCAAAGGAACAACTCTTAGTTTGGTTAATCTTTTCTATTGTTTTTCTGTTTTGTATTTCATTTATTTCTGTTTTAATTTTTATTAATTTCTTCTGCTAACTTTGGGCTTAGTTTGTTTTTGTTTTTCTTACGTCTTATGACGTAA
Organism: Paguma larvata; assembly: GCA_030068075.1. NCBI lineage: Eukaryota > Metazoa > Chordata > Mammalia > Carnivora > Viverridae > Paguma > Paguma larvata. The sequence continues at coordinate 115,952,812 of CM057823.1, forward strand.
GAGTTAGGTTGTTTGTTTGAGATTCTTCTTGCTTCTTAATCTAGTTGTTTATTGCTATGAACTTCCCTCTTAGAATTGTTTTTGCTGCATGCCACAAGTTCTGGTATGTTTTGTTTCCATTTTCACTTATTTCAAGAAAAATTTTTATTTCCCCTTGAATTTCTTCTTTGCTCCATTGGTTGTTCAGAAGACTGCCATTTAGGGGTGACTGGGAGGCTCAGTTGGCTAAGCGTCCAACTTCAGCTCAGGTCATGATCTCACTGCTCGTGGGCTCAGGCCCCGCATCAGGCTCTGCACTGACAGCTCAGAGCCTGGAGCCTGCTTTGGATCCTGTGTCTCCTTCTCTCTCTGCACCCCCAGCCCCCACTCACTCATGCTCTGTCTCTGTCTCTCAAAATTAAATAAACGTTAAGAATTTTTTAAAAAGAAGACTGTCATTTAATTTCCATGTACTCATGAATTTTCCAGTTTTCTTCTTGTTCTTGATTTCTAGTTTTATGCCATGGTGGTCAGAGAAGATACTTGGTATGATTTCCTAAATTTGCTGAGACTTGTTTTGTGGCCTAACATATGGTCTATCCTAGAAAATGTTTTATGTGCATTTGGGAAGAATGTGTATTCTGCTGTTGTTGGATAGAATATTCTGTATAGATCTGTTATATCCGTTTGGTCTATTGTGCTGTTTAAATTCACTGTTTCCATATTGATTATCTGTAGAGATGATCTCTCCATTTGTGAGTGTGAAATAGTAAAGTCCTTAACTATTATTGTATTGCAATTTATTTGTCCTTCTAGTTCTGTTAGTTTTTGCTTTATATATATAGGTGCTTCCATGTTGGGTGCATAAATATTTATAATTGTTATATCTTCTTGATGTATTTCCCCCTTTATCATTATATAATTATTTTCTTTGTCTCCTTTTACCATTTTCAATCTAAAGTCTATTTTCGTCTGAAATAAGTATAGTTTTATGGGATTACTATTTGCTTGAAATGTCCTTTTCCATCCCTTCACTCTCAGTCTTTAACGCTAAAATGAGTCTTTTATAAGGAGCATATTATTGTATCTTATTTTTTTAATCCATTCAGCCATTCTGTATCTTTTAATAGGAGAATTTAATGCTTTTATGTTTAAAATAACTATTGATAGGTAAGGACTTACTATTGCCATTTTGTTATTTGTTTTCTGGTTGTTTCATAGATCCATCGTTTCTTCTTTCTTATCCTGCTATCTTTTCTTGTTTGTTTTGATGTCTTTTGGTATGGGTGCGCTTTGATTTCTTTATCCTGTTCTTTTGTGTAATTACTATAGGATTTTCCTTTGTAGTCACCTGAAGCTTACATAAAATATCTTAGACTTATAACACCCCTTTAAAAACTGATTACAATTAACTTCAATAAAATTATTAAACTTCACATTATTACTTCTTCCCCTCACACGTTTTCTTTCTTTCTTCTTTCTTTCTTTCTTTCTTTCTTTCTTTCTTTCTTCTTTCCTTTCTTTTCCTTTCCTTCTTCTTTCTTTTCTTCCTTCCTTCCTTCCTTCCTTCCTTCCTTCCTTCCTTCCTTCTTTCCTTCTTCCTTCCTTTCTTATTTGAGAGAGAGAGTGTGTGAGCAGGGGAGAGGGGCAGAGGGAGAATCTTAAGCAGGCTCCTTACTCAGCAAGAAACCTGATGCAGGCCTCAATTCCATGGCTCTTGGATCATGACCTGAGCCAAAATGAAGATTCAGAAGCTCAACCGACTGAGCCACTGAGGCACACCACTCCCCTCACATTTTAAATGATTGCTGTTATAATTCACATGTTTTTATCTTGTGTTACTAATAACAGATTCTTGTAGTTCTTTTTACTACATTCTTTTTTTTTCAACTTTTAAACTAGAGTTGTAAGTGAATTATGCATCACTATGACTATGTTGCTGAATCTAACTATGACTATATATTTACCATCACCAGTGATATTTACACTACCTTTTTATGTTTTAATGGTGTTAATTAGCATTCTTTTTACTTCCACTCCAAGAACCTCCTTTAGTATTTCTTGTAAGGCAACTCTGACAGTGTGAACTCTCAGCTTTTTTGTTTGGGAAAATTTTTATCATTTCTGAAGGACAACTTTGCTGAGTGTAGACTTCTTGGTTGACAGTTTCAATATTTTAAACATGTCATCCCTTTCTCTCCTTCCCTGAAAAGTTTCTGTTAAGAAAACTGCAGCTAGTCTTATGGGGGTTCCCTTCAATGTTCCTGCTTTCTTTTCTCTTACTGCTCTTAAAACTCTTTGTCTTTGCCTTTTGACAGTTTAATTACAATGTGTATAATGAATCTGGATGTTCATTTCTCTCTGGAAGTTCTGGAAGTTTCCAACCATTACTGCTTTAAATATACTTTCTGTTGTTTTTTCTTTCTTTTCTCCTTCGAAATTCCCATAATGCAAATATTGTTTCTTTTCATTGAGTCCCAAAATTCCCATAGGCTTTATTTACTTTTTTAAAAGTTCTTTTCCTTTTTGCTCCTCTGGATAGTATCTAATACCTTATATCCCAGGTCACTGATCTACTTTTGCAATTCTGTATTGAATTCTTCAGTTCGGTTATTGAATTATCCAACCCTAAGATTTCTGTGGTTTTGTTTCTTTGTTTTTTTTGAGTTTTTTTGTTTGTTTGTTTCTTTGTTTTTGATGGTTGCTATTTCTTTGTCAAATTTCTCATTTTGTTCATGCATTGTTTTCCTAAGTTTGTTTAATTGTCATGTGTTCTCGTAGTTCACTGAAATTCCTGAACTCTGAGGAACTCCTGAGGAGTTTTCTGACTCTTTCTCAGGAGTTTTCTGAGGAAAATTCCTAAACTCTGAGGGTTATTCTGAATTCTTTGTCTGACAGTTTATTGATCCCTATTTTTCTTTTAGGTGAGTTATTTGAGCTTTATAAATTTCCCTTGGTGTGTTATATTTACCTGAATTTTTGTGATCCTGATTCTTTTGTTTTTAATTAAAAATTTTATTTTAATGTTTATTTATTTTTGAGAGAGAGAGAGAAAGTGTGTGTGAACAGGGGGAGGGGCAGAGAGAGAGAGAGAGGGAGACACAGAATCTGAAGCAGGCTCCAGGCTCTGAGCTGTCAGCACAGAACCTCATATGGGGCTCAGGTCCACAAACCACGAGATTATGATCTGAGCGGAAGTCGATGATGCAGAGCCAACCAGGTGCCCCATGATCCTTGATTCTTTATGTTGGTATCTGTGCATTTGGGTAACTGGGCTCCTCTTCCAGACTTTACAGGTCCACTTTGGCATAGAAAGTTCTTTCCCAGTCAGCTCAGGTTGGGTTTCTGGGTGTATTTGCTGGTAATGTCCTTGGGTAGGTGGGAGCTACTATTATGGTCTATTTTGGGGTGAGACAACTGTTTGAGCTCTGTGGATAAGGATGGGGGGAGCCACAGGCTGAGAACAGTTGGACAGGACTGCTGGCTCGATTCCTGCCCAAGTGAGTCTGTAGGATGGGCTCTGCAGTTCCCTGGATTCTCTGGTCAGGCTCACTAGATGGTTGGGACTGGGTACTATATTCAGTTACAGATGGGGGCTATCAATTAGCTTTCTTGCCCTGGGACTGCAGCGGGACAGAGTTCAGGACCCGTACAGCTCACTGTTTGGGGGCTGAAATCAGGCCCCAGTGTGCACTGAATTCCCTGCTCAGATGAGGTCACTAGTTTTGCTCTGCATAGGGAAGCTGTGGGCTGGGCTCTCTGTTCAAGTGCCACTGTACCTAGTGCTGTTGAACGGGCTGATTGGACAGGCTGAAGGCCGTATTCAGCGATGAACGGGGATATGAATTAGATTTTCTGCCTGGGCACAGCAGGAGAAGTAACTCTAAAGCTGGTAAAGTTCATGGTTTGCCGTCTTAACTCAAGCCCACCCACATTCCAAGTTCCTTAACTGAAGAGGGTCACTGGCTCTGCTCTGCAATCCACCAGTTTTGCCTACCCGCCTCAGTCCCAGTGTTGCCACAGCACACTGCTTCCGGTAGATGTCTCGAACCCTTCTGATTGGATAGAACCGGAAGACGCTCTCCACAATGGGTGGAGCTATGTCTCAGTTCCCTTGCCCGGATGAAGGAAGAGGTGACACTCTGGGCTACTCTCAATTTCGCAAACAGTTTCTCCACTTGGGAGAGGTCAGGAACTACTTTTACCCTCAACCACGAATTAATCCCGCCGCGTGTGCATTCCACAGAACACTCCACCCTTGGTACTGGCTTTGCTCTGAGGGCAATTAGCTTTGCTCACTGCCTCTTAGCTTGAGCAGGGCTGTGCCACATTGCTTCCGGGACTATTCACCTGTCCTTCCGGTCATCTGGGGCTGGAAGACCTTCGGTCTGGGATTGCTCATTTACAGCTTCCTCATTCAATATCTGAGGGAAATGAGCCCCAGAGAGGTGAAGGGACCTGCCCAAGGTCACACAGATAACTAAGGAGCAGAATAAAGTAAGAAGGAAGATTGCGGGGTTTAAATATCTCCAATATATTTGAAACCGTAGTTGATTTTAACATAAGGCACAATGTTAAAGTATCACCATGACATATATACACGTATCTGTTTGGAATATACCTAAGAGTGAACTAGCTGAGTCAGAATATTTATAGGGGGCAGAAGCTTAGCTTTAGTAGATATGGCCAATTTTCCAAGGTGATTGTACCAATTTACACATCCACCAGCGGGCCTCTACAACCTTGTCAACACTTTGGATTGTCTGTTACATGTTAGCCTTTCTGATGAGCGTGTCATATACCTCATTATATATTTGATTTGCGTTTACCCGATGACAAATGAAATTGAGCGCCCTTTCATATGTTTATTAGCCATTCGTACATTCTTTTGTGTGAAATGCCAGTTCAAATTTTTGCTTAGTTAAAGAAAAAAATTATGATGCTTTAAAGTTCCACTACTGAATTGAAAGTCACTTGAACAACATATGTCATTAGTGGCAATTTAAGTTTTATTAGCTCATCCAGCACACACAGGCCCAGCAAAGATGGCATAAGAAGGCAGGGGGTGTGGTCTGCTTGGTCCCAAGCAAAGTTGTGTTATAAGCAAACTTACCCATTGGGTTCCCCCCTTCCAACTTGTCTGAGGTAACATGGCCCCATTGACAACTCCCCTCCACTCCCCCATCTTATTCTGTATCCCAGATGGGAAGGTGCATTGGAATTGCATTGGGAAGTACCGCTCTTATGTCTTCCTTTGTACTTTGTGTATATCAGTACTTTTGTGAGTTTTTTTTTAATGTTTATTTATTTTTGAGAGAGAGACAGAACATGAGCAGGGGAGGGGCAGCAAGAGACGGAGACACAGAATCCAAAGCAGGCTCCAGGCCTTTGCTGTCAGCACAGAGCCTGATGCAGGCCTCAAACTCATGAACCATGCCATCATGACCTGAGCTGTAGTTGGACGCTTAACTGACTGAGCCACTCAGGCATGCCTTTTTGTGAGTTTTTAATGTACAAAAGTAGCCCGAGAGCTGAATTTTAGAGTGGGACAAAAGAGAATTTAATTGAATTGGGAGTGAGAAAAATCCAAATTGCAGCAGGAAACGATTCAGCCCTTGAAGGAATGTTTAAGGAGGACAATTAAGAGGAGATTCAGAACCTAGCAGGATGATGTGGCCACTGAGAAATTCCCAGCAGGGTTTAAATGATTTTGTAAATTAAATTATTTTTTTTACTTTGATCTTCTGAGAATAAAACCATTTATATGGTTCATAAATCAAAATGATATATGTGGTGAAATGCCTTAGTCCAATTTTTGTCCCCATCTACCCTATGCCACTCTCCCCCACCCCTGGGTAATTTCTGTTTTAGTTTTCAGGGTATCTTTCCAGCGTTCATGCAAATACAGATCAAAATTAATTTATGTTTTTATTTTCTAACTTCCCAAAATATTTTAATAGTGATGTCTAAAATTCAATCTAAGTTATCTGAGTTGTGAGGCATATCTTCAAAATTTAGCCGAGTCTGCTCCACACAACAGTCTTGTTTATAGGTGTGGTTGTGTGTGTGTGTGTGTGTGTGTGTGTGTGCGTGTGAAGGAGCAGGGCCGAGTTCCATATCTGGGCTGACATGACGTGGAACAGTAATATGTGGGACAGAGAGAAAATCCATGTACTGAACTGATTCGGCAGGAGAAAAAATGAAGCCAGAAGTGACCGTGAGATCATAAATCCACCAGGAATTGATAGAAATCTTGGGAAGTGTGGTGGGTTTTCCACAGACCATGTAGTGATGGTTGGAACCTGTCTTATTTAGGCTTTAAAGGATAGAGTGGATTCAGTGGATACCTGAATTACACACTGTTGCCTTCAACTATGAAATAAGCCTTTAATTTATTATTAACTGGTATGCTGGGACTTAATGATAAAACATCTCATTGCTAAGCTGAAAAGCTTAGATATTTCTTCATGGCAAAGGAGGGATCATTGAAGGTTTTCCAACAGGGAATGACATAATCGAAATTATATTACTAAATGTTTGATTTGGCAGCCCCAAAATTAACAATACTATTCCTAGATTTGGGAATACCCATTAAAGATATATTTGTTATCTATTGCTGCATAATAAATTATCCCAAAACGTAATAACTTAAAACAACAAGCATTTATTGTTTCAGTTTCTGTGGATGAGGAATCTGGGCATAGTTATTGTAACATTTAGCTATTCACAGGCTATTAGACTGGGAACCTCAGTTCCTCCAAGGTCATTGGCCCGAGGCCTCCCTCACTTCCTTACCAAGTGAAACTTTCCACATTTTAGCTCATTACATAGCAACCAGCTTCCGTCAGAGCCGGCAAGTGAGAGAGCAAGAAAGGGCAAGCAGAGAGGATGTGAAGAAGGCTATGTGAAGATAAACTCAGAATTGTAGTCATGCATCTATTCTACAGCTGAAAGGGAAGAATGCACAACAGATCCTTCCCCAGTGCCTCAGAGAGACCGTGGCCCTGTTGATACCTTGATTTTGGATTTCTGACCTCTAGAACAGTGAGGCCATAAATTTCCTTGTTTTAAACCAGAAAGCAGGTAAGGGAGAGGAAGGGAAGGGAAGAGAAGGGAAGGGAAGGGAAGGGAAGAAGAGAGGAGAGGAGAGGAGAGGAGAGGAGAGGAGAGGAGAGGAGAGGAGAGAAGAGAAGAGAAGAGAAGAGAAGGGAAGGGAAAGAAGAGAAGAGAAAGAAAGAAAGGGCAAGCAGGATGAAAACCAGAGTCTCTTTGTAACCTAATCTCAAGAGTGATATCCCATCACACGTGTCGTATTCTATTCACTGTGTTTATTGTTTTCATTCAAAGCAAGTTACCAAGCCCAGTCCATACACGAGGGTTGTAAATATATAGGTGGGATTCACCAGGGGCCATTTTAGAGGTTATTTCAACCTCATAAGCTAGAAGTAGTGAGGCATTGCAGTAGGTGGTTCCTGTCAGGCCCGAGACAGGGGAATGGTGTGAAAATGAAGATGGAATTAGAATTGCCAGGACTTGCAAACAGATTGGATGGGTAGGATGAATGGAAGAAAGGCGTCAAGCCCGGCTGATTGGGATGATTGCCAAGGGAGTCACAGAGAGAAAGCACATGAAGAGAGGCAGATTTGGGAGAGACGTCAGTTAACAAGAATAGGTTTTAGGAAACTCGGCATTAAGGAATTAAGAGAGAAAGAACGGAGAATTCTTTTAGTTCCGTTGACTCAAAGCAGCTGGTGTAGGGGCAAGAACATATGGGCTGGAGTTAGACAGATCTGGGTTCAAATACCAACTCTCTCCATCACTTACAAGTCCTGCGCCACTGGACAAACTACTCTGATTCTCAGTTTCTCTTCTGTTAATGTTCAAGTCAATGCCTACCTCTCCTGGTTGTTTTTAGAGCTATATGAGATGGCCTCTCTAAAATTCCTACTAAACGGTAGGTGCTCAATAAATAGTGCTGAGTATGGTTACCTTCCATGTTCTCAAAAGTAGGTATGAACATATCCTTTGTCGCTGTCTCCTTGCAACCACCAGACAACCCCACTTATATTATGTTACTTTGTTGGCTTCAACAACTGCCATAAAGTTTACTTCTATATATCTTTATGGCTCCAAATAATTTAATATGTGTAGGTTTTTATGTACATGTTTTGTGCCACTCAAATATTTAAATTTGGATGTCACTAGCTAACTATTCCCTATGTGTATAAAATCAGTGTGTTGCTTTCTTTCTCTTTCTAAGTCCTAGTCCAACGTCAAGCTAGAATGTTATTTTTAATAGACTCTCCTTTTATTGTATAGAAAGACCATATAGTGGGTTTAAACAAAACAAAACAAAACAAAAACTAGATTATATTTGAAGGGCTGGGTTTGAATCTTGATTTTCTTTTTTATTAGTCATGAACACTTTGGGGCTCCAGCTTCCTCGTTAATAAAAATGGGGGTGGTATGGCCTGCTTTATACCCCTACAGAGGAAATGGCCCAGGATTACAGAGGTGGAATTGGCCATCATCCTTGTCTTCCCTGTAACAACCTGAAGGTCAGGGTCTTGTCATTGTGTCTACCCACCTACTTGCCAGTGCAAATGAGTATGACACTGCCCACGGCCTGTCATGATGGGTGGTTGGGTCATTGTGTTCACTGCCCTCCAAATAACACCAGGCAAAAACCATGTAACGCAATGTCAATCATCATCTCTACCACAACCCAACCAATGTTGCCAATACTGTGTCTAACTTCTTCCTATTTTAACGTTTTCAAGTAATTATACTGAGTTTGGAAGTCTCAGGATAGGCAGGAAGTAATGTGGAAATATTTGGAAGAGCAATTGAGACAGAAATCGACGTTGATGTAAATCTTTTTTTTTGTGCTATAAATCTGTAGCGCCGCAAAAATCCACGAGGCTTGGAATTTCACATGTAAATTTTGCTAAGCTTTTTTTCAAGCAATATTGGTATGCTTTTGCAGTTCATAATCGTTTACATTAGTTGAGTATTCAGACGGCACCGGGCTCTGGACTTTACATACGTTAACTTGTCTAATTCCGTAACAACCCAGTCAGGTGGGTACTGCGACTCTTTTTCTCCGGCAGAGACTTACTTCCTTGGAGATGGTGGGAAGTGACCAAGCTCGTCATTGATACCTGTGCAGCCTGGCTGCAGGGCCCACCCTCTCCACCACTATTCTCAATGTTAAGTTCCAAATAGCTGCTTGCAGAGTGTGGCCTGTCAACTTCTTAGCTTCAGAGTCACCAGCAAGGCTTCTTAAAATATGGATCGCGGAGTTCCACTCCTGACATACTGAATCAGAGAGCCAGGATGCGGGCCCTGGAAATCTGAATTCACCCAGGGATTTTACGTTATTCTAATGCAGACTAAGGCTTAGGAAGCACCATATGAAACAACTTTGGATTTTCCACTGGTCAGGCGCTGTTGGATTCTGGCTCCTGCCTATTTCCCCCACTATTGGGACCGTCGAGGAGCCCTTTTTGAAATCTCAACCTACACGCTCTCCAAATCCAATCCCGAAGATCTCTGGTTAATTGAGGCAACGGCCTCCAGGTGATCTTCAGGCTCCGGGGCTATCTACATAGCTTCTGTGTTCTTGAGACATTAATTTTCTTTCTTTCTTTCCTTTTTAAAAGAATTCTCACATCTCTGTTTAATTTTTTTATTTTATTTTATTTTTTTTGGAATATGCTTTATTTATTTTAAAATGTTTTTTAATGTTTATTTATTTTTGAGAGAGAGAGAGAGAGAGAGAGAGAGAGAGAGAGAATGCGAGCAGGGGAGGGGCAGAGAGAGAGGAAGACACAGGGCCAGAGGCAGGCCTCAGACTCTGAGCTGTCAGCACAGAGCCCGAGGCGGGGCTCAAACTCAGGAGTCCTGCGTGAGATCATGACCTGAGCCTCATCAGATGCCTAACTGACTGAGCCACCTGGGTGCCCTATTTTATTTTCTTAGAGTTTCTTTGTTTATTTCGGGAGAGGGAGGGAGAGAGCGCCTGCATACATGTGAGTGGGAGAGGGGCAGCGACAGAAGGGGAGAGAGCGAATCGCAAGCAGGCTCCATGCTCTCAGCACAGACGGCGTCCAGCTCCTAACCCTTATTCACTGCCTACCTCCACGCGCACAGTATTCTCTTGGCACTCTTATCTGAGGACTCCGGTGTACATCCACTGGCCCACCGTTTCAGTTTGCCTGCCATCCCGCACCTCAGGCTCCCTCCCTGGCATGTGCCCAGACATGTCTGTCCCCAGCACTGGCGTGAGGGTGACCACTTCCGAAGTGAATAATCACAAGAGACCTCCCATCTTAGACATCGCTGGAGTTGGCAAAACCTCCCACCAGATGTCTGTCCTAGCCTCACCGGGAGTTCCTTTCTGGGGAACTCCCAAGAATCCCTGTGCCTCAGGGGCTGGGCTTTGCTCTCCTCCCTTAGAGCTTCTGCTCCCTTCCAGGGCTGTGGTCCTGCACCGAATCCGATCTGAAATCCTGCCGCTGGATTACCGCTTTATTCTCGCTTCCTGCTGTCCCCGGCGATGCATGCTTAGCTCCAGACACACTTTTAATTACTATAGAGGGACTTGTTCTTTCTTGCTACAGGGTTACTCTTGTTCCATGGGCTAGTCTCTTGGTCTAGAATATTCTCTGTCTCCCTGTATTTCAGTGGCAAAGTCCTTTTGAAGCTTTGGTTCCAATATCACGTCCTCCTTTATCGCCCATTGACATATCAATTTTTTATTCATTTAAAAAAATGTTTAGTTGTTTATTTTGAGGAGGGAGGGGCAGAGAGCGAGGAAGAGAGAGATCCCGAGTAGGCTCCATACTCAGCATGAAGCCCAATGTGGGGCTCAAACTCACAAACCGTGAGATCATGACCTGAGCCGAAATCAAGAGTCAGACCCTTAACCGATTGAGCCACCCAGGCGCCCCTCGATTCTTATTTTTCTTAATGTTCTATTTATTTTTGAGTGAGAGAGCACAAGTAGGGAAAAGGCAGAGAGAGAGGAGGACAGATCTGCAACGGACTCCACGCTGACATGGAGCCAAAGTAGGACGCTCAACCGACTGAGCCACCGAGGTGCCCCAACATCTCAATTCTTGATCAGATGTTCCTCCTGTGAAATCTCCACCGTCCCGTACTTCTATCACAGAGCGCATCGCATTGCAGTGACTTTGCCTTTTTATTTACACATGGTCCCTCCTAGATTCTAAGCTTCGTGATGCCAGGGAGTCCATCTCCCACTGTATTCTTAGTGCCCAGTGCACAGTTGTTAGTAAATATTTACTAAGTGAGTGAATCATAAATGTTTTTCTAAGTGCTTAACTGAATCAGAATACCTTTCTCCGACATCGATGCCGTGTTCTGATGCCTGATGCATACCCTTGCAACACTTTGCTTGACCCCCTACATTCCAACAGTGGTATTTGTTGCTAAGCCTTCCAGATACTGCATCTGGCCAGTGGGAGTTTCCCAAAGGAAAAGAGTTGATCTTGCTATAGTGTCTGTTTCCATGGCCTGCTTCTTCCCAATCTGCCCCTCCTTATTCTAGTTTATATCCTACAGTAGGCAGGCTCTGAGATAGCCCCCAGTGATTCTCAACCCCTGATGTTCACGCCTGTGTGTGCGCTGAATACAGCTGACCTGTGTAACCAATAGGATGTTGCATAAGTGATGGAATATGACTTCCGAGACGAGGTCATAAAAGATATGTGGTTTCTGCCTCATTCAATCTTGGCTTCTGGGAGAAGCCAGATGCCATGTCATGAGGACACTCACGCATCCCTGTAAAGGGGCCGAGGCCACCTGCCAAGAGCCAGCTTCAATTTTCGACACGCGAGTGAGCCATCTTGGAAGCAGATCTTTCCTGCGTTCAAGCACTCAGATGCCTACAGCCCCAGCAGACATCTTGATGACAACTTTTTTTTTTAATTTTTTTTAATGTTTATTTATTTTTGAGAGACATAGAGACAGAGGATGAGCAGGGGAAGGGCACAGAGAAAGAGAGAGGGAGGTACAGAATCTGAAGCAGGCTCCAGGCTCTGAGCCGTCAGCACAGAGCCTGATGCAGGGATCGAACTCACAGACTGTGAGATCATGACCTGAGCTGAAGTCAGCTGCCCAACCAACTGAGCCGCCCAGGCACCCCAATGGCAACTTTTTAAGAGACCTTGAGGCGGAACCAAACTGCCGAGACGCTCCTGAATTCCTAATCCATAGGCACTGTGAGATAATGAACATTTTTTGTTACAATTTTCTAGGTTTGGAAATTTGTTACACAGCAATATGTAACTAATTAAATCTCTTATTTAACCTATTTCACCAGTGAGACCACTCAGCCAACCATGAAATCATAGCCTTAACAGGATGACAAAAGTTGAAAAGACACGAAAACCTGACCAAAAGTGTAAAACGTGGTAATCAGAGCCAGCCTGTGTGTGCACACACACACGGAACAATGGGTGTCTCCCTCGCTTCCCATGGTTCCTAGCTGAAAGAAACTTCTGACCCATTTAAGCATCATACAGATGAAAAAAAAAGATAAAATTTTGCTCTAAAGGAAACTAAATAGAACATAGTGTCCACGTTTGGTTTTTTGGGTGTGCTAAATCTACATCTCAAGAAAATCCACTGGTCAACTTAGAAAAAAGGGTGGTTAGAAAGATTTAAAGTAGATGTCCTAAGAAGGGGGCAGCTTTTTTGAGACAGATATTGTTCAGCCCAGGAAGTTAAAGTTTGAAAGGAAATTTAATTGCAGTCTTTAATATCCTACAAGACATGGAGAAGTTAAAGAGGAATTGTTCATCTGAGGCCAGGGTGAATGCTTAGGTCTTTTTTTTTTTTTTTTTTAATGTTTATTTATTTTTGAGAGACAAAGAGACAGAGTATGAGCAGGGGAAGGGCAGAGAGAGAGGGAGACACAGAATCTGAAGCAGGCTCCAGGCTCTGAGCTGTCAGCACAGAGCCCGACGCGGGGCTCGAACTCACAGACCGTGAGATCATGACCTGAGCCGAAGTCGGCCACTCAACCAACTGAGCCACCCAGGCGCCCCAATGTTTACGTCTTTAACAATATGGCCTTTGTGGTGGCCTCGTCTGTAACTGGATTATTTAAAAAAAAAAATCACCCACATAGAAAATAAACATTTTTTTTTATACAGAAGTTACAGGTTGAAAATAAAAACAATACATGCAGAGCTTATAAAACTCACAGGCTACAGGGAGGTTGGCAGGTAAAGGCAATAGCCCATCCTCCCCTTAAAGAGCCCCGAGGCTTAGTGTATTTGAGCATTCTTAGATTCTTGCAATAGCCTTATTCAAATCAGCCTTCTAACGAGTGATTTCACCTTCCTCATGCCCTTCCCAATCCGTTCTCCACAAGGCTGGCACGCTTATTTTAAAAATATAAAACAATCATTTCCCCTTTGCTATGCCCTTCAGGGCCTCCTCATGGGAAAGTACGGCCTCCTCACCCTGACTTTGACTGGGCAGCCCCAGACCCCACTGCTTCTTCAACTTCACCCCCGCCTCCTTTCTCTCCAGCAATTGCCCAGCCCGTTCCCACCTCGGGCTTCGGGCTCGGCAGCAGGAGGGTGTCCCGCGACTGGCTTAGTGCCCTTCTTCAGGTTTTGAGTCTAACTCCCGTGTCCCAGAAAGGCTTTTCCCGACACCCCCTTTGGAGGCACGCCATGCAGCTTACGTGTTATCTGAGTGCGTGGTTGCTTTCCTTCGTGGCATTTCTCATTACCTGAAAATAAGTTTTTTTCTTATTGTATGTTCATACCATTAAGCCCTAAGTGTCGAATGTCTTGTTGGCCATTGTGCTCCCAACACCCAGGACTGTGATTGTCATTTGTCATCATCATCCTCATTTTCAGAATGGCGATCGCGAGACAAAAGAGACAACCGGACAGCTGGCTATTTCATGGCAGCTTTCCATAATCAGCACCATTCTACAAACTCTTCCTCCTGCTTTTCCCTCCTCCCTTTGTCCTTCCCCCGCCCATCCCCCCATCTTGATTTCTCAGCTTCCTACCCTGCTGCTCCCAGAAAGTGCAAAGCAGTTGTATTCTGCTTTGAGCTGCTGACTGAAAGATTGTATGACTTTCACTGCTGGCTCCCTACCCGCCTGAGTGTCTCTCTCAGTATAGGGAGCGTGCATTTTCTGTTGGGTAAAGACTTTTGAACATATTTAGCTCAGTGGTGTTTCTCTGTTGAGGAGTATTACCAGTGGGTGACAGAAAGTGATGAGTGAGGGAAGGAAAGTGCCGTGTGTGGCAGCGCTATTAATAGCAATTTGGAAAACGGAGACGTGCCAGAGTCAGACTCACGTCCAACGGTAAAACTTGAAGTCTGGGCCTGCCAGGAACTCTCAGAGCTCTCCCGGAGCATCGCCCCATAAACAGCGTTTACTGAATTTTTTTCCTTTTTCATTTTATCAAACCGCAAGTTAACATGACCCCAATTAATAGAACAGGAAACAAATGATAGAATTTTATTTGGTAAGTTTTTTTGTGATACATATATTTTGATAAGTTTCTAGCTAGTTACCATTTTCATGAAGTTTATAATATGCTTTTACATTAAGATGTAGAAGGAATTTATTTAGTTTTCATTTTCTTGTTTAAAAATTTTTTAAAGTTTATTTATTTTGAGAGATACAGAGACAGCTTGAGTAGGGGAGGGGCAGAGAGAGAGGGAGAGAGAGAGAATCTCAAGCAGGCTCCACACTGTCATCTCAAGCCCTGACTCAGGGCTTGACCTCACAAGACCATGACATCATGACCTGAGCTCCAAACTGAGAGTTGGAGCCTTAACTGACTGAGCCACCCAGGTGCCCCGGGGCCTTTTATTTTTTTAAATAAAACTCTTATATCCAAAAAACTTTTTAAAAAGTTTACCCTAGGCTTATTTAGCAGACTTTACTTACTTTTTAACAAGATTTATTAATGAATTATGAATAATCGAAATTAAGTACACCTGGAGGATGGCATATCCACAATTCTGAAGTTTAAAGTGGTCTGAAAATCAAGAAAAGTTTCTACTTGCTTGCTTTCGTGGCCAAAAACATCAACCCTGAGCTGATGCATTGCTGTTAATCAGCTTTATGTATTTCATTGAGTATGAATGTACATACATTTTATTGCAGACATATTAATGTATTCAATTTGGGGGTGTTGCCTCAGCCCGCGTTGGAAATGTTATTTAAAAAATAGTGCATGCACTTGAGTACCTCTGAAAGAATGTGAAAAGCTTGAATTCAGGAACACATGCAATCTCCAGGTTTTCAAACAAGGCGCCGGGGACCGTATCATGGAATCATAAATAAATGTTCAAGTTGGAAGGTACCTAGGAGATAGTATATTCCAACCTCCTCGTTTTATGAATGAGGACGTGGAGTCCAGAGAAGTGCAGTGACCTGCCAAAGGTCTTACTACTCGGTTAGTAGCAGAGATAGAAATAGACTCCACTCCCAAGGTGCTCGAGTCCCCGGCTCCTTCTACTCACCGCTCTTTAATCGGCTCCTCCCCGGTGGCCGGGCTTTCTACACAAGGGCAATGTACATGGCTGCACCCTCTACTCCAGCCCCGCTGCTGCAGTGTGGAGGGAGAGCGAGACGGCACATGCCTACTTTCGAAAGAAACCTACTTCCCTTCCTGAATTAATCCCTATAGAATTGTGCTGATTCTGCTAATCAGCACAGGACAGTCACCGTCACAATCGTTGCCAGTTTGCCAGGCACCGTGCCAAATGCTAAAAAGGCCAAGTCCTTGACTTTACGTTCCAGTTTAACTTCATTGTTTGATCGGTTTCTATTGAAAACATATCAGAATGCCTATTAACTTTCGATCCCCAGGAATTTACTGGACGTCTGTGTGCCCGGGACTGTAACATGCGAAATCAGAGATTTTCGACCAAGGGCGATTCGTCCTTCAGGGAAGATCTGGCAATGACTGAAAGCATATTAACTTGTCACTACTTGGAAAGTAGTATTGGCATTTAATGGGTAGAGGCCAGGGTTGCTGCTAGTAACCCTCCAATACCCCGGCAACCTCTGGCCCCAAAGTCAAGAATGCTAAGATAGAGAAAACCAGGGACTAAACATACACCCTTATTCTCTTTTTCAGAGACTCTATGCTCTCATTTCAGAACAGCAACTTAACAAATTTTGAAGCTACAAAGAATAGTTAAATATTAAATCAGTGGTCTATTTTTATTTTTATTTATTATTAATAATGATAATTGTTATTTTTTATTATTATTTTAGAGAAAGCACAAGTGAGGGACAGGGGCAGAGAGAGAGAGAGAGAGAGAGAGAGAGAGAGAGAATCTTAAGCAGGCTCCATGCTCAGTGCAGAGCTCCACACGGGGCTCGTTGATGATCTCAAACCCACGACACCTGGGATCATGACCTGAGCAGAAATCCAGAGTCAGAGGCTCAACTGACTGAGCCTCCCAGGAGCCCCTAAACTCAGTGGTCTCAAGATTCAGAAACAGAAGACCGAAGTTCAAGCCCCACCTTGCCACTTCTTTCCCCAGTGATCTTTGGACCATCATTTAAGCATTTGGGACCTCAGATTTCTTATCTCTGAAACAAGGCTATTGATAACTAACCTACATATCTTGTTGGGCTATTATATCAAAAGAGATAGTGTTTTTGAAAAAACTTTGAGAATTATAAAATATTATGTAAATATAATGCAATAGTACCTTCCTTCCTTACAACACTGTCTTTTACCAAATACAGATAGACATGTTCTACATTTATCAACCTAGCACTGCACTTGTAGAAGTTTCTACGCTGATCTCAGGGAACAGTATCATCATCTACTGGTGGTCCCAATCAGGAATACCACACCTTCCTTGATCCTTTCTTTTCTCGTTCCCCAATCAGTCACTGAGTCCCAAGGAATCTACATGTTTTCTTCGTTAAAGGCGGTAAGTACAAGAACAGAAATCCAAATTAACATTCTACCCAGGCACTCAGTGATGAAGCTAGCGTTGAAGTATAGACGAATGGCTGGGCACTGTTTAATTACGTTATGTTGTCCTCTTCCTCTTCTTCCGTCTTGCCTTCCGGCCCCTGGAGATTTCTTCCCTTATTCTTTGGGAGAAAATATCTTCCTGGAGACTCGGTAACAAGGCAACTGTTTCCTATAGGTTGCCACCTTGGTTTTTGGGTGTGATAGACTCAAGACCAGGTGGATAGTTGTGCTTAGGGTGAAATCAGGATGTTAAGTGGAGGTGCGGGAGCATCATGTGAGGTCTAGTGAAGGAGCTCGGATCTTTGACATCTTTCAGGACCTTGGAGATGTCTTTTCAGGAAAGCATTAACTAGCTGTCCAAACTGAGAACACCTGCCACCTATATAAAGGATACCACAATGTACTACGTCGTGTGAGTATTTTGTACTAGGCGCACTTAGTAGGTGAACTCCTAGCTATGTAAAATGATTGACAACAGTTTAATTATTCATTCTCTACAAGGGGTTTTGCCCGAATTTTTTCCTAATAGTGTAATAAAGACTCTCCCAGTGAGATTAAAACATATTTTCAATTGAAGTAGAATTAACATCCAATGTTATATTAGTTTCAGGTGTACGACATAGCGATTCAACAGTTGTGTACCTTACTCAGTGCTCGCCGTGGTACATATAGTCACATCTGTCACCACGCAACATTATTACGATCTTGTTGGCTGTATTCCCTATGCTCTACTTTTCATCTCTGTGCCTGACTTATTTTGCAACTGGAAGTCTGTACCTCTTAATCCCCTTCATCTATTTCACCCATCCCCCTCTCCCCTCTGGCAACCACCAGTTTAAAAACAAACTAAAATGTATTTTGATTTACCAATAAACGCTTTAAAGGCGCATCACTACTGACATGTCAACTGATGTGTACAAGGTGGAGAGGAAAGGACAAAAGGACGATCGCTGCCTTGATGGAAGAATTGTACAGGCACAATTAGAAAACAGAAGGAGAATGACTTCTTTTAAAAATCCATCGGTACAGATCGGGTCATAGAACCAAATTCACTTTTTAAATCCATAATTTCTTCGCTGCTGATAGCAGACAAATCTCATACTGTGGTTTCATGTGGGTACAAAAAAACTCAGAGAAATGATTTCTTTTTCTTTTCTTTCCCTTGATGTTTTGGACTCTATGGTAGTTTGAAACCTCAGCACGCAGAAGTTCTGAAATGAAACATCCTTTGCAGATTTCCGATGTCACTCAATGGAACATCCGTGATTATGATACAGGTAAGTAATATTACTAGCTGGGTATTAACAAAAAACTACAGTGGTTTTTTTCTTCTGTGACACTCAGAAGGTGATGTTTTTCCCATGACACGTGCATTTTCTCTATTACACAGGATCACACATACTCTGAGTTGACACTCCCCATAAAGCAAAGAACAATCGTGCCAGGCCATAGTAGTTGGCTCTGTCATCATGCAAACCCTCACATGAAGCTAGACTGGAAACTTCGTTCTAACCATACACTCTAAGTTGCCTTTCTCTTCCCGGGCCATCCATGTCTTTGACTCCAGCTTGTTCCAAGTATGAATGCCAGAAAACCTCCTAGTGGCCTGGATGACCGAGGAACAGAGAGATGGGAACAAGCTAGAATAGCTTGCAAATTATAAGGAAATCTGAGTTTGCTGATATAATTTACCTCCCACATTTGATATAAACTAGATTATTCTTAAAAAAATTTTTTTAATATTTATTTATTTTTGAGAAAGAGAGAATATGCACACGGGAGAGAGAGAGACAGAGGATCTAAAGTGGGCTCCATGCTGACAGCAGAGAGCCCTACAAGAGGCTTGAACCCGCAAACTGCAAGATCGCAACCTGAACCAAAGTGGGATGCTTAAATGACTGAGCCACCCAGGCGCCCTTATTCTTTTGGATTTTGATGTCATTTCCTGGGTCCCCATGTTTCCTACTTGCCAGTTTCCTCTCCGATGGTTAGGCATATGGGTTTGCACTGGTAACACTAATGTCAGAGAGACATCTGCTGAGCTTATGTGGACTTTTCCTCCGTAAAATCACAGACCAGAATGAAACTTGTTCCTTTAACAGTTCCAGGAGATTTCCCAGGAACAACCTCTTTCTAACCCAGAAAAAGCCCATCCTCTGTTTTTTCTTTCACTGAGCTCCATCTAATGGCAATTTCATGCTCTTCAACAGAGAGGGAAATTCATGGTCTCCAGGTAAAGGCAAAAACTCCCCCGGCTGCGTCCAGGGAGCTGCGTTTGGCCTTTTTTCAGTAACAGTAGTAAGCCTTGAGGTTTATCATTTGCTGCATCAGGGTTTTGCCGATTGGATTGATTTCAGCTCCGGGCACAGAGAAAGTCAACGAAAGAGAAAGCGTATGCTTAATCATGTCACAAAGCAAGATACCCCCGGCGCACAGCTCCAAGCAGCATTTGGCAAGGGCTGGAACCATCCAGCTGTTCTAAATGCCGAGTCAGATAAGAAAATCGCAAGCCGGAGCCTGGAGACTGCAGGAGGCCTCTCGCGTGGCCCCTTACTGCATTACTTAGAGCACCGAGGCAGAGTAGAGACAGGCAGAAAATGCACACAGTGGTGGGCATGCTGTTTGGAGATGAAAACGCACGAACAAAGGTACAGTGCCTCATGGGTCTCTGGGCTGCTCCTGCATAGAGACCCACGGTTACTGTTCTGAGGGTGTCATTCTGTAGCTGCTGGAGGCACGCTCTGCTGAGTCACTGGCCTTGGCAAGGCGAGCCGGCCGGGACCTGGTAGGCAGGTGATAGAGGGAGGAGAAGAAACCCTGCTCTTGAAACCAAGCAGCAAAGCCCTTTCCTAAGACTCACTTTTTTATTTTAGTCCATTCCCTTCTTTTCCATGTTTGTTGTATTTTAGCTCTTCAGACAGTACTGTAAGTGTAGTTATTTACAAGTGTCTCGAGTAATTGCAAATATCACAGTCTTCTGGGGGCAGGAGGCTCCTTCTTCCCACCTATTTTCCCTTCTTTACAAACATATGGGCATTTGCACACGCGTGTGCGCGCGCGCACACACACACAGCTGCTGGGGGCACGGGGCATTTGTGATTATGGCTCGGACAAACTAAAACCTTCAACGGCAGCTATGAGACAATAAAGAAGAAAAATGAGAAGGACCCCGTCCTCGACACCCAGTCCCATATCTGTGACCAAAGGCATCTGACATGCCCGGGACCCCCCTTGCCCTCCGCTCGGACTCAGGCTGCCACATGAAGTGGGTTCCCCCAGGAAACTTCGCCAGCTCTCACCTTGGGCCTCGTTACCAACTCGCTTAATTGGAAAGATTTTCTATTCCGTGAGGGAGCCAGCAAATATTTCCGCCGAAGGGCTGTGAAAGGTGGGAATGACACATCCGGAAGCAGCTGTTTGAGTTCAAGAACACCCAGCAGGCCAGCTGGAGGTCCCTCGCTATCTCTTTGTTATTGAGATGAGCTTGCTCCCTATAGAGGATCCTGGCTCCTCAAAGGCATTGCTTTGCAAGTGTCTTACTATATTTACCCGTGGCCAGTGGGAGTGACTTTGCTTTTCCAGTCAGAGGTGAATGATTATTACAAAAGATGATCTAAGGACCAAGGTGACCTCGAAAGAGAGGCAGGAAATGCAATAATATATCTCTATTTCAATTCATTTAGTGTCGCCTCCTCTCCCCAAACCAGATACTCCTCCATTGGGTGTTTTGGCTTCTAGCCATAATTTGTTTGATAATAAGGAAACTCTTGTCCTGGACTGCCTTCTCTTCAAGGGCATAAATCCAGTAAGGAAATCTGGATTTAGAAGAATAGAAGATGCCTCCGCGTCCTCCTATAATGATCACGTTTCCTCCCTTGGAAGGGCCAGATTGTTGCCCAGAGGTGTTTCATAACATGGCGGGAATTGATCCTTGCTTCCAGCTTTACTTCTTTACCCATCCACAGAACATGAACTCCAGCTGGATCCATTAGCATGATGCTTGCCTTACAACAAACACCCACGCTGTATCTTAGGCCTAGTGGTAATAATATGGGCCCATAATCCACTTCCTTCCCTAAAACAGGGGAAGGTGTATTTCCTCAATTCTTCTCATTCATCCACCCACTGAGAAGATTTCAGATTGGTCTAGAAATAAAAAGCTCAGGATATGTAAGCCCTATCATCCCTCTGGCAGATGAGTGTCACACCTCAACAGCACTTGGGCTTGCCTTGCTGTCTTGTCAGAAATTTACTCAGCTGCAAGTGACAGAGAACTGTCCCCAGAATGGTTTAAATTTATAAGAATGATTTCCGGGAAACCGTCAGTGTATGTCTTTTTGTCTGCAGTGATGTTGCTTTGTCACACCTAATTCTGATAGTTTAGGAAGCTTGAGATTTTTAGCCAGGCAAATTCTTACCTTGATCAAAATTAATAAGGAATTTGGGAGCGGGAAATGGGAGTGGGCAGGAATTGGATTTGGGGTAGGAAATAGTAGTGATTGCTATAATCCCAGCGTCTAACACTGTGCCTGGAAAATAGTGAATTATATGTATTTGTTGAATGAGGGCCTAAAACATTAAGATAAAGCATGGTCAAATCCTAAAATGCTAAGCTTCTTTCAGGCGTCACTCATATAGGAGACTAAGCAAACACCCCTGAGAAAATTTCATGGTCACAGAGATAAGCATGTAAAGCAAAGATTGATTTGATTCTTTTTGATTCTTACACCTTCTTGATGAAATATATAGAGAAAAAAAGATAGAACTCAGAAGGTCCTAAAATTGCTCTAGCCATCTTTATAATCATTGTAGCTCTCAGAGTGGCAAGGATCTTGACGTTGGCTCTTTCCTCAGTAGTTTTTTTTTTATGAATTCCAAAGACAATGGCCCTGAGAAGCATCATGTTACAAATCTGAGACTGTTTGGATAACTTTATGGAAAATATCCCAAAGATGGACTATCATGTATAAGCATTGTCTTGGGATGGTCTTTATTTTTCAGTACCTTGATCATGAGCGAGTTTCCGAAAACAGAGGTATCTGATGGTGTCTTTGATCTCAACAGAGCCTTGACGAGTCAATTCGACAGGGATTAATGGAGCATTGACTGTACTCTGGGGATTATATATACAGGCCCTGGGACTACAGAGAAGAATCATGTACTGCTTCTCTCCTCAAGGAGTGTGTAATCCAGTGTTAAAAGACATTTCTGATGTGGTGATATTCTAGATGGGCCTACATGATGCTGTAGGATGCTTAGGAAGGGTAGGATTGGATCCATCCATCTGCAGAAGATTCTTAAAGGTCGTTAGAGGAATCTGAGCTGAGCCTCCGTGTAGAGTAGGACTTTATCAAGTGGAAGGATATGGTTGAAAATTCTATCCTTTTGCGTGTGATTTATATTAAAATAATTACACTGGCACAAGGCAAGAAAAAAATTAAGCAAGCATGAGAGAAGTCATCATTTAAGAGGGTAGAAGCTTGAATTTGAATGAAAATCATAACTTTGCAGAAAGTTATGAAACCTGCTTAAGTTATAGGCAGTGAGCCCTTCAGAGCCACAGTCTTTGGAAACAGGGAAAAGTCTAGTAGAGGTTTTGTAGACTGATCAAACTTTGCAAAGACTAAAGAAATAATGCCTCTTTTCTCCTGACCATCCTTTTCGTTTGATAGAAAGCAAAGGTGAGAGTTCAGAGTCACTGGCAAGCTTCTCATAACATGAACATTATTGGTTGGGAGGTGCCATTTGGCTCCTTGGAGAACAACGCATCCTCCAAACTAAGGATTCTCAGATCATAGCACCATCTAAACGGTTTCAAAATACTCAAAAGGATACTTTGAAATTATATCAAAGTTGTAGCTATTTTCCACAGTGATGCAAAAATACACATGCAGATGTTTATAGAATCAAATCTGCCAAGATGGAGAAGAGGTAAAAAGCATTGTGACAAAAATCTCGAAATTCAGTCCCTGTTGGGAGGAAACACCCACTTCTCTGAGAGCCTGAGTAGCAGTTCATGCCCCCTCCAACCTCCACTCTGTCCTTTTCCCTGGCTGACATCTGGGGGGCAGAAGACAACTGAGTTCAGAAGTCACACAGAGGTTAATGTTGCAGGAAACCCAAATATCCAAATTGCAGTCATTCAAAGCATGTGGGCTGATTGCAGATGACTGACTCAACCCGGGGCTTTGAACGATGACATCAAAGAGGGACTTTGGTACTGGGCACCCTAGGTATTTTCTTCCTTGTTAGATACTCCATGTTGCTGGTTTTTTAAAAAACACTGTTAGCTTGGATAACTCAGGTAGTGTGTGTGTGTGTGTGTGTGTGTGTGTGTGTGTGTGTGTTTCCTGCAAAGCTCTTTTGTATGTTGCACATGAAAGCATCGGAAATTATCGTGTTGTTTGTCTTGAGAGGATACGCTTCCTATTTTTACAGTATATTTGCTGTTGTGTTATTTTGTGTGAGTTGTGGTCCCCACTCAGCATGGCAAGATTGCCTATTTGATTTCGTTTCATTATTTATTTTCCCCTTGCACCATTCCTGTCTTCTCGGAGAGAATTTATGCCCACACTATGCTGACAGTCGGTCCTTCGGTGATAGTAGCTTGCGCTCTCCTCTGGGAACGTAGGCCATGGGCCAACCTTAGTCTCTCTCAAGGCTAGTCAGGCATTTACAGATAACCCGTGCCTGTAATCAAACAAATGAAGAGAAAAAAGGAACTCAAAGCATAATGGCTTGAAGTTGCAGCCTTGACCTTGTAACTGCGGTCACTGCAATACGCTGTCCTCCCTTAATTGGGTGCTTCATCAAAAGCTAAGCTGTCACGGGCATGCCAGGTTCAGGACAATGGCCTCCCCTGGGCCCTGCAGCAGGTTCCTGGGTGAGGGTCCCCACTGTGTGGTCATTAGTGCACTAGGGCTTGGAAACACCTGAAGATTCACAGCTGTACCCAGACCAGGGGGCTTAAACAACAGGAATCTGCCCACGATCCTGGAGGCTAGAAGGCCAGGATCAAGATGTGGGCTGGGCTGGTATCTTCCGGGGTCTCTTTCCTTGGCTTGTAGATGGCCACCTTCCACCTGCGTCTTCACCTCATCTTTCCTCTGTCCTCGCACATGTCCTGATCTCTACTTCTCACAAGGACACCTGTCATACTGAATGAGGCCCCATCCCATGCCCTCATTCTAACTTAATCGCCTCTTCAAAGACCCTCTTTTCAAATACAGTCTTATTCAGAGGTGTGCGGAGTCAGGACTTCATCATATGAATTGGTGGTGGGGGGAGGTATTGGTGGAGTTTGCAGGGCACGACTCAGCCCGTGACAGGAGGTCCTATCAAGAAAAATATATTTGCCAAGTGTATGAATTTATTGAGGCATTTTACATGCCAGGCAATGGGGTAACTGTTTTACATGCGTTACTCCATATACTTCTTTCATACATGATGATCCAAAAAGCTAGATTACTGGAATCTCTATTTCCAAATGAGAACATTTGGGCTCCAAGTAAAGTAACTTTCCCAAAGCTATAGAGAACGAGTTGTTAGAACCAAGTCCATACACTGTCTCCAGAAAGTGCACACGTTACGATTATGCTTTTCTGCAGTGTATGCGAGGCCACAGCACTGGCTGGCAGCAAAGGCGGGCCGGGCCGCCTGATTCCCAATGCAGCACTCCGTTGCACTCATATGCAGATGAAGGAAACAAATGTATTTTCACTACTCTCCTTATTAAAAATGAGGATGTCATTTTTCCTCGTGTTAATTAGGCTGCTTTATATTTCAAGGGACAGAGAACACTGAACAGGATGAGATATTAAAAGCCATCGATGCTTTGCTTGTTAACTCAGTTAATTAGGGCTATTGAAAGGGTATTAATAGGTAGGGCAACTGACCACCCCCGATTTGCCTGGAACTGAGGGCCTTCTCAGGGCGTGGGAGTTTTGTGTGAAACCTCAGACAATCGTAGTTTTAAAAACAGAAATTTTTTTTTATGTTTATTTTTGACAGACAGAGAGAGACAGAGTGCATGTGTGAATAGGGGAGGGGCAGGGAGAAAGGGAGACACAGAATCCTAAGCAGGCTCCAGCCTCTGAAATAGTCAGCACAGAGCCCAATGTGGGGCTTGAACTCATGAACTACGAGATCGTGACCTGAGCCAAAGTCAGATGCTTAACTGACTGAGCCACCCAGGCATCCCAAACCCAGCACCAGTTTTAAAGCAGAAAATGTAGGAAACAGTCTCAACAAGTGCAGAGTCAGGCCCTGTGGAGAACTGGATTACCAGCTCAGACACAACAGCCAGTCTCTGTAGAGACTGAACACATAAATGGACAATGGCCAGATCATATGTATAAATAGACCTTTGACCGGCAATCTGCAGCAACCAGCCCAGGAAGCCAACCCCTCGTCTGCAATGAACAACTTGCCACGTCCCACTTGCAGGACGCCAGATTGCCAGGCAACCCAGGAAGCTAAACAGTAATTTCTGACATGATCAGCCCTAGATGTCCAGGACTTGATTAATAACTGATGGTTGCCCTAATTTTTGTCCCTGCTTCCAACTTAGGACCAATCAGAGAAAGCCAATTATGCACTCCTAACCAATCACATAGGATGTCCCACTTCTAGTTAGTCCACCTATAGCTTCCTCTTGCCAATAGCCTCAGTTAGCGCACATCGGATGCCTTCTCTTTTTTTCTACTATAAGGTTTCCCCATTCCTCTGCCTGCCTTTGAGTCTCTGTCAAAATGCAAGTGACAATGACAGGCCCCTTGCTATAGCAATCTCAAAATAAATAGCGTTTCTTGCTCTCATGGGATTGGCCTTTATCTTCACATTCCATTGACAGGCCATATCATGTACTCTCTACTCAAGTGTTTCATCATTTTGGTGACTTAGCACTTTGCCTCCGTTGCTTTCACTTCCTGCTACCACTGAAAACTAGCTCTGTACGCTTGCAGTCACAGGCTTCCATTTACTGCGTTATTTCTGCACCCATCATGTCTTCTTCTTTTCCACCAGCTTTCTCTGTCTTTGAGTTAAGCTCCCTGGAGAGAGAGAGCAGTAACGCATTGGGTGCCCAGGGAACATCCTTACTATGCATTATTATGGATGCCACCAACTCATGAGCTGCTGGCCAGATGACAAATGACTGCCTTTGGCTCAAAGACCTGTCCTTAGCCAATTAGCTGTGCTCATGATAACACCACGATGTGATACAAAGCATGGTAACTGCTGTAGAAATAATCATTCTTTCATTCATTCATTCAAATAGAGTCTGATGATGGCTTCAGGCAGTGCGGACATTAACAAAACTGGCCGAGGGTTATATCTGAGAATGACATGTGGTCCTTCCTGAGAAGATACATGTGAACATGTGAAGCACACGTGGCAAAGCACCCTACATACTCATCTTTACTTTTCTCCTTCCCAAGAGCAATTTTCCTCCTTTATAACTGGAAGAAAGAGAGACTTTGAACACGTGCTCAATTTGATTTGGCAGAGTTTTATTCCTTCCATGTTTCCACTGGGATTTACTGAACAGAAAGTCTTGCAAATTTAAATTCCAAGTGAACGATGTGACATTCTCCCACCTTCATGAGCGGTCTCTTGCATGTGAAGCATTTCAGTAAATGGTTTACAAATTGTTTTTCGTTACTAGTGCTATAAAACCACTTTCTTCTCAAGAGAATTTGAAACAAAGAATGGCCACTTTTGAGTCCCTTTTTTCATGAAGTTCTTTTTAGTTTTTAGTTAATTTTGAACTACTTATACTCATGCATTTATCATGAGCCCCTTCTACCTTTCAGGCATTGCAGGATTACATATCTTGGATAGATAGTCTGATTTCCAAAGTAAAATTGTTATGTCTAAATCCCCAAATTACTTTATGGTGTGTATACTGATAGATAAAATGCTTAGAGACATAATTTCAAAAACAAAAGATCACTAGACTCAAAGAGAAAATCACTAGGTTTGAAGGCTGTCCTTTTAAGGTCTGATCTTCATAGTCTATGGAGGTAAGAACTGCTAGTTGGTAGCATTTGGACTCATCCAGATTATTAAAAAGAGTTCTAGAGGCAAGAAAAGCTACTAGGTTTTGTCTAAATCTCACAGAATGCCCCTTACAAGCCACATTTGGGTTCTATCTTTGAGATAGATAAACACATCACTGATCATTTTTCCAGATTGCTTTTCTAATGGGAAATATCACGTTCCAGTCAGTAATGTTTCTCACAGTGAGATAACTGACAGTCTTATTACAGATTCACATTTCTTGGGTGCAATTTGCTTATTCCAAGTTCTACTTGAACTTGAAGGAAAGCAATTTCATCAGCCTAGAGATCCTTTGTGACCAGACACAAGACTATCCAGGGTGAGGTAGACATCCCCTTCATGTCTTTCCATGGTGCTGAATATACATGCTAGGGCATGTCATAAACACAAACGACAGTCATCAGCAACTCATTTCTGAAAGCAATGGGCATTGTGAGTTTACTCAAGGCTGACCCAAATAAAGCAGGTCTAGGAACAAAGACGGGGCTGAGGGAGTCTGCTATGAGGATCAAGTTGGGTCAAACACTCAGCTAGAAGCATGGGACAAGTAAAGAACGTGTATGTGTTGGAAAGGAGTTGTGTAGGTGTAGAAAATAAGAAAGGGGGTAGGGAATGACTGGAAGTTGGGAAAAGGGAGTTTTATTCTCAAAAGTCAAAATCCAGAGATTGGGCTCAGAAAACTAGCCCAGGAGAAATGATTTCTTCAGGAGCGAGGGCTGAGAACGAGGCCCCAGCCAGGTCTGGGGAGTTAGGAAGGGCTTGCTGTTCCCACTCTGTACAAGATTTCTCTGATAAATTATATCCACACTGAACACCTTTACTGAGTCTTGCTGTGGGGTTAAGAAGCAAAGCACTGTGAACTGCTGCTGTGTTCACAAAGCAGTCACTTAAATAAATTTCCTGTATTGTTGCTAAGTGACGGTAGAAGTATCCACTGATAACCTCTGAGAGCTTTAACTGCCTTCCAGCTGCCGAATGACCATATGAAGCATATTAACATATCTATAGGAGAAAGTTCCAGATCGGATGATGTTAAACATTCTCAAGCTGTCCTAATTCTTTCACTTTTCATTTTGCTGTCTTTTTCCAGCACCCTGAGCTAGGGCAGCCCTTGGCATCCACACAGCATCTTTATCCCCATATTGCACCCTTTGCCCCATCCTCACTGTTACCAAGTCAGGAAAATTACTCCATCCCTTAGTTCACCTGAGACAGGGTTGGTCTTTGACTCTACCGTAGAATTGGCTGACACATAAAGCATAGATTTCTTCACCTAGTCTTACTACACCTAATCACATATATCTTAACTCGATACCCTACCACTGTTCCTTGTTATGGATCCCACTCTGTATATCCTAGACTAAATTAAATAGGCCTGGATTAGTGCTGTTGAATATATGGTAACAGTCTTACCAAAAGTAGATCCCAAATGTCATCTCCAAGGCTGGGTCCTGAGCTGCCTGGTCACTGTGTTCTTAGTGCTGCCGTTATCACTGGTCCCTGGGGAGGAAGACATTTCTCAGCCCGTGTGTCCTCAGGTTTTCCGTGTTGGGCCATCAGTATTTTAACAACCCCTTTCAGGAAGGGCTCCATGACATTGGGGCCCTAGATATCCATCCTTAAGCCCTCACCCATTTCTCTCCAACTTTTATGATGTTTTTGACTCATATTCACTAGCTAGTGAGATACTAAGGTTCATTTGAACCTCAACATAAGTTTAATTAGCATTGGATCCTAATCTCATTATTTATCTGTCTTTGATGACAGGTTCCACCTATCCCCATTTCAATTCTCTATTAGTTACTTCTAACCATGAGAAACAGAATCTCTGTCATTTTTTTTTTGGAAAGTATCCATTCTCATCTGGGTCTCCCACTAAGTTCTTAGCTCATCTTTAGAACAGAGAAGCTTTTAATGAGTAATAAAACTCATATAGACAGTTCCACTCATTGCCCCAGGTTCTGCTGGGTGACTCACCTCTGAGGAAACTCTGAGGTATCACTTTCTGGAATCCTATGCCCTTCACTGTTTTACAACAGGAGCAGAATTATTTTACACTGACTATAAATGCCGCAGATATGGTTTCCACCAAGGGAAAAGAAGACTTAGTAACTGACAAATCTAACGTATCAATTACCCCTACCACTAATATTGGAAAAAGCCCACAGGCTTTATTTTAAAAGTGGCTTTTTTACTCACAAAACACATGAATTTGGCCTCCATAGTGTGTTTTAAAAATTGTTGATTACATGTTGGGGCACCTGGGTGGCTCAGTTAGTTGAGCATCTGACTCTTGGTTTTAGCTCAGGTCATGATCTCACAGTTTGTGGGATCGAGCCCTGCATTGGGCTCTGTCCTGACAGCATGGAGCCTGCTTGGGAGTCTCTCCCTCCCTCTCTGTGGCCTGAATAATTCTATTTATTAATAATTTATTAATAATTCTATTTATTCCAGAATATATAATATATAATTAGATATACAGTATATATAATTAGAATACATCTATAATTCTATCTATATTATGTATATGCTAGGATGTATATATCCTTGAATTTGTTCTGTGCTTTCCTCATTACAACTTGTTACTGGTACATAATTAAAACCTAGATCACTTCTAGGATATATAAGAGATTTCCTAGAGAAGGATTCCTCAAACATTTTGGTTTCAGGATCCCTCATATCCTCAAAATTATTGAGGACCTCAAAGAGTTTTTAATTTTGTGACTTGTATCTGATTGATATTTTTATGTAGTATGAAAAATCTAAACTGAGAAATTTTGAAATATTTAATTAATTTATTTATAACAATGATAAACCCATAAATAGCATATTTAATGAAAAATTATTATGTTTTCCAAACCAAAAAAAGGGGGCATTATTTTTTCCTTTTGGAAAAAATTTTAAATGTCTGGCTTACTAGGAGACAGCAAGATTTTCATATCTGCTTCTTCATTCCAACAATTGCTTTATGTTATTTTGTTTCAAGTACATGAACAAAGTCTGATCTGACAAAAATATGTAGCTGGAAAGGAAAGAGTATTTTAATAGCTTTTTCATATACTTGTGATATTATACTATATCTTGATATAGTTGCAGTTTTCTAAGCATTAGCTGCAGTGTGGAAACTGAAATTCTACCAACGAAGTCTTCTTATTCTATTACATTAGTCTTTTTCTTTCTGGATTTTAAGTGAATATTTTACCCATTCATAATTTTATAACATGGTGCATTGGTCACTGGAAAAAGATTTGTTCACAGAGATATGAAGATCTTCCAAATGTTGGCACTTTCTTGTTATACAATATTAAATAAATACATTGATTATTGTGTCACCTAGCTAATAAAAAAGTCTTTACATATTTGAAAACTTTGTACATACAAGTCTTCTATGATCCCAAATTTTGCTTAAAACCTTGAAATTGAATTTTATCATTGGCAATAAATAATGCCTGGTGCACAGTAGGGCAAAGGTCATATTCAGTAAAGAGAAAAGACAAAAGGACATTAAACTTAAAAAAAATAGGACCTCCTTATTCTTCTAACACATCTTAAATTTATGTCCCAGTTGATTTTGATGCAGGTGTCATCTACACTATCTTCTATCTAAGCAGTACCTGATCTACTTGAGCCCATAAATTCTGATGCAACTTCTCTGGATAATATCCTTCCCAGCCCTTGCTAGGGTGAACAGCAGTACTCACCAGGCTCTGAAGGAATGTGGGAGCTAGCTGGGAGACAACAGGCTTCTTATACATAACTTTTCCTATTTCTTTTCTCATTTCTCAGCTTCACCTTCCAAAGTAACTGGTCGAATCCAATTCCTGAGACTCTCCATGGTTCTGCCAAATGAAATGGTTTGCTTCTTTTCAGCATCTCCCTGTGTGTTTTAGACACTTCATGTTTCAGCGTTCTCTACTCTGCCTAAGCAAGTTACCACCTATCCACCATCTTTTTAGCTGCCAAAAATTTGTTGACTTTCCTCATCTCATGTCATCTCTTCTCTTTTCTTTTATTGTGATTTTAGAACATGTTTATTCTTTCATTGTTGTTTTAATGGATTTGGAAGGGAGGGTATAGAGATACATATTTGTGCTTTAATCATCATGATTTACCAGAAGTCAAGACTACTGCATGAGAATAGAATTTTCAAATTTGTCTTTCTCTTCAGTGGGAACAACATCCAAGCCTAGAGGATTCATATCTTAGACTCATAAGTAGTATATCCCATATACCTTTGATAGTGAAGTTGCGAAACTTCCACAAGCAGGAAGGAGGTAAGGAGGTAACAGGTATCTTACAAGTGGTGAAGAGTATAAACCGTCATTTTTATGTGTACTAATTTCCCCTATGGATTAATGCTCATTTTGGAGTGTGAATTGTCGATTCAAATACTTTGCCCATTTTTTAATTGGGTTGCTTTTTTTTTTTTTTTTAGTATAGTCTGGATATGAGTCCTTTGTCAGATGTATGTATGAATATTTTCTCCTAGTCTATGGTTTGTGTATTTTCTTAAGAGTGTCTTCAAATGAGTAGAAATTTTCAATTTGATGAAGTTCAACTTCATCTTTTTATTATATAATTAATACTCTTTGGATTACCTCTAAGAAATCTCTGCCTTCCAAATTTCCAAAAATATTCTTTTACATTTTCTTATAGAAACTTTATAATTAAAAATTTTACATTTAGGTCTATAACCCATCTTGAATTAATTTTTATGTAAAGTCTGAGGTTGGGTTTAAGTTCATTTTTTCCCCATATATTTATTGTAGTTTTTCCAGCTCCATTCATTTAAAGGGCTTTTATTTCCTACTGAATTGTCTCAAAACCTTTGTAGAAAATCAATCAATTTTGTATGAGTTTATTTACCAACTTCCTAATCTGTCCCATCAATTTGTCGATACTTCTGATAATTCCACATTACCTTGATTAGTGTAACTTTATAATAAGTCTTAAAATACCTTAAAAATCAGCGAGTCCTCTAAATGTATGTGGAATCATGTTGGATTCATATTAGAGTCAATTTCTACAAAAAAGTCTTAATGTTTTATTGTGATTGTATTTAATGTGTAGATGAATTTAGGGAGAATTGATATTCTAATAATAGTGTGTCTGTTGATCCATGAAAATTCTAAATCTCTCCACTTATTTAGATTTTTTAAAATCTGTTTCAGCAATGTTTATAGTTTTCAGTGTAGAGATCATGCATGTCTTTTTAAATAATGTTTATTTATTTTTGAGAGAGAGAGCAGGGGGTGGGGAGAGAGAGGGAGGCAGAGAGAGAGACAGACAGAGAGAGAGACAGAGAGACAGAGAGAGAGAGAATCCCCACAGAGCTCAATGCCACAAACCATGCAATCATGACCTGAGTCGAAATCCAGAGTCAGATGCTGAACCGACTACACCACCCAGGCATCCCTTGCGTGTCTGTTATTACATTTATTCTGAAATGTTTTATGTATTTCTTGCTATGATTAAAAATACTTTCTAAGTGTTTACTGAAAGTATGTAAAAATAAAATTAATTTTTTGCTATATTGACCTTATATCCTATGATCTTTATAAATTCCTTACTGGTCCTCATAGTATTTTATAGATTCCTCAGGAATTTCTACATTAATAATCACATCATCTGAAAATAAGGTGGCTTTGCTTTTTTCTTTTCAATTTTTGTTATTTAGTTTGTCTTGTTGGAGGGTTTCCTGCCTTGGCACCATTGGTGATGTGAGCTTGTCCTGTGCATTACAGAATGTTTAGCGGCACCCTTAGCCTTACCCACCAGATGCCAGTGACACCTGCTCCCCACCCCCACCTTCCACCCCTCTGCCCTTTTGAATAACTTCCAGGCAAAGGAATGCAAGTGAAGTCTTCAGGGGGCAGAAGCTGTGGGGCAGCTGGAAATGGAGGGCAGAAAGAAACAGCAGAAGCTTCGGAGACTGAAGAAGAGAGACACAGAGGCAAACAGACAAGAGGACAGCTCCAGAAACAACATGTGGTCAGTATGACGGGAGCAGGAATGTTCAAGAACAGGGATCGCTGTTACAGGAGGAAGGATGTCCTAGAGAGTTTCTGAAGGGCCAGAAATGCCAAAATTAAGAAGTCTAGATTTTCTCCTTTAGGGCAATGGCTTTTTTATCTTTTTCTCCCTCTCTCCCTTCTTCAATCCCTTCCTTTCTTTCTGTTATTTTTTTCAAATGTCAGCAGAGCCCTGAAGAAATCAAATTAAATCTTACATGGATGACTGGTATTGAAAATAGATGAAATCAGAGAATTATCAAAATACGCACTGCAGGGGGGAACCCTAGAACCTGCCACATGATCTTGCCCTTGATATGGCTCCCAGGCCTCTGTGGCTCCTGGGGCTCCTGGGGCCTCTGTGGCGCCCCCAGTGTTCTTTGAAATACAGAGACAAACAGTGACTTTAGGTAATGAAGAGTCATTAATCGATTTCAAGCTGAGAAGGCAGGCCTTTTCCTAGCTGTGAGCCTTAAGAAAGTTATTTAGCCTCTCTGGGACTCATTTTCTCTTTTGTAACATGTCGATAATAATACCTTCTAGAGTGGTTATAACAATTAGAGACAAAGTACTTGGCACAGTGCCTGGTATGTAGGTGTTCAAATAAATGTAATTGCAAAGTTAATGATCATGACGATAATAATGGAAACAGAGAATGTCACTAGACATAGAGTTCCAAATTCCCACAGTCATTATAAGATCTATGTTTGTGACTGGATTCTTAGCTGACTCCAAAACCCGGTTCAGGAGACTCTTAACACTCTGAAGCCGCCATAAGGACGTACTGCTTGTGTGTATATGCCTCTGGCTGGCACTGGGTACCTAGGAACGCGGTTCTACCTGAGGTTCTTTGAGTCAGGAGATACGCTGAGCTTGCGACTGACTCTTTACAGTGGCTCTGGGTGCCCTGGCATGCCTCCACCTAGAAGTGCCACTCTGGCATGTACCTGGTATATCCACTGACAAAGCAAGGAACTACCCCCACTCCACACTGAGCATGGCACAACTCAGCATTCCCTCCTCCAGACGGATCCCTGCTCCAACTGTGGAGCTCTGGGAAAAGCAGCAAGTTACATTCTTACCCCTTAAGGCCGCCCATGCGTCATTTTATGGCTAGAACACATTTGATTTGTGTCTTAGCTCTGTGCGTATTATCCGTGGATATTCACCTTTTCGAATTCACTTAGCATTTATTTGTCATAAATATAATAAGTTGATATTGAGTGTCCAGTGTGTGCCTTAGGAACACACTAAAAATACACTGACAGACCAGCCTGCAAAGTAAACATTATATAAATGCTGTTGATATATAGATGTCATATATTTCTCAAACACAACTATAGATGTATATATATATATATATATCTCAACTGAAAAGATATTTAATGTGGAAAGTCAAAGCCAACTTTCCAACGTGTTTGTGTCTTTCCAGGGTGACTTGTATGGCACTGCCAACACCATCTGCTCCAGAGCAGAAAGACTACTTAATAGCCAAAAGCAGCTGCCAGCTTAGGCTTCAATGTACTCTTTCAGTTCCCTCCAGCATGACCTGATGTGACCACCCTTCTAGGTAAAGAGGATTCTATCTCCATTTGACAATAAATCCTTAACCTGAGGACAGAGGGCTCATGTCAGCCTGGCTGACTTTGAGTCCCAGGAGGGTGGAAGTTTTACAACTAACTTGGCTCTGCCTCGAAAAGGCCATCGTGTCAGTCATTCAGAGGGGGAAATCCAGTTTGGTCTGGTTTGGGGTCTGATTGTTTCAGTACCACGATGTGAGGAAGGATAATATTTCTGAAATACTAACATGTGTTTCTTTTCCCTAATATTTTGAGATGCAGTAAGACATGGCTAATTCCTAGGAAGGGGATGCGTGCAGGGGCGAAGGAAGGGGCAGACTGGGGAAGAAGGGGGAGTGAAATGAATTAGCATCAAGACACCTCCTATTCTTTTTTTTTTTTTTTAATTTATCTTTGAGAGAGAGAGAGTGCAAGTGGAGGAGGGGTAGAGAGAGAGGGAGACACAGAATCTGAAGCAGGCTCCAGGCTCTGAGCTGTCAGCACAGAGCCTGTTATGGGGCCCAAATCCACAGACCATGAGCTCACGACCTGAGCCAAAGTCAAACAGTTAACTGACTGAGACACCCAGGTACCCCAAGACTTTCTGTATTCTTAAATTTGAAATAAAAACTAGTTTTGCTATAGGGAAAAAAATTAAATCTCCTGCATACCTGACATCATGGGGTAAAAGCTCAAAGTGCCTCAGAAACTTTTGGGGGATTTAGCCTGCAATTAAAGTACCTCAGTGCTAACCGCTGTACAGTAGACAACTTTGGCAAATCACTTAATACTGGAAGCAAGATCATTGTAAGAAATCTGGGGAATGCCAAAGTGCTTAAATAAAGTGGAAAAAACACTTGGAACATTCGTACCCATTTCCTTTCAGCATATTCTTTCTGCTTCTTAGAAAACATATTTGAAATTATAGTGTACATAAAATTTATCTGTCTTATCTGGCAACATTGCTTAAAGAACATTTCCTGTCATGAAAACGTTTACATATTCTTTTAAATTAATTATGTTCTATTGCAAAATTAGCCCATGTTCATTGCAGAAAGTTTAGAAGACAGAGGAAATAAATAGTCCTAACTCAAGGATCACTACTAACTTAGTTATTAACACAGTTATGATATTAATATGGAGCCACAGGGAAGTGTCTTACCTGTAAAAGCCTCATTTTCCTTATCTTCGAAATGGAGATAATAGTATCTTCTTTTTCAGGCTGTTGTAAGACATTCCATCTAAATGTAAAATGGTTCTCACAGTGCCTGACATATCACCAGCACATATTATAATTTTATACTAATTTTAAATAAAGCAATATCAACCTTTACAAATTGTTCTACAACCTGCTTTTTGTTTTAACTGAGTAATATATATCAGGATCATTTTTGCGTGTTCGCAAGCATAAATCTGCAGTATAATCTAAATACCTACATTGTGTTCCTTTCTATGACTATGTATCAGACATTAGGTTGCAAACATGATTTTTAATGTTTGCATAACATGCCATCATGTATATGTGCTATAATCTATTAACACGATGTTGTCTGTTATGATCCAGGCTGCCTGGGGACAGTGAAGCCATGTTAACAGTAATCAGATATATTCCTCTGACTCTTTCAACTTTCTTTTGCAGGCAGTGTGTCGAGGACGCGATAGTGAGAAAAAAAGACACAGCCGCTGCCTGTCTTGGTGTTTCCAATCTAAAACGGAGGACGCCAGACCTTAATCACACAATCACTCAGGGAATCAAGCGCAGGCTACTTAAGTGCTAAGAAGAACAAGTGGAATGCTATGGTAACGATGGCAGATGGACTTGACCGTGGCTGGGGCTCAGGGAAGGTCTCTGAGGCAGTTCTGATTGAGATAAGATCGAGAGTGTGGAGAAGTTCATGGGGTCTGGGTGAAAGGGTTCTGAAGAGAGTGGGTCTTCTCCAGCAAAAGGAATGGCGAGGGCAAGAGCTCTGTGGCGGGAGCGTGCCAGTGTGCTTGGACATGTATCTGGGGCTTGAGCGAACCCATGCTGGAAACGACATGTGCCATCCATGGTGACATGTCTTTTAAATGTGTTTTTGTTTGGTTGGTTGTTTTTTTGTTTTTGTTTCTGGGATTTTTTTGTTTTTTTTTATTGTTGTTTGGGGGTTTTGTTTTCAGGTACAGAGGGGCCAACTGATGAGGAGGCAATTGCATTTGAAAAGATAATTTGTTATACCCACAAGTCCCAAGAGGAAGGGGCACACGAGGAAGCACCGGGGCCAGTCAGAAGGCTGAGGGAATGTGCAAGACACATGGGCAAGAGCTGCTATCCTGGTTTCTGTGGGAAGGAATGGGCAAGGCAGGGTATGCCGTTTAGGATTGGTGAGTTTGAATAATTTCAGCAGGCTCTGAGGCAAAAGGGCTGTCCCTAGTTGTCTGGTACCTGGTTCTGGGGGTGATTGAGGCTGGGAAATAGTGGACCTGAGTGTGAGAGCCCATAGAGGAGGTGGGTGGCAGTGTGGGCTCCTATGGGTTAATTTGTGTATGAAAGTTTCACTCACGGGCAGGTTGTTTGCTGTCTCTAGAAATTGGCCAGCCCTGGGAAGGGATTCCCTCCAGAGTCAGCAAGACCCACAATGTCAAAGGATCAAAGGTATAGAGTAAAAGACATGATTAATACAGTGTATTGGAAGAACCGCAGGGGGAAGAACAGCCAAAATAGAGTTAGCAAGAGGGAGATGACGAGGAAGGATGATATTTCTTGATGTTTCTGAGAGACGTGACAACAGATCCTTGCAGATTTTGTAGTCCTTTTCCTCTGTGCGCACAAGCATACAACTGACTGGAGGACTAACTCGGCTGACAGAAACATCTGCGCTCAGAAGTGTCCCAGCAGCTGAGATGCTCATATTGGGTTAAGCCTGGGTGCTGGGTCTCTTCCTTGGGAATATATTTTTTCTTACATTCTTTGGTCAAATAGGCCCTAGAACAGTGGATCTCAATTGGGAACAATTCTGTGGGATATAGGACATTTGGTAATGTCTGGAGACATTTTTAGTTGTCACAACTTGGTGGACAGTACTACTGGCATTTAGTGTGCTGAGGTCAGGGATGCTGCCAAACACCCTAAAATGCATGGGACTGCCCCCCACAACAGAGCATTATCTCTCCCAAAATGTCAGTAGTGCGACACTGCCCTAGGTGTTTGTGTCCTGGAAGTGAACAGGACCAGAGTTTAAGCTATGGCCCCTTTACAACAGAATTTTTCATTACTAGTCACCTGCAGCGGACATATTGTATTCATCATTTTTATAACTTTTCCTTGTTTCTTTTATAACTTTTCTTTTAGCGTATCCTATTTTTCCTCTTCCTGTTTCTTCCCTCTGGTAGGAAAAGAAGTTTCCAGAAAAGAAGTTCTGGGGAGCATGTATGGGAAAAAAATTACTTAATCTACTATCTCATAGAACAGTTACAAAGGCCTTTCAGTCATAGTCTCCTGTTTGTTTATCTTTTGAGTGTCCCTATTACTTTATGAGATCAAGTCAACAAATCTTTAATGACTGTCTGCCATATACTTAGCATGTGTTATTCTCTCAAAATCTAGCACAGTCCCTGACGCATGGGACTTGGCCCATGAGAACATACATTATCTTATTTACTTCTCCCAATAGCCATATAACGGAGGGACTACTATACCTCAGCTTATATGTGAGTAGATAAAGTCTTGGAGAGTCGAATCATGCCTAGATCACATGGCTAGTATATAGTAGACTCTGGATTTGAACCCGAGCACATGGTCTAACCCCCAAAGCCAATGCCCCTCTTGTGAAACTCCATGACTCCTTTCTATTGATGAAAAGTGGGGACCACAATTCTTTATCCCATTAAGAACTGTGCTGTGATTGCCTCTTTTAATTTAGAGGACTCTGTTAAGCTCATTTAGCTTCCCTGTGGGGCGGGGGGAGTAAGTACAGTCCTGGATGAAAGGAAAAAATATTAACCAAGGGAATAAACAGGCCTCATAATGGCTTGACTCCCACTCTACCAGAACGTCTGACTTTCAAAAACTCTGATTCCTATCTAATTAGTACTTTAGTTGAGGTCTTATTAAGTAACAGAGATCAGTTAGAGATAATGACAAAGTTGGGGGACATTTCCCAACATTACTCAAATTTTATTCTACAAATTTCTCCCTGGGAAATTAAACAGATTCTCATTGAGCCTGAGGTGAGCCTTGAATTTCACACAAGATGGAAGGACTCATCAGAGTAGGCCTATTCCTGCTCTTGATAGAAATTACTTGTCCTCAGATGTCAGTACCTGTCTTACCCCTCAGACTATCTCTGTATCTCCCATGTTGTCAGCAGTTTTTTAAAAATATAACCTTCTGTATGGTTTTAATTGTTTTTTCCCTGTTATGTGCATATTCCCTCTATGAAGCAAGACTTGAGCTAGCTAGTTAAATAATCTCTGGTAACTACATAGAACTCTACCTTATGGTAGAGCTTTAAAAATAAGATTCATAAGAAAGTGTCAGAACAGTATAGAAGATGTGATTTCAACTGTGTTATGAAAAGGGAATGTAATTTAATATGCATAAAATATGTCTGGACTAACACAATGGCTATCAGAGAGCAGAGGGCTGAAGAGGTAGGCCAGTGGTAGGATGCAGGTGACATCTGCTTTTCAAAGGTTTTAAGGCCTAGTCCTCTTTCCCAAGTAGAATTCTATAGACGATAAGATGCCATTTTGAAGGATCGTGCCTTATCTATAATTTAAGGTATCAAGTTCTTGATTTGTTTATGAAAGGTTGTACTTTAATTACAGATCATAGAGAGTCCTGATATAATAGTCTTTCACAAACTGCTTTACATGCCAAGTATCCACACTCTGCTTTCAGAATGGCTATATCTTCCACCAAAGAATGTAATGCATCTTCTTTGCATTAATATATTACACTTTTAGGTGAATGCCCACTTAGTTGGCACATTTCTGTTGGCCCCTAGCAATGCTGATTTTGCTCTACATGGTTAGCAACTCTCACTGTGCACCGACAGCATCGTATGATCACCATCCTGTCCCTGCCCAACAAAAATGAGACAAGTCATTCGGCCACTGATCTCAGCTGAAAGCAGAATCGGTAAATCTTTGCAATGGTGGGTTTGCCAAGCAGAACTCTCTGGCACCACAAGTGTACTGAGCAGTTAGAGAGAGCGTCTCCAGGTCACACCATTCACTCTGCACCCCTGACTATCTTTCTTCTTCTGGTCCAACTTTTTTTTTTTTTTTCATGATCATATTGCAGTCTCTGCTGAAATTTAAGAAAGACTAAAAATCAGAGACACCTGTTGTAGTTGGAAATGACCACGCTGTCTGTGTTATAGTGGCCATTGAGCCTGACAGCTGCACAAATGCAGGGCCAGTCAGGGTCCACTTCAAGACAAGTGACTTCTCTGTTTGGAAAAAAAAAAATGCCAACAGATTGTCAGAGCCTGGACTGTTGCTGAGGGTTTGTTTGCTTGCTTGTTCACTTGCTTGTTTTTACAGAAAGAATATTTTCTAGTTTGTTTCAAAGTGGGGAATCAAAAATAGTGTACATACACACATTTATATATTTTATTTTATCTTAAAACACAGGGCCTATTTTCCAGTGACTCATGTAGGGCCAAGGCTTGATTTGTGTGTGGGCACACTGTTTGGAGTCATGGCAGTGCCCCTTTTAAGGGAACCCCACTTTCTGATGCACCATGCACCATTTCTCGGTTGGATTTCTTTAAAGTGGAATTCAAACTCTGAGATACTTGTGAAACAATCCGAGAGTAGATTCCATCTAGAGTTATACAATCTTTCCCTATGGGGTTAACGGAAGTTATTCTTAGTTGTTTTTACTAAGTCTTTCCAAAACATTCTCCTTAGTATTTGTAGAAAAAAGGACTCTCGTTTCATTGTATTTCACTGGCTTATATAATATGTAATTAAAAGAATATATTCAGGGTGCCTAGGTGGTCAGTTGGTTGAGCATCCAACTCTTGATTCTGGCTCAGGTCATGACATCAGGGTTCATGAGATCGAGCCCCGTGTCGGACTCCATGCTAACATGGCAGAACCTGCTTGGAATTTCTCTCTCCCCTTCTTTCTGTCCCTCCCCCCACTCACACGCTCTCATTCTCAAAATAAATAAAAATAAACTTAGAAAAAAAGAATACGGTCAACACGTACAACTGGCATTGAGTGTTTTGGGGACAAAGTACAACTGATCCTTGGACAATAGGCAGCACAGCTGGGGGAGGGCAGAGCAGGGAGGCGACTGAGCAAGCGGCCAGAAGCAACGCCCAGTTACCACCAGGGCATTGGTCAACAAGTCTTCTTAACTCTGGGAGAAGGTGGGTTCACGGGATATCTACTGTTCATTAGTCTCTTTTAGGGTCTTGCAATGCATTTGAAGCAGTATTGATGGAGCCTTACACAGAAGAGCAGAATATCTGACAGGCGTGGAGGTGTTCCTGGGGAATCGCATTCATCTCCTCTCTCGCCCTTCTCTGTCCCTGAGGTGGCTCTTGAAAAACATCTGGAACACCTCGGACTGTGTGAAGCACAATATGCAAACCTTGGACAGAGTCCAATTCTTTCACAATGAAATAATAAACAGATTTAAAGATATTGCGGCCAGAACTCAGTTTTTCTGGTTCCCAAGCTTACACTTTTTCTGCTGTGTTTTCTGACTTTTGTTTCCCATGCAACTTGAGGCTGACCCTCCTTGGGTCTTTCTGCCATCTGATTCTCTCTGTGCAGCAGCCCAGAGGCCAGGACGGAACAGAGTGGAATGGGCTCAGCGTGGCCCTTACTCTGTATAGCTCTCTGAACTTCTCGCCACTAGCTTCAAATCCCTATGAATCAGTGTGAGGTGGGAGAGGCTTGACTTTCTTGCTGACCTTTCCGCCAAGACTCTTACTTTTCAACACTTCGTGGGCTGCAGAAGTGTTTTTATTGCTCAATACATGGTCCTACTTTCGCCTCCAAATTGCTCCCAGGGGAGGTAACGTCTAAGCTGGGCTTGTTCAGGAGAAGGGGGCTGAGAAGCGGAAGGTCAGTCTAGGCAAAGCAAACGTCAAACACAAAGGCCTTGACTTGACATGAACCAGTACATTGTTTCAGAAGCAGAAGGTGAGAGCAGGAGTCAGAATCACGAAGGGCCCTGTATCCACACTAAGAAGTGTTGATTTTGTCCTGAAGGCACTAGAAAGTTATTAAAGGATTACAAGCAGGGGCATGACCTGGCCAGGCTTGTGATTTAGACGGGTCATCCTGTCAACGCAAGAAAATGGATGGTGGTGAGAGGAGGGACTGAAAGCAGGGAGACCAGATAGGGGGTGGATGGCCACAGTAATCCAGAGGAAAGATGATACAGCCCCGAACTAAGGTTTTAACAACATGGATAGAAGGGAGGAGACAGATTCCAAGAGAACACTTCTGATGCTGGCTAGAAAGTTAGATTAAAGCGGCTAAAACAAGTTTTGAGAGCATGAAAGAGCGTATGGATGT
The DNA here is from genome assembly GCA_030068075.1 of Paguma larvata. Lineage (NCBI taxonomy): Eukaryota > Metazoa > Chordata > Mammalia > Carnivora > Viverridae > Paguma > Paguma larvata. The sequence goes on from CM057823.1 coordinate 115,994,947, forward strand.
GATCAAGCTTCAGATTCAATTGCAAGGAATATTTCAGAGCTTCTTGTCTTCCTACCAGGGTTTCCATGTATGGCTGGACAGGTTGTACACTACCGTGCACTACAGAAGGTGCTACTGACACAATGCAATATATTCAGACTGCCGATCCTTCAAGTTGTGCAATGCTACCATCTTACTCCCTATGGTGGTGCAAACAAAAATTTCCAGAGAAAGTCTACATAGCTGCCCGAGAAATGTCATGTGAGATATGGAAGCCCAACTAAATAGGAAAGGTAGGTAAGGCAAGATTACTAACAGTAGCTTTTAGGGTCTAATGCAAGACTCAAACAGTCCTTGCCCCACACAGGTGCTGAGAAAGGAGAGAAGTTCAGATGGCCGCAGGCTCTCAGGCAGTTGGGGAGGGACACAGGACGTGGTACAAAGCACTTGGCATCAGAACAGCCTGAAACAGAATTTCCACCAATGCGGGGCAACTCTCTGCCTTTCTTGGAGGAAAGGTCAAGGTGGGTTTCAAAAACAGCCCCACCAAGGACATCCTACCAAGGAGCCCAATTCAAGGGCTCAGGAGAACTTGGGAGAGTCTTCACAGTGGTAAGCCCCTCAGCAGCACTTGCACCCACACACCAAGAGGCGTTTTCTTTCCATTCTCTATTTGGAAAAGGCTGTGGTTTGTGCCCCTCCCTTTGCTTCACATTAGCCAGTAAGTATGGAAAATCTTCTAGAAGAAGATGCCGTGTTCGCAACTCATGGTGCGTATGAAACAGATGAAGAAATAAATGAGTATGTGTAACTGTCCTTCAGTTTACACAATTAATATATTTCTAAGAAGTTGTGGGTGTACTGCATACAAACCAAATTTCAACACAAGTTGGAAGTCTCTAACAGATGAAAATTGGAAATGAACGTGCCACGTGCTGGGCAGATCATATGGTCGGTGCCTACCAGTGCCTGCCCCATAGCAGAAGCTCCTCGAGTGCTCACCAAACTCACGCGAATAAATGGGTTATGTTAACTAAGCACTTTCACACAAATTATCTCGTTTGATCCCAAAAAGTCTGGTTCCCAAAAAGTGTGGTTATCTTTGTTTTATAGAAGAGAAAACAGAAGCTCTGGAAGTTTCCCTGATTTACGTGCTCAAGCTCACACAGCTACTAAATGCTGTAGCCGGGACATTAATTGAGATCTTTTGATTCTTTCCACCGCTTGACAGCTGTTTGTGAAAGCTTCGGTCTTCACAATTCTGATTTAAAGGAACCTACCGAGCAATCCTCTGGTAAAAAAGAACATCGTGCCTGATACGTATTTTGTAAGCCATTTTTTTAGTATGATTTTGGATTTTCCCAGAGAGGGGCTCTCATCTTGCAAATGCACAAATGCCTAGTTTACACTCACATGGAAGACTGAGTATTTGCAGCGCATAAAGGATACACAAATGGGTGGTAACCACAAAAAGAGAAAAAGGGAAAAAAGCAGCATTAAAAAAAAGAGAGACTTCTTCCCTTCTTTTGCCCTATTAGAACCTACTTCTCTTGTATTTAGCTAGCATTACATAATGTTTTATTTCTTGTCTCTGGTTCAAGGCTGAAAAAATTTGTTTTCTAAAATTGCGACCCTAATTTGTTGGGTTGATTTGATAAACTAATGATGTAGAAATCGGTTCCGTGGAGGAATGAAAACCTACTCCCCTCCCAAATCACAGGTGCTGAAAACCATAGATGGAGGAAGTTGCAAACTTCCTTCTATGTGAAAATGGAAGCGGTTAAGCCTCATGGTGCAGGAAGCTGGTCTCAAAAAATGTCACCTCTCACGCGTACCACAGCGAGCCGGCTCTGCCCGTGTGTGGTTATTTAGATTCCCACGCCTCTCCCACCTGCTAGGAGTCTCGGGGGCCCAAGTCAGCTCAAAACTTCACACCCTCTGGTGGTGACCCCCAAGCCTCCCGCTGGAGACAGTGTTCTCGTTCCCTGTCCCCAACTGCTGTTGAAATTTGCGTGCTTGGGGAGCTTTCTCTCCTGATCTTTTTTTAGGTAAGCATGAACAGAAGCCCAAGGATCAGGCGCTGGCTGCAGAACAAAGGTGTTTACTTTCCACCGGGATCAAAGGTGAACATAAACCAAAAATAAGCACAGCACCTTCACCATCAGACTCTTTCAGACAATGAAACAGAACATATTCTGAGAATGGTATCAGCAGACACTGCTCAGGAGAATTCGTCTAAAGCAGTGATTATCTTAATTTGATCTACCCAGTCCTTATTTGACTAGCGGAAGTGTCATTTCACGGAGGAAGGACAGCAGACCTCGGCAGCCTGGAGGAAGGTGGCGTTTTTAAGAATTTCAGAGACCGCCACCTTGTTTGTGGTTAAACTATTCATTCAGTTTTCCCTGATTCAGAACGCTTCCTCCGGTTAATTTGTGCTGAGCAGAAACATTGCATGTCAAATTTAAAACAAAAAGAAAATTTGCTTAGTATAGTAGTTGATAAAAGAGGGTCGAGAAAGATCTAAATACGTACATGCGTGCATAAAATTTTGATGGAGGTGGTGGTGTATTCGCCAGCAAGCAAACTGCAAATTCACAATGGTGTTTATTGAAGGGCACTATATTTAGCAAAGGCAGGTCTGATGGAGCTTGGCTTTGAGAGGGCTGTTTGATCCTTCCTTTCATCACTGCGTGGTGGGGAGGACCTTGGCGAGGCCTGGGTGGGGAGAAATCACCACCGGGGCTTCCACCGCACGAACCTCCGCTCTTGGGACCAAACATAGCCCTGCCGCTTCAGGAAGGTTTGCATAAAAGGGATTGGTTTTCATTTGATTCTGCAAATGAACTCGCTGTGAGAGCCTGGCAGAAAGGAAGAGAATAAGAAAGAAAAAAGATTCTTAAGCAGTTCTGGCCAGCTTCCAAATGCTTCAAGCTGACAGCACAAGTGGTTTAATCTGCTGCTTTAGAGCTGAAGACTTGCTTAACTTTCAAGGCCACAAACTGGGGACTTAATGAGCAATCGCTTGAGATTCTGAACTTTTTTTTTTTTTAGTAAAAAACAAAAACAAAAACAAGATATTATGCTTCAGCTTCACTGCATTCATTTTTTTTTAATTGTAGAAATGTCGGCCCATATCCTTTACTTAAAGAAACATTTTAAAAATCGTAAAAACGCATGACTTCTCTGAGAAAGGATCATGTTGCATCTGTTGTTACCATATGATCACATTAGACAAAAAGATAACCCTCTTCAAGGTGAAATTAATTGAGTTGGATCTAAAATAATTGTTATTTATTTGCCGACCATTTACCTTGGGCAGGCATTAATCTTGGTTTGTTATGAAGCTAAATAACAATAAAACATATTCACTGTCCACAGGGCCTGACCATTGATCAGGGAAAGCACAAATTTATGGCTAAGTGAGAGATACATATTCTAATTTTCATACAATGCAGTGAGCTTTATATAAAAGGTATGAGCAAGATACTGTGGAAACAGGAAAAGGTAGCAGTGAATTCAGCTGAGTGGGGCATAAGTCTGTTTTGGTTTCACATGGATATTAACATTGAAGCTGGGCTTTAAAGAGATACTACCTAACAAGACTTAGGAGTAACGCCAAGACCAAGTGGGGACATACTGTATAGCACTTGCTAACAGTGAGGCCGGCTCTGTTCAGATAAGAGACTGGGCCACAGAGAGGATTCCTTAGCAGCTACCACCTATCCAAACCCCATCAGATCCGACCTGAGCTGGAATGCTAGACTACTACCTGGTCTTCTTGCTTCACCTCTCCTTCTCTCCTTCTATAGAAGTCTTTTCTCCACAGTACATTAAGACTCACCCCCTTACTATCTAAATCATGTATTTCTTCTTCTTATTATTATTTTCTTGTTATTTTTTAATTTACATCCAAGTTCGTTAGCATATAGTGCAATAATGATTTCAGGAGTAGAATCCAGCGATTCATCACTTACATTTAACTGCCATTGCTCATCCCAACAAGTGTCTTCCTCAATGCCCCTTGCCCATTTAGCCCAACTCCCACCCACAACTCTTCCGGCAACCCTCGGTTTGTTCCTTGCATTTAAGAGTCTCTTATATTCGCCCCCCCCCCGTCTTTATATTATTTTTGCTTCCCTTTCCCTATGTTGATCTGTTTTGTATCTTAAATTCCACATATGAGTGAAGTCATATGATGTTTGTCTTTGTCTGACTAATTTTTCTTAGTGTAATACCCTCTAGTTCCATCCATGTTGTTGCAAATGGCAAGATTTCATTCTTTTTGATTGCCTAGTAATACTCCATTGTATATGTATACCACATCCTCTTTATCCATTCATCTTTCAGTGGACACTTGCGCTCTTTCCATACATTGGCTATTGTCGATAGCGCTGCTATAAACAGTAGGGTGCATGTGTCCCTTCAAAACAGCACACCTGCATTCTTTGGATAAATACATAGTAATGCAATCGCTGGGTCACAGGGTACTTCTATTTTTAAGTTTTTGAGGAAACGCCATACTGTTTTCCAGAGTGGCTGCACCAGTTTGCATTCCCACCAGCACTGCAAAAGAGTTCTCCTTTCTCTGCATCCTCGCCAACATCTGCTGTTGCCTGACTTGTCAATTTTAGCCATTCTGACCAGTGTGAGGTGGTATCTCATTGTGGTTTGATTTGTATTTCCCTAATGATGAGTGATGTTGAGCATCTTTTCATGTGTCTATAGTCGGCTGGATGTTTTCTTTTGAAAAGTGTCTATTTATGTCTTTTGCCCATTTCCTCACTGGATTGTGTTGAGTTTGATAAGTTCTTTATAGATTTTGGATGCTAAGTATGTCTGATATATCATTTGCAAATATCTTCTCCCATTCCATTGGTTGACTTTTAGTTTTGATTGTTTCTTTTCTGTGCAGAAGATTTTTATCTTGATGAGACCCTAATAGTTCATTTTTGCTTTTGTTTCCCTTGTCTCTGGAGATGTATTGAGTAAGAAGTTGCTGCGGCTGAGTTTATAGAGGTTTTTGCCTGCTTTCTCCTCTAGGATTTTGATGGCTTCCTGTCTTACATTCAGGTCTTTTATCCATTTTGAGTTTATTTTTGTGTATGACATAAGAAAGTGGTCCAGGTTCATCCTTCTGCATGGTGCTGTCCAGTTTTCCAACACCATTTGCTGAAGAGACTGTCTTTATTCCATTGGATATTCTTTCCTGCTTTGTTGAAGATGAGTTGGTCATATGTTTGTGTGTCCATTTCTGGGTTCTCTATTCTTTTTTATTGATCTGAGTGTCTGTTCTTGTGCCAGTGCCATACTGTCTTAATGATTACAGTTTCATAATACATCTTGAGGGGCGCCTGGGTGGCTCAGTTGGTTAAGCGGCTGACTTCAGCTCAGGTCATGATTTCACGGTCTGTGAGTTCGAGCCCCGAGTCAGGCTCTGTGCTGATGGCTCAGAGCCTGGAACCTGCTTCAGATTCTGTATCTCCCTCTCTCTCTGCCCTTCCCTTGCTCACTCTCTGTCTCTATGTCTTTCAAAAATAAAATAAAAATGCTAAAAAAATTATAATACATCTTGAAGTCTGAGAATTGTGATACCTCCAGCTTTGGTTTTCTTTTTCAAGAGTGCTTTGGTTATCCAGGGTCTTTTCTGTTTCCATACAAATTTTAGGATTGTTTGTTCTAGCTCTGTGAAGAATGCTGGTGTTATTTTGATAGGGATTGCATTAAATATGTAGATTGCTTTGGGTAGTATCAACATTTTAACAATATATGTTCTTCCAATCCAGGAGTAAGGAATGTTTTCCCATTCTTTTTTGTTTCTTCTTCGATTTTTCTTTCATAAGCTTTCTATCATTTTCAGTGTATAGATATTTCACCTCTTTGGTTAGATTTATTCCTAGGTATTTTGTGGTTTTTGGTGCTATTGTAAATGGGATCGATTCCTTGATTTCTCTTTCTGTTGCTTCATTATTGGTGTATAGAAATGCAACCAATTTCCATGCATTGATTTTATATCCTGCCACTTTGCTGAATTCATGGATCAGTTCTAGCAGTTTTTTTGTGGAATCTTTTGAGGTTTCCATATGGAGTATCGTGTCGTCTGTGAAGAGTGAAAGTTTGAATTCCTCCTTATGATTTGGATGCTTTTTATTCCTTTGTGTTGTCTGATTGCTGAGGCTGGGACTTCCAATACTGTGTTGAATAACAGTGGTGAGAGTGGGCATCGTGTCATGTTCCTGACCTTAGGGGGAAAGCTCTCAATTTTTCCCCATTGAGGATGATATTAGTGGTGGATCTCTCATCTATGACTTTTAAGATCTTAAGATATGATCTTTCTATCCCTACTTTCTTGAGGGTTTTTATCAAAAAAGGATGCTGTATTTTGTCAAATGCTTTCTCTGTGTCTATTGAGAGGATCATGTGGTTCTTGTCCTTTCTTTTATTAATGTGATGTATCACATTAATTTGCAGATATTGAGCCAGACTTGCATCCCAGGTATAAATCCCACTTGGTTGTGGTGAATAATCCTTTTAATGCATTGTTGGATCCTGTTAGCTAGTATATTGTTGAGATTTTTTTATATTCATTTTCATCAAAGAAATTGGTCTGTAGTTGTTCTTTTTAGTGGGGTCTTTGTCTGGTTTTGGAATCAAGGTCATCCTGGCCTCATATGAGTTTGGAAGAGCCCTTCCATTTCTATTTTTTTGGAACAGCTTCAAAAGAATAGGTGTTTGTTAACTCCTCTTTAAATGTTTGGTAGAATTCCCCTGGAAAGCCATCTGGTCCTGGAATCTTGTTTTGGGGGAATTTTTTGGTTACTAAATCAATTTCTTTACTGGTTATGAGTCTATTCAAATTTTCTATTTTTTCCTGTTTCGGTTTTTGTAGTTTATATGTTTCTAGGAATCTGTCCATTTCTTCCATATGCCCAATTTATTGGCATATAATTGCTAATAATACTCTCTTATTATTGTTTGTATTTCTGCAGTGTTGGTTGTGTTCTCTCCTCTTTCATTCTTGATTTTGTATATTTGGGTCCTTTCCTTTTCCTTTTTGGTCAAACTGACTAGGGGGTTATCAATTTTGTTAATTCTTTCAAAGAACCAGATCCTGGTTTCATTGCTCTGTTGTACTGTTTTTTGTTTTTTGTTTTTTGTTTTTTTTGTTTTTGTTTTTGGTTTTGATAGCATTGATTTTTGCTCTAATCTTTATTATTTCCCATTTTCTGTTGGTTTTGGGTTTTATTTGCTATTCTTTTTCCAGCTCTTTAAGGTGTAAGGTTAGGTTGTGTATCTGAGAACTTTCTTCCTTCTTTAGGAAGGCCTGGATTGCTATATACTTCCCTCTTAGGACCGCCTTTGCTATACCCCAGAGGTTTTGGACGGTGGTGTTATCATTTTCATTGGCTTCCATGTACTTTTTAATTTTCTCTTTAACTTCTTGGTTAACCCATTCATTCTTTAGTAAGATGTTCTTTAGTCTCCAAGTATTTGTTGTCTTTCCACATTTTTTCTTGTGGTTGATTTGGAGTTTCACAGTGTTGCAATCTGAAAATATGCACAGTATGATTTCCATCTTTTTGTACTTGTTGAGGGCTGATTTGTGTCCCAGTATGTGATCTATTGTAGAGAACGTTTCATGTACACTTGAGAAGAATGTGTATTCTGTTGCTTTAGGATGAAATGTTCTGAATATATCTGTTAAGTCCATCTGGTACAGTGTGTCATTCGATGCTATTGTTTCCTTGTTGATTTTCTGCTTAGATGATCTGTCCTTTGCTGTAAGCAGGGTGTTGAAGTCCCCTACTATTATGATATTATTGTCAATGAGTTTCTTTATGTTTGTGATTAATGGATTTATATATTTGGGTGTTTTCACACTGAGGGCATAAATGTTTACAAGTGTTAGATCTTCTTGGATGAAGGGTGGATAGACCCCTTCATTATGATATAATGCCCTTCTTCATCTCTTGTTACTGTCTTTATTCTAAAATATAAACGGTCTGATATAAGTATAGCTACTCCAGCTTTCTTTTGACAACCATGAGCATGATAGATGGTTCTCTATCCCCTTATTTTCAATCTAAAGGTGTCCTTAGGTCTAAAATGGATCTCTTGTAAACAGCATATAGATGGATCTTGTTTTCTTATCCATTCTGTTACCCTATGTCTTTTGATTGGAGTATTTAGTCCATTGACATTTAGAGTGAATGCTAAAAGATATGAACTTATTGCCATTGTGTTGCCTATAGAGTCAGAGTTTCTGGCTGTATTCTCTATTTTCTAGTCTAGTTTGGCCGTCCTTTCTTTGTTGCTTTTAGTCATTTTTGTTTTGTTTCGTCTTTTCTCCTCTCAGAGAGCCCCCCTTAAAATTTCTTGCAGGGCTGGTTTAGTGGTTACAAACTACTTGTTTGTCTGGGAAACTCTTTATCTCTCCTATTTTGAATGACAGCCTTACCGGATAAAGAGTTCTTGGCTGCTTGTGTATTTAACACATAATTATAGAGCACCTACTTCATAGCACGGCATCTACTTCATATAGGCCCTCTGCTAGATATTTGAAATATGTGAGTCAACAAAACAGGCAGAAACCCTGCTCTTGTCAGGCTTTATTTTCCAGCAGTGGATACAGTCACACATGAAAACACAATTGATGAGTATAAAGAAGTACATTTTATAATATGTTAGAAATTAATTTTTAAAAAGTTGGAGGTGGGCACCTGGATGGCTCAGTTAAGTGTCTGACTTTGACTCGGGTCATAATATTGCAGTTCATGGGTTCAAACACTGCATTAGGCTCTGTGCTGACAGATCAGAGCCTGGAGCCTGCTTCAGATTATGTGTCTCCCTCTCTCTGCCCCCCCTACTTGTGCTCTCTCTCTCTCAAAAATAAATAAATGTTAAAAAATAATATATTAGAAAGTAATAAGTACAATATAAAATTTTAAGCAGTGAAAGAACATCAGAAGAGTGGCATTGGGAGCAGGTTGGAATTTTTAAATAGGGTGGTCAGGGTAGACCTCATGGAGAAATTGACCTTAAGCAGAAACTTAAAGAAGGAGAGGGAGGTTGCCATGTGGATAATTAGGGAAGAGTGTTATAGGCAAAGGGAACAGCCAGTGTAAACAGCAAAAGTAGAACAGTACCTTGCATTTTCCAAAACAGCAAAGAGGCCATCATGGCTGGACCAGCAAGCAAGAGGGAGAGAGGTAAGGGTGACATGAGAGAAGTAAGGGGGGGTGGTCATCACATGAAGGGTCTTTCAGGTATTATAAGGAATCTGGCTTTCCCTCCGTAGGAAGTGGGTTTTGAGCAGCAGAATGACATGCTCTGATTCATACTTCGAAGAGAAATAATCTGGCTGCCCTGTCGGAGTTAGGCTGAGGGCAGAGAGGTTGAAAACCTGTACTTGGAATACAGGTTTAGTGATCTGGGGGAGAGAAGCTAGAGGCTGAGAGCAGGGAAATAAGTAGAGGAAGTGGGGAAAAGAAGGAGGGCTCTGGATGTATTTTGAGAGCATAGCCAATAGGATTAGCTGATGGATTGCCCATGAAGCGAGAGAATGAGAGCGTTCAAAAGTGACACCCAGGAGTCTGGCCTCAGCATCTGGAAGGATGGGGTTTCCATCAGATGAAACGGGAACAACTACAAGTAAAAGAGATTTGGGGATAAGATAAGGAGTTCAGTTTTGGAGATATGAAGTTGGAGGTGTTCGTTAAACATCCAAGCAGAGACCCAAATCTGGGTTCATAAGAGAGGTTAGGAGAGAGCTATTCATTTGGGATTCACTGCTATGTAAATTATACTGAAAGTACTGAATTTTGCTGGGTGAAATCACAAAGTGAATGTGTATATAGGGAGAAAAGAGAAGACTCTGTTTTGAGAAAAAAGGAACAAGTATAAAAGACAGAAGGAGCAGTCAATGAGGTAGGAGGAACTCCAAGCAATGTAGTTTCCCGGAAGCCAAATGAAGAAACTTATAATCAAGGAAGAAGGAATGGTCAACTCTGCTGAATGCTGCTGAAAAAAAGTGGAGAGCTGACCTTCGCATTAAATAATGTAAACCATTGTTCAATCCAAGGACTTGTCTGTAACTCTTACAAGAGCAGTTTTGATGGAGTGCTGAGTGTAAAGTGTGATTGGAGCCAATCATTTCTAGTCTCTGTTTCAGAGCCATGTTCCCCAACCTACTTCTGTCTGCCCTGCATCTTACCCTCTGTTTGCCTTGCTGTTTTCTCGTTTCTGGCTTGATTTCAGGCTTGTATTTGGTGTTTAGCCCCTTTTCCATTGTTAGAACTTGATTCCTTTAAATAATGACTGTGTTCCAGCCACATTGCCTCCAGATGCCTCAAATATAAATCCCTCCCGACTCTCTCGGACCCAGACCCTTTCTACTTTGATGTTACCCTCATGGTTTATTGCTACTAGATTTGTCCTGGCTTTAGGTTCGAGGGGAGCAGACACAAGTGTCAAAGAGCCTACCGCAGATTGGGGTGTTGGCAAAGCTTTCCTGGTGCACAGATCCCACCATGCTTCTTCTTCTTCTTTTTAAAGTTTGTTTATTTTGAGAGAGAGAGAAAACACTCGTGCACGTGTGTGTGTGTGTGTTTGAGTTGGGGAGACGCAGAGAGGGAGAAGGAGAATCTCAAGCAGGCTCTGGGCTGTCAGCAGGAGGCCCTACAAGGGGCTTGGGCCCACAAACCAACTGTGAGGTCATGACCTGAGCCGAAATCAAGAGTTGGATGCTTAACCAACTGAGCCACCCAGGCACCCCCTGACTCCTGACCGTGCTTCTTCCTTGCACCACAATCTGTTTCATTTTTCCCAAGGCCTAGGTGTAACAGTTGGCTCTACCCTTCTGTGAGGCTAGGACCCTTTGTGTTTTGAGCTGACCACAAGGCCTCATTTCTCTCGAAGGCCATGTGGCTTTCGTGGAGAGTTCTACTTCCCTGGTAGCCTGTCTTCCTCTGAATTCCTTCAAAACTACTTTGGAACTTTCTCTTTCAAAGACCATCCAATGGTATAGGAACTTCCACTAAGTTCTTGTCACCAAGAGCAGCTTTAATATTCATCTTATTTGCATTACTATTTGAAAAACTATGCTGAATGCTAGGGACATAAAGATGAAAGAAGGTTAGGAAGATTCCTGATAAATATTTATCATCTAAGAAACATGATAAGGAGTATTGTTCAGAGACTTACGTCAGTCCTTACATTTGTTATGGCTCCACTCAGTACCCAAATGGGCAATGATGATGACGGTGGTGGTGACAGATCCCAGGATCTAAATTTCCTTGACAAATAGAGGAAGGATAAGAATGGAAGTTTGTTGAATAATGTCTATTAAAAGATACTATCCAGAGAGAAAATTTAAACTAATTCACTCTGTCCATGTTCTTTAGTCCATATACTTTAGGAGAGCTTTCTGAAAATAAACACAATAATACCTCAGAATGGTCACAGTGATTAGGTTAGTGTAGGGGCGCCTGGGTGGCTCAGTCAGTTAAGCGTCTGACTCTTGATTTCAGCTCACGTCATGATCTCTCAGTTCATGGGTTTGAGCCTCACGTCAGGCTTTGTGTGGAACCTGCTTGGACTTCACCTTTTCTCTTCTCTCTGCCCCTCTCCGACTTGCTCTGCTCTCTTTCTCTCTCTCAAAATAAATAAACTTAAAAAAAATCTGTGTGTAAAATCCACCATTTACTTAAGGTGATAAGGATGGAAAGTTTTGCAAGACGTCTGTGGTAGCCAGCCTCCAATATTGCCCTAATGATCTTTTCCTTCTAGTATTTATTCACACTCTTGTGTCATCCCCTCCTACACTGTGATCAATAGAAGTGATAGTATGTGACTTCCAAAACTGGGTCCGATAAGGCTTCCTGGCTTCTGTCTTGTTCTCTTTCTTGGATCATTTGTTCTGGGGGAACCAGATGCCATGTTAGGAAGACACTCAAGCAGCCCTATGGAGAGACCCGCACAGTCAGGAATTAAGACCTCCTAACAACTGCCAGTAAGGAACGGAATTCTTCTGCCAATGGGTGGGTAAGCCATCTTGGAAATGGAGTCTCCAGCCCTAGCTAAGTCTTTCTGTATCTCCAACCCCCTCCAACATCTTTACTGCAACTTCATGAGAGGTCTTGGGCCAGAACACTTCGGCTAAGGAGCTTCTAAATTCTTGACCCACAGAGATTGTGTGAGATCATAAACATGTGTCATTTTAAGCGCTAAGTTGTGGTATAATATGTTACTCAACAATTAATAATAAACACAGGGTCACATGGAAATTTTTGAAGATGCTATCCACCCCTTGAGCCCTAGAGTGCTCGTAAAATCATCAACTTAGTTTGTCTCATCTCTTTATGTTCAATTCAATTTCCATTTAAAAATGTTTTCATGACATAAGAGACTCTGAAAAACTAAGAACAAACTGAGGGAAGAGGGGGATGTAGAAGGGGGGAGAGTAGGTGATGGGCACAGAGGAGGGCACTTGTTGGCTTGAACACTGGGTGTTGTATGGAAAACAATTTGACAATAATTATTTTATTGTTTATTGTTATTTTTGACAATTATTTTTAAAAAATAAATAAAATAAATAAAAACGTTTTCAGAGTTCTTGCATTTTATCCCTTAGATATTTACCGGATTTTAGAAATAGTGATTCAGCAGTGATTAGTGAATAGTGATTCAGCAGTTGGGCTTTCAAGTTAACACTTTAGTCAAATCACTGTACTGACACTAGTTGCTAGCAGTATGACTTTAGAATAGATATGCTTCAGTTTCCTTGTCAGCATCATGATTATAGTAAGAATTTACCCCCCCCCAAATTGACATAGGAATTATTTATATATATAAAACACTGAACACATTGCTGGCTCTTAAAATCTACTAACTAAATGGTACCAATAATGATGACGGTAAACGATGGTGTGAGGCTGAGGATGATGGTAAAGGTAAAAATCTCGATGTTTTGGACACCTGTTGGCTCCGTTGGTTAAGTGGTGGATTCTTGGTTTCGGCTCAGGTCATGATCTCACGGTTCATGAGTTTGAGTCCCTACTTGGGATTCTCTCTCTGTGTTCATCCCTGGCTTTTGTTCTCTCTCTCTCAAAATAAATAAATAAACTTTAAAAAACTCTCCGTATTTTCAACTTGCAGGTGAGTTCCTTATGAGGTAAAAGATAGACCCTTTGCATTTCTCTATTATAATGGTCTCAGCTATTACCCTGTGTTTCTTATTGTATATACATAATTCCATCTGTAGTAATCATAATTTATTTTGCAACATATCTATTTCTCTATCTTCTTTGCTCCTTTTTATGTACAGCCCACAATAAAGCAGGCATTTTGCAGGTGTTCTCATGATAGAAACATACTACTGAGTCAATTAAGGCACAATTTTAGCAACAAATCTAACTTGACTTTGATCATTCTTTTTACGGATAGGTGACCTATTGTTAACAGATATTGAAAATGCATACATTGTTCAACTATTCAACTTTTTATGGAGATGTAGAACTATAGCTTTGGTCACATATCTGAAAACTTTGTGGGCTTACTTAAATCTCCCCAGTAGGGTTAATTGAAAAAACTACATAGAGTTTGCATTCTTCAAGGGAGAATGGGCTCTGTTTAAATTTCATGGTTAAATGTGATTTTGGTTTTCCTTTCTCCATGGAAACTGACAAACGAGAGGAGAAGACCTATTGTAGGATAGACCTACTGATAGTGACGTGTAGCTGTTGTCTTGGTGGATCTCCTGTTCTCCATCTTATTGATTTACAGTACACAGGTTGAACTAAATGACCTACATATTTATTCTTCCTGCAGATTTCTACTCATCCTCCAACAAGGAAGTCATCAGCCCACTCCTTTCCCCACTGAGGCTATCAAAGATGAAAGGCTTGGCTGAATCTTTGTTTCTAAAAGAATATCTAGTATTAAAGGTGATCTCTGCTTGCCTTTTATACATACCTTTGAAGTATGTTGGGTTAGTAATTTATGAAAACTTCATGAGATGGTTCCAAAAAGATTAAACTCATTCCCAGGATGCCTGTAGTCATGAGCCAACAATAGAAGCAACACCAACACCAGTGGAGGACTCTCTGTAGGCTGGACAACATTTTAAGCACTTCACATGTTATACCTTCCTTAACCCTTACCCCTCACCCTGACCCTCTTAGCTATTGTTACCACCATTCCAGAGTTGCCTGGTGTCTCATTCAAAGTATTCTACATTCTCTACTCACCAGACACAGGGGAGAACATTCTTAGTCTCTTCAGAGTCCTCAGTATAGTCTTCTTTGTTCTACCAGCTGTCCAAGCTGAACTCTGCAACTCTGCAAAGTGAGAACTGCATAAGACACACCCATCCACAGCAAAAAGGTGACTGTGTGGTCTAGAAGTCCATTCCGAGAGGCATAACACTTTGCTTAGAAGTTATGAACTCCAGTACTCCCTACCCTCCACTGCCCCAGCACATACAAATACATACATACATGAAGCATTCACTTCAACTGCTTCAAGTAGTTTCCATTTGCTTGTGTGCTACAATATCAGAAATGGAGCATATTTTATTTCATTAAAAAAATTTTTTTTGAACGTTTATTTATTTTGAGAGACATAGAGACAGAGTATGAGCAGGGGAAGGGCACAGAGAGAGGGAGACACAGAATCCAAAGCAGGCTCCAGGCTCTGATGAGCCATCAGCACAGAGCTCGATGCGGGGCTCGAACTCACAGACCGTGAGATCATGACCTGAGCTGAAGTCGGCCGCTTAACCGACTGAGCCACCCAGGCGCCCCTGGAGCATATTTTAAATTTCATGTTTTTTAAAAATTCAAGTACTACACCAAAAGTCAACCAGGTGGGTGACTCTTCCACAGAAGAAAGGCAACAAATAAAAGATAGGAATTTGAAAAGATCAGGGCTCTGGCTGGGAAAGAAACAACTGCCAGTCTTTTAGATAATCAGATATGTCGGTGGTGCCCAGATACAGGTTTCCTGTGAGTATTTGATTTTTCTAGTTAAGATTGTTGGTATCCATTAAGCTTTTTCCATCGAAACAGTATCCACAATACACAACTGGTTCCAAATGGACTTGTTTCAAGCACAAAACAGGAAGCAAGGCTTCAGGATAGAACTCAGAGGCCAAAAAGTATCTCTAATGTCTGAAGTTGAAAGCGTTCTTGAATTCAACTGTATTTGATTTATATAAATTCAATCACTCTGTGGGGGTGGGAGGCTGGGAAATAACATGTTGTCAGATGTTATTTTGTATTTATTATATATAGGATAAACTTATATATTCCATATCATACATAATTACGCAGATTCACATATTATATCTTATAGGTTTTATACTCTAAACCATGAAATCAAACTTGATGAGCAACTTAAGGGATTTCTAAGGGTAATTTTGACCCTACTTGTCTTTTACCTTGAGCACAGTCTTAGAAGCCCAAGCAGGCTGTGACTCCTCTGTGAATTAAATGGCCCTTCAGAGAGAAAGAAGGTCCATGGGACAGATGTCCCAAGAACTAATCCAAATCTGATTGCTGCTAAGGTGGGGTCTGTATCTGTCAGGTCCTGGAATTCACTAGGAATAGAGAAGGAAATGAGGTTAGAGTGATTCGGGAGTATATTTGATCAGTCTGTTAGATTTTATCCAGAACATATTCTAAAGTCAGTGAGAGAATGTTTTGTGAGTGTCGCATTAGGAACGTGTTGTGTTGAGTGAGAAATGGTTTTCTTGCCCTTAAGTTTGCTTCCCTAGCTATTGAAGGCAGAGACGATAGTTCCCCAGTTAGCCAAAGAAAATCCTGTGCACCTATTTCTATTATTAGAGGCCGAGTGTGTGATAATGATACAGAGACCCATTCCAGTCTTATGGAAGTGGGTATATGTTTACAGGGACTAAAATAGTAGCACATTAAAAATCAGGCAGGTGCTTGATTGGGGAATGCAAAACCGTCTTCTCAAAGAGGCTCTGGAAGTTTTCATTTAAATGTTTTCAGCAAAATAAACTGTTACTAGGAAGACATGTTGTTATAAATATAAGGGTCCCTAGGCTTGAAATGTATCTGGCTGATTTCTCCTTCCTTGTAACTCTGCTTAGCCTACATGCTCAGCAGTGAAAGCCGGATCTCCTGATCGCCCCTGATCGCCCTTGATCGCCCCTGGCTGCTGGCAGAAAATGGTCGGCTTTCCGAGCTTAAAGCAGTCTTTTTCTTGACCCCTGACCTCTTGACCCCTGACCTTTTAAAGAGTATGTATTCAGAGATCTCTTTTGACCCAGGAATCTCTTGCATGGTATAATGGGCCATCTTACATTCTGGGCGTGAGGGGGAAAACACATGAAAGACGACGTAAACAGGAAAAGAAGAAACACTGTATTAGTCCAGAGAGTAATTACCGTGGGCACAGAGAGTAAGAGTCACTTTGTGACGGTGGTGATGGCCGAAGGACCGTAGATGGGGGGCTGGATGGGGTTTCGGGGGAACATTTTGTATTATAAGTACATATTTATTTCCAGGAGAATTGTCAAATTAAAATTGTCAGAGTCTCAAAGTGTTTTGTGAACTAAGAAAGATTGGAAGCATTGCCATAGGAGATCAATTTAATCTCAGTCTGAAAAGATTCCTTAAATTATAGAAGGTCCAGAGGAGGAAGGTTCTCTGAGGAAGTGGAGAATGCAAGACATAAGCAAAGAAGCACTCCGAGAAAAATGCAAGGCATACTGGAAATGGTTTTAGACTCCTGTGATCAGGACAGGGGATTAATATAGAACAGTGAAGAAACTGAAGCTGGAAAATAGGAAGGAACTGAAATGGGGACGACCTTAAATGAAAACTAAAAGACTGGACTCTCTCCTACAGACCATGGGGAATCATGGGCTCTAATCCAACTGAAAAACTATTGAGCACCTGATATGTATAAAGCAATGTGTGGTGTCCTGGTTTTGGGGGTAAGGATGGGACAGACACACACAAGGGAGAAGCATTCACATTTGCTCAAAGCATGACAGTAGTTAGCAATAATTAACATTTATTCCCATGCTTACTATGGGCCAGTCCCTATACTAAGTGCTTTAAATCGATTATCTGATTGAATCCTCAAACCCCTATTGTGGTATACCCTGTTGGGGTATAAGGAAGTTACATTACTTGCCCTTAGTTACACAGCCAGGAAAGGTGGAGTCGTTTTCAAACCCAGGCAGTGTAACTCCATTGTCCAAGCTCTGGAACACTCTGTTGACTGTTCTGGAATATCCCGACTGCAGCCAGAGACGATCATGACCCCATGCGTCTCATTGATACCAGGGTATTGGCCCTTCTAGAGACTTCCGGAGCTTACCAAGTGCCATGTGAAGTGACAAAATGAATATTGCATATTTCTATAAACTATCAACTTTATTTCAAGACTTGAAAAAGATGTATGAAAACAGATATGGGAATATTACGCATGTAAAAATCACATTTTTTTAATGAACATATTACATAACCTGTGTATAGAAACGTGAACACTCATAAGCATAGAGCTTGCTTTATTTTCACCCAGTGGATGCATCTATGCAACCAGCACCCAGATGAAGAAAAGAACTCTTCCAGAGGCTCACGTGCACCTGCCCAGGTGACCTTCCCTCGTGCACCCTCCCTGGCACCATCACCTGGGGTAGCCATCGTTTTGTATGTTCCCCTTGCAGCTGGCTTCTTTTCCTAACATTGTGATTGTAAGATTCATCTATACTGTTGCATGTGGCCGTCGTTTATTCATGTGGCATTTGTTTTGAAAATAAAACTTGATGCCACGATGAACTTATTTGCATTTTAGGGAGTCTTCCCCAATTTTTTGAGAATGAAGTTGAGTCTCTCCTGTTTGGCTACTTGGATGGCCAAGTTTGAGCAATACAGGAGAAAGTACTAAATTTGGCCTCAAGAGAAAGGATTCTAGACTTCACTACTCACTGCTGTGTGACCTTGGGCAAGTCACTTACATTCTCTGAACCTCATTTCCTGCACTAATAAAGTAAGGAAGTGAGGGTAAAATGTCTCTTGATCTACCCCCGTATGAGAATGGGCTTAACTTAAGAAAAGTTTATGGATGAAATAAAATTTCTCTAAAATAAAATTATTTTTTTCTCTTACAAAAGAAAAGAATATTTGTTGTAATAGTTCAAACAACACCAACCTGTCCGAAGGAAAATTTAATAATAAAATTGTTCAATCCTACCTTCCCAATACACAAAAACAATGTAGTTTGGTATCTATACATCTATACATTTTCTGTTGATACAACCCTATGTTCCCTTAATGAGTTTTGTGATTGCTGTTTTTGAATGGAATCATACTAATACATTTTATTCTGCAATTTTCTTTTTGTGGAAATTCTTTCAAGATTGAAACATATATTCTTGATCATTTAATGTCTGCAGAATTAATGTCTGCACAATGTGCCATTGCGTGCATGTACGGCTATCAATCATTCCTTTACCAATTGATATTTAGGTGGTTTCCAATTTTTTTGCTATCACAACATGCTGCAATCAGCATACCCACATGTATATTATTAAACTCTAATATTCTTATTCTGTATGACAGATAGAAACTCAGATTGTTTTCTTTAAAAATTGCTTAGTTTGCATCTTGAAACTTGGATTTTGAGCAAGTTGGAATGTGAGGTTTGAAGCAAGGAAAGAAATGAGATCTTAAACACTTTTCATAATATTCCAAATAGTCATGGAAAATAGAAAGCTGAAAAATAAAATACGAACTGTATCTTTAAAGGCCCATGTTTGAAACCGCTGAAGTCTGAAATCAGAAATGTGGGAAGAGGAAATATTTCCCAAAGGAACACAAAACAGAAACATGATTTTAACTCCTAAAGTGTAATAATGAAAAATTAAAAGACGAAAAAAAGTTCCTTTCTAAAATCACAGAAATAAGTCATTCATGTTATCCTGGCAGCTGAGTTGACCGTTTATTTAAATTGATTCAGCACTAACCTGGAGAAACTTCCAGTAACTTGTAAAGCCTAATGAGGCATCTTCCCTTGACCTGCTGTCCCAAACCCTTAGCAAATCCTCCCTGGGGACCCCGCCTCCTGCAGGCTGCGATAACTGAGAGCTGACTCTGGGGAGACGGACAGAGTTAGGTTATTTGAAGCGGTCGGTATTACACAGAGGAAGATTTATTTACCCTGTCAGGGCTTCGCTTTGATGCTGGTCTGGAGAGGATACCTTTCCCTTATCCAGTAATATCTGAAACACCAAAACCTCCACTACTCCCTCAAAAGAGAACCAGATGGAAGCTATTGTCAGGGCCCTAGGGGAAGAAGGGAAATGGGGGTGGGGAAAGGAAGGGCAATATTGTCTAGGAGACCACTGAGGGAGGAGAGGGGGAGGGCAGGAGACCAGAGAGGAGCAACCCCTTGATACCCCTCCTGACCGGAGGGGAAAAGTCAGAAACCTTTTTGCGTCGCCTCCTCCCTCTGTGTGCAGGCTTGAGTGTCAAGGGTTTATTTCTGGCGGTGAGCTGTGTCTTCCTGTCCTTCCCAGTTTTAAGGGCACAGCTAAGGGGTCGCCTCTACAACGTGCATGGCCCGATTCTACAATAACGTGCTCTTCTTTGCACAAGAAGATGGTGCTACTTATTCATCCTCAGGGTACATGCTGTTTTTTATTCACAGGGATAGTTTTACACTAATCCTGCCACTCCGTTTCCTTGGACTCCGTGGTGACCAGCTGGTCCCATGTGCGGGCAGCTGGTTGAGGCTGTGGGACAGCTAATTGGCCAGCAGTGGGAATGAACCCATGACCTCACAGACTGAGCGCTCAGTCACCAGCTGCGTGTGGTGGCCTTGAGTCACTCAGGGCTGGGCAGTCAGTGCTCTAGCACTATTAGTTGTGACAAGTCATGTAGCTACATGTCTTCACAAACCTCAATTTCTTATCTATAAAATGGAAATAATCTTCGCTCTCTCATGGTGTTTTACCTCAGTAATTAAATAAACGCTTTTTGGCACCCTCAAAAAAAATAATGTGGTACCTTTATTCGGATGTAATTCTTAGGCGTGCCCACCTGGGCCAGGAAGTGGAACAGTTGGCCACACTCTGGCATTAAGCGGTGGTCAACAGAAAAGCCTCCTTTATATCAGTACGTGTGAATACAGAATTTACACAGAATGTAAAGTAATCAGAAAATATCTGTCTCCTCTTGCAACCCAGAGAATCCTGAGAATGTCTGCGTTTGGTAAATCTTTTGGCTGACTTCTAGTCTGAGTCCAAGTTTAAATCTATCCCTTCGTTTCTGGTCTAGTAGTCTGTATCTGCTAACGTGCTAAAGTGTTCTTCCCTTTGAATGACATATTCATCTATTATATTATGCCATTGTCGGACACCTGAAACCCATATTCCTTTACCAGCTGGTGGATAGCCTGGACTTCATTCTCAATTTCTTTCATCCTGTTAAAGTTTTTCATACCATGATACATTTCACAAGACTTTCAGGGAATGCTAAGAACTTTCTCTGCAGAGACAAAAATAATGACAGTGAGTCATTTCCTTTGTCACTCTTTGAAATCCCATATAAAGTTATCTACCAAGTATACCTTGCTTGGTCTAGTAAGTATGCTTGCTTAACGTGGGTTAATGCTGGTGACATTAGTCACTGTTAATTGCTCAAGAGTTGAGATCAGGCAGGCAATCACTGAGTTCATCTGTAAGAAAAAAAAAATGACTGTAGTCATATTAAGGAATAAAAGCCTCTATGGCTACCAAGTGAGTATTTCATAGTAGCATACACAGACAGAGAGCTCTGAAAATGCAGAGGCCAGGCAGCTTGGAGTTCTTAATTGTGTTGCCTTTACCCTACAACTGGTCATTGTTTTTCCATTTACTCGTGTCTTTCTTCTTTTTCTTTTTTTCCCCCCAATCTTTTAATAGAGTCTGTCTTATTCTGAATTCTCTGCTTATCTGATTTTTAAATAGAATTTGTGATTTGAATGAAACTTTAGTTTTTGGAAATAGACTTTATTTGAAAGAGACTTTCTTTTACAAGCTTTTCCTACACTGGCGTACATTTAGTTAGAAAAGAGAAAAAGAGCTGCACAGAAAAACTGGAGGTAAGTACCTCTTTTAGGATAACCTTCTTTTGTCTTTGGGGAGCTCTGGCTAGGGCTGTGCTTTCTGGAGGAAGCAAGATTCTAGAAGCAGGTTTTCATAACTTCGGCCATTAAGCAATTATTCTTTAACCTACACCCAGGGCATCTGACTTTCCAATTTTGTACTTTGCCAACTGCAGGGAGAAACTGCTGAAATACGTCGAGTTATCATGACAGACAGGGCCATATGGAAAGTGCTGGAAAATTCCTCCTTTGACTATAATTGCCTTGATGGGCAGAAATTCTGCCTTCGATTCAACTACGGAGTGTGTATGGCCCATAGTGCTCGAGGCAGTGTTCAGGATTTATCGTCCAAGGCTTGAAAGCAAGATTAAAATGGGGCATTGAAATTACTGTACTTGCCTGAAGCAACCAATTATATTTTATTTCATTTTATTTGTAGGGTCATGTTCCTTAATCCCTGAGCATATAATGTATGCACAGGTTGATAATGTTAAAAAAAAAAAAAAAAAAAAAAAAACAGAACGGGATACGGTTTGTTTGTGGTCAAGCAGATGAAATTGCTTACTAGATACATTGCTTCCTTCTAATGGAGCATTTGGCACCGTGGGGAGCTTTTGAGCAGATATAGTGCTTCAGGTTCAAATTCTGGAGCCCGACTGTTTGGGTTTGAGTACTGCTCCAAAATTTCTTAACATCTCTATGCCTTGGCTTTCTTCTCTATAAACATTGCACCTAACTCATGAGGTTGCTATGAGGATTAAATAAATTAATACATACACACGTAAAGGTGCTTCACAGAATGCCTCCCACACAGTAAGGCTGTATAACTTAGTTGTGATTATTAGTTAACATTTTTCATTGTCACTAAACATCTAGGAATTTGTGCCGCTGAGTCTGGCTCTCCATAATCAAAGAGTTGGTTGAAAATCTAGCCAATTCTCTCTTTTGTTGATATTTCCGGTATTTCCTTATGTCGTGTTTTTAATGGCAACGATGTGGCCAGAAGCAAGTTGTCATGGGGAGAACGGCCATGCGGTGCTCTCCGCGTCTCGGGTATGGGAAGGTAAATGCTTCAGTTATTAGGGGCTCCCGCGCCATGCCTACCCCCACGCTTATCCAGAGGAAGAAACATTTTTCTGCGCGGGGGTGGCATTCGCGTTGGAAGGGGCTGGGTGATGATGTTATTTTTGTTCCCCACAAATGTGGATGTTTAAAATAGTGCTTTATTCAATCGGCATCAGTGACACACAGACTATGTATAGTGGTGAAATTGGGCCTGGCAGGTGATGAGGGCCAGATCTCATGAAAACCAAGGGTCGTGGTTCTCCACTGACAGCACCCAAGCATCTGCTCTGAGAGTGGCCAGCACAGAACCCCCACCGCGGGGAGCCTGGCAAATTCACTTGCATGACTACTGAATTGTCTGAAATGGATGTACCTCAGAGCCAGTGAGCTGGGACGTTGGCTCCATTTCCATGGGGCATGCCAGAGGGTCACATTTCCTCCCTGAACCTCCCTCCAAGCCGCACTGTACTCATGAAGGGTAAGTGTGTTCGTTGTTCTTTTGTGCTTTTTGACTCCACGCCCTGCAGATCTGGAATTCAGCCAGAGCAACCGAATCATGAGGCTACAGCTCAGGCTATATTTAATTGAAGGTTTATTGTCTTGCCACGGTTTTAGAAGTTTAGGGAACTTTTTCTGAGGTCGACTGAATACTGTAGGAATTTGAAGTCGTGTTAAGTCTGACCCCATGGGCTCCATTTTAGTGACCATAATTAAAAGTTTATTTAAAGTGTTTTGTCTTGTCTTTGAAAATTGCCCTTTTATACTTGAAGTCCACACGGTAAGGATTCTAGAAGGGATTCTGTTTTGAAATGCACAGATTATGTTTTATAGAGTGTAGCTTTGGAGAAAGAGGGATGGCGTACTTTACTCCTACGGAAAGTTTTATTACCAGAACTCATCCGACATGAGATGAAAGAAGAAGAAAATGCATAGATTTCGAGGCAAGCATAAAGCCTCCCATATGTCTAGGAGAGATTTTGAAATCTCTCTAGGTTGTCCTGAATTCGCTTGAAATGCAACGCAGAATTTGAATTTTGTTGAAGAACACAGGGAAAAAACCATTCGATCAGATTGGGGCGTGAAAGACGGCAGCGAGTAAAGACTAATTTCATACTTGCTAGACACGGCTATAATAGATTACATAGAGCATTTGGTTGATTTGAATGAGAACCCACAAGCCTCCTCCACCCGCCACCTTCTCTTTTCATCGCAGAGCCTCCTCTCTCTCCCCTCAAGTGTGGTTTCAGTGTGACTAGGGAATAGACACTAAAAATATTTCTGGAATGACGTGACCCACTCTCGCCCCATCCAGGAAAGGGACAAGGCTTCACAAGAAACAGCACATGCTTTCCTTTCATTTCTGGAAGTCCCTGGGTCGACCTACAGATGCTGCTCCTTCCGTGGCCGATGGCATTCAGACTCCTGGCCGCCGACGGTGCCAGACAAACAACTGGACAGAACAGCTCCGCCACGGGAAGCTGGCCGCAGTCTCGGCCGGAGCAGCAGCCCCCCGGCCCCAGACCACCTCTGCGCCCCCAGCCAGGAGCCTTCCCGCCTCCCTCAGTCTTGTCCCCGCCGCGCCACCGGGGCTGAAGACCTGGGGGCTGGTGGCCGCCGCCGCAGTGGTGCCTCCGGCCTTGGGGCCGGTCCAGGCACGTGGGGCCCTGCTCAGGGCCACTCTGCAGCCCCTCCGGGGCCAGGGAGGGACCCGGGACAGCCCCGGCGCTCACCACTGTCTCTTCCTGTCGCTGAAACTTAGGCGAGGGCTCAGAATGGAAGCCGCCACTCCCGAGCCGAGTCCGCGGGCCAGACCGAAGGAGGTGGGCGACGGCGGGGACAGCGGAACTGGAGAGAGCCTGGAGCCCAGGCGGCAGCTGCGGCCGCGGCCCAAGCCGGCGGCCTCCTCGCAGCCAGAAGCGAGCTATGTGGAGATGTGCGCCTCCGCCGCGGCCCAGGGGGACGGCGCCGGCCCCGGCACCAGGGGACCGGCTCCGGGGCGCTGCGGCCGAGATCAGGGGGCGCCTAGGAGTCCCAGGGAGGAAGCCCACGACGAGCCGAGCCGTCGAGAGAGCAAGGCTGCGGCCCCCCAGAGGAATCCTGCTGCCTCGGAACTCTCCAGATCCCAGCTCTCCTGCACAGATGGGGGCGGCCGCGTCTCCTCTTCCTCCTCCTCCTCCTCCCCGGTGGACAAAGCAGAAGAAGGCGGCCTTTCCAAGATGGATGATACCACGACATCGACAGGGGCTCTGGCCACCTCGTCTTCGTCTTTAGGCTTCGAGAGTGACAGTGGTGAGAACGCAGTGAGCTGCCAGCCCAGGGGAGGAGAAGGGGGGGGAATGGTAAGGGGAGGGGGAGGGGCAGGCAGAGGGGGAGGGGGAGGAGGAGATGGAGCAGAGTGCAGGGCCATTATTGCCAAGTCTCAGGCCGGCAGGGACCCCCCCAAAAATGAGGAGGCTCACTACATCACCACCCATGAGATCCAGCTGAGCGAGGTGGAGCAGGACATGGATTTCGACGTGGGACTGGCCTCCCGCTGGGATTTCGAGGACAACAACGTGATCTACTCCTTCGTGGACTATGCTTCCTTTGGGGGCAGCGACGAGACCCCGGGGGACGTCACCACCCCGACCGAAGAGGACGATGACAACAGCTGCTACCTCAGCACCACTCCTAGCACCCATGCCACCCAGACCCCGAGCCCCACCAGCAGTGACCTCGCCCGTCCCAGCGCCGACAGCAGTGATCGCCACACCAGCAGCACGGAAGTGGGCAGCGGCCCCTCTGACAGTGACCCCACTCCCCCACCCACTGGGCCTGGCACCGCCACCCCGAGTGAGCCCTCGCCCGAGCCCCCGGAGGCGGCTTCAGGGGCAGCAGCCGCCGCCGCGAGCAGCTGTGGGAGTGCAGCAAGCCAGATCCTCCTATCAATCAAACCGACTTCCCGGGCTATAAATGAGCCTAGCAACGTGCGTGCAAAGCAAAACATTATTTATGCTGCCAAGCATGAAGGCGACATGAGCCTCCGCGTCTCTACAGCTGCTGAACACAATTCAAGTTCACTGAAGCAAGACCCGGCTGCAGCCGTGGCTCAGGACCATGCGAAGAAATTCATCGCTGTCCCTGCTCGCCTGCAGACCCGGTGCGGGGCTATCCGGGCGAAGGAGCTGGTGGACTACTCCAGCGGGGCCTCCAGCGCCGTGAGCGAGCTGGACGATGCCGACAAGGAGGTGCGGAACCTGACCTCCCGGGCCTTCCGGAGCCTCGCCTACCCCTACTTCGAGGCCCTGAACATCAGCTCCCGGGAGTCCTCCACACTCTCCGAGGTCGGCTTCGGGCGCTGGTCGACCTTCCTGGACTTAAAATGTGGGGGTGTCGGAGCCAGGGTGGAGCAGAGCCTCCTGCGGAGCAGTGCAGCCTCCGTGGCCGCGGGTCTGAGGAAGGGCGGGGGCACCCGGACGGCCGCAGATCAGCTCTACATCCAGTCCAGGAAGTCCCAGACCAAAGCCTTGGAGTTCGTGGTCAGCAAAGTCGAGGGGGAGATCAAACACGTGGAGACCCCGCTGTGTTTCCAGAAGCAGGTCCAGACAGGCTCCCGCGTGGTCACCCTCCTCGAGCCCATGAGCTGTCGCAGTGAGAGCAAAGCCAGTTCAGCCACTGGGCCCTGCAGAACCACCAAAGGCTCCAGCAAGGGCCCCGGGTCAGTGTACACTGACGACGGCTCAGAGACCTCCGAGAGCAGCAAGCCTGCCTCCCGCGCCGACGGCCCCCAGAAGAAGTCCAAGTTTGCTTCCAGTCTGCTCAAAAATGTCATCTCCAAGAAGATGCAGCGGGAACATGAGTTCAAAATGGAGAGGGGAGAAGTCACCGACACATCGCACCATAACCTGTCCGGCACCTCCAAGGAGACGGCAGAGGGCCCTGCTCGCAGGGAGAAGCAGCGGGAGAGGGGCCTGCAGAGGCAGAGTTCTCGCCACTCGGAGGCCGGCTCTGAGTACACGGTGGTCAGCGTGTCGGATGCAGGTGCGGAGGGCTCGGTGGCCGAGTCTAAGTCCCCAATTTTCAAAGCCAGTGCTCCTCGGGAGAGCAATGCGGTCTCCTGGCGAAATTTCCCGGAAGGACATACAGAAGAAGTCTGTGAAATTAAAAAGAGTGCATCAGAGACTGTCAAAGGCATCTTCCTCCGTAGTCAGAACAGTGCATTCCGGTCGTGGAAGGAGAAGGAGGCCGAGAAGCAAGAAGAAAAAGCCCCCATTGGGAAGCTGAAGCTTCCCAAGGGGGGCGACTGGAGGGCTGATCTTGGAGAGATCTCTGCCAGCAAGTCCACCATCATGTCTCGCCTTTTCGTCCCCAACATCCAGCAGACGCCCAAGGACAAGCAGCCAGGGAAGCAGGCTACCAAGTATCCCGCTGCCCAAGCCACCTCCATGGCAGTGATCCGGCCCAAGGCTCCCGAAATCAAGATCCGGCTGGGGAGCGTGCAGCAGCCAAGCTCGGACTTCAACATTGCCAAACTGCTCACGCCCAAACTGGCCAGCGGCAGCGCCTCTAACCTCTTTAAGACCATTGAGGACAACAGCAGAGCGCAGCAGAAACTCTTCCGGGGAGACAACCTGGAAAAAGTGCCCCAGTTCCAGGTGAGAGACGTGAGAGACAAGTCCAAGGCCCCAGGCCCCCTCCACCAGGTGAGAGATGTCAGGAAACTAATCAAAGGGTCAGGGGATAGCAGTGACAAGGGCAGTGTTACCCCAGAGCAGGGGCTGACCGGGCCCAAACCCAGGCAGCTGGCCGCTGCAGTGGGCGGATCCAAATCCCTTTCCCCCATAGTGATTACGTGCCAGGCCGTGGTGAACCAGAGGGAAGATAGCATGGACCGAGAGCCAAGGGAGAACACAGGCAAAGGTGGCAGCGGCAGGGTCTTGAATTCCTCTTCGCCAGAAGGGACAGTCTTGGTTCATAGGGCATCCGGCAGGCTGCCTGTGGCCACCATTGCCCCCAATAAGCCCGAGCAGGGCTCTTACCTGCCTGTGCTCAAGATCGTCTCCAAGGCTTCTGCTCAGAAGACCCCGGAGAAGGCCAAGGAGGAGGAGGTCAAGGAGGAAGGGAAAGGCCCGAAGCCATCGCGGAACGCCCTGGAGAAACTGACGGCCGCCGTGAGGTCCATGGAAGAGCTGTACAGCTTCAACAGGAACGAGTGGAAGCGCAAAAGTGACCCTTTGCCCATGATGATGGACAGCCATGTCCTGTCGCTCATTGCCAGTGAGGAGAGAGAAGGGGCTGCGGGTGCCGAGGGGGACCCGGACAAGCTGGCCAAACGACTGGGTGAGCTGGGGGAGCGGGGCGCAGGAAACAAAGGCGGCGTGGTCCTGCGTGGGGGCCCTGCCGAGCGTCTGCAGCGGAGAAACTCCAACCCCAGCATGGAGAGTGTGTCTGCCCGGGCAGCTGCCTTTGAGAACCTGGCCAGGGAGAGGCCTCGATCGCTCTACATCCCGCCGGTCCACAAAGATGTGGAGAGAACCCAGCCCCTGCAGCCCCTCCCCCCTCTCCCCAGCAACCGAAATGTGTTCACGGTGAGTGCCAGCAGCACCCAGAAAACTGGGGGTGTCGCTGGCAAGTTCCCACAAGGGCCTTCGCCGGAGAGTCCTTCGGCAGCAAAGGGCATCAAATCGCAGGGACTCCGGTCCCTCAAGATCTCTCCGGCCACGCGCGCGCCTCCCGATGAGGTGACCAATAGGAAAAGCGGCAGCAGTTTGGAAAACAACAATAGTGACTGTGAGAATTACCTGACCATCCCCCTTAAAGGAAGCTCCGCAGCTGGAGAGCTTCCAGGCAGGCCCGGGGCAGGGAGGGAGGGGCCTCCCGCCTCCTCGGCGGCCACTCTCTGCAGCTTGCCACCCCTGAGCGCCCGCAGTCAGGTCCCCAGTAGTCCCAAAGGCTCTCAGGTCAGCGGAACCGGCCGGCCAGCTTGGCGTACCAAACCCGACCCCCCCAGGGAGACAGTAGCTGCCCCCGCAGGGCCACAGAGTCCCGAGCATCTCCCCACCGCCATCTACCACCAGCAGCCACTGCCCTTCACCCTGCAGGGAGCCCAGCCCCAGGTCCTCTGCTTCTCCCCGCCCAGCATGCCTGCCCCAGCACCCGCGGGCCCAGCCTCAGTCCCCACGGACCCGTTCCAGCAGCCGCAGCCTCCGCAGACTCAGCGCAAGATGCTCCTGGATGTGACGACTGGCCAGTACTATCTGGTGGACACACCGGTACAGCCCCTGACCCGAAGACTGTTTGACCCTGAGACAGGGCAGTATGTGGACGTGCCTATGACCTCCCAGCAGCAGGCCGTGGCTCCCATGTCCCTCCCTGTGCCTCCCTTGGCCCTGAGTCCTGGGGCCTATGGACCCACTTACATGATCTACCCCGGTTTTCTGCCCACGGTGCTGCCCACCAATGCCCTGCAGCCCACGCCAATTGCTCACGCTCCAGGGAGCAGCGAGCTCCCCTCCATGGCGGCAGAGCCCCCCAGCAAAGAGGCAGCTGCGACATTCACTGAGGCCCCATACTTCATGGCCTCTGGTCAGTCTCCTGCCTCCTCTTCCTCCTCGGCCGCAGCGGCCGCATCCCAGCTTGTGGGGGCCAAGGGCTTCGCCCAGCTGCATGGCAAGCCCGTCATCAGCATCTCTTCGCAGCCCCTGGGGCCGAGGATCATTGCCCCCCCCTCCTTCGACGGCACAACCATGAGCTTTGTGGTAGAACACAGATGATGCACAGTCACCCGAAAGCAGAAGGGAGCAGCTGCTGGTGAGTAAATGTTACTTTCATAATCAGTTTTAAGGGATTAAGAGCAATCCTGTTTGTTGCCTTGTGTTTGAAGTGGCTGAGGAGGCTGCCTGCAGAAAGGGGCATTTTGGGAGAAGAGAACGAAACCCCACCTAAATTATTAAGGAGCTAATTTTCTTTCGTAATGTTTATTTATTTCCAAGAGAGACAGAGCATGAGCAGGGGAGGGGCAGAGAGAGAGGGAGACACAGAATCAGAAGCAGGTTCCAGGCTCCGAGCTCTCAGCACAGAGCCCAGAGCCCGATATGGAGCTTGAACTCACAAACTGTGAGATCATGACCTGAGCTGAAGTCGGACACTTAACTGACTGAGCCACCCAGGCGCCCCTGAGGAGCTAATTTTCTTACCAAGTTTCCTCTTCTTCCCACTCCTCAATCCCCACAGCCAGCCTTGCCCCCTCTGACTTTTTCAAACCGCCTGTTTTTCCCACCAGTGAGTGGGAGGGAATGAACCTTAGATCTGTCAGGTTAGCCTTTGGTGAGGATTGGCAGGGGAGAGAAATGAAAATGCGGTCTGGATTTTGTGGAGTGAGCTTCGCTCTGTTCCTGGCAGCCCCAGTGATGGAAGGCATGAATATTCCGAGAGATCCTTGGGAACACCGGAAATCTAGTTGCTCCTCACAAGTAAGAAGAATCGCACTGACATTTTCGCCTTCAGAAGGTTTCCTAAAATCTGTAGAAAGGCTTCTCTTCCTCTACATCTCTCTCTTGAAATTTCTTATACAAAGGGCCTGTCTTTTTTAAGCTCTTGCTTTTCTGTTTCCAGATAATTAGAGTAATTTTTCCTAGGGGGAGTTCAAGGTTTTTAAGATACATTAGACACGCGCCCGCACACACACTTGACCTCCATGAAAAGGGCGATATTCTGCAGCTGCAGTGGCTCCTTGGATGGGCTGCTGGGTTTGAACCAGTCTGATCAGACTGAATCCACTATGCTCGCCTGCTAATTCCTGTAAGACACTCACTTTCGTATCCGCATTCTTTCCCTTCGGAAAATAATCAACCTCCCCCTGCCCCCCTCTAGAAGTCAGGTGAAGTAGGTCCTAATATCTGCATTAATCCAAAGTCAGACAGGAATCCTTGCTGCAAATACACTCCATGGAACTTGATAGGAAAAGGGAGTTTGGCTTGTCTGAACCAGGACACGACAGGTCAGCCACATCCGACAGGGGCTCCTTCAAGACGAGCACAGAGGTGTCAGCAGTGTGGGGACAAGTTTGCCCCCTTCAGATTAGGACGTGTTGGCATCATATCTGCTTCTGGGACTTTCACTTTTTGGCAAGATCGTACTGAAGCCAGAAGGGAGGTGGAGAGCAGAGACGCCGTTTTTCTCCTTATTTGAAAGAGATAAACCATTTTTCTCTTTTCTGAATGGAAAAGGGACAGAGGAACCTCTCTTCTTTGTGCAATGAAAGGGCCTTAACTTAGGAAATAGGATCGTTGAATTAGATTCATAGCTTCATCTTCACCAGCTGTGTGTTCTTGGGCATGCAAACTCTCTAGCACTCATGACACTCATGTGTCAATACTATCTACCCTTAGGGGCGCCTGGGTGGCTCAGTCGGTTAAGCGCCCAACTCCTGACTTACGCTCAGGTCATGGACTCATATGGTTCGTGAGATCGAGCCCCACATTGGACTGTGCACTGACAGAATCCTTGGGATTCTCTCTCTCCCTCTCTCTGCCCCTTCCCCCACCTCTCAAAATAAAGAAATAAACATTAAAAAAAAATATCTTGGGGCGCCTGTGTGGCTCAGTCGGTTAAGCCTCCAACTTCAGCTCAGGTCGTGGCCTTACCGTTTGTGAGTTCAAGCCCCATGTTGGACTCTGTGCTGACAGCTCAGATCCTAGAATCCTTTCTCTCTCCCCTTCCCTCACTAGTACTCTCTCCCTCTTTCTCTCTCAAAAATAAATGAATGTTAATAAAAAAATTTTAAAAAATCTACTTCTCAAAATTTACCTGAATGACAGGAAATGACATAATAGTATATTGCAAAATATAAAACCTTTTTCAAATTCAGGGATTGTTACTATGCATTACATTTATTGGACTTCTAGACAGGCCACTGTTCAAAAATCCTTGGGTCTTTCTGTAAAAATTCCCTCCTTTTCCTTGCACTCTAGAAACTGAGAACTTGAATCCTTCCTCTCTGAGGGTTCGCCACAGGCAATGTATGATCACAAAGAGACGGGTGTGAGGATTTGTGGTAAATACTCATCTTTTATTCAATGTAAAAAAATTCAGTCTGCATATGAAAGAGGCTCAGAATTAGACGTGTAGTTGTGCAGAAAGAAAAGAGTAGCCTCTAGACAAAAATGTTTTAATCTACCAGACAGGTGGTGTGTTTACCTAAGGCTATTTTGGGGCAGCTAATCCTGTGAGGCCTTTGTGTGAGCCCTGGAGGTGCAGAAGCTGGGGGGAAGAGAGGACAGGGCACAGAGGAGGGAACAGCCAGGCACACGGGCACACGCTTGCTTGCATAGCGTCCCTGCGGCAGCTGCCTCTGGCTTCCCTCCTGCCTGCTGAGTCTGGAGAGATTAGGCATGGAGTGGCTTCCATCAGACTCAGATAGAAATCATAATTTTTAGTGTTCGAGATCTGAACAGTGATTTTTTAAAAAGGTTTTTCCCTTTTGAAAGCACAATCTTTTATTTTAGTCCACAGCCCCAAAGACAGAAATGCAAAGCTGGCTTCTCGATTTAAGAAGACTTTGTCAGGAACTAACAATTAGCTTTTCGTATATAGGCAAAAATCCAATATCCAAACTCAGATAACGAACGAATATCCTGAAAACGCTTTTCTGCACGGTCCGTGCAGAGCCCAACTCAGGGCTCGAACCCACACAACATGAGATCATGACCTGAGCCGAAATGAAGAGTCAGACGCTTAACTGACCGAGCCAGCCAGGCGGCCTGCCTTCCTGAAAGATCTGTGCCACTCTAACTTTCCAAAGAAAGTTAGATATGTAAAAAAGATGTGTGTTGTTCTTTTTGGTGTATGAAAAAAATTGGACACATTGCTCAGATATATCCAAAAAAATGACATTGTACACATTCATATGGATGGGCAGGGTGCGAAATCTTGGGAGCTGGTTTCAATTCGAGATCTCCTTTGAATTTGATTTAAAATTCAGAGATTTTCCTCGAGGTAGAGTAGGAGTCTTCACTGAGAAGTGAGGCAAATGATTTGGTCCTGTCACAGCATGTCACAGAAAAGAAAACTAGGGCTTGGAAAGAAACGGTTTTGCTGAGGTCCCCAGGGAACGAGATAGCCAGGATTTGCAGAGGGGGCTCTAGGCTCTCTGCCCACAGCATGCACGCTGGGGGCCACTCTGTCCCTTGGTGGGAGGCCCGGAGCAAAGAAAGAATGGCAGACAAGGATAGCGAGCTGTGTACTGGCAGCTGGGACACCTGGCCTCTCTACTCTGCGCCTCTCTGGACTTCTGTAAAATGAAGGTTTGAACGAAATGCGCTAATTCCCTCATTCATCCAAGGAACCTAGTCTCATGTTTACACTCCACCAGCCGCAGTGTGCTCCGCAGTGGGGGCTGTCAGCCCGTGGGAGACCTGGTCCCCCGAGCCAAGAGGGCACAGATCCGTACCCACAGCACTGCGAGACCAGGATTCGAGTCCTGTCTTAACCTTTAAGATTCCTTCCAGCTCAAATAAGAAGTATTTCATCATCTATTTTTAGCCGCCCCGTTGTACCAGGGAGCCCGGGGAGCTCTGCTCTCTCCCCCGTGTCTGTCCGAGCGTAGCCAGCTGCCACTATCTCTGACTGTTCAGTTATGAATTTCCCTTCAGTTTTGCTTTCACAGGTGGGTCTTCCTGCTTCTCTCCTTCCTGTGGTCACTGCTGCAGCACTCCTCAAACTGTCACAGCCCGGCTAAGAAGATAATTAGCAGTAGTATTTATTTTATCCTTACTTGGTAATGATGTCACACACAGGGATAAATGCATGAGGCTGTTCCCAGCCGGTGGCCCAGCGGCCAGGAGTCACGACAGGAGCCCATGCACGACACAACCGTGTGCTGGGCACGCCGGTTGCAAAACTTCACTATTTTCTCCTTTTTCGTTAGGATTTTTCTGATTTAGGCCTTCGTTGTTTGTTGACTTTTGAAAGTCCCTTTTCCAGGGGCACCTGGGTGGCTCAGTCGGTTAAGCACCGACTTCGGCTCAGATCATGATCTCACAGTTTGTGGGTTCGAGCCCTGCGTCAGGCTCTGTGCTGACAGCTCGGAGCCTGAAGCCTGCTTCAGATTCTGTGTCTCCCTCTCTCTGTGCCCCTGCCCCACTCACACTCTGTCTCTGTCCCTCAAAAAAAATGAAAGGGGCGCCTGGGTGGCTCAGTCGGTTGGGCGTCCGACCTCGGATCAGGTCATGATCTCGCCCTCTGTGAGTTCGAGCCCCGCGTCGGGCTCTGTGCTGACGGCTCAGAGCCTGGAGCCTGCTTCACATTCTGTGTGTCCCTCTCTCTCTCTGCCCCTCCCCCACTCATGCTCTGTCTCTCTCCGTCTCAAAAATAAACATTAAGAAATTAAAAAAAAAAAAAGAAAAAACTTAAAAAAAAAGAAAGTCCCTTTTCCACAAATCTTTGATGCTTTTTCTGATGAGATTATTTTTGTTTTAGTTTTCTGTTATTTGACACACGTGGCTGTATTTTTCCTTCCCGGAGACATTCCCTCTCATGCTTTCTCCTGCCTACTCACTTAGATGCCATCTTTTTGTTTTAAAATTTTAATCAAGGCTTGATTATAAATACTATTTACAAGGACATAAAGAGAAAGTAACTATGTAATAATAACAAAAGAAATTGGCATCATGCCTGCTACCCAGTGCTGAATGCAATTATTTTGTTTCATTGACTGTCTTTTTTTTTTTTTCCCCTATAAGGCTTGATCTGTTTGTCTTTTCATTTCTGAGTGTGCTTTAGGTTGCTCCGCAGAGCCCCACACATCAGCAGGTGAAGTGGAAAGAGAGAGGGGCTGGATGCAGGGGTAGCTATTTCTGTGAAGTTCTAAGGAGGCCCTGGGGGGTCGTCAGAGGATCAAACCCTGTTTCTTGCATTGAAATTACAGGAGGAACCTGAGGCTCAGAGCAGTTAAGTGACCTTTCACAAGGCACAGTGCCCCTGAGGGCAGAGTTGGGACCAGAAACCCAAATTATCCCATACCAGAGTCTTGTTCCAGTTTGCTTCCTTCTTGCTCTTCATTTCTCCTCTTTTTCTCCTTTGGTGGCCCCTTCTTTGGTGGTCCCCCTTCCTGGTGTCTGTCCAACCCGTTCACTCCCCGTCTCGTTCCTCCCTTACCATAGATCTGAGAACTTACTTTCTGTTCGTTGCTTTTTGTTTGTTTTTGTTTGATGATTTTATTTTATTTTATTATTTTGAATGTTTATTTATTTATTTTGAGAGAGGGAGAGAGAGCAGGGGAGGGGCGGGGGGAGAAAATCCCAAGCAGGTTCTGCATTGTCAGTGCAGAGCCTGAAGCAGGGCTCGAACTTGCGAACCTCGAGATCATGACCTGAGCTGAAATCAAGAGTGGGACGTTGAACTGACTGAGCCACCCAGGTGCCCCAGTTTGGAGATTTTATTCCCCTTTATGGTCTCTCTTTTCCCATTCGCTTCCAGTTGATATAGTTGGATGATCCACCTCGCTTCTTCCTTTCTCTTCACCTTTTCTTTCTGTGGTTTATTTTTATCCCCACCTGGGTGGCCTCAAGGACACCGCTCCCTGCCTGCTCTGTCACCTGCGCATGCTTGGCAGCTTCGTGTAGGAAGCAGGAGGTGGCAGGGCCGCAGGCCATAACCAGGACACTTGGTCTGCAATTCACTCTATAATCACATTCCTGAATCAATTTGTTCATTTCTATTTTTTCCCTAACTTCTTTGTGGCTTCTTCTGTCCGTTAATATCTACAGCTTCTCTTTTGTTCGATTACCATCCTCATGTGTCTTTTGCCTTTTCTCCCTTTCTCTTTTCCTGGATTAGAGCTTCCCGCTAGCTGATTATTTGGTACTTTCCTCCACAATTGTATTGCCTTTCTGTTTTCTTCTCTACCATCTATAAAATTGATACTAAGTGAAAAGTAATGGCTAATGTATGTTAATCGTTTCTTATATATCAGGACTTCATATCATGCCATTTGATTCTGAAAGCAAGTAGGTACTATTTTTAATTCCTGTTCACAAATGAAAAAATAACTTGTCCCAGATCCACAGACCAGCCGGAATCCAGGCCCTTGGAGATCTGCGACCCATGCTCTTCCTGAGGACGCCTGGTCCACCCACTTCTTTTACTCTCTGCCCTCCAGGTCTCGGTTTCTGGTTATGAATTGTCCCTGTCCCCTTATTTGGGTAACAAAGTGACCTGAACTGTCGCTGTCTAGCATATACTAAGTCCCCATGTGTGTTTTTCTTTTGATTTAAAAATTAGTGATCCTAGTTATTAGAGCGTCTTATGCTTCAAAGAGAATTCAAGCCAGTGTCGGAACTTCTGGGGGTGGCTGTGACTCCCGGTGAGCGGGGAGAGGGAGGTAATCGTGGTATGTGGGGGAGGGGTGGGTATAGGTTGTCCATGTGAGAGCGGGAATCCCCCTGGATGCCAATGGGTTCGTGCATTTGAGTCGAAGAGGGACTGTGGGCTTTGACTAACTAAAGGCCACGTAGGTACACCTTGAAGTCAGGCAGCCCTGGCTTAAGTTCTAATGCTCGTGTTACTTTGGACAAGTGATTTGTCCTCTCTGGGCCTCGGTTTCTTCAACTGTAAAACAGAAATACCTTGCAGGAGCGTTGGGAAACACGAGTTATAAAACCATTACAAAGGACACGGCAGACAGCCCTGGGCACGTAGTAAGAGTTCCATCTCCCCCAGAGACTAGAACCTTATAAATGCCTCAGAGCCGCCTCGTCTTCCAGGGGCCTCCCCAGAGCAGGAAATTGGTCCTTATCTATGCAGACTGCCAGGGAGGCATCAGGGGCCTGTATCAGGATTGCTTTATATTCCCCCAACCGAAGGCAATGCTCACAGCCCCTCAGGCCCCTTGGAGCTGGCCTATCTCTTAGGGCCGGCCAGTTGGCTGCGGGTCAGGGTACTCTAGTACCGCGGCCTTCCAGAATGTTATACAACTCTGCCGAGAGCGGGCCAGCTGCGTGTTGAGATTTTCCTCTCTGTCTGGGCACAGGTCTGTGTGAGCAAGGGAAAATCTGACCCGGCATCACTGCTGAACCCTGTCATGTGTTCCGGTCCTATAACCACGGGCAGTCCTCCAGGCCGGACTGCCCGGTGACACGGTGTGGTCACCCCTCTCGCCTTTACTGGCTTCTTCATGATCCTCCGATAGGTTAAACTGGTGGGTTTTCTTACTTGACCCTTAACAAGAATCGGACTAACTTTATTACTCGCAAAATTTCAAATAAAAGTCCTCTGAAGTTCATGTAAGCAGAGCCGGTGTCCTGCGAATGAATGCAAAGGCAAGACCCGGACTATGGATCCCTCAAAACGGTCCTGGGAGACTGTATAAATAGGTTTCTCCTCCGTTTCTCAGACTGTTCTCCCCATCCCAGAGTAGCTTCCCACCCACCCCACCGCTGTCCGCGCCTGCCTTCGCCCACACCACCACCCTGCCTTCTCAGCCTGCTCAGGGAATCTGCAAAATCTCGCCTCACGATGGACTCAGCCCATGTGGTTGTCAGATCCTTGGATCCTCGAATCTTGTTTTCTTCTTCTTAGTCTTCTATTTTCTTCGCCTCCCCTTGTAATTATATTGTCTTTGCCAGTTGCTGCTTTGTATGCCCTAAGGTGGAAAAACCTAAATTTCACAAATGAGAAGTCTCCAAACCCACCTCGGTGTCTTTCATCCTGGAGGTCATTCCTCAATATAGAATACAAAAGAATAAAATAAAATGAAGTATATGCATGTGAAATCATAATCATTCTCAAAGACTTTTTCTCTTATGTATTTAACACAAGTCAATTTTTAGATGGCAGGATTAAAATATCCCTTGTCGAGCTACTCTGATTGCATATAATTGATTAGATAGCTGTTATCTGATACTTCTCAGAGGTTATTTTTCACATGACAGAGTCTTCGTAATCCCTAACAAATATTAACTGTAGGCCACCCTATATCTGTCTTCACAATATTATGTTCAAATATCAACTCTCAAATGTCAAAAGAAATGTTTTTTTAGGCAAAGTTTTAGTAGACATACTATGTATATAGAGAGACCAACAGAAAGGCTAATTTTCAGTAAGCTTTTAATCTTGCGATGGAATGGATTGAACTAAGTTATAGGCTCTAATCAGCGTGTCTCATTTTAATCAAAATGCACCGTATGAAATTCTACGTAACTTAGGTAGTGATTACTCATTTATAAGAATTCTCGGTATAGGGTTTACTCACTTAACTGGATTACTAACTCATAAATTTCAAATATTTCCATTTAGCTTAAATATCATTTCTGCATGACAGTTTAGGAACGTATCGATCACAGTTTTATCTCTGTGGTGGATGACCTCAGTGAAACTAAACATTTCGCTCTAAAATCATTTTTCAGTAGTCGATTGATTTAATTCAAGTTTCAGAGAGAAGCTTTTCTTTGGGTACCTTCTTAAAGTCAGTATAATGTCTAAGAAAATTCGGAAACGCATTTGCCAACTACAGTTTAAAATGTGATCGTCATCATTATTAATGTTGAAATTAGCCCAATAGTCAAATAAAACACATCTTGACATTTTTCTTGCTTCTTTGAAAGTGAGATTTACTTTTAGACTAACAGTCTTTTCTTGACCATGTGTGTTTATAGGAACGAGACAGAAGATGGACTATTCTGTAATCCGAAGGCTGCATTGTAACAACACTATGAATGCATCTGAAACACTTCCTCTACATGTGTTATTCTTAGCTTTTGCTTCTTATAAACCAAGTGTGTAAGTTTCTATATTTTCCTGAACAACCCTGTTAAGACAGTTTGTGTTATATTAGTTTTACTAAGCTGATTGAATGGTTGCAGTTTTTCCCCTGCGAAATGATTTCTTTTTATACTTTAATACAGAATATAAGCTTTCTCCTCATCTCTCCCTTCCGTACTCGTGACTAGGCAAACAATCCCTTAAGTGTTTTCATAGTTCGATCAAAACATACAACAGGATGAGTTTGGTTCCGTTGTAAACCACGTCGGTACATCAATAATCTGGATTACAAACCTCCTTATGGCTTCTTGGAATATGTGAGGGTTGTTTCATTTTTAAATACGATGGGTCTGCATTTTGAATCACATACGAGCCAAGCCTGGTCATTCCTTGGTTATGTTCCACATGTTCTTTTATTGGGTTTAGCATGATTTCAAATGTGTTTGTGAAAAAAGAGGGGTTTTTACCTCTTGGGCTTTGTTTTAATTTTCCCATGTGTACAACGCCATGACACTCCCTGTTGCCTTAAAATAGAATGGCTTGAAATACTGACGAGCCAGTGACTGCCTTTAAAATTAAGTTCTTAGTCTCAGAAAAGTATAAGGTACCTATTTTCCTCTTGAAATCCAACCTTTGTTATGAGTGGATAGCAGTTTTTTGTCTTCTTCGGTGACTCCCTCTCTCCATGGTTGCATGCTCCCCTCTCACGGGTGGCCGGAAGTCTGAGGAGTGGCCTGTTTGGGGCGGTAGAGTGGAATGCAAACTGATTCAGTGGCTCCAACTCTCTCCAGCCCCGGCCATACCGACCGCAGTGACCTAGGATTGCATCACTGGCTCCTTACGGCTTTAAGAGATGTCGCGAATCCAAATCACAGAATCTTCCATCGACTTTCAATACTGCCTCAGCCGAAACTCAATTCTGAAGGTTATTTTAGTGAGTGTCCACAGTGAGGCCTGATGAGTTGATTGAACAGCTCAATATTTAGCTTGTCGTCATTAGTAAGCATGTCAACGTATATTCAACAGATGATACGTTGGAATATTTCTTACTTTTAAAACGAATAACTTGAAGGTTCTCCCAGGCTTTCTTTAAGGAATCTCCTCTTAACTATTCATTTGTTCAAAGACAAGGCATCCTGGTAAAAAAAAAAAATTAAGATCCTTATTTTGATTTTAATGATCATCAGTATTTGGTTTCTGCTCACAATTTTTTTTTCTCGAAGCCAGAGAACTTTATGCTATTCACGACTGAAGATGTGAGTAAAAACCTAGGGCTGATTTTTGTATGATGTAATCTCATTACTTTGTAGTTAGGCTTCCCATCTCAGACTCTTTTAGGAAGAATGACTCAATTTCACTTTTAGGGCCTTCCCTAAGGGGATCTTCCTCTAAAAAGAAATTCTGTTGGGTAGAAGAAAAGGTTTGAGGTCACAATTCCATCAGTGGGCTGATGAGCAATGAAATGAACCAGTAGCGCCTACGAGACAAGAAGCATGAATTATAAAACAGTCTCTGTGTTTAGATAAGATGCCTCGTACCATACCGGGGCAAGCCTTATGTCTTTGTCACAGAGGTCTTCTCACCCAGGCACAGCAGTGTCACCCCAGAATTTCCTGAAATTTTCACCACTCTACATCAGCCGCTCCTCATTTTCGGGAGAGATTGGCTGGGTATGAGGTCGCTTAGTATTAAAACAAGAAGGTAGAATCCATTTCAAAGATCTCAACCCTGTAATGCTCAAAGAAGCACCATGAATTCTCAAGTGTTTGAACACATCTGGCCAAACTTACATAGCACTTGGGTGATAAGTACCAGAATTGATAAGACTGTTTTAAAAACGTGTGCGACTTTTGGGAAAACCCAGGGATCATACTGAGAAGTCAACTGCTTGCCAGGTCTTCACAAAGAGAGACATTTCCTTCCCTAGAAAATGTGGTCGAGTTCTTATCTACCGAGGGCCTGGGGACCCCATAAGCTATTTATCAGTATTTACCCACCAGCAGATCTGAGCCTTAAATTCTCACACTGAGGTAAACTAGTACAAAAACTAGGAAAGAAAAGAGAACTTTTCACTCATTGTTTCTATTAGGGAGGCCACATCCTCTAAGAAGCTGCTAAGGACGTAGTAAATGTCCAAGTGGTTAAAATGTAACTTCAAAAATAATGTTCTATGAATACCGCATTGCTTATTAATAATTTTATGGTTCTCTATTTCATCAAACCAAAAAAAAAAAAAACCACCCAAAAAAACAAACCAATGCTGCTGGCCATTTACTACCTCAAGTGATAGGAAGGAATGTTTTTAAAGACATGAGGTAATTCTAAATCCTCATTTTCAGTGTTTTATTATTTCTTGAGATTGCATTGCTATTTGAATGAAGTGGTTGTGCCCTTCCTATTTCAACCACAGTTAAGTGGAATAAAGCAAGAGTCTATGAAGCCTTTTGATCCATAAAACTATTACCCTAACGATGTCCCTTCAGCTACTGAACTACTACCCTCGTATGTCTTATGTACACAAAACCATGAATAAAGCACGTAGCATTTCCCAAATAGTGGCTTGAGCTTGAATCTAACGAGAGTCTGGTTTATGCCATTTACTCTCAGGGTTACATGTGTGACTCAGTTTTCCGGAGGAACCATTGTCCATAGAAAACTTGACCCGTTTCCTCTTTCCCCCTGTTGGTTAAATGGTTAGGTGGAAATATACTCTGAGTTGTTTCTGGAAAATTGAACACATTTGTAACCAGTATGAAAATTTTAATCCACGGGAATATATTTTCTTAGAAGCACTCACTGAAATTGCCCTCAGGATTCAATGAAGCCCAAATATGCAATTAATTAGTGACTTAATGTCTAGGCTCTCTGTCTGTGTGTATATGTC
The DNA here is from genome assembly GCA_030068075.1 of Paguma larvata. Taxonomy (NCBI): domain Eukaryota; kingdom Metazoa; phylum Chordata; class Mammalia; order Carnivora; family Viverridae; genus Paguma; species Paguma larvata. The sequence goes on from CM057823.1 coordinate 116,035,733, forward strand.
TTTATACATTTGTATGTATATGGCTGTCTACATACCATTGAGTAAATAAGCTAAAACGAATTACACTTGGACATCTTTATGACAAATCTCAAACGTTAACACACATTTCAAATTCATCCTTATAACGCTAGGAAACACCGAGCGATATAAATATCTTTTTCTTAATTTCAGATTTGACTTGATCATTCTTGCCTCTTAAAGAGATAATGCATTTTAATTCTTTTTGTATTTCATAGAAATGAAAGTCTGTGTTTGCTACAAATTGAATGCTCATGCTACCTGAAATAACACTTTGGACTGCAGGACAGTATTGATTCTTAAGTAGACTGGCTATAATCTCATGATAAGTATGGAAAACATATGTGCATGAGAAAACACATTTGATAATAGTCTCTGTGTTTAAAAACCATCATGGTCTACATTTTCCTATGTGGTGCTTGAGGAGTTTTCATTCTACAGTTTACAAGGTGTAGGTTTGCACCCCAAATTCTCAGGGTATACTATTTTACCCAATACTTGAAAGAAAAAGGTGCCCTGTATTTTATCAGTACTGTTGATGGGGAAGATTATGTGTAGGCTTGTTTTAGGAAACTACTTATAAAAATCGAATTCATAAAATATGTTAGGCTTTTTCATAATTTCTAAGAAGATATACAGATAGATATGATATATATTTTCAAGAGACTGTTTCTATACTCCTAACTAACTTCTGGGTCCTAAGTAGACCTCGCAGGTGCGTAAAATCATTAATAAAGCATGTAGCATTTGCTAAATTGTACCTTAAGCTTGAATCTAATCAGAATTGCAGACTCTGGTTCTCTGGAAAAAAACAAACAAACAAAAAAAACCAAAAAACAAAAAACAAAAAAAACAAGGCACATCCATCTGTGACACGTGTGACTACAAGGCCCAGAGGAAGATTCTGAAAATTGGACTCGTTTGTATGCCCCGTGTCTCAGAAGAGAACTGAACGTTCACAGCAGTATTTGTAAGCTGTTAACATTCTTGTTTCATGTTGCAACTAGAGCATATTATTAGATTTATTCCTATTTAATTCAAAATGGTGCAGAATAAAACACACACACACACACACACACACATACACCCCGCCTCAAATTTGATTTCTTTTTTTAAGTTTCATAAGTGCTTTTTCACAAGCTGGTGTTAGTGGCAGAGTCCTTGCCAGGGCTCTCCACATTTGCCCTTCCTCCCTGGATCTGTTTTCTAGCAGACAGTCCTTTCTTTTTCTCCCTCTTTGAGGATGTAGGTGTCTGTATTTACATGGAGATCATATTATTGTATAGTCAAGACAGTGGTGGTTGAAAAGAATGTGAAGACTGTGGAAGTTATGTCCCAAACAGAGGAGAGGAAATTGTGTGGGAAATGGAGAAAGACATTGGAGAATGCCGGGTCGTGCCCCTGACGATGAAAAAAGCCAGAGGTAGATGGGAAGAACGTGAAAATTAAAACTGCTCTCAAGATAGAAATCTTGATGGAAAAGTTCCTACCTGAGGTCTGATTCGATTATAGAACCCAGTGAGCTTGGCCAATGGGACTGTGAAATCAGCCCAACAGCTCGGAGGATTTCGCTCTCAGTGTATGGCATCCGGAGAAAACTACCAGACAAGGACTCGTGAGACTGGCCTGCTTACCTTTAACTGCAGCATTTGTAAGTGATTGTGGAATCTCGTGTAATGGTCTTTTATTTGGACTCCTTTGAAAAAAAAATGTTTTGTTGTTGTTGTTTTTCCAGTAAAAGTAACTGCAAAGAAAACATGCATTGTTTGTCTCTGTTTTAACTCAGAAATCAAGCTTTGGGCAATTTGGTTTTCTTCTGGATCCTACCTTCACTTAACTAAAATCCTCTATCATGATGTTTTACGTCCAGGTTGTATTACTTTTTGATCGCTGCGGTAACCACAAACTTAGTGGCTTAAGACAACACAAATTTATCATCCTACAGTTCTGAAGATCAGAAGTCTGGTATGGGTCTTCCCCCGTACCAGAGTATTTCACCTGACCAACTGAAGACATCTAACGGTAGCATTGTGAGGAGCACCTGCCGAGGTATGTGATGCTCTAGTGACACCAAAGAGCAACCTAGACAAGTGTCCCTGAGGGCCCATATGGAGGCCCAGAAAAGTAATTGTCCTTATCCCCTTCAAAGCATAAATATGAGAGGTGCGCATTTTGGACTAGTGCACAGTGAGGATTGATGCCGTAACAAGTTCTTTAAGTCAACCACTAGTCTACCGAAGTCACTATAAACCTTATGATCAAAGCCCCCGAAAGATCGGAGCCCACATTTCACAAAGAGAGATGTCCAGGATCCCTCGAATATGTCCAGGGGCTGGGGGTTATGGGGCAAGAAAGAGTTGAGGAGAATGACAAGCCTTCTGTTTTCCTGAGTCACCTCTGGATTCTGGCTCTTGTTTCCAGTGAATTCTCAAATTCCATTCTCCATTTTGTGTCAAGTGTTCACTGTGTTACTCAACACTGCATTGTCCCCATAGACTTTAAGGCAGTCCACCCATCAAATCCTGAGTATTCCAGACTCAAAACCATATGTATGGCAGGATTCGGGGGAAGGTTTAGGGAGCATGGGTTGAAGATTAGCAGGTGCTCCATCACATGGCAGCCAGCTGCATTAGCAAACACCTTAAACTTGAACCAGTGATATCCCTGTTCTAGATAATCCCTGGCGTCTCTGGTGCTAGATAATTCCACTGCAGAGTGCTTCAGCCACTCTCCCTATTGTGACAGCCCTCTCCTTCCTTCATCCTCTGCTTCCTCTGCTCCTTAGTTTTCTGGCTTAGAATCCTCTAATATTCTATTATTTCTTACACAGAGCAATTTACACACCTAATGAAGCCTCACGAATGCAGACCCACTACAATATGGGCAAAAGGCCCATTTCATAACCAAGTATATGCATTGCTGTAGTGGTGTATTGCTAAGCAACAATCCACCCCCTAATAGGCACTTAACAACCACAAAAACCATTTGCTTAGCTCATGAATCGGCAATTCGGGCAGGGCTCAGCATGGAAGGCTCGGCTGTGTTTTACACAGTCGCTCAACTAGGGACCGGAGAATCGACTTCCAAAGATGGCTTACGCACACGACTGGAGAGCTGATGTTATTGGCCAGGCATTCGGCAGGGGCCTCAGTTTCTCTTCACCTGGGTTTCCCCATGGGCTGCTTGGGCTTCCTCAAAACATGGTGGCTGATTTCCAACAACGGGTCTCCCAACAGACAGTAGCAGATGCTGCCAGTTCTCAAGGCCTAAATTCACACAGTGACATAACATCTGCTTTCATCACCCTCTATTTGACAAGCAAACACAGAATCTTGACTCAACAGGCTAGAACACAGATCCCATCTCTCAATAGGAAGAGTATCAAATAATTTGGGGACATGTTTTAAAGCCAGTACGCTCATTAAGGTGTGTTTTTAAACAGATATAAAAAAAAAGGAATTCTAACGTCAGTTTTCAGGTTAGTGTAGGCTCAGTCAAATATTCTAGAAAATATTTAGAATGACAGGAGCCTGTACAAGATTTAGTGGGCATGCTTTGTGTGTGTGTGTTGGGTATACGTTGGAGTCTCACAGGACAGAAATCTCTGTTGAGTGTCCAGTGTGGAGGGACTCAGTATCCTTTGGGAATGAATGAATGCCCACTATATATGCCAGGTGGTCTGATTCATGAAGAGGTTAGGGTTTCAGGAAGCCCTTAAATATGGTGAGAATGCCTGATATGCTGGAGAAGCTATCTGGCCTAAGCCTTGTCAAAGGCATGGAGAACGAAAGAGGAACCTGGCTAACAGCCACAAAGAAGAGATTCATGCCAATGACCCAGCATGGGGCAGGCGGGGAACAGAGGGCTAGGTGTGAAGAGAACCAGGAAAACGAGAGCCGCAGCAAGAGACCGAAAATGAAGAGCCATGTAGTGGTGCAGGGGGCAGGGAGCTACTGAAGGCAATAGTAGACCTGTACTAAAAAGAGTATATATGGGGAGAAGCAGCATGCCAGAGCCCTTTGCTAGGAAGTGTGTCCCACAGAAGTGGTGTGAAAAGATAGTTATCACAGACAGAGCCAAAACTAATATTTCTTTTTGCCCCTTGAGCAACAGATTGTCCTCAAGTGTAATCTGCAGCTCTGAACGCTAATGTACTTCAGTACACTAGATGCAGAATAAGAACAGGTTTTTTTATATACATATGTATATGCACACACGAACACACACTAGAAATATACTACTGCGAGATAACATTATATTGTACCTATTATTATAACGTGAGAATTATACAGAGATAGTATATATTACCTCTAGCCTGAGGTTAGCATTCAAGAAATATTAACTACTATGATATGCCTCTCCATCACAGTGCTTCTGCTTCTGAAAAATTCAAATTCACTGCTACAGAGGTTGCTTAAAAATACTCAAGCTGTAATTGGGACATGTTCTATTTATTATAATAATGCATGTTCTTCGAAGGAAAGTTAGAGGACGTTAAGATATTCCAGAAACTGAAAAGTTGAGACAATTTATAATCACCCAGAGTTACCCACTACATAAACTGCTTTCTAGAAATAAATACTCGTTAGTATATTTGATATTTTACATGCTCTTTTATAGTCTACTTTTTTGCTTCATAAAATTACAAATCTACCTCCTTTTTTAAAAATGTTTGTTTTTGAGAAAGAGAGAGAGAGAAAGCGAGAGTGAGCATGAGCGGGAGAGGGAGAGAGAGAGAGGGAGACAGAGAATCCCAAGCAGGCTCCACACTATAGTGCAGAGTCCAATGCAGGGCTCGAATTCATGAACCATGAGATCATGACCTGAGCTGAAATCAACAGTCAGTTACTTACTGAACCACCCAGACGAAACCTACCTCCTTATCTTCCCATGTCCTCAGGGGAATAATTTTTAACAGCTGTATCTTATTTCCTCAGATGGCATTATAATATGTTTAATCAGTCTCATATTTTTAAGTACTTGGTTTTTATAGTTTTGTCTGTGAAAATGATGCTTCAGTGAACGTCTTTGAACACAGATCTTTTCAAGCATCTCTGATTATTTCCTTGAGATAAAGCTCTGTAAGTGGAATTACTGAATAAAAAGGACATGGACATCCTTAAAATTTGAGACACATGGGATTTTGAGGTGTCTCGCTACCTCCTGTATCCCAGTTCTGCACACAACCCCCCCAACATGACAACACGCCGTCTACAAACTTCATATTTGAGTACTTGTTTAAAATTATCCTAAAGAGGGAGGGGCGAGAGTCTCCTAATGATTTGCTGAAATACTTATTTCACTGCGGCAACTACAGACTTACTTTCTCACCCTCCCTCTCCACTCCCACCCTCCAGTTTACAAATGTTAGGAGAGATCAGTGGTCTTCCTATGATTTTAAGTGTCTTCCTCCCTCTCTAGGAGCAAGAATCTCAAAGTGCAGTTCCCATACCAACAGCAGGGGCTTCAGTGGAGAAATGCCATCTAGGAAACGGCATCTGTTTTCAATGCAAATCCTCTGCCTACCTCAGGCCAGTAGTTGAATCTGAAATAGGGGCGGAGGAGTAGGGGTGGGGGGTGGGTAATCTGTGTTTTAAGAAGCCCTCCAGATGACTCTCATGCACACGGTTTTGGGGACCACTGCTCTGAACCGCAGTTGACTGACGACCACAGGCTGACCACTAGGAAGGAAGCAAGAAGGTTGCTGTCCCTGAATCGAGAACCCTGTTCTTGAACCATCATGTTAGCATACTAGCCCCCAGTAAAATATTGCTTCTCAGATCCTCATTTTTCTCAATGATTTTTTTTCTAACAGAGATAGTGGATATCTGTGTCAGGGTTTTAGTGAGCATTTAAAAAAGACGGTGCTCAGGGACTATTGCTTTCCTTCCTTTTTGGCAAAGCTAATTTAGTCTTTTTTTTTTGGCACCTTTTATTTTATTTTGAGGGGAGTGTAAGAGTACTGGGCCATGAAAGGGGAGTAAATTGATTTGTTTCAGAGGATCTGACTGAAATCTCTCTGCTTCAAATGGCTCTTTGGCCATCGTGAAATTTACAAATGCACTGACACCCATAGGGAACAGCTCGGTAGTTACCGAACGTCACATGCTGCGTGGAGGATTCTAAGGACTCTATCTGTAGTCCTGAGCTTGAGAAGCTCTCACCCCATTTGGGAAAATAAGATATTTACATAACGAAAGTAATTTGTTAATAACATGACACAACGCAGAAAGGCGTTCCCCCAAGTTGGTACGATTAATTCCCCAGTGGGTGGTGAGTGTAATGAGCATACCTAGGAAGCAGGTGTCTCAGCAGCTGGCAGCTTCCATGCCCAGGAAATGTGATGGGAGCTGGGCTTGCGACGATTCCTTTGGGCAGAAAGCAGGGGGACGGATGAGAGCAGAGGGACTGAAACAGTTGAATGTTGTTGCGTTCAGGGCGTGCATGCCGGAGGAACAGGAAGTGTGTTGTTCAGGAAGAGCAGTAGATAGGAGGCCCCAGGGAAGTGTTGAACCTGAGTGTGGAGAGGGAATGGATTTCCAGGCTTAGGGACTCAGACCGGACCATGGTTAGGTAGCAGAGTACAGTAGGTACGAGCTTGAACTCTAGAAGAAGGCTTTCCTGGCCAAATCCTGGTTCTGCTTTTCACCACCTGCAAGATCTTGGACAAATCACTGTATCTCTCCGTGCTCCATATACCAAGGGTGTATAGTAATAGTTTCTACCTTATAGACTTGTCATAAGAATGAAATGATTGGACTCCTATGAAGTGCCTAGAACCATGCATGACACCTAACAAGTGCACCTAACCTACAATGTTTGATAATTAATAAAGAGACAGGGAGACTTTGGTTAGGCATATGTTGGTTAATTTTTAGAAATTGTCTCCTTCCAATAAATGCTTTGTATTAACCGTGTCCCTTTCGGATTTCATTAAAGAGCTAATGTCTTCTTTCCTGAAACATACTTTAGAACATCACTGCTAAGCATCTCTACATCTCTCAATAATTTGAAAGATTCATCTCACACATCTTACTCCATGACTGTGGTTACATGGTTCATCTTCAGGCAAACCGAGTGGAAGACTTATAAAAAAAAGTAGGGAGGGGTGCCTGGGTGGCTCAGTTAGTTGAATGTTCAACTTTGGCTCAGGTCATGATCTCACAGTTCGTGAGTTGGAGCGAGTTCCGCATCGGGCTCTCTGTCCTGACAGCTCAGAGCCTGGAGCCTGCTTCAGATTCTGTCTCTCTTTCTCTCTCTCTCTCTCTCTCTCTCTCTCTACCCCTCCCTGCTCACTCTTTCTCTCTCTCTCTTTCTCTCTCAAAAATAAATAAAAACATTTAAAAAGAGTAGGGATAGGTACCCTAAAACAGAATGGAAGTGACTCACTTTCAGTAACAAAAGGAATCAGGTAATTTTTTTCAAGTTTTTATTTAAATTCCTGTTAGTTAACATACAGTGTACTGTTAATTTCAAGTATACACTATAGTGATTCGACGCTTTTATACAACACCTGGTACTCATCCCAAGTGCACTTAACCCCATTACTTATTTAACCCATTGCCCCCACCCCCCTTTCCTTTCTGGTAACCGTCAGTTTGTTCTCTATAGTTAAGGATCTGTTTCTTGGTGTGGTTCTCTCTCTCTCTGTTTTCCTCCTTAAATTCCACCTATGCATGAAATAATATGACATTTTTCTTTCTCTGACTTATTTTGCTTAGCATGATACTTTCTAGCTCCATCCATGTCATTGCAAATGGCAAGATTTCATTCTTTTTTATGGCTGAGTAATATTCCATTAAATCTATATTTATATAGATATTGATATCAATATAGATATCGATATAAATATACACCACTTCTTTATTCATTCATCAATCGATAGACACTGGGCTGTTTCCATAATTTGGTTATTGTAGATAATGCTGCTATAAGCATCAGGGTGCATGTATCCCTTTGAATTAATATCTTTGTGTTTTTTGGGATAAACACCTAGTAGTGTGATTGCTGGATCATAGGGTAATTCTATTTTTAACTTTTTGAGAAAGCGCCACACTGTTTTCCAGAGTAGCTGCACCAGTTTGCATTCCCACCAACAGTGCAAGTACCACTAACATTCCCCTTACTCCACCTCCTCACCACCACCTGTTCTTTCTTGTGTTGTTGATTTTAGCCATTCTGACAGGTGTGAGGTTATATATATGATGTTCAGCATCTTTTCACGTGTCTGTTGTCCATCTGTGTGTCTTCTTTAGAAAAATGTCCACCATGTATTTTGCCCATTTTTCATAGTTTTTTAAAATACATTTTGGATACTAACCCTTTATTAGATAATGTCATTTGAAAATATCTTCTCCCTTTCCATAGGTTGCCTTTTAGCTTTGTTGATTGTTTCCTTTGCTGTGCAGAAGCTTTTTGAGTACTCCCAATATTTATTTTTGCTTTTGTTTCTCTTGCCTCAGGAGACATATCTAGAAAGACGTTTTTATGGCTGATGTCAAAGTGTTACTGCCAGGAATCAGGCATTTAAACCTAAAACCTGTTCTGGAAAAAATTTTTATTGAAGTATAGTTAACAGATAGTGTCATCTTAGCTTCAAGCATACAATATACTGATTTAACAATTCTATACATTACTCAGTGCTCATTATGATAAGGGAACTCTTAATTCCCTCACCAATTTCATCCATCCCCCACACCCACTTCCCCTCTGGTAGCCACCAGTTTGTTCTCTGTATTTACAGTCTGTTTTTTTGTTTGTCTCTTTCTTCTTTGTTTGTTCATTTATTTGGTTTCTTAAATTCCACATATAAGTGAACTCACATGGAATTTGTCTTTCTCTGACTTATTCCACTCAGCATTATACTCTCTAGGTATAGAGAGTTGCAAATGGCAATATCTCACTCTTTTTATGTCTCAGTAATAGTCCATTGTATATATAGACCACATTCCTTTATCCATTCATCTATCCATGGACCCGTGGGCTACTTTCAGAGCTTGGCTGTTGTAAATAATGCTGCAATAAACATAGAAGTGTGTGTATCTTTTCACATTAGAGTTTTCATTTTCTCTGGGGAGATTCCCAGTAGTGGCATTACTGGATCACATGGTAATTCTATTTTTAATTTTTTAAGGAACCTCCACACTGTTTTCCACAGTGACTGTGCCAATTTGCCTTCCCACCAACAGTGCACAAGGGTTCCTTTTTCTCCACATCCTCACCAACACTTGTTATGTCTTGTCTTTTTTATTCAAGCCATTTTGACAGGTGTAAATTGATATCTCATTGTGGTTTTGACTTGCATTTCCCTGATGATTAGGGTCGTTAAGCACCTTTTCATTTGCGCAGTGAAGGAAATCATCGACAAAATGACAAGGCAACCTACTGAATGGAAGAAGATATTTGGAAATGACATATCCATGAAGGACTTAATATCCAAAGTATATGAAGAACTTATACGACGCAACACCAAAAGAACCCCAAATGATCCAATTTAAAAATGGGCAGAGGACTTGAAGAGACATTTTTCCAAAGAAGACAAACACATGGTCAACAGAGAACAAACTTTTACATGTAATCCTAGAAGATTATGGCAGGAATCTTTCTAGTAAAAATAGAAGGATAAAAATAGCTTACAGGTTTATGTGATGTTCCAAGTCAACTGTGAGTAAATTAAACTTTTGTTAATAGGAGGATAGCAAATGATTACAAATTTATTCTAGATTAACTGTAATCCGTGATGGTAGGTAAGTGGTGAACTAATGTACCACCAATGATGGACTTTTTGTTGATCTAAATTTTTATATTCATTTATAATCTCATCAAGTAGAAAATGCAATTGTATAGTAAGTTCTCTGAAAGTGAGAATTGTTTATCTGCACACTCAAGCTGAAGGTACACAGAACACACTTCACTTTGGGGTTGTAGGTATCGTGGATTGTAGAGGAATCTGATACACAGCCAAAAGAAGAGACCAATTTGGGCTGACAGTAGCTGAGATAGAGGCAAAGAAATCAGGTGGCTTAGCTCAAATTTTGCTTCCTTGATGATGTTTTCTTTATCTTTCTTTTTTTTACGCTCTCTTAGGATTTCGAATCCATTTCCTTTACAACATTTATACCATTGTGCTAAAATTATTTTTAGCTGTATGGCTTACCTCATTTCACTGCTTTTCCTGAGGTGATGGAATCTATTTTATTTTTATTTTTTTGACCTAGTACATTTCTTGTTCCTACTAGACTCACCATGTTGCATAAGGCGACTGATCAAATTAATTGATAAATTGGAAAGACTTATCATATAAGCTTGGGCTGGATTTTTTCCATTTCCCCTTCCAAACCCCTCTCTACACTTTCTGCCTTTATAGGTAGTTTGGATCAATGGGCATTCTTGTGTCTGGCAAGAGATTTCAGATATGCCCGAGTATCTTATTCCAAATCACCAGTGGGTACCTCAGACAGGAGATTGAAGGAAGGAAAGAAAGCAAGGTATAGTATTTGTTTCCCTGGTTCCCTCCAGAGGATGTGATGAGGGCTGCTTACGTTCCTTAATTCAAGGTCATAGCTTCACATAGTTTCTGTTCTGTAGGTTCCAATGAGCACTCTCTCCCTTGACCTTTCAGGCTTCCCATGGTTGTGAGCCTCAGGGGGCTGCACCACCCCGTGTTGACTTCTCTTTAACCTGCTCGTATCTTTATGACATTTACTGAGCTCTTCTCAACTTACCCAGTTGGGATGTGCCATCTGTTTCACACAGTGACCCTCTTCCCGCAGGGTCCCTGACAAAGAAAGAGGAGCCGGCAGTGAGGGGGATGGTGAGTAAGAACTGGCTGAAGTTAAGACACAGGACATTCTGTCCAAGTCTTGAAGAAGAGTGAGGACTGAGGTGGGATGCAGTCTTCTTCTGGTGTTTTCTTCTCTCTCAAAATGCTATCCATGGCGCTTATGATATGGAGTCCTCTTACTATTGTCTCCAAGAACTCTACTGCAACTTGCTTATTTTATATCTAAATTTTAGACTCATTCCTTGCTTCCTCATGAAAATACTTACTCTTTCCTCTTGGTATTTATCATAGTCCCAGAGACCAAAAGCAAACCAACTTGGTAAAGACAGGATCAATGAAACCTGGGATGTGGAGAAATGGGTGAAAGTCATGTTGTTACAAAATATGCAAGTGATTTTTATAATATGAAACGAGTGTTTTCACAATAAGCAAATAAGCCAACCGGGTAACCTTCCTAAAACCCATGATGCCCATGGGTGAAAATGCAGAAAACAGATTCATTCCATGCAGTCAGAATATAAAATTTTGTTTAATTCAGGAGTTCTATAGGACCACAAAATAAAAGTTAATGTTAGTGAATACTTAGTGCATGCTCTGTCCCATTACCTTATTCCAACCTTACAACGACCTGTGAGGGGCTGCTCATTTTACAGATGAGGAAACTGAGAAGCTTGGAGGTTTATAAAGCAGGAGCCTGTGGAAAAGGTGCGATTTCAGATATGCCGGAGTATCTTACTCCAAATCGCCTTCACTGCTATACTGCCCTGCTTCCCACCTTCCCGGATGCTGCATTCAAGAGGTTTAGCTGCCCAAGCCACACTGCGCTCAGCCCGGACAGCTAGAGAACCACCGTGCTCTCCAACTAGTTGCAAGGTAGAGGCAGAAATTAAGTGCAAACAAAGTTCTTTGCTAATAAATAAGATCAAAGCTGATTGTCGATAAATAAGAACACACTCACTACATCTCTGATGTTAAAAAACAACATTAATAATAGTTAAAAGCATTTATCAAATGCTACCGTATACTTGGCACTGTACTTTAACATGCCTTGTCTCAATTCAAAATAACCCAGTGAAACAGAGATTATCATACCCCTATTAGAGATGACAGTTGAGTCACATGCCCAATGTCATTCAAGCAGTAGGTAGTGGAACTAGAATTCCGAACCAGGCCACCCTGTCTCCCCCTTTGCTCCCCTCTCCCCACCACCACTGCCTTTTAGTTAATCACCAAACTGATGAAGAGCAGTGAAGGTTCAATTAAAGAGAGGTGAAGCTTCTGAATCTGGAAGATTCTTAACGCCAGGAGAGACACCTCAAGTTCTGCTTTCCCTGTCCCTGTATTTAGTTAGGGAGGGCATTTGGATTATTTAAATGTTTTAAGCTTTCGAATAAGATTTTATGAATTTTCAAGTGTAAGTACTTAGTGAAAACAGAACTAGAGCCATTCCCAAATAATTTCAGCCTTCCTTTTATGTTCCATGGTCATTGCTCTTGCTCCCCATCACCAGCGTCACCAGCGCTGTCATCTTGGCTATGCCCGCTTCCACCGCTCCTATTCAGCGCTGTCCTGGAGGTTCTAGCCAGGACGATCTAGCAAGACAACGAAATTAAAGAAATTCAGATTGGAAAGGAAGAAGTAAATCAACCTCCGTTTACAGATAGCATGATCTTTTACATAGAAATTCCTACCAAAAAATATTAGAACTAGTAAGTTCAAGGGCGCCTGGGTGGCTCAGTCAGTTAAGTGTCCAACTTCAGCTCAGGTCATGATCTTGCTTTCTGAGTTCGAGCCCCATGTCAGGCTCTCTGCTGGAGCCTGCTTCGGATTCTGTGTCTCCTTCTCTCTCGGGCCCACCTCACTTGCACTCTGTCTCTCTCTCTCAAAATTAAATAAACATTAAAAAAATTTAAAAAAAAGAACTTGTAAGTTCAGTAGGGTTGCAGGATTCATGGTCAATGTACAAAAATCAACTGTATTTATGCACACCTGCAATGAACAATCCAAAAATGAAAGAAAACAATTTCATTTACAGGAGCATAAAAAATAACATGGGGGATAAATTTAACAAAAGTGCAAAATTTATACCCTGAAAATAATGAAACATTGTTGAAAGAAATTAAAGAAGATTAAAGTAACTAGAAAGATGCCCCATGTTTATGCATCAGGAGATTTAACATTAAAATGGCAATATTCCTAAAACTTATACATAAGTTCAACACAGTCCCTATCAGATTCCTAGCTAGTGCTGTAGAAATTGACAAGCCGGTCCTAAAATCCATATGGAAACTCAAGGAACTCACAATAGCCAAAACAATGTTGGAAAAGAACAAAGTAGATGAACTCACATTTCCCAATTTCGCAGCACACTACAAAGCAACAGTAATCAAATGTGGTACTGGCATAAATTTAGGCAGGTATGTAGATTAATGGAACAAAACGGTCAATTCAGAAACGAACCTTTATGTTTATAGTCAGTCAACTTTAAACAAGGGTGCTAAAACAACTCAATGGGAAAGAATCATCTTCCAGCAAATGTTTCTGAGATCATTGGATATCCATATTCCTTTTATCCAAAGGAATGAATTTGGACCCCCTACTGCACACAATACACACACAAAAGTCAAAATGAATCAAATACCTAAATTTAAAGCCAAAACTGTAATTCTCTTCATGGAGAAAGGCATGCTTGGCAAAGAAACAAATAGAGGTCTATGAGTGGACAAGAACTTCTGGTGATATCAGAGAAAAAGACACATGAACCACAGAGAAGGGCACGGACTCTCAACACTTTGTAATATAGCTTAAAGCCTGGTGTTTGTCATTTTAATAACTACTGACTGTATTCTTTAAGCAGCAAATTTTAAAAACCAAAATGATCTGGAAAATAGAATATCGTGAATTCAGAGGGCAGATTCTGTGAAAGACCACTTATATTTGAATCCTAGTTTTACCATTTTCTAGCCAAGAAAATGTCTTCTGGGGCAGAAGTTAAACGTCTTCTGTGTCCCAGTGTCTCCATCTACAATTGTAGCATCCAATTCAGAGACAACTAGCCACATACGGCTATTAAGCACTTGAAATGTGGCTAATCCGACTTGAGATGTGCTATCCAGTGTATGCAAATTACATATCACGTTGCAAAGCTCTAATCCTCCCCCTCCCAAATATCCCATATTTATTACATGTTGATATAATACTTTGCATATATTGGGTTCAAAATATATTATTAAAATTCATTTCACTTGTTTGTTTATTTAAGTCATTACTAGAATTTTAAAATTGCTTATGTGGCTCACATTATGTTTCTTTTTTTCTTTTATTTTAGGTGGGGGGAGAGGGAGAGACAAGGGGGAGAGAGAGAGAGAGAGAGGGAGGGAGAGAATCTTAAGCAGGCTCCACACTGAGTGTGGAACCCAACGCAGGACTGGATTCCACCACCCTGGGATCATGACCTGAGTCGAAATCAAGAGTCGGACACAACCAACTGAGCCACCCAGGTGTTCCCACATTATGTTTCTATTGGACAGTGCTAATCTGTAATATAGAAATAATAATGCTACCTATTACATATAGTTATTGTGACAATTAAATAATTTAATATATATACAATGCTTATAATACCTGCTACATAACAAGCACTAAAGAAGTGTTAGCTTTAAAATTATTTTTGAGGATGGTCAGGTTCAGAGAGGCAGGGAGCAACCTGCCGAGGACAGTACTCGAATGAGATACAGAGTGGCAGGAGCACTTTGTGGAAGAAAAGCAGCCAGGTAAAATCTCTAAGGTATACGGGAAGAACGGACAGGGCAGAGGACTGTACGCATCCCAGGCAGACATCTTTGCAGGGGACAGAGCTGTCTGGACACTAATGTTTGAAACAGTGAAGTTGTCAGAATTAAAGACTGCACGTGAGGCTTACAGTTCTTTTTCTGGCTCCAATACATCACTCCGAAACATGGACTATCACTCCGTCCCTCTTAAATTTCTGCCTTGTTCATCAAGAAAGGAGGTAGTCTTTGTTCTATGCTTCAGGTTTCTTGTTTCTTTGGAGCAAGTGAGAGTTGCTAAGTACTATCCATTCTTCGAAATGGGTGGCAGCGTTCGACTCGGCCGGGCAGGCAAGCAGTTGGGAAGTCCCGTAACACTAATGTCCAGGACACCACAGTCATCACTCTTGAGTAAATTATTATTTTACATTTTACAGAAGCAATTGGAGTTCATTAAGCATCACACGGCTGAGCTTCCTTCCTTAGTCCGTGACATCTTTCTTTAGCTTAGTGCTCTAGAGCAATTTGCTTTTGCTGTAGCATGAGTATCTTTACAGAGTACTTCCAAGACCAATGCCACCCACCAGTGATACACCACCCCCCTCCCTTTTGATTCCTGTCTCTCTTCTCAGTAACGTAACAATGATAGTGCTGGCCCTGAGCCTTACAAAAACGGGAATTAGAGCTTGTTTTCAGGTTTACAGGTTCTGACTGTGGCTATTCTCCGTGGCCAGTTTTCCAAAGGGCTCTGACCTCCTATTGGAGAATCTGGCCTGCTCTATAGAGTGGCAGAGGCTTAGTTGTATATGTGTCTGGGCTCAGAAAGTGGCAGGAACAGAGAAATATGGTGTCCAAAGTAATGGAAGACAAAAGCAATTCAGTAGGATTTCCATATGTTTATTTCATCACACATCATTGAAAATTTACAACCAGTGGTGGGCTAGCTAAACGTCCATTGGGGGTGTGTGTGTGTGTGTGTTTAGTGGGCAAACGAACACCTATTATCTGCTCTGAGTTTATCACTAACAACACACAGATCTGGTGTATTAATAGATATTTTAACATGTTTAACATGGCTCTTTCAGTTTGTACAGACAGAGGCAATATTTTCTTGATTTCATATTTTAGAAGTCCAAATCCTTCAGTTTCTAAAAGCAGTGTTAAATTTTCTCAGCCATTCTGGTTTTTGTAAGACTGTATTCAAATAGACTAGAACTTCCACCACAAAACAGTTGAATGAAGGATAAAATAATGACTAGATGAAGACGTCCCTTATAAAGGATAGTGTACCACAGTACAGTCTCAAAGAGACACAGCACAAGTCCAATCAAATGGAGTTTCTGAGATTAATATTTCTAACTCTTACGCATTAAGTCCAGTATTTTTGCAGGGCGGAAGGCAGAGGACTAAATAGCTTTCTTCCAGCAATATGACTGTGTGGTCGGCAGGAAGATAACGGTATGTTTTAAATCTGGGTGCCTTCTACCTCAATACTTAGTAAAACTAACAACAGAAGAGATAAATACTCACTCTTGAAGCTGTGACAAAAGTCCTTAAAAAGTCATATCCCCTCCCCCCACTTTCCCTCAAAAAAGAAAAAAAAAAGGTCTTTTTTGGTTTGGTTTGGTTTTTCCTCATTGGGCAACAAAACAAGCCATGCTTAAGGTCCTATCAAGGGTTTTATACACAGATTGAAAATCGTCGAAACAAAATTGGGTTCTCCCGAGCATAAGGGTGCTTCGTCGTGTGTGTTTTATAAACCATCGTTTCTTCTCAGGATGGCCCTCTTCCCACTGCACCAAACGGGTTTTGATGGAGGTACGAGAAAACTAGGAATGTTGCCGGAAGTGTCACGTATGTTGGCTCAGAATGACCCTACAGGGAGCGCACCGAATAGGCCCGCATTTAATCACTGGAAGCTTTTCATAGCTTTTTACAAAAATCTTAAATACAGGTAAATATGTAAACACTGTGCTCTCAGAGAGCAAGTACGCAGGCATGTCCCATCGCACCCCTTCTGGGAAGACAGATTCCAGTGAAACTTCCCCAACCGGCTTCAGAACCAACCGCCGGAAGTACTCTCCGGCTCGGGGGCAAACACCACCTTGCACATCTCTGAGTTCTCCTGGTGGAGCGGGAATTCAGACCCCGCTATGAGCCTTTCTTTTCTTCTCCGAGAGACGTAACTTCTGCCCGTGGACAGCCTTTCGTACTTGGTCTCAAATCGCCTGCGTAAGGACAGCAACGATAACAAAATTATACACGTATTAAAGTTACCCCACACCCCTCGGAGCCAAATGATTGAGCGTACACTCGAAGCTTCTGTTTCAAAGCAATTTGAGAAAGGATGGGAGTGCCAAAGACTACCAGCTTCCGTTCCCATGAATGGGGCGATTTTTCTTCCCGTGTCTTTCTATACCGACAGATATACTGCAGATGCCTGGAATATAGGAGTCCTGCCACACGTTTTTCTAGAATGAGGGCCCAAATTCTTCTCCGCTTTCTGGAGATGCCGTTGAGCTCTGCAGACCTTGCTATGCCTCCCACCCATCATTCCAGGAGCCCCACCTTGGGAGCACTCCCCTTCTGAGTAAGCAGCAAGTCCAGCTGGATTTAGGCTGAGAATGCTGACAGGCGTAACATTCCTAGAGCTCTGGGCCAAGTGGAATGTGGAACCAAACCAGTTCGCCGTGAGCCTGGGTTGGTGGTCACTGCGTTTTGATCACAGGAAGGTTGATTTTTTTTTAATTCATTAATGGAGGTTTATTCTAAAAATAAGTTAGTGTGGGTTAACAATAGCTTGTTTTCAGATTATAATCTACTATCTTTTATTCTGTAAAAATATAACCTACTCGTATTTGTACTTAAATCATTTATGTATTCTTTATAGGGGTCACGAAAGGTCAGTAAAATAAAGAAGGTGCTCAACTCTGGCCTACTTATCGAAGGAGATGACATAAGATGGGGCCTGCTGTTTCAAATATACAAAGTTTCTTCGTGGTTAGTAACGTGTGTCCGGGAGAGCTTTACAACTAACAGAAGTCAGGGCTAACTAGACCCAAAGCGTTCTGCTTCATGTGACAGCACTGTTACAAATGACCTTTAGAAGAGTCCAAGGACACAGTATAAATGAGACGCTATAGGGTAGAAGAGGTGCTGGGAAACTTACATGAACAATCATATTTTGTATTTGAGACAATAAGAATTCTACTGAAAGCATTTTTTTTTTAATTCAAAATCCCAAACTCTCAAGCTTGAGCCAAAACATAACCAAGGTCAAGTTGTGGTGGTACAAGTCCCTGAAAACTGTGAATTAATTTGGGCTCTTAAACCACAGTAAACGATCGCCAGCTGTTTTGTTTCGCACTTTCTGTCCAGGAGATAGTTGCGAAGTTAGCTGACAGTAAGTCCAATCCAGTATTTTTGCTGAAACTACATGCCGACTCTTGCGGTAAATCAAATCCCTTCGTTACCGTGATAAATTATTTCTGGACTGGAAACACGACACTTTCTCCAGAATCAAATGAACTGGTCCTGATAGTTTCTTGGTGTCCTAAAAACTGACTTTTTTTTTTGAAGCTTTATCAATTATTCTCTTACTTATGTAAAGGGAATTTATGTTTCACTATATTTTTGTCATTTTCTTTTAATTTCTGAAACGAAATGCTCAGAACTGGGTGTAAGATCCTGGCGAAATGGGGGCTGCCGGGAACATTCCATGAGCGCTGCTTCTTACCTAAATGGAGCTCCATCCTTGTCCATCTGCATGCAAACTAAGAACGGGTACTGAGAAAACTGCACCGTGGAGATAAACTCCAGGCCTGCTTCTGTCTCTGTGCTGATCTCCAGGCCAGCTTTCACAAAAGAGGAGTCCACAGTGATGCTGCCAGTTATTGCCAGAGCCACCCTAAAGATTTAGGTCAAACAAACAAACAAACAAACAAACAAAACCATTAATATTACATTTAACTGAGCCGGACCAACAGCTATAACTTCATAGGGTCTGAACTCACTAATATGTGATCTAAATGTGCTCAGAGTTCTGCTGGTAATCAGGGCCTGGCTAGTCCTGGGAATTAGGCAGTGAAGTTCTGCCCTTCCCCTGAGCCCTCCCAGGCTCAGATCTGGGAATGAAGTGTCTATCAGGTACTACTGTTTGATATGGGCATACCAACGGCCAGGGTGAAAACGTGCCTGGAATGTGATTCTCTCAGGAAGTCAGAAATACCTGAGCTAACTTAAAACAAAGTCTGAAATCACAAAGACAGCTGACGTCATAACAATTTTCTTACAGATCATTTCTGTAACTATCTCTCTGTGGGCCTCTATGTAGCTACTTCAATTCTATTTCATTACTTTCTCCAAAAGGTCTCTAGAGACATAAGTCTATGGTTGCCAAGATATTTGAAAAACTATTGTGTCACAAAAAAACAATTCTTACAGTGGGGCAGGTACAAGGCGTGCCCCAGGAAGGACAAATATGGCGGGTGCTCCAATAATCGCTTCGAGAACTGGGTAGGCAGATTGGGTTGACTGGGGAACACGGCTTGGATGATGATGAAGAGGATAAACATTCCCGGTGGAAGACTCACCTCTAGGGTCTCTAATTTAATTGTAGACTTTAAATGAAATTGTGGGAAATTACTCCACAATGAAATCAGAGTTTATGCCTGTGCTATTTTGATAGAAGGATACTATCAAGGTTTGCCGTGCAGATGAATGTCCCTGCTGCTGTTGTCGTCAGTGTAAAAGTAGGTCAGAGGTGGTAGCATTTAAATCCCTGAATCCCTTATCATACCTTCTAATATCTTACACTCAACAGAGGCTTAAGAGATATTTTTTAAATGAACAAATGAAAAATTGAAGATAGATTGGCTACAATGTGGATACTGGTAGATTCTTAGGGATACTGTGTCCTTTTTAAAAATCTAGATATTTTTTGGTATTGCTGTTGTTGATTTGTTTCTGCAAAGAATTCGATTTAGTGAAATTTGGGGAAGCTTCTATCTAGAAAATACTTCAGAAAATGGAGAAAGAAGACCAATTCCCTGGAAAGCCCTAAATTATTCTGCTGATCCCTCTGATGGCCTGTTCCATTTCTCATTCTTCGGTTCCTTTTAGTAACACCGTGAATCACCTTTCACATTAAATGTGCTGCCTTTTGATTGTTCTCAATTCCTTTAGCCATACTTTAACATAAATCAAAACTTTAATTATATCACCCCTATCTCACTTCTGCCCCACCATATTTTTAAATATCAAAAGGGGGGAGCCTGAGTGGCTCAGTCGATTGAGTGTCCGACTCTTGGTTTCAGCTCAGGCCATGATCTTGCAGTTTCATGAGTTCAAGTCCTGCGCTGGGCTCTGTGCTGGCAGTGCAGGGCCTGCTTGGGATTCTCTGTCTCCATCTCTCTCTGCCCCTCCCCCACTTGTGCTGTCTCTGTCTCTCTCAAAATAAATAAACTTAAAAAAAATAAATATCAAAAAAGGGAAAAATCAATTGCACTTCCATTTCCTTTTCTTCGATTCTACAACAAACAGAATAATTCTTTTGATTATCACACTGGTTCAGATTTATCACCTTATACTCAAAATACAACACTTTCCTTTGATTTGACATATATATTAGAAAAACAAAAGGAGCTGAGAACATTTTGTTTAGAAAAATGAATGCTAATGAAAAAACTTAAGGACTCCCACTGTTTAAGACTTAGATTCTGCACACAAGTGATCATCTTTTTTATTTTTCTCCACTGAAGACAGCAAAGGAGGGAACATTTAAAATTCCAAAAAGAGGGATAAACAAAAAGTTTCCTCGAGGCAACATTTCCTGACAGCACTGTCAACTACTAACGTGGAATACCAAGAGAAGATGAACCTCCCTCCATGGGGCATGCTGTATGTGGATGTCTTTAAAAGTGTGATGACTGCTGGCTGAGTTGATTAGATAACTAACTGGCTCAGAAGAAGCTATGGAAAGAATGAGTTCCCATGGTTTCTTTCTACTCTATGGTTTAGTCATTGCAAGTAGACAATATAGATACTTGAAAAATCAGAGAGCTAAACAATTTCAAAAGCATATCTCTGTAGTTCATTGCATAGAATATTATACATACGCTTACCGATTTTTCACTCGGGTTTTAGACTCACGATACCACAGGCTAAACTCCATTGCACCTGAAATGTCAATAGCGAGGCCACCCTGGACATCCATATTGGCCTTTAGTCCAGATTGCAACTGAAGCTCCTAGAAGCAAAAATATGTCATCAGCAGCAGCACCAGCAGCAGCAAATTTAGTCTGCCCCATTCCAAAGTCATGTTCAATCTCCTGCTATACATAATACCATTTGGTGTGTACTAATGTTGGAGTCTTTCTCTAGGCTTGGAAACACATTATTCTAATCTTGATCCCTCGAAGTAGACTGTGGATTTGCTAAAGTATTTAGTCAGTTAAAACACTAGAGAAGTGCAGTGCCAGTTGAGATGGGTGATGTTTTTCAATCATTGCCTCACTTTGGGAGAGGCAAAGGTTCTCAGAGTGTGCTCTGCTAACGAACGACATCAGCATACTGGGAACTTGTCAGAAACGCAAGTCCCATACCTACTGAATTATAGACTTTGAGGATGGGGTCCAGCAATGTGGGTTTTAACAAGCCCTCATGTGATTCTGATGCACATAAATTTGAGAAATGCCAGACTGGGAAAATGAAACATCTTCCTCAGAAATCCAGCTATGGCTTTGGGGCGGGAGTAAGAAGTTGGGCCAGATGATTTCTCGTGGTCCTTCAGCACCTCTCTAGCTATGTCTGTGTCAAACATAGGTAAGTACATCATGCTGGTAAATTAAAGGTAGAATAAAAACTGCTGGTGCAATATACAAGTTCCAGGAATTGCCTAGATTATGCTGGGAAGGGAAGGCAAGGCAATTTAACTAAGCCTTAACACCTTGTTGTTTGACATTTGAAGTGACATCGAATTAATGAACAAGTCCAACATGGACTCAAGAGCATATTCCAGAGCGACTCTTCTCATTTACAAATGTAGTCCATCCTAAGCAATTCTGCAGTTGTCTGAAGCCCATTGTTTTGTGTTGTTTGTCAGCATTTAAGTCTTGCACTTTCCAAGTACCTTAGCTGAGGTGATGCTGGCTGACAAGTTCTTCAGCTGGATCTCAATCAGACTGCCTGGAGACAGTGCTGGAAATGATAATGGCTCTGGAAAAAAGGCTCCGTATTCTTAATTTTGATATCCCTCCAAAGATCTTAGGCTCATGGTAACTGGCAGCATGACTAACTTCCTTATGTAACTGCCCTACTCAGACCAAACAAGCCATGCTTTCACCAACTATAAATGCCATGATTTCGCTTTCTAGAAAGGATCATATTGATCTCCTTGAATTCCTTCCACTTTCCAAAAAACATGGCAGGAAATCTCAGTCAAAGACCTTCGTTTACAACCAGGTATATCAAAAAATCTCACTGTGGCATGAAGCTACTTTCAGTCTAAAGCACACTTGGATGAAAGCATGAGATTCTTGACACAGAGCTCAGGACACGTTAGGAGAGAGCCCTAAGAATACACTTAGTCTAGAATAAAATGTGGTTGTAGTAGGATGCAAAGTTGTCTCGTATATCATAACTAATATGAAGGAACACAAGTTATCCTAGTAAAACCAGAAAATTATTCCCAAATTTTAAGCCATGCCTATGAACTACAGAACCAAGATATCAGAGTTCTGCATTTGCACAGTGGTTGTGATTATTCCCAAATGAACCCTACTGTGTGCCCTGTCTTAGAAGTATTTCTTTCTTTGGATCTTTTGATCTCTTCCCAATTTGAAAACTATAATCTTGTTAGTCCACCCAATCAAAAAAAGATCTTTGATGTGGACTTTGGCTTTCCCATGGCCATACATGAAGTAGATGTCAAAACACACCAAGTGCCATGGAAAAGAACATTTCACAGCTTTTAGACAACGTGCCTTTTATGGGGAGAGAGCATTTACATTGTGGTCCTGGTTTTAAGGAATGCCTTGGCTTTCTGGGAAGATTCCATTTCTCTCATGCAAAGGGATCATGGAAGAACTCTTATATGTAGAGGAATTTTCCTGAGTCCCCATAGAAGGACAGAGCACTGACCCCTGTTGAAGAATAAACCACTCTTTCTTTGGAAAAGGAACTAAACCACATAGTGCAATGGTTCTAATTTTTGAGGGTATAAAATATGAGAAACTAACAGTTTTGAGGACCTGCTCTGTCCCTGAAGCTCTGCGTTTGGTATCTCACTTAATTTTCTGATATACTGATATTCCATGGTAGGCATTGTATCTGAAGATTAAAAAGGAGATTCAGGCTTGGTGGCACACGTGGAGACAGAATGAAACCCAGACTGTCTCTAGGGAGGATACTTTTCTATTACCACACAGGGTTATCACAAAGTCATAACTCTCTTTTGTCTCCTGGTGTGCAAGAAAGCATCATACTGTAAAAAAAGATCATAGGCTTATGTCCTTATTTGACCCAGAATGCATATTTATTTAAATTATTGCCTATGAACTACAGGAACAAGACACTAAAGCTTTGTTTTGTAGCTAGTGCGATTCCTTTGAACTTGTACTTTTGGTCCCAAAGGTGTTTCTTATAGTTCAAACACTAATAGTTTCACAACATATACCATTGTGTCCATTCAGGAAAATATGTTCTTTGCTGGCTAAAGAGGATCTCTCTATTAAGCTGACTTTATCAGACAGCCTTCTCTGAAGAGTAATCCAATTAGACGAAAAGAGAGAGCAAGAGTAAGCACAGAGTAATTCCATCTGCCCTGGTGGCTGTGACAGGCTGTCCACTGCCAAAATTTCCTTCAATGTCAGCACTTGACCTAGAGTGGTACGTGCCTCTGAGGCTGGGCTGGCGTTACTGGAGTGCTCTGCGGAGCCAGGGAGCCTTGAGCTTATTTATATAGTAACCCCTGATCCGCCAAGTACTCCAATCTGAAATTCACAGACATTGGGTTATGTTTAATAGCTACAGGATGATCTTTGCTTTAGGATATGCCTTCGGTGCCCTCTCTTAATGAATGGAAGAACTTTACGAGATAATCTAGACCAGGAGTTGGCAAACTATGGCCTGCAGGCAAATCTGGCCCACTTGCTGTTTTTGTAAATAGAATTTCGTTGGAGCATATTCATCTGTTAATATATTGCTGATGGCCGTTTCCACTCGAGTGGCAGAGTCGAGTAGTTGCAACAGAGACCGTATGTCCCACAAAGCCTAAAATATTTACTTTCTGCCCTTTACATAAAACATCTGCTGAGCCTGATCTAGATTACTGATTTTATCAGCTTTTACACCCCATTTCTGACCATCAGATTGTTGAAAGGTAGTTGAGCAAGCACAGATGGTGTTGAACCGTAATTATTCCTGCGTCTTAAGATGTGGACCACTTACTCAGCACTCTTATGCCTTCTTCACAGATTCATTAAGAATTCCTCTCACCAGAGTCAATACTACAATGGGTATGTGCAATGTAAAACCGTGATATAATTTGAGAATTGTTTTTTCATATGTGACCTTGAGGATTAAGGGATATGATAGATCCTGCTCACTGTCCTTCTCTTCGTTTGTTCAGAGCGACAATGCACCCATTGAAAAACTACATTTACCAGTGTTCCTTGCTGCTAGAGAGCCATACGATACAGTGTTGATCAACAGCAAAAAGGGCTTAGGGTATTTTCTCCATAATTTCTTTGTTTCTGTCAGCATCAGTATTTTCTCTTTTTTTCTTTCAGTTTTATTGAGATATATGTGGCATTATTATACTCATATTATACTGACTATTTCCTCTTTTGCCTCAACAGTGAGGAGATGTCTTCATCAGCTAACGAAGTTGAGAGCAAACCCTGCTTACCTGTAACAAAAGGGAAAAAGGATGAAGGGCGGGCCGCAATACCACTAGGACAAGTGCTTAGCATGTGAACTCTTGGATGGGTGGAACTTTGTCTTGTGTTCTCCAATCATTGAGCACATTTAAAATGTGCCT
The DNA here is from genome assembly GCA_030068075.1 of Paguma larvata. Classification (NCBI taxonomy): domain Eukaryota; kingdom Metazoa; phylum Chordata; class Mammalia; order Carnivora; family Viverridae; genus Paguma; species Paguma larvata. The sequence goes on from CM057823.1 coordinate 116,060,343, forward strand.
GGAACATGTTAGGAATTCAATAAATACTTACAGAATGAATAGATTACCTGGGAATGATCGATCAACAGAATAAGTCCCTTCACCACACTGATAGGGTCACCAGATGCTGACAACATTTTGGACATCAAATCACTGTATCCATTGAAAAAGGTGACAGGTCTGAGCTGAACATCAAAGAGGATGGCTGACATGCCCGCGTAGGAGTCGAGGTTCTCCTCTCCTTCATCGGGAGTGGCCGCAATCAAGGCCTCCAGGCCTTGGGCTTCGATGACCACCTAGGAGAAAATGCAGATCACATTCATGATGTAAGCTTCCTGCCTGTTCTGTAAGTGATGGTGAGGCTCCTGAGCTATTGCTAGAACTTTCCAAAACTTCAGGTATCTGCAGCAGTCAGGCAAACAAAACCAAAACAAAACAAAAAACAAAACAAAACAAAACCACCTCTGTGCCCAAACATAAGGTGAATTCATTTTCTTCATTTAGTCCCCACACGCATTGATCCATTTTGCAGAGGCAAAAACAAAAAACAAAAAATTCAAATGGCAGAGGCAGAACTCAAACCCCTACTGTGTGCCTACCAATGGCCATGAGCCCTCCTTTTGGTGGTGTCATCCTCGAGATTCTTAATCCCTCCAGGACTGTCATACATAAGGGGTCAGCTGTCTGGCAGAGCCCCAAGAAGGAGATGGAGAAATGCTGGGACAACTGCCTTGAGGCCATTGCTACAAGAAGCTGTGGAACACTCCATGCCATGACTCACAGCCTTCCCTTCAAACTTTTCTCTCTAGCTGAAAGAAAAGATGATGGAGGCTCACATTGAGATCTCCACCATGCATAGGAATCTTACACATTCGCCATCCTCCATACCAGCCCCATACCCACTGGGTGCTTGGCATTTCAGAGTGCATATCAGAAAACAGATGGTGATTCCTCAGGACAGAAGGACATAGTATTCTGACTAGAGTCCTATCAAAGCGTGTATAATATTGATAAGAACTCAAGTTTGTGTGGGACTGGACCATTTTTAAAACTTAAATGAGCTTATTTAGAAGGCTATAATTTGATATGCATAAGACTAAAAAGAAGTATATTTCGTAATTAGGAAGACCTTATAGATTATAACCAAATTTTGTATAAAATTAAAGAGATGGAATTCGGCCAGTTGTCACTTGCCTACATTTTATTCTTTTCTCTCCTAATGGTACCGAAAAATATAGATGGGCTCTTTAGAGAGTCAAAGTTCTTACGGGGAATCAATCTGTTCAAAGACACAACCAGAGAAGGGAGACTCCTGGGTGGCTCAGTCGGTTGAGTGTCCAACTTCAGCTCAGGTCATGATCTCACGGTTTGTCTCATCGGTTTGAACCCCGCATTGGGCTCTGTGCTGACGGCTCAGAGCCTGAAGCCTGCTTTAGATTCTGTGTTTACCTCTTTCTCTCTGTCCTTCCCCTACTTGTGCTCTGTATGTCTCTCCCTCACTCTCGAAAAATAAATACGCATTAAAAAAATTAAGAAACAACCAGAGAAGGAAAATATATTCCAGAGTTAGATAAGTGGATCTTTAACAAATATATCTATGAATAAAAATAAAATATTTTTAAAATATATCTGAAAAATATTAGCACAATTCCAACTTTGCAAACATGTTTATCTTTGAAATGATGAATGGATGTTTGACGAGTCCAGTAGATCATATTGTTTAGGTTTCAAGTTCATACTTGGAACTTTCTCTGGAATTATAAACCACATAGCTTCCGGCACATGATGGAATTGTGAGCAACTTAAAACAGAAGCCACCGTTAGCTTATGCATTTTATAGTGTTACCATGAGTATATATATTTTTTTACTTCAGACTGATTTCTTACATACTTTATGAAGCAAAATTAATGGAAAAGGAGTTACTTGGCTGCTGTGAAGATGAGCCTTCCCAATGTACTGGAAGATGTTCAGGTTACTTCTCCTTAGAATGCCGGAACCGGAGTAAAGAATGTCAAGGCTGTAAGTAGATGTCAAATGGGGAGTACCTAATGACAAAACAAAACAACTCCTGTAATTTAATAACAGTTCCCACAACACAAGCTTGTGGAAGGGCAGAGAGGGAGAACCCCTTTTTGGGTTACGTACGTTCTATGTAGCCCGTATAGGCAGAAGAGGATCCACTCTTGGAGAAACGGTCATAATTATGAGCAACCATTTCCTTCAGAACTCGACGGACCATTTTGCTGCAACACGTAAAAGGAAAAAGCTGCACATTCATTGTAATGGCTGCTTCCCAAGTCAGATTTGGAAAAAAAAAAATCCTCAGTGGAGAAACAGAGGGGCCAAATTTCCCCCATGTTGCTCCAAGACTAGGGAGGTGCCAGCTGGAGGGCCAGCATCGGGGTTAGGGCTTTCCCCTTCAATTCCTCAGATATTTGAAATTTGGTTTGGTATCAAAATGATGGCTTAAACTAACTGATGGACACACCTCAGGAGTGGAAAACACACATTCTATGAATCATCATGGTCGTATTGTTAAACAGTGTATACTCTCAAGGAAAGCTGTACCAAACGGGATGTGGGAGCAGTGCCCAATATTTCTTTAAACATTTTCCTACACTCTCTAATATTACCAGGGCTGGTGACATATCACAGTTTATCTCCAGAAATTGTTTCTATTTATGTAGTTTTCAATTAAGGAGATATCTCAGTAAAACCCATATATGAATGATTATCTCCTCTAAGGTAAGTCTTAAAACTTGCCCTATGCCTCTTTCTTGTCTACTATCTAAGGACTGTTGAGATCTTTCCAATCTTGACTATTTAACACTAATCATATCAGGAATAATAAAATTATGACAACACCACAAAAAATATCAAAATAATCCACTAAAGAAGTCGGGATCTGAACCTGAGGTAGAAACTTATGGAGAGGCGGGAACGGTGACCTTATAGGTACCCCCCACAACCCTATATCACTAGGTCATAAGATTTTAGCCTGGAGAAGAAGGGCTGAGGACACCATTATAGCTGTCTCGAAATATTCAAAGGGCCTGCGGGTGGATGAATGATTAGACCTGCTGTGCTTTGCTCCAGGGATTGGGGCATATAGGGCCAATAGGAAGCTTTCGGTTATACAAAGAAGTCCTGGTGACACTGTGAATAATGACACAAGTTCCCTCAGAGAAGGTGAGCCCCCTGCCACTGGCCAGGTGCAAGCAAAGACTGGATGCCACCCGCCAGGAGACTAGACCCACACACTGGAGAGACACCAAGCCAAGTGGCCTGTGATGTCCTTTCCAACTTGAACCATTCTGGTCCTGCAGTGTTTGTAATGGCTTCCTCGCCTTTCCCTGCTTCTCTGTACCCCACGGCCTCCTCTTCTACCATCCCCTGCATCACTAGGTTCATACGACACGGACAGAAACCCCACCCAGGATCTCCTCCTCAGAGTCTCATAAAAGCGAACAAAGAAATAGAAGTCAAATCCACTCCACTGGAAACACATGGTTGCAGATAGACTTTGCTTCTTCCTTCCTCACCCATCTGCTCCTTCTTCTTTCTTATCTGTCCCTGCTCTTTTCTCCTGTCTACTCACTCCTCTCACACCTTTTCTCTTTTACTGCCTTTAATTTTTTTTCCTTTCTCTTTATCTATTTTCCACCCCCACCCCATGTCTGTTTTCCTTTTCGACTGGAAATACCCAAATTTGATCTTTCCTGGGGATGCTGCTGGGCAAATAACTCAGGGGAAATGGAAATTTCTTTTTCAGCCCTCTCATTTCAGTGAGGAAGTGCAGAGAGCCCTGGGGAAATCCCACTTTGAAGTGAAGAGGGAGAGACCCAGGACCTGGAAGGAAGACGAATCCAGTAAGATGATGAAGTCGCTGACCCCCTCATCATGCGGCGAATGGTCCCCACATGAGCCGTGCCTGAGGCCTAACTTAAATGGTAAATTCATTTGATCTGTGATAGATGAGGCTTCAGTGTTAGGACTCTTAACGCTTGGGAAGTTAACATGGAAGACCATTTGGTGAGAACTTACATCACTTTGTCATGTTGTTTATAAAAACAGTCCTATTAAAAACGTAGTTGGGTTGTAAAAGATTACAAACATTTGGCAATATATACTTACAGACTGAACAGGAGACCCAGAGTAACAATAATACCCTGGGTTTCAAATCCTAGTGCCAAAGTGAAGTTGTTTTACCTGGCCCGCTAAATAGTTCTCATGCGAAATTAGGCAAACTTTGGTTTTATGCAACATAAACTACTACAATGACCACACCATTATTATCAGCCACATGTGAACCACACCAATATACAAAGAAGCTTAAACAAATAAAATAAAGTAAGCTTGCTTAAATAAGCAGAGAGACAGGCGCACTCTATCATACCTTGCAGGCATTTCGAAACGTAGGATGTCTTGAACGACAGTGAGCATGTATTTATTCATTTCTTTGGGAAGCTCCCCAATAGAGAGCAGAATGTTTTTCACTTCCATGTAGGATGGGTTGTTATGTAAAATGATGGCAGCTGCAGTAGTGCGCACAGTCTTTTCATGAACTTTCCGATTCTGGTGGTATATCCTGTTCAAAGTCTTCTTTACCTGTTCAAAGACGTTCAAACTTAGTGCACATCTAGATTTTTTAAATTGACATTGTGGCGGGCATAGTTAGTGCTCTTAAAACATGGCGTGTGTTCTTACATTTCCCAGGGTTCTTTGCAGTTAAGTTGGGCCATAATTGTAGCTAATGGCCTATGAACAGAATGGCTGTGGGTTACTTCTGGACTGAGACAGTTAAGAGCTGAGGTGCCTTCTCCCTCTCTTTTTACTACTATTGTAGCAGACTTAGGGCCACATTTTCCCTTACCTTTACTAGGCATAGCATGAATGAGAAATAAATTTTGATAGGCTGAGATTTTGCAGCTCATTTGTTACTGCAGCTTATCATGGTGTTACCTAACTAATATTGACTTTTAAAGACTACTGCCACATGGCAATAGGTCTCTGGGGAGCAATGGCTATATTAACCGATATATCCTTACAATGGAGTCTCTCAGGATCTTCCCTTATCCTTTTTTTCAAATTAATAAAAATTTCATTTTTTTAGAGCAATTTTAGGTTCACAGCAAACCTGAGCTGAAAGTACAGAGAGTTCCTATCTGCCCCTTGCTTCCAGGCTTCCCCTGCCCGACACGCATACGACTTCCCCCTTGGTCAACATCCTATACCACAGTGGTGCATTTGTTACATTTGATAAAACCTATAGTGACACATCATTGTCACCCAAAGTCCACAGGTTACATTAGAGACTTTTTTTTTTTAACAAAACATTAACACCGAAGAAAATTTGCCAAATTAATGGCATTCTGTGGCAACAAATAATTTCGTTGGTTACTAGCATTACGTGGTATGGAGTGGGGTTGGGGTGCTCAGTACTAGGCCAAATCTTGGGCTTGTTCTCAGGTACACAGGAGTTAAACGACTCACCTGAGCACAAAAAAACTGGGAGGGAACAGCCAGAATATTTATGTAGGTCTGTCTCAAACGCCTGTGGCCCTAGCCATCATGCTCCATAGCCTACCAAGTTTGGCAAAAAAGCAGTCGGAAGGTTCTCAGCTGCAAACTGGAAATTCTCATTCTCAGCAGGCAGCTTATATTGAGGCTTATAAACTTTTCTGCTCTCATAAAAGTTTAATTTAGATTACTTCCTGAAAATATCGCTATAGGAACCAACGCAGTAATACTTAAGCCAGGATATTTCAGTGTTGAAAATTTTCACAGCATCTTAAAACTTAAGGAAGTAGAGATATTTCTGGAAAGAGTTTGTTTCTTAAAATAAGAGAATGTGCTTCAATATTTATGTTTCAAGATACAGGACATTATCTGTTCAAAATGTGAGGCTGCTTCAAAAGAGCCTTAAATTCAATTTAAGAGTTATTTCTAAACAGGAAAGAGAGATCCTTAGTTTGGGAAAGAAAAAAAAAAAGGATGACTTCAGAGAACTTTGCATTTGAGTCAAGTTTAGGCATGCTTCTTTCCTTTTGTTTAATGTTACAAATATTCTTTTACCTCATCTGTTATGAAAGAGACATCGTATCTCTGGAGAGTGGTGGTAGCGAGGTGGCTGACGGGTCCTTCTCCAGACTCCGCGTACTTCAGAAGGAGTGGGATGCCTTCCGGAAGCAGTGCGTTCTTCAGAGCCAGTAGGTACATCATGGTGTCCTCTTTTTTCTCTGCTTTTTCGAGTCCTCCTAGGATTAACTTCTTGGCTTCTACCACTGCCTAAAAAAATCACATCCTACCTCAAACATATGTACAACCATACATTAAACAAGGCTTGGACAAGACTGGCTTTACTCATGGATCCAAGAAAACAACCTAAGGTTTTATTTTTATTTACTTATTTTATTTTTTATTTTCTTTTTTATGTTTGAGAGAGAGACAGACAGAGAGACAGAGTACAAGCAGGAGAGGAACAGAGAGAGAGAGGGAGACACAGAATCTGAAGCAGGCTCCAAACTCTGAGCTGTCAGCACAGAGCCCAATGTGGGGCTTGAACCCACAAACTGCAAAATCATGACCTGAGCCAAAGTCAGATGCCCAACTGACTGAGTCACCTCGGCGCTCTGAAAACAAGCTTAAGTTTTAGGAAGTTTTGCACTAGTTGCCTGACTGAGACACACAATAAAAATGAACAAGTATACTTCGTAAAGGTGTTGTGTTTTTAAAAAACGCACACATTAGCATATTCTTAAGAAGCAATAAGTACAATTAATACTAGATATATAGGGCACCTGGGTGGCTCAGTCAGTTAAGCATTCGACTCTCGATTCTCACAGCTTGCGGAATCGAGCCTGGCATCGGCTCTACGCTGACAGCACAGAGCCTGTTGGGATCCTCTTTCTCCCTCCGCCCCTTCCTCACTCGTGCGCACATATGCGCTTGCTCTCTCTGAAAATAAATAAGTAAGCACTAAAAAAATAGATATATTTACTTTTGAACACATTCTGAATACATAAAGTCATTTTAAAAATTCTCTTGTGATTGATTATTCTAAAACTATCCATTCATTGAATTTCTAAAGCAACAATTAAATGGCACCTAAGTGATGCCACATACTTCCTCTTAAGTAGTAACTGGCGAAAGTACTTAGAACTTGACCGTAAGGTCTTGTTCTAAACGTTTAAAAAGTGCTTGTATCCACTTGAATCCAAATTTGACTAATGCTGCCATACAGTTCAAAAAATAGTTTCTGAATGCCTTCTATGTGGCAGATACTTTGCTAGGTACTTTTCCAATATGTTCTTTAATCAAAAAGGCCCCTTTTCCTGGCCTAGAGGAAAAAGGATTGAGTATAAGTTAATAGGTCAATGGAAAAGCAAATTAAAAATAGGGACACTTAGATTCTGGTCTTTGCCACTATGTATGTTTTAGGGGGTTCAGTTACATCTTTAAAGATTCCTAAAATCTAATCCATCTGTACAATTTGGAAATTCTGAAATTAAGTGGCAGGTATGTACGTGCACGTGTGCGCGCGTGTACACACACACACACACACACACACACACACACACACACACACACACACCCGAGGAGAGACAGAGAGAGAGAGATATGAGTGGGGGAAGATATAAAAGGTCTTGAAATGGAAGGAAAGACACTAAAGTTCACATGTGATAAGAGAAATGCCATTTCTCAATTATCAGATTGATTAAAAGTTTCAGAAGTTTGATAACATACTTTCCTCTTGAGGCTCTGGGGAAATAGGTATTCTCATGCATTACTGGTAGAAGCATAAAATGATACAATTCCTAAGGAAGGTAATTGGCAAAAGCTAACATATCTACATTTTGTTCCGGCAACCCTCGCCCTGAGGCTGTATCTTCAAAAATGAGAAAAAAATGCGCCTATGATTATTCATCTCAGCATTATTTGCAACAACAAAATGGTAGAAACCACCTACTGACCATAGGTGGGAGATGCTGAGGACGCGGGCGTGTAGACACAGTGCAGTACTAGACGGCTGCTAAAAGGAATGGGGAAGATCTCTGAGAACCAGTACGGGATGATTTCCAGGCTATATTGTTGGGAGGAAAAAATAAGATACAAAAGAGTGTGTATTTTGTGAAAGGAAAAAGAAACAAAAATGTGCCCTGTACGTTTGCTTACTGTTGCAAAAAGAAGCACAGGAAGGAGAAACCAAAACACTGACACGGGTTACGTGGAGGGGGCAGGTGAGAACGGGGGGGAAGGGGTAAGAAAGGGAGCTTGACCCCTTTGAGAATGCTTTTAAAATGTAGTTTTGACTTTTGAACCGTGTTACTATTTCACATATTCAAGCAACACAATTCAATCGGCAAGGATGGAAAATTGCTAAAAGTGAATTCAAACAGAAACGATCGGACATGTGTATCAAACTGCTAACATAACTAAACAACAAAGACTTGATCCAAGGGACTTATGAATATACAGCCCTGGCTGTCTACCTTTAGCGGACTGTATTCCAAAAACAGAAAGAACTGTGATGAAGTCTTAAACTTTGTTTAGTCTGATTTTTGTAGCAATATTGGTGTAGCAATTCCCAAACTATTGTGTGTGTGTGTTTTAGGATTGAGAAAATGAATCAATAGGTTGATGTTCTTGAACACCAAGGTTCTCACTGTAGCAAAAGGAGGATAAATTTATGGCATGGAAGGAGAGAAAGAAGCTTGCTGTACTGGCCTGGAATTAAAGACAGCAGTATGAACTCACCATATAATAAATATAAATATATGTATTTTGTCCATCTTAAGGGCCAAGATGCAATAGCACTCAAGCAATAAGAAGTAAAAGCATTTAGGGGTAAAATGCCAGATATCTGACACTCACTCTCAAATGGTTCAATCTAAGTACAAATCAAATTAAATAAAACAGAATTAGTAACGGAAATATGCAAGATGTTGAAAATTGGCAAATCTAGGTGAAGGGTATGCAGATGTATGTGGAATTGTGCTATTCTTATAACTTTTCTATAGGTTTGAATGTTTGTAAATGCAGATTTTAGGAAAAACAAAATTAGGATGCAAGAGGTCAAAATGTATACCAAAAACTAATAGAAAAAAGAAATCAGGGGCTTTGACCTCAAAGAGTAAACTTGGACAGCTGCCACTCGGACTGTCACAGGGCAGGCAAGAGCTTTCATGCTAGCAAATGCTGGAAAATCTTTAGTATTCTAGCAGATGGCAGGTACCATTTGGGCAGCAGAAGTATTGTATGCCCAGGAGACACCTTAAATTTTTGCTTATAATACATCATTTTCTTTCTATTCATATGTCTGTGATTTGGGCTGGAGATAGATGAATATTCCATAGCAGAAAGTTGAAAAGAAACTGTTGAGCATTTAAAACAATCTATCTGGTGACTATCTTCAAAGATACATTGTTTGAAAAGTTGCTCAAAAATATTAACAGAATTGAACGACAGTGACAGTGGATAGTTTTAAGCTACCTACAAGGTAACTCTAAAGATGTGATGAGAACTTGGCTGTCCTGTTATCAGCAAAACTTCAAATGTAATCTTTTGTTCAGTTTCCTTCTTAGGCTATTCTATTCTCTCTCAAGTTTCCAGCTACTCTCTGTTCCTGGCCCTAACTCCTCTTCTGGGCTGCAGGAGGATGGCTATGGCCATCTGTCTTTTGGAGAACCCAACTTGGTGGCCCAGAGGACTCAAACTTAACATGGCCAAAATAAATTCATAGCTCTACCCTCCTCCCACTTCCCAAACTGGGTTCTACAAACTGTGCTTAATTAAGTGGTTGACATCACCACATCTAGTACCCTACTCCCGGAAGCATAATAGTCACCCAGCTTCTTATTCCTTTTGCACTCCCCGCATCCCATCAGTCACTGGGTACTATTAACTCTACCTCCTAAATGGCTCTTGAAGCTGTCTCTTTCTCTCTACCTGCCGCCTCTATGTTAACTGAGACCGTTTTTATTCTTGCCCAGTGGTTGCAAATACTTCCAATCAAATCTTGCTGACTCTAATCCAGTCAATAGCCAGTCCATAGACTCTGCTTCTTTCTAAATAAAAAAATCTGAGCATGTCATTCACCTTTCTATAAATGGACTGCTCTCCCTTCTCTCATGGAATGAAGGCCAGACGTGTTAGCTTCTCATTAATAAACATCCAACCTTTTTTCTCTTTTCTCTCTTCCCTTCTTTCCTGTATCTCCGCTCTCATTGATCTGCCCCCAAAATACTTTAGGTTCCAGCCCCAGAGTTTCTCATGTTCTCAGACATACCAGACCCATTTTGATGTTGGGCCTTTCCATGCATTATTATATTTCTCCTAGAATGTCCTTAATTCCATACTATCATCTCTTCACCTAAAGAGCTCTTCTATAAGAAGTTCAAATATTTTGGTGAAGCTTTCCATAGCACCCCCACACAGAGTGTTTGGCTACATATTCTGTATTCTCAGAGCACTTTGTTGATATTTTAATATTATTTTTTGTTTGTATTTGATAAATGGAGTGGGAGTTCTTTGAGGATGGTAGAATATTTTATGCATTTTTATATTAAGAGATTAGCATCACACCTAGCACAGAGTAGATGCTCATTAAATACTGCTGAAAGGACATTTTCAGGTATAAGCTTTGTCTTTAGCCAAGATATCTGATATAGGATTACCAAAGTAATTTGGCTCAAATAATTATGAAAATTGGAAAATATAAGTAGTCATAGTTCTTTGATGTCATAGAAATAGTACAAATTTGATCTCTGCCAGAGCTTACAAAGCTGATACTCAAACATTTTCAATGCCATTTGTTTTTTATTAATCTTTTTCACACTTAGTTGACATTCTAGTTATGGGTTGCCTCTTTTGGAACTATTTGGTTTCAAGAATGTTCTATTATTTTTAAGAGCAAGCACTCCTTAAGCAAAATAATATAGTGATGTCTTTTTTGTGAGAGAAGAAAAATGCTCACTATAAGCTGGCTATATAATAAATGTGGACAGAAAAAGACTGTTTTTATATATTTAACATTTTCAATCTACTTGCATTACAGAAAGATAGGCTATATCGGATATTAATCTATTTGGATTTTTTATATCCAGTTAAGCTTACAAAGTGAGTTTTTGGTTTTTTTATGAGAAAAGTGCTAAAGTTGATAATCCACTCTGGCAAATGGAGAAACTTTGAGCAAATGAAATTAAAAATAAAATGTAAAGCTATTGGTAATTAGAAATAACTAAATTCACACCATCAAAACTCAAAACTGCAAACCACACTTATTATAAAGTTCTCCTCTGGGGCGCCTGGGTGGCTCAGTTGGTTAAGCGGCCGACTTCAGCTCAGGTCATGATCTCGTGGTCTGTGAGTTCGAGCCCCACATCTGGCTCCGTGCTGATGGCTCATCAGAGCCTGGAGCCTGCTTCAGTTTCTGTATCTCCCTCTCTCTGCCCTTCCCCTGCTCACGTTCTGTCTCTATGTCTCTCAAAACTAAATAAACGTTAAAAAAAATAAAAAAAAAAAAATAAAGTTCTCCTCTAAGAAATACCCTTAGAGTCTAACATTTTTCTAAGAATAAGAATTATACCATACCTGCCATTGAAAGCTGCGTACATAGTGGGTACTTAATAAATCATATTGGTGAGGGATTAATAGACTATTTACTCTTTAGCAAGCATTTGTTGAACATTATGCATCACATATTATTTTAAGCAATTGGTGTTAACAAGACAAAAATTCATTTATACATGGAGTTATGATTTCAGTGGAAGATAGAAATAAGCAACAAATGTAATGAATAATTGAATTATATCAAGTATGTTAGATAACAATAATTGCTATGAAATAAAGAAAGTGAGCTGCCAGTGGTGGGCAGCTCAGTGAGTAAGACACAGAATGATCTGGAACTATATAACACACAAGACTGAGTTCACACTTACTTTGAGTTTGCACCCCTCATTCTGACACAACTTCCTGACGAGGGCCCCAATGATGATCATAACAGTTTTTCTGATGTCATTGCTCGCAAAGGAACCTTTGAACTTACTCTGTTAGCCAAACAGAGATAAAAGAGGTTATCAAAATATTTAAACATTTCCAAGGGACATTTTTAGAACTGTTTTTTAAGACACAAAGTAACCAATGTCTAAGAGAAACGTTTTATGTTCCTAGATAGCAAATTCAAAATTTTGATTTGGGGATACTTACAAATTCACTAACTTTGAATTGAAGAGTTTATAGAATCTCTCCTTTCCAAGTCTTCTTAACATATGAACTATGAACTCAGGAAATCTATTAACTCCTGAGAGATTTATGGATTGGGCTCACTAGGTCAGTGAACAAAAAAAGAAGAAAAAAAAAAGATCTGGAAAATTTTGTGTATGGGTAAAGAGGAGATTCATTGCTTTTTTTTTTTTTTTTAAGTTTATTTTTGAGAGAGAAAGAGAAGGAGAGACCACAAAAGTAGGAGGGGCAGAGAGAGAGAGAGAGAGAGAGAGAGAGAGCATCCCAAGCAGGCTCTTTGCTGCCAACGTAGAGCCCAATGCAGAGCTTGAACCCATGAACCATGAGATCATGACCTGCGCCAAGATCAAGAGTCTAATGCTCAGCCAACTGAGCCACCCAGGTACCCTGGGGTATCAGTGCTTTTATCAGGTTCTCAAATGGTCTCGTTTTCCGAAAAGATTATGAGTTATTCCACTAGATTGTAAGCACATAAGTGCACATTTTGTTTTTAAATCTTGGGCCCAACAGAAGTCTAGTTTTATTTCCAATATAATTTTTTTTAATATTGGAAGAATTGTACCTCTTCAATGTATTGTATATTAAATGCCATGAAGACTTTTGAACTCAAAACAAATCTATTAAAATCAATTTGGGGGTACCTGGGTGGCTCAGTCAGTTAAGCACCCAGCTTCAGCTCAGGTCATGATCTCACAATTCTTCAATTCAAGCCCCCAGCGGGCCTCTCCACTGACAGTGTGGAGCCTGTTTGGGATTCTCTCTCTTTCCTTCTCTTTCTGCCCCTCTTCAACTCATGCCTTCTTTTTCTCTCTCTAAAATAAGTAAATAAACTTAAAAAATAAATAAATAAAATCAACTTTCGAAGCATAACCGAGACTCATGTCCTCTGAAATTTTATCCCATGTCACATTATGTGGTAGGTGAATACAATCTTTATATTTCTATATGGTATAGTTTGTTATTTAGAGGAATTGCAAAGAAGACATTATGTGAAATAGGGCACTACAGTTAATGATCAATGGATGGAAAATAACCTAATTCCCACTTAGATTCTTATGAATGTTTTAGCAGCTGACAAGCTCTATTTTCACAGTGTTCATCTGACTTACAACGAGCGCTCTCAGGAGGTCTTCATTGGGATGGGAGGCAAATCCACAGGCATAGAGAAACCTCTCCTGGAGGATAGCGCTACTGTCACTTTTGAAATCCAAAAAGTCCAAAATGGCGTCTAATGAGTCTGAAGTCTGAGCGGAGGTGACAGCATCCACCAGTTGAGGTCTACAAAAAAGGGAGAGTCATCGATATCAATTTTTAGGGTGCTTAAGGGATTATTTAAATCTCTACCATTCATAGTTCTCCATTGATCTAAGTTTCCTAAAGAAGTGAAATTTTTTATATAAACAAAAAAATGAAAAATTCCCTCAAAAGACCCCCTCATTTTGTTTTAAACCTCCCACTGAATTCGTCTCTCTGTAGCTCATGTATACTCAGAATATATAAAACTAACTTCACTATAATAGCCTAAGTCAAACATAATTTGGAAATCCGTACGTCAAAAAATTATACATTAGGTTCAAATTCTTTTCCCTATGAGTATCACATCAGAGTTAAAGTCTCAAATATTGATTCTCTTTCTCTAATTATCTTTGCAAATATATGCATTTCTTAATTTAACTCAGGTGCTATTAGGAAATTCTTTTAACTTTAATTTATATCTGAGGGAGAGGATTTTGCCATTTTTTCCTAAAAATAAAAAGTACCATGGCATAGTTCAACCATAATGATTATGTGTGGGCAGAATGGAACTCCTACAGGCAAGTTCTAATTAGTTAGACCAGTCATCAAGAATCTTTGGGTAGTTGAGTCTGGGATGGTAAAATTTTTGAAACTAGTTGTCATGCTAATGAATATATTATGTATGTAAGTATATTCCACCTCGCATAAACACACCGTACATGTGTTTAGTGCTTTATACTATAAAAAAAATGATACGCTTGCGCTGTATCATTTTGTTCCTAACCAAAAAAACTAGTGAATGAAACAGACACTGAGAGATAATACTTATTAGGAGCCTATTATGTAAGTATTGCACTATAAATTTTAGGTATGCAACTTTTCTTTTGCTTTCATTTCTCCATCTGTAGGATGGGGCTAAAAATACTGGTTACTTTCAAATTGTTGTACACTGCATAATCAATGCAGAGCACTTAGAATAGTGTTTGGCATGTGGTAAATACTCAATAAAGTATACTGCTATTAACAATTACTTCATTTAATCGACTAAAATGACAAACGTCTCTGTCAGTTTAATACTCGTATCCCCCTTACATACGAAGAAACAGACCGAGATGTTCAAGGCCCCATAGGTGTTAAGTGCAAAGCTGGAGTTGGAACTCAGGTTTTTCTGACCTGAGGTGTCTTAGGTGTCCATGATCTTTTATTTTTTAATTTTTAAAAAATGTTTATTTATCTTTGGGGGTGGGTACGGGCAGAAAGAAAAGGAGACAGAGGGGCCAAAGCTCTGTACTGACAAGAGTGAGCCCGACGCAGGCCTCAAACTCACGAACCATAAGATCATGACCTGAGCCAAAGTCGGACGCTCAACCGACTGAGCCACCTAGGTACCTCCACGATCTTTTAAATACATCAGTGTTTCCCAAAGTATTGTCCATGCAGTTCTAGTCCTACGAAATGCTTTAAGGAAAGGGATCTTCAAGGCTGTTCAGGTTTAGAAAATGCTTAAGGAAACTTACACCTAATATTATATGATCAAAGATGCTGAAAATTTCTGCAGCCACGAAAACTATTTGCTTTGGTTTCACCCAACGTTTTTCCACTCAGCTGCTCTCAGAATCCTTTCCTCTTGGCATACCTGCTAATATTATGCAAATTACAGGATACACACAATGGACTCTTTGGGAAATGTTACATTCTACAACTCTGACTCTCACTATCCTACAACGAATAGGAAGAATTATTCTCTGTATTTTACAGATGTTGAAAGTGAAACTTGCAGAAGCTAAATGTAAACAGTTTGCTCGAAGCCCCTTCCCTGGGAAGCACACTCAGCATCCTACCATCAAGTCACCACAGCCTAGAACTGTATCTGTGAGCGTCTGTGCTTTATCGCAATTATTTTTGGGTGTCCTTTAGCAAGATATGTCCTAAGGTACCAGAAAAACCTAAAAAAGGTTATTTTGGGGGTCTGGAAATGCTCAAAAGATTTGCCATGTGAATCAATGGTAATTCTTTGCTTTACACAATTTTGGGTGACAAATGGTTTCACAGGAAGTCTCTACTTTTGGGGAGTGCGAGAAACCTGTAATCTGATTTAGAAAATACATCATGAAATCATCCAGATTGTTGCCACCTGAAGGTTTTTAGGATTCAAAGAAGGTTAAAGTGTAATACAATCTCCATTCTAAATTAATATAAGCTAATTTTTTAAACTTTTCTGGTCAGTATCTTTGCCTTTCCTAGAAAGACAAATCACCATACGAATATATTTCAAAGTTCTATGATTAAAACAGGAGTCTGAGAGGTTATTATTTCATGTATTTTTCAATTTCTGGTTTAAATATTTATTTTTGAAGAGAGCAACCGACTCTGGGTAGTCATATGGAGTTCCTCTCAATTTTTAAATGTCCTCAAGGCAAGTAAATAACAAATACAATAAAAAATAAACAGACTTCTCTCTTATTTTTAAGTTTTTATTTATTTTTGAGAGAGAGAGAACATGCACACATGGGTACATGCAAGTCAGGGAGGGGCTGAGAGAGAAGGAGAGAGAAAGAATCCCAAAGCAGGCTCCACACTGTCAGTGCAGAGCCCGATGCCAGGCTCAGACCCATGAACCGCAAGATCATGACCTGAGCTGAAGTCAGACGTTTAACCAACTGAGCCACCCAGGCACCTCGAAAATAAACAGAATTCTTTAACAAAATAAATAAAAAATAAATAAAGCTCAATTCTCTTCCTAGAGAACTGAGTCCTGTGAACTCAGTGACTACCGTTGCCACTGCTGCTGTTGCTGTTGCTGTGTATATGTGTGTGTATATGTGTGTGTGCGTGTGTGTGTGAGTTGGCCAATTTCCACTTTTGATTATGTTAATGGCAGTTTTGACAGTCAAATTAATTGAGCTTTTTTTTGTATCATGAGGGTAATCAGTATCATACAGTTGAATTTGTATTTATAAATTCTATATTACAGACAAAAAACATTTATATCTACAAAGTAAATTTGAGAATCAAGTCAACTCTCTTTACTATGTATGTGCAATGAATCATACTTTCACCAAACATTCAAGTAGTATACAGATATCTTGGTTCTATATTTTTTTGACTACTTACCTCAGTTCTCAATTTTCTACATAATTGACAGGATGATCATTGAATATTTAATAAAATTTTTCATTTGAAAAAGTTTTCATTTTTCAATTGAAAAAGTCATATACCTTTTTTTTAATAATCAATTCTGGAATCTTTTCAAATGTAAATTAATAGGTCCAAAAACAGAGAGGCAGTGGTTTCAAGATGAAGCCCTGCCCTCCCTTACGTGTGTACCAATTTAGACCTGATGTATGTAAACTCATCAACACTCAAAAAATGTTCATTCTAAGTTACCGCTAAACCCTTGTTACTATATTTCTGGTCAAGTAACTGTCAAATTACCACATTGAAGCATAACTGCTTGATGAAAATGCAAAACAATGCAATAATTGATTTGGAGGTTGGGCGGTTGGTCAAGACGAGTCTTTCTTGGGGAGCCTGGGTGGCTCAGTGGAGCACCCAGCTTCAGCTCAGGTCATGATCTCACAGTTGGTGAGTTCAAGCCCCAAATCGGGCTCTGTGCTGTCAGCCCCCGCTTCAGATCCTCTGCCCTCCTCTCTCTCTGCCTCTCCCCCGTTCAGGTGCTCGATCTCAAAAATAAATAAAAGCATTAGAATAAATAAAAATAAATAAAAGGAGTCTTTCTTGCTTAATTAAAGGCAATAACCAAGAAATGCTTTTCTACAGACAACCCCACACAGTATTCGGGAACTTACAATACTTCCTTGTTTTCAGCCTTTAGAATTTGGAGGATCTCTTCTCTATTTGCGGTCCTGAGGTGCTGAATGAAGGTCAGGAAGCTTCTGACAGCCTCGGCCTTGGAGAGGTTGTCAGGCTGCAGGTATTTTCTGACTGACTGCCAGTGCTCCGAGAGCTGCAAGAAAACATGGCTTTAGGCTTGCAACCCCATTCATGATTCTGAACGTCCACATTGACAAGGGATGTTCTCCCCAGAAACAAATTGTTCCTTGTATCTGACAAGCAAAAGAAGCTCTTTTTCATCTTGCCTCAATATGCCTGATTGCCACCTGTCCTCGTCACATTCCTGTGATTCCCGGGGACAAATATAGAGGCGTGCCGACCCTGTGTACGATTCTTCTGCAGGAGTACCATTTTTGTCTGTTAGTATTTAGCTCGAAAGAACTCAGGCTTCTGGCCCTAGGAGGTCATGCCATGGTTACCCCAAGGGAATTCTATGTGAGGCCAGGCTTTGACTACCATACTACGGCTATGCAGAATTTTCCTTACCAGCAGGGTATGTTGGAGGGGGAAATATATCGAAAGTGATGAATACTTGTGTCAGGTTTCTTATTTACTGGGATCTCACCAAGTATCAGTCTTTGTAATGACTTGAGCTCCCCATTCTAACTATTTTATTGTTTTTATGAAATGCCATGTTTAACTACGCTGAGGTCTGAACTGTTCATTACTTATAATGTTAGGTAGACTATTATTTAGATAAAGGTAATTCTCCTACTACTGTTATTCTACTATGGTTTTAAAAATAGTAAATAATTCTAATTAGTGACATATTCTAGCTTTGAAATAAGCTAAATAACTGATTTTTCAGTTTACCACTTGTCCCCTAGTTGTAAATACTGTGCTTAATCCCATTAGTGACCAGCTGTCTAATTCTGAGGTAATCAGCATGCTACCGATTTTTAAATATTCAATCCTTCTAATAAGCAATAGACATCTATTTTCTCTTCTTCAAATTCCTCTTGGTTATCTAATCTTAAGAGGATATTCCAAAGTAAAATTTTAACCTATACTTAGCTAAAGATTTACTGGGTCATTTCTGAGGGCAGAGAGCACACCAGTGTGAATTCAGATTTTTTTTTTCTTTAAGGAGTTGCAATGGTGACAGTATATGGAAACTGGAAAAGCAATTCCTCAAAGACATAAGCGTGTCCTACGATAATGAAGAAGTAATTATCAAAAACCTAAAATGGCTTCTAAGTTTTAATAACCATGGGGGAGAGAAATTAATAGTTCACAGCATTAAAGAAGATGATTGGTTTCACCAGTCACTTTCCTATATAATTTCCACATCCATATGACAGATTAGAAAGTCACAGTAGAATAATAGATGATATATGGAAGAAAAACAAGTAAAAGAAAAAACAAAATTTGAGAATTATTTTTTCTATGTTTTTCCTTTAGTTCAATTTTGAAAAATTTGAGAAATTAGCAAGGAATAGTGTCTTGAACTTTAAGCAAATTATGGTATTAGTTCTTGATAATTCTACTTCCCAGAACACCAATAAAATCCAAGGGAACAGAATCTTCTGGTAGCTACCAATAGAGCATGTTGCTCTGTTGATGCTCAGGGTTTGCTCTCCTAACAGGAGGGTAAGTATTAGGAAATTCTAGACCCTAAGGTCCTATCTGTAGCCACTATCACAACTGACTCATGCAATAAATGAAATTTCTCTTTGCTGACTTTAAAACGTTAGAAGATGACCTCTACTTTGCCTTGCAGATGTGAGATCTCCTTTCTGCCTGTGACTGTAGGGAAGTCTGGGGTGTGGTAGAAAAGTGTTGCCGAATTTAGAAGAGAGCTTAGCATCCTTTTTTAGTCCTCAAAGCAATACTCAGAACACTGAGTTCAGTAAAATATTTCACCTGAGGACTTATTGCTACTAAATGGTAGAACTTTCAGGATTCAGATCCCTGTCCACGCTCTTGACACTATGTACTTTCCCCTAACTTCATTAGGCCCATTATCCCCCCATGTATTCTAGGAGGGATAAACTACTATTCAGAAGCTGCCCTTACTTAAGTCATAACATTTTTAACTTGAGATGAGTGGATGGTAATTATTTGTTAAATATCATCAGATTACACATCATCTCAGGTACATATTGTTAAGACAGTGCCATTTTAAGTCAGTGGTGGCTGGTAGCTCTTTATAAACTTTCTTCAAAGAATTAACTTGGAGACAAAAGGAAAACAGAATTGTAAGCCATGAGTATTCCCCTATTCGACACAATGCATTTGTTCGCACTTACAGAGGGGCATCCTTTACACGTGCTCTGGAAGTCTTGTCCCACAATGGGAAGGGCTTTGTACTCTGAATCAACTGCTTTAATTACGGCTGCAACCTGCTTTCCGGACATCAGCCTCGGGCCTGCTTCAGTGGTCTTCAGCTCTAATTTCTGCCTGCACAACAAGGAAGAGAAATACCACATTAGCAGTTTTCCTTTGAGTGAATACGTTATTAATTGCCATTCTTTTGGCCAACAATTTATTCACACTATGGAAGTCCATGTCTTTCAAACTGCAATATCTCAGTAACAGAGACCCCAAGCTAATTGTGAAATCTTTTTGGAGCAGCAATTTTATTCAAGGATTTGAAAATTTAAGTCTGGATTTAAGAGAATATGGGGAAGCAAAGTTGCCTGGATGCTGAACAAGATATGTAATATCACCTCTTTTGAATTTAGTCCTGCTTTCTGAAAGTGTTATCATCAATACAACCACACATCGCTTATTAACTAAGACAGGTAAGAAATCTTTTTTACTAAAAATGGCTTCAATGATAACTTTGCCTGATTTACTCTTTCAAAACTGTATCCCTCTCCCATCAAGAGGTAGAGTCTGCATCCCTATCCTTGAACCTGGGCAGGACTCTGTGGCTTCCTCGACTAAGAAAGGGATACTAGAAGTGACACCAGGTGACTTCTAAGGACAAATCTTAAAACAAAATTCAGCCTTCATTTGGAACGCTAGCAGCACATGTATCTTTGGAGACTTGAGCCACCATGTACAAAGTCCGGCTACCTGAAGCTGCCATTTTGAGAGGCCACATAAGTGGCTGATAAGGAGAAATGCTTGGGGAGCCTCACCAGTTTGAGTCTTCGCAGCCCAGGTACTGAATAGGTGTGAGCAACCTTGGAACCAGCTCTGGTCAATGCCTGTCTGTAACTGCAGAACAGATGCCAAACAAGGCATGCCTAGCTGAGCCAACGCAAGATCCAGAATTATGAGAGAATAATAAAATGATTGTCGCTTTTTACACCACTCACTTTGGAGTGGTTTGCTATAGAGCAATAGAAACCTGATAGAACCGATAAGTAATTTAAAATATTTATTTTGTATGAGAATATATGAACGTAATATGGTACAAAGTAAAATGCAAAATTCTATCCATATGACTTCAAAAACTCTTCAAGCATTTATGGTTTGAGGCACTTCTCTCAAGATTTTGCATCCCCTGACCTCTGATATTGGAGCTACTTCAGAGAAAACATCTGACAAGCAACGGCATAAGATAGAATACATTCAATGCTAGAAAATCTTCCTCTAAATTAAAATCTGAAAGGAACACACACTCTTAGATTTGCAAATTCTAGTTCTTAAGCCTGTGAGAACTTCTGACCGGAGAAATCTCAAATTGACATGATAGGCTGGAATGTGTAAGTACTATAAATCAAAAATACAAAGATTCTGTCATATCACTTTACTCTGGAACTTTTTATGTGTTTTTTAACAACGGTAACAAAAAAATCTCAAGGAGATGCAAATGCCACTACTTTTTAACTTTATCATTGGAAACTTCTGGCAGACAAATTAGAAAATAAACTAGAACTTATCGAGTAGTTTGCATTTTTTTAAATGTAAATTCTATGCAGTAAACAATTGGTAAAACTTTTAAATGAAATTCTATTAAATTAACGGTAGGTATTTAATATATGCCATTATTGTAGATGATGGGAAAAAATAAAGATGAACAAGATGTAATCACAGTTTTCAAGAAACATCAACAGTCAAGATGAGAAAGCACATATATATATAAAACATATATATATTTAACATGTCTAACATATATATTAAAAACCAACTATAATACTATATCAAAGAATAGGAAAGAAAATATAAATTTCAGCATTATCTTACTTTGATACTATTGTGCCTGCAATGGTTTGTAGAGAATTCATCCGAAAAGCATGTGTCTCTTCTGCAAGCACAGCTATAACAAAGCTGTCTTCTATCTTATAGGTAGTGACAGACGTGGCTTTTGAAGTGACACCCAAGACCTAAATAAGATAGATAGATAAATAGATATTTGTACTGATTGTAACAATCAGCTTTTTATCTTTGAGTCAAGGTCAAGTAGCAAACTGTCTTTTGATGTTCAGAAGGGCTTCCCCTTAGTATCTTCCCTTCACCGCCCAAACTTATAACATATGAAAACAAACCTTTTCATCTGATATTGTATGAAACAATACCCTAAACTAAAATTTATGAATGTTCTCAAATTATATCATTACCTTATTCTTCTACTATTTTAAATTAATCTCTTAAAAATGTAATTATTTGGATGCCTGAAAGAGAGTGATATCAATCATACCTGATTTGAGGTTGTGAATCCAGACCTCTCTATTTTGCATGAATCCAAGGCCTTAATTTTGATCACTTTGTCTTGATGAGACTGGTATGTCACCTTACATTCCCCAGAAATATCCACCTGAAACGAAAAGTAAAAATACAGTGTTTGGGATTTTCCCACGAACAATTTAAATTCCAGTGGGAAGTAGCCTGAACCCCGGGGTTCCTGATATGCCAGGGGGGACTACCTTTTGTCCAAGCCGACAAGATGGAAAGACAGAAAGAACTCAATGTTTCCTGCAGCACGTGGGTTCTTTTCCATCTTCTTTTGTTGAGTCTTCCCCCACCTTCTTATTGCCCCAGGAATAAGAAAGGATTTCCTATTTTTCTCTAAAGTCTAATGAGAATTAGACAAATGAGCTGGTCATAACCAAACCTCTGGTAAATCAAACCTCTGTGTGGGAAGGGGATTTGGCTTTTAATGCCATTTCTAGATGTGAGTGTGTGTGTACATGTGTCCTTTGACTAGATGAATATAACTAGAAATCCTTAAAAACCTGTGGAATCAATACAGCTTGATATAAGTACATTAACAATTTGGGTGTGGGCAAATGTAGGCCAGTATAGACTGTTTAGCTTCTCTGAGCCTTCCCTCCAATTCTCTGCCAGCACCACACCCAGTATTTATTCCAGCACACTAACCAACATTCCCTTGGCCCAGCTCTGCCATTAGATTTTCTTGCCCACTCATGGGTTGTCTGAATTCAGAACAGGAAACTTAGACTCAGCTCTGCTTTTGACTCAAAGTGTGATACTGGGGGGACCACTTAACTTCTCTCGTTTAACCTCAGTTTCTTCATCGTAAAATGAAGGGGGTTATTGCTACAGACCACTCGTTCTCCAAACTGATAATGTATCCAAATTATCTGAGAAAACTGTTAAGGTTCTCCGTAATCTACTGACTCAGAATCATCCCAGAGAATCCAGGGAGTCTATATCTTAAATAGTCTCCCCATGAGATGGGGATGCACAGTGATGCCACTGACATGCTCCCCAAGGTTTTCTGCCTCTCTATCCTTCAATCGTTCCATATGTCCCCTTAGTATAAGGGATTCTGATTTCCTTTACCCTGTATTTGAGTACAAATTGGGGTAAATGACAATCTGTTTCACATGTAAATAAGACTTAACCACCTTACTCACCTTTTCTGAGCATTACCATAGTAGTAACTTTTTTACTGAATTTCTACAAATAGAAATCCATATAAGCAATTTTGGTAACTATTGACAAATAATATTCTGGATTCTTCACAGTATTAGTAAGTACCTCATTGGTGGTTCCAGAGCTTAACTGCATCTGAAATAGGCTAGCCAGGCCTCTTTTGAGATTTTCTATGGCCACTGGCTCATTTTGATAGGAGTAGAACTCTTTGACCTAGGGAGAAAAAAAGACAAACATAAATGAAGTAAACATGAATCATTTATTAGATTTGGTTAAATAAATGGCAGGAAAGTTCAGATTTTCACCCTTATCAATCTGAGAAATAGAGATCTGTTTATTCCAAAGTTGGGATTTCTTTTTTGTGTGTTTGTTTGTTTGTGTGTGTGAAAAAAGGCTATTCAAATGTCTAAGAAGCTAGACCATGAGAACATGAAATTTGGAGAGACTGATAATTAAGGCTCTGAAGATGATGGGAATAGCATAGGGAAGGAAAGAGTACACTGATTTAGGTTGGGATTTCTACGAAAACAAGAAGGATTGCCCAAGGAAGGCAAATCAGGAATATTCTCTTTAAATATATCAACATCTTCTCTACCTGTAACTCTGCCTGAAACAAAAATAAACTAATGTTTAAAGAAACAAAGAAATTGGTTCTTGAAAGAGAATGGAAATTACCACACTTGACAGTCATGAGTTAGCACAGCCTCTAAGGGCTATGACAAGGGCCTAGATGTGACCATAATGCCCATTCCACAGGGGTGATTTTCTCTGGCCCTCCAGAGCATCCATGTTGACCTGGGGTATAAGGAGATAGAGAAGGTTGGAGGATTTGAGGTTGAGATTACTAGCATGGCATGGCCTGATGCAGGCATGGCTTTGAGTCCATTTAGAAGGCAGAAAAAGGGGTTGAAATGAGGATGACTGTGATTTGGCTGAAATAGTAAACATCTTATCTTAGCTTTGTTTTATCCTTGATATTTAGAGGCACAGGGGTGATAACAATGTCTCATACCATTTTGATAATTTAGGTCAAGTTTAAGAAACAAAAATAAAAATACAAAGAGAATTTCCTGGAAGGCTGTGTCACCTTTCACCATGTATTAACTCCAAACACATCACACAATTTAGAAACAGAGGCTGGGGGCGCCTACGTGTCTCAGTTGGTTAAGAGTCCAATTCTTGATTTCAGCTCAGGTCATGATGTCACGGTTGAGCTTGAGCCCTACGTCTGACTCCATGCTAACTGTGGAGCCTGCTTAAGATTCTCTCTCTTACTCTCTCTCTCTCTGCCCTCCCCTGCTGGCGCTCTTGTACGCACGCACATGCATTTGTGCACTCTCACTCTCTAAAAAATGTTTAAAAAAAATAGAAATAGAGGTTGGATATAGCTTCTCTGTAAAAATTCCCAAGGTCTATGCTAATTGTAGCTTAGCATTCCTACTGGAAATATCCTGAATGCCTTACTATTCTCTTTAAAACCAACCATGATTTCTCAAGTAAAACAGAACGCTCAGTAATTTGGCAATGCATTCAGTTAAGGCCAATCTGAAAACGGTTCAATATACATGGAAACTCTCACACCTTAGAAGGGAATATTTTGTCTGAATTAGCCAACCAAATGCCTCAAATCTCTATTTTTATTTTCTACGTATACTCTGCTTAGTGACAAATTTACTAGATATTTTATCCAGCAATCAATTTTAGTCATTACACTAAATGAACCTATAAATGTTGGAATTGTGTTTATCCAGGTTAAAAAGGAACTGGGAATAGTGACCTCAGCGTCTGAAAATCCATGGTATCATATTCTCAAACAAATCACTGGCAATTTCTCAGATCCAAGGCTGAGTTTCTGATGTTCTATTTTGTAAACTGGGTCTTCTTTCCCATTTGGAATTACAGCATAACTTCCTTTTCAAACATTTGGGAGTATATCTCTAGATGTCATGACTTTTAAAAGTTCGTAACTGGATCTCTTGAACCCAGGTACAGTCGGAAGGACTCATTTAGTGGCAATACCAAATGTCTATGGCCTGTGACTTTTTTGGCAAGTCTTAAGTACTTTAGAAAGCAAAAAGGAGCCATTAAGTGGTAAAAATGCTTGTAGGATTATCATTAGTACCCCCACTTTGATTCCAGGCTATAAAGTGTACCCAAACTATTTACAAAGTTTCACCTAAAATTTCAGGAAACCTAGTTCTCCAATTTAATCTTTGAACTACACCAAAGATGAAGTACCCTTCCATCAATGGCCCATGTGTATGGATCTTTTCAATCTTGACCACCAGGTCTCCAAGAAAATGGTGTTCACCACTTTTTTTCCCAAATAGGCCGAACAATGTAAACAGGAAGACAAAAAGATTTTTTTTTTCATTTTTTCTATGAATTGCTATCATTTCCCTAAAATTAGAAAAGTGGACAAATCTGTTTTTCTTCACTTGTATGACAGCTACCTTTGAGGCCTAAATTCAGTTCTTTTAGTGAAAACAACTCTGGTATTCATATTAGCTAAATGTCAACGATTAGAATTGAGCAAGCTCTCGATAATTAAAAAAAAAAAAACAATAAGTCAGAACTTTGCAGTTCAATTCGTGTGGCTGTCAGAGCAATAATCTTAAATTTATTATTTCGCAACAGGAACCAAGTAAGTTTTATTATATTCATGCCATAAAGCTGATTTACTTCGTTCAGTTCTGAAATGAGCTCTGAACATCTGAGAGCACAGGACTCTTACCTAAACTCGCAGTCCCCACAGCTTCCGGAGAGCAACAGTGACACCACCTAGTTACAAACTAAGTCTTTAACTCAGGGAAACCAAACATAGAAGAAGATGAGTGAGTTGTGGAAAAGGAGAGGCAATGCCTCTTCCTGCCAAATTTTGAGGGCCAGTTTCACCGTGGAATCAGTACAGATTCACCGTATTTTTTCCTTAGAAAAACAAACGTTTCTTACATTCCCTTAATGTATACATGCTTGAAGAATATGAGAAAGCAAAATTCCATTAACTGGCCAAACAGCAAAAATAAACAAAAAGAATCCCGGCAAACAGACTAATCGTTTTATTTAATCTACTTAGCCGAGCTATGGCTCGAAATATATCTTTGATATATGTCTAACACAGAGTATAGCTAGGGAATGACACAGTGGATAACAGACAAGTGAAGACATACTTGTAGAACTTAAGGTTTTCAAGGTGTCATATTTCTTTTAGAGGTTTGGTGTGTGTAAAGGGGTCATACTTCCAGATTCAGAGAACAAATCAATGCCCAGAAACAGCACAAAATAAAGGGCCAATTCAGCAGCCATGAGGTTAATTTAATCAATACTGGCAGCACAAACCAGAAATGGAAATCTAGTAATTAGCCAGTTAATTGGATTAGCATTTCAGGCCAAAAAAGGATCCATGCCGTAACTTGAGGCATCTTTTGCTTGTCAGTGTTAATCAACTTAACCAGAAAACTGTCATGTGTCCAACTTCACTTATGATCTATAGACAAAACTAGAGTCCTGCCCAAACACTTATGCAGGGAAGATGAGTGGGCATGGGAAAAGGATGATGTGCAATAAATATGCATCTGAGTGTTTTAATGGGCTCTCCTTTATCATGTAAATATGGAGCTTAAAACAGGGGGCTCTGGAAGGACAAAAAATACATGCTGCTGAGCATCCTTGAAATCACAGAAATTTCAGGGAGCAAAACTTAATTTGAGCCTGGGGTGGAAAATATTTTTCAGTGCAACTGCCCATCAGCAGCTCAGCCTTTCCTTCCCTAATTCCTCTCATGGTAGGCTGAGGTGATCATTTAAATAATGATCTCTCTGACAGTGATGTGGCTGAAAACTCCACGTGGCTTCTTAGTCTCCAGGGTCATATTTTTTTCCCCAACAAGTACTTTATCATATCATTGATAGATACCACAGTGCACTTTAACCTGAGGCCATCGTAAATCTCACAATCACAGCTCCTGTAGAATTGGCATGCTGGTCACGGAGATAATGATGTGGCAGTTCCATCGCAGCCTTTGAACGGTGAGGGCACTGAGTCGTTTTGTGTGTGTCACAAAAGACTTTGTACTCAGCTGCTACCCGAGGGGCTATAAAATGGCAGGTTGTCATTAAGATTATAAATGCAACTAATATTTTATGGGCTCAAGTGTCTTTCCACATTAGAAGGAATAAAAACCCAGTATTTTAAGTTGTTGTATCGTATGAAAATCAGGTAAGTTAATAGATATGCTGAAGGATAAAGTAGGAACACGGTGAGTCAACAAAAGAGTTGGTACCTCCCCAGATCCTTTACAACTGGAAAGCAGCATAATGTGGAGGTTTCCAGTTCAGCCTCTGAGATTAGACCTATTTTAAGCCCAGCTCCACCACCTGCTAGTTGTGTGACCCTAGGCAAATTCCTTTACTGCTCTTGACCTTGGTTTCCTCATCTATTACAAGAGGACGAAACAGCAGCAACTGCTTCCCGGAGCTGTCATGAGGATAAAAGAGATTATTGATGTAATGCCTTCAGCCTCTGGTGCGCAGTAAGTGCTCAGTATGATTTAACTGTCGTTCAGCAAACAGTAGCCCAAGTCTTTCTCAAAGTTCAATTCATTTTAGCCCCATATAACTTTGTGTTCATTCCTTTAATTTACATTCATTGAGGCCCCACTATGAGCAAGACAATGAATGTACAGAGTTAAAGACATAATTGCTGCCACGAGCTTATTCTGAATGCTGACTGCAGACGAATAAAGGATTTCAATATCTGTGATAAACACTTGAATAGACATGAGCCTAAGGGAGTATGGGGTTTGGGAGAATGTTGGGAAAGTCTCTTAGAATACCAGGTCAGTCAGTACAAGGCATGGTTCTGGGTGTTTTGTGGAGGAAGGGAGTGGAAGGACATGAATGGGAGCGCGAGGGACTGGAACATAAAGAGGAATGAGAATTTTCTCTACCAAAACCCGAAATCTAGTAATGGACACAAATGACCAAAAGGACAGTGATAAGGGCCAAGAGTGAGTTCCAAAGTGCTAAGAGGGTTCTAAAGAGGTGATTATTTCTAGCTGGCTGGAAGGATATGAACTTCATAAAAGAAAGGGCCTGTGAGCAATGCTTGAGGCATGGTAAGTATTTTGACAAGTGGAGAAGAGAAGCATTCTTGAGATGGGGATTCACATTTGCTGTAGGAGAGGTGACAACATAAAAATTCCTTTTTACTGCTTTATATAAAACTGGAAATCATGATTAGCAATATATCACATGTCTGAAATTTATGTTATTTTGAAGTATTTTTTTCACCTTTAGAAATTTTGAATCTAGAGACATTTTGGAGATGTGTAGAGTTTTAACTATAATGGTCCCTCTCTGTTTTTCTTCTTTGGTAACTAAAACTGAGCTTTCATCTTTACAGATACATTTTTATGTATGTCAATATAATATCTATACTTTTCTTAAACCCACACATGTCATACCTAGTAATTCACTGATCACAATTTCTTCTCAGTTCCAAACATATTAAGACCATTGTAAGACATCACAATCGAACCGTAAGTAACACACACTTAACAGAATTTTCTGAGCAAATTTCCAAATGGATGTTATGGCGTTCATTCATTACTTTAATACATAAAATGCTTTTCAAAGTCATAGGTTTTAAATAATCTCTAAGTACTTTTTTAAAAGTTCAACACTACCTTAGGGATGACATGCCTTTCAAAACCTTCAATTTTTTGCATTAGCCAGATACTAATAGTCTCTTGAGTGGATATCATTTATCAAACGAAGCTAGATCATTCCATTCTCATAATTTGTCTCCTTTCCTGAATGATGTACACAACCATCTGTGATGATGTAGTGTGTTACAATATCTTTCTAAACCTTTCTAATAAGGAATATACCTTTTAAGAGTGCCTCTCAATAAACAAATACTTGATTCTACTACAATGATTTTCATAAAAATAGGAAACAAATGGCTTGAAAATTTAAGTGAATTCAAAGACTTGATTAACTTCTGAAGCATTTAATTTGCAATGTCTACTTATTAGTTCTTGAAAAAATTCCATTTACTATGAAAGTAGTGATATCATGATCATTTCAATGCAATAACTACAGAAGGAAAGAAAAATTTGAAGTAGGAAAAAAAGTCGTGGGACTCCCCCCAAATCACTTTTACCTTTCCATGGATTAAATGAAGGAGCACAGGTCTTTGTAAAGCTTCCAAGTTTTCCTTTCTTATGATTTTGGGTGGAGTTTTTCCTTTAAAAATATTCTTCTCTCCTCTCTGCTGGTTCACATTTTCAACATTTACATCTTTCATCTGGAGTCATGGAAAGAAACCTGTTAGAAAAACTTGCTATCTCTATTTCCATCACAGTCTTTTAGAAAATAAAATGCTAAAGCAATAAACAGGATTGGGTATAATTTATTCTGTTGCTTTTCAATTCATGATTCATAGGACTTAGCCATTAACTTTAAAAGAATGGAGAAGGCATCTGAAAATTAGGTTTTTGAATTAGGTAAAAATACTGATACTTAAAGAAATCTGTGAATTCAGGTTTATAATAATCATGACAGAAAGGTGGCTCTTTTGTGTCACTGTCACTCTCCTCATTCAGTTTGACTGTTGCTGTCTGCCTGGTCTCTTCATTTTCTTTACCATTTTTTGGAAATGAATCCTGCCCCACATTGTATTTCACTTGTATATACAAAAAGATGAACAGTCTGATTACTGAACACGGAAGTACGTGTTTTCTGCAGAATACTTTACTGTTCTATTGAGAAATGGTTCAGAGAGGTGGATGATGAAGTTTTGAGCCAACCTGGAAATCACAACAACTGTTAGAGACATCCAAAGAAGCAAAGATCGCTTGATACATGTATTGCAATGACACCTCATTATAAAGTTTATCAACAACTACTTATCAGTTATAATGGAACAAATCTTGGTCCTGTGTACCGGTTTCACACCAACACGTAAAAGAATAACAGACTTTACTAGAGAAATCTATTGCCTTTAGGCCTTTGAAAGCAAATATGGAATCACCATATGTTAAAACTGAAAGAGGTCCCAGAGTCCATATGATTTGACCTCCTTTCTCAACACATAAATCTAAACTATCATAATTGACCAAACACGCCCATGCAGGAGAGCACCTCGTTCTTTCCTCGGGAAGAACACAGAATGGGTTCACTTCCTCATCTGGAACTTCTCTTATATGGAGGCACTCAGCAAAATTGAGAGGTTCCAATTTATTTCCTCCTTCAGCGAAAGCAGTCTTAATTGTTTTCCACATGACATGGATTCTAGACTCCTCACTCCTAGAACATTTTGACTGGATTCTAATTTAAGGTGCCTATTAGTGAGAAATATAGACCTGGACATCATACGATATAGTTACTCACCAGCATACGCCTTCTTTTGCTTGCTTCAACAACTTAGAAAGACCAGATTACTTTTGATCAGCAAAAACTTCAAAACTGTAGATCTACTTATTTTAGTGATAGGTAACAAACTAAATGGATATATAACCAAGAGCACAAAACAACTGCTCTCAAATGATATGTTTCTCGAAGACTTTGCTGACACCTAATCTTTGCATCTCTGGTAGAAAACACCTACTGTGATCTGGATCAGCTGGTCATCATCGCCATCGGGATTCCTCCACAGTAAGACGACGTCCACGGTAGATGAAATTCGGTAGCCTACACTGTCTTGGAGTTTTCCTTTGCCCCGATCAAGAAAAACTTCAGTGGAATATGTGAGTTTGTACAGACGGTCATTATTTAATGAGAGACCGGTTGTGTGACCTGCATAAAGATTGGGACACAAGTCAAGTTTCAGTTGTAAGGAACTTGTCACGCCATGGAGTGTGCCATCTTGCCACCAACGCATTCCTCATCCAGCCTAGAGCTGCCTAGGGGGACCTTAGTAATATTTGCTAAATGAAAGATGGTTCTATTCTCCATTTGCTGACATCACTGACTTGAACAATAATAAAAAGGACAACTAACAAATAAATAAACTTGCATTTCAAAACAAACTTTAGTTTGTATTCCTAATCAATAACCAGATGATCTAAATGTCGTTCTGGTTGAACTATAGAACATTTTTTTTAAGGAAATGTCATTGCATTGCTTTTAATTATATCAATCTGATATCTCTTCTCCCTCCAGCTTTATTGAAGTCTAATGAATATGATTTCAGGTGGCGGTTAAGCCAGGAATTGCTTTACAAAATTAATAAAAACCATTTGTAACTAACACATCATTTTGGTGCAATAGATCAATGCCAAAGTAACTTCAGGGGTTAGAAGGCAGTTCCTTAAATTGGATATTTTGAATATTTAAAGAGTATACCCCCCTAATGCAATTTACAAATTACAGTAAATATATTATAGTTTATATAATTATAGTAAATTTTTAGTACAAAGATACATTTCAAGGCTATACATATGTAAATTTAAATGAGCTATTCTGGAATAAAATAATGTTTTACTACATAAAATCTTAGAACAGGCTTTAATTTGGCAGGGGCAGTTTAATGTCAAACAGTATAGTGAGCCAAAATAATTGATATATGAAGCCGTTCACACGCTAATTTCGGCTTACCTTAACCCAAAGAAATGTGACAAGAATTGGGTCAAACCTTTCCCAGAGATGATTTGAAGTTTATGATCATGCAAACCCTCTTTGTGTATTTTCTATCTATGGCTCTCAGGGCATTGTCAAAAAAGATTTCAGTGTACATTTTTCCTCAGGGCTAATGGGGTTGCATTGCCTAGTGCACTATGATAAGCAACTGTAAGTTTTTCTTTCCTCAAGAAATATACTATGGGGGAAGGGCCAGGAAAGGAAGTTGAGATGAGTAGGCCAGAAGTGAGGCAGCTGAGAAAGAAAACAAAATCACTTTGCAAAGCCAAAAATTAAGAGAACTTCTGAAGTCTACTGTCTCTATCACCTATCATCTATAGTGCCTCCCGCTGAGAGGAAAAAAGATGGTCAAAACACATTGTCTCAGGGCACCTGGTGGCTCGGTCAGATAAATGTCCATCTTCGGCTCAGGTCATGATCTCGCAGTTGATGAGTTTGAGCCCTGCGTCAGGCTCTGTGCTGACAGCTCAGAACCTGGACTGCTTCAGATTCCGTGTCTCCCTCTCTCTCTGCCCCTCCCCCACTCTCACACACACTCTCTAAGATAAACATTAAAAATTTTTTTTAATTAAAAAAACACATTGTCTCTAATAAACTTTTGAGTGTGTTTTATGTACATTGACTTTTTTAATTCTCACAAAACCCAACGGGATAGATATCATTATTAGTCTCCTTTTATAGATAGGGAAACTGAAGGGCATAGAGTATGCATTTTCCCCAAGATGACCCAGACAGTTAGTGATAGAGCCAGGATTTGAACCCAGGCTGTCTGGCTCTAGAGACCATGCTCTTGCGTGTACTACACACACCTCAGCCTTTAGGTTGAACTCTTTTCCATTCCTAGGGAGTGACCTAGGAATTCACTCATACATCCAACAAGGATGTCCTAAGCACCTGGGGGGTAGACATTTTTCTAGGCTCTGGTGCTGTACTAATTAATAATTGCAGACAAAATGTGTGCCTTTGTGGAGTTTACAGTTAAATGAGGAGATGGACATATATCTCCTCATTTATATAAGCAAATTACAAAATGTTAGAAGTGCTAATGAAGAAAAATGAAACAGGAAACGGAATGGGAATGCTGAGGGAAAGAGCTTTGTGAGAAGGTGGTGTTCTGGGCAGAGGCTTTAGGCCACATGGACATCTGCGGGAAGGGCATCCCCTCCATCTCCACGCTTTCACCTGCGCCTGTCCTGCGCACACAGAGAGGGAACAGCAAGTCTAAAGGCCCTGAGGAGAGCTCAGTGCAGGTGTAATGGGGAAACAGCAGGGAGGCTAAAGAGGCTGGAATTCAGTGAAAGACACTAGGAAGATGAGGTCAAAGGGAAAGTTTCAGGTGAAGTTATATATTTCGACAAACCTTCAAAGAAAGGGGATACAGAGACAAGAAATAGGGATCTAGAAAACCTAGGAGAAGGATGTGTGGGAGGGGAGATTCCAAGAGTATGCACACAAAAATAGACTGTGTCTAAGCACCAAATCAGGCAGAACCTCAGGTATAAGATACAGAAGACAAAAAAGTTCAGGAAAGGGGCACCTGCTTGGCTCAGTCCGTTGAGTGTCTGGCTCTTGATTTCAGCTCAGGTCATGACCCCAGGGTCATGGGATCAAGTTCCACATTGTGGAGAGGGATTCTCCCTCTCTCTCCCTCTGTCTCTCTCCCCTGCTCACATGTGCTCTCTCTCTCTCTCTCTCTCTCTCTCTCTCAAATAATAATAAGAAAAAAAAGTCAGGAAAGACCTTGAAGGAGATAAAGTCTATGATTACCTCTTGCCTCCCCTACCTTAACCTCTTCCACATTTTAACTGGGGACACTGCTACAGGTTCAAACATTGGCTTTCTGGCCAGGAAAGACATTTTGGCCAGAGAGGCCTTCCTTTTATGATGCCTCTTGAATTCCACAGAGGGCATAAAGGAAATAACATGTCTTATCTAATCCTGACAGCAATTCTGAAAGGTAAGCATTAAATGACAGCTGAGAAATGCTGACTCTGCTCTCAACCCAACGTGGCAGATAGAATGCAGAATTCGAGGTTTAAATTTACGAAGATCCAAGTTTTGTGGAGTACGTAATGACATCTTCTGGCTAAAATAACTATGAAAAGTTTGTAGGAAGGTAGCCTCTCTTAAATTTTAAAGACTGTTGAAGTATCATGTCAATCATTTTTTCCTTACTCTTACTTTACCAGTGAAAGAATGTGAAAGCAGACGATATATAATAGATCAGAACTTGACTGTGATGTGGAAGGGATAAAGCACAGGAAAGAATAGGCCTTGTTCTAGATCTTTCTCCTACCTCTTCAGAGAAGGGATAGGATAAAGCCTCAAACGATTCAAATAAGTGGACTGTGCTATAATATTGTCCCTGTTATCCTTTCCTCTTTGATAATTGTTTCTCTGTTCATCTGGCAACACTGGGCAACGAGAGCAGGTTCTATCTATTCTGGTGACTTCTTTCTTTCTTGGGATGTTGCCATGTATACACAATGGCATTTTTTGAAACCGAGTTTAGACAAAACCTCTTCAATATGCCCCTTCAAATGCATTTAAAATTTTAAGTGACTTAAAAGCAACAAAACTCTTGTTTTGAACCTGTGAAGAAATATCTTAAAATACCCATTTTGGAACTTAGGTAAATTCAAGGTGAGACTTAAAGGCACATGCAACAGTGGTAAGGATGGCAGTGGAACTGCGGACTCCAACAGAAAACTCTAAGACAAAAGGTAAAAGAGTAGGATGAAGGACAAGGGGCAAAGATTGGAAGATGATTGACGTGAATGGACTGAAAAGCGTGGGTCAGGCCAGGGACTCGAGAGCAAGACTGGAAGCAAAGGAATCGGTTGGGTTCAGAGAGAACAAGATTAAATAGAACGCTCATGTCTAGGTTAGCAAAAGTAAAAGCACTATAAATAAAACCTGAAGAAAGCACCGAAAATAGATTTATACTCAGCCTATCTTTTCTACACAGACCCTCATCTGTACTAATCTCACCCCATCCGCTCTTCAGTCCAACCCGCGCTCAACATCCGCCCAGATCTGGGGATTTGCCAAACAGTTGCATTTGTGATTAAACAGAACATAGGTGTTAAGGTGATACATGAGATCCCCAAATTTATAGTGGCCTGATTTTAAAACAGACTTTCACAAGTAGTTTGTTTCTTAAATGTCAATCATTACAGAGGCCAAGGAATCTATAATGAAATTATAGTACCGTAATACAAAAAAGTTATGACATTCAGGTGGAGAGAGAGCTGTCAACTCCTATGCTTTTAATTTATGATATTTGGCATATGTAGCTTGTACCATGAAGCTAATGATGCTTAAGCTTCGGGGTCCTCGCTTGTCCAGGCTCCTTCCAAGATCTTGGAAGGGGCCCCTAGCAATGTGTACATATGCCATATCTTTTCTTCAGTAACACTTGCAAGATATTTTTGCATTTTCCCCTCAGAGATGGCCCCTAAACTGCATAAGCTTCAGGTTCTAAAACACTGGATTTGCCACTGAGTTTGTATATAACACATTGTAGCTGTCATGTTCTAAACCATATTTCCTGTATGCCATTGCTGTGTGTGTGTGTGTGTGTGTGTGTGTGTGTGTGTGTGTGTGTGTAGAGTCGTTATAAGTACATGTATTTGAAAACATCAAGTTATCCAATTTTCTCCTTTATAGAGTAGAAAAAAATAGAAGTGTACAATACTACCATAGTTCAATTATTTTTCTCAAAATAATAAGGGTATTAGGTTTTTTATTATGGTGTATCAAAGATTTGAAATCCCTCGTATTTCGAATACTCTACAATTTATTTAGCAGATAATAGCAAGTAAGGACTGTATTTTTCAATATTAAACACTTTAGAAACTGGTGAAAAATACTATCTTTATTCAAGAAACTAAAGTGTGATTTGCTCAGGTGAAAGAATGTAAATTTAGGCTTGCATTTTTTTTTTTTTTTGCTTCAATAACAAAGATTGTCTTTTTTCCTCATGTGGAAATTTTCCACAAGGGAAATCTTGAGACAAACTTCACTTTATGATCAAAAGCTAGTTATCCCAAAAGGGTTTTAGAAGTTTAATGTATCACTTAGGATACATAGTTATTAAAACTGGGCCCTACTGTGCACGCTAAGTAATGTGTTAGACAAAACTGGTTTTGACAGTGTATCCTCTTAAGAGACTCTGAAAGTGATTATTTTACAGGTGCATCATTTAGAAATCCAAGGAGTTTGTTTACATTCTGGTTGATTTACAACAAGATTCCATATTAATACACTTCATTCCATTTTTAGAAACCACCCCTCATAAAAAAATGTGTGTTCCAAAAGGTATTCAATTCATATGTATTTTTAAAAATCAACTTGAATCTTAAAGTAGAAACTACAACTAGCAACACTATTAATTCAGAGATAAGTCTTATTTCTTAAATCGATACCATGTAATTTTATTTTCTTTAATTCATCACTTGTGATAATCCTCACTTCTGAATGGCAATGCGGTTAAATGCATGCTTTACCATTTCATTCATAATTCTTCGGCAAATCAAATGCCTTTTTCATTGAGTCTAATTCTTCTTGATGTCACATTGCTAAGCAACTAGAAGGAAATTTCAAAACTGGTTTTGTAAAATCCTCTTTTACAATTCAAATGGAGGAGCTGCATTCAGTGAGTGACCAACAGCAGCAGGTAACAATAGCTGGCATTTCTTTTCTCCCTTTTAAAAACAGACCATGAATGAGACATTGAAGCAAGGAGCACATTAGTCTAAGGGGCTGAAACTAAAAGGAACCTCTGTTTCCTTAATGTATGTAGGAATTTGAATTTGATTTTCATTCCAATCCAGTCATGCCTTCACAAGTATCCCAAAATTATGTAGTTTTGAAGACGATGTAGTTAGGAACCCTTTCACTGTTCACATACCACACACACACACACACACACACACACACACACACACACACACTTTTTCCTCTCAATGATTAAAATTAAAATTAAGCAAAAGATGACACAAACTTACCTTTAACAGAGGCTGAATACGAGGAAATGAAGCAGAGAAAAAGCACAGCAAGAAGAATCATATTGACTAGCTACCCTCTCACGCATCCAGTTCCCAGCCAGGAGTGACTGAGAAGTGGACTCTTCTGGAGGCAATGAGGGAGTGACCCTCCTCAGAACCTGTAACAAGCATGTTTATCTTTTGGGGAAAGGTCAGATTCCAAACTCCAAAATGAGGACCTAAGTTCACCAAAGAACTCACTATTAATGATTAAACTTAGGTGGGCTACAGTTTTCAGTCTCTTACTCTATTTACTTTTTTTAACTCAAGAAGGAAAAATCAAGAAAATGTTCACTTTTGAGAGCCAAACCACTGTGCCTTCCTATAAATTCAGAAGTGCTGAAGGCCGTTTGAGAAAAACTGGTAGTAATACTTCTCGGCTCAATACACAGTCATCATCGGGCCTATATTAAGTGCTTATCTGTACATTTGGCCACGTTATGTGGGAGGGTGGCAAGGATTCCCAAACTAAGCTAAACTTAATTGAATTTTGTCTTTTATAGTCATCTTGGAATTTTTTTAATACCATTTGTATGCTGTTATTTAAAAATCGCTCTGAATTTTAGAACTTACTTAAACATTTTTTAAGTTGCACCACCACCAACCACTTCAAAAATAATGTTAACAGTACGTAGAACTTTTAGTTTTGAAAACTAGATGATTCTTTAAGTGAAACTAATGTGATTGTAGCAAATGAGTATTGTCTATCGTTAACATGCTAGCCCGTCAAAAGAAGATAATACAGTAGACCTCTAGCTATTTCTATGACAAGAAACGCTGGTCTAAGTCCTCAGACTGGCTGGCTGGAGTCCCCTATGCTTTTGGAATCTCATTTCTTGGAAGAAATTCAGAGGGGGGAATTCTAGCCCCCTCTTTTGCTACAGAAAATTAATTAGGAGAGTTTTCTAGAATTAAAGTGAATATTCTAGCATGGCTAGACCATGCTAACTGAACTAACTCTTGGTCCTTGAAAACTCCTGCAAGAGAAATCGGCCATGAATAAAACCTACTAACATGAGGTGGTTGGGGGGGCATTGTGGAGACGTTTTGGCAGGGAAAAAAGTATTGGCGAAGGGCTATTTGAATGAAGATATTGTAAGGAAGTAAATACTGTAAGTATTTGAAAATACTTACAGCCATGTTTAAGTATAAAGTGGGTTCTTAAATCTTCCATCCTCTTTCTCAAAACCCTTTTCTAAAATCCTAGACAACTCAGATAAGAGACAACCAACTTAAAAGGGTCATAAAATGAAATAAAAATTTAAAAATCTCCAAAGTTAAGCATATTACCTCTTGAAATCTATTTTTGTATAAAGAACTGAAGGATTAAAATTGTTTGTCTTTATCATCTATTGAGATTAGAATTTTATTTGCTACTTTAAGTTTCATATATAAAAATTGACTAAATGCTTAAAATGAACATTTTTAAAATAACATGTTTGGCTGTGAATATCACCTTAAAATTATAAATAATAAGTTTTCCTGGGGTAAATAGAAAAGGCCATTCTTAGAAAAATGTTTGTTGAAAAAATAAAAGTTTTTATGAATAACAGGAATTCTAAATACAAGGGATGTGGAAGTGCTTTATTGCTTTACATGTAAATGGATTTCTATGTGCTCCGCGATTTCTGCGTTACATACATGGTGATATGAAGCCTTTAGGCTCACCTAAACTTGTTTAGGTGATATGTTTAAACCATATGCAATTCTATAACTGTCTTTTGTATTTCCCTTTGAGGCTCACAGTTACATAGACCTTGAAGGTTTGTGGTTAGACTATGGGATGCATGATACGTGTCTCTTTGGGTAAAGTACCATTTGCTGTCAAATGTTTACCAGAGTCCAACCAATAAAAGACACATCACTATTGCCTAATAAAATAAATGCTGTTTCATTCAAGCATTTTCTTTGGACTAGAAAGCTTCTATGAATCACACTACTAAATAGGCATTTCAGCATAGGATGTTCAAAGAAGCCTGTTTCTGTCAGTAATAAATAACATCATCCTTCTGTATTTTGCTTAGAATTTTTACTTTGTACAAAGACATTTGAAAGACTTAAGATTGTCTCACTAAAAATAAAAGAAGTATGCCAAACTCTTTCCATATTCACCGAATTCTGTATGCCGAAGAAAAGGCATTCTCTGTTGCTCAGCCGACCCAGTGGAGCAAACACAGTAGAATATATGCGGAAGATATCCCCCAAACTCATCACTTAGTTTACATGGCATGGGAAACAGGACAGGAGCACAGCGCAGGATCAAAATAACAAGAGCTATCATCTATTACTGTCTACAATTACTATGTTTAATAAACTATACTAAGCACTTTAATTTTTTATAGTATATCCTAACAACCAATTTACATATTAGAAAAATGAGGCTTGCATTAATTTAGTAAAAATGACTTAAGAAATATGGAAAAAACAAACCCTAAAACCTAATCACCATTCTCCTTTACTTTAAAAATATTCAAGATAGGAAGTAGAAAACTTGATTTCTTAAGGATGACAGAGAATTATTAATGGAGACTGTCGCTAACTTTAGTAGATCCATCACAATTTTGTACAGAGGCTAACAGGGCAATTGGTTATTGTGTTTAAATGTTCCAGGCTGAACATATGGGGGAAAAACTGATCTGTGCTAACGACATCAAAATCAAACAATAGATTTTAAAACAATTCTCTTGCAATGAATTCTATAGGTAGTACATGACACTGTGGAGTATCTGCTATACACCTATTTTGCAGTGATAAATAAGAGACTATGACATAAAGATGAATTACTAATTCCAAAGTGCAGTTGTGTTTCCGTTGAGTATCAGAGGTTGTTAGGAGTTAACTCATTTTCCAAGATTGGAAGATAAATGAACTTCACCCACTAGAGGTTGGAAGGAAATGTATTACCCTACCAGATATGGATACAGTAAGTCAGACTATATGATAGCTATGGGGGGGGGGAAGTCTTTATAATATTAGAACACTTTACTCTGTTCATAGAAAAAAGCATGGCATTAATGGGAAAAAAAATTTTAAAGGACACTTAAAATACCCCAAAGTTGTCATAATAAAGTCTAATAGCATTTTCAATTCAGTGAGAGAATTAGAATTTTCTTCTTTTAAAAAAATTTTTAAAAGTTTATTTATTTTTGAGAAAGAGAGAGAGAGAGAGAAAACAAGCAGGAAGCAGGGGAGGGGCAGAGAGAGAGGGAGACAGAGAATCCGAAGCAGGCTCCAGGCTCTGAGCTGTCAGCACAGAGCCCTATGTGGGGCTTGAACCCACAAGCAGTGAGATCATGACCTGAGCCGAGGTCGGATGCTTAACCGACTGAGCCACCCACGGTGTCCTCGGAGTTAGAATTTTCAAGAGATCCTGCAAAAAATAATTTTGTTAGGTTGAGGATATTCTTATGATTTGATGATCTCTTTTATACTAAGGCAAAATTATAGGAGAGTACATGAACTATTTTAAAAGCTATAGTTTAAGAATTCTTTGAAAAAATAAAAACCTAAGTTCCTAACACTAAATGCCTTTCTTTAGCAAGAATAAACTTGAGACGTAGGTTTGAAACATTTGAAATCTCCGATAAGAATAGCAATTACTCCAAACTGAAGTATTAAACAAACTTTACCTCACCTCCACCTCCAGACACACACATATTTGACAACAACAAAAAATCTTTAAGGGTCAATAATGGTCACCCTAAGAGGAGTCTAACTTTACATTATCTTTGGCCACAAAACCCCTGAGTTTCTAGCATTTAAAGGAGAGAATTGATGACTCTCTTTCAGCAGACTACTATAAAGACAACAAAATTTATTATTTTTTTAATGTTTTTATTTATTTTTGAGAGACAGAACACAAATGGGGGAGGGGCAAAGACAGAAGGAGACACAGAATCCGAAGCAGGCTCCAGGCTCTGAGCTGTCAGCACAGAGCCCGACGCAGGGCTCAAACTCACAAACTGCGAGATCACGATCTGAGCTGTAGTCAGACGCTTAACTGACTGAGCCACTCAGGAGACCCAAAAGACAACAAAATTTAAATTTGGATCATGATGATTGATTTTAATTACCAAGGCAGTCCAGAGATTTCCCATGTAGCCTACACCCAGGTACTCCTGTTATCATCTTACAGTATTGTGGTAGATTTGTTAACTAAAAAAAAAAAAAAAACCAATATTGCTACATTATTATTAACTAAGATACATACAGGCATACCTCATTTTATTGCACTCCACCTTACTGTGCTTCGAAGATCAAACTGGTGCCATCTTTCCAATAGCATTTGCTCACTTTGTGACTCTGTGTCACATATTGGTAATTCTTGCAATATTTCAAACTTTTTCATTATGATATTTGTTATGGAGCTCTGTGATCAGTGATCTTTGATATTCCTCTTGTAATTATTTTAGGGCACCACAAACCACATCCACATAAGGAGAATTTAATAAATAAGTGTGTGTGTTCAGAATGCTCCACTGACTGGCCATTTCCCCATCTTTTCCAACTCCTTTGGCCTCCTTATTCCTTGAAATTAGGCCAGTTGATAGCCCTACAATAGCCTCTAAGTATTCAAGTGAAAGGAAGCCTCTCAAGTCTCACAAATGATTAAGTGTAGTGAGAAAGGCACGTTGAAAGTCAAGAAAGGCTGAAAGCAAGGCCTCTGGTGCCAAACAATTAGCCAACTTGTGAATGCAAAGGCAAAGTTCTTGAAGGAAATGAAAAGTTTTATTTCACTGAACACATGAATGGTAAGAAAGTGAAACAGGCTTCCTGCAGATATGAAGACAGGTTGAGTGGTCTAGATAGAAGTTCAAACCAGCCACAACGTTTCCTCATGGTAAAGCTTAACACTGGGCAAGGCCCTAACTCTTTTGCATTCTCTGAAGGGTGAGCGAGGTGAGGAAGCTACAGAGTTTGAAGCTAACAGAAAAGTCTGAAGAAAAGTTTGAAGCTAGCAGAGGTTGGTTCATGAGGTTAAAGAAAGGAGTCACCTCCATAACATGGAAGTGCAAGGTGAAGCAGTGACTTGCAAATATCTTCTCCCATTGAGTAGGTTGCCATTTCATTTTGTTGATGGTTTCCTTCACTGTTCTAAAGTTTTTTAGTTCAATATAATTCCATTTGGTCTGTTTTTTCTGTTTTTTTTTTTTTTAAGCTCTTGTTGCACTTGGACCACGAGATGGTCCACAAAAAGCATTGCTAAGATTTATGTCTATAAGCTTCTTGCCTATGATTTCTTTTAGGAGTTCAAAGGCTTCAGGGCTTATATTCAAGCCTTTAATCTATTTTTAATTTATCTTGTGTATAGTGTAAGATAGTGGTCGAGTTTTCCCAATACCATTGATGGAAGAGACTGTCTTTTCCCCATTGAATATTTTTGCCTTTGTTATAAATTAGTTGACCATGTATGCATGGGTTTATCTCTAGGCTGTATATTAAATGCATTGATCTATATATCTGTTTTCATGTCAACACCATACTGTTTTGAATATTGTAGCTTTGTAACGTAGTTTCAGGTAGTGTGATAGTTCTGCCTTTGTTCTCCTTTTCAAGATTGCTTTGGCTATTCAGGATCTTTTGTGGTTCCATGCAAATTTTAGGATTATGTGTTCTAGTTCTGTGAAAAATGCCATTGGTATTCCAGTGGGGATTGCACTGAATCTTTGGGTAGTAAGAACATTTTAACGATATTAATTCTTCCATACCATGAGCAATGGCAT
Organism: Paguma larvata; assembly: GCA_030068075.1. Classification (NCBI taxonomy): domain Eukaryota; kingdom Metazoa; phylum Chordata; class Mammalia; order Carnivora; family Viverridae; genus Paguma; species Paguma larvata. The sequence goes on from CM057823.1 coordinate 116,102,860, forward strand.
ATCATTCCATTTATCTGTGTCATCTTCAATTTGTTTCATCAATGTCTTATATAGTGTTCAGAGCATAGGTCTCTCACCTCCTTGGTTAAATTTATGCCTAGGTATCTTATTTTTTTGATGCAATTATAATGAGATTTTCTTAATTCCTCTGATAGTTAAATGAGTGTACAAAATGCAGCAGGTTTCTGTATATTAATTTTGTATCCTGCAACTTTATTGAATTTATTTATTAGTTCTAGAAGTTTTCTTGGTAAATAAAACTTTTAGGGTTTTATCTGCATCTGTCACATCTGCAGGTTGTGACAGTATTCTACTTCTTTACAAATTTGGATGCCTTTTATTTCTTTTTCTTGTCTGATTGCTGTGGCTAGGACTTCCAGTATTATGTTGAATAAAAGTGGTGAGAGTGGCCATCCTTCTCTTGTTCCTGATCTAGAGGGAAAGCTTTCAATTTTTCATACTAGTATGATGTCAGCTGTGATTCTGTCATATGTGGCCTTTATTATATTGAGGCATGTTCCTTCCATATCCACTTTGTTAAGAATTTTTATCATAAACTGATATAGAATTTTGTCAGTTTCTGCATTTATTGGGATGACCATACGGTTTTACCTTTTGTTTTGTTAATGTAGTATATTACATCGATTTATTTGTAGATGTTGAATTATCCTTGCATCTCTAGAATAAATTACACTTGATCACGAATTACGATCCTTTTAATGTATTATTGAATTTGGTTTACTAATAATTTGTTGAGAATTTTTGCATCTGTTTTGATCAGGAATATTGGCCTGTATTACTATTATTATTATTACTTATTATTTTTACAGTGTCTTTGGTTTTGGTATCAAGGTAATGCTGGCATCATAAAATGAGTTTGAAAGTATTCCTTCCTCTTCAATTTTTTTTTGGAATAATTTGAGAAGGATTGATACTAATTCTTCTTTAAATGTTTGGTAGAATTCAACTGTGAAGCTGGCTGGTCCTGGGCTCTTGTTTTTTGAAGATTTTTTTAAATTACTGATTCAATTCCATTACTTTTAATTGGTCTATTCAGATTTTCTATTTCTTCATGATTTAGTCTATATTTCCGTGAATTTATCAATTTCTTCTAGATTTTCCAATTTGTTGGGATATATTGTTCTAGTAGTCTCTAAGAAAAATATTTCCTTTTCTCATCTTATTGCACTAGCTAGGACTTCCAGTAATATGGCTGAATATATATGTGTACTTTTAATATTTTGTATTCTTTTCTGAGTTCTGTCATTCCTCTTCAAATGTTCTTTCCTCCAATCACTTTATTTCACAGGTTTTTTTTTTTTTCTGTTTTATGCTGTTCTAGCTTCTATCACTAAAAAATTATTTTCTTATTTTGAAACACTGAATTATATTTTTCATATGCTTTTTTTTCTACTTCATATTCTCTTATTATAACACCTTAAAAAGGATTCAACAATCCTTTTGTGGTATATTTTTAAGCTAAGTTAGTTATACTTCACCTTTGAGAAAGTGGGGTGGGTATAATTGCTTTTCTAGCTTCATGGTTCTAGAGCTTCCTTTTCTCATGTTTTCATAAAACGACACTTATGTATCACTGTCATTTCTGAGCTCTGTCTCTTTTCTCTACTTTTATTTTGACCTGCATTTTTCTTTTCCTCTATTGTCCCTTCTTGCTCAGTTTGGATTTTACTCCCAGAAAGTTCTGCTTACTGTTGGGCTTTGTCCAAGAAAGCAGCTCAGCTTTATTAAGTTTTATGAGTTCATACGCTCTATACCTCTCCAGCATTCTCAGACTTTCTTGCTTCTCCCTTTGTACTCATAATGAAATTGCAGTCAGCCAGTTTTGCTTCCGATCTCATACTAGTCTCCCTTGCTTTTCAGTAAATACCTGTTGGTAGTTTGGGGGTCCTCCCACTCCGTTGGCCTTCAAATGCTGTGTCGTCTTCTAGTCTCCCTTGCTTTTCAGTAAATATCTGTTGGTAGTTTGGGGGTCCCCCCACTCTCATGGCCTTCAAATGCTGTGTTGTCTTCCCACTGTTTCCTCCTACACAGATGCTGATACTAAGTTGATGGTTTGTTTCCACCTGCTCACATTTTGAGCTTTATAAGGATTCTTTTTCACTTAGTTATGTTATAGCCATGACCTGAATTTGTTGCTGTTTTGCAATCCAAGACATTCTGCCTGTTTTTATGAGGAAATTCAGACTACTATAGTCATCTTCCTAGAGTTTCACCATTCATGTATTACTTGGGGGAGGGGATGCGTTTTTTGTTTGTTGGTTTTGTTTTGTTTTTAGTTTTAAACTTTTTCTACATTTTCAAAATCGATCAAAATGCAAGTTGAAATTATTATAATAGGTTGATTCTGCCTTTCAGATAGCTTTCAAGTAATTTAAAAATTAATTTGTTTGCTTTCTTAGCCTGAAATGAACATACTTCAGAGTATTACTCTATTCCTACACCTTCCCACTCCCAACTTTTTGAAGGATACTCTCAGACCTAATGAAATACAAGAACTAGGCTTAAAATAATGGAATTTGTGATGACTGCCCAATGTTTTCATGCCAAACATTTGGAGGAGCTCATAGCTGTATTTATTACCATTTTGTTACTGTTGTTGCAAAATTCTATCTGTAGCCCCTTTCTCACTCTACAGTATACAGTCCAACTTAACAAGCTGGCTGCCAATTTTCTGATTGTGGTCCACATGTTCTGTTTAGCCTGCTCACTATTTAAAAAATGAACAAACAAAATAGATGCCAACACTTAAAAACCAGATTTCACATAAAAATCCAGTTTCCTGGCTGCTCTTTAGAAACTGAGATCTGGTGTAAGTAAGCCCATACTCCTACTTGGAACTTGTGCCCTGACTAAACAGAGAATATTCTCTCCGGTTTGTGACACTTTTCTCCCAGACAGTTTCTCTCATTTGCTACCTTCCAGTCCTCATAAACATTGTAGATTTGCAACACATGAACTAGCATCTCTTTGGTTTCAAACTCTTATTTTGGCTTAAGTCACCAGAAATGTGATGATTTCTAAATCTGTTTCTACTTAGATATCCTGCGTACTCCCCAGAACCCACGTATTCAATATCAAACTATTTTTTTTTCAAAATGAAATTTCCTTCCACTGTTCTTTAAATGACCCAGTTAACATAATTATATTCCTACAGCTGTCCAAATTAAAAAACCCTTAGGGTTATTCTTTCATCCCTTTTTCCTCATCCTACCCACAGCTTTCCAATCATGTGCCAAATTATGACATATCTTTGCTTTTATAGCTCCCAATATTTTAAATACCTTTCCCTTCTTTATAGCTGGAAAACCACTTACTTTCCAAGAAGGAGCAAAATTATTCAATTTCTAAAACTGCATCCCCTGTCTTCAGGGGCATTTAGTTGCCATCTCAAGTACATTATATGTTGTATGATATTTACTTACTCTTCCAGTAGTCTATGGATTCCTTACCAGGACAGCAATAATGATTTATTTATCTTTGTATCAACACCACTAAGACAAAAACATGGAACTCAATAAATGTGTCAAAAAAACAAATACATGAATTTTACAAATCAATGAAAATAAAATTATTTCATGTCATGAATTTACCTTCCTGTACTTTCTATTTTAGTTTTCAATCTTTGGTTAAATCCACGCCCCCTCCACTTTTTCTTGCTGATACTTTTTTGGTGCTTGCTTTGGATTGACAGTAGAATCATTTAAAATTTTGTACCATATGACTGTTAGTTAAATGGCTATATCAAAAGAAAACTTAACGACTCCACCATGACATTATGAGGGATTTTGAGGTAACTTAAAAATTATGCTTTAAATAGCTAAGGATGCCAGGTATTAACACTGAAAAAATATATAATTACTCATAAACAGAATCCTGAGGGGCACTGAACAGCTGTTGAAAAATTTGGCACACCACTATGCCATCCTGAATTTAATGACCTACATGTGAAGAGCTACATATCCGATTACTAATCCTCCCTCAGCTACTCTTTGCCCTGATACACAGGCAGCTGAAAAAAGATGCCCTACTAACATCAGAAATGGATCCAGACTTTGTTGTCAATGTTCAGTTAAAAGATCTTTTAGATTTAAGATAAGGAAGAAACAGGGAGTGACCCACAATAGTGTTATAGCTGACATAGTCTTTCAAGTAAAATTTGAGGGTTTAAAGCAAGAATGACTTCAGTTTTGTGACTAGAAAACAAATTCTGAATTTAATTTTCTATTCATTAAAAGCTCTAAACATGTTCAAATATGCTTTCAAATATCAAGAATTACTCACTTCACAATTCTTTTCATACTAATATGGCAGTCTTGTATTCATCAATTCAAACTTTATTCTTATCTTCAAATTCTGCTATAATCACCTATTAGAAGTAAGCCAAAAGCAAAGCTAAATAGAAAATGACAGTCTATTAGATTATGTTTCAGTTCTCCCTCAGTTGACTTGGTCTATATATAGCAAAAAAGATCATATAAGGTCACGTATTATAAACAATGAAATGCCACATGATGTTTTGCAAAATAGCATAGGAAAAATAGCTCAAGGAATGAATGGAGAGGAAGATTTATGGCTATAATGATGAAAAAAAGTTTAAACATTCTAGATTAAATGCATCTTATTGGGAATTTGACTCACTCTTTAAATGTGATTTTCCATTTGAGTTGTGTGAAATTATGTGATGCAACCTCCTTCCGTATACATTATAGTTGAGGCAAGCTACTCTTTCATCTCCAGCAGAGCGTTAAGAGCCCTCCATCACTGTTTCGCACTTAAAATTTGTAACACTAGGTCTGCCTTAACCCCCTCCCCCATCCCCATTAGGAATATATAAATGAATACATGCCTACCAAGAACACACTTGCCTCGAGGTGGAAAAACAGACACCACTATACCTACGTCCCCGCTTCCCAAACCCTAACTCTAGACCCCGCCCAGCATAAACTCCCGCCCCCTTTTTTCCACTGCGGGTCCAAAATTGGCGCAGTTCGATGACGCTCAGGCGTATGCGCCGTAGCCTCCTACGCGTAGCCGCCGTCCCTGCCTCTGGGAGTTGAAGTTTCCCGGGGAAGATTCGTGAACTGTATGAAGATCGTTAAGAGAAGGCTTTGTGTTGGTGTTCCCGGTTCCCTGACAGCTCCTGAGCTCGGTAAGCCTCCTGGTACGGCGGCTGGCGCTTGCCTACCCTCTGGTGTCCTTTGGGCGCAAAAGGGGCTCTTGAAAGTGCCATCTCGACTAGCACCAGGGCTTCCGGGGGAGAGGGGAGTGGGGCTCTGGAAGTGGCGCCTGGACCCAGTTCCCGAAGGAAGTGATGTCAGATAGAGCGCGCCCCCCGGCGCCCAGCAGCTCCCTGATTCGCTGGCTGCAGTTTAATCCCTCCTCGAGTGCGTCCGCAGGCGGGTGGCGTGGAGGGGGAGAGTGGGGTGAGGCTGTGCCTATTCCGGGTGGGGGCGCCTACGACGGAGGTTCGTTTAGGGGTCGGGGTCCGGTCCCTAGTATGGGAAGAGTGTGAGCTTCCAAAGAGTGAAGGGCTGGGGAACGAGCTGTGGTTCTGCCACTTGGTGGCTAGAGACCGCGAGCCATCGCTTTCCCTGTTCAAATCGGCCTTGCCTCATCTCTCCAGCGTGGGGCCGACGTGGCCCAGCGCTCTGAAAGGTAGAGAGCCCAGGACAGAGTTGCTGCAAGTGCGCTTCAGCCCCGTGCTGGTGAGCCGAGGATGGTTTTTGAGAAGACCGAGGTGTTAACTGGATTTCAGTGAAATGTTTTAAGTGTTAAAAATCAGGAGTTTTTCTAGAGATCTAAAGAAGATAGAAACAGATGAGTTTCTCACTTTCTGTTTTGCTTGTGTTGGAATTTCACCCCCCACTCCCTATCCCACCCAGCCAAATCCTCCCCAGGGGCCCGAGGGCTGAACCAAGCGCTTTCCATACTGCACATCACGCCGGCGCGTTTTAAAAGGGTATTCTTTCTTTCCCGGTCACTGTCAGCTCATCTAATCCCATTTTACAATTATTCCCACATTCGTTTCTATCTTTCAGGAAGGGAGGCAGTGTCATAAATCATGAAGATTTTATTTAGCCCAATCAAAATCCATGAAAGTCGGTGGGGTCTTTTTATTTTTTATTTTTATTTTTTATTTTGGCTATTCACCGCTGTGTGATGGTGTTCCCAGCTGGCAGCCGTGCTAAGAAGTGGAAATACAAGAAAGATTGAGATGCCTTTTTTTTTTTTTAACTTACTTGTCTCCCACCAAATGGCCTTAGTCAGCTTTATCCAGTTCTTAGTTTTATCTGGTCACCTGACAACTTATTTCTGTGACTAACGAACCAACCTTTTACAACTTCTGTGTTAAAGTGAATTTCGCCAAATACTTCTGTAAACAAAATATTGTCCCTACATATTTGTTGCACATGGTTGAATAAATAAAAATGTGCTGTGAGTGTCACTTCACCTGAAGCAGGAACACAAAACTGGTGTGGGGCTTCTAAAAGAGCAATAACTTTAGAAAGCGGGTATATCTAGTAAAATGCCCTGTTTTGTTTACCAGCTAACCTGAACAAGCTAGGGCATAGGGAATGCTTATTGTATGGTATAGGAAGTGGGAATCCGTGCACATATTTGTGATGTAAGCAGTAATATACTGGATCTTAAGCGAGCATCGTTACTTTTTTATTTTGTGGCTCTATATATCTAGGGTTTCAAAGCTTAAAAAAATTCACTTGCCACAGTGTATTTTATTAATTGTGAATAGCTTTAAAAATAATGAGGATAATTTCGACCAGTTCATGACTTTTCCTTGTATATGATAGCTTGTTTAAAACGTTAAGGGGCGCCTGGGTGACTCAGTCGGTTAAGCACTGACTTCGGCTCAGGTCATGATCTCACAGTTTGTGAGTTCGAGCCCCTGCTCCGCCCCCCCCTCCAGTCGGGCTCTATGCTGACAACTCAGGGCCTGGAGCCTACTTCGGATTCTGTGTCTCCCTCTTTCTCTTCCCCTCCCCTGCTCGCACTCTCTCTCGGTCAAAAGTAAATAAACATTAAAAAAATTAAAAAAAAAAGTATGCAATGACAGGCCAAGTTAAAATGAACTTAGACTTCTTAGATAGGAAAGGCAAAAGCTCCCCCTTGTGTACATGAGCCATAAAACATTGTTACATATTTCTTTAAAAAATTTTTCACGTTATAGAGACAATCAACACTTGCAGTTTTTTAACAGAACAAAGAACTACCACAAAACGATGCCACTGATGAACAGAAATGCTCTCTTTTGGAATTTTTTTTAATGTTCATTTTTGAGAGAGAGTGCACGCTTGCTTGAGCGGGGGAGGGGCAGAGAGCAAGGGAGACACAGAATCTAAAGCAGGTTCCAGGCTGGAGCTGTCAGCACAGAGCCGAATGCAGGGCTCCAACTCACAAACCGCTAGATCATGACCTGAGTCAAAGTCGGATGCTTAACCGACTGAGCCACCCAGAAGCCCCCTCTTTTGGAATATTAATCATTGTTTTATGAAGAGAGCAATTTGTCTCTCGTGTATTTTACTTGTGCTTTTACGTTTACCTGTTTAGCTTACTGGGCAGGTGAGCTTCTGATTTCTCTGCCATGTACTGTTTTGCATACACGCATTGCTGGCTTTTATTTAATGCACTATGTATGGAAAGGAAGTAAAAGTGCTTCTGGGGACCACAATATATATCTTAAAATATTCTTCTGATTTTTTCGGGCTTAACTGAGTTTCCCGTCTCTGTTTCTTAAGTTAAATGCTTATTTATTTTACAGCTCTTTAAAAATACTCTTTAATGGATGCACTCAAGGTTATACATTTATCTCCAGTTAACTTTTTGCTCCTACTTCTCTCATCCCGTTTTTCCAGACTTTTTAACTCTTCGGACCTATTTTGCCCTTCTAGTTCTCTGAATTCTGAGATTGTCATGATGTCTTCTAATTCATCCATTAACTCTTGGATTCCAGGTAATCTGGAGTTTGTCTCATCTGTTAAAATTTTTTATATCTTCATTTCCTGGTTTCCAAATAGGTTCTTTTTCGTGGATTCTTGTTTTGCTTCTTTTATGCCTGCTTTTGTGTCCCAATTTCCTGTTTCGTTTTTATGATGCTTATTGCTCTGATCTCTGAGAGATTCCAACCAGACTTATTTTAAAGTCAGTTCGTGAGGAGTGATATTATCTCTCGATTGTTGATTTTATTTTTTTCCCCATCATTTCTGTCTTTTTCTAACTTTGCTTTGCATAGTTCTCTTGAATGGAACTATCACTTCTCCTCTCCAGACCATCTCTCTATCTGCTCCCGATTTTGTGGTTACTCCCACCCAGGGCCCTGTTCAGTGCTTCATTCCACAGCACAGCTTACATGGGTGGGTTGGAATTCTAATCCTGTAGTGTTCCTTTTTATTTATTTTTTTCATTTAATTGATTGATTTTGAGAGAGAGAGTGTGTAAGTGCACACAGGGAAGGGGCACAGAGAGGAGAGGGAAAATTCCAAAGAGGCTCTGCACTGTGGAGCCTGATGCAGGGCTCGAACTCACAAGGCCATGAGATCGTAACCTGAACCAAAGTCAGATGCTTAACCAACTGAGCCACCCAGGCACCCCCTAATCCTGTAGTGTTCTGGGTTTATATGCCATCACATGGCTTGGCCCTCCTTGTAGCTGAGAAGCTGTGTCTGCTTCCATCAGGTACCCCCAAGTATTCAGCGTGGTATAAGCCTTTATTAGTCTAAATTTCACCTGTTTTCAGACTTTTTCATGGAAAGAGGGGTCCCAACCCCCACACTAGTTTGAGGGTTCATCTTAAACTATCTCCTGTCTCTCTTTCATCTTCTTTAAAGCTAGGAAAACTCCCAGTTGCCTTTACACAGTTGACCCAGCAGGAACAATATCTGTTCTAGTCCTTGTTTTTGGTTTTGAGAGAGGCTATACCTTTTTTGTCTCCCCTTTTTATATTGTATCTACTATTGTCATGTATTTGAAGATTGAGAGACAGGGTGCCTTAAAGCATGAACTTTTGGCCTCTGTCTCTAGGAAGACTGTCCTATTTTTTTATTCAGTGGCATAGGAATAGAACTGGGGCTATTTTTTTGTCCTCTTCAGTGACACAGTGTTCTCAGAGCCCTCCAACAGCAGGGTTGAAACAACACAGCTCTTTTACATTCTTTGGAAACCCTCATTTTCTAAATAAGTTTTTGGATTTCTGGGAGAGAGTAGAATTGAATCCGGGTTTGAATCTTAGCTCCAACGTTTCATTTTTCTATTCATTCAGCGAGTGTTTCGAGAACATACTTTGTCCTAGATTTGTTCTAGGTGCCGTGTTTCTTAGGAATTATTTAGTAGTTTTGTAATTTGGGGCCAGTTCTTTTATCTCAGTGCCTTCTTTCTTTGTAAAGTAGGCATGATACTGTCTACCTCATAGGGTTGTTTTAAGGATTAAATTAGATAATACATTTTTTATTTAGCACAGTAATAAATAAATGTTCATTTTAGCCACTTTAATTTTTTAAATCCTTTGTGATACAGTCACTCATATATTTATTCCACAGATATATAATAAGCATCTACTAAGGGCCAGCCACTGTGCTAGTAATGTAATTAATGTGGCAATACAATGTCAGGTAAAAGCAGACATCATCCGTGCCCATAGGCAGTTTCCAGTGTAAAATCAAATTTGGGTTGTCATTTCTAGGAGATACTTCCCCAAACTAAAGATAACGTGTGGATTGTGATGTAAGGAAAACTTGTGAACTCTTACTTGGATTACTAGATGATTCTTTCCCCTTCAGTGATTTGTGACCTAGCAAAATGTTAGGGCTTTTGCTGTAGTCCCTAAAGCCCACATCTTAAAATTCATCTTTCAGTCAAAAGTTGGTAAACTCTGTGTGTGCCTAGCTATTCCCATGTGTCCTGTTGTAACATCGTACTTTGAAAGAAAGCAAGAACCATGTCATAAAGCTACCGTTTATATTCTGTTCTGCAGAGGTTTAGTCCTTTCCGTTATCTGAATTGTCAGGAGTTTTCTCTTAGATACTAGCTTTTCTGCACAGACTTGTTAGCTCTCCGGATTTTCTTTAAGGCCAACAGAACATTTGCAAGCTTCATGCTTAGTCTTTGGTAGGGATAAGTAAATAAATTTTTAAGCTGTGTTAGTAATCTATTAAAGAAGAGAAATCTCAAGATTTTTAGCCTTTTCCTAATGTGAAGGTAAGTTCAGTTCTAGACCTAGATATAAAAGTGTGGGTGCTTAATCCAATTAAAAATGTTTGGGATGGCCCTAAGTATTCCATGACCGATCACAGGATCATCTTATATATTTTGTTTTTTACCCATAACTAACATGGATATTTATAATTACATGTTTACAGTGAAATACACTGAGAGGCAACCAAATTTGTTTTCCGCACTGTCCAAAGTATATAAATCTATAGCATTATCTTTTGTCAAAAATCATGTGAGTGTACACGCGGATAAAAGTAACATTTCCCTTGTACTGTAGTATTAATGACAGCTAAAAAAAGTGCTTCCCATCTCTTTTTTAAAAATATTTTTTTCTTTTAGAAAGCAATGTATTTTTATTATATAAAATATAAAAAATGCAAAAAACCATTGGTAAGAATTAAACATGTTTGTGTGTATTTTTAAAACAAAGTTGGACGTAATGTATATATTGTCTTTATTTTTTTTATTTAGCCATTTCATTTTATCACAAAATAACGTGGGGAAAAATGCTTAGTATTCCCAGCCCATGTTATAGATGAACTGTAATTTATTTATAGCTATGTTTTGCTAACATTGAAGTAGTTTCTAATGTTGTTAAAAATTACACTGCAGTACACATACCCTTTTATATTAATTTTGTGTATACTTCTGATGTATTTACAGAGATTTAGTCTAAGGAAATAAATGACCGGGTCAAGTGGTATCATGACATTTTAAGCTCTTGAATCATAGATCTGTGTACCTTCTGGAAAAATTGTGCCATGACCACAAATAGCATATGCAAACACCCCATTTCATCAAATGATCTTTGCCAGTAAATGACATTTAATTGTCTAAATTTATATTTTTATTCATTATTGGTATGCCTTAATTTTAATCACATCTATTGGTCATTTTTTTTACGCGTTCGCGCGCGCGCGTGTGTGTGCAACTCAGCTATTCATGTCAAAAATTGCTTTTCAGTTTTTTCAGAGGCGTCACATAATGTCCTCTGAAACACTGCCAGCATTTATTGAGTCTTCTAATGTCGAACGGAAGCAAAGCTTAAGTGAAGAGCAAGAGGAGAGCCAGAAACCAAGAGTAGGTGAAGGGTGTGAACCGATATCTAAACGACAAATGAAGAAGCTAATTAAACAGAAACAATGGGAAGAACAACGAGAACTCCGCAAGTATGTTTCAAAATGCATACATGTTAATCCCATTCAGGAGTGTTGGACTTTGCACAGCCCGTGACACATCGGAAGTCATTGTGTTAATTAACACTGGGGCTGCGTGTGTTGTGACCAGCACCGTCCACTGGCTGTTAAAACTGTATGTGCTTCAGTCTTGCAGGATTTACACTACAGTTTTTCTCACCCAGAACCTATTGTGAGTAGCAGCACAGTTTCGGAAATAACTGACTTAGATAAGGATATAGTTAGCATCCATGTCCTAGATGTAGAACAAAAATAACCACCTCAGAAAGATCAAATTTGGGCCTAACATTGCTTTTGTCAGAAAAGCCATTGTAAGTTTTGGTAAGAGCAGTTAAACTGAAGTTGTTATTGTAGGACGCCAAAATTTATTGAGGGAAGATAAACTATAGTTGATGTAGATTATAGAAAAAGCTTTATGAGTTTTTTTACAACAATTTTACTTTGCTTTTTTTTTCTATATTCTATTAATGTTGCTTGAAAATTAATGTAGGAGAAGAATGATAAAAGTAAAAATTCATCATAGGTCTAAAATTCAGTATTTTATAAAGCCTTAGGATAGCATAATACCAATAATAAGTGAATTATTAGTAGGCAGGGTTTATGTAGAAAACTTTATATTGTTTTTACAAATTCATTTCTGTCTAAAGCTTTTAGATGGACCATATAAAATTGCTGATATTTGATCCACATAAGTGGCAGTTTCATGTGGTTCAACCTGTAATTTAAAAAAAATAATTGTTTCTTTGTCAATTAGAAGAATCTTATAAATATCTGAATATATGAATACAACAAAAAGTTTTAATTCCTAATTTTAGACAAAAACGGAAAGAAAAACGCAAGAGAAAACAATTAGAGCGACAGTGTCAACTGGAATCAAACTCAGATGGAAATGACCGAAAACGTATTCGAAGAGATGTTGTTCACAGCACACTCCGCCTTATCATTGACTGTAGTTTTGACAGCTTGATGGTATTAAAGGTATTTTGAATCATTGTCCGAAAAATCTTGTAGGTAAAGTAGGCTGAATAATTCTTGCTTTAATAGAGAATATCACTTGGATATATATTTATATATTAAAATGCGTCTTTTTTCTTTAAAAAAGTTTTTTTTAACTTTATTTATTTTGAGAGAGAGCGAGCACGAGCAGAGGAGGGATAGAGAGAGAGGAAGAGAGAGAAGCCCAAGCAGACTTTGTGCTGTCAGCTTAGAGCCTGACGTGGGGCCCCATCCCACAACTGCCAGATCATGACCTGAGCTGAAATCAAGAGCCGGATGCTTAATTGACTGAGCCACCCAGGAACCCCTTAAAATGCATCTTAAATAAAGGTTTTCAAGATCGTGCCCGCCTCCCCCCAGGTTAAACTAAGCTAATAAAATTGTTCTTATTTGTATGTGTGGAACAGAGACACCATCATTAAATTATAAGACTCAATAACTGCATATTAATCATGGATCCAGGAGTGTTTTTGTTATTTGTTTTAATCAGAAGAAGAAAGTAAGAGATGTGATTGGTGAATAAAATGATTTCTTAGAAAGTAGTTTGAGAAAACTGCTCATCTGAACAATGCATGAGGAGAACATGCTTTACTTCCTTTCCAAACTATTAGTAAGTAATGCAGATAGCGGTCGTATGGCTCTTAAAGAGGTTTTCCCCTTTTGTTGTCTCTGAAGAAGAGTACACGTCATCATAAATTAGCATTTTCAGTGGATACAGAATTGAAATTATTGGTCACCTATAGGATATTGACTTCATAGTAATTACTTTGTTAGTATGTACAGAAGTTGAATAGGAAAGGTCAGAAAGGACCTGTATTTTGAGAGAAAAAAATGTGCCTACCTACTCATTTCTTGGGCTTATTCCATTCCACTAAGATTGTGGAATGGCCATAGATGATTTTCAAACTGCTGCTTTACAAATGGCACTCTCTTATAGGACATTAAGAAACTTCATAAGCAGATTCAACGATGTTACGCGGAAAATCGTCGAGCACTGCATCCTGTGCAGGTATGTTTGAGGAACTTAGAACAGATTCCAGTTCCTTTTATAACTTCCTTGGGAAAAGATATAGATAATCCCAATTGCCTTACAGATAATTTTCCTTAGAGAACAAAATGCCTATTTGAAAAAAGTTTTAATTTTCTACAAAACTAAAACAGTTTAAACATTTTTCCACGTGTCAGTCGTAGTCACACAGTGCAGAGTCATTGTGTTTTGTACACACTGACCTCATTTCTCCATACTTGAACATCTTCATTAAAGGGTATATATATATTTTCATACCTGTTTCTCCACTCTCGACTCCTTCCCTCTCAGGATATGAGGGAACTGCCCAGCTTGATGTGTGCCATGGTACCTCTTGGGGAAGTTGCTTCTTCCTAAAGGATTTTGAGTCATGATTGTTTTGAAAGGTACTTCCTTAGACTAGTTGGCTACTGTTAAGAGTAGATAGGGTCTTACTGAATTTGTTTGAATTCCAGGTGACCTAAAAATTAACACTGGTTCACTGATGATAAAAACCAGAAACTCTTCATCTATTTTTGGTTAGATACTTTCTTTTTATCAAGTGATGGTATTTTTATATTTTTACATTTTATAGTCTTCTCACCCTTAATTAGACTTGAAATAGGTGTCAGGGTTTAGAATCAAAGGGAAATTATGAAGACTTTGGACTGATGAAAAAAAAACAATGGTGGCAAAAGAAAGTGAATGAAAATTTGACATGGAAGCAGGAGTTTGCAGAAAAGTGATCATTAAGGGAGAGTCCGGAGATAGCTGCTTGGAAAATAGGATAAAAATATAGATGGAATACTCAATGTAGTAGGTTATGAGAAACACAAACATGTTGCTTGTACTGGACCATTTATTTTTATATGTTTAAAACATGTCACAAGTTTATTTTTTTCTAGAATGTATATATTTTATGTTTCATTGATGATGAGTATAGAAGAGAAATAAAATATTGGACTTCAATAGTCATTTGCTCTTTCTTTCTGTGTCTACCAATCTCTTTATCAGTTTTACTTGACAAGCCACGGAGGCCAGTTGAAAAAGAACATGGATGAAAATGACAAAGGATGGGTCAACTGGAAGGTGATTAAAATAGATTAACTCTCACATAATTCCAAGTATTCGTATGCTTCAAGGTCTGCATTTTTACCTAAATTCTACATAATGCCAGTAAATACAGGAGACTACAGTCTCCAAATGCCATACATCACTGTACCCAAGCCTAACGTTACTAATGGGAGAAGCGAAAGAAACCGAAATGCCAGTTCGTGCCTGTTCTCATTAAGTCTCGCTTATTTTACCGCCAACTTTAAAACAAAGGTTTTAAACCGGGAAGAATTTTAAAGGTCTCTGTACAATCTCTACCTAGCAAACTGGCTATACATTATTTATGAGTGAAGTCACTTGAACATTTGGGAATGTACTTGCACTCTGTTTCTTCTCAATCCGTGCCGTCCCATATGGCGTCCGCTGTCCACATGTGGGCAACTGAACTCTTGAAATGTGACTGGTCTGAATTGGGAGGGGCTGTGAATGTGAAATATACACTGGGTTTCCAAGGCAGTACAGAAGAGAGAGAGAGAATGTAAAGCACTTGCTCGAAATTAAAAAAACATATATATGTGTGTGTGTGTGTGTGTGTGTGTGTGTGTGTGTGTGTATATATATATGTGTGTGTGTGTATATATATATATGTGTGTGTGTGTGTGTATATATATATGTGTGTGTGTGTGTGTGTATATATATATATGTGTGTGTGTGTGTGTATATATATATATGTGTGTGTGTGTATATATATATATATATATATTGAATTGATAACATATTGGATAGATTATGTTGGGTGCAATGTATTAAAATTAATTTCACCTATTTTCACTTTTTTTTAATGTGGCTATAGAAGATTTACAATTACATACGTGGCTCCCCTCCCCTTTTTTTTTCTATTGGACTAAACCATTCTCATTTGCAAAGATGACTAAGAGATTGGCTTTAGTACCAATCCCTGAGGAACCTTACTCTATTCAGAGAAGTACTAGATCATTCCTGTTTTCATTTCTTTCTCAAAGCCAGTTTTTACTGTGAAAAACTTTCCCTCTCACACTGACTGCATTTATTTTGATAATAGCCTACAGTGTGAAACATTTTCAAAAGCTCTCCTAAGTTTTAAAGTACGATATATTTACCAAGTTTTATATTTATGCCTATTTTCCTAAGAAACAATGTAATTGAAATAGGCATACTTTCACTTATTTTGTGGCTTGTTAAATTTATTATTTATACCAGCAGTTTGCTAGAGAGCTGTGAGTTCACTGGTCACTGCTCAGCTCCCTCTAGGGGTCTGTATGAAGCATAGGGATCAAATTTATACTACCATTTTCCAGAAAAGTGGGTGTTTAGTACTTGGTAGGTTATAAATTTTAGGTGAGAAGTCTCCTCCATTTTTTCTTTAAAAATTATTAGGCAAATGCCATCTGTACCTGAATCTGGCAACGCATCGTCCCTTATTCCATGAATGTAGTTTGCAAAATTTTGACTGCCAGCTGTTGTTCAGTCTTGTACTTCTGCCCTGATATTTTGGTGAAGAAGATTTCTAATATGTATCTTTGTAGAAACAGATGCATGGAATTTATTAAATCTATAAGCTATTTCCTTTTGATGATTCATGCAGATGGCAAGGCAGTAACCGGGAAAGGCATTCTTTGGTTGGAGGACATGGTGAACAGATATGTGATCCCAAAAATGCAGTATTTTTTTTTGAAACAGAAATTGAGAAAGCTGGGTTAGTGCCATATTCAGGAAAGCATCACTAGGTAAAGGGATTTAAGGTTTATCCTACAGGTAAAGATAACACATTGAAAGTAGGGTTTTTAGGAAGTGAGTTTGCCATCGGTGTATGGGCATAAATTGGAGGGATCGAGGCTAGAGACAGGGAAATAACAGTAAGAGGAGGTGTGAGGTGATAAGTAATTAAAGTAGTAGGTTCTCAATAATACTTTGTAAAATATTCTTTCATACTTCATATGCTTTTGGGTAGCTTTGTCTAAGGAAAAGAAAATAATCTTTTTTAGCCAATTTTCACAAAATCCTATTAATTAATAATATCTTTCTCCTATGTCTTAAAGGATATCCACATCAAACCAGAGCATTATAGTGAATTCATAAAGAAAGAAGACCTGATTTATCTTACGTCAGACTCACCTAATATACTGAAGGAATTAGATGAATCAAAGGCCTATGTGATTGGAGGGTTAGTAGATCACAACCATCACAAGGTACTATTAAGTTTTTATTTTTGTTTTTGCTCATACTTAAAATCAATACACCAATTTCCTTGATAGTAACAATAGTACTAACGATAACTGATCATTATTGAGTCACCTTCGTAGCAAAGAAAGCATTTCACATATATGACTCATTCGTTTAATCCTCCCTACGATGCAGTGAGGTCAGTGCTGTTCTCTACATTTTGCAGGTGAGGAAGTGGAGGCACAGAGAAACCTAGTCTAAAATCAACAGCAGGAGGTGATAAAGCAGATATCTGCAACCAGACAGATTGTTCCAGAGCCCACATGCTTAAACGATATGCTGTATTGATAGTAGATGCTGCTGCTGATCAGTATCTGGGCCACTGGTAACATTTATAACCATTTACACCAAAATGTCTACCAAAATGGCAGACTTATACGAGTTTTTTAATATATAATTTTAATGGGACGTGTTTTCTTTTCTTTTGTATTTGTACTTTTGTCTCTTCCCACCACCTCCTTACTCTCATTTGAATGAAAAATTAGAAATATACCTTCTAAAAGAAAACCGCATGTTGTACTTTGCCAGCTACTTTGCAGCGTGCTAAATTCAGCCCAACTCCAGAAAAGACATGTTCACCAAGTGTCAGATGAAATGCTGTCAGCAGGATAACATAAAGTAATTCATTATTCTCGTGTAGCATCACTCTGAGGTAGAACGGCCTGCAGCATTGGAATAGTTTATATCATCTCACCCAGTGTGGCGGCCATGTGGCTGTTGGACACGTGGCCTGTGCTGCAGGATGATTGAGAAACTGATCAACTTCGACTAAGGTAGTCACTATTGTAGCCACGGCTGGACTGTGCGGCTCTATAGCTTTACAGGGAGTTTTTATCAGAATGATCTTTAACTTTTTAAATGTCTTTCTTAGTAGAAAAATTCTGTTTTGTTATTTGTGTACAACCAGATTCTTTTCTTTGATGTCGTATGTTTCTCTGAGCTACAATAATTTTGTTTTCAAAAGCACCTACCTCAGGTGCTTTTATTTGTCCCAAAATATGCAAAGTACTGGTTAAGAAATTTAGCTCTTCTTTCTCCTGTACTTTGTCTTTTGGGCTACTTGGGTTCTGTTTAGAACCAGGCTTTTAAGGATTTTAATTTTGAGGAGAAAATTTATATTCAACATTCTTTTAATTGACAGGGAAAATAAAATTTATAGGCATTCTAAAATTTTTTCAGTTCAGTTTTTCATTTACTTTGTCTCTCCCATTTGTATCTCTTCTTTTTTTAAGTTTATTTCTTTATTTTTAGAGAGAGAGGGAGTGGGGGAGGGGCAGAGAGAAGAGGAGAGAGAGAGAATCCCAAGAGTGCAGAGCCCAATATGGGGCTCGAACTCACAAACCTGTGAGGTCATGATGTGATCTGAAATCAGGAGTCTGATGCTTAACCAACTGAGCCACCCAGGTGCCCCACCGTTTGTGCCCCTTAATGTTATGTAATTGAAACAAAGTTCTGTGTTTGTATCTTTTACATTCACAGACAAAGTGACAGTGCTTCTCCAGGAATTCAGTTTGAGTATTTTAAACTGAGAGAAAGGCAGTGTGGAACAGTGAAAAGCTATTTGAGTCCGGAAGCATGAGCCGGGTTTTTCCTGTGGTTCTGCCGCTGAGGAGCTTTGCGATGGGCAGGGAATATAATGTCTTTGGTTTCCTCATTCGTAAAGTGGTTAAAGCAAATGCCCTGACTATGCTTACTGTCAAAAGAACATTTCCAAATTAGAAGGTACACACACACACACACACACACACACACACACACACACGCACACACACTTACTTCATCAAATAATGTTCTCTGAACTAAAGTCTTTTCTAAAAAGTACTTATTTTGTTGTAGACTTTAAGTTATAATAATCTAATGTTCTAGTCCAAGTTATAGTATCTTTGTTTTAGGGACTCACATATAAACAAGCATCAGATCATGGAATTGGTCATGCACAGCTCCCCCTTGGAAATTTTGTGAAGATGAATAGTAGAAAAGTTTTGGCAATTAATCATGGTAAGCTATGAGGGAATTATGAAAATATACCTGAGTAAGCACTGGGAAGAATAACGTTGCCTGTGGATGAGTAGAAAGTATACACTTTGCTGGAGACAAAATTGTCAAATGTAATCATTTATAATTTGTTTGAATATAGAAATAATACATGCATGTTGCAGAAAAATATGGAAATACAGAAAAGTAGAAAGAAAAATAAGCTAGAATTTCACTCCCCAGAGATACTTAGCATTAACTTTTTGGTATATTTCCTTCCAGTTCTTTTCTTATACATATATAATAGTTATTACACAATTGGATTTTTACTCTGTTGCATAAAATGTTATAAATTTGGGGTGTTTGCCCCCCACATTTATATTTTTCTATGTCATTGAATAATTGTTAATGGCTATGTAATATTCCATCAGCTGAATATACAATAATGTAACTATTCTCTTGTTGATTTTTTTTTCCTTTTTCCTTTTATAAGTGACATTGTACTAGGTAGTCTTGGACCTGAGTCTTTGCCTGGAGTTTTGCCTCTTAAGATTAGTAGAGATTTTTGTTAGTACACAATTATTTATTGGACTCTTTTTCGGTGCTAAACACTTCTCTACAGCCGGCTCTAGGGAATTTTAGAAATGAACTTACTGATTCAAGGAATGAACTTCTTCTAAGACTTTGATGGATCGTGGAAATTACTTTTCCATAAAGTAATGCAAATTGAGCCCTTCAGCATTATATTAAAGTAAGAGTAACTTGAAGACAGTATTTATATTCTTCTAATGTAAAGAATAAAGGAAGGAAAAAAAAAAAGCAAGTAGGATGCTTCCCAGAGTGGGTGACTAAAGGAAAGACAGAATAAATTTAGATTAATGCTAACCTTTTTTTGTTGTTGTTTCTGGTTTTTATGTACATAAAGGATAGAGAAGTGAAAGGGATTAGGAAGAATAAGAAGGAAATGAAAATGGTTCCCTGCTTGTTGATTATAATTGACCAAAGATAATGAATTGAGGAAAAGCTAGAGAAGGGCTAACAGGCCCGGGAGCCTTGGGGCAAGGAAGCGATGCCAACAAAGTTATCATTAGGACATTTTAACACTCTTAACACAAAAGCAATGTATTTAAAATACAGTATGCAACATTGTGATGCACGTGGCTAAGAAACGCATGGAGTTTGTCTTTGTTGCAGTGTTCGAGATTATTCTGGACTATCTGGAAACCAGAGACTGGCAAGAAGCATTTTTTACTATCTTACCCCAGCGGAAGGGAGCTATTCCCACAGACAAAGCCTGTGAGAGCTCTTCACATGACAAGAAATCCGCCGGTGTTGAAGGTGCATCAGACAGTGATTCTAGTGACGAGGAAAATAGCAGAAATGAACTAGATTCACAACGTGAAGAAGCAAAGCAGGATAAAGAAAATAGCAATGAATCTACGCTAAACTCTATACCTCACTAGTGTCATCTGTTGGTTTTTGTTTTTTTTTTTTTTTTTAGTTTAAGGAAAACTTAGGGAAAAATGAGGTGCTTCATAAAATACTCTAATTGGAAGAAAATTTTATTTCCTCTTATTTCTGTTGAGAATTTTTAAAACATTTTTTAGAGCTAAATGGTAAAAAGCCCTTATAAGAAAGCATTTTTGGTTTTGCATAAAATTTAAATGTTTAATTTTTAAAATAGTTTTCTAAGCCTCAAATAACAGTTTCTTGAGAATTTTACTTTTTGGGTAAACCTTCATTCTCTCATTTGCTGGGTTATATTCTTTAGAATGTGCCTTCAGACTTTCAGTTTTATTTTTTTATGTTTATATCAAGTGTCTTTCTGATTTATTGTCTACTTATTTGTGGAGATAGATATTTATAAATCTCCTATAAATCTACCAAAATGTTCTGAATGGGAGGTTATCTTTTATTCAACTCAGTTACTTCAAAGGAATACAGTAATTCTAGGAAGAAGTGTTAGATCGATAAACTCGACATTTTATCTCTTTTGGACTATGAAGTTCCTCCTCTGTGATGCCTTTTTGTGTTTCTAAAGCAATCACTGAAGAGTTAAGAATCTCTTTAATATGTTTTCTTAATTTCAATAATGGTAAATTATTTCAATTGAAAATCTTGATTTTTCAGGCTAGATTATTTTAAAGGCCGTTAAGTATCAATTTTGTCTTATATTTAAAAGGAAACAGCTCTTAGCTCTCCGTCCCTTATCCTTCTGTATGTACTTTTATTAAAGAAAATATTTGTTGGTTCTTATAGTGAAACAAGTCAACTTTATATGTGCATGTGTCTACTAGCATATAATATGCAATCTAATGTAACTGTATGCTTCTATGTATAAGCATGTATGAAAAAATATATAATCGTATGTATATATACCTGTCCACAATCACGTATGATTCTTAGTTATCAATGATAATAGGACTGAGTTGCCAAATATCCATATTAATTGCATGAATGGCTGTGTTGAACAATGCTAAGTAGAAAGTACAAAAATCCGTAACTAAAAATTTGTATGAGGATATTGGTAAGGAAAGATGGGGTCGACAGGAGGAGTTTTGTTTTCTGCCAGCAGATGGAAGGTAGTCATGTTCAGAGTAGTGATTGCTGTCTGTCACAGCTGAAGCGGGATTTCGAGAGCCTGCACAGAGTTTGGATAAATTAAGTTTCTGTTCTTTTTACGCATTGGCATCTCAAACTACATACACATTTGGTAGAGGTTCATTGGATTTAGTATCGATGTTCATTGTCACTTACTTTTGGTTGCTTTATTTCAGTAATCTGTTATAGTCATCCGTTTAAAATAAGGTCTGTGAGCAAGGTATGTAAATAAAGAACAGCCCCTACTATTCTAGAAGAGCAAAGCTATGTCTTAAGTTGTATTTTTCCATGGCTCAAGTTTTCCTGAGTAAATATGGGTTAGTAGCATGAAATCCAGTTGACTCTTGAAAAGTGGTGGGGGGGATTAGGGGCACCAACCACCTCGCACAGTTGAAAATGCATGTATAACTTTGCCCCAAACCTTAATAACCTACCGTTGACTATATCTTACTGATAATATAAACAGTGTATTAACACATATTTTATGTGTTATATGTGTTTATATGTTATATGTGTTATATACTATATTCTTACAATATAGTGAGCTAGAAAAAAATGTTAAAATCATAAGAGAAAATACATTTATAGCACCACCCTATATTAAAAAAATTCACATATAAGTGGAGGACCCATGCAGTTCAAACCCATATTTTTCAAGGGTCAACTGTATTAGGTCTTTTACTTAAATGAAACAAGGAATAGGTTAATTCTGAAAGGGGAAAAGTCACTGCAGGCACTATGTTATTTAATCTTCAGTAATTACGACAGTTTCCTAGGGCTGCCATAACAAATTATCGCAAACCAAGTGGCTCAAGACAACAGACACTTTTTTCTTACAGTTCTGGAGGCGAAAACCACAGAATCAAGGGGGGTCATATTCCCTCTGGAGGCTAGAGGGAGGAATCCTTCTTAGCCTCTTCTTGGCTTTTGGTGGTTCCCAGCAATTTTTACTGTTCCTTACAGCTGCATCACTTCAGTATCTGCTTTGTCATCACATGGCTTCAAGCCTCAGTCTTCTTTGCCTGTGTCTGTATCCCTCTTCTAAGGATACAAATCATTGGATTAGTGTTCATCGTAATCCAGTATGACCACATCTCAACTTGATTACATTTGCAAAGAACCTGTTTCCAAATAAGTTCACACTCAAGGGTAAAGATACTAGGGCTTGAACATATCTTTTAAGCAGGCACAATTCTATCCTTACAATGCATATCTTAGGCTGCTGCTGCTACTGAGATAAAACCTTCTATTTAAGAAGGATAAGAATATAGTTAGAAATAAGTGATTGCTGAGATATCTAAAAACTTTTTAAAAATAATAGTAGGGGCGCCTGAGTGGCTCAGTGGGTTGGGCAGCCGACTTCGGCTCAGGTCATGATCTCTCAGTCTGTGAGTTCGAGCCCCGTGTCGGGCTCTGTGTCGACAGCTCAGCCTGGAGCCTGCTTCAGATTCTGTGTCTCCCTCTCTCTCTGCTCCTCCCCTGCTCGGACTCTCTCTCTCTCTCTCTCTCTCTCTCTTTCTCTCTCTCTCTCTCTCAGAAAAAAATAAAGCATTTAAAAAAATAATAGTCATCTCTTTTCTTATTTTAATGTATTATTTTCTCTCAACATTGTTTTGGTTTATGGAGGTGCCTTATTTAAAACTTCAGTAATATTCAAGTCACCTGTATTGGAAAATACTAGAGGTGGGGTATTCAGTTAGTACTTAAATAAACACATCAAAAGAAGATATGTCTGCTAAAATAATAAAATTTTCTCTCACTTCTTTAAAAACCTGCAGTCTTGGGGCGCCTGGGTGGCTCAGTCGGTAGTGGTCGACTTCGGCTCAGATCATGATCTCACAGTCTGTGAGTTCGAGCCCCGCGTCGAGCTCTGTGCTGACAGCTCAGAGCCTGGAGCCTGCTTCGAATTCTGTATCCCCCTCTCTCTCTCTACACTTCCCCTGCTCGTGCTCTGTCTCTATGTCCCTCAAAAATAAAAAAACGTTAAAAAAAAAAATTTAAAAACCTGCAGTCTTAATAAATCAAGCTCCTTCTTAAAGCAAGGAGCATTCTTAAGATTGATTCTCCAGAAATCAGTGTGTTGCCATCTTGGAGCATTTGAAAATACTTGAGATTGGAAAAGAAAAAAGGAAGCAATTCTGAAGAAATGTTAAGGTGAATGAACAATGATGAAACTCATCAATTACTGCCAATGACCAAGGAAAGTGAAAGATCATTTCACTTTATAGATGGAGAGGGTCGCAGATGATACAAGTTAAAAGGCAAGAATTGTCCCTAGAGCACTGAGAACGTGTTCAGGCAACAGTCGTAAAAAGAAAATTTAAGAGAGAAAAGAGCAGAGATTAGAATTAATGACAGCGGTGGCCTATGGTGCTCATTAAACTTTGATCTCAATTGTCCTAGAGATGTTTATCTGTTTTTCTAGCTCTTAGCCAGACACATAGAGCAGCATTTCATCAACGTGAAGGGAAGAACCAGTGTCAGAATGAAGAGAGAATACAGTCGGAAGAGTAGGCTTAAATCTCGGCACTGCCACCTGTTGTAACTTTGGGCAACTTAATGAACCATTGTTAGTCTTTGTATCCTCATTTGTGAAACAGGAATGTTATCCTTATTTCTTAGGGTTGAGCAATCAATTGGTTCGAAATCAAGCAGCAGCTAACTTCATAATCCTTCTCATATTAGCATTTCTTCATTTCTTGCCTTGTTTCTCTTGTTTCTCATTCTTTTTTGACATTGCCTGCCCCCCACCCCAAATAATTTATAAGCCTTTGCTTCAGACTCTGCTTTCTAAGGAACCCAGACTTATGTAAGATTTTTTTAATGTGAACTTCCTAAATTATCAGAGTGTATACAAAATATGGATATCACAGACATTAAGTGAAACATTTTAAAAAGCAATGAAAACAGGCAAACATAAACAGTAACTACACAAAACCAAAGCTATCAGCAAGTATAAATGTCTAAAATCACCCACACTCGATTTAAAAAACTCCAAACCTAAATATATGTTGTATTTAAATAATGTTGCTCAGCAGTGTTGAAAATAAAAGAAATGCATATTGGGCTAATAATTTTTTTAAAAGTCACAATTTTAACATTGGATTAAGCTCAACACATTACAATTAAGGAACAGAAAGTCGTGTTGTAATGTTCAAGAATTCAATCCTTAGTGAAGATTTGACAGTTATGAATATGCAGTAAGTAGCATAGTATTGAAATTCATTGAGAAAAGACTTTGAGAATTATGTGAAATAGTAAGAAATACATTAGTATAAGGAGACTTTAACTCATGTTTTCCAACCAACGATAGCTCAAGTGGACAAAAGATAAATATATGGGAGATGTAAAGGCTATAATTAATAAACTTATAATTGGTATAGATCAAGTCCTATAGGCTGAAAGTAGTTTTCCAGGGCCCATGGAATATTCGTAGAAGTATTTCTATATTAGGGCACAAAAGAAAATAAGTTCCAAATGTAAGAAAGAAGCAACTTCTCTGATAATATATTACAGTAGGAAATAAACTTGTGAGATAGGAGGAATGCCTTACCACCCAGTACCTTTGTCTTCAATGTTAGATAGTCCTTATTATAAAAATTAGTGTTAGAGATAAAGTTAGTCATGACTTCAATGTAAAATTTTAAACTGTGTTTACATGTCATTCAAAATATATGAATCAAAATGGACAAATGACAAAGGCTAAGAGAGCTACAAAATATACTCTAATAGTTGGAAATTTTTATTACACATCTTTGTAATTGATAAATGAAGCACAAAGAAAAATTAGGGTGTATAAAATTTGAGCAGCACAAATAACACATTTGTTCTAATAGATGTATCTGTAAATTTGTGTCCAACAGTTTTAAAATTCTCATTCCTTTCATGTGCTAATCCTCAAAACTACCCCGAAGAAATTAAAATGATTAAGTTATCTTAAAAATAAAAATAAAAGGATTGGTCATTTTTACAGATCACATTATCTGACCACAATGCAATTAAATCATTTAAAAATATAACAAGTTTGAAAAAGGCTGTACGTTTGGGAATTAAAAAAAAAAGTAAACTTGGTCACAGAATAAAGTTAAAATTAGAAGATATTTAATTAGAAAATATTTAAAAGTAAGTGAAACTATGGATTAAAACTTGTGGAACATTTGGAGGGAAATTTAGAGCCTAAAATGCTTAAGTTAGAAAAAGGAAGGCTAGCATTATTAAGCTATGCATTTAACAAGTCAAAAGAAGGACAGCAGGATAAATTCAAAGTTGAAAGAAAAAATAAAGATAGCAGCAGTAAATAAACACAGTAAAGAGACTCTAGCAAAAACTGACCCTGCAAAGATTAACCTCTGGCAAAATTGAACAAATAGTGTTAAGAGGGAGAAAGAGAAGACACATCTGAAGAAATTAATAATGGAGATACTGAAAACATGGATATTACGAAATACTTCATATCAATGCATTCGAAAGTTTATATGAACTAAGTTCTATATTAAAATTAACAAAATAACCTAAAAAAATTAAAGCCCCAAAGAATTTTTTTTGCTTACAGTTTTTTATTTAAATTCTAGTTAGTTAACATATATTGTAAGATTGGTTTGAGGTGTAGAATTTAGTGATTCATCACTTACATATAACACCCAGTGCTTTTTACAAATGCCCCCTAAATATCCATCATCCCTTTAGCCCGTCCCCTGCCCACCATCAACTCTCGGTTTGTTCTCTATAGTTAAGAGTCTCTTATGGTTTGCTTCCCTCTCTCTCTTCTTTTCTCTTCCCCTATGTTCATCTGTTTTAAAACCCCAAGAATTTTTAATTCAATTATTCAGACTGGCATAGTATTTCATTTTATTTTTTAAAGATTTTATTTTTTTCTTCTAAATATATCATCAAGTTAGCTAACATGTAGTGTATACAGTGTGCTCTTGGTTTCAGAAGTAGATTCCCATGATTCATTGCTTACATACAACACCCAGTGCTCATCCTAACCAGTGCCCTCCTCAATGCCATCGCCCATTTTTGCCTCCCCTCCCATCCTCCCATCAACCCTCAGTTTGTTCTCTGTATTTAAGAGTGTGTTATGGTTTGCCTCCCTCTCTGTATGAAACTATTTTTCCCCTTCCTTTCCCTCATGGTCTTCTGTTGTTTCTCAAATTCCATATACGAGTGAAAACATATGTCATCTTTCTCTGACTTATTTCACTTAGCATAATACCCTCCAGTTCCATCCACATTGTTGCAAATTGCAAGATTTCATTCTTTCTCATCGCCAAGTAGTATTCCATTGTATATATAAACCACATCTTTATCCATTCGTCAGTTGATGGATACTTGGGCTCTTTCCATAATTTGGTTATTGTTGATAGTGCTGCTATAAACATTGGGATACATGTGCCCCTATCAATCAGCACTCCTGGTGTAGTATTTTAAAATCTAGGCCCAAATGTTTTATGGGCATATCTGTGAGACATACCAAAAGTAAAGTAGTCACTTTTTTTTAAAGTTTATTTACTTATTTTGAAAGAGAGAGAGAGTGTGAGCAGGAGAGGAGCAGAGAGAGAGAGAGAGAGAGAAAGAGAATCCTAAGTAGGTCTGTGCTGAGAGCTCAATGCCCAACATGGGTCTTGATCCCACAAACCATGAGATCATGACCTGAGCTGAAAATCAAGAGTCAGACGCTTAACCAACTGAGCCACGCAGGCACCCCAGTAAATTGGTCATCTTACAGACTCCTTGTAGATAATTAAAAATGATAGAATGCTCATTTTATGAAGTTCGTTAACTGTGCTGTTCAACTCATATATTTCCCCATTTATGTATATATTTTTTAATTATAATAAAACTTTACATTTATCATCTTAACCATTTTTAAGTGTACAGTTTGTTAGTGTTCAGTGTATTCACATTGTTGTGCCACAGATCTGTAGAACTTATTTATCATGAAGCTCTGAAATTCTATGTCCATTAAACGCCAATTCCACCTTCACCCTCCCACCAGGCCTTGGTAAATACCTTCTACTTTGCAATTTTGACTACTTTAGATATTTCATATGGTGGAATCATACAGTATTTGTCCTTTTATGACTAGCTTACTTTGCATAGCATAATGTCCTCAAGGTTTATCTATGTTGTAGCATGTGACAGGAACTCGTTTTTAAGGCTGCATAATATTCCACTGTAGGTATGTTACATATTTTCTTTATCCAGTCATCTGTCAATTAACATTTGGATTGCTTCTACCTCTTGGGTATTTTGAATAATGCTATGAACATGGGTATGCAAATATCTCTTGGAGATTCCTTTGGCTATATAGACAGACGTGGGGTTGATGGGTCATATGGTAATTCTGTTTTAAAGTTTTTTAGTAGATTCTGGTGTTTTCCATAATGGCTGTACTATTTTACATTCCCATCAACAATGGATAAGGGTCCAACTACTCCACATCCTTGCCACCATTTATTTTCTCTTTTGATAGTGGCCATCCTGATGGGTGTGAGGTGGTATCTCATTATGGATTTGATAGCATTTCCTTAATGATTAATGATGTTGAACATGTTTTCATGTGCTTCTTGGCAATTTGCATATCTTCTGTAGAAAAATGTCTATTCAAGTCCTTTGCCCATTTTAAAATTGGGTTGTCTTCTGTCATTGATTTATAGAAGTTCCTTATATATTCTAGATATTAACTGCTTATCAAATATATGATTTGCAAATATTTTCCCTCATTCCATACGTTGCCTTTTCACTACATTGTTTCTTTTGACACAAAGTTTTAAAGTTTAATGGTGTCCTATTTATCTTTTTTTTATTTTGTTGCTTGTGTTTTTGACATCCTACCCAAGAAATTCAATGTTCTTAAGTTTTTCCCCTGTATTTTCTTCTAAGAGTTTAATAGTTTTAGGTCTTACATTGATGTCTTTAATCAAATTTGAGTTGATTTTGTATATGGGATAAAGTAATTTCATTCTTTTGCACGTGGAATCCACTTTTTCTAACACCCTTTGTTGAAGACCGTTCCTTCCCCACTGTGTAGTCTTGACACATGTGTTGAGAATCACTTGGGCATAAATGCAAGGGTTTATTTCTGAGCTCTCTATTCTGTTCCATTGGCCTATATTTCTGTCTTATTTCAGTACCTCACTATCTTAATTGCTGTTGCTTTGTAGCATGTTTTGAAATCTGGGAATATGAGGCTTCCAACTTTTTTCTTTTTCAAGATCGTTTTGGTTATTTAAGGTCCCTTGAGATTCCATATGAATTTTAGGATATTTTTTTTCTATTTCTGCAAGAATTGTCTTTGGTATTTTGCTAGCGACTGCATTTACTCTAGATCTTTTTGGATAGTGTAGATATTTTAGCAATATTGTTGTTCAATCCATAAGTATAGGATGTCTTTCCATTTATTTGTTTCTCCTTTGATTTCTGTTAGCAGTGTTTTCGTAATTTTCAGTGTAAAAGTCTTCACTCCTTGGTTAAGTGTATTCCTAAGTATTTTATACTTTGTGATGCTATAGTAAATAGGATTTTTAAATTTTCTTTTTGAATTGGCCATTATTGATGTACAGGAATGCAATTGATTTTTGTATCATCAACTTTGCTGAATTTATTAGTTTTAATAGGGGGTGTGTGTGTGTGTGTGTACAATCTTTAGTTTTCTATAAATAATAGCATGTCATGTGCAGAGATCATGTTAATTTTCTTCTTCTTCTCCAATTTTTTTTTGCCCTTTATTTCTTTTTCTTGTCTGATTGCTCTGACTAGAAGTGCCAGTACTATATTGAATAGAAGTATGGTGAGAGTGGGCATCCTTGACTTATTCCTGATCATAGAGCAAAATATTTCAGTGTTTCCTCTATTGAATACAATGTTAGCTGTGGGCTTTTAATAAATGGCTTTTATTATGTTGAGGTAGTTTCCTTCTGTTCCTAGTTTGTTCAGTATTTTAATCATGAAGGGTATTGAGTTTTGTCATCCTAAAAACTTATGCTGATACATGAGAATGAATGAATATAACTATGTTAATAACATCCAACTCAAGACTTTAGGATAGTAATGAACCTAAAGAAAAATAAAGAACGAATGAAAGGAGATATTAATGAAATAGAATATAGGAACATTGTGGGGCACAGCACTAAATCCATCTGACTTTTTGAAAATGATAATAAAATGTAAAAAGTCATTATCCAACTGAATAAAAAAATACAAATACATAAAATGAGATTTCAGAATAAACAGAACAAGGAATTTAGAATTATAACAAAACTGCCTCAATTCTATGAAGATAAATTTGGAAATGTGGATGAAATGCTTAATTTTCTAAGAAAATTAAAATTTCCAAAACTGGTCCTCCAAAATACAGAAAATATAAACAGACCAGTTACCATAGAAGGAATACAATTGTCAAGGTGCTACTGCCCTGAACACCACACCTACCTGGTCTCACAGGTGAATTTCACTAAGTTTTCAAGGAAAAGGAATGTGCAGTGCTGTTGCCTCTTGATAACAAGAAAAAGAGGAAAAGCTTTGATATTAATTTTATGAAGTGAGTATGGTTTTGACACATATCAGTAGTGCCTCGTGGTTAGGCACCTAGGTTCCAGTCACACTCTCAGTCAGTCACTAAACCTTTGTGTCAGAGAGAATTAACTGTCCACCAAAATTCAACTTTCCTTTCCATAGCATATAGTTGTAACTAGAACAGGACTCCTGCTTAAAAATTTTATCAGCCCCCTTTCAGCTACGCTGTTTTCCACCCATGGGATGTGACTAGAAGTGATGTTGGCCATTTCGAGGCTAAGACTTTAAGCAGATGTACCCTCCTCGTGCAAGGCAGAATAATGTTCCATCAAGATCCTAATCCCTGGAATCTGTGAAGTTACACAGTAAGGGGAAATTAAATTGCTGATCATTTGACCTTAAATAAGATTATCTTGGATAAGTTGGATAACTGGCAGGCCCGGTGTAATCAAAGGGTGCTTAACAGTAGAAGAAGATAGCAGAAAAGTCAGTGTGAGAGGGATGTGTTGTGAGAAAGACTCAACTGGCCTTTGCTGGTGCTGAAGATAGAAGGGATCCAGGAGTCAAGGAGTGTAGATAACCTCTAGAAGTTGGAAAAAGCAAAGAAGCAGATTCCCTTCAGAGATCCTGGGTGGCTCAGTCAGTTGAGCATCTGACTTCAGCTCAGGTCATGATCTCATGGCTGGTGAGTTTGAGCCCCGCATTGGGCTCTGTGCTGATGGCTCAGAAACTGGAGCCTGCTTGGGATTCTGTGTCTCTCCCTCTCTTTCTGCTCCTCCCCTGCTCGCATTCTATCTCTCTCTCTCTCTCTCTCAAAAATAAATAAACATAAAAAAAATTGAAAAAAAAATGGGGAAAAAAGACTCTCTCTTAGAGCCTCCAAAAGGAATATAGCCCTGCCCAACACCTTGATTTTAGCCCGATGAGATTCATTTCAGATCTGTACCCCGAGATTTGTAAGAGATTAAATTTGTTTTGATTTAAGCCACTAAGTTTGTGGTAATTTATTACAGCAGCCATAGGAAATCAAGACTTTCCTCCACTCTCCTTTTCCTCTTTTGCTAGCAGGATGCAGTTGACAGTGAAAGCCTGGGTGATGGCTGAGCCCAGGTGGAAGAATCCTGGGCCACCGAATCACCAAGGAAAGCAGTCGCCTAACAACACACATTTTGAACTCTTATGTGAGAAATAATCCTCCACTGTATTTTAAAGATGACATTTATTACAACCATTTACCCCATCCCAGTGAGTACCACTCTTTGCATGCACCTCAGTTTTCTTATTTAAAAAAAAAGAGAGAACGGCGATAGTAGCCATCTCAAATAGCTATCGTGAAAATTAAGTGTTACTGTATCTACAGTGTTTAGAATGATTCCTGACACACGATAAATGTGATGTAAATATTGTCATTAAGATTGCACATACACATGCACACATACACAAAATTTATAGTATCTCTTGACTATCGATGCAGACATTCTAATAGATTGGTGAATTGGTAGATGGAGTCCAGTAATACACTGCAAGAATAATAGCTATGGCCCAGGAGTGGTTTATTTTAAAAATACAAAAAAGTTAAATATTAGGAAATTTGTTAATGTCATTCACAATTAGCAATGAGTAGAAACTAGTTCCTTTCTGGCTCATAAACTAGTGATAATCTTTATGTCTTTTTTGGGAGGAAGTCAGTATTTTTTCATAATCACTGTGGAATCCACTCAGTGTTCCAACAACAGTGAAACACTATAGATTGTGAAAACTAGCTCAGGTGTAAAATTCTGTTTTTGTTTTTGTTTTTTCTCCATCAAGAGTGGAGCATGTGTCAAATTGTAGCTGCCTACAATTCTGTTATGGATATTTTTTCTAGCATCAGGGCCCTGAGTGTAAGTACTAATACAATTAGTGCAAGACTAGAAATATAGCATATAAATAAACATACTTCTTTTACATATCATGCTAAAATTAACTACATAGAAATACTGTCTCCATTAATATTTATTTAGTAGCATTATACACAGGTGCTTTGAGATTTACACGTGCCACCAAATAGAGGAGTTATTGATTCCTTGATACCTACGTATTAAAAAAAAAAAAACAATCTGGTGTTGTGTTGGAGTGAAGGTCACATTTGTGAAAGAAGTACCGCAGTCCAGAATTTCTACCTTTGGAATGTTAAAGGATAAAATGCTCTCTGGGGAGAGAGACTGTATCCTTGTTGTATACTCCTTGCTGACATTGGTTTGGTTGATATGCTTTCCTGAGTTTTAGGCCTGGGAGGAGATTTTGGTTTGCTGAAATATTCTGCAACAGGCATTGTCATCTTATTTCTTCTTATAAATAATGGAGGTCTGGGCTCAGCCTCTGAAATAGAAAAAGTCTAAATAAGACCAAAATTGAGACTTCAAATATAGCTTCTGCCATGTTTTAGTAGCAAACGATGTACAAAAAAAACTGTACGAAGTTTAGGCGAATCAAATATACCCAACATTCATAAGAGAACCCAGTCTCATCTTTCTCACTACCTGCTCACTTTTAATGAGTAATTTTTTTCTATAACATGCAGGATATGGTCTATCCTCTTAAAATCAAACATTATTTTGGTAGGAATGAATTAGAACTGGTGATCTGTAAAGGTGATAGGTAAGGATAGGAAAAGGATCTATGGTCTTGATAGACAAAAAAGAAAATAGACGAGCAGATTAAAACGAGTCAATTGTACTCGTTCAAGTTTCCCAAGACTACGGTCAGACCCAGAAAGGAATAGGGATTTGGAGAGATGCTGAATATCACCCCTGGAGACAAGTATGATTGGGGCTTCTTATACAAAAATATTCCAAATATCTAGATAGGGTGAAATAGATTTGGGCCCAACAGGTAAGACATAAAGTTGAGTAGTAGAAACCACTACAGTCATGACTTTGTGGTCTTAGGGTGAGGAGTTTGGTAGGAGTCAGATACAATAGATCATCGTTGGCATGTCAGAGTAAGGGAGTATTTTCTAACTTCTAAACTACATTTCTTATTGCCTATTAACACATGGACCCTGTTTTGGGTTTAGTTAACCCCAACAAAAGCCACTGGGGTTTAGAGTAACTTCAAAGAACTCTGATTACCATATCATTCCTGGTATAAGGAAAACTTCTAGAAATAACAGAACAGACTTTTGTTTTGAGGTTTGTAGACATACGCCTGGTCTTTGCTCTATAGTCATTGTTACTACACTTGTTTTAAGTTAGGAGCTGCCAAACCCACAGGGATGTTTCAGTGGCGGCTATTCTGAACCAAAGTAGGACATTCAACAATTCTTGATTCTTGTTGGTCCAAACTGTAGGTTGTGACTGGGCGTCTGGTGGGGACAGAAAATTCCTCCTCTCTATTGTATTTCAGCTGTCTCGTAGAGCATCTGCTTGTAGCTGATTGCCATTTTACTGTTTTCTATGGTCGACTTGGTTTCTAGTTAAAATCACTTAGCTCCTCAATTAACCTATGAAAAACCAAAACTCTGAGATCATTGTCCTTTTGTTAGGTCAGTGCAGGGCTTCTCCTGGGCTGGCCTGACCAAACCCCTATGTATCCTGCTGTCTTGTTTCTCAGAGTGTCTGTCCCTGATGAGGCACTTGGCCTTTCAAAACGAAGTTAAGTTTATGTCAAATTTATCTCAATGATAAATTTAGCACACATGGTTCTTTAAGAGTAACTGGAAATCATTACTGTAGTGTACTGCTCCTTGTCTGTATCCCTAAATAGTTAGATAGATACTTACTGGTTTCTCTATACCAACTGAGTAATTATCACAAACTGTACTTAACCTTTTGGTACTTCTTATTTCCTTCAGATCCTTGACTTGGCACTCTAAATCAATTGGAGAAGAGAAAATGAAATTCACAGATACAAACTAATATTTTCTATAGATTGAACTCTTATCAGTAAGCTAAGTATATATGTATCTTAAATATTTTATCCCAATTCTTTGTTTTTCAATGCAGACAGCATTAAAGGTACTTTGCAATGAGAAATTCTTCTGACTTTGAGTAAATATCTAAATAGTACATCACATATTATTCACTAAGGTACAAAGACTAACCCTATTTCCCAGTTTCCAATTTTACAGCAACTTTATTATTTTTTTAAATGTTTATTTATATTTGAGAGGGGGAGAGAGAGAGAGACAGAGTGAGAGCAGGGGAGGGGCAGAGAGAGAGGGACACACAGAATCCAAAGCAGGCTCCAGGCTCGGAGCTGTCAGCACAGAGCCTGACACGGGGCTTGAACCCACGAACTGTGAACACATGACCTGAGCCAAAGTCGGACGCTTAACCAACTGAGCCACCCAGTGCCCCCAATTTTATAGAAACTTTAAAGTGGAGACAAATGGCAATACAAAATTCTCTTCTGTCTCAGTGGTTTTTAAAGTGACCTGAGTTTTGAATATTTATTTTTTCTAAATTTTAGTTTTACCCAACTTTTAATTTTAAAGCAACATGACTTTCTCTCCTGACTTAAACAACATTTTACCACATTCTTATACCATGGTATTACACATAAATATGTATTTTCTTGTCATTGAAATTATAAGGTTTAAGAAAAATTTCTACTAGAATAATTTCTAATTCCTATAATAGTTATTTTTCCCTCTAGCAGCCTCTAGGAGTGTTCCAGAAAAATTAAGTGAGGCAATTTATTTTAATCTAGCATTGTTCCACACAAAAAAAGTGATACTGTGTGATATGCATTTAACAAAACATACAATAATAATACAATTTCTGTTTCCTTTATTACTTCCATTTTTAGGGCAAATAAAAAAGCTACATTTTCTTAGATGTCTGGGTGGCTAAAATAGGATTTAGAATACTTCCTCCTATTACATTTATGAAAATGAAAGAAAACAAATACACATGGTGGTCCTTTGCTGAATAAAGAAAAGACTTAAGACATCAGAATGTTTAGTGTTTTGAAAGGTTATGAAAAGAAAATCAAAAATCTTTCTGTACTGTATCTACTTAGCCATTATATCTAATTACCTGGTTGGTTGCTGTCTTTCCCTCGATCTGGTCAGTACTTTAGATTTTGCAGGTAAACCTGGGGGCGATTTAACTTTGGGTGGCTTCTTACTCTCTGTTGCTGGTTCTGCTGAGACGTTCCTTGGTTGAGTCAACAAATTTACCTCAGCCAGTTCAGCATGAATCAAAGCTGAGATCCAGTCTTTTTCTGATTTAAAGAACAGGGGTGGGCATAAAGGTTATAATTACCATGTTGGCTAGAAACACAGGATTGGTTCTTTTATCCAGCACTCTAGTGTGAAAGGCTGGTATGATAATCTGTTTTCTGAGTAGGCATTTATTCGTGAGTCAAGGTTTCTGCAGAAAAGCCACATCCACCTGGCTTCTGTTGACCTGTGATACTAGAGCGAGCCCCGAGCAGTTAGCTCACCGAGGCACTTGTTCCTGAATGGCCGTGGAATTATTTTTAAATATTGAGTACAAAACCTAGCCTTTCAGGCTGCTGCCAAATAAAAGAAAGCATGTCTACACAAAATAATAAGTACAATATGATCTCATTAATTACAGACTAATAGTTAAGTAATAAATAGTTACAAGATCTCTATAAAGATATATACCAAAGTAGTCACCGAAATGATGTCTGTGATGATTTTATTATTATTCTTCCTTTCTTGTATTTTTTTCTGGTTCATCTGGGTTGTCCCCCCAGCAATGAGCACTTAATTACTTGTGTATATTTTTAAGTTACATTCTTAAAAAGAAAAAGATAATAATAACTAAACACTTCTTACCCCCAAATACTTCTTAACTGCTTACCAAGTAGTCTTGAATTCCTGGGTGAAGTACTATTGCCAAAATTCTCCCCATTTAAGAATATCAGTCTCTCCCTAACACATCCACATTTCCTAACTTTTATTGGTGCAGATTCTTATAAAGTAGCACCCAGACCAGCAGTATCAGCACCCGCGAACTTGTTAGAGATGCAAATTCCCAGGCCCTGGCCCACCTCAGAAGTTTTGCCTCAGTCAACCTGATGACCAGCTAGGTTTGGGGGAAGAGCCACTCTATGCTATTTACGGCTGTCCTGCCTGGGACTGGCATATGTTTTTATGGAATAGGCCACACAGGCCCATAAGGAGGCTGGGAGATGACTGAGTTGATGGTTTGGGTAGGGAACTGGCAGAGCCATTAGAATCTAGAACTTGGACGGCTGTGCTGTTGCCACCCATACCAGAGAGGAAACAGGCTCTGTGCTCACGGTTCACGGTAGGCCAGAAAACATGCTTAGGGAGACACCTCGGTGTATGGACTTAGGAGAAGAAGCACAAGCCAGCCCTGGACACACGTGTTTCACATCACCCGAAGCAGTTTAAAGTGGGGTGTACCAAATTTGGGGGCACTGAATGATCGGTTGCATGCAGTCGGTTATAGAGGACTGCAGAGACTCTGATACTGAAGTACTAGGGAAATAATATTGCAACATTATCTTCGCAAATCCAAGGTAGAGAACTTCACACATTGGAGCATTCGCACTCTCTGACAACAAACTGAGCTCAGTGTTTGCAAATGCTTATTTTAATCTCACCTTTTGCGCTTGCATGAACCAGCCACTGTAGAACTTCTGCCAGGGAATCAGTACGCAAAACGTTACAGAGCTTTGCCAGAATCTGACAGAGAATATTAGAGTTATAGAGTGAGGAAATAAATGATAGAAGTGTTAGTTTTCCTCTACTTTCTCCACAATCTCATCGTCCCAAACGTCACTCTGTACACAATGCTCAAGTAAGTCAATTGGGCTATTAGCTGGGAACCAAATTTCAAAGAGTATATAGTGGAATCTCAAAAAAAAAAAAAAAAAACCCAAAAAACCCACATCTTCAATACAAGTAATAGTTTGGGTTAGGCCATACTGTGTTCCTTTTCTTTTGTCTGCTCAGTATCCACGTCTTCTGGAAATTCACTTTTGGCAGTCAGTATCCTTCCTTGACATTTTTTTTGTTGTGGTGGTGGTTTTTTGTTTTGTTTTGTTTTGGGTTTGTTTGTTTTTTTTTTTTAGCTAAGGGCTGAAGTATGGAAGATAGAGGAGATAAATATATGAAATAATTCTAATAAAAATGGACTGTAATAAGCATTAAAGTAAAAAACGTTAAGCACAAGTAATGATGTTTCCAGTTTGACCCTAAGTTGTGTCTGTTCTTAGAATTTAGACCTATCTGAAATCTATGTATGTATCTATCTGCCTACCAAATGTATCCACCTAGATATACTGTAGGTATATCCCAAATTATCTAAACTAAACCCATCTTTCTCTTTCTAAATGCTGCTCCAAACCTGGTTCCTCCTGCTTCCCTTACCTCGGGGGACAGCACTAGCATACACTGAATATATGTCCAAGCCGGGCGCTAGGATTCATCCCAGACGGCTCTGTTGCATCTACAATATGCTGCCAGACAACAAGTTCGGTAAATTCTTTCTTCTAAATATTTTTCAAATCTCTCCATTTCTTTTTATCTCCACAGCTTGGACCCAATCTAACCTATCATCGCTTCTTGCTTGAGGTACTGCAACATCCTTTTCTTTAGTGTGCCTGAAATCTTTTCTTTTTTTTTAAATTTATTATTGAAGTATAATTGACATACAAATTTATTTTAGTTTCTGGTGTACAACATAGTGATCCGACAGTTCTATATATTACTGTATGCTCACCACAATAGGTGTAGTCACCATGCCACATTGTTATAATATTATTCACTACATTCCCTATGCTGTACTCATTTATTTTATAACTGGAAGTTTGCATTTTGTAATCCTCTTCACCTATTTTGCCCATCCCCTTACCCACCTGTCTGCTGGCCACTACCAGTGCTCTGTATTTAAAAGTCTGTTTTGGGGTGCCTGGGTGGCTCAGTCGGTTGAGCATCCAACTTCGAGTCAGGACATGATCTCATGTTTAGAAAGTCTTTATCAAGCCTACCGTATCAGGGCACCCAGGTGGCTCAGTCAGTTGAGTGTTTGACTTCATGCTGGTCATGATCTTAAGATTTTTGAGTTCGAGCCCTGCGTTGCACTTTATACTGACAGCTCAGAACCTGGAGCCTGCTTCTGATTCTGTGTCTCTGTCTCTCTCTACTCCTCCCCTACTCGTGATCTGTCTCTCTCTCTCTCTCTCTCCTCTCTTAAAAGTAAATAAACATTAAAAAAAATTTTTAATAAAAAGAGTCTGTTTTGTTTGTTCATTTGTTTTGTTTTTTATATTCCATTTGTAAGTGAAATCATATGGTATTTGTCTTTTCTGATATTCAGTTAGCATAATACCCTCTAAGGTCTATCCATGATGTCACAAATGGCACAATCTCGTCCTTTTTTATGATGAAGTAACAGTCCATTGTGTAACAGTCCATATATATATATATACAGTTTATGTATATGTATGTACATAGAAGATATGGTGTACATATACATATAAATATATACACACAATATATATATATATATATATAGTATAGTATAGTGTGTGTATATATATATACACACACACACACCATATATTCTTCATCCATTTATTTGTCAATGGATACTTGAGTTGCTTCCATATCTTTGCTACTGTGAATAATGCTGCAATAAACATAGGTGTGCATACATGTTTTTGAATTACTGTTTTCATTTTCTTTGGATAGTGGAATTACTGGATCATATGATATTTCTAATTTTTAATTTTTTGAGGAAACTCCATACTGTTCTTCACAGTAGCTACACCAATTTACATTCCCACTAACAGAGCACAAGCATTCTCTTTCCTCCACATCCTCACCAACACTTATTATTGCCTTTTTGATAGCAGCCATTCTGACAGGTGTGAGGTGATATCTCATTGTGGTTTTGATTTGCATTTCACTGATGATGAGTGATATCGAGCAGGTTTTCATGTGTCTATTGGCCATCTTTGGGAAAATGTCTACTCAGATCCTCTGCAGATTTTTTTAAAATGTTTATTTATTTTCGAGAGAGAGAGACACACACACAGAGTGTGAACAGAGGATGGGCAGAGAGAGGGAGACACAGAATCCGAAGCAGGCTCCAGGCTCTGAGCTATCAGCACAGACCCCAACATGAGGCTTGAACTCACGAGCCATGAGATCATGACCTGAGCCAAAGTCAGATGCTTAACCAACTGAGCCACCCAGGTGCCCCCCTCTGCACATTTTTTAATAATATATTTTTATGAAATATGTGCCTGACATATTTCCATGATACTTTTTCCCCAACATTTGTAAGCTGTGTGCGCTTTGTTTTATTTTGTTTGTTTTTAATGTTTTATTTACTTATTTTTGAGAGAGAGAGAGCAAGGGGGGAAAAGGCAGAAAGAAGAGAAAAAGAGAGAGAGAGAGACAGAGAGAGAGTCACAAGCAGGCTCCATGTGGAGCCTGACATGGGGCTCAATCTCACAACCGTGAGATCCTGACCTGAGCCAAAATCAAGAGTTGGACAATTAACAGGTGCCCCCTCCTCTGCATTGTTTGACTTTTTGATGTTGAGTTGTATATGTTCTCTATATGTTTTGGATATTAACCCTTTATTGGATATATCATTTGCAAATATTTTTTCCCATTCATTAATTAGGTTGCCCTTTCGCTTTGTGGATGATTTCCTTTGCTGGCAAACTTCTTATTTCGGTGTACCCCCAATAATTTATTTTTGTTTTTGTTTCCCTTCCATGAGGAGACATATCCATAAATATGTTGCTAAGGCTGATGTCCAAGAGATACTACCTATGTTTCCTTTTAGGAGCTTTATTGTTTCAGGCCTCACATTTTGGTTTTTAATCCATTTTGAGTTTTAATCCATGTTTGTCTGTGGTATAAGAAAGTGGTCCAGTTTCACTGTTTTTCATGTTGCTATCCAGTTTTCCCAACATCATTTGTTTAAGAGACTGTCTTATCCCATTGTATATTCTTGCCTCCTTTGTCATAGATTAAGTGGCCTTATTAGCATGGGTTTATTTCTGGGCTCTCTATCCTGTACCATTGATCTATGTATCTATTTCTGTGCCAGTACCATACTGTTTTGATTACTATAGCTATGTAGTATATCTTGAAATCTGGGATTGTGTTACCTCCAGATTGGTTCTTTCCCAAGATTGCTTTGGCTATTCAGGGTCTTTTGTGGTTCCATACAATTTTAGAATTATTGGCTCTAGTTCTGTGAAGAATGTTGTTGGCATTTTGATAAGGATTGCAGTGAATCTGTAGATTGCTTTGGGTACATTTTTAACAATATTAATTCTTCCACTCCATGAGCATAGAATATCTTTCCATTGTTTTTGTCACTTTCTTTCATCAGTGTCTTATAGTTTCAGAGTATAGGTCTTTCGCCTGCTTGGTTAAATTTATCCCTAGGTATTTTATTATTTTTGGTGCAATTATAAATGGGATTTATTTCTTAATTTTTCTTTCTGATAGCTTGTTATTAGTATTTAGAGTCACAAGTGATTTCCATATGTTAATTTTGTATGCTGTGACTCTACTGAATTTATTAGTTCTAATAGTTTTTTGGTGGAGTGTTTAAGGGTACATAGTATTATGCCATCTGCAAATAATGGAACTTTTACTTTTTCCTTACCAATCTGGATGCGTTTTATTTCACTTCTTGCTGATTGCTGCCACTAGGACTTCCAGCACTATTATTGAGTAGACGTGGTGAGAGTGGCCATCCTTGTCTTGTTCCTGATCTTAGAGGAAAAGCTTTCAGGTTTTCACCACTGAGTATTATTGTTAGCTGTGGCTTTTTCATATGTGGCCTTTATTACATTTGGGTATATTCCCTGTAAACCTACTTTGTTGAGAGTTTTTAATCACAATAGATGGCATATTTTGTTGAAACCTTTTTCTGACTCTATTGAGATGATCATATGGTTTTTATCCTTATTCTTGTTAATGTAATAGATCACATTGATTTGTAAATATTGAACCACCTTTGCATCCATAGAATAAACCCTACTTGATGATAGTGAATGGTCCTTTTGATGTGTTGTTGAACTTGGTTTGCTAATATTTTGTTGAGGAATTTTACGTATGTGTTCCTCAAGGATATTGGCCTATAATTTTCTTTTTTTGTAGTGCCTTCATCTGATTTTGGTATCGGGGTAAGCTGGCCTCAGAAAATGAATCTGGAAATTTTCCTTCTATATCATTTTTTGGAATAGTTTAAGAAGAATAGGTATTAACACTTCTTTAAATGTTTGGTAGAATTCATCTGTGAAACCATCTGGTCCTGGACTTTTGTTTGTGGGGAGGTTTTTTTTTTTATTACTGATTCAATTTTGTTACTAGTAATTGGTCTGTTCAAATTTTCTATTTCTTCCTGGTTCAGTTTTGAAAGATTGTGTGTTTGTAGGAATTTATCCATTTCTTCTACATTATCCAATTTGTTGGCATATAAATTTTCACAGTATTTTCAGATAATTCTTTGTATTTCTGAATTATTTATCCTCTTTAATTTCTGATTTCATTGATTTGAATGCTCTCTCTTTTTTCTTGATGAGCCTGGTTAAAGGTTTATCAACTGAAATGTTTCTTAAAATATTATTAATTCAATGAATATTTGTGTTTGTCATTGATCTAGATGCTGAATCTAGATACAGAATTGAAATTAAAGGGAGAAAAATCCACTGCCATATATTGAGCTTTGTTATATTATTAAGATTTTTGTCCTCAATAATGCAATATCCTAGGAGAGAGTAAGTTAAATTTGCTTCTAATTTCGCAATAAATCGATGGCCAAGGTAAAAATAGAAAAAAAGCCCTATGGTATCTCCTAGGCCACTCTGCCTCTAATGGCTTTTTCATCAATATGATGATAGATGGAAGCACATTGCTCCCATCAGCTTCTTCTTCTTCTTCTTCTTTTTTTTTTTTTTTAAACATTTATTCAGAGCGTGAGCAGGAGAAGGGCAGAGAGAGAGGGAGATACAGAATCTGAAGCAGGCTCTGGGCTCTGATGAGCCGTCAGTACAGAGCCAGACGCGGGGCTTGAACTCACAGACTGTGAGATCGTGACCTGAGCTGAAGTCAGCCGCTTAACCGACTGAGCCACCCAGGCGCCCCCTTCTAATTTATAGATCACTCAGTGATCAACCTGGAGAGAATATAATTATCCTTGTAGTGAAAGAAAGTAGAATACGTCCTTTAAGGAATCCTCCTGCTTTCTTTTCATTGATTTTTTTTCCTCGATGGTATTTATTATATTGGTGGGTGAATTTGATCTGCTAAATCCTGA
Source organism: Paguma larvata (assembly GCA_030068075.1). NCBI lineage: Eukaryota > Metazoa > Chordata > Mammalia > Carnivora > Viverridae > Paguma > Paguma larvata. The sequence continues at coordinate 116,144,985 of CM057823.1, forward strand.
TTTTAGGATTCGAGGTTATAGATCTAGAGTAGCCCCTACTAAGGGCTAGAGTACCCTATTCTGTTTTAAGGTGTGACCTCCTAGGGTTCAGTCGAATTCCTGGTGTCTTCAGTAAGCTCTCTCCGCTCTGACAGTCAGACCGCCCGCATCTCTAAGCAGTGTGCTGCCTCCCACTAGCTCTCTTCTGCCAGGTCTCAGAATCCCACCCTGTGCATAGGCAGCTTATACTGAACCTAAGACTCATGGAACCCTCTACAGATTTCTGGAGCTCATTCTCTCCACAAATTCCTCTTCTTCAGTGTCTTATTTGTAAATTCCAGTCACTTCAGAGTCCCCAAGCTCTAAACTTTTTCTCTACCTAGTGAAGCTGTTACTTCTGTTACTGTCCTGTTTAGGCTCCCCTTCTCTGTACCATGATTAGGAGTATGCCCAGGCTGAAATCTAGGTTGAAAGTAGAAATCATCTCAATGGTTTCCCTTCTTTCTCTTAACCATCATAAATCTATACACTCCATTGCCTAGTGCCTGAAAATAGTTTCTTCATGTATTTTTCCCAGTTATATAGTTGTTTGCAGCAGGAAGCTAAGCTTGGACTTAACCTAATATTTTGGAAGCAGAGTACCTTCCCTGCAATTTTGCCTCCCCCTTCCAAATTAATTCTGCATATTGTATCTAGAATGATTTTTCTAAAGTACAAATCTGACCTTTTAATTCTTAAACTTACAAAGTAATTTCAGTATAATCTGTTTAAAATGTTACACTAGCTTCCCATAGCACTTCAGATGAATCTAACATTCAATATGGCTTAAAGATCCTTTACTTCTGGTCTCTGCATAAGTCTCCAGCCTCATCTCTTGTAGCCTCTTCCCTGCACTCTACATCAGCCATATTGTTTTTAGTTCCTTGAATAAACAGTGCTCTCACCTCTTAGCCTTTAGATATGAAGGTCTCTAGTCTGAGAATGATCTCTTTCATACTTCTCTTCATCTTCTAATTATGTCTTAAACATTCTTTAGGTTTCTTTCCCCTTGAAGACTGTCTTAGCTCCAAAATCTCCTCCTATATGTTCTTAACAACACCTGCACAATCCCTCTCATAAGCTATATGAATGAAGGAACGAGCTGTATCCCCAAACTCTAGTATTTTGTCATTGATATTAGATATTTGTAAGGTAAATAAATGTGTTTGGCAGACTTTTCATGTCAATAGTAAAGAGACTTATTTCTATAAATACAAGATTTTGAGGAGGAAGTCTAAAAACAAGATACGACCCGAAACAGAATTCTGTTTTTCTTTTCCCGTAAAGTAATAACTATAAAACTGTACAGCCTTTCATATACCCCCCTGCACAAACATTTCTTGACTTCACAGCCATTCGGAGTTACCAGCCTGGATAGTAAGAAATTGGAAGGTATTTCAGATTTTTTGGCAGAAGGCATGGAAGGTTGGAATACCACCAAGATGAGATTTATTTTTAGGACTCATTTATACAAGCCAAAAAACTTTGGTAAGACATATTTTCTCACTTTACTCCCTCTGTTTCATTTATTGAACAAATAGCCACCAACTATTAGATGAAATGCCATGCCATGCGTGCCAGTTAATAGTTTTCAAGCAAAGTGATGAGTGCTGAGGAATCGGTTGTGAATGAGATAGACAGGATCCCTTCTCTTAAAGAGTGTACATTTTAGTGGATTTTGTAATAATGCCCAGTTAAGTCAAAATCTGTGAGGCAGGAGATGCATTGGAGAGGAGGGCTTTTTAAACTGATGCCCAAAAGTCCAGTTCTGTAAGATCATGTTTCTCGTCTATTATTTGATGTGCCTCCAGAAGCAAGACGGCCTTACTAAAACTGTACTCAGCTTATCATTTGGTCGAGTTGAGGACCTATGTAGTTAGCTGATTTCCTATAGTTCCGCTTGGATCTTGGTAGAACTTTTCTTTTTAATGTTTATATTCAACATTCAATAAATACTTATCGAATAATTCCTAGGTGCCTAGCACTTATCTAGGCACAGAAGATAAAGCAGTAACCAAGACAGATGAGTATGAGATCTATAAGACTTAAATTTTAGCATGAGTAGAGTGAGGAGGCAGAGACAGAACAAACAGATAAATACAAACATATCATATAGGGCATGTGCTATGCAAAAAATAACAGAGGTAATAGTATAGAGAGTGACTAGGTAATGACTTTAGATTGGATGGTCAGGGAAAGTATTTCTAAGTGATATTTAAACCGAGAACTTATGAGAAGATGGTGGCCACTGAGAGGATCAAGGAGAAGAAACTTCTTAGGAGAGAAAGTCTCTAAGGGTGGGAATGAGCAAATCACAGAGGATCCTCGGTGCCGGAGTATAGTGAGTAGATGGACGGTAATTCTGAAGACTCTATAAATAGAAAGTCTTTAGCCAGAATCATTAGGAAATCATGTATAACTACAACCCATGTCTTCAGATTTTGTAATAATACCCTATCCTCTTCTCCTCCCTTCCTTTTATTCTCCTCCCCAATTTTAATCATCGGCATAATTATACCCAATGCCAGTGTTATGCTTTATTTTTAAAATAGTTCCTTATCAGGATGATTCAATAACAACCCTTATAATATGCTCTCTTATTTGTAATTGCTACTATAGATAAGTTACTTATAACTGCTATCAAAGTCATCATTACAGTATTTTCACCCTTAATTTATTGTAATGGGTCTTACAGTGAGGCAATGTGGAGGTTACCAAAAGGATCTAAAGAAGGAAAACAGATATCAGCTGATTGGTTTATTCTTGATTATATGTCATTCTCAGAGATAACTGTGGCTGGAAAGAAGCTTCCAGTAGTCTAATATGACATATTACTATAAATATAATTAAGTTTATAACCCTAGGCAGGGTAGGTTTCAGGAAACAGTTTTCCACAGATGAGAGAGAATTGAATGTTCATTGGAGGAATCTCTGCCTTAAAATAAGTGAAGGAAATGTATAGCTAATGGCAAGAAGTAGTGCCTCTCAAGCATTAGGAAGATGATAAAGAAAAACATGGAAAGAACAGGGTGGAGCTTGTTTGGCAAAGGCCAATCTCTTCATTACATCTAAACCAAAGGTTGTGTTTCTAGAACAGTGATGGGCTTCCAGGGAGAAGACCGGCAATAAAAATAGATGTAGGCTCTGGATTTCAAGTTAAGTGGTTTTAAATCAATTCAGTTGACAAAGGGGAACCACTAAAGAGTTTTAAGGATGTTAGTAATGTGACTTTTTGTACATTCATGCTGTTCCCAAGTTATGGATTTAAAACATCTGCCTCTTACTTTGATTTCCTGATCCAGATAGTTTGGTATGCAAACAGTGTTCTCTTTGACGTCAGTCTTGGTACTCGTCACCTCTGAAGAACAAGAGTCAGCAGTAGAGCATGCCTTTGGAGGTGACAGTGGCTTTTTTACCTTAATTTCTTCCTAAATCAAAGGTATAATTAATCAATATGCCTTTGTATCCACTTATATATGAAAGTTGAATATAAAACAAATGAGAAATATTGCAGCTAAATAAGAGACACACATGAAAGTAAAGAGAGGTTACTTTCAACCTTCCCTTAAAATCTAATTATCAAATATTTTTATTTAGACTCAGAACAAAAAGTGAGGTATTATTTACTTTTGGTGAAGCCATTTTAAATCCTTGGCTTAAATGCTTGTTTAAACATCAAGATAATAATTTTTAAATGTTTAATGTGTAACCTTTATTTATCTTGCTGCTCCAGATAACAACAAACTCATATCACATGAGATTTTCTGTTAAGTTAGGAAGATTTCTCTTTTATGACAGGAAGAAGACCCTCAAAACATTTTACGCAGTGTCTGTGACGACACTACATGATGTGAACTGCTGCCTCCTTGCTCTGCTGAACAGCACCTGAGAGCTGGAGAATTAGAGGCCACCTAAATTACTTTCCTTGATTAACGGGAAGAGGAAATAGGCTATTTTCTTGTTCTGGGAGGTAAATATATTCTGAAATTAGAAATTTTTTATTTTTAAAGTTATAAGAGCTTTAAGTTCAAGAAGAGTTACAGAAGCCTTAGATCTCTGAGCTTATTCCAAGAAAGGCTTTTAACCTTCCGAAGTGAGTGATATTTCAGACACAAAGAAGCGAGTGGCTGAATATGTCAACAGTGATGACCGGAATTGATAGAACAATATTGAACTATTGACATTTAGTGAAAGTAAAGCTATACTGTATATAAATGCATTCTTCTGTTCAAGTTTATCATATTTTAAGACTTCTTGTTTTAGGGAATAACAATATATATTTTATGGTTCAACTCTCCCGCTGGACACAACTAAAAAGGCAGATTAAAATAAAAAAAGAAATTAAAACTGTCAAGGAGTGAATAAAGTAGGAATTAAGAGGCCAAGGTAAGCGGGAAGTGAGAAGCCTGAGTTGTAGGGAGTACAGTAGCCATTTGTGGCCTGAGGTCATTGTCAGATCCTGCAGCATGAAAACTTTTCTCATGACGCTTAAAATGTCCTGAAAGATAAGACTCAAAGCTCAGAGTCAAGTAAGGGCCACAAAGTAAGGGCCAACAAAGGACTACACCCTGAAGGTAAAGGTGACCTAGAAGTGCAATGGTCCTTGAAGAAATATAATCTGGGATCGAGGTTTGAACCTGGTTTAAGTTGATCTAGGATGGTAGGGCCTCTGGGTTCCTACAGAAGGAAGCACAAAGTTCTCTTTGGAAAAAAGTCCTTTTAAAATAAGCTTCCGATTCCTACAAACAACTTTCATACATAATATCCAGCAACTAAGTCTTGAAGCAAAAAAGAAATTATGGTACAAATTAGAAAAAGTTTTAACTTAATGCTGATAGCAAAAATTACAAAAATAGCGAAAGCAATCCTCAGAGAGGAACTTATTGCTATTAGAAATATTAGAAAGACCAAAGGAGTCAGATAAAGAACAATAAAATAAAGTATGCGTATGTTAAGAAGGGAAAGATAGGGGCGCCTGGGTGGCTCAGTCGGTTAAGCGGCCGACTTCAGCTCAGGTCATGATCTCACCACGGTCTGTGAGTTCGAGCCCTGCGTTGGGCTCTGTGCTGATGGCTCAGAGCCTGGAGCCTGCTTCAGATTCTGTGTCTCCCTCTCTCTCTGCCCTTCCCTTGCTCACGCTTTGCCTGTATGTCTCTCAAAAATAAAATAAAAACATTTAAAAAATTTTTAAAAAAAAGAAGGGAAAGATAACATAAATCAACAAAATGGAAAAGAAAGATACAACATAGAGGATCTACAAAAACCCCCAAACTGGTTCTCCGATATACTAATAAAATTGATAAACTTCTGTTGAAAACTGAAGACATAGATTAACAAAACTGTAAGGTAAAAGGGTACATCTTACAGATGCTGCATATATTTAAAATATAAGGTTATTATGTATAATATTATCAATAAATCTGAATGTTTCGATGCAATGAATAATTTCACAACCAAAATCACTTCATGAAGAAATAGAAAACCTGAATAGTTCTATAATGAAATAGATTTCAAATCAAAGAATGTTATGAGGATTGAAATAGTAATGTTATTATGATAAAAGTGTCATCTCATCAAAAGGACATAACAAACCCAGATGGTTATACTCCTAATAAGAGAGCTTCAAAATACATGATTAAAAACTGAGGGGCACCTGGGTGGCTCAATCAGTAAGGCGTCTGACTGTTGACTTTGGCTCAGGTCATGATCTCACAGTTCATGGATTCGGGCTGTGTACTGGCAATGTGGAGCCTGCTTGGGATGCTCTCTGCCCCTCTCCCACTCATGTGTTTTTTTTCTCTCTCTCTCTCTCTCAAAATAAATAACTTAAAAAAAAAAAACTGATATAAGTACCGTGTGCTAACCGATTGCACCGTTGGGACTCTGAAAAAACTGATACGTATTAAAAGAGAAATAGAGAAATCCACAACCATAGTCAGGGATTTCAACACCTTTCTCTCAATAATTGACAGAAAAAAGCAGACAGCAAATCAGTAAGGTTATAGAAGACCTGAATAAAAGTATAAACCAACTTAACTGATATTTATATGACATTCTACCCAACAAGAGCAGGGTGAGCATTCTTTTCATAGGCACATGGGAAATTGATCAAGATTGACCATATTCTAGACCATATAACAAGTTTCAATAAATTTTAAAAGTTTCAAAGTATACAAAGTGTGTTCTCTGACCACAGTGGAATTAATTGGAAATCAACCACATAAAGATATCTGCAACATCTCCAAATACTTGAAAATTAAGTAACATAATTTTAAGTAACCTATAGAGAAGAAATTAAAAAGGAAATTAGGAAGTATTTTAAACAGAATGAAAATGAAACTCACCATTATAAAATTTGGGGCATAGGGCCAAAGCAGTGTTTATTTAAAAAATTACATTAACACATGCCCATATTAGAAAGAAAAAATGTCTGAAACCAATGACCTAAGCTTTCATCTTATATAAAGACACAAGCAAAAAATCAATAGAAAAAAAAGTCAAAGTATATTCAGTGAAATGAAAAGCTTATTCTTTTTTTAAATTTTTAAAAATTGTTTTATTTTTGAGAGAGAGAAAGAGCATGAGTGGGGGAGGGGCAGAGAGAGAGGGAGACACAGAATCTGAAACAGGCTCAAGGCTCTGAGCTGTCACAAAGAGCCCGACTCAGGGGTCGAACTCACAAATCATGAGATCATAACCTCAGCCGAAGTCAGATGCCTGATTGACCCACCCAGATGCCCCAAAAGCTTATTCTTTAAGTAAATCAATAAAACTAACAAACCTCTAGGCTAGACACATCAGGAAAAAAAGAAGGCACAAATTCCTAGTGTCAGGAATGAGACACAAAAGATCTCTGCAGATCATATAATCATTAAAAGGATATGTTTTGAATGACTTCATATCAGTAAATTCAACAACTTAGATGAAATGGACAAATTCTTTGAACAATATAAACTACCAAAACTCACTAAAGACATAGATAACCTGAATGGTCTAAATCCATGAAAGTAAGAAACTGAATTTGTAGTTAAAAATCTTGACTCAAAGAAAACTCCAAGCCCAGATGGCTTCACTGACAAATTCTACAAAACATTTAAGGAAGAAATAGCACCAATTCTACATAAAATCTCCCAGAATTTTAAAGAGAAATTCCCAACTTATTCTAGGAAGCCAGTATTACGCTAGTATCAAAACCAGAAAAGACATTACAAGTAAATTTCAAAATCGTACTCCTTATGAACATAGCCACAAGAATGTTAAACAATATTCTATGAAATTAAATATACAAAAAGGATAACACATCATGACCAACAGGGTTTTGTTTTGTTTTGTTTTGTTTTTTTCTCCAGCAGTGCCAGGGAAGTTAGCCAATGCAATTCACCATATTAACAGATTAAAAAAGAAAAATATGATCATCTCAAATAGATGCAGGAAAAGCATTTGGCAAAACCCAATCCCTATTTCTGATAAAAGCTTTCAGGACACTAGGAATGAAAAGGAACTTCCTGAGCCATATAAAGGGCATCTATAAATAAAGTAAACTGATGTCGTATTCAATGGTGAAAACATAAGCTTTTTCCCTATGATTCAGTGCATGCATGGCTATCTGCTTCATCACTTCTATTCAACATTGTGCTAGAGGTTAGTCTGTGTAGTAAGACACAACAGAGAGAAACATCATGTGGATTTGAAACTATGACAGAAAAATCTTAAGTTTGGGTTTCATCAACTTGATTAATTTTGGTTTTTCAAAAGTCACTGTTACAAAAAAAAAAAAGTAACCATAGGACTAGAAGAAACATTTGCAAAATGTAGATGTGACAAAAGAATTTTTATCTAGAATACATAAAGAACCTTTAAAACTTCATAATAAAATGTCCAGCAAACCAATTTACAAAGTGGGCAAAGATTTGAACAACACATTTCTCATGAAAAGATATAGGGATGGCAAGTAAGAACATGAAAAGATGTCAACCTCTCCAGTACTCAAGGAAACGCAAATTAAAACCACAATGAGATACCACTACACACCCACTAGAATGGCTAAAATGAAAACTAGTAACCATTCTAAGCATTGGCAGGATGTGGAGGAAACGAAACTTACACACTGCTGGTGGGAATGTAAAATCGTATAACTGCTTTGGAAAAACACTTTGGCAATTTCTTAAAAATTTTAACCTACACCTACTATAAGACCCAATAATTCCACTTCTCTGTATTTACCCAAGAGAAAAGAAAAAGTATATATCCATACAAAGACTAGTACACAAATGTTCATATCAGCTTCGGCAACAATTGGAAACAAACTAAATGTCCATCAACAGGGGAACACATACACAAATTGTGGGATACCTGTACAATTGAATATTTCTCAGCAATACAAAGGAACGAATTACTGATGAACATAACAACATGGATGAATCTTAAAATACTGATGCTGAGTTAAAGAAACCATTTTTTATGTTTTTATTTAAATTCCAGTTAGTTAACGTACAGTATTACATTAGTTTCAGGTGTACAATATAGTGATTCAACACTTCCATACATCACCTGGAGCTCATCACATGTGCGCTCCTTAGTCTCCATCTCCTATTTCACCCATCCCCCCACCACCTTCCCTCTGGTAACCATCAGTTTGTTCTCTAGAGTTAAGAGTCTGAAGAAACCATATTTTAAAAAAAATAACTCATTATATGATTTCATTTATATAATAGCCTAAAAATTGCATGCTAATTTTTAGCAACAGCAGATAAATATTTGCATGTGGGATGGCCAAGGCCGGGGTCTTGAGAAAACTCTGGGGAGTGGTTAGTATGTTCATTCTCTTGCTTTCAGAGGCGGCTTCCCAGGTGTGGATATATATTTGCCAAAATTCATCAAATTGTATACTCTAAATATGTGTATTTTATACTGTGTTAATTATACCTAAATAAAGCTGTAAAAATATTGTGTAATGTGCCTTTTCAGAAAGGTATGTGGAGAAAAGGAGAGGAAATGACAGAAGTCAAATTAAATAGGTAACTGTAAATTGTTTCTTTACCTTTTTAATTGCTAAGGGGTTCTCACAGGAAGTTTTGAAGCACTCCTTGATTCTTCTACAGGGCTCTGAAATAATAACGCAGAAAAATATATTTAGATCAAACTAAAAAAAATGTTCTACCACATGACATATATGTCAGTTGCTGAAATAAATAAGAGTGTATCTGGATTTCAATTAAAGTCAACTCAGGGATCTGTTGGAAAACTTGCAGATAGAGTTACATCAAAATAACATAATAAAAGCATATTAATATTTAAAAACTAATTCAATGCCCAGAAAGGTGATATAGAGAAAGACAGGTCTGGGGCTTGGTCTGGGTAAGCTAATTTTTAAAAGTACATTTTTCAGTATAAGACATGTTTTTCTGTTTCCTTTCCGTATAGCTGTCACTTTTCCTAATTAAAGAGATTATATGTGTGCTGTTTGCCCTGTGGCCACAAAGAGAGGATGTGTGCTGAATTATAATTAGATTTTTAATTAGATTTCTTATTTCATGAGTCTCTCAACCCTACGCATTTCATAGAGTCATCTAACTAAATCGCTTTAAACCATTTAAATATTTGCTTCATTTCATTTTGCATTAATTTAAATAAACCTATAATCTCTGTAAACGATGCTATTGTTTTTACTGAATCCATAGTCAACACAATTTCTTAAAAGATGAAAAGATTTTGTGCATTTTCCCAACAGTAACTGAATTCATTAGTTCCAGCTGAAGAAAGAAAAACATTGTAAAGTTACCTCTCTCCAGAAGAGAACAGAAAGTAGGGAGAACAAAGTTATGGGTGGTGGGTCTATTAAGGTAGTGTTCACTTGTGGGAAACAGAAACCACTCTATTTTAAGCAGAAGTGTAAATAAGACAGGGAATTGGGTGTTTGCAATACCACTGGAAGGGCGGGAACAGTGACCTCTGGTGTTGACTCTCACAGATCACTTCAAGAACAACACCTTGCACCTGGCCCACCCAGGGGGGCACAGCCTTTATCAGTGGGGAGGGGAGTCAGGATGCCACTGACACTCGAGTCTTGTCACAACATCACTGAGGCTAAAGATTAGGCCCTGGAACGCTGCTGCAATCTGAAAGCCACCGTATCTGCTGATCTGACACACGTAAATCCAGAATCTGAACACTGGGCTGTTGTAGCAGGAAAACCCCACGTCTCTAGTCGTGCTTGAGAGCAGACGCAACCAAAACGATGACCTTAGCCCCACATCTGAAATATCATACCGGGTGGCAACACTTAACTCCCATGAGGGGGCTCTTGCAAATGTAACTGTTAAGTTTCTGGGTTTTATGGTATAAGAAGAAACACCAGACAGTAAGTGGAATGTGTGGGCTCTAGTCTTCATTACTAGTGGAAAGGAAGGAGGAAGAACTCTTGGAAAGGATGAAACGAGTTAACGAGCGTGAAGACCTTAGAATGGAATCGCACAGGAAGTACTCTACTAACGATCCCTCTCATTGTCATTTTTTGAAAGATAATATATTTTACCATACTATCTGAAAACAATTTTCAGGTGCCCTGAAACTTTTAGTAGTAGCATGTAACTGCACAGGATGAGAGAAGGAGAACCGGAAACAATCTCTGATATCCAGAGCTCCTTCTGTTTTACCTAACCCTTTAGACCTTGCCATGCGGTGCTTTTTAACATATATTAGTGTAGGATGTACAATGCAATGGTTTAATACATGTGTGTATTGCAAAATGATCACCACAGTTAAGTGTAGTAAACTATCACCTTGCAAAGTTACCAATATTTTTCTCATGCTGAAAAATTTTAAATCTACTTTCATAACTTCCAAATACACAAGACGATATTGTTAACTATAGTCCTCATGGTGTTCTGTTGATTAATCCCTTTTCATTTCAATTCAATAAACACTATTTAATTAATTAATTAAAATTTTTTACTGAAGATCAAACACTGTCCTGGGACCTGGGGAGATACCAAGGATACCAGGAACACAGAAGGCAATAACCCTGGGCCTTGACCTTCAGGAGCTGGCCATCCAGTGGGGGAAATGTAAATATGTACTTCCATCCCTACTGTGTTTCTCTGACTCACTTCTTGTCTGCGGTAGTTTCCCTATCATGTTGGGTAAACCATCATTTTTAGTATCTCTTAGATACTTTCGTTGGAATAGAGACTAGAACCATACCAAATATGTCTCGGACTATATGAGATGAAACGAGTAAAAAATTTTTGTAATGAATAACCTGTTTCACAGTAAGAAACTGCTGCAGCTCTATTAGCTGCTATATTTAAAAATTGCTGCAGTTATATTAGCAACCACAGAGACTATCCCCCCTACCACCTCTGGTCGTTTGCAGAAGACCTCAGGAAAGATTTCATTAGTCGAAACGGACTCACCAGAATGAGGCCGAGGGGGCACTTTGACGTGGTTTGTGGCTGGTGAGAATCCTCTGACAGGAGTCTCCAGGGTTGCAGTGCTGGGTGGGTAACTGTGTTTGGCAAATGGTATCTCATCCTTCTCTAAGTGGTTGAACTCTCCAACACCCCACAATGTTCCCAGTGAGTTCTCATCATCATTCACAGTACAGATGGGAATGTTATTCAAACCTAGTTGAGTAAGGATAAAAAGACCAAGGGTAGCAAATCATGTTACTAATACATGCTTCCTTAAAATGTTCTGCCATCTCATCAGCCTTGAGAACCAGGCTCACATCGTTGATCTTAGTCTGAGAGTCAAGTGGAATAGAGCTGCCTCTATCCCAGACAGACCTCATATTTCCCAAGTTCTGATAATAACCAAGCAGGATTATGTTAGGCCTTTTCATGAACAGTGCATTTAGACGTTTGAAAGCATCCAGTGTGTCTCAATATAACAAGGCCTCCTAAAAGACATACATGGCTCTTTTTTTTTTGTACTGGCAAAAGATATAGACAGCTGCAGAAGCTAGGAACAGGAGGTAAGGTAGGAAGGTAAGGAAGGAAAAAGCGGTGCAAAGCAAACTCCTTCCTCATGTCCACACCTTCTAGGCTCCTTTGCTCTCCTATAACAGCTATTTGTTTCTGGGTCATATATTGAATTACAGACAGATCTTCTTTTTGGTATAAACACTATGTCATGACGTATCGGACAGCTTAGGACATGAAGGTGTACAGGACATCGCTCAGTGTTAATCAGTGAATTATGAGAGACAGTAATAGTTGGCTGCCTTGTTTCCAAGAAGTTGCACAGGAAACTTCTGGATAGTGTTTTGTTTTTTGTTTTTTTGTTTTTGCCCATTTTCTTCTAAATTTCCTTCTAGTACTATCAGCCCCCCGCCCCGTTCTTATCTATCTGCTCAAATGACATCAAAAAGATCTTTGCTGAAAATCCAGTCTGCAATGTAGCCCTTCACACTCTGTCCCCTTATACTTTTTTATTTCTCCCACAGCATTTGTCCCGTACCACACCTGTTTGCCCATTGCGGGGCTGAGCTGTCCTAGAGTGTAGGCTTCACGAAAGCGTGTATTTTGCTGTTTGGTTTGCTACTCTATTCCCAGTGTCCAGAACAGTGCCTGGCACAAAGTGGGTGCTCTATGATTATTTATCAAATGAATGAATAACACAGCCAAATATGAAGCTGTTATTTAGTCTGATACTTTACTGGTAGTAACTGGTTCCAAATAGAAATGAGAATAACATTTTCGAAGATAGCATCACATCTTACCATTCTATCTTAAAAACGTGAGATCGTGATTGGCCCGGGTGCATAGTGAAAAACTGCCTACCAAATGAAATAAATAAAAGATTAACACGAAGACAAATCAAGGGGAAAATTCCTATTTTCTCTGCTCTCTCCTTTAATTAAAAAATGGTAATACATACAATAAAACAATTCAGATTCTATCTATCCAAGAGTTGGGAAAGAACTACATAGAAATGTAAAAAGTGGAATGGCACTAAAGTGGTTTCAGAGTCAAATGGGACAATATTAAGTGACTTAAAACCAGTCAGGGAAATGTAAAACTCATCCAAGCAATGAAGATTAGGACAATATCGGTGGAAGTTTCATTAACTGCTTTGAATATACAGGAGAATTAGGTTATGAAGTTTTGGGCCCAGGAATGACCAGCTGCCCCTATAGGGCGTTAAATTTCTGTTACCTTTGTAATTATGAAGGATTCACATTGTGGGAGAGTGTCATGAGAAGATTCAAATATCCCATTCCTGCCTAATTTTCTAATATGCAGCCCCAGTTTAATGAGAACATACTTTTAATTTTATTTTTTTGTCCAAGGCAATTATTTCCTTAGTTGATGAGTGTGTTTTAATATTGAGAAGGTTTCAAATAAAAGGTAGAAATGATAAACATACATGTTCTCCTCATCCATTTAAAATGTATGTAATATTTAAGCAGAAAAGTATGAGAATATTATTAACTTGGTAAACAGTAAAGAAATGTCTTAAATAATGTATTTGCCCATAATTATAAGTTTAATTTACTTAATTTACAGGAGTTATTTATAGCATGGCCAGAGTTCAGTTGTTAAGGATGTGAAATATTTAAAAATAAATCAAATCTATTTAATTAGTAACTGACATTTAAACTTTTAAAGGCATTTTTTTCACTAAGTTTGTAAATGGGAGTAAATATTAATCAAATCCCCCCCTTGAAGTGATTGTCAAAATCTTCTAGATTTATAAGAAAAATAATAAAGTTTATAAGTTAAATTTTAAACGTTGAAATGAAAAGGTTTAAAATTTCATTTAAAAATAAAAAGTAACTGCAATCATCTTTATCCTGTACAAAACTTTCCACCAAGAATGTCAAATATTTACTATCAGCATAGCTAGTGTTGTAAAAGCATTAGGATTCCAATTCACACCCTCCTCTCCAGGCCAAGGATGGCCCGCCTCCACAGACCAGCGGTGGGGGGTGGGGGGGGGTGGTCTGTTTTTCCTCCACCTTGCTCTTCCACTCTCCCTTCCCCACTCACTGCTTCCAGCTCCTCTGGAGTTGGGGTGGAGGATGAAGGAATGGTTAAAGTGACACAAAGTCTTACTTGCCTAATGGTTTTAATTTAGTGTTGAGGCATCTGTGAAAGTGGATCTGTGAGGCAGAGAAGAAATTCTGGCTCTTTCTCTCATGAGGTATTTTTGTAGGTTCTTTGGAGACCCTTGGTGGAGGAAATCTCTGATACTGTTCACTGGCATGGATAATGTACCTACCCGATAATTACTAACATCTCTTCCTTCCCACCTTCACACCAGGAGAAATGTCACCAGCCTCTTTTGGCTGGAGTTGTCCTATTATAGCAGTTAGTCCTCTTGGACTGGGTACCTGTAAGACAGTTCTTGGCCAGCTTCCTCCTGAGTGCCCACTCTAGCCCACAGGAAACAAGGCCCTTTGCCTAGTCTTCTGTGAGAGAGCAACTTAATCCCAGTCTGTGCCACTGACTTCAGCCAGCTCCTGTTGGCTCTTGTCTTTAGATTTTAGAAGAGAATCAGACACCATTCTCTGTCTTCCATAGCATAAAAGATATAGAACAAGTTGTAGTCTCCCCATATTCCACTGCAGAAACAGTATAGGGCGACCAGGAATAGCACAGGCAAGGATCTAGCTAGCCAGTGAGATCTCAATCTCCTCTCTAGATACTGGATTCTCCATAAATGGTTCCCTAGAAAGCCCTGCAGGTACTGGTGAAGGCAGCTACTACTGCTCTGTGAGCAGAAACTGGCTTATGTTGTGTTGTGTTGTGTTGTGCAGTGTTGTATTGTGAGCAGAGTGTATATATGTACCACAAATAGAGACTTTAAATTGACATTTCATAGAATAAACTTACCAATGATTTTAATTTTAAAAGGATTTACCTATAAGAATACATTATATCTCACAGACTAGAACATTTGAATATTGGTAAAATGAACTATAAGAATTATCTTTGGTGTAAAATTAGTGAAACCAGTTGTAGTGTCCTTGTGCTGAGATTGGGCTCAAAGCACATGGCTGTTAACAGCCAAAATAAAGCAGTTTGTTGCTCTTCTCTTTCTCATACAATTCCAGTGACTAGGCTTTCTAGAATTTGCATGGATATCCTTGAAAGATTTCTAAAAAATTTTCTATTCAATTGAACATATATTTATATGTGAACATATATTACTATAAGCAAGGCTTTGTGGTAGGCATTGTAGGGAGTTTGAAGGCATAAAACTCTGTCCCTTGCCTGTCAACAGTTTTATGCTGTAATTATAGGTATAAATATTCAAGGCAGAATGTGAAATAACACATACAGGAATTATATATCAAGTTCTTTCAAGTATTTGAAAGTCAAAAAAAATATTACACTCAATTTGGTAGTATTTGCCTTCATAGAAAAAAAAAAGTTCCAATTAAATGCAATGTTTTTCTCATTTGGATTTTGAAAACCCTGTCATCAGATTTTGCCACAATAGATTTCAAGGTCATCTATGACTTCTATTGTAATATCTGTTTGCTTTCTCTTGGCTTTAATTTTCCTGATCTTCTTTAGGAATTTGTCTTTGACGATCACCCCTAGCCATTCTCATTGATTCTTGTTTTATCTCGTAACTTCTCTGATGGTTTTTTCTGTGTCAATCATCTGAACTTTCCTCTTGCTCTGCCCCAAAGTTCAGCCTTCACTTCTCTGCTCACTCTCTGCCCTGGCCCATTCTTTATCCCTTTCACTTGGATGACTAAGTCCATCTTTTAACTTATCTCCCAATCTTTAGTTAGACCCCTGCTCCTCTTCCACTTTCTATAATACAGCTAGAATGATTTTTTAAAGAATGAAATCACTTGCTCAAGGACACACAACTAGATGGCTGAGGTAGAATATGAACTCTGCTTAAAATCTATCAGCGCCTCTAAATTTTACCTGGATGTAATTTACGCTTCCTTCTTTCCTTCCACAAAAATTTACCTAGCATCTCCCACGTGGCAGTCACTCTTTGGGAAATTGAAATAAGTGGCGAGTAAAACAGATACATCTTATGTTTTCAAGGAGCTCACAAATTAGTGGAGGTATGTGATAATAATAAAATAAGAATATTTAGTCATAAGCTGCAATAATTGTGGAGGTGCATCTACCCAAAGCCATGCCTTCAGGACCAATACACTCATCTGTCCACCTGACAGATTTGTCAGCTACTGATGGCCCATGCTGAGTCCCTCTCTGAGAATTGCTTTCAGCTGAAGATAGCTCTCATGCACGATGAAGACTTGACCAATGAGTGTTTGGTGGGAATTACAAAGGCCTCACTCCCTTTCCTCAAGTTGAGACACCTCTACAAAGCCAACCACGGCTCCTTATGGAGCTGACTGAGGCCTCTATTGTACCTGCATCGCAGCTCAACTTCTGCCAATCCTCCTTCCCTTGACTCCTATACATGTTGTTCCTAAGAGCAGTCCTTAATAAATCTCCTTTACACAAATCTCCATCTCGCAGTCTATTTCCAGAGAACCTGATCTAAGACAATCGCTCTGAAAGAGTACTATGAGAATATAACATAAGGAAATTTAATTTAAATTGAGGATGTGGAGCTCAGAATGCCTCTTTTAAGTTAAATTTAAACCAAACTTGAAAAATGAGAAATAATGAGGGAGATTTTTGGCATAGGAAATAGAATGAGTGAAAATCCAGAGGTTGGAAATGTCTTATTATATGTTCAAGGAACTTAGGCAAGTCCAGTGTGGCTTATGTATAGTGAAGATGGGTGCGTAGGTATTGATAGGAAGTGAGTCAAAAGAGGCAGAGGCCACATCATAGGAGACATTTTAGTCTATGTCAAGATAGTCATTATCTTAAGTGCATAGGAAGTCTCTGAAGGATTCTGGGTAGGATATTTAAACAGTTAACTTTACATTTTAATATGATGTTTCTTGTTGTCCTATGGAGAGTGGATTGGATGAGGGCAGGGGTGGAAGTAGAGTAGTTAGGAGGCTACAAATTGCAAAAGTAGTAGTCAGATCAAGAGATAATAATGGCCAAGAATGGAGCTGTAACCATCGCAGTGGAGAGAAGAGGCTTAACTTGCAAAATACTTAGAAGAAAAAGTGATGAGATCAGGGGAAGTATTGCAAGAGGAAAGGAAGGAAGTTCAAGAAGGGCCCAAATTTATAGTACCATGTACTAGTTAAGGTAGACTAGTTGGAGAATCACACTTTTGAAGGAAGATCAAGAGTTCAGTTTCAAAGAGCAAAATTCAAGGTGCCCATTAAGTATCCAGTGCCTCACAGATATAGGTAAAGTAGGCAACTGAATACGGAGGTCTCAATTTTAGAAGAGAAGGCTGACTCTAAGGTATATATTGAAAGTACTTGGCCTATAGACAGTGTTTGAAACTTGTAAATGAGTAAATTTGACTAAGGTCACAGTGTAGATTAAAGAGAGAAAATTAC
The DNA here is from genome assembly GCA_030068075.1 of Paguma larvata. Lineage (NCBI taxonomy): Eukaryota > Metazoa > Chordata > Mammalia > Carnivora > Viverridae > Paguma > Paguma larvata. The sequence goes on from CM057823.1 coordinate 116,162,416, forward strand.
TCAAGGATTGAGCTGTGAAGGACTCCAGCATTTACTATAGAATCAGAAAACAAAACAAAACAAAAAAGCTGGGAAGGAGAAGTCACAGAGAGAGGGGGAAAATTAGGAGTATATGGTGTTACAGAAACTAAATATAAAAATGTGAAAGAAAGAAAGAAAGGAAGAAAGGAAGAAAGGAAGAAAGGAAGAAAGGAAGAAAGGAAGAAAGGAAGAAAGGAAGAAAGGAAGAAAGGAAGAAAGAAAGAAAGAAAGAAAGAAAGAAAGAAAGAAAGAAAGAAAGAAAGAAAGAAAGAAAGGAAAAGATAAAAGGAAGGAGAGATGGAGGGAGGGAGGGAGAAAGGGAGGGAAGAAAGAAAAGGAGAAAGAGAGAAAGAGAGAGAAAGGGAGAAAGGGTTGGAGGGTAAACTAAATGTTTCTCTTGGGCTAATATTTCTAATGTAGATGCTAGGATGGCCACGCAGTATGTTAATATATTCAAATACTTTTATACTAATGGATCAATTGCTGCTGTGAGCCCTTTGGCACCTCTCCAGGTCCCTTTCCCATCCAGGGGTTAATGCCTGGCACAGAGGATGCCTGGAAGTCTCTGCTCTAACTCCATGCTGGCATCTGGTCTCAATGGTCAAAACCTGTGCCTCACCATTGGTTAAATATTTTTAATAGTATCCCTATGTTTACCCACCAGAATCATCGAGTAGCTCAAACGTAGAGAAAGGGAAACATTCTAGGACCTTGAGTCACCTTACCTTTGATGTGGCAGACCCTTCTGGGATGAGGGGTGTGCCGGACTAGAAAACAACCTCCATTTCTAGCCATAGCATGGCTGCCTTTGCTCTCAAACTGAGGAGTAGACATTGGGGACTTGAGGCTCATGTTCTTAGGATGTTGGTTTGCCCCTCTCCACTGTTGCCACAAAATGTCTTGGAGTTCTACCTGGTAACCTCACTTCCAGAGGTGCTCCAACTCTGAAATCATAAAATGACAATCATTCTGATGAGAGGTTCTTGACATCTCTTACACATCAAATATGTCTTCTTCTTTGCTTGCACTGCTGAGTTGTTTCCCCTGTCAAGGCAACATGAGACTATTTTATTTACAGATTAAACTTTTGTAAACATTGAAATGAATACAGGCATGGGTGGAACCAAAGAATTTTTCCCTGGAAAATTCAAAACATTTGTGAGAAGCTTAAAATACATTCTATATTTAATTACATTTAAGATCGCTTTGTTAGCTTTCCAACATAAAAATAATTAACAGGTTATCAATTTTGATATAGTAAATGAAAATGATAGCTTTAAAATACAATGCCCACAAATGTGTTTTATATTAATATACCTTTCATATTATGATATAATATACATATGAGGACCTTTCATATTATACTTTAAGAAAACCAGTTTTTTTTTAAGTCGGCTTCGTGCTCAGCACAGAGTTCAATACTGAGCTTGAACTCACAACCCTGAGATCAGAGGTCCAATGCTTAACCAACTGAGCCACCCAGGTACCCTAAGAAAACCACCTTCTTAAATTTGTATCATCTTCTGAGAGGATGAAAAAAGATAAGAAAAAAATCTGATAAAAGAATGATTTTGCATCTACAAATGATAAACTGAAGAACATTTGGCATGTTGTTTGTAATTTTCAGTATTATTTAATGATTTTTTTTCAATCACTCAGCAGTTATTTATTAGATAGCTAAAATGTCATAGGCCAAAGGGATCAAAGATAATGTTATGCCTCCTAGGGAATTTACAATTATGTGGGAAAAAAGTTCTGGATTAGGAACAGAGGAAAGAGTTAAATAAACTTTCTTAAAGATGACATACTATTGGGATGCCTGAGTGGCTCAGTTGGCTAAACATCCAACTCTTGATTTCATCTTAGGTCATGATCTCATGGTTTGTGGGACTGAGCCCTACATTGGGCTCTGCATTGACAGCCCAGAGTCTGCTTGGGATTCTCTTTCTTCCTCTCTCTCTACCCCTCCCCATTCATGCTCTCTCTTTCTTTCTCAAAATAAACTTTTAAAAAATGACATACTATCTTGAAATTTTACGAAGGGTTCTTTTTTCTGGTGTTTGTTATATATTTCCTATCTTACATGGCTATCTTATTCATCATAGCAGGACTGAGAAATATACATTTTATTTCAAAACATGTCATGCAGTTTTTCTGGTCAGAATGAATTTCAGGATCAAAATATGTCCATATTCTAGACATTGCTCTCAAGGTTTTGTTTGGGCAGACATTTTTAGTTCACTGACTATATTTTAGACCAAAGAATCTGTGTTCAAGTTTTCCATGGTATACATTCAGAGGGCATGGTATATAAGTTATCAGTCCTGTTGCCACAAATATCTAACATTCATAAATTCTAAAATTATTCTAAGCTAAATAAAATGTGTTAAAATATTTGAATTCATAAAGTGCTATTATCTATCAATAAAAATATTTTCTCGTTGTTCCTTATAAAATAGAAGGAGTTAATTCTAACCTCTTTGTGTAACTCAAACTATATACTTACTCATTCTTTCTGTGGGGAACTTATGCACAGTTAAGTCAGAGAATTAATTTTTTATCTGTATTGGGGGGGGAAGGTACAGTAGACAATTTGGAGAGTTGAAAGGACACTGAACTGAAATTTTAAAATGAGATATATGGTCCCAGCTTTGCCATTAATGAGCTAAGTGACCATGGATCAATTATTTTATTTCCTAGATTTTTATTTGTTCATCTGAAACCTTATGGAATTGACTGAGACATCAACTAGAATGTTCAGCTATTCTACTGGGTGTGTCTTCCTGTCATTAATCATTTCTTAGGTTAATTTGAAGGGTAATGATATACTTCAAATTCTGGTATTAAAGGTCAATAAACAATGAAGAAAAATCTTTCTCCTCTTATGAAAACTACAGTGCATTCAAGAAGTCTGATATTCGTCTTGCTTTTATTTTAAAAGATACTATAGCGCTTTCTTTTGGATTACAGAAAATCTAATTACCAATGTTGTGGCTTTTATTGTTTCTTTTGGAGGTTTTGAAATAATGTTAAGGAGATAAAGGCAATATGTAAATGTTTTATCCACATATATCATTAAACATTTTACAAAATCCAATATGCATTATGTACTACTGAAAGTCTGACTTAAACTTAAAATTTCAGAAATGAGATAAATGAAAAAGTTCGGACAAAGTGGTAGTTTGAATTGTTCTAACAAGTGATCTAATGATGAAAAAATAAAACTACCTCAAACCTGAAGAAAAGTGAAACTATATTTTGCCCCGTGAAAGATATTCTTAAAAGAATGTCTCCCACAGACTAGAAGAAGACATTCCGAAACACATATATGAAAAAGGACTTATATCCAGAATAACAAAGAACACTTAAAACTCAACATTAAGAAAACAATAGCCAAATTAATAAGTAGGCAAAAAAGGTGAATGCACACCTCGTCAAAGAAGATTATCAGATGGCAAATAAGCACACATATAAAAAGATACTCAACATCATTTATAATTAGGGAATTGCAAATTAAAACAATGACATACTACTACACACCTTTTAGAATGGTTAAAATCCAAAATACTGACCATGCCAAATGCTGGCAGGAATGTGGAGTAATGGGAATGCAAAATGGTACAGCCACTTTGGAAGACATGTTGGAAGTTTCTTACAAAGCTACACATACTCTTACCATAGATCCAGCAATTGCACTGCTAGGTGTTTACCCAAAGGAGTTGAACTCATGTCCACACAGAAACCTACACATGAATGTTTATTCATAATTGCCAAAAAAATGGAAGCAATCAAGGTGTCCTCTGATAGGTGAATGGAAAAACTGTCGTACCTCCATACAATGGAATAGTAGTAAAAAGAAATGAGCTATCAAGCCATGAAAAGACATGGAGGAACATTAAATGTATATTTCCAAGAAGCCAATTTGAAATGGCTACATACTGAATGATTCCCAGTACATGACATTCTGGAAGAAGCAAAACTATGGAGACAGTAAAAAGATCCATGGTTGCCAGGAGTTCCAGAGGGGAAGTAGGAGAGTAATGAATAGATGGAGAATAAGGGATTTTTTGGGAAGCGAAACCAGCTTGTAGTATGTTGTTCTATACTGTAGTTGTGGATATATGACATCATGCATTTGTGGAAAACTACAGAACTATACAACACAGAGTGAATGCTAGTATGAACTATGGACTTTAGTTAATAATAATGTACGATTTTGATTCACAAACTGTAACTAATGTACCACACTAGTGAAGATGTGAATAACTCTGTGTACTTTCTGCTCAATTTTTCTGTAAGCTTAAAAACTACTCTAAAAAAAATAAAGTCTATTAATTAAAAAAAACTACCTCAAGCCTGAAGAAAAGCAAAACTATTTTCATTACTATTAATAATGGCCCACATCGTTCTCTTCCACCTGTTGCCTATATTGATTTTAACACTCTTTAGTTGACTGATAATTCATTTCACATTGACTTTAGTGGATATCTTTCCAAAGTTCATGCACTGGCTTAGATAATATTTCTCTACTAAGATTTCTCTTTATTATAAGCATTGATTTTTGGACTATAATTTTTTAAGATTTATAAGCTCAAAAGAAATGAATCATTCATTCTTATATGAGAGGTTAGATTTTTTTCCCCCAAAGACAAGAGAAATATGAAAAGAACATATTATTAAAATAAGGAATTAATAGAGGACCAGAAAATAATTAACTTGTTGGCAAACAAATGTAATCTTTGTTAGAGAATCAGAAATCTCATTTATTTTATAATGAAGTGACTAAACATTTTCCTAAACCAGTATTAGAGAATCCCTTCAATGCAAAATTGGTCAGTACATGGATACATTCTGTAGCCTAAATCAGTTATAATAACTTCTGTAAATGTGCCATGGATTGTTTACTATAGGCCAAATACAGTTTTGTGATAATAATAGGTATTTTTTAACTCCAAAACAAACAAAAAACAACACATGTGCGCGTGTACGCACGCACACGCGCACACACACAAACACAGTTGTTTCCACTATTTTAGCTTAGCAGGTATGTGCTGTATAAAGTGGAGCAGCAGTTCTCAGCCTACTTTCTCTATCTGATTCATATGACAGGTGATGTTTGGAGGAAAGACATCGCCATCCCATGTTCAGATTTTAAAGAACGCATTCCACAGTTGTGGTAGAGCAAAGTACTAAAAAAATTTCAATCGCCGCAATTATGGTGTGTCAGTCACTGTTGCTCAGAGGAGCTGTATAACAGGTTTTAACTCCAATTTTTCCAAACAGGTAGGCACATGTCATTGCAACCAAACGCCAACAGATAGTGTTAGAAAACTTACCCTTCTTGGCATTAATTTCTTTTAAAAGCTAACCAATTTCCAAATATGAGCGCTTTAGTTATTATCAGTAAATATGTTGCTCCCCTCATGCCTGTGTTGCAAAACCTCAGTGGAGCCCTTCTGACTTGCAGGGTATGCCCCAAAAGATCTGCTGAGTGAAAGTAGCCAAGTTCCGTTTATAATTCTATTCTACTTGCGATGCCAGCATTCTGCTTTCACTCTGAAGAGGAGAAAAACCTGTACAGTGGTAACTGATGGAAAATCTCATTAAAATTACCCTTCACCATCCAGGGAACTGTGCAAGTGCTTTTGGGTGTATTTCCTTTAGTATTTTACTTACTGCATGACATAAAATCCAGGGTTTCAGAGGTATGATTAATCATGTAGTCCTAACTCTGGTCATCGTTACTTTTAAAATATGCAAATCTGTATTAAATAATACAGATTAATAATAAGATTAATAATCTTAGTCTAAAGTAACAGGTAAAATGTATGTTTAAACAAGAGGATACAGGGGCGCCTGGGTGGCTCAGTCAGTTAAGAGTCCGACTTCAGCTCAGGTCATGATCTCATGGTCTGTGAGTTTGAGCCCGGCGTCGGGCTCTCTGCTGATGGCTCAGAGCCTGGAGCTGCTTTGGATTCTGTACCTCCCTCTCTCTGCCTTTCCCCTGCTCACACTCTGTCTCTATGTCTCTCAAAAAAAATAAATAAACGTTAAAAAATTAAAAAAAAAATAAACAAGAGGACAGGACATCTGGTCAATGAACAGCTGTAAATTACAATGAATTCCTAGAGATGTAAAGATTGTTATTTAGGTGATGAATGCTGAACCATTTTGCATTTGCAGGTCGCCCCGCCTAAAATGCCTGCCACTCGGATCTTCACCGCATTCATCGCATTCATTTCTCTGTCTAAATGACACTTTCTCCAAAGGCTTCTTTACCCTTCTCTCAAGTAGCTCCCACCATCTTCCCAGACCGGATCACTGTATATCCCTTACTTTTCCTAGGCGGTCTCCATAAGCATATGTTACTCTCCGACTTTTTTTTTTTCTTTTTTTTTTTTTTACATTTCTGTGTTTACTTTCTGCTTCTCTTCATAGGATATCATGATCAAACAGGCAATGGTCTAGTCTAAGTTCTGTATTCCCAGTACCTGTCACACAGTATATGCTCAGTATTTGTTAAATGAAGTTAAATGTTAACCACAGAACAAATGTCTTTATCCCACAAACTTAGCTTGCTTTATTTGTATGATCTCCTCAAAGATAGGTGGTTTACTTTCAAGGATAATACCTCATTACCTCAAAACAGATTTATTTGGCCTTCACATAGTCTTGAAAAGAAGATGAACCCGAGATCCATTAACTAAATCATACCTAAATGTGTTGAAAGTTATTTTAATGATGAATTTAAAATTATACCTGGGGACAGTTTGATCCGGTTGACAGGAACTCAAGCCTGTTGATACACTCCACACCTTGTAATGGGTCTATGCTGAGTTGTCAATGATTTCCTTAAATCTTTGCACTTGAGTTGGGAATTTTTAATTGGCAGACGCAACCTAATGTCTAATGCTTCCAACAGAATATCACTATCTCCCTCCAGTTTCTCCCACTGTTGCTCCAAGGAGCCCACAGGGTTCCCTGGTTATTAAGATAACACTGAAAAGCTTAGCAACGTGGTAACATTCCTTAGGGAAATCTGAGTTCCAGAACCTCTCCACCTGCCGTTCTTCTCAGAGCTCCACTTACCCACAGCTTGGCAAAACCACCTGGCAGCAATGACTTTTCTCAGTTTCAGACATATAATAGTGTTGAATCGAATGCAAGAGAAAGAGAAAAAAGAAAGAGCAATTTTAATCATATTGATACTTGTCCCCATAATTCTGCTTGAAGAACACATACTATGCAGATGTAATCAGACTTCTCACCCAAAACTATGGGGAGAAAATGTGAGTGATTTTAAAGATACACCCCAGTCATCTTGCTTGGTAATCAGCATGTCCATGACAACTTGCTCAACAGTGTTGAAAAAATGTTGAAATGTTAATTAAAAGTCCTAAAGAATCATTAAATAATACAGGTAAAGTCATAGCACTCCCTGTGAAAAGTGAAGGTGGAATCCTACATAGTAATTCCATACATGCACACACACATATACACACACATACATGTGTCTTTTCAGCTCTCAGGATTATATATACTAGTATTTCCTAATATTTTTCTTTTCGGACCACATAAGATTTTTAATTTCTAAATCAGTCTCTGAAATCAATGTAGATAATTTCTAAAGGGCAAATACTAATTTAAAACAATGCAAGGATACAGCCTAACTCGGTCTGGGTTTTTTTGTTTGTTTGTTTTTTGGGTTTTTTGTTTGTTTTTATGGGTTTTTTGGTGGGGTTTTTGTTGTTGTTGTTGTTGTTTTTGTTTTTTGTTTTTTGGCCCCAAGAATTGAAGGCTAAATATCTCTTTTTGCCTATAACCCATTCAGGACTTGTGCCACACTATTTTACTGTATTTTATGGAAGATTCAAAGGATTTTCTAAGGTAATTGTGACATTTTGAGATGTTCATGCTACATTTTGTAACGGTTAGGAATTTGTTTCACACAGCTAGTCATAGAGACTTATTCCTCCCTCACAAGAGACAGTCCAATAGTCCAGGGTTAGTATAGAAGTTCCATGGTGTCATTTTGGGCCTAGACTTGTTCCACATTTTGGTCCCTCTTCCTTGATATGTGGCTTCCCTCCTTGAAGTTAACTCTTATCCAGGATGGTTCCTGGAGTGCCAGGCACCCAAATGGCTACTATATTACAAATATCAAATTCACAGTCCAGGCAGAAGAGAAAAGGGAAGGGGGGTAAGTGCAGATAAGAACATAGCTTTTCTATGAGTCCCAGCCAATAATCTAGGTGCACTGATCTCTTCTAGCTGCAAGCGGGGGAGAGAAAATGTAGATTCTTCACAGGGCATGTTGCCACTGATTTCTAAAACAGGGGCTCAGTTACCAAACGAAGAGTGAGATAAGGTATATTGGGTTATAAACAACAGTTTCTACCACAGGTCCTGACATTTCCACCTAATCCCCGGGGGAGAGGTTTTGACACTCTGCAGTTGCACCTTTCATTAGAGAGGGCGAAGGGTCCGTCAGAGGGAGACATACCCCTGGCTGTGTAACTATGGTTCTGTTGTATTCCCTTTATAGGAAGACCTGTGGAACCTTTCTTGTCTCATTACTGGGAAAAATGATACAACTGGTTTGTCTGGGCACAGTTTGCGGTAATTCTGTCAGAACTGAGGGACAGAGGTTGCTCTGCTGCCCTTGCTCAGGGCATACATGTATCTTTGTTGCCTTGGTAACAAACAGACTGCCAGTCCAAGACACTCAAAGATAGAAAACGGATGGAAAGATTCCTTGGAATATATGCATAAATATTTGAACAGCAATTAGTGATGTAAAAAACAACTGTGTGTTGGTCATAACAGGAAATCCCCCAGGCTGTTCACTGTCCACAGATATTTTAAGTACTATTATGGACTGAATTGTGTCCCCCTAAATTCATATGTTGAAGCCCTACCCCCGAATGTGACTATATTTGGTGATAGGACCTTTAAGGAGGTAATTAAGGCTAAATGAGGTCCTAAGGGTGAGTCCAAATCTAATAGGGCTGGTGTTCTTTTAAGAAGAAGAAAAGACCCCAGAATATACTCTCTCTCTCTCTCATTCTCTCTCTCTCTCTCCATGCACACATGGAAGAAAGGCCATGTAAAGTCACAGCTAGGAGGGGTCTGTCTACTAGCCAGGAAGAGAGGCTTTATCAGAAACCAACCCTGCCAGAAACTTGACCTTGCAATTCCAGCCTCCAGAATTGTGAAAAGATGAACTTCTGTCATGTAAGCCACCCTACCTGTGGTATTCTGCTATGGCTGCCCTAGCACATTCACAGACGCGTGAATATGCAGAACACTCCATCAGGTCCATTTTCTCCACAGACGAGCAGTGTGGCCACATCTTGGAGCTGCGAATGGTTGAGACCTATTCATTTTTATCCTCGTTCGGCATTTTCTATAAAAATCCCACTGGTGTCTGCTTAACATATAAGAAAGTAACGTAAATAACTTATGAAAGGCAAAAGTGCAATTGAAAACAATGCAAGAATAAAACTTATTTCATCTGGTGTCTTGCCCATCCTAGACTTTGTTCTGTCAATTTTGGAAACACAGGATTCAGCCCTAAATTTGCAACAAGAATCTGCATTCTTAGAAAATAGTACTTTGTGATCACCAGAGCATAACAAAAGTACTGATGTAAGTGGCATAGAAAGAATTCTAAATTCACCTCCACGTTTGCTCCCCACTAGTGTACATACTGTGTATAATCCCCTTCCCTTGATTGTGGGCACATCTGTGACTACAATGGGTGTCACTCTTATGATTAGGTGACATTCTACGGCAAAGATGAAGAGATTCTGCAGATATAATTCAAATCTCTAGTCAGAATTGCTATGAGTTCATCAAAAGGAGATTGTTTGGGAGTGGGTCTGACCTAATTTTTTTAATGTTTATTTATTTTTGAGAGAAAGAGAGAGCGTGTGCAGGGCAGGGGCAGAGAGAGAGAGAGAGATAGAATCTGAAGCAGGCTCCAGGCTCTGAGCCGTCAGCACAGAACCAATGTGGAACTCACACCCAGGAACCGTGAGATCATGACCTGAGCAGAAGTCAGACTCTTTACTGACTGAGCCACCTAAGCGCCCCTGACCTAATTTTTAAAAAGAGATTTAGGCTTTCCTTAACATCAAACAAGCTTTCCTGCTAGCCTTAAAAAAGAAAGCAATCATGAGTTCTATGAATCTGTCAAAAGGAAACGAATCTGTCAAAAACCCTGAGAGCTTGGGAGAGGACCCCAAGCCACAGATGAGACCCCAAATGTTGAGAGCCATTTTGGGCTCACAGGTTGAGACCCCTCCCTGTGTGGAAAAGGTTGAAGCAAAAACAGCCAAACTGGCGCCTAATCTTACAACTACTCTCCTTGGCCTAAGGAATGTAATGCTCTTTTGTTTTACCGCATTTAGGTAAAAAGGAAGGACCTGGAGCAGGATGCTTTGACGGATTACATCTGAATGAGAGTAGCCTGGCCACCTTAAAAGTTGCATCTTGGGGATGGGTTGCACAGATTGATAGCAGTTATGAGCTGGCTGAATATTGGTGTGATTTGTGTAAATGTTAGGCTCCTATTAGTAAATTCACTCATTCACGGGCAAAGGACAAGCACTGGGAATTCTGTCCTTGCCAGATGGGTTGTACCTCCCCCATTGTAATTGGAAGAATAGGCAATGACTCCTGGCCTGTTTATAGATAATTAACATAGGCAGGCCTAGGTAACTTCCTGTCCTCTCCCCCAGCCTTAAATTTATATGCTAATTAACTTGAAAACAACTTGCAAGATTGAGGAAATCTCCGCTTTACTGATGATATAACACATTATTGTTCAAACTGTGCTTACTGATGGGCTGTCACTCATTGCTGTAATGTAACTCACTACCTTTAAATAAAGACACTGAGGCCGGCAGGGCAGAGACGCCAGAATTGCCAGGGCTGCCTGCTTGGTCATCAGACTCCATCTCTCTCGTGGCTCTCTCACTTCATTTCGCCTGACCGTCCATCCTTCGTGGACCCCTAGATTCATCAGAACAAGGACCCCGGCACCCAAACTCAGCTGGTACCTGGACTGCAGTCTTAGAAGACCCTGTTCTGAGGACCCAGCTAAAGCTAAGCCACGCCTACACTCCTGCCACATGGAAACTGTGAGGTAACAACTTTGCGTAGTTTAAAGTTGCTAAGTTTGTAGCGATTATTATGCAGCAAAAGAAAATTAATACAGAAAAATGAAACTTAGGAAGCATATTCATAGTCCATACACAATTATAAAAACAGTATCTGTTTCATGTATCAGATTGTGATCTCTTCAAGCGAGGCAGGTTGTGGAGATGGTTCACAGGATTCCATCATACAATGTATCCATGACTTCTCAGGGGTGTGTTACACTTCTGGGCTGTGCGTGTGTCCTTGGGCAGGCAGCCGAGCTGACTGAAATTCAGCTGGTGTGCCCTAAACGGGAGTACTGATTGTTATCAGCTATGTCCCTCCCAGTTAGTCAGTATCCATGTCACACTAGTTGTTTGGTATTTTGAATATATCTCTCATTATTGGACAATTCCTGCCTTCTTAATTTTGAGAGATTATCTATAATTGCCCAAGTAAACCAGTTCCTTGGGAGAAGTGATTACTGCCTCCACTTGAAATTTAAAGTGTCTCAGGTGGCAGCTCATCGGGAGAGCACTGATGGTCCGGCGAGAAGGACAGGGAGTAGAGACAGGGCACAAGTTAGGCTGGCGCAGCACTTCACAGTGTTTTCACACCTTTGTAATAACTGCAAGACCCATGACAAAACCTCTTCCAACTCCAGAACTTTCCAGTTTCTACACACTACTGATAACATCAGCGATGCAAGCCGGAGGCTGGGTTTTCTTAAGACCTGTCTGATAAAGAGGCGCCTGGGTGGCTCAGCCGGTTAAGTGTCTGACTTTGGCTCAGGTCATGATCTTGCGGTGGGTGAGTTCAAGCCTTGCATTGGGCTCTGCACTGACTGTGTGCAGCGTGCTTGGGATTCTCTCTCTCTCTCTCTCAAAATAAATAAGTAAACTTTAAAAAGAACGTGAAATGGAAGACTTGTGTGATAGAATGGACCCTTAGCAGGAGCCCAACACAGCTCATAGAATCAAACTCTTGAGAGCTAGAGATGACGGTCTAAAGAGGGGTTGTGCCAAAGCCTTGTCTTTTCACTGTGTTTGCCAAGAGCTGTGCGAATGTAAGTGTGTGTGTGTGTGCGTGTGTGCACGTGCACATGTAGGGGGTGTGCAGGCAGAGAAGACAGGTGACCACCGTTACCACTCACTCTTTTGACCCTGCACGTATTTTGCGTATGCCATATCCCCCTCAAGGACATTTTGAAGACAAGTCACTTCCATTGGCCTTATATGAGGAGAATATCACTGGGCAGAATCCGAGTGTGATAAGACAGTTTACAGAGAGAGAAGATGGAAAGAACTCAGGCCTCTGCTTCCTTCTCCATATCCGTTGTGCTCACTGTGTCTCTGCCTCACTCTCAGCTTTTATTCTCATGGTAGCTGTGTTGCTGCGTTTTACTTTGCCTCTTATTTTTCAGCTAATAATGGTTTTGTTTTAATAAATGTCTCACTCCACAATGCTGCATATTGTTCATTCTTTCCAGAATCTCCTCTGAAAATCTAAGCGACAGACATCAGGCAAGGTGCTGGGTGCACAGTCATGAACAAAAATATCCAGATGGTCTGTTTCTTCATAAGACTCACAGTCTAATGAAGAAGACAGGTACTGATGATGGAAATACATAAATAAACATATATGTACAATTGTTGTTGTTGTTGCTAACATTAGGCAGGAAACCTCAGGTTAAAGCAGAGATGTCATGGGACACAGGCTCTGTCCCTTCCCCCTCTTCCTGCTCTGGCAGTCCTTGCCTGAATCCTTTGTTCTCGTGGTCCTAGGGGACTGTTATCCTTCCAAGCCTGGAATCTGCGTTCCATAAAGAAGGAAGCAACGTGGAGTCAGCATTGTTGGGAGAAATCGGCCATTTCCCAGCCATCCTCAGCAGCTTCTGCCTATGGTCCTGGGCCAGGACGGTGCCACTCTGCTGTCTCTGTCCCGTGGAAGGTCGATAACTGTTGCATTTTAGCCAGACACATCATTGCCTTGAACAAATACTGGGGGTCAGTCAAAAAGGAAGGCAGCATGTGTCATAGCCCTGAAGGACAAGAACGGGGTCCCGTGAGGAAGACAGGGCAGCCAGGATGAGCCTCTCTGAGAAGGTGATATTTAAGTTGAGACCCTCAGCAAGGCACCAAGTTAGGAGGGAGGGCACTCCAGTAGAGAACAGTCAACATTTTAATTTGAAATGTAAAATTTATTGTCATCTATGTTTTTCATTATACTGGAAATTGATTATCTATTATAAACTTGGTTCCAGATGCCATTCCAAGCAGTTTAATCCTGAGAAAAGAGATCTAGAATATTATTCTGTCATTTTGTCTCCTTGTAAAGAAAATTTTTCAAAGCTCCGGACAGCAATACCTACTCAATCCTAACTTGAGCATAATTCAATGTCTCCTTGACATTCCCAGGTTTGGTTGCCAAATTCTAATTTCACTTGATTCAGGTCAATATGTTTAGATAAAAAGAATTTAATCCCTCTCTTAACTTCTATACATTTATATCTCAAACACAGACTCAAACACATAAACTAATATATCATCTCCTAGCTTGTTCATCAAATATTAACTGTCCTAAATGCATGTCCCAGAAGATTTCAGATTTGTCCATCAAAGTCAAGTCTGGGGAAGATGGTGGAGGAGGAGTATCCTCAGCTCTCCTTGTCACATAGGTACACCTAGATAACACCCACATCAGTGTAAATAGCCCAGAAAACAACCCAAAGAGTAGGGGGGACTCTCCACAGCTAAATCTAGAGAGGTGGCCACATTGAAGAGGGTGGGAAGGACAGAGACATGGTCAGGAGACAAACTGGCCAGCAAGAATGTTATGGGAGGGAGGGACACCATGAGCACAGAGAGGAGACAGGAGCGAACCCCACACCAGCATCCCAGGCATGAGGGACCCACACTGGCAAGACAAATCCTCATAACATTTGGCTTTGAAAACCACAGGCTTTAACTTCCTGAATTTTTAGAATCAGTGGAGCTTAACACCTGAAACTCTAATATTTAAAGTTCAGCAGACTCGGCCAGGGGACAAGAGGAAACTGAGTCCCTACCCTTAAATAACACAACCAACATCCTTGCCAAGACACACCATAGAAGTAGCAGTTTGAAAAACGACTGGGGTTTAAGGGAGGGAGATTTGTTTACTAATCTTAGAAAGTGCGGTGGAGGGGTGGGAATCTTAGGGAGACTTCTCCAAGAACAAAAGAGCTGGTGAGCACAGCCCAGATACACAGACACCTGCGGGAACCAGCACAGTACAAACATTCTCCACCTAACTTGCTAGCAGTGCGCCCCACCCAATCCCGACTCCCACTTCTCCTGCAAACCCACCCTTCCACCTTGGCCTGGGTAAGAGTTCTCCAAAGTGGCCACAGGTCCCCTCCCACATCAGACCAGCACAAACCTTCAGTCATCATGTGCCTCGTCTCTGAGTTCTCCTGTGGACCTGTCGCCCCAACACACCCTTGACAGGGGTCCACCCAAAGTGGTACCACAAGTGTGGCGGTGCGCAAAGCAGCCCCAACAGGGGCCAATACCACTCTAAAGTGACTCCCGCCCTGGGGAGAGGGGGAGGATAACCACATGCAATAGTCCAACTGCAGCCCCAGCAGGGAGGTGGGGGCAGCCATCTGGTCTGACTCCAGGCCCCGCCCACCGACAAAAGCTTCTCATGGGACAGCACAGGGAAAGCGCCCTACAGTCTGCTGTTACTGCATCTCTAGCAAACACCTGGTCTGACCAGGCTCAAGCAAAAGGTGGTCCCAGATTAGCCCATTAACAACACAGGGACCAAACATTGCCCACAACAAAAAAAGCCAGTGCAGATGACTGGACCGAAGGCAAATGTGGCTCAGCCACAATAGTAGCGTGCACACAGCACACCTAGGAGACATCCTGAAACGCCGGGTTCTGGTGAACAGAGGATATTGCACCATACAGCCCTACAGGACCTCTTCATAAGGCCGCTACTTAGCAGGAGATGTAGCTCAGTGTCCTAAAATATAGAAACAGACACAGAGTTTGACAAAATGAGGAGACAGAGAATGTCCTAAATTAAAGGACAAAATCACAGCAAAAAACCCAAATGAAATGGAGATAAGTGATATGCCTGATAGCGATTTAAAGTAACAGTCATAAAGATACTCACTGAACTTGAGAAAAGAGTGGAGGACCTCAGTGAGACCCTCAACAAAGAGATTGAAAACATAAAAAAGAACCAATCGGGGATGAAGAACTCAATAATTGAAATTAAAAATACACTAGAAAGAATGAACAGTAGACCAGAGGAAGCCAGATGGATTAGTGACCTGGAGGACAGAGTAATGGAAAGCAATCGAGCTGAACGGGAGAAAGAGAAAAGCATAACAAAAATGAAAATAGACCCAGGGAGCTCAGCAACACCATCAAGCGTAGTAACGTTTGCATTATAGGGATCCCGGAAGAGAAAGGAAAGGAGGTGGAAAATTTACTTGAAGAAGTAATAGCTGAAAACTTCCCGCCTCTGGGGAAGGAAAACAAAATCAACCCAAGGAGGTCCACACCAAGGCACAAGTACTTAAAATGGCAAAAAATAAATAGTAATAAAGAGAGAATTGTAGAAGTAGCGAGATAAAAGAAACAATTACATATAAGGGAAACCCCCATAAAGCTACCAGGTGGCTTTTCGGCAAAAACTTTGCAGACCCGAAGGGAGAAGCATGCTATATTCAAAGTGCTGATAGATGAAAACCTGAAACCAAGAATACTCTATCCAGCAAGACTATTATTCAGAATAGAAGGAGAGACAAAGTTTCCCAGACAAACAAAATTAAAGGAACTCCTCACCACTAACCCAGCCCTACAAGAAATGTTAAAGGGGACTCTGAGTGGAAAGGAAAGACCATAAGTAGGAGTAAAAAAAGGTAGGAAGCACAAAAGCACTAAAATCAAGTATATCTATAAAAAGCAGTCAAATGACTCACAAACTAAAAGGATGTAAATATGACACTATATACCTAAAACATGGGGGTCAGGGGAGGAGTAAAAAATCAGGTGCTTTCAGAATCAGTTCAAATTTAAACGATTTAAATGTAACCACAAATCGAACACTAGTAATAGATATGCAAAAAATAAAGAGAAAGGAATCCAAGCATATCACTAAAGAAAGCCAGCAGGGGAGCGTGGGTGGCTTAGTCAGTTAAGCGTCCTTTGGCTCAGGTCGGGATTTCACAGTTAGTGAGTTTGAGCCCCGCATTGGGCTCTGTGCAGACAGCTCCGAGCCTGGAACCTCCTTCAGATTTTGTGTCTCCCTCTTTATCTGCCACTCCCCTGCTCTCTCTCTCTCTCTCTCTCTCTCTCTCTCTCTCTCTCTCTTTCTCTGTCAAAAATAAATTTAAAAAATAAAAATAATAAAACAAAAGGAAGTCAGCAAACTGTGTGAGAAGAGAGCAATAGAAGAAAGGAACAGAGAAAAACTACAGAAACGACCATAAAACAATTAACCAAATGGTAAAAAGTACACACCTATCAATAACTACTTGGAATTTAAATAGAAAAAATAGTCCAATCAAAAGATACAGGGTGACAGAATGCATAAAAAAAGCAAGACCCATCAATAAGCTGCCTACGAGAGACTAATTTCAGACCTAAAGACACATTCAGATTGAAAGTGAAGGGACAGAAAAGCATTCATCACACATGGAAGTGACAAGGAAGATGGGATAGCAATACTTCTATCAGACAAAATAGACTTTAAATCAGACTGTAACAAGAGACAAAGAACACTACATAATAAAGGAATAATCCAACAAGAAAATATAGCAATTATAAATATTTATGTACCCAACATAGGAGCATATATAAATATATAAAGCAGGTATAAAAAAACATAAAGGAAGTACTCAGTAGTAAGACAGTAACAGCAGAGGACTTTAACACCCCATTTACATCAATGGACATATCATCCAAACAGAAAACCAACAAGGAAACAGTAGCTTTGAATGCCACATTGGAACAGATGGATTTAACAGATATATTCACAATATTCCATCCTACGACAGCAGAATACACATTCTTTTCAAGTGCACATGGAAGATTCCCCCGATTAGATCACTTATTAGGCCACAAAACAAGTCTCAACAAATTCAAAAAGACTGAAGTCATACTATGAATCTTTTCTGACCACAACACCACAAAACTAGAAATCAACCACAAGAAAAAAACTGGAAAGAGTACAAATATATGGGGGTTAAATAACATGCTACTAAACAATCATCAAGTCAAGAAATGAGAGAAAATAAAAAAAAATACACAGAAAGAAATGAAAATGAAAGCACAACAGTCCCAAATCTTTGGGATCAACAAAAGCTATGATGAGAGGAAATTTAGAGCAATACAGGCCTACTTCAAGAAACAAGAAAAATCTCAAATAAACAACCTAACCTTACACCTAAAGGAGCTAGAAAAAGAAGAAAAAACAAAACCAAAAACCAGTAGAAGGAGGGAAATAATAAAGGTTAGAGCAGAAGTAAATGAAATGGAATCTGAAAAAACAATACAAAAGATCAATGAAATCAAGAGCTGTTTCCTTCATAAGATCAAGAAAATTGATAAAACTTTAGAAAGACTTAAAAAAAGGGACAGTGATGGGGCGCTGGGTGGCTCAGTTAGCTGAGCGCCTGACTTCAGCTCAGGTCATGATCTCATGTTTCATGAGTTCAAGCCCTGCTTTGGGCTCACCACTGTCAATGCAGAGCTTACTTTAGATTCTCTTTCTCCCTCTCTGCATCTTCCTTGCTTGTGCTCTCTCTATAAATAAACATTTTTTTTAAAAAAAGAGAGAGAGACAGAGGACTTAAATAAACAAAACCAGAAACAAAAGATGAGAAATAACAACCAACACCACAGAAATAAGGGAATTATAAGATTATAAGAGAATATTACAAAACATTATATGCCAACAAATTGGACAACCTAAAAGAAATGGACAAATTCCTAGAAACATAAAAACTATCAAAATGGAATTAGGAAGAAATAGAAAATTTGAATAGACTGATTAATAGCAATGAAATTGAATCAGTAATCAAATATTCCCTAACAAACAAAAAGTCTGGGACCAGAGGGCTACGAGTGAATTCTACCAAGCATTTAAGAAGAGTTAATACCCATTCTTCTCAAACTCTTCCAAAAAATACAAGAGGAAGGAAAAACAAAACTGGAGGTATCAAAATCCCAGATTTGAAGTTATATTACAGAGCTGTAGTAACCGAAACAGTATGGTACTAACACAAAAACAGACACATAGATCAATAGAACAGAATAGAGAGCCCAGATGATATGGTTAATTAATCTTTGACAAAGCTGGAAAGAACAGGTAGTGGGAAAAAGGACAGTGTCTGCAATAAATGGTGTTGGGAAAACTGGGCCACTTTCTTAGAGCTGTAAGTAAATAAACTCAAAATAGATTAAGGACCTAAAACTACGATAATTCTAGAAGAGAGCACAGGCAGTAATTTCTCTGACATTGGTCATGACAACATTTTTCTAGATATGTCTCCTGAGGCACGGGAAACAAAAGCAAAACTAAACAATTGGGACTACATCAAAATAAAAAAACTTCGGCACAGCAAAACACACCACTGACAAAACTAAAAGACAGCCGACTGAATGGGAGAAGATATTTGCAAATGAAATATCTGATAAAAGATTAGCATCCAAAATATATAAGAACTTATAAAACTCAACACCAAGGAAATAAATAAATAATTTAATTAAAAACTGGAAGAAGATATGAATGGGCATTTTCCCAAAGAAGACATACAGATGGTCAGTAGACACATGGGAAAATGCTCAACATCATTCATCATCAAGAAAATGCAAATCAAAACCACGATGAGATATCACCTCGCACCTGTCACAATGGCTAAAATCAAAAACAAAAGAAACAAGTGTTGGTGAGGGTCCAAAGAAAAAGGAACCCTTGTACACTGCTGGTGGGAATAAAAACTGGTACAACCACTGTGGAAAACAGTATGGAGGTTTCTCTAAAACTTAAAAATAGAATTACCATATAATCCAGTAATTTCACTACTGGGTATTTACCTAAAGAATACAAAAACACTAATTCCAAGATATATATTCTCCCCTATGTTTATTGCATTATTATTTACAATAGCCAAATTATGGAAGTAGCTCAGTGGTCATCAACAGATGAATGGATAAAGAAGAAACAGTATATATACCATTTATATATGTATATATTGCAACAACATGGAAGAGTGTACAGGCTATCATCCTAAGTGAAACAAGTCAGTCAGAGAGAGTCAAGGGCCATCTGATTTCACTCGCATGAGGAATTTAAGAAAAAAAAATGAAGGAAAAAAAAAAGACAAACAGATTCTTAACTATAGAGAACAAACTGATGGTTACCAGAAAGAGGTGGGTGTGAGGATGGGTGAAATAGGAGAAGGGATTAAAGTGTATATTTATCATGATGAGCACCGTGTAATTTAATTGTCGAATCATGACACTGTACAACTGAAACTCATATAACACTGTATATTAACTATATTGGAATTAAAATTTAAAGAATATTATCCATCAAATCTTAGTTGTCCTAAGTGCAATTATGATATCTTGCATTGGATACTTGAATATAATAAAAGGCCTAGAATGCATCTTCTATGGGGATTCTCTCACTCCCGGTTTTTTTTCCTTTATGCGGAACCGTCTACTGGATACTTTCACTTAGAAGCCTAACAGGCACCTGAGAAGATGGTTTGTACTCAGCCAAATAATAACATAGTAATAGCATGTATCAAATGCTTGTTTTCAAATCAGAGTCAGGGTTGTGTTGAGTACTTTCTATGGATTATCTCAATTTTTACAACCCTTTGAAATACATATTATTATTAGATATTGTTATTCTCATTTTATATAGGACGAAACTGAGGCTTGGAGAGGTTAAATGTTCTCAAGGACATGGGTCATAGTCTAACTCAAGTGGGCTTGCCTAACACAGCTAATGAGTCCCTCTAAGGCTATTTAAAGCCCTGTTGTACAGGGGCACCTGGGTGGCTCAGTCGGTTGAGCAGCCGACTTCAGCTCAGGTCATGATCTCTCAGTCTGTGAGTTCGAGCCCCACGTCGGGCTCTGTGCTGACGGCTCAGAGCCTGGAGCCTGCTTCGGATTCTGTGTCTCCCTCTCTCTCTACCCTTCCCTTGCTAACGCTCTGTCTCTATATCTCTCAAAAATAAAATTAAAAAAAAAATTAAAGCCCTGTACACTATCGTTAATTTGGAAATGTGATACAAACACTTAGAAATGCATTCTAACATTCTAATTCTGTTCTGGGGTTTTTAACATCTAATATCTTTAATGAAGCCCTTTGCACCAGGCTTACACACTTGAAATGTGGCTAGTCCTCAATGAGATGTGCTCTAAGTATATAATATATATGGAATCTTGAAGACTTATTAGAAAAACAAAATAAAATAATAACTTTTAGTATTCATTATACTTTTAAATGATAACATTTGTAATATAACAGTTTCAGTAAAATGGTATTAATATTCATTTCACCCATCTCTTTATACTTTTTTTAATGTGGCTACCAGAAAATTTAAAATTGCATGTGTGGTTCACATTACAGTTCTAATATACAGCACTGCTCTTACACCTTGCCTCAGATGCAAAAACATTCTGCTTCTCACATGGATTCTCTTTGGAAGGTACTGACCTTTAATATTTCAAAATTAAACATGAACAAAGAGAGTCCTCTTCACTGATACCAGACTTCAAGCTGATCTTTGGTATATAAAGAAATTATGGGATAACTGTTAAAACAGATCTTTATGATACTGTAGGCATTTTTTTCCAATGTTTATTATTTTTGAGAGAGAGACAGACAGACAGACAGATAGAGAGCAAGCAGGAGAGGCGCAGAGAGAGAGAGGGAGACACAGAATCTAAAGCAGGCTCCAGGCTCTGAGTTGTCAGCGCACACACACACACACACACACACACACACACACACACACACAAGCACCCGTGCCAGAGGACACTGGCTGACCATCAGTCCCGAATCCTCAGTCCAGGTCCTACCCACTTTCTTTGGGGCCAGACAGAGTGTGACTCTCCTACCGATACTTCGGATTCACACATTCTTAACATAAGAATTATCTGAAAGAAGAATCGTTCTTTGCCTCTTTCAGCTTTTAGTGACTCCAGGTATTCCTTAGATTGTACTTATGAGGCAATTTGTTACTGAATTTAGGACAGCTTTCCTGACAGCTTTGCAAAATTATCATGAGATCCTCAAGGTGATTATACAATGCAAAGACCCTTTTCCCAAATAAGGATACATACACAGGTTCTTAGGGATTAGTATAAGGACACATCTTTTGGGGGGCCACCCTAGTACGAGGTGATCATAGGGCCATGGATCTTTTAAACAAGATACAGTGGCGAGGGAACCAGTGCTTGTGTGCGTGTGTGTGTGTGTGTGTGTGTAAGTTAGAAGCAGTCTTAGTGTCTATTTAAAGTGTTCCCAATAAAAACCCAGCATTGGTGAGCAAGTTCCACAGGGTCACAGAGAGAGCTAGTGGCAGAACTGAACATATGTGTAGAGGAACTAAAAGATATGCTGCATTTTCAGCTTGAGAATGCTGACGGCTTTGCAAAATTCAGACTTAAATGAATGAACTATTTGTCACATTTCTGTCTCCTTATTTGAATGAAAGGGAAAGATAGTAGAAATGTTTACTGAGTTCCTTGGAAAATTTAGGATGGATAACCTCACTTCAGATCATCAATCAACAAAACAGAAAAGGGGAGAAGATAAATTTATTTTTTCCATCTTGTGGATCTAATCACTATCAACTCCTATCAAGTAATCTCTCTAAAGGTGAGATATAGCTATGTAGGAACCCAAAATAGGGTGCTTTGGAATTATTCTTCTGGTTCTGAGAAGAGAGACTGCGTTCATCGGGAGAAGTGTTATACATCAGATGTGTAAGTGTTCACAAAAACGGCTTAAAGAGCATTCTTCATCGTTTGAATATCCACACTAGGTATTTCACAAATCCGTAGAGGTTAAGGTAATAGTTTGTTTCTGATTAAAAAAAAAAAAAAGGAGAAATTATAGGGTGTGAATAGAGAAAATGGAACAGGGGCACTCGTGTGCCAATGTTAAAAAATATAGCTGATTATATAATATGTAAACTTATCAGAAAGATATATCAAGGTTTTGTTGTTTGGAGGGCCTGAGGAGAATTCTAGATTGTTTTCAAAGTGACCTTGAGAATCCAACTCTACTTAACTGTCCTTTCTCCAAGAGACTTTTTTATTCCAATAACAAGGGTTAAATGCCATCTTCACCGCTAGGTGGCGAGAACACGCCATACTATACACAGAATTGTCGGTGCCCAGATCCACCAAGGTAGGGAGGAGACTTGGAGGCAGGAACAATTCAGTTTCCTAAACTAATAACCCCTTAGAAGGTTAAAAGAAAAACAACAACAACAACAACAACAACAAGGAAGTCTTATGCATTTCCGTTTCAGTAAGTTCGTCTTGATAAATCAGGACATCTGCAATAGATTGTTTCCACTAGTGGAATTCACATTCTGCATCGCGGCATAGCGATTTGCTAGCAATTGAGCTTCCGTTTTCTTTTCATCAAAGTCGAGCTATAAATACTTAAACCATATTACCTCCTAGGATAAGCCGAGTGAACAATTAACATAACTGTTACACAAATTTCTTACAAACTCAAAAAGTGCTAGAGAAATATGGGCTACCACTGACTACTAAGTTACTATTCCAGGATGAAAAATAGCCGAGGAGCCAGGGCTCCAGCAAAGACTTGCTCTACAGCCAGAGGACACCGATGCTCCTCCAGCACCCAGCTGCCCTGTTCCCCCTTCACACTGGGTTCACACCATGCCTGATTTCTCCGTACCTCCACGTGGACTGAAATGTTACAGCATTGAAGGCACACTTGATCATTCAGCTGCTCATTTTGATGGGCTGGTCATCCTTTTCTTATTCTGGCATATTAATAGCCAACATTAATTGAACAAGCTATTTCTCTCCACCCTGGCTCTGAATCAATCTACCAGGAAAGGCTTTTTAAAACACAAACTGCAGTCCCTATTTCAGAGCTCTAGAACTTTCACCAAGCTCCTGGGGTACTTCTGATATCAGCGTTGTCTTTGCAGTGTAAGAAGGTAATCACCTTTGCTATACACTTAAAAGGAGTTAAAAGGAGTTACTGTTGCCTGAGATGCCCCAGCCTCTGAACCTGTCTAGTAGGTCATCCTTGAGTGTTGGCACAGCCCAATCTCTGCATATCACTGTGGTTATACTCCACTGCCCTTTTGTGCCCTGCCACCCACTCCCAATGGCACAGAACTACCCTCAGTTGCCTAATGGGCCACTGATGTAACAGAATATGCACCTGCCCTTGCTGTGTCTTCTGGGACCCACTTTTGGAGGTCTTCTGTCTGTCTGGATACGTTCAGGATCCCCATATATATATATATATATATATATATACCCTCCGCACCATTTCTTGTCACGTCTGCCTGAAGAGAAGAGATGTGTAACCTTTATCACGCTTTTGTCTAGAGGTCCCTCATGTATTAGTTTCTGAAGGCTACTCTAACAAATTACACAAACTTGATAGTTCCTGGAAGCCAGAAGTTCAAAATCAAAATGTTGGCAGGGTTGGGTCTTCCTGGAATATCTCAAGCAGAATCTATCCCCTGCCTCTCTTGTTGCTTCTGGAGATGCGGGCAACCCCTGGTGTTCCTTGGCTTATAGAAGCATTGCTCCAATCTCTGCTTCTGTGGTTGCATGGCCTTCTTATAAAGACCCTAGTCATTAGATTTAGGGGAGCACCCTAATCCAATATAACCTTATATTAACTACTTACATCATCTCTGCAAGGACTCTACTTTCAGATAAGGTCATGTGCTGAGGTTCTGGTGGACATGAATTCTGAGGGGATGATAATCAACCCACTCCTTTCTTCCCCGCCAGATCTTATAACAGCACGAGGCAGCATTCAGGCTTGCTTGAGATGATACCCATACCACGAGTTTATATCCCTAGATACCGGTTTGTTTATCAACGGAGAAAACAACTAGAAAGCTAGTCTTTCATCATTGAATACATACTTATGAGTGGGAGTTTGGAGAAAATAATGTGCAATATAAATTATTCAAAGCTTGCTACGTGTATCCTAATACGACTAGTTAGCATGCATCGGGCAGCTACACTGTACCAGGCTTGTCACTGATCTTAGTAATAATAACAAAAGCCAATACTTGTTGATCATTAACTGTTTGTCAGGGGATATGTCAAATGTTTCATAGATGTATCTCTTTCAATTCCTTTAACGATTCTGTGACATAAGTGCTATTAGCCTTGTCCTCATTTCGCAGATAATGAAATTAAGGCTTACTGAAATTAAATAATTTATCAAAGGTGAAAAACATTCTCAAACAGATGTCAGAGTCCAGTGACTGGACTTTTACATGCTGTTCAATGTGGTACCCCTATAAGAAAGACATTATCTTCTCCATTTGGCAGATAAGGAAGTTATGAGTACAAGAAGTCATTTGCTTGAAGTCTCTTAGCCAGTAAATCTGAAAGGCAAATCCTAGTGTATTTTGCCTTCAGTCTAAATTCTGTTTATAACACCTGGATGGCATTTTGGGCTCTCCAGGGGCCCAAGTAATGATGGCAATGGAGAACAGAGGGTAGGTCAGCTCTTTGAGGACTCAGCTGATCAAAACAAATAAACAAATAAAAAGAGGCAGTACTATGGATAATGACCTGCATATGTTTACCCAAGAGTTTGTTAAATCCACGCTGGCCTGGCAGTGCCTAGAAGTTTGTATACAAGAGGCTTTTCTTCCTTCTTGAGGCTGACCTTGTGGGGGGGTGGTGAGCAAGACAATAAAGGTTTCACACTACTCTGCTCCTTGGATGTACGGCTGTGGGGGCTATCATACAGGATGCTTCGAGCTGAGAATGATGGCTCAGGGTAGAACTTGGGTGTAGGACTCAGATCATGTGTCTGCTTCTAGCTCATTTTCTTTCGGTTTTCTTTTTTCTCCTCTTCTTTTTCCTCCTCTTTATTCAGCTATGTTGTAAACACTTCCACAACGTGCCTATGGTTTTCATGTCACTCAAGTAGCATTTTCCCTTTGAGATTACCTTTGAGGCTTATTTCAAATAGTGTCTCAGACCCTCATCTCTAAAATGGAATTACTCAGGAGCACCTGGGTGGCTCAGTCGGTTAAGCACCCAACTTCGGCTCAGGTCATGATCTTATAGTATGTGAGTTCAAGTCCCATGTCAGGCTCTGTGCTGACAGCTCAGAGCCTGGATCCTGCTTTGGAGTCTATGTCTCCCTCTCTCTCTGCCCCTCCACTGCTTGCTCTCTCTCTCTCTCTCTCAAAAATAAACATTAAAAAATTTTTAATGAACTTATTCATGATGAATACCCTCAACAAAATAGGTTTATAGAGAACATATTTCAACATAATAAACACCATATACAGAAATCCACAGCAGATATCATCTTCAATGGAGAAAACTGAGAGCTTTTCCTCTACAGTCAGGGACAAGACAGGGATATCCACTCTCACCACTGTTATTTAACATAGGACTGGAAGTCCTAGGCACAGCAATCAGACACAAAAAGAAATAAAAGGCATCCAAATCATCAAGAAAAAAATCAGACTTTCACTATTTGCAGATGACCTGATACTATATATAGAAAATCTGAAAGATTCCATCAAAAAACTGCCAGAACTGATATATGAATTCAGTGAAGTCACAGGATACATAACCAATGTACATAAATTTATTTCATTTTTATACACCAATAATGAAGCAGCAGAAAGAGAAATTAAGGAATTGATCCCATTTACAATTGCACCAAAACCCATGAAATACCTAGGACTCAACCTAACCAAGGAATGGAAAGACCTGTGTTTTAAAAACTATAAAACAATAGTGAAAGAAATTGAAGATAATACAAAGAAATCCAAAAATATTCCAGGCTCATGGATTAGAAAACCAAACATTGTTAGAATATCTATACTACCCAAAGCAATCTACACCTTTAATCCAATCTCTATCAAAATACCAATAGCACTTTTCACAGAGCTAGAACACACAATCCTAGAATTTGTGTGGAACCACAAAAGACCCTGAAAAGACAAAACAACCTTGAAAAACAAAAGTGAAATTGGAGGCATAACAATTCCAGACTTCAAGTAGTATTACAAAGCTATAGTGATCAAAACAGTATGGTACTGGCACAGAAACAGACACATAGATCAATAGAACAGAATAGAACATCCAGAAATGAACCCATATTACCCAGTGAATTAATCTCCAACAAAGCAGGAAAGAATATCCAGTGGGAAAAATCTCTTCAACAAATTGTGTTGGAAAAACCAGACAGCAACATGCAAAAGAATGAAACTGGACCATGTTCTTACACCGTACACAAAAATAAATTCAAAATAGATGAAAGACCTAACTGTGAAACTTGAAACCATAAAAATCCTAGAAGAGAACACAAGCAGTAACCTCCTTGACCTCAGCTACAGCAACTTCTTCCTAGATATGTCTCCAGAGGCAACGGAAACAAAAGCAAAAATAAACTATTGGGACTATATCAAAACAAAAAGTTTCTGCACAGTGAAGGAAACAATCAACAAAACTAAAAGGCAACATATAAAAATGGGAGAAGATATTTGCAAATTACATATCTGATAAAGGGTTAGTATCCAAAATATATAAAGAACTGATAAAACTCAACACCCAGAAAACAAATAACCCAATTAAAAAATGGCCAGGAAACATGAATAAACAGTTTTCCAAAGACATGCAGATGGCCATGATAAGATGCTCAACATCACTCATCATCGGGAAAATATAAAACAAAATCACAATAAGATATCATGTTATACCTGTAAAAATGGCTGAAATAAACAACACAAGAAACAACAGGTGCTGGCGAGGATGTGGAGAAAGGGGAACCCTCTTAAACCATTGGTGGGAATGCAAACTGGTGCAGTCACTCTGGAAAACACTATGGATGTTCCTCAAAAAGTTAAAAATAGAACTACCCTACAACCCGGCAATTGCACTGCTAGGTATTTACCCAAAGAATACAAAAACACTAATTCAAAGGGATACATGCACCCAGTGTTTATAGCCACCTTATTTACAAGAGCCAAATTATGGAAACAGTCCATCAACTGATGAATGGATAAAGAAGAAGTGGTATATATACTATGTGTGGTATATATATACTAAGTGATCTATGTGTCTGTATACACACACACACACACACACACACACACACACACACACACACACTAGAATATTACTCAGCCGTAAAAAAGAGTGAAATCTTGCCATTTGCAATGACAGGAATGGAACTAAAGAGTTTTATGCTAAGTGGAATAAGTCCCTCAGAGAAAGACAAATATCGTATGATTTCACTCATGTGGAATTTAAGAAACAAAACAAATGAGCAAAGGAGAAAAAAAGAGAGAGGGAGGCAAAGCAAGAAACAGACTCTTAATTTTGGGAACAAACTGATGGATACTGGAAGGGAAATGGGTGGGCAGATGGGTAAAATAGGTGATGGGGATTAAGGAGGGCACTGGCGATGAGCACCAGGGCTATGTATGGAAGCGCTGAATCACTATATTGTACACCTGAAACTAATATTACACTGTATGTCAACTAACTGGATTTATATAAAACTTAAAAAAATGGATTTACTATCAGCTGCTTTGTAGGGGTTTTATGAACATTAAATCAGATAATGTTTTAATGAGCTAATAAACATTATCTATATTAATTGAAGGAAGATTCACTTATAAAGAGAAAGATACAAAGCATGATTTGGCAAAAGTAATTTCTAGAAAATTTCAGACTATAACTTCAGATGCAAGGAGGCCATCTATTCTTCTTTCACATTGGCAGAATTTTGGCCATTTTTCTGCTTTTGAAGCATATTCTGATATAAAATGTTCTGCTCTGTTTTCTCCATAAAGCATTGAAATGTTTCAGAAAATTCCCTCACTTGAGTATCCAAATTATATTTCTAAGACTAGGTCTCAAATATGGAAGTGACATCAAAACATTAAAGGCAAAAAAAAAACCTTTATTAGACTCCGCATTGGTTTTTATTTATTTTTATTTTTTTGCATTGATTTTTTTTAATTTTTTTAATGTTTACTTATTTTTGAGAGAGAGAGAGTGAGCAGGGGAGGGGCAGAGACAGAGGGAGACACAGAATCCAAAGCAGGCTCCAGGCTCCGAGCTGTCAGCACAGAGCCCGACGCGGGGCCTGAACTCACAAACTGTGAGATCAGACGCCCAACCGACTGGGCCACCCAGGCTCCCCTGTATTGATTTTTAATTAGGAAAATAAAGAACTCTATTTTAGACACAATTAAACCTTTTTGTTTTTAAATTAGAAGTTCTTTGTTTTGAAATAATCCAGAACGAGTCACAGCCTGGTCGGCTTAGTCCTCTCCTATAAGATAATAGCTGAGACCTCAATTTAGCAACTAGCTTTTCCATGATTATGCAATCCTGGATCTTGTCCTCAGTGAGAACTGCCGTATGGCTCCATCCTGTCACAGAGCTTCATTCCTAGGGCCAGAAAAAAACCAAAGCAGAGCTATGAATCTGCCCGACCACAGGTCTTACACAAGGCCTGGGGCTCTTGCCTCCAGAAGAGTGTTTGGCTAAGAAGCCTCATGTTTGCTACGAGACAGGCGCCTAACTGCTTCATCTCTCAGTGCTATCGAGCTCTTCCTGTTGCTTTTATCACTTAGAGGTAATTTGAATATACTCACACATTTTCGTTTTTTTCCAGGCACACTATAGAAGTGACAGTGCTGGTCTGTGTCCTCTGAGAGAAACTGGCTAAAGTAAGCCAGCTCTTGAAGATGCTATACTTGACCCTGCTGCTGAAACAAAAAATGGTAAAGGATCCTACTCCATGTTTTCCTGAGACAGGCCCTCAGGGGACTCGAAATAGATGAAAAGAGAGAACAAATCAGTAGCTTGACTTAGTGACATGCAGTGCCTCCCAGAGTCATGACTGCCTCCTTCCCAAGGCCATGCTTCTTGCCTCCCAGCTGGTAGACAGGCTCCCTTTCCAGTTGCCATGGGGCTTTGTGGCCTGTCCTTCCCTGTAAGAAACAACCCCTAGGCTCCCAGCTGTAAAGAACTGCCAGGCTTTGGGGCCTTGGAGTTATGTTTAACTTGTTATCAGCCAGATATACAGCCAAACCCATGTCTCTGTGTTTTTTAAAAGCACCTGGATTGGATTATTTTTTTAACTCAATTCCCGACCTCTTCAAATGGGAATTCTCATCAGCAGCACACTCGGTTGGTGAGTTGAACCCAATGGAGAGTTTATGCTTAGCAAATGTGAACCTTTTGCCTTATTACAAAACCCTGCTTTGGATTCTTTTGTTCAGCAGGGCATGCGTACAGAAGAAAATTTCACCAACACGGCCAGGCACCAGCTCGCCGCGGTGCTGAAGCTGCCGCAGCCGTGCCTGAAGAAGGGATTAGCGAAATCTTTACCCACCGGGTTAGAGCTGCAGAAACCCCCTCCCCGGCCTGCCGGCCCCGCGGCCCCATCCCCACATGGCAGAGTGGAAGGATGAGAGGAAGGCGTTTCCGCTTTCATCCGGCTGTCTGGTCACCTCTGAGTTTGCGGCGCTGGAGAGAGGAAATTTTAGGAACCAAGGCCGGAATCAAATCCCACCTGAAGGTCTGGTGTTTGCTAAGTAAGGCAGAGCGGACGTACGCGGTGTTCACTGCGGTTCTGGGTGACCAGCAGCCGGATGCTTACTGGAAGCTGCATGCTTCTCAGCACTGCGAGCGTGCAAGTCCCTCTGCCATGAAGAATGATTCGGCAATAAGCCTGGGTCCATTTGCCTGTGTGCACAACAGCCCTTTTCTTACTCTCTTCACCTTATCACTTAGAGTAATTTTCTTTTACTGTTTGACAGTTGAATAAGCATTTCCACACGCGCTACCTCACTTAGACTTCACGACAAGCCCTGAAGTGGGTATAATTTCCTCTCATTTGGAAAGCCAGAGCATTTAGTGTCTTGCCAGAAGCACTCACCACTCACTGTGGGAGCTGATACTTGAACCCGGTTGTCCTGACCCTGGTGACTATTTTCACTTCTATGCTGTCATTTTGAGAGGGCAGTGATCGGAGACTTGTTTAGGGTCTGAGGGGGGAAGGATCAGGGCTGCCAGAGAGGTGGGCTGACGCCTAGAGCTAACATGCCCCTGCACACCACACACACTCACGGACGCTGCAGTGATTCAGAGCGAGCCTAGGGTGACCAATAGGTCTCCATTTGCCTGGGACTCTCCTGGCTGCAGCACTGAAAATCCTGTATCCTGGGAAGCCCCTCAATCCTGGGCAAACCAGAATGCCTGGTCTCCCCATGTGAGGATCATATTTTGCCTCTGGCTCCACTTAAATTTCTGGTAGAACCTCCAGGTTCAGAAGATTCTTAGCCTCAAACTCTTAGGAAATTCTGGAAGTTTCTGAGACTCCACAATTGATTTTCGCAAAAACAGTTTTTACCGAACCTGGACTCCTGGTCATTTTGTCTCAAGAGTCCCAATATTTTAAAAATCTAAGCCCTTGGTTACCAATGGGAATCAAGGTAATTATGATGATTTTTGCTACTGATTGTGAACCAGCCAACATAGGAAGTGCTTTAGGATCCTCACCACTAATCCTCAGCACATCATGGAATGTAGTTGTATGCCCATTTTATAAACGTGGCAGCTGCGGTCATACACATTCGAGCAAGGCTCCCGGCCCTGAGCCAGCTGTTTCTGACTCCAGCCCTTACTCCTTCCTGCAGCACATTCTCAAAGTTCTTCCAGGTCCCCTATATCTTACCCTGAGCGAATTAGAGTTGCTTGGGTATTTTGAGATTAGCGCCTTTCTTAGAAATTTTCTGCAGTGGAACAAGGTTCACAGCGGTTAGGAGATTCGGGACCCTGAGAGACCTGGGCCCAGAGTTTCATAGAAATTCTGTAAATGGTTTACGAGAGACATTCAGCTGGTACCTTCTCCACCTAAATCTAGGACTGATGTGATATATTATCCAACATGACGGTGGACTTTTTTAACTCAACTTTTATTTTTCTTTAATAGGTTACCTTCTGAGTTTCAGCCTCTGACATTTTATCACCCAATCAATTCTCCTAGTAAAGGGATCAGGACCACAAAGACTTATAGAGATATTAAACCTCACTCAACACGCCATTGTTTGTAAAACTTTGTTTTTTAGATGAACGAGCCGTAAGATGTTGCCAAGGCCTTACGAGGGAGTTTACTCAGTTGAGGATTTTTCTGTCAATACTGGCACCCCCCATGTTGGTACTCTTTTGCCTTTGTTCATAAGTAAACAACTTTCCATTGCTGAGATAAAGTTTGTTTACTTAGGTTTGTAGTTTGAGACTCAGAATAGTTGTTTGACTATACCTGCTTGAGTTTGTCTAATAATACCTGCAAGATAGGCTGGTTTTCCTCAGCGTTTTTCTGCAAAAACAATGGCATTCACACTCAGGCCTGATCGACTGGTAGCATGCTTTTATCTGGTAGATCTAATTTGGCTGATGAGATCATATATTACATATTATAGCAAGAGAGATATCTGTGGCAAAGTTCATACCAGTGTTTCAAAAGAAAGTTTTGTTCATACTTGTTTTCTAAAAAATATTTTATGGTGTTAACAGTTTCATCTGAAGACTTAGAAAAACTGCCTCAGTGATTCACTCCATAAAAGTAAAATCTCCTTTTTGTGGAATGAATTTACTTGGAGGTGAGTGTGCCACTATCACCACTAAAGACTGTAAAAAGTAAAATCTATTTCAGGCACCCTCCTATCAATACAGTCAGAAGATCCAGAAGATTATAGTATCATTACATCTTTTATGAAGAAAGACTGGCCTTAGTCACCTGGGTGGCTCAGTCGGTTAAGCATTTGACTTTGGCTCAGGTCACTGTCTTGTAGTTCAAGAGTTCAAATCCCATATTGAGTTCTCTGCTGTCAGCATGGAGCCCACTTCAGATCCTCTGGCCCCTCCCTCTCTGCCCCTGCTCTGCTTGTTCTCTCTCAAAATAAATAAATAAACTTTGAAGAAGAAGAAGAAGAAGAAGAAGAAGAAGAAGAAGAAGAAGAAGAAGAAGAAGAAGAAGAAAGAAGAAGAAGAAGAAGGAGGAGGAAGAGGAGGAGGAGGAGGAGGAAGAGGGGGGGAAGGAGGAGGAGGAGGAGGAAGGGAAGGGGAAGGAGGAGGAGAAGAAAGAAGAAGGAGAAGAAAAAAGGAAGAAAGAGTGGCCTGAATTGGTTAAGCAGCGACTTCAGAGATAAAAGATAGCCATGCAAGAGTGTAGTCTGCATAAGTGTTATATACATATTCCAAGTTGCTCTAGTGTTTCAGTGCAGCTCGTGAAAGGAAGGGTTCTCTTTACACTGGGGATTGTTCTTTATTAAATAAATATTTTCTTTTTAATTAAAAAAATAAAAAATGATTGTGCAGTTTGCTAGAGGTGCCATAACCAAGTATCACAGACTGAGTGGCTTAAACAACAGAAATTGATTTTCCCACAGTTCTAGAAGCTAGAAGTCTGAGATTAAAATGTTGGCAAGGTTGGGTTCCTCTGAAGTCTCTCTCTTTGGTTTGCAGATGGAGTCTTTTCTCTGTTTGTATATGGTCTTCTCTCAGTACATGTCTGTGTCCTAACTCTTCTGCTTATAAGGATATCAGTCCTAATGGATTAAGGACCATCCTAATGACCTAATGACCTAATTTTAACTTAATTACCTCTTAAAACACTATCTTCAATACAGAGACATTCCAAGGAACTTGGGACGGGGACTTCAACATATGCATTTTAGGGGAACATAATTGAGCGCATAACCATAATCATTTTATAAAACGTGAATAATCAGAAAATGTGAAGGGGGAAAAAATCAACTGTAGTCTTATATCCTAAAAACTACCCTTGATTTCATTCTTGTTTATATTTTCCTTACATTTTTTTTCTTCCATAATGTATGTATTTGTACTCACACAATATATAAATATTTTCATCCTATTTTTCTTTTCTTAAATTTTTTGATGTTTATTTATTTTTGTGAGAGAGAAATGGAACATGAGCAGGGGAGAGTCAGAGAGAGAGAGGGAGACGCAGAATTCAAAGCAGGCTCCAGGCTCCAAGCTGTCAGCACAGAACCCAACACGGGGCTCGAACTCACAAACCATGAGATCATGACCTGAGCTGAAGTTGGATGCTTAACTGACTGAGCCACCCAGGCACTCCTATTTTTCTAACCTAATAAAAGCATTTTTCAATTTTATTATAATTTATAAGCATTTTTAAATGACTCTAATTTCTACATTTACCACAATTTACTTTGTCATTTCTCTCTACTCTACTCTGTTTACATATTTCTTTACACATACTGTTTATATATTTTCTTTTATAAGCAGTGTTGTAATGACTCCTAATATATATTAAGGCTTTTCTGAATTTAACTCTTCCTTAAGGAAGATTTTAAAAGTAGAATTATAAGGTGAAAGGGCCAAATCCTCCTAAGTAAGAAAAAAACATTTTGTTTATGCAAGAGGAATGATTTCTGGAAATGTAATATACGGCATGGTGACGGTAGTTAACATTACTATATTGTATATGTGAAATTTGCTAAGAGAATATACCTTAAATTATATCTTCTCAACACAAACACACATAATAGCAACAATGTAGAGGTAAAGGATAAGTTATTTAGCTTGACTGGTGATCTTTTCATAATATATACATTTATCAAAACATCAAGTTATATTTCTTAAACATATATAAATTTCATATGGTAAAAATATCTTAGTAAAGTTGCTAAAAGAAATAAAATGTGACCATCTACAAGAAATTAAAACATTCTTAAGTATCCTCATGTATATATACTGCAAGTTATTTTGCAAAGGTGTTGATATGAATGACATTACCCATTTCACCACCCCTTTGACAATGCTGTGTTTTCTCATTAAGTAAAAAGTCATTGCCTATACTACCCAAAGCAATCTACAGATTCAATGCAATCCTTATGAAAATATCAACAGCATTTTCACAGGACTAGCACAAATAACCCTAAAATTTGCATAGGCCCACAGAAGACCTCAGAGAGCCAAAGCAATCTTGAGAAAGAATGAAGATGAAAATATCACAATATGAGATTTCAGGATATACTACAAAGCTGTAGTGATCAAAATACTGGCACAAAAATACACACACAGATCAATGGAACAGAATAAAGACTCCACAAATAAATCCATGACAATACGGTTGGTCAGTTAATCTATGACAAAGGAGGCAAGAATATACGATGGGGAAAAGACAGTCTCTTCAACAAATGATGTATAGAAAACTGGACAGCTACATGCAAAAGAATGAAATGGGATCGTTTTCTAACACTACACACAAAAATAAACTCAAAATGGATTAAGTACCTAAATGTGACATCTGAACCCATAAAAATCCTAGAAGAGGGCAAGGCAGTAATTTCTCTGACATCAGCCATAGCGACATTTCTCTAGATATGTCTCCTGAGGCAAGGGAAACAAAAGCAAAAATAACCTAACTACAAAGTTTCTGCACAGCAAAGAAAACCATCAACAAACCTAAAAGACAACCTACGGAATGGGAGAATATGTTTGCAAATAACAGATCCAATAAAGGTTTTCCAAAATATGTAAAGACTTTATAGAACTCAATACCAAAAAAAAAAAAAAAACAAAAACAAACAATCTGATTAAAAAACGGGCAATAGATCTGAATAGACATTTTTCCAAAGAAGACATGCAGATGGCCAAGACACTTGAAAAGACGATCGACGTCATCAGGGAAATTCAAATCAAAACCACAATGAGATATCACCTTACATCAGTTAGAATGGCTAAAATCAAAATTATAAGAAATAACAACAAGTGTTGACAAGAAAGTGGAGATAACGGGCCCCTCATGCACTATTGGTGGGAATGCAAATTGGTGCAGGCCACTGTGGAAGACAGTACGGGGGTTCCTCAAAAAATTAAAAATACAAATACCACATGATCCAATAATTCCACTATTAGGTATCTACCCAAAGAAAACGAAGGCACTAATTCAAATAAGTATATGCACCCCTATGTTTATTGCAGCATTATTTACAAGAGCCAAGATATGAAAGCAACCTAAGTCAAATGGATAAAGAAGCGATGGTACAGACACACAAATGCGCACACACACACGTGCACACACACACATGGGGGGGGGAGAGAGAGGAATATTATGTAGCCATAAAAATGGATGAGATTGTGCCCGTTGAGACAGCATGGATGAACCCAGAAGGTATCGTGCTAAGTAAAGTAATTCAGTCTGAGAAAGACAAATATCACATGATTGCACTCATAAGTGGAATCTTAAAAACAACAACAACAACAAATGAATAAACAAACCAAAAGCAGAATTAGACCTATAAGTACAGAGAACATAAGGGGCTTGGGGGATTGGGAAAAATAGGGGAAGGGGAGTGGGATATGGAATGAATATCTCCAGTTATAGAATGAACAGGTCACAGGAATAAAAGGCACAGCATAAGAAATATAGTCAGTGATACTGTAATAGCAGCATAACAGGACAGATGATAGCCTCACTTGTGGTGAACGCAGCATAAGGTATAAACCTGTCAAATCACTGAGTCGTACACCTTAAACTAATGTAACACTGTGTCAACTGTACTCAAAAAGTCGTTGTCCACTTCATAGAGAATTATATCTCATTATTTTTATTTAGAAAAAAAAAAGCCTTTTTATAACCAAGGAGAACAAACTACATATTCATTAACCTTCATCAACCTATATTTTCCTCCTTACATCTTTCACATCTGTCTCCACACGCGAGGACAGAAGTGGTAGGAGTGGAACTCTTGATGCTTTCCTTATAAATTTGATTAAGCATTGCATATATAAAAAATGTTAACTTTTGTCATTTTTGTTTTAATCATTTTTTTCTCTTACTACTTGCTTAAACTACTTATTTGGAAGATTTATTTACTGTTACTCAACACAAAATTTTCATTCTTAGTTTTCTTTAAGAATTTTTTTATCAATCTTAAGTATAAAAGTTCCCCCAATTCTCCGTATATTTGATATTTATGTTTTTACTAATTAATAAAATAGTTTGATTTTAAAAATAAATCTCAACTATTAATCCAGCGAGAATTTGAGTGGGATTTTGGTGTGAGATTTCTAACGCCCATATTGAGCCACGTTACAGTAGGACCCATAACATTTTTCCTAAAAAGGATGAATATTAATTTGAGTCACTGATGGCTTTCCACCACCCATCTATTTCCAGCATTTAACTCTTTGCAAAAGAACCAGGTAGCCATCTAAAAAAGCTCCCTAGGAGTGCTGCGTTAGTTGACAAGTAAGATGAGGAATAAATCATTTTGTATCTAAAATTAATTAAAATCTTTTATAGGATTCCAAAACAGATTGGGGGGGGGTGGAAATCAGAAAGACTTTCCCTTTATCTTTCTCTCTCTCTCTCAATCTCTCTCTCTCTCTCTCTCTCTCTCTCTTTCCCTTTCTCCCCTCCCCTCTTCCTTCTCTCCCTCCCCCGCCCCTCAGATTTCAATCATCTCAGCAAAATCACTTAATTGAGTAACTACAGCAAAACCAGTTGGACAGACGGAGCATCGTCACTGAGTATGTCCACACCTTACTTTCCACTTCTTATAAGATGAGAAGCTTTAACTAGCCTATTGGGACCCAAATGCATTAATAATAATAATAATAATAAGCTAGAAGCAAAAAAAAAAAGAAAAGAAAAGAAAAGAAAAAGATGCAAAGTCACAGACTGAGTCATTCAGTAACTCCCAGACTATATATTTCATGATACTCATAGGTTCCCTTCCTCTCTAACTATGCTAATTTTCTGATTTCTTCACCATTGCTACATGATTATATAGCAATTAAATACAGACTTAAATTCTTGCAGACAAGTCAGCAGCATTTTCTATTTTATAAATATGCCCTTGTGGATAAATGATACACAAATGCCAGTTTTGTTCATTTCAGTTTTGAAATTGTAGTACAGGAACCTAGTCTAGTGAAATATTATGTGACCACAAGCAAAAACTGCCAAGAGCCACATCTAGTCCAGCCCTGCTTCTCATGTGTTGTGTGACCACAGATCAATCATTTAGCCTCTGCGGGCTGCATTTCTCATATATCAAACACGGGCATACACGAGATGATCTCTAAAGGTTACAATTCCAGTTTTCAATGAAAATCATCCTAGGCAAATTAGAATATTAGATGAAATCTTCAGTCCATATTTATATTACTTGGGGAATCTGTATTTATAAAGGCATAATTAGGACCCATTGTAACTCTCATCAATTTCTTAAGTTATTAAATGCAAAGCAGCTATGGTATGGGAACAGAAGAAACCCTTTTCCATCGAGGAACTAGAAGTCGCCCTGCCAATGGCTGAAGAAGTTCATATTAATGAGACTTGGAATGTGAATGCCTACAATGTTATCACACCTATATTGAGTATATCATTATTGTAAGGTTGGAATATGAAATAAGGAGATGGCTCTCAAATTTCAGGTATTAATTTTCTTATCAGTTCTTGTTTACTGTTAAGGATCTTGTCACACTTGGGGCACCTGGCTGGCTCAGTCAGTTCCAGAAGACCAAGCTAGAATCATAAGCTTTTGTACCTAAATTCAACCATCAACAAAAAATTCTGTCTCAAATCTAGACAATAAAGCTAGTAGATAAACTGGAAGGAAAGGCAGAATATACCCAGTATACGTTCTGGTAAAAAAAAAATTCTTACTATCAAGGAACTCATCATTAAAGTTTATTAAATGAATAAATGGATGGATGGATGGATGGATAATACTTGAGAGAATGACTGTACTGATTTCAAAGTTCCAAATTCAGGAACTGAACTCAGGAGTTAGGATGCCAGAGCTGAAATTAAAACCCACGGAGAGTGGGTATAACACCTTTACAGTTCTCTGTAAATCTCTGCTTAAAGGTGCAGACATTTCAAAACACATGCACACATATATACACAAAAGATTTTCCTTCAGGTAATTCCTTCAAGGAAAAACAAAACCAGAGAACCAAGAGGCCTTAAAATAGGTCCTGCTAACCCATAAGCCTTTGCATTAAGAGAAGGAGGGAAGGAAGGAAGGAAGGAAGGAAGGAAGGAAGGAAGGAAGGAAGAAGGAAGGAAGGAAGGAAGGAAGGAAGGAAGGAAGGAAGAAACGAAGGAAGGAAGGAAGAAAGGGAGGGAGGGAGAAACTACCACAATAAGTGTCATACGCATTCTGTGGGTCTCCCTGTGCTCAGGACTCTCTGCTACCTGATGTGAAAAGGATTAGGGCTCTTCCAGCAGGAAAATTATTTTTGG
This sequence comes from Paguma larvata, assembly GCA_030068075.1. Taxonomy (NCBI): domain Eukaryota; kingdom Metazoa; phylum Chordata; class Mammalia; order Carnivora; family Viverridae; genus Paguma; species Paguma larvata. The sequence goes on from CM057823.1 coordinate 116,201,137, forward strand.
CTAGAACTTTCTTTTATATAGCATACTACAAAGTAAAAATACCAAAATTGATTTAACTACACTTCCTTCCTGGAGTTACATACACATGGATCACTTAATTGCAACATGGAGGTTTGACTTTGATAAAAAAAAAAAAAAATTATTTACAAATGACTCAGAGTTGTGTTTATTAAGAAAATGCTAGTCAGTCCAAACCTAAAACAGATTTAGAATAGCTTTGTGGAGAAGAAATAATAGAGATCTTAGCCCTTACTTTATCCTCATGTTAGATGAGGTTCTGGGTAGTGCCAAGAAGGCTACAGAAACTCCCACAACAAAGACCTGACTAGCCTTTTGGGTTTTCAATGATCTGGCAAATACTTTTTGTTCTTTTTCTGTTCTCAATCCTTCTGCTGTTTCTAGTCCTCTTTGTGGCATTATCTTCAGAACAAGTCATTCCATCCTGTTATACAGATCCTCTGAATTTTGTGTACCTGATATTGGAAGATAATTGCAAGTCTAGCTTTTTGATCTTACCTCTAGCATTTACAGGAACTTTTCTCTCCACAGGTCAACCCTGGTTTAACTTGTGTTGTCTTTGGCCTGGGAGGGATGGTCTTTCAGTCATCAAGGACTATAAACTGGCTGGTGCACCCAGGTTTCTTGGGATTGATCTGAACAAAGACAAAGTTGAGAAGGCTATGGCTATGGGAGACACCAAGTGCATTACCCCAGGACTCTACAAAAGTCTAACAGTGCAATGGTATCAGAAATAACAGGCAACACTGTGGCCTACAGTTTTGAAGTTACTGGGCATCTTAACAATTGTTTTTTTGAGAGAGAGAGAGAGAGAGAGCGCATGTGCAAGCAGGGGAGGGACAGAGGGAGAGAGAGAGAATTTTAAGTAGGCTCATGCCCAGTGCGGGGCTCAGTTTCACAACCATGAGATTATGACCTGAGCCAAAATCAAGAGTCAGACGCTCATATGACTGAGCCACCCAGGTGCATCCTGAAAGGCATAAGAGCCAAGGTAGGGGAGCCACACAACACCCAAGCTATGTGACTACACAGGACAAAAGTCACTTTCTATACCTTTATTAACAACCAACTATGGAAATACCTGTAAAACTAGCAACCATGAAACAATTTTGCCTAAAAAGCCAAAAGCTTATGAGCAGGTCTCCTGGCCATAAGTATCACATCGCTCCACTCTCATGTGACCAGAGTGCAAGGCAATCAAACACCCAAACAAATTTTTGTGTTATCTTTCTTGTATATATAGATTTTTTTGGCAAAGTAGATTATGTCTCTCACACTTTAGCAAGCCAAATATCACAAAGCAACCCTCTGAGGAGAGATAAGGAGATCCAGGGCAAAAAAAGGCTATTCCAAATTTGGCAGGTTCTCCCCCCAAATGCATGATGTATCCAGCCTCACTCTTTATTTCTGAGCTTTGTTTTCCCATCTGTGAATTCCTTTAGAACAGAAGCCTTCAACTATCTAAAACATGCCTCCATTGCAGCAGCCAGCAGCATCAGATCCCCACTTGGATCTGAGAAGCAGATCCAGAACTCCCGCGGTAGGTAAGGAGACTTGAAAATAAGGGACAAGGTCAATATTGTTCATGACTGAGTAGTAGATTTAATTCGCTTTAATACTTCTGGTAATTCATGAATAATTAGCCTTTAATTTACCATTGCTGTTATACCCTTTTGCAGTGCCACTTAGAATTAATCCTTAACAATAAATAGCATTCTACGTTGTATGTTTACAGAGCCAATATGCAATGTTAGGCATACTATTAGGGCCTATTGATTTCTAGGTGATACTTTGATGAACACTGGTCTCTGAAAAATGCCAACACCCATTGCTACAATCAACCAACTTTTCAAAAAATTATTAATAGAAAACCAGGTGGGTTTTAGGGCAAATGACCTAAAATGTGGAGTTAGTCTCCAAATTGCCACCGAAAAAAGAAACTCCTTTGTCTCACATTTTACTATTTTATTTAATTTTCATACTAAACTTTTAAAAAAAGATTACATTAATTGATTTAGTAGAGTTAATTCAATTTAGCTGAGTTCAAATGACTTTTCAAGTCTTATCTAAAGTGTGATATTGTTCTGAAAATATCATAGGAATTTTCTCTTGAGTTTTGGTCCATGATATGCTGAAATGTCGTGAACATTGACCACAACAATTTTTGCTTTCTGCCCCGAAGAGCAAATGTATGAAAAAATTAAACTAAGACTATGTTATGTTGAGAGTTTTGTTGTTGTTTTTTATTATAATACTTTATTTTCAAATTGGTTTACATATAACACCCAGTGTTCATCCCAACACATGCCCTCTTTAATGTCCATCACCCCCTCTCCCCCCTCCCTCACCTCCCTCACCTCCCTCACCCTCAGATTGTTCTTAGTCTTTGAGAGTCTCTTATGTTTTATCTCCCTCCCTCTCTGTGTCTTTTTTTCCTTTCCCCTCTTCCCTTCCCCCTGGTTTTTGCTTAGTCTCACAAAGTCCACCTATTCGTGGAAACATATGGTATCTGTCTTTTTCTGACTGACTTATTTCACTTAACATAATACCCTCCAGTTCCATCCATGTTGCTACACATGGCCAGATTTCATTTTTTCTCATTGCCATGTAGTAGTCCATTGTATATATGTGCCACAACTTCTTTATCCATTCGTCAGTTGATGGGCACTTGGTCTGCTTCCATGATTTGGTTATTGTCGAAAGTGCTGCTATGAACATTGGGGTACACGTGCCCCTATGCATCAGCATTCCTGTGTCTCCTGGGTAGATTCCTAGCAGTGCAATTCCTGGGTCATAGGGTAGCTCTATTTTCATTTTTTTGAGGAACCTCCACACCGTTTTCCAGAGTGGCTGCACCAGTTTGCATTCCCACCAACAGTGTAGGAGGGTGCCTGCTTCTCCACATCCCCGCCAGCATCTATAGTTTCCTGATTTATTCATTTTAGCCACTCGAACCGGTGTAAGGTGATATCTCAGTGTGGTTTTGATTTGTGTTTCCCTGATGATGAGTGACTTTGAGCATCGTTTCATGAGTCTGTTGGCCATCTGAATGTCCTCTTTGGAGAAGTGTCTATTCATATCTTCCGCCCACTTTTTCACTGGATTATTTGTTTTTCGGGTGTGGAGTTTGGTAAGTTCTTTATAGATTTTGGATACTAGTCCTTTATCTGATATGTCATTTGCGATTATCCTTTCCCATTCCATCGGTTGTCTATTAGTTTTGTTGCTTGTTTCCTTTGCCGTGCAGAAGCTTTTTATCTTGATGAGGTCCCAATAGTTCATTTTTGCTTTCAATTCCCTTGCCTTTGGAGATGAGTCGCATAGAAAATTGCTGCAGCTCAGGTCAAAGAGGTTTTTTCCTGCTTTCTCCTCTAGGATTTTGATGGTTTCCTCTCTCACATTCAGATCCTTCATCCATTTAGAGTTTATTTTTGTGAGTGGTGTAAGGAAGTGGTCTAGTTTCATTCTTCTGCATGTTGCTGTCCAGTTCTCCCAGCACCATTTGTTAAAGAGGCTGTCTTTTTTCCATTGGATACTCTTTCCTGCTTGGTCAAAGATTAGATGGTCATATGCTTGTGGGTCCATCTCTGGGTTCTCTATTCTATTCCATTGGTCTATGTGTCTGTTCTTGTGCCAATACCATGCTGTCTTGATGACTACCGCTTTGTAGTAGAGGTTAAAATCTGGGATTGTGATGCCTCCCGCTTTGGTTTTATTCTTCAGAATTACTTTGGCTATTCAGGGTCTTTTGTGGTTCCATACAAATTTTAGGATTGTTTGCTCTAGCTTTGAGAAGTATGCTGGTGCAATTTTTATTGGGATTGCATTGAATGTGTAGATTGCTTTAGGTAGTATTGCCATTTTAACGATATTTATTCTTCCGATCCATGAGCATGAGATGTTTTTCCATTTCCTTGTGTCTTCCTCAATTTCCTTCATAAGTTTTTTATAGTTTTCCACGTAAAGGTCTTTTACATCTTTGGTTAGGTTTATTCCTAGGTATTTGATGGTTTTTGGTGCAATTGTGAATGGGATTCGCTTCTTTATTTCTCTTTCTATTGCTTCATTGTTGGTGTAAAGGAAAGCAACCGATTTCTGTACGTTGATTTTGTATTCTGCAACTTTGCCAAATTCATGGATCAGTTCTAGTAGGCTTTCGGTGGATTCTTTTGGGTTTTCCATGTAAAGTATCATGTCGTCTGCAAAAAGTGAAAGTTTGACTTCGTCCTTGCCTATCCTGATGCCTTTTATTTTGCTTTCTTGTCTGATTGCTGATGCTAGGACCTCCAACACTATGTTAAATAGCAGTGGTGAGAGTGGACATCCCTGTCGTGTTCCTGATCTCAGGGGGAAGGCTCTCAGTTTTTCCCCATTGAGGATGATATTAGCTGTGGGCTTTTCATAAATGGCTTTTATGATGTCTAAGTATGTTCCTTCTATCCCGACTTTCTTGAGAGTTTTTATTAAGAAGGGATGCTGTATTTTGTCAAATGCTTTTTCTGCATCAATCGACAGGATCATATGGTTCTTATCTTTTCTTTTGTTAATGTGATGTATCACACTGATTGATTTACGAATGTTGAACCATCCCTGCAACCCAGGGATGAATCCTACTTGATAGTGGTGATAATTCTTTTTATATGCTGTTGGATTCTATTTGCTAATATCTTGTTAAGAATTTTTGCATCCATGTTCATCAATGATATCGGCCTGTAGTTCTCTTTTTTTGCTGGGTCTCTATCTGGTTTGGGAATCAAAGTGATGCTGGCTTCATAGAATGAGTCCGGGAGTTTTCTTTCCGTCTCAATTTTTTGGAACAGCTTGAGGAGGATAGGTATTAACTCTGTTTTAAATGTCTGGTAAAATTCCGCAGGGAAGCCATCTGGCCCTGGACTTTTATTTGCTGGGAGATTTTTGATAACTGATTCAATTTCTTCACTAGTTATGGGTCTGTTCAAGTTTTCTATTTCTTCCCGTTTGAGTTTTGGTAGCATGTGGCTGTTTAGGAATGTGTCCATTTCTTCCAGGTTGTTCAATTTGACGGCATAGAGTTTTTCATAATATTCTCTGATGATTGCTTGTATTTCTGAGGGATTGGTTGTAATCACTCCATTTTCGTTCATGATTTTATTGATTTGGTTTCCCTCTCTTTTCTTTTTGAGGAGCCTGGCTAGAGGTTATCAATTTTGTTTATTTTTTCAAAGAACCAGCTCTTGGTTTCATTGCTCTGTTCCACTACTTTTTCTGTTTCCATATGATTAATTTGTGCCCTAATCTTTGTTATTTCTCTCTTTCTGCTAGGTTTGTGCTGTCTTAGCTGTTCTGCTTCTAGTTCCTTTAGGCGTACTGTTAGAATTTGTGTTAGGAATTTTTCTTGTTTCTTGAGATGGGCCTGGATTGCAATATATTTCCCTCTCAGGACTGCCTTTGCTGCATCCCAAAGTGTTTGGATTGTCATATTTTCATTTTCATTTGTTTCCATGTATTTTTTAATTTCTTCTCTGAAGCTTGGTTGACCCATTCGTCTTTTAGTAGGTTGTTCTTTAGCCTCCATGTTTGTGGGGGCTTCCCAGACTTTTTCCTGTGGTTGATTTCAAGTTTCAAAGCATTGTGGTCTGAAATTGTGCATGGTATGATCTCAAATTTTTATATTTATTCAGCGCTTCCTTGTGCCCCAAAATGTGGTCTATCTTGGAAAATGTACCATGTGCATTTGAGAAGAATGTAAATTCCTTTGCTTCTGGATGAAGGGCCCTGAAGATATCTGTCAGGCCCATCTGTTCCAACGTGTCATTCAGGTCCATTGTTTCCATGCTGATTCTCTGTTTAGTGGATCTATCCAGTGCTGTGAGTGGGATATTAAGGTCTCCTGCAACTAGCACATTTTTATCAATAAGATAGCTTACGTTTGTAATTAGTTGCTTGACAAATTTGGGTGCCCCAGAATTCGGCGCGTAGATATTTATAATTTTTAGCTCTTCCAGCTGGATAGTCCTTGTGATTATTATATAATGCCCTTCTTCATCTCTTATTACATCTTTTACTTTAAAGTCCAGTTTATCTGATATAAGTGTGGCTACTCCAGCTTTCTTCTGAGTTCCTGTAGCATGGTAGATAGTTCTCCCTCCCCTCACTTTCAGTCTGAAGGTGTCCTCAGGTTTAAAATGTGTCTCTTGAAGACAGCAGATAGATGGGTCTTGTTTTCTAATGCATTCCGTTACCCTGTGTCTTTTAATTAGAGCGTTTAGTCCATTTACATTCAGTGTTAATATTGAAAAATGCGGGTTTAGAGTCAAGGTGTTGTCTGTAGGTTTCATGTTTGTAAGGATATCTCTGGTGCTCTGCTTTCCTTCATAGAGTCCCCCTCAGGATCTCTTGTAAGATTGGTTTATTTGTGATATATTCCTTCAGTTTTTGTTTGTTTGGGAAGACCTTTATCTCTCCATCCATTTTGAATGACAGGCTGGCTGGATAAAGGATTCTTGGCTGCATGTCCTTCCTGTTCATCACATTGAAGATTTCCTGCCATTCCTTTCTGGCTTGCCAAGTTTCTGTGGATAAGTCCGCTACTACCCTAATGTGTCTGCCTTTGTAAGTCAAGGCCCGTTTATCCCTAGCTGCTTTCAGGATTCTCTCTTTATCTTTGTATTTTCCCAGCTTCACTATGATGTGTCTTGCTGAGGGCCTATTCAGGTTACGTCTGAGGGGAGTTCTCTGTGCCTCTTGGACTTCAATGCCCATTTCTTTCTTCATGTTGGGGAAGTTCTCATTGATGATTTGTTCAAGTACCCCTTCGATTCCTTTCCCTCTCTCTTCTTCCTCTGGAATTCCTATAATATGGATGTTATTCCGTTTGATTGCATCGCTCAGCTCTCGAATTCTCCTTTCCTGTTCCTGAATCAGTTTCTCTCTCTTTTTCTCTGCTTCATCCTTTTCTGTAATTTTGTCTTCTAATTCCCCTATTCTCTCTTCTGCCTCTGCAATCTGTGCTGTGGCTGCCTCCAATTTGTTTTGCCCCTCATTTAAAGCATTTTTTAATTCCTGTAGATCGTTTTTTTAGGACCTTGATCTCTGCCTCTAGGGTCCCCCTGATTTCTTCTATGTTTTTTTCAAGCCCTGCGAGTATTTTTATATTTATCGTTCTGTATTCTTGTTCTGTTAAGTTGCTTATGTCTGCTTTCATCATTTCTTGTGCTATCACTATTTCCTGTACAGTCTTATGAGGGGAGTTCTCCCGTTTGGTCATTTTGGCAATGTGTGTATTGGTTTATTTCCTATTTCTCCCTGGAAAGGAAAAGGGTCAGACCGACAAACAGGAAGCACAAACTCACAACCTTACTGACCAATAAAACAGACAAACAAATCACAACATAAAAAAGATTAACAAATGACACTCTGGAGGCATGCAACCTGATGTACCAGCTACACGATAATGATGGGATGTGCGCTCTGCTGATGACAGAGCATACATAGAGTAGTGACAGGTGTGGGCAGAAGAAGAAATTGAACTTTGACCAGGTAGAGAGATTAGAAGACTTGATCCAGCAGGAGAGAAATCAGAGTAAGGAAGGATGCGAGGAAAGAGAAATAGAGTTAGATGTTGGCCAGGTGCACTATGTGGTCTGACTATTCCAGAGAGAGAGAGAGGAAATTAAAGAGGGAGGTGTAGAACATGGATTAAGAGAGTGGGTTAAATGTCTGTTTAAGCAAGCCAAACCCCCTGGTGACTGGTTTAGAGGTGGGAGAAATAGGAAGAATAAGAGGAAGAATATATCTAAAACCGAAGAATTGACCTAGAGTTAATCCAGGCAATGCTGCAGTAGTGTCTCCGCAGCTACCACTCCGGGAGAAGGGCGTCTCCCATATGAGGAGGGGCGTGGCCTGGTGTAGGCGGGTCCCACCTCCACTGCTGTGGGTGGAGTCCTAGGTTTTGGCTTTGTGGGAATGCGCGACCACAATGGCGCCCTCCCGGCCCGACTGTCTCAGATCACTCCTCACGGACCCAGTCTCAGATCACTCCTCAGTTTCCGTCCTCAACTCCATCCAGATTACCAGCACAGTTCAAATTGCTGGGCGGTTGCGTGGCCCAAGCTCATCTGAGTTCCTTTAACTTGCTCTGACCGCCACGCCTTATGTAAATTGAGTCTCTGACTCAGCACCGCTGCGACCACAATGGCGTCCCATAGCCTCTTTTCACGGAGCTAGAGTCTCCGAACCCTCCTCTGTGTCCGTCCTCGACTTGGTCAGGGTGCAGGGACAGCACGACCCCGCTGGGTGGTCGCGAGACCCTGCACGCTCAGCCTTCCCCACCCAAATTATGCCTCTGACTCAGCACCGATCCAGCAATGGCGCGCACCTCTCCGTGTCAGAGGCTGGGACAGCGTCACTGGCTCCAGAGTGAGGAAAGCTCCGCCAGCTCCGCCGTGAGCAATGACCCTCTCAAAAAAGCCTTGCAGATAGGGACTGGATGATAAGCTCCCTCTCCACCCGGGTTCGAGGTACTTTCCCCGCTGCTCTTTCTCTTCCCCTTGTCTTTCGGAGGAAGGGGCCCAGGGCCCCGGGCCCACTCCCCGCAGTCCGCACCTCCGCGGCTCTCTTTCTTTCTCCCAGATTGCACTCACTCAGTGTCCCCGGATGCTCTGGTTTTTGCGTTCTCTTTCCTGTAGCTTCCAACTCCTCTTCCTGCAGATCCCTGCGATTGAGAGTTTCTCGGTCTCAGTCCCTCTCGGATTGAGTCGCCAGAGACCAGCAGCGGGTATTACTTCTTTTCCACCATCTTGAACCTCTTATCAGAGTTTTGTTTTTTTGAGAGAGAGCAAGAACACATGTGCACACAAGCAGCAGAGAGGGAGAGGGAGAGAGAGAATCTTAAGCGGGCTCTATGCCCAGTGTATGGCTTGAACTCAAGACCATAAGATCATGACCTGAGACAAAATCAAGAGTCGAATGCTTAACCAACTGAGTCACCCAGATGCTCTGAGAATTTTTTTTAAGCAAGCAGAAAACAAAAGGCGTGTGGGTCTAATTTAGCATCATATCTTGGAAACTGAACTACTACTGGAACCACAATAATGTATAGGGCATTTTTGAGTCCATGAGATATTATGAAACCTACGGAAGAGTCTCCTGCACTTAAAACTCAGATTAATGCCCTTGCATCCTGCTATAGAACCAGCATGGTAGTAGGTACTCCTCCATGAGCCAACATGGTCACCTAGGACCCTATGCTGCTTTTCACTGGGCACATACAGATGGGATATTTTAAGGGATAAGGACAGTAGAACCTCTGACTTGAGAGTGGTGTCTTTAACTCTGGGGCTTCAAGAAGTGAGAGAAGCCTATTGTCTTATCCTATCTCCTTTAAAGGACTGCCAAGGATGGGTATAAAGTGATCTAAAATGAGACTGTGACCACAATGATACAAGAAATAATTACCCCCTCCTCACCTTGATTTGGGGCTATTGGTGGACACATGTTTAATACTAATACTTACAACTCAAGTTCCTCAAAGGCCTGAATAAGAAGCACTAGCACTGTCTCTATTGGAATGATTTTATGGGACAGGAAGTTCTGATTTAATGGATTATTCTCAATATACACAAGAACATGTTTGAAAAGAGAATGTATTCAATTCACAAGAGCATCAGAAAAAAATTCTCAACCCTAAGCCAAAATATACAAAGAGGGCTTGTTACATTTTATAGGGACAATTGAGACTCACACTGAAATGACTAACATAGACAATGGGCAATTCTCAATCCTGGTCTTGTACGAACCCATCAGCAGGATTTGATATAGCTGGTGGCTCTCTTTTTCTCACTCTGTTCACTCAGCTTCTACATACTACTTTGTTGTTGTTCTTATTCTCTTTTTTTATTCTACTATCTCACTGGTCACTCCTTCCAAGAAATCTATACTGGATCATCTACATCCCTCAGACATCTAACTTTGGGGTATCCTGGGGCTCGGTCCTCACACTTCCTCCTCTTATTTACTTCCAAGGTGATCTCCTCTGGTCTCATGGCTTTAAATACACTGTTTATAACACTTAAGATTATATATTCAGCCTAGACTTCCACCTGAGCTACGGATTCATATGTCCAATTACCTACCCAACACCCCCACTTGGATACTTGATAGGCATGCAAACTTAACCTGCCCAGACTGTGCCTGATTTCACCAACTCTATCCTAGCCCCCAACCTACTCCTCCCAGTCTTCCCACCTCAAAAAATGATAGCTCCATCACTCCTGCTGGTCAGGCCCCAAACCTTGGGTTATGCTCTTTCTCTTAAATAACGAGTATTTCAGCAAGTCCTTCTGGCTCTATCGCCAAAGTATTCCCAGGATCTGACCATTTCTCACCAGCACCATCACTTGACCAAGCCACTATCATATCCTTCCTGTATTATAATAGCTTCTTAAACAGTCTCCCTGCTTTTGCCCTTTGGCTGGATAGACAATATTCTCCTCAGAGAAGCCAGAGTGAGGCTGTTAAAAATGAAAGTTGGATCCGGTCACGCCTCTCTCAAAACCCTCTAATGCCTTCCTTTTTCACTCAAGATAAAATCCCCAAATATGCAATGGCAGAAAAACCCCACTTGATCTGACCCTCTGACCCTAGGTGCTACTATTCTTCTATTCTCACTCTGTTTTAACCTCGCTAGACTCCTCGCCGTTCTCACAGGCCAACACTACCTCGTTGGCCTTTGTGTTTACTATGCCCTCTCCCTGAAATATTGCTTCCCAAGATTTATGGCTAGCTCATTAACTTTATGTTTTTTGCTCAAATGTCACTTTATCAGGCAGGCCTTCCTTGAGCTTTATAAAGTAGCATTCCTTCCCTACCTCCCTACCTGCCTTCTCTGGCACCGTCTCTTGACCTAACTCTATTTTTCTCTTTTGTGCTTGTTACTAATGAGTGTCTCTGCACTAAATGAGAAGATTTGCATGCTTCCTGATAGCAGGGACTTCGCATGTTTTGCCTCTGCTATATTTCCAGATCTGAAATGGTTGCCTGATACTTAGTACATACTTAATAGATATTTATTGAATAACAGAATTTTACTTCTAATATTCCTGAATAATCCATAATCTCCCCACATCACACAAATAGTCAAAGTGAGGAAGTCAACTAATATCTCTTATTGTTTTTTCCTTAATTCAAGTCTTATTTCCCCTAAGGAGTCTTCTCTAAAGAACCTCGTCCATACCAACCAGTCCCTTATTTATTTTCCCTAGTTACTGTGGGAAAAAAACAAGCTTTGGCCTCACATTGAGCACTGTCTATGGCATGGGTGACCCTGACAAAAGCTGTAACAGCAGAGTGCTGAGTTGGTGCCAGAGAGCATGGGAAGAAAGGAAGCGGAATCAAAGACAATGAACTAGAGACAATGAACTTTTATGTAAAAGGAATAGATATAGGGCAATAAAAAGAAGATGTAGACATCAAGAAAGGTTGGGTGTTTTTCTTTGCCTTTGTTTCTTAAGACAAGTGAAATACAGCTTATTTGTGTGATTTTGAGAATAGTCCAATATGGGGGGAAAGGTAATAATAACTCAGGAGAGAAAAAGGATAGATCTAAAAAGATATAAAGATTATTTAGTAAAATCTAAAGAGAAGATCTGTGCTTATTTATAGGTTAGAAAAGCAGAGATAGTGTTCCAAAACTAGTGACGGATTTCCTGGCAAAGAAATTTGACCTGGACCAGTTAATTACCTGTATTTTACCTTTTAAAATAAAACCAGTGAGGAATCTGAACTGCTCTATTCAAGGCAAGGGTCTGTGTGTATATGATGATCTTGATTCCTCCTCACAGGCTGCTTTTAAATATTTATAAATGTATCTATTTCCTTCATATTTATATGAAAATGTATCTATTTCCTTCATATTTTGTCTAATTATTTAATCTAGCAAGATTGACAGAGCTGATTACTTCTTCATAGACTTAGTATATCATTGCCCTATATTAACCTTTTTTTTTTTTTTTTGCTGTTGAAGTTATTGTTTATTCCAGAAAAAATGAGCAAGCAACACTGGCATTTCAAGAATGAGTATTTCACTTACAACAGGAAAGAGGATTCGACAGATCTGCTGAACTGATCTGGTGTGAGATAATTGCATTGATGGCATTCTTTCTTTCTTTCTTTTTTTAATGTTTATTTTTGAGACAGAGAGGGAGAGCACAAGCAGGGGATGGGCAGAGAGAGAGAGAGAGAGAGACACAGAATAAGAAGCAGGTTCCAGGCTCTGAGCGGGTCAGCATAGAGCCTGATGTGGGGCTTGAACCCACAAACTCCGAGATCATGACCTGAGCTCAAGTCCCACGCTTAACCGACTGAGCCACCCAGGTGCCCTGATGACTTTCTTTAAGCTGTGATCATCAGATATCACCTGGCAATTATTTTGAACTTCTGGCTGCTGTTGTGTATCTGTTTATAAAACTATTCTCTTCAACAAAGCAGGGTTTTTGTTGTGTGTGTGTGTTTTGTTTTGGGGGGTTTTTTTCCATCGATTTCATCTTGGCTATTTTTATCTCACCATAAAGATGTTCATTTCTTCAAGAAATGCCACAAAGTCTTCCTTCACAGTTTTCAAAGTGCTTTCTCAAACGTACTTTCTTCTGACCCTTTTATTATTGTTGCTGTGGTGGTGGTGGTTACCATTTCCAGTTGAAGAAACTAAGATTGTAAGCAGCAAGCAAAAAGCTGCCAGACCTCAGTGGGGCACACCAGGAAGCAAATTCAGTGCAAAGCCTGGGCTCTTTCCACCACTCCTGAGCTCCTCTGACAGCTGGCAAGCTCCTGGTAAACACGGGCATTCTTGTCACTACTCTTATTGCTTCTCAGGGTTGGGCAAGGGTAGAGGTGAAATACAAAAATTTCGCACCCATGTCAACTACAACACATATCAACTATCCTTGCCTCATGGGTATCTGAGATAGCAGTCAGAGAGCCTGTCCACGAGATGAACCAGATTTCATTCCTTGTGTCTCTAAATATTTTTTGAACATCCACTATGTGCAAGGATTTGGATTTCATTAGCAAAAGGAACTGTACGGAAATCTGAGATCCACCTTCTCACTAATTTTTCCACTGCTTTTTCAGACATGCTTTTCCAGCGTTGTCTCTAGTCTCTACATCTGGTCTAGGTTACTAGATCATTGGATTATGAATATTCAAACTGTCTGTAATAAAAAAAACAACAACAAAAAACACTGGGATTGGGTTTAACTGTCACTATCACCCATATGAACCCTTACTCGGTTAAGCAAAAGTAACAGCTTAATATGGCCAGTTTGAAGAATTAATTATGAATTATTGTCCAAAGAAACAAATTCCACTTTCAGGAATTTTGCTTCAAATATCCCACCTTATGCAGTAACTTTCAAATGGGTGTTGATAAACCCAAACTCTTCGATGTCCACTTACTTCCTGCATAAGTCTGCCTTAATGTGCCACTTGAATCAACTTTGCCCCAAATAATTCTTTCATGAGTGCATCTTATCTCAGCCCAAAACGCTGCTTTTTCCCTAAGCTGCTAAAATTCAAGTTGTCCCAAAATGCCAATGCCTTAGCATAGTTTTGAAAGTCTTTACTATTGGACCACAATCTATTTTATTTACTAATGTAGCCAGTCTTTTAACAACTAAGAATTTGGCACCCACTTTACCGCAGCCTCTGTGCTATGCTCTGGGGATAAAGTGAGGGAAGAGGTCTCATCTACTTTTACAAGTCGGCTAGGCATCCAGAAGTCTAACTGGATTACCCTTCCTGTTCGCACCTCTCTAAGCCTGAACATGCTTTCTCTTCAACCAGAAAAATTCCTTTCCTCTTGTCAGCCTGTGCAATTGTACTGATACTTCAAGAATCCGCTCAAATGTCCTTATCAGAGACCCATGAGAAAGAAATTAATGGGCGAGGACCTCAGGCCCAGAGGATTTCCAGTAACAGAATTTCCCTGTAACAGGAAGGATAATTGTTTAAACTGTCATTTGGAAGGTACAGAAACAAATTACTGAAAACTATCATTTTACCTTTCAGCTTTTGAACTGCCTAGACATTTTGAGAGTCTAAGTGGCAGGAGGTCTGTGTTATGTGATGGTGACCTGGAGCCTCCGTTTTCATGCGTCCTTCCACTGTGATCATGGATCTGTTTCAAAATATAAGCAGACATTGAAGATTTGGTGAAGGTAAATAATCTTTCTAAAATAAATATTTAGAGGCTTCTGAGCCCCCAGGAATTAGCAGGGGGCTTGGGTCAACAATATTAAATTTTTAAATTTACATTTTCCAAGGCTATAATTATGCTTGGATTTTTATGTTGAAATAGTTTTTAAAAGAGATTTAGCCAGCTGCCACCACTTAGATTGAGCATCTAAAGATAACGGTTTGTATATTTCCCAAAGTAATGGCCACTTTATGGATGGTCTTTAACACACGGAAACCATTCTTTTGTGGATTCAAATAGAAATTTTTTAAAACACTTGTTATAAATTAACTTGAAATAGGTTTTCAAATCTGCTTGTTGAATGGTACAAGCTAATTGATTAGATTAGGAAAGAGCGAGAGACATTTAAAAGCAGGGCACAATTTTTAATGATTAACTTTAAGAATCATCATTACATAACCAGGTGAAGCTGAAAAGCACGATAAAATGCATGTAAATGCTATTTACCAGCATATATTAATGTTTCAGATAATATGACTTTTTATAATATTACCTAGATATAAAAGTGCAGCTAGAATCACATTGTAATGTACATCCTAATATCGGGCCCAGTAATAGAATTATAAGTCCCCAAGTCCCTGTTTACTTAGTAAGGACTCCAATTTAACAAAAAATGTTTTCAATTTGGCATAGTTGCACTAGTACATCTATCTGTCTATCTATCTGTCTATCTATCTATCAATCTCGTATGTATAATATACTAAAATTTCTTAACCAAAGTTAAATATTTTACAAAATGTTTTGTGGTGATATATTTTGTTTGAAGACGGTAGTTTTATTTTGTTATTGAACTTTTATTGTCTGTGGATAAAGTATTAAAACACTTGAAAAACATATGAGATGCTTTATAAGAAAAATAAGTAAGGTGGGTTGAGCAGAAATTGGGGATTTCAATACAAGACCATAATCTGGCTTGGACAGACCTGACTTCGTAAATTGCAAAATCTCCAAATAATTTTGAGCCCTTTTATGCAATGAATATTTCCCAATGAAAACTGGCTTGAACCCAAGGAGTAAAAGTTCTCTTTCCTTTTATTAGTTTGTTAATCTAAGTTTAATCTAGATTAAAAAAACAAACAACTTCTTCTGTAAACCAATTTGAAAATAAACTATTATAAAATTAAAAAAAAAATAAAGTATACGTCTGGCAAAAACAAAAACAAAAACCACAAAAAATCCCAGATGAAATACCTAAAAAGTATATGGAAGTAACTTCACCATCAGCTAGGTCTGGCTGTAGCAATTTTCAAAGCACTTGCCAAAGTATCAGTTTGCAAATATATGTATACTTATGTAAATACATGTATTTATTTACATAATATATATACAATCTCCACCTAAGAATCATTTTGAAACATTTCCCTCATCCAATAGCAATGTCTATAGTTAAAACCCTATGATCTAATTAATGAAGTAAAACCTGTCCCCCAGAAAAGCATTTTTAACCAGAAAACTATGTAAAATGAATTGTTTGTCTCTTATCTCAAACTTAAACAAACAGGAAGTAAGGATGTCTAAAGTTATATTCAAGTATAGTTACTTGAACAAAAGAAATAAATCCAAGAAGAAATAAACATATTGTCAGATCAGTTTTTAAAATAAACTCCATTTTATGCCTAGATCTTCCTACCAATTATATGTTTACAAATCTGTCATACGTCACGATTTCACATATTTAATATTTATTATGAAACTTTATGAAATCCTTTTTACTTCTGAAAAGAGAAAAACCTTCTACTGTCTTGCCAGGAATACCTGCCTATGAAACACTGGTTCTAACGTGAGATCAGGAAATTGACAGTTTTTGTATACTTTTCATTTTTAGTCAATGAAGCCCTGAGGCAATGCCACACTGAGTTGTTGGATGTTAAATCAAAGGATAAATTAACAAGAGATACCTAGAGGAATATTAAAAGAAATATCCTTATTTAAGCTTCTTGTTTAATCTAAAATTTTAATCACAACTAATGTGTGAAGGGTATTCATTCATTTGGCAATTTTTTTCCCATTTCAACCATGTACCAGTACTAAATAGGTAAACACCTAGATCACAGTGGCGAATAAAACAGACGTGTTCCTGCTCTTACAGAGAATATAGTGTAGTAAGAGAATATTTAATAAGAAAAGTAAAAAAACATATAAAAAAAGGTATCATGTAAACTTGTGATAAGTGTTAAATAGGGGAATGATCACGGTACTGTGTTAGAGGAAAAAAATGGTAGAAAGAGCAGGAACTTTCAGTGTTCTATAATGTGTTGTGGAAGGCCTTACTGACAAGCTCACTTTAAGCTCACATACGAAGGATGAGCTGGAGTCAGCCTCGTGCAGAGAGAGGCAAAATCCTCTCACTGAAGGAAACACGTGGCCAAAGGCCAGTAATTTGGAAAAGTTGACAATTTCCTACTGGGAATTATTAAAAAGCCAGCACAGCTGGTAGTCACCTCAAAATGTTAATAATATTGTTCAGGTTCATAAAGTTGAAAGATGCTAATTCCTCAGAGATATTTTTATATACTTTTTTATCTCAATAGTCAGTTTCCTTATTCACCTGTCCATAAACGAACATACTTTAGTTTTCACCAAGATTGATACGAAAATATTTTTACTTAGAGGAAGAAAAAGACTATACATAGCTTTCCCAGAAATACCCTTTCCCCCATGATCTCAATTCTACTCTGCAAAATTTCTTCCACCTGCATTTAGCATTTTCTTTCTTGTTTCTCACTCCTCTTTACATCTAAAATGTTGTATATTCTTTATAATAATTAGCAAACTGAGGCCTCATAAACTGTAGTATATGCCTTCTTCATATATTTGTCCATCTTTCTGTTCACTTCCTCACAGAGCTCGATCCCCTTCATGAAGGACAGTAAAAATTCCTGTTACCACAGGAAACCAGCCTTAGGTTACAGTGGTTCTTTCTACTTCCTTGCTGACATTGCCAGTTACCCCAAAGCTACAGAGAAATGGCTAATGCCTTTCCTGAGAGCTCAACCCATTACACATGTAGTTTCAGAAGACAGGCACCATGTTCCAAGTTCTTTCTTCAAACAGTTCATAGTAGAACACCCTGTGCCCATAGGACATTGTATTCTTGACTGATTCAACAAATGAATTGAGAGGATTATATACTTCTGGCTCTACCAAGCATCCATCACACTAAATACATCATCATGTTAGCCAAAGAGTTGAATGAAGTGGCAAAATATGTTCTTGGCTACTCCTCTTTCAGGCAGTCAAATATTTAATTTCAAATTTAGATTTATTTTTCTCTACAGTGAATGAACAAGACTCACTTAAAAAAACGTTTTAGTGAAAAAATAATGTTTACTTGAACTTGCAATTGTACATTTGGGGGAAAAAAAACCCACAGTGTTCTAACTTCACTAGTGATTTATAAATTTCAATACAAGTTTTGGCAAAGAACCATATACTTACATAACTATCTGGCATGCCTCAAATGTAGTACTGTTCATTCAGCAAAGCTTTTTGTAAAACAAACTTGGATACAAAAAACTCATGAAGTGCAAATATCATATTGTGATTGTGGATTATAAATTTCGTCAAAAGCATGATGTGATCCCCTGATTCAGAGGCCTGGATTCAAAAGCTCAACATCTGAGGTTCCATCTTGTTCTAACTTTCATAGGCTCTACCAAGAAAGAGGGATCTTGGTTTCTTTGTACTTTGGAAAAGAATACTGAGAAGTATCCTCCCAGGAATAAAAGGTGGTAAAGCACTTCTACTTTATTTTTGCAAAATAGGGGACCCATGCTTTAGTTCTGATGAAAGAAGATCAAAGAAATGGGTTCTCCCCAGGAAGCCACGAAGGTCTTGGAAAGCACTTGGCTCAATTCTAAAGAAACTCTTGAGTGAGACAGCTTGATCAAGGAGTAATAACTCAGAAAGAGAGAGAACTGGGTTCCAGGACCTCAGCCCTAGCACTATCGGAGGCCTGATTTCATTCCTACTGATTCTAGGATGCTTGGTATGAAAATCTAACCTAATTTGGACTGCTGTCACTTTGAAACTTAGATTATTATAACATTGGTCATTTTTTTAAAGCCAGTTTTCTTGTTTGAAGGATAGTAAGTTTCATCCCTTTCCCCAGTTGCTTTATTAAGCGATTAAGTCATGGAGAATATCCCATTATTCAAAGTCTTTCCTCTAATTGTAGTAAGAGTACCGTCTATTTCAGAGGCTCAGTTAACCCCTGGCTCCCAGACTTTCATAGAGGAGGTCAGGCATGTTCCTTTGGCGTTGGTGGATTAGGCAGTGTTTGCAGGAATAGTAAGAGTCCCTAAAAGGAGGAATACCTAATCATTCCCTGCCGTCTCCTCAACTCACTTAGAAGACCTCTAAAATAAGGTCTCACTACCTTTAACCAAAAATGTTCTTCTCCTTTTCAAAATTACATAAAGAAATTATACCTGACAGTCCATGTCCAGTACTTTTCCCTAAGACTAGCTTGGCATTTTGATCGTACTCATATGGATGAACTTTCCAACTACTGGGGAATAACCACCTGCATGATCATATTCCATGAACTAATATGACCAAAACTAAATTTTTTATTCCCTCTAAAGTTGACCTGCCTCCTGGGTTTTCCATGTGAGTTTGTGGTCCCACCATCCACTCAAACAGGAAAGTTGGGCATCATGCTGGATTCCTCCTCTGCACCAGTCTCCACATCTAATGACTCATCAAGGCCTCTTGGTTTTTCCTCCTAAATATGAATCAGTCAATTTCCTCTCATTCCCTGCTAACACGTCTCTCAGCTTTGTTTCCTCATCTCTTGCCCAAATGCCTGCAATAACCATCTAACATATGTCCCTGTCTGTTGCAGAATGGCTTTAGACTAGCTCATCCGAGTCCTCCAAGCCCACCCATGGCATTACCCAAACTAAGTATTCTCTTTTTCTGATCTTTAAGATACAAAGGTCTTTCTGAATGTAAAGGAAGAAAGGGCACCAACCTCTTTGTACCTCATTCTCTCACATCAGGCCTCAGAGTAGAATATCTCATGGTCCCGGCATGGACAGAATGTGTCGAGTGGAGAGGGTATGCCCTATTCTCTGTGGACCAGCTCTGCTTGGGCTCCAGTTGGTTCCTGTTCAGAGGTGGGAGTTAGGGCGAGGCCCCCGTCTGAAAAGGGTGGATATTATGCCAAGCACAGGTGCATTCTATAGCCGGCACTCAGACCGCACTGATGTCATCTCCTCCTTTCCATCAGAGCAGGAACTCATTGTTCCTTTTCTCTTAGGAAGGAGCAATATCTTTCACTGGTTATTTCCCCTGAAAAACAATAGAGAATTCAGGGTCTAGATACAACGGATTTACCTGCTTTATCTTTCACTGGAGAAAACTCGGTAAGACTTGGTAATCATGACATTCTTCTGGTTAGATATACTGAGTTTTTAAATTTAATTTTACTCAGTAATCACCAAAAACATAGCCTGTATGGCCTACTTAATTTTCCCTAATCTGGGGAAAACTGTCAATACTTAAAGAGAAATTTTGCTATCCTATTATCTTCCTCCAGGGTAATAAGGAGACCTTTAGGAAATTCCACACACCCGTCCTCTTATTCCCCTCACACTTTTCCCCACAGCCAGGTGAGGCATCTTAAAGGTAAATTTGACTCTACCATTTCTTTACTTAAAAGTCCTTCAAAGGCTAAACTTTGCTTCCAGGAGATGAGCATGAATCTCAGCTGTGTGATGGGCCAGCTGACCCCCCCCACCACCCCTGTACTCCCTGCCATGTTCAGGCAGCACTGAAATGCCTGAGTTCTCCCCTACACACACCATACTTGGGTTTCTTTTTCATCCTTGCTCTCTCTCTTGCTATTCCTCCTCCCAGAATATTCTCCCATCCTGCTCCCTTGTCTTAGCAAATTCTTGCTCATCTTTTAGGATTCAGTTTAGTCTTCACTCCTCCAGAATGACTCCTCTGACCTCAGGGCCTCTCTGTTCGCTCATTAACCTGGGTATGATTCTGTTACTGTGTGCACCATGTTATATTGTAGTGTTCTGTTTACATGTGCATTACTTCACGAGTCTATCCATCTCTCTGCAGCAACAGAGGCTAACAAGAAGAGATGTCCAATCCTGTTCCTTAATTAACAGATGCACAAGTGAAAGGCTCTCAGGCCAGGGAGGACTAGTTTCATCTGCAGGTCTTAGAAAAGAGATGAGAGTGGCAGTATCTACTGAGTATGTGTGAGTCCACTGTCAAGTGAGGAAGAGAGATAAGACACAACTGCTCCTTTTTGCAGGTGCCTCAGGATACTCTTCCAACTGCTTTTTCTGTTTCTCTTTTCTAGTAGAGTTGAGGATGATGAGATCACAGCTGCAAATTTGTACTTGATGGAGACACCAAACCCTGAAATGCTGGACCAGCTGTGCAACTTGCACAAATACATCCTCCCACATATGTCCTGCACAACCTGCTTTAGGAATAAGAGAAAATGTACAGAAAATGGTCTGTTAATCAGTATGTAAATCACATTCGGGCTTACAAATGATGTCATAGACTGAGGGTTTGTGGGGAGAGTGCTTATATTCCCATTATGACTCCAAGTCTTTCTTCTTGTACTATATTTACATTCATTAGTTTTTAATCTCACTGAATTGATCCCATTCTCCCATTTTAAATTCAAGTCCCCCACACAACCTAATAATAGGTTATTAATAAATAAATGAAGATTAAAAGAATGGTTTAGTTCAGTAATCTCTAGGTGTTTGCTTTGACGGTTGCTGTAATTTTCATTTATATTCTTCTCTTTGTTCCTTACATTGGCGAGCTTCTAAGCTAGTAAGAGAGAAATTAGAATTTTCATCACAGTTTGTGCTCAGGTCTAATAGTCCCTGATTATTGAATTGTCTGGTGAACAACTCAAGGGCAGGAGCTAAGTCAGTCAAGATCCTAGCAGGAAACAAGATACAAAATCCAATTAGAGTTTCATTGAAGAAAGTTTAATAAAGGCGGTTTGTTTGTTTGTTTGTTTGTTTGTTTTTCAGTAATGCAGCCATGATTAGTCACTCCAACAAAGAGTGATAAAGTATCCAGGGTCTCATTACAGTGGGAAGCTGTTATCACTTCTAGGCCTGAAGAGGAAGGATAGGGAAGAGTTACCAGAATCTAGCAAGAGCTGGAACCACAGACAGAGCAGTGGCCATAGCTATAGGAAGCAGTATCACTTCCAAACCAGGGTGGGCAATGAGAAAGACAGGGAATAAACACCCAGCCTCTGTTTCCTCCCACCCTCTGATTTTCTGCTGGGAACTTCCTTGACTCAACCCAGCCAGAATCCAGAGGCCAGGGAGGCCTGGTGTTCCAGCTGTAGGATCAATCTCCTAGGGGCACAGAGCAGGGCAGAGAATAGAGCTGAAGGGGCAGGCAGGGCATCACAATCACAGGACATACGCCTCATTCCTCATTTTCTCCCCAATACTTAGCACTGTACTTTTCAATACAATAAATAAATAAATACCAATAAATACTTAGTAAATAAATGACTCCCTTTATGTATTTAGTAGTAAACTAGGCTAATCCAAAAGTGACTGAGAATTGCCAGTGAAATTATTCACCAAACAAAGACTAGTTGACCTGACCCTAGGCCTCCCTTCTGTCGCTGGTGTTTCATTAATTATTCACCATCAATAACTCTTTCATTATTATAACACCCCAAGAACTTCAATAATCCAAGGAGATTATTATAACCCTGCAAGGTTTAAAGACAATTTGTCTATCAAACATAATTTGTAAGAAACTATTTTTAATCAAAGCAACACATTGCCCCAGTTTCTAGTCAGCATAAAACATCTAAAGTTACCACACTGAGTTTATGCAGCCCAACCAAAACAAAAGCAATTTGACCTTTAGGCTCTGTAGTCTTACCAAGAAAAAGACACATTCCTGTTTAATATCTGAACAAGCTCTTTGCACCTGTTACTGCCTTCAAGACCCTTTAAGATCCAGAAATTAAAATTTGATAAACTCGTGTTCTGTAGTAGAATTAAAGCCACCATGAAATTTGCAATTGGCTTTGTGACCACCTCGCCATTTATACGAATGTGTTGTGTATTTACGTATGAACTTATTTATTTTTTCAGAGCTATAGAATAAGTCACTGCTTAAAGGATAAGATTTGTGTCATGAAGAAACAAAGTACTGAAACTAAATGATCCATTTTCCCTACCATGATAACCCACCAATGTATGAAATACATGTGGGTCTCTACAGGGCATCTGGTTCCACAGATCACCCCGATTACTATAACATAGCTGGATCTATCTTATTTCACACAGTTTTTTTCTCTTAAAGATGGGAACAAACAAACAAACAAAAACCTTCCTTTTTGAGAACCAAGGTTGGAATTTTATGTATTTTTAATGGTACTGCTTTGAGTTTGAGCTTCAAGATAACTATTTACATAAGATGCTTTTCAGATTCTGGGAAGATATAAAACCACCTTCAGACTTCAGAATTTTATAGCTATAACAGGCCCAATGTTAGGTAACAACATATTATGTTTGCACTGTGTTTCAGATCTAGTCTTGGCTGGTTTCTCTCTTGAACTCTGTATCTGCAATCCAGTTTTAGGGAGAATCAAGAACATAAGTGTTTTCATGATTAACCATTAACTTTAATGGTTAATCCTATGTATGATTAGCTCAACTTTTATTTATCCAGAGTTCAGAAATATGGTAGATATCACCAGAACAAACTTTGCTTAGTTTTAACAAGTATTCCCAAATGTGTAGTCTCACCCCAGCCTCAGACTCTAAAGCCTCAGGTGGGTGATGACCAAAGTAAAGGTAAGGCCAAAGACAAGACCTGGATAAAGCAATCAAGACATAGATTTACTGGAGTTACTTAATTACAGGGAGTCCAGGAGTGGCCAAATGGACAAAGTATCTGCTGCTGGGATCTACAAGCAGCAAGTTTTTATATTTTAACAACTTACCTTAGCAACTCTCAGTGGCCCTTCCCCTCTGTGCATGGCCAGAATTTCCAAGGAGACAAGGCCTACCACTTGGGATACTCTTCGTTACAAAGTAGACACTCGGGTTGGACACCCCCAGAGCCCTTGACGCTGAACACTGAATAACATGTTATGCTGCACATTCTTCTTGATGGGAATATAAAGGGAGGACAGAAGCTCTATGTTTTCAAGATCATGATTAACAGGGGCATTGTGGGTATGCTTCCACAAACTAGCTATCCAGCATGTACCATACACTTAAGTAAGGCTCAGAGCCTACAACCAGAGATCCAGGGGAAGAAAGGCCTTCCTCATAGAGAGGGTACTTCCTAGGGGATACGTGGGATTTAAGAAAACCTTGTGGCCCGTTTCCTTACAGCTTTATGGAATAGGAGTCATGTAAAAGTTCAGGACTAATGAATGAGTGTTTGAGAAAGGCTGCCAGGGCTCAATGTGGCCCTGGTCTCAAGAGAGCCAGAAGAGTCTCTTTGCTTTCTTTGGTGACAGTGGAAGAGTGCCCCATGTTCCTTGTATGTGGATATGGTGCCTCAGGTCCTTTTTTGCTTCAGCTGCTTACCACGTGGCAAAATGGGACTGCGACAGAAAACTAAATTGGATTTGTGTGTGTGTGTGTGTGTGTGTGTGTGTGTGGTTATGACTACTTACAGCAAAAGAGCTGGCCTCTTTCTCCTGGCTGGGAACATGGGTTTGGCTAAGTAAAGAGGAGTTTCTAATTCGAATTTAAATAACTAAATTAAAAAAATAACTAAATAAATAAAAAGAGTTTCTTAGGGTTGGGAGGTTGGGAGTTGGAGTGACAATGCCCTTCCAAGAAAACAGGGATGTACAGGAGATATTCACATAACTCTCTGTCACGGTGAAGGGCCTATTGGTCTTTGATCTTTTGGATTCTTGTGACTTTGAAGCCCCTGTGTTACAGTGAGGAGGAGAGGAAGATTGCTTCTGGGGGAGGGGGGGATTCTAAGTATTTCATTGTCATTACGTGAATCAGGTGAGGGCTAACTGATGCAGCCCTGGGAACTGATGCAAGAGAAAGTAGGAGAACCTGTGAGCTGAAGTGAGCGTGAGTCTTACTACCTTGAGTGCATGAGGCTCAAGATACTACATTAGTCCCTCTGGCTTATTTCTCCCCACTCCCCACCTATCTATCAGATGTCTCGTAGCTGCCCAGGTAGTAATGGTGGGTCACATGACTGTCGTGTTTACTTATGTGCTTGAGATATAGCCTGTGGCATATTCAGCCCTAAAGAGACCCTTGGGTGAGTAAACATTTCCAAGAGTCCCTACCCCAGTTCTACCTATAAGGCATTCCAAGTCCCATCGCACACATCTTAAACTTCACAGCCTTGCAAATATACACTGCGAGGAAAAGGCCTTTAATTAAGGCAGGCTTCTCCTCCCTTCTCGGTACCTCTTCCCCCCCAGAATCCGTCATGGGATAGAGGGATTTAGAACTTTCAAAGCAGAGAAATTCATACTAGGGAACCTCATGATACTCTGCCCTCAGCTGCCAGTCCCAGTGTCCTCTCACTTAGGACCTTGGAGGCTCCCTGACAAAAGACTGGGGAAGACCAGCGTGGGGGGCTGCTGCTGCAGCTCAATGCAGCTCCCATTTCACCTGCCAGTAAGAGCTCTCGGAACCTCTTAGAATCTCTTCACAGATACTAGTCTAGAGTGTTTGGTCTCTCTACTTAATTCCACCAGCTCAGAGTTGGGTTTCTGTCATTAGTGATTTTGAGGCTTCCGTGCACACAGAATGTATGGGATGGGTAGGAAAGGGCAGTAGATACATTTGGAGTCAGAGTGATTGTCTTCCTGAGAGATCACATTCAGTTTCCCGTCTGTAAAATGGGCATCACCCTGTGCCCCATTTCCCTGCTGGGGTAATGGTGGGATGCAGTAAATTTGCATCAGTGAACCCTCAGAGTCTTGAAGCCCTTATGGTCACAGCCAAACAGTGGTTCCACCAAGAGACTGAAGCAGACCTGCAGAGGCATCAAGAAGAGGCTGTGAGGAGCAGGATCTTAGGATGGAGGATGCTTCCTCTTTTAGCTCCTCACCTACAGAGCCCTGTGGATTTCATAATGTCACCAGTAAAACTGTGGCCTCAATAGGATCACAGGCTCAACTTTAAATTGAATGGCTAAGTGGTGAAATTGTTCTCATATACTTCCTATGAGCTCACTTAAAGCCTTCACAGGTGCTGTGTAAGAAGAGGGAAAAGGGAAACCCACATTGCTGCCATGAGTGCTTATTTCAGTGAATCTACCCTCACTGTGGGTTTACATGTGACAACTCTCTTTGTGGCCTTGATTTACCATAGAGGAAAATCTCTGCAACTTTCATCCTGTCATCATTATGCCCCTGACACTCCCAAGTCACATTGCACTGGCCTCGAGCCTCCTCGGTAGCATTTTTACATGCAAAATATTGAGCTATCCAACTTTTAGATGACTAAGAGGGTACCCAAATTCACAATCTTGAAAGTGAACCAAACTCAGCAAAACTAGAATGCACAGATTTTTCTGGAAGGGAAAACTGACCTAATAATATGTAGTGAGCAAAAGGCAGGTACTGTGAAAATGACAGGCTGTGAGAGCTGGAAATGACCTTAAATTGTTTTCAAATTCTACCCCATTATTTTATAGCCGAGAAAGGTGGAGAATAAAGTCACACGGCTGGTTGGTTCGAAGATAGGAACAGAGATAGGAACTCATGGTCTTAATGTAGTTTCTTCCACTCCTTTCAGTGGGACATCCTACATTCCAGCAGCAGGTGTCTTTATAATTATTAGTCTTTAGAACGGAAGGAATGTGTTGCATTATAAATGTCAGGGGATGATATGTATCCACCAACAGCCAAAGAATTCTAATCTCTAATTTGGAAGAACTTTATAGTTGTCTACTGGGACCATCTCCTCCCGCCTGGTGTTTTTCCCACTGTGGTCTGTCAAATGGTTGCATAATCTGCTAGGACATCTCCAAACCTGCCCCTATGTGTTTTACTGCTCAACATCCAGCCAAAGGAAGTTGTTCATTATGTCTGGCTGACCTGCCTCTAACCCCAGGCCTTACCCTGGTCCTGCTTCCTAGACCTGAGAAAACAGGTCTGATCTAATTTTCTGCATGCTTGCCCTTCTCTAGGTGGTTGAAGATGGCTCTCAACTGGCTTCCCCACCTTCATCTGAAGCCCCTTCCTCTACAGCGTCAGTGTCACAGTTCTGTCAATGACTGCTTGGCTGAAATGATGCTGAGCAGGGTGTAAAGATGGCAAAACCTCCCAGCAAAGACTATATCCTGTGAGCCCACCTGCTGCCTCAAATAAGAAAATACATTTAGAAATAAACAGAATATTAAGAAATTTGAATTTATGGGATTTATTATAGGCTTAATAATTTCACTCTCAAGCATTATAATGATTTTCTACCTGTAAAGAAAATGGAAATATTCTAATGTTTTCAATTTTTTTTCAATAACTGCTTACCCTTACCGAGTCTGAATCCCTCATTTATAAAATGGTGGTAATAATTTTGCTACGGTTACAAAAGTGCTGAGCAGAGCACCAGCCACTGAGTGGACACTCCATGTATGGTAGAGGTGACCACAACCTGTCAACATATCCCTTGTGCGCCCCTGCTCCTCTCCCGGCTCCTCACACCTCTTCCTCATACTCTTTGCAGGGCCAGAGTCCACTGCTTCCTCAACAGCCCCTCCAGTCTTCTCTCTGAGGATTCCAGTAATACTTGTCTCTCCTTTCTCTGAGTTTCCATCACAAAACTGACATCAGTTGCCCCAGTCTCCAACTCCCCCATATGTTTTAGTTTCCGATCTCAGCTCCTGAACCATTCTTGTGTCCTCTGCTTCCTGCCCCACTCCACCTCCAAACAAATACACAATCTGTTCTCAAAAAAAGACAGAAGGATCCTGTTAAAATAGCTGCCAGATCAAGTAATGCCTCTGTTTAAAACTTTCCTATGGCTTTCTGTTTCAATTGGAATAAAAGCTGAAATCCCCTCAAGATGATCTCAACACTCATGTGACTTTGCTCCCTGCCGCATTGCCTCTCTGACCTCCCACTTTCACTCACAGTCTTGCTCACTGTGTCCCATCCCCCGGCTCCCTCACTAATCCTCAAGGATTCCAGGAGACTCCCACTTCTACTGCACCCTTTGCCTGAAATGATCTTCCCTCTGTCTCCCTCAACTCCGTCAAGTCTACGCCAAAATGGAATATTCTAAAGGATATTAACCACCCTAACCATCCTATTTGAAACTGTACTCACATCCTCTCTTAGCCACCGAGAGATGTTTTATATTAAATATGTTTATTTAGGAACATATTCTTGGTTACTTCCCAACTTTGTTTTGCTTCTCAGCATGTATAATTAACTTCCTACATAGCTGGTTTGTTTTGTTTCTTCTCTGTAAACCCTTACAAGACTGGAAGTCACATGAGGACAGGGATTTCTAATACAACAGTGTCCAGTATGAATTATAGGTTCTATTTGTTCACCTAGAATGAACTTGTGGGGGGCTAGGTGGTATGATGGGACAACTGTGGGTTTTAGAGTTCACATTCCCATTCTGCCACTGACTGACCTTTGGTGCAGTTGCTTAAAGTCTCTTTGCCTCAGTTCCCTCACGTGAGAAAAAGGAGAATAAGAGTAATTATAGCATTTTGATGACGATGTATCAAGATGGTGAGGTCTTTCCAGTTGCAAGTAAGAGAATGTCTATTTATTAACCCTTTATATGTGGTGGTCATTCCTTCCCATTACAGGCATGATTTCCCTGTGCAATGGGTGATTAGGATACAGATAGCTCAGGATTCATGTCATAGTAGTCCCAAAAGAAAGAAAACTTCTCTAAGAAATGCTGAGGAGAGCACTTGTTGGGATGAGCACTGGGTGTTGTATGGTAACCAATCTGACAATAAATTGTTAAATAAAATTTTTAAAAATTAAAAACAGTATTACCATACGATCCAGTAATTTCTCTATTGGATATTTACTCAAAAAATATAAAAACATTAATTTAAAAAGAAAAAAAAAAAGAACTGTTGCTTTGAAGTCCCAAAGACGTTGGGGCACTTGGGCGGTTCAGTCAGTTAAGCATCCAACTCTTGGTTTCAGCTTAGGTCATGATCTCACTGTTTCGTGGATTCAAGCCCTGATCAGCCTCTGCACTGCCAGCACAGAATCCCTGCTTGGGATTCTCTCTCTCACCCTCTCCTCTCTGCCCCTTCCCCACTTGTGCTGTCTCTGTCTCTTTCAAAATAAATAAATAAGCTTTAAAAAATAAAATCCCAAAGATGAGCTCAAACGAGGGTAACTGGGGTCATGTGCCCCTCCCAGGGCCAACATCTTTAGCCACAAGGATGTGACACTATGACTGTCACTATGGGGCTTGTGCTCACCCCATGGCCAGGGTAATGCAGAGGCAGCTCCGTTGGAGAAACTTGGAGTCAGGGTGGAGTAATTGCTAAATGAAGGGAATTTAATTTAAAAAGAAGAAATAATGAAGTCCTCCAGATTAAATAAAACAGATGACCTTGGCAGATTGAGAATGTATTAATTAATGGAATTCAAAGAAGGATGAACAACCAAACAATGAATAGGATAGAAGGCACCTAGACCTCAGCAACAACGGGATCCAGGAACAGAACTTGATCTCAGCACAGACTTCACCTTTATCATTTTATCTGCTCGTTTATGTGAGTTAACTTCTTTTTCCTTCACCGAAGTCTGGTTTTTTTCCAGGCATAGTGAGGGCGAGTACCATTCCCACCACTGATTCACATCCTCTTAATAGATGAGTTGCTACAGGAACATAAGATTTAGGCAATTCTGAGAAGCAGAAGATTTTGATATGTGTGTTCCCCATGTGATCCTTCTGCCTCTTTTCTCCTTCTCCTGGGTCTTAGCCAGCTGGTAGGTGCCCACGTAATTTGTTATCCAAACCAGTATAATTTTAAAAGTGAATGGCTGCTTTACTAATAATCATGCTGAGACAAATGGCACAAACCGACGGCATCCCAGAAAAACTAAGATATAGTTTTTCACTTTCATTCTCCACCTCCCTTAAAATCTGTTCAAAGAAAGGTTTTTTATTAGTTATTTATGTCTCTGCATGAATCAAAATGCTTTCTCTCCTGGGGAAATTTTAAATATTAATTTACATCAAAAACAAATAATTTTATTTCCTTTCTAAAGGAAGTTGAGGAGACTTTCTTTTTAATGTTTAATTTTATAATGTTTTTAAAAGACGAATTTATGATTTCATGCTTTTAATCAAAGACATTCCTGCTGGCAGCTAAAGGTTTGTATGTGAGTGTGTTTTTGTTTTGGTTTGGTTTGTTTTGTTTTGTTTTTTTCCTCCATTATGGGATCTTGATCACAGCTGAATACAGGAAGATAAAGCCAGTTTGGTGACTGTTAGAGAAGTAATAAAGATTTCCCTGATCAACCTCATAATGTGTTCATAGGCTTTTTAAAAAGCTTTTTTGAATTATAATTGACATATAATAAACAGCACAGATATAAAATGTACAACTTGGTAAGTTTTTATGCATATTCACAACAAAGATGATAAACATATCCATAACCCCTACAAGACCCTTGTGCCCCTTGATAATTCCCTAGTCCCACCCTTCTCTGTCCTCACGCATCCAATGCAACCAGTGATCTTGTTTCTATCACTATAGATTTTCCTTCTGTTTAAAGAACTTTATTTAATATTTTTTATATTGTGGGTCAGATGGTGAATTCTTTCAGCATTTATGTGCTAAAAATTGTCTTTACTCCACCTTCAGTTTAGAAATATTTTCATTGGGTATAGAATCCTAGATTGGAAGATTATTTTTTCATTCAGTGCTTTAAAGATACTGTTCCACTGTCTTCTTTCTTGTGTTGTTTCCAACAAGAAATCTGCTGTCTTTCTTGTCTTTGTTTTTCTGAACATGACCAATCTTTATTCCGTGGCTGTTTTTAAGATTTTCTCTTGGGGCGTCTGGGTGGTTCAGTCGGTTAAGTGTCTGAATTTGATTCAGGTCATGATTTCATGGCTCATGTGTTCAAGCCCTGCCTCAAGCTCTGTGCTGACAGCTCAGAGCTTGGAGCCTGCTTCAGATTCTGTGCTTCCCTCTCTCTCTGCTCCTCCCCCACTTATACTCTGTCTCTCTCTCTCCAAAAAATAAATAAACATTAAAAACATTTTTTTAATGAAAGAAAAAAAAAGATTTTCTCTGTATCACTGGGGTGCTAGGGTGGCTCAGTCAGTTGAGTGTCAGAGTCTTGATTTTGGGTCAGGTCATGATCTCACATCACTTTGTGGTTTTGAGTTTTATTTTCCTGATGATTAATCGTATCTCCTCCAGAGAATAGAAAAAGAGGGAATATTTTTCAACTCATGTTATAAAGCCAGAATAACTATAGTAACACCAAAATTTATAAGAACATCACAGAAAAAAAAGAAAATTACAGATAAATCGTACAAAAAATAGATGGAAATATGTTAAACAAAGTAAATTCAGCATGATATAAAGAAAATAATATATCATGATTAGGTAGATTGATTCAGGAAAGTAAAATTGGTTTAGCATTTGAAAACCAATGTATTTCAGCACATAAACAAAAAAAAAGAGAAAGTTACATGATAATCTTGACAGATGCAGAAAAGCATATGATAAAACTCAAATTCTAATGATAAAAATTCTTAGCAAAATATGAATTAAAGAGAACTTTCTTATTCTGATAAAGCATATCTACATATCAACCTACAAAATATCATACTTAACAATGAATTATTGAAACTGACAATGAGGCAAGAATACTCTTATAAATGCAACTTATATTCAACTTCTACTGGACGCCCTACCCAGTGCAAGGATGCAAAAAGAAGAAATAAAATGTTTAAGAATCAGAAAGGGAGAAGAGGTGCCTGGGCGGTTCAGTCAGTTAAGCATCTGACTCTTGGTATCTGCTCAGCATGATCTAATGATCCGTTAAGTTCAAGCCCCATATCACCTCTGCTCTGGCAGCGCGGAGCTTGCTTGGGATGCTGTCTCTCCCTCTATCTGCCCCTCCCCATTTCGTGCTCACTTGGTCTCTCTCTCTCTCAAAATAAATAAATAAATAAACTTAAAAAGAAAAAGAATCAGAAAGGAAGAAATAAAGCTTTCATTGTTCGCAGAGGGTGTATGTGTAGAAAATCTAACAGAATCTTGTAATTATTAAAATAAGGAAATTTAGAAAGATCACTAATGCAAAGTCAGTATATTTCTGCTTACCAGTGACATATAGAAGATGTTTTTAAAATAAAACTATTTTCACAGTTATGGAAAGACAATCCAGTGGAACTAATTTAGGAAATCCATAAATAGACTTAAAAATGCATAACAATTTAGTATATAATAAAGCTGAAATTTTAATAAATGCTAAAAAGATAGATAATTCAATAATTTGTATTGGGATAGTTGATCACATTCCTACCTCAGTGTACTTATTTAGATATATGGAATGATGTATAAATTAAGATTTATATGTATATATCCCATTAGTAGAAGACACATGCTAAAGATGAAAAAAAAAGACATAGAAAAATTTTAACTGCAGATGACAACCTGGAAAATTTTTCAAATTAAACATAAATGGTTAATATGTTTCTAGAATGAATTCTTGTATGTAGTAAAGAGACAAATCTCTCAAAGAAAAGTAGGCAGAAGAAATTAATAATCTATGGAAGAAAAACAAGTGGTCAATAAGTATATAAAAAATGAGTCTTGGTAATGAAGAAAATTAAAACTAAGCCAATCAAACAAAGATTTTAAAGACTGAAAAGACCAATTTGGGCTGAATGTAGAGATTGGAGAGTCTGACATGTTGCTCATAAGTTATGGCATATCCATACAAAAAAATATTCTTCAGCATTTAAGAGATCATAGATGGGCATTTGGCAACTTGAAAATATTTTCACAGGGCACCTGGCTGGTTCAGTTAGTAGAGCATGCGCCTCTTGATCTCAAGGTTGTGAATTTGAGCCTCATGTTAGATGTAGAGATTATTTACAAATAAAATCTTTAAAAATTATTTTCACAACTATTGCGACATGAATCTAAACAGTCCTGAAGAGTATAAATCATATAAAATATAAAATTATGTGTACAAAAAATTCTGGAAGCAAATAGACCCAGATGTTATTCACGGTTTTCACAAGGTAGTTGGATTTTACTCGTTTTATTATCAGCATTTTATACATCTGTTTTTTAAAAAAACAATTTATTGTCCAATTGGTTTCCATACAACACACAGTGCTCATCCCAACAAGTGCCCTGCTCAGTGCCCGTCATCCGCTCTCCCCCCTCTCATGCCCCCATCAACCCTCAATTTGTTCTTAGTATTTAAGAGTCTCTTAGGTTTTGTCTCCCTCCCTCTCTGTGTCTTTTTTTCCTTTCTTCTCTTCCCCTCCCCCATAGTTTTCTGCTAAGTCTCTCAAAATCCACCTATGCATGGAAACATATGGTATTTGCCTTTCTCTGACTTATTTCAGTTAGCATAATACCCTCCGGTTCCATCCCTGTTGCTACACATGGCCAGATTTCATTCTTTCTCATTGCCGCGTAGTATTCCATTGTATATGTATACCACATCTTCTTTATCCATTCATCAGTTGATGGACACTTAGTCTCTTTCCATGATTTCACTATTGTGAAAAGTGCTGCTATGAACATTGGGGTACACAAGCCCCTATGCATCAGCACTCCCGTACCTCTTGGATAAATTCCTAGCAGTGCTATTGCTGGGTCATAGGGTAGTTCTATTTCCATTTTTTTGAGGAACCTCCACACCGTTTTCTAGAGCGGCTGCACCAATTTGCATCCCCACCAACAGTGTAAGAGGGTGCCTGTTTCAGCATTTTATGACATTTCTATAAGACACATGTATTATTTCTCAATAAATTTAATGCCATTAATAAAGAAGACTTTATGCTGTGTTTATAATTTCTATTAAGGACACCCATTTCTGAGAAAATTACCCATTTTGAATATTGCTCTTATCCACAACAGTTCATTAACAAAGAACATTGTCATTGACACTGATTTCCCTGAAAATCACGTGTAGTGTACATGTTTCACTTTGGATGTTTAATTTCATTGGCATTTTTTGTAACCAGGCAACTCTACAAACAAATGATAATACTGTTTTCCTTTGGCGTATTTTCTCTTAAGCTAGTGCTGTTTTATTTTGCCGAATAATAAACTTAATAGGTAAATAATTTTTGAATTTTGTTGTAGGTAGCACTAGTAACTGAATTGCACCCCCTACTTACATGTTGAATCCTAACCTCTAGTGTGACTATATTTGGAATAAGGAAATATGAGAGAAGGGCCCTGCTTCATAGGATTAGTGTTCATATAAAACACGGAGAATTCTCTCTCTCCAACACGTGAGGACACAGCAAGAAAGTAGCCATCTACAAGCCAGGAAAAGGGCTCTCACAAGGAATCAAATCAGTCAGCACTTTGATCTTGGACTTTCCAGGCTCCAGAACTGTGAGAAATGAAGGTCCGTTGCTTAAAGCACCCTATCTGCAGTATTTTGTTACGGCAGCCCAAGCTAAGATAGGTGGTGAAGTATTTGCTTAGATAAGTCTTTGGCTGATTAGACAGCTCTTTCACAAGAAATGGCATATTTCAATAGTCTGTTTAATGAATGCTGCCTATGGTGAGAAAACAAACACTGTACGTGATTACTGAGGAGGAAATTAGCATTGCCTTACAAACTACATCCACAGGAAACTATTGTAAACCTAGAATTAATTATACTTGCATCTCTGTGTTCCTCCTATCTCCTATAACTGCTGCTCAAAAGCAAAATCTACCTTTTGAAGAGAACTTCATTATGTGTAGCATTATAGCGATAACTGTTCAGTCATGCAGATTTAGGCTTTTACCTCTCGCCTTTGCTTCTTTTCCAGCTATGTGACTTTGGGAAAGTTATTTAACCTATACGAACCCCAGTTTACCTGTATAATGGAGAAAAAGCATAACTACTTTAAAGTGACGTCGTGAGCACGCAGGGACACGATATTCGTTAAGTGTGACTGGCACAGGGTCTAGTTCCCTTTCCTGACCACCCATTCCTTCCACCTAGCCAGAAATAAAAAAGTGCTGCTAACTGTACCTCAATATTAAAATGCATCGATGAAAATTAGAGGGTTGAGCATCGTCTCTTCTTTCCTATTTTGATTCTGCTGCTCTAATTTTGAATATTTATATCTTCTTACATAACGTAATATTTCTACTGGAAGAACTGCTACCCTCCCCTCACACACCTCACAGTATTCTTGTATGAGGCTAAAGGGTTTTGTATAACACAACTTTGATCCTTTCACTTTAATACTTTCAATGGCCTCCTTCCTTTGAAAAATGAAATGCAAACTCTTTCAAATTGTGTTTGAAATACAGGTGACCTTTGAACAACATGGGTTTTATCTATGGGAGTCCATTTATACATGGTTTTTTTCCCCAACAAATACAATAAAGTACTGTAGATGTATTTTCTTTTCCTTATGGTTTTCTTAACGTTTTCTTTTCCCTCAATTATGTTATTATAGGAATATAGTATATAATAGATATAACATAAAAGTATGTGTTAGATAGCTGTTTATATTCTCAGTAAGGGTTCTAGTCAACCATAGGTTATTAGTAGTTAAATTTGGGGGAGTCAGAAGTTCTATGTGGATTTTCAGTCTCCAGCTTCAAACTTCAGCTTCACCCCTATCTAATCTATTCTTCACCAAAGAAAAACAATGATCATTCTAAGATGCCAAAATAATTACGAGTCCCTCTTCCCCATTAAAAAATATCCAAAGTTTCTCAAACACTCTTATGGACAAAGTCCCAAGTCCTTGTTCTCAGAATCGCTTAGGAAAATCCTCTAAATGGAGCCCAAAACTTCCTGGCTCAACTACATAACAAGTTGATTTTTTTTAAATAGGGACAGACGTGAGTAACAGCTTTTATTTTCTATTGTTCTTAAGGAAAATACGCCAAGGGCTGGACTCTATTCTGACATATACTGAATATCTGCAGTAAAAGAGGCACACATGTAATGTGCGATATCACTTCAAAATTCTATTTTTAGAAAGTTAAATAATTACCTTTTATTTGTCCATAAAACTTAGCAAGAAGCTTGTCCTTTGTATCTTAAATCAGAGCAGAAAGATGCTGTGATTAAATGCCACAAAGAACCCATATTACTTGCCCTGGTAAAGTAATAAAAGGAAACAGAACACTTTCCTCCTCTATCCTTCCTGGAAAGGTGATCAGGTTGTCCCCAGAGGGGCTCCGCTGTAAGCTGCAAGTAAAACCCCTCTCTGGCCCTCTAGTGTAGCTCAGCTCTAGTGAGCTATTCTGGCTCTGGGTCCGATTTTCGGGCAATTAAAAACTTCCATTTTCAAGGAGAAGCCTGAGCACAGCACAGTACTAAGTAATAATTGGCTTCTACATTGTGTAAATAACAATGACAAAGCTATAAGTGGTTGAAGAAGATGATTTATAACCTGTATAAAAAAAAAATCAGTCGAATCAGCTTTGTCTCCAGACATAAGTGTCTTGGCCTTCCACAAAGCTGTTATAGTTTCTCTATTTCCTTAACTTAAATATCTAGATTATAACTTTTCTTATTAAATAATTAAAACTTTTGTCTATGAGTACAGTTGAGAGCATCTTACAAATTTTGGTGTATAGTTTTCTAAAAAGTCCATAATTTTATTTTTAATAACTTCTTTGAAACAATAGCTAGTAGTTTTTGTTTATTGATTTGTTGATTTTTGTTCAAATCTGTGCCATTAAATTTTAATGTAATTTGTAGATTATTTGACTTGAACAACTTCTACTCTTCAGAATTAATAGTTTTGTCTATAGCTGAGTGATGCATTTCATAAGTCTTCCATAAATGTTCAAGAAAAGAGGACAGTCCTTATGTAGAGTATACAGCACATATAAATTTACCTTACTTTTTATTATTCAAAATCTTCTTTATATATGTAGTATATGTGTGTGCACTGATGAGTAATGTGCATTTGAATCACCTGGGCATTTTGTTAGAATGCAGATTCGGATGTAGTAGACGTAGAGTGAGCCTGAGATTCTACATCTCTAGAAAGCTCCAGGCGAATCCCATGCTGTTGATCTGTGGACCTTACTTTGAGTAGCAAAGGCTTAAGCCATTGTTCATTAAGACTTTATGACTAGGTGTCTAGGCATCCTCATGGATTGAGTGACCCAACTTATATGCATTCCTCTCTCTTAGATTAGATAAATACTTCCAAGTTCCTATTAAATGTGTCTCTTATTCTCTGCAGGTGTAATTTGTAAAATATAACACTATTTAATGCCGGGATACTTCCTGACAATGCAACTTTCCTTTTATCAATATAAAATGACTGTCTTTGTCAGGTTTGGTGCTTCTTTGTATGCGTGCTACTCTATATGATGTTTATGAAATCATCTTGATTTGTTTTTCATTTGAATTTGCCCAATGTATGCCTAAAATGTAGTAGATGCTCAATAAAAATTAAATAAATAGTTATTGTCACCTATTCTTTTATATTTAACCTTTATCACTTTAGGAAGTGTCTTTTTTTTAACCCACTCTACAGTTTCTGGATGAGTATTTCAAGTTTGCCTTCCAGAATGTTGATTTGATGTCAGAAGTGTTAATTCTACTATTTACTACTTTCTTTTGAGAGGATTTTTAAACTAGTGTACCTACAGCTTATTGTGTAAGTTTTCCATTCATTCAGATAGTATTTTGACCCAGTCTTTGCCTTAGCCTGATGGCCAGAGCACCTGTTCCATGAAGGCTACACCGTTCATACACTTGAAGAACAATGATGCCATTGCTTTCCAAAATTATGATATGTTTCTTATACAAACTGATTTTCTTTATATTTGGGAGTGTTGTTCCCCTTCCTTAAGCTACAGCATTGTTTTATAAGCCCCATTGTAAATTTTTCTTGTTTACTTTTTCTTAAGTGACTTCTATCCAGACACTGCATTTTTCAAAAGATAGGATGAGTGGAAGTCCTCAGTTTCCATGCTATGCACCTGAGAACTTGTTTTGTAGCTAAAACTAAAGATCTAATTTACATGCACAGTTTCTAGGTCGTTTTACATTGGCCTAGATATGCAACTTCCATGCAGTGTTCAGTTCTTACTTGAACAATATAACACATGGGACTAGACCTCCTCATAAACTCTTCCCACACTCTAACTCTATCCACAGTTGCAACACTTCTCCTTAGGTCACTAGGCATTTCAGGATGCCATGTGTTTTCTGCAGGCCCCTTTCATATAATATATTACATTCATGGAAAAGCCTTGACCGAGAAAGGAAGGCAGTAATACTGCAAGATCTGGTAAGGAAGAGTAATATAATTCTGATAAGCAAAGATAATACTTCATAGGTCAGGAACGGTCAAATTTCCCAATGGTCCTATGTGCTCTTTCATTCTAAACACACACACACACGAGAAATAAAACAAAATACTTCTCTGTTTGCTTTGTCATTAAGTTTCCATCTAGTTCAAAGGCTGAAGTAAGTGGTATGCATCAAAGAATATTCTCAATACAAATAGAAAATCTATTCTAACTGTGGCCATCTGAATTTCTACTGTGGACACCATTTTTTGTAGTCATTTTTGGTTTTGTTGAGTGGAACCATAGTACACATACGATTCTCCTGTTATGCTGAACCCAAGGATGCAATAACCTCAGAGATCTGACACCTGTGCTCAGACCCCATATTAGGGAAGTATATAGGAAACACATGAAGTTCTCATTCTAGATATTTCACCAACTTTGTGTGACATGAATAAATTGCATAATCTCAGAGGGCCATTGGTTTTATCATGTATAAGATAACTTAAATTTAACCCATCCAACTACAGAATATTTGTAACAGAATCTCTAAGGGCAATTGGAGTGTTTTTATTTTTCCTACGGAATTTTGGTGTCAGAAAGGCCTTATAGAACAGAGGTTCCCAACTTTTCAAAAGGCCAGGAACTTAGAATTCACAATGGTCTTTATGGAATATCATGTAATGTTAACATAAAATTCAGAGTAACTAATTATGCAATTCTAGATATAGAATAAGTATGTGGAAGCAGGTGTTGAAAGTTTAAGTTTATAGTAGAAAGAGAAAACATTATATTCTTTTGCCTAATTCTACTTCTTCACATTATTTTCATGCTCTATACAATAAACTTACAGACACACTCTTTTCAATTATCTACTGTTTTTAGAAGAGTTTTACAAACTTAAGATTAACTTTTACTGAACCTCTACTTTTTAGACTCTTGAGGATATTATTTTATAGGAGGTCACAAAATAAATCCTGTTTTCAAACTTTGGTAGTTAATTAATTATTCCAATTACGTGATAACATAAGTAGGAAGAAACCAGCCAGCTCCAACTCCAGGGTTCCTGCACTTTGCTGAAAGAGGTACTGCTCCTGCTCCTCTTTCCAGTCACTGTGTGGTGTTCCAAACAGATTTTAATCCCATGAAAACAAGATTATATGCTCTTTCGTTCTTTTCCTTTTTCTTTTCAGGGCGGAGGCTTTGAAACCAAGTTGAAATGTGTACTGTCATTCTACCTGGAACACGGCCACATGGAACAAGAAATATTTTCTTCTGGGAGGGTTTATCTCCTAAGGATCAAGAGATTTTCATTTATTTTTCATGTGGTGACCCTAACGTTATTGCAAAGCATTGCAAATCACCATGAAGCACACAGCAAAGCATTCAGTGAGGACATGATAAAGGTCAGATAGCAGCATGTTGCCTTCCAAAGGTGATACCCTCTTAGGATGAGGGTAAATAGATGTTTCTACTCAACAACCAAGCTTTGCAGCTTTGGCCAGAAAAGGGAAATTAGAAAGATACTGGAATTTTCCACCCAGTTCCAAAGATGGTCATCTGAATTAGAACTATTTGCTTCTCTATGGCACTACCTCCTTCTGAGAGCTCCTTCTCAGTTGACTAGAAATATCCACTCGACTGGTACTAAAGAAATATGAATAAGGATTGTTGCTATTCAATTCCTGTCATTTAAATAGGTCTTTAAAGAAAGATAGTAAATGTAAAAGCCAAGCTTTCTAGGGAACAGAATTTTCTAAATTCCTTTCTTTCATTTTTTTTAAACCTGGAGAGGACTCTGATTTCTCACACAATGCCAACAACTATATCCCTTCTGCCCTGATAGCCAGGCTTTGCTGCATGGTGATAGGAGAAGGATGTGATGCAGAAGGAAGGGAAGTCTGTCCCTATTATAGAGGGCTGTAGTAAGGAAAAGGGAAAGAGAGAAGGAGATGTGGAAAACAGTCAGATCTGAATGTCTCAACTTCTCTCTGGGCTCCCGCCAGGACTGAGTGTTAGAAAAGAGAACTGCCATGGAAAGAAGGAAGCTCTTGGGTTGTTTGAGTCTCTACAAAGAACCCAACCACAGTTTGCCCTGACCAAGCTGAGGCAAAACCATATCAAAGTTTAATTTGGCAATGAAGAGTGCTTGGACAGAGATTTGACTTCAAATTTGCTTTTCGGGGAAACTTTCTATTTCTGCCTTGCAGTAACAAAATGTTCCTTTATTCCTTGTGTAGAGTAGAGCAAGGCTGGGGAGGAAGGATTGAGCCATCAGGTAACCCGAGAAACAGGTGACAGATTGCCCTTTAGGGCATAGATTGGTGACATTTAAAGGGATCACTGGCCTTGGTTTGGGATGGACCAGCACAGCAGGAGGCCACATGGAGGACAGAGGGTTTGTTGTACCAATGTAACCTAAGGCGAACTGAAAAACTAACCAAACAAGATAAACAAGACTATTCTACAAGGTAAAGACCTCAGCTACAAATGCAGTAGGCAGACAGCAAGCAAGCAAACAGGGCATCCTCATCAAGACTGGAGGAATGGAACAAAAACCATCACAAGTGCTGGGGAGACCATCTTCCCCCAGCCAGGAACCTATGAAATCCTCCTTCCTTTAGATGCCCTGGGAAAGAATCAGGAAGACAGAAAGATTCTGGGAAACTGAACATTTCTTTCTACCAAGTGATAAAAGCACAACCTTAAAAGATTATTTCAATCATTACAGAGGTCGAAGTTTAAATTAGACCAGAAGCTACCTTTTTGCCTTTTACTTGATAGATTGATGGTCATAGGATAGATTGGGGTTATTTTAGACATAATTTTTAAAAACATATCCTGACTACATATTGAAGATGTAGTATGCATAAATTTTGTGACTCTGTCGCAAATGCTTGTTGAATAAATTCATGGATGAGTGAATGAATGAATCAAATTCTATAGAGGGGGAAAAAATCATATGCTTAAGATAATTTGTCATCTTCAACAGTAAAGTTCTCCAGAGAGAAATACTAAGACCTAGGCAACTACTTTAGTACTGAGATTATGGTTCTTTCCCTAGTGTTAATCTCAGTAGGGATGAGCCTGAAAAAATTGCCAAGTGGATAATAATTTATTTTCTTATTATTTTCATGAACATTTGATTTTAATGGAAATTACAAATAATACTATTTATAATTTATGGATACAAATATGTCACAATTAATCCCAAATTCACACTTGTGGTGGTCTTTGGTGAAGGAAAGAAATTGCTGGTGCTGGTTGGTAAAAGCAAGGACTTTTATTAATTAATTTATTTTTCCTTTCAAAGTTTTATTTAAATCAAGTTAGCTAACAAATAGTGTAATATTGTTATCAGGAGTAGAGTTTAGTGATTACATATAACACCCAGTGCTCAACATGACAAGTACCCTCTTTAATACCAATCACCCATTTAGCCCATCCCCCACCCACCTCCCTCCACCAACCCTCAGTTTATTCTCTATGGTAAAGAGTTTCTCACGGTTTGTTTGCCTTCCTCTCTCTCTTTTTTCCCCCCTTCCCATATGTTTGTCTGTTTTGTTTCTTAAATTCCATATATGAGTGAAATCATATGTTATTTGTCTTGCTCTGCCTGACTTATTTTGCTTTGCATAGTATACTCTAGCTTCACCCATGTGGTTGCAAATGGCAAGATTTCATTCAAAAGGAAAGACTTTTAATTTGTCCATAATGCTTCTTTTAACAAAAAAGATCTGAAGTAAAACTGACAGAATGTTAACATTGGTTAATTCCATTGGTTTATTCTTTTAATTTTTTGTGTTTGAAGTCTTTCAAAATTCAAAGAAAGAAAAAGTAATCTTGAATGTAAGAGAAAAGGTGTTGACTTTTCCCACAAAAGCCAGGAACGTTTCCAACAGGAGGTGACGGTTGTGTGCTGAAGGCAAGATGTGATCTAACAGATTTTACTGGGTGTGGAGGACTTGGGAAAGGAGATACATGGTGTTCAAGGCCAGGTCATATTGTGCATAGCTTTTCTGTATTTTTTAAATGTTTGTTCAATGACTTGTGTTTGTCAAACTGCCCCTCTCCAGTTACCTTCCTCATCCTCGTCCCTTTTTCCAGCTCCTCTATTTCTGGGCTGTGTACATAGTAATAGAAAGTAGGCTACTTTTGAAAAGTATACGTCATTTGATGATTATTCTAGATCTAGGTAATCTAAAGGGGATTGGAGGAGGAATGACCCAAATATGTAAAGTTGAATGTTAAAATAGGGAAATAACCACTAACACAGAGAAAAGAGAAAGAATTCTTGGAAGATATTATGCTTGGCCATATGCAAATTCAGTTGAAAACCAGCTGAAACTGGTAGTTTTTGAGAAAATATAAATCACTAGTTGCACCTCAGAGGAACAAGAAAACCTCAACAGACCAAAAATCATGAAAGAAACTGATAAAGAAGTAATATCTATACCCCTCACACACACAATGGAATACTGTTCAGCCATAAAAAAAAAAAATGAAATCTTACCATTTGCAACAACATGGATGGATCTAAAGGGTATAATACTAAGTGAAATAAGTCAGTCAGAGAAAGACAAACACCATATGCTCTCATTCATACATGAAATTTAAGAAACAAAACAAAAGAGGAAAGGAAAAAAAAAAGAAAGACAAACCAAGAAACAGACTCTGAACTATAGAGAGCAAACTGATGGTTACCAGAGGGAAGGTAAGAGGGATATGGGTTTAATAGGTGATGGGGATTAAAGAGTATACTTATCATGATGAAATAAAATAAAATAATAAAAAAACTTTGAGAATTAAAATCAGGGACATAAGGTGAATTTTACCAAATGCCTGTAAGGGATTCTTAGCATTTATGGAGCTATTTATGTGTTTTTTCACCTCTTTTCACCTGTTACTTTGTTCAAGATAGCCCCACTTGCTTGTGGTGTGCTTGTTATTTTTAACATAACACTGTGTGATTCTATGTTGTTATTAATTTATGAATTTTGCACCAATATGCATAAATTAGTTCCCCCCCCCAGTCATTTTTCTCTTTTTTTGGTGCTCTTTGTCAGCGTTGTGCTGGCTTCATAGAGTAATATGGAATCTCTCCTTCTCTATGATCTGATATGTTTGGTGTAGCTTAAATAACATGGAATTATCCCTTCCCTGAAGGTTTGATAAAAATGAAAAGTTGATACTAATTTATTTTCAAATCATGTAAATACCCTAATTTGGAGAAATACCCTAAAAGGAGAAAAAGTCAAATTAAATTTATTTATTTATTTTTTAATTTTATAATAGTTTATTTTCAAATTGGTTTACATATAACACCCAGTGTTCATCCCAACATGTGCCCTTTTTAATGCCCATCACCCCCTCTCCCCCCTCCCTCATCCCCCTTACCCTCAGTTTTTTTCTTAGTCTTTGAGAGTCTCTTATGTTTTATCTCCCTCCCTCTCTGTGTCTTTTTTTCCTTTCCCCTCTTCCCCTCCCCCTGGTTTTTGCTTAGTCTCACAAAGTCCACCTATTCGTGGAAACATATGGTATCTGTCTTTCTCTGACTGACTTATTTCACTTAACATAATACCCTCCAGTTCCATCCATCTGGCTACACATGGACAGATTTCATTTTTTCTCATTGCCACATAGTAGTCCATTGTATATAAGTACCATAACTTCTTTATCCATTCATCAGTTGATGGGCACTTGGTCTCTTTCCATGATTTGGCTATTGTCGAAAGTGCTGCTATGAACATTGGGGTACACGTGCTCCTATGCATCAGCATTCCTGTGTCTCTTGGGTAGATTCCTAGCAGGGCTATTGCTGGATCATAGGGTAGCTCTATTTTCATTTTTTTGAGGAACCTCCACACCGTTTTCCAGAGTGGCTGCACCAGTTTGCATTCCCACCAACAGTGTAGGAGGGTGCCTACTTCTCCACATCCTCGCCAGCATCTATAGTTTCCTGATTTGTTCATTTTAGCCACTCTGACTGGTGTGAGGTGGTATCTCAGTGTGGTTTTGATTTGTATTTCCCTGATGATGAGTGACATTGAGCATTGTTTCATGTGTCTGTTGGCCATCTGAATGTCCTCTTTGGAGAAGTGTCTATTCATATCTTCCGCCCATTTCTTCACTGGGTTGTTTGTTTTTCGGGTTTGGAGTTTGGTAAGTTCTTTATAAATTTTAGATATTAGTCCTTTATCCGATATGTCATTTGCGATGATCTTTTCCCATTCCGTTGGTTGCCTATTCGTTTTGTTGGTTGTTTCTTTTGCTGTGCAGAAGCTTTTTATCTTGATGAGGTCCCAATAGTTCATCTTTGCTTTTAATTCTCTTGCCTTTGGAGACGTGTCGAGTAAGAAATTGGTGCGTCTTAGGTCAAAGAGGCTTTTTCCTGTTTTCTCCTCTAGGATTTTGACGGTTTCCTGTCTCACATTCAGATCTTTTATCCATTTAGAATTTATTTTTGTGAGTGGTGTAAGAAAGTGGTCTAGTTTCATTCTTTTGCATGTTGCTGTCCAATTCTCCCAGCACCATTTGTTAAAGAGGCTGTCTTTTTTCCATTGGATACATTTTCCCGCTTTGTCAAAGATTAGTTGGCCATATACTTGCGGGTCCATTTCTGAGTTCTCTATTCTATTCCATTGGTCTATGCGTCTGTTTTTGTGCCAATACAAAAACAGTGTCTTGATGACCACCGCTTTGTAGTAGAGGTTAAAGTCTGGGATTGTGATGCCTCCCGCCTTGGTTTTATTCTTCAGTATTATTTTGGCTATTCGAGGTCTTTTGTGGTTCCATACAAATTTTAGGATTGTTTGCTCTAGCTTTGAGAAGAATGCTGGTGCAATTTTGATTGGGATTGCATTGAATGTGTAGATTGCTTTG
This sequence comes from Paguma larvata, assembly GCA_030068075.1. NCBI lineage: Eukaryota > Metazoa > Chordata > Mammalia > Carnivora > Viverridae > Paguma > Paguma larvata. The sequence goes on from CM057823.1 coordinate 116,245,697, forward strand.
GGTAGTATTGCCATTTTGACGATATTTATTCTTCCAATCCATGAGCATGGGATGTTTTTCCATTTCCTTGTGTCTTCCTCAATTTCCTTCATAAGTTTTTTATAGTTTTCAGTGTAGAGGTCTTTCACATCTTTGGTTAGGTTTATTCCTAAGTATTTTATGGTTTTTGGTGCAATTGTGAAAGGGATTAGCTGCTTTATTTCTCTTTCTGCTGCTTCATTGTTGGTGTATAGAAATGCCACCGATTTCTGTACATTGATTTTGTATCCTGCAACTTTGCTGAAATCATGAATCAGTTCTAGTAGGCTTTTGGTGGATTCTGTCGGGTTTTCCATGTAAAGTATCATGTCATCTGCAAAAAGTGAAAGTTTGACTTCCTCCTTGCCAATCTTGATGCCTTTTATTTTGTTTTGTTGTCTGATTGCTGATGCTAAGACTTCCAGCACTATGTTAAATAGCAGTGGCGAGAGTGGACACCCCTGTCGTGTTCCTGATCTCAGGGGGAAGGCTTTCAATTTTTCCCCATTGAGGATGATATTAGCTGTGGGCTTTTCATATATGGCTTTTAAGTATGTTCCTTCTATCCCGACTTTCTTGAGAGTTTTTATTAAGAAAGGATGCTGTATTTTGTCAAATGCTTTTTCTGCATCTATTGACAGGATCATATGGTTCTTACCTTTTCTTTTGTTGATGTGATGTATCACGTCGATTGATTTGCGAATATTGAACCTGCCCTGCAACCCAGGGATGAATCCTACTTGATCATGGTGGATAATTCTCTTTATATGCTGTTGGATTCGATTTGCTAGTATCTTGTTGAGAATTTCTGCATCCATATTCATCAGGGATATTGGCCTGTAATTTTCTTTCTTTGCTGGGTCTCTATCTGGTTTGGGAATCAAAGTGATGCTGGCTTCATAGAATGAGTCTGGGAGTTTTCCTTCTGTTTCAATTTTTTGGAACAGCTTGAGGAGGATAGGAATTAACTCTGTTTTAAATGTCTGGTAAAATTCCGCAGGAAAGCCACCTGGTCCAGAGCTTTTATTTGCTGGGAGGTTTTTAATAACTGATTCTATTTCTTCACTAGTTATGGGTCTATTCAAATTTTCTATTTCTTCCCGTTTGAGTTTTGGTAGCGTGTGGCTATTTAGGAAGCTGTCCATTTCTTCCAGATTGCCAAGTTTGGTGGCATATAATTTTTCATAGTATTCTCTGATGATTGCTTGTATCTCTGAGGGATTGGTTGTAATTTCTCCCTTTTCATTCACGATTTTATCTATTTGAGTTCTCTCTCTTTTCTTTTTGAGAAGCCTGGCTAGAGGTTTGTCTATTTTGTTTATTTTTTCAAAGAACCAGCTTTTGGTTTCATTGATCTGTTCCACTACCTTTTCTGTCTCCATATGGTTAATTTGTGCTCTGATCTTTGTTATTTCTCTCTTTCTGCTGGGCTTGGGTTGTTTTAGTTGATCTGCTTCTAGTTCCTTTAGGCGTGCTGTTAGAATTTGTGTTATTGATTTTTCTTGTTTCTTGAGATGGGCCTGGATTGCAATATATTTCCCTCTCAAGACTGCTTTTGCTGCGTCCCAGAGCGTTTGGGTTGTTGTATTTTCATTTTCATTTGTTTCCATGTATTTTTTAATTTCTTGTCTGATGGCTTGGTTGACCCAGTCATCTTTTAGTAGGTTATTTCTTAGCCGCCATGTTCTTGGATATTTTCCAGGCTTTCTCCCGTGGTTGATTTCAAGTTTCAAAGCATTGTGGTCTGACAGTGTACATGGTATGATCTCAATTCTTTTATATTTATTCAGAGCTTCCCTGTGCCCCAGAATATGGTCTATCTTGGAAAATGTACCGTGTGCAGATGAGAAGAACGTAAATTCCTTTGCTTCTGGATGAAAGACCCTAAAGATGTCTGTGAGGCCCATCTGTCCTAATGTGTCATTCAGGGCTATTGTTTCTGTGGAGATTTCCTGTTTTGTGGATCTATCCAATGCTGAGAGTGGAGTGTTGAGATCCCCTACTATTAGGATATTTTTATCGATGAGGTTGCTAATGTTTGTAATTAGTTGTTTTACAAATTTGGGTGCCCCTGAATTCGGTGCGTAGATATTTACAATTGTTAGTTCTTCCTGCTGGATGGTCCCTGAGACTATTATATAATGTCCTTCTTCATCTCTTATTACATCGTTCATTTTAAAGTCTAATTTGTCTGATATAAGTGTGGCTACTCCGGCTTTCTTCTGACTTCCAGTAGCATGGTAGATAGTTCTCCATCCCCTCACTTTCAATCTGGAGGTATCTTCAGGTTTAAGATGAGTTTCTTGAAGACAGCAAATAGATGGGTCTTGTTTTTTAATCCATTCTGTTATCCTGTGTCTTTTGATTGGCGCATTTAGCCCATTTACATTCAGTGTTAATATTGAAAAATATGGGCTTACAGTCACTGTATTATCTGTAAGTTTCATGTTTGTAAGGCTGTCTCTGGTAGTTTGTGTTCTTTGCAACCTTGTCTTCATAGAATGCCCCTCAGGATCTCTTGCAGTGCTGGCTTATTTGTGATAAATTCTTTCAGTTTTTGTTTGTTGAGAAAAACCTTGATCTCTCCTTCTATTCTGAATGACAGGCTAGCCGGATACAGAATTCTTGGTTGCATGTCCTTCTTGCTCATCACATTGAAGATATCCTGCCATTCCTTTCTGGCTTGCCAAGTTTCTGTAGATAAGTCTGCTACTACCCTTATAGGTCTCCCTTTGTATGTTAGGGTTCTTTTGTCCCTAGCTGCTTTCAGGATTCTCTCCCTATCTTTGTATTTTGCCAGCTTCACTATGATGTGCCGTGCAGAAGGTCTATTCAGGTTACGTCTGAGGGGAGTTCTCTGTGCCTCTTGGATTTCCATGCCCGTTTCCTTCCTCATGTTGAGGAAGTTCTCAGCAATGATTTGTTCAAGAACCCCTTCGACTCCTTTCTCTCTCTCTTCTTCCTCTGGAACTCCTATGATACGGATATTGTTTCTTTTGAGTGCATCGCTCAGCCCTCGAATTCTCCTTTCCTGTTCCTGGATCAGCTTCTCTCTCTTTTTATCTGCTTCCTCTTTTTCAATGATTTTGTCTTCTAATGCACTAACTCTTTCCTCTACCTCTTCAATCCGTGCTGTGGCTGCTTCCAGTTTCCCCTGTATTTCTTCCAATGTCTTCTTTAATTCTTCCTGACCGTTTTTAAGGTCCTTGAACTCTGCCGCGCGGGACCCCTTGCATTCATCTAAGCTTTTTTCAAGGCCAGCAATTAGTTTTATGATTATCATTCTATATTCAAGTTCTGTTATGTTGCTTATATCTGTTTTCATTAATTCTTGAGCTGTCACTGCTTCTTGTAGATTCTTTTGAGGAGAATTCTTCCGTCTCGTCATTTTGGCTGGATGTGTTATGGGTTGTTTCTTGAAGTTGCCCTGGAAAGGAAAACTGACAGACACACAGAACACAGAAATACTCAAACGTACCGACAAATGGTCCAGCCAAGCAGTTCACAACAGAAAAAAAATAACAAGTGACTCTCTGAGGGCAATGTCCTGAAGTAACAGCTACACGTTAAGGACAGGGTATGTAGTGTGCTGGTAGCAGAGCATATATAGACAGAATAATGACTGGTGCAGGGAGAAGAAGGAAATGGACTTTGCCCAGGTAGAGCGACTAAAGGGTTTAATCCAGACTGATAGAAATCAGAATAAGGACAGGTGCGAGGGAAAAGGAATAAAGATCGATATCGTCTAGATGAACTTATACGGCCTGGTTATTCCAGAGAAACGGCTAGGGAAGTAAAGAAGAGGTTGTAGGACATGTCCTCAAAGAGTGGGTTAAAAAAAAATAATAATAATAAACAAAAAACAAAAAACAAAAAACAAAAAAAATGATTAAGACAGTCAGTACCCTGGATGACCAGCTCAGAGATGGGGATAGGTAGGAATGAGAAAGGGAGGGATAAATTTAAAAAGAGGAAATGACTGGCGTTACTCCAGGCAGCAATCTCCACTTGGATCAGTCGCTCCTGCTGATAGTTTGGGAGGGGCGTGGTTTAGTGTAGGCGGGTCCGGCTTCTGGGGTGACTTCCTGGCTTGTGAGACAAGATGGCGTCTCTCCGGACCCGCGCCACCAGTCCTGGAGGCTTTATTCGCCCCTTTATTTCTGTTCCCTCTCCACCGCTAACGCCGGCCTAGTGTGGTTTACTGGAGCCGCCGCCTGGGGCTGCCTGGGTCCCTGCTGCCAGTCCCGGCGGCGGCGGCGTGCGTGCCCGGAGGCGCTGGGCAAGGGTGGCGTGGTGGCGCAGCCGTCTGCTACCCCCCGATTTGGCTGTAACTGTGCGGGGGTTAGAGGTGCTCCGCAGGAGCCGCCGCCTGGGTCCCCGCTGCCTGTCCAGGCAGCGCGCACGCCCCGGAGGCGCTGGGCGAGGGTGGCGCGGTGAGGCGGCCGTCTGCCACTCCCGATTTCGTTATAATTGTGCCAGGGTTAAAGATGCTCGGCTGGTGGCACCGCCTGCGTCCCCGCTGCCAGTGCCCCCGGCGCGCGCGTCCCAGTGGCTCAGGACGGGGTTGGTGCGGTCCCAGCAGCGCGCAGTTAGTGCTGCTTCTTGCCACTGAACTTCTCTTCAAAAGCCCTGCATTTAGGGGCTGGATGGTAGCGGTCTCACCCGCTCTGGCCCTCTCGTTCAGATGTTGTTCGATCGGCACTTTCCCAGCTATCTCCGAAGACGCTCAACCTCCCCTCAGCTCAACTTCCCGAGTTCGAGTTCGTTTTATCCGACCCAGATTAAACTCACAGTTTAGTTGGGCCGTGTCTGTTTTCACCTACGTTTCTTGTCAGCTGTAGCACCTTTTCCCCCCGATTTTTGGAGTTGAGAGAGACAATGGTTTCAGTCGTCCCCCTTTAAAGGGCAAGCGAAATACTGGAGCCCCCTACTCCTCCGCCATGTTGCCCCTCCTCCAAATTAAATTTAAATGCAACACCCAACTGTATGCTGTCCACATGAATCCCTCTTACATCATAAAGACATACACAGGTTGAAAATGGAAAGATAGGGGGAAAGAAGATCATTTAAATATTAACCAACTGAAAGTTCGTATAGCTCTACTTATTTCAGACAAAGTGCACATCAGAAAAAGACTATCACAATTGATAATGAAGAACATTGCACAGTGATGAAGGAGGTAATTCACAAAAAGGCAGAGCAATCTTAAACATGCATATATTTAATCACACTTCAAAGTACATGAATCAATAACTGCTACAATTGAAAGAAGTAGGCAAATCTAATCACTAAAGCCAGAGAAGTCAGCACTTTCATATACATACTTGATAGAAAAAAAGTAGAAAGAAACCCAGATCTGACCAACAAATACTACTGATCAACTTGAGCTAATAGACATTAGCTAACATTCAACAATAAAATAGTAGGCATTTTTTTCAAATGGCTTGGAATACTCATCAAGACGAACCTTATCCTAGACCATATAATACCTCCCAAAAACTTTGAAATGATTGAAATCCTACAGGCTATGTTCCCTGACTACAAGAAATTAAATCAGGAACCAATAATAATATATCTATAAAACTCCCAAACATTGGAACACTATAAGTCAAGAAAGAAATCCAAGGAAAATAGTAAGACATTTTGAACTGAATGGTAATAAAAACACAGCATTTCAAAAGTTATGAGATGCAGCTAAGTCAGAACTTAGATGGAAACTTTATAGCTTTAAATGATGATAATAGAAAAATAATGAAGGCTTCAAATTGCTGATACAGGTGTTCATATGAATCTAAAACATAAAAATCAAATTAAATCCAAAGTAAGTAGAAAAAATATACAAAATTGGGGATCAATAAAATAAACAAAAAATGCAGAGAAGTCAATGAAATCAAAAGCTAGTTGGAAAAGAACAATATAATTGATAAAACTCTAATTAGATCAATTTTTAAAAGGCACAAATACAAAATTTAGGAATAAAACAGAAAACGGTAGTATATACACTACAGACATTAAAAGAATGTTAAGAGAATACTGTAAAGAATTTTATTCCATTAAATCTGACAATTTAGATGAAATGGACAAATTCCTTGACAGACACAGATAAAAAGTTACCAACTGATCAGGAAAAAATGGAAAACCTGAAGATCTCTAGACTATTTTTAGAAATTAGATTCTTAATTTAAAATATTTCTACAAAGTAAACTCAATTTCTAGGTGACTCTACTGGTCAATTCTATAAAACAAGGAGAAAATAATAAAATTTTTACTCAAATAACATTAGAAAATAGAGAAAGAGGGACACTTCCCAACTAATCTTACCATTAGTATTACCTTCATAACTAAGCCAGACAAATATTTTACAAGAAAGCTGCAGATTTCACGAATATAGGCACAAAAATTATGAACAAAATATTAGCAGATCAAACTCAACAATATAGAAAAAATGATAATAAATTATGATCAAGTGAGATTTATTTCAAGAATCCAAAGTCAGTCTAACATTCAAATATTAATGTAATTCACCACAGAGTAAGAGTAATTCATAACAGAATAATAGAGAAAAGTTGTACGATCATCTCAACAGATGCAAGAAAAACTTTGACAAAACTCAACATCCATGAATGATTAAAAAGCTCTTTCTAAACTATGAAAAACCTAAAGCTAGCAGCACACTTACTGTTAAAACTATGCCTATTTTGGGGACCAAGGCAAGAAATTCTCCCTTTACCAATTCAACACTGTACTTGAGATCAAAACTAGTGATTAAGGCCAGAAAAATAAACAAAAGTCCTAAATATCAAAAAAGAAGCATTAAACTGCTTTTATTAACTAATGGGATAACTATATAGAGAGAACATCCTAAGAAATGTACCAAACAGCTTCTAGGATTAGAAGTGAATTTAGCAAAGTCAGTGAATACCAGGTTGATAGACAAAATCAATTCTATTTTAATACAGTAGCAATGAAAAATCAGAAAATGAAATCATTATCATTTACAGTATCATTCAGCATATGAAACACTATGGGATAAAATAAACAAAAATAGGGGAGCCTGGCTGGCTTCAGTGGAGGAGCATGTGACATTTGATCTCAGGGTCATGAGTTCGAGCTCCACATTGGGTGTAGAGATTACTAAAATAAATAAAACTTTATAATAAATAAATAAATAAACAAATAAATAAATAAATAAAACAAAACATGAACAAGAATCATACACTGAAATCGAAACATTATTGTCATATATTATAGATGACATTAAGTGAACAGATACACCATGTTTATGGATTAGAGGAGTCAATATTGTTATTGATAACTAACATGTTATCAATTATAAATTATAGATTTAATACAGGTTGGTGTTTTTTGCTTTTTGTTTGTGTGTGTGTGTGTGTGTGTGTGTGTGTTTTGTACAGATAAGCTCATTCTAAAGCTAGTATGAAGATTCAAAGGAAGAATTCCCAAAAGTTTTGAAAAATAAGAACTAAGTTGGATGACTCAAGGATTATTGTAAAGTTATAGCAATGAAAACAGTGCAGCACTGGCATAGGACACACAAATAGCAATAGAACATGACAGAGATTCCAGATTCCAAAATTAATAGACCCTACACATGTTATTTTTTAAATTTTTTTAATCTTTATTTATTTTTGGGAGAGAGAGAGAGTGTGAGCAGGAGAGGGGCAAAGAGAGAGGGAGACACAGAATCTGAAGCAGGCTTCAGGCTCTGAGCTGTCAGCACAGAACCGGCTGTGGGGCTCGAACTCACAGACCGCAAGATCATGACCTGAGTCGAAGTTGGACACTTAAGTGTCTGAGCTGCCCAGGCACCTCCATATATTATTTTTTTTTAAATAAAGGTGGTAAGGTAATATAGGAAGAAATGAGAGCTTTTCAGCAAACAGCGCTAGAATAAGTAGCTATCTTTATGAAAACAAATAAACCCCAACACATACCTCCCACCATACACACATAAAAAACTTGAATCGGATCATAGATATAAATGTGAAAGCTAAAACTATATAATTTCTAGAAGAGTACAAAGGAAACCTCTTTGCATATTTGGGTTATGGAAATAGTTCTCAGGACATAAAAAGTACTAATCATAAAAGAACAAATGGGTAAAAAAGACTTTCTCCAAATAAAAAACTAATGCTTTTTTTAATAACACCATTAAGGAAGTAAAAATGCAAGTCACAGAATGGGAGAAAATATTCTTGACACAGATATCTGACAGAGTATTGTATCCAGAATATATAAAGAACACTTACAATTCAATAGTAAAAAGAGAGCCCAATAAAAGTAGGTTCAAGATTTAAATAGTTCACACAAAGGAAAATATACAAATGATCAATATGTACATGAAAAAAATGCTTAAAATTCAGCTTGAAGTAAGTACAAATTTAAACCACATTGCAATTACACTATACCCAATACACTGGCTAAGATTTAAAGATTGTCAGTATCAAGTGTTGGTGATTCACACACATTGCGTGTGGGAGTGTAAAATGGTACAACTACTTTGGCAAATAGCGTGGTCATTTTTCATAAAGTTCAATATCCACCTACCACCTGCCCAGCAAATCTACTCCTCGATATTTATCCAAAAGAAATGAAAACATTTATTTGTCCACAGTGTTACAGTGGCTGTTTTCATACTGGCCAAGATTGTAACAAGTGAATGTCCATTCCTTAGTAAATGGACGAACAAATTATGGCAAATCCATGCAGTGGACCACTGTCGAACAATTACAAGGAACCAATTATTGATACCCACAAGATACTTACATCTCAAAAACCGAAGAAGCTAATAGACACAAAGGAGTTTGTACTGACATGATTTTATTTATATGAAATTATAGGATAGGCAGAGCAATCTATATTAACAGAAAGCACATCAGTGGTTGCCCGGGGCTTGGTGTATGTAGATAGATTGACTGCAAAGGGACATAAGAGAATCTTTGGGGGATGATAGAAACGTTCCGTATCTTCCTTGTGGTGGACTTAGAGGTCTAAAAAATGGTCAAGACTCATTGAGTACACACTTAAAATGGATGCAGTTTTTGTGTATAAAGTTGACATCGATAAAGTTAATTTTAAAATAAATAAGTAAAAACTGCTCAAAAGACCCCAGAACCCTCAGGCTTGGAAATCACCTACTACTTGAGTGTTGTAAGGGCTTTGGAATGTCCCTGTAAGAAAAGAAGCTACTATGTGTCACATAAACAGCTCATGAACTCCTTTAAACCTTTCCTGCTATTTTGATTTGAGCATGGGTGGGGGGGGGGTGGGGTTCGAACTCTCTCTTCTAAAGAAATATATTTCACTCCACTTTTTGATTCTACTTTCCCAAGGCCTGCATTTAGTCTCAGGAGAAATAGTTATTCCTTTCTTCCTTTCCCCTCCCTGCAACTTAGATTCCAGACAAGGCATTCCAGGAAGACATTTACTTTTAACATTAAACAAACACTAATTCTGTTTTGAGACTACAGCGATCAACCTGAAGACAACTAGATCCTGCCAAGATTACCACAGTTTCAGGACTTCCCAGGTGAGTAAACCAGAGTAAACCAGAGACATCACACTTATGTAATAATGACCTTGCTTTTTCTCTGATTTGCCTTAGTTGAAAAGAAATTTTTTTCTATTTGTTGACATGGTAAATGCCTTAAATTGCTTACCTGGACAATCTTTTCACCAAGTTGTGCAAACCAGGATTTTTAAAATTTCCCCTTAGCATGCAGTTTAGACTAATAAACAAGTCTTTGATGTTTATCCTAGCGGTGCACAGAATGGCTTCTGGATTATAAGTAAAATAATAATAATAATAATAAAAGAAAGAAAAGAAAAAGGAAAAGAAAAGAACACCTAAGTTCACCTTCATGACCATTAATCTCTTCAAATGCCAATTTGATTAAAGCTATAGTATAACTATTGTACTTTCCACTTATTCGCATTCCAATAGCTCTGTTTTTCTTATACAATGGTCCATTTCCAGCTTTTAAAATAAAACTTGATGTACTTCAATACAATTACCACTTCCAAATCTTTCAGTGCCCACTTAACTCAGGTTTTGTAAGAATCATTTCCTAACAAAATTAAATATTTATATATTATGTAGTTTTCGAACATAGACTTTGATTCATTCTAATTCAGCTTCTGAGAGTAACTTTCTTTTTTTTTTAATAATTTATTGTCAAATTGTTGTGTTCCATACAACACCCAGTGCTCATCCCAACAAGTGCCCTCCTCTGTGCCCATCACCCACTCTCCCCCCTCCCACACCCCCCTCACCCCTCAGTTTGTTCTTGGTCTTTAAGAGTCTCTTATGTTTTGTCTCCCTCCTTATCTGTGTCTTTTTTTCTTTCCCCTCTCCCTCTCCCCCATGGTTTTCTGCTAAATCTCTCAAAATCCACTTATGCGTGGAAACATATGGTGTCTGTCTTTCTCTGACTGACTTATTTCACTTAGCATAATACCCTCCATCCATGTTGCTACGCATGGCTAGATTTCATTCTTCCTCATTGCTGAGAGTAATTTTCTTAGGAGCCTATCAAATTTTAAAAATCACATTATCCTTTGCTCTAATCCTAGAGTAGCTTATATTATTCATAAAGTAGTAAAGGTTAGCTAAGTGATATTCTGTACCACTCTTTTAATTGTTACAATATTACTGAAATGGGTCACAAGGATCAAAGCTACTGGTTAAACGATAACTTCTAACTCTTGAAACTCTGAAGTTTTCTTTACTTCAAGGAAGCCTTTTGTAGCTGACTAAATCCAGGATGTCCTCGAGCCTCCGTTCTAGTTCACACGGAGGTGTAAGTAGAGTAATCACATAATTAATCATCTAAACTAGAACACTTTTGAAATCAAGGAGTAAGCTCTGGGAACATCCAAAGTAATTGTCTCTGGCAAACTGAGATGTGTTATTATCCAGCCATAACTGCTCAAGCTGTAGCACAGGTCTTAACTGGACCATGGACTTATCAATTGTCATATAACTATCATTCGCAATTTCTCAGGGAACAAGCATGGTAAGCAAAAAATCAGTCTCCTGTTTCCATGAATATAAGATATGTAAATTAACAGGTGACGATTTAGGGAAAACAAGCAAAAGTAGAAGTTCTTAATCTGAGAAATCAAATTTTTCATTGCTGGGAGCCAGAAGCACTTTCAGAGCTGGTACATACTGCTCAACACTACAGGCTTCAGTTCCAACCCACCTCTTGCCCCACCACGAGAACTAAAGATGAAGTGCCGGTGCCAGGCTGGTCGGTACCCCCAACCCCTAGGAGGATCGTGTCATGCCCTGCCAACCATGCCTTCATTTCAAGAGGATATTTGAAGCTGGAGGGAGCACAAACCCAAAGAGATGGAAAAAAGGGAAAAGCGGCAAGGGAGAAAAAATGACAGTGGTATATCAAAATATTCGATATCTGAGTAGTAGGAGTTCTAGAATGAATGAAAGAACAGAAAAGGTAGGCTGGGAAGGGTAGGGAAAGAAGCGCATTAATAAAACAGCTTAAGTAAATTTTCTGGAACTGAAAATTAATCCTTATTTTTTTAAAAGCCATGGAAGGCCAGGAAAATGGATAAAAATACATCCACCCAGAACAGGTCATTGTAAAATTTCAGACTACTAGGGATAAACAGAACGGGCTACAAGCTCCCAAAGACAACGTGAAGGTGGAGGAAGAAAGGAGCAGGGAAGGAAGGGATTGGAGTGTGGGGCCATAAGCCAGGGGGTGTGGCCGCCACCAGAAGCCAGAAAACGCAAGGAATGGCTTCTCGCTTAGTACCTCTGCTGACACTTGATTTCTGCCCAGTGATACTGACTTCACATTTTTTGGCCTCCAGAAGTGGGAGAAAATAAATCTCCATTGTTTTAAGCCACCCAGTTGGTAATTTTTACAGCAGTTGTAGGTATCCCATACAGCAGGCTGCCTCAGATGCAGAGCACACCCAGGCCATTCTGGAGCAAGTCAGAGACTCCAGGTGAGATTCCTCTGAAGACAAAATTGGTGGGATGTATGTCTAAGTGGAGAATTAGACAACTAGAGATGCTTTGGACATTGAATTAGATGTAACTATAAAGACCAAACCAAGCTAGTTTTTTATAACTATAATTTTTTTTTTAAAGTTTATTTAGTTTTGAGAGATACAGAGGTAGCACAAGCAGGGAAAGAACAGAGACAAAGGGAGAGAGAGAGAATCCCAAGCAGGCTCTGTGCTAACAGAGCGGGGCTCAAACTCAAAAAACCACCAGATCACGACCTGAGCCAAACCCAAGAGTCGACTCTTAACCTTGACTCATCCACCCAAGTGCCCTATCAAGCTAGTTTTTTAAAAAACAATATTTAGGGACGCCTGGGTGGCTCAGTTGGTTAAGCATTGACTTTGGCTCAGGTCATGACCTCACCGTTCCTGAGTTCGAGCCCCACGTCAGGCTCTGTGCTGACAGTTCAGGGCCTGGAGCCTGCTTCAGATTCTGTGTCTCCCTCTCTCTGCCCCTCCTCTGCTCACACTCTGTCTCTCTGTCAAAAGTAAATAAAGATTAAAAAAAAATTTAAAAAACCAAAAAACAAAAAACAATATTTAATCCTAGGGAAAAACAGAATTGTTTAGGTAAAGGGAAAAAAAAAACATTGCAAACTACGTGGCTCACCTATACGTAACATTTACATAGTCCTAATAACATAAATTATTCTGCTACTTTTTCAGGAAACAAGAGAGAGTATTGTTTTAATTTATTCATTTATTTTATAAGCAAGCCAGTGAGGGAAAGGACAAAAACTTAATCCTTATGGTTCACTTATGTATTTATGAATGGAAAAAATTATAATGCAAATTAACTAATTAAAAAACTTAGGTACAAATTACAACATTACAGATAACCCTTTGTTTTGTTTCACATGGAGACCTTAGAGACTCAATTCATTTCAAGAGACCTAAGTACGAGTACTCCAAGTAAATATTACACAAATTGGAAGCATCTTGGATTTTTTGTGTATATTTTAATACATAAATTTGTATGCATGCTTTAAACGAATAGTATATGTCAAAAATGAGAAAATCTAAACAAGAATTATGACCAGCACCAGGATTGAAGTTCTCTGATTTTAATTTTACTCTGACATAGCGTTAGTAACCACCCTGCATGGAAACATGTATAGTACAGTCTGAATCATGATTTGTTAAATATTCTCCCGCACTCCCCCAGAATACTTAGGCTGGTCATAAACTTAACTGTGTAAGTAAGTACATAAGCATAATCAGGTATGAACAGCCTCCTGTATTAATTGCTGTTTAGCAATACACAAACTGCCTCAAAGTCTTATGCTTACAGGTAGACATTCAATTATACCAATAAAACAGCATGTCCTGAAAATACAGGCACATTTGAAAACATTTTAAGACAATTCTGTTAACCATAATAGTCCCACAGTGTGAATGAGTAATAAGAAGAACCTACTTTAAAAGCAGAAATTTAATCAGCATAGTGTATGACTGATTCAACATAGTTCCCAGGGAACAGACCAGTCACTTGATTGCAGACTCCTTCACACCAGCCATCGTCATTCTTTATTACACAAATGATTGCACCCTCCATAAATGATAGCTCATCATCCTTGTCTTTCATATAATCATATATTGCCACAACTTTCTCAATGTAATTCTTGGGGGCCCAAGTGGGATCCCCATCTGCGTGTGGATCGTCACACTCAACTACTGCAGCCTCTTTATCTTCATAACCCACTGGGGGTGGTGGCAGAGGTGGAGAGTCCTCAAACATGGGAATGTCATCTCGGGGAGGTGGTGGTGGTGGAGTCAGAGTATCAGCAATGTTTTCCTGCACCCTGGCCACGAAGCCCGTGAGAAGTTATCTGTGGCATCAACTGAGGCATAGAGGGAGGGGTTGGAGCAATAGAAATTGAATTCTGAGAATAAAGTGAACTTCCATTAATATGAGGCTGAGCAGAATACTGAGCAGTCACAGAGGGAGTTCATCTGTATCCACTAGAAGACGTCGAGGAAGCGGTAGAGTTGTGTCGAGAAATCTGCCTGGTTACTGTGCCATAGTGGGAACCAGGACCTGAACCCGGGGCTGCTGGTCCAACGGTGGGTGGTGAAGTGTAGGCATGGCAATGGGGAGGCCAATCCTGCGCTTCCACTGTTTTCTCGACTTCCACTCCCTCCGCTATTTCCACTGTGTTTCCTCGGTGTCTGGTTTAAAGAAGATATCTTGCCTGGACTAAGCTGACTTCCAAGCCTAGTAGGACTTGTCATGTAGTCATTAGAAACTGTTGGGGGTTTAACAGGTTCCAGGGTTTTGGAAAGAGTATTTTGTCCCAGTGTTCCCCAGCCTGACACGGAAGGGTTTGGAGGTTTCTTAGAAGGAGGAATTTGTTCTGGACAGTGTGCCAGTTCTTACAGGCTGGTTATTTCCATGCATGACACTATGGCCCACATCATCCAGAACTGTATAGTCAATAGGTTTCCGAATATACCTTACGGGGTGCTCCATATTTACAGGTGCTGTTTGTTGTCAAAATGCCAATCCCTCTTCGAGACACGTTCTCTTTATGAATGTCCATGGTCTGTGAGATATGATTGATGGAAGGCTCCATTCTCAGAAGCTGAGAGGATATCCAGCTTCTTGGATATCCAGCAACCGGAGTACATTGTTGGCCAGTGAATTTATTTGATAAGCCATAGTAGCTAGGGATTGGGTTGTTTAGGCTTTGAGCTCTTCTGAAGCTCTTCTCTTGTCTGCAGCTTGTATGTAGTTGTTTTCACAGTAGTCTGACACGTGGGTCATTCTGGTAACTCTCTATCAGCGCCCTCTTGCCAGACAGGACCTCTTCCTCTAGTAACATCTGCAGCTCTGCCATTTTCCACCCCACTGCATTGCTTCCTCTTGCATTAAAGAGACAGAAGCAGCAAGGTCCATGGAGGTGTCAAGCACCTCACCGCCCGGACACAAACTGCCTCCTGCCCTCCCACCTGGTATTGTGGGACGCCCCCCCCCTCCTATTCCTCCTCACTCTCTCCACCCCAGAAGTAGAGAATTTTTGTGGTAATGACTGCCCCAAATTTTCATCCTCCAAAATGGGAAGTTAATAGAAATGCCCAAAGCAAAACCAGGTTAGGAATATATGCATCCTACTTGGAGATGTGGAAATAAAAAAACAAAATAATAAGTTTCAAAAGTTGAAAGCAGTGGCTTGTAGGGAAGAGTAAATGTAGGTAAAAGTAGGAAAGCAAATACAGGTGCTTTGCTTAGGAGGCTTTGTAGAAAAAAGTTTTGCATATGTGTATATGCATGTATAATTTTGGTAAAAATGAAAATGAAAAATAAAAAACTGGAAAAATGATGAACACAAAAGAGTTGGTCATATTCTAGGACTCTTAAAATAAATGAAAATTCTAAGACAAGTTTCATAGCATCATGCAAATAGGCATATGTGGCTGAGCATAACATTTTCAGTGACTGTATCATACAAGGATTCAAAAGGTACTATACTTCAAACACCTTCAAAGTACTCTGAAAAACTTCTACTTGAAAACATATGGGCAGTGTGCAAAATGTGGCAGGTCAGGCCTACACTAAATCTATAATGGAAAGAGCAAGTGGGTCCTGTTAGTCATCCATTGACCTCTCTTCTGTTGAGGATTCTGGATTCTTTTCCTTTCTTCTCAACTCCCTTTAACATGCTCATTCCAGTGCTTTCTATGTCAACACGTAGTAACCATTTTAAAAAGTCTGGATAAATTAACTGAGTCTGTATAATACTTTGGTTTTCTAGCGAGTATGCTTCTGGGAGCACTTTCAGTGCCAAGAACTGTATCAGTGTCCAGAACAGAGTGTTCTGTTAGGAAAACAGAAAACTCTGTATTTCAAACAAAGTAGATTTATTACTGAAAACTGGCTGCACAATTGTTGAAAAGCTGAAAGATCACAAAAGGCATGTTGAGGCCGCAGAGGACATTAATTAACCCCTAGAAGGCTGGTAGAACAAAAAGAAAGTAAGGTTGTCAGCACTGAAACCTTAGTGAGTAGTTAATACTCACTGAAGGTTGTCCCATTTGTCAGGCTTCCTGAGAAGCGCTTTAAAAGGATTATCTCAGTTTTCCTCAAACAACTCCTCAAGGGGGTACTATTGGTCATCATCATTTCATAGGTAAGAAAACTAAGGCCAAAGACAGGTAAATAACAAATCCAAGTGCGCACAGCTAGTAAGGATAAGGTCTGCCATGCCATAACCACTGCTCCAAACGCCCTGTTATGACAGGTAGAGGGGAGCATCTGTTCTGTGACTTCTTGCTGTCCAACTCCCCTTCTCTGAAAACAGTGCTGAATCAAACCCGTTCCCGTGGCTCAGAGCACTCTCTGTCCAACATCATTTGTGCCACTTCCTGCCTCCTCTTTTCGAACTGCAACGATGGACTAGAAGTTGGAGATTAGCTCATGGGAAGGGCAAACAGCTCTGAACACCCTATGTGGGATGGAAAGAGAAGAAATATGGGATCTGGGGAAAAAAGAGAGGGAGATTAAAATGTAGGGACACAGTTAACCTAATGAAACCAATATATTAACTGGAATTGGCATGGTGCAAACAAAGTCAAAGGTTTGGATGCTGGCTCAGTGTGCTTTTCTTTCTGATTTGACTTGGCTTCAGAAAAAGCTAATAGGTGTGGCTTAAAGACCCCAGATCACATGTGTGGAATGGGTGGTTACTCAAGCAAACAAAATATCTATATAACATATCAGCTTTATCTACTCACACAGAAGAGTCTATAAGAATTCACCAGTCGCTTGGTCTGCAGAGAAAAAGGAACCATGAGCACAGCAGGAAAAGTAAGCAAAAAAAATTTTTTTTCTACCTTTGGAAATATATTCTTACTATATAACGCACAAAGATATAGTATTAATGAATAATTTAAAATTCATATATAAATTAGAAACAATGTAAACTGAAATACAACATAGATTGTGTGCTTCAATATGCCATGTATACTAAACTACAATTAAAAATAGGCTATTCCTAAATATCTTTATCAAGAATTATAGCATCTGTACCTCATAAAGTCTTTACACTTCCTGTATTAAATACAAGTGCAGTAGTTACAGCCAATTGAAAACAGATTTGTAAATCTAAATCTATGTTTTTAATCAAGGAGTTTTCTTTATATTAAAAAACCATAATTTAAATATGTTGTTTTTTGTAACACAGGAAAGTTTAGGAACACAGGAAAGTTAGATATGACAAAAGTTGTGTAAGAGGAATTTGATTCCGAGGACTTTGAAATGTATTTTGAACCTTACTATGAAATCTCTTACAAAACGCACACTGATTTCAAAACTTTAGAACCATCAAGGTTAATAAGCAAGCCAACATCGACATGCAAATTGTAAATTACAAGGACCCTACTGTGCCTAATCCAGGAAATTTCCATAGAAATTCCGTAGAACAGTATCTTCTCCACACAAAAGTCAATGTGGTTTTACAAAATAAAAATAAAAATAATAATGATACAGTTTGAATCACTTATTAGCACTGAGAACAGAGATAATCAGTTCTAAGTCTTCCAATGGATTCATGCTCATTTGTTCAATGTACTTACAGATGCACAGAAACGCACGTGGTCATTCAATATAAGCAATTCATGTTGTTTAACCTAGCTCGATCACAAAAGCCTGTGCAACTGTTTTAGGACATGTATTATGTTAGGAGTGGATCGCACGATATACCACCTTGCTATGATAACTTAAAGATTCTGAGGTTTCTACACACACTGTGTGACACAACACTCCTATATCAATAAGACTGGTTGGAAATCACTGGATCGCCAATAGTCAGTTTTCTTATTCCAAATCTCTTCATTTTCATTCATTACTGGTTAGCATTTACAATGGCAAGTTACATTTCAAATGAAGAATAGTTAGGAATAAGAACAATTAAATATGCCAAAACAGCTTAAAAGGCGTTCAGATAGCAAATGTGCAAACCAAACATATGAATGAAAACAATAAATCCTCCCTCTTCAGGTGAAGCATCAATCGTTTTTATCTTTGTGATAATGCCATTTGTGTTTACCCTTCCTGTATTATATTCTCCTCAAATGCTAAATGGCAGGAATAATTACATTTTATAAGGTGGTGTGAGAATTTAATAAATTAATACTGTGATCCACTTGTAACAGTGCCTGGTACATAGAAATAATTCAACAAATGTTAGTCACTGCTGTTATATTGTTGCTGCTATTATTATTTAATCTCTTTTCACTACCATGGAGTAGTAAAAAAAAAAAAAAGTTGCATTGACCTTAATTCTCTGGACAGGCAGCTTTGTGACTCTGGGAAAATTACTCAATTACTGAGTCAATGGAGCCTCAATCTTTTCATCTGTAAAAGAAGACCAATAATCCAATAATACTGCCCTGATAACATCATTGTGAAGTTTGAAGATCAAGTATGTAACTCGCCCAGTACAGGACCTTGTAATCAGGACTTCTCTACCCTCAGCATATTATTTCCAAGAATTTTCATATCTAGTGCGGCATTGAACAGGGCAAACAACTTGCAAACTGGACGAATTTGACATGAAAATGAATTGTCTAAAGGATAAATTTGTATTGAAAATTTTTTATCATATTTGCAATTACGTCACTCCTTTCTAGGAGAAAACTCCCTTAATTATGAAAGTTTTGCAACAATGAAGACAGCTTTATATTACAATCCCAACCACTAAAAATACGTTTTCAATTTTTATTTTTAGGAACCTCGATGGGTAAACTGTGCTAGCTAGAAATTCAAGTATACCATTCTCCCATTTTTAAATATGCATATATGTGTACATAGGTACACGTGAGTGTGTGTATACAGCTGTAACCTCAGCAATTATTTGTTCCAAATCTAATATGGAAGGGATTTCTACACATAAATCAGACAACAAAACAGCACTGCCAAAGCTAACTTTCAAATGAGTGACGCAAGCAAGGAGCACCCACAAGCAGTAGGGAAAACAGTCAAGGGAAGAGAACAGGCAAATAGAGAAAGAAAACTCACCGCAGGCAGGGAAGCAAATGTACAAATGAAATCATAAAGTTAGATTATTTGGGCTTCAGCAGAGAATTGAGCAAGAGGGCAATAGCTTTTATGTGAACAGTGCTAATCTGTCAGCAAAATTCTGTGGATTTAGAACTTCACACACCAGCCAACAGTTGTGGATAAATAACCAATATGAGGACCACATTAGGAAATATCAGGAATAAACAATCCTTGGAAAACAAAAAACAACATGGACAATGGCCTAAAATACTATATTCCATTTTATCCCAATGTCTCATTATAGTTAATCCTGTTTCTCTTTCCTTGTGTTATTGCTTTGTCTGTTTTTTTTTAAAAAGGTATTTTTATTCTCTTTGTAAATCAGGGGTCCTTCATTTCTATGGGACACTTGGTAGGTTCCAGACATGTGGCTACATGTTGCGGGTAAAAAGATGAAAGTCACTATCCCTGACTTAAATAAAGAATGGGGAAAAACTAATATCATCTTTCTATTCAATTTCCAGGTAATCAAATGCAAAGCAGCTGTGCTGTGGGAGTTAAAGAAACCCTTTTCTATTGAGGAGGTGGAGGTTGCACCACCTAAAGCCCATGAAGTTCGTATTAAGGTGAAACATTTTCCCACTCCTATTTAATTTTAAGTTCAAAAATATTCAGAAAATGGTAAAAATGGATATAAGCAAAAATCCATTAAGAGTCATGTTTTTTTAAATTTTTTTAACGTTTTTATTTTTTATTTTTGACATAGAGACAGAGCGTGAGCAAGGGAAGGGCAGAGAGGGAAGGAAATACAGAATCTGAAGCAGGCTCCGGGCTCTGAGCTGTCAGCACAGAGCCCGACGCGGGGCTTGAACTCACAGATCGTGAGATCATGACCTGAGCCGAGCTGCTTAACCAACTGAGCCACCCAGGCGCCCCAAGAGTCATATTTTATATGGTGTCCCAAACACTTATTGTCAAGGAAAGATATAAACACAAGTTGTTAAATTTTTAAAAAGGAACCAGGGTATATACAGCCTAATCCCAATAAAATAAAAAAGAACTTATATGTCTGTACAGGAAAAAAGTACAAAGGGATATACATCAAGATTTCAACAGCATTTAGCGTCAGATGGTAAAATTTAAGTGACAATTTTCTTAGTGCTAATCTGCAATTTCAACTTTTATAAAAAGGATACATTATTGTATATTAAATAAGATTTTATTTCAGAAAAAAATGTTTAACAGACTATTCCAAATTGTTTGATGAGGAAAAGAAAAGGGTCCTATTCTTTTCTGAATCTGATCATCCTCCCTTTCCCATGTAGATGGTGGCCACAGGAGTCTGTCGCTCAGATGACCATGCGGTTGTTGGAACGATTTCCACGCCTCTCCCTGCAATCTTAGGCCATGAGGCAGCTGGCATTGTGGAAAGTGTTGGAGAAGGAGTGACTACAGTAAAACCAGGTACAGAATTCACACTTAGGGAATTCACAGTTCAGGACCCAAATCATCCAGCCTGGAAAGACCTTGCAGAAAGTCATGGCTGAGCTGGGACTAGAACACAGGTCTCCTTTCTTCTCTCCTTGCCTGACTCAGACATGTATGCATTCATGCACTCATGTGTTCTCTCCTTTAGCAAGGGCCTACTGAGTACCTAGTAGATGTCAGGCACCAAGTTAGATCCCAGGGACACATAAGGATCAAGAGAGATGCAGTGCCTGCCAAAGTTAGAGTTCATAAACAAATAATTTCCATTTGAGTGTTGCTGAGTCTTATCTTCTGTCAGGTCCAAAGAGAACTACAAATGGGACAAAATAAGAAAACAAAAGTCTATGTCCTGAGCCTCCAAACCACTATATGGAAACTGTTCTGTACTGATTTCACAGGATGGGGTCCATGAGGCTACAACTGAATCTACATGATCTACTCTTAGGTGGAAAGAGATTCATTCACTGATTTCCTCTTCCAGTATGGCCTCCTTTCTTGAACATTAAATGAACAAAACAGACTAGATGGAAGGGAATGAAATAGACTTAGCAGAAGACATCCTGCCATAAGCAGTATCTGTGTTATTACCTTTAACCATGGTTAAATACGACTGGTGACAAAGTACTATTTTATCTTTCATATTTATTTTATCCTAATTTTATATTAATATAAATATTTTTAGGGTTAAAGGGTGAATACATAGAAAATTTAAATGGAGATGATGGCATGGAAATTAATCAATTAAATGTTATGACCTGACCATTTTTCTGGGTCTTTTAGCTAGGTAGTACAGGTGATTAAAAATGAAAATTTTGTCTAATTCTAAAACATCACTTTACCAATGGATTTGGCCTCCCCCATTACCAAATACTTAATTGGCCTGTGAACAGAAAATAATAAAATAAACTGTCTGGTTTGCATTTCAGCTCTTAATATTTCCTTTACTTAGAAATAAATTAATAAATGGGTGATGGGCATTGAGGAGGGCACTTGTTGGCATGAGCACTGGGTGTTGTATGCAAGCAATGAATCATGGGAATCTCCCCCCAAAACCAAGAGCACACTGTATACACTGTATTTTAGCCAACTTGACAATAAATTATATTTAAAAATTATAAAAATAAATGTTTGGTAGAGTTCACCAGTGGAAAATAACTAATTAATTAGTAATAAATGACACCTTTACTTTTCACCCCTGCTCCCTTCATCATAGCAGAAAAGATAGATAATTTACAAATTAAGTTATCAGCCACAAACATTTGAAAGTCAGTTTTTATCCTATAAAAAAGTGCCTAACTCATTGTTGAGGTTTACAAAGGGATTTCTTGAATTCTTTATCCCATTTTTGTTAGTTTTCCTTAAAAAAACAACAACAAGCAAACAAACTAAAAGCAGTCACTTGAAAAGCCAAGATACGATGTTGAAATATTCACTTTTACTTTATCTTAAACTATCACAAAGTACCAGATCTCCCTCGCATCTAGTGGAACAATAGCAGCCTGCTCACAACTAAAATTTATATTTACAGTTACATGAGAACATTTAATTATCAAGGCTTAAATGAGATGATATATATAAAACTCCCAAGAATAAAGGCACACAATAAAAGATAACTATTAATATGCTAGAAGTATTTTTTTTATAAATCTACGTTGTTTCCAATATTTGCATTTCCTCTTTGAGAATCTCCAGGCACATAGAAACCCAAACCGGTAACAAAGCTGGCTGGCAATGACCAATGACATAGTGGCAGACCCTATTTCTTGGAGACTTCAAAGACACATAACTCTAATACATATGCATATGCTTCTGTTTCTTGTTGTATTAATTCCTGGGTAGAAATTTAAGAATTTGTTTTATACCCTCCAGGTGACAAAGTCATTCCACTCTTTACTCCCCAGTGTGGAAAATGCAATGTTTGTAAACACCCAGAAGGCAACTTCTGCTTGAAAAGCGAGTAAGTTTCTATCCTTCACACTGGCAATGGATTTGCACATCAGTTATGCTACTGTCTCATGTCCTTGTGTGTCTGTGTGTTGCACTGGCCAGCCTGAACATGCCTCGGGGGACCATGCAGGATGGTTCCCTCAGATTCACCTGCAGAGGGAAGCCCATTTACCATTTCCTTGGCATCAGCACCTTCTCCCAGTACACAGTGGTGGACGAGATCGCCGTGGCCAAGATCGATGAAACCTCACCACTGGAGAAAGTCTGTCTCATTGGCTGTGGATTTTCTACTGGTTATGGGTCTGCAGTCAAAGTTGCTAAGGTAGGAATGACAATGGCTGATAAAACCAGTTACACTCAGACTATCAAGAACCAAGAGGAGCCCAATTTCACACAGGAATCAGAGATCATCTTCATAAATTTACTGGTAGTTTTTCCTCCTGCTAGCACAATAACATTGATAAAATTTAGGGTATCAGTTATGAGTGGAAAAGGGGTTCAGAATGAATGGAGGAACATATCCTAGAAAATTTATTCATCACAGATGAAAATGCTATCGATGCTTAGTTCAGAAAAAGTAAAGGTGTAATTTTCAATAATTATTCTATATTTGTTCTTTATGTGATTATTAAATTTTAGAGCTGGGAGCTCATTTAGTAATTTATTGTACCATTAACACCAACATGCATCAGGCATATAGTAGGTTCTGCAAGCTTTTGAGGCAACAAAGTAAGTAAGATGAAGGGATCGTCTCTGATTAGAATCTAGTCCACGGATCTTCTGCTCTCAGATTTGGGATCAACAGTAGACTCCAGAGCCTTATACAGTACACCTCCAAACCAAGAGTCACCAACCCACCCACTCTGTGGATCCCTACGAAGGAAGTTATGAAGCTTCAATAATGCATTTTGCATTTATTCCAGTCATTAGGGGATTTCGCGGCTACATCTCATCTCCTGAACACACATGTATATACATGCAGTTCCAAGGTGGTAGATTTTAAAGAGAAATTCTTTAAACAGAAATTCCTCTTCCCAAAAGGCTGGAAACCTGGCAGTATTCCTTCATTTTATGAAATGGAAACCCAGAGACATAAAGCTATTTGCCCAAGATCTCACAGCTGATTAGTATGAGAGCTGTGACTAGCCTCTCTCTCAAAACTCCTGCTGAATCCTAAACCATGATACATAATTATCTTCATCTTTAGATCACAATCACAAGTCTCAAATTTTTCTAAGTAAGGTAAAAAGTGGTGTTGACTCCCAGAGTACAGTCACTTGGGACAGGAGAAATATTAATAGCAACACTGAAGGCTGATTACACCAGCCTAGGTTTACTAAACAGTCCCTAGCCAACTTAAACAATTGAAACCACATGTTTTCTAAATCTCTATGGCTCTGGCGCTAAGTCGCGCATACAATTGCATCATCTGTTTAAGCAGATGGTCTAGCTGAGCCACACACAGAGCAGAAGCTGAGAGCACTCATAATTGCCTTCAGCCATTAATAAAATAGAGACCAACTTTTCATTGCATTATTGTTCATCAGCATATTTTTAAAAGCAGGGATATGGGGCACGTGGGTGGCTCAGTCGGTTGAGTGTACGACTTCGGCTCAGGTCATGATCTCGCGGTCTGTGAGTTCGAGCCCCACGTCGGGCTCTGTGCTGACAGCTCAGAGCCTGGAGCCTGCTTCACATTCTGTGTCTCCCTCTCTCTCTTCCCCTCCCCCACTCATGCTCTGTCTCTGTCTCAAAAAATAAATTAAAAAAAAAACATTAAAAATAATAAAAATAAATAAAAGCAGGGATAAAGACCCACTAAGACCACAGTGGTCTCAAGCTATATTATCTTAGTTATCTGTTAAATTTCCCCCGTTCTTAGGCTTTCCTCAAAGCTAAGACTAACTCTTCTATGTTTCACAGCTAACTTCTGCTCTCATGACACTGGTCATGATACTGAAAGTTAATGAAATAAGTACTTAATTATTGAGGGTTTGACTGCATTATTTTTCAGTCTCCCAGAATAATCTTTTCTACTTATTTCACTTCCCAAAACTTGCATTTCTGTGTGTGATATATTAAAATTGGCTGTCAATGGATTCGAGCTACTAGATTCTATTCAAGATGGGAGTCACTGGCATTTAGGGCACAACGATCATCCAATCCACTGGCTCCCAGCCTGGGTTTCCAACTGGAGTCACCTGGGGACTGGGTTCCACCTGCAGAGATTTTGATGCAATTGGTTATAAAATGCGACCTAGGCACTGAGATGTTTTACGTCCCCCAGGTGAGTCTAAGGTCCAGCAAAGTCTGAGAACCACGCGCCTAGTTCAACCACCTCAATTTAAACGTGAAACAACTGAAGCCAAAAGAGATTTGGCAGAAGGCTGGACATAAGAGTTCAAATAGCTCCTCATAACAGACACGGCATGGCACTTTACATAACTTAGGCATTTTCTAGCAATCGTTTCTTTTTTAATTTCTAAAAAATGATTCTTTTTGAGACAGAAAGACAGAGGGTGAGCAGGGCAAGGGACAGAGAGAGAGTGAGGCACAGAATCCAAAGCAGGCTCTGAGCTGTCAGCACAGAGCCCAATGTGGGCGTCGAACTCACAAACGGCGAGATCATGACCTGAGCTGAAGTCAGATGCTTAACCGACTGAATCAGCCAGGCGCCCCAGTAGCAATCATTATTTAATCCATTTTTGCATTTTCTGAAAACACAGGTTACCCAGGGCTCCACCTGTGTCGTGTTTGGCCTTGGAGGAGTCGGCCTGTCCGTTATCATAGGCTGTAAAACAGCAGGAGCAGCCAGGATTATCGGGGTGGACATCAACAAAGACAAATTTGCAAAGGCCAAAGAGGTGGGTGCCACTGAGTGCATCAACCCTCAGGACTACAAGAAACCAATCCAGGAGGTGCTGAAGGAGATGAGTGGTGGCGGTGTGGATTTTTCATTTGAAGTCATTGGGCGCCTTGACACCATGGTATGTAACATGAAATGCCTTGAGATACCTGCTTCTACATTCCAGAGTATACTTTTAGGCAGAAGAATATAAATATTATATATAAATAATATTTTTAAAGCTATGAATGGCAATTTTCCACACCCTGCTGGTTATCTAGGTTATTCAATTTATTATTATGAGAAATCTTTAATTCCATCAGCTCAGCAAATCTGTCTCAAGTAATAGTTCTCCTTTAGAGAAGAAAGGTTTATTTTAAATTAAACCACTATAACTTTACTTTGTTAATTTTTAGTAAAAAAATTCAAGCGAGTAAATATGGGTAATATAAATTGTTTTCAAATTGGCAAGTTTGATTTTTCCCTCACATTCATAATGAAATTGTTTAACAATACTTTATGTTTTAAGAAACTTCCATTTTCTTTCATATATCAAGCTTTGGCCAGAGGAATAATGGCCAGTTTTAGACCAGTATCATTTTATTAACAGAAAATACTGCATTTTGCATTTACCATGCTGCCCCATTTTGCCACAGCAGACAGCACAGTGCCAGGCACACAGTAAGCACCCAGGAACTATGTGTTAGGCTGAGTACCTTAGAAAGTCAATAAATTTTTTCCTCAAAAAATTTAAGAGACTTGTATCTCGTAGCAATGTTTCCATATTACATGAGATAATGTACAATGCCTAGCACAGCACCACCTGTCAGCTGGTGAGCTCAGTAAATGTCAGCTGTATTATTGATGTGCAGTGCCGTTTCTGATCTTGCAGCGTTTACATCCTCTTTGGAATATACATAACATGACTTTCAATGATAAATATCATCAATTGCAAGGAGGAACACATCTCCAGCGATATCCCACCTACCCAGAATTCTCTAGAATCCTACTGAAAAAAAAAAGTCCCCAGAAACAAACAAATCCCCTTTTTGAAGTTCTCCAGTAAGTCCTAGCAGTATTGGTAATAGGGAGAAACACTCTAAGAATAAAGCTCTTTGTAGCCTTGATTTGAGACAATGTACTAACTTCAGATGGCTAAAGTTTCAAGGCTATAGCTTTTCTCCTCCTGCCCTTTTTCTGTTTTTTTCCCTCTATTTTCTCCTGTGAAATTAGACTGTTACTTCACTTGAAGATACCAAATATCCAATAGCCACATGTTCTGAGGTTATCTGGTCTTCTAAACATCATAATCCACAATCAAAGGGTTAATCATTATATTGCTGGAGAATCCTCAACAATTCTCTTACTATGGAATACGTTTAAAAACTTGGCTGGAGGGGGAGGCTTTCTTTTGACGTTGCAGAAGACCATCAAGTAGACAAAGAGACCAATTTTGATGATGTAATTGACCTTATATCTTGTTTGCCATCAAAACACCTGGTTCAAGTACTGAGTTCAAAATAGCTACTAAATAAATAGATCGATAGATCGATAGATAGAAAGATAGATAAATATGTGATGATGTTGCCTCTATTATAAGGAAAAATTAAGCATATAAACAGACTCATTCATCTACTGTTTCATTCAAAAAATATCTTCTGAGCATTTCCTAAAACCACAACACTATCCTAGGTACAATGGGGAATGAAGAAGCAAAAGTCATAAACTCTTCCCTGCACACATTCACAATCTAGCTAAATCAATATGACATGATACCAAGCACCATGAGTGTAGACTATCAGGAAATTCACTCTAATGATGCTACTGATTTTATTCCAGATGGCTGCCTTGTCCTGCTGCCAAGAGTCATATGGTGTAAGCGTCATTGTAGGAGTACCTCCTCATTCCCAAAATATCTCTATGAGCCCCATGTTGCTCTTGACTGGACGTACCTGGAAAGGAGCAGTTTTTGGTGGTATGTAGTTAGACTTGATGGCTGAATTCTTATCCTCAGGAGTTCTTCCCTTTTACAAGTGACAAAACCAGTTTTTAAAAAGCTGGTTAGGGGTGCCTGGGTGGCTTAGCCAGTTAAGCATCTGACTTTGGCTCAGGTCATGATCTCATGGTTTGTGAGTTCAAGCCCCACTTCGGGCTCTGTGCTGACAGCTCAGAGCCTGAGCCTGCTTTGGATTCTGTGTCTTCCTCTCTATCTGCTCCTCTCTGCTTGCACTCTGTCTCTCTCTCTCTCTTAAAAATACACATTTAAAAAAATTTTTTAAAGCAACATGATTAAATGAACTAGATATGGATATAAAGATGCACATAGAAGGTTCTAAGACACCCTTTTTAGTGTCCCCATAAACAAACTAGACTCTCTCAGCACCACTTCTTTTATACTCATGACTGCATGAAGCACTGAAATACCTCATAGGACCCAGGAAATCCATAGGAGTCATTCATGTGTGCTCTCATTACCTAAATTTAGGTAATTGCTAAATTTGCTCCTTGGCTAAGGGAATAACCACCCACAGTATAATTTCTCTATGAGAGAGCTAATAATTAAGGACCCTAGTTTATCTAGGTGGATTTTTAAAAAGTCTAACCATGGCAAAAAGATACTGAAACATTATCTCCTATTAACTTCAGTAATTGTAGTCTGTGGGAGGTAGCACTTTCTGCATACTTTCATTTCAGTTCTACAGGAAAAGCCTCCTGTTATCCATGGCTGAATCTTACAGTGATGTTATTTTCTTTTCAGGCTTTAAGAGTAAAGATTCTGTCCCTAAACTTGTGGCTGATTTTATGGCTAAGAAGTTTCCACTTGATCCATTAATAACCCATGTTTTACCTTTTGAAAAAATAAATGAAGGATTTGACCTGCTTCGCTCTGGAAAGAGGTAGATATTAAATTTCTTTTTTATTGTCGGGGTTGGCCAATAGAGAAAAAAGGTGAAAGAATGAAAAAAAAAAAACATTGGAGTGCCTTAGTTCTCCATTAGTAGTTCAGTCTTAGGATGTAGAACATTTTACATGACATTGTGGAAAACTAAAACAGTTGCTTTGCACTCACTGTTCTACTGAAACCAAACTATTTTGGTTATAGTGAATCTAAATGATCAGAGTCACCCTAGGTTTATTTATAAGAGAACAGTCACAAGTCCTTGCAAGGAAAAAGATTCAGAGTCACAGAGTCTTAATTATAACATGGAGTCACTGCAGCCCTGCCTGGCCACCTAAAAAGGGTTACTGTTAATGGCTATAAATTTAAATTACATTGAGGACCTACTCATTATGGAAGGAATTGGAGTTACCTCAGGATTTTTTTCTACATGAATATCACTAATTTTTTCATTAAATTTTTTTTTATCTTTTCTTTTTTCAGTTTACAAAGAAGCTTTCACAAATAAAAATTACAGGCATACTTTAGAGATACGGCAGGTTCAGTTCTAGACCATGGCAATAAAGCGAATATTGCAGTAAAGCAAGTCAAACAAAGTTTTTGCCTTTCCCAATGCATATAAAAAGTTATTTTTAAATTATACTATAGTCTAGTTAAGTGTACAATTGCATTATGTCTAAAAAACAATGTACATACCTGAATTTAAAAAATATTATGCTGCCAGGGTGCCTGGGTAGCATAGTTGGTTCAGCTCTTGATTTCGGCTCAGGTCGTGACCTGTGGTTCACGGGATAAAACCCTGCATCAGAGATTCTCTCTTTCCCTCTCTCTCCCTTTCTCTCTCAAAATAAATAAACATAAAAAATACCGTGTTGCTAAAAAATGCAAACCATCCTCGGAGCTTTCAGTGAGTTGTAATCTTTTTGCTGGTGGAAAGTCTTGCCTCAGTGTTGCTGGTTGTTGACTAATCAGGGTGGGGGTTTCTGAAGTTTGGGGTGACTATGACATTTTCTTAAAATAAGACAGCAATAACTCAGTGTTGTATGTAAGCGATGAGACATAGGAATCTACCCCCAAAACCAAGAGCACACTGTACACACTGTATGTTAGCCAATTTGACAATACATTATATTAAAAACAAATAAATAAATAAATAAGACAGCAACAGTTTGTCATATCCATTGATTCTTCCTTTCACTAGAACTCTTAGAGATCACTGTAGCGTTATTAAATTGGCATAATTTCAATATTATTGTGTCTCAGAAAATAGGGAGGCTCAGGAAAGACAAAGAGACAGGGAATGCCAGTCACAGTCATAACGCACACCATATTTATGAATTAAGTTCACCATCTGATATGGGTACATTAGTGGTAACCCCAAAACAATTATGTAATAACAGGAAAGATCACTGATCACAGATTACCATAACAAATATAACAACAATGAAAAAGTTTGAAGTACTGTAAGAATTACCAAAATGTGACAGAGAGACATGAAGTGAGCAAATGCTGTTGGAAAAATAGTACTGGTAGACTTACTCAACACAAGGTTGCCACAGACCTTCAATGTGTAAAAAAATGGGGTATCTGCAAGGAGCAATAGAGTGCAGTGTGTCTGTATTGAAAAGAGGACTGCTCTTTTAAATGCAGAAGTCTTACATTTTCTCCAAAACTGAATGCTCCTTGGACTCTCACATGGAAGAGTGTGGGTTATTCCAAACATTAAAACAATTAACATCTTTTATTTCCTGTTTCAGCATCCGCACCATACTGACATTTTGAGACCATACAGATGCCTTCGTTTGAAGCAGGTCTTTTGGCTCTCGCACCTTCTGGAACCATCAGCCAAACAGCATCATTAACTCTGTTCTTCAGGAATGCAATCAATAATTATATAGGAGAGCTTTCCAAAAGAAGCAAAACATGAAATGAAATCTTTTTTTTTTTAAATCCTTTTTCAAGCAAATGTTTAAAATCCAAGTGAGAGCTAGATGCACCATCAGCTGCATAGTTGAGTCCAGTAAACTTTTCCTTCTTACTCACTCTACTTCTATTGAATTGTGGCATCCTTCTTATTGAGGAAAGGTAGATATTTCTTGCACTTCTTGTATCCTTGCCACCCTCAATCACTGAAACCCAGGGGAGCGGGTCCTCATTATACTTGTCCCCCGGCATACATGTGATGAGCTACCACACTTAAACCCTTCTACTTCTACCTCTATTTCCACTGTCTGAATTCTCCTTTTATGAAATATACACAAGCACTAGGGGAAACGCTATCATCTGGGAAAGGATACACTTAGATTTACAAGTAGAGGAGGTCTAGGATTTCTATATGCAGGGAATTTCTTTTCTCTCTTTTCATATAATCTTATATTAGTTTCAGATGTACAACATAGCGATTCAACGATTATTTACATTAGGAAGTGATCACCACAATAAACCTAGCTACCTTCTGTCACCACACAAAGTTGTTACCATAGTATTAATTATATTCTAAATTCAAGGAATTTTTTAGGGAAATGTCACATATTTTTATATGACAGAAGGAAGTATATCTTATACTGTTTGCAGTGAATACACAGTTGTTTTTTTAAACAAGTGATTTCATGCTACATGTGATAAATATGAGATTCAGATATTAAATGTGAAAACTGAACTCTTCTTAGAACCGTATTCAAAAATCTGTATTTTTTACTCATGAAAGTGACTTAGTGGCTAAATACTTAATTATTATAATTAACTGAAGATGAGTCATAAAGTAATTTTAAAGTAACATGGTGGCTTGAAGTGTAGGGATGGGAATGAAACAGCTATGGGCATAACATATAACTAAGAAATGGCACAAACATCCAAAGAAGTATGTTTTCTACATAACTATATGTGCATATACAAATGTGTACTTTTACAGAAATTATTTTTAATCTAGAACTTTCCTATTAACTACTGTGTCTTAAATCTATAATCCTGGAATTTAATTTTTTGAATATGTAAAAACCTATGGTACTCATTTGTTCATGCTTTCCCACTCTCAAGGGAAGATTTGCATTTTACGCATTATCTCTAAATGTACATAAAAAGCTAAAAAGCTTATTCCTTTAAGGGGGGTTGTCTCTCTCCAAAAGTGTTGTTTCCATGTCTACAATTTGTTTGATATTGTGGAAAGGACTTTAGACTTAGTGCAAGTGATCTACCACTTAACTGTGACCTTAATTGGAAGTTACTCAACCTCTCTGAGCCCATTTTATCCTCTGTTTTAAAGAATTACTCTAAACACAAGGACCAGAAAACCTTTTATTTTTAAAGTATGAAAGATTGATTTAATGTCTTTGGCACACTTTTTACTGTAGAAGTTATATGGTATCAGCATTAGCAAATCACACAAATACGAAGAACTCTAGAATATGACAATATTAAAAGTTTATCCCAGTTCTGCAGAACAACTTTTTAAAAGATACCATGGGGTCCTCAAAGCCGCATGCTTCAGATAGAAATTCTCCACAAGTTGAAATGTCAAAATCTAAAAGCTACCTTAGTCCATTGTAACAGAACTTTTGCTATCAAAACCAATGATGGAGCACTGCACATGCACCCTCCACCCCCACCTCACCAGGTGACTCTGGGTTCTCTGTAGGCCAGGTCAGAGCAGATGACACCTTCAACTCCCCTGTTTGACAGACTGTTCACAGTTTTAGACCAACTCCTCAGTCATAATGGTCATGGAAAGAGAAAGAGAGTATCACTTTTTTCCCACGTAGAAATGGGGAGGTAAAAGTAGATTACAAACAAAATGTGGATCAGTGTGATAAAATGATGCCTGTGTCAGTGGGGTTTTTGTCGAACAACAAATCAGCAGCTCTTAACAGTCAGCACAATTTACCTAAACACCCTGAAGTGGACCATCTACTGTGGACTGTCCCCTAATGTCTGTGCGTTGGGAATGCATTGAGAGATGATGTACATCTGATAAATTCCCATGAAGTAAATTGCCAGCAAACTATCTAACTTTTTAACTATTGGGGGAAAAAAAATCAAAAATGTTTGCTTAGATCATGCTCAAATTATGGACTATATTTCTTATTTTTAGAAATCATTCTTTACTTTTAAAATTTTTAAAGAAAGAAACTGAGGTCCTGATAAAGTCCCCCTGTAAATGTGTTCTCTTCTCTCCGTGCTGCCAGTAAGCCGAAGCAAAAGCCACAAAGAAAAAAAAGTCCTTAAGAATGTGTATAGATGAGAAAGTGATTTATTTACAGATCAAAGTCTTTCCTTCATGAAGCTACCAAATTTTTCATTCTACACCTGAAACTAATATTACACTGTATGTTAACTGAAATTTAAATAAACACTTGGGGGAAAAAAAGTCACCATTTTTTTCTTTGTTATGGAACTCAGATTGTTAAAAGGAAAGAAAGGTTTTATTGCATTTTTGATACGGGCATGAGGCTTTGGTCCACTTCTTTCATATATCTGTGTAAAAAAAAAAATCTGTCCACTGTTTACTATGAGATTAGTATTAGATTTTAGGTAAACAAAAATTTGTATTGCTTGATAAACTATTGTAAATTTAAAAATTCTTTACCTCAATTAACCTATGAAAGATGCTTTCATTGAAAAAATAATTACTCTAACTGGACAATACAGCTTCATAAAGATTAGACAGGATGACACTAGTGAAAGGGCTCTGTCAACTGTGGAGTGCCATCTAAACGTAGGGCATAGTTTAATTGTTTTGTCAAAGAGGCTGAAGGAGATATTTAAGGTCAAGACGGCCTTCAGAATGTCCCTAAGAAAACACCCTCAAATACTGTGGATCCCATGTTACTCAGTGT
Source organism: Paguma larvata (assembly GCA_030068075.1). NCBI lineage: Eukaryota > Metazoa > Chordata > Mammalia > Carnivora > Viverridae > Paguma > Paguma larvata. The sequence goes on from CM057823.1 coordinate 116,278,780, forward strand.
GCCAATGTTTTATACTGGTGCTGCTGATAAGAGATCCAGAAGAAGAAGGTATGGTTCTAAACTCACATATCACAAGAGTGGGGCATAAAATCCTACTGGTTTCCCAGAGGCCTGTATTCAGCTCCAACCCTCCTTCCTCCCAGGTCATGAGTAGCAAGTAAAGAATGGGACATACATGGGCATGTCAGTATATTCACAGAGTGGCACAGTCCTCCATGGGGTGTCTGGGGAAGTTGGGGGTTGGTGCCTTCTGCACCCAGCACTGGCTCTCTATTTATACTGACATTGATGGAAAAGGAGGCAAGTTGAAATCAAAGTATAAAAATGGAGTGGCTGGTGTCCTGATAGGCCTATACACATGCTCAGGGTGTCCTGCGGGTCTCCAGCAATAAAAATTTTGACTCTAGAACCAAAAATTTACATATTTGCTGGTCTCCCTTAAGAAACTATAACTATGAATGTACGTACTTACTTTTAGCCAGCTATAAAAAGCTCAGTCAAAATGAAGAAAATTTTTAGTTTGCAGAGTAATAATTTCATGGTTTTGGTTTACCTAATAGCTCTGATAAAATGACACAGCTCCTCCTGAAATAGTAAATAAACAAAACAATACAATTGAACTCTTTATTAATCTTTGCCATTTTACAAATCACATAAGCTGGTTTAGGATTAGAAAGAAAGTCATTTGGACAGATTCATTAGAAAATCACTCAGAAGTTGAAGCAGAGTGAGAGCAAGTCTGTATTTGAAAATTACATTTCTTATACATTTGACTAGCTAATTCTGTTAATTATTGCACAAATAACATCTATTAAGTACTCTCGGAAAATGCTAGTCACAATTTTATTGAAGTACATTAAATTCTATCTGTCAAATATCTAGTAATATTCAGGAAATGGGTCACTGAATAAAAAGATAAACCAAATAAGTGGGGGAAGAATAAAAGCAGAATGAGAACACTATACTTGGGCCAAAAACTATTCTGACGAGGTTAATGGTGATATATGTGGACTTGGTTTGCTCATTTTATTCACTTAGGACCCAGTGTCCAGAAGATCATCTGCACAACCCTACCAGAATCAAGAGAACCCAGAAGTTACTTAATAATTCACTAAGTTACCTCATGAATAAAGATAACTAGAGAGAAGAAACCATTTGTTTCCTTGTCTAGACTTACTCTTTCAGGTAGTTGGTATCTCAACAAATAATGCAGTAGATTTATTAAAAATGAAAGCAAGTATGAAAGATCACCAGATAATTCTTATCTAAATATGATGCTTAAAGACTGCCACTCACACAGAAACCAATAATTTACAATGTTTTTACACATATGCAATTACCTTAAGGGTTATAACTACAATTTCAAAGCAAACACAATTTTAGTTCGTTCTAAATTTAATTAATAAGTGTCCCCAGAATGAGTTTAGATGGAGGTGTAGGGAGACCCTAGGCTTGCCTCTTCCCTCAAACACAGCTAGATAAATATCAAAACATTTTGAAAACCCAGGAAATCAATCTGAGGATTGAAAAAGCAAAAATGCACAACTGGAGGTGAAAAAACACACCACATTGTGGAAGGCAGGAGCTGCGGAGAGTTGATTTGGGGGAGAGAAGAGCCTGCAGCTGCTGCAAAGTGGAGGAAGCCCTGATCGTGGAGAGAGAAGTGAGAAAGAGAGAAAGAGTGAAAGTGTGTGTGGGGAATTACATAAGAAAAACTCTTCCCCAAGATTGAAGGGAGGGGCCGAAATGGCAGAGCAGCATGGAAGTTCTCTGCTTCTTTCATCCCTGAAATGCAGCTAGATCAGCACCAAACCATTCTGCACACCTAGAAAATTGATCTAAGGACTAACACAACAACCTGCATAACTTGAGCCACAGCACTCAGCAGCTATGTGGCGCAGAGAGGTGAACTGGGAGAGAGGGAGAAGCCGCAGAGGGTAGGGAGCTTTTTTGTTTTCACAGAGAGGAAAGAATACAGGAAAAACGCTCCCCCCAAAAGCAGCTGGAGAGAAAAAAAGTGGAAACCCCCACAAGGAACTGAATAATAAAGGAGAAAAGGAGAAAAGAGAAGGTTTAATTACCATTAGGACTCTATAAACAGGAGAGAGCAGAGTCGGAAGCTCAATACCTGGTGGGGCTCTGGTAGGTAGGGTGAATCCCCAGAAGCAGTGAGGTTGAGGGCCACATGGGGAGAGGCGGTTCCCCTGTTGGGAGGACATTTGGTATAGCCTACCCACAAGAAAATGTCCCAGTGGACCCAAGATTACAGCCATCTTTGCTGGTGTTGGAACAAAGACACAAGAGTGTGTGAAGCCTGGCACCAGATGTGTATTGCGATTTACCATAGTCCCGGAACCACTCCTGCTACATGATCAAGTGAGATTTTTCAGGGGTGGACTAGCACCTGACCACAGTCTCTGGGCCTCTGCAGTGGCACAATCGCATGAGCATTTTGGGGGTGGGCCAGCACCCAGCCATTGCTCAGTGAGACCCTCCCCCAGAGTGTCAGAGCAGGTCTAAGCCTCAGGCCCTCAGAAGTAAGGGGTTTGGAAACACAGCCCCATCTGAGATAAAATTTGGGAGGTAGGTGCTGCTTGGCAGACTGACAGGTTGGTCATGGATAGTGTAGAAGCTGGGAGTAGACAGAAGGCGGAGACAAATGGGGGGTGCTTGACAGCAACTGGTGAGAGCACAAAGTTCTGATGCTAGAGACTGGGAAGATGGGTGACGCCATTTTCACCCCTCTTACACATGCACATGCATGCATACACATGCCACTCTGATACACCCTAGTAAGCTAAGCAGCGCTGCCTTATGGAGAACAGAGTCATTACATCAAGCCCCATCCAAATGCACCAATCAAGCCTTAGAGGATGACCAAAAGTATCTTCCTCTACTTAGTGTACAAACTATTAAAGTGCTTCATAGTTTGACTTCTAGGGGAAAATAGATGTAATTTCACTCAGATATCATTCTGTTCTATGGTCCATCTATTTTTTTTTCTTATTCTAGGATACAGAAAAAGAAGAAATTCATTATTTTCCATTTTTATAAAAAAGATTTTTCTTATTTCTTTCCAATGTATTTTTTTGCTAATTTTTTAGTCTATTTTACTTTCTTCATTCCATTTTATTCTATTTTATTGTATACATTTTTTAAATTTTTGAAATGTTTTCTTACTTTTCTTTTCCTTTTTTTCCTTTTCTTTCCCTTCTTCTCTATTCTCTCAAGCTTCTTTCAACAACTGGACCAAAACACACTTAAGATCTAGCTTCCTTTATTTGATCTTTTTTGTGTTGTTTTAATTTTTTAATTTATTTTTTTATTGTATTAATTCTTTTTCTTCCTCCAAAAATTAGAAATGGAGGAATTCACACCAAAAGAAAGAACAGAAGAAATGACAGTCAGGCACTTAACACAGATATAAGTAATATGTCTGACCACAATTTAGAATCACAATAATAAGACTACCAGCTGAGGATGAAAAAGCAAAGAATCCCTTTGTGCAAAGAAAAAAGAAGTAAAATCTAGTCAGGACGAAATTAAAAATGCAATAACTGGGGCGCCTGGGTGGCTCAGTTTGTTGAGCGGCCGACTTCGGCTCAGGTCATGATCTCGGTCTATGAGTTCAAGCCCCACATCGGGCTCTGTGCTGACAGCTCAGAGCCTGGAGCCTGCTTCGGATTCTGTGTCTTCCTCTCTCTCTGCCCTTCTGCTCACGCTCTGTCTCTATGTCTCAAAAATAAATAAACGTTCAAAAAAAATTTTTTTTAATTAAAAAAAAATGCAATAACTGAGATGAATCTCAAATAGATACTATGGCAGCAAGGATGGATGAAGCAGAGCAGGAAATCAGCGACATAGGGGGCAAACTTACAGAGAATAATAAAGCAGAAAAAAAGAAGGAAACTAAGGCAAAAAAGCCCAATATAAGATTTAGAGAACTCAGTGACTCATTAAAAAGGAATAACATCCGAATCGCAGGGGTACCAGAAGATGAAGAGAGAGAAAAAGGCGTAGAAAGGTTTATGTAAGCAAATCACAGCAGAAAACTTTCCTAACCTGGGGAAAGACACAGACATCAAAATCTAGGAAGCACAGAGAACTTCCATTAGATTCAACAAAAACCGACCATCAGGCAAGCCATATCATAGTCAGATTCACAAAATACTCAGGCAAGGAAAGAATCATGAATGCAGCAAGGGAAAAAAAGTCCTTAACCTACAAGGGAGAACAGATCAGGTTGGCAGCAGGCCTATCCACAGAAAATTGGCAGGCCAGAAAGGAGTGGCAGTATATATTCAATGTGCTAAATTGAAAAAATACACAGCCAAGAATTCTTTATCCAGCAAGGTATCATTCAAAATAGAAGGAGAGATAAAGAGTTTCCCAGACAAACAAAAACTAAGAGTTTATAACCACTAAGCCAGCCCTGCAAGAAGTTTTAAAGGGGATTCTCTGAGGGGAGAAAAGATAAAACAAAACAAAAACACTAAAAGCAACAAAGACTAGAAAGGACCAGAGAACATCAACAGAAACTCCAACTCTATAGGCAACACAATGGCAGTAAGTTCATACCTTTCAGTACTCACTCTAAATGTCAGTGGATTAAATACTCCAATCAAATGAGGTAGGTGAACAGAATAGATAAGAAAACAAGATCCGGGGCACCTGGGTGGCTCAGTTGGTTGGGCAGCCGACTTCAGCTTGGGTCATGATCTCACGATCTGTGAGTTCGAGCCCCATGTTGAGCTCTGTGCTGACTGCTCATCAGAGCCTAGAGCCTGCTTCAGATTCTGTATCTCCCTCTCTCTCTGCCCTTCCCCTGCTCACGCTCTGTCTCTATGTCTCTCAAAATTAAATAAACGTTAAAAAAAATAAAAAGAAAAAGAAAACAAGATCCATCTATATGCTGTTTACAAGAGAACCATTTTTTTTTAATTTTTAATGTTTATTTTTGAGAGAAAGAGAGACAGAGCACAAGCTGGGGAGGGTCGGGGTGGGGGGGAAGACATCGAATCTGAAGCAGGCTCCAGGCTCTGAGATGTCAGCATAGAGTCTGATGTGGGGCTCAAAATCACCAACCATGAGATCATAACCTTAGCTAAAGTCAAACGCTTAACCAACTGAGTCCCTCAGGGGCCCCAAGAGACCCATCTTAGACCTAAAGACATCTTCAGATTGAAAAGGAAATGGAGAGTCATGTAGCATGCTAATGGTTGCCAAAAGAAAGCCAGAGTAGCCATACTTCTATCTGACAAGCTAGATTTTAAAATAAAGACTGTAACAAGAGATGAAGAAGGGCATTATATCATAATGAAGGGGTCTATCTACCAAGAAGATCTAACGATTGTAAATATTTATGCCCCCGATATGGAAGTAACCCAAATATATAAATCAATTAATCACAAACAAAGAAACTCAGTGATAATAATACCATCACAGTAATGGACTTCAACACACCACTTACAGCAATGGACAGATCATCAGTGAAAAATCAACGAGGAAACAGTGGCATTAAGTGACACACTAAACAGGATGGACTTAACAGATATATTCAGAACATTTCGCCTAAAGCAGTGGAATACACATTCTTCTTGAATGCATATAGAACATTCTCCAGAATAAATCATGTACTGGGACACAAATCAGCCCTTAACAAGTACAAAAAGAGAGAACATACTGTGCATATTTTCAGACCACAACACTATGAAACTCCAAATCGAACACAAGAAAGACAACAAATACTTGGAGACCAAAGTATATCCTACTCAAGAATGAACACGTTAACCAAGAAGTTAAAGAGAAAGTTAAAAAGTACATTAAAGCCAATGAAAATGATAACCAATAGCCCAAAACCTTTGGGATGCAGCAAAGGCGGTCATAAGAGGTAAATATATAGCAATCCAGGCCTTCCTAAGAAGAATGAAAAGTCTCAGATTGACAACCTAACCTTATACCTTAAAGAGCTGGAAAAAGAACAGCAAATAAAACCCAAAACCAGCAGAAGACAGGAAATAATAAAGATCAATGAAAGAACAGACCAACGAAAACAGGAGCTGGTTCTTTGAAATAATTAACAGAATTGATCAACCCCTAGTCAGTTTGACCAAAAAGAAAAAGGAAAGGACCCAAATAAATACAATCAAGAATGAAAGAGGAGAGATCACAAACAACACTGCAGAAATACAAATAATAAGAGAACATTATGAGCAACTGCAGGCTAATAAAGTGGGCAATCTGGAAGAAATGGATTAATTCCTAGAAACATATAAACTACCAAAACTGAAACATGAAGAAATAGAAAATTTGAACAAACCCATAATCAGTAAAGAAACTGATTCAATAATCAAAAGCCTCCCAAAAAACAAGAGTCCGTGGCCAGATGGCTTTCCAGGGGAATTCTACCAAACATTTAAAGAAGTGTTAACACCTATTCCTTTGAAGCTGTTCCAAAAAATAGAAATGGAAGGAAAACTTCCAAACTCATTCTATGAGGCCAGCATGACCTTAATCTCAAACGAGACAAAGATCTCATTAAAAAGGAGAACTACAGACCAATTTCCCTGATGCACATGGATGCAAAAATTCTCAAGATACTAGCCAACCAGATTCAAAAATACATTAAAAGAATTATTCACCACAATCAAGTAGGATTTATACATGGGAAGCAAGGCTGGTTCAATATCTACAAATCAATTAATGTGATACATCAGATTAGTAAAGGAAAGGACAAGGGCACCTGATTGGCTCAGTCAGTTGGGTGTCCAACTTTGGCTCAGGTCAAGATCTCACACTCTGGGAGTTCAAGTCCCATGTCAGGCTCTGTGCTGACAGCTCAGAACCTGGAGCCTGCTTCAGATTCTGTATCTCCCTCTCTCTCTCTGCCCCTCTCCCACTCTCTCTCTCTCTCTCAAAAATAAAGATTTAAAAGAAAAAAATGAAAATAGAACTACCCTATGACCGAGCAATAGTACTGTTAGCAATCTACTCAAGAGATACAGGACTGCTGACACATAGGGGCACGTGTACCCCGATGTTCACAGCAGCACTTTCGACAATAGCCAAATCATGGAAAAAGACTAAGTGTCCATCAACTGATGAATGGATAAAGAAGATGTGGTATATATATACAATGGAATATTACGCAGCAATGATAAAGAATGAAATCTGGCCATGTGTGGCAACATGGATGGAACTGGAGGGTATTATGCTGAATGAAATAAGTCAGGCAGAGAAAGACAGATGCCATATGTTTCACGCATAGGTGGGCTTTGCAAGACTTAACAGAAAACCAGGGGGGAGGGGAAGAGGGGAAGGAAAAAAGCCACAGAGAGGGAGGGAGACAAAACATAAAAGACTCTCAAAGACTAAGAACAAACTGAGAGGAGAGAGGGGTGTGGGAGGGGGGAGAGTGGGTGACAGGCACAGAGGAGGGCAATTGTTGGGATGAGCACTGGGTGTTGTATGGAAACCAATTTGACAATAAATTATTAAATAAATAAATAAATGAAAATTAAAATTAAAAATAAAAAAGATTTAAAAGAAAAAAGAAAAGAAAGGACAAGAACACGTGATCATTTCAATACATGCGGAGAAAGTATTTGACAAAATAGGGCATCCTTTCTTGATAAAAAAACACACACACACACACACACACACACACACACGAAAGTAGGGATAGAAGGATCATACCTCGAGATCATAAAAGTCATATATGAGAGACCCACTGCTAATATCACCCTCGATGGGGAAAAACTGAGAGCTTTCCCCCTAAGGTAGGAACAGGACAGGCATGTCCACTCTTGCCACTGTTATTCAACATAATATTGGAAGTCCTAGCCTCAGCAATCAGACAACACAAAGGAAAAAAAGGTAATCAAATCAGCAAGGAGGAAGTCAACTTTCACTCTTTGCAGACAACATGATACTCTACATGGAAAACCCAAAAGATTCCACCAAAAAATTGTTAGAACTGATCCATGAACTCAGCAAAGTTGTAGGATATAAGATTAATGCACACAAACTGGTTGCATTTCTATACACCAATACTGAAACAACAGAAAGAGAAATCAAAGAATTGATCCCATTCACAACTGCACCAAAAACTAAGAAATACCTAGGAATAAACATAACCAAAGAGGTGAAAAATCTATACACTGAAAACTAGAGAAAGTTTATGAAAGAAATCGAAGAAGACACACACACAAAATGGAAAAATATTCCATGCTCATGGATCAGAAGAACAAATATTGTTTAAATGTCAATACTACCCAAAGCAATCTACATATTCAAGGCAATCCCTATCAGAGTAACACCAGCATTCTTCACCAGAGCTAGAACAAATGATCTTAAATTTGTATGAAAACAGAAAAGACCCTGAATCGCCAAAACAATCCTTAAAAAAGAAAACCAAAGCTAGAGGCATCGCAGTCCCAGACTTCAAGATTTATAACAAAGCTGTAATCATCAATACAGATGGTACTGGCACAAAAATAGACAGTTCGATCAATGGAACAGAATAGAGAACGCAGAAATGGACCCACAAACATAAGCCCAACTAATCTTTGACAAAGCAGAAAAGAGTATCTAGCGGAATAAAGACAGTCTCTTCAGGGAACGGTGTTGGGAAAACTGGACAACGACATGTAGACAAATGAACCTGGACCACTTTCTTACACCATACAAAAAATAAACTCAAAATGGATGAAAGACCTCAGTGTAAGACAGGGAAGCCATCAAAATCCTACAGGGAGAGGGGCGCCTGGGTGGCTCAGTCGGTTAAGCGGCCGACTTCGGCTCAGGTCATGATCTCGCGGTCTGTGAGTTCGAGCCCCGCGTCGGGCTCTGTGCTGACGGCTCGGAGCCTGGAGCCTGCTTCGGATTCTGTGCCTCCCTCTCTCTCTGCCCTACCCCTGCTCATACTCTGTCTCTATGTCTCTCGAAAATGAATAAACGTTAAAAAAAATTAAAAAAAAGTCCTACAGGGAGAAAGCAGGCAAAAACCTCTTTGACCTTGGCCACAGTGACTTCTTACTCAACACATATCCAGAAGCAAGGGAAACAAAAGTAAAATGAACTATTGAGACTTCATCAAGATTAAAAGGTTCTGCACAGCAAAGGAAACAGTCAGCAAAACTAAAAGGCAACTGACAGAATGGGAGACGATATTTGCCAATGACATATCAAATATGTCATATAAGGGGTTAGTATCCAAAATCTATAAAGAGCTTATCAAACTCAACATCCAAAAAACAAATAATCCAGTGAAGAAATGGGCAAAAGACATGAATAGATACTTCAAAAGAAAACATCTAGATGGCGAACAGACACGTAAAAAAAAATGTTCAACATCACTCATCATCAGGAAAATACGAATCAAAACCACAAAGAGGTAACATCTCACAACTGTCAGAATGGCTAAAATTAACAACTCAGGCAAGAACAGCTGTTGGCGAGGATGCAGAGAAAGAGGATCTCTTTTGCACTGCTGGTGGGAATGCAAACTGGTGCAGCCACTCTGAAAAACAGCATGGAGGTTCCTCAAAAAATTAAAAATAGAACTACCCTACTACCCAGTAACTGCACTATTAGGTATTTATCCAAAGGATACAGGTGTGCTGTTTCAAAGGGACACATGCACTCCAATGTTTATAGCAGCGCTATCGACAATAGACAAAGTGTGGAAAGAGTCCAAATGTCCACTGACAGATGAATGGATAAAGAAGATGTGGGGTGTGTGTGTGTGTGTGTGTGTGTGTGTGTGTGTGTGTGTGTAGCCAAGTATTACTTGGCAATCAAGAATGAAATCTTCCCACTTGCAACTATGTGGATGGAACTAAAAGATATTATGCTAATCAAAATGATCAGTCAATGAAAGACAAATATATAACCTCACTCATATGAGGAATTTAAGATACAAACCAGATGAACATAGGGGAAGGGAAGCAAAAATAATTTAAAAAAAACAGGGAGGGGGACAAAACATAAGAGACTCTAAAATGTAGAGAACAAACTGAGGGTTGCTGGAGGAGTTGTTGGTGGGGGGATGACTAAATGGGTGAAGTGCCTTAAGAAGGGCATTTGTTGGGATAAGCACTCGGTGTTATAGGTAGGGAATGAATCACTTGATTCTACTCCTGAAATCATTATTGCACTATGTGCTAACTAACTTGGATGTAAATTAAAAAATAAAAAGAAATAATAAAAAGAAAAAAAAAGCAAAAATTTTCCTCAAAACCATTGACTGGGAAAGGAAGAGGGGCTGAATACTCCCATTTTTATAAAAAGTGGAGCAGAGTCTGAGGTTTCAGGGGTCTACCATTGCCAGGGTCATATCTGGTGGGTTTCACAGTTTTCTGGTGCTGAAGGAGGGCAGAGACCTGGAAGTGAGCAGCATGGTCTGAGGATCCCTGGGTTACATGGAAAGAAGTACTTCCCTTGCTTAGAGTACAATTGAGAGAAGTAGAACAGCCTCTCAGGGGACAAGAGACCCAGTGGGTGCCATTAAGCTGTCTGTTCACTAACATAGGAACGGGGACACTGACTGAGTGCAGCAAGCCATAGCCAGCTTTCTGTGGCACTCTACCATAAACTCAGAACCACTGTGCAGTCATACAACCAATATCTAGAACAAGCCGGCATTAGCCACAGTGCAGCAAGACCTTTCCCCAGAGGACCAGTGTAAGTTGGAACCGTGCAGATCTCTAAAATTTGATGTTTTGAAACCCAGCCCATACCTGAGATAAAACACAGGAGTGCTATGCCACTAGGTAGGAAGACAACTCAGATGTAGGCAGAGTAAAGGTGGGGATCTGGTGGAATCCAGAGACACAAGACAGGTGATTGATTACTCTTCTGTGAGGGCTTCCTGAAGAGTGGCAGGCATGAGCTCACCACTCTGAAGACGGGACGAGAGAGCAGGTCGAGGCCATTCCCTCTCCCCACCCCTCAGCAGTGACCAACTCCAGTGAGCAAAACAGCACCACCAAGAGGAGGTCAGAGCTGCTTAACCTCACCTACTGTGAGGTGCATCTCCACTAGGGTAAGTTACCCAGAGATTCAGCACTGCAGACTCCACCCCCATAAGACCAGCATGAATCCCTCCTTACACCATGTCTATTGATCAAACAGTACTGCAAAGCTTCAGCTCTAGGAGAAATAGGACCCAGCTTCCTTTAGGTTTTTTGATACAGAAAAAAAATTTTTTAATTTATTATATATATGTTAATTTTTAAAATTATATATATATGTATATATATGGGGGAGAGAGAGAGAAGGAGAGATGATCGATGATCTAGCTTCCTGTTTTTTGTTTTTTCTTTAAACCTCTTCTTAATATAGCTATTACTCCCAGGAGCAGGAATATAGCAGGCTTTCATAACCATCACACACAAAAACAGTGACTTTGACAATATGATGAAACAAAATTCACTCCGAAAGAAAGAAGAAGAAGAAGTAACTGTCAGGTATTTAATCAATACATAATATATATTACTATAACTATATATATATATAACATAATATATATAACTAATTATAAGGATATTAGCTGGGCTTGAAAACAGCATAGAAGATACTAGAGAATTCCTTAGTGCAGAGATAATTAACTAAAAACTAGTCAGGCAAAATAAAAATGATAACCAAAATGCAAACACAAATGGATGCCATGACAACAATGATGGACAAAGCAGAGGAATGAATCAGTGATAAAGAAGATAAAATTACAGAAAATAATGAAGCTGAAAAAAAAGAGGGAAAGAAGGTATCGGATCATGAATGTAGACTTAGGGAGCTCAGTGACTCTTTAAAGCATAGTAACATTCATATCAAAGGAATCCCAAAAATATGAAGGAGAGAAAAGGGGGCAGAAGGCTTATTTGAGCATATAGCTGAAAACTTCCCTAATATGTGGAAGGAAACAGATGTCAAAACCCAAGAAGCCCTGAGAACTCCCATTAAGTTTAACAAAAGCCAGCCAAGACATATCATAGTCAAATTCACAAAATACATAGACCAAGAAAGAACCCTGAAAGGAGAAAGGGAAAAAGTCCTTAATCTACAAGGAAAGACAGATCAGGTTCACAGTAGATATGTCCACAGAAACTTGGCAGCCTAGAAGGGAATAGCACACTATATTCAATGTGCTGAATGGAAAAAAAATATGCAGCCAAGAATATTTTACCCAGCAAGGCTTCCATTCAGAATAGAAGGAGAGATAATGAGTTTCACAGACAAACAAACAGAAAAGGAGTTTATGACCACTAAACATATTCTGAAAGAAACATTAAAGGGGATGCTTTGAGTGGGGAAAAAAGGAGTAAAAGCAATAAAGACTAGAAAGGAACTCAATTCATACCTATCAATAATCACTCTGAATGTATATGAACTAACTCCTCCAATCAAAAGACACAGGGTATCAGAATGGATAAAAAAAAAACAAACACCAATATATATGTTACCTATAAGAGCCTCATTTTAGACCTAAAGACACCTGCAGATTGAAAGTGAGGAGATGGAAAACCATCTATCATGCTAATGGATCTCAAAAGAAAGCCGGAATAGCCATACTTACATCAGACAAACTAGATTTTAAATCAAAGACTGTAACAAGGCAGGAAGAAGGGCATTATATCAAAATTAAGGTGTCTATCCATTAAGAAGATCTGACAGTTGTAAATATTTATGCCTAAGCATAACACAGCAAGCCATCAAAATCCTAGAGGGGAAAACAGGCAACAACCTCTTTGACCTGGGCCAAGCAACTTCTTACTAGACACATCACCAGAGACAAAGGAAACAAAAGCAAAAATGAACTATTTGGACTTCATCAAAATAGAAAGCTTCTGCACAGTGAAGGAAACCATCAACAAAACTAAAAGGCAACTGATGGAATGGGAGAAGATATTTGTAAATGACATATCTGATAAAGGGTTAGTATTCAAAATATATAAAGAACTTATCAAACTCAATATCCAAGAAATAAATAATCTAGTTAATAAACGGGCAGAAGACATGAATAGACATTTTTCCAAAGAAGACATACTAGAGATGATCCTCACACCTGTCAGAATGTCTAAAATTAACAACGCAAGACACAATAGGTGTTGGTGAGGATGTGAAAAAAGGAATCCCCTTGCACTGTTGGTGGGAATGCAAACTTGTGCAGTCACCATGGGAAACAGTATGGGGGCTTCCTTAAAAAGTTAAAAATAGAAGTAACTTATGATCCAGCAATTGTACCACTAGACATTTACCCAAAGGATACAAAAATACACATTCCAAGGAGTATTTAACATGCCCCCAATACACATTCCAAGGGGTATATAAACATGTTCCCAATATTTATAGCAGCATTATCAACCATAGCCAAACTATGGAAAGAACCCAAATGTCCATCGACTGATGAATGGATAAAGAAGATGAGGTATGTATGTGTGTATGTGTGTGTATATATGTGTACATACATATATATATATATAATGGAATATTACTTGGCTACCAAAAGGAAAGAAATCTTGTCATTTGCAATGATGTGGATGGAACTAGAGTGTATTATGCTAAGTGAAATTAATCAGGCAAGAAAGACAAATACCATATGATTTCACTCATGTGGAATTTAAGAAACAAAACAGATGAACATATTGGAAGGGGGGAAAGAGTAAGGGAAACTAACCATAAGATCCTATTTATAATAGAGAACAAATCTGTGGGTTAATGAAGGGAGGTTGGTAGGGATGGGTTAAATGAGTGATAGGTATTAAGGAAGGCACTTGTTTTCTTGAGCACTGGGTGTTATATATAAGTGATGAATCACTAAATTCTACTCCTGAACACTGTTTTACATATGTTAACTAACTAGAATGTAAATAAAAATTTGAAAAGAAAAAAAACTACAAGGATATATCATCTCACACTTGTCAGAATGGCTAAAATCAACAACACAAGAAACAACAGGAGTTGGCAAGAATATGGAGAAAAAGGAACACTCATGTATTGTTGGTGAGAATGCAAACTGGTGCATCCACTGTGGAAGACAGTATGGAGGTTTCTAAGAAAATTAAAAACAGAACTACCTTACAATCCAGTAATTCTATTACTGGGTATTTACCCAAAAAATACAAAAACACTAATTTGAAAGGATATATGCACCCCCATGTTTATTGCAGCATTATTTACAATAGCCAAATTATGGAAGGAGCCCAAATGTCCATCAATAGATGAATGGATAAAGAAGTGGTATATATACACAATAAAATATTACTTAGCCTAAAAAAAAGAATGAAATCTTGTCATTTGCAACGACATGGATGGAGCTAGAGAGTATTATGCTAAGCAACATAGGTCAGTCAGAGAGAGACAAATACCATATGCTTTCACTCATATGTGGAATTTAAGAAACAAAAGAAATGAAGAAAGGAGAAGAAACAGAGAGAGTGAGAAACCAGGAAACAGACTCTTAGCTATAGAGAAAAAACTAACGGTTACCAGAATGGTGGTAGTTGGAGGGATGGGTAAAATAGTTGATGAGGATAAAGTGTACACTTATCATGATAAGCACTGAGTAATGTACAGAATTGTTGAATCATTATATTATACACTTGAAACTAATGTAACACTATATTTTAAGTATACTGGAATTAAAATAAAAAGCTTTAAAAAAAGAAAAAAGTAACAATAATAAATGTCCCCTAGGATAATTTATGCCCTAATAATTATTCCAAGTTTCAGAGTGGGTGGGAGAGAGAGATTGAGAAATAACTTGAGGACCATTTCTTTTGAACCTGAACTCAAGCCTCAGTAAGTTAGAAGTGAAAGAAAAGCTGAGTAAAGTCCTTCATTAATGGAAGGAAACACAAAGGCATTTGGTTTTATCTTTCCAAAATCTTCAAACGCTAATTAATAGCAGAAAGGATTTAGAGCTGTCAATGTCCATTTATTTCACATTTGCTACCTTTACCTCCTTCATTGACACTCAAAGACAAGACATTGAAGAATATGCTGGTTGACTTTTGAGCACAAGAGAGATTTGGAGCTCTTGAGCTATTCTCCATTTCTCCAATAGTTCTGGAGAAAAAGAAGGGAATGAAGAAGGAAGGGGTGAAAAAAATAACAATTACATCCAAAACTAATGCCTAAAGGAGAAACTGCCGATGTTTGACCTAAACTTTGCACTCTGCGATTACCTTAATTTTAACCTGGAGACAAATATATACACCTAAATTAAAAAATAAAGAGGAGTTTGACAAAAGGAAAATTTGGAGGAACCTCCCAGACAGACGGCTCAGCATGAAAGAACAGAATGTGTTCAGGGAATTATAATCATTTAGTATTGTTGACCTGCAGTCTTCAGAATGGGAAATGTGTGGGGCCAGGTAATAGCGATTCCTGAATTTCTCAAAGCATCTTTAGATTTTATCCTCTGGACCATGGGATCTTTACTGAAATTTTCTGAGCAGAGTGGTGATTAGTCAAAACACATTAGAAACTCATTCTTGCATTAGAGGTGAGGATAGTAAGGAGGTTTTCGATATGTAGAGGCAAGTGAGAATGTAAAACAGATAAGAGCCTGTTTTAGGGTAGTGTCAAAGGGGAAAGAGTGCATCGGATAAATGAGATATTCTTAGGAAGTATAGGTGACACGGTGGCAAGACTGAGAGAGTGCAGGATGCATGGTAGATGGAGATGGAATTGAGGCTGATTCCAGTGTCTTTCCTGACAACTGGATGTGGACAGTAGGCCCCTTCACCAATTTGGGATCTAAGAACAGCATCACGTATTTGTGGTGAAGATGGTTAAGTCTGGCATTGGACTTGGCAAGTTTGAAGTGCTTCTAAGACATTCAAATAAAGTTGTCTATACAAAGTCTAGAGCTGAGAATTAAGTTCTGAGCTAAATATACTGCCTTGGGGTTGATTCTCATTTTGATAATTCTCCACAATGTAAATTCTCCTTTCCTACCACTGAATTATCCCATGGTCCCCTCCTTCCAAAAAATGACTGATGCAGAAGTATAATTACGTTCCTCCAGTCGAATACACTCATACTTGAGAGACCATACTTGAGAACTGCATTTTGTCGAAGGAGGCTGGATATAGAGCATCCATTCCATTGGCGCAAATCACAGCGAGGACAGAAAGTTCTGGAGCTGGAGTCAGGAGCTGTTCGAGCAGCTCCCTGATTAATACAAAGGCACAACTTCCTTAGCAAGCTAGGTCCTGACATTATTTCTTTTTGGAAGCTCAGCCTAAAGTCTTCTAGGTTCTATGAGCTGCATACCTCTCTCAAGAAATCCCTTCTGTGTAAACTAGCTTGAGTGGATTCTGTTGTCTATAACAATGAGCACTTTGCCAAGTATTAGGTGTTAACTGAATGACTGGGAATAGATAATACAGCCCAGGGAGGGAGTATAAAGGCACTAGGAGAATAACAGAAGTAGAAACTGAAGGAGCATTTCAGTCGGGGAGAAAGTATCAGCAGCTAAGGGCCACAGGCAGAAGTGTTTGCACTGCTATCTGTGGAACAATGAATAGCTCAACTGATTGAGAACTAGAATATACGATTGAACAGGGAGAGAGAGTATAGACTGTAAAGAGATCCTCTGTGTCAGGTTTGGCTCCTTTTCTCCAGAAAAAAAACACTGAAGTTTTAGTAAATATGCCAATTTGGAAAATTATTAATATAACAGTAGTAAACAGTATAGATTGAGACCAACCAGAGACGATTTCAATGGGACATAAGTGACATAGATGAAAGAGGGATCAAACGAGATAGATGTGAGAAATGCCATAAAAAAGGGTCATCAAGATGTTTGTTATGAGAGAAAAGCCAAAGATTACCAGAAGTCTGGAGATCAAGGGAGAAGTGAAGAAAAAGAATCCAATTGTATCAAACAGAACAACAAAAAACGTTTTTAAAAAGAAATCTTAGAACATGGATTTTTGAGATGACAAGAGGTATTCAAAAGATGTTCAGTAAGTAGATAGATGTGAGACTTGAGATCCAAGATGTTACAGGAGATAAGGTGGTAATTCCCTCAATCCCTGGTTAATAGTAAAAAGTATGAAAAAAAGAACAAACAATTTCTGAAAGCAGAAGACCTGTGCTGGGATGTGTCATTTCAAACATGAGTCCAGGATGGTGGATAAATAGACAAGCAGGTGGAAGGGAAAATGTTGGGAGTCTGGCTACAGATTTTGGATATGGAGCGGGGGCGGGGGTGTTAGAAGCAGAAGCTTACCCATTCCCTTGAGAATCCAGTTACAATAATACAATGCAACCCACTGACTACCTGTCCCACATGAAGACTTAATGAAGCCTCATGAAGACCCTAAAGTAAAGATGCACAATTTTCATTTGTCAACTAAGCATCCTGAATATTACAAATATGTATTAAAGAGTGAGATGTTTCACATAAAATAGACCAACCTCCAAGGAAGGACTCTTTTTAATCCTAATTTGTATATACAAAAAAACAGTAAGAGTCTGGGGTTTAATGGCACACAGCTTAAACAAACAACGTGCTCTAAAAAACACTATGTCAATACTGGCCCTATCACTTTACTGATGCTTTTTCTATGAGAGCTACCAGAAAATTCAGAAGAATCATATATAGCCTTCTTTCTCCCACACTGTTAGCATTTAAACTAAATTTATCAAGAAATGAGTATGTTTCAAAGATAAAAAAAAGTAACAGTCAAACTCCTGGAAGACAGTGGAACCAGAATATGTATGTTTACCTCACCCTAAAAATCAAAAAGCTAACTTGTTCCTACCCTCATAGATGACTGATCCTATATAATTTGTCATCCAATGAATATTACAAGCCTTTCAAGACCATTGAACTTGACTATCCATAAAGATTCAGGCAGTGTTTTCCCCCAGGATTATGGAGCCCAGAGCCCAGTGGTCAGTTCTCATGATCATACCAGATTTTCCTTAGGGCCACTGCCCTGAGCATGCTGCAGAAGGTCTGCGGTGACTCTCTCTCAAGTATGAAAAGTGACTATATGAAAAATAAGATGAACTTTTTAAAGATGATTTTTAAAAAGAAACAAATTTGCATATTCAATGGATTATTATTACTTTCATTTTATTATCTTTAGAAGGTGATATGTTTATTCCACTCATGTTACCATTGCTCAAAATATGTTTTTAAGCATTGACATAGAAGTCTGCAACATATGACTTTAAAAGTCTGTAGTAATAATGTAAGCAAGAGCATGAACTCTGCATTTAAAATAATAAGAGACTTTGAATCTAAACAGGCAGTACAGATCCCTGCAACTATCTAGTTTGAATCCTAGCAACTAACTAGTACAAATTAGCTAACATCAGTTTTCCAATCTGCAAAGTGGGGGTAATAAAAGCACCTATTTACAGCATCATTATAACTAAATGAGACAGTTTGTGTAAAACCCATATTCCCACCCCCAGCAGTCCTTTGTTCCATGTCATATAATAGCCATTGCCCTGCCGGCTCTACCATAGGACTTGGGAAAGCTATATACTCACTTTCTCAGTCTTTCTTGCATCTAGGAGTGGCCATATGACATACTTCTTACCAACAGAGATGTAACAACATTTTGGTGAAATGAAGCTGCCCATTTCTGGATGAAGGAAGGAGGTATGATTAGCACTATCCCTTTTTTCCTCCTTCCCCTCCCTTTGCCTGATTAAACATAGTTGTACAACCTGGAACTGGGACAGCCATCTTGGACCCAATGATAACCATCATGGGAATGACTAAGGTGCTTTCTGAAACACTGGTCTTGACGTTATCACGTTGCTGCACACATGCAGAAAAAATGGCTACCTCCAAATTCTCACCACCCAGGAAGAAAATAACCTGTAGGTGTTTAGTGCCCCCTGAGTCAGGTTTTCAATTACTTGCCCTTGAATCTGTTTCAAACTAATATACTTCTTAGGACTACTTTAGACTTCCTAATCCCCACACTGAAATCTGAACTTGAGCCTCACTACCTGGCATACTCCCCCTCCCTCATGTAAGCCTGCCAAACATAAAACGCCATCATGTTGATGAGAGAAACGAAAAAGTGAATAAACAAAATAAGCTACTAAAATATTTCTGTGAAAGACACCAAAACTCCTTTACTATGACAAAGGTTACCCAATAATGGAAACATAGATATCACAAGACGTGGCAGTAAGAGAATTTTTTCTCCTGACTCCTGAACAGATAGTTCTACAGCTTATATGTCAAGTGTTCATGTGCTGCCTTATATATAACCTTTAATATTCTGTTTTCACTTAAAGGTTATGTTGACCTTTAATGTGTTTATTACATTTAATATTATGTTAAATTATATTGAACATTTACTTAAATCCCTCACCACAAGGGCTGTGTCTTACGGTGCCAAGACCTCGTTTCATGTATATCTAATTCTCCCCAGTACTAAACACACTGCAATACAAATGGTAGAGGAGCAGTAAGTGTTGTTTTACAACTTAATATTTTGCAATTTAGACATGTGCCATCAGCAATCAACCACACTAACGTGCAGTAATGAAATTTCATCATGTCCGTTGCACTGAGGCTAAAGTGTAAGCTTTAGGCTTATGAATGCATGTTGTTGCCTGTCTGGGTCTACATTTCCACTCAAGTCTGCGGTTCTCCGCAGATCTTTAAAGATACAATAATTCTTGAAAAATAACCAAAAATTGGTATCTTCCCTAAAACAGTTCCCAAAAGGAATTATATTTCTTTCTAGTTTGGTAAGTGAAGAAAAAGTGAAAAATTGTAATTAAATGATAACTCATATATGGAAAATTAGTATTTCATAAAGAAGAAATGATAACTTTGAAAATTTTTCATGTCGTTTCATTTCATTGCATTTTTGGAATGAACTAGTCCACTGTCTGGGAAATTGGGAAATTGGGAAACTAGAAAAAATGACTCATGAAACAGAGTTAGTTCTAACCCAGTGCCAAAATTAATCAACAAATGAGAAGTAAATCATTAAGAGTCTGAAAGAAGTCACTATATATTCAATTATTTCCCTGCACTTGGGGAGGAAGGAGATTTATATAATAGACTTCTGAAATTTGAAGATTTAATAACTTGGGACCTAGCGGTCATGAATACATAATGTGCATTGCTTCAGAAGTAGAAATTTCTGTAACTCTCTGGGAGAACAAAGTCTTACAACCCTCCCTGCAATCTGGGAAAGAAATAGGAAAGGAGGGAAGAGTTACAATGCTTCTGCTGGGACAAAATCTCATAACTGATGAATTCCCCTTTCCCTTGCCCAATCTTCCAGATAGACTGGGGGAACTGGGAAGGGCAGCTGTCGCAGGGCCAGACATTAGTCATCTTTGGGAGGAAGGAGCCACTGACCCAAACTGCTAGTGGAGTGCTTAGGTCTCTCTGTTATATTTTCAGAACTATAAAAATTGTTGGTTAAATACTTCACTTAAAACATCTTTCTATAAATATCAGAAGTAGAAATAAACAATTTTAACATTTAGCCAGTTTATAGGACTTTCTAAATTGTTAGACCTTGTTTCTATTCTTGTATCATAATCTTTTCTATTTTAAGCTAAATTTTCCATTTTCAAAAATTTCTTAGCAAGTAGTATCCTATTGCCAGTTTCGTCAATGCCTGCCCCCGCTGCAAGTCAAAATCTTACCCCAAGTGACTTCCTCATCTCTACTCACCTGTCTCCTTCACATCACTAAAAAGGTTCCAAAACTTCCTCTCCTCCCTAAAGTCTGTCCTTATTAACTGAAAGTGATCCCTTTCTAAACATCTCCCTTGATTACCCATAAAAGTTTACTCTAAATCTGAAGAAATGCACTTGAAAAATACCCGTAATTGTAGGTGATTCATAATTACATGAAACATTAGTCCACAGGTGTATCAGTTTTCCACTGCTATGTAACAAATTGCCACAAAATTGGTGGCTTGAAAGGACATCCATGTGTTATCTCATTGCTTCTTTAAGGCCAAAGTGTGGGGATGTCGAAAGTGGTCTCTCTGCTCAGGGTCTCTCAAAGTTGAAACCAAGGTGTCAGCCAGGCTGAACTCCTTTCTGGAGCTTGGAATCCTCTTCTAAACTTCACATGGTTGCTGACCAAATTCAGTTCCCTGTGGTTAGGGGACTAAGCCTTCCATTTTTTTTCTTGGTAGTAGGCCAGGAACAATTTCAGCCTTCTCTGAAAAATCTGACCAGCCCAAAGAGAAAAGACTTAAACATAATGACATTGCAGATTCTCTAAAATAAAAACCACCAGATAATTCTATAGCAAATGCCATGGTCGACAATTACCACCCTTGTGTCCAGAGATTCCCAACAGTTTGTTAGTGTCCCATTCTTCAAAAGAAGCAAATAACCAAAAGCCATCAGACATCTGAGGTGATTCTAGCTTTCTAATATGAGAGAGAACAAAGCAAACAGAGGAAAAGAAGCTTAGAAGAAATAATTCGTGAAAAGAAAGAATTCAAAACTCTTCCAAAAACCTGTTATTAATATCCTGAAGGAGACAACAAGACATGTATGCATGAAATAAGAACAGGTTGCGGTGGAGGAAAAAAGTACTTGAGAATTAAAAGTTTTCATAGCAGGAATGAAAATCCAATAGAAACATAAAAGATCTCGGGGTGCCTGGGTGACACAGTTGGTTAAATGTCCAACTCTTGATCATGGCTCAGGTCATGGTCTCATGGTTCATGAGTTTAAGTCCCATATCCGGCTCTGCGCTGATAGCATGGAGCCTGCTTGGGATTCTCTCTCCTTCTCTCTGCCCCTCCCCCACTTCTGCGTGTGCGCGTGCGTGCATGTGTGTGTGCGTGTGTGTGTGTGTGTGTGTGTGTGTGTGTGTGTGACGCGCGGGCTCTCTTTCTCTCTCTCAAAATAAACTTAAAAAAAAAAGAAAAAAACATAAAAGAGCTCAAGAAACTTATCTCTCAATACACCTTTTCTCATGAAGCTACCTGATAAAGTTCTCCCAAAGTGACCAGTTAACTCTAGAGAAAGACATGGGATCTAGGAAGCTGATGCTCTCACCCTGGAGAGAGTAAAGGGAGTCCCCAGTACAACAGTGGGAAAGCTCCAGGGTGGCAGGTATGCGAAATGCAAGGCACTGCCAGCCCATGCTGCAATACGCCAAAGACTCCAACAGGAGAGGCGTCTGGCACTACAGTTTGTACTTTATTGTATCACAAATACTGTATCAACACTGGTTTAAAAACGTACTGTGCCCCAAGGAACTTAGATGTAAGTACAGTTGACATTCTCTGGAAAACTGTGCTACAAAACTCAAATACTGGTTTTAATGATGACAAAGACACTGATGGAAAACATGCAGCTCTAAAATGCAGATAACAGGGGCCCCTGAGTGACTCAGTGGGTTAAGCATCCCGCTTTGGCTCAGGCCATGATCTCATGGTTGGTGGCTTCAAGCCCCACTTCAGGCTTTGTGCTGACAGCTTGGAGCCTGGAGCCTGGAGCCTGCTTCAGATTCTGTCTCCTTCTCTCTCTGCCCACCCCCCACTCACACTGTCTCTCTCTCTCTCTCAAAAATAAACATTAAAAAAATAAAAATAAAAAGGGGATAATAGTGAATCTACCGCACAATCATTGTGAAAATAAAATGAGTTGATAAATGTAAGGCATTTAAAATGGTACCTGGAACGCAGTGACAAAGGTACTAGCTATCATTGTTGTTCTTGTTGTTCAGGTAGGCTTTTTAACTCTGGGTCTGGGCTTCCTGGAACACTAGCTCTACCACTAGTTGTTTTACCTCAAAAATGTTATGTAAACTCCTTAAGACTCAGCATCCTCATCTATAAACTGTGTATCACAAAGATACCTGCTTCACATATTAATTTTCAGAATTGAAATTCATTCAAAGTATTTAGCAAACTGAGCACTTCATTGAATATTAGGTATTGATAATAATAATTTGTTTTTCATAGACAACAATATTATTAAATTAAGGAGAAAACTCTCCACCACTGAATAACTATTTTTTTTAATTTTTTAAAGTTTATTTATTTCTGAGAGAGAGACAGACAGACAGACAGACAGACTGCGAGCCGAGGAGGGGCACAGAGAGGGAGACAAAGAATCCAAAGGAGGCTCCAGGCTCTGAGCTGTCAGCACAGAGCCCAACATGGGGCTCGAACCCACAAACTGTGAGATCATGACCTGAGCTGAAGTCAGAGACTTACCCGACTGAGCCACCCAGGCGCCCCTGAACAACTATTTTTAGTTTTTAAATATTTTTATATTGCCACAACCATGGCATTTGTGTTACTTTGTATTATTTCAAAGTATTGTGAATATTTGGTGTTTCCATATCACCTCAATAATTTTATTATGCATCTACCAAACATATCATAAAAATTATATAAATATAAAATATGTCACCAAAATATCTGTGAAACATTCAGGTTGTCATTTGGTTCTCACAGAGAAATGGAATGTACATATTTGTGGTTTGGAATTTTGGCTTCTTTTAGATTATTTCCCAAGACCCTCCAAAGACGTGCAAACAAGATGGTGCAGATCACTCAGATGCTCTTCAAGGCCAAGTTCCCGGCTCCACAGTCACAGAAACACGGGCAAGTATTTAAATTCCCTCAACATTTTTGGCTTCAGTATTAAAATCAAAATGAAATGCTAACTGTATAACAATTAATGGTTTTGAATGTGGGTATTTTTCAAAATTGCTCGAGGAATTTAAAATCTTGCCCAGAGTTCTTTATGCTGCTACTAAATTCCCGCCTCCACTCTTCACTTTGTAACTCATCCCTCATGCTTTAAAGTTTTCAGACTATTGATGTAACATATATGAAGTGTTACATTTTTTTCTTTCTAAATATTTTTAAATATTAAACTCCTCATTTTGCCCAGCAATTTAACCCCCCAAAATTAAGAATTTGGATTGAGAATGATTTCTGCCAATTACATTTTTCTTTCTGCCAAATTATGAGCCCTCTATAGGGAAAAAGGAGACAGCCAGGGTCTCTTGCAAAGATGCTAGTTTTTCCCTCAGACTTTGGAGTCAAATCCTAGCATTGCTCATAATTAGCTGAATGACTGTATCAGAGATGCCAGTCTTTGCCTTCCTGGTAACTTTCCAATAGAGTTTGTGGCAATTTGTTACAAAAGCAATGGAAAATTAATATACCCCCTGTTGTAACAAGGCCACCTGAGGACTGTGGGGAGTCATGTCACCTCTCTAACCACAGCCTGAAAAGTTTCTCCTATTTTAAGAATCCATGTACTTAGATTAGGTCTACATGTATAATCCAGGCTAATCATCTCATTTCAAGATCTTTAAAGAAAACAAAAATACTAATTTAAAAAGATATGTTTGATAAGTTCTTTATAGACTTTTGGATACTAACCCTTTATCAGATCTGTCATTTGTAAATATCTTTTCCCATTCCATAGGCTGCCTTTTAGTTTTGTTGCCTGTTTCCTTTGCAGTGCAGAAGCTTTTTATCTTGGTGAGGTCCCAATAGTTCATGTCCGTTTTTGTTTACCTTGCCTTTGGCAATGTGTCTAGTACGTTGCTCCAGCTGAGGTCAAAGAGGTTGCTGCCTATGTTTTCCTCTAGGATTTTGATGGTTTCCTGTCTCTCATTAGGTCTCTCGTCCATTTTGAATTTATTTTTGTATATGGTGTAAGCGTGTGGTCCACTTTTATTCTTCTGCATGTTGCCATTCAGTTTTCCCAACACCATTTATAGAAGAGACTGTCTTTTTTACCATTGGATATCGTTTCCTGCTTTGTCGAAGATTAGTCGACTCCATAGTTGTGGGTACATTTCTGGGTTTTCTCTCCTGTTCCATTGGTCTATGTGTCTGTTTTTGTGCCAGTATCATACTGTCTTGATGACTAAAGCCTGAAGTCTGGAATCATGATGCCGCCAGTTTTGGTTTTCTTTTTCATGGTTGCTTTGGCTATTCAGGGTCTTTTGTGGTTCCATACTAATGTTAGGATGTTTGATTCTAGCTCTGTGAAGAATGCTGGTGGTTATTTGAAACTCAACACCCAAAAAATAAACAACCCAGTTAAAAAATGGGCTGAATACATGAATAGACACTTTTCCAAAGAAGACATCCAGATGGCCAACAGACACATGAAAAGATGCTCAACATCACTCATCATCAGGGAAATACACATCAAAACCACAATGAGATGTACCTCATGCATGTCAGAATGGCTAAAATTAACAATACAAGAAACAAAAGGTGTTGGTAAGGATGTGGAGAAAGGGGAACCCTCTTGCACTGCTAGTAGGAATGCAAACTGGGGCAGCCACTCTGGAAAACAGTATGGAGGTTCCTCAAAAAACTAAAAATAGAACGACCCTAAGATCCAGAAATTGCACAATTAGGTATTTACCCAAAGGATACAAAAATACAGATTTGAATAGGTATATGCACCCCAGTGTTTGTAGCAGCACTAACAACATAGCCAACCTATGTAAAGAGCCAAATGTCCATTGACTGATGAATGGATAAAGATGTGGCATATATATACACACACAATGGAATATTACTAAGCCATCAAAAAACTGAAATCTTGGCATTTGCAATGATGTGGATGGAGCTAGAACGTTTTATGCTAAGCAAAATAAATCAATAAAAGAAAAACAAATATCATATAATTTCACTCATACATGGAATTTAAGAAAACAGATGAACATATGGGAAGTGGGGGTGGGGGAGAGAAGAAAGGGAAACAAACCACAAAAGAGCCTTAATGATAGAGAACAAATTAAGGGTTAATGGAGGGAGGTGGGGGAGTGATGGACTAGATGGATAATGCGTATTAAGAAGGGCACTTTTTGGAGCCCCTGGGTGGCTCAGTCAGTTAAGCATCTGACTTTGGCTCAGTCATGATCTCCCAGTTTGTGACTTTGTCGGGCTCTGTGCTGAATGCTCAGCACCTGGAGCCTGGTTCAGATTCTGTGTCTCCCTCCCTCTCTGCCCTCCCCCACTCACGCTCTGTCTGTCTCTTTCTCTCTCAAAAGTAAACATTAAAAAAAAAATTAAAAAAGAAAAAGGAAGGGCATTTGTTGTGATGAACACCATGTGTTGCATGTAAGTGATGAATCACTGAATTCTACTTCTGAAACCAATACTGACTGTATATTAAGTAACTAAAATGTAAATAATAATAAAAAAAGATACATGCACCTCTGTGTTTATTGTAGCAGTATTTACAATAGTGAAGGTACAGAAGCTGCCTAAGTATCCATCAATAGATGAATGGATAAAAAAGATGTGGTATATATATGCGTGTTGTGTATATATGTATATGTATGTATGTGTATATATACTCAGCCATTACTGAGTCATAAAAAAGAATGAAATATTACCATTCATGACAACGTGGATGGACCCTACAGGGTATCGTGCTAATAGGTGAGACAGAGAGAGACAATACAATTTCATTTACATATGTGATCTAAAGAACAAAACAAATGAACAAACAAGTGAACAACAACAACAAAAAGAAACACATTCATAAATATAGAGTACTGGTGGTTGCCAGAGCAAGGGGAGGGGGCGGTGAGAGGATGAGCAAAATACGTGGGTGATTAAGAGGTACAAACTTGCAATTATAAAATAAATAAGTCACAGAGATGAAAAGTATAGGATAGGGAATATAGTTGACACTATTGTAATAATGTTGTGTGGCAACAGATGACACGTCATGGTGAGCATCGTGTAATGTATGGCACTATCAAATCATCATGTTGTATACCTGAAACTAATGAAGCATTGTATGTCAACTATACTTTAATAATAAAAAATGAAATAACAATAACTTTCAAAGATCTTTAATTTAGTCACACCTGCAAAATCCCTTTTGCCATGTACAGCAATATGCAGTTGACCCTTAAACAACACAGGTTTGAACTGCACAGGCAGATTTTTTTCAATAAATCACTTCAGTACTATAAATTTATTTTCTCTTCCTTAAGATTTTCTTTTGTGTTTTTTTCTTTTTTTCCCCCCTTATGATTTTATTATGTTAATTTTATTTTTTATTATTTTATTATTTTTTAATTATTTAAATTATTTTAAAATTATTTAAAACAATTTAAAGATTGTTTTTTGTTTATTTATTTTGAGAGACAGTGCGAGTCGGGGAGGGGCACAGGGAGAGGGAGAGAGAGAGAATCCTAAGCAGGCTCCATGCTGCCAACGCAGAACCCAATGCAGGGCTCAAACTCATAAAACCACAAGATAGTGACCTGAAACAAAAAGTTGGATGCTTAAACGACTGAGCCACCCAGGTGTCCCTCCCTTATGATTTTCTTAATAATAGTTTCTTTTCTCTACCTTACTTAATTGTAACAATACAGTATATAAGAACAAAATATGTGTTAATCAGCTGTTTATGTTATTGGTAAGGTTTCTGCTCAACAGTAGGCTATTAAATTTGGGAATTCAAAAGTTATATGCAATTTCCGACTGTGCAGTGGAAGGGGATAATCGGTTTCCCTAACCCCTGAGTTGTTCAAGGGTCAACCATATTCATAGGTTCAGGGGATTAGGAATGGACATTTCTGGAGACCATTTATCCTGCCTACTCCAGGGCGGGCTATGACCTTGTCTGAAACAATCATGTCCCTCTCTCTGGAGAATCCAAACATAGAAGATGGTGCTTGGATTGCAACATTATATAGAGTTGGACTCAGATAGAGAGAGAAAGAGGGACAGAGACAGAAGGAGACAGAGAAAGAGGGAAGTGATACCCTGTAACCCTTTAGAAACTGATAAAATTACCTTTGAATTTTCCAGACACTGTTCCAGATCTGTCATAGCCATCTTGATTTTCGAACACTGATATCCAGTAATGTGTCCCTAGTCTTTTAACCTGTCCATCTCAAATTCTAGAAGGCAGGGAGAAGGGTGAGAGCAGAAAGCTTGCCAGATAGTATCAAAATAAGATAGCCTAACTCTATGGAGTTTGTCTCCATGTGTGTTTGGTCATTCATGGAGCCAGATGTTCATGGAGTGATAGAATTGTCATGATTGGGTATCAGATCTCCAAAATCACTTGGGACTTGAAAACAAGGTGATAATGGCTATAATTCCCTCAAACCCCAGGACTCTAGGTAAGGGAGGTGACTAAAAAGGAGAATGTGTAAAACAGAATAATAAGAGAAAGAATTTTGTTCAAGGTTCTTTGTCTATGTTGTTGATTCCAACTATACCTCTCAATTCCAACTCATCTTTTTAGGTTAGTCTTAATAAAATACCTTTCTTTCAAGGCTTCCTTGACTCTCTAAGTAGAAGTCACTCCTCCATTTTAGTGAACAAATATCTGAGCGCTATTTGCCAGGCATTGAGTTAGGTGTTGAAAATGCACAAATGAAAAACCAGGATCCAGTCTTTGCTCTCTGAATACTACTTTGGAACTCTACTGCCACTGACCGCTTCCAATGTCATATGAGGGTTTCTCTGTCTTGCTGACCTAATAAATACTGACCCCCCCCCCCCAGCTATCTGCAAGCCCTTAAACAGGGAGCACTGGATTGTATTCATTACAGGTTTCTCATGGTTAGCATATGTCTGCCCTAAAGGTAAATGAGCACAAAACTTCATCAACTATTTATTAAACACCTATTGCATACACGCTACTAAATATGGCTGAGAACATAAATGAAATTTAAGAAGGTCCCTAACCAGAAATTGCCAATAGGATTTGAAAGATGGATCTCCATACTAAATAAAAAGAGCAACAGAAGACAATGGGTCCCAAATGCCACAGGAAGAAAGCTCGCGTTGAAAGGGGTGACTGTGAGAGAGTGGGGCACTTTTACCTAGGACTCAGCATTTGGGTAATATTTAAATAAGCGAAGGGTACAGGAAAAGAAGGAATATGATGAGCAAGGGCTGAATGAGGAATGGATTTCTGTTTGGATGACAATGTAGACACAAGCTTTTAAAAAGCCTAGGTCCTGTTATATGTAAACCAATTTGAAAATAAACTATTATAAAATAAAAAAATAAAAAAATAAAAAGCATAGGTCCTATACTGGAGAAAACAGAGAGGTAAGGTGGATGAGAAGGATAGAGTCAGATTATAAAGGGCCTTGAATGCCAGACACAAGATTTGGACTTTTACCTTTCCTTCAGACCTTCCAAACCAGATGCCACCTGAAATCATAGGACCTCCCTTGCCTCTGGTAGGTGGATGTTTCTTAGCCCCCAGTGATTTCTAAGTGACTACATAATTGTAGCTTGCTGACACTGCCATGAACTAGTCATCAAATTGTTCCCTTGGCAATTCTAGAGAAAGATGTCCTTTATGTTAATTTATCCACCCAGACAGACTTTAATTAATTAAATAGTTGGCTGTACGATGGATTTTATAAGGTCATCAAACGTGGATTTTAAAAAAAATTTGGGTGCCTGGATGGGTCAGTTGGTTAAGCATCTGACTCTTGGTTTTGGCTCAGGTCATGATCTTATGGTAGTGAGATCAAGCCCCGTATCAGGCTCTGCTGCATGGAGTCTGCTTATAATATTCTCTACATAGATAGATGATAGATAGATAGATAGATAGATAGATAGATAGATAGATAGATATCAAACTTCTATTCTCTAGAAACCGTACACATACTAGTTATACTGAATAAAAGACAACAGAAATGACCTAGCGAGAATTTTTCTATATTCTCCAAGATTATTTAAAGTCTACCTCAAATGGCACCTCCTCCTCTGCTCCCAGAGCACTAACCCATGATATGGTACTTCCCAGATAAGCCAACAGTCTATGTCTTTTCTCCCACAGACTGTGATTTTTGCTTTTATGGATAATAATTGTAGCTAATATTTGTTGAGGGTTATCCTATCTGCCAGGATGCTTCCTAAATGCTTTAAAAGAATTCCCTCATTTGTTCATCAAACGAACGACCCTTTGAGGGCTATCATTCGTCCTCATTTTCAAGGAAACTAGGATCAAAGACAGCTAAACAATAAATTTAACTTAAACAACTAGTTGGGATAGGGTCTGCCTAAACCCAAGGCCATGCCATAACCACTGCTCCAAACTCCATTATTACAGGTAGAAGTCACCTCTTATCCATCACTGCCACCCCACTGTGCCCAGCTGAGTGCCTGGAACAGGAGGTGCACAGTCAGCGCTGATTGGTATTGCAGAGAGCAGAAATGCCAGAGATAGTGAGCACTTTCGCTGTGACAGGCATCTGACTTCCCTGCTACGAAGAGGAGAGTGCCGGAGCATATGTCAATCTCTCTACAGAAAGGTTTTGAGGGCAGTAGTTTTATAACAATGAAATCAAGATTGATATGACTGAATATCAATTTAACTCAACACTGAAGTTCAAGACTAAAAATATCTAAGCAAATTTAATCCCTAAAAATAACTGCCATTAATCTGTCCTGGGTAGAGATTCAAACTCACTTCTCCTATGTAAAAGACAATGAGAAGGAAGGAAAAGAGGAAGACATCTCTTAACTCAACTCGAACCTAGAGTTGAGTTTCTCTACACAGAAAAAAGAAAAGAGGGTATGCATGCTAAGTTCAAAATGAATTATATGAAAAATAATTCCCTCCATAGTTATGTAGAAAGAGAGTTAAACAAAGGTGAAGCAGACATGTAAAGAGTAAAGGAGCAGGCTGATTCCATAATTTGGCTATTGTTGATGATGCTGCTAGACACAAGGGGTGTATGTACCCCTCTGAATTCTTTTTTTTTTTTTTAGTAAATACGCAGTAGTGCAATTATTGGATTGTAAGGTAATTCTATTTTTAATTTTTTGAGGATGTTAACTATAGTGGAATTGGAAATAAGGAAAAAAAAAGAGTGAAGGAGAAACCGTCGCAGTTGGACAGAAGAGAGGAAGAGAAGCAGCGATGCAGGAAAACACATGGAATAATGAACACAGGTAGGTGTGGCTGAAGCAAACAATTGAGTAATGAAGCAATGGGAATAACAAAAACACAAACATCTTTCTATCGACCAAATATTGGTGATATGGAACTTCATGCACTGACTTAGAGTTGTGGTTAGATAACCACTGATACGACTGCGTTAGAAAATTAATAGAAATTAATCAGGAATGAATACAAATTAATTAATTTTCCTACTAGTTAGAAGTTAATAGAAATAAACTAGAAATTGATATCTTGGAAAAAAATTATAATAATAGCCTGAAATTCAGATTTACTGAGTATCTTACTTGGTTCAATTCTGTTTCTCTCTTTTTAAAATACATTTTTGCTTTCCACATTAAAAATTTATTTCTAGGGGCACCTGGGTAGCTCAGTTGGTTGAGTGTCCAACTTCAACTCAGGTCATGATCTCACAGTTAGTGATTTCAAGTCCCACACTGGGCTTGCTGTTGTCAGCCTGTCTGTGCAGAGACCACTTCAGATCTTCTTTCTCCCTCTCTCTGCCCCTTCCCCTGATTGCATTCTCTCAAAAATAAACATTAAATGAATGAATGCATGAATGAATGAATGAATGAATGAATCTTTCTATAAACCACTAATTATTCAGTTCACATCTATGAGGCATTTACTGTTTTCTGGGCATGGTACAAAATGCTGCCTTTACAAATGTGATGATTCACATGGACTTCTTCCTTGTATGTGTGTCTTTGTGTGTACTCTCCTCTTCTTATAAGAACACCAGTTATATTGGATTTAGGGCCCGTGCTAATCCAGTGTGACCTCATTTTAACTTAATGTAACTGACTATATCATCAAAGACCCTACTTCCAAATAAGACCAACTCTTATGTGGACACGAATTTGGGAGGGACACTATTCAACCTGATATAGTCCTTCCACTGACCTCCTGAAATTCTTATCAATTTTCCAACCCATGTGTAAAATGCAGTTACTTCATCCCAATATTCTCCAAAGTCTTCACCTATTCCAACCTTAACTCTAAATTCTAAATCTCATTTAAGTATCTTCAACTCAGAAAGTTCTAAATCTTATCATTTACATCAGGTACAGATAAGACTCTAGCTATTATCCATCCTAGAGCAAAGTTCCTCGCCATCTGTGGTACTATGTCGGGAGCCATCATGGGCTCACAGGTTGAGATGCCTCCCTGTGTGGAAAAGGCAGATGTTGCAAAGTCTCCTGCTGACCAAATGGCGCCCCAATACCATCTCCTTCTAATAATGACCTTTCAGTCCTGGATTTCTTGAGTTGCTCTCGTAGGCTTCAGGGGATGTAATGTCCTTTTGTTTTGTGGCATTTAAATAAAAAAGAGACCTGGAGTGTGATGCCTTGATGGATAACATCTGAATGAAAGTAACCTGGCTAGAAGCAACCTCGAAGTTGCCTCTTGGGGATAGGTTACACAAACTGATCATACAGAATAGCAGTTATGATTTGGTTAAAAATTAGTGTAACTTGTGTGGGCGTTGGGCCCCTATTGTGTGAATTCGCTCATTCGTGGGCAGGGGAACTTAGGCAAGCATTAGAGGCTGTGTCTCTGCCAGGTGGGTTGCCCTTCCCCCATTGGCAACTGGCATGGGCCTTGGGGCAGCAATGTTTGTGCCACCTGCTCACTCAAGGTTACACTAACAACCCTGCTTTCTTCCTGGCAAAAACAGTGTATGTTCATTAGCTTAGGAATAGAATCAAAAAACAGCTAAGCTAAGACTCTCCTTCAAGGTCTGGGAAATTGACATAATACGCACTATCTTCTTTCTTTAGCTATCTTCTAAGAAAAAGTAATACTCTTTGATGTAACTCACTGCCTAAAAATAAAGATACTGAGACAAGCAGAGCAGAGTTGCCAGAGATGCCTGTTTGGTGATCAGACTGCATTTTGTGGCTCTCTTCATTCCTTTTGCTGACACCGTCTATCCTTTAGGGACCCCTGGACTCGCCGGGGCTGGACTCCAGCAGTACTAGGAACCTAGAAAATGAGTTATCTGCTTCCCAAGTACAGTAGTGGGACAGGCATAGGATAATCTGATTCTAAAAGGAAGAAAATGGAAAAAATAAAGGAGTCTCTGGTCTAAAAAAAGTTATCAACCCAGCAAGGCAAGTTCCTTTAGGTTTCAAGACCAGAGAGTAATTTTCTATGGCCAAGACCCCCTCCAGGTCCATGGAGGCTCCACTCTCTGGGCCTGTCACTCTGGCCCTGCCCTCAGAGTCATTTTTCCTTTATCTTAAAAGTAGCACATGTTTGTAGCTGAATGCTTCTATCCCAGCCTTTTTCCTGTAGAGTCCCAGAAGTCTGGTAGCATTCCTTCATCCTGTCTCTGGCCCCTTTAGTCCAAGCAGGTAGTATTTCTGCTGATATAATGTTTTCAAAAAACCTTGTTGGTCTTCTGTGTATGTCAGGAGATCCGCACCATTATGTAAGAGGGTCTTGCACAGATCCTTCTTTGGTAACCTCATTTTTATTCCTGGCTTCTGATAAGATAGTTGATTAGATCCATGGATAACACACCTAATCTCTTCAGCATGTGAAGAGCCACATCCTTGGTTCTGTTTCAGAGCTACCTTATCTAGATTATCAAGTGTTTTTTGCTTACCAGTTCCTTCCTCAACTTCTTTTTCTTCTCATATTTACTCTAGGCATCAAGGAGAAACAAGGACAGGCCTTCCACACTTTGCTTCGAAATCTCAGCTAAATATCCAAGGTTCATCACTTATGAGTTATACTTATGTGTGTTCCAACACAACACTAGAATACTATTCAGATAAGGTTTCTGTCACTTTGTAACAAGAACTGCCTTCCCTGCAGTGTCCAAGAACAGATTTCTCATTTCTTTCTGAGCCCTCATCAGAATCACTTTTTAATATCTATATTTCTGTCAATAGTCTCTTCAAAGCAATCTAGACTTTTTCTATTTTACGTCACATAATTCTTCTAGCCTCTACTCATTACCAAATCCAAAGCCCCTTCCTAACTTTTAGGTATTTGTTAAAGGAGCACCCCACTTATTCATACAAAAATCTGTATTAGTTTCCTTGGACTACTGTAACAAATTAGCATAAACTGGATAACTTAAAGCAACAAAAATTCATTCTTTCACAACTCTAGAGGCTAGAAGTCCAAAACCAATGGGGCAGCAGAGTTGGTGACTTCTACAAGTTCTGTGGGAGAATCTGTTCCATGCCTCTCTCCTAAGATTCCGATGGTTGCCAGCACTCCTTGGCAATGCTTAAATTGTAGTGAGATCACTCCAATCAATGTCTGTTTCCATTTTCTCATGACCTCCTACCTATGTGCATATCTTTGTGTATCCTCTCTTACCAGGACACAAGTTCATACTGAATTTAGAGCTCATCCTAATCTAGTATGACCTCATCTTAATTATACATCTGCAAAGACCCTTGTCTTAGTCCACCCAGGGTGCTATAAAAAATACACCATCAACGAGGTAGTTTAAACATTTATCTCTCACAGTTCTAGAAGCTGGGAAGTCCAAGATCAGGATGCTGCAGATTCAGTATCCAGTGAGGGTCTGCTTCCTAATCTATAGATGGCCATCTTCTCAATGTGTCCTTACAGTAGAAAGAGTAAGGGAATTCTCTGGAGTTTCTTTTAAAAGGCACTAATCCCATTCATGAGGGCTCCATTGTCATGACCTGATCACCTCCCCACCACCTTCAAATATGATCATATCAGAGATTAGGTCTCAACATATGAATTTTAGGAGACTCAAACATTTAACCTCTAGCAACTCTATTTCCAAATAAGGTCACAATCTGAGGCTGTGGACAGACAAGAAGTTTAGGAGGATGCTATCTAACCCAGTACACATGGCAAGTACATATTTAGTTTTGTTAGAAACTACAAAACTATTTTCCAGCATAGCTGTACCATTTCACATTCCCACCAGTGATGCATGGGTGATCCAATATCCTTGTCAGCACAGTATTACCACTATTCTAGTTTTTGCTGTTCTAATAGGTGTATAGTTCTAATAGGTATATACGTGTATGTGTGTGTGTGAGGGTCTGTGTTATGGTTTTAGCTTGCATTTCCCTAATGGCTAATGATGCTGAACTCTT
Organism: Paguma larvata; assembly: GCA_030068075.1. Lineage (NCBI taxonomy): Eukaryota > Metazoa > Chordata > Mammalia > Carnivora > Viverridae > Paguma > Paguma larvata. The sequence goes on from CM057823.1 coordinate 116,313,789, forward strand.
CTTTAGTGAAATATCTGTTTATGCATTTTGCTCATTTAACAATTGAATTTTTTTACTATTGAGTTTTGAGAGATTTTTAATATATTCTAGATCTAAGGCCATAGTCTATTACATGTCTGTTTCTTTGTTTCAGTTATATGGCTTACAACTATTTTCTCCCAACCTGTACCTCATCTTTTCATTCTCTTACTAAGATCTATTACAAAGAAAAAGGTTTTAATTTTTAGAAAGCCAAATTTACATTACTTTTTTCTTTTATGAATTGTGATTTTGGTGTCAAGTCTAAGAACTTTTTATCAAACCCAAGGTCCTGAAGACACTCTTCTATGTTTTCTTCTAAAAGTTTTATAGTTTTATGTTTTTGCGTTTATATCCATGGTCCATCTCGAATTCATTTTCAATATAGTATAAGGCTTAGATTGACATTCACTTTTTTTCTTATTAATGTCTAATTCATTCAGGACCATTTGTTGAAAAGATTACTCTTCTTCCATGGAATTGCTTTTACACTTTGTCAAATTGGATCTATCTGTGTTGGTCTACTTTCAGATTTTCTATTCTGTTCTATTGATCTCTATGTATCTATTCCTCTACTAATACAACATTGTTCTGTATCTAGAGAGTAAATACTAAGATCAGGTACAGTATTCTTTCCACTTTAAATCTGCTTTTTCAAAATTGTTTATTCTAGTTGGACTGCCTTTTCATATGAATTTTAGAATAATATTGTCTATATCTACAAAAAAAACTGCTGGAACTTTCATAGGAATTTTGTTAAATATGGAGATCAATTTGGAGAGAATGACATCATTACAATATATATTACTTCAAAACTTTTGACATTCGGTTTTCATTTCACAGTACTTGCCCAAAACTTGCTCCTAGCAATGGAAGATTTGTAGAAATGTTTGCATTCCTTTTCCTTGACTTTCTTTTTTGCTGTTTTTGCATGTGACATTTAAAAGAAAGTTTTAAAAGAAGTATACACATCATAGTAAATCTAAGCATATTCTTTTTCAAAAGCCAACGATTTCTGCTCAGAGTGTTAATCAAAATAATCATTTCCACGTGATCCAAATCAATACAAAATACCAGATTGGCTCAGTAAGTACTAGAACTCTGGCAACCCACTTGTAGCTTACAATAGTGAGAGACTAATCCTGAGATATGTTGAGAATATTGCAGATTTGTTTAATTAAGGATTAAGTGAAATATGTTCAAAGTTTTTAGAAGAGACCATTGTTTAGAATAACCACTTAAAAAATTACAGTTCTTAATAGCAGAAGAAAAAACATTATTATGCACAGTACCTTACATACATCACTTCACGTCCTCCCCATAACACTGAGAGGTAGGTAGTACTTCAGTATTTTAGAGGAGAGAAAATTAGGCTTGGATATATAGTGAATTGACCAAATTAATGAAGCTAATAAGCAGAGCAGCCAGAACTGAAACCTAGGTCTACTGACATCGAAGACAATACTTGTGTACTATACCATATGATCTCTCAAAGGCTAATATATGTAAATGACTTAAAACTATGAGTTATCATACTTGTCATTATTGTCATCATCATCACTGCCCTGTGAGCAAGAAGGATGATTGCTCTCAATGGCAACACTGAACAGCAAAAGAAATTTTTAAACCGTGTTAAAATCTTGCTGTAAAGTTTACTATGCATACATAAGTACATTAAATCCCATGAAATGAGAAATATATAAAATAATATTCAATGCTAGTAAAGTTATGTAAGATTTGTACTTTTCTTTATTACTTCTAGGAATATAAACTGCTCCAACTTTTCTGGAAGCAAAATCTTTATCAGGACCTCCATGAATATCATATTGTGGTGGAACTTCCGATTACTACTGTGATGGAGAATGAACCTCCTACCGATGACAACTCTAAAAACTGGACAACAGATAAAACACAACTGTCTATTTTTTTTTCCAGACAAATACCCTATTGCTACAGTATCATTTATTAAAAAGTCCAACCTTCCCCCAGTGCATTGTAGTGATGCCCTTATTGTAAATGAGAAGACTATATGTATGTGGATCTGCTTCTGGATTTTTATTCTGTCCCATCAGCTTATTTATCTATACTTGCTGTAGTACCACGGTGACTTAATTACTCCAAATTTATAGTTACATTCTGATATCTAGCAGTTAAGTCTTCCAGTTTTATTCTTATTCAAGATTGCATTGACTACTCTAGGTAATTTGCATTTTCAAATGAATTTCCGAATAATCTTATGGTTAGCTTTAATAGACATATATCTATTATACTATATAGATATCTTATGACCCAGAAATTCCACTCCTAAAAACCTGCCCAAAGAATGCAGTTTTGACCAAAAGACATACACAAGGATGTGCATAGCAACTTTAATTCTAATAACAAAAACTGGAAACAATACAAATATCCAAAAACAGTAGGATGAATAAACAAGTTGTAGTATATTTCTAGAATGGAATACTACTGAAACGAAAAATAAATTGAACAAAAAATAACTACTTTTTGCAATAACGAGGATGAATTTCACAGATACAGTATGTTGTTGAGAAAAAGTAACCAGACTGCTCTGCCAAAGTCAGAAACCTGTGTGGGATTATTTAGTGGCCAAGAAGAGGAAGATGAAGCTTTTGAGAGAGTCAGAAAAGGAACAGACAAATATTATGGAGAAAAACACATGAGGGTTGAACCAAGGAATTGAAGGAAGGAAGGGTTTCAAGGAGGGCGTGATCAGTAGCACTGAACTATCAGGATGACTGCTGAAAAATGGCCACTGGCTTTAGTGCAATGGAGGTCATGAATATAATCCAATATGGATGCTTCAATGGCGTGCTGGAGGTATAAAACAGGACAGTGTATGTAAAGGAGTGAGAGGGAGGTGAGGAAAAAGTGATAATGAGCATAGAGTGTCTTTTCTTAAGTTGTGTTTTTTCTTAAATGATAAGACTCTGGTTTATTGCTATCTTTGTGGTCACTGCCAGACACCACCTGAATTACTGTAGAAACTTCCTGTAGTTATGAAATCCAAATTACTCAAATTACAAAGTCTAATCATATGTTGGCATCCTTTTACTCAGATGATAAAGTTAAATTAAAATTATTCAAATATAAAATCCACCCACAAATTAGTCAAATTGCAAAGTCCCAGTTACATCCAGGATAATTATAATTTCTCAAGGCCAATAAGCAGAAGCCCAAATTAATAGTATTTGGCTTATAACTCTTAACCTTCAATTCAGAGAGTCATAGAAACATTGTCTTGACTCCTAGTGGTAGTTTGAAAGAGATATGGGAAAATGGAAAGTTTGTTTCTGCTTTTCTTCTTAATGAGAAGGATGAATACATTAAAAAGCTGACAAGTTGGGGTACCTGTCTGGCTCAGTCGGTGAAGCATGCAACTCTTGGTGTCAGTGTTGTGAGATTGAGCCCCATATCGGGTGTAGATATTACTTAAAATAAAATCTTAAAAAAGAAAAAAAGAAAAAGCTGACAAGTCACAGTGAGAGAAGAAATCAGTAACAAGCAGAGACAGGTGACAGGGAAGAACGGGAAGAATATGGATGCAGTTACATGACTGCAGAATATATACATTACATAATAGGTATCCGAGGGAGTTCTTTTCTGATAACTTCACTTTGGTTCATTTAACCAATACACAATGAGTTCCTACTAACATACCAGGCACCATTCCAGACACATGGAGTAGAGAAAAATACTGAGATTCAAGGTCCCTATTCTTATAGAAATTATATTCTAAAGAATAAGACTTTAACACTAACAAATTTGGGAACTATATCAGAGGTAGAGCTGGCAGAACGTGTTAATGAACTGGATATAGAGAGGCAAGGGTTTTGCCTGGAGCAACTGGGTGAGTTTTCAGTGTACTGTAAACACATCTCCAGAGGGAAAGGGGGGGTGGAGGAAGATACAGAAGGATGATGATCACATATTTGACACAAGTGTTGAAAACCCGACATTTATTTAAGAAACTGGACAGCAAGTTGGATACAAAAACGATGTATTGCCAAGCACTATCGAGACTTCATTTCATCTTGGTGATCCAGAATTTACAATGGAGCCAATCTGCCCTGTGGTTTTCCCCAGCCATCTTCAGCTGCTCAGGGGCATCCATGTGGCTTTGACAACAGCTGCCAAATTCTTCTACATCCCACAACTTGGGCTCATTGGTCCAGGAGTGAACACGTAACCCTAACTGAGCATGGAAAGACTTCCTTACATTTTTGGACTTAAGATGACAGACAGATCTGAGCTCTCTTACTGCAGTTGTTAGACTTAAGAATTAAGTGGATTTTTTTGTGTGACCATATTTTCCACTATAGGGCAAAAGCAAGATAGTGGTAATAAAAGGCAATCAATGCATGAGATATAATAATAATTAATAATAACAAATAGATAATACTTATATATAGGCCATGCTTGGCACGGTTCTAACCATTTGTCATTTGTTAACTATCTTAATGCTTGTTAACAAACCTATAAGGTAGGAACTAGTATAATCACCCTCACCCTATTATTGGGGAAACTAAAGTACAAAGAGGTTGGATTTCTTCGCTTATGTCACAGCACATAAGGGATGGAACTAAGACCGAATGCAGGTCTATTAGTGCTAGTATCCATGCTTTGAATCGCTTTGCTGCATTGCCTCACAGAAGAGAGAGGGAAAATCCTACTGCAGCTGAACTGATTCAGAGTTCCTGCTCCCGGCTACTTTCCTGCCATTGACCTTGTTTGAGTATTCATTCCTTTCATGATTTCTGTTAAGTCAACATTTCCCCCCTTTTCCTTAAGCTTGTTCATGTTGGGTTTAGTAACTTGGAAAGAAAAGAGCCCTAACACAAAAATTGGATCCCAGAAGGGAAATGATTCATTAATATCCCCGAACTGTGGAACTCACTGAGTGGAGGTGACTGAGAAGCAATAAAAATTCCACCACCCTTGATTTGAAGATAGATTTTTGTAGTAAAGCAATTAAATGGTCAATTATCACTTGTCATCTCAGGATTCAGACCACATGTCCACTAAAACTATAAATGTAGGCAACTTGGAAGAAAAAAGAAATTCTAATGTTTTACGCTTTAGCAAGATGCTACGGCAGAGACAAGCCCGAACTAGCCCTTCTGAACAAGATCGCTCACATAGGAGCATTCCTTCATTTCAAGTCAATCTTCTCAAACAATATTGAGCATCGCATCATCCAAGCATTGCTGAACAGGAAAAACGTGTAGGTTCCAAGATTAGTGCATGGTTGCAGAAAGCTTGGTGACTAAGGTACTGTAGAGCAAGGTCACTTAAGGAGAGAGAAGAATGAACAATCCTTAAGTCCCCTCAGCCCCATCCAACCACCTCCATTCTTGTACCGTCTTGCCTAACTATATGAAGCACAGTCACCTGGGATGCCTTCCAAGAGCATTCTAATGGCCAGGTTTTAGAGCAAAGAAGCCAGGCCTCTTCACTCTAGCTCAGATTATGGTACAAGTCTTACAGCAAGAGCTTCAAAACACCCTTGGAGGGAAATGGCAAGTCCCTGGACCACACGATAAGATAGAAGCAGTGGGAAGGCCAGGACCCTGAGGATTTCTGAATCGTTAGCAGATACAAAACCCTTCAAATGAAACTTATAAATAACTAGGGGGTTAAGACGGTTCTGTTGAAAGAAAAACTCCAAACCTAGAGACCTAGTAATTATTGAAGCTTGTCCCAAATTTTTCCCACATCCATCCCGTCCCAAATTACAGTAGCTGTGAACTGTGAAGGTAATATGTTCTCAGCAGAGAAACTGCTTCCTTGGCCTCCTCTGAGGAAGCTCTGGACAAATAATGTCTAAGAGATGTGAATCGAGGGCAGTCTAAGTAGCCAACCAAAGAACTCACACTCTTACTCTTCGGATGAATAAATGGGGCCTTGGTGTTTGCTGGTCTAATATTTGTTATCCTCATCCAGCAGAAGCCAGAATATCGAGGGCAGGGCCCAGAACTACACACTTTTAACAGCCTTCCCACAGGAGATTCTTATGCATCCCGATGTGGAGAAACACTGTGGTAAGAAAATATTAAACGGTAAATGTGACGAATACCTTGATGAAGCTTAAACCCCATTTTGAATATGCTACTCATTATTTTATTTATTTATAAATTATTTTATATAATTTTTTTTATTTTATATAAATTCTTCCAGATGCAACTAAGTCTCACCTAAATTAAGCTCACTAATCATTCACAATGACCTCATATTGCCTTGGGCGCTTGTCATCTTTGTTACTTTATTCTCTGCCTTTTTATAGTACTTTGTATTGTTATTGGTGTCCATCTTTTTTGACTCCCAGAGACCATATTATACTTTCATTGTCTGGATCTAGCAGTACCTTTCACGTAATTGATACTCCAGAAATTCTTATTGTTAACTGATTAGTAGTTGATCTTTCTCTTAGGTTCTTTCACTTCATTCACTTTTTTAAATAATCCTGACATTGTCTTTGGATGCATTGCTACCCTTCAAGCTCTCGTCATTCAGCATCCTTGTTTCCAACCCTCTTCCTCCCTAATCATTCTCCCACACTCCTTTCTGTCTTTTACCTTCCCATATTCGCCAATTGCTTTGCCTGTCTGGTTTTCCCTATGCTGATGTGTGATTATGTAATTATCTGTAATAACATTCGGTATACAGAAACTATAACTACTCTGTCTAGTTTGCCCAGGAGCAGAGTTGAAGAAGTGCAGTTCTCTCGGGTAGACCCGTAGGGTTCCAAGGAAAGAAAATTCATCATGGACACTTTGGGCAAAGTAAGTACTACCTTTAAAATAGATCCATATCATTTTCATTAGTTATCTAAAAAGTATACACTGGAACAAAATTAAGAAACCATTTTCTCCAATTAGATTAGAAAAGATTTTTAATGACAATACCTAATGTCTCCTCCCCATAGAAACTCAAGCATCACTGTGGGAGAATAAATTTTTAGGAACATCCTGGGTGATAGTTTAACAATATTATATCAAATGCCTTAAAATATGTCTATCATTTGCCCCAGAAATTTATTCCAAGGAAATAATGATATTGTTTTTATAAATAGATTAATTGTGGCATTGTTTTTAAGAGTATAACAATGGAAACAAGATATGTCAAATACTAGGAAACTGATTAAATAAATTCTGATATATTAGTCAATAAAGTCCTAAGTGATTATTTTAAATTACCTGGAAAATATAAAGCAAAGTGTAAGAGCAGACTGTAAAGCAGTTTTCTTAATATGATACACAAACACACATAGAATATCAATTGGAAAGACTTACCGTAAAATGTTATAAGTAGTAATAGCTGGGTGCCGGACTTGCCATTTTCCACCCCCCTTTTACCCTTGTCTGAGTTTTCCAAGTTTCTTGCCTTCAGTATGTACCATTTTGAAATTAGGAAAGCTTTTTTCATAAAGTGTAAATTTTTACTTGAGTTTGGTAGGTGAAAGCAGAATTATTCCTTCTGAGAAAGAAGTAGTGTTCTTCTAGATACTTTTATTTGAACTTCTCTTGTGGCCTTTGTCCCTTTTCTTTGTATTATAAGACATATATTACCTTCTCTATCTAAATATGTTGGACACATAACAGATTCAGTCAGCGCAGAATATCGTACTATCACTAGTGCAGAAAACTTACAAATAGAACACACATAAAATTATAAAGGGTACTAGTGCCACCAGATATTAAAATACATCAAAAAGTTAAAGTATTCAGTCATCGTGGTGCTGCTACAAGAACTGCCAGGATGACAAATGGAACAAGAGAAACAGCTTCCAAAGAGAAACCTGTAAGTGTAAGAACTTCTGTATATATAGTAAAGGGGCCAATTTCAGTGGAAATGAAAGAGTCAAGAGTTCATGCTAGGACAATTCATTTAGATTCTATAATGGCACATCACACAAAAATATAATTTTATGTTGGATTTAAGAGTTAAATATTTAGAAGTCAAACTAGAAAAATCTAGAAAAAGAAGAAGAAATATTTATTTGGTCTCTATACAGAGAGGATTTCCAAAGCATAAAAGTAGAATAAGTAACAAAGGAAAAGAAACTCATAACCAAAATTTTAAAATGTGTGTGTGTGTGCACACATGCATGTAACTTCACAAAAATTAAGATTCCAATATCAACCAGGGAAAATCATGTACAGCAAGCTGACAGACAATAACTTATTCCTTTAATGTATAAAGAGGTCAAATTATTAATAAGAAAAACACCAAGATGTTGGCAGATACATACCTTAACTCTATGACCAAACACTCCACAAAACAGGAAAATACATATGACTAATATAAACATAGAAAATATTCAATCATTATCAGCGTTCAAAAAATACTCATGAAAAGAAATAGCTAGCTTTTTTGTGCCTGTTAGATATTTTGGTTTTAATGACTACGGTCAATGCTAATGAGAATGGAATAAATGATGATATAGATACTCTTTTATACTACTAGGAATTGGGCCAAATTATTCAACATTTCTGCTAAGAGATTTGGCAATCAATTTAGCCTTAACAATGTCTCTACCTTTTCCAAGGTCATTGTTACTTAAGGAAACCAGGCAAGTCAAAATTATGACCAAAGATGTTTACCACATTAGACTCCAGATTAATCAGAACAATGGAAATCATTACATGTGTAGGTGGTTACTAAGCAAACTGGAACATTCAAATAATGAAATATAAAGTAGTCATTGATTTATTTATTTTTAATGTTTATTTCTTTATTTTGAAAGAGAGAACAAATGAGCAGGGGAGGTGCAGAGAGAGGGAGAGAGAGAGAAAATCCCAAGCAGGCTCTGCCCTGTCAGCTTAGACCCTAACGCAGGGCTCGAACCCATGAACCGCGATATCAAAACCTGAGCTGAAATTAAGAGTCGGACACTTAACCAACTGAGCCATCCAGGCGCCCCCCAAAGTAGTCATTTAAAATTCTGATTACAGGGGTGCCTGGGTGGCTCAGTCAGAAGAGCATGTGACTTTTGACCTTGGGGTCATGGGTTTCAGTCTCATGTTGAGTATAGTGATTACTAAAAAGAAATAATAATAAACTTAAAAACTAGTTAAACTTCTAATTACAAAGCATTTGAAGTGATGAGAAAATGCTTACTTACAAGTAAATGGTAAATGGTCAATACATGGTGGCTGTTACTAGCAAAAAAGTAGAATATAAAATTGCTTGTAGACAGGATTTCTACCATATCAAAATTGTTTTAAGAGACAAGAAGAAAATATGCTAAAATTTCAATGCGTCATATCTAAAATCGCAGTGATCTTTCTTGTGTTTCTTTATGATTTTTGTATTTTATTAATTATAACAAATAAGTGTCATTCATATGATCAGAATAAAAGTTAAATTTTTTCATGAAATTATGTCATTTTATTGTCCTTTTGTCAACAGACAATCACATGTCGGGCAGCCATTGCCTGGAAATCAGGTTCTACTCTTGCAATTGAGGAAGTACAAGTTGAGCCACCAAAGGCTCGGGAAGTTCGTATTAAGGTAAGTTTAGGTCTTTTAGTTTTATCTTTGAAGGTAAGTGTAAGGAAATCCTGTTTCATTTCATATATATATTATATATATTTTTATATGTACATATACTTCTATAATACATATAAAATTTGCGTTTGGGGTCTGTCCACTTCTCTTAGTAAAAACAATTTTTAAAACTAAGATAAATGAATATAGGTAATGAATTCTAATATATTCTTAATATTTGTAAAATACTGGTCATTCACTCATCTATCATAATTATTTTTTAAGTACTGAAATTTTTACTTCAATTATATGATATCATAGGCCTATATACTTCACAATGTGACCTAGAAGGTATTTAAGTAGTAACTTCTTTTCATTTTTGAGGGAAAGGTGACAAGAAAGGCATTTCCCCCTACTTCTATGATACAAAGTTGGTATCAATAAATGAATATGCAGTGACTAACAGACTAATGTTTCATCTCTATTGTTTTGAGCTCACACATCATAATAACCTCAGAAAATGTCTGAAAAAGTTCACTGTGTGGTAAATTTCAACTTCAATGAGCTGTTCAATGAGCAGCTAGGACTCCATGATAGTCTTCAAAGTGACTTGGAAGAATTAACAATTATTGAACAGAGCTTAGACCAGGGATGGGAAAACAATGACCTATCAATAGCTTCTTGCCACTCTCAAATCAAATTTTCAATCAATACATCGCAAATTTTACAAAATCATTAAATACCCAAGATTAGGAGTATAATTGTTCCCAATTAAACATTAATATTCACCTATCTTCCAATTTAAGACCAGGAAATTGAACACTTGATTTAATAAATAAGACAAATACTGGAAGCCATATGCCTCTAGTCTATACTTTATCTAATCAAAGTAGAAGGTGTAGGAGGATGGCTACAGGAGTAACAGAGAAAAGGAATGAAGGGAATTGGAAAGATGCCAGAAGGAAAAGGTGATGGAGGTATGAACAGACAGACAGGCGGTGAAAGACAAAACAGGAGAATATGGGAACAAACACTAAATAAATTTCCACTCCATGTCTAGTGTTACACTCAAGATTTTATATCACCAATGAGACATGGTAAAGAACAAAATTAAAATTGGTAAGAATGTATACAAAGAAAGAATGTATACAAAATCAAGGTTAAAGACTGGGTCTGTTTATTAGAATAATCAATTCCACCTCCAGCTTATGCCATGGGAAACTTCCCAAAAATAACTGCATACTCTTATTTGACACGGAGAACCAAAGTAATAAGGAGATTCCAGACTGCTGCACACCTAAAACAACACCTCCAGCCTTTGACCACATCTCAAAGCCTTTTTATCAATGTGGGAACCAAAACTATAGCATATCCTCTTCCCCATTTGCCAGGATCGAAAGCCATAGTTGTTCCCAGTGTTCCAGCCATAAATGCTGCCACTGTCACTACACACACTGGAGAACTAGTCATTATGCTCAGACATCAGCTGTTCTGGCTGCATCCTAGGCACAGCAGTAACTTAGGGGCTATGGTACATGAAATATTTCATTTTTATGACCAATGTCATTGGGTCAGGTCTACTGACAGACAAGAAAACTCAGGCCATTAACTAAGAAGTTTGAAAATTTAGTTCACAATGTCAACTAAATTTTGCAATGGTTAATTTTAACTTAAATTCATTTTTCACATTGTTAATTTAAAGAACGTATAAATTTGAAAAGTTAAAGACAGATTTGCCCAGAGCACTGGAAAAACATTCCACAGTATGGGCCTAAAATTCTTTGTTTCTCAATCATAGTGTTATTGATAACATGAGCAAAAAGTCCTTCATTGTATGTAATTGTCCCTCCTGTTCCAAAACTACTTGATGACATAAATGTACAAAAAATAAATTTCAAAAAACCTAAGTTCATTTCCAGGTCTGAACATGTGCCACATGACTTTGGACAAGTCATTCTAAGTCTCTGAATCTCCCTTTCCTCATCTCTAAATTGGGAATGATAAGACCTGCCCTATATTCCTCTGAGCATTGTTATAGGCATCAAATAACATAGTTCATGTAAAAAAAAATTTAACAATTGGTCTTAGATAAAGAAAAGAAAGAAAAAGGAAAATTCCAAACGCACTGATTCTCGGCCACTTAATTCCTCTGCAGATGATATCTACGGGGATCTGCGGTACTGATGACCACGCACTGAAAGGATTACTCTCAGTACACTTTCCTTTAATCCCAGGCCATGAAGGAGCTGGGATTGTGGAGAGTATTGGCGAAGGAGTGAGCTCAGTGAAACCAGGTAGGAAGTGGGGCCATGAACAAACAGCCTCCCAAAGAGCTCCCCTGCACAGAGGAGGAAATTAAAATGCATTAACACACTTACAAGAGAAAAAAAACTGGTTTACCTCTAGGCTCTTCTAACTAATCACATATCACTATATTAAATATATCCAGTGATTGCAAGAGTCACATGGTTTCCCTGCTGTTTTCTCTAGCAATCCAGGGGGGCAGCAGCTGAGCCACGTATATATGCGTAACTAAATGAGGGTTGAGATAGGACCAGTGTACTTCTAAAGAGATTGAAAATTATTGAGACTGCTTCTTACATATTGTATCTCCCATATGTTTATCACAGTGCCTGTCCCAGCGTTAGAATGCATTAGAATGTTTGATAGATGAATATTCTAATCAACTGGAATATCGAACTTGAATTTTCATTGACAGGATGATAATGATATTTCAAAGAATCAAAGAAAGCGAGTATATGTTCTTCCCCAGGCTACCAAAAAAGATCTGGACATAGCCATTCTTAGCATGTCTGAAATGATTTGAGTGAATATCAGCAATCACATAGATTAAGATACTACAGACCCTCACAGCTTGGAACCAGGCACACGAAGAGCCTTAAGAAAGTGCATGGTCAGGACATTTGTGAAGCTCTTCCCAGGGAATTCATTTAGCAAACAATTATGTGGTACCTACAGTGCATCTGACACTAGGCACAGCAAGCCGACAAAAGTAAAAAGGCATGCTCTATCTCCAAGAACAAAATGCAAGCAGGAGAGATATATGCTCTAACTCCTCTTTAGCTTAAAAAAAAAAAAAAAAAATTCCAGTGAAAGTTTTGTGGAAAACAATAAGCATTTGGAGGAGAAAGGACAAGAGAGCAAAAGTTCTCCTGAATTTGAGGTCCAGTACCTTTGGAATTTTTAAGGGCCAAAGAAGTTAAGACGTGCCTTATCTAAACTTACAAGAGATTTTTAATGCCATCTAAGCTCTGCAAAACGCCAAAGGGGAACTGTTTCTTTGTTATAAAAATTTGTTAAGGACTCAGGAAGAATGTTGTAGAAGTCTATGATGAGTGTGTTAATTAATTTTCTTCCTGGACCCTATCCAGCCTGTCACCCTAGGGCCCAGAAGGACTAGCTAGTGACTGGATCCAAACATAATCAATATCCTCCTCAGAACTCTGCCACCTAAAACCACCCTCTGTAGTAAGTCTCCAGATGCAGCTTCTCTCCGCACAGGGAACGTAATTCATTTTATTCTCTGGAATCAGCAAATCTTAGAACTTAAAGAAAACATGTCAGGGGCACCTGGGTGGGTCAGTGGGTTGAGCATCCAACTTTGGCTCAGGTATGATTTCACAGTTCGTGGGTTCTAGCCCCACATCAGGCTCTGCTGTCAGCGCCAAGCCGGCTTGGGATTCTCTGACCTGGTTTCTCTCTGCCCCTCCCCCACTTGTGCTCTGTCTCTCTCAGAAATAAACATTTAAAAATTAAAAAAAAAAGAAAAGAGAACATGTCAGAGGTCTGCTATGGGTAGGTGTGCCATCATGGGACAAGAAGTCTAGTGAAAAGTGCTCTGCTTTTTTGTTTTTGTTTTTGTTTTTTTTTTAATTTACTTAGAGAATTTATTGTCAAATTGGTTTCCATACAACACCCAGTGTTCATCCCAACAAGTGTCCTCCTCTGTGCCCGTCACCCACTCTCCCCCCCAACACCCCCCTCACCCTCAGTTTGTTCTTAGTCTTTGAGAATCTCTTATGTTTGTCTCCCTCCCTCTCTGTCTTTTTTTCTTTTCCCCTCTTCCCCTCCCCCATGGTTTTTGCTAAGTCTCTCAAAATCTACCTATGCATGGAAACATATGGTATCTGTCTTTCTCTGACTGACTTATTTCACTTAGCATAATACCTCCAGTTCCATCCATGCTGCTACACATGGCCAGATTTCCTTTTTCCTCATTGCCAAGTAGTAGTCCATTGTATATATGTACCACATCTTCTTTATCCATTTGTCAGTTGATGGACACTTGGTCTCTTTCCATGATTTGGCTATTGCCAAAAGTGCTGCTATAAACATTGGGGTACACGTGCCCCTATGCATCAGCACTCCTGTGTCTCTTGGGTAAATTCCTAGCAGTGCTATTGCTGAGTCATAGGGTAGCTCTATCTTCATTTTTTTGAGGAAACTCCACACCGTTTTCCAGAGCGGCTGCACAATTTGCATTCCCACCAACAGTATAGGAGGGTGCCTGCTTCTCCATATCCCCGCCAGCATCTATAGCCACTCTAACCGGTGTGAGGTGGTATCTCGGTGTGGTTTTGATTTGTATTTCCCTGATGATGAGTGACTTTGAAAAGTGCTCTGTTTTTATCAAGCTGGGGCACGTTAGGCCGCTGACTACACTGTGAGACTTAAATCCTTCAAATAGAAAACAAAAAGGTTAAACTAGATAACATCCCTAAGGTTCAGTCTTATTCTATTTCCAAAGCAAGGGAAAGCAGACCCAAAATCACCCACCCTGTAAGAAATATCCCCAAATGTCTGTTATTTGCCTAAAAGAATAATGGAACTTTTAAAACCAGGTTCTATGGTTTCTCCTTCAAAATAGCAATAGACAACACAGGAAACAACAGATGTTGGTAAGGATGCAGAGAAAGGGGCACCCTCTTGCACTGTTGGTGGGAATGCAAACTAGTACAGCTACTCTGGAATACAGTATGGAAGTTCTCAAAAAGTAAAAAATAGAACTACCTATGATCCAACAATTGTAGACTACTAGGTATTTACCCAGAGAATACAAAAATACTAGTTCAAATGGATAGATGCACTCCAGTGTTTATCGTAGCATTATCTACAATAGCCAAATTATGGAAACTGCCCAAGAATCCATCAATTGGTGAGTGGATAAAGAAGATATGGGGTGTGTGTGTGTGTGTGCGTGTGTGTGTGTGTGTACACATTACTCAGCGATAAAAAGGAATGAAATCTTGCCATTTGCAACAACATGGATGGAGTTAAAGAGTTTTATGTTAAGTGAAATAAGTCAGTCAGAGAAAGACAAATACCATATGATTTCAATTATGTGTGGAATTTAAGAATAAAACCAACAAGCAAAAGAAAAAAAAAACAGAGAGGGAAGCACATCAAGAAACAGACTCTTAACTACAGAGAACCGATGGTTACCAGAGGGGAGGTGGACGGGCGGATAGGAAAAATAGGTGAAGGACAAAAAGTAGTGCACTTGTGATGAGCATTAGGTGTTGTATGAAAGTGGTGAATCACTATATTGTACACCTGAAACTAATATTACACTATATGTTAACTAACTGGAATTTAAATAAAAACTTAAAAAGAAAACAGCAACAGGCAATGTTACGCTGGCTACCATAATCTGCCCACAGAAAGTTTTCAAGCCATCCAATGAAATTTTTATAAACATACTATTGTATTTCCGATCCAGTAATATTTTAAACTAATGCTCATATTATTATTTCTCTATATATAGGAGATAAAGTCATCGTGCTCATTATACCACAGTGTAGAGAATGCAGTTCCTGCTTGCATCCCGAGGGAAACTTCTGCGAGAAGCAAGAGTTAGTAATTTACTCCTTACTCTATTATTAAATTGCTGATATTGTATAAGCCGTGACCTGTAACTAAACATACTCACCTCTGTCTTTAAAATTCCATGTGTCTGTGCTGCTGCCCATACCTGTGTCTATGTCACCATGGAACAGTGTTCTACCTTCTTCTGGATTAATGCTGGATGGGACTAGCAGATTTACCTGCAAAGGAAAAAAGATTTATCACTCTTTCCGTGCAAGCACATTCACTGAATATACTGTTGTACATGAGATTTCAGTGGCAAAAATTGATGCTGCTGCTCCCATGGATAAAGTTAGTATCATAAGCTGCGAGGTGCCTACAGGTTATGGGGCTGCTGTAAACTCAGCCAAGGTAAGGAAGTTACCTGTGTGTTAGCATGTGTCATAGTGATTTGCCTGGAAAACATCAAAATGGTCATTAGTTGTATACAGTTCCAAAGGTTTCAATGGTTGTTTTTATCTGTTTGTTTGCTTTCTTAATTACATACATGTCCAGGTTTGATTTCTAATACAAACATGCCTCGTGAATTTGTAGGTCACTCGAGGTTCCACCTGTGTGGTCTTTGGACTTGGTGGAGTCGGTTCGGCCATTGTCATGGGCTGTAAAGCATCTGGTGCTTCTAGGATCATTGGAGTTGACATCAATGAGGAGAAGTTTCCCCGGGCAAGAGCGTTAGGGGTCACTGATTGTCTCAACCCTCAAAATCTCAAGAAACCTGTCCAGGAGGTGGTCATGGAAATGACAGGAGCTGGTGTTGACTTTGCCTTTGAAGCCATTGGACTCACTGATACGATGGTATGTGGGCTTAGGGCACAGTGCACAGATGTTTAATGGGGGTGAGGATGAGAAATACATGCTAAACATCCTCACATAGATAGGTATAAACTCTCCTGAACATACATTTTGGACCTGTGGACCCCAAATGTAAAAGTGGAATGTAAGTTCACTCTAAGACATCTATTTTAAAAATAAAAGCAGTATATACTTAAAGATATGTCCTTATAGTACACAAATTTAAACATTCCAAAAGCCATAATACTAGTATTCCCTTTTCTTTATTCCTAGATCTTCAGATATACTTTTATAGTTAAGTATAAAGATTATTTAACTCACAAGATAATTATGGGTCCTGTATCAGAAGTCCTAGGGATACAAGGTGAATAAAATAGACACAACACTCTTAGATCTTACAGTTTAGAGGAGAGAATATAGACATTTAATATGTTTCAATGTGTACCTAACATACTTGATTGACAAATAAAGGAAGTAAAGGTAGTAATCTAGGTAACAGTAAAGAGGAAATAAGGCGAAATGGAGAAAAGGAGGAAGACAACAGGGTGACAAGCCAGAAAAGGAAGTAAAATAAATAGATATGAAAAAGTATACTGTACATCCCTACAAAACTAAATTAAAAATAAAGCTTCACACACCATATGTATGTATTTGTTTCATTTTAATAGAAATAAGTTAGACAGAGAACCATGGCAAGTGAGGTCTGGCAAAGGTAGTAAGTAATTTTATTTAATAAATATATGGTCCTTACTATATATCAGATAGTGTTCTAAATGTTTTAAGAATGGTAAATCACTTAATCTTCATAACAATTCTATGAAGTAGGTAGTATTATTCTTCCTTGTACAAATGAAGAAACAGAGACATAGGGAGGTTAAGTAACTTACCTAAGGTCACACAGCTAGCAGTCTTTCCCACTAAACTCTATTGGTTCTATAATGAGATCCCATCACTAGCAGTGTTGAAGCTGAGGTTGAGACAGCATCTGGCCAGAAAGAGGTTCAAGATCTAGGAACACAACTCCTCTACCTCTGGTGGTAGTTGTTACTTGTGTTGGAAGGTGCTTACAGTCATTATTATTATTATCAGATTGCTGCTTGGGATTCCTGCCACCGGAGCTATGGTGTCTGTCTGATCGTTGGGTTGGCTCCATTCAATTCACAGCTCTCCCTGAATGCAGAAGAAATTGTCTCTGGACGGACACTGAAGGGAGTGTGTTTAGGAGGTAAGTCAACAAGTAGGAGGGACGAGTTACTTACTCTCATGAAATCTTTTGACTTTGTAGAAACATAAAATTCAAAATTCTTCCCTTTGGGGAAACAGCTATAATGGTAGAAGTCTTCAGAGACTTCTCCAATAAGTTGGAAAATTTTGCAAATCAATTTCAGTTAATTTAAATAAATAGGTCTTTTAAAGTTCAAATCCAAATTTTATTTCCTGCAAAATAGTTTTCAGATTTTGCCAGTGTTTCCAATAATTCAGTCAACTTCAGTTCCAAATGCTAGTGAGTTCAAAGTTTGTTCTACTTTTTTAGCAGCAAAGCTTTTGGATAATTACGTGCACCAACCTGGAGTTTTGGCACCAGTCTATTTTCCCAGAGGAGCCCTTATTTCTGAGCAGTACTGATCAACAGCTTCAGTCAATTAACATTCCCATTTGCACCAATTCTGTGATAGTGAGTTCCCAATGCCATCTCCATGTGTGTGAATAGACAGAGGAGGAAATTTTGAGTAAAGGTAGCCGAGGAGGTGGGCTTAAAACTGCTACCTTAAAAGGACCATTTTTCAACCCAGTAACCTGTGAATACTGACCCAATTTTTCTCCAAAGGAATTCTAGGTAACAGAACTATCTGTAGCAGCCACAGTTAGCAACAGCAGTCAATAGCTTCTGATGCATAAATGATTTACCTTTCATATTCAATGTCAGATTTTCAGAAGAAAAATCTCCATTATATATTTACACTTGTTTTCTTTTGGTTGGTTTCATATTTCTCAAATCTTATCACAATAGCCTTTTTTTGTTTTGCAGATTATAAAACCAGAGACTGTATTCCCCAACTAGTGACTGATTACCTGCAAAAGAAAATTAATATAGACCCCTTAATAACCCATCAGTTGCCTTTTGACCAACTCCACAAAGCTTTCGAGTTGTACCATGCTGGAAAAACGTGAGTGCTTTACTTGATGATCTCCCCTACCCTGAATTCACAGAGAAATGACTCTGCAAACATTTCCAAGTGGTTTTATGAGAAAGAGATGGCTACTTGGATCTTCGATATCTTTTGCACTCTCTTCCCTATTTCCTACTATTACCTGGATAAGAAAAAAGTTTTACCTATAGACCCCTCTTTGGGAAAGTTCCACATCAGCCTATTTTTTTTTTTAATGTTCAAGAATTTGATATCATACTAAGAAGCACTCTACACTCCATTGGTCAATTATGTATTATTTTTCTGGTTAGAGAAATGACCCAGAATGAATGACATTACTGAAGTCATACAATTTTGCAAGGAATCTTAGAGGAAGAGGTTTGACTCCACCTAGGGCACAAATCGTTCTACATCATTTCTGTCAAATGTCACTCTACTTCAGCTAGCACACCATCGGGGATGGAGTGTTCACTCAGTATGTTCATTTATTCATTCAGTGTGTATTTTGTGATGGTGCAGTATTTGCCAGGACTGTCCTAAGTGCTAGAGACACAGTAAAGAACAAGCAACAATAAGTAAATGAGGAATTGCTCCTATGAGGAATGCTTTCATTTACTCATTCTAATTCCAAGCACATCTCCCTTTCATATTCTCTCCCCCAATTCTACCTACATTCTCTGACTGGTGAGTGATTTACAAAAAAATTTTAATCTAGGTCTTTAAATTTTACCCTGCAATACCACCTTCTTCGTTTTGACCTAGTGTGTCAGCCAATCTGAATCAGGAATGAAGAATCAAGAAACCTCATATGAAATTTTATGAATGGATTATGGAGATTGCAGGGAGGGGACCTGGCAGACAGTAGACATACTGTAAAAGGAAAGGACCCCCTTCCCCCAAAAATTATTTTTCTCTTTCCAAAGAAGACAATCCTAGATTCTAGGACTGACAAAAGCTGATCAGAAGCTGTAACAGAGGGTTTTGATGTCACTGTGATCACACAGTCTGAGGGAACAGTGCTCAGGCCTTCCTTTCTGATGTTGGATCCTGATGTTGATCCTGCTTCCACCATATCCAAGGGGTGATATTAACAATGATCCCAATCATATGCCAGGTGATACTTCATATAGGGGAACTAGGATGAAGGTGGAATTGGGAGGGGGTAGCAGGGAGAAGGTAGGCAATGCAACATCACATGATACAGTGCATAATTTCTCTGCTGAAATCACTGTTTCTTAAGCAATTCATTTAATTATTGCACTTTATGTTTCAGCATCCGCTGTATTCTGCTGTTCTGAGATCCCAGATGATACAAGGTGAAAGGGCATCCTTGGAGATATCATTCCTTTCCTATATCACCTCTCTGATTGAGGAGTACTAGAGACGGAAATGCAGGGTAATTGTGCAAAATGAAATATGTGCATCTTGAACATAGCTGTAATAAAATAACTTCTCAGAGAACAGATGTTATGTAATTCATTCTGTGACTTTAAAAAGAGAAATGAAGTGATTTAGTGATGACACTGTCAATATGTCCATCAACTGATCTCTGTCACCAGTCCATGAAATGTGTCACTGAGTTATTCCTCGTTGCCATCCTCAGAGTACCTCCATAATACACAGATTTCTCTGTATCTTTCATGCCACAACAGGGTTTGCATGATTTTGCTTCTTCCTCAACATGTTGGGGTATCATAAATATTTGGAAGGCTATCTCAGGACACAGTAGCCCATTTTCTATGCTAAGGTCTTTAGACCATCCTATCCCTCTACCCATGAAATGTTGAGCCACAGTTCACTGCTTTCAAACACAAATTCTCAGAGAACATTTGAGAAAACACATTTGGGAAATCTTGCCAATTCTACCCCTAGGTAGTGGGTATAAGACCATTTCAGAAGAATTCTCCCATATCTACAACCTCCAAAATTCCTCTTCAAGTCTTTGAGAATTTCTTCATTGGGGTTGAGAGACTAGGAGCAGAAGGAAAAACTCAAGTTCCTCTTATCCTGTTTTTTTCCGTACATTTTTCATCTGTCCATGAGTCATTTCTACTCTCCTTAATCCTTCAGCTTTTGAAACACAAAAGCTGAGAGGAAAATTCCTTTTACAATTGAATTGTTTTAATTCAATATCCCTTCCTGATAGTTGAGCTCCAAATGGCCAGTTGTCACAATGGGGAATGGTCCAAGAATTTAAAAAAAAAAAAAAAAAAAACATTAAAAATATTTTTAAAGTGATTATGTTAAACATGATCCTGACAATCAAGTTCTGTCCCCCTCACAATGAGCTCTTCCCTCTCTGAGTATCCACTGCCACACTGTAAAATGGGGAAAATAAGAGTGGTTATAAAATGTATGTTATAAAATGGACAGATGAAAAAAATGTAATAAAATGTTGTTAGATGATTTTTAAGACTGGAGGTCGTGTGTTTAACATAGGAATAAAATGTAAAATCTCTAAAAAGTTTAAGGAATAAAATAATTGGGATTTTAAAAGAGGAAGATGATAAGGCAAAGAATATTTAAAACTAGAAATTATAAACAAAAATTAATTGTAGAATTAAAACATCTTAAGAAATAAAACCAAGACTATGATGAATTGAATTTTTTTAATGCATATTTATTTCTGAGAGACATAGAGTGTGCAGGGGAAGGGCAGAGAGAGAGGGAGACACAGAATCTGAAGCAGGCTCCAAGCTCTGAGCTGTCAGCACAGAGCCCGACGCGGGGCTCGAACTCACAGACCGAGAGATCATGACCTGAGCCAGAGTCGGTCGCCCAACCAACTGGGCCACCCAGGCGCCCCTGAATTGAATTTTATAAGAGTATGATAGTAACTATTATAAAAGCTATCAAAGTGACCTAAAATATGTGAAAGAAAATAAAACAGTAATGGAATATATTCTTAATAAGTCATAAATAGAAAAACAAAAAGAGCTGGTAGCATTGTTGCATCTTTAGCAGAAAACTGGGGTTGGAATACCCAGACATCAAGGACAGTTTCTCAAACTAGAGTACCTCTGCACTTGTGAAGAAGCTTGGGAAGCAAGAAACAGGAAACACACACTAGGGCCAAGAGCAGGACATACTTGGATGGAAAGTTTTTTCTTGGCCTTCACTGAGCGCCTTATGTCCCCAGACATACTTAGAAAGATATCAAGCTGACCCTATTGCCCTCAAATTATCCAGCTCATGTGTGGACTTCAGTCTAAGGATGTAGTATCTATAAATACTCACATGCTTTGCTAAGGACAACTGGCCAGATTTGGGGTAGGGAGTATGAGGGGGATGAAGATGGATTCCTCACACTCCCTGAACTCAAGGCTAAATTTCAGGTAAATTTAAATGTAAAAATTTAAATAATAGAGAAAAATGATTTAAGAACACAGACTCTATGATTATATTACCTAGAGGTTAGTCTGGTCTTACTGTAGGCCCCACCCCCCAATGAATGTCACTCAGGGAACAATGCAAGGAGAGCACCCTGCAGTTTGGTGCTATCGCAGCTCTAGCAAATGCTGAGTATGACCCTACACAAGCACAAGGTGACCAAGAATGGCCCATTAACAAAACAGGGACCAAATCCTGCCACAATAGGCAAAGAGAGCCATCGTGGAATGAAGGCAAATGCAACTCAGCCACAAGAGTAGAATGCATGCAACAGAAATAGGAGATATCCCCTTAAGTGCTAGGTTCTGGTGAACAGGGGACATTGCATTGCAGGACACTACAAAACTTCTACATAAAGCCACTAAGTTCGAAAGGAGGGGATCTCTTTGCTAACAGAGAAACAAATACAGAGAATGAAACAAAATGAAGAGACAGAGTAATATCTCCCAAAGGAAAGTATAGGACAAAATCGCAGCAGAGAACTAAATGAAATGGAGATAACTAATAAGCCTGATAGAGAATTTAAAGTATTGGTCATAAAGATATTCATTGTACTTGAGGAGAGTGGAGGACCTCAGTAAAACTCTCAACAAAGAGATAGAAAACATAAAAAAAGAACCAATCAGAGATGAAGAACTCAATAACTGAAATTAAAAACACACTAGAGGGAATAAATGGTAAACTAGAGGAAGCAGAAGAATGGATCAGTGACCTGAAAGACAAAGTAATGGAAATCAATCAAGCTGAACAAGAGAAGAGAAAAGAATAAAAATAATAAAATGTGAATAGATTAAGAGAACTCAACAACACTATCAAAGAGTAAAAACCAGGGGCACCTGGGTGCCTCAGTCAGTTGAGCATCCAACTTCAGCTCAAATCATGATCTCATAGTTTGTGAGTTCAAAGTGCACATTGGGCTCTGTGCTGACAGCTCAGAGCCTGGTGCCTGCTTCGGATTCTGTGTCTCCTTCTCTCTCTGTGTCCCTCCCCACTTATGCATTCTCTCTCTCTTTCTCTCTCTCTCTCAAAAGTAAGTAAATAAACATTAAAAAAACTTTTTAAGAGTAAAAAACATTTGCATTATAGGGATCCCAGGATGAGAGGGGAAAGTGGGTAGTGCATTTATTTGAAGACATAATATCTGAAAACTTCCAAATCTGGAGAAGGAAATAGATATCCAAATTCAGAAGGCACAGAGACTTCCCTAACAAAATCAACCCAAAGAGCTCCACAATAAGACATATAGTAATTAAAATGGCAAAAAGTAGAGATAAAGAGAGAATTCTAAAATCAGCAAGAGAAAAAACAGTTACATACAAGGCAAACCCCATAAGGCTATCAGGAGATTTTTCTAAAAAAACTTTGCAGGCTAGAAGGGAGAAGCACGATATATTCATAGTGCTAAAAGACAAAAACCTACAACCATGAATTATTCCATCCAGCAAAGCTACCATTCAGAATAGAAGGAGAGATAAAGAGTTTACCAGACAAACAAAAACTAAAGGAGTTCATAACCACTAAAAGAGCCCTACAAAATGTTCAAGTGGACTCTTCACATGAAAAGTAAGAGTAGAAAATTCATAAAAGCAGTTACTATAAGTATACCTGGAAAAAAAAATCAGTCAAGGGAATCACAAAATAAAAGTATGTAAAGTACAACACCATATACGTAAAACATGGTGGGGGGGAGAGGAGTAAAGAATGAGTTCAAACATAAGCAAACATCAACTCAATATAGACTGTTATATGAAGAAGATGTTACATACAAACATAATGGTAACTACAAATAAAAAACCAGTAATTTATATGCAAGAAAATAAATAAATAAAGAGAAAGGAATCCAAGTATATCACTAAAGAAAGCCAGCAAACCATGAGAAAAGAGCAAGAGAAGAAAGGACCAAAGAACTACAAAAACAACCACAAAACAAGTTAAAAAAATGGCAATAAATACATATCTATCAATAATTACTTCAATGTAGGGGAACCTGGGTGGCTCAGTTGGTTAAGCATTTGACTCTTGATTTTGGCTTAGGTTATGATCTCACATTTAGTAGGATCAAGCGGCAAGTCAGGCTCTGCACTAGCAGTGCAGAATCTGCTTGGGATTCTCTCTCTCCCTCTCTCTCTGCCTCTACCCCACTCACGCACTCTCTCTCTTTCTCAAAATAAATAAATAAACTTTAAAAAATAATTACTTCAATGTAAATCGAACAAAAGCTCCAATCAAAAGATATAAGGTGGGGCACCTGGGTGGCTCAGTCAGTTAAGTGTCCAACTCTTGATTTCAGCTCTGGTCATGATCATGGTTTTTGAGACTGAACTCCACATTGGGTTCTCTGTTGACAGCATGGAGCCTACTTGGGATTCTCTTCTCTGATCCCTTCTCTCGCTCAAAATAAATAATTAAACTTAATAAAAAAGAAAGAGGGTGACAGAATGGATAGAAAAGCAAGATCTATCTATATGCTGCCTAGAAGAGACCCTTTTCAGGCCTAAAGACACATGCAGATTGGAAGTGAGAGAAAAGAGAAATATGTCATACAAATGGATGTCAAAAGAAGCCTGGGTAGCAATACTTCAATAGAATAAAATAAACTTAAAACAAAGACTGTAACAAGAGACAAAGAAGGACACCATACAATCATAAAGAAGACAATCCAACAAGACGTTACAATTGTAAATATTTATGCACCAAACATGGGAGTATCTAAATACATAAAACTGTTAATAATGAACACAAAGAAACTAATTGATAGTAATACAGTAATAGTAGGGGACTTTAATACCCCACTTACATCAAAGGACAGAGCATCCAAACATAAAATCAAAAAAGAAAGAGTGGCTTAAAGTGACATACTGAACCAGAGGGATTTTACAGATATATAAAGAATATTCCATCCTAAAAAACAGAAAACACATTCCTTTCAAGTGTACGTCGATCATTCTCCAGAACAGAAAACATATTAGGCCACAAAACAAGTATCAAAAAATTCAAAAAGATAAAAGATATATCACACAGATTTTCTGACCACAATGTAATGAAACTAGAAATCAACCACAAGAAAAAATCTGGAAACCACAAATACATAGAGGTTAAATAAAATGCTACTAAACAATGAATGAGTCAAAAAAGAAATCAAAGAACAAATCAAAAATTATATGGAAACAAATGAAAATGAAGACAGAATGGTTGAAAATCTTTGGTATGCAGCAAAAGTGGTTCTAAGAGGGAAGTTTACAACAATACAGGCATACCTCAAGAAGCAAGAAAAATCTCAAATAAACAACCTAACCTTAAACATAAAAGAGCTAAAAAAAGAACATAACTCAAAACCAGCAGACAAAAGGAAATAAGTACTAGAGCAGAAATAAATAATATAGAAATAAAAAAAAATAATAGAACAGCTCAGTGAAACCAGGAGGTGGTTCTTTGAAAAGATCAACAGAATTGATAAACCTTTACCAGATTCAACAAAAACAAAAAGAAAACTCAAAATCAGAAATAAAAGAGAAGAAATAATGGCCAATACCACAAAAATACAAAAGATTGTAACAGAATATTATGAAAACTTATATGCCAACAAATTGGACACGTGGAAGAAATGAATTAATTCCTAGAAACATACAGCCTACCAAAAGTGAAAAAGGAAGATACAGAAAACTTTAACAGATCTGTTACCAGCAATGAAACTGAATCAGTGATCAAAAAACAGCTAACCAGGGTACCTGGGTGGCTCAGTCACCTAAGCATCCGACTCAGTGTTGGCTCAGGTCATGACCTCATGGTTTGTGAGTTTGAGCCCCACACTGGGCTCTGCACTGACACTGTGGAGCCTGCTTGAGATCCTCTGTCTCCCTCTCTCTCTCTGGCCCTCCCCCACCTCTCAAAAAAGAAAACAAACAAAAAGAAGGCCAACAAACAAAAGTCCAGGACCAAATGGCCTCACAGGTGAATTCTACCAAACATTTAAAGAGTGAAAACCTATTATTCTCAAACTTTTCCAAAAAACAGAACAGGAAGAAAACTTCTTAATTCATTCTATGAAGCTAGCATTACCCTAATGTCGAAACCAAATAAAGACACCACAAGAAAAGGGAACTATAGGCCAATACCTCTGTACTCTACATCCCCTTCACCCATCCTTCCCCATCCTCTCTAGCAACCATCTGTTTACCCTCTATATTTAAGAGTTCAGTTTTTGGCTTGTCTCTTTTTTTTCCCTTTGCTCTTTTTTTCTGTTTCTTAAACTCCACATATGAATGAAATCATATGGTGTTTCTCTTTCTCTAACTAATTTCGTTTAACATAATACACTGTAGCTCCATCCACATCATTCCCAATGGCAATATTCCATTCTTTTTGATAGCCGAGTAATATTCCATTGCATGCACATACCATGTCTTCTTTATCCATTCATCAGTCAAAGGACATTTGGGTTCCTTCCATAATTTGGCTATTGCAGATAATGCTGCTATAAACATTGGGCTGCTATAAACATGTACCTTTAAATCATTAATTTTTGTAACCTTTGGGTAAATACCTAGTAGTGAAATTTCTGGGTCATAGGGTAGTTCTACTTTTAACTTCTTGAGGAACCTCCATACTGTTTTCCACAGTGGCTGCTGCACCAGTTTGCATTCCCAGCAGAACAATGTGTACATGTTTCTTTTTCTTCATATCCTTGCAACAACTTGTTTTTTGTGTTGTTGATTTTGGCCATTTTGACAACTATGAGATGATACCTCATTGTAGTTTTGATTTGCATTTCACTGATGGTGAGTGATGCTGAGCATCTTTTTATGTGTCTGTTGGCCATCTGGATTTGGAGAAACAATTCCCAAAAAACAAGAGGAAGGAAGCTTCAAACTTCATTCTATGAGGCCAGTATAAAAACCAGACATAGACACCCCCCCCAAAAAATAAAGAGCGAGAGAGAGAGCGAGAGAGAGAGAGAACTACAGGCGAATATGTCTCATAACTATAGATGCAAAAATCCTCAACAAACCTTAACAAACTGAATCCAATAATACATTTTAAAAAATCATATGCCACAATCAAGTAGGATTTATTCCCAGGATACAAAAGTGGTTTAACATTTGAAAAACAATCAACATGATATGTAACATCGATAAGAGAAAGCATAAAAACCATATGATCATTTCAATAGATGCAGAAAAAGCATTTTGCAAAGTACATCCATTCAATACAAAGCAAACAAACAATCAAATAAAAAACCCTGAAAAGAAGGTCTAGAGGGAATATACCTTAACCTTATAAAGGCCTTATATGAAAAATTCACAGCAAACATTATAGTCAATGGTGAAAAACAGAGATCTTTTCCCTTAAGGTCAGGAACAAGATAAGGATGTCCACTCTCACTTGTATTCAACATAGTACTAGAAGACCTAGCCACAACAATCAGATAGTAAAAAGAAATAAAAAGCTTCCAAAGTGGTAAGAAAGAAGTAAAACTCTCACTATTTGTAAATGACATGATACTATATATAGAAAACCTTAAAGACCTCACCAAAAAACTACTAGAACTGATCAATGAATTCAGTAAAGTATACAAAATCAATGTACAGAAATCTGTTGTATTCTTATATATTAAAAATGAAGCAGCAGAAAATGAAATTAAGAAATCAATATCATTTACTATTTACTTTCACACCAAAATAATAAAATACTAGGAATAAACTTAACCAAAGAGGCAAAAGATCTGTACTCTGAAAACTATAAAATGCTGGTGAAAGAAACTGAAGATGACACAAAGAAATAGAAAGACATCCCATGGTCATGGATTGGAAGAAAAGAATATTGTTAAAATGTTGATCTGTCCAGAGCAATCTACACATTTAATTCAAAGGGATATATGCAGCCCTATAAACATGCAGCATTATTTACAATAGCTAAGATATGGAAGCAGTCCAAGTGTCCATCAATTGACGAATAGATAAAGAAGATGTGGTGTATATATACAATGGAATATTATTCAGTCATAGAGAAAGAATGAAATCTTGCCATTTGCAATTACATGGATGGAGTTAGACAGTTTAATACTAGGCAAAATAAGTCAAAGAAAAATACTAAATTTGTTCATATGTGGATTTTAGGAAACAAAATAAGCAAAGGGGAAAAATAAGAAAGAGAGATACAAATCAAGGAACAGACTCTTAATTATAGAGAACAAAGTGATGGCTTCCAGAGGGGAAGTGGGTAGGGAAGGTTAAATAGGTTATGAGGATTAAGGAGTGTACTTGCAGTGATGAGCACGATTTAATATATGGCACCGCTGAATCACTACCTTGTATATCTGACTAATAAAACACTGCATGTTAACAGAAATTAAAACAAAAAATATATAGCTTTTCCCCTATAAAAAATAATAAACACAAACCTACCATAAGACATAGCCACTCTATTCCTCGGTATTTGCCCAAGAAATATAAAAGCGTATGTTCTTTAAAAGTCTTGTACATAAATACTTATAGTAGCATTATTTGTAATAATCAAACACTAGTAACAACCAAAAAGTGTCCATCAACAGGATAAATCAATGATACAGCCATCCAGTGGTACAATGCTCCACAATAAACAAGGAACGAACACAAACAGGATCACTGATCAAATAATACCCAAAAATGTTACTGAGGTGGAGAGGTCTTATACTCTGCATGGGGCAATGACCCATTCTTTTTTGTGTGCAAATTGGTAAATATTTGTCTACCCTTAGTGAGTGTCTCAAATGACTCTCAGGAGAGAATGTCATTGATGTAGTATCATGCCCATGTTTCTGGAGAAAGTTGGATGCAGGTAAAAACTTACCTGCAAAGATTGTGTGCAATCGCAGGGTTGTTAAAGCATTGCATGAACAGCTAACTCAAAGCTGGGAAAGGGGTATTGTGTCCCTTCAAAGGTGAAGGTAAACCACAACTAAAAGGATGTTGAAATAGGCACTGAACAGAATGCATTAGCCAAATCTACAAACCAAAATATTTTCCAGTTAATAATTGAATACAGTCTTAAATTTCAATGATATCGGTACAGGGGTCTTAATGGGTACACCCACAGCATGTGGGTTGTAGTAATTCACCATGAAAAGCCATTCATTCTTGACAGGTTTGAGAGTAAGCCGAATTGGGCTGTTAAATGGAGAAACAGGGAGGCATAGTCATCCTTTCCCTCCATAGGTCTTTTATAATGGGTTTCAATCCTTAAACGCCCTGCTCTAATTCATATTGTGCCATTAAGTATTTCAAGTAGGGGTAAGAGCTTATTTTGTCAGAGCAATTATAAATGCCAAATATTTAATTATTACTTGCTGGGCCAGAGTGTCCATGCCCAATATCCCCATGCCCAAGAGAGTTTTTAGGACAAGGAGCTATATAGCCATGGAAAATTCACACAAGGTAATAGTTCTGATGGTTAAAATGAGAAATACCTAACTTTCCTGTTTTATATTTGGTAACTCCTCTAAGAGTGCAGGGGGTGTTTTATTTCAATTTAATGAGCTACCAATGAATAGCGTATCTTGTTTAAATGTAGTAGAATCTGCAGGTATAACGATACCTTGAGCCCTAGAATGAAGTCCACAAAAGTTGGTCATGTGGTACATTTCAGCAGGTGTTCATTTAGAACCCATATTATAAGGGCAAAAAAGTTTTGTTGTTGTTTTCCTATTGTATAAAATTTTTAGTAATTTTGGATTCCTAATTAGGTCAAATTGTGGATGTGTTTTTGCAACTGGTTATACTTCAAGGGAATTCTCTCTACTGTGTTTATATTTATAGGTTTCTTCCTCCAGAGTCTCAAATCTGTATTGTCAGTGTTAGGGGCCTCCCTCACTGCACTGGCTGCTCTGCAGGGCTTAAGGACCTCCTGACTCGAGTTGGGTTTGAATGAACACCCTATCTAAGCCATGGGTATTTTTCTCTATAACCCTGAGAAACAGGATCTTTGTTGATGAAAGAGGCATAGATGGAAGCAGCAGCACAGCATTTTGTAGGGCTCTGGTGAATAATCTGCTTTAGGGGTGAGGATCTCACACACCACATGGTAACTGTTCTTCCCACACACAAGCAATCACCCAAATGACCAGTCCACTGAACAGAGTACAATCTTTGCCCTGTGTTCTCTATCCAACACCAGGCTGAGGCATACAATCATAGTCACAGGATAAGAATCATTTCCCTGATCCTAGCATCAGCCATAGCTTATCCTGGATTTGAAACACGCAATTCAATCTGAGATATATACATCTGTCTGGGTTAAGACGAACAATTCAGGGCCATGGTAAGGAGGATTGAATCTCAGATCCTCTCCCCAAATACAGGTTATTGAAGCTTCTGACTTAGGACAGTTAAATCCAGAACAGAGGCTCCACAGGACTCAGCAAATGCAACACTAGGCAATAGCTCAAAGTATGAGCTTGTCACAGCCAGCAACATAGCTCAGAAAGCATGTTAGCCAGAAATCAGCATCAGAGTTTGAGCTCACTAGCAGGCAGAAGAGCAAATTAGCAAGCCAAAGCAAGAAAAGATCCCCAGTGGTCGTGGTCATTGCTGAGACACATTGCTTGCTGCACCAATTGTCATCATCACACACCTCGTTGACATGGGATGGACCTCTTACCCAAAATCCAATCAAATGTGGACCAATGATGTCATATATTTACCAAGAGAGTATGAAAACACTTATTATTAACACAATGAGGCTTCCTAGAGAGAGCACCCATGCTTTCAAGCAGGACCGAAAATGGCTTGAGAGAACAGGGTGGGGTGACTGGCTTTGACTTTTGTTGAGAGCAAGGGGTGGATCACAATAAGGGCACACCAGGGCATGTGGTCTGAACCTTCCTCCATCACCAAAAGAGATAGTGTGCAGGATTTCCAACCATATGTGGGGCAAAAAGGGAATGGGTAAGGACTTAAAAGCAGTCAGCAGCCAAACATAAAAAATGGAATCAGGCTCTCCTACTAGGATTAAAAGAAGAATGCCCAAAAGGAAGTGTAATGTTAGTATTTGTTGGGGTGGCATCTCAGGGCCTTCAGTATACTACACTCTCACAGCAGACTCTCTTGAGAAGATCTAAAAATTCACCTCCATGGGTACCATAGCCTGTCCCTTGCACCACAAATCCATTTCTCCTTGCATGATCAGAAGTAGTGCCTCCACGGTCCCCATGTCTTTCTTCCTGAGGAGAAACTAAGAAAACAGATGCTAATTGGATGAATAGAGTCTTCACTGCTATAGTTCATTTCAGGGCTGTAACTACCACTCACTGTAACCCTCTTCTGTATTCATTCTAAATGTCTTTCTCCCTCAGCTACCACCTTAGCAAGTCAGTGAGTTATCTGGTGGTGGGACCCCTCACAGTCCATGAGGGATCCGAACACTTGGAAATCACAGTATTCCTGAGCAATGGCTGCCTCCATGTCCCTTCACAGTTACAACTGTACAATAGAATATTAGGAGACACCCAAGTCCTCCCTGCCTGCACCATGTAAAAGTAATCCTACATAAAACTTAGAAAACATTGGCAAGACCTAGGTTAATAAAAGGGAAGGAAACTGGCATTAATTACCAGAGCCTCAAGCCTGACTGTGTAAAAATATCAATACAGAGAACTTTGTAAATATTTTAAGCCAGTTTGTTGTCTCTAGAAGGTCTAAAAAGGAATTTTCACCAGGGGCCGTATCACCCTCAGCAACCTTGAGCAAGACAATCAAAACACAAATACACAGGATTAAGACTGAGAAAAGGAAACTAACCAGAGATACATGTTTTCTTTTCATTATAAGAAAATGCCAAGTAGATTTTTATGCAAATATGTTTGAAACTCTTGGTGAATAAATGATTTTCTGAGAAAACATAAATTATTTAAAACTGACTAAGAAGTAGAAAACTAAAGTAACCAAGTATCAAAAGAAAACTTTCTGCCTCGAATTTGCTTTCCTCCTAGAACTTTGCAAAGCTGCCTCCTTCTGGTCAGTCAGGTCTCAGTTCAATTATCATCTCTTCGAAAAAGCCCTACCTGACACCATATCGAAAACATCACTCTCAAGTACTACCTCAACACCTGGTTTCATAGCATTCATCTCTACATGAAATTACTGATTTGTGCACATTTTACTTGTTCAGTGCCTCCCCTTCTACCCTCTCTTTCCACTAGAATGAATGCTTCAAGGACCTTATTCATCAAGTTACCATAAAGTCCTAGGG
Organism: Paguma larvata; assembly: GCA_030068075.1. NCBI lineage: Eukaryota > Metazoa > Chordata > Mammalia > Carnivora > Viverridae > Paguma > Paguma larvata. Next base: position 116,345,753 of record CM057823.1, read on the forward strand.
CCTAGCAGAGAATCAGGCACAGAGGATATGCAAAATAAAATAAGTGTGGAATGAACAAAGACCAAAGGAGATAAAACAGCCTCCAGAAAACTCTTTCGAGTAGTCTTTCATTGCAAAGGAAGATAAAACTTTAAAGATGGAAATATCTCTCCATGCAAAAATACCTTTGAGGACTGGAATAATTTGGCTAGAAGGTAAGGACTAATATACAGAAAGAAAACTATAGACCTCAAAATTCTGTTCCATCCTCATTAGAGGAAAATTAAAAGCAGCCTTGAAAAGTTATGGAAATGTTACCGGCTTATGCAATTAAGAATTCATGTAGAAGCAGCAAATGATCTGTTAGCCTTTGCCCATTTAAGACACATCTAAATGCTTCCCTGACCCTGAGTCCAGAGGTAATTTCTGCACTGAGTCTGGTATTATATAAGCCATAATCACTGATAAATTGTCTGTTTCCCTCTAGAACATAAGCTCCATAAAGACAAAGACTCTGTTTTATCTGTTACTGAATCCACAGTGGCCTTTGTGGCTCAATAAAGACAGGATAGATGCATAAATGAGAAATACAACTATAGTCCTTCATTCTTCTGATGATCAAGATCAATTATCTTTGACAGTACGGTGACTTCTTTTTATACCAGCTGGTCCCTAAACACAAGTAATCTAAGGTGCCCTGGGGACAGCCAGAGCTCATAGTTCATGGTGACTCACTGTTTTCTGTTGCCCTGCCTTTGGGAGTCAGAACTTCCAATACTATAGGAACCCAGAACTGTAGAAACAGGAAGCACAAAGCCTCCAGTGGGTCATTAAAAGCATAATAAATACTTCTACCTCTTGGTTCCTGGACCAAGGTAGACTTTGTGTTGGGAACATAGCACCATTTAGAGGTTCCTGATTTAATGCACATACTGTATCATGAATAATGGCACCTAATTCCTGCAAAACGCTGCCTCCAAACTCATGTTTCACCTGTGCCTTCAGAAAGCCATTCCAGTACCATAAGAGACCAACTGCTTCTAGATTGGGTAGTAGATGATACAAGAAATGGATCTTAATATCATGGGCCTAGGCTCCACTTCCATTGCTGATAAATGAGCCCCCTGGTTAGAGACCATGTTGTGTGGAATTTCACACATATGGATGAGACATTCCATAAGCTCCCATAGTGATCCTGGCTGTGGATCTCTGGGCTAGAAAGGTAAACCCATACTTGGAATTAGGCATCTATCCCTGGGATAACAAATCATTACCCATTCTAGGAATGGAAGAAACCAAGTATATCTGACTCATCACTAAATGTCCAGCTGATCTCCTTGAAGAATCATGCTATATTGGGGATTCAGAATTTACAAGGATGGTATCTGCACAACTGTACAGTTGGCAAATGAGAGATTCTTCACTAAAAGACTAGACTAGAACCAAAGACTAGAACCAACAAGTGAAAAACAGAGGGAGATACTACTGAAAAAAGAACTTTGAGCCAATCATGAGAATATTTGGGGTTTTCTTTGTATGTATTTAGGGAATGACCTAAATGCCTGATCTCTTGGATTTTTCCAAATTGAGCTAATAATACTTCCATCTTCACAGGACTCTAGTGAAGATTTTTTAAAGCTGTGTAGTTGCATATTATGATTAATTCTTCTTAGCGTGGTCCAAGGATATAAATGTGGATAATGACTGCCAAATTCATTATAGTGATTATCTCTGCAGGAAGAGAGGGGGGTGTAATCAGAGAGGAGTTCTCGTGGATTTTAAGTGTTTTTGGTAATGTTTTATTTCTTAATCCAAGTAATGGATATATGATGGTTCATTCACTGCATTATTCTTTATGTGTGTCCTTAGGGATATATTAAGTATTATAGATTTTTAAAGAACAAAAGGAAAACTAGAATGAAGAAGTAATTGCATTTAATGGGAGTCACTTGAAAAACTTTCCACTTTTATATCACATTGTTGTTGAGAGCATGGCAAGGGAAGCTCACAGTAGAATGGCATAATTGAATATATACACCTTGAGATATAAAAATTAAACTGGAAACAGAGAGAGAGATGATTGAAGTAAAAGTAGTCAATAATGATGATCCCAATTATTAGTCTATTATAATAGCCTAAGGAAGAAATAATGAACTAGAGTAGTGGCAATGGAGCGAAGACAAGAGACAGAAGTAGAAATCACTGTAAACTAGAACAAGCAGCCTAGAAATAGATGAGATGACATGAGAAGCAGCAAAGAGGGGAGGAGCTTGAAATGACACTACCTTACTGAAAAAAAGGAAAGAAAAGGAAACAGAAAATATATAGGTTAATAAGACATTGGATGCCAGTATGAAAAGGATGTCTACAGCCTTACTGAAAAAATAATAAAATGAGCATCCAGAGTGATTTTGTGTTGGTCCCAATTTCTTATTCCTCAAACAGCCTCAATCACCAAAGCCTTCTCTTTCCTTCCATCATTAAGTAACTTTCAAATTATCTCTACAGAATTTTTCAATGTTAAAATTAAAACTGACAAGGTAAGAAATCCAGGAAAAAGTCTTCACTTCTCAGCTGTGGAAGTTAGTTGGGAGAGGACTATTCTATTAATGTGGCAAAGTCAATGTGGGGAATCAACTGGTTTTCTCACAAAATGAGATTTCATTTATAATTTCATGACTAAATAACTTCCCTTGAGGCTAATTTATGTGCTCTTGCTTTGAAAGAAAGCTACTCTTCAAGGAGCTAATATAATTGAAAGCTGACTCAAGTAGCCTTAGACTAAAGAATAAACCTAGAGTAGAAACACTTTTCTATTAACAACACTAGAAATGGAAACTCCTTGTTTACGTCTAGAGATTTCTCCTTAAAGTGCTTGTGCCTTTAAAATACCTGTGATAAGTGAATGGATAAGGCTGGCAATTCTTTGCCATGTGACCTCATTTTTCTCTATTCTTTTTGTAATGTTATTAAAACATCTAGAGAAAAAAACTTGGCCAAATTTGACTATGGAGTGCCAGTGATTATAAATAATTTATAATATCTTCTTACACCATTCATGTCTGTGTCTGAATATACATATATTCATTATCATATGTCATATTATATAGGATAATTATATATTTTTTCATATTATAGGTTACATAATATGTATATTCTGATTTCAACTTATTTAATTAGCAAAGACTTATTAAAATGTAACTTAGGAGTGCCTGGGTGGCTCAGGGTTAAGCATCTGACTTCAGCTCAGGTCATGATCTGTGGTTAGTGGGTTCAAGCCCCATTTTGGGCTCTGTGCTGACAGCTCAGAACCTGGAGTCTATTTCAGAGTCTGTGACTCCCTTTCTCTCTCTCTGCCCCTCCCCAACTGGTACTCTCTCTTCTCTCTCTCTCCCCCAAAAATAAATTTTAAAAAATGTAATTTACACATTTATATGTAATGTTAGACAATATTGTAAGACGTGGATACCTTACCAGAACAAAATGAAGAACTACACTTTGCTACAAGAAGAACAAAAGCAAATGAGAAAGGCCAAGACAAAACCTTACATAAGTTCTCTATTAAAAAGCTCCAGGGGCACCCAGGTGTCTCAGTTGCTTAAGCGTCTGACTTTGGCTCAGGTCTTGATCTCACGGTTCCTGAGTTTGAGCCCCACATTGCACTGGTGGTGCGGAACCTGCTTGGGATTCTCTCTCTCTCCTCTCTCTCTCTCTGCCCCTTCCCCACAAGCATGCTCTCTCTCAATCAAAATAAATAAATAAACTTAAAAAAAATAGTTCAAAATAATTCCAAAATAAAAAAGGTGCAGCATGTCTTTTAGCATGAGAAGACTCAAGAGTCCATAAATAAAAGTTGCTGATAAAGGTTCTGGAAGTAAGTGATCTTAATTAAGCCTGACAGAATGGAAAGTGATCTCCTGGGATGCCTACTGGTTGTCAGATTGGTGCTTGCACCAAAAAAGTTCCTGTCTTGCCAATTTCACTTCCCACCACACTCTCCATTGCTTACTCTACAAAAGATCCAGGACATTCTCTCAATTACTCAGATGCATCAGGCTCATTAACACCTCAGTTCCTGAAATAGCTTCCTCTGCTTGAAACTCTTCTCTCATGTCTATGTATGGCTGGAAACACAGTAGATGCTCAGCAAAATATTCATAAAGGAAAGGAGAACTAGAAAAAATTAACAGAATTTGATCAAAAGGACTAAAAGAGTTACCAGTATAGAGAATGACAGGGCTTGAAGTTACAAGAAAAAGGAAATAGAGATAATAGGTTAGAAAAGGATGTTCTACCAGCTATTGTTCTATTTAATGAAAAAACTTTTTTAAAAAAGCAAGCGATTCAATCAATGCATACCTATGTTTCCATTAGACTCATTAACGCACAGTTAAAGAAGCTCTGATTCCTAATAAGTCATCTGGTGCAACCTCCTATTTACACAGATAAGAAAACATTCAGACAGGTCCTGAGTCACAGGTTTCTGGGGTCAATATAGCCTAGGTATTTTTTAGGAAGTTATACATACATTCCCATGAGTTCTCAATTTAAAACCTGAGAAAAGGTCTATGATAAGGAGATACTATCTTTTTTATTTATCTCCTAATAATCCAGTGACTAGCCCAAGGTGTGGCAAACACTGACACAATTTTAAAAGCCAAATAAAGAAATTAATAAAATAAAAACTGAAAGAGACATTAGGGCACTATTATTTTTGTGTCTCAAATAGACTAAACAGTGACTTAATTTAGCCCAGATAGAGGTCTATCTGATCCTCCATCTGGCTTGATTAAAACACAATCAAAGTAAAGTGAAAGGTGAGAAAACCTGAATAATGAAATGCTTCTACATCACAAGGGAAGTTCAGATCATCACATTTTTCAAAGGAAACAGGTTTTGGGAAAGTGAAAGTGTTTAGCTTAGTGCATTTTTATGAAAACTGCTGTAAATTATATAAGCCACAATATACATTATAAAATATAAAAAGTATTTCTTTGAGGATGCAAGAGAAATTATTCCATTGTCTAATCTACTCGTTAGAAATAAGGCATAAAATAGTAATTTTCAAAAGCAGTATGAAGGAAGAAATAAATCTAATTTGTCCTATCGCGACAGGACTTCATGCTTCAGCACCACAAAACGACATCATACTAAGTGCCCAGTGCTAGCAAATGAGGAGCAATGGCAGAAACCATTTCTAACCCCTTTGATCCCTTCTTGTATCTGATCTTCTTGTTACTTTCCCAGTCTCTTACTTCCTCCCATGTCTTTTCACTTGTCATTCACGGCTTTGTTTTTTCTCAGAAAATATGGCTTAGCCTATCTTTGGATATGAATAAAAACATGAAAGGACTACATTCTCATAATCTGCCTTAGATCATTTCAATATTTTTTTTAATTTTTTTTTAATGTTTATTTATCTTTGAGAGAGAGAGACAGACAGAGCATGAGCAGGGGAGGGCCACAGACAGAGAGGGAGACACAGAATCTGAAACAGGCTCCAGGCTCTGAGCTGTCAGCACAGAGCCCGACGCGGGGCTTGAACTCCGGAACGGTGAGATCATGACCTGAGCTGAAGTTGGACGCTCAACCGACTGAGCCACCCAGGTGCCCCCATTTCAATATTTTTTAAGTTTATTTATTTCTTTTGAGAGAGAGAGCATAGAAGGAAAATAGAGAAAGGTAAAGAGAGAATCCCAAGCGGGCTCTGTGCTGTCAGTACAGAGCCCTACATGGGGTATGATTCCACGAATTGTGAGATCATGTCCTGAGCCAAAATCAAGAGCCAGATGCTTAACCAACTTAGCCATCCAGGTGCCCCATTTCAATTTAAAATTGTAAATGTAGGGAGCTCCTAGATGACCACTAAACAGCCCTGCAGGAAATAGTAAGGGGGACTCTGAGAGTGGAAAGCAAAGGACCAGAGACATCACCATAAACATGAAACCTACATATAAGACAATGGCACTAAATCCATATCTTTCAATAATCACTCTGAATGTAAATGGACTAAATACCCCAATCGAAAAACATAGGGTATCAGAATGGATAACAAAAAACAAGATCCACCTATATGCTGCCTACAAGAGACTCAATTTAGACCTGGGGAGACCTACAGATTGAAAGTGAGGGGATGGAGAACCATCTATCTTGCTAATGGACATCAAAAGAAAGGTGAAGTGGCCATACTTATATCAGACAAACCAGATTTCAAAACAGAAACCATAACAAGAGATGAAGAAGGGCATTATATCATAACTGAGGGGTCTATCCATCAAGAAGAGCTAACAATTTTAGTATTTTTTTAAATTTTTTAACATTTATTTTTGAGTGAGAGAGAGCAAGTGTGAGTGGAGGAGAGGTGGAGAGAGAGGGAGACACAGAATCTAAAGCAGGCTCTTGGCTCTGAGCTGTCAGCACAGAGCCTGATGCGGGGCTCGAACTCATAGACCAGGAGATCATGACCTGAGCCAAAGTCGGACACTTAACCAACTGAGCCACCCAGGTTCCCTAAGAAGAGCTAACAATTTTAAATGTTAATGTTCCCAATGTGAAAGCACCCAAATATATAAATCAGTTAATCACAAACATAAACAAATATATAGATAATAATATCATAATTTTAGGGGACATTAATACTCCACTTAGAGAAATGGACAGATCTTCTTGGTAGAAAATCAATCAGGAAACATGGTTCAGATGACAGATTGGACCAGATGGACTAATAGATATGTTCAGAACTTTTCATCCAAGCAGCAGAACACTTTCTTCTCAAGACATGGAACATTCTCTAAAATAGAACACACACTGAGTCACAAAACAGCCCTCAACAAGTATAAAAAGATTGAGATTATACCACACATATTTTCAGATCACAATGCTATGAAACATGAAATCAACCACAAAAAAAATTTTTAGAAAACCCTCAAATACATGAAGGATAAAGAACATCCTACTAAAGAATGAATGGGTGAATCAGGAAATTAAAGAACTTAAAAAATATATGGAAGTAAATGAAAATGAAAATACAACAGTCTAAACCCTTTTGGATGCAGCAAAGGTAGTCCTATGAGGAAAATACATTGCAATTCAGGCCTATCCCAAGAAGCAAGAAAGGTCCCAAATACACAACCTAACATTACACCTAAAGGAGCTAGAAAGGCAGCAGCAAAAAATGCCCAAACCAGCAGAAGAGAATTAATAAAATTAGAATAGAATAGAAATAGAAGGGGAAGGGGAAGGGCAAGGGGAAGGGGAAGGGGAAGGGGAAGGGGAAGGGGAAGGGAAGGGGAAGGGGAAGGGGAAGGGAAGGGAAGGGAAGGAAAGGAAAGGAAAGGAAAGGAAAGGAAAGGAAAGGAAAGGAAAGGAAAGGAAAGAAATATAAAAACTAGAAGTAAATTTAAAGAACCCAAGTCCTACAAAGGTTTTTAACTAAAAATATGAAACAAATTTCTCTACAGTGATAGACAATGGGGCAGTCCATAAGTCTATCACAAGCAAGTTATTCTAATCTTTTTCTTATACTTTGAACATTACTAGAGAAATCTGCCTACCATTGGTCTCCTCGGCCAAGGAAGAACTGATATAAAAACATAGAGGCATATGTTTTATATCATTTATATATGTTTTATAAAACATATATAACATTTATAACATTTATATATGTTTTATAAAACATATATAAAACAATAAAATGATATAAAACATATAAAACTGATATAAAACATAGACACTCTGCTCCCTGATAAAGAATCTTATTCTATGAGCATGTGGTATCCATACTACTTTACATTCAATCCCTCATAGCAGTAGTGTAGAAAATACAAAATAAGACTTGGCTCAATGGCTATATGGGAAAATCATTTGGCTTCAAGAGCAATGTACAAAGGAGGCAAATCTAGGCCCAGTCCCTTGAGATTCAGTTGCTAAGCCCAAGGCTAGACATAAATGCTGAAGACATCCCCTCTCTTTGTAAGTATTTGCTATTTTCCACAAAATCAAGCACAGTTAAGTATGGAAATAATCCTCAGTTATCATATTTTCTCAGGTGCTCTGTTGTTGAAGTCCTGAGAGAGCCCTATCTCTTTACTTTAAAAAATAACCTAATAAATTCTTTTGCTCTCCTAGGAGATAAAGTTATCACACTCTTTCTACCACAGTTTGGAGAATGTACCTCTTGCCTTAATTCTGGGACAATCTTTGTGTACAATTCAAGTAAGGTTTTACTAATATTTTCTTTTTGAAAAGTTCACCTTCTTTGGAAGGAATCTAAGCTTTCTAATTTGAAATTAAAATATTCAGGATTTTTTTGTCTGTAACACACAGAATCCAGCCTGATGTCTGATGGCACCAGTAGGTTTGCCTCCAAGAGAAAACCTGTGTATCGCTTTGCAAAAACAAGCACCTTCTCTGAATACACAGTGATAAAAGAAATCTCAGTTGCCAAGATGGATGCAGTTGCACCTCTGGAGAAAGTATGCCTAGTTAGCTGTGGTTTTTCCGCGAGGTACGGTGCTGCAATCAATACTGCCAAGGTGAGGAGCATTCATACCCAGTATGAATGGAATGCTTCGTGTATGGAGTTGAACGCCCTCATGCATCTGGGCATATCTGATGATATAACCTGAGGAAGAATCACAAACCTACCTCTAAACATCCCTGAGTTCTTTACTGTCTAGTCATCCCATGTCCCCTTCAATATCTTTCCCATTCCCTTTTGGTCAGCAGTAAGTGGCATATCGAGCCTAGATGCCATTCACAAGTGGAGATACCAGGAATTCCTGGGAGTTGAACATAATACAGTTGCAAAATTACTGTGTTCTTCCACATTCTAGTTCATTCTTTATTTTTGCTCATTCACTGTTTTAGATGCTGACACTCAGCAGCTAACAAAACCCATCCAGCCTCTACTCTGTTGTATAATATATCAAGTGGTAATTAAGTGCTCATAAAAATAAAAGGAGAGGGAAAAGCCCAGGTGATGGAAGAGGTGTGCTATAGAAGAAAAACTGTTCCGGTAACCCCACTCTGATTGAGTAAGAGTTAGTGTTAAACTACTATTTGTGGGACATCCCCGAAACCTGCCCAGCTACCTTCTTTGAATGGCTGTTGAGTTTTAGTACTTTGCTTTCCCCCAAAGACCATTAGTTCCAATCCTATATATAGATATAGAACAGAAGGGATTCTATTTGAATTAGTCTCATTTTGGACTCGATAAAAAAATAAGTGTTTGCCTTCATAAGGCATTGACATTGTTAAGTGATGCAGTTTTCCGAAGGAAAAAAGAAAGTAAGGGCTGCAAGAAAGTGAAGGTGGCTTTTAAAAACTGGAATATATATGGAATATCTGGAATTAAATAAATACTCTGTTGAATAAGTCTTAAGATACAATGAAAGTTCATTAAACTGCTTTGACTCATGCTAATTTGCTGGGAGCCATCTTGGGCACACAGGTTGACACTTTCCCTACTTTTCCTGTGTGAAAAGGTGCATGTTGCAAGGCTCCTGCCACCAAATTGGCACCCAAAACCGTCTCCTCCTAATGTTAATTTTTCAGGCTTGGATTTCTTGAATTGCCCTCCTTGGCCTTAAGGAACGTAATGTTCATTTGTTTTATGGCATTTAAATAAAAAGGAAGGATGTGGAGTACATGCTTTGATGGATTACATCTGAAACAGAGTAGCCTGGCCAGAAGTAATCTTAAAGTTGCATCTTGGGGATGGGTTGCACAGACTGATAGCAGTTATGAGCTGGCTGGATATTCTTGTGATTTATGTAAACGTTGGGCCCCTATTATGTAAGTTCACTCATTCACAAGCAAAGGACAAGCATTGGGAATTCTGTCCTTGCTGGATGGGTGGCACCTCCCCCATTGTAGTTGGAAGAATAGGCAGGATGACTCCTGGCCTATTTATAGATAATTAACTTAGGCAGGCCTACTTAACACCCTGTTATCTCCCCCTGCCTTAAATTTATATGCTAATTAACTTGAAGACAACTTGTAAGATTGAGGAAATCGCCACTTTGCTGATAAAAACACATTGTTGTTCAAACTATGCTTACTAATGGGATATCACTCATTGCTGCAATGTCACTTTTTTAAATAAAGACACTGAGACCAGCAGAGCAGAGATGCCAGAACTGCCAGAGATGCCTTCTTGGTGATCAGAATACATCTCGTGGCTCTCTTATTCCTTTCACCTGCCGTTCATCCTTCAGAAAATCCTTAGGCCTCCGGCACTAATTCCTAGAACTTAAAACTGTATTTGCAGGTACATATTTGCTCCTCTAGCACATCCAGAAACACCTTCAGAAACTAAACCTCTCTAGTTACAATGAGTTTTATTTGAAAATGTCCTTTGCTCATGTCTGATAAAAAGTATATACAAACTTGGGTCTTTCCAACTGAGTAAAGGCATACATTCCTTTTGCTTTTGTTTTCTGCCTTCATGTGCTCAGGTGATCCCAGGCTCCACCTGCAATATTTGGCCTTGGAGGAGTCAGCCTGTCTGTTATCATGGGCTGTACAGCAACAGGAACAGCCAGGATCATTGGGGTAGACATCAACAAAGATAAATTTGAGAAGGCAAAGAAAGTGAGTACCACTGAGTGCATCAACCCACAGAAGTCTTATTTGATATGACAGAAGCTGGTGTGCAATTTTTGCTTTGAGGTCAGCAGAAATCTGGAAACTATGGTATGTGATTCTCTAAAGGGAAAATTACCAATACTTCTATAAGTAATAGTTTTAGATTTTAATTGAATGAAAATTCTAAAATTCCCTCCACATTCCTCTATTTAATTTTCCTTATGCCCCATGACATCCCAGCTGTTACTCCTACAAATCTATTCACTATTCCAAACACTGAACTCCCATACCGAGGATTCTTCTCTCTCTGTTCTACCATGCCATTCCTTTAAATAAGTAGACAACCTCCAATAGGCAATACAGAAAAGGTTTGTAAAGAATTCTCGTTGAATTATTTCATAACAACCAGCAACCTCCACCAACTATAATTTCTAATCAAATTTAAGCAAGAAAAGGAGAATATTGGATTAATGACCCTATAAAGGAATGAGCTTTGCACTTTGAGCAGTCTCTCATGTTAGATCTGAGTAAGCTTCCAAAGAAAACATTAACCAATTTGATTAGATTAATCTGAATTTTTAGGCAAAAGAAATAAGAACTGAAAGCTATCTGAATTTTTTGGACTAGTAAGCTATCTGTGGTTTCCAAATTAGCTAATGTAGTATATTGTTACAGACACTAGGAGTCTTATCCAATTCATTTATGAAGAGTAGATAAATGGCAGGGCCATCAAAAACAAACAAACAAACAAATAATCCAGTTTAAACTATAATTTTCCATTAGTTCCTCTATTTGGGGTAATTGGACATACCCATTACTAATCCCTCTATTGTACTTCCACAGATAATAACTGTTGATTTCAAACACACATACTCAGCTAATTCTTGTAAAATAAGATCAATATTTTATTTATTTTTTTAAGATTTTATGTTTATTCATTTTTGAGAGAGAGAGGGAGCATGGGGGACAGAGAGAGAGGGAGAGACAGAATCCCAAGCAGGCTCTGCACCATCAGCACAGAGCCCAATGCGGGGCTCAAATCCACAAACCATAATATCACGACCTGAGCTGAGATCAGGAGTCAGATGTCCAACCAACTGAGCCACCCAGGCGCCCCAAGATCACCAATATTTTATATAACCCTCATAAACTACTTCACTGGCTACTTAAATATTCATACAACAATCATATGACTCATTCCTTCCACAGACAGCATAATCCTCTGGTTCAACAGTTTTCAAATAAAGACAGTATTTAAAAGCGAAGGATACAACATGACAGTATTTAAGAAAAGAAGGATCCAAGATGATAGGGAGATCCTAAACTCATCTCCTCCCACAGACACACCAAATCTACAGCCACACATGGATCACTTCCCTCTAAAAATGACGTAAAAACTGAAAACTAGATGAAATGCTCTATACAACAAAGGGCAAAAGGATTCCATTGCAATGGGGAGGAGAGGCAGAGACACAGTCTTCCAAAAACCCCACCCCTGGTGCAGTGATATACAATAAGGATGGATATCACCAGACAGGCACTTGTCCTTGAGAAGCAAAAGGTTGGTACCCGCCATCAGGCACCTCGGCCACTGGGATTTGTACCAGCACCGGGGAGATGAGACCCCAGAAAGTCTAGCTTGGAAAAACAACCAGGGCTGAAAGTAGTTTCCTAAGTGCTATAGGAAACTGATATTTCCCTCTTGGAAGGCTCATGTACGGTCTTGCTCACTCTAGGACCCAGCAAAAAATCATCAGATTGAAAAGTGCCTAGACAATATGTGAGGGAGATTAGTAATCTGGGATTATCAGCTGGAGGGGCAGGGGCCAGTAGAGATGTTCCCCAGAGATGGAGACACTGGCAGATGCCATTGTTGTTATCTGCATAAAACCTACTAGCATAGATGAGCAAGCTTGGATATAGCACACTTCCATGGTCTTGCTGGGACAGATGGGAGTGAGCAGTTATGGCACTTACTGAGGCCAGAGGGCACACAGGATGCAGTGCTCCCCTGTTCCCAGGAGGAAATCTCCTGGTACTTAGCTAAAGTCTGCAAGCATGGGCAGTTCTGACACTCCCCTGCCCCTGACCAAAGTTGACAAGCCCAAGTAGTCCAGTCTTGTTCTGCTCCCAGCCTAAAGCCCACGTGCGCACATAGACATGGCAAGCTCTTGCTGCATTACTGAGGCCCACAGATACATGGAGTCAAGACATTTTTTCCACTGCCTTTCTGAAACCCATGAACATGCCCTGCCCCCTACACTCTGCCTAGCTAGAACCAACAGGCACATACAATCAAAACAAGGGATGGGGGCGCCTGGGTGGCTCAGTCGGTTGAGCGTCCGACTTCGGCTCAGGTCATGATCTCACCGTTCCCGAGTTCGAGCCCCGCGTCGGGCTCTGTGCTGACAGCTCAGAGCCTGGAGCCTGTTTCAGATTCTGTGTCTCCCCCTCTGTCTGTGGCCCTCCCCTGCTCATGCTCTGTCTGTCTCTCTCTCTCAAAGATAAATAAACATTAAAAAAAAATTTAAAAAAAAACAACACGGGATGCTCCTTGATCACCTGGCCTTTGTGGCCAAAAGGGAGGCATTCCAGAGCTCTACAAAAATGTAACAATCAGAAATAACAGTTCTTGGCAGACTACCACCCCTAGGGCACTGTACAGACAACAGACTAAAACACAACCCCAGTACTCCTGTGAAAAAGACCTATTTACTTCACTTGATACTCTAGCTTTAGGGACACACTTAAGGTTTCTTGTACATGTAAATGCTAAGGAGGCCCTTCCAGGGAATATAAGCAGGAAAACATCATCCTTGTGCACCCCCTTGGCATTGTTACTATACCTCAACAAGATTTCCCAGACAAGAGCTTATACACTCACCTAAAGCCCTGATTCTGACAACCGTCACCCAGGAAACACCTCTGAAGGCCAGCAGAGATTAAAATAGCAGCTCCACTGATCTATATTTATTAGCATACTTTAAAAGGTGTTGTCTGAGCGTCTGGCTTCCAATCAGCCTGAAATTAGTGCTAATGAAACTCCTCCCCTGGGTCACTGATAGGTCTTGGCACACCCTCAACAATGGGGGCATATCAAGAATAAGTCAAGTGATTTAGACAATCACAAAAGTATGAGAAACAAAAAAAGGGCGAGGGCAAGGTTGAACAAGAAGGATCATCACCGAAACAAGGCCACTCCTTCAACATTGAGAAGGTACCTGTTTCACCTCATATGGAAGCATAGAGTCCATAAAAATGAGAAAACAGAGAAATATTTTCCAAACAAAAGAGCAAGACCAAACCTCAGAAAAAGACCTTAATTATATAAAGATAAGTAATCTACCTAATAAAGAATCAAAGAAATGGTCAAAAAGATGCTCACCAAACTCAAAAGAAGAATGGCTAAACACAGTAAGAACTTCAACAATAAGAAACATAAAGTACCAGACAGAAGTCACATAAGCACCCAACACAGCTGAAGAATATAATAATTGAACTGAAAAACACATTATAGGGGTTCAACGGCAGACTGGGTGATGTAGAAAAATGGATCAGTGAGCTAGAAGATAAAGCAATGAAACTCATCCAGACAGAGCAGCAAAAAGAAAAGGGGAATTTTCCAAAATATAGAAAACTTAAGGGACCTCTAGGACAACATTCACATTACAAAGATCCTAGAATAAGGAGAGAGAAGGGTAGAAAATTTATTTGAAGAATAGTTGAAAATTTCTCTAACCTAATGAAAGAAACAGACATCCAGATCCAGGAAGTCCAGAGAGGTCCAAATAAGATTAATTCAAAGAAAACTACACCAAGATAATTAAATATTTAAATTAATTAAATAATTAAAATGTCAAAAGTTAAAAATAAAGAGATAAATTTAAGGAAAAACAAGTTGTTACATACAGGGGAAACTCCATAAGGCTGTCAGCCTATTTCTCAGCAAAAACTTGCAAACCAAAAGTAGAACTGACATATTCTAAATGGTGAAAGGAAAAAGTTTCCATCTAAGAATACTCTACCTGGCAAGAATATCATTTAGATTTGAAGGACAGATAAAAAGTTTTCCAGGCAAGCAAAAGCTAAAAGAGTTCATCACTATTAAACCAGCCATACAAGAAACATTAAAGGGACTTCTTTAAGCTGAAATAAAATGGCACTAATTAATAACAAGAAAATATGCAAAATTAAAAACCTCACTGGAAAAGGTAAATATGTAATAAAAGGAGTGGATTAATCACTTGTAAATTTACTATGAAGATTAAAAGAGAAAGTAGTAAAATTAATTAAAACTACAATAATTAGCTAAGGGATGTATAAAATTTAAAAAGTGTAAAAAGTGACACTAATAACATAATACAGGGGCACCTGGGTGGCTCTCGATTTCAGCTCAGGTCATGATCTCGCAGTTGTGAAATTCAGCCCCACATCAGACTCCATACTATGTGTGGAGTCTGCTTAAGATTCTCTCTCTCTCTCTCTCTCTCTCTCTTTCCCTCCCTCCCGGCCCCCCCCACTCGGTCACCCACCACCTCAATGTCTCTCAAAAATTTAAAAATAAAAAAACATAAGGGGTCACCTGTGTGGTTCAGTCAGTTATGATTCTGACTTGTGATTTTGGCTCAGGTCATGAACTCAACAGTTTATGAGATCAAACTCCATGTCTGGAGAGGGTGCTTGGGATTCTCTCCCTCTCTCTCTGCCCCTCCCCTTCTTGCTCTCTTTCTCTCTCAAAAATAAATAAACTTTAAAAAACACATAAAATATGTGGGGGAGAGTGAAAAGGTAATTTTGGCATGTTTTCAAATTTAAGTTGCTATCAACTTTAAAAAGACTGTTATATGCATAGGAAGATATACGTAAACCTCAGAGTAAACACAAAGCAAAAACTTATAATAAATACACGAAAGAAAATGAGAAAGGAATCTAAACATAACAATATAGAAAGTTATCAACAACTGGAAAGAGAGAAAGAGAAGAAGAGAACAAATACAAAAAAAAAAAAAAAAAAGCCAGAAAACAATTTTAAAAATGGCATGAGCAAGAAGTTGGAACACAGGGCAGTCACAGTGGGTGGCAACAGCAGAATGTTGGCTACCAGAGTAGGGAGTAGGGAGAAATTGACACCAATACAATAATAAGTAAGGGATGCTAATACTCCATTCACATCAATAGGTAGATCATCCAGACAGAAAATCAGTAAAGAAGCATTGGCCTTAAGTAACACATTAAACCAAATGAACTTAATAGATATATACAGAACATTCTATCCAAAGTCAACAAAATACACACTCTTCTCAAGTACAGCTGGAACATTCTCCAGGATAGATTGCACATTATGCCACAAAACAACTCAAGCAGACTAAAATCGTATCAAACATCTTTCCAACCACAATAGTTTGATACTGAAAATCAATTATCCCCCCTAAAAAAAAAAAACTGAAAGAACTACAAAAACATAAAGATTAAATAGTATGTTACTGGACAACAATTGGGTCATATTAGAAATTAAAGGAGAAATCAAAGAATATCTAGAGACAAATGAAAACAGAAATATACTAAAATCGAAGAGATGCAGCAAAAGCTCTTCTAAGAGCAAAGTTCACAGTAATACAGACCAACTTCAAGAAACTAAAAAATCTCAAACAATTAACTTTACACCTAAGGAAACTAGAAAAAGAAGAACAAAGCCCAAAGTTACTTTGTAAAAGGAATGAAATGATAAATATCAGAGAGGAAATAAATGAAATAGAGACAAAAAATATAGAAAAAAAAATCAATGAAACTAAGAGGTTTGAAAAATAAAACAAAATTGACAAATCTTTACTAAACTCAGAAAAAAGAGGCAGGGCTCAAATAAATAAAATCAGAAATGAAAAAGGAGAAGTTACAACTGATATCACAGAAATACAAAGAATGGCAAGAGACTATTATGAACAATTATATACAAATTGGACAACCTAGAAGAAATGGATAAATTCCTAGAAATTTACAATCTTCCAAAACTGAATCATGAAGAAATAGAAAATCTGAATAGAATGACTACTAGAAAGGAGATTGAATCAGTAATTAAAAACTTCCCAACAAAAAGTCCATGACCAGAAAATTTCATTGGTGAATTCTAAAAAACATTTAAAGAATTAATATACCCTTCTCAAACACTTTCAAAAAAATGAAGATGAAGGAAAGCTTCCAAACTCATTTTACAAGACCAGCATTACCCAGATACCAAAACCAGTCTGAGACACTACAAAAGAAGAAAACAGAAGTCAATATCTCTAATGAACATAGCTGCAAACACACTCAACAAAACATTAGCAAACTGAATTCAATGATACGTTAAAAGGACCACACACCATGATCAAGTGGGACTTATTCCAGGAATGCAAGGATGTTTCCACATCTGCAAATCAATTGATGTGATATATCCCATTAACAAAATGAAAGATGACAATAACAGGATCATCTCAATAGATGCCAAAAAAGCATTTGACAAATTTTAACTTCCATTTATGATAAAAATTCTGAACAAAGTGAATATAAAGGGAATGTATTTCAACATAATAAGACTGTATATTACAAACCCACAGTTACTATTATACTCAACCATGGAAAACTGAAAGCTATTCCTCTAAGATCAGAAACAAGATGAGGATTCCCACTTTTATTCAACATAGCATTGGAAGACTCAGCCACAGCAATTATGGCAAGAAAAAGAAATAAAAAGGCATCCAAATCGAAAAGGAAGAAGTTAAACCGTCGCTATATGTAGATGACATGATTAGTACCAAATAAAGAAAACACTAAAAATTCCACCAAAAAAACTGTTAGAAGCAATAATTAAATTCAGTAAAGTTAAAAGATACAAAATTAATATACCAAATCTATTGTGTTTCTATACACCAATAATGAGCTACCAAAAGAGAAATCAAGACAACTATCACATTTACAATTACATCAAAAAGGATAAAATACCTAGCAGTAAATTTAACCAAAGAGATGAAAGATGTGTACACTGAAAACTACACACATTGATGAAATAAACGGAAGAAGACACAAAATGGCAATATATTTCATGTTCATGAATTGAAAAAATTAATAAAATGTTCATAGTACCCAAAGGAATCTACAGATTCAATGCAACACCAATGCAAACTCCAATGGCATCTTTCACAAAACTAAAATAATTCTGAAATTTGTATGAAAGCATAAAAGATCCCCAAAGGCTAAAACAATCTTGAGAAAGAACTGTTGGGAGCCGTTCTGGGCTCACAGGTTGAGACCCCTTCCCTGCGTGGGAAAGGTTGAAGCAAAGCATCCGCCAGCCAAACTGGCGCCTTGTTTTACCTCCTTCTAAATAACCTTTCAGGCCTGGATTTCTTGAACTGCTCTCATTGGCCTAAGGGATATAATGCTCTTTGGTTTTATGGCACATGGAAAAGGGAACCTGGAGTGCAATGTCTTGATGGATAAAATCTGAATGAGAGTAACCTGGCCAGAAGTAACCTCAAAGTTGCCTCTTGGAGATAGGTTACACAAATTGATCATATAGAATAGCAGTTATGAGTTGGCTAAAAATTAGTAGGCATTAGGCCCCAAGACTCCTTGAACCAAACTAGATTTTCCCTGCAGGTATAGCAGCACCACCATAAAACCTCAAGACACATCTCCATAAAGCTTCTCTCAGTATTAACAGACTGATGGGAGAGATTGTAAAGAGACTTACGACCTTCCCCGGAGGTTAGCTTTGCCCAAAAGTTAGAAGCACTGCTTATAGATAAGGTACAAACTAAAGTAGCTACACATATCTTCATTGATCAGCAGCAAATGTTGAGCACCTCCCTGAGGTTAACATTTCACAAATCCTTCTGTAATTCTCATCCCCACGCTCCCTTATAATGAAAAGGCAATAACAAAATACTCTTACAAAAGCTACCATAAACCTATAGATGACTACATAGGTCTTGTGACAACAATGTATGTTGTAAAGAATGCCTTGTCACTGATGTAATGTCACTCGCTACCTTTAAAAATAAAGACACTGAGACCAGCAAAGCAGAGATGACAGAATTGCCAGGGCTGCCTGCTTGGTCATCAGACTCCATCTATCATGGCTCTCTCACTTCATTTTGCCTGACCGTCCGTCCTTCGTGGACCCCTAGATTTGCCGGAACAAGGACCCTGGCAAAGAACAAAGCCAGAGGTATCAAACTCTTTGATTTCAAACAATATTACAAAGCCATAGTATGGTATTGGCACTAAAACAGACACACAGATCAATGGAACAAAATACAGTGCTCAGAAGTAAACCCCTGCTTTTCTGGTCACATAATTTACAACACAGTAGGCAAGAATATACAATAGGGAAAGGACAGTCTCTTCTATTCTGGGTTACACAGATGAGAAGTTCCAGAGAATTTATACCTCCCAAGAAGCCCGTAAATAATGACTAACAGGGGCGCCTGGGTGACTCAGTCAGTTAAGTATCCGACTTCGGCTCAGGTCATGATCCCGAGGTCTGTGAGTTCGAGCCCCGAGTCGGGCTCTGTGCTGACAGCTCGGAGCCTGGAGCCTGCTTTGGATTCTGTGTCCCCCTCTCTCTCTGCCCTTCTCCTGCTCACGCTCTGTCTCTGTCTCAAAAATAAATAAATGTTAAAATATTAAAAAAAAAATAATGACTAACAGAAGTTGCTATAAAATACAGTCCACGAAGTACCCCTATGGGATTAAATGCCAATTGCCCATTTTGGTAACTGGGTTTAAAAATGCACTTTTGGGGCTCTTGGGTAGCTCAGTTGGTTGAGCATCCGACTCTTGGCTTTTGGCTCAGGTCCAGATCCTGGGGTCATGAAATTGAGCCCCACACTGGGCATGGAGCTTGCCTGGGATTCTCTCTCTCTCTCTCTCTCTCTCTCTCTCTCTCTCTCTCGCTCTCTCTCTTGCGTGCACGCTCTCCCCCCCCCCCCCCGCTTCGCCTCTCTCCCATTTGTGCTTGCTCTCTCTCTCTCTCTCTCTCTCTCTAAAATACAATTTAAAAAACAAATGCACTCTAGGGGCGCCTCAGTGGCTCAGTCAGTTAAGTGTCCGACTTTGGCTCAGGTCATGATCTCACAGTTCGTGAGTTTGAGCCCCACGTCGGGCTCTGTGCTGACGGCTCAGAGTCTGGTGCCTACTTCGGATTCTGTGTCTCTTTCTCTCTCTTTCCCTACCCACCCCTCAAAAATAAACGTTTAAAAAAAGACATTTAAAATTTTTTATATGCATTCTTACACCCATGTTCATGGCAGCATTATTGACAGTAGCCCAAAGGTAGAAGCAACCCAGCACTGATAGATAAATGAATTCACAAAATATGATACATATATACAGTGGAATATTATTCAGCCTTAAAAGGGAAGGAAATCCTGACACATGCTACAACATGGATGAGCCTTGAAGACAGTAGGCTAAGTGAAATAAGCCACTCATAAAAGTACAATTAATGGATTATTCCACTCATATGAGGTACCTTAGAAAAGTCAAATTATAGACAGTGAAAGTAGAATGGTGGTTGCCAAGGGTTGGGAGGAGGGAGGAATAGGGAGTTAGTGTTCAGTGGGTAGGGAATTTCAGTTTGGAAAGAGAGAAAGAGTTCTGGAGATAGACTGTGGTTATGTGAATATAAGTACAATGCGAATGTACTTGATGCCACTGAACTATACACCTAAAATTTTATAATATGTATATGTTATCACAATAAAAATATGTCCTCTTTATTGGCAGCCTTTCCTTCTTTGTGTCACCTTCCCCACTTTTTTATCTTTCTTTTTTTTTTTTTAATTTATTGATTTTTAAGAGACCAAGAGTGTGTGAGTGGAGAAGGGGCAGAGAGAGAGGGAGAAAAGAACCCGAAATGGACTCCAGGCTCTGAGCTGTCAGCACAGAGCCTGATGTAGGGCTCGAACCCATGAACCATGAGATCATGACCTGAGCTGAAGTCAGATGCTTAACCAATTGAGCCACAGGCACCCCTCATCTTCGCCACTTTCCTATTAGTATCCTATTCATCTTATTAGTCAAACTACTAGAAATCTAATTTTTGTCTCAAGGCCTGCTTCTGGGGCATCCCAAACTAAGATAGTTGGCACTAGAAGTAGTCCCAGGAAGCAGATCCTAAGGATAGGATTCTGGAAGTGGGTCACTTGCCAACAATGTAGCAAAGGGACATCAGTGTGGGCTGTGGTTAAGGTGGATCCCAGGACTCCTGCCTCCTGGTGTTCGTACCCCTGAGGAATCCTCTTTCCTTAAATGTGAGCTAGACTTACTGACTCAATTTTCAAAGTAGCATGATGAGATATCACTTCTGAAATGCATTCTAAAAAGACCATGGCTTCCGTTTTGGGATCTTCTCTCTTGGACTGCTTGCTCTGGGAGAAGCCACCTGTCACGGCATGAAGCAGCTCTGTGGAGAAGACCCAAGTCAGTTTGGAAGTATATCTTCTGAGGTCTGTCAATAGCCATATGAATAAAACTGAAAGAGGATCCTTCCTGAGTCAAGTTTTGGGATGACTACACCCGTAGCCAACATCTCAATTCGTGGGAAATTCTGAACCAAAGCACCCAGCTAATCTACTCCCACATTCCTGACAAAAAAAAAAAAAAAAAAAACTTTGAAAACATAAATGTCTGTGTTTTAAGCTGCTAAACAATAGACAACTAATATACTGGTGGTAAGTGGAGTAATAACCCCCCTTGACATACTTTTGTAATACAATTACCGAGTCTCCTGTGGTAAACTGGGAGGGGATTCAGATTGCAGGAAGTGTACTGCCTTGTGCAATATCATTAGCGCCTGAGAGATAAAATGGCAATGGTAATTATAAGGACTGTGGGTTCAGTTGGGTTTTGTTAAGTGTCATTAACATGGAAACAACAAGCTTCAATCAACGATCACCAACTAAGAGCATGGCTGAAAACCACAAAACTTCTATGACAGCTTCGAATTTTCCCTTTATCTCCTCTGGTTACTTTGGCTGTAACCAGAGGGCAGATTAGGCTAAGTATCAGGCCCAGAGTTTGATTATTAGCTAAACTGCAGATAAGCTTTCATCTATAGTTCCTCCTTTAATCTCCAACACTAAAATCAGGGCCCTGATTGGGAAGGGGTGAACCCTTAAAACTGTATGGGGAGTATCTTTGGAACCTTGAACCATAAGATTGTGCTGAACCTAGAAGCCTAAAGAGGTGGTCCAGTCTCCACTGCCACAGGACAGCAGGCTCTCCCCTGCCTGGAGACCACAAAGAGCCTTACTAAGGTGAATGCTCATACAATGGTACTTACCTTCCTTCCCTTCATGACTTCCTGGCCAACAAATAAGTCAAGTCTCAGCTTGACTAGGAAAACAATTCCCCAAAACAACCGCAGGACGAAGCTCACGTGTACCAGCAAGAACTGGAAAAACATGCTGAAAATAAATCATAAGCATCCTGGACCCAGGGAGCGGAATATAAGAAGCAATTGAGGGTAAGGCTGAATTTAGTTTAGAATTTGTAAAAAGTGTCCTAATTGGAGACTGTAAGGATTGTTGGGTTTAACTGAGATAGATTTTGTAAAATGGCAAAATAAATAAGGGGGCGGGAGGTCTGGGAAACAGTGCAATCTATGAAAATATCCATCAACTCAATGACTATACTGAGTTGCCCAGGTTCAGGAATGCCAAAACCAGCTTCTCTATTTTATTGTCTTCTGACACCAAACTTAGTTCAAGTTCAAATGTGCATTATGGGGCATAATCAAAGTATACGAACTTAAACAGTCAGAGGCCCTTGCCTTTGTCCATGGCTATGCTTCAGTCAGGATTCAGTTGGGAGACAGAAACCACACCAGTTCATAAAGAAATTGTTAGGTAGCAATAAAGTTGTTTGCTAGGTAACTAAAAAGGCAAGAAAAGAAGACTATGCTGTAATAAAGGTAGTAATTGCAATAAACTGCAAAATCCTTTGGATTGAGAGAACAAAAGGACAATGTTGGAAATATTAAAAATTGAGAGAGGGACCCAGCAGACCTGAAACTCAGACCCCTAAGGAGGTGGCTCAGGCCAGCTGGCATCACTGAGGGCTCATCAAGGGCTACTTTTGCAAGGACTGGAAAAACCTCTAACTGGATTGAGCTGCTTCTATGAGAGGACACTGCTGCTACTGGGGTGGTAGTCACAGGATATCAAACATCCAAGAATAAAACAGGAAACTCACTGGGCATAAACAGTCTCCTTTCCTCCCTCCAGTCTCTTCTCGCTCACAACCTCAGTGTCACCTACTGGCAGAGAATAACATGGAGTCAGTCAGCAAAGCAGAACTGTGGTTTACAAGAGTTCCAGCATCACACAGCCAGGGGTTGGGGTTGAGAGTAAATAGTTCAATAACTTGTACCCTGGGGGAACAAACCGTAAACAAGACAGATGCCAACAATCTGCCCACCATGTGTTAGGCACTTGTAATCTTCATGTGTTTTTGTGTGTATCCAGAGATATTCTAGTCACATCCCTTTGCGTTTGTAAGCAGGAGGCCACTTTCTATCAGATAAAACCTATGCCCAAGTATCAAAAATATATAAAGAACTTTTCCAACTCAACACCCAAAAATCAATATTCCAATTAAAACTGGCAGAAGACATGAGGCACCTGGGTGGCTCAGTAGTTAAATAATTGACTTGATTTTAGCTCAGGTCATGATCTCACAGTTCATGGGTTTGAGCCCCACATCATGCTCTGTGCTGGCAGGGAGGAGCCTGCTTGGGATTCTCTCTCACTCTCTCTCTCTCTCTCTCTTCACCTTCCCCACTAGTGTGTGTATGCTCTCTCTTTCCCAAAATAAATAAATAAACATTTTTTAAAAACTGTCAGAAGACAGGAACAGACTTTTCTCCAAAGAAAACATACAGATGGCCAAAAGACATATAAAAAGATGCTCAACGTCACTCACCATCAGGGAAATACAAATCAAAACTACAATGAGATACCACCTCACACCTGTCAGAATGGCTAAAATCAACACCACAAGAAATAAGTGTTGGTGAGGACGTGGAGAAAAAGGAATCCTCTTGCACTGTTTGTGGGAATGCAAACTAGTACAACCACTGTGGAAAACAGTATGGAGGTTCCTCAAAATGTTAAAAATAGAACTACCTTATAATCCAGTCATCACACTACTGGGTATTTATCCAAAGAATATATAAATACTAATTCAAAAGTACATATGCACCTCTATATTTATTCCAGCTATTTTTTAATATCCAAATTATGGAAGCATCCCAAGTGTGCATTGATAGATGATGGATAAAGAAGATGCGGTATATATATATAACAATTGATACATATATATATATACACACAATGAAATATTACTCATCCATAGAAAAGAGTGAAATCTTGCCATTTGCAACAACATGGATGGCTAGAGAATATAATGCTAAGCGAAGTCAGTCAGTCAGAGAAAGACAAATACCATATGATTTCACTCATATATGGAATTAAACAAATGAACAAGGGGAAAAAAGAGAGACAAACTAAGAAACAAACTTAACTATAGAGAACAAACTAATGGCTACTAGAAAGGAGATGGGGAGGGGGATGGGTGAAATAGCTCAGGGGGGGATTTAAAAGTACACTTAACCATGATGAGCACTGAGCAATATACAGAATTGTTGAATCACTATATTATACACTTGAAACTAATATAACACTGTATGATGACTATACCTGAATCAAAATTTAAAACTTAAAATTAAAAAAAAAAAAAGAAAGAAAGAAAGAAAAGGCTGTACCCAGGCATAAGTAATTAGAGGTGCAGCATGTGATAGGCCTTTGGTGTTCCCAAAGAATTTTGCAGGAGAAGTGCCATGCTGTTGGAAAATGTTGCTAGAGGTTCCACTTAAACAGAAGTAATCACATCAAAAAGAAGGTAGGGGGAAAGAGAACATAACTAGAACTACGACCCCATGTGCACACACGCACATACATAAACACACAAATATATACAGCAGGAACACAGGTAAGGTCTCCAAATACAAAACACTTTCCAAAAATATGTGGCAAGGGTCCCCAAGCAAAAGCCCAAACAAGCTACTCAAAGTGCGGACAGGGGACCAGTACAGGCCCAGGTAGCCTTTGCTATCAGCCCGTAACAAAGTAAATACCAAAACTGAGAGTTAGCATTTAGAAACTTCTGTAGCACACTGGCCAAGTACTTTTATGTCTTTTGAATCTAATAATAAAAATTAGGGCTTATTCTTGTCTTTGTCTTTATTTCCTATTTTACTTTTTTAACAATTGATTTTTAGATTTTTTACAAAAAAGTACCAGTCTACAATGGTCTGAAAATATAAACAAAAGTCATCCTTCTCTGTAGATAACTTGAGAAACACTATCCTAAACCAGTGACTCGCTCCAAATTGAATGGAAGATACATTAACAGGCATGGCTTGGCCCCTCAGTATTGTCAGCTAGTGCTCCATGTTCACGATCCATGGCCCAGGGAGCACCCTGAGAAAGAGAATAGCTAGACAAGTTGAGGTCAGTGGACTGACTCAGCACCAGGAAGCAGGGGCGTCTCCGTCCAGGCAGTTTGCCAAAAGGAGAAGATTCTAAAGCTAAGGAGGGAAAGTAAAAGCGCTCATGACTACTGGCAGGACACCGTACCTGCCAGGAAATCTTCTCAGCAGCTCCTTGATATTGTCAAGTGTTCAGCCACTCTTTGCCACGAACACCCTGATGACCTCAAAAACTAGGGATATTTTTGTAAATGCGTTCTTTCCTGCATCCTAGATTTTTCTCATGATATTCTGATAGCTAGAGGGCCAGAGATAAACCGAGATAACACACCTATCAGACTATAAAGGCCATAACCAAAACATAAATTATATACGGTAACTTGTCTGATAAATGATGGATTGAAACCACCCCAACTCATGTTTACGACAAAGATGTACTATTCGTGTAATTTTTTAAAACAAATAATTAAATATTTAAGTCTTTAAGACTCTACGACATGCTCTTAACTAAAATCTACAAGTCTCAAGGCACCTCATAAGTGTTTTCCATAATGTGGCTATTGTTCAAAGCGCTGCTGTAAACATTGGGGTGCACGTGCCATATGTTTTCACTCATATGTGGAGCTTGAGAAACTTAACAGAAGCCCCTGGAAGAAGGGAAGAGGGAAAAACA
This sequence comes from Paguma larvata, assembly GCA_030068075.1. NCBI lineage: Eukaryota > Metazoa > Chordata > Mammalia > Carnivora > Viverridae > Paguma > Paguma larvata. The sequence goes on from CM057823.1 coordinate 116,371,522, forward strand.
AAGTTACAAACAGAAAGGGAGGGAGGCAAACCATAAGAGACTCTTAAATACAGGAAACAAACTGGGGGTTGATGGCGGTGGGGGAGAGAGGAAAGTGGGTGATGGGCAGGGAGGAAGGCACTTGTTGGGACGAGCACTGAGTGTTGTATGGAAGCCAATTTGATGATAAATTATACTAATAAATAAATGTTTTCCAGACAGGGTTCAAATCTTTGGACGGCACCATCCCTCCTCATAAAAGAATGTTTCCAGTGGCAATTATCTTCACCAATCCAGCAGACATTCTCTTCAATTACCTGTCTTAATGCATGGACCCAGCCTGTGGAAGTTTCTGGCAGTCTCACAGATTATATTTAAACCCAGAATTGGCTGTGGATCTGTAAAGTGGATAATGACTATATACAGATCTAAAATTACAAGTTTTTAACAGGAAAGAATTTTTAACAAGAAATGTTTTTTAACGTTATTAACACTCATGGTACAAAGGCCAAATTTGACCCTTCCCTATCTAAAGATGGCTCAGGTTACAGGTAGTGCTAAGCCTAGCCATTCGACATTCAAGAAACAAAATGTCTGTGTAAGAACTGTCTGTCAGGCATGGCTGACAGCCCGTGTGCATGATCTGAACAAATCAGACATGGTCTTTTACCTTTGTAGGGCTTACAGTCTCAAGGAAACAGACATTAAACATGCAAACTCACAAATAAATATGTAATTACAAACTGAGATAAATATTTTAAAGAGGATAATTGGCTGCTATGAGCCAAAATGATAAGAACGGAATGAATCTACTTTAGATTGGAAAACAGATTTTAAATACTAAGGTGAGCTGTAAATACTAGCACAGCAATGTGTGTTTATAACAGGCCTAGATATAAGGTTTGTATTTGTAGAGTCTTTTAGGAAATCGAGCATAATGTAGCAATAATGTTCTGTGATTTTTTAGGTTTTTATTATTTTTTATTTGGTTTGGCAACCATGCTTTGCTTCTAACATTAGCAGGACATATAGCTTGAGCTAAAATTATCATTTTGTATTTCATTAATATTCAACGAAATGTATGTAACACTTAACAACTCAGTATCTCTTTCTGTGGTCTCTTCAGGACTTTGACCTTTGTTCTGCTGGAAGAAAAAGACACATGTGGACTATGCTTCAGAGCAATTCAGGTTCATTCCTCATGTGCCCCTGCCATAACCTGAGATGCAGACAGAGCTTGCATGGGAAGCCGATAAAGAACTACAATAAGTCCATTTAAATCCTACACACTATATTCATCCTAGAGAAAACACTAGATGAAAAAGAGGTACAACTAAACACCACTAAATTTAAAAGTGAATGTTCAAAGTGCCGTAAAGGAAGAGTAGAGGATGTTCTGAGAGTGTAACACAGGGGCCCCCATCCAGTCTGAGGGATGTGGGAAGGCACCCCAGAACAAGAGATGTTTAAGCTAAAATCTGAAAAACAAGAGTTATATTTGCCTGGTATCCCAATGCAAAAATTATTATATGTTATTGTGAATTATCATACAGACACTCATCTAAAGATGGAAAAACAATCTCCTTTTCTAACTAGGACCAATTAATTCTATATAATGTTTTCTAACTTAACAACAACGAAAGTAAAAGGGACACTATCCTAGACGTCGCAAATCTATTTACAGGTAATGGCAAGAGAAGGGAAACTATAGAACCCAAATTTTATCAAGCAACCTGAAACTTTACAGAGCAGCAGTTTACCTGGAAGGAAAAAAAAAAAAAAAAACATGAACTTTGGACTCAAACAGACTTCAAAACAAATCCCCGCTCTCTTAGCTAATAATAATTGTTCAGAATCAAACAGATAGTATGAGCCTTGTTAATAGGAAACCTATTATCTACCTTACAGGACTGAAAGAGAGGATGAAATCAGAAACAAAGTGCCTAATATTCACTAGGCATTCAATAATGGTTAGTTTCTTCCCACTAATAATTATTTTTAATTTAGTTAATAATTTAAATACCAAACAAGAATTATAATAGGCACAAACTCCTATGATTCTCTTTGACGTGTCTGAATTAGTTTTCTTGTGCACACAATTAGAAAAGGCCAGTTATAAGACTAAGCAAACAGAAACTTAGAAGTTATTTGAGTCAGCTGATGAGCCCCCAACTTTTGGGGAAGAACCAAGTCTCACAAAAGTATTCTGGGGCTTCGTTTGGTTTATTGCGGCAGCTTTTGACATCTTTGAGCAAAACCAGCTGTGTTCTAATTGGAAATGACTAATTAACGGATCCATAAGTTATAATGCCATCTTGCAATTAAATTTGTTTTGTAGAGGAGAGATATTCGGAATTTGAACCTTTAATATCCTCTCCACAAATATTAGTGAAACAAAGGCTAGATTTTGTTTGTTATGTGCTCATATGTGTTAAAATTCCAGATATTTTCTCTGCCTCCAGATGGGTGTTGCTAAAATTAATTCGCAAAGGAGCTTTTTTAAATTGGTTTAAAGGCAAGTGCTTGTAAAAATTGGGCACTCTAAAACTCACAAAGAGGAGCACCTGGGTGGCTTAGTGGGTTAAGCATCCAGCTCTCGGTTTGGGCTCAGGTCATGATCTCACAGTTCGTGGGTTTGAGCCCCACATCAGTCTCCATACTGACAGCATAGAACCTGTTTGGGATTCTCTCTCTCCCTCTCCCTCTGTCCCTCCCCTACTCATGTGTGTGCATTCTCTCTCTCAAAATAAATACACTTTGAAAACCAAAGGAATAAATAAAACACAAAAAGATAAAAACTAACCCAAATATTTTTCAAGTTCACATGCTCTGGGATAAACTTTGCTAAATTAAAATTCAAGGTTGTTGGTTTAATTAAAAGAGACATGTCTTTAGACTTACTAGCATTAAATATAAAATGTTTATTCTGTCAAGGTTTACTATAGGTCAAATAAGCTCATATTACCTCTGTTGCAATTTGTCAGCAAAAATGACATAAAATGATGGTTAACTTTTTCTGTCTCATGAACTTTTCATGGGTAGAGAGCAAATAGGTTAAATAAATAAAAAAGTTTATAAGTAAACTTTAATAGCTTTCAAAATCTTTGGTAACCTGAAACTTTCAAGTTTTGCTAGGTTAAATGATAAACTGGATTAAATTCATCAAATATCTAAGTCTTTTCCAAAGAAGATAAAATACTAAAACAATTACTAAACACAAGTTTGTCTGCATTTGTCTTATTACAGAGAAACTCAAGATACTTGGGTTTGGTAGAAAACATGTTTTATATTTTACTGAAAGTTACACTATGAAAAAAAACAGGTTTCTAGAAGTTATGGTACATATTCCTAAATTTGCCAATCTAAAGAATTCTGATGTAAGAGACAGTTCGCAATTGGTTACTACTTAGTTTTCACTGGAGACTAACGTCTCTAAAAGTTAAAATTCTGATCAATGTAATTGAGACTGCCAGAAATGATAAAGAAAGCAACTCTGTACATAGGAAAGCAAGAGAGACATAAGAAAGGTGTGAGAAATGAAAATCCATCTTTGTTGCAGGATTAAAAAAAAAAAAAGTGATTTCATCCTGAAATAAGACTGGTTATTTAGAGAGGGAAAATTTAGGACAAAAATCTAAGGGAAAAAAGAAAGTTGTAGCAGATTTGTAAAGGGGAATCTTTAGAAAAGAATGTTATGTATAGACAGGACTAAGACTGTAATGAATAAGTTTTAAAAGTACACTGGTATAAGATTAGAATGAGGTTTCTCTCTCCGTTAAAAAGACAAAGTTTCTTGGATTGTTGGTCTGCTCTTGATAAAAAATCATGAACAAAGGCTTTTCTTTATCTGTCCAGGAAAATAGTTTTTATGTCTTGTCTTTGTGAGGTCTTCAATTACTTAAGATGGTTTATTAGAGAGAGAGGGAGACACAGAATCCGAAGCAGGCTCCAGGCTCTGAGCTGTCAGCACAGAGCCCGATGCGGGGCTTGAACCCACAAACTGCGAGATTATGACCTGAGCGAAGTCAGACACTTAATCGACAGAGCCACCCAGGCGCCCCTACTTAAGATGGTTTTATCTTCCCAATACTAAAAGAGCTAAGTTTTTCTAACTGTGTAATCCTTTGTATTTGCCTTTAGAATCTCTTATGGCCACATTGGTTAAACAGATAATTAAGTTTTAACTTTTGTAATGATCTGTGATCCTATTGAGACATGTGCTTTAGAATTCTGATTGTAACAAACTTCCCAAATATTCAAATCCTGAATTAAGTCTTTGGGACTAATTAGGCGTGTTTATCTGCTATGTTAAGGGATGATAAACCTTCTTATGTTATATTGTATAAGTGAATGCTATAACTGTACTAGAAAGTATTAAAAAATTCCTGGGGTGTCTGGCTGGCTCAGTCAGTAAAGCATGCAACTCTTGGTCTCAAGGATGTGAGTTCAAGCCCCATGTTGGGTGTAGAGATTACTTTTAAAATAAAATCTTAAAGAAAGAAAAGTATAGGGGTGCCTGGGTGGCTCAGTCGGTTAAGCGGCCGACTTCAGCTCAGGTCATGATCTCACGGTGTGTGAGTTCGAGCCCCGCGTCGGGCTCTGTGTTGACGGCTCAGAGCCTGGAGCCTGCTTCGGAGTCTGTGTCTCCCTCTCTCTGCCCCTCCCCTGCTCACGCTCGCGCTCTCTCTCTCTCTCTCTCTCAAAAGTAAATAAACATTAAAAATTAAAAAAAAAAAGAAAGAAAAGTATATAAGATGCCTAATGTTTTAGATGTTTAAAAATTGTTTTAGGTTTATTTGTTTTGATAGACAGAGAGAGCAAGCAGGGAGGGGTAGGGCAGAGAGAGGGAGAGAGAGAATTCCAAGAAGGCTCCACACTGTCAAGCCTGACACAGGGCTCAAACTCATGAACAGTGAGATCATGACCTGAGCCAAAACCAAGAGTCAGACACTCAACTGACTGAGCCACCCATACACCTGATGCCTAAAGTTTTAGTATTCTAGTATAATGTTATCACTTGAAATTCTAAATATTAAAATGTTGTAGTTCATAAAAATAGCCAAGTATTCTTGTCAACTGCATTAAAATGAATTCTCATCAGATTTTTAACCATGGCCATTTTGAGTCCTTTGTCACTTATGATTATTGTTTTCCTCTGATGCTCTTACGGATGTGTTTCAGCCTCAGGGAGATTCATGAAAAGTACTTTTGACAAAAACAAGTTTCTGATATTGTTTAAGATCACAAAACTAAACTAAAAGTTTCCAGAACTAATAGAAAAACTCATTCAAACAAAAGAAGAATAAATAACTTTGGACTAAATGAATTAAGAAGGATGATTATAGTTTTTATGACTCTTGTTTGAAACATTGCTGGTTCTCTAATGTTTGGTCTTCAAGATTTAAGGAAACTTTCTCTTAAGTTATCTACAACTTATAGGGGCACCTAAGTGGCTCAGTTGGTTGAGCGTCCAACTTCGGCTCAGGTCATGATCTCGTGGTTCGTGAGTTTAAGCCTCATGTTGGGCTTTATGCTGACAGCACAGCACCTGGAACCTGCTTAGATTTCTGTGTATGTGTCTCTCTCTCTGCCCCTTCCCCAATCACATGTGTGCTCTCTCTTGCTCTCTCTCTCAAAAATAAACATTAAAAAAAATTTAAGGTATCTATAACTTATAAAAAATTGATTTTAAAAATTCTTTGTAAACAAATTAAAACACTTAACTTTTCCCCCTATCTGAACTCTCTAGAATTCGAAAAACTCTCAGTGGGCATTCTTTCTTTCATGACAATTATAATTATTTGCAGAAGCTCAATAAGAATCCTTCTTGTAACACTGGTTACTTTACTAAGGCTTTGACTGGAATGGCATATTTGAAAGAGACATGGATAGACTCAGATGATCACACAGCTTTAAAGAACTAAAGTTGACTTCATGGGGCCAATGAAGCCCTTTGGAAATTTTGGTCTGATAACTTCCTTACAAAGTTCCCAGCAGTCTTCCAGGTGAATTAAAAAAACGTAACTTCCTGAAAGATGCAGGAACTTCAAGCTATTTTGGGCATCTCAGGAAGAGAGGAACTCACCCAAATCTACAGATACCGCAAGTGAGTTTCACGGCAAATATTTGGTTTGGCTCCTGGCCTTGAAAGGCTATGAGAAGTTCAATCTGAAACCCCCTATAAAAAGTTCCAGCAAAGGAGATTTTTTTTAAAAACCTGTATGGTCAATCAGGATTTTGCTGTGCTTATGTACACAATTAGGCCAAGTTTATTAAAACTAGATTTGTTTCACAAACAATAAATTAGTCTTAATTTGGCTATCATTGATGGGAATGAGGGTAATTCTGGAGAAAAAGATTATGTTTCAGTAACACACTTTATGGATGTTAAATTCTAGTTCTGATGAATTGTCTTTGAGTATCTGTTGCTTGCCTATAAAACTAGGCTAGATCCTGAATTCTTCCAGTTTTCTTAAATATCTGGCTATAACTCTCCAAATCGAAGTTTCCAATTTTCTCCCATTCTCTTCACTTGAAATCATTGAGAACTAAAACTGCTCTTTTTCCTAAAGTGCTGAAAAGTGATGGTAGAGAATTTGAGGTAATCTTCAGAGAAACTGCCTCAACGGCCCATGTCTACACAATCTTGGTGCCTGCTGCTCTATGGGCCACTCAAAAGGATCACCAGAGACAGAAATCCATCAGGTTGCCGCTGCCTGCTCCCACTCCATCTGATGAAGCTTCAAGTTTGACATCTAGATACCTCACTGACAGCACTCAGGACTCAAACACTACATTTATACTTTGCTCCAGACATTAATGTATTTTTCCTTTTGTTTCTATAGAAATACCTCTTATTAATTACCCTACTGCTTGTATAACCTTGTAGGCCTTGTATAGGCCTTGTATAGGCCTAACTTTGATAGCCCACCTTCAAGAATGCCTCCTAACATGAGACAATCATTTTAACATATAACAACCATTCAATATATATATTATATATATGTATATATTAAACATATATATATTGCTTAAAATCATGACAAGATTTATTTCAAAATCAAAACAAAAGACTTCTCTCGTAGGAAAAAAACTTTTCATTTTATCAGTAATCCAAATATTTGTCATGCCTGTGTGTCCTCACCTTTCGTTCACTATCCCCCCTGCAAGAACAGTGTTAGGGACCCCATAACAATCACTGGCATGCGCACCCCCCTTCATGCTTTCTGAGTATTTCTGGGCTTACATTCATGTGGTCTGCATTCCTTCTCTGCTGAATTTTTTTTTTTTTAATATTTATTTTTGAGAGAAAGAGAGAGACAGAGACAGAATGCAAGTCAGGGAGGAGCAGAGAGAGAGAAGGAGACACAGAATCCGAAGCAGGCTCCAGGCTCTAAACTGTCAGCACGGAGCCCGACGTAGGGCCGGAACTCACAAACCGTGAGATCATGACCTGAGCCGAAGGCAGACGCTTAACCGACTGAGCCACCCAGGAGCCCTTGAATTTTTTTTTTTTAATTATCCCATGGGTCAAATGTCCTCCTACAGCTATTGTCATCTGTGCCATTTGACCACACGCTATACTTTCCCTGTTCCCATATTTCCCAAAGCACCACTACCCCAAGGCCCTGGGGGAAAGCAGACTTTGCTGATGACTTAGGAAAGATAAAATATAGTGCAGTGGGACATGAACAGACAACATTAAATTTAATGTTAGATGCTGCTTGCCCTCATGTTCTCTGGCGATCCCCACGCTTGGGAATTTCCATGAGCTGTTTCTCTTCTCACTCACATCTCATCCAAGCCTATTCTTGTCCTTCTCTAAACTCTTCAAGTCCTGGTACTTCTGTTGCACCCACAAGCAGAAAAATTATATTAGCGTAAGTTTTAAAATCCACCTATTTTTATTTCTATTTTTATTACTTACATAAATATAATTTTTCTTTGTCTACACCTCTTCCATCTAATCTGTGACCAGAAGTCCTACCTTACCTGGCCATCCATGACCATGAAGGCATTTTTTTCTGCACCAAAGCGAAAAAAACTTTTCACTTTTCCTTGGCCAATTATCACAAACTATATATAGGCGGATTCTAAAATAACACTTTTTCTTTCTGTTATATAAGTATATACTTGCCTAAATGGATGTGTAACAATGCATCTAAAGAAGCTGCATCTGAAGCAAAACCGCAGAGTGATGAAGACTCTCTCTTTAACCAAACTTGAGTCAGGCTCCACTGAGCCCTCTTCCCAAGTAGGCTCTGACCCTGGGCTCTGTCCTTGGCCTGCTTAGTCCAGTTTTAGCAAGAATCCTGCTGGATCATTTTAGAAAAACAAAAACAAAAACACCTTCGACATCTGAACTAATTCCTCTTTCCTCACCCTCAATATCTTATTACCCTTGCCTGTCTTCAGTAGGGATCCTGTTGAGCCAGACTAGCGTGAATCCCCCAGTCTTGAAGTTTGCTCTTAGTAATTTTCCTTCCACTGACCCCTACGTTGCTCCTTGCCTATAAATCTCCACTTGTCTTTGTCATATTTGGAGGTGAGCCCAATGTCTCTCCCCACTGCAAATCTAGCCTCTAACAAGTGTCATGAATGATTTTTTTCTTCTACAAGAGCCAACTACAACAGAGAGTTATTAGAAAATGAAGGCATCCCAATAAATGACCTGTGTGCTTTACAGATGCATCAAAATATTCTTATTTCTTATAAAACATGATCGATCATAAGTCTGGTAGACTTACTTTCAAAATTTAAAGAGAACTTCAGACAAGAATTTGTGGCATGTGGTTCTTCAAAACTTTCAATTCATAAAAGATCAAGAAAGCCTAAGAAACTGTTCATAATTAAAAGAGACAAACGAGATATGACAACTAAATGCGACCCATGATCTTGGACTGGATCTTGAACTCACTGGGGTGGGAAGGAGGCAGTGGGAAATACGCTATAAAGGATTATTGGAAAATAAGTAAAACTAGAATATGGCTGTTGATTTTTTCTTCATACTTAAAAAAAAACTTTTTATTTTTAAATAACTCAAACTTACTGTACATGTAGCATGTACAGAACAAAAAAAATTATCTACCTGAACATTTGAGAATAAATTGGACAATGTAATGTCCCATTATCCCCAACTGCTTTAATGCATAATTTATACAAAGACATTCTCACGGTATAAACATCAAAATCAGGGCATTCATACCAATACTTTACTACCACTTATTCCTCAGTCAAGTTTCGTTAATTGCCCCAATAATGTCCTTAGAACCGAAGGATCCAATTCAGAATCACGAGCCACGTATAGTTATATCTTTTTAGTCTTTTCTGAACTAGAATGGCTCCTCATTCTTTCCTTAACTTTCATGGCCTTGATACTTTGGCAATTTTTCTATAACTTAAAAATATCTTTCAAAATAAAAAAAAAAGAATCAAAGCATGGTTACCTCAAGCAAAATTTCAAAAAGAACTCCATCCTCAAAATGGAGAGAATTTAGCTAAAGTAGTTATGACATGTAATCACAGTGTTTTATGGAACCATTGAGTAACTCTATAATAATCTATAAAAAGTAGATTAGGTGATTTCAAAAGTACCAAATTTCTGTTTCACAGTGATCCTTACTAATTAATCTAGACCTTGCATAAGTGGTCCCTCATTGAATGCCATTCCCTCACTGAGATTTCTTAGGACTATTTCCTGAACTTCGAATTTTGCATGGGTCTTAAAGATCATTTCTTTTTTTTTTTAATTTTTTTTAATGTTTATTTATTTTTTAGAGAGAGAGAGACAGAGCATGAGTGGGGGAGGGTCAGAGAGAGAGAGGGAGACAAAGATTCCAAAGCAGGCTCCAGACTCTGAGCTGTCAGCACAGAGCCCGACGTGGGGCTCAAACTCACAAACCGTGACATCATGACCTGAGCCAAAGTCAGATGCTTAACTGACTGAGCCACCCAGGCGCCCCAGGGATCATTTCTAAAAAATCAGTTTATAAGCTATATCTAAAGCAAAAATGAAATTAACTTCACAACAGAAAATAATAAAGAAAAAAACAAGAACAAAAAGACTTCTACTTAGATACTAATGGAATACATTTTAGGATTCTGAAGTGAAATTATAAAAGGAATAAAATAAATGTCTAATGTTTAAAAATATGGAAAGAGTAGAAAAATTAAAATAAAAAATCCATAGTTGGATATGTTAACTATATTATAAATATGCAAATGTTTTTTCCAGTTTGAAAAGGTGAAAAATAACAAAAATAACACAAAGTAAAAATATTTGTAATACCAGACCCAGGATATGGGATTACACTTTGTTGGTTCCACCAGATGAAACATTTATTCTCCCAATATAGTTGCTTACATAATGCCACTTTAGAACTGGGAAGGATATTAAAAAGACTCTAGCTCAAGTCTTTCACTTTAAAGACAATGAAATCTAGGCAGAGAAATAACCATTCTTGCTTAATATTACATAATAAAAATGTCTGGGTCAGGACTTGATCCAAAGTCTCCTGACTCTTAGTCCAGTACTTTCCTCCTACAGGAGATGAGTCATTGATATTATGAAGAAAGGGAAATCTTACCCACATATATAGAAATGAAAATTTCTTGACCAATTTTCCATAAGTCAACTCAACATGTTATCTATGGGATTATTTGTCTAGCTCAGCTCTTTAGTAAGATTTGCCTCTTCCTTAAGTTTATAAGATCCCAAGGGGCACTTGGGTGGCTCAGTCGGTTAAACATCCAACTCTTGATTTAGGCTCAGGTCATGGTGTCACGGTTCGTGGGCTCCAGCCCTGCATCAGACTTTGTGCTGACAGCATGGAACCTGCTTGGGATTATCTCCCTCTCTCTCTCCCTCCCCTGATCATGCTCTCTCTCTTTTTCACTCACTCAAAAAAAAAAAAAAAAAAAAAAAAGTTTAAATACATAAGATTCTAAGAGTCATCTTTGTTGATGGGACCACATGTAGTCACAAAATTCCCTAGGAATTTGAAATATAGACTGAAAAAAGCATTTTGATTCATCCTCTTCCTAAGAGTCTGGCCTAGTAAAATGTGAACTGGGAAAACAGTAGTCAAAATTTAAACCACATGAACACATACCAAAATGAAAGCCAGTCTATAGTAAGAGAAATGAGTAGGCACAGAAAGCAGCAGAGATGAGAAATGGAGTTCTGGTAAAGGTCTAGTGCCTAGTTCCAGCCCCTTCCTGAGATGATTTGCCTCTTTGCTTTTGGATTCCGTGATACACCCCTATATAGTCTAAATAAATCTCAAATAGCTCAAATGAGATACTGCAACCAAACAACCCCAAGTAATGCTATACCCTTTGCAATATGAAAGAAATAAAGTACACTCTAAATAGCCCTTTATCTGTTTAAGGTGATATCCACCTAATTAACAATAATACATGTACACTTACCTATCAATATCTTCTCAACCAATCTTTGCTGTAATGCTAAAGACAAACATCAGCAATATAGCAATTTGATCTAAAATCCTGGAACAGAGAAAATCCAACACACAGAAATTGAACAAATATCACTGATAAAGCAACCTTACTCAACTTAGTAGCTTTATTAATCATGTAGTAATTGATACACACATAAACAAACACACACACACATGAACATGAACAAAAGCAGAAGGTTCCAATATTTATTTACCCATGCCTATTCGCAGAGAGGTTGTTTTGACTTTAGCCATTAATTTTGTTTAAGTAAATCTCTAAGGCAAAGGAAAAAAGAGGGGTATCTGGGTGACTCAGTAGGTTAAGCCTCAGACTCTTGATTTCAGCTGAGGTTATGATCTCACAATTCGTAGGATCCAGCCTTGTGTTGGGCCCTGCACTAAGCATAGAGCCTGCTTGGGATTCTCTCTCTCCCTCTCTCTCTGCCCCTTCCTTGTTTGCATACTTGTGTGCTCTTTCTCTTTCTCAAAATAAACAAGCATTTTAAAAAAAGAAAAGAAAAAAGAGCATTCCTTCAGGTTTATTGTAATACTGGTTGACTCCCCAATATCATTCTTCCCCCCCAGATAATTAAGCCTAATAGCAACTTTTAACATTCTCCCCAACAACTGTTACTGGCCTATGGGCATGTGACCTGAATTGGCCCAATCAGCTTACAGTCACCCATGAGTTTAATTAGGTTGGTTGGTTGGTTGGTTGGTTTTTCAGAACCATCTCACTGGGTAAGACAACATGTCTTTTTTTTCTGGAATTGAGTGAGATGACACTTCTTCTGGAATTTCAAAGCGAGTAATTGAATTCAAAACACTCCCTCTCACCCTCTCACCCTCTCTCCCAACTTCAAATGAACACAGAAGCATGTAGCACCAATTAGGGATTCTAATGACAAGGGGAAGTATCACTTGATGAATTTGACAGTGACAGTAAAGCATAGAAAGAAATAAAGTCTTAGTTCTTACTGACATCATTGACCCAGTCAGTTAAACAACTCCAGAGCCAGCCCTAGCTCTGAAAATCTAATTAAACTCATAATGATATTGTTTAAGCTAGTTTTGTGGCAGGGATTTCTATCATTTCCTGTTTAAAACATCTTGAAAAATTTAGCCCCTCGCCTTAGTCTAAATAAAATATCCCCAACTGTCTTTTGGTTTCCCAATAACCAACTGAATAGTCTCAACTCTGAATTCTAATTTAAGTTTCATAAATGGACCTACCAATGAATAAAGATGTGGCCTTTGCAGGGATCAGTCACACATTTCTGACAGGCTCAGTATATCTCCTTTATAAATTAACTAATAGGGGCGCCTGGGTGGCTCAGTCGGTTGGGCGGCCGACTTCGGCTCAGGTCATGATCTCGCGGTCTGTGAGTTCGAGCCCCGCGTCGGGCTCTGTGCTGATGGCTCGGAGCCTGGAGCCTGCTTCCGATTCTGTGTCTTCCTCTCTCTCTGCCCTTCCCCTGTTCACGCTGTGCCTCTGTGTCTCTCAAAAATAAATAAATATTTAAAAAATTAATTAATTAAAAAAATAAATTAACTAATATAGTGTGCAGACACCTATGCTTTTAATTTATTATGCCTCTTCTCTCAGAACTGTCTTGATTTTTAAGAAAAAGTTCTTGTTTTTTGGAACCTTAAAATTAACAATAAAATCATGGGCTAGATGTTTATGATATGCTATATGAATATATTAGTCTGTATTCTGAAATATAGGCTTTAAAAAGATTAATCATAAAAAGGTGAATTATATACGGGTGTCTGGGTGGCTCAGCTGATTGAGCATCTGACTCTTGATTTTGGCTCTGGTCATGATTCCAGAGTCACGGGATTGAGCCCCACATCAGGCTCTGTGCTGAGGATGGAACCTGATTGAGATTCTCTCTCTCTCCCTCTGCACCTCCCCTGTTCACGTGTTCTCCCTCTCCCTCTCCCTCTCTCTCTCTCTCTCTAAAATAAAAAAGGTGAATTATATACATGTAAGTGTAAGAGTATTTGTCTCCAGCAATACACAAATACACCATACACAAAATGGTACCGATTTTCTCAGTAACAGATACTAACACCTAATTATTCCATTCTACCACCTCCCCTCCTCTCACAAATCAAGAAACAAGATGCAATAGTTACTATACTTTTAAAAACACATTGACCTCAGACAGTAACTCTTCTAAAGTATTAACCCAAACTATCTCAGACCAAAAGTATTTTTCTTTTTATTAAATAGCCTTAATATTTTAACATTATAAGAATAACTACAATAGTACAGACCAACAGTGGCCTGGGGTTGGGAGAGCACCTTCACATTCCTTGTAATGTCCTCCTGGGAGGAGAATCGGAGGGAAATACCAGTCAAACAGGCACATCATAGCCAGATTTACTGCCTCCAGACAAGGCCACCTTTTCATCATCAGCAAATGCTCTGTGATCTTGTTATTATTACCTCAGTATCTGAATTTAGTATCTCCTTGTTGGCATAAATTGAAATGTTTTTATAAATCATCACCTCAGGCCTGTTTCCTTGGTAAAATCCTTACAGGAAAAGAAAGTTCCTTTAACAATATGGGTCATTGAATTTCTAGGCCACTTACCAGATGTTGAAAACACACAGATGAAAATAATTAAAGCAATTAATAAGATATTTACCAAACATGTAACTTGAGTTACCAAGTTTACTGGAGAAATTGTCTTCCCTATACTGTGCTGTGGCTTTCCCAAATAATACTGTCCTTGAAATTAAAGTCCCAGGTCAACTTCCAGGAATCTGCTCTTATTCCACCTACTACTTTTCCAATCCACCAGCATGATTCCTCCCCTTCAAGGCAAGCTTAAAGTTATTAAACTCGCTGATACGTACTTCTGTAGATTTCATATTTTCAGCACTGTTTCCCCAACTAGACTAAAGGCAAGTTCTTTCTCTTTTCCCTAATATGTTACTCAAATGCACAGTACCACACGACACACTATACTTCAAAAAGATTCGTCTAATTCTGTGAAATCGTTGAATGATTTCAAAGTCAAATTAGTTAATTATCAAATATTTTACATTTGGAAGAAACTGCAAAGATACAAGATGAGTAAGTCTTTGTACCTAAGAAAGAAGGTCAAGAAAAGAACGCAATCTTTCATAAGAAAAGGCAGAGTAAGATGGAAAATACGAGAAATATACCGATTTCTCTGGATGCTCACAAGAGAGAAAATCATGTAAGGATGGAAGAATCAGGAGAAGTTTCATTCGGAAGAGGATTTCTGAGATGAACCTTGAATGAAAAGTAGAAATTCCAGGGGTGCCTGGGTGGCTAAGTCGGTTAAGTGTCTGACTCTTGGTCTCGGCTCAGGTCATGATCTTGAAGTTTGTGAAACCGAACCCTGTGTCAGGCTCCATGCTGATGATGCAGAGCCTTCGTGGGATTTTCTCTCTTCTCTCTCTCTGTCCCTTCCTCGCTCATGCTCACACACTCTCTCTCTCTCTCTCCTTCTCCCTCTCTCTCCCTCTCTCTCTTCTCTCAAAATAAATAAATAAATAAATAAATAAATAAATAAATAAATAAATAAAACAGTTTAAAAAAGAAAGAAAGAAAGTATTAATTCCACCTGTAGAAATGGAGGTATAGGAAACAAAATTAAGAAAAGACAGTATAAGGGATGTTCAAGTGATAGTGAATTTTCCAGAGTTGTTGAAACAAAGTACCACCAGTGAAGGAGTGAAATAATAGTATGCAAAATTTATAGAGAGATATATTTAAAGTCTTTGAGTTCCAGGATAACAAATCATACCTAATTTGACAGATTTGTTGTGGAACCATTGAAAAAATTTTAATAGGAAATTATAAAACTTCCCTTTAGAAATATATTCCTACAGTGTGGTTTGAATGAACTAAAATGGAAAGAAACCAAAAAGTCAACGAGAAAGACATGTGGGAAACGCCATTTAAGAAATAGTGAGGGGCCAGTTCACATCCTCTAGGTTGGCTATAATGAAAGGAAAATAGCAAGTGTTGACAAAGAGCAGAGAAATTAGAAGCCTCAGTCACTGTTGGCAGAAATGTAAAATGGTACAGTCACTCTATCAAACAGTTTGGCAGTTCCTCAAAAGTTAAACACAGAGTTACCATAACTTAAGCAATTCCATTTCTAGGTATATACACAAGAGAATTAAAAATATAGGTTCCAAAAACCTGTATGTGAATGTTTAGTTTATAGTACATTATTCATGATAGCCAAAAAGTAGAAACAATTCAAATATCCATCAACTGAAAAAGGATAAATAAATTGAAGTATACTCATACAATAGAATGTTATTTGGGAATAAAAAGGAATAAGGCACTGAAATATGCTACAACATGGATGATGCTACAACATGGATAACCTTGAAAATGTTACGGTAGTGAAAGAACCAGCACAAAGGGCCATATAATGTATGATTCCATATAAATGAAATGTCTAGAATAGGTAAACCATAGAGACAGAAAGTAGACTAGTGGTTGCTAGAGAACAGGCAGAGGAGGAAACTAAAATGTATGGAGCTGCTTCTTGGGGTGATAGAAATATTCTGGAATTACTACTGGTGACAGTTGCATAATATTGTTAATATATTCAACAACCACTAAATTATACACTTAAAAATGGTTAAAATAGTGAATTTTAAGTTAAGTAAATTTTACCTCAATAAGAAAAGAAATAGGGAAGAAATGAACTACAATTATGGTCAAGTGAATAGAAACACAAATGGTTGAAAACTTAAGGAATTAAAATCTACATGTTTTTACAACTACCTTATTTTATCAGAGCTTAAAAATACCATTAATTTTTAAGATGCCCTATAATTTTATATACCACTTTAAAAAATAAAAATACTACCAATTGAATTAAATCAGTAAGAAGCAAATGATATCAGAAACTTTATCTTGTAGGAGCATCTGGGTGGCTCAGTTGGTTGAGTGTCCAACTTTGGCTCATGTCATGATCTCATGGCTCGTGAGTTCAAGCCCCATGTCAGGCTCTGTGCAGACAGCTTAGAGCCTGGAACCAACTTCAGATTCTGTATCTCCCTCTGTCTCTACCCCTTCCCTGCTTGCACTCCCTCTCCCTGTCTCAAAATAAATAAATATTTTTAATTTAAAAAAAAGAAACTTTATCTTGCAAAAATAAGTGCTTTAGAATCAAGGAAATGTATATTTAGATACAGGAAATAAAAAAAATAAAGAGAAAGATCTAATTTGTCCAGAAACACAATGAATTCATAGGTCCCAAATACGCTATTTGGGTAATCATGTTGAGATTAATAAATTATTATTTTAAAATTATTATATATGCATCAATGTAATAGGAGGGAAATTACACTTTTAAATGTATACAACACTGGGAAATTTGAGAATTACAAGCCTAAAAATCAAAGGTTAGAATAGGTAAAACCATTCTCTTGAGAAGAATCCATGATTTTTCTTTTTTTAACATTAAACAAGAAGCCCTCACATTCTAAAGCCCAGGAATTTACCATTCTCCAGCTTCCTCTCAAAACAGGTTCTTTGATATTTAAAGAAAATAAAAGACAGCCCTTATCTTCAAAGAAGCTCATCAAAGTGCAACACAAAAAGAAAGGCAGAAAGAAGACTAATAAGTACCTTATGGCTATTGGATATCTAAAATAAATATTCAATTTGATCATCATTTATTAAGCACTAGAACCTTTCAGTCTCTGAAGTACACTTTGCAGCATTTGAAATGTAAGTAAAATGCAATCTTTACAGTTAAGGAGGTGGGGGGTGGGGGGAGGTGTCAAAAAGGCACACAGATAATAGAATACAAGAGAATAATATTTGCTCCAAGTAGCTATCTATGTGTGAGCAAAGCAAGATGTGTAAATACAATAAGTGTTGTAGGGATTCAAAGAGGGAAAAGATCGTACCAAAGAGAAGGACTGGAAATGGTAAAATGTGAACCTGGACGTGGACTTTAAGAATATATTAAAGTTTAGTAGCCACAGATGACAGAAGTAGGTTTTCTAATCAGGGCAAACAGTGTGAACCAAAGTACAGAGACAGGAAGACATACAAGGCATCAAAGAAAGGTCTACCTTGGATCGAGACAAGATTACAAATTGGGAAACCTGGAAGGTAAGCTGTAAAATATAGGTTGGCTTGTAGGTAAACGGCTTTGAATGCTAGAGTGAGAGTTATATTTATACTTAATCTGTAAGAATTAGATAGTTTCCTGATGGTTTTAGAATAAGAGAATGATATGACAAAACCTATTACGAATATTAATATAGCAACATTTTGAAACATGGACTGGCAGAGGGAGATCTGCAAATAGGAAAATCCGTAGGAAGGCTACTGTGATAGTGCAAGCAAGAAGTAATAAGCGATACAAGGAGTTAAGATGGTGGAGTAGGAGGAAGACTTATGCTTGCCTTATCCCTTGAACACAGCAGATAAATATCATATCATTCTGAACACCCAGGAAACCAATCTGAGGACTGAAAGAACAAACTGCGCAACTAGAGGGAGAGAAGAGGCCACGTTATGGAAGGTAGAAGGCACAGAGACACAATTTGGGGGAGAAAAGAATCACAGGTACTTCAGAGGGGAGGGAGCTCTAATCAGCAATAGAGGAAGGAAAGAGAAAGAGAGAGAGCAGAGCGCAGGGCATCGCATCAGAAAAACACTTGCCCAAAACCACTGATGGGGAAAATAAGAGGGGCTGGTGATCACAAGTTTTTTAATAAGCAGTGGAACTCAAAGCCTAAAGTTTCAGAAGTCTGTGCCAATGCCCGGCGGGGCTGGCAGGTGTAAAGGTGTTCCCATGAAGAAAGAGAGAGGAGGTCTGGGCGCAGAAAGGGTGGTCTGAGGATCACCCGGGTCACACTGGTAGAGACACTTCCCTTTCCTGTAGTGCATTAGGGAGAACTGGCAATGCCTCTCCAGGGACAAAAGAGCCAGCAGGTGCCATTTGAGCCGCCCCATTCATTAGCATAGGAGCAGAAACAGCTGCTGGGGGCATCTTTTTGCTGTACTTGACCATAAATCCAAGCCCCCGTGTGTTCATGCAAATGCTCTGGGAACAAACCAGCACCACCCACAGCACAGTGAGACTCTTCCCCAGAGAATCAGCACGGGTCTGTGCTGTACCTGGTCCCTAAAATTTGGAGTTTTGAGACCTAGCCAATGTACCAGGGGACCACTGGGCTGCCAGATGGGCAGACAGCTTAGACACAGACTGGATAAAGGCAGGGATCTGAGGGACGGCTAGGACAAACAAGAGGAGACTGCTCATTCTTCAGGAAGGACTTCTCAGACAGTGGCAGATGTGAATTCTCTCCAGGGAAGGGAGAGCCAGCTGGTGCCATTTTTACCTCCAGTCCCTCAGCAGAGATTGACATGACTGAGCAGCACAGCACCCACAGTGAGGCCTGAGCTGCTTACAGCAAGCCCCACACCCCTGCACTCTATAGGTGCTTTTTTACTAGGTTAAGTGTGCTTTACCTTACCACAGCAGGGGCCCCTCCCCCAGACGACCAGTACAACCTCCCTCCATCCGCAGGCAACAAGTCTACTGACCATAGAGTGCTGCAAAGTTTCAGCTCTAGAGAAAAAAGGACCTAGCCTCTCTTAACAAGCAGGCCAAAACACACCTAATTAAAACTTGCCATACAGTGGACAATGTCCTAATACTCTGTACTGAAGGCAAGGAAAAACTCTGCAGAAAACTGACCTGAAGGAAAGAGCAACCAAAACACAAGAACAGAGTGCACACCAGAAAACTTACTAAAGCATCAGGTCTTGGACAGTATATGATCTCTTCTTAATATAGCCATCACCTTCAGAAGAAGGCAACATAACAGGCTTTCCTAACACAGAGAAGACCAAGACCTAGGCAAAATACCAACATTGAAGAATTCATACCAAAAGAAAAAATAAGAAAAGATCACAGCCAGGGATCTAATCAAAACAGATATAGGTAACATGCCTGAGCCAGAATTTAAAACGACAATCATAAGAATACTAGCTGAGCTTGAGAAATGCATAGAAGACACCAGGGAGTCCCTTACCAGAGAGATAAAAGACTTAAAAATTAGTCATGACAAGATTAAAAAAAATGCTATAATTGAGAAGCAAAACTGACTGAATATAATGACCATAAGGAAGGGAGAAGCAGAGGAACAAGTAAGTGATATAGAAGATAAAATTATAGAAACTAATGAAGCTGAAAAGCAAAGGAAAAATACTGGATCACCAGGGTAGACTTAGAGAACTCACTGACTCTATAAACGTAGTAACATTTGTATCACAGGAGTCCCAGAAGAAGAGAGGGAAAGGGGGCAGAAGGTTTATTTAAGCAAATTATAGTCAAAAACTTCCCTAATCTGGGGAAGGAAACAGATATCCAAATCCTGGAGGCAGAGAGAACTCCCAATAAAATCAATGAAAGTGGGCCAACACCAAGACATAATATAATAAAATTTTCAAAATATAGAGATAAGAATCCTGAAAGCAGCAGGGGAAAAGAAATCCGTAACCTATAAGAGAAGACAAGTAAGGTTAGCAACAGATCTCGCCACAGAACCTTGGCAGGCTAGAAAGGAGTAGCATGATATATTCAACATGCTGAATGGAAATAATATGCACCAAGAATACTTTATCCAATAGGCTGTCATTCAGAACAGAAGGAGAAATAAGAGTTTCCCAGACAAACTAAACCTAAAGAAGTTTATGACCAGTAAACCAGCCCTGCAAGAAATATTAAAGGGGATGCTTTGAGTAGGAAAGAAAGATCAAAAGCAACAGAGACTAGAAAGGAACAGAGAAAATCTCCAGAAACATTTAATTTATAGGTAATACAATGGCACTAAATTCATATCAATCAATAATCACCCTGACTTAAATGGACTAAATGCTCCAAACAAAAGACATAGAGTATCATAATGGATAAAAAACTAGACGTATCTATATGCTGTCTACAAGAAACTCATTTTACCTAACACATGCAGATTGAAAGTGAGGGGATGGAGGGGCTCCTGGGTGGCTCAATCAGTTAAGCATCCAACTCTTGGTTTTGGCCTAGGTCATGATCTCATGGTTTGGGAGTTTGAGCCCTGTGATGCCAGCTTGGAGCCTGCTAGGGATTCTCTCACTCCCTCTCTCTCTGCTCCTCCCCTGCTCACATACATGTGCTCTAAATAAATAAATATTTTTTTAAAAAAGTGAGGTGATGGAGAACCATTTATAATGCTAATGGACATCAAAGAAAGCTGGAGTAGCCAGACCTATATCAGACAAACTAGATTTTAAACCGAAGATTGTAACAAGAGATGAAGAAGCGCACTATATCATAATAAAAGTATATATCCAACAAAAAGATCTAACATTTGTAAATATTTATGTCCCCAACTTGAAGCACTCAGATATATAAATCAATTACTATCAAACATAAAGGAACACATTAATAATACTAATAGTAGGGGACTTCAACACCCCTCTTATAAAATGGACAGATAATTTAAGCAGAAGATCAACAAGGAAACAATGGCTTTTTGAATGACACACTGGACCAGATGGACTTAACAGATATATTCAGAACATTTCATCCTAAAGCAGAATACACATTCTTTTCAAATGCACATGGAACATTCTCTAGAACAGATCATATACTGGGTCACAAATCAACTCCCAACAAGTACAAAATGATTGAGATCATACATGTCATGCACACTTTCCAACCACAACACTCTGAAATCTGAAGTAAACCACAAGAAAAATTTGGAAACACCACAAATACATGGAGGATAAAGAACATCCTACTAAAGAGTGAATAGTTAACCAGAAAATTAAAGAAGAAATGAAAAAATACATGGAAGCAAATAAAAATGAAAACATGACAGTCTAAACACC
Organism: Paguma larvata; assembly: GCA_030068075.1. NCBI lineage: Eukaryota > Metazoa > Chordata > Mammalia > Carnivora > Viverridae > Paguma > Paguma larvata. The sequence continues at coordinate 116,392,862 of CM057823.1, forward strand.
CAGAGTACAGCAAAAGTGGTCATAAGAGGGAAGTATATAGCAATACAGGCCTATCTCAAGAAGCAAGAAAAGTCTCAAATATACAACCTAACCTTACATCTAAAGGAGTTAGAAAAGGAATAGCAAATAGAGCCTAAAGCCAACAGAAAAAGGGAAATAATAAAGATTAGAGAAGAAATAAATGAAATAGAAACAAAAGAAAAACCAGTAGAACAGATCAACTAAATTAGGAGCTGGTTCTCTGACCTTTTTTTATTTATTTTCAATTTTTTTAATGTTTATTTATGTTAGAGAGAGAGAGAGAGAAAGACAGAGATTGAGCAAGGGAGAGGCAGTGAGAGAGGGAGACACAGAATCTGAAGCAGACTCCAGGCCCTGAGCTGTCAGCACAGAGCCCAACATAGGGCTCAAACTCACCAACCACGAGATCATGACCTGAGCCAAAATCAGTTGCTTAACACTCTGAACCACCCAGGCACCCCTCTGACATTTTTAATAAAATTGATAAACCCCTAGCCTGACTTATCAAAAAGAAAATAGAAAGGACCCAAATAAATAAAATCACAAATTAAAGAGGAAAGATCACAACTAACACCACAGAAAGACAAACAATAATAAAAGAATATCATGAGCAATTATATGCTCACAACTAACACCACAGAAATATAAACATTACAAACAATAATAAAAGAATATCATGAGCAATTATATGCCAACAAACTGGGCAATCTGGAAGAAATGGAAAAATTCCTAGAAACATACAAACTACCAAAACTGAAACAGAAGAAATAGATAATTTGAACAGACCCATAACCATCAAAGAAACTGAATCAGTAACCCAGTCAAGTGGCATGTAACTTCTGAGCTGCAAAGATGGTTCATATTCACAAATTAATTAATGTGATACATCACATTAACAAAAGACAGGATAAGAACCATATAATCCTCTCAAAAGATGCACAAGAAGCACTTGACAAAGTACAGCATCCATTCTTGATAAAACTGAGAGCCTTTCCCCTAAGATCAGGAGTAAGACAGGGATGTCCACTCACACCATTATTATTTAACATAGTACTAGAAGTCCTAGCATCAGCAATCAGAAAACAAAAAGAAATAAAAGACATCCAAATCTGTAAGGAAGAAGTCAAACTGTCAGTCTTCATAGACGACATTATACCCTATATGGAAATCCCTAAAGACTCCATGAAAAAATTGCTAGAATTGATACACAATTCAGAAAAGTCACAGGATACAGAATCAACATACAGAAATCTGTTGCTTTTCTAAACACCAATAATGAAGCATTAGAAAGAGAAACTAAGGAATTGATCCCATTTACAATTGTACTAAAAAACATAAGATACCTAGAAATAAACCTAACCAAAGAGGTAAAAGATATATATTCTGAAAACTATAGAAACCTTACAACAGAAATTGAAGAAGACAAAAGAAATGGAAAAACAATCCATGCTCATGGATTGGAAGAACAAATATCGTTAAAATGCTGATACGACCCAAAACAATTTACACATTTAATGCAATCCCCATCAAAATAATACCAGCATTTTTCACAGAGCTAGAACGTACAATTTTAAAATTTGTATGGAACCAGAAAAGACCCCAAATAGTCAAAGTAATGTTGAAAAAGAAAAGCAAAGCTGGAGGCATCACAATTCTGGACTGCATGCTATTTTACAAAGATGTATTTATCATGACCATATGGTGCTGGCACAAAAACAGACACACAGATCAATGGAACAGAACAGAAAACCCAAAAATGGACCCACAACTATATGGTGAACTCATCTTTGACAAAGCAGGAAAGAATATCCAATGGAAAAAAGACAGTCTCTTCAACAAATGGTGTCGGGAAAACTGGGCAGCAATATGCAGAAGGATGAACCTGGAACATTTTCTTACACCATACACAAAAACAAATTCAAAATGGATGAAAGACCTCAAATTGAGACAGGAAATCATCAAAATCCTGGAGAAGAACACAGCCAGCAACCTCTTTGACCTCGGCCACAGCAACTTCTTACTAGACACATTTCCTGAGGCAAGCGAAACAAAAGCAAAAATAAGCTATTGAGACTTCATCAAGATAAAAAGCTTCTCCACAGCAAAGGAAACAATCAACAAAACTAAAAGATAACTTATGGAATGGGAGAAGATATTTGCAAATGACATATCAGATAAAGGATTAATATCCAAAATCTATAAAGAATTTATCAAACTCACCCAAAAAACAAATAATGCAGTTAAGAAGTGGGCAGAAGACATAGACACTTTTCCAAAGAGGACATCCAGATGGCTAACGGACACATGAAAAGATGCTCAATATCACACATCGTCAGAGAAATACACATCAAAACTACAATGAGATATCACCTCACGACTGTCAGAATGACTAAAACTAACAACACAGGAAACAACAGATGTTCGTGAGGATACAGAGAAAGGGGAACCCTTTTACACTGTTGATAGGATGTAAACTGTGCAGCCACTCTAAAAAACAATATGATGTTTCCTCAAAAAGTTACAAATAGAACTTCCTTAGTTCTAGCAATTGCACGACTAGGTATTTACACAAAGGATACAAAAATACTGATTCAAAGAGGCACATGCGCCCCAATGTTTATAGCTGCATTACCAACAATAGCCAAATCATGGAAAGAGACCAAATGTCTATTGAGTGATAAATAGATAAGGAAGATGTGGTACATACACACAATGGAACATTATTCACCCATCAAAAACAATGAAGTCTTGCCATTTACAACAATGCAGATGGAGCTAGAGTGTATTATGCTAAGTGAAACAAGTCAGAGAAAGACAAATACTGTATGATTTTACTCATACATGGAATTTAAGAAACAAAACAAATGAACATAGGGAAAGGAGTAAAAAGAGGGAAACAAATCATAAGAGTCTCTTAACTACAGAGAACAAACTGAAGGTTGATGGAAGGGATATGGGCAGGGGATGGGCTAAATGGGTAATGAGTATTAAGTAGGGCACTTGTAATGAGTGCTGGATGTTATATTAAGTGATTAAGTACTAAGTTTCACTTCTGAAATCAAAAAAAATTTTAACACGGAATAAATGGAGGGATACACCTTGAAAAAATACAAAAATAAAATGTGGTATATAAATACAATGGAATATTATTCAGCAATAAAAAGGAATGAAATCTTGCCATTTGTGACAAAATGGATGGGCCTAGAGAGGAGAAAGACAAATACCTATGATTTCAATTAATATAGAATCCATAAAACAAATGAACAAACAAAACAGAAAAAGACTCATAAACACAAAGAACAAACGTGATCGCCAAGGGGAAGGAGGATGGGTGGACAGGTAAAATAGGTGAAGGAGATTAAGAGGTATAAATCCCAAGTTATAAGAAAAAATGTCATGGGGTCAGAGTGGGAGAAGATATTTGCAAACAACATATCAGATAAAGGGTTAGCATCCAAAATCTATAAAGAACTTATCAAACTCAAATAATTCAAATTCAAAAAACAAATAATCCAATGAAGAAATGGGAGAAAGACATGAATAGACACTTCTCCAAAGAAAACATGCAGATGGCCAACAGACACATAAAATGATGCTCAACATCACTCATCATCAGGGAAATACAAATCAAAACCACAATGAGATAACACCTTATACCTCTCAGAATGGCTAACATTAACAACTCAGACAACAACCAATGCTGGCGAGGATGTGAAGAAAGAGGATCTCTTTTACACTGCTGGTGAGAATGCAAACTGCACAAGCAGCCACTCTGGAAAACAGTGTGGAGGTTCCTCAAAAAATAGAGCTACCCTACGACCCAGCAATTGCACTATTAGGTATTTATCCAAGGGATCCAGGTATGCTGTTTCGAAGGAACACATGCACCCCAATGTTTACAGCAGCACTATCAACAATAGCCAAAGTATGGAAAGAGCCCAAATGTCCACTGATGGATGAATGGATGAAGAAAATGCGGTATATATACACAATGGAGTATTACTCGGCAATCAAAAAGAATGAAATCCTGCCATTTGCAACTATGTGGATGGAACTTGAGGGTATCATGCTAAGTGAAATTAGTCAGAGAAAGACAAATATCATATGACTTCACTCATATGGCATCTTTAAGATACAAAGCAGATGAACATAAGGGAAGGGAAGCAAAATTAATATAAAAACAGGGAGGGGGACAAAAACATAAGAGACTCTTAAATATGAAGAAGAAACAAAGAGTTAAGGGAGGGCTTTTGGGAGGGGGGATCAGTTAAATGGGGAAGGGGCATTAAGGAATCTACTCTTGAAATCATTGTTGCACTGTATGCTAACTAGCTTGGATGTAAATTTTTAAAAAATTAATAAAAACAAATGTCATGGGGATGTAAAGTTTAGCATAGGGAATACTGTGAAAAATATTGCAATTACTTTGCATGGTGACAGATGGTAACTACACTAATTGTGGTGAGCATTTCATAACATATACAAATGTTGAATCACTATGTTGTGTACCTGAAACTAATATAATATTCTTTGTCAACTATACTGCAATTAAAACAAATTTTTTTAAGCAGTAATAAGCTTATCTACAGTGTAATTTTAAAAATGGAAAGAAGGAAATGAAAGGCAGGTAGAATACACACAGAGCTTGTCAACAATACAGAAAGAAAGGTCAACGGAGTGTCATAATAGGGAAATCCAAGAAAGGCATCTGGAGTTGCAAATGAGGATAAGATCGTTGTGTAAATGTGAACATTGTTAAAATAGGTCTAGGGGCAAACAGAAACTTTTGTCTACAGTTTGGAGTAAAGAAAAAAGGTTATAAAAATATGAAAAGAAGGGCACAAATTTTTATGCTACAGAGGACTTTTTTAAGGCCATTTTTTTAAAAAACGAGGCTACTAACAACTTTCAAGTTTCAATTAAAAGATAAAGATGGACAAGATAGCATGGTATTGGCACAAGAACAGACACATAGACCCATGGAATAGAATAGAGAACCCAGAGATGGACCCACAAGCATATGGCCAACTTATCTTTGACAAAGCAGGAAAGAGCATCCACTGGAAAAAAGACAGCCTCTTTAACAAATGGTGCCAGGAGAACTGGACAGCAACATGCAGAAGAATGAAACTAGACCACTTCCTTACACCACTCACAAAAATAAACTCAAAATGGATGAAGGACCTGAATGTGAGACAGGAAACCGTCAAAATCCTAGAGGAGAAAGCAGGAAAAAACCTCTTTGACCTGAGCCACAGCAATTTCTTACTTGACACGTCTCCAAAGGCGAGGGAATTTAAAGCAAAAATGAATTATTGGGACCTCATCAAGATAAAAAGCTTCTGCACGGCAAAGGAAACAATCAACAAAACTGACAACTGACGGAATGGGAAAGGATCATTGCAAATGACATATCGGATAAAGGATTAGTATCTAAAATCTATAAAGAACTTACCAAACTCCACACCCGAAAAACAAATAATCCAGTGAAGAAATGGGCAGAAGATATGAATAGACACTTCTCCAAAGAGGACATCCAGATGGCCAACAGACACATGAAACGATGCTCAAAGTCACTCATCATCAGGGAAACACAAATCAAAACCACACTGAGATACCACCTTACACCGATTCGAGTGGCTAAAATGAATAAATCAGGAAACTATAAATGCTGGCAGGGATGTGGAGAAGCAGGCACCCTCCTACACTGTTGGTGGGAATGCAAACTGGTGGAGCCACTCTGGAAAATGGTGTGGAGTTTCCTCAAAAAAATGAAAATAGAGCTACCCTATGACCTAGCAATAGCACTGCTAGGAATCTATCCAAGAGACACAGGAGTGCTGATGCACAGGGGCACATGTACTCCAATGTTCATAGCAGCACTTTCAACAATAGCCAAATCATGAAAAGAGACCAAGTGTCCATCAACTGACGAATGGATAAAGAAGATGTGGTACATATATACAATGGACTACTACGTGGCAATGAGAAAAAATGAAATCTGGCCATGTGTAGCAACATGGATGGAACTGGAGGGTATTATGCTGAGTGAAATAAGTCAGTCAGAAAAAGACAGATACCATATGTTTCCACGCATAGGTGGATTTTGAGAGACTTAGCAAAAACCATGGGGGAGGGGAAGAGGGGAAAGGAAAAAAAGACACAGAGAGGGAGGGAGACAAAACATAAGAGATTCTCAAAGACTAAGAATGAACTGAGGGTGAGGAGGGTATGGGAGGGGGGAGAGGGGGTGACAGGCATTAAAGAGGGCACTTGTTGGGATGAACACTGGGTGTTACATGGAAACCAATTTGAAAATAAATTATTTAAATTTAAAAAAAGAAGAAAAGATAAAGATGGAAACTTGATAAGTTAGGAAGGAAATGTGGGTAGTAAGAAAGTGGAAACAGAAAGCACAAATTACACTTCCAAGAAGTGTAACAGGACAACTTAAATAATCAATAAAATATTAAAGTTTGTAGGAGATACTGGAATACTATGGGCCTATTAAAAGAAATGGCATAGATTTTAAGACATACTGACAGAGAAAGATGGTAAAATACCTCGTCAAACTTTTAAAATACATACAACATGGGGCGCCTGGGTGGCTCAGTCGGTTGGGCGGCCGACTTTGGCTCAGGTAATGATCTCGCAGTCTGTGAGTTCGAGCCCTGCATCGGGCTCTGTGCTGATGGCTCAGAGCCTGGGGCCTGCTTCCGATTCTGTGTCTGCCTCTCTCTCTGCCCTTCCCCTGTTCACGCTGTGCCTCCATGTCTCTCAAAAATAAATAAACATTAAAAAAAAATTTTTTTAATACATACAACACAGAACACTTACATGCACCAATATTAAGCCTCAAAATATGTAAAGTGAAAAGTAAGAAAATAACTATAAGAACAAATTCATAATATTGACTTTTAAAAAAAATTTTAATGTTTGTTTATTTTTGAGAGAGAGGGAGAGACAGAGCATGAGCAGAGTGGGACAGAAAGAGAGAGAGAGAGAGAGAGACAGAATCCAAAGCAGGTTCTAGTCTCTGAGTTATCAATGTCAGCACAGAGTCCACGAACCCACGAATCACAAGATCATCACCGGAACCAAAGTCGGACGCTTACCCAACTGAGTCACCTAGGTGCCCCCACAATAACAACTTTTAAATATTTCTCGGTAGTTAATAGAATAAACAGACCAGAAATCAGTATGAGCTGGCTCAGGTACACCACTGGTGCTTATCATCCTCATTAATAATCAGAGAAATACAAATTTAAAACATAATATATACCATTCACACCCACAGGCTATCAAAAGTTTTAAAGTCCAACAATTCTAAGCACAGGCAAGGATACGAAGCAATGGGAACTCTGATACATTGCTGCTTCTACATGCGGCCACTTTGTAAAACTCTTTGACCTTGTTTATCAAAGTTCAAGAACCAGCAATTCCACTCCTAGTCAAAATACTTAACAACCAATATGGGACATTGCATTTCCCACCAACAGCCTGGCAAGTATGACTTCAGGAGAGTGCTGGCCCATACCACTATAGGTTTCAGCTCCAGGGTGTCACATGGGCACTAGGTATTTGCCTACTGGGGTCCAAAGACGACTCTACTACACACAGTCAGGGACCCAGAACCTTTGGGGCTGGGTGATGGGCTCACACATCTGGAGTGGTATGAGAGTAGCTCCTCAGCAGTGACTGAACAGGGCTCCCCAGAGCTGCAACAGAGTTAAAAGGAAATTTAGGAATTTAGGGCAGCGGTTTTCTACCAACTGGAACAAAAATTTCTCTATTTTAACATCCGGCATCACCTTAATAGTGTGTACTGGCTGCATATTAATCCTAAATTTTCCCCATGGAAACTTAAGCGCATATACAACAATACATTAAAAGAATTTTTATGCAACCAATGATTAATTATAAGCAAAAAAAAAAAAAAAAGGAAAATGGATGATAATGAAATAGCCCAATGTGGATGAATCTCACAAACAGAGTTGAGAGGAAAAAAAGACATAAAGAATACATATACTGTAGGAAAGGAAAAACACAATAAAAACAGAAAGGGGGGAAAACCAGAAGAGACTCTTAAATAAAGAGAACAAACCAAGGGTTGCTGGATGGGAGTTGGGTGGGGGGATGTGCTAAATGAGCGATGTGTATTAAGGAGGGCACTTTTGGGGACGATCACTGGGTGTTATATGTAAGAGATGAAGCACTGGGTTCTACTCCTGAAGCCAAGACTACACTGTAGCTTAACTAACTTGAATTTAAATTAAAAAATATGACATATACTGTGATTCCATTCATATAAATGGTTTTTATTGTTGTTTTTGGGGTATTTTTGTTCTTACTGATCAATACAAAATTATCTTTAATTTATACTATTTCTAAACCCTTAATCTACTAAATAGCCACACCTGAATACAATTAATATGATTCACTGTACCTTTGTTTCCAGGGACAATTATCACATGTTCATATAAAGATTTTAATAGCTAAAACTAAACTATACTTTAAAGAGAACTAAAAACAAAAAGAAATGCAAGGAAATGATTACCAGGCTTGCAAAGGAGAAGTCTGGGTACAGGAAAGATTCTGGGGCAGTAGAAATGTCCTTTATGTGTTAATTTATCTGTATAAGCTTAATGAACTTTTCTCTCTTATCTCATATTTTGCAATTAAAGGAAAAAAGTAAACAAAAATCTTCTTCAAATAAGAGTTGGGAGCAATGCAGTTGGCAGCTGGAATAGAGAGTACAAATCACATGAGAAATGGGCAGAGCTACCTATCACAGCAGCAAAAGAGGAAAGTGATTGGTGAATAAAAGGGCAGGAATGGTATTTATTCAAAGGCAGATCATTATAGGACACTGAGTACCCTGGACAGAAGTGGAAGAGATTACTAAATCAGAAAGAAACTTCCAAGGCTAGTTTGCCAAGGAAAAATGGGCACCAAGGGCAAAGTAAGCAAATCTACTGTTTCTTATTCTTGTTTGTCTCTGTATAATTTTGCTAAGATAAACTTCCTTCAGAATTACTCTCAGAAAGCAGCATTTTAAAACTGATCAAAACTATTTAAGTGAACTCCTGCTAGGAATTTAAGGAAATTACTGTGGGTTTGCCAAAATGCTTACTACAAGAGTAGTCAATTAAAGATTATTTACAAAGGCAAAAAAAAAAAAAAAGGTTTGAGTAACTATGCTATAACAACAAAATACAATTTGCATTTGTTAGAAATAAAGCTAGAGAAAAATACAGAAAATATTTATAGTATATTAATAAGTAGAAAAAAAGTATAAAATGTTACATAAAATATGATCCCATTTGGGTATACTGAAAAAAATTATCTCAAAATCATAAAATGAGTGATGAAATTACAGGTGGATTTTGTTTCTTTTGTTCTTATTTATACTTTGAAACTTCCCATAATTTATATTGTATGTGCAATAAGACTAATGATATTTGACTGGCAGCGTAGGCAGGTCGGCAGAACTCCCGCGCTATCCAGCCACCGGGTCTCGACAGGACCGGCCTCTGGCCCAGGCAGGGACAGGCTTTCGGTGGCGAGCGGCTGTGCGGGAGCCTCCAGGCCCGAGGGGGCAGCAGCCATGCCGCCCCCGCCTGCCGTGTCTCCGCCTGTCCTCACCCGGCGCGCCGGCAGCGCAGCGGGTGGGGAGGGCGCGCCGCCTTTGCCCGAGGCGAGGGCTCCCGGCTGCTCAGGCTCCCGGCCCCCAGAGTTGGAGCCTGAGCGCAGCCCGGGCCGCTTGAGGGGCCGCTTCGAGGACGAGGACTACGAGTTGGAAGAGGATGAGGAGCTGGAGGAGGAAGAGGAGAAAGAGATGAGCCACTTCTCGCAGAGGCTGGCGGGGATCCGTCTGTCCGGACTCGGAGGAGGAGCGCCTGATTAATCTCTCTGAACTGACCCCGCATATCTTGTGTTCCATTTGCAAAGGTTACTTAATAGATGCAACTACCATTACAGAATGTCACACATTTTGCAAAAGCTGCATCGTAAGACATTTTTACTATAGCAACAGATGTCCAAAATGCAACATAGTAGTACATCAGACACAACCTCTTTATAACATAAGGCTGGACCGACAGTTACAAGACATAGTGTACAAATTAGTGATCAATCTAGAGGAAAGAGAAAAAAAGCAAATGCATGATTTCTATAAAGAAAGAGGTCTAGAAGTACCTAAACCTGCTATTCCACAACCAGTCGCTTCGGGCAAAGGAAGATCTAAAAGTCTTAGAATCAGTGTTTCGTATTCCACCTGAACTTGATATGTCTTTATTACTAGAGTTCATTGGGAAATTCCCTGTTATAGAACAAGGAGCCCTCATGCTCTTTCTCTGCCATGCGGAGTCCCGGGGAGGCAGAGGCTCTGGTGTGCTCAAGACTCGGCTCCACCCGTAACCCACCACCATGGCTGAGAAGGCATTGCTGCTGGAGGTGTAATGCACGTTAATACTGCTTTACAAGAGGTGCTGAAGACTGCCCTCATCCACCATGGGCTAGCATGTGGAATTCGCAAAGCTGTCAAAGCCTTCAACAAGCGCCAAGCCCATCTTTGTGTGCTTGCATCCAACTGTAATGAGCCTATATATGTCAAGTTGATGGATGCCCTTTGTGGTGAATACGAAATCAACCTAATTAAGGTTGATGACAACCAGAAACTAGGGGAATGGGTGGGCCTATGTAAAACTGACAGAGAGGGAAAACCCCATTAAGTGGTTGATTGTAGTTGTGTGGTGGTTAAGGACACTGGTGAAGAGTCTCTGGCCAAGGATGTCATTGAGAAATACTTCAAATGCAAGAAATGAACAAATTGAACATGTGGTTCTTGTTAGGAGGAGGAGGAGGAGGAGAAAAAGAGCCCTTACTTGGAATAAGGGATCTAGGTTTAAATCCTAGCTTTTCTGTTAACTAGCTTTGTAAACAAATTGCTTTTTGTTCATTCACAAGATGTTTATTAAGGTCCCACTACATAGCAGCACAGCAGTCTGCTAGTGGTTGAGAATGTGGGTTTGAAGAAGTCAGCCATGGCCTTTGCCCTCACGGAACTTTTAGTCTCATTATGCTGAGTGAGTAAGTCAGGCAGAGAAAGACAGACAGCATACGTTTCCACGCATAGGTGGGCTTTGCGAGACTTAACAGAAAACCAGGGGAGGAGGGGAAAAGGAAGGAAAAAAAAGCCACAGAGAGGGAGGAAGACATAACATAAGACTCTCAAAGACTAAGAACAAACTGAGGGGAGAGGGGGGTGTGGGAGGGAGGAGAGGGGGTGATGGGCACAAAGGAGGGCACTTGTTGGGATGAGCACAGGGTGTTGTGGTATGGAAACCAATCTGACAATAAATTATTTTAAAAAAAAGATGATATTTAAAGACATAAACTCAAGGGGTTACTGGGTGTCTCAGTCAGTTGGGTGTCTGACTCTTGATTTTGGTTCAGGTCATGATTTCAGCTCAGGTCATGATTTTATGGTTCGTGAGATCAACCCAATGTGGGGCTCTGCACTGGCAGTGTGGAACCTGCTTGGGATTCTCCCTCTTCCTCTCTCTCTGCCCTTTCCCCACTCACACATGCTCTCTCTTTCAAAAATAAACTTTAAAATAAATATATACATAAATTCAAAATTGCATAACAACTATCAAAAATTATGTATTTGTGCAGTCAAGGAGTGGGAAAAGCATACCAAAAGGAAAAAATAGTAGCATTACAATTGAGGATTATAGATTTGCTTCTTTCCACTTTCTTTTTTTTTTTAAGTTTATTTATTTGTTTTGAGAGAGAGAGTGAGTGAGCAAGGGAAGGACAGAGAGAGGGAGGGAGAGAGAGAATCCCAAGCAGTTTCCACACTGTCGGTGCAGAGCCCCACACAAATCTCACACCCACAACCCTGGGATCATGACCTGAGCTGAAAACAAGAGCCAGATGCTTAACCAACTCAGTCACCCAGGCTCCCTCCACCTTCTTTCAATGTTACATCTATTTAAAATATTAAATAGAACATTAATTAATTATACCTCATATAATTATATATTAATTATACAATTAATCTCCCTCTCTTTCCTCATCTCTCCATTTTTCTCAGGTTATTAAATGCAAAGCAGCCGTTGCCTGGGAAGCAGGCAAGCCCCTCTGCATAGAAGAGGTGGAGGTAGCTCCCCCCAAGGCTCATGAAGTTCGCGTCCAGGTAAGAGGAGACTTTTCCTAGATAGTACAGAGAAGGCACTCAGTGCAGATTCGACTTCTTTGGGTCAAGCCTATGTGGTATAACCGAGAGCACCTGCAGTTTCACCTGTGGCAGAATTTCGTTTTTTAGGTCCAGATAGAAATAGGCATCATCCCAGGAGAGGTAAATTAAATATCAGTTGTCATTAATAACAGGCTTAAAATTTAATTCAACTATCTTAAGCTAATCATTAGCCCTGAGAATCAGACAAAGGAATTCACTTCAGATGAGAATTAGGTTAGGTTTTCTTTGTTTTCTAGTTGCTAGTTATTGCAAAGTGTTATTAAAGGAAGACAGAAAATTTGGTCCAAAACAAGGAAGAAGGAAGACCCGAAGTGCTGCCCAGCACAGTGTCAGGGTCTTGAATACCCAGAGGAGGGACAGCCATGGGTCAGCAGGAAAAAGACACTGCACTGAGCAGACAGAAACTGCAGACTGAAAGCTGGCACAACGTCCCCATCTTCCCACAGCTGACCCAGCTTACACTTCCCCAGAGGTCCACTAGAGTCAGGTTTACACGTGAGGATGAAGAAGATATGCTCGCCAACAGAATCTTGAATAGTAAGGGATATGTTAGCAATTGAGACATTCCTTTACCTGGTATCTTTTAACTATAAAAATTTTATTACCTCTATTTCCTTTTGTGTAATTTCAACAAAACATGCACCGGCCCTAGAAACCTGTGTTCCCTCCATTCCCTCTGCCTAAAAGATTTTAATTTTTCCCTACTCCCTTTGATTTCTCCTCTCCTGGAGACAGTAATTGCCAATTCTATCTCTTTGTATGATTTTCCAGTAACAGTGAAAGTTAGAAAACAAAGTTAGTTACTGCTTAGAGGAAAAGAACATACGCTGATATTCTTAATTGTTCTCCCCCCGCCAAGAAAAGTGTAACTCTTTTAATTGAGCCCTAGGAATGCTGTAAAGTTTCACGGTGACACTGGGCCTAAAATTATCCTAACAACCCTAATGACATAATGACAGAAACGGGACTCAAGTCTGTGATTGCCTTACAGATAATCGCCACTGCCCTGTGCCATACTGATGCCTATCCTATCAACCCTAAGTTTAAAGATGGCCTCTTCCCAGTGATCCTTGGCCATGAGGGTGCAGGAATTGTGGAAAGTGTTGGGCCAGGAGTGACCAATTTCAAACCAGGTACGTCTTTTCCTGATTCCAGTTAAATGGAACTGTCAGGATATTTCGAGACTGATATAATCTTGGCTTTGCATGCTATTTATATAGGGGATATATACTATCCTGATCTCTATTTATGTAGGGGAACCATTTTTTCCAAAGACAAACTGAGACATGTAATCTATCACAGTCTAACAATGGGACAGAATATTTAAAATAAGAACTAATAAAATCTGGAAAATATGCCCATGTAGCACTGAGAAACTGTCCTGTGAACAACCCACAGAGTGGGGCACAAATGAAAATTTATAACCACCTCCCCTAAATAAAAAAGAAAAACAATTTAACATTACAAAGAATTTAAAGAATAAGGATGTACAGTCAGCTTAAGTGAGAAATATTATATATGTCAATATTAGCTTATGTGTCTTTTTGAAACTTTGTAACATAAAAATAATATGTAAATGGAACATGCCAATGGCTGAAATTTTTTACTTCCCATTTTATAACATATTCACAAAATATTGGAATATGGGCTCCGTAATACTCACCTGTCAAATGGGATGAACTGTATCATTCTTTCCTCCTTTAATGAGAATGCTCCAAAGGTAGAAGTGTATTAGATTCCATTCCAAACAAGATCAGAAAAACAAATTCCTCCCATAAGCTTTGCATCCATGAAGTGCATCAATGTAGTCCTGGCTCTGCCACTTACTGGCTGTGTGACCTCCATCAGTGAAGTCACTTTTCTGTGACACAGCTCAGATTTATGTTTTCTAAAGTGGAGATAAAAGGTACCAATCTCAAAGGACAGTTTTGAGAATTAAATGAGATGATATGGGTGAGCACTTGGAAGAGTGCCTGGCACATACTAAATGTTGAAAAAATGTTAATTATCATTATTGGACTGTGGTCATCAGAGGAAAGAAGCCATAATTAAGTTGAATTTGAGTAAAAAATAAAAAAATATAGAATTTGAAAGTGGACTAAATGTTGAAACACGGCAATGATGTTAAGTTTAATCTCCATATCCTGCCTGTTGTTGTGTACCTCTCCTATTTTATAAGGATGCTCTGCTCCATACAGGATGTTTACAAATGTAAAAAAAAAAAAAAAAAAAAGTCATGATGCAGAGAGTTGCAATGACAGCACAGCCTCAGACAGGATTCTGCAGCTAGTGGTATCACTGCAGATTTGTTGCCTGACTGCCCAGCACCAAAAAAAAAAAAATAATAATAATAATAATAAATACAGGATATTCAATACTTGGGGGAATCAGCAATCTTGTAGAGCAACAAAATATTCTAGCCATCTATACTTTCTGCTGAACATAAGTACAAGCTATATCTTAGGCACCATCTAATACACAGCCTTTATTTCCAGGTGACAAAGTAATTCCACTTTACATGCCTCAATGTGGAAAATGCAAGTTCTGTCTGAGTCCACTCACAAATTTCTGCACAAAACTCAGGTAAGCTATGTACGCTATTAGTAAAAACATGAATTGGTACAAATATTTAGGCAAGTACACTGGCAATACCTAGATGAAGTTTCTATCCACCAATTCTAGTCCTGAGTGTATACAAGAAACTGTTGCAAAATTACCCAAAGAAACATATGCTAGAATGTTCACTGCAACATTATCTATAACGGCAATTAAAAATAGCCCAATGTCCACCAATAAGAGAATGGATTAACAAAGTGCTATATAGTAACACAATGGAATGCTATAGAACAATGAAAAGGGTTAAACTTGATCTACATACATATGTGAGAATAATCTCACATAATGTTAAGGGAAAGAAGCAAGTTGCTGACAAATATATTTAGTAAGATATCATATACAAAACAATAGCATATACAGTATAATTTATGGTTACATGTGTATGTAATAAAGGTATAAATACATCACTGGAATGATAAACACCGAACTCAAAATAATAGCTACTTCCACAGAAGATGAGAGAGGGATGAAATGAGGCTCCGTAAAATAATTTATTCCAAGGTCACATATATAAGTCTTAGAGCCAGATTTTGAGGGGTGCCTGGGTGGCTCAGTCGGTTGAGCATCTGACTTTGACTCAGGTCGTGATCTCGCCGTTCATGAGCCCGAGCCCCATGTCAGGCTCTGTGCTGACAACTCAGAGCCTGGAGTCTGTTCCAGAGTCTCTCTCCCTCTCTCTCTGCCCCTCCCGGCTCACACTTGGCCTCTCTCTCTCTCTCTCTCTCTCTCTCTCTCTCTCAAAAATTAAAAAATTTAAAAAAGGAAAAAAAAGAACTAGATTTTGAACATAAGCAGTCAGACTCCAGAGTCCAAAGCCTTTATCACCTTATTCTTTAATGAGACTACAGAAAAATCTCTTTGTCCGTAAAGCTAACTCGAGCTAGTTATTTCAGAAGCTAAAATTGAACTACTCTTGCATCTAACCACGATGCCTCAATCTCCTTGTCTATAAAATGGGAATAATAATAAGGCTTACTTCAGAGGGTTGTTGTAGATACTTAAAGAATTCATATATCCTTTTGCAAACTCTTAATGAAATAACAGATTTTGGCAATGACCATAAATTCTAACATCACAAAAAGAGAGATAATAAGGTTTATGTGCCTCCAGATGAAAATACACAGCACTGCCTTTGAAATATTCCTACAAAAATATAAAACCTGAATCAAATCAACCAGTTAGATTGAAAACACTAGTTTAGAGGAAATACAAGGATGGAGAAACATGCTAAACCCAATTATAGGAAAGTAATTAGAAAAATTCCAAATGAAGAAAACACAGAACAAATGATTGTTTCTTCAACAAATAAACTACAAAGAAAAAAATGAGAGAAGTGAGACTCTATTAAGAAAGACTTAGACATATCAACTAAATGCAATAGGTCAACTTAAAAGAATCTCTTTTTTTTTTAATGTTTATTCATCTTTTTGAGAGAGAGACAGAGAGAGAAAGGGGAGGGAGGGGCAGAGAGGGAGACACAGAATCAGAAGCAGGTTCCAGGCCTGAGCTATCAGCACAGAGCCCAATGTGGGGCTCAAACTCACAAACCACGAGACCATGACCTGAGTCACAGTCGGATGCTTAACTGACTGAGCCACACAGGTGCCCCAGAGAATCTATCTTTCTGAGATACATACAAAATATTTACAGATGAAATAGTAATGTCTCGGGTTTAATTGAGACTAGTCCCATGGGGAAGAGTGGGTGCTAGTGGGGGTGGCGGGTAATAGACGGCAGACCATCAGCCGTGAGTTGATTACTGC
Source organism: Paguma larvata (assembly GCA_030068075.1). Lineage (NCBI taxonomy): Eukaryota > Metazoa > Chordata > Mammalia > Carnivora > Viverridae > Paguma > Paguma larvata. The sequence goes on from CM057823.1 coordinate 116,409,527, forward strand.
AGAAGCTGGGGTACAGCTGTAGAGACATTCAGCAGTCTAGACTGTCTACTTTTATGTATAGTTGAGTTTTCCATTATGATTTTTTTAAGAACTGATACATGTAAACCCCTAAGAGAGTTTCTGGCCCATAAAAAGAACTCAATAGAAAGTTTACTATCTTTAAACTACTTCTGATTATACTTACATGAAAAGTCTCAAGTCATTTTCTCAGTTTTTCTCTCATAAAATTGTCACAATGAACATGTAATGCCCAGGAATTTTTTCAGGAATGTAATCAGTGGTCCATTTACATTCTCTTTTTTGTGTCTTTTTTTTTTTTCTAGTCTAGTCAAAAATCCTATTGTTGATCAAGAACTAATGGATGACAAAACCAGCAGGTTTACCTGCAAAGGAAAATCGGTTTACCATTTCATGGGAACGAGTACCTTCACTCAGTACACCGTAGTGTCAGATACTAATCTTGCCAAAATTGATGATGAGGCAAATTTAGAGAGAGTTTGTCTGTTGGGATGTGGGTTTTCAACTGGCTATGGAGCTGCAATCAACACTGCCAAGGTAAAACTGGGTCATCAGTCACCAGGTGGCATAAAATGGGATTTACTAGGAGACAGCATGATAAATCAGCTAGTTATCTTCAAGCCCTAGCTCTTTAATCTGTTACCTCTGTGATTTTAGGCAAGTTCTTTAACCTCTCTACTCCTACCTCTCTGCAATAATATCTCCTACAAATAGTTACCGGGATAATTAAATCATATTGCATATGTAAGATATCTGGCCTAGCAGCTGGCATATAGTTGGCACCTGGTTGAGTTTAATTTCTTTTCCCTCTACTGATTATGCTACCTTATAGACCATCCCTGCCATAAATACAGCATACTTAAATATGTCCCCTAAATAGCCATGTTCATCAGGGACAGCGGATCCACTCAAGAGGCAACGGAAACTACAGAAACCCCCAGCCATCACCATATCGCCACTTCTGCTTTCTCCTTGACCCTGCAGATTTCTCTCCCTCAAACTGTGGTAATTCATCTCTGCTTCTCATCCTGCCCATTTGTGGCTCCAAGGGAGTGTCTCAGGTGGCAGCTCTGATGGTGGCAAGCTGCATCCTTGGAATCCCATATTAGAACGTAGTAGCTTTCACAAAACTTTAATGAGAGACTGGAGAGATGTCACTATCATTTGAATGCCTCAAACAATCCCTTTATTTAAACCTCCTTGACACCACTCTTCATCCCTTGAGTTCAAACTGCAAAATGCAACCAGAGTGGTCTTTCTAAACTACAAATCTGAAAATTTCATTCCCCTTTCATTATTCCCCTTTTCCATCAGTGGGCTAGTGATTCTCCCTAAATCTCCCTTTGCAGGCTCACTGTTCCCCCAGGCCTGACCCTCAGTCTCCAGGCTCTAATCACTGTGTCCCCTGGGCTTTCCATACCTGACTCCCAACAACAGTGCTTGGAAAGCTCCCCTGCGTCTTCTGGCTGATTCCATTTTTTTGGCCATCTCCTATCAGAAACCCTCCAGCCTCAAGGGCATGCATTAGGTATTCTTCCCAGTTTTCCCTAATGTATCTGTGTTTATCCCTGTTTTCCTTCCTATGACACTATGGAGAAATTTCCCATTTATTTCTCCTTCCTATTAGACTATCTACTCCTTTTTTTTTTTTTTTAACGTTTATTTATTTTTGAGAGACACAGAGACAGCGTGAGCAGGGGAAGGGCAGAGAGAGAGGGAGATACAGAATCTGAGGCAGGTTTCAGGCTCTGAGCCGTCAGCACAGAGCCCAATGCGGGGCTCAAACTTACAGACCATGAGATCATGACCTGAGCCGAAGTCGGCCACTTAACCGACTGAGCCACCCAGGCGCCCCTAGACTATCTACTCCTTGAGGGCAACAACTCTCTCTTGTACATTGTGATGTCTCCAGAGCTTAGCCCTGTGCCTGGCACATAGTAGGAGCTTAATAATTTTTCAATGAATGAATGAATGAAGCCAGGTTCACATGCAACCCTTAAAAATCTTTTTTTTTTTTATTTGAGAGAGAGAGAGAGAGGGTGCAAGTGAGTGAGGGGCAGAGAGAGAGAATCCCACGAGGGGCAGTCCCACGAGGGGCAGAGTGGGGGTGGGCAGAGAAAGAGAGAATCAGAGCTCACTCAAAGCAGGGCTCGTGTTCACCTGTTATGCGGCTCGAGCCCACCAAATGTGGGCTCAAATTCACGAACCATGAGGTTATGACCTGAGCAGAAGTCAGATGCTTAACAACTGAGCCGCCCAGGTGCCCAACCCCTAAAAGTCTTGCTAAGGCTTGGTTCTCAGCTTTGCAATCCAAATACTCCTTTTTGTCAGGTTACCTAGAGGTGTTAGAGTGTCAAGGAAACACACTCAGCCTAACCAAAATAAAAGGCTGATCTAGTAGGCAGGATATCAAGAGAAGACTTTTCACTGTGAATTATACCAACCAAGCAGACAGGCAAGAGCTTTAATAAAGTTTAATTTCTTTCTGGGAAGAAAAGCAGACAGGAATGCTACTTTTGGCTATCAGTGTATTATCTCCCTCCAAAAATTCATTCATTCATTCATTCATTGATAAAATTAAAAATCATATGCAAAGTCAGACTACATTCTGAAGGTTCCTGGAGGAAGGGTATTAATGGAATGGAGTTAAAAGCAGGTGTAACCTTGGTAACCTTAGTAGATATCGTTGGAAGAATTATTGCTCTTTGGGCCACTCTCTCCTGTCTGGACTCCACATAATCACCTTCTACTACTCTAGTCTTTCTTCAGGGATAGTAACACTAGAGATTCAACTACAGTTTTCTTTCAAATCCAATCCAAGTTGACATCAATTTCCAGGACCTGTTCTCACTTGTTGAGGAACACTCAAACCACCTCACAGGATGCTTAGAGAATAGAAATGAATCTGATAGGAACAAGTTAAGGGAAGTGAAATATGACTAATTCTAGCCAAAAGGCAAGAGCTTTAATGAAGTTTAATTTCTTTCTGGGAAGAAAAGTGATGACACAACTTTGTATAATTATTGGGAGACTGCCACCTAGCATCACCAGGAGTCCTAATTCTTTTTAATCAGCTTGTTTCCTTTACTGCCACATTAATCATGTTTCACAGAGATCTCCCCCCATTGCTACAGTCAAAGGCACTTTTGCACACAGTTGTCCAGTTGTTTAACACAAGTAATAGAGTGTATTCAATTTATACTGTTGGAAGCTGTGTATAACATTGCCTCAATAAGAAAAACGCATTTCTACTTTTGATGACACTTATAGGCAAACTTTTGAACACAGTCTGTAGGGAGATATATTTGGATATATACTAAACATGTGGCACAATATTACAGTAAATAGCACGCTGTGTATATGAAACAACATTATGATACTGAATATTCATAATATTACATTATGAATATTATAAAAAATTATATTTTATTTCCACCTGAGTACCAAAAGTCAGTGTTTCCAATTGAAAATGTATCAGTACTTCCTCTTTCCCTTTTGTTTTGCTTTAATTCTAACAGTTTCTCATCATCATTAGGAAATATTAATTAAGCATCTCTCTGTGTAGTATTTTTTTGCCACTATACCACTCTACAGAATAACATATTCCAGTTACAGCAACTTTCCTTATCATCATGTATGTTCAGTTTCTATTTAATTCGATGCAACGAACATTTATTAAAGACCCAACACATAGAACACTCTTAACAGCAATGTAAAAGATAATAGGACTTCTAAGAACTTACAGTCTCTTGAAGAAACACACACAAATACAAAATCAACCAATCAAGGAATATTAAAAATTATACAATATAGAAAAAACAAAAAGGAAATATAGAAAACCAAAAGAACTTTGGATTTCATTCCATTTAAATTAATTGGTGATTTGGAATGCGAGTTAATTCACACTTAGAGGAATATTAGTGCTCATTCAAAACTGACTATAACACTAATACAACTAAACTAATACAACTAAATAAGGCATATTAAAAATATGAATTACTTGTGATCTATTTAAAAAGGAAAATAATAAACGCTTTAAAATGTGTGGGTTTTAAAATTTTGTGCTGACAAGATTAAAGGGAACAGGAAAACAAGAGGATTATTTTCACTTGGGCTTATTCCTTTTTATTAGCTGATCATTTTAATGGCATTCAAATGATTCTCCAAATTTAGCCAATGATTCAGCCAATTTTATATTAGCCGATTTCCACCATTGGCTATATCATTTAGTTTTATGATAGACAGTCTTTTATTTCTATGTTCCTGCCCCCACCTCACTCTCTCCATTTGAAAAAAGTAAGACCATTTCCTTTAACGGTTAACTTAGGGGCATCTGGGTGGCTTAGTCAGTTGAGCGTCTGAGTCTTGATTTCAGTTCAGGGCATCATCTCATGGTCATAGGATCAAGTCCCCACATTGGACTCCACACTTAGCATGGAGCCTGCTTAGGATTCTCTCTCTCTCTCTCTCTCTCTCTCTCTCTCTCTCTGCCCCCTCTCCCCAATTTGTGCACTCTCTCTAAAATAATTAAAAAATAATAAATGAATTTTTTTAACGTTTATTTATTTTTGAGAGACATAGAGACAGAGTGTGAGCAGGGGAAGGGCAGAGAGAGAGAGAGGGAGACACAGAATCCGAAGCAGGCTCCAGGCTCCGAGCCATCAGCACAGAGCCCGACGTGGGGCTCGAACCCACAGACGTGAGATCATGACCTGAGCCGAAGTCGGCCGCCTAACCAACTGAGCCACGCAGGTGCCCCATAAATGAATTTTTTAAAAAGTTAATTTATCATTTCCCTCCCTGCAGGTGACCCCTGGTTCTACTTGTGCCGTCTTTGGCCTAGGAGGTGTTGGTCTTTCTGCTATAATGGGTTGTAAAATAGCAGGAGCTTCCAGAATCATAGCTATTGACATCAACAGTGAGAAGTTTACAAGGGCCAAAGCCCTTGGAGCCACTGACTGCCTCAATCCTAGAAACCTACATAAACCCGTCCAGGAAGTCATCACTGAAATGACAAATGGAGGGGTGGATTTTGCCCTTGACTGTGCAGGTGGACCTGAAACCATGGTATGTATATATTTAATAATATCATATAATAAGTTATTAGTTATTAACATTAATAAACATTGTCAATATATGTATATTGATATATAAATATAGTAACATTAAATACAAAATAACTATGTATGTAAATTATATCTTTATATAGACAACATTAATATTAGCTATTAGATTGCATGACGTATTGTTACTAATATTTATTAACAAATATTACTTAGTAGATTATTAATATTTCTGCATATTCTTCCACATGAAATTCACCAAAAAGTTAAGAGAAAACTTAGAAATGAAAATTTTAAAAGAATTCTGCCTATGAGTAATGAGAAAGAAAAAAAAACAGAAAAGGCAGATTTAGAGAAGGGAAGGAGGCAGAGGATCATGTGTCACCCCTAAACGCTGGAGGCATCCACTCACAGCTAAAATCAGAGAAGGGAGAGGTTAGCAATTTATGAGGAATCCAATTCCATCCGTCAGATCTCAGTAAATGGGCTGCAAAATTAAATCCAAATCATATATGTGAAATTTTCAATATATTAAACACAGACACACACACATACACACTGCAAAATTAAAGGGTGTATCTTTTTTCCTAAACAATTCTGTATCATTCAGATTTCTTCTCTCAAGACAAGCTACATAATTTGCAGGCCCTTCTAGGCACAGGGCCCTGAGCAACTGCACTGGCTGCAGGCCCACAAAGCCAGCTCTGTCTATTCTACTCGAGAAAGTGGGGTAAATCAACCACACAGACAACACACGGAGAAGTTAGCCTGCCAGACTGCCCAGCCTCATCCTCCAGCGAATGTTCGCTTCATGCCTATTTGTGCAAATACACTAAGTAGAGTTTTGTTTTATGAGATGACCAGAGAATTCATCAACCAATGATCTGCCCATGGAGTCGTCTTCAAGAGTGAGAGCTGTGGAGTAGCTATGCCCTTTGATTTACGACTCCATTCCACACGGCTCCCAAAACCCTCCTCTAGGGAGATTATAAAAAATAGAATTCTGGGGACACCTGGGTGGCTCAGTCAGTTAAGCGCCTGACTCTTGATTTTGGCCCAGGTCATGATCTCACAGTTTGTGAGACTGAGCCCCACACTGGGCTCTGCACTGGCCAAACTCGAAATAAAGCAGCATGGAGCCTGCTTGGGATTCTCTCTCTTCCTCTCTCTGCCCCTCTCCCACTCACACACACACACACACACACTCTGTCTCTCTCCATCTCTTTCTCTCAAAATAATTTTTACAAAAAACATTTTTAAAAACAATAGAATTCTGTACTTCAGCCTCCCAGCAGCAGGCCTTGAGCAGTTCTTCCCCTTGGTTCGTACCCAGCTGATGCTTTTCCCAGGAGAGAACAGAGATGGGGAAGAGCTGCTGAGAGCGTCAGGCTCCCTACCTCGGTCTCTCCTCTCAGAATGCTTTCACTGCAATAATGTAATTGTTTAAAGGAGGGTCTGGTAGGTAATAAGCACTCAATAAATGTCAGATATTAGTGAAAATTCATGCATTAAGGCTCCTTATCCTGCACGTGCTCCCCTGTGTTCAATGCTTCAGACCCTGCTTTTTTAATTGTCCTTGGCTTCTGCAACTTGCAATGTGCCACATTATTCCTCCACTTTCCACGGCTCGAACTTTTTACAAACATTGAAATTCAGCCCATTGACCTTATTTTCCTAGTACAGAGATTCTCAACACTGGCTGCACTTTAGAAAAGCCTGGGGAGTTGTCATCGTCATCGTTTAATACCAATGAATGAACCATACCCCAGGATGGTCTCAAGAGTCTAGGACCCAGATAGCAATATTTTTACAAATTACTCAAGTTGAGAACCACCTGAACTAAAACTTGACAGGGTCTATTATAATTTTAAATTATGGAATAGAATTATACCAGATAAAAGATGGATTTATTTAATCACGAAAAGATCAGCTACCTACCTGTCCATCAAGTTTCCATTACTAAGGAAAGCTAAGTTTCTCAGTTGTAGAGGAGATTCCAGTAATGAGTGTGAACTTGAATTCAGTGACCACTAGCGCTCTAAAGCAGCCTTAAAAACCCAAGAGAACAATCGGAAAGTTACAATAATTGACAGTATTGTAAAGTTTTGAAAAGTAAAAGTAATTCTCATCAAAAGTTATCAGAGACTTTTAAATAAAACCCTGTTTTGCATATAATACTCATTTTTACTTAAGTCATCATTAGGGAGATTAATTCCTTGCTTGGAGCAAAGCTTCAGAAATATAGAAAAGACAAACAGGAAAAAAATTTCTGTAATAAAATAGTAAATAAGAGTCAATGTAAATAGCTACCTTCAGGTAACAAGTAGTGCTTGTGGATTTCCCCTCTCCATTGATCTCTCCATACAGCATAAACAAAAATATTTCTGCCCAATAAAAAGTACACACAGTAGAAGAATTGCCACTTAGAAATGTTATGAATTCTCAAAAGAATAAATAAATATGTATTCAAATAAAAATTTCAAAACGCATTCTAAAAGTTCTAGGTCATGGCATTTTCCATCACTAGTAAGACAGACAGACAGAGGGGAAGAATTTACTGTGCTTCAAATTGCTTCTTTCATACAGTGATCACTGATGAAAAAAAGCTGTGCTTCCTGTTGGGACTTTCGTAAAAGTAAAAATTGCCCCAACAGGTCAGAACTAAGTTGAGCACTGATTACGGCAAGAGATATAAAACAAAGATTATACTTTTCTTAAGTCTCAAAAGATTTTAAACGTTCATCTATTTACCATATGGCTTCTTATACAATGGCCACCCACAAATTTATATATTTCTCGAATTTCTTTATGTTTTCAATCCTTGGCATTTTTAACCCAAACTTGCAGTAGGTTAACAGAACTCTCTCTCATGGGAATATTAAAGCAACTCCACTAGGCCACTGTCTTCCGTGTCGTGACTCAGCCAGCAATCCAGGCTCAGTCAAGTTCAGATATGTGGCTTCACAACCTCACCATGAGATCATGTTGGTTGTTGCAGCAGGAGAAGGAACAGCTGGCAGGTTACACAATGGCTTTTCTGTTTTGTCTGCCAAATAACACACGTCGCTTCTGCCTGTGGTCCATGACCCAGAATTAATTACATAACTCTACCTAACAGTGAGAGCTAAACAATGTAGGGAGGCAGGTGAAATGTTTTATGAGCAGCAGCCAGTGTCAGATTCTGTTGAACTGTTTTGCCTTCTGTTTTAAATAGCATTTTTTATTTATCTACTAAGTTTACAGTGTGCACCTAATTTCCTGGGCTCGAATAAATACTTATTCATCCTCTCTTCATAACTCCAAAGACTGTTTTTATGCATGTAGAACCGCAAATGTTTTAGTACATACCCACAATGGATCGCGGAAAATTTGGTTAGAGTTTATAATATCTTCTAGAGTTCTTTCCTAATTTCACATATGTTTATTTTTCTTGATAGGCAATGATACACATTCCAGGTTAACTATGGTATTAAACAGAAGAAAATAATATATTGTTCTTTTCAATACTTTTTGGATGAAGCTCAAATTTTAATGAATGTTCTGTCTGAAACAGAACAGTGGAGCCTCAAGTATCAATCAGCAATACTATGACCACATTAGCTTGAATAATCTTATCTTATATGCAGAGTTGTATACATTTTCCCTAAAGCACTGGGCATACCTACATTAGGGTTCATGTTCTACATTTACTACTTACTCAGCTAATTCTTTTTGTTTGACCTTCCAGAGAGCAGCCCTGGACTGTACAACAGCAGGTTGGGGATCATGTACTTTCATCGGGGTAGAGTCTGAAATGAGAGGATTGACTGTATCTCCAGTGGAGGTCATAATGGGCCGTACCATAAATGGAACATGCTTTGGCGGTCAGTTTTTTTTCCTCTATTAATCTTCTCCATTGTAGTACTCAAATTCTTATAATGAAATTATTGAATGGAAAGTAAAAAAAAAAAATCGTTTAAATATTGAGAGCCTAATAACATATCTACAGACTGCATAAAGGTAATTATTTAAGAATAAACAAAGTTTGTATAAATGAATAACTACAATTTGCAAACTGAAGTTCATTTTGCATTAAAATGAAACAACACAAGAGGAACAAAAGGTAAACTTCGACCAAACTGGGATAATTCCTTATTTGGAAATACAAACTAATCTTAACATTCTTTGTTAAGAAAAACTTTAAGTAAATAAAAGTATAGAAAATCAGGAGCACCTGGGTGGCTCAGTTGGTTAAGTGTCCGACTTTGGCTCAGGTCATGATCTTGCAGTCTGTGAGTTCGAGCCCCACTTCGGACTCTGTGCTGACAACTCAGAGCCTGGAGCCTGCTTCAGATTCTGTGTCCCCCTCTGTCTCTGTTCCTCCCTCACTCATGCTCTGTCTCTCTCCGTCTCAAAAATAAACATTTAAAAAAAATTTGATAATCAAAGATGGGAGGGATAATCTGTTTGAAGCAACCCAAATCTGACCTAGTAATTTCATTCACTCAACAAACTTGATTAAATACCTCTTGTCAAAAACCATGTCTTTACTTGGCCACTTTGGCCAAATTACAGGTTGGAAAAGCATCGATTCTGTCCCAAAGCTGGCTATTGACTACAAGAATAAGAAATTTGATCTGGATATACTGGTGACCCATACCCTGCCTTTTGACAAAATCAATGAGGCATTTGACCTAATGAACCAAGGCAAAAGGTAAATTAACAAACAGAGGGGCAAGTGGTTCGAAAAACTTTAATGATGACTTTCTATTTGATGTTAAGAACCAACCCATTTGTCTTTTCTGACACTTTCTACATCATCGCACAAATTAAAAGATTAAATAGTGGCCATGTGGGAAAAGAAAAGCTTCCTGCTCTATTTCCATAAGACACTGCCACATACTCTTCTAACATAGAGTAGTGATATAACCTGACACAGATTTTCCCTTTCACAAACAATTGTTAACTTAGTTGGGGCTGCTCCCTAGAAAGAAAGGTGTCCATAGTATAACGTCAGGTCATTCTAGTGCAATATAGCCCTGGGTCTGGCATCATTATGTTCTGCATTTAACAAAGATACCCACTCCAGGTCCTTCATTATCAGAACCAAGTGAAAACCATGGATATGTGAGCAGTGAGTGGCTCTAACTCTTATTCTCGTGCTTTGTCACCGGTCTCCCTTCAGATACATTTTGACCCACAATTTTAGCTATATTGGCATAGACACTGGCATAGACCCTGATAACTACTTTATAGAAATGTCCTAACTGGGGGATCTGTAGCAGCTGGGGAGCAGGAGAGACTAGGTTCGATGATTTTGGTTCACATCATCGGGCACAGCCTTCGTCAATAGAAGCAACAGGCAAGAACACCAGGACCACTGTGTCATCGAGGAGATGCAGGACAAAAAAAGCATCTGAGAAGACATCACAAAATGGGGAGTGGGGACAGGGGAGAACCTAAAGTTAAATGACATGTGTTTAAAGGAGAAAATACATGTTGCAAAAGAAGAAAATAGGTTCATGGTGTAAGGACCCAGGCTACTTCCTGGGAAAGAAACCTGAGAAATTATTTCTACATACATGAACTGTCTAATTTGCAAATACATTAGTGGCAATATATCAAAAAGAAGCTCAATAAAAAGAAAAAAAAATAGTTAAGCTACGCAAAGTAACTTAGTGTATAAACTCTGCAACATCTTGCACAATCTCAGTATCCCCATAAGGAGTGGTCCTTAAGTCAGGAGTTTGGTTGGAGTTTGGAGCCTTAGAACCTAAAACTCATAGCTCCTCCACCACCACCCTCTTTTCCCCTAGAGTTCTCAGCCATGGAATATACCCATAAGGAGTGCTAAGTGGCAGCCAAAGTGGAAAATGGTGAATTACTTTATTAATAGCTGGACAAGTCCACCATACTCGTAAAGTAGGCCTGGCAATCCGTGGTAGAATGGAAGGCTGAGGGGTAGATACCTGAATGAGGCCTCCTGCTTGGCCTCTGGCTCACTGGGAAGACCACACTCCTGGCCACACAGAAGGAAAGGTGACAGTGGAGAAAGCAGAGGATGGCACTTACCACATGGGTGCAGGAAGCACAACTGAGGATAGGCCCTCCTACCATACCCAATACATGGCAGCGAGAAAGTGGAGGGAACACAACACCCAGTTGGTCTTTTAAGGTACAGTGACCCTGACTCCCGGTAAGAAAAGGACACAGAGGTTCTCCTTCCACAGGTAGACAGATGTAGCTCCAGTCCCTGGGTGAAAAAAACATTTATGCACGGCAAACTGCTAAGACCAGGGTTTCCACAGTTCCAGCAGTAAGATCCAACATAAGGAATTCCCTGTCCTTGAGGATTATACCCTTCTTTGCTTCTACATGTTGAAGGAATTACCCAGGATTTAGAATATTTAGGTTCTCAGAAAGCATCATTCCAACACAGCAAGCAGTGACTACTCCAAGACAGAAACCTCACTGCAACCTTATCATGTTCTACTTTACAGCATCATTGGGCAGCAAGGACCTCACCTGGGGTCAAGTGAGGGTCCCAGCTTTTCCCAGCTTACTAGCACCATTTACAAGCTATTATTAATTCCACAAATGGAAGAGGATGACAAGATAAAAGAAATCAGGCTTAGCAAAGTAGATGTCTATAAAGAAAGATTAAAACCAATGAAATGAAAATACAGAAATTATGTGTGGGTTTTAGTTAAATTTACCATAAAAATTATGCTGACTATTGTTTTATTATTATTAACAGCATTCGAATAGTCCTGACCTTTTGAAGACACAAGGAACAAACCGGAATACTATCTGACTGAATCTGAACCTGTCTGGTTAATTTATATCCTGTAATGATGAGCCAAGAATTGCCATGAATTTAAACAACAGTCAACACCTCAACATCAAATGGTTATAAACAGTATAGCATTTGTATCCATAAAATGCATTAATATTTCCTGTTTAGTAATTATGATAACTGATGTGCTTATGAATAGAATTATATGATGAGAATTGTTTAAAACTCTTTAAGGAGAGGTGGAGTGGGGAGTGAAGGGTAATAAGTAAAGCCAGATTGGCTGTATGTTTATAATTTTTAAGGCTGGGTGGCAAATATACAAGGTTTCATTATACTGTTCTCTGTGCTTTTGCATATGTTTACAATTTTCCATAATCAAATAATTTTTACTAGAAAAAGTTACTGCTACATAACTATACATAAGATACATACATTGTTAAAATACATCATATATATAAATTGCTGTCACATAATTCCTGGGTTTCATTAAGCTACAAGCTAATCTTCTTTAATAAGCTACTAAATAATTTCCTTTTAAACATCTGCTAATTTCTTTTCTCTTAGCCCTACTTTACCACTGTGAACTATGATCACAAATAGTATGATATCAGAAGCTATATAAATGAATAGAGATGTACTAAAAATAAAGATTTTTAAAAAGAAAAAACACATCTACGCTCTCAAATTTCCATCTGCGTTAAATGCCCTTTTCACCTTTGATCATTAAACATATAATGTTTAGAGCTTTAGAGTTTAATGACCTGTAATTTGCACTAAGTATTTTTTTGAGTCAACTGAAAGGCAAAGAGCAAAGTACCTATAATAAAGTAATGTAGTAAGTAAAAAGTTACAAGACATAACAGTCGGTAAGATTTATATATAGGCTTTGGAGGCAAAGGAAGGGAAAAGAGAAAAAATAAAAAAGATTTCTATGAAAAGCAAAATGAGCATTTTCAAACAATTATAGTCATAGATGCTACAATGGACAGTTTAAAGATAACACAGATAATAATTTGGCTAAGAGTAACAAAGACTAGCTATTGGTTCAGCATGATTCCTGAAACCCACTAGTTTTATTTTTAAATGTTTACCACGCTGAAGTCAGAGAAGATAAACTTCTCTGAAGCTCTGGCTGAGGAGGGACATAATACCTCAAAGTAGAAACTTACATTCCTGCTCACTTAAGATTCTCTTTTCTTAGAAATGGAAGCCAGTTAATCTGTCTGTGAATGCTTCCTCTGTTGGTATTGCGGGGAGTAGGGCGCACCCCACAGGTGACTCCCCTTCCCCCCTGTCTCCTCACCCCCTTGCCTCCTCTCCTCAATCTTTCCCCCTGCTTAGCTTGAGACCCACCTCCTTTTCAGCTCTTGGCAGCCACAGAGCTGTTTGCCTTCCCTGATCTCCTCTGGCTCTTTCCGTCTTTATCAAAATCTTAATACACACTGCTTCCATTGGTAGTTTTTCAAGTATAAGTTTGTAAATTTCTTGAAGGCAGAACAATGTTTGAATGTATCCCTCTGTTAGAGATGCTCACTAAATACATAGTGCTTGACATCCTAGTTTATCCTCACAAGTATCCAGTTTATATTAGAAGCATATATCAGAAGGCTGAATGTATTTTTCCAAAACATTTCCTACACACCTCTTTTTTTCCTAAGTAGAAAATCACAGAGCTAATCCTAATAACTCAGAATAGTCACTATGAGAATTAATTTTATGCCTAGTTGTGATGCAGTAGTTTCTCTCCCTCGCCCTCCCTCTTTCTCTCTCTCTGCAGTCACTCCTGCAGTCAGTGGCCCCTGCCTCCACCAGCCTTCTAATTTTCCAAGTCTGGTTCTGTGATTTGGAAAACAAAATACAAAAAGCAAAACAACTTCATTATTCTCCACAAGGCTGTTAAAATTACTTATATTATGTATTATAGAATCAGTGAAAGCCCAGAGTAATATGTATGAGGTTTAAAGCTTAACCTTGAGGGCCACCTGGGTGGCTCAGTCAGTTAAGCATCGGACAGTTAAGCTCGGGTCAAGATCTCACTGGTTCCTGAATTCGACCCCCACATCGGGACTCTCTCCTGTCAGCACAGAGTGTGTTTGGGATCCTCGGTCCCCATCTCTCTCTCTCTGCCCTGCTTACAGGTCCACACACTCTCCCTTTCTTTCAAAAATAAACATTAAAAAAAAAAAGTTTAACCTTGATCATGCCTTTGGTGGCAGAGGCCTTTCTTTTCATCCATGCACCCAGTTGAAACTCTTAATAAGTGTAGTTGCAGTATAATTCTTCAAAATGTACACCTAATGCCTAAGTTACCCAAATGTCTCTCTCTTAAAATGAGAAATGATGAATGATGGGGTGTCTGGGTGGCTTAGGCCGTGATCTCACGGTTCTGGAGATGAAGCTTTGCACCAGGCTCCATGCAGGGAGGGAGCACAGACTCCCTCTCTCTCTGACCCTCCCCTGCTCATGCACATGTGCACTCTCTCTATCTCGTACTAAATAAATGAACTTTTAAAAAATGAGAAATGAGAGGCGCCTGGGTGGCTCAGTCGGTTAAGCGTCCGACTTCAGCTTAGGTCATGATCTCATGGTTCGTGAGTTCGAGCCCTGAATTAGGCTCTGTGCTGACAGCTGAGAGCCTGGAGGCAGCTTCAGATTCTGTTTCTCCCTCTCTATCTGACCCTCCTCTGCTCGTACTCTGTCTCTCTCTCTATCTCTCACAAAAATAAACATTAAAAATCTTTTAAAAAAATGAGAAATGAATGCTAAATCTATATGATACTCTAGGAACAACCAAAATCATGTATGAGTAATGCATTTGGCAATATGCAGAAAACTTCCATGTAAAAACTGCACTTGAGAAAGACATTTAAAAAAATGTGCAAACTACTGACAATTGTCTGTTTCTCCTGAGGGCTCTCACATTCATTCCTCAATTTTAAATGCTACTTTTTAAGTACTAGGGGTCCCACACAAATTACAGTGTTTCTAGGGTGCCAAGTTATTGAAACAAAACTGGAATGGAACTTCACCACCCCAAAGGGGGAAAAATTATTTTAAAGGTTTGCATTCTCTAACATAAGATATTCAGGTCTATTTTTAAAATGTTTTTGAGGGGGCTGAAACTGTTTTTAAAATGTTTTGGGGAGAGCTGAAATTATTACAAATTTTTAAGAATGTCAGTTAATAGGGTGAACAATACTTGAATTTGGAAGGTAATACAATCAAAGTACATTCTTCTGACAAGATATATTCACTGTTTTCAAGTAGCTTAGCGGGTCATGGTCTCCTAAATGCTACTACAGTGCCCTCTGGTGTTTATTTTTACATTTTTTTTTCCATCTCCCAGATCCTACTTTCTTGGAGAAAAAGGATTCAGGGAGAGGGTAACACTTTCATTTATATCATAGTTGACATTTAAAAAGTACTTTCATGTGCATTATTCCATATGATTCTACAGAATTTTTACTGGACCATAAACTCTTGAGGGCAAGGCCATGTTTCGTATTCTTTGAGGGCCTTGCAGATAGGCCCTCCAGCAATGTGCCCTATTGAGTTAGTCGGGGCAGAATTTATTACCCTCATTGAATAAATCCTGTGTCACAGGGAAAAGAGACACTATTTTTCTCACTTGCTTATGAGAATCTTCACAAGCAACTGAGAAAAAATCTTGAAGGTTCATAGAATCTTCAAGGTGAACATTATTTTAAGGAGAGATGGACCAGGTAGGGGAGTAACACTATTAGGAGATACGGGCTGGAGAATCAAGGGATAAATTTCATGAGATTTGCAACTTTCAAATGGTTCATCAAGAAGAACATGTGTGAGAAAGAGAGAAAGTAAGTGTGACAAAAAATGTTAATTGGTACACCTAGGTAAAAAAAACACTGGTGTCCATTGTCCTGTTTTTCAAACTCTGAAATTGTAAAACTTTTCATATTAAAAATTGAGTCAAGTAGGATGGATATTTTCCAATTCCGAGTTAAATAATCAAATTACTTTTTAAAATATGCCTTACAGGTGGTCAGTGAACCCTAGGCTGAACAGCCTCACAAGCCAATTTTTTCTTTATGGTTAAAGCTAAGATCTGCCTCCCTAGCTTTGTTATCTGGAGCATCAGAAAGCTTAGGCCCCGCTAACTGGAGACAGCTGGGATAATCCCTTTCTCCCATGTCTTCTCTACTCCTAATTAAATAACTCAGTATACTTAAAGTTAATATTCCAGATGCAGTGTGAATAAAATACCAGTAAATGCAAGACATATTTATATATTCTCTAGTCAGCCTTCTCCACCATTGACAAATATTGAGCTGTATAATATTCCTAAAAATTTCCTCTCTGGAATTCTGCTAAACCAGAATGCTTATTCTATCATTTTAACCCAAAGATAGACCATTTGTCTTCTCTGAAGTTTCAAGGTCTTTTTAGAAGGAAATTATAAGTAAGCATTTAATAATAGAGGAAAAACTATATCCTCTTTATTGCTAATAACATTTTTTATCCTTTCTGCCAGTAAACTTCTGTTTTATAGACCTACTTATAATGTAGCTAATAAAATTTGAGAACCTGACCTTAAAAACAAAAACACTTATAATTAACCAAAGGGGTCTGATTGCAGATATGAAAAAAATAAAATAAAATTACACATCATAAGCTACTTTAAAAATCTGATTTGATAAGGTATTAAATTAAAAAGGTTTCCAAAAGAGACTACCCAAAAAATCAACTCTTAACTACGGAGAACAGGCGGTTACCAGGGGGAGGTGAGGGGGATGTGTGAAGTAGGTGAGGAGGATTAAGAGTACACTTATCTTGATGAGCACTGAGTAATATGTGGAAGTGTTGAACCACTATACTGTACTGTTGAAACTAATACAACACTGTATATTAACTACACTGGAATTAAAAGCTTTTTAAGTCTATTTTCTTTGAAAAAATAATAAATTTTAAAAGTTTCCAAGAATATCTGTGGGTTCTCCTCAGCAGTATGGAGATATGTGAATATTCACAACTATTACTAGAATGTCTTCTGTTTTTTTGTTAAAAAGAAATCCATTCTCAGTTCATTTAATGTTATTTGAACTAAAATGTCTTGTAAGACTCCAAAGACTTAGGGGCGCTTGGATAACTCAGTTGGCTAAGCATCTGATTTCCACTCAGATCATGATCTCACAGTTCGTGAGTTCAAGCCCTGCGTTGGGCTCTGTGCTGACAGCTCAGAGCCTGGAGTCTGCTTCAGATTCTATGTGTGTCTCTCTCTCTGACCTTCCCCTACTCGTGCTCTGTCTCTCTTTCTCTCTCAAAAATAAATAAACATTTAAAAAAACCCTTTTAAAATGTTGCCTTGTCCTATGAAAATAACCTCCAAGAGGTATCTGCAATTCTAATCATCTTATAGCCAAGATTTTGACCTAGTAATAATGTGTAATTGATATCTCTATATTTCTAAACAGTCTTTTAATTTTTCTACCAAATTAAAAGAGAATCCTTAGCACGTTCCTTTTCTCCCCCATGCACAATGTGGAATTAACTATTCCATAATAATGGAGTAATTAAAAGCCTATGCCTATTATGTTTACTTTTTTTTAACCTAAGAGTATGAATCCATGCTTCATTTATATTAATAATTCCATGGATGAGGGCACAAGTAGAAAAATAGTACATAGGGAAGACAATTCTGGATCCAGAATAAGGGTTGATCCCATTGAGAACAAATTTCTGCTCCCTGCATGATGAAAGGAACCCAATGTAATCAACCTATCACAGAATGGCTGTCTAGTACCCATTAGGTATTATACCAGATTGGGGACCCAGGGTTGTTGGGCGTTGCTATCAAACTGAACATTCAGCAGTGGCAGAGCCAGAACACACTTGGTAAGTAATGTTTATTCTGTTGGGCCCATGCCATCTATGGGCACTACATTTATAAACCCACTGACAAGCACTTGGGGGACTTGCTGAACAATATCCCCAGACTGGGTCACCTTGTTCATCTGGTAATTGACAATCTCTTCCAAAATCAGACCTTTTGGGGAGATTCACATGGAGAATAAATTTTATCACACACAGTGCCCAATATAAAAGGTCCAGCCATGTATCTCTTCTCCAGGCTTCCTTATAACCAACCTCATTCCTTCAAAGTCCCTGACCAAACCATTAGCTACTGCCTATCAATCAATGTAGATCCATACCTCAGGTCATTTCATTCTTGACAAAGAGGACTCAAAGAGATATAATGTTCGAAGTTCTATACTTCTGCGAGATTTCCCAAATCTACCTCTACCAACTGCCAGAATATCGTGCAGAGCATTGTAAACCAAGCTGAAATTCTCTTCCTCCTCTATAAACTGATTATATAGGGGTGGAAGTGCAGAAGGAGTGTGAGTCGATTGCTCAGGATCAGCTTGGGTCTAGTCCTATATATACACATCTGCCTGATGATGCTATCCTCCTGGGCGTGTCCAACCTTATAATCCTACAGATCCAATAATAAACAGTTCATGGTGAGAAACTCAGATAGCATGATCACCTAGCGTCTCATAGTTAGGCATTTTCCATCATAAGCAGGACTGAAGAGAGCATGACTTTGCTCTAAAATTCTTGGTTTTCCACCATAATTCTACTACTGGAGTTTGCATAGGCTCCATTCAACATCCTGACACAGAAGCTTAAAAAACATACAATCCAAAGAAAATCAACAAGCTTGTTTTCATAGCTGTCTAGACCAGCTAGAGTTCTCCTGCTCTAGATTCTACTCAAAAGTGGCAGATTTTAGGTCATATCATAAATAGGTGAGAGCTGCCCAAAGATGGTGTTGCCCACACTGGTTGCCAACTCATTAGCCATTCCTCACTTCTTCCTTACAAAAATAACTCCAATTTCATTCATGAAACAGGCAATAATGAGCTCAGGAAAGGTGGGAGTCTCCCTCAGCCCCAGGAGTTAAACTATGAATGGTCTAATCCCATTCTCCTTTGCTAGTGACTGATTTGGGGAAGACATATGACTCTGTTATATGTCTGTGAGACAAAAGGGGAAGTCTGCTACAGGGCTTTGGGGAGTGATTTCTCCTTTGATTTTTTAAAAAAAGGAGAGTAAAGTGAAGACATTTCCCTTCCTACCTTTGGATATTGTCATATATGGACACGAGAGGCTGGAATGTAGCAGCCATCTTACAACCATGATGAGGAAAACCAGAGAATAGCAGAGAGACAACTAGAGCCCTGACATCATTGAGCAATTTACTGTTCTCTTTCATTAAACTGTCTAGTCCCTTCAGAAGCAACCACTTACCTCCTCCAGCTTTGAATAACTCGTGCACTTTGATACGCTTCTACAGCAAAAACTGTGTAGTTGCTAAGGCTTTGCCTCCAATAATTACTACATTCCAGAAAATCAGAGTTGATTTTTTTAATTAACTATTCCATCGCTGCATACCTAGAGACACTCTGCTCATTAGAGTCAATTGAGTTTTCACTGCTTTAAGCCTCAGTGAGGTCAGATCATGAATCCCAGATTAAACCACTGATGGTCTGTTTTCTTGCAAAATTCCTGGTATTGTTTTTGAATGATTGCATTGGCAAGTCACAGAAGTCAATCTGTGATTGATTTTAATCACAGATCATTTAATTTTAAATTATAAGGAATGATAAGGAATTTATTTAAAAGATATTGGTTAGGTCACAATATTATAAAGAGGACCTGAAAACACTTTCAGAGATGCACAGCTTGACACTTAGGTCCAAGCCTATGCAGGTCACCAGCTTCCTTTCCTCAGGCTCCAGATGCTACAGACTGAACCACAATACCAGCCCTGGACACAGGACACCACCACTGGCTTGGCTGCCATTGCCGCCCCAGAAATTAAATCTGCAGTGGGGAAAGAATGAGAGGTTTGCTTCTTTGCACATTCGTGCTCCATTTCTCCCACCACTTGCCAACTACTGCTTCAAGACCCTTCCACTGCCCAGATGTGAAGGGAGGGGAAATATGGAGGAAAAAGCTATATTCTACATGACCAGTAAGTACTGTTGCAATCTGATACTGGTACTCTTTGGGTGTAGCACCTTCTAGATACTGGATTCCATCTTGAGCGGGGACTTTCTGTGGGTTTTGCAAAGAACTCTTTAACCCACTGGGGATCTCCGACCTGCAATTCCTTTATAGGCTGGATTCTTTCACAACCGGCCAGTTAAAACTCTGCCTTCAGTCCTTGACTTCCACCAGGGTCACCCACCGTCTCCTGGTGGATCTCTTTGGTGAAGTTTCTTTTAAGATTATCTACAACTGTATCCTTTTGCAGGGTCCACATTTGGTCGATAGGAAAGCCCACTTATGTGTCTGACCTCACTAAACTCTGCTCTACTTCATTCTGCCACCAAACAGACTACTCTAGCCAGCCTCTAGCCTGACTTTTTTTTTTTTTAATTAAAAATATTCCAGACAGGGGTGCCTGGGTGGCTCAGTCAGTTGGGCACCAGACTTTGGCTCGGGTCATGATCTCGAAGTTCGTGAGTCTTAGCCCTGCATTGGGCTCTGTGGTCACGACTCAGAGCTTGGAGCCAGCTTTAGATTCTGTATCTTCCTCTCTCTCTCTGCCCTCTCCCCCTCATGCTCTCTCTCTCTCTCAAAAACAAGTATTTAAAAAAAAATGTTCCAGACAGAAACCCTGGAGGATCTGGAACTTGGAGACTCTGGAAAAGCTGACTGGAGAAGTAAAAGATATAATTTCATGGTGAAGTATAACAGGAAATTAAAATGGCATTTTTTTTCATATTATCTCAGTTTTGACTAAGATCTCCAAGGCTTGGGGCATGTGGGTGGCTCAGTCGGTTGAGTGGCCGACTCCTGATTTTTGGCTCAGGTCATGATCTCATGGTTCCTGGGTTCAAGCCCACTTTGGCCTGCTTAGGATCCTCTCTCCCTCTCTCTGCCCCTCCCCCCTCAAAATAAATAGATAAACTTAAAAAAGAAGAAAATTAGCAGGAAAAGTTGTACGACATAATTCAGATCTGTAGCTGCAAACTAGATATCCATCTTCTCTATAGCTATGTGTATGTGTGTTTCCCAAATAAAAGGATTCGATGGGTAGCTTTGGAACCTTAGATATAACAGGATTAGTACCAGCCATTTCTGGTTCCCTCATGTCAAGCCAACTGTGGCTTCCTTCAAGTCAGACGGTTTCCTCTTCCCATTCATGGGGTCTATAGCAAGGGCTGTCTTTGCCTCTCAAACGGACTACGTACCCAAGCAACATCAATCAGAACTGGGGGGAAAAACAAATTCCCCTTAAAATGCAGAAGACATTTATGGCTTCGTGAACTCTTCTTTTTTCTTTTTTTAAGTTTATTTATTTTGAGAGAGTGAGAGTGCTGAAGGGGCAGAGAGAGAAGGAGAGAGAGAGAGAGAGAGAAACCCCAAGCAGGCTCCACATCATCACCACGGAACCAGACACAGGGCTCAAACTCACGAATCATGAGATCATGACCTGGGCCAAAACCAAGAGTTAGATGCTTAACTGACTGAGCCACCCAGGCACCCCCATGAACTCTTCTTTCAATTCATTCAGTACTTATCTTTCATGTGAGCTCTATGAAATATGCTTCAACTTTTTGAAATCTGTTTGACTATATAGACTTACTTGCCTGTTACAAAGTCTAAAATGATGGGTTATTTTCACCTAATGAGTCCTTCAGTTCAAAATAAACTGAACTTTTTCCTTGAGAGTCAGAATTAAATACACATTGGCAGTATAACTCCTTGTTTACTCTCTTCTGCTAGATGAACAGAGAGCAAGCAAAGTCCATACTTTATGTTAGGATTAAGAATTTAACTAATGGAGGTTGAGGTTCCCCAATACTTCTGTTTTGCTGCTGTGCCCATTTTGTGATCTATATTTGGAAAACATCATCTCTATCTCCTACCTGGTCATTTCCAATCTAGTCCACACAAGCGAATTCCCTAATGAAACTGAGGGCCTCTGACTACACCTTGTATCAATTTTTCCTTTTCATAGAAAATAGATGTGACTTACACATCTACTTGTAACTTTTTTAAAATAATTTTTAGAGGTTTTAGGGTTCACAGCAAAATTGAATGGAGTTCCCATGTACCTACTGCTCGCCCGCTCTCTCTCTCACACACACATATGCACATACACACACAACCTGACCCACTATCAACATGTCCCACCACACTGGTACATTTGTTACAATTGATAACACTAACACATCATCATCACCCAAAGTCCATACTTTATGTCAGGCTTCACTTTGGGTTTGTATATTCTATGGATTTTGACAAATGTACAATGACACATATCTACCATTACAGTATCATACAGAGTAATTTAATTACTTCTTCTCTATTAAAAAACTTCTCTATTCCACCTATTCATCCCTCCCTCCCCCCTAACTCCTATCAACTACTCATTTTTTTAATGGATCCCTAGTTTTGTCTGTTTTCAGAATATTATATCATCGGAATCGTACAGTATGTAACCTTTTCAGATAGGCTTCTTTCACTGAGTAATGTGCATTTAAGATTCCTCCATGTCTTTTCAGGACTTGATAGCCCATTTCTTTTCAGCACGCAATCATGAGATCATGAACCAAAGTTCATTCAACCATTCACTTACTAAAGGATACTTGGTTGCTTCTAAGTTTTGGCAATTATGAATAAAACTGCTATAAAATTTGTGCAAACATAAGGTTTCAACTCATTTGGGTAAATATCAAGAAACATGATTGCTGGATAGTATAGTAAGAATACGTTCAGTTCTGTAAGGAACTGTCAAACCGTCTTCCAAAGTGGCCATATCATTTTGCATTCCCACCAACAATGAATGAGAGTTCTTGTTGCATTTGGTATTCTGTTTTGTATTTTGGTCATTTGAATAGGTATGCAGTAGTATCTTCCTGTCTTGATTTGCAATTCCCTAATGACGTATGATGTGAATACTTTTTCATACTTAATTGCCATACATCCATCTTCTGTGATGGGGAAATTGTTCAAATCTTTTGCCCATTTTTCAACTGGGTTGTTAGTTTTCTTATTGTTGAGTTTTAAGAGTTCTTTGAATATTTTGGAAAACCATCCTTTACAAATACGCCTTGCAAATATTTTCTCCCAGTCTGTGGCCTGTCCTATTCTCTTGACATTGTCTTTCACAGAATATAAGTTTATTTTCATGAAGTCCAGCTTATCAACTATTCCTTTTAAGAGTCATACCTTTGGTATTATATTTAAATATCATTGCCATACATAGGGTCATCTAGATTTTCTCCTATGTTACCTTGTAGGACTTTTATAGTTTTTCATTTACATTCACATCTGTGATCCATTTTGAGTTAATTTCTGTGAGGGATGAAGGTCTGTATCTAGATTCATTTCTTTGCATGTATATGGCCAGTTGTTCTGGAATAATTTTTGAAAAGACTATTTCCTGTATTGTATATTGTATTTTTTTTTTTTTTGCTATGTTGTCAAAAACCATTCACTATATTTATGTGAGTCTATGTGGGTCTATTTCTGAACTCTATCCTGTTATATTGATCTATTTATTTTTGCTGATAGCACACTGTCTCAATTATTATAGCTTTTAGTAAGTGTTGAAGTCGGGTAGTGTGAGTCCTCCAACTTTGCTCTTCTCCTTCAATACTGTGTTGACTTATTCTGGGTCTTTAACCTCTCCATATAAACTTTAGAGTCAGTTTCTTGATATCTACAAAACAACTTGCTGGAATTTTGAGGTAGGATTATATTGAATCAAGTAGGAAAAAACAGACATATTGACAATATTGAGTCTTTCTATCCATGAACATGGAATCTCTCTTCATTTATTTGTTTGATTTCTTTCATCAGTTTTACAGTTTTCTCCATATAAATATTGTACATATTTTGTTATGCGTATATGTATTTCGTTTTCTCACAAGCTAATATAAATGGTATTGTTTTTAATTTCAAATTCCACTTGTTCATTCCTGGTATATAGGAAAGTAATTGACTTTTGCATATTACCTTGTATCCTACAAACCTGCTATAATCATTTATCAGTTCTAGGAGCTTTATGTGGATTCCTTTAGATTTTCTACATAGACAATCATGTCAATTGTAAACAAAGACAGTTTTATTTCTCCCTTGTCAACTATACCTTTTATTTTATTTTCTGGTCTGACTGCATTAGCTAGGACTTCCAGTAGATACTGAAAAGGAATGGAAAGAGGACATCCTTGCCTTGTGCTTGATCTAGAAAGATGTCAGATGCTTTTTCCACATCTATTGTTATGACCATAGTTTTTCTTCTTTAGTTTGTTGATGACAGATTATGTTAACTGATTTTCAAATGTTGAGCCAATCTTGTATACCTCAACCAAATCCCATGTGGTCATGCCATATAACTCTTTGTATAAGTTGTTGGATTCAGTCTGGTATCATTTTGTTGAGGATTTTGCACTTAGGTTTATGAGAGATATTGGCCTGTAGTTTTCTTTTCTTGTAATGGCTTTGTCTAAATTTGGTATTAGGGTAATGCTGGCCTCAACGAATTAATTAGTAAATATCCATCTTCCTCTGCCTCTATCTTCTAGAAGAGATTGTAGATAATTGGCATGTTTCTTCCTTAAAACAGTTGGTAGAATTCACCAGTGAACCCATCTGAGCCTGGTACTTCTGTTTTAGAAGGTTATTCATTACTGATTCAATTTCTTTAATAGATATAAGCCTATTCAAATGGCTTAAGTTTCTTTCCTGAGTTTTAAACAGATTGTGTCTTTCAAAGAATTGTTCATTTTATCTAGGTTATCAATTTTGTGGGCATATAGTTGTTCACAGTATTGCTTTATTGCCCTTTGGATGTCCATGGAATCCGTAGTGATGTTTTCCATTTCTGATGTTAGTAATTTGTGCTCCTCTCTTTTATTCTTAATTAGCCTGGTGAGAGGCTTATCAATTTCATTGATCTACTCAAAGAATTGGCTTTCGGTTTTGTTGAGTTTCTCACTTGATTCCTATTTTCAATTTTATCAATGTCTACTCCAAATTTTATTATTTTTCCCCTGCTTACTTTGGATTTTATATGTTCTTCTTTTCCTACTTACCTAATGTTGAATGTTAGATGATTATTTTTAAATCTTTCTTCTTTTCCGATATATGCATTCAAAGCTATAAATTAGCACTGCTATTCCTGTTAGCACTGCTTTCACTATATGCCACAAATTTTGTTGTGTTCTCGTTTCCATTAGGTTCAAGAAAGGAGCCAAAACAAAACTTCCTTCCCAACCTTCCCACTGAGGAGCTTGCCCAAGACCCTGTTTTAACTCTGGTGACTAAAGCATATTTATAGGCCAAGCCCTACACACTCCTTAAAGTCACAAAAGTGTGAGGACACCCCCTATGACTAGATCTCTCTGGAGTTAACTCCCAGATTTAATTCACACTAAGCCTCTAACAATTCATCAATTACATTTTGCATTTTCCCAAACCAATACTGGCTCCCCCAAAGGTGGGTTTCTCCTCCAATAAGCTGTGATTCTCTGCACCCATTTGACTCTCCAATTCTGGGGTTATTGGTTTGCTTTGTGATCTCAATTCTCTGACAGATCTAAGAAGACTTTTTGATTTCTCAGTTTGTTCAGCTTTTTACTTTTTGTTAGGATGGACTGACAACTTTCAACCTCCTTACATGTCAGACTGGAAACTAGCAAGCTAGCAAGGTACTACAGAAATGCAAATGTTTCTTCCCAGATGACAGACAATATATTTACAATTGGGAAAAGAACATTAACTCTCTGTTAAAAGCTTTCTTTCACTTAAAAAAAATGCTTGCTACATTCCAAGCAGAAGTTCTGTCACATACAAATGCCTGGAATCAAAAAAGAGAACAGTCCTTTTAAGAAAATGCAAATGTTCCATAAAGTTGGAATGAGATTTGTGTAGTGGAATAGCAAAAAAATAAGGATGTAGAGATAAGTAGGAACCATGTTATGCATGAAAGTGACTGGCCCAGCTAAACGTCTGGATTTTATCCCTCTCTCGGCCCTTGAAGATTTTCAAATAGTGGAATGACATTTATTTCATTATATTCCACAGCATTCAAAAACTATAAAAGGTGAAAGGAAATGGCATGAATTCATGTATGTTTCAGAAAGATCACTAAGCGGGCATTAGTTGGAAATGCATTATATTCAGGGGCTTGACAACAAAGACATCAGATGGGAGACTTTTTTCAAAAACCGTGTAAGAGACACAGACCCTAAACTAAGACAGCAGCAGTTCAGGGGTGGGGGGGGAGCGACAGAGCGGGGGACCCAAGATGTGAGAGGTATTTTGAGTTTGGTGCCAGACCAACTGCAGGTGCTAAGGCACAGGGAGAAGTTGTGATTTCCAGTTTTCTGGCTGGGGCAAGTAGTCGGATGGTGGGGCCACAAAAAGACAGAAGGAAGAGTTCCTTTAGGGAGAAAAGAAGATAAATGAAGACAGATTTCTAGTAAGCAGTTGTATGCCCAAGCCTGAAGTTCGCCACAGCCATCCTTATTCATAATCTAGAAGCTGTTCTTATAGAAAAAGAAGTTAAAAGTCATGATATAGATGAGAAGGTGGGGTGAAGGGAAAGATACTGGACAGAATTTTTTTTAATTTTTTTAATGTTTATTTTTGAGCGAGGGGGGGGTGGGAGAGAGAGAGAGAGAGGCAGAGTATGAGCAGGGGAAGGGCAGAGAAAGCGAGGGAGGCACAGAATCCAAAGCAGGCTCCAGGCTCAGAGCTGTCAGCACATAGCCCAACAGGGGGCTTGAACCCACAGACCGTGAGATCATGACCTGAGCAGAAGTTAGACGCTTAACCCACTGAGCCACCCAGACCTCCCCCCCGGACAGAATTTTTTAGATCACCAGCCCTTAAGATACACACTGAACAAAAAGAGTCATGAAAAAGACTGAGAAGCAGAGAGAGTGATCTGGTAGACCTATTTCAAAATAATTCAGCATCCACAACAGAGTTTAAGAGTAAACTGACGAATACTCAATCTTCCCTCTCTCTCCACTCTGGCCACTCCTAAACCACATCCTATCAAACACGTTCACTTTCCTGAGGCTTTTCACTCACTCGTACTCCTTGCAGTTTTCTTCCTGTGTCCAACCAACCGCTAAAAATCCTACTCACCCTTCAAAAGCAGCTGGAATAGGACCCTGGGAAGTTTCCCGAATGGGTACCTCCTTCGTCTCTCCTTTATCATTCTTCTCCCAGCTCAGTTTTCCCATCAATGGAGAGTTCTTTGATGGGCTAGATCTTACTCGTGTCCTCAAGTCACAGCGCACACAGTGTATAAGGAGCACATAATGGTGCAGTCCTCTCCTTCTCACGTGCTTCCAGTTAAATTCCTGGTCCCTCACCTTCCCCATTTGTGCTTCATAACCCTTATCTACGCTACCTGGGCCGAAGTTACAAGGGGAAAACCCCTTCCTCACACAGACATTTTGCATCTAGCCAGCAGGTTTCTGCCACAAAACCGCCACCCTTCAGCCTCGCGCAAGCCCCTCCAGTTTTGGAGGCGAAACCACGTGGGCGCGCGCTAGAACGCCGGTGGCGCAACACCTCAGGCCCCGCCCTTCGCGCCAAGGCTGGCCTCCGAACCGGGCCTTCGCGCTCCGCCCCCGGGGCAGGCCACGCCGGGATCACGGCCCGCCCACGCCGCGCCCCCTAGGGCCGGGCGCACGTCCCGCCCACATCCCTAGCCCCGTGCGGCCCACCCCGGAAGTCCGCCCCTCAGTGACCGGAGATCCGAGGACATGGCGAACCAGGTAGGCCTGGCTCTGCAGCGGGACCAGGGCCGGGGAAGAAGAGAAAGGGAAAGCATGGCATGGAACCAGGTCGCTGACTGCGCGGTCCTCGACCGGTAGACTGACATCAGCTGCCGGATCTGAACGGTGCCTCCGGCAAGCTGCTCTGCGGGAAAGAAGGGAAAGAATCTTTGCGCTCTTTATTTGAAAGGGTTTCCCTGCTTTGGGGGCAGCCCGAGCGTGGTGGGGGTGGGCAGACCCGGAGAGTTGGGGGGGGGGGTGTCGGTAGAAATGGTTTAGGAGCGCTCATGCTTTGCGTATGCAAAAATTAGTAATTTGCCTGGAGTCATCTTGCGGGTAGCAGAACTACAGCCAGAGCCCGTGCTCCTAACCCTTAAATTGTTGTGTTTCATGTTTGTAATTGTTAATTGAATAATTATGGCGCCACCGAAGAATGTATTTGGGAAAGACTCCTGGGTCCCTTTCAGCAGTAACATTTTGGAGCACTTAAGGAACCAGAACTTTCCTCTTTTGATCCTACCGTGACACTTTTGCGAGTATTGTCCCCATTTTGCAGACCAAAAATTGAGACTTAGAAGTTGGTAGTCCTTTTAGTGATCACATTAAGATAGTAAGCCAGGGCTGTCCCTTTGCAAGGAACTGTTCCAGGTTCCTGAAATATACATTGGACAGTAAAGAAAGGCAGAAGTGCACGAATAACATGAATTATCTGTCTAAAGTTGCTTAGTGTTTTAATATTTTACAAACTTTAGAAAGTTTAGAATTAAATGTTGAGGTTGAAAAAAAATGGTAAACTTTAAACGATCTTCCATACTTCACAAGCTGGCAAGTTGTTTTTCCTTATAACAAAGTGCCTTTATTTGGAGAAGGTGAAAAATTATAATCCTGTTATTGTTCAGATTTGAAGTGGGGCAAAGTGGATTTAGGGTGGAACTTTGTTTTGCTTAGAATTGTCATTAAAAGGAAAAGGTTAATTTTTCAGACATTCCTTGAAATGGGCTGAGGGGGTATAAAAACAGATTATTGAGGCACCTGGTGGCTCAGTCAGTTAAGCATCTGACTCTTGGTTGGTCTCAGGTCCTGATCTCACCGTTGGTGGGATTGAGCCCTGCCTGGAGCTCCACGCTGACGCTTGGGGTCCACGCTTGGGATGCTCTCTCTTTGCCTGCCCCCTCCCCCCCACCTCACCTCCCCCCCCCCCCCCCCCGCCACGCACTGTCTCTCAAAATAAATAAATAAACTTAAAAATTTTTTTAATTTAACAAGAACTTAGATTATGGATGAATTATATTTATTCTTGTTGCCTAAGTTCTCTAGGATATGGGACTATTTTGAATTTGACCTTTGTGATTTTGTTTTGAGATTTATGGTACATTGAGGTGAAAACATTCTAATGCAATGTCTGAAATTTTTTACCATCAGATATAATATCTACACTTCAATTTTGAAAATAATAATTTCCAGCCTCATCAATTTACACAAGCCACTCAACTCTCTATATAGTTCAACTCCCCTTTTCTGCTGCTACTAATAAATATTATTTGTTTCTTCTGCAAAGCTACACTATGCCAAGAACTGTATTAGGGACTTTTTATTCATTTTCATTTACTCCTCACAGTAGCTTTCTATATTTGTAGGTGTTTAATTACTATTATTTGTAACTTTTTCTCATCCTTGTGTATCCTAGTTAAAAGTGAAGTTTTTTTCAAACCCATCAATGAAAGTTAACACTCTTTCTCCACTTTGTGTCTCTCCCTTTAACTTACACAACTTTTTATAAGTGTTGACTTTCAGGTCCGGCTCCTATAAACCCAGTAGTTTGTAACCTTTATTCTGTCAACACATTTCATAAGCATTATGTGAACTGCTCAGAACTTTGGCAGGTAGGGGGAGGAGGGGGAATGCAAAATAGGTGACAACGATTAAGAGGTCAAACTTGCAGATATAAAATAAATTGTCATGGGGATAAAAAGTACAACATAGAGAATAGAGTCAATAATGTACTAAGAACTTTGGTGACAGATGATACCTAGACCTATTGTGATGATCATTTCTTAATATATATAAACATCAGATGGGTATGTTGTCTACCTGAAACTAATATAAATTGTATATTAACGATGCTTCAATCAAAATTTTTTTTAATTTTCCTCATTATACCTGATTCTCTAGGAAAGCAGGCCTGTACTGAATAGAATTTTTTTTTAATTTTTTTTTATTTGTTTTAACGTTTATTTTTGAGAGAGAGAGAGAGACAGAGTGTAAGCAGGGGGAGAGTCAGAGAGAGAGGGAAACACAGAATCCAAAGCAGGCTCCAGGCTCCGAGCTCTCAGCACAGAGCCCGAGCCCGATGCGCGGCTCGAACTCAGCAGCAGTGAGATCATGACCTGAGCCAATGTCGGACGCTTAACCGACTGAGCCACCCGCGTGCCCCCTGAATAGAATTTCTAAGGCAATGCTGTGCTATAAAAATATAATGCAAGTTCCATATGTAATTTTTATTTTTTAGTAGCCACATTAAAATTGGGTTAAAAAAAATAAAAGAATAAAAAATAAAATTGATTAAAATTTCATCCATTATACAGTTATCCCCCACCCCCACCTTATCCATGGTTTCACTTTCCATGGGTTCTGTTACCTGCAGTCAGTTGCAGGTCCAGAAGCAAGTAATCTTCCTTCCGACCTATCCTCGAAAGTCATTAGTAGCCTCACACTACATCACAATGCCTACATCACTCACTACACTTAACCTCGCCATGTAGGTATTTTATCTCACCTCAGCACAAGAAGGATGAGTACATACAGTGCAAGAAGATATTTTGAGAGAGAGACTATAGTCACATAACTTACTATAATATAATTCTGTTAATTTCTTACTGTGCCTGATTTATAAATTAAACTTTATCATAGCTATGTTTGCATAGGAAAAACAGAGTATATATAGTTTCAGACATCCAGTGGGGGTCTGACAATGTACCCTTCACAGATAAGGAGGAATTCTGTATTCAAATTACCGCCTTGACATGTAATTAATATTTTTAAATATTGAAATACTTTTACCTTTTTTTGTACTAAGTCTTCATAATCTGGGTATCTTTTGCAATTAAAGTTTATATCAGTTCAGCTTGATAGCCACACATGGCAAGTGGCTACTATATTATATAGAACAGTTAAAAGGGACAGATATACTGATTTTTTAAGTTTATTTATTTGAGAGAAAGAATATGAGTAGGGAAGGGGCAGAGAGTGAGAGAGAGAGAGAGAGAGAGAGAGAGAGAGAGAATCCCAAGCAGGCTCCACGCTGTCAGCACAGAGTCCAGTGCGGGACTCAGTCCCATTAACTGTGGAATCATGACCTGAGCAGAAATCAAGAGTCAGATGTCAAACAGACTGAACCACCAGGCACCCCTAGATACAGTATTTTAAAGTTCCCCCATTCTCATACTCCTTATGCACCTTCCCACCTTGTAATTTTGCACTGAGGAGTGTTAACTTAAACCAGCTTCAGTAAAGGATACCATAGGGTACATTTTAAGCATTCAGATTCCTTGGATCCTATGCCAGACCTGCTGAATCAGATTGTCTTAGAACCTGTGTGTTTAAGTTTTTATTTATTTTGAGAGAGAGGGATGACAAGAATCCCAAGCAGGCTCCATGCTGTCTGCCTGATACAGGGCTCAGACTCAGGAACCATGAGATCATGACCTAAGCTGAAACCAAGCGTCTGACACTTATCCAGCTGAGCCACCCGGATACTCTAGAACCTGTATTTCTTTTAATGTTTTTAAATATTTATTTATTGTTTAGAGAGAGAGCTCAAGTGAGGGAGGAGAAGAGAGAGAGGGAGACACAGAATCTGAAGCAGGCTCCAGGCTCTGAGCTGTGAGCACAGAGCCCAACACAGGGCTCAAACTCATGAACCACAAGACCATGACCTGAGCTGAAGTTATACACACACCCGACTGAGCCACCCAAGTGCCCCGGAATCTGTATTTTTAACATACTCCTAGAAGATTGTTAAATATTTGATTAATAAAACTTAACCAAAAGAGGCTTTTACAACAGACCATTTAGTCATCTCAATTAAATTTTTTTAGTGAACGTTACTTATATGAAATCTAAAAACATGTGGGGGGCACCTGGGTGGCTCAGGTAGTTAAGCATCTGACTTTTGACTTTGGCTCAGGTCATGATCTAATGGTAGGTGGGTTCAATCCCCGCATCGGGCTCTGCACTGACAGTGTGGACCTACTTGGGATTCTCTCTCTCTCTCCTTCTCTGCCTCTCTCCTGCTCATGCACACACACATTTTCTCTCCATCTATTGGAAGAAAAAATTTTTTAATTTTAAAAAATAATAAATCTTAAAAACATGCAAAATAATTCGCCGTATGACTTAGAGGTAATGGTTTTTGTGATTCTGTGATATAATTTCTAAAATTAGTAATCAGGATCTGAATTAATAAGTAGTTCATTATTAGTGCAGGAGGATAAACAACTTGCTCTCTTTTTCCCCCTGGTCTCAGGTTATCAAGTGCAAGGCTGCAGTTGCCTGGGAGGCAGGAAAACCTCTCTCTATAGAGGAGGTAGAGGTGGCACCCCCAAAGGCTCATGAAGTGCGAATTAAGGTAATGATACATCGAGGGCACTGGAAAAGAAGACTTACAATGAGGTCTCTGGATAGATGAACCCTCTGCGGATAAATCCCCAAGGACCGCGTTAAGGAGAAAGTATTCAAAGTCCTCCAGCCTGGGAATCACAGCATCCTCCTCTTACTTTACCCGCTTCACTTTTGCAGCACTCCTCCCCCTCTTTGGGACGGTGAACTGAGCAGCCTTCCCCGTGGATCACGGGGTTATTGCAGTCTATTTCCCGTAGCCTGTGTCTAGGCTGACTTGATAGGAGGCTCCCCTTTCTGCCATCTGTAACTTAAAATGTATGATGACACGTTAGAAACAAGAGAAGAAATGGTTTCCAGTTCTGTTAGCGGAGGTTTCAAATAAGATTTGGGGAGAGGTTCCTGATTTGATTGGAGCAACAAGCAAGTGGAGTCCGCTTGCTCTGAGAGCTTTAAAATGTACTGACCCTTGGCAGGCAAGGCCAGGGTTCAGGGGATTCATTAGTCCATTCCTTCTCCACCGCTGCAGAGAAATGAAGTTACCCTTGGAGAGAACAATATTGCACCAGGCAGCCAACTGGATAGTTTTCACATTCTACACTTGTTTTGATGTAAAATTAATACTTTGAAGTAGTGACCATTGAACAAAACTAACATTCTAGAAAAAAATAAGGAAAGTATACTTTCCCCATCCTACCTCCAAACAAATGCTCCCAGGGATCAAATACCAGGTGGAGGAGCCCAGGGCCAATAACTTCTTAAGATCCTTTCAACCCAGACCCAGTAGTCTTATGACAGTTGATATGTTTTTCCTTATGTTCAGAAATGAGCCTGATTGTGATTTTGCCGCTGAAAAGGAAAGTGTGTCCTGGGATGTACTAAGATGAGCTGCATGGGGCACACTGTCTGCCCTGGGAAGCTGCTAACGAATAGCAAAGAGCCTTACCTTGAAAGCAGGTACATAGGTGAGAGACAAAGAAGCAGAAATACAAACACTCCAACCCTTCCTTTCTGTGCTTGAAGTGTTTTGGAAAGATAAGCGACTTAGAAGCCAGAGAGACAGGAATAAAGGCTATTTGAGTAGAAATTGTGCGTGGCTGCTAAAAGGGGAGTTGGTTTCACTAAAAGCTCTGAATTTTGGCCCGAAAAGGCAGGCAGCATATTTCAGCAGTATTCCCAGGAATCACATTTGTCAACAGTCAGGATGATCCCAGCAGTGAAATGGGCTCCTTCTGCTTTGTACACAGGTCCTGTTCCTCTCCACACCTGCAGGCACAGTGCCCGTTAAACCACCTCGTTCACCTTCTCTTGCTAGCACGCACTGAAGAGGGATAAACGTACCATGTTTCCTTGCATACAAACACACCATGACTTCTATTTATCACTAAAAAAATGCTGCCAGTTCCGGTTGTTAAGATACCATAGATTGTAAGCACTTGCTGATTTTAAAGAGGTTAAATATGAAAGAAATGTATCTTAGAATCAATGAAATATGGTATTAAAAATGCCTTTCCTTTGACCTGTATCTCTCTGAATTGCATGCAAACACACTTAAATGCTCTTGATACCCTGCTAGATTATCGCCACTGCAGTTTGCCACACTGACGCCTATACCCTGAGTGGGGCTGACCCTGAGGGGAGTTTTCCAGTGATCTTGGGACATGAAGGGGCTGGGATCGTGGAAAGTGTTGGCGAAGGAGTTACTAACCTGAAGGCGGGTAAGGAGGATATTTGAACCACTCTTAGTTTCATAATTTCAACTTCTACACGGAAATTATTTTTCTGATAAGCTGTAATTGTTTCTTCATAAACAAGTTACCACCTGAGTCATTTGTCAAGAAGAATTTTATTCCTTATCTGGGAAGCACAAATATTTGAGTTTTTTCTTTCTGATTTTGCAAGGTACTGTTCATCTGAAACTATTTAAGTATGTTTCCAAAGCCAGTTTTGACCAGTTAAACAATTTTTTTTTTTAAAGATTTCATGGCTGAGTCGATACTTTGAAGCCTGTGACCTTGTTCTCCAGTTACAGTTTTAAGAGCTTCAGCTCAATAAAAATTTTGAAACTTGTATTTTTTGCATAGTCAGGCAGTGTCCAAGTGATACTATGTAGGTAAAGTTCTGAGTTGAAGTTGTTAACTTTGCAAAGCTGCAGGAGTTGACGGGAGTGGGAATTCACAGGGGCTGATGTATCCATTTAGAAGCGGATGCATGCTACCTATTCAGAATGTCCTCGCATTTGTTTCCCAGGTGATACTGTCATCCCACTTTACATCCCGCAGTGTGGAGAATGCAAATTTTGTCTAAACCCTAAGACAAACCTTTGCCAGAAGATCAGGTAAGTATCTTTGTTATTTGATCCTTAAAATAACAAGTTATAGTGTGACGGTCTATACAGAGCATTCTACATGAATTATTTCATGCCAGCTTTATGGCAGCCTCACTATCATTGGTATCCCCATTTTCACAGATGAGAAAATTAAGACTCAGAAATTAAGTGTGCCCCACTTGGTGTGCCCCTATGTCATCAGCCATTAGATAAAACAGAATTTTCTGAACCCAATCTTTTTCCACAACACTCAGCTAAATTTGCCAAAATGTATATTAAGGAGGCACATGCTTGTGAAATTAAATAGAATCTTTTTTATGAGCCATTTTACTGTCCATGAAATCAAAATAATAAAACTCATAAGGTTACTAGGAAGACTACAAAAGATAACATAATCCCTTGACACTGAAAAGGTAGTTACTTCATTGTAATAAGGTAACAGCACTTAAAGAACTATTTCTTGGAGGCAATTTAAGATCTTGAATTCCCCTTTCTCCTTTTTATGGAGATAAAACATCTGTAATGAAGTACTATAAACCTTAAGTGTACAGTTCAATGAATTGCTATGTATGTACACACCTAATGGTTATAACCACCCAGGTCAAGACAGAGAACCCTTCCTGCACCCTACAAAGTCGTTCGTATCCCCTCCACGCCAGTACCTGCCTCTCTCAGAGGGATCCATGGTTCTGTTATCTTTCACTACATATAAATAGAATCACATACGGTGTGCTCTTTTGTTTGGTTTCTTCATAATGTCTGTGAGATGTGTTTCAGTTGCTCTGTGCATTGCTTCTTTTTGTTGCTCTGTCATATTTCATTCCAGATATTTATCTGTTTATCCGTTTGTCTCTATTTATCCATTCCCCTGTTGATGGATATTTAAGTTGCTCCTTAAATGTTTGGGGCTGTTGTGATTCATGCTGCTGTGAACATTCCTGTGCACAGCTCTTCGTGAATATGGGACTGCTTTCTCTTGGGTATTTTCGTAGGATTGGAATTGCCGGATTCAGTATTGTGATTTCATTCAGATGACCAGATGCACATTTCTCATATGTATTGAGTCTTCTGCCATGGTTTCTGGCTCATAGCTACTAAAATTGAGTAGAATTTCCTGTGAGGTGGGCTATAAAAGCACCTTTGTTATGTTAATGAAGGTGACTTTTGGAAAGCCTTTAGGTAACCTGGGGATGGCCTGACCTTTGATAAGGAAAAGAGGTGTGGAGGTTGAATCAGCCGGGCCAATGACTTAGTCAATCATGGCTATAATGAAGCTTTCATAAAATCCCAAAAGGACTGGGTTCTGAGAGCATTGGGGCTGGTGAACACGTGTAGACTGAGGAGAGTGACATACTTGGAGAGGGCATGGAAACTTCTCAGCCTTTCCCCAGACTTGTGCGTCTCTTCATCTAGCTGTCGACTCATATTCTTTATCATATCCTTTAATAGCCTAAAGTTAAGGAGCCTGGGTGGCTCAGTCGGTTGAGCGTCCAACTCTTGATTTCATCTCAGGTCATCCCGGAGTCGTGGGATCAAACACTGCTTCAGATTCTCTCTCCCTCCCTCTGCCCCTCGCTTGTGCTCGCTTGCTCTCTAAAATTAAAATTAAAATAAACAATAACAGGCATCTGGGTGGCTCAGTCAGTTTAACTTCCAACTCCTGATTTCGACTCAGGTCTTGATCTTGCAGTTTATGAGTTCAGGTTCTGCTGATCAGGCTCTGCACTAACAGCATGGAGCCTGCTTGGGATTCTCTCTCTTTCCCTCTCTTTTTCCGCTTCCCCTGCTCTCGCTCACTCTCAAAATAAATAAATAAACTTTTAAAAATAATAACATACTTGTTTCCAATGAGTTCCGTGAGCCATTGTAGGATATTAATGTTGTGCCCGAATTCTCGAATCCCCCAACAAGAGACCACCAGAGTCGAGAGTCAAAGCCAAGTGGCAAGGGTCGTTTTATTTCAGGATCGGTCCCGGTCCTTTCGCATACCGCTGCCAGTATGCAAAAAGGCCTCGAACATGGTTGGTACAGCGTTTTTATAGACAGAGACAAATAGTATAAGAAGGTTTCAGGTTATAGGGTGACTGATTGGTCGATATTTGAAATACGAACATATGCTGCCCTCTGATTGGGGTTTCTTTGTTTGCTCTTTGGCGGGAAGTCTCTGTCCGTTATGTGAAAAAGTCAGTTATTTATCCTAATACATATCAGAAAAGGGGGAAGGGGAAGAATGTGAGGGAAGCAAGGTTCTCAAGCTAGTAAATGTCCGCTCAAGCTAATGAATGTCCGAAAGGTGAAGGGGAAGAATGTGAGCAAAGCCAGTTACACAAACTAATGCATGTCATAAAGGGGGAAGGGGAAGAATGTGAGGGAAGCAAGGTTACACAAGTGAGAAATGCCAGATACTCAAACTAATACATGTCAGACTAGACTCAGAAAAAGTTTTACAATGTTTGCAGCAAACAGTAAGCAAAACAGAATACTCAGCAGTTGTATTTCTTATCAGCGGTCCACAATCGGCAGAAGGCCAGGGCAGCTATCTTTAACCCGGTATCTGTCCATTGATTTACAGAAAAAGAGAACTTAGCTTCAAACTAAGGCAGAGCTGCCATTTGGACATAAAATTTAAAACCGCTCTCTTCAATTAAAAGAACCTACAGAGGAAATCTTTGGAACCTTTGGGTCAGAAGCACTGGTAACAGTTTGGGGCTTGCAGCCGGGATCTGAGGTAGAGGGTAGGGGGCAGTCTTGTAGGACTGAGTCCTGAACCTGTGTCAGAATTGAGTTGAATTGTCAGGCACCCTGCTGGTATCCAGGAATTGCTTGGTGTTGCGTGTGAGGGAACACACCCCCACACACGCATTGGAGCTGGATCCATGGCCTAGAAAATTGGGTCATCTATGAAAGATCATGTTTTCTTGCATTTGTTTTCTAGTGCCATTGACAAAATTCGTTTATATTTTTGGGAAACAAGATGTCATTCACTTTATAACATAAATCCAGTTAATTTTGGCAAAGCTAGAACCAAAGTAAACCTTATTTTGAAAGGTAATTTCAAACACAGTCCAACAGCTTGGGACATAGCAAGTATAATAAAGGTATGGGCTTCGTGTGGCTGCCTGTAGCCTTTCAGAGGGACACGTCCTTTCAAAGCATAAAATGTATCCCACATCACCTTTTTGTTCAGGAAACTCCTCTGAGAAAGAAGTGATTTCTTACATTAAGGAAAGCTAAACAAACTTACTTGCTCTTAAAGATATAACAGTTATTTGTGGTAGAGCTTTGTCACAGATTTGTTTTTCGTTTCTGGTCATATTTTTCTCTCAAAGGAAATGTATTTACTCTTGAGTCTAGAGGCAATCCATTTTCTCTTCATCTGTGTATTTGTTCATTCCTGTTTATTCCAAAGGATTAGCCCAAGAATGTGCATCAAATTATAGTGCATTATTTTTAAAAATAATATTTATTAAGTACTCTGTGCCAGGCACGATGTTCATGCCTTTCATTTGATTTTTATAGCAGTCTTTAAGGTATGATTGTTTCTCTCCATTTTCTAGTGAGGAAACTAAGCCACAAAGGTTAATTAACTGGCCCAGGATCAAATTAAAGTACGTTATTTTTAAAAATAATAAATATTTATTAAACATTTATTAAACATCGTGCCAGGCACAATGTTAAGGCCTTTCATAACACCTCATTTGACTTTTAAAGCAATCTTTAAGATATGATCTTTTCCCCATTTTCTGGTGAGGAAACTAAACCACAGAGGTTAATAAACTGGCCCAAGATTACACAGGATTTGAACCCAAGTGTGTCTGACTTTTGGGCCCATACTCCTAAGCAAGACATCACATTACCTATCTATTTAGAGTATCAAAAACAATTTTTGATATGATTTATCATACTGATTGCTTTCGTGAGGTTTTTTTTTCCCCCTTTATCTCTTATTAGTCTTACCAACTACACAGGCAGCAAACAAAGTTACAGAGAAAGAAGAGAAAGAAAAGATAGAGAACTTGAATTCTCGAGGATTGTTAGGCTTTTAACAAAAGCCTCCTGAAAGATCTAAATTAGCCAGTTTGGCTATCTATTTTCATCACCTGATCTGCATAATTGCTCATAATCTCTGTTGATTCTGGTTTTGGCTGTATGCTCTAAGAAGTTATATTTGCTCATAGCTTTTTCATAGAATTTAATTTTTTTTAATGTTTATTTATTTTGAGGGAGAGTGCAAGCAGAGGAGGGGCAGAGAGCCCCACACAGGTCTTCATCTCCCAGATTGTGAGACCATGATGTAAGCCAAGATCAAGAGTCAGACACTTAACTGACTGAGCCACCCAGGCGCGCCCCTATGATGGAATTTTCAGATTATTTCATCTGATCCATAAGTTGTATCTGTTAAATTTCTCTCTGTACCCTGACAATAAGATCCGGAAGGATATTGACTGTTGGAAAAGATATGTAGGATTTTAAGTCTTTCGTAAGGTTTTTCTAATAAGACATTGCTGAAAGGTGCTAAATTATTAATAAATACATTCGCTAGAAACTCGACTTTGGGGCTTAGCACAATTTTCTGTCTACCTGTCATATTTTAAACTGATTTCTTTTTTCTGTGGGTTTTGGAAAACCTGATTTTACCCTGCCTTTCTCCTTTTTTATTTCCTTTAGAGTTACTCAAGGGAAGGGATTAATGCCGGATGGCACGAGCAGATTTACTTGCAAAGGAAAGACAGTTTTACATTACATGGGAACCAGCACGTTTTCTGAATATACAGTTGTGGCTGACATCTCTGTTGCTAAAATCGATCCTTTAGCACCTTTGGATAAAGTCTGCCTTCTGGGTTGTGGAATTTCAACTGGTTATGGTGCTGCCGTGAACACTGCCAAGGTAAGAGATTGGCCCGGGTTTTAGCTTCCGCCTTCTAGTTTGGTACAACAGCTTTGCTGGATTAGTGAAATTGGCCCAGTGTGTCAGAAACCTAGTGTTTTCCTTGACTCTTGTGCAATGAGTACCTTACAGACTATGTTTACTATTAGGTGGAGCCCGGCTCTACTTGTGCCGTCTTTGGCCTGGGAGGAGTTGGACTGGCAGTTATCATGGGCTGTAAGGTGGCTGGTGCATCCCGGATCATTGGTGTGGACATCAATAAAGATAAATTCGCAAGAGCCAAGGAGTTTGGAGCCTCTGAATGTATTAACCCCCAAGACTTCAGTAAACCCATCCAAGAAGTGCTCGTTGAAATGACTGATGGGGGAGTGGACTATTCCTTTGAGTGCATCGGTAACGTGAAAGTCATGGTAAGTCTGCTTAGCTTCATTCCTTTTTTTTCTCTAGCTTAATTACCGTAAGAATAGAGTACATACTACATATGCAAAATAGGTGCTAATCAACTGTTTATATTACTGGTAAGGCTTCCAGTCAACAGGAGGCTATTAGTTAAATTTGCGGAGAGTCAAAAATTACACGTGAATTTTCGGCTGGGCAGGATGTCAGCTTCCGGACCCCTGTGTGTTTTTCCAGGGTCAGCTGTGCATCCGCTTCACTAACCTTGAGCACAGCTTCTCCACACCTCGGTTTCCTCAGGTGTAAAATGCAGACAGAAATAGCACCTACTTGACATAAAGTTGATCAGTCCTCCACAAAATATTATCATTCTCCACCTTCTTCCTTTGTTAAAGTCTTTAGAATTTTGAATTAGGATTTACACTTAAAACTAGACAGCAAATAAAAGCTTTAAAGTCTTTCATTTTTGTTTAATATTTAGCCAGATCAACACATTTTTTAAATACCTTATTAAAACTTGAATAAAATTACATCGACTAAATATTCAGTTTGATCATTTTGTTGTGATTTAAAAAAAAAAAAGCTCTGTGCCACCACCACCCTTCCCCCGGAAGTTACCGGGGAGGCAGGGAGTGTCAGCAGAGTGCACTGACTCCTGTGATCTGGTCCTGTCTCCCCTGCAGAGAGCAGCGCTAGAGGCCTGCCACAAAGGCTGGGGAGTCAGCGTGGTGGTTGGTGTAGCTGCCTCGGGCGAAGAGATCGCCACCCGCCCGTTTCAGCTGGTAACAGGCCGCACGTGGAAAGGCACTGCCTTTGGAGGTAAGTTAGCGTGAGCACGTTTTCTCTGTCGTCATTTCTGTCGGCAGAATTGTAACCCCAGGCTGATTTTTTGCTTTTAAGAATTCTCATCATTAAGTTATTGCATAGCGATTTTTTTGAATAGAGGGCTTCACATTCAATCAGTATTTACCCCTGGGGCTGGAGATACTCAGCCTCCTCGAAGGCACAAGACCCACTTTTTACACACAAAAAGTCAGTATCCTGTTAATGAGGACATAGTTGGGGGTAGGGCAGAAGTTAGAAGTTGTTCCAGGGATGCAGACTACATTGTCAACCACACTCGTGTTGTAGACTTGAATGGGTTATCGGCATTTATGCTCATTTTTCCAGAGTCTGGTTATCGCTGGATGTACCCATACCTCTTGTCTACATAGTACTGGTTTCAGCAGTAACCAATACAAAGTCTTCAACTGAAAATACTATATGAGACAAAACCTTACAACAGAATTGAAAAGTGCCAGACTGATCATTTTTCCCCTTTCGCGATCCTAAAATGCACATGGTGGTTTGGGGTTGCCTGACTACCGATGGGATGCTGAGAAACAGTTTCCATCTTTTTTTTTCAGTTGCTCAGCTAGGAAGCACAGATCACGCCTGTATATCTTAACAAGTGTGAATGAATGAAATCTAAAGATTTCGTAGGTTTTTTAAAAAGTATATTTATATTCTCACCATCCTCTTAGGGAAAAAAAATCACTTAGAATGAGTTTTCAATAATCTGTACTTAACAAGGTGTTTCTGAAGATCCCCCATCATGCCAGCGTTTTTGAAGGCCAGAGGAAAAGATCAAGAGGGTATGAGATGGTTTGGCTTAAGTTTTCTGTCTTCATACTATAGAAGTCACCATAAAAAAATGTCCAGCTGACTAACCTCACCTTTCCAGTGAGATGTACGCCTCGCTTGAATATCTCAAAACAGACTTTTAAAGCCACACATGCTCTGAGGTCCTTAGCTGTATTTGAAAGGACATTCTAAGCCTGGGAGATTGAGCCAGGGGGCTGATCAGAACCCCTCCCTGAAGCCTCATCCCCCCAGCACATGCTAGTTGAGAAAGAAGTTGGGGCATTGGGGCGTGATGGGTGTTGTTAAAATATGACCCACAGATGTAAATAGAAGTTTCGGTCTAACAAATGGTGGTGGCTGTACTCGTCTCGGTTACCAGGGGATTTAAAGGAGAAAGAAGAAAGAGGGGGGCACCTGGCTGGTTCAGTTGGTAGAGCATGTGACTCTTCACCTCGGGCTTGTGAGTTCAAGCCCCACATTGGTCACAGAGCTTACTTAAAATAAATAAATAAAAATACTTTTTTTAAAAAAGGAGAAAGGGAAAGCCCTATGATTTGTAAGAGAAAAATAATTAGTAGAGGATATAAGGAGCGAGATTTGGAAAAGACTCCAAAGGGGTTTGAAATGAGCTACAAAGTGCCCCTGGTGTAAAAGGTGGGAAGGTGTCTTTGTTGATTTATTGCTTCTTTCAATACAAGTGAAAGATTGAAGCACTGATTTTGTTTAAGATCTTATATGGCTAAAAATTCCCCACTTTTGTTTTCAGTTTCACGGTTTCTGGTGTGAGATGGTATCCCTAATTTCATTGTTGAATTTAAAACCAAAGAAATAAGGTGCCTGGGTGGCTGGGTTATTAGTTCAGCATCCGGCTCTGAGTTTTGGCTCAGGTTGTGATCTCACGGCTAGTGAGTTCAAGCCCTGCATCAGGCTCTGTACTGGCAGTGAGGAGCCTGTTTGGAATTCTCTCTCTCACTCTCTGCCCCTTCCCCACTCAAGCTCACTCATTCTCTCTCTCCCTCAAGTGAATAAATAAACTTTAAAAACAAAAACAAACAAAAACACTTGAAAACCAAAGAAATAAAAGTCATGTATTACATCAAGTTTGTTCTTCCTTAAAATTCATAGTTATAGAATCTTTGCTTTTGTGGACCTAAGTAAGTTTGGTCTAAAACTTCCAGAAGTCTATCCTGGGTAGCTTAAAAGTCTCAATTGGCTAAAACCTTATTGAGATTTTAGTAAATCTTAACACGGAAAAAGGAAAATACTCAAAAGGCATTTACTATTTTTTTAACTAAAGATGTACATTAAATTCTTCTTTCTCTAATGCTAATTTTAAAGTTTTTCAGTCCTCTTTAATTCATGAGAAAATCCTTTTTTTTTTTTTTTTTGTTTTCTTTTTAAGTTAAATTTTAGTT
This sequence comes from Paguma larvata, assembly GCA_030068075.1. Lineage (NCBI taxonomy): Eukaryota > Metazoa > Chordata > Mammalia > Carnivora > Viverridae > Paguma > Paguma larvata. The sequence continues at coordinate 116,452,445 of CM057823.1, forward strand.
AACATACAGTGCAGTATTGGTTTCTGGAGTAGACATCAGTGGTTCAGCCCTTAGATAGAACACCCAGAGCTCATCACAAGTGCCCTCCTCAGTACCCATCACCCATCTCGTCCATCTCCCACCCACATCCCTCCACCAAGCCTCAGTCTGTTCTCTATGGTTAAGAGTCTCGTGGTTTGTTTCCCTCTCTTTTTCCCTCCTTCTTCCTGAATGTTCATCTGTTTTGTTTCTTAAATTCCACATATGAGAGAAATCATATATACGTCTTTCTCTGATTGACGTAGTTCATTAACATAATACATTTTAGCTCCAAATATTTATTCTCTTAAATGTCTGTCACCCACTAGGTAATAAGCTTACTGCAAAGATTTGTTGGAAGAATTAACAGATGTGTGATTTCTTTTAGGATGGAAGAGTGTGGAAAGTGTCCCAAAGTTGGTGTCCGAATATATGTCCAAAAAGATAAAAGTTGATGAATTTGTGACTCACAATCTGCCTTTTGATCAAATTAATGAAGCCTTTGAACTGATGCATGCAGGAAAGAGGTAAGCTTCCTCGTTAGCTATAGATTATAAACTGTAGTAATGATTTGGGGTTTATGGAGAAGGTAAAAAAAATAGTTTCAGTGGTCTTAAAAGGTATCATTTAGGGGCGCCTGGGTGGCTCAGTTGGTTTAAGCATCTGACTTTGGCTCAGGTCATGATCTCATGGTTTGTGACTTCGAGCCCCACATCCGGCTCTCTGCTGTTAGTACAGAACCCGCTTCGGATCCTCTGTGCCCCTGTCATTACCCCTCCTCTCTCTCTCTGTCTCTCAAAAATAAGTAAACATTGAAAAAAAAGATATAATTTAAAACTGTTTATCACTTGCTTGTCTTACAGCATTCGAACTGTTGTAAAGCTTTAAATCCAACAGAGAAAATATGTCCATCCTTTTACCTAAGTCTTGTGGTCCAGCCGGAACAGCCAGACAAGCAGGGAGAAGCTCTTCCAAGATCACAGACCTTGTGTGAAGGTCTTAGACCTTCTCCAGTACTTCTTCTAGAGTAACCTGTTCTAGGGAATAATATTTTGTGTATAATTCATACATACATCTCTAATCAAGGACAAAGCTCATATAGTCATAAATTAGCTTTCTGAACTCTCCTTCACATGAATAATTGCTGGCTCATTAAGGAGTATTCTAACGTAATAAAAGTAATTTCTGCTTATGTGTGAAGTTGTGATCTCTGTTTTATACTGAATTCATTCTCATGGTTCCCATACCCATTCTCTTTATTCTTTAAAGGAAAGCTAGAGGAAACTGGGCAGGAAACTTAGCCTTGCCTTAGTAACTTTTGCTTAACTTTAAGAGTATCTGGCCCATTTACTAAAGAACATTTCCCAGGGCGCCTGGGTGGCGTTGGTTAGTTAACCGTCCGACTTCAGCTCAGGTCATGATCTCACCGTTCGTGAGTTCCAGCCCCGCGTCAGGCTCTTTTATTCTTTTTTGCGAAGTATCTGTTCACATCCTCTGCTCATTTTTCTGTTGGATTAACTATCTTTCTCTGAGTAATTTTTAAGTGTTCTTATAAATGCCAGTCCTCCCATCAGTTTTATATTTTAAAATATTTTATATTTTTATTTTAATATAATCATATCAGTCTTTTTGTGGTGCTATTAAGTAACATTTAGGATTTTTTTTTTTTACTCTGAGCAGTATAAAGAAGCAAACAAAAATGCTTACTCTTCCCATCCAGGTAATCCATTGACACTGAAAAGAAACAAAAGCAACATATCCAAGAGTTTGAAAATTCAAATACAGAAAATTATATAAGAGCAACACTCCCCTCCCACAAAAAAAAAAAAAAAATAGTTGACTACTGATAATTTTATATGTCTTCCCAGAAGTTTCAATTCACATAATAGCATATATACATATCTACACAAAGAAGACTATTAACGTTATTTTGCGCTCCTTTTTTCCACACGATCGTGTATTGCAGACTGCTTTTCTATCAACACATTGGATATGCCAAGCACACAGTTCTTTTTTGGTTGCATTGAAGCCATGTGCTTTTTCTGTTGTTTTAAAAATACTTTGGGGGTGCCTGGGTGGCTAGTTAAGCTTCTGACTTTAGCTCAGGTCATGATCTCATGGTTCATGAGTTCGAGCCCCACACTGCGGCTCTGTGCTGACACATCAGAGCCTGGAGCCCGCTTCGGGTTCTGTGTCTCCCTCTGCTCTTCACCCTTCGCGCTCTCTCTCAAAAATAACATTAAAAATAAAAATACTTTTGACTGATGTGGCTTAATTGCTCCTGTAAATGGTTGTGTTTCTGAGAGAGCACTATTTAGTTGACTTAAAAGTAGAAAGGTAGCAATTATGGTCAGGACCTCTCCTTTTTGAATCGCTGGTGCATTTGTAGAACCAGGCATTGCAATCTTGCTTCTCTCATTTTACGTCAGGGGCTGGAGGTCCACTAGGTGTCCAAATGGCCCCAAATCATTGTTCTGAGAAAACTGGAAGAAAAAATTAAAACTAGTTTCTACCAAAGCTGTAGGAAATAGGCTTGCAATCTGGTTCAGTTTAGCCTAGCCTTCCAGACACCAAATCTATCACCTTGAGCAACTGCACTAAGAAAATGGACAAAGTAGTGTGATAATGTAGGAGAGCTAATAATTCTCTAAAAAGTTCTTTCCACTATTAGTTTTCTTCTCATATGTGAGGTATATACACAAATGAGGTGGCAGACATTTTTATGCTCCCCTACATGAAAAAGTAAAGCCATTTTAACATGAAAATAATGGGGGTGCACGGACGGCTCAGTCAGTTAAGCATCCGACTCTTGGTTTTGGCCCAGGTCATACCTCAGAGCTTCATGAGTTCAAGCCTCGCATCAGGCTCTGCTAGCAGTGTGGAGCCCGCTTGGGATTCTCCTGCCCCTACCTAACTCCCGCTGTCTCTCTCAAAAAAAAAAAAAAAAATGATTGCTAAATTTAAAAAAATAATAAAATATCGGGCACCTGGGTGGCTCAGTCGGATAAGTGTCCAAGTTCGGCTCAGGTCATGATCTCATGTCTCATGGGTTCGAGCCCCACGTTGGGCTCTGTGCTGACAGCTCGGAGCCTGGAGCCTGCTTCAGATTCTGTCTCTCCCTCTCTGCCCCTCCCCTGCTTGCACCCTGTCTCTCTCTCTCATTCTGAAAACTAAACATTAAAAATATTTAAAAAATAAAAATTATAATAAAATATCAAAATAACATAACTCCAATTCTTATAGCTGGCCAATGAGGGAATAAGTTTGTAAGATCCTTACTATAAAAATTCTTGGATCATGGGACTGACTATAAAGCCTTTTCAAGATCCTTTTAATACATCCTCTTGGGTGGCATCTATGATGTTACATATAATGCTGGCTTTGTTTTTGGAAGAAATAGGTTTTGAAAGAAAGTACAGATAAAACAGGGCTAAAAGCCACTCACTATGTACACATCAGAAAGTCTATCCTGGTTGTCCAAAATTAGGAAATCTACCACTTTACAAGTATTGTTGGGAACTTCTTTTAAGTATCTTTAAACTGCCTTCTTGGACAGATAATTTTAACATGAATGGCTAACCCACTATATATTTCATGAAAGCTAGTAAAATGTATTTTTAACCTAAGTACCTAAAATTTTACAGTATTAAGAACTAATTTTAAGCAACTTAATTTTTACTGAAACTTTTTCCTGTACCTAGTTAGCATTTTTTAAATCTTGCTTGCATACTGTGCTGTTCTGTTTAAACTGACTGATGTTCACTGGAATAAGGTAGTCCATATACAGACATGTCTGACTTGGAACAAGTTCTTTATTACATGCCAAGAACTAACATATAAAGTAGGAACACAGGGAATGATTGGGTTTGGGGAGATGGAGGCAGGGTAAAACTGCATTCTATCCCAAACTGTCACAGTGAACCAGTTCATGTGTGTTCAACTTACGCCAAACAACACTCCAAAAAATATACATAATGCTATATCTTTCTATTTATCCCACTTGAATGCAAACTTACACATAGTCGGTACTTCTCAAAATGTTTGCTCATTTGGAAAAGAGGGAACATGTTTTCCATGCACAGAATGCTTCAGAACATTTTCTGCTTGGCTACCAGTCTGCCAATTAGGCTGGTGATCAAAGTCCTAAAGTAACTGACAGTTCTCGGCCTAGAGACACTGCATGACCCAGGGGGGAAAAAAAAACGACAACTGTAGATTGAGCCAATTTTGTTTCGGTAAACATGCAAGACTGGATCCTTTGTCAGCAAATACCCTTACAAAAGAGTACACCATAAACACATTTGGAGAACATTTTATTACATTTAAAGAGATATTTAGATAATAAATGCATAGAACTAAGGAATCGTGTCTTTAAAGAGTGTCTTTAAAGAAACAACTACACAGTGAACAGGGACATACAGAGTCCTCCATGATACAAGAGTCTTTTGGTGGAACTTTATGGGCCCAAAGCGGGTGGGATGGTCTTTAAAACGCGGACTGATTTTTATCAAAGCGGACATCATATCAGAATTCCTTGTGATGAGATAAATTTGCACATGCCCCTTTCAAGAAAAGAGTGCTAATCTACCATACAACTACCTCCAGTTTAGAAATGGACCGAAGCTGGATATATTAAACCAGGATATATTAAGCAACAAACAGTGAAAATGTGCTTTAAAGTATCTCTTGCTCTTTCTCTAACATACATCTTAAGACTAAAAGTTCTTATCCTTGGCTATTTTGTTTCCTCAGAATCAGATTGACTGATGCAGTTGTAAAAATTCCAGCCCGAATTTTCTGTTGACCCCTGACCCAACTACTGAAATAAATTTGCTTTCTAGTCACATTATATATGGAATAAAATAGTTGCTAATGGCATCATTCCACAGGTAGGAGGTCTCTCCACAGATACGTATGGGGATGTGTCCTAGTCTTGCAACCAAAGAAAAAATTGGAGAGATCAGAGCCCTGGGGTCCTGTTGGTCCTGCGCTCTTCTCAGGACATGAAAATACAAATGTACCTACACGTTTTGGAAAGTAAGTTTTAGCGTGTTTGTTCTTGGGAGTGGGATAAGGAGGCTGAGGTAACATTCCAAGGGCTAAGCACCCGGGAGATGAAGCAATCCCTCTACTAAAAGCTTTACAATGATAAAAACGTTACACACATCAGTAAAAAATAATTATCAAAGATTCTGAGCTATAACAACCGTGGTACTGATGACTTTCCAGGAAACATTCTGCACTGCTCCACTGGACTTTCTGGCACATTTTACAAGATCCCAGTGCTGACACATTTTGTAATATAACCATAGAATTGCCACAGACAGCTCTGTTTTTGCTCATCCACAGTCCCCCAAAATGACAAGCAGCAGATGAGAGGTGGCCAAGGCCCCCTTATTCCTGCTTTCTTTTTCTCCAAATAACCCAATACAACGCACTATTTTTCTTTTTCGCACTTAGCACCAAAAGGAACAAGAGGTAAAGGTGAAGACTGCCTCTAAAGTCGTCTCGTTCCTCAGAGTTCAAACACGGGAGAGCCAGGGGCTTGATTGCATGCACAGAGCCTGTGCTACCTGTGCTACGCTCACCTTTCCCTGGTTGCTCATTTTTAAAATGAAACAACACATTAATAACTTTTAGGGGTTAGCACAATGTAGCCTACATTGTGAAACAATTTGTTGCTAAGACATTAACGCCCAGGTGTTTTTCTCTATTGGAAAATGGGCCACACATCTACATTACAAAGGGGCCTCATTTGCTCCTCTTGTAGCTACAAGAGTTTGGTAGAGGTCAAACACCAAATGTAGACAGAATCCTATCACACTATCTCAAACCTTTCCAATGTTTCCACCTCCGAGACCACTTTCCTCCCCACTCCTACTGTACCTTTCGCTCCCAAGATGCACTGTATTGTCAAAGAGTAGCTCACAGTTTATGAAATTTAGGAAACAGTAGGAACAAAATTACTTCCAGTAACAAACCAATAATCTGTACTCCCTTAGGGAGACATGTTCTAAGAATAAGAATCACAAATTTTGCACCTAAGTTCGCTGTTGGTAGTGATTTTAATACAGTAATTCAAAATTTTCCATGTCTTACAGAATCCAGCAAATAAATATTAACGCTGTTCAGAACCGGAGTTCTCACCATGGGATAAAGCAGATGTAAATATGAAAGAGAAAAGGTGGGGAAGATTGGTGTTAGATTTGAAAGTATCGGAATGAATTCCTGATTTATAAGAAGTACATTTCCTGGCTCTGTTCCCTGGAAGCGCCTGGGAACAAGGACACCCAGTAGCACCCAGATCCTGATTTCCAAATACCAATTCCGCATGAAAAGGAACCAGGGCTCCTTGGAGAAACAGCCTGTCACAGTGTCAGACAGGAAAGCTGTAGGATAAACCTACGTCTCGCTACAGCAGAAAGCAAGAAAGCACTCAGAGACTGATACAGGCACGGGTCAAAATGACACATGAAGAAGCTTAAAGGTGCTTCTGCTGGCCAAATTTGGGACAATTACAGTAATTAAATAGAATTTTTAAGAAGAATTGATGAGCTCACGTTGACACAACCGTGGGTAAAAGAGGGGGGGGGGAATGCTTCTTTGTAAAAGAGTGCCAGTAATATCATGCAGATGGAATGCTAGATTTAGAAAGTCTCAATTTACAGCTACCAATGTAACAAAATAATGGATTCTGGCAAGGATTATCTGAGTGTTACTACGATTGAGTGAAGAGGATATCCAAATGGTCTTCGAGTATCTCCTCCCAGACTACTTACTTAAAAGAAAGATATTCTTAAAATGGAAGGATCTGACAATGCCAGTGTTCAAACACACTGGCAACAATGTGACAGTAACATTGTGTCTCCCGATATGATGTGGCACAATGAACGAGACATGCCACATACCCACAGTGGAGTCTGCTGCCAAAAGTTTGATCCTGAAACTTCTCATGAGAAACAACCAGACAAATACACAATTCTGTAAGCAACTGGCCTGCTTTCTTGAGTGTCAATTTCATAAAACACCAAATAAGGTAGAACTGTTCTAGAGTAAAGAAGACCACAGATACAGGACGACCAAATGCCATGGGTCTGGATCCTGGATTTAGAAAAAAGAAAAGCTTTTTTAAAGAAGAACATTTGGAAAACAATTGAGATTCACATTTGAGTATGTACTATACATTACATAACTCTGTATCAACGTAAGTTAAATTCCTTGGGTGTGATATTATGATCAGGTAGGACACGTCCTTATGCTGTAAAAGACACGCTGCAATAGTGATGGGTGAAGTATGATGCCGTGTGTTTCAAAAGGAACGTGCCTAAGAGAGAGATGTGGCAAAGTAACGATCACTGAATACAGACAAAGGATAGAGGATTATTTCCTTGTATTATGCTTTCGACTTTTCTGGAAATTTGAAAACTTTCAAAATAGAAAGTTGGAAGTAAAAATCCATTTTTTTTTAGAAAAAAAAAAAACAGCTTACAGATACCATGAGGGTGCATTTTGGGGGCCTTTAGCAAAAGTAAAGCACCATGCCTCTGACTTTAGCCAAACACAAAGGAAAGAATAGAAGTAGTTATAGAACAAAAGAATCAAGGTAAGATGGCAAACAAACTCCCCAACCTCTATTAATTTCCACCTGTGGCAAGTGGTATAAAGTGTCAGCGAATGGGTTCTCATGTACCTTAATCCATTACATCAACAAAAGACATAAAATGAAAAGACAAACGCTTCCCTGCTTCTAAATTATAACTCCAAGGTGACTGGAGAATGGCAGGAAAAACTGGATGCATTATTTTAAAAGCTGACACAAGGGGCATCTGCATGGCTCGGTCTGTCAAGCACCTGACTTCGACTCAGGTCATGGTTTCACCGTACGGGAGTTCGAGCCCCGCATGGGGCTCTGTGCTCAGAGCCTGGAGCCTGCTTCATATTCTGCATCTCCCAGCTCATGCTCTCTCTCTCAAAAATAAACATTAAAAACAAAATTAAAAAGTTGACACAAAAAATAAACAGTCAGGGCACCTGGGTGGCTCAGTCGGTTGGGCGGCTGACTTCGGCTCAGGTCACGATCTAAAGGTTCATGAGTTCAAGCCCCGCGTTGGGCTCCGTGCTGACAGCTCGGAGCCTGGAGCCTGCTTCGGATTTTGTGTCTCCCTCTCTCTTTGCCCTTTCCCCACTCGCACTCGGTCTCTGTCTCTCAAAAATAAATAAATGTTAAAGAAATTTTTAAAAAATGAAGTCAATATACTCATTTTGAAAAGTTGGCAGAATAATGAAACTTGAAGCTTTCTCATCTAATCAAAATTTTAAATTAGATACATACAATTAGACTAGAGCCCACATTGTTTTCAAATCTCCCACACCGAAAAAAGCATCATCACCAATGTGTTAACCTTTTTACGAAAAATTTATCCCATCAAGATATTTTTTCCTCGAACTTATTTTCTAATGATAGACATCAAAGAAGCCGGGACTGTTAATTCCACCATCATTACATAAAATGACCCCCTAAATATTCAGCATTCTGTCTTAAAAGTTCTCAAAACTATGGTTCCATCTCAAATGCTGCTGACAGGCTCTGATGAACTAAACACAGTACTGCAATTTTTATGTAGTCATTAAACTCGAAAAGCTCTTTGTAGTCAAGTGGTCATGAGTTTATTTTAGATTACGAAATCAGCCGCCCTACTCCCACCGCTTTCCTCCAAAACCCCAAACAAATGCAGCAAAGTTAATAACTACACGGGGGGGATAATCATTCAAACTTTTAATCTCCCTTTACACATTATATTAACATTCATATTGCAAGGCATTCCATTCACAAATATTACAGTTTGATAAAAAATTTCACACACATACCCCCAAAAGTCTATACCAGATTCAGCCACTTCACTAAATCATTAAAATAATAAAAGTAATGAAAACATTATCATAATTCTTTTAAAGCAATAAAGGTCTGAGGCACTCTGGGAAAGATGTTCTCATATAACATGTCAGTGGTATCAAATTATCTTACAAGAAAGTTACCAGATACCCAGTAATCAAGTACACTCCAATGACAACGACTTTGATCTGATATGTGTTCACTGGATACACTTCCATTTGGACTGAACTACTGAAAGGAACAAAGATATGGGCAGCTGAGGTCATTTCTAATGAGCTTCCCAACTACGTCAGAGTAAAGTGTGTTTTCAACACACCACGGACAGCTGCATTTCTACTGCAAGAACAGTCCAGTCTTCAAAGAAGTTCCTTTCTCGTCACTACCAGGTTTACTAAATGCCAGAAGCTAACAGCCCACCTGACTTACTCTGCTCACTCTCTCTGCCAAAGAGATTTCAGAACTGTCTCTTCCCATCAACCTCCACAGTGCAACCGTTCACCCTTCTCTGAATATCTCCAGGGTTTGCCCTTGAAATAAAATAGAGGGGAAGAAAGGGAACTGTTTCCCTCCCACGACCAAAAAGAGGTCTGAAAGAGCAATGTATCACCAAATTCTCATGCTCTGCAACAGCCCGCTACCCATATGAAGCACGGCTATTTTTGCCAGAAACTAGATGTTTTTAAAACGTGACAACCCTTTTCCAACATGAATTTTGCCACTACCATTCACTGACAGAGTCCACATTGGAGAGGAAGTCTCACTGACCGAGTGCTTCCTTACACACAATTACGAGGGTAAATAATTAGCATGGGGGAGGGGGGAGGGGCCAAATTCCCAGCTGGGAAATAAATCACTGCAAACGGCAGGTCCATTTATGACAGCATATAGCCCCGTCAGGGCAGAATCAACACAAACCCAGGTCATATAGTGTTCGGGAATTACATACATGGAATTTAAAATGTATACAGATATATTTCCATACATATATAATAAAAAAAATCTGGAACGACATATGTTGCTAAAGTTTCAAGGATTCTCATCTTCCACATTCACCTGGAGAGCAGCTGGCTCTTGCTGGCCCGGTTGTGGCAGTGATAGAAGCAACTAGAAGCAGGTTTATGTAAAAAGTGCTCGAAGGCCAAGTGAGAAAACAGGGGTGCAGAGATTTCTGGAGGGAGAGGGGAGCAGTGAAAAAAGGTGAGAATGTTTCTTTTTTTCTTCTCAGCTTTTTCAGACCCAAGTCAAGTTCTTGAGGACACACATCCAATGCTGTAGTCCTTCCTTATCTATGGTCAAAACAAAACAAGTAATAAAAATCTCCTCTTCCATTCTGTACTGTCGATAAAATGCATAGTACAGCCAGAAGGTGTTTACGGAGACGTGCCATCTCGAGAGGGACTAAAACTGGGACATGAAGTGAGGCCGCGTGCTATCGAGTCGCCGGGTCAGGATTTCGCAGCCAGTGTCCGTGACCAGCAGGGTGTGCTCGAACTGAGCAGACCGCTTTCCGTCTCTCGTCACTGCGGTCCAACCGTCGGGCCAGGTTTCATCCTGCCATCCACCTTAAACAAACAAACAAAAACAGTTTCTTAATTCTATCGCTCAGTTTTCTAAACAAACTCTCTAGGGCAATGTATTTGCATGTGCTCCTATACCCTTGGATCTTACAGAAGCCAATTAGAAAATTCACTATTTAAGACTCCTTTTACAAATGGTGGGCAGCTACATTCAAAAGAATGAAACTAGACCACTTGCTTACAGAGTAAGCAAAATACACAATATACAAAAATAAACTCAAAATTAAAGACTTGGAATTCCATCGAACTCCTTAAAGAAAACAGGCAGTAATCTCTTGGACATCAATCGGCCTCACCAACATATTTATGAGTCTGTCTCCTGAGGCAAAGAAAACAAAAGCAAAATAAACTATTGGGACTACATCAAAATAAAAAGCTTTTGCACAGCAAGACACCATCAACAAAACAGAAAGGCAACCTACTGAATGGGAAAAGATATTTGCAAATGATATATCTGATAAGGGGTTAATATCCAAAATACATACAAAATTTATATATACCTCAACACCAAAAAAAAAACAAAGATTCCAACTAAAAATGGACGGAGGACCTGAAAAGACATTTTCCCAAAGCAGACATTAGATGGCTAACAGACACATGAAAAGATACTCAACATCACTAATAATTGGAATTATAAATCAAAACCACAATGGGATTATCACCTCACGCCTGTCGCAAAGGCTAAAATCAAAAGGGCAATAACAAGTGTTGGTGAGGAACTAAAGAAAAGGGCACCCTGGTGGACTGCTGGTGGGAATGCGAACTGGTTCAGCCACCGAGAAAAAAATTAAAAACAGAATTACCACACAATCCAGTAATTCCATTGCTAGGTACTTACTCAGAGAAAACAAAAACACTACTTCAAAATGATATATGCACCCCTATGTTTACTGCAGCATTATTCATAGTAGCCAAGATATGGAAGCAACCCAAGCATCCACTGACAGATGAATGGATGAAGAAGATATGGTAATGAATACACAACAAAGTACTACACAGCCATGAAAAAGGGTGAGATCATGCCATTTGCGACAACATGAACGGATCTGGAGGGCATTATACTAAGTGAAATAAGTCAGACAGAGAAAGACAAATACTCTGATTTCACTTACATGTAGAACCTAAAAAACAAAACCAACGAACAATCAAACAGACTCTTAAATTTTTTTTTTAACATTTATTTATTTTTGAGAGAGAAAAAGAGAGAGAGTGCAAACAGGGGGGAGGCAGAGAGAGAAGACATAGAATCTGAAGCAGGCTCTAGGTGCTGAGATGTCAGCATGAACCATAAGATCATGACCTGGGTCAAAGTCGGACGCTTAACTGACTGAGCCACCCAGGTGCCCCTCCAACAGACTCATAGAGAGAACAAACAGGTGGTTGTCAGAAGGGAGGTATATGGGGGGAGGAAGGGTGAAATTAGGGAATTAAGAGGTACAAACTTCCAGTTATAAAATAAATAAATCACAGAAATGAAAAGTAGAGCACAGGGAATATAGTCCATAAAATTGAGAAGGGGTGACCCCACCTAACACAATGAGCACTGAGTACTATACAGTAGTGTCGATCAGTAAATTTATTCTATACCTGGAACTAATAGAATATTGTATGTCAATTATGCTTCAATAAATAATAATAATAATAATAATAATAATAATAATAATAAAAGACTCCTATTTATACGTCAACTGTTTTAGTCTTTCCAATTTCATTTTGGTCTTTAGTCCAGTGAAGTAATGATGATATTTTAAATATCCTTGGGTGTGTTATAACTTCACATTTTTTTTCAATGTATAGCAAATTTAATACATTAGTGTTTACAAAATAGAAACTGTATTCTACTGAAATTTTTCTTGTGCTTCCCCCTTATCACTACTAAGCTTGAAAGACCAGGAAAGTATGATACTTAAGGAAACTTATTTATGGATTTAAAGATGCAGTTTATGGGGCCATGAAAGATGGATAAATATTAATTGGAAGATTACTGCATCTTTAAAAATTGTCACTTATTAACATCTACAAACTTGAACTGTAAGACACAATTTTAAAAAACCCACAAAATTAACTTCACATTTTTTATGTTTCCCAACTATCAAATCAAGGCACTGGGTTTCATTTTAGAAAACATACTGATATCACTCATTACAGAACTATGAGTTAATAACTGAATTAATAAGTTTAGCTCTTTCCTGGTATAACTTTGGCATCTGACTAAACGACAGCTAATGCGTATTATGAAGGAGCTCATCTGTTTACACTTTTATTATAGCGTTTAATTTTTTTTTAATGTTTGTTTACTTTTGAGAGAGAGAGAGAGAAAGAATGCAAACAGGAGAGGGGCAGAGAGAGAGGGAGAGAATCCCAAGCAGGCTGTCAGCATAGCCTAACACGGGGCTCGATGTCACAAACCATGACCTGAGCTGAAATCAAGAGTCAGATGCTTAATCAACTGAGCCACCGAGGTGCCCCCATAGCATTTAATTTCTAATATTATTTTTAAATGGCAGGCACACAGATGGTGACAACAGATTATACTGCGAAATTTTTGTTGACCACACACCCCTGGTAACCAGGGAAAAAGGGGGCGGCTAAGAGAAAGAAATAGGATTGGTGAGAGAATTCTAATAAATTACCATGAGGCAAAATAGGTAGGCAGGGGCTGAAAAAGAAAAGAAACAAAGAGACTGAAAAAAGCCCTAGGACGATGAAAGAAACAACACTAGAGAAAGAGAGAAGGAGGGGAGGCAGACGTAAAATGAGGAGGTTATACAATTCTGGATGCTACTACAGAAGTATGTTTATAAAGACTTTCCTGTCTCCAAATTAGATGTCAAAAAAATCAACACGTCCTTCATTTTGAGTAATCTTTACCAAAGATTAGGTCTCACTGACTTACACAAATCCTAGAACATATATAAACCCCGCAGTGAAGTAACCTACTTTTGCAATATTAAATCCCAGCCTAAAAAGAAAATATGAGGTAGCTTAAAGAAAGTTAACTCATGCTTTGTCGAACATCTAAAGACGAGTAACTGGGTATTTTTTGATGTAATGAATAACCACCTTTTCACGACTGGATTAAAGATATAATACTTCTCTAACTTTACTGTGAACTGCTTACAAAAGGTTCTTTACCAATGTCAAGTCAAGCGTATCTGGATGCTATTCTGAGAAAATTCAAATTCCTCTTTGGATCTGAAACTTCCCACTCCAGAGCGAGGATTTAGCCTATCTGAATTACGTCGAAGTATATATGTTATAATGTGATGACTATCTGAACAGACTCCATGAAAAGTTATTTGCTTATGCTTGGAAATACCTCACGATGTCTCACCAATCAGGTGCCAGTTATAAAAACAGGTATGTAACCAAAATGACACTTTCTTCACAGTGTCTTGCCTTTATCTGCTAATACACCCCCCACCCTCGGATTGGTTCTGCACGATCAGAACTTTATTCTTATTCCTCGACAACGACAAGAAGAGTACCTTACAGGTGTACAGCCCTTTAAAGGACATGAAGGTATTTTGTGCTAATGCGAGTCATCTCAATTCTTAATAGCCGCCCTGGGGAGTTGGCAGGTTAAAGATTGTAATTTCCACTTTACAGAAAAGGCAACAAAGGATCAGGTTATAAGAAGGCGGCCTGTGGGCTGAATTTAGTGACTCACTTCTAAGGAAGGCAATCTGACAGAAGTAATGGGATGTCACTCCCAAGACCAGGTTATAAAAAAGACTGGAAGGATCCAGAGAGGAGGTGTCCTTTAATGCAGGCCTCAGGGCACACCAGTCCCACTACTATCGCCTCACTGCATCCCCTAATCCCAACAGAGGGCAGGCTGAGAAGAAAGGTGAAGAGAACATCCGACCACCTGAGTGACAAGCTCTAATCACGATACTGGGTCTTTATCAATGCTATGAGCCTGCCTGCCATGGGGAACAAGGACAGTGAGGACATAAAACTGCCAGCACTAAGTGTGTTTGTGCTGTGCTTTGTCCACCAGGGGTTGGATAATGCCACCTGATGACCTGAGCGCAGACCCTGAGCAGGCAGAACAGCTCATGAGTTTAGAGTCTGACCAAGTTGGCTGCCAGGGAACGAGCTAGCTGACGTTAGACAAGTTACTTACCTGCTTCAAGGATCAGTTTGCTCGTCTGTGTGATGGGGATAGCACGTACCTCATAAGTTGTGGAGAAGCAAATCATATACCTGTGTCTGCCTCGAAGTGAGTGGCTCTACTTCTTTTTCTCTCCCCCCTGAACACCCATCAAGCAATCTACACAAACTTGATGGAGGCTCCTGTTATTACAACGCACCCTTTGACAGAATGTTTTATGGAAAGGGACTGGGATTCACGTACTTCAGCACCTACTGACAGCAGAATTACCAGACAGAAAGTACTGGTTTCTTGCCAACCCTTACAGTTTTCAGTTCTCTACAAGATACTGAATCGAGCTTGAGATGGGACAGGGTGTGGAAATGAACCAAAACAAAAATAAACAGAGCAGACTACTAACCTGATCATGAGTGACCGAAAGTAAACAAAAATTCAATTAAAGAATATTATGGCATCCTTTTTTCTCACCTTCGCAAATCATTGGCTCAATTGTAAATACATGGCCGGCCTTCATCACTCCAACTGCTTTATTTTCTGAAATTAAAGAAAAACAAATTCTCAAAAAACAAGCAGCATACTGTTGACCAGCTCCCTGGTCAGAGTGCACAATGTACATTCCTATCGGTGATTCTTAAATCCTCTCTCCTTTCCCAATTCCCCTTTCTTAAAGGGGTTCATTCAACAAACAGGTATTTTGTGGACATCCACTGGCTGTGGGACAGACACTGTCCCAGGCATATTTTATTCTGCTTCTATATTCTCCAGGAAAATAGAGATGTCTGCAAAGTGATTTCACATGCAGTTATCACTTCTGGCATTTATTTATTTTGAGAGAGAGAGAGAGAGAGAGAGACAGAATCCGAAGCAGGCTCTAAGCTCTGAGCTGTCAGCACAGAGCCTGACACGGGGCCCGAACCCATGAGCAAGATCATGACCTGAGCCGAAGTCAGACGCTCAACCGATTGAGCCACCCATGCGCCTCTATCACTTCTATAAAAGGAAAAGTACCACCATTTATATTACACCAGGAGTAGAGTTGAAACCAAGCAAAGTTCCATCACTCAACCAGATATTTAATGGAGACCAACAGACGTCCCAGATTACTCCGGAAGCCTCGCACCTCTTGGGCAGGTGTGGGTGTGTGGACGTGGGGGGTTCCAGGGGCACAGCCCACAGAAAAAATGGCACAATTCTCATGAGGTTTTATATTGCCTTCTTTTTCTTATCTTCAAAAAGAAATAAAGCCTCTACATATGAACCTATTTTTTTTAATGCTGATAAAACTATCCCTTTTTATTTAAAAAGGGAAATTTCGTTTTCTCCCTCCAAACACTTTTTTAGCTTTTTGTTCACTAATATGAGAGTATTTTTCAGGACCATCAAGAAAAACACAACTACGAGTTAAAGTATCCAAACCTGTCATCCCCCAAAAAAGGCCAAAAGGTAAAAATAGGGTTGGACCCTTTTAGATAGTCTCAGACAAAAAAGGAGAACCAGTTTAGTTTAAAGTTCAAATTTTTAAAAAAATGAACTGACATGAGCATCAGTAAACGAATGACTGTATTTGCTCTGCTTAACCACCAGATGGCGAATGCACTGGCTTTCAGGGTTTCTTAGTAAGGCTGGACTGGGCAACGGTGGCGTCGGTAATGAGTGACACATGTCCAGAGGCTGACTCTACTAAATGTCATCTAGAGAAGATCTAATCTCACCCGCACATTTATATTCCTGCACGTCTTGCCTTGTGAAAAGCCAGCATGCTGACTTCCACTCTTTTACGTATTGCCAAAATACACTCACTGCAGATTCCAAATCTGGAGTTTCTAAATTATCCTAAAGTCTGAGAGGCAAAAAACAATATGACTCGTTATTTCTAATCCTATAAACTTTCTTTCCTAATGACCTGCAACTTACTACATACAAAGAATGGGTCATATTCCCCTGGGGATATGTTTTTTTGTTTTTTTTTTCTAATGTCAAAAGGGTAGGAGTGTGGTGTCGCAGAAAGAAAAAGGATAAAAGAGTCTGGAACTGAGCTGTCCCACCACCGAAGCCCTGGAAGCATGTCGCCCCCAAGCACTTGCAAAGTGGCTAGTCAGGATGATGTCACCTGTTCAGTGTAAAATATACACCAATTCCAAAGACAAAATATAGAATATATCTCAATCATTTTTACATCGATTAAATGCTGAAATGCTAATACTGTGAATGGTAATGCATTGTATAAAATATTTAAGGGGCGCCTGGGTGGCTCAATCGGTTAAGCGGCCGACTTCGGCTCAGGTCATGATCTCGCGGTTCATGAGTTTGAGCCCTGCGTCGGGCTCTGTGCTGACAGCTCGGAGCCTGGAGCCTGCTTCGGATTCTGTGTCTCCCTGTCTCTCTGCCCTTCTCCTGCTCACACTCTATCTCTATGTCTCAAACAGAAATAAACGTTAAAAATAAAAAATTTAAAAAATAAAAATAAAATTAAGTAAATTTTGCCTTTGCCTATTTCTTTTTTATGTTTTTACTGTAATTTTTTAATTACATATGCGCCTCACAATATATTACTATTGGACAGTGATGATACAGAGACTCAAAGTTCCACTCCTTTTTTCCGTCACTGACTCATTATTCTAGAAAAGTTATAACTCCCACTCAACTTGACGCATGGTTTCAGTTTCTCAATGCACCTCAGCAAACATACATTACCTGACTGACTACACTACTGCAGGCAGTATGCTAAGTACTTGCATAAAAAGCTGTGCTTGCTCTACCATCTACCTCACGATTACTTAACATACATTCTAAACACAGGGTATTATCATCATTACTTCCCAGCCCTAATGACTTCAATAAAAGGAAACCAAGTCTAACAAGGACTTCTCTTACATAAAAGGGGCAGAGGGAGGGAAGTTACACAATAATTTCCTAGTTCCACCTTCAGCTGGTTAGGAATATGGAGTTACAAGCCAAAGGAGGGATCGTTTACACATTTCGAAAGATCTCGGCTGCACAAAGACTCAGCAGTTTCCTTTTACACTTCCCTAAAGGGATCACAACATATTTTAATAAATATAAACCCAATTTATACTGGACTTTTCATAAATGTATCAAACGTATGAAATCAAGTATACCTGGCCCTTGCGTCTTTTTTCAGAACTTTTTATTTTTAATTAAATGGTTTTATGTATTTTATGGGCACGATCATCATTGGCCCATGTCCCCTTCTCCCATAAATCCTATCTTCTTCGATCTCTTTTTATATAATCCATACCTCAACCTGAGTCTATCATTTGTCAATTCGTTAGTAAAGGGACTTTTTTCACGCCTCCCCTACACGTACTCTTTTTACACAACATGCACGCACTCATGTATCCCTGCAATCAGAGTGGCCACTTCCATCCTGTTAATGGAATGTACATCAGATTACAGGGCTTACCAGGAAGGAATTAATAAGTTGGCTCCTTATTTTCTGTTGCTATTTTTTATTTCGAGCACAATTCACAGCTTATATAAAGAAAGCTTCATGGTCTGCTAATACATGTTTGCTGATATGTATCAAATGCTCTGCTCTAAACTACTTCTCCAGCTTCTCCCCTTGAGAGATGTCTCACTCCTTTCCCTTTTCCTCACAACTACTGACATCTAGAATGTTATCACCTCCCACCTCGACCACAGCAACGACTGTGCATCAGGCGGGCTAGACTGACTAGCTCGCACCTGCGATACATTCTAGACACCACTGCCAAATTTGTCTTCCCTAAACAGCAACTTTACCTGGTCATTCTTCTGCACAAAAATGTTTCCGCAAATCCCAACAAATGAAGTCAAATATCCTCGGTCTGACACTGCCTCCTGCTAGTTTGTAACACGTGGTACTCAGCCCTAGCTCATCCTGTCTCTGTTTGGTCTCAACTTGAAACATGTATTCATGCTTCCTCTCTACCTGGAATTTCTTCCTCACCTCCCCCAAACCAAAATTTCAACCATTCTTTATTTCTCCCACAGGACCTGCGCCTAACTGCTTCGGTCCTTACTAGGCGGCAGGAATAAATACTGCCTCTAGAAAGACAAAACGCAGATACCACTCCTGGCCCTGGTATTTATTTACTAGTCTGTGTGAACCTGAGTAAATAAAGTACTTCTCTAAGCACAGAATCTGTGTTTGTTTCTTTATTTTCCAGAATCTGCTCTTTAAAATAGGGCTAAGAAATTATTCAGAGTTGTGATGTTCAAATGAAATAATGTGCATCGTCCTCCTCCTCCTAAAAGTTAACACTAATTGCTTTCCATGTACTATCTCACTGAATCCTAGTAACCACTCTAGGGTAGGTGCCACTCCCTACTGTTGTTCAAGATGAGAAAACTAAGCACAAGAAATTATGTGCAAGTGTCTCTAGCAATAACTCGTACATTTGTTAAATTCCTTCTTAGGTTGCTCCGTGGACAGCTTCCATTTTTAGCACTAAATAACAGACTTGTTCCTGCATGCCTTATCTCTCCAAGAGAAAAAGTTTCTGGAAGACATTAATTGTCCCACACTTCCTTTCTCGTTCTATCAGACAGCACTCAACTTGAAGAAAAAGGTACTTTGTCTATCCCCTTTATTTATACCAAGAATTAGTACAGTATCTAATATACACTACAAAATCAAACCAGGCCAAACCAATTTCATTTAAGGAATCCGAATAGTGATCGAAAGAGCACCTGGTGGCTCAGTCAGTCAAGCGTCTAACTCAGCTCAGATCATGATCTCATGGTTTGTGAGTTCAAGCCCCACACTGAGCTCTCTGCTGTCAGTGCAGAGCCCACTTCGGATTCTGTCTCCCTCCTCTCTCTCTGCCTCTCCTCTGCTCGTGGGTGCACACTCTCTCCCTCTAAAAAATGAATAAACATTAAAAAACAAAACAAAAACAAAGAATAGTGATAGCTAGACCCATGTCAGAGGCGGTTAGCTGTTCACCAAAATTAGTTTACTTCTCTTAGAGTCCTCAGCTAGATTACACTTCCCAACCTCCTTTGCAATTAGTGTAGCCATGTGACTGAATTCCTGGCCAATGGAAAAAATGTAAGTGATCTATGCCAATTTCAGGCTGGTTTATTAAGACCACCCAAACATACCCCTCTCCATACTTCTCCCCCTCCTCCCAGTATCACAGATTAAAAGAGTAACTCCCAAAGTGATCTTAAAAGGTATAGGTTTATGATGACAGAACCTCAGTTGCAGAATAAATGTCCTATCACCACCCCCCCCCCAACAGTGGCCAAACACGTTTTGGACTGTTAGTGAGCGAGATAATAAATGTGTACTGTGTATGAGCAAACATACATTTTGAGGGTCCATTTATAACAGCTAATAGAAAAATAAACACAAAACAGTAGGTCCTGTTAAATGTTTTAGTAAGTATTTGTTGAATAAATGGTTAGCAAACACCAAATCTTTGGGTAGTACTTACTGGCATAATGGGGTACGTTGGGGGCTGTATGGAAAAGCTTGTGGATTCCATGCCCACAATAGCTTCGAACAACTGAAAATCCATTTGCTTGGGCATGCTTCTGAATAATGTTTCCCAATTCTCTGTATCGAACACCAGGTTTCACTGAAAGGAAAACAGAAGACTCATGACAAAGTAATAATAACTGACATTTACTGAGCCAATTACTGCCTATGTGCCCAGAACCTTTCAAATTGCTTGTACATGCCTACACATGAACATGTACTCATAGGCCGATACATAAACATACTCCTTACAAAACTTGCAGATGAGGAAACCAAGAGAAAGAGATACTATGCTGCCAATAAATGGCAAAGTTGAGATTCAAAACAGTAGCACCTGTACTTCCTCCTTCGGGGCAGAAAAGGACACATGTGCAGTACAAAGGGGCTGGAGAGACACACATTTTGCTTTCTAAATAAACAAAAGAATGGAAAACACGCATCTCTTTTTCTCCTTCTCTAAGGTCAAGTGTGCTATCCTATTAAAGCGAGCAGAGTAAGAAAAAAGAGGAAAGAGCGCCGGGACAAAAAGCAATGTCTAGAAAGTAACTTGGACTTGTCCTTAGTTTCAGAGTGATCAAGTTCTCAAAGGATTACTTCCCCTGGGCTTCTTTATCCCCATAAAAATGATCCTCAAATTATTCACCGTTGCCTCTGAAGACAGTCCTGGGGACAGGGTATAGAAAGATACTTCTCACTATATGCTTCCTACTCTGCTTAATTTTTATGACTTTTGCCACTATAAACCAAAACAAACAAAGTGGTTCTTGTTGCTGTTAGGGCTGTTCCAGCACTGAGACCACAGAGGCTGGGCCCTGCCAGACTTCCGGAGAACTTAGCCATGGTTCTGGGGGTGCTACAACTCCCTACGTTCTCCTAACTCTGCCTACCTGATTTTCAACCTGTGGTTCTGGTACAACATATCGCCTCCAGCCAATCAAATCTCTGGGCACATAGCTCCAGGAATCATTTCAATTAATATGTACTTGTCCTTAACTCTATGTTCCAGCTTGACTTATTTCAGGGGTGGGAAGTTAATAATGTTAAGGGACGAGGCTGACTCTCATAATGATTTGCCATCCAAGCCTTCCTATCAGCCCCAGTCGTGGGGGAGGAAAGCAAAAGTTTCACCCATTTTGCACAATATACAACAACAACAAAAACTCCCTGTTCGAAAATAAAAAGAGAGGAGATCCCTCCCTAATTCTCAAACTAGAGGCAATTCTCATCCCAAGGATGCACTTCAGTAGTACCTGGAGGCATTTTTGGTTTTCACAACTAGGAGTGCTGGTGCAACTGGCATCTAGCGGGTAAAGATCAGGAATGTGGCTAAGCACCCTACAACGCACAGGACGGGCCCTACAATAAAGAACTATCAGACTCAAAACCAACTAATGTGTAGATTGAGAAGCTCTATTCTAAAAGGATGATTTTAACGACAGTCGTGCTCTCTACTGCTCTGCACCATGTTGAGCAGCCAAGCTGGTAGACAGTAAGGGACAAGAATGATACATGCAAAGGCATTAACAGCACTTCCCAGAGATTAAGGAACTCATTTTCTATCATGGCTACTGCGACAAAGACTTTGGTTACTGGTAGTTTCTTGACAAGTTCTATTCCTGTGTCTTTGGAAAACAACATACCAGCCTCCTGGTTATTTCCATCAACTCACAGAAGAACAAAAAGGATATAAATATTGACGATATTATCTGGCAGAAACCCTAAAAACTGTTTTAAACTACGACTTCCAAAAATGAGAAACTAAACACTAAAAAATATTAGCTTTTAAATAATCAACAATGAAGAGTAAGTAAAATCTCACATACTGATACATGAAAATATCACATTTTCATTTTTCATTCCTCCGACTTTATTGGTAAAAATTTCATCATCTCCCAGACTTATCTTAAAATGGACTCAAAACAATAAAAATAACAGATCTATGTTATTAGAGAGAACTGTGTGTTTGTCAAAAAATGTGGTCCTGTCCAATCCTCTGTTGATGATATATGTATAGGTTTATTGTGGGGGAAAGGAAGGTGGGTACAGATAATTTACTGAACAGTATAGCTAAAATGTCATGGGATTCAACCGAAAAAGTTGTTAGATCTCAAACTGCCCTTTTAGTAACAGTCAGCTAACATTCGCAACAAACCATTCTTTCTCTCTCCTGCTAAGATACACTATAAACAATAACAACAAAATCAGTATGAGTGGACAAAGACAGCCTGAGAAAAATCCTACAGAAATACACGTGTACTCAAAGATGGTATTCACCACACAGAAAGGCATCTAATAAACCCCAAATTCTAGTAGGGGAATACTTGGAGAAATTTTTATAGTATGGGACATAATACATAGCCATTAAAAGAAGGGCGCAGATCTATGCATGCAGGTACATATGCAAATTGGGAAAAATCACAAAGATCCTGCTGAGAAAAAGTACAAATTACAGAATACTACCAATACTATAATTCCAATTAACCTAACTAAACACATACACATAAGTATATGTGGTGTGTGTATGTCTGTCTGTTAATGCACAGGGGAGGAAAAAAATGTTAAAAGCAGAAACCTCTGGAAAAAAAAGATATAAAAAGGAAAGAGGATAGTATAAAGGAAGAGCATTCATTTTTCTCTCATAATCTAGCATAATTTTTTATGAGAACATAATATGTAAGAATTAATAAGTAGGAAAAAAACTGCACTTAAGAACTATACATTCCTATACACTTAACATATGTTATACATACAACACAGATTCCTCCTCATTTATCAGTCGAAATGAAAAGGAAGATAAATCACAGAAGAGATAAACGATGATAAGCAATCATCTGGTCCACCTCATCAAGGGATCCCCAAATCACCCGTACATCCATCACTGCTAAAATCCCACGCTAACTCAGGCGGGGAGAGGCAAAGCTGGTAAGGGCAAGGAAAGAACTGTGGAGGGACGAGCCATCGGAAGCCCATCCGCACACAACAGCTCCAGCGGGTGGGTGCCCAGCACTGCCACTGACCTGCGTCGATGGCTTGCATCAGGCACTCATACGTGGTCTGAACCAGTTTCCGCGCTCCCTCGTCCACATCCCCAACAAAAAACGTCTCATTCAAGTCCCCGTGGTAACCATTGCGATAAAGAGTGATGTCCACTGGAAAACAATGTACAAATATAAAGACCGTATTTTTGTTTCAAAACAGAAGACATTTCTCCAACATGACAGCATCAAGCAGCTTAATGAGAAAGACAATTTCTGCATTCTCAAACTAGACACTAATGGATATACAGTTGTTGCCTGAAAGACACTCCTTGTCTGTAATGCAACCAAAGTCACAGTGGTGGAAAGGGACGCAGTCACGCAGCACAAGCCAGATGGTGGGCTTTTACACTTACAGTAGGAACTAGATCATTTCTGTCAGAAGAAATGCATTGAGGATACATTCACACAAGATCAATAAGCCATTGATAACATTAAGTGGAGAACGATACTACATTTTGACATTAAACAGAAAATACTGCTTTCACTTACTGTCTTCAACAGGTTTTTTTCCTCTTCCTAGTGAATCACTAAATAAAAAAACTTACACTACTCTAAACTTACCTTTTTTTCAAAACCTCATTTGCCTTTCGCTTATTTGTGAATATTCCCCCTTCCCTTTGTCAACATCTTTAATACACACAGACTAGTATACAACTATACAATACACTAAATGTATACATTAAAGTCTTTTTAAACCATGAATTTTGACCAACCTATAGTATCACAATATAGGTGTGTTGGCTAGCATGACACATACATTCCTGAAAAACCTCACACGTTATGTAATAAATGTGATAAAAATAAAGTAACAGGGTCTGTATGAAATATAAAAACTAAAAACAACAGGGTCTGTATGAAAAACAGGGCTGGGCAAAAGCCGTGGCACTTTATGAACAGATACCCTAACTAAAAAATAACAACCGGAATAAGAAGTATCGGCTGTCTCTGCTATCACTACCAGCCAGCGTCACAGGCAATGCGTTCCCTGCAGCCTTTTCCACTTGGCCTCATGCTTCCTCATCTGACAGGTAAACCTTTGAAGATATCTGATTACTAACACGATCAAGGTCATCAATATTAAAAATACCCTCTGGGGATGCCTTCTTGGTCGATATTTCTTTTAATCACAGGGGGAAATAAATGTCTTAGCAGCTCCTTCCTCTGCACTTACTGCTTCCCCAGACAGCTTAACACAGAGGCCCTTGCAGCCACTTTCTGAACTTCTTACATCAAGGAAGGCACTTCCATAGGATTTTAGCTTTTTTCTTAAGGTCTTCATAGATTACTAAAAATTTCTCCTTCTCTGTAAGAAAGCCTGCCCTGATCTCTTCAAAACCATTAGTGAACTAAAAGAAAAAGGGAGGGGAGGGGGCGGAAATCCCACCTGAATCAACATTACTTCCACGTTTCACGGACATCTCCCACCGATCAGTCAATCACAATCATGCCATGCCAAACATATCATAAAGTATCTGGAAGTATCTTAAAAATCATAAAATACGTTTCCGTAGATTTAAGATTTCTTTAAAATTTTAAATACAAAAAAGGGATAAGTTAAAGACAGGAAGCAAGTGAAGAAAACACAAGTCACTATCAAAACGTTGTTGTTGCTCTGCTCACGGCGACAAGCCGTGCTTACGTATTTCTTACCATTAACAATATCGCCTTCTTGCAAGGGCCGTCTGTCGGGAATCCCGTGGCAAATCACTTCATTCACTGAAGTACAACAAGACTTTGGGAAATTATAATAATTCAGGGGAGAAGGATAACAATTTCTTGCAATACATGCCTAGAATAAATTAAAACACAGAGAAAATCATTTAGACTGTGCAAAAGAAAAAAAATTAATCTGTATGCAATTAACCAGATATTAAAATTTTCTAAATGTGAAAAAAATTTGTTGTACAGATGCTCCTAATGAACTTATTTAATATTTCACTTTAGAAAAAGTAATAAATACTAACTTAAACAATATACACCAGACTTGTAGGCAAACCAATTTACTGGTAAGGGCAAAAGAAAACAAATGCACATATTATAAGTATTTCCAAGTACACACAAATGTTACTGTATGAAGAATCTAGTTTAGAATTAATCTTTATTAAAAATATATTTAAAATAAAAAGATAATATCTAAAGCAAATATTAAATGTACTTTTCATGCAATTATAGTATAAGCCTATATATATATATATATATATATATATCCCTTTGACCAAAAATGGAATATCAGCATAATTAAGAGATAAAAAAGTACTTCCTGATACATTTTAACCACTGCATTCATATGGAGCAATAAAGGAACCTCTAAGAAAATGGTCTGGTTTTCCTTTAACAAATCTTATTTTACTTGGATGTTTTTATGTACTGGGAGTCACAGCATACATAATTTCTCTTTCCATACTACCACACAGTCTTCACACCAATAACCTGTAAATACTTGCATATAATACGATTTGTGAAATATACCATAATTTTACTGGCAATTCCACTACTCTTAGAAATTTAAATGAAATTTCCTCAATTTCAAAAAAATATTACAACCAGTAACTACGTGCCTGTCGCTTTTCCCTTATTTAATGACATGCTATACTTCTCACAGCCAGTATAAATAGTAGTTTAGAGCACACAGCAAACTGTCTTGACTAAAAATGCCAACTCCATCATTCACAAGTTGTATAAAATTGGACAATTAACCTCTGCCTCAGTCTCCCTATCTATACAATGGAGAGGACAGTGGTATCCAGCTCATGGAGTTGTTGCAGACATTAAATGAGGTAGTAAGAGAGCACCTGGCCTATAGCAAGCATGCAAAATGCTACTACTGCATACTACGTATTTTATAACATAAGGAATAATTCCCCAAAATCAGAATTTATAGACTTTGAATAAAAAATTTTATCAACATTTTTACTGCTCAACATTGTCAAATTCCATTTTAAAAAGGTCGTCCAATTTACAGTAGCACCACCATACAAAAACAGTCCCAGCTTGGGGTGCCTGAGTGGCTCAGTCGGGCTAAATGTCTTCTGACTCTTGGTTTCAGCTCAAGCCATGATCTCCTGGTTCAGGAGTTCGAGCCCTGCGTTGGCACAGAGCCCGCTTTGGATCCTCTGTCCTCCGTCTCTCTGCCTGTCCCACTCCGCGCTCTCTCTCTCTCTCTCTCTCTCTCTCAAAAATAAACATTTAAAAAAAATTTAAAGAGTACCAGTTTCACCTCCATATAGACTGTGGAAAGAAATCTTTAGCATACTAAACTAATTCAATAGGTCTTCAGGATTTGCATTTGTTTGATTACCAGAGCAGGTTTAATTAGTTTACCAGGTAATTTATTAACTAGTTTTGTTCTTCCCTTATGAACAAGATATTCATATAACGTGTGCACTCATGTGTGCCAGGGTTTTAAGGTCTCTTCGTCAAGGATACGCAATCTTTATAAGAAAAGATATCCCTATATCATATTCACTACAAACATTTATCTGTTTACTGCCCTGTTATCATAGATATGAAAGGGAACATTTTGGGGAGCCTGGTTGGCTGATCTCAGGTTCATGAGTTTGAGCCTCACGCTAGATGTAAAGATTACTTAAATAAACTGATTTTTTAAAAGGAGGGGGCATTGTTTCTACTAATTTAGTTTCAGAAATTGTATTCTCTTTTTATTTCAGAATATTTAATGTACATAGTGGCATGGTTTATTTAAAGCACCAATAAAATTAATCATTTTATACAAGTTAAAAATGTGAGGTTTCAGAAACAAGATACTTCAAGCTCACCTCGGACCTCAATGTCACAGATGCTTAAAATTGGGAATAAAGACTGTTCAATCTTTCTATATTGAAACAAAGCAAAAATTTGCTTTCGAATTAGCCATGTTACTTTAGATATTCGGAACTTAAGTTTACTTAATTTTTTAGAAGCCTAAAACATCTAATAAGGTGAAAAACATTTTCAAAGCATAAAAGTAAAGTTCTTACTAAATGTACAGCATGATCTATTTCTTCAGTAGTTACACCAGGTTTAATCATGCCAGCAGCAATGTCCAATACTTCCCTAGCAAGCTGTAAAAGAGAAACATTTAATACATTGAAGAAGAAATGAAATAGAAACGGAAATCTGTACCCTTTGTACTATCTCAGAATGTGTGAGAAATCTGTAAAATGAATCTCACCCTGAATACTATAATCTTGAAGAATCATTTTAAGACTATTTGTATTTCTAATGTCCATCAATAAATATGTGTATATAAATATGTAAATAAAATTGGGCTAACCAGCTTAATAAGTAGGCATCACTGAGTTCTGTGTGAAAATGCACATCCTAATCTAAACAACAACCAATCGATGGAAGTTAAGTCTTCTCACATTTCTATACTTCCTAGGTACAGCAGTCTCCTGTTATCTGCAGGGGATATGCTCCAAGACCTCCTGGATGCCTGAAACCACAGACAGTTCCGAAACCAACACATACTGTTTTTCCTATACATATAAACCGATGATAAAATTTAATTTATAAATTAAGGACAGTAAGAGACTAACAACAACAATAATAAAACAGAACAATTATAACAATATATACTCTAATAAAGGTTCTGTGAATGTGGTCTCTCTCTCAGAATATCTTACTGTACTGTACTCACCCTTCTTTGATGTGAGATAAAATGCCTACAAGAGGGGATGAAGCGAATGAATGGTGTAGGCGTTGTGACGCAGCATTAGGCTACTACTGACCTGACAATACATCAGAAAGATGACCACCTGCACACAGACCGTGGTTAACTATGGGTAACTGAAACCGTCAAAAGCAAAACCACGGATGAGGGTGGGCTACTGAATTTCACAATAGAGGCTTTTACTTAACTTTATATAAAGCCTAAACTTTGCCCTATGTTACAATAACTCATGAAAATAAAATGACAAAATATGAAAACTTGGTTCTTTTAAAAAACAAAAAATATAAGGGTTAAAAAAATGGACTGCCAACCTGACTTAGTACTTTTCAAAATGGCTATCTAAGTAGAAAAACCATTGCATAAAATTATATGCTAACGATACTTTAGTGAAAAGTATGACTAGCCACAGTCTTACAATGTAACATTTGCTACCTTTGTAAATCAGCAAATCATTGACTTCATGTCTAGTAACTTCATGCTCACTTCAATCTATCTTTTCTCATGGGGAAAAAGTAACTCTTACCCTACATACAAGTCGCATCCCTTCTATATCTTCAGATGAGAGTAATTTAATTTGAGAAGTACCTTTAAGAGCCTGTTCAGATTCAGACATTCCTGGAAAAGAAAATCAGTAAGAAAAGCCAAAATCAATGGAAAATGTACTATTTATTAGCATAATGATCTTCCCGATGACATAATAATAGTAAAGTCTCATTATTTCACACAACGGTACCTCATAATTTGGGAGTGTCCAATCAGATATTTTAAAAAGGTATTTTCAACATGAAAAGGAAATTTGCCCTCACCTCCCAAAATAATTAAATAAATGTAAAAAAAAAAAGAGAGAGCATTTATAAGTCAGTAAAAAAAACTCCTCCTGTAACCGGTGGGGGGCAACCTGTGCTGCACATTACGTATCTTCCCTAGGCCCCTCACTATTGGTATCTACAAACTGGAGAAGACTACGGAACCCACCTCTGGGGTGGTCAGGGTAGTACCGAGAGGAACACATGTAAACAACTTAGCACAGTGCCCAACATATGGTTATGAAAAAATACATATCAGTTATAGAATCCTCATCGTCATCATACTATTTCTATTACTGCTACAGCCCAGAGTCTTTAGTTAGGCATTCATTCGAGGCCTCCACAATCTGTTTTTATCTAAATAGATACTACATAATTAAGGTAGAGGACACATTATAATCAAAACAAGTTTTTGAGGCACCTGGATGGCTCAGTCGGTTGAGTGTCCGACTTCGGCTCAGGTCATGCTCTCACAGTTCATGGGTTCAAGCTCTGCATCGGGCTCTGTGCTTACAGCTCAGAACCTGGAGTCTGCTTCAGAGTCTGTGTCTCCCTCTCTCTCTGCCCCCCCCCACTCACGTTCTGTCTCTCTCTCTCTCTCAAAAATAAATAAGAACTTAAATTTTAAAAAATAACTAACCAAAAAATAAAATCAAAACAAGTTTTTAATCTAGAATTTGACATAACAACACAAAATACAGTATGTTGAATGTAGCCTTTAATAGATATATCAACAATGTTTTCAGAACTGGGCAGATTTCTAAGAGGAGGAAAGAATCTTCAATTCTTGCAAATGTTCTAGTGTGTCTTGGAAAAACATGTTTACATTTACTGGAAATTCAGCAATAAAAAATTTCTACAAAGAAAAGCATTCCTTTCCTTTGCAGTAATCACCAAGCCCACAAATGGAAAAATGAAGAATCAGCACAGCAGAATTTACCTAAAGGGTGATCAGCATAATCTGGTCTTTGAATATAACTTGGCACTGGCCTTGTTGGCATCTAAAAACATCGGAGAGATTCGTTAAAACCAATTCAAATCTGAAAGTAACTTTCATTATTAAAATTTAGTAACAAAGAAAATAAAAGTGGGGGAAAAACACTATAAAGATAAAAGTTCATTCATAGCAGATAAATGGAATATAAGTTTTAAATGACACCTTAAATATCGTATCTATTTCATGAAGACTACGCTTTACTTTCCTAATGTTAATGCCACTCCCTTTCTTAGGATATTTAAGAAACACCCAGTAAGGATTTGAGAGGACAAACAGACAACATGGCGCCCATGTCACCCCGAGCAAAATGGCAAACCAAAAACAATAAAATGTTTTGAAGTAAACGTACATCAGTATGCTCCTGGTCATTATCCCTGGAGGCAGAATTAAAGAGACTTTCTTATATTTTTGTTATTTGTCCAAATTTTAAAACTTAAAGATACATTCCTTTTATAAAAAAACAAATCACTAAAGAGAATTTAAATACTTAAGGATGGCAAGTAGGTTTCAACTTAATTCCTATGTTAAGATTCTTGAGGTCTACCTGCCAAGAACATAGGAAGGGGTAGGAATGGCAGGAAAGCCATATCTAAATTAAGATGGAAATATATCCCACTTAGAAAACAAAACAAAACAACCAAACAAAAAAACTAGGAAAATAGTAATATACTACCACCATACTGGCCAGAAAATATCTATTCTACCTCATTCTTTTTTAAGATTAAAGAATTTTTCATTCTTTCACCCAAAATGTTTTTTTCTCCTTTGTCCAGGACTGTCAACTATCCTAAAATCCAAATAATCTAACATGCTAGAATGCAAATTTCATCCTGATTATGTGATTAATAATTAGAATACAAAACACATGTATCATTTCTAGGAAACTGAAAATTCTGGAAATTGGTTTAAAAGAATGCAAAACGTTGATTACCTTATTTACTCACCAGTGGATAATGTGGTCTGAGTTTACCAGTATATCGATACCCTGCCCACGGATCAGTGTTAATATCACCTTCTAGAGTCCAGGAAGACACTTCTCGCTTGGCCTTTTCATCCTCTAGGGGGCGGAGAGACGAGAGAAAAAGAGAAAGACATGCCAGTGGTCTAGACACTGAGTGCCAGCATAGTTTAACCATCACTTGTTTGGAAATCAAGGCACAGAGTCTGGACATAAAAATCTAGCAAACTTCCACCCTGATCTAAATCACCAAAGCTTCTGCTTCCTGGCTATGTTCACAACCTGTGACTCTTCAAAGATCCAAGCGTCTTGGGAGAAAAGGCCCACGCTAAGAACAGGCCTATTCTAGTCTTTACACAAAATCGAATAGGAATAACTCACAGAACTCCTTTTCCAAGAAAATGCTAAATGTATTCTCTCTACAATATCAACTTACTGACCATTTACTGAAATGTAACATCTAAGCCTAGGCAAAATTTCCCAACTGAGAGCAGATATTATAAATGGATTCTGTGCTCTTACTAAAGCAACAGATTCTAAATAATTCCACAGCACATTTAACATAAAAAAATTCCCACTTAGCTGACGAATAGCTTTCAGATCAATATTTCAAAATGCTTTGAAATTTTTATAGTCATCAACTGCCTTTTTTTCAGGAAGGAAGGAATAGAATGAAGTGAGAAAGTCAAAGAGGAGGGAACAATCAATAGAAAATTACTGAAACTTATTAGAAAAATTAAGAATTAAAAAACACACTCACTAATTTCCTACCAGCTTAGTCATTAATATATAATGCTGTATTTACTGAAATGCACCTAAGAATTCTTTTCACATGGAAAAGACCCTCAATGGAGTCTGATGTCAGCACCCTGATTGCACCTCTTATCCATAAAGTAAAATAAAACTAACCTAAGACTTTAGGGGCATCTGGGTGGCTCAGTCGGTTAAGCATCCAACTTTGGCTCAGGTCATGATCTCAAAGTTCATGAGTTCAAGCCACACATCGGGTTTGATGTGGACACCTCAGAGCCTAGAGCCTGCTTAGGTTTCTGTGTCTCCTTCCCTCTCTGCCCTTCCCCTGCTTGTGCGCTCGCTCTCTCTCTCTCTCTCTCTCTCTCTCTCAAAAATGAATAAAAGTTAAAACAAATTAAAAGAAAAACTAATCTAAGACTTTACACAGCAGGAATTCAAATCTCTCCTACGCCGAGTATCAACCTATACACTTCCCAACTCACATTGATCTTCCCTTGATTAGTTTTTGTAGACTTTAAAAATCAGACCTCAAGTAATTTCTGAAGTGTACAAGAAAAATCAAACTCCCCCTCCAAACAATCTATCTAAAATATGAGACCCACGCAATGTTAAGCTAGAAAGGAATGGTGAAATGGGCAAAAAGGGTCCACAGGTAAAGACTTCCAACTATAAGATAAGTGCTAGGGATGTGAAGTACAGCGTGGTGACTACAGCTACGACGACAACAACGAGACAATTGAGACGAACTTACTCGTCCTTTTACAGAAGAGGAAACTGAGGTGATGTAGCTCACAGGAGCAGAGACGTGGGAATGCTGGCTCCCAGTCCTACTAGTAACCTCTGCATGGAGCCTGTTGTCAACTTGGGATTGCAAGACTGTTGAGGAAAAGTTGACCAGAATGCAAAAATACTGCCAGTGGGCGCCTGGCTGTGGTGACAGCTCGGAGCCTGGAGCCCACTTTGGATTCTGTGTCTCCCTCTCTGCCTCTCCGCCACTTATGTACTTGCTCACTCCCTCTCTCTCTCCCTCGCTCTCTCAGAAATAATAAATGAATAAACTTCAATAGTGCCAGTCTGTTCACATTACTATGGGAGAAAATTCAACAATAATATTACATATAAAATAAAGGAACAGAAAAAGAATAAGACTAGAAAATAAGAACAGCAAAGGAGGGTGCCTGGGTGGCTCAGTCGGCTGAGAGTCAGATTCTTGATGTTGGCCCAGGTCATGATCCCAGGACCTTGGGATCAAAGCCCCATGTTGGCTGTGCGCTAAGCGGGGAGCCTGCTTGAGATTCTTTCTCTCTCTCTTCCCTCTGCCCCTCTCCCCTGGTCGCACTCTCTCATTTTCTTAAAAAAACAAAAAGCAAAAAAATTTAAAAAAAAAAACAGCATAGCAAAGGAAAAGAGAAGCTCTACCATGCTACTGAATGTTAGATCTTTCTCCCTCTAGAATTCAAGAAAACCACTGTGAATGTGGAAGTCAGCAGGAAAACTGTTTCCCATCCCGAGACAAAAAGGGACTCACTCATTGCTCCTTCGGTCAAACATCACAGAAAATAGTTCAAAATGCAGGCCGACTGACGCCTGCTTCAGCTATGAATTGCATCAAGTGCTTCGTCTGAAATACAAACCTCCAGGGTCGTTTTCACCTGAAACCTAGGACAGAGCAGCAATCGAGATGCAGCCTTTCAGGTCTGACACACTCCTGGGGAGGAGGAGGGAGACGGAAGGATGTAAGATTCTTCAAACCTTCCTGCTGCTCTGCACTCAGACCCTTCCACTACCTACTTTCGAACAAGAATTAAAAGCAGGGGCGCCTAGGTGGCTCAGTCGGTTAAGCGGCCGACTTCGGCTCAGGTCATGATCTCACGGTCTGTGAGTTCGAGCCCCGCGTCGGGCTCTGTGCTGACGGCTCAGAGCCTGGAGCCTGCTTCGCATTCTGTGTCTCCCTCTCTCTCTGCCCTTCTCCTGCTCATGCTCTGTCTCTACGTCTCAAAAATAAATAAATGTTAAAAAAAATTATTAAAAAAAAAGAATTAAAAGCAGACCTCCGACAAATGATAAAACTCAAAGCTATCTAAACTAGTGAAGATTGAAATATGGCAATTTCTTTTCTCGTCTCTATGCAGAATTTACTGAGGGAAATTTACACTTCCAAAATAAGTTAGTTTACATTTTAGGCCCTCAATTTGAGGGCACCTGGGTGGCTCAGGCCACGAGCTCACAGCTGGTGAGTTCAAGTCCCACACTAGGCGAGCACAAGCCCCGCTTCTGGTGAGCTCCAGCTCTGCCTTAGGTAAAAATCATGAGCTCTGGGTGAGCCCTGCTTCTCTCTCTCTCTCTTTCTACCCCTCCCTCCCTCCCCCCATAATGAATGAAGGAATGAATGAATGAATGAATGAATGAATAAAGGATCAATTCGATCTCAGCCCTAAATCACAGGAACATTAACAGACACCTAGCAAGTATGAATTGTACTGGAGTTTTGTAACAAGATTACATACCAATTGGTCTCTGTCAAAAGAATGAAAACAGGACAGTGTAAATAAACATCTGTAAGCTGTCTCTGAAACATCATAATGCAAAAGGGCCGGGTGCACTGCAGGTGGTATCAAAGAGTACCTGGTATGTGCAACGTCTGGCCCAAAGTACATCACACCCAGGCCTCATTCTTTAAAAAGTTCTGTGCAGGCTGCCTCTTCCAGCCAGCTGATAACAAAGAACTGCACATGTCTTAGCTACACCTGGGACAGGGTTTTCTGATCACAATCCTGACTCCGTTCTTCCAGAGATGATTATTAAATAATTGTTGAGCACTTACTTGGCATTGTACATATGATAAGCACTTTATATGAATCTGTTTATTTAGGGGCGCCTGGGTGGCTCAGTCGGTTGGGCGGCCGACTTCAGCTCAGGTCATGATCTCACGGTCTGTGAGTTCAAGCCCCGCATCGGGCTCTGTGCTGACGGCTCAGAGCCTGGAGCCTGCTTCCGATTCTGTGTCTCCTTCTCTCTCTGCCCTTCCCCTGTTCATGCTGTGCCTCTATGTCTCTCAAAAATAAATAAACATTAAAAAAAAAAAAAATTGTTTATATGAATCTGTTTATTTAATCCTCACAACAAACCTATAATTTCAGCATTTGGAGGTAAGGCTTAAAAGTAATCTGTGCTCACAAAGCTTGGTGAAACTAGTTCTCTGAATTATTACATAACACCTTCTCTCTGCAATCCAAAAATCAAGCATGCTAGTTTTGAGGGGTAGAGGAAAAGAATAAAAAGTATTAAAGGTTTTTGGCTTTTAAATAGTTTTCATAGCATATTTTTAGCTACTCAAGAGATACTTGTAAAATGTTCCTCCCTTTTACTCTAGGCAAAGGTGACAAAGAAACACACTGAATGTATCAGTAACAAAATAAAAAAATGATCATCTAAAACCTACTATATTATTATTGAGATGTAAAGTGCTACAACTTCTACACATCAGACTAAAAGCCAGTGCTACTGTGTACGTTTCAACAGGTGATACACATTGGACAGTGTGTACCCAAGCAAGTATGTCAGCATCGCATGCCTTTTTTTTTAATTTCTTTTAATGTTTATTTATTTTTGAGAGACAGAGAGCAAGTGGGGGTAGGGCAGAGAGAGAAGGAGACACAGAATCTGAAGCAGGCTCCAGGCTCCAGAGACCAACGTGGGTCTGGAACCCACAAACTCTGAGCTGAAGTCAGACACTTAACCGAATGAGCCACCTGGACACCCCAGCATTATGTGCCTTTTAGGGCTTTGTGATCTAAATGATCTTCTTCACTAAAAATTAAATTCACACATAAAAAATAAATTCCGCCTCTGAGTCATTTCTTTAACTGACACTTGAAATTTTCCTAAGGTCTTATTAGCTTCTGCAATCAAAACAACTTCAGGTCCAGATGGCTTCACTGGTAAATGCCACCAAATATTTACAGAAGAAATAATACCAATTCTACACAATCTCTTCTAGAAAAGAGGAGGGAACATCTCCCATTTTATGACTCTAGGATTACTCTCATGCCAAAACTAGGCAAAAATATTAAAAGCAAATGACAGACCGATATCTTGCACAAGGTAAATATAAACCAGGCCTCTTTAATTAGAGATCAGTACACATTACAGTTAAAAAAAAGAAAAAAAGGGCTCCTGGTGGCTCAGTCGGTTAAGCGTCCGACTTCAGCTCAGGTCATAATCTCCCAGTTCATGAGTTTGAGCCCCGCATCGAGCTCTGTGCTGAAAGCTCGGAGCCTGGAGCCTGCTTCAGATTCTGTGTCTCCCTCTCTCTGCCCCTTCCACACTCATTCTCTCCCCCTCCTCGAAAACAAAATAAACATTAAAAAAAATTTTTATAAAAAGAAAAGTTACTGCTTCCTATGTTATCTTACTATTGTTTCTTTGAACACGGTGTGATCTGTAATAAGCCTCGGTTCCTTGTCAGTCCCACAATCTTCCCCCAGATCCCTTTTCCAGCTACTCCTCTTCGCCCTGGACACATTAACCTTCCCCTACACCATTCCCGCCTCTAGAACTGTCATCCTCAATGGTACAGTCAGCGTCAATTTAATAGGGTGTGAAAGATACAGGACTGACCAGCTGAGAGCTGTCTCCATCCAACAACATAACACAGCCCAAAGGGATCAAGAACAGTGCTCACCCCTAAGAAAATCATCCCAAAAATTCCAGGAGGGCACCAGCTAAAAGATGGCACCATGTGTAAACACTAGAGCTACAAGTAAAACGCAAATAGCCTCAGTCCAAGGCAGGAATAATTATGTTCCTTTTACTGAGGGAGCACAAGCTATCTAATTCCCTTGGAGTGTAGGTCATAATAGCCCTTAACTTCCCACATGAATCCAATATTACACACACCTCGCCACCATTATTCAACACAGTATTGGAAGTCGTAGCCTCAACACTCAGACAACACAAAGAAATAAAAGGCATCCAAATTGGCCAGGAGGACGTCAAACTTTCACTCTTCACAGATGACATGATACTCTATATGGAAAACCCAAAGGGTTCCAGCAAAAAACTTCTAGAAGTGATCCATGAATTCAGCAAAGTGGCAGGACATAAATCAATGCACAGAAATTGGTTGCATTCATATACACCAATAATGGAGCAACAGAAAGAGAAATCAAGGAATTGATCCCATTTACAACTGCACCTAAAACCATAAGGAAACACACACACTTCAGTGAGTTAACAGTATGGGTTAGAGATCCATTCTAAGCTTTTTAGTTTCACCTCAATCCTTCCCTTCCCCCCTATGCTTTAACTTCCTAGATATAAAATGTTAATAACTGGCTCAAAAGAGCTCTAACAATATCTAACACATTAGAAATAGAGTACTTAATGTGTGACTTAAGTTACATATTAAATAAAAGTAAATGGCATTTTGAAACCACCTATACTGTACTTTGATCTGAAGTAGCATATCCTGTCATTTATGCTTTGTTAAACTCTCATTTATTCACAATCATTTTTCCTCATCTCTAACCACATTTCCTCCCACGATAACCTAGCATTTCCATTAAATGCAGACTCCACTTATAGAACCACAGAAAATATGTCTTTTTAAATTTTAATTTCCCTTTCCTTCAAATGGTGGTTGAACTGACCTCAATGAGGTTTTAAGATATAAACACACACACACATATATATGAAATAATCTACCTAACTTTATTAAACCAGTAAATTCTTAAAAATTATACAATTAGATAAATAAAAAATACCGAGATCGTTAAGACGAAACTTAAGATGGATGAAGACTGTCTGCCGAGCCTTCATCCATCAGGATGGCAATGCTTTAGGACAGAAACCTCTTGTCAATTTTCAGGTATCTGCTACGAATTGTCTTAAGCCCTTAAGCCAGCCCACTAATGAAATGAATTCACAGGATGAGTAAGTAAGCCAAAGCAAGAAAGGTCATGTGAATTGGCAACAGAGCCATGTGGCTGACAGCAACAGCTAAGAAGCAGCGAACAGTTTCACTTTGTGGTGTCTCACAAAGTAACTTTAAAAAAGGAAAATTGAGTATCTGGCTGCAAGTAATAAAACACCAAAACACAAAGTACTAACATTTTGAAACAGCAATCAAAATGGAAACTAAATAAAAACAAGAGGTCTGGCTAAATTTAGAACCCGGACAGCTCATGTGCCCCTGTCTACAACATGCAAACACTTCCAGCAATGAAAAGAGAGTGCCAAAAAATTAGGACATTCTCAGGTACTGCTCAAGAAAAAGCCACCTATCCTAGCAACCATCTCAGGTTTTCATGTAACATACAAGATTAACAAAGACCGTACTCAGCCACATTTTATTTACATGTTTTATACACCACTAGGAATAAAAAATTTTTTAATACTAACACATATTGGGATTACACTTTCAGAATATTCAAATATACACTTTCAGAACTGGAAGACTTCTAGTCTTCTGCAAAAAGCCACTTTTAAAACAATTAGTATAGAGATGTATAATATTACTTACTTGCTTTCTTATGCAGTAACTTGTGAGTTGCCCAACTTCCTTTAAAACATTCCTGAAAGAGCAAACATGAAAATTAGTGTCAGGCCTCCCTTAATCAGAACCATTTTAAAGAATACTGTATGTAAGAAATAGTTACTGGAAACTTTGCAAAAGTCAAAATCAGTTGAGTTTACTACATTTGGTATTTAGGAAGGCTTAAGAATAATACCTACTTAAAACTCCACTTCAAAAAGCATCCTAAATCTCAACTTGAGAGTACTTCAAATAAGCAAGAAACATTAGCCTATATTATAAACAGTAGTCACAGTTATATTTCAATTTTATGTCACCAAATTATTTTTAAGTATTTTAAAAGAACCACAACCCAAAGTCCTACACTGGGGGTGGGGGGAGAACAAGGAAAATTTTGCAGATTTTTCCATTATTTATAGTTTGATTCCTAGTTAGTGATACCCTCATTGTTTTCTACACACTGAGGATCCTCCTACACTGTAAGTTCCGTGAGGGAAGGGACATTGTCAAGTTTACCGCCACATGCCCAGAGGCAACCACAGTGGCTGTTACACAGTGGAGATTCAGTGCATACTTGCTGACTGATCAGAAGGACGTGAAAGGACGAATGACACAAAAGATTAGACTTTTCACTTAGAAAAAAAGTCCATATGACATATTTCAGAACCAGTAGGAAATACTATATTGGGAAAATGAACTCAAGTAATACACTGAATTCAAATAATGAATTCATAAAGTAACAAATTAGAAAAATGAATGCAACCAGACATAGATCTTATTTATCCTTTGACTTTTACAGTATTTCCTTCAAAGAATTTAAAATCACTCAAATCAGTAGAAATACTTGTAGAATTCACAAACTCCTACAAATGTTTTGACTGCTGAACATAAAAGAGTAAGTAATGGATAAGAAAAGGCTAAGACAAAAATAGAAAGCCTCCCTAGGACTATGCAGTAATCAAACCACATGACACCACTGCTGCTAAAGCTACTCTCCCTGAAGGTTTGTCCACAGGCTCTGAGGGGGTAGTTTCTCCCTCCAGGGCCAGGATCTTCACTACTTCTTTCCTCTCCTGGTACCCTCCACTGCCTGTAACTGTTACATTAAGAAAACCCAGGTCAGAGGCACCTGGGTGGCTCAGTCAGTTAAGCATCTAACTTCGGCTCAGATCATGATCTCTGGGTTCGTGAGTTCGAGCCACACGTCAGGCTCTGTGCTTATCGATAGGGAGATTATCCTGGATTACACAGGTAGGCCCTAAATACCATCATCATGAGTATCCTTTTAAATGGGAGCCAGAGAGAGGTTCACACACACAGAAATGAAGGAGGTTGGGGCGCCTGGGTGGCTCAGTCGATTGAAGCTCAGGTCATGATCTCACCCTCTGTGAGTTCGAGCCCCGCGTCGGGCTCTGTGCTGATGGCTCAGAGCCTGAAGCCTGCTTCGGATTCTGTGTCCCCCTTTCTCTCTGCCTTTCCCTTGCTCACACTCTGTCTCTATGTCTCTCAAAAAATAAAATAAAACGCTAAAAAAAAAAAAAATTAAAAAAAAGAAGAAATGAAGGAGGTAATAGGGCCAGAGGGCAGAGGCTGGAGATACGTGGTAGAGCCTCTGGAGGGAGCGCGGCCCTGCCATCACCTTGATTTAGACTCAGTGAAACTGATTTTGGACTTCCACCTCCAGAACTATGAAAGAATACACTGCTGTTGTTGTATGCCACTCTGTAGCAATTTGTTACAGCAGCCACAGGAAACTAAGACAGTAAATAACAAGACACCAGGGCACAGCAAAAGAATGAATCCAATTACTACACCAAAAGTAGAGGACCAAGTAGTGTTCTTGAAGCTTCTGCTGACATGTACTTATTCATGGGGTCAACTCCCAATTATGTATGGTAATTTTTATTTATTTATTTTTTAATGTTTTTATATTCATTTGAGCGAGAGAGAGAGAGAGAAATGAATGAGCGGTGGAGGGGCAGAAAGGGAGACACAGAATCCAAAGCAGGCTCCAGTATCTGAGCCGCGAGCACAGTTCATGGGGCTCGAACTCATGAACCCAGAGATCGTGACCTGAGCCAAGGTCGGACGCTTAACCAACTGAGCCACCCAGGCACCCCTTTGCATTGTAATTTTTAAATGGGATGGCAAAGGCACATGACTTATTTTAAGAAACGTAATTTCAGTCAGCAATCTCAACCTCTTCTTTTCCTCCCCCTTCCAAACTATTCATCATCAGGGATAAGACTAGCAAGAGGGAGGAGGCAGATTGGAGTTTCATTTGTTTTTCCCTTCTCCCACCCTAGCTGATAAACAAAGATGTTTATGGCAGTAAGACATTCAGCAAGGAAAAGTTCAGGGCCAGGGAAAGAAGGGAGTGGAGAGAGGCTTTCGAGGTGGGTCCTAGAAAGCCAGTCTAAGAGACAACCAGGCCTGGAAGCAAAATCCCACATGGCTGCACGGTAGGTGCACCATTGCTTTTCTTCAGCTCAAGACCTTGACTCCAATGTTTCCTTAAACCAGACAAACCATCTGCATGCTAAATATGCTTGTACATTTTTCAATTCATTTTCATAATGCCAGCTTAGAAAAAATCTACTGAATGTCTGCTAAATGAGAACAATGGCTAAAGTGGCTTACACATCTCCTAGGAACAAACAGAACCACTACTGCGGCACTGCTATAAATAGACTTCCCTGAAAAAAATTAAGGACAGATTCCTGCCCCATCACATACACCCCCTTCTCCAAAATCCTAAGGTACTCCAATTGTTAGGTAAGCACAGCACAGTTTGTGCCCTCAGCCTGGCTATCCCTCTTCCTGACATCACTGAAATTAGGATAAAAAAGGCAGAAGACCATCAAAAAATAAGAAAATATCAAGAACGGTAGAGACTTCTGGACAGAGCAGAGTTATCAAAGATGACCCTCTAGATCCACTGCAGCTCCACACGCC
This sequence comes from Paguma larvata, assembly GCA_030068075.1. NCBI lineage: Eukaryota > Metazoa > Chordata > Mammalia > Carnivora > Viverridae > Paguma > Paguma larvata. Next base: position 116,493,249 of record CM057823.1, read on the forward strand.
TAGGTTTCCATCTTACAAGTCATTATGGAAGACATTACAACTTATGAAACACCTAAAAGTATGACAGTAGAAATGATGACCTCAAAGTTAATCTCTCCCAAAAGTAGGCCAAAGTGACAAAAAGTTGAAAGTTAACGAGATGGTATTTGTGAAACAAAGGATTTGCAACCAACAAGTCTGAGGCAATTGGTTGACTCAGTCAGTAGAGCATGTGACTCTTCATCTTGGGGTTGTAAATTTGAGCCCCACATTGGTATAGAGATTACTTGGAAATTAAAAAAAAAAAATCTTAAAAAAAAAACCAACAAGTCTAACATCTGAATAATAAAAGTTTCAGAAAGAAAAGGGAGAGATCAAAGAAATAAAAGTTTTCCATAACTAGAAGACAGGAGTTTCCAGACTGAAAAGACCCCCCAAAGGTTAAAATGCAACTCACCCAAGGCATTCAATATGAAATTTCTTACCACTGGGCTTAAGAGAAGATCCAATAAGCTTCCACAGAAGGGGGGCGGGGGGAGGGGGCATAAATATGCAAAAGATTATGAATCCCATGGCAACAGACTTTTCGACAACACTGGAAGCTAAAAGAAAATGGAGAATATAAAAATTCTGAGAAAACAATTTCCAAACGAGAATTCCAAACCCTGCCAAACTGAAAATCAGGCGTCAGGGTATATAACAAGACATTTTCAGAATCTCAAAAATCTACCTCCCGTGAAATCTTTCTCAGGAGGCTACTGGAGGAGATAGTGCATAAAACATGAGAATTAACCAACAGGATGATGTGATGCAGACAAAAGAGAAGTAAAGGACAATCCCTGAAGAAGGATATGAGGAGGACTGCTCGGAAGCAACCCCAGGAAACAAGAAGTTATGGCTGGAGGAGGTCAGAGAGTTCCTAGATAAAACCAATTAAATGTCGATGTATTTAAAAGTATTGAGAAGAATTCTATGCAATTGCGGAAGAGTCTGGGAATGAATCAGTAAATGACCAAAGGAAACTGTTAAAAGAATGGGAAAGAGGAGGCTCAGGCAGTGGAGCCTGTGACTCTTCTTCCCTCAGAACTGTGAGTTCCAGCCCCATGTTGGGGATAGGGCTTACTTAAAAACAACAACAACAACAACAAAGAATCGGTAATAGGGGCACCGGACTGGCTCGGTCAGAAGAACATGTGATTCTTGATCTCAAGGCTGTGAGTTTGAGCCCCACGTTGAGTGTAGAGATTACTAAAAAATTAATTAATTAATTAATTAAAAGAATGGGATATAGGAAAGCGGGTAGGGGATTTGTAAGTTAGAAACATTTGTCTAGGTATGTGAAATAATTTGAATAACCAACTAAAAAGTTACAAAAAGATTATTTTATTTTTTAGCTTTTTTGTATTTGTATTTTATTTTTTTAATATTTTAATTAATTATGGAGTCTGCCTTCATGATGTTGAGACAGTAAACATAAGCCCAATCAAGAAACATCTAAATTACTTTATTGTGAGTCAAGCTTCTATACAAAATATTTTAAAACATATATATATAGCTAACTTTAAAGAAATTTAAAATATGAATAAATTAGCACCTAAAAAAATCAATAGGTTATTTTAAAAAGAAAACACAAAAATTTAAAACTAGAACAAATTTACAATTTTACAGAAGATGAATTCAAAGGCTCCTGGGTGGCTCGGTCAGTTAAGTGTCCAACTCTTAATTTTGGCTCAGGTCATGATCTCGCAGTCATGAGATCAAAACCCACATCAGACTCTGTGCTGGGCATGGAGCCTGCTTAAGATCCTCTCTCTCCCTCTGCCCCTTCCCTGTTCACACTCTCTCTTAAAAGAGAGAGAGAGATGAAATCAAGTAGTCTCCCACTCTACAGCACCTCTACTACACTAAATATGTTACATAAAAATATTATATTTTTAAATGCTATTATATAGATAGATAACCATTTTTCAAATAAATTTTATGTTCTACAGACAACATAATTTAAAATGCTTGCTCACTGCCATATACATCTTATATGTCCAGATATTCAAATGCAGTTTAAAACTGAAAAGTAGACATCTTCTGTGTTTAATGATACCATCTAGAGTGAATACCCACTGTACCAATTCTTTTAGTGTGATACTTAACTTTCTTTGGATCTCTGAATCCTTTGAGAAAACAATCAGTCCCCTCCACAGAAAAAAAATAAATCCACCTACCATATAAACTCGTGCACACAATTCTACTCATTTATTCATACAAATACGGAACGCACATTATAACCAAAGCACTTGCAAGGTGCTAGGCATTCAGCAGTGAACAATATAGGCCTGTTCTGGACAAATATTACACGGCTAATTACACAATTACACAGTTTAAGTCATAAGAGCTAAAAGGAAAAAATACATGGTGCTATTAAAAGAGGAAGACAAGAGCTAAAGATATAAGCAGGGGTCAGATTAGGTTAAGGACTCTGGTCTATTCTAATAACAACAGAAAGCCATTAAAGAGTTTTAAACCAAGAACAACCTGAAAAAGACTGAATTCCTGGCATCCTGGATCTCCATCCACAAACCCAAAATCAAAACCTCTTGTTCTAAATAATAGCCTAAAGAATGGTCTTGAAGAATTGGTTTTTAATGCAGGCAGTCCTTGCTTTGCACAGTAGTACAAAGCCCTAAAAATGACCAGGGCAAGCTACAACCATACAAAGAATCTTCATAATCAAAGGGGGAAATTACAATTGTTCCATGACCTTTAAAATTTTTTGACAAAACATTGAAAAACTCTGCCAGTTATAAATATACAGAGAACTGGGGATGGGGGAATAAAAGTAACATTTATGTACACTGTAATATTGAGAATTAGTGTTTTGTTTCTTTCTTTAAAAACTCAGCAAGGGGCGCCTGGCTATATCTGAGTTGATCTCACAGTCATGAGTTTCAGCCCTATGTTGAAGTGTGCAGAGATTGCTTAAACAAATAAATAGAACTTTAAAAAATTAAAAAATAAAACTTATCAAGACTAGTTGGAACAATGTTTAGCCCTCTTCTCATTGTTTAACTTATGAAACAGAGTGAGCATCTTTTTGTGCTTGGCAAATTATCCTACTCCCTTCTAAGTAGGGAACAGCTTCCAAATTTTACCCTTTGTCCTTTCAACACCTCTGAGAGTTCCTTTAAAGTTTGTGTTGGTAACGTTTCCCCTGAGACACTGCCATTCTTCTCATCACAATCATTTTCCTCGTTTATGTCAACAAGCTGGCCTCACAGAGGTGCTCTGGCTGCTCATCTGGAGTTTCTAGAAGGGCGAGCTATGCCAACATTCCCATGCTCAGCTACTTCTTCTACAACCCCATTTAAGTTCTATTTAGATTTCACTTCTGGTATTATCATTTACCGTTTCTTTTCTGCACTTTCATCTTTGTTGACCAATTCCTTCTTTCGATTATCTGAATCTGTAAAATATCACAGAAGTTTTCACTGAAAAACAAGAAAGCACCGTAACTACAGGCGTTGCTGTCTGGATGAGAACTGAATGACAGGTGCACAGTGACCAATGACTGACAGTTTTAAAAGAAGGCGGTGATTGGTCACCAATCAAGATGCACACCTGTGATTTACACAGTGCTCCTGAAGAACAAGCCCTCAAATATGCATTTTATGTAATTAGTGTTGTTAGGAGACTTGGTTTCGTTTAACTAAACTATGGTAACTAAACTTGTGCATATCAAAACTGCAAAATAAGATCTGCCTTTAGGGGGCACCTGGCTGGCTCAGTTGGCAGAGGGTGTGACTTGAGTTCAAGCCCCTCATTGTACGAAAGAGCTTACTTCAAAAAAAAAAAAAATCTGCCTTTATACAGTTGACACTCTCCCAACCTATTTATAAAACCTTTCTAAATGGGTTATGTGAACAAAACGCTTCTGCATCACTCAACGTCTTTTTTTACCCTCACAGAAGCTGACACACATTTCCTTAAGTTAAAAAAATCTCTATCCCAACTGATTCATTTGGAGAACACAGAAGTTTACATATCAATTTTAATGGGGGTGGGAGGTGGGGTACATACCAATCTGAACAAGAAAGGGTGGGGAGAAGAAACATCAGAGAGGAGCGGTAAAAGAAGCATTTCAAATGTTACCAAAAGTTTAGTATATTCACCTAAATTTTTATACTAAAAAAAAATGCTGCCTACTTATCACTAAGGATAATTCATAATTCATCAAGGAGGATTTCTAAGAAGGGACGACTCAAAACCCACAAAGCTTTCTAAAACATTCCTTTTCAAAACTAAGGTTAGAGCCGCGGCTAAAATCAAGGACTTTGAAATCAGACAGACTCGTATCCTAGCTTGGTCACTCATGAAGCTGTATGATACTGGGGGCGAAAAAAATCTTAGTATCTCTTAAGTTCCACTTTCCTCAACTGTTATGTTAGGAAAACAGTTATGTTAAATGTGTGGCCAATACGTGCTCAATTCTAATTGTCATCAGTTTTATTATTTTTTGAAGCAATTAAATTTCAACTTTGAAAAGATGATGCACCTACATATCTGTCTATAGTGTTGTCAATCCTGGCCCAAGTTCCTGGCTTGTGAAAACCGGTGGCAAGGAGGCAGCTACTGCTTACTGTGAGCTCTGTATCTTGCTAGCATCACTACTGCCCACAGAAGCTGCACAGTGGGGAAGGGGATGCAACCCGACGTGCGAGTCTGCTCCCACCACGCAGGCCATCAGAGAACCCAGCCTACTGGCTCAAGGTGTCTGAGCGCAACCTGGGACCAATCTCTGGCAGAATGCTAAGCTATGAAGACACAAACGCGAGCCTTAGAAAGCCGGGTTTGTTTGTTCTTTTTTTAATTTGAATATAATTCAAATTGAATTTGATCAGTGACATCAGTAGCCATACTTTAAAGAAGACAAAAGTCACAGATTCACAAATGTGGCCCAACGATAAAACCTGGACAGAATGTATGGAGCAGATACTTGAGGACTCTGAGAAGCAAACAGTAGCCCGCAGATTAGGGAAGACCAAAATCTGATGTTCCCCTGAGCTGGTGAGTTCACTACCCCGCCCCACCTTGATGGCATCAAGGGGCAACAGAAAAGTGACCAGAGATCACGAAGACACAGTGTCCAGAGAAATCCTCGAATTCTGGCTCAAGAATCAGGAGAGGGAACTCCTAGTGCTCAGAGAGCATGGGTATCCACCTTCCTCTCTCTCTTCTATCCTGTCACACCCCAGGCCCCAAAGTGATCCTGAGGTGGCCATCTACAACATGAGCTTGGAGGAGCCAAAATTCTGAGGAAGAGGCATTTTTCTTCCCTGGTCAGTGAAGCCGTAGCCCGGAGAGGGTGAGATCAAACACTGCTGCTTTTTTTTCCTCTGCCCTCTCGCCATTTGGCCCCACACACAGGCCCAGTCATGAAGTGTGCAGCAAAGCAGGTTAACTAAACCACAGTTTACTGGCCAGAAGACCAAAAAAGAGAATTTCCAGGGAACCAGAAAGTACCAGGAAAGAGTTCCAGAAAGGAACCCCATAAAGTTGTCCATGATACAATAAACTGATGCTTGTGAGAAAGAACTAATCGAAAATCCATCATCCAAGTCTCAGACCAAGCACTGGGTCAGAAGGCAGGTAAGAACTCGCAGCCTGAATCTAACTAGATTAATAGTCTGCTAAAACAAAAATATCAACATTCTCCATAGGATTTAAAAAAGACTCAAGATCTCATAATATTCGAAATCTCTAGGATACAATCTAAAATTATTTGACATATATACAATCAATTATTTGATTTAAACAAGACTCAAGATCTCATAATATTCAAAATCTCCAGGATACAATCTAAAATTATTTGACATATATTGGGGTGCCTGGGTGGCTCAGTCACTTAAGCATCTGACTCCTAATTTCAGCACAGGTCACAATCTCATGTTTCGTGGGTTCGAGCCCCACATAGGGTTCTGTGCTGACAGCGGAGAGCCTGCCTGGGATTCTCTCTTCTTCTCTCTTACCCCTCCCCCACTCGCTCACTTTGTCTTTCTCTCCCAAAATAAATTTTGAAAACTTTTTTAAAAAGTTTAAAATTATTTGAGGGGCACCTGGGTGGCTCAGTTGGTTAAGCGGCTGACTTTGGCTCAGGTCATGATCTCACGGTCTGTGAGTTCGAGCCCTGCATCAGGCTCTGTGTTGACGGCTCAGAGCCTGGAGCCTGCTTCGGATTCTGCATCTGCCTCTCTCTCTCTGCCCCTCCCCTGCTCATGCTCTGTCTCTATGTCTCTCAAAAGTAAATAAACGTTAAAAATGTTTAAAAAAATAAATAAATAAAATAAAATTATTTGACATATAAAGAACCATGAAAATTTCAATTCACAAGGGAACTGCGTCAACAGATACCAATACTAAGATGACAGCAATGTTGCCATTAAGGGACAAAGGCTTAAAAGCAGGTTTTATTAAAATGCTCCAACAAACAACGAAGAACATTCTTAATGCCAGTGGAAAAAGAGAAAACCTTTGAAAGAAAAATAAAAATAAAATGAAAATTATAACATTGAAAAATACAGTAGCCAAAATAAAAAACTGGGTGGACCCAAGAGCTAATGGAGATATGAGGAAAGATTCAGTGAACTAAAAGATCCAAAGAAATTATCCCATTTGAACACAGAAGAGATTTTTTTTTTAATGAACAGAGCCTAAAGGACCAACGGGACAATAACAAATTATTAAGAGTAAAGAGGAAAATTATATAATGACAAACAAAAAAACAGGTCAACTAAGATGATGTAACAGTCTGCACTGCACATGTCTAACAAGAGCGCTTCAAAATACACAAAGCAAAAAGTGAACGAAGAGAAAAATCCACAATATAGTTGGGAGCAAAAATTCATATCCATTCATAATAAAAATTTTCAGCAAACTAGGAGAGCATTTCCTCAACTGCATAAAGATCATCTGCCAAAAGTCTACGGATTATATCATATTCAATGTGAAATACACAATGCTTTCCCCCGAAAATCAGGAACCAGACAAAGATGTCCACTTTCAACATTCCTAATTCAACATCACACTGAGAGTCTTAGAATTTAACAAGGCAAGAAAAAGAAATATAAAAGACATATAGACAGGGAAGGGAGGAATGGAGAGAAAGGGAGAGAGGGAGAGAGGGAGAGAGGGAGAGAGGGAGAGAGACATATAGAGGGAGAGGGAGAGAGAGAGAGAGAGAGAGAAAGGAAGGAAGGGAGGGAGGGAGGGAGGAAGGGAGGAAGGGAGGAAGAGAGGAAGGGGAGGGAGGGAGGAAGGAAGGAAGGGAGGGAGGAAGGAAGGAAGGGAGGAAGGAAGGAAGGAAGGAAGGAAAGAAGGAAGGGAGGAAGGGAAGGGAGGAAGGGAGGGAGGGAGGAAGGAAAGAAGGATCCCCATTCAAAGATGACATAATCATCTATATAAAAATACAGCCTGAGCCTGGGTGGCTCAGTTGGTTGAGCATCCAACTCTTGATTTCAGCTCAGGCCATGATCCCAGGGTAGTGGGATTGAGCCTCAGGTCAGGCTCAGCACTAAGCATGAAGCCTGCTTAAGATTTTCTTTCTCTCTCTCTCTCCTCTCTGCTCCCCTTCCCTCTCCCCAGCTCAGGCTGGTGCTCATTCTCTCTCTCTCAAATTAAAACACACACACAGACGCACACACACACAAATAAATAAATAAACAAAATAGAAATACAAAGGAAAAAACTCCCAGAACTAAAATATCAGGTTAGCAGGGTTACAAATACAGGGTCAGCACACAAAAACCCGCTGTATTTCTATATACCGGTAGTATATAATTGGAAAATGACACAAAAGCGATACCATTTAAAATCGCTATTCCCAAAATTAAATAACATAAAAGTAACAAAATGTGAACAGCAGCTGTATGCTGAAAGTTAGGAAATGATAATAAGAGAGATCAAACAAGACCTAAATAGAGAGGTATCTTGTGTGCACAGATTGGAAAACTAAACATCTGAAGATGTCAATTCTCCTCAAATTCATTTATAAGTTTTAAGCAATTCCAATCAGGATTTTTCTTTTAGATATAAAAAAGTATGATTCTAAAATATATATAAAAAGGGCAAAGAAACTAGAATTGCTCAAGCGATTTTGAAAAACAAGAATAGAATTGGAAGACTCTTACACTTTTTCTCACATTTAGGAAATAATTTTTTCTATTTCTACTCTAAAAATATTAGAGACTCATGTTGAAACCTATCATTTCATATGATTATATGCATATATATGCATTTTAAGCATTTATAGAAGCAATTTCTTGTATCTGATGTAATGATTCGATGTATTACTACATTAACAGCTTTTCCTATTGATTCATGATTTCTACCACCCTGAAATAAGCTAGCTGACTATGGTAGATTATTCCTTTTTATACGGCACAATACAACTTCATAATATTTGTTTTGGAAAGTTGTGGGCGTTTTAAGTTTCTCACTACTGGATATCTTTTAATTCAGGGTTTTCTTGCTGCCCTTTCTCCCCTTTCCTGTCCACCTACCATTTCACTATTCATACCAACCCTTGTTATTACTGGCCAACAGGTAATAGGGAAGCTGTCATTACTTCTCTGCTTCAGAGTCTTGTCTCAAAAATACAAAGAGTCCTGCCATCTTCTTAATGAATAGAAAGGACCTGGTGGCAAATATCTACAGAGGAAGGTTTCCGTCACACTGCGTTGGCAAGATCACCATGCATTAGAGATAAAGCCTGTGGAGCCTCCAGCCAACCTTTGTTGATTGGAACCACCATCTGTTGAGAGCCTTTTTTTGTGGCAGGCACCTGACATGCATTGTATCACTGAGACCTCACACTAATCCTAGGAATTGGATATTAATATTCCCATTTTACAGACAGGGAAACTAAAACAGGAAAGGTTTAAGTCATTTGAACTAGCTCAAACAGCTGTTGGGTGGCAGGGCTGGAATTTAAATACAGGGCTTTCTGGTTCCAAAGCCCACTGTCTTTCTAGGCAGCTACAAGGCTCACAGGGCAGGGCTCTGAAGAAGCGACAGCTCAGTAAAGGGGATAAAATGGAAATAAGATGGGGCGCCTGGATGGCTGAGTCGGTTAAGTGACCGACTCTTAATTTCCTCTCAGGTCATGATCTCACGGTTCACGAGTTCAAGTCCCACATCGGACTTGGCACTTAGAGTGCAGAGCCTGCTTGGGATTCTCTCCTTCCCCCTCTCTCCGCCCCTCCCTCCACTGGTGTATGCTCTCTCTTTCTCTTTCTCAAAGTAAACATTAAAAAAAAAAGCTCTCTGAGACAGAACAGAGAGCTGGTGCCACTCCCACCTGTGCCCAACTCTAAAGGTGTCTTTTGAAGCAATTAAGCTTAAATAATCAGATGCCCTCCTCTGCTCATTCAAACCTTACCTCCTTCAAGAGTACAGAAGATAATAATAACTGATTTTAAATACCATCTGTCCCTCAGTGGGAACTGACATTTCTAAACCCTTAAGCAATTACTGCCTCTAATTCACTTAATAATCTATTCCATTGTGATCTGTACCGCTGGTTTGATTCTGAGGTAAACTTTGAACAAACTAAAAGCAGCATAAATTTTTTAAAGGAATCACATTGTTAAATCCTTCTTCATCATCACTTCATGGTGGGCAAAGTAAAACAACCCAAAATAATATATGAAGATCGACATTTAGAAAACTTCTAAGTATTCACAGAAAATTATTTTTTCAAATCTGTTTTAAAAAGTCATAAGCTATGCAGTAATTACCAAAATTTAAAAATAATCAAGCTTGACTCTGCTTCAGCAAAGAACACTTTCAACAAGATTATGAACATACTCCTGAGAAAACACAACACGCTTTACAATTTTCAGACTACTTGGTATTCTAAAGCTTACGATGCACTGGAGATCAACTCTGGCCCACATTGATTTTTCTCCCAACTATATTTTCAATGTAGCCATCATCAACCAACATTTTGAAACTTCCCACATTCACTGAAAAGTGGCTGCCCACCGAACAGCCTTCTACTCTCCTCAGAGGATTTCAGAGTGCTTTATATTTAGCTCATGAAACTTTCATCAAATCCCAACTTTTAACAAGAGGACTAATAGGATTATTCTCATTAAATAAACTAGGGAACTAGCTCATGAAACAGCTTAATTAGCTAACGGCTTGTACTTCAAGATATCTGAAGATTCAAGAAACTATTCATAAGAAACACCTCTCACCTGGATAAGGGGACCCACCTTGCTCTTACTTGCCGAAGCTATGACGCAACCTGGTCATGACCTTCAAAATCACTAAGGGCATCAAGAACATTCCCACATCTAATAACTCTTGATAACTGAACAGTGTTCTTTCCCTAAATCACAATCTCGCTCTTTTTCTTCTCCCACTCATTATCGGCCTAGGACCAACCAAAACCCCGAGTGACTGCCCATTCCCTGAAAAATCAACCTCTGAATGCTTAACCGGGCAATCTTTCCCTGCTCATCTCTGAAAATGTACGAATGACCTAACTAAAACTAGACTTAAAGTTCCCCAAACACACTTCCCCCTTTCCTTTGCACAACCTGGTCTATGTGCTCCTAACACTCGCCTTCACATCCGAGTTCTCAGAAGCTTTACCTCTGCCTTCAGGTCTATTTCAAATGCTCCCTTCCCCAGATAGCGTCCACCACACCCCACCACACCCCCGGGCCTAACAGGTCACCTGTGCCTGCTCGGTGCTCGTGTGAGAGCACTCTGTCTCCCGGCTTTATTCTCCAGCTCTTTAACAGTGCTGTTAGCCAAAGCACGGTGTGCTGATTAGCTGTTATAACTCGTTGTGTGAACCTTTCGTTTTCGCCCCAAGAGAACATATTTTTTCTTTAGCACCAACAAAGGTCTACCAGTTTTAGGAGCAGATATGAGAAAGTAAGTATGGTTCTTAGTCCTGGCTACATAAAGAATCACCTGGAAAGCTTTTCTTTTCTGAGGATAGGCTACATAGGTGATTCTTACTTATTTCCAGGATTGTGAATCACTGAAGAGCAATAAAGGAACAACAGGGTTAAGAGATCTCTGGTTTCATTTCACTACTAGAACAAGTCATTTCCTATTTCATTCTTCTTATCTAGTGAATCCCAATATCCCCACCCTATTTTAGGCTCTACTGACATGTCAAACTACCAAAACAGCTTCTCAACTGGTCTCCTTACCAGAACCCTCTCCTCTCTCTAATCTTTTCATATTCCAAACCACAAACTATCCTACAAGTAGCTGCTAGAATTAACATTAAATGGTTTTCCTAATGTGACCACCTACCCACTCCTGCCTCCTTAAGAACCTGTATTATCTTTTTCTTTTCTATTCTCTCAAAACTAAAATCAATCAATTCATGTTGATAAGGGTCTGAGTAAACAGACACACCATGCAATGTTAGTGAGTGTTGAATGATCAGCTGATACCAAGAGGGTTACATGTATCAAAAGAACATGTATCAAATATAACATGTATAGAAATACATAATACATATAAACATATGTACCCACACAGAAAAATATCCTTTGAGCCAGTAATTCCACTTCCCTCCAAAAATTTTCTATATTTAAGTATAATTAACATACAATTATGTTAGTTTCTGGTGAACACCATACTGATTCCACAAGTCTATACATTACTCAGTGATCATCACGGTATCCACTTCCAAAAATTTAACCAAGGAAAATAACCTGACAAATAAGCAAACATGCAATTTAAGGTTCACTGTAGTATTGTTTATAATTGCAAAAAGCTAAAGATATATTTAGATATCCATCAATATAAAATGGTTTAAATTCTGATTCAACCATGCAAATAAATTCTACATTATTAAAAATAATGGAATTAACCTTACTTACAAGCATACAAAGAATTCTACAATATCTTAGGTGTTAAAAAAAGGCAAATTAGAAGGAAAACTAGGAAAATCCACAAATATGTGGAAATTAAGCAATGTACTCTTTTTCCTTAATGTTTTTATTTATTTTTGAGAGAGCGAGTCAGAAAGCATGAGTGAGGGAGGGGCAGAAAGAGAGAGAGACAGAAGTTACAAAGCAGGCTCAGCGCTGACAGCAGCTAGCCCAATGCGGGGCCTGAACCCACGAACTGCAGGATCATGACCTGAGCCAAAGTCAGAAACTCAACCAACTAAGCAACCCAGGCACCCCTAAACAATATACTCTTAAACAACCCATGCGTCAAAGAGAAAGACACAAAGAAAATTAGAAAATACCTTGAGACAAATGAAAACAAAATACAACACACCAAAATTTATGGGATAAGTGGAGTTTATAGCTACAAATTCACACGCTAAAATGGAAGAAAGATCTCAAATTAATAACACTAACTTTACACCTCAGGGAACTTACAAAAAGAACAAACTTAATCTAGAGCTAGCAGAAGAAAAGAAATGATAAAGATTATAACAGGTTAATAAAAGATAAACAATGGTGGGGGGAGAATGAACACAACTAAGAGTTGAATTTTTTAAAAGATCAACAAAACTGAAAAACAGCTAAATTAACTTAGAAAAAAAGAGAGAAAACTCAACTAACAATAAAGAGGGTAAATTCTCACTGCATTCATTCTACAAAGTCAGAGCTCTCCTGATATCAAAGCGAAACAAAACAACCAACAAAACAAAAGACCAATGTCCCGGATTAATACTGACGCAAAATCCTCAACAAAACATTAGCAAACCAAATTCAACAACACATTTAAAAAATTATACACCATGATAACATGGATTCCTAGAATGCAAGAATGGTTCAACACACGAGAAAATCAACTGATCAGCATATAAAATTCAACACTACATTAACAGAATGAAGGACAAAAATCAAAGTCGTATCAACTGATGCAGGAAAAACATTTGACATACTTTCAAAAGTCAACATACTGTCATATCAGAAACACTTAAGTTAGGAACAAAAGAAACTACCTCAACATAATGAAAGCCAACTAACATCACAGTCAACAGTAAAGGAGTGAAATGAAAACTTTTCCTCTAAGACCAGGAATAAAACAAGGATGCCCATTCCACCACTTCCATTCAACATAGTACTAGAATTCTTAGCCAGAGCAATTAAGCAAGAAAAAGAAATAAAAGGCATCCACCTAGAAAAGAAAAGCAAAATTATCTTGGTTCACAGATGACATAATCTTATATGTAGAAAACTTCTTAAAGATTCTAAAGTGAAAAACTATTAGAAGTAATAAGCAAAATCAGCAAAGTTGAAGGACAGGAAACCAACATGTTTCAACATGTTTCAACATTGTTGTTGAAACCAGCAATGTTTCTATACATGAAAAATGAACAATCTGAAAAGGAAATTAACAATTCCATTTATAATAACATCAAAAAGAATAAAATTCCTAGAAATAAATCTAACAAAGAAGGTGAGGGACTTCTACCCAGAAAATTACAAAACAGTACTGAAATTAAAGGCAAATACAAATGGAAAGCAGTCCTTGTTTATGGACTGAAAGATTTAATACTGTTAAGATGTCAGTACTACCCAAAGCAATCCACAGATTCAACAAAATCACTATTAAAATCCCAAAGATTTATTTTGCAGAAATGAAAAAAGTCATCCTAACATTCATACAGCATCTAAAGGGACCACAAACAACCGAAACAATCAGTTTTAAAAAGAACAAATGTAGAAGACCGACTCTTCTACAAAGTGACATACTACATACAAAAATCATACTACAAAGCTACAATAATCAAAACAGTATGATACTGCCATCAAAACAAATATAGAGACAACTGGAATAGAATGATGGATTCCAGAAATAAACCCCCAGATATACAGTCAAATGACCTTACTAGAGTACCAATACCACTCAATAAGGAAAGGACAGTCCCTTCAATAAATGGTGTAGATATCCACATGCAAAAGAATGAAGCTGGACCTTTATCTTACACTATATATAAAAATTAACTCAAAATGAGTTAAAGAACTAAACATAAGGCCCAAAACCATAAAACATGGGGGAAAAGCTTCCAAGACATTAGATACAATGATTTCTTGGATGTGACACCAAAAAGAACAGGCAACACAAGCAAAAGTAAAGTGGGACAACATCAAACATTAAGACTTTTGCTCATCAAAGGACACAATCAATAGTGAAAAGGCAACCTACCAAATGGGAAAAAGGTATGCAAATCATGTATCTGATAAGAGGTTAACATCCAGAATACACAAAAGACTCCTACAACCCAACTAGAAAGACAATCACATAACCTAATTACAAATGGGCAAAGGACTTCAACAGACATTTCTCTAAGAATGATTTTAAAAAATAATGCCCAAAAAGCATCTGAAAAGATGCTCAGTATCACTAGTCACCAGAGAAATGTAAGATCAAAACCCTATGAGATATCATCTCACACCCACTAGGATAAGCTACTATCAAAAAACCTGACAGTACGGGCAGGAGTTTGGAGACGCTGGGACACTTGTGCACTGTTGGTGGAACTGTAAACTACTGTGCAATCCCTCCCGGGATAATGCAGCTGCTATAGAAAACAGTATGATGGTTCCTCAAAAAATGAAAATAGAACTAGTTAATGATCCAGCAATCCCCCTTCGGGATACATATCGAAAGGATTGAAACCAGGGTCAAAGAGACATTTGCACAGCCTTGTTCATAAGCAGTCCTGTTCTCAACAGCCAAGAGATGGGAGCAACCCAAATGTCCACCAGAGATGAACAGATACAATGGAATGCTCAGCAGCCTTAAAAAGAAAGGAAATCCTGTCACTTGCTACACAATGAATGAACCTTGAGGACATTACGTTAAGTGAAATAAGCCAGTCACAAAAGGACAAATACTGTGTGATTCCAGTTGTATGAGGTACTAAGATAGTCAAATTTGTAGATGGAGAAAGCAGAATGGTGGTTAGCAAGGCTAGGAGAAGGGAGCAAAGGAGAGTTGTTGTTTAATGAGTTTCAGTTCTGCAAAATGAAAAACTTCTGGAGATCTGCTGCACGACAAGGCAGTAAATATACTCGATGCTACCAAAACTGTATGCTTAAAAACGGTGAAGACGGTAACGCTGGCGCTTTTTTACAATAAGAAAAAAGATATAGTTAAAAAAAAAAGTTAAGGGGCATCTGGGTGGTTCAGTCGGTTAAGACTGACTCTTGATTTCAGCTCAGGTCATGATCTCATGGTTCATAGGATCAAGCCCCGTGTCGGAATCCCTGCTTAGGATTCTCTCTTCCTCTCTCTCTGCCCCTCCCCAACACTCATGCCCACTCTCTCTCTCAGAATAAATAAACTTTAAAAAAAAAAGGTTAAGTTCTAAAACCACACAGCTGTACATAAGAGCAATAACTTCATTTTTGTTTTGAGAAACTAAAAACAGCTAACATTTGAGTATGTACTATATGCCAAGCACTGATTTAGACACTTACTGATTTAACACTTATTAATGTGTTAATCCTACAACAACTCTAAGAGGTAGGTAATATTATCATCCCATTTTACAGATGAGAAAACTGAGACACAGATTAATTAACATGTCCGAAAAACACAAAGCCAGGTTTTAAATGCAGGCCCTCTTGAGATACTATCCATGCTCTTAACCTCTTTTCAATACAAATATTAAAGCCTAGAAAGATAATTAACCAAAGTGTTAACATTCTTTTCGGTATTATCATGCTTTACATTACTTTATATGCTTCTATTAAATTTATGCAAAGATTATGTACTGCTTTTTACAATGAAAACTAAAAGGAGATATTTACATTTTCAAAAAATATACATAATGGAAAAGCAAGGTCTCTATTCCTATTAATAACCATTCTATTTACTTTTATTTCTGTACTGACTCTTCACTACAGTAACGCTACTCTGTTTGCTGTAACACAGCACCTTCTCAGCTTGCATCTCTCCTTCCCTACGTTCATCCTCCCCTGGAGAGAATGTCCTCTCCTACACCCTAATGCAACACCTTCTGATCACTTTTTCACTTTTATTTATTTTTGTAATTTATCAAAATCCAGTTCTTATCTCACCTCCTCCGGGAGGTCTTCTAGACCTGTCCTTACCTATAGCATTTTTTCACCTATTGAACATGGTGCTTTAGAAAGACTGCCCTGTAGAGGTTTTATTTATGTCCCTCATACAGTCATTAGCGAAGTTCCCTGAAGATATTACTACCCCTTCTCCTAGAGACAAGGACATCCCAGGGGCATGAAACATACTTAAGCACCCAGATCTGGATTTCTAAAGACATTCCTACCAGAAACAAGAGCTCCTTAGAGATAAGGCTGATTCTATATCTGGGATACGGAAATTACAAGGTAAATCTGATTTGCCTTGTACCAGAAAGCCAGGAAGCAATCAAAGACTCAGGAAGGAAGGCCAAAAAGATATAGAAGCCACCTCAAAAGTGGTACCACTAACTGAATTTGAGACAATTTGAACATCAAAAAGAATAAGGACTGTAATTTATTTTAATGTTTAATGAAGGAAAAAAAATCCAAATTTCCCTATACTGAAAAAATGTTAAAACTACAACACACACTTGTGACCATTTAAAGTGACCAATATATTACCAATATGTGTCTTTTTAGTAGGAATATTATAGTACCATTTTTAAGTGGAACATAGTTTGTTAGCCAGTTGATAAAGATAAACTCTTCCTTAAAGGAAAAAAAAATCCGCTATTAAGTGACAGAATGCAGTGGGGAGGGGAATCACCAGTTGGAACCCCTACTGAAATAATGATCAGACAAGGATCATCAATGGATACTAAAACCACTAGGAGAAAGAATGTTGAAAAAAGGCATATTCTCACAGTGCCAGAGGATCACCCCACAGATTACACAGTCATCGTAAGTGAAAAATGTGTTTACAGTAGAGATCTGGTGGCACTTTAACCAAGAGATCAAATTTAGTGGTGGGACAACCAGGCATTCTGTGCCTCCTGATAGGACACAATGCAGGGCACCCAGCATCGCCTAAGTCTTTCCAAGTGAATCTTGACAGATTCTAATTAGGCCATTGGACCTAATATCTGGCTTAAGGAAAATACAGGGGATAAAAGAATAACTTAAAGACACTATAAGGAAATAATCAGATAATCAAGAATGTGTGACACTCTATAAGCCAACTGACTAGTCTCTTTAAAAAATCGGTATCATGAAATAAAGATGAGAGGACTCTTCTAAATTAAAAGAGGCTGAGAAAAAGGACAATCAAATGCTATTTGTGAGCCTTGATAGGATTTTGATTCCAAAAAATTACAAAAAGCAAAAAATACAACTATTAAAGACATGCTTAGGGAATAACTGAGAAATATGAATAGGCTTGACTGTTAGATGACATTAGGGAATTCTTGCCAATCTTCTTACATGTAATCACGGCACTGTAGTTAAGAAAGAAGAATGTCCTTGTCGTTAGAGAATGCATGCTGAATGTTTAACGGCTGTGGTGTCATGTTGTCTGTGACTTACTCTCAAATGTTTCAACTAATACACACGAAAGTGCAATACACACTTGAGCAGACACAAAGCAAGCAGGGCAAAATGTTACTTTAGGTGATGAGTATACTGCAATTAGGTGTAACATTCTTCTTTAAACTTTTCTGTAGGGGCACCTGGGTGGCTCAGTCGGTTGGGCGGCCGACTTCAGCTCAGGTCACAATCTCACGCTCTGTGAGTTCAAGCCCCGCGTCGGGCTCCGTGCTGACAGCTCGGAGCCTGGAGCCTGCTTCGGATTCTGTGTCTCCCTCTCTCTCTGCCCTTTCCCCACTTGCACTCTGTCTCTGTCTCTCAAAAATAAATAAATGTTTTAAAAAAATTAAAAAAAAACTTTTCTGTATGTTTGAAATTATTCACAACAAAAACTAGGGAAACTTAATAAAATTGTAAAATAACTAAAGGAAAAAATAATTATTTGTTTCTAACTTTCGCTTAGCACCTCCTTGTTATCTACCTTTTTCTTTACTGACCTATACTTGCACATAATATTAGTTTCAGATGCACAACATAGTGATTCAATTACTTATCTTCTTTAAAGTACTTCCTGTTTGTACAAGTAACCATTAAGTCCCTGGGGACAGTTAAATTTTTGCAGGTTTACAAATATACAAATAGCCCAATGAACGCTGTTATTCACAAGTAACACGAAAGAGCAGATTGATAAAAACCAAAATGTCTGTTAATTTCAAGTCCTAGCTAAGATATGGAAAAATATATAAAGATTTTGATAATGAGAGCAGAACTACAATCACATTGAAAAACAATTTGGCACCATCAAAATAAAGCTGAACACATACATATTCCTATGACTCAAGAATTTTTCTCCTGGGTGTATATCCGGGAGAAACTCTTGCACATGGGAACCAGGAGTTAGGTACGAGACTATTTAAAGCAGCACTGTTTACAATAACAAAAACTTAGAACAACCCAAATTCCCGTTAATAAAGAAATGAATAAACTATGATAAATGTGGTATTCACTGGAATACCACAGAGCAATGAAATGAATGAGCTAGAGCTACGCACAACACCAACACGAATGAACCTCAAGAACTTTGTTACACGAAGAAAGCAAGCTGCACAAGAATACTAGCAGTGATTTCATTTACAAAAGTTTCAAAAACATCAAAAGTAAACAATGCGTTATCTAAGGAATCAAACATATGGAAAAGCAAATGAACGACACACACAAAATTCAAGATACATAAGTGTGAGGAACACATTGGAGCCTTCTGGTTTTACTTGCTTTACTAGTAATGTCCTTTTTAATAACTTAAGTGCTAAGTATGTAGGCATTTAGCATGTCTTTTTTTTTTAGATTCTATGGATGATTTACTATTAGTTTTTTATTCTACTCAAAATCTAGTAAAAACAATTACGCAAAAACAAAAAAAGATAATACTTATATATAGATCCTGACTTTAAGGCACGTAAAACCTCAATTCAAAAACAATACTAAATTATTCACATAGTAACTGCATTTATATTTTTCTCTGCATTTGCTTAGTAGTGAACAATGCAAAGTTATCAATATTCAAATAGTCAAACCTATCAATAGTACCAATTAGCAAAATAATCAGGAATAAAATAAATCCTCTCACCCAAAAAGCCATGCCCCATGGGGGGGGGGGGGGGGCAGGGGACCAAGCCAGGTCTATTGGCACTTATATTTATCTATTTTACTGAGTGATTTAACTTCATAGCTTGATGGATAAGACAAAGTAGCCTTCAGAACCTGATACAAAAGGGCAACCTTTTGTACCTTTTATCAAGGGAGAATCATTAAAAACAGGTTCACAATATGGAGAAGTCTCAGTTGCCTTTTAACTTTATTAAGGAAATTGCTACAGTCACAATTTCATTTACCTTTTTTACCCTAACCACTAGAGGCCTGAGCCTATGACCCAGATAAATGCAACGCTAGCAGACCCCGGTTAAGAGTGTTTTTTGAATGCTTTCCAACAGCCATGGCACAGCTCTAGTGTATCAGGAAGAAGTCTCTACTGAACCTTACAGTAAAACTGGTTAAGTTACTGGAGACAAAAACAGGAGAGAATTTTTTTTAAATGTCGATATAATTTTCCTTGTTGTAGATAAAATGTTGAATAGCAGACCTCTAGAGCTTATTCTAGGGGGGTGGGCTGAAACTTCATGCCTGATTAGCATCTCCCCATTTCCTCCTCCCAGCCCCTGGCAGCCACCATTACATTCTTTGACTCTATGAATTTGACTCTTTTAGATACCTCATTTGCAGTGACTTTCTGTTAACATAATGGCGTGGCATACTGCCGAATTTCCTTATTTTCTAAGGCTGTATAGCATTCTGCTGTGTGTATATACCACCTTTTATTTATCCATTCACCCACCCATGGACACTCTGGTTGCTTCCAGAACTTAGCTATTGTGAACAGTGAGTGCTACAAGAGAACTTACTTGCAATGTATAATTTGGGGGAAGTATTACAGAGTCCCTTCTCCCAGGTTTAACTATAGCTGCCAAACACGTTGAGACAAGAAGACATAGCTTACAGAGTGTGCTGAATTGCTCTGTATTCAAAGCCACCCACAAGATTGATACCAATCAAAGAAATCAAAAGAAAAAGATGTAATTGTTGAGCTGGGAGTACTACCTGCCCAAGCATGAATAGAATGCTTCGTGTTGAAACAGTGAGGTCAGGAGAGGTTCATGATCAAGCAGGAAGGGTAATAATTATATTTATACTCCATTACATTAAATCTTTGCTACACAGAGATTCACAATGGTTGCTTTATAGAGTAGGCCTGCCTATATTACACCTACTAAATGGGTTTGCTACTAATACCAAGGACAATTCCTCAGTAACTAATATAGGGATTACCATGCTAGTGCTTCTCTGTCCTAACATCTAGAGCTAAGTAACTAAGTATGCACCTAGCTACGTGCTTATCTGCCTGCCACACCACCCGTACCAATTTCACTAAGACCAAACTAAAATTTTTGCATGCCAAACAATTTTTGTATGTCAAAAAGACTCACAAGAAAGAAAGAAAGAGACTTAAAACATCTATCCACAAACTGTATGAACAATAGAAGATCACACCTATTACCGACAGCCCGTTAATCTCTAAAAAACACATTAAAGACTTGTTCCACTTTTGATTGCCTACCAAATGATGCCTGCTTTTTATAAGTTCTACTGGAACATAACTCATGCCAAAATGCCGACATGAGTGTTTATAATATAAGCATGTCAATAAAAAGAGATCTCCACTGGGGCACCTGGGTGGCTCAGTCGGTTAAACGTCTTGAGTTTGACTCTAGTCATGACCTGATGGTTCATGAGTTCAAGCCCGACATTGGTGGGTCTATCAGTGCGGAGCCCACCCGGGATTCTCTCTCTCTCTCTCTCTCTCTCAAAATAAATAAATAAATACACTTAAAAAAAAAAAAAAGATCTCCAGTGACCACCACAAAGTTTGCAAACCAATAATGATCTTTATAAGATCGATGAGCTTTATAAAAAACTATGACAGTTGTACCCAATCACCTAACTTCTGGCAGTTTCTAGAAGTGGTAAGACATAATGTGAGGAATTTAAAGATAATCCCTATAAAGTATAATATGGTAACATCTCTATCAATGATGAAGATGAGTTCTGGAAATATGCTGCATTATCAGGAACTTTGATACAAAAGGAGAAAGAGTTTCAGAGGACAAGGTTGCATTTCAAAGACGCTCTACGTTGGAAGGGCAATTCCTTCCTCACTGTCCAACTCCAACCCACAAGATGCCCAGCTACTCACTTTCTACCTGGAGACCCAGTTCATCACCTCACTTTGCCACTGCTTCTTTGAAAGAACCTACTGTAGGACTTTGTTCAAAACGCTCATAAACAAGAGCAGGAGTGTGGGGGGTGGGCAAAAGAGGGGAGTGGGAGAAACAGGCTCCCAGGCATGGAATGAATAAGGCACGAGAATAAATAGGCACAGCACAGGGAAGGTAGTCAATGATACTGTAGTAGTGCTGTATGGTGACAGATGGTAGCTACGCTTGTGGTGAGCAGAGCGGAAAGGTACAGAGATGTTGAATCACTGTTATACACCTGAAACTAATGTAACATTGTATGTCAACTATACTCAAACTAAAAAATTTTAAATGAAATAATAATGATGAAAAGGTTCTAAATATTGTGAGAATTACTAAAATGTGACACTGAGACACAAAGTAAGCAAATGCTGTTGGAAAAATGGGGCCAAGAAACTTGCTTGACTCAGGGTTGCCACAAATATTCGATTTGTAAAAAAACACAGTATCTGTAAAGCACAACAAAGCAAGCACAATACAATTAGGTATACCTCTATATACTTCCATTTCTGGCTTTTCTTTAATTTCTCTCAGCCCTGGTATGTACTTTTTAGCATAGAGATCTTTCATTGCTTTTGTTAGATTTTTCCTAGTTATTTGATTTCTTTGGTTGCTACTATAAATAACATTTTATAATTTTATTCTTTGATAGCTTTTATGGAGAATAAAAATTGTTTTAGGGCACCTAGGTGGCTCAGTCAGTTAAGTGTCCAACTCTTAATTTCAGCTCAAGTCATGATCTCATGGTTCGTGAGACCAAGCCCTGTGTCCGGTTTTACACTGGCAGTGCAGTCTGCTTGTGACTTTCTTTCTTTCTCTCTCTCTCTCCCCCCCACTCCCCACCTCCCCCACTTACGCACACACTTTCTGTCTCTCAAACATTTTTTTAAAAATTGTTTTCGTGGGGCGCCTGTGTGGCTCAGTCGGTTGAGCGTCCGACTTCGGCTCAGGTCATGATCTCGCGGTCTGTGAGTTCGAGCCCCGCGTCGGGCTCTGTGCTGACAGCTCAGAGCCTGGAGCCTGCTTCACATTCTGTGTCTCCCTCTCTCTCTGCCCCTCCCCCACTCATGCTCTGTCTCTGTCTCAAAAATAAATAAACATTAAAAAAATTTAAAAAAAAAAAAAAAATTGTTTTCGTAATTAAAATAATTTTTTATAAACAAATAATACTTCTCCCTAAACATTTTTAAACCTTCCTTTTACTAAGTGTAATAGTATTAGATGTGAAGCTGTATGCATAATAAAACCACTCACTGAACACTGTGCTAAGCACTCTGCGTGCTCTTTTATTCACGTTCCCCTCAGCTCCATGAAGAGGATACATCATTAGCCCTCTAATACAAATTTTAAAAGAGAACTCAGACAAGAACATAGTAGCAAAGATTTAACCCTAGGTCAGAGTATAAACCCAGTCTCCTTCTACTCACACTAAACTATCTTTTAGTTCTTGTATCTTATAAATGGTTGCAAATCACTCAGGTCTTCTCAGCTGATCCCTTAACTACAGACAAGGTAGCATCTGTCCTGGGCTGATACTAAGGGCAAGAATGCTCTTTGCTTTCCTTCTCAGGCCCGTTAACCTCTTTTCTTTCAGTTAATACACTGAGTGCCTACAGTGTACAAGGTAGAGAATAAAAATGAGTAAAGCAGAGCCTCCATCTTCAAAATATTCTTATAGACTCCTAGGAACTAGAAGTAAACTACTACACTACTAATAAAACTGCTAAACTACTGGGGCACCTAAGTGGTTCAGTTGGTTAGGTATCTGACTCTTGATTTCAGCTCAGATCATGATCTCATAGGGCTCATGGGTTCAAGCTCCGCACTGGGCTTTGTGCTGACACTGCAGAACCTGCTTGGGATTCCCTCTCTCTCCCCTTCTTTCTCTGACCCTTCCCCACTTGTGCTCTCTCTCTCCCTCAAAATAAAGAAACATAAAAAATATTAAAATAAAAACTAATAAACTATTAAACAAAAATGGACACGTATCTCTAACGAAATACCATCAAACATCGGAAACTCCTGAAAAACTTGATTTTGAAGTAAAACAGATTTTACTCATTTAAAGGACCAAAACTTTTCTTAAAATTAAGCATCTTATGGGTTGTCTGGGTGGCTTGGTCAGTTAAGCATCCCAACTTTGGCTCAGGTCACGATCTCACAGTTCGTGGGTTCGAGCCCCACACTGGGCTCTGTGCTGACAGCTGAGAGCCTGGAGCCTGCTTCGGATTCTGTGTGTGTCTCTCTCTCTCTTCCCGTCCCCTGCCTGCGCTCTATCTCAAAAATAAATAATAAACATTAAAAAAAATTTTTAGGGGCGGCTGGGTGGCTCAGTTGGTTAAGCGGCCGACTTCAGCTCAGGTCATGATCTCACAGACTGTGAGTTCGAGCCCCGTATCAGGCTATGTGCTGACAGCTCAGAGCCTGGAGCCTGCTTCGGATTCTGTATCTCCCTCTCTCTCTCTGCCCTTCCCCTGCTCACACTCTGTCTCTATGTCTCTCAAAAATAAATAAATGTTAAAAAAAATTTTTTTTAATTTTTTTTAATAAAAAAAATTAAGCATTTTAGGGGCACCTGGCAGGCTTGGTCAGAGGAGCAGGTAACTCCTGATACCAGGATTATAAATTTGAGCCCCACATTAGGTGTAGAGATCACTAAAAATAAATATATAAACTTAAAAAAATTTAAGCATCTAAAATAAAAATATTTCTACCTTAAGCATAAAACACAGTATAACACTAAGAAATAACATTGATTAAATTTACTAATATGTGAAATGTTTTACATACTCTCAGTCTGTAGTGAAGACTAAACCCTGTACTATTAATGGCCCCGTTTTAAAAGGATGTAACAGAAAATAAAGAACCTAAATTATGTGTCCAAAGTCACACACCTAGTAAACGATGAAGTCATGGTTCAAATGCAGCATCTACCTCTCTATGCAGCCCTGTGATACACTAATGATTGATTCAAACATTTATTGCCCACCTACTGCATACGGAGTGTTGTGTTGAGAAACGAGAGGGCGGTGAACAAGACGGCTTATTCATGAAGCTCACCTTCTGATTAAAAAACAGATAAATAAGAAAATAAATGAGATAATTACAGACTGTATGAAATATTATGAAGGCTATCAGGGGATGTGAGGAAGTAACTGGAAAAGGCTTACTCTGTTATTGCCTCTTGTAGTCTTGTTCTTGGCTTGTTTCCACACAAGCTGGCCGGCCAGCCAGCCAGGTTGGGGACCAGAGAAGCAGACAGAAGACAGACCACTCCTAGTGAAGATGATCAGAGAAGTGGCAAAGAGAAGCCCTAGTTTCATGTCTTCATAAATGTGTTGGCATTTTCCCACAAACCCTAAAGAGCCAACGTTCTTTCTACTGAATAATTCCAGGCCTAACAGAACATGCTTGATGTTGCTGCTTGATGAATAGGGTTTCACCTACCTTTCTAAAATCTCAACAGGTGAGCGTCTGTACACATTAACGCATCTGGCATTACAAAATGCCACCGCATCTTAAACTCAATGTAAGTCACATTATTCCACACAAAGTTGGTACATAATCTCCAAAAGTAATTACTGGGGTTTTTTTGTTTTAAAATCCAGGTCCCACATAGGTTTCAACAAATGAGAATTTGAAAATTATTTCTAAGAAACAAAAGGACTCATACCAGGTTTAGCATGCTGAGTAGTCCCAATACTATTTTTAGAAAGAGCAACACTTCTCATGTGCAACTTTTTCCAAATGATACTAACAAGGTCAAGGATCATATCCTATCTAAAAACATGACCCATACAACATAGCCAGGATCTCGCATAATGGCTTACGCACAAGTGTTGTGACCTGAAGGATTTGTTCATTTTACATACATCTTTAGGTTTACATGGTTTATATTGCAGATATTCATATTTTTATATTTACTGTTCTTATATGTTCTTATTCCATTCATTTATATTTTTATAAATATAAATAAATGGTGCATTGAACTGACAGCCTCAAAAAAAAAAAAAGTGCTTCACGTTTTACCAGCATTTCCATTTACTGGATAATCTGAGCTCCGGAACAACCTTGTGAAATATGTTCGTAAAAGTATCACCTTCCCCGCTGCACAGTGGGCGCTCAGAAAGGTTAGGTGACTTGACTAGTTCAAGACTGCACAGTAATTGGCAAGGGCAGGGCCCTGACCAGGCCTTCAGACTCTTTGTTCATGCTCTTCTCCCCACAGGATACTACTAATTTAAACCTGAACTTTCACGTGTCTCTCTTCAACAAACCTGGACTGTAACTACGAGCCATACCACCGCTGTCCTGCCAATACTCGGAGTGTCCAAATGCAACCGGAACACTAGTACTCCTCAGTAAACATAAACACCAGCACACGTTTCTGTCAGGACCCCATTCAATGCTGGTTTGCTCCACTGCACAAAACTTATTAAAATACACCTCGGCCTTAAAGCATAACCCTTAATGGAACTGACTTTTTCACTCAGTGGGAAATTCAGTAAATGAGAACGGTGACTCATAACGCTAACTTATGGTTTTCTAAATTAATAATTTTGGATGCCAAAGCCAAAGAATGAATTACAGACCCCTCTCTATCCCCACGGCCAAAGTTGCTTAAGTGTCAAAGCGCGGTAGTAAAACACAAGGACAGAGGTGGGGCTGGAGCGAACATTCCTCCTCTCTGCGACCCCCACCACCCCCAGGCAACCCACTCCTCAAAACCCAGTGGGTCTCTTCCGACTCCCAACCTCGCCATGACCAGAGTGACTACCCGACCCCGTAGCCCCCTGTGACCACGATCAGAGTCCAGCCGGGAGCTGTGGCGACACGCACAGCTGGGACTGCCCCCTCCCCGGGGCGTCCCCACCTGTCTAGGGTAGCCCGCACACCTGGTAGCCCCAGCACCGGCAGGAGATGCGCGGCGGGAACCCGCCCCTAAACGCGGTGCCTTAGGACCGCCGGGCTACCCGGGACAAGTCCGCTTCCGCCCCCAGCCCACATGGCCGCTGCAGACCGCGCCCGGGTCCTAGGGGCCCAGGATCTCCGGAGGCGGGAGGGGGCGGCGGCACTGCGGCTGGGGGTAGGAGGAAGCGCGGCAGGCACGCCCGGGGGGTGGAAGAGGAGGAGCGCGTCCCGACCCGCCGCGAGGGCAGGCACAGAGGGAAGGAAGTCCGCCAGCGGCGGCGGCGCCGCGGGAGAGCAGGCGTCTACCTGGGAGCAGAAGTACGAGCCTTGGATGCCCAGCTTGATGCAGGTGGGACACTGGAGCTTGGCCTCGCTGCTGCAGCCGTCCGTCTCGCACACCCGCGTCTCCACGGCCGCCATGCTGCCTGGCTGCTGGAGGAGCGCCTCACTGAGGAAGAGGAGGAGGAGGAGGAGAGAGGGCAGGGGAGGGGACAGAGGCCGAGCCGGGGGAGGAGCTCGGCCTGCCGGGCCTGGGCGCGGAAGCAGGAGGAGCGCCGGGCCTGCCCAGACCACGCTGCGCGCCCCGCCCCCGCCCCGCGCGCGCAACTGGCGCCCCGCCCCGTGGCCTTCGCCCCGCCCCCGCCCGCGGCCCCCGCCCCCCGGCGCCAGTAGTGCACGTGGGGGCCGTGAGGGAGTCTGGCGGAGACCTCCACCAGCTCCGCGGGGTCCTGCGTCTGTCCCCAAGGAGTGCGACCTGCTGGCGCCCGGCGGCAAAGGCCAGGTGCCGCCCGCGGGGAGGGGCCCTCATGTCTTGTGCTCTCTGTACCTAGAGAGACAGCGCCCCGGCCATGCCTTACCGAATGTCCCCCACGCACACAGGCTGTTGGAAAGAGCGCCCCGCTCCTCTGCGTTGGTTCACCCGGCAGCTCCTTGGAAAAGGAAAGTAATTCCCTCTTGTAAAGTACTGTTTCTCACAGATAGTGTCTGCTCTGAGGCCTAAGGACCGCCACTCAAGTCATTCACAAAAAAAGGAGCCAGAGAGCTGTCAGAAGATGGGCTGAGATTTGCATCAGGCCTCCCTCGCGCCTGATTTTTTTTCACACTATCCACCCCCCCCATTCACAATATACAATGTTAGTAATAGTAACACAACTACTAGATATTCAATAAAACAGTAATTTTTTGTATTATCCCAGTCGATTGTTTGAAAGGTGAGGAGGGAAGAATTGTATTAATGTTGAAACACCGGGAGTTGAAAGCAGCTTTAGAGGTCATCTGATGCAAACTTGTTGCCTAAATCTCTTCAGCTACATCCCAGATCTGCCGTTTTCTAACTTGTGCTTAAATTACCTCCTGGCACTGCGAAGGGAGAGAAACTGATATTTATTGATCGTCAACCAAGTGCTGTGAACTTCATGTTATCTTATCCATATTTTTTTTAAACTTACATATTTAATAGACTAAAAACCTCATGTTACTTTTATTTTTAATAAGTTTTGCTGTGTAAGCAATACAAATAAATAATGTAATAAAATCAAATAATATATTTTAAAATGTTACACGTGAACAAAACGAAATCAACCATTGATGTGTGTATAGATACATATGTATATATATGAGACTCATACATGTATATGTATGTATAAAATATCTTTTAACAAAAAATGGACTACACCATGCAGAATCTTTAGTTACTTGCTTTCTTCAGTTGTTACATTATGCGTTTCCTGTATTGTCATTAAATATAGCATAATTTCATATATTGATTTAATTATAATTTGATTAATTATAATAAAATTTACCACATAATTTAATGTCTGCATAATATCCTATTGTATGGGCAGTTAACTGAACAAACCTCAGTAATAATAGACATTTAAGTTATTTTGGACTTAGATATTATAAGCAAGACTTCACTGAATACCCTTTTAGCTAGAACTTTGCATACATCCTTATTTACTTAGGATATGTTCTTAAAAGTGGAATTACTGCATCAAACTATTGTCCCTTTTTACTTTTTATGATACAGCTTGTCAAATTTTCCCTTAGAAAGTGTATACAAATTTACATCTGGTCAGAACTATACTGACATATTATTTTCTGAGACTTCACTAGCGCTGATTATTATCTATTATAAATGCCTGTGATTTTGATAAATGGAAAATGGTATCTTGTTTTTTTTAATTTTATATTACAATAAAGCTGAACATTTTTCCCTAATTATCACCATTTGTATGTCTTCCTATGTATTTGCTTTTATTTAAATTTTCCTTTTGCGCAACAATACTCAAAATTTAAAAATAAAAAAAACAAGACATTGGTTTTTGGCCTATAATTGGCCAAATAATACTATGACCTAAACACATCAATGTTTCATTTGTCCTTGTTACCTCAATCCTTATCTGCATATGTATTCAGTGTTTACATATTTGCAATGATTGATAGAATTTTTTCATTCTACCTTTTCACATAATACTTTGCAGTGGATTAATCTCAGATTTAAGAAAAACACTAAGTTCTGTTCCTTTTCAACATGACAGCTCTTTATGTGTTCGAAGTCAGGTCTTATGGTTTGCCAGTCTTACAGTTTGCCCTTCTATCTTAGAGTATGTTTAGATCACTTGCAATCTTTCTCCATCTAATCCGGAGAAATTCCAGTTTGTTCCCTAATGGGTTGTGTCCAGATTAAGCTAATCAAATAGAGGAAGAGGAATTATTGAAAATTCTAGTCCAAAAGCGCCTCAGGGTTCTTCTCAGGCATGGAGAGACGGGAAACTCCCCTGCTTTTGCTAGCTGTCTGCTCTGGAGTCCGCTGTGTCCTTGTACCTTTAGGAAAGCAATGCTGCGAGGCCATTAAGAGCACAGATGTTGATTAAAATAGACAGACCTGGGTTGAAACCTCTGTCTCCAGCTCTCCTCCCTTAGTCATGTTTCTGTGAGCAACTTGTTTAACCTCATTTCCCATATCTGAAAATTACAAGCTAGGGTACCTACCCATAGAATTTTACGATAATTAAATTGGATAGATTTTGTAAAGTGCTTTGGAGCCCCATAAGTGATACTTAGTTAGCCTTGCCATCAGGTCCTTCTTCCTTGGTCCTATTCACCCCACCCCCACCTCAACCTCAAACAGGCTGTTGAGTGAGATAAACTTTCTAAGATCACCTTATCTTATTCTTAAGATAGTCAGCCATATTCCATTTATTTAAACATTAAAAAGTGACAAAATATGAGAGATTTTACAAAATTATGTCAGTCAGAGTCCCTGTTTTATTCTCGTCCTTCTGAGATTTTAACAGGAAGTCTGCATTGGATATCTTGTTTCTGTTTTTTAATTCCTGTGTGCAAAGTTCAGTCAACTCACTTACAGGAGGAAGAATGGGCTTCAGAATCTCAACTGAGAATTTGACATTTATCAAGGTCCTTTGGGGGCACCTGGGTGGCGCGGTCGGTTAAGTGCCCACCTCTTAATTTTTGCTGAGGTTATGATCTCATGGTTTGTACGTTCGAGCCCCACATCTAGCTCTGTATTACAGTGCAGAGCCTGCTTGGGATTCTCTCTCTCCTCTCTTCTCCCTCTGCCTCTACCTCTCTCTCTCAAGATACATAAATAAACTTAAAAAAAAAAAGTCCTTTGGCCTTGGAAGGCACTGGTTTCCCAGGACTTCTGCACAGAGAGAAGCACTTTTGATATCATGTCTAAGCACATGTCCAAAGCCATCTGCCCAACTAGCTACAATATTTCCGGTGTCCATGGACGTTTCAATTCAACATAGCCAAAAAGAAACAATTATCTTCTATTTACCCACTCTTGCCCTTCAAATCTGCTTTTTCTCCTGAATTTCCTGTCTTGATTAGTGACATCATCTATCTACTCTTGTCTTTCAAGTTAAAAATTAGGCCCCTTCTCTCTCATCCCCCCACATCAAATGAATCATTCAGTTTCATAGACTTTACCCTCTAAATATTTTTTTAATGTGTTCTCTCTATTCTTATGGCTACAGTTTTAGTTTAGGCCATTTTAAGCCTTTGCTTAGACTATTACAGTAGCTTCTTAACTGCCTTTAATCCATTGAATCTACCCTGCCATCAAGCTGATTGTTCTCAGAGATAAATCTGATCATGCCTTCCCCCTGCTTAAAATCCTTTACTAATATTCAGCTTGTAGAGCTGGAATCAGGGTCCAAAGGTGGCCAGACCCTGCAGAGTTGGTGGTAAGAAAACAGGAGGACTGAGGAGATCTGGCGACCATGAAAGCCAAAGCTAAGGGCACAGTGAAGGAGATAAAGGGCTTGGTACATAAAAAGGAAATGAGCAAATACATAACAAAATTAAGGAAAATGAGAGATAAGTTTATCACTGTCTGAGGAGGGAGTTATGAATATGAAAAGGATGAAGGCTAGAATGAATCATGTGGTATTGTATTGGAACTGGAAATATTGATGTGATGAGCTCCTAGGTGGATCAGTCAGTTAAGCATCTGTCTCTTGTATCCACTCAGGTCATGCTCTTGTGGTTGTGAGAGGAAGCCCTGCATGGGGGTGGGAGGCAGGGGGAGGTCAGCATGGAGCCTGCTTGGAATTCTCTCTTTCCCTTTCTGCCTCTCCCCCACTCACGTTCATGCCTTCTCTCTCTGTCTGTCTTCCCTCAAAATAAATAAACATTAAGGGGCACCTGGGTGGCTCAGCTAAGTGTCTGACTTCTGCTCAGGTCATGATCTCATGGTTCATGAGTTTGAGCCCTGCATCAGGCTCTGTGCTGACGGCTCAGAGCCTGGAGCCTGCTTTGAATTCCATGTCTCCCTCTCTGTTCCTCCTCCACTTGCACTCTCTCTGTCTCTGTCTCTGTCTCTGTCTCTCTCTCTCAAAAATAAAGATTTAAAAAAATTTTAATAAATAAGCATTTTAAAAAATATATTGATGTGAACTCAAGGTTTTGCATAATAGATAATATGGACTTGTGTGTGTGTGTGTGTGTGTGTGTGTGTGTGTGTGTGTAGTTCTGACCACTAAGTGGACCTGTAGGCAATGAGCACACCTAATTTTCAGACCTTGGTTTCTAAATACTATTATCCACCAAAAGGAATCAGATCTCCTCGGAGAGCTGATTCATTTCAAAACCAGAGCAGGGAAAGTACAAGACTGGACAGTCTCACTGTACCTGAAAATAAGGTAGAGCGTAAAAATTGTGGTGACTATAGAAAGGACACAGTACCCAAGTTGAAGCAGCTCTCACTGGCCAAACTGAATACAATTTGAACCAGAATAAGTAATGATAGTATCAGATTATAACCCACTGAAAAAAAATACTATTCCATGAGCCCATACTGCTAAAAAGACAAATGAGGGACAAAAGTAAGCTCTTATAATAGAATGTCAACTAAGAAATTGCAAGAAAACTGAGAGCTTTTAATCTAAGATCAAGAACAAGACAAGGATGTCCATGCTCACCACTTTTATTTAACCTAGGACTAGAAATCCTTGCTATAGCAGACTAAAAAAAGAAATAAAAGACACCCAAATTGGTAAGGAAGAAGTACAACTTTACTATTTGCAGATGACATGATATTGTATATAGGAAACCCTAAAGACTCTACCAAAAAACTATTAGAAATGATAAATTCAGTAAAGTTGCCGGATGCAAAATTAATATACAAAAATCTGTTGCATTTCCATACACTAATAACAAAGTAGCAGAAAGAGAAGTTAAGAAAGCAGTCCCATTACAGTTGTTCCAAAAAGAATAAAATACCTAGGAATAAACTTAACCAAGGAGGTGAAAGACTTATACTCTGAAAACTGTAAGACGCTGATGAAAGATATTGAAGACTACACAAATGGAAAGATATTCCATGCTAGGGAACTGGAAGAATTAACATAACTGAAATGTCCATACTACCCAAAGCAATCTACAAATTCAGTGCAATCACTATCAAAATACCAGTAGCATTATTCACAAAACTAGACAAATAATCCTAAAAATTGTATAGAACCACAAAAGACGTTGAATAGTCAAACCAATCTCAAGAAACTGAAGGTATCACAATCCCAGACTTCAAGATACACTACAAAGCTATAGTAATAAAAACAGTATGATCCTGGCACAAAAATAGACACACAGATCCATGGAATAGGATAGAAAGTCCAGAAATAAACACACACCGATATGGTTAATTAATCTATGGCAAAGGAGGCAAGAATATACAATGGGGAAAAGACAGTCTCTTCAACAAATGGTGTTGGAAAAACTGTACAGCTACATGCAAAATAATGAAACTAGACACTTTCTTACACCAGACACAAAAATAAACACCATATGGATTAAAGCCCCAAGTGTGAGACGTGAAACTATAAAACTTAAAAAAAAAAAAAAAAAAAACCATAGGGAGTAATCTCTTGGACATCAGTCTCGCCAATATATTTATGGGTATATCTCCTCAGGCAAGGGAAACAAAAGCAAAAATAAATGATCAGGACT
Organism: Paguma larvata; assembly: GCA_030068075.1. Taxonomy (NCBI): domain Eukaryota; kingdom Metazoa; phylum Chordata; class Mammalia; order Carnivora; family Viverridae; genus Paguma; species Paguma larvata. The sequence continues at coordinate 116,525,998 of CM057823.1, forward strand.
ACACCAAAATAAAAACATTTTGCACAACAAAAGAAACTATCAACAAAATAGACAATTTATTGAATGGAAGAAGATATTGGCAAGTAATGTACCTGGTAAGGGGGTTAATACTCAAAATATATAAAGAATTTATACAACTCAACACACACACACGCAATTTAAAAATGGGCAGGGGCACCTGGGTGGCTCAGTTGGTAGAGCGTCTGACTTCAGCTCAGGTCATGATCTTGCGGGTCATGGGTTTGAGCCTGATGTTGGGCTCTGTGCCAATAGCTCAGAGCCTGAAGCCTGCTTTGAATTCTTTGTCTCCCTCTCTCTCCGCCCTTCCCCCACTCATTTTCTCTCTCTCCCCCCTCTCAAAAATAAACATTAAAAAAATGTTTTAATGGGCAGAGAATCTGAAAAGATATATCTCCAAAGACGTACAGATGGCCAACAGGCACAATATAAGATGTTCAACATCACTAATCAGGGAATGCAAATCAAAACCACAATGAGATATCACCTCATAACTGTCAGAATGGCTAAAATAAGGAAGACAAGAAATAAGTGTTGGCAAGGATGTGGAGAAAAAGAAAACCTTCATACACTGTTGGTGGGAATGCAAACTAGTTTGACTACTGTGGAAAACTGTATGGAGGTTCCTCAAAAAAATTAAAAAGAGAAATGTTACTCCCACCAGTAATTCCACTACTAGGTATTTACCCAAAGAAAACAACAACACTAATTCGAAAATATATGCACTCCTGTGTTTATTGCAGCATTGCTTAACAATAGCCAAAATATGGAAACAACCCAAGTGTCCATTAATAGATGAATGGATAAATAAGGTGGTATGTATATACACTGGAATATTCTTCAGCCATGGAAAAGAATGAAATCTTGCCATTTGTAACAACAGAGATGGACCTAGAAGATATTATGGGAAGTGAAATAAGACAGAGAAAGACAAATATTGTCACTTATACGTGGAATCTAGAAAACAAAATAAATGCATAAACAAACAAAAAGCAGGCATACAGAGAAAAACTGATGGTTGTCAGACAGGAGATTGGTAGGGGAACGGGTAAAATAGGTGAAGGGGAATGGGAAGTACAGACTTCCAGTTATAGAATGAATAAGTCATGGGGATGAAAGGTACAGCATAAGGAATCTAGTCAGTTATTGACTTTACCTATTTGGTATTCAGTGCTAACTACATGGGTAGCTACACTTGCGATAAGCATAACTTGATGTATAGAGCTGTTGAATCACTATGTTTTACGTCCAAAACTAGTGTAACATTCTATGTCAACTATACTTCAATTAAAAAATAAAACTAGGAAAAAATTAATTTGGAAAGAATGATGGAGTTAGAATAAACACCATTTGGCAATCATTATAGCAATAACTTATTCAGGCAATGGTCATCAATGAATGCTAAAAAAAAAAATGGATACTTTCACTGGGTGAATGTTTCTTAAGGAACAGAGTATTACATAGTCTCAGTGTAACTCCCTACAAAATATTTATCATTTAAAAAGGCAAAATAGGGGCGCCTGGGTGGTTCAGTCAGTTGAGTGTGCAACTCTTGATTTCCACTCAGGTCATGACCTCACAGTCATGGGATTCAGCCCTCCATCAGGCTCCACACTGAGCATTGAGCCTGTCTGGATTCTCTGTCTTGCTCTCTCTCTCTTTCAAAATAAATAAGTACATATCTAAAAAATTAAAAATTAAATAAAAATAAAAAGGCAAAATAATAACTTCACAGTGTGAAACCTTGCAGATATTCCCTTAACTGTGTTATCAAAGTTAAAATCACCAGTAATGAGACAAATTGACTTTGTGCCCCTCCTGATAGGAAACACTGAGAACACAATTTGTCTTCTGTGGCATTCAGAAATGCATAATTGATTCTAATCATGAGGAAACATTAGTCAAACCCAAATGGAAGACAATCTACAATATAAATGACCTGTAATCTACAAAATGCCCATATCCCAAAGACAGAGAAAGATTTGAGGAACTCTTCCAGATCAAAAGAGACTAAAGAGATGTGACAACTAAGTGCAACGCTTGAATCTGGGTTCGATTTTGATTGAAAAGAAAAACATGATTTTGCTATAAAGGAAATATAAAGATTGTATTGTATCCTTAAGAATTCCCTGGTTTTATGGCAATCCTGCTCAGTATGAGAGGAACCGCAAGTTCAGGTATTTGGTGTATGTGTTTGCCTGAGAAGCCAATGGGCAAAGCTACCATCTGTGGGATTATGACTGAACGCCTCTAAGTCAGAATCCCACCCAGGTAGAACAATATGGCAGCACTATGGCTCTTCTGTTGGCTTCAGTTACCTGGACCCCTGCCTTTCCCATGGGTAGGTTCCTGCCTGCACTCCAAGTGGCTTGGGGTGCCTCATCTCATGTTGGGACCAGGTTCTGTGCAGAAAGCTCCTCATCCTGGGGAACGGAACGTGGCCAGAAAGGGGGAAAAAAAGGAATTCTCTTGTTTCCTTTCTTGACAAAAGCCCTCAAGAAAGTAGGGGTAGAAGAAACATGCCTCAATATCATGAAGCCCGTATACAAAAGACCCACAGCTAATATTATCTTCAGTGAAGAAAAATTGAGAGCTTTCCCCCCTAAAGTCAGAAACACGACAGTTTTTCTGTTTTTCAACATAATGTTGGAATTCCTAGCCTCAGTGATCAGACAACAAAAAGAAAGAAAGGCATCCAAACAGCAAGGAAGAAATTAAACTTTCTCTCTTTGCAGACAAGATGATACTCTACATAGAAAACCCAAAAGACTCCACCCAAAAAACTGTTAGAATTGATACAAAAGACTCTACCCAAAAAACTGCTAGAATTGATACATTAATTCAGCAAAGTCGCAGAATACGAAACAGTGTGCTCAAATTGGTTGCATTTCTATACACCAATAATGAAGCAGCAGAACGAGAAATCAAAGAATTAATCCCATTTACAATTGCACACCATAAAAATACCTAGGAATAAACCTAACCAAAGAGGTAAAAGATCTGTACCCTGAAAACTATAGGAAGCTTATGAAAGAAATTGAAGAAGGCAGAAAGAAATGGAAAAACATTCCATGCTCATGGATTGGAAGAATAAATATTGTTAAAATGTCAATACTACCCAAAGCAATCTACACATTCAATGCAATCCCTATCAAGATAACACCAGCATTCTTTACAAAGCTAGAACAATCAATTCGAAAATTTGTATGGAACCAGAAAAGACCCCCAATAGCCAAGGTAATGTTGAAAAAGAAAACCAAAGCTGGAGGAATCACAATCCTGGACTTCAAGCTGTATTATAAAGCTGTAATCATCAAGGCAGTATGGTAATGGCACAAAACAGACACATAGATCAGTCAAACAGAACAGACAACCCTGAAATGGACCCACAAATGTATGGCGAACTAATCTTCGACAAAGCAGGAAAGAATAGCCGATCAAAAAAAGACAGTCTCTTCAGGAAATGGTGTTGGTAAAACTGGACAGTGACATCCATAAGAATGAACCTGGACCACTTTCTTACACCATACACAAAAACAAATTCAATACAGTTGAAAGGCCTAACTTTCTTACACCATACACAAAAATAAATTCAATAGAGTTGAAAGGCCTAACTGTAAGACAGGAAACTATCAAAATTCTATGGGAGAAAACAGGCAGCCACCTCTTTGATAATGGCCATAGGAACTTCTTACTAGACATGTCTCTGGAGGCAGGGAAACAAAAGCAAAACTGAACTATTGGGACCTCATCAAGATAAAATGCTTCTGCACAGCAAAGGAAACAATCAACAAAACTAAAAGCAACTGACAGAATGGGAGAAAATATTTGCAAATGACATATCAGATAAAGGGTTAGTATCCAAAATCTATAAAGAACTTATCAAACTCAACACCCAGAAAACAAATAATCCAGTGAAGAAATGGGCAAAAGACATGAACAGATACTTTTCCAAAGAAGACATCCAGATTGCTAACAGACACATGAAAAGTTGTTCAACATCACTCATAATCAGGGAAATACAAATCAGAACCACAACAAGGTACTACTTCACACGTGTCAGAATGCAGATGTTGACAAGGATGCAAAAGGGAACACTTTTGCAGTGCTGGTGGGAATGCAAACTGGTGCAGCCACTCTGGAAAACAGTATGGAGTTTCCTCAAAAAATCAAAAATTGATCTACCCTATGACCCAGCAACTGTACTGCTATGTATGTACTCAAAGGATTCGAAAACGCTGATTCGAAGGGGCACATGCACCCTAGTGTTTGTAGCACTATCAACACTAGCATTATTATTTGGCATTATCAACAATAGCCAAATTATGGAAAGAGCCCAAATGTCCTCTACTGATGAATGTATAAAGATGTGGTATATATATATATACACACACACACACACACACACACACACACACACACACACACAATGGAATATTACTAGGCAATCTAAAAGAATGAAATCTTGCCATTTGCAACAACGCGGATAGAACCAGATTATATTATGGTAAGCAAAATAAGTCAGTGAGAGAAAGATAAATACCATATAATTTCACTCATATGTGGAATTTAAAAACAAAACAGATGAACTTAGGGGAAGAGAAGCAAAAATAAAATAATATAAAATAATATAAAAACAGATAAGGAGACTAACTATAAGAGACTCTTAATACAGAGAAAAAACTGAGGGTTTCTGGAGGGGTGGTGAGTGGGGGAATGGGCTAAATGGTGATAGACATTAAGGAGGGCACTTGTTGGGGGGGGCGCCTGCGTGGCTCAGTTGATTAAGCATCTGACTTCAGTTCAGGTCATTACTTCATGGTTTCGTGGGTTCAAGCCCCACACTGGGCTCTGTGCTGACAACTCAGAGCCTGGAACCTGCTTCAGATTCTGTGTCTCCTTTTCTCTCTGCCCCACTCCACTCTCGCTCTGTCTCTCTCTCAAAATTAAATAATAAACATTAAAAAAAATTTTAGGGACAACTGGGTGGCTCACTCGGTTAAGCATTCAACTTCAGCTCAGGTCATGATCTCACAGTTTGTGGGTTCAAGCCCCATGTAGGACTGTGTGCTAACGTCTCAGAGCCTGGAACTTGCCTCCAATTCTATGTCTGCCTCTCTCCCACTCATGCTCTGTCTCTTTCTCTCAAAAATAAATAAACTGTTAATATTTAAAAAAAATTTTTAAAGAAGGGCCCTTGTTGGGATGAGCACTGGGTGTTATATTTACTTATATTTAATTATTGCTATATTAATCACTAAATTCTATTCCTGAAACCCTTATTACACTAGATGTTAACTAACTGGGATTTAAAGAAAATTTTAAAAATTAAAAATAAAAATACAGTAAAAAAAACATTCCCTAATTTTGACAATTATATTATAGTTATATTATTGGTTTAGAATATATATGAGTGTATAATCATATATATATATTCTGAAAGACAGAGAAAGTGAATGATAAGACATGGTAGAATGTTAACAATTAGGAAACCAAGGTATACCGGAGTTCTTTTTACAATTCTTATAACTTTTCTTTAGTTTGAAATTGTCTTGATATAAACAAAGGTTCTGAAACTTCTTTCTAGATGCTTATGACCTGCAGGAACAAGTCCAAATCAGGCTCTTGGTGCATACACCTTGCTTCTTACTGGTCTCACTCTCACTGTTATTCATTCATGACTTGACCTTGACTTTCTAACAATAGCAAACTGCTCGTGTTTCCCTAAAAACACAATGTTCTTTCATTCTTCCATGTTCTTATACATGCTGTTTCCTCTGCCTTGACTGCCTTTCTCTATTTGATCTCTTGGTGAAATTGCTGTTTCTTCAAGATCCAACTCAGACATGACTTCACCTACTAAACTTCAACGACCTCAGCTCTAGCTATTCAATACCTCCTCTGTGCTACCTCTAAATTGTTAATGGTCGCACTTAGATACTGTGATCTATCTATGCTTAGTATAAAGTAAGTATGGATGCTAATGAGTTTACTTTTAATCTTCACAGTGACTGTATGAGGAAGGTACTAACCCAAGATTACATAGCAAGTAGGTGGTTTAGCCTGGACTTGAGCTCAAGTCTGAAAGTCTGACTATAAATCCCTTGCTCTTAACCACTAAACTTCATCGCCTGTAATTTTTCACCTCTCTCTCCTACTAGACTGACTTCCTTGTGACATGAAGGTTCATATCTTGTTTTTCTCTCTATTCCCAATCTTTAACCCTATCACAATACCTGATTACACAATAGTACTCAATAAATGTTTTTCCTTATTAAGTGTTTTATAAATATGAATTATCTCAAATATTCATATATACAAAAAAGAAAGAAAAAGAGATTGTGTGCATGTGTGTGTGTGTGTGTGTGTGTGTGTGTGTAGAGAGAGAGAGAGAGAGGTGTAGAGAGAGAGAGAGAGAGAGAGAGAAAGAGAGAGGGAGAAAACCTAGTTTGTTAGAACCCAGCAAGAAGCAGATGACACTTTCAAGTTGGGTAATTTGGGAAGAGTAAAGGATTTAATAAAGGGACTAAGGCAAGGCAGTGTCTTAGAAAAACAACAGAAATTGTGTAATAAACTGAAAGTTAACAATGGGCAACATTTCCATTCCTAGACCTGATGGAGTAAGAGCACTGGGCAAATACCAAAACTTACAGTACACGAGGAAAAGAGGGCCTCTAACAGGAGCTATGAGCTTTGCCTAAGAGACCAAGCCAATCCAAAGCCACCCTAAAGTCAGGAATCTGAGACCTCATTCTCTTCCCTTCTTCCACTCCTCTAAAAGCTAAAAGGATAAGGAACCCAGTGATCTGCAGTGGATCATGTAAGTCAACCTCTCAGGGCAGAGAGCTGGATTGAGAAGGGTGGAAAATGCATCCACAGGTGCAAATGGAAGATAATCCAGAACAACAACACTCCACCTATCAACTGCAAATGGAATATGGCCAATAGAGTTGAAGTGCTTGGAGTATCCCTTCCCTATGGCAACCCCCTCTCCTGCAGGGTAGTCAGTATCCTAAAGTTGGTGACTATCTTCAACTTTTATAGTAGCATTATAATATTTGTAGTCTTCATCATACCTTCATTCTTCATTATGATTGCAATATACATCTTTGTTGACACTTACAGCTCTAGGTTGCTTATATGTTTATATTCCTATGACATAGTATTCTATTCTCTGAATATACTACAATATATGCATTCTCGTACTGATAGACATTTACTTTATTTCCCATATTGTGCTCTTACAATCAGTGCAGCCATAAAGATTATACTTCCACATAATATGTTATTTTTAAAATAAAATTGAATAATAGAACTTTCTGATAAGGACTAACACTTTCTTTGCTCTGTCATATCCCTATATTAGAGAAACATGGTATGAACGATGGGTTGAGAATCAGAAAACTCAGTTCCATGTATCTAGTTTCTAACTCTGTCTTGTGTAAGGCACATAACATCTTTGAGCTTTGTTTCTTCATCTGTAAAATATTATTATGAAAATCAAATGAGTTGGTGCCTATGAAAATACTTTGTAAACTATAAAGCACCATACGAATGTAAATGATTACTGTTTATTGTCTACCTCGTCTTCTACACCATGTCCTATGAAAGCAGAAACCTTGTCTCTCTTGTTTGTTTGCTGTCGTGTCCCTAGTATTTAGAGTGAGGACTGATGCAGAATAGACATTGCATTAGTATTAATCGGGGAAGACTAATTACTATAATAATCCCAAAATTCAGTGGCTTATGGAAAAAAGTTTGTATCTCTCTTACAGAGTCAGAGTCAGCTATAGGTCAGCCAGGGAAGCCCTGCCCTCTTAGTCGTCAGAGACTCCAGATGCAGCTTCCATCTCTACCACCTCATAGATACTTGGAATCATCACTCGAGGATAGGCTGACACATGAGGGGTCTTGTGCGTGAGATTTAACAGGCCAATCCTGGAAAGGGTGCACTACATTCTATCAAGCCCATTCCACTGGCCAGCAGTCATGTTCCAAGTGATGCTAGAAAATGTAGTCGCTGTAGCCTTGCAATCAGAGAAAATGAATCCGATCAGCATCTAGCCAGTCTTTGCTCTAACATTCAATATTTATTTGTAGAACAAATAAATAAATGAAATATACATATACGAATATGCCTAAGGTCCACTTATTCTTTTTAAGCTTTTCAATAGTACCTTAATATTGACCTTGTGTCAGCTAAAATGCCTACAACTTTTCACTGTGTGCTGTTAAGTTCCACGGAGGCCTGGTAATTTCTCAAGAGTCTCGTTTTCCAGAGGTGGGCTCTGGGGAGGTTAGTTAGCAAATGCTGCTGCTGCCCCATCACTAGACCCATTCTCTAATAACATCCCGGCAGCGTCTATCATCCTTAGGAGACAGAGCCAGAAGCTCCTTCTCCTTTAATCTTGCTTAGATGGAAAATCTCACATGGATGGCTTGTAATTTCAGTCTGCTAGCCAGGAGACTAATCCTTCTCTATTCCATTCTGAAGCAACGAGGGCTCCACTTGAGGATCTGCATCGTCCCCACCTCAGACTTCCTCGCAGATGAACAGCCTTGGATCAAGTGAATGCTTGATCTCTCTCTCTCAGACCTCGAGAGAGCTGCAGTTTCAACTTTAGCTCCTCTTTGGAATACTCCCTGTTGGTACCTAACCACCATGCAAGAAGCCTAACGACCCTGAGACTTCTGTGTTGACCTCACATTTCTTTCTTTCTTTTTTTTCTGGACAGTCACATAAAAATCATTTCTGGGGATTATAGATACAAATGTGAAAGGCAAAACAGTACAGATTTTAGATAATAACATCAGAAAATATCATTGTGACATGGTGGAAAGCAAGTATTTCTTAAACAGGACACAAAAACTTCATTTTTGAAGTCCACCCTTTTCTCCCTGCTCTACATGCCATCTTTGTCTTAAATCAAGGGTCCGCGTGTGAGTGTATTTGTGACTTGACACTATTAAATGATATTTGTCCACTTGGCTATCCCCTGCTTCTATACTGTACTGCCTTAATTAATATAACTTTATAAAAAGTATTGATGTCAGAAAGAGCAAGTCCTTCTACTTTAGATTTCTTCTTTTTTTTTTTTCAAGAGATTCTCAGTACTTAGCTCAAGAGGTGTGAGAAAAGTGTCCATGAGAAGGTGAAGGGAACCAATTTTTACAGGGCATCAGAGCTTAAAGAGATGAGGAAGGAGCCCATGCAGGTGTGGGGGCCCATGCAGCTGAGAATAGAGCGTCAGAAGCTGAACGGGGTGCAAGGGGCTGCTCGATGCCGCATAGCAGAGCCTGAGACCACACTCACCCCACTTAGGCTGTCACCCATACTGGGCAGCTTTTCACTGAGGATTCCCTTTTCATCCTACTCAAGCTGTAACAGTAGATGTAAAGAGGGTGTCCCCCTCAGGCGGGTGGCCTGGGATAGAGTGTCAGAGCTCCCAGCAAGATGACAACGCATTCTGCAGATTGATGTTTCTACCTGGAGTGTCATGACCGGATCAGGGTGAGAAGGACATACCCACAGAAGGACAGGCTGGCAAAGGGAGTCAACCTTGGACTATGTCGAGGAGGGTGCCTGTACAGGAGAGCAACTTAGCAGGAAAAGTCAGATTCTAATGGAGGTGAGATGGGCATCACTCCAGAGAGGCAGGCCAACATAGGTAGTCAGAGCCATGTTGTGCTGGAGGAAGTCCATAGAGAAAGGAGGCAAGTGCGGGGTGTCTGAGCCTGAGTTGGGTGAGGAAGTCACACAAGTGAAGGGGAAGACTGATATGGGGTGTTGGAGCCCATGTGTGATAAGAAGAAAATGTGTACACAGGAGGGCAGCAGCAACAATGGGGATTCATTGGGGTTTATGTGGCTCAGTTGGTTAAGCGTCCAACTTTGGCTCAGGTCATGATCTCACAGTTTGTGAGTTTGAGCCCCGCATCGGCGGGGTCCGTGCTGATAGCTGATAGCTCAGGGCCTGGAGCCTGCTTGGGATTCCATGTCTCCCTCTCTTTTTGCCCTTCCTTCTTTCATGCTCTGTCTCTCTCTCTGTCAAAAATAAATAAACCATTAAAAAAATAATAAAAAAAACCAATGGGGATTGGTTGTGTACGCTGGATTCAACAAATAAATATGGTAAGGATAATTGAAGCAAGTTTTCTCTCTGTCAGAGAAGGCAGTTTCAAATATGGAATGGTGGAAAACTAAAAGAAACGCTCTGGTGTTAAATGAAACTGGAGGAATCGTTGGGAGCTATATATACAGAGAGCTATTTTCAATATATATAGATGGATATAGACATAAATATACATTTAAATATAAGTATATTTATGCATGTAGAGATACACATTCCTCAGCTCTGTCCACTGAGTGAGGCTGAGAGCTGCATCATCTCAAAAGCAAGGATCATACCAGTGCCAGATCCTGGCTTCTAAATATCAGCCTGCTAAAAAGAACCAAAATATTGATAATGAGAGTTATAGATTATAGCGCATTAAATAAAGTGGGAAAAAATGAACCATACTTCTATAAAATGATAAATGAATAAATCGACAGCTTGTTAAGGAATAGAATATTTACATGGTTTCAAATATTTCACCAAATTAGTATTTTATTAATCATAAAGGAGGAAAAGTAACTTCAGAGTTGACAAGCCCAGCAGATGCCTCCTTAATCAAGTAATCAAATCAAATATCACCAGCAAAGGGACAAATCAAAATAGCGTTCTACCTGACAGGATGCAGTGAGAATGTATGTTATCCATCCTTCTAAAGATGCATAACCTGCATCCGATCATGAAAAAACACCAGACAAGCCAAAATTGAGGAACATTATATAGACAACTGCCTTGATATGACCAAAAATTAAAGATATAAAAATAAAGGAAAGACTAAAGAACTGTTTTAAACAAAGGAGCCTAAAGATACATGACAATTAAAAGGAACTCGTGATTCTGAAATGGATCCTTTTGCTCTTAAAGGACATTATTTGCACATCTGGTGAAATTTGAATGGATCTGGTGATTGGATGGTAGTAGCTATCAATGGTAGTTTTCTGATCTTTATGGTAGCATACAGTTAGGCAGGAGAATGTCCTCATTATAGGAAATGCACTCTGAAGTATTAGGAGGTGATGGGACATCAGGTAGGCAATTATCTCTCAAATGGTTAAAGAAAAATAACTTTTGTATTGTACTTACAACTTTTCTCTGAGATTGTTTCAAGAAAGGTAGCCTCATCATGTGCAAAGTATTTATAAAATATTTATGTATGCTAATTAAATTTTCTAATCCATAGTACAATAAACTCTGCCTATAATTAAAAAAAAAAGTAAATATTGTGAAAATTGCCTTACCTACTTTCAGGTGATAGTATGACCCTGATTCAAATGCTTTAATTTTTGCACATACATATTTGAATTATATTAGAAAGTATTTTTTACAATTAATATTAGCAATGTATGTACTTGTGTGTTTTTTGTGTGTACATGTGCACAGAGTAACCAAAATAAGCACAATAGGGTCACACAAATGCACATTTCAGTCATGGATCACGTAAAATATATCTCTGTGCTTGTGGTGCCTGGGTGGCTCAGTTGGTTAAGTGTCTGACTCTTAGTTTCAACTCAGGTCATGATCTCACAGTTTGTGAGATGGAGCTCCACTTCAGGCTCTGGGCTGACGGTGAGGAGCCTGCTTGAGTTTTTCTCTCTCCCTCTCTCTGTCCCTACCCTGCACATTCTCTTTCTCTCCCTCTCTCAATAAACAAATAAACAAACAAACAAACAAACACATCCCTGTGCTTATCTACAATATTCATGTGTTTTAGATAACGGATGTGGTAAATTATATCTCCAATAATAATTTTTAATAAATAATAAATCCATATACTTATTTTCTAAAAAATGGAAGCCACACAAATATCTATCAACTGATGAATGAATTTTTAAAATGTGTTATAACCATGTGAAAGAATATTATTCAGCCATAAAAAGGAATGGCAGGGGCACCTAGGTGGTTCAGTCATTTGAACGCCCAACTCTTGACTTCCCCTGGGGTATGATCTCATGATTCTTGTGATCTCATGATTTATGGGATTGAGCTCCAAATGGGGCTCTCTCCTCTCTCTCTCAAAATAAATAAATATACATTAAAAAAAAAAGAAATGGAAGACCAATACTACAACATGGGGAAATCTCAAAACCATTATGTTAAATGAAAAAAGCCAAACACAAAAGGCATATTTATTGTATGATTCCATTGATACAAAATGTACAAAATAGGCAAATCCATAGTAACCGAAATTAAATTTGTAGTTTCCAGGGATCGGCGGGGAAAGGGAGTGGAGAGTGACTGAGGGTTTCTTTTTCATGATAAAAATTAGATATTGGTCCAAACTCCACATCTGAAAAACAAATAATCCAGTGAAGAAATGGGCAGAAGATATGAATAGATACTTCTCCAAAGAGGACATCCAGATGGCCAACAGACACATGAAACAATGCTCAAAGTCACTCATCATCAGGGAAATACAAATCAAAACCACACTGAGATACCACCTCACACCAGTCAGAGTGGCTAAAATGAACAAATCAGGAAACTATAGATGCTTGTGGGGATGTGGAGAAGCAGGCACCCTCCTACACTGTTGGTGGGAATGCAAACTAGTGCAGCCACTCTGGAAAACGGTGTGGAGGTTCCTCAAAAAAATGAAAATAGAACTACCCTATGACCCAGCAATAGCACTGCTAGGAATCTACCCAAGAAACACAGGAGTGCTGATGCATAGGGGCACGTGTACCCCAATGTTCATAGCAGCACTTTTGACAATGGCCAAATCATGGAAAGAGACCAAGTGTCCATCAACTGACAAATGGATAAAGAAGATGTTGTACATATATACAATGAACTACTACATGGCAATGAGAAAAAATGAAATCTGGCCATGTGTAGCAACATGGATGGAACTGGAGGGTATTATGTTAAGTGAAATAAGTCGGTCAGAAAAAGACAGATACCATATGTTTCCACGAATAGGTGGACTTTGTGAGACTTAGCAAAAACCATGGGGGAGGGGAAGAGGGGAAAGGAAAAAAGACACAGAGAGGGAGGGAGACAAAACATAAGAGACTCTCAAAGACTAAGAGCAAATTGAGGGAGTGGGGAGTGTGGAGCGGGGAGAGTGGGTGACAGGCATTGAAGAGGGCACTTGTTGGGATGAACACTGGGTGTTAAATGGAAACCAATTTGAAAATAAATTATTTAAATATTAAAAAAATTAGATATTGGTGATGGTTGTTCAACCTTGCAAATATACTGAAAACCACCCAACTGTATACTAAAAATGATGAATTCTATGATATATGAATTATACCTCAGTTTTTTAAAGTTAATTTGAAACGAAAAAGGAAAAGAGAAGAAAGATGTAAAGACCGATACATGGAGGTGCTTCTGAAAAGGACTTTAAAGTTACCATTTTAATCGCTCTTCGTCTTTAGGGTTTTTTTTTTTTAAAGCCAGCAGGTAGCCTTGTTTTTGTTCCTTTGAAAGTGATTTCTGCCCCACAGAATACTTTCTTTTAAATATTTATTTATCTATTTATGAGACAGAGGGAGGCAGAATACAAATGGGGGAGGAACAGAGAAAAAGAGGGAGACACAGAATCCAAAGCAGGCTCCAGGTTCTGAGTTGTCGGCACAGAGCCCGATGTGGGGCTCGAACTCATGAACTGCGAGATCATGACCTGAGCTGAAGTCAGATGCTTAACCAACTGAGCCACCCAGGTGTCCCTCCACAGAATACTTTTAAGATTTCCCTCTTTGCTTTTGATATTCAGTAGCTTTGCTGTGTTGTGCCTAGACATGATTTTCTTTGTATTTATCCTGCCTGTAATCTATTGCTTTCCAGTTGTGTGGCTTGATATCTCTTGTCAGATTTTGAAAATTCTTAGTATCTCTCATTACACATATGTTAAAAGTAAGTTCCAATTACACATATTCAATTTATTTTCCATGTCTAATGGGACTCATGTTCTTTTTTACATTTTCTGCCCATTTTCTTCTCCAAGTTTCTGTCTGAATATTTTAGACAACAAGCCAACCCTTGTGCTAGGAGACTAAAATGTTATTTGGTGGTCTTTTCTCCTGATCTTAAGTTAAACAAGAAAATAATTCTCTTATCTTCTGCCAAGAAGTTGTATATATTTGACTGCCTCAATCCCTAGCAAAGAGTCTTTCTCTTTATTCTCATCAGCTCTTGGAGTCACTACTTCCTATGGTCCAGATTTCATATTTCCTTCCCATTTTATTTAATATTCTGAGTTAAAATATGTATTTTATTTTTTTACTGCTTCTTTATTGAAGCTTTGAGTAGAAGAAAAAATAAATGTATTTGGTCACAATGCCATGTTTAACAGAAAGTCATGTATATAATACTATTCATTGTTGCCAGTGTGCCATTGAACGGTATTCCAGAAATTTCTCTTGTTTTTAATGTTTATTTATTTTTAAGAGACAGTGAGAGAGAGAGAAAGCATGGATGTGCGAGAGCAGGAGAGGCGTGAGGGGGGCACAAAGGATCTGAAGCGGGCCCTGCCAGACAGCCCAATGTGGGGCTTAAACTCATGAACCATGAGATCATGATCAGAGCCCAACTCAGACCAAGTGTCTCAGACTAAGCTTCCCAGGTGTCCCCAGGACTTTCCTTTTTTAAATGTTTTTTGTTTGTTTGTTTGTTTGTTTGTTTTGAGAGAGAGAGAGAGCATATAAGCAGGGGAGGGGCAGAGACAGAGACAGAGACAGAGACAGAGAGAGACAGAGAGAGAGAGAGGGAATCCCAAGCAGGCTCCATGCTCAGTGCAGAGCCTGACATGGGGCTCAAACCTACAAACCATGAGATCATGACCTGAGACGAAAATCAAGAGTCAGATGCTTGGGCGCCTGGGGGGCTCAGTTGGGTAAGCAGCTAACTTCGGCTTAGGTCATCATCTAACAGTTTGGATTGGAGCCCCTCGTTGGGCTCTGTGCTCACAGCTCAGAGCCTGGAGCCTGCTTCAGAATCTGTCTCCCTCTCTCTCTGCCCCTCCCTGCTCATGCTCTGTCCATTTCTCTCTCTCTCTCTCTCTCTCAAAAATAAAAACAAACATTAAAAATAAAAATAAAAAAAAAGAGAGACACTTAACCAACTGAGCCACCCAGGTGCCCCTTCCCCAGAACTTTCTTTTTTTTTTTTTTAATTTTTTAATGTTTTTAACTTATTGCTAAGAGACAGAGAGAGACCGCAGGGCTCAAACTCACAAACCGTGAGATCATGACCTGAGCCGGAGTCAGACGCTTAACTGACTGAGCCACCGGGTGCCCCAGAACTTTCTGATGGTACGTGATGGTAGTGTCCTTTTCTTTAAAGGTCTTTAAATATGATTTCCCTTCTGAGAAGAAAGCCTACATAAATAATCTAAAATTAAAAATTAAAAAAATACGTTCTATGCATAAAGATATTCACAGTAGAATATTTTATGAAAGTTAAAACTTACATCAACCTAAATATCTAATGATCTGGGACTAGATAAATAATTTACGGACCCCACATTTAATAGAAAACTGTATGACTTTTTTAAATTGCCAATTTGTTTATTAACATAGAAAAATGATATTATTACTGTTAACTGAAAAGGGTAGAATAAAAGAATAATTGTATGCAAACAGAAACTCAAAACGGGAGCAGAAAAAAGTATAGAGGAAATATACTGAAATACTGAAAATACCTATCTTTACACGGTTGAATAATGACAAACAGGGTTTTTTCTCTATACATTTCTACATTTTCCAGTATCCTTAATGAATCTGTTCTTAAAATGGAGGAGAAAAGCTATTTTAAAAAGAAAAAACATTTCTGTAATTTATACAATATGCTATTTATAATATACTCTTTATAATAATATGATAGCCACCTTACTTGTCCAAACTTTCCTTTTTCTTTTTAATTCATTACAAGTTCTAGATTTCAGTTCAGCTATAAAGGTGGGGATTTTTCAACATGCATTTCTAAAAAACAATGTCTAAGAAAGAGTACTGAACTCACAAGCCTAGTAAACTCCTAGAATCATCTTCTCTAGTTTCCACAGAAAACACAAGTTTCACATATAAGTCAGCCAGAATTAATCAACTCAAATTCTGGGATAATATAACTCAAAAATGTAATGCCTCAGACAAATATCAACTAAGCGCTACAAAGTTTAATTTGAAATATGTGTTCCACGTTACAGTCTGGTTTCCCTCAATACTGTTTAACAAATTAAAATGTCAAGTGGCATCATCTGCTAACCCTTTGAGGCAGCAAGAGATACTGAAGAGTTGCTTGAATTTATTCCTGCTGACATATTCTTCAATGTATTACAAGACTGTTCTAAGATTGATTACACGTACAAGCTGAACTAAAAGTGATTTTTTTTTTAAAGTGGGTTGGGAGATCCGTAAAATCAGCACCATTCTGTTGTTCTGTCTTGAGCTTGTGATAAATTGAAAGGAAGTGAAATCTTTGAGTGATTAGAGACAGACAAATATCCATAAATTGTGGGGTATGTGACATCTACATTAACACCAAAGCCACATTGCAGATTCTGAACTTTCTCATTTGAACTGTGGGCGGAAGTAACCTGTCATCTACAGGCTAGCAGGATCTAAATGATGGAGGTTCGATTACCCATGTAACATTTATATACAAGGCAATAACCTTTTATTCTGCTTACGTTCATGGCAACCCTTGCAGAAAAGAGAGACGCCAGGAAAGAAACAAGGGTCAGTACAATTCTTTTACATCTTTCACTTTGGGCTCAGACTACACAGAACGGTGTCTCCCACCTTCCAAATAGATGGCAGGAAAGACAACTACATTTCACCAAACCAGCTTGGAAATGAAAGACCAGCATCTGTTTGTTTTATAAATGTATCAGCTTTTCTGAGAGCTGAGCCAAGTTTCTTCCAACGCCCTCCACGGATGCCCTTTGGCACTGCTTGGGGGCACACTCACTCACGTGAAACAAGCTTACTGATTACTATTGCTTCCTTTCTTAGGAAGCGAAATGGTCCTTTTCTATTGTGCTTTCTAGATACTCTATTTGCATAGCTTTATGTCTCTCAAAGGCACACTCACCACGTAGCATATAAATCAGGAATTTGATAGTATCCATTCATGGACCTTGATTTATGGCGGGCTCCATTTCAGGTCCATTCTGGGCATGTCTGAAAGCGGCGCAAGAGGTGAGATCTACAGAAGCTCACAGAGAAGGCTCAAAGGAGAGGTCAGACATGTTACCAAGGTCAGAATGCCTTTGTGAGAATGCCGCTTCACCCAGCTGTGAGTACAGCTGCTGCATGAGAACGGGCCGGTGCGACAGTGTGATGTTACTTAATCAAGTGTCTTGATACTTCAAAAAGTGTCAACGTGCAACCTGGGATTGCATAAGCTATCTACTTTGATTTAGTCCAATCTCATCACTATCAAAATGAATAATGCAACTGAATAATGCAGTTTGGTTCTCTTTCCTTGTCTTACAGTTAAACCATATTTCTTCTCAAACACTTGGTGCATTTAGGCAAGTTTTTTCAACAACAGTCTTTATGCGGGCACCTAGCTGACTCAGTTGGAAGAACATATGACTCTTGATCTTGAGGTCATGAGTTCAAGCCCTATGTTGGGTGTAGAGATTACTAAAAAAATAAACTTAAAAAAATAATAATAGTCTTAACAATGGGAATATAAGGATTCCTAAAAAAATTTATATTTATTGCTGTTTTCTCCATGTATTCTGATATTTTTTACAAAGATGAACAGCAAAGGCTTCAATTCTGTATGTCATTTAATCATATTGAAAGTATTATCTATAATACTTGGTTTTATAATTTATAAAAGCTGAATAGGACATGACCATAAAACACTTTTAGAGGGCTCTCTGAAAAGTCTGATACTAGTGAAACCGCTCTTCTAAGGCTTCCTTAAAAATAAACAAAAATAGAGGTCCCTAACAGAACCACGCATGCTTCTCATAGTTTCGAATAGTGAAGAAAAATATTTACCATAAACAGACACTATCTTCTTTTTCACTTAGGAAAAAAAAAAAAACGCTTGATGAACTTGTGAGACTATTGAAAGAATCTCTCTGTTGTGACATTCAAAGATGGAACTGCAATCACCAGCTTAGCGAGGATATTCCTGACTTAACTAAAGAGCTGGATTATCTGTCTCAACTCAGGAAATAAAGGAACAGCTCCTAATAAACAGGAATTTCATAGGATGCTAGCAGAGAGCTCTTAGCCATGGAATTAGCAAAAATTTTAAAAAAGTTTGTGTTCACAATATCTAGAGATTGACTCATACATAAAAATCCTACCCACACTGCAAGATTATACCTGTGATGATTTAGGAGATTTGGAGAAACAGAATGTTAGTTCTGAGAGCCAAAGGGCCCTTTGGAATGTATGAGTTTACTAGGGCTCCCATAACAAAATATCACTGACAAGGGGGCTTAAACAATAAGAGTTTATTTTTTCACAGTTCTGGAAGTTAGAAGTCCAAGATCAAGATGTTGTCAGGTTTAGTTTCTGCTAAGGCCACTCTCCTTGCCTTGCAGGTGGCCACCTTCTTGTTGTGTCCTCACATAGTCATCCCTTAGTCTGTGCTGTCTGTGTCCTAATCTCTTATAAGGACACCAGTCTTATTGGATTAGGGCCCATCCACATAATCTCGTTTTACCTTAATTACCTCTTTAAAGACCCTATCTCCACATATAGTCATATTCTGAGGTATTGGGGGTTAGGATTTCAATATATGAATTTGGCGGGGGGAAGGGGTGGCAGCTCAGTCCATAATATTGAGAAATATGATCTCAGTCAGATCTATCAGATTCAGGAAATGCGGCAGCAATTTGCACTATTTCCAGTGATGATCTTGATTATGCACATAATAATTCCAGGAAGTGTAGGGAAAGATGTCCCAGTACAGATCAATATTTACATACAGAGCCACACGTGCAGAAGAGAAGACCCGATTACTGCTGGAAGGCCTTAATCTGTGGTAAAGGTCAGTAAAGAGTTTCCATTTCCTTCCCAGAGCCTTTGTCAAAACTGGGTAGGTCACTTAACATTGGTGTCTAAAACATGTGGTTACAACATCTCAAACACACGTCTATCAACAAATTTACAAATTGCATTCAAGAAACTGGTGTTTATGTGGTGTATGTGTCGGAACAGGCTAACTGCCATAACAGCCCCAAATCTAAATCCACTGGAGTTTATTTCTCCCACAGGCAAAGCCTAGTAGATGTTCCTGATTGGGCAGCTGTCCCAGGCAGTTCTCCAAGTGGTCGCTCAGAGAACCAGGCACTTCCCATCGTATAGCGCCACCCTCCGAAATACGTGGATTCCAGGGTTTCCATGGAAGGGGAGTAGAGCATGAGGAAGGCGCATCAGATACTACCTTCCTTGACCTGAACGTGAAGCACATCACTTGTGTTTACATTGGCTAGAACCAGTCGTATGTTCTTACTTAGATTCAAAAGGACTAGAAAAACGTAGCCCTTGCTGGGCGGCTGCTTCCCAATTAAAACTCTCCACTAGGAACACAGAGTTTGGATGGTTAGTAGTCAGCTAGCCCCTCTGCTGTGCACGCAGTGTAGGTTTCTTTAAATTCAGTCGAGTTGGAAGTATAGTGGGTAAAAGCCAGACTGCCTGGCTAGAATCCTGGCTCTGCTGCATACTGGCTGTGTGACCTCAGAAGTACAGCTTACCTCTAACCGCATTAGCTTCCTCATCTGTAAAATGGGAATTTTATTCAGAGTTTTGAACAGACTAACCATAAAGCACTTGGAACAATGTCTAGCCCACAGTTAGCACTCCGTAAGTGTTAGATACTTTTTTTTTTCCCACTGAGTCTGTCGGTAAAACACTCCTTGTACAGTAGGCTAAGAAAGGTTCAGGAACCCACAGCACTGGCGGTAGCAGAGAGGATACAGGTGTGAGAGCTCCATTCAACAGAAGTGGCTGTAACTGAATGAATGGACTCTTTTGCAAAGACTGAGTGTATTACACAGAGAAGGAAGTCAGCAGTTTATTATAGGGGTAGAATTCAAAAAAGGAAAAGAACAAAACCAAACAAGCACTCTGAGAAAAAGCAATCATCAGAAGCCATGAGACAATAAAACCCAAGAGTAGTCAGAAACTATGAATGGCAAAAGCTAAGAAAGACAATGGAGAGAATGGAATAGCAGCTACAAAGAGCAGCTGAGTCACCAGAATGGTATAGGACTGCAATAGGGATCCATGGCGGCATGAGAACACAATGGCATAAACTGCTAATATCCCGAATGACCTTCTAGATTCATTCCAGTGGGGGCAGGGGGCCTGACTGCAGGACAGTTATTTGTCTGCCTTACTTTAAAGCCTTGTCACCTAGCACGTCATTTTCATTTGTGATTTGAAAAAGCCCGCCATCATAGCCACTACGATTAATGTGAAACTTAGGAGTGACCTTGGTACTTTTTTTCTGATAATGCGAGTATAGTGCCTTGTGAATCTCTGTCCACAGACACAGAGGTACGAAAATGTTACTTCCTAATGCTGAGTCCTGCCATCATTTTTCCATCAGGTGTGTGGAAATTTAACACTGTTCATTCTTGGAGCTGACACCAACCTACCCAGGGTCGTTCATGGTTCCGGAATCTTATGCAGTGAGTGCCAAGCCATCACTCAGGTGGAAGAAAGGCCCAGCGGTTGTTGGTCATCCCTTCACAGCCCTGTCCATGCTCTGTCTGCGTTATCCCTTCAGGTCCAGCAGCTCTCAGCTGCTTCTGCATCAGGTCTGCAGGATGGATATTTTTACCAAGAATTCCAAGCTTGAGCTCTCAGGTGCCCTGCAGCCATCACTTTCTGAGCTCCATCTTGCACCCTCTCTAACAATACTACCTAAGAGCATGACCTAGGTTCCTGCATCCAAAACCCAAGTCCTCTGGTCCCCATTGACGTGTAGAATCTTTTTTTCTAAACAGAGGGAAGTTCTCACTTCAGCTTTCTCCTAGCAATTTTTGTCTCTACCTGCAATTCTTCTCTTCTACTGAGGCTTAGCCTTTTGAAATAAAAGCCAGAAACTTTTCCAGGCAACTTCAATATCCATCCTCAGTACATACTTCGTCTTGCTGGAGAAGGTACAGACCTGCTCACCTACTGGGAGGAAGGGAAAGGGAAAAATAAAGAGATAAAAGTTAAATGTTTCAAAAATATTTTAGTTCTTTTTTTCTTCCTTAGACACCTGGAAGCTTGGGTTCAAATGTTATGCTCAATGCACATAGCAATTATAGATCCTTGAAGTGAGAATATTTACCAATTTATTTTTCTTAAGTTCTGATTTTAGATTGTCATTCTCCTATTATTAACTCTATGAGGTATATCAGGGAAACAAGTACATTTCCCTACTTATTCAAGCCAGTATTGATTTTTTAAACTGACAACATTCATTGCAATAGTGTAGGAGGTAGCTAGGGTCTACTAGGTTACAGGAATAGAGACATACTCAAGTTACCAGGACTCAAGGAGACAGGATATGTCTTGGGAACTGCAAAGTCCATCATGATGTTCAGCAGTTCTCGTGGCTCTGTCATCTTCCTCTGACCTTTGTTCTATGCTCAACAGAGGCTCAATTACTCTGTCTGATTGTCCTGCTCCAGATGCCCCCAATAAACCAATCATCTCCTTTCCACATAATAGCATCTGTTTACTGCAGCTTCTTATTCTTGGCTTCTGCTTACAGACTTCTACTAATCACCTTTTCTCAATCTTTGTTTTTCAGTTTTTGTGTTTGTTACCATTTGAACACATCTCAAGGAAAGATGATATTCATCAGCCTAACTGACTACGATTATTCCCAATTGAGTTTCTATGAAATATCAACTCGTATGTTATTGACTAAATGGGTTATTGGCTTTCCTTGGATCAGATAACTGCCTTCGTTCATGTCAGTTGTGACTAAGATGATGGGGTGATTTTATACAAGAAGACAATTCTATGGAGAAGCAAAACTCTAGAAGGGTGTTATAAACAAGAACCTCTTAGAAGGGGCTGAGGGCAGACAGATCTCCTAAGGCTTACCGTGTTCAGTGCTACCGTCAAAGGTAGAGTAAATAGAGGGAATATTGCTTTCAGAATATAACATACCCTTTCCATTTGGGGAGAAAACCTCATCCTGATCCCTATTAAACATGCTTTGTTTCCATGACCTCTATGCGGCAATGACCAGAGTCCAAACTGGTTCATTTCCTAAAGTCTAGGTTATTTAGTCTTAAATGAGACCTTATACAACAAGGTAGCCTGTGACTACAAAATGAGATTAAACGTTCTATTTGTCTCAAAATGATTACAATAAAAGTTTCCTTCAAATATCCTCAGTAGTCTGATGATGACTTCTGATCTCTAGGTTATTTTATATACCCATTTGTCCAGCTTCCACCAGCTCGTAGATGCAAACAAGGTCATGTTAAGAGGCATGACCCACTAGTCATTGGCTTATGTCATCACCTGCATAATGCAGGACTTCAGTACTTTTCTGAAACCTCACTTACTTTCTTGAGGTGTTTTAGGCATTTTCAGTGGGTGTCTCCCATATGCTCACAAAACATCCTGATTCAGCAACCACCCACCAGGTATCACATTTGCTCACAGGAACCTGGAACTCTTCCCCCAGCACTGTTGCCCTAGCAGGCTCTGTGTGTGGCAATTTCTGCTGGGTTCCGCTGATGTGCAGGGAGGCTTCCGGATCACTTGATGGGCACTGCAGGCACCAAGTTCCCCACAGACACTGCTACTGTTCCGTGGGCATCCCAGCTTTTGCCTTGTTCCACGCGGGCATGGCAATTCTGTCTGGTCTTAGCCGTGGTTCTGCCTGCCAACAACTCTCACCAAACACTATCACAAATGCACTAAAGGAAGATGCTTCTCCCCTATCACTTCTGATCAGGGGAATCCAAACCAGCAGTGTCAGTGTTTTATGGCACGTTCAGTTTTTACTTAGAGCTCTTCCCTTGCTAGGTCCAGACATCTGCTTGTAAATGAGAATGCGCTGAATAATAGCCACCAGGCAGCCCACAGAGCACTGTTCTCTTCCGAATAAGGCTTTCTTACAAACTCAAGTCCAGTGTTTCTTACTTGGTCTGTCTTCAAGGTGATTCCTCCCATGAGGCAACTTCGTCTTCATACAAACCGTTCCTAAGGAGCCCACCCTACCAGTTTGGCAGACATTTCCTGCTCATGCCTGAAACTTACCCTAATTTCAAACGGAGACTCCACGCTATACTTCCATACTATTTGGTATATTGTTCTTTCTCAGTTCTATCTTTCAGATTAAAAGGAGATCTTCGGGGCACCTGGGTGGCTCAGTCAGTTAAGCCACCGACTTCGGCTCAGGTCATGATCTCGCGGTCTGTGAGTTCGAGCCCCGCGTCGGGCTCTGTGCTGACAGCTCAGAGCCTGGAGCCTGCTTTGGATTCTGTGTCTCCCTCTCTCTCTGCCCTTCTCCTGCTCACGCTCTGTCTCTATGTCTCAAAAATAAATAAACGTTAAAAAAATTAAAAAAAAAAAAGGAGATCTTCAAGTAATGTCACAAATACATATGCTTTTTACACCACTAAAACAGAAACAAGGCACTCCTATAGATAGGGAAGTGATAACATAGTGACAGAAAATACTGTAGAGATGAGAAAAACAAAACCCACTTCATGTCGGAGCCAAATGCTTAGTCTAATATACGTAATTAGTTACAGACTTGCTAGGTTTCAGCAGCTTTGCAGAAATTATTGCACAAGTAATAAATCATTGCACTCCAGAATCTCAGAATAATTTAGAAAGCTGTCAGTAATTCATAGAACTGAAGAACAAATACTGAATCTATTATGATATCTCATAGAGAGTGACTAAATTAGGTTTGCGTAAAGTGAAATTTTTATCCAAATTAAACAGAATTACATAGACAAAATAAAATGAAGTTTTGAGGAGAAATGTCAAAAGCATTTGTTAAGGATTCAAGAACACTTTGCCATGAGCTAGATTAAAGTTAATTGCAAATCTGATTATAATAAATCTCTAATATAATTGATTAATCTGTTTTACTTCCTACTGAGTTTACATAGTTCTTTGGTTTCTGTAGCACTTGCTCGTTATTTGTGTTTTGTTTTTCAACGTTTGTACCATTCCCAGAAGAGCATTTGTTTTCATAGTATGCATTCTAAATAGTATGATAAATGAGGGAGGAAATGAACGGTTGGCATGTGTGAAAGAAGGAATGTTTCCCTTGAATATTTTGGCCTGTGGTCAATGGCTGAGGAAGAGTCACGTACTAGAGACAAACACTGTGATCCTGCCCTTGTTAGCGGCGTGAACCTGGACGGTGCACTTCACATCTCTGTGCCTCAGTTTCCTCATCTGAAAAGGAGGATAATAATAGTACCAATCTCATAGGATTGCGGGAAGGATTCGATGAGATTTTACATGTTAAGACCTTAGAACGTTGCCTGACACATGGTAAAGCATAAGTAATTTCTACTATTATTCCTTTAAGTACGAATACTCTTCATGTTAAGTAAAAAAAAAAGTTAAAAATTTTGAACTTTCAAAATTATCTGACGTTAATTTGTGTTACATAAGCTGAAGACTAAACTTTTTCAGGATAGAAAATGTTATGTGTGCTGAAGAGGAAAAATACCCAGGAGATGTGATGATGAATTAGAAGATTCTGAAGCTAGGGACACTTGGGTGGCTTAGCTAGTTAAATATCTGACTTTAGCTCATGTCATGATCTCACGGCTCTGTGAGTTTGGGCCCTATATTGGGCTCTCTGCTGTCAGCACAGAGCCTGCTTGGGACCCTCCTCTCCCTTTCTCTCTGCCCCTTCCCCACTAGTGAGTACTCTTTCTCTTTCTTGAAAATAAATAAAGATTGGGGTGCCTGGGTGGCTCAATTGGTTGAGCGTCTGACTTTGGCTCAGGTAATGATCTCGTGGTTCGTGAGTTCAAGCCCCGCATCGGGCTCTGTGCTGACAGCTCGAGCCTGGAGCCTGCTTTGGATTCTGTGTCTCCCTCTCTCTCTGCCCCTCCCTAGCTCTCTGTCTCTCTCAGAAATAAATACACATTAAAAATCTAAAAAAAAAAAAATAAAGATTAAAAAAAAGAAAGAAAGAAAATTCTGAGGCTTGAGGAAAATCTTGGTGGCAGGATACAGTACTGATGAGCAAGGCAAAAAGCAGTGGTAAAAAATCCCAAATTGCAAAGGAACTAAGGAAAACCAAAGCCAAATATTACCGAAAGACACACCAGAGATCCAGACGCCATATGAACGCAGTCTTAATAAAAGATTTCAACACAGTCTTTTGGGGGATTTTTATCCTATGGAATGATTTCTTCTATTTCATAAACAGCCAGTGTAAACAGACACTTGTAACGCCCATGTCACATCCTTGAGGCCCACCTCTGATTTGTACCACAGATATGGTTCACGATTACATGGAAGTTAAGAGTCAGGCTAGTAGAGTCCCACCTCGATCTCTCCTTGTGTGTGTGTTTTTCTGCTTCCACTTCAGTGTCCCGTCAGAATATGTAGGTGCTCACACATAGTAGCTATTATTACTCTGTAGAACTCCCGATATTAATGCTGTCATCAGTTGACATTTATCCCCACCCTTGCATTGCTGGGTTTCTAGTAGTAAAGTTCAGAACCCTTTCGTATACTCATGTGTTATATGTTTCTTGAAAAAAGAAAATAGCATTCTTTATCTGCAGCAAAAAAATCCTTCATTATACCCTGGCTGTGTCACGCTTTATGCAATCTGCCCAGTCTTGTAGGTATTTAAGTTTCTGGGCTATATTCGGAAACTTTGCTTAAGTCAAAACTTAGAGAAAGACTTAACAACTATAATCTGGGTGAAGATTTGAAAAAGATTGAAAATGCCCAGGAGTGGCTTCAGATGAATGCCTGTAGGATTTCGTTGTGAAGAATGGCACTGACTGTTTGCTTCAGGTAAGTAATTATTATGATGATAAAGAAGCGGATTACAATTTCTAGTTTGAACCTGAAGTGAGCACATAATTCTTGTTAAACGTATTTTCAGTATTTATGTAGATGACTTTGTGAACTTTTTCCTTTAACTGTTTAAGGTCGTTAATTTTCTATATAATACATGCATACATATAATAGCCTTTTAACAAATGCATTAGTTTGCATTGCTGAAATAAATCATTTTGCCATGATTCATTTTTTTTGTTTATTTATTTTTGAAAGAGAGGAAAAGAGAGAGAGCAAGGGAAAGACAGAAAGAGAGAGAGAGAGAGCAAGTGAGGGGCAGACAGAGAGGGAGAAGAAGAGAATCCCAGGCAGGATCCTCACTGTCAGCGTGGAGCCTGACACGGGGCTCGAACCCATGAACCGTGAGATCGTGACCTGAGCCAAAACCAAGAGTCAGACATTTAACTGACTGAGCCACCCAGACACCCATGCCATGATTCATTTTAAAACATAAATAGTACATTTGTCTATGATCTTACTTGGAATTATTTTTCCTTTTTAAATTTTATTTAGGTATAATTGACATACAGCATATTAGCTTCAAGTATACGATATAATGATTCCATAGTATATATTGAAAAATGATCACCACAATAAGTCTTGTTAACATCCATTACCATACATAACTATATATTTTTTCTTGTGATAAGAACTTTTAAGATGTACTCTTTAGCAACTTCAAATATGCAATACAGTATGTTAACCGTAGTCCCCATGCCATTCATTATATCCCCATGACTTACTTATTTTATAACTGAAAGTTTGTATTTCCCTCCCCTTTACCCATTTTAATCAGCTCCTATCCCCCCTTTTCCTCTACTTTTTAAAAAAATTTAAAATAAGTTGATATATTTATTTTAAGAAAGACAGAGACAGCACAAATGGGGGAGGAGGAGAGAGAAGGAGACAGAGAATCCCAAGCAGGCTCTGCGCTGTCAGCGTGGAGCCTACTGTGGGGCTTGAACTCATGAAACCGTGAGACTGTGACCTGAGCAGAAACCAAGAGTCAGA
Organism: Paguma larvata; assembly: GCA_030068075.1. Classification (NCBI taxonomy): domain Eukaryota; kingdom Metazoa; phylum Chordata; class Mammalia; order Carnivora; family Viverridae; genus Paguma; species Paguma larvata. The sequence goes on from CM057823.1 coordinate 116,553,115, forward strand.
CGTTTAATGAACTGATTCACCCAGGCACCCCCAAAATTAAAATGTGTTTTTTTTTTACAAACTTTGAGAAGTATCTTCCAAATACAGAAGCATTTGGATTGAATTGAAGACAAATTAAAGGAGAGGTATAAACATTAGAGATTAAGAGCAAATCTCTGAGCAAGACTGCCTGAGTTCATTTCTAAATCTGAAGCCCAAGATCCACAAAGCCTTGAAGCTACCCATGGCCTCAGCCTGCTTCTTCCCTCTCCCAAGCCCCAGGAGGGTGATATTTGTAATAACTCAAGACTTACAGAGCCTCGCCTATGCAGCAGGCATCATTTTAAATGTGTTATAATCATAAACTCATTTAATCCTCACAAGAGTTTCATTTTACAGGTAAGGTAACTGAGCCACAGAGATAGCGAGAAGCTCAGGGGCACACAGCTAGTAAGCAATGGACACAATACAATATTCTGGCTCCGAAAGCTGGGAGCTTGGTTTGTATGCATTACATATCACAGTAAGGGATAGTGGTTGCTATAACAAAGAGAATGCACCCATGCTTAATATTATAGGACAATTTAACAGTTCCCAGGTCAAGAGAGAGTGAGCAATCAAGGATAATTCATCAATAATATTTTTGGATAAAAAACAGACTTGGATAGAACTGTTCACATCACAGCAGCACTATCGACAATAGCCAAAGTATGGAAAGAGCCCAAATGTCCATCAAGTGATGAATGGATAAAGAAGAAGTGGTATATGTATACAATGGCTTATTACTCGGCAGTCAAAAAGAATGAAATCTTGCCATTTGCGACAATGTGCATGGAGCTAGAATATATTATGCTAAGCAAGATTAGTCAGTCATAGAAAGACAAATATCATATGATTTCACTCATATGTGGAATTTAAGACACAAAACAGATGAACACAGGGAAAGGGAAGCAAAAATAAAATAAAAATAGAGAGGGAGACAAACCATAAAAGACTCTTTTTTTTAATGTTTATTTATTCTTGAGAGAGAGAGAGAGAGACAGCCAGAACATGAGCAGGGGAGGGGCAGAGAGAGAGGGAGACACAGAATCTGAAACAGGCTCCAGGCTCTGAGCTGTCAGCACAGAGCCTGAAGCGGGGCTCGAACTCGGGAATAGTGAGATCATGACCTGAGCCGAAGTCGGATGCTTAACCGACTGAGCCACCCAGGCGCCCCCATAAAAGACTCTTAAATACAGAGAACAAACTGAGCGTTGGTGGTCGGGGTGTTGGGTGGAGGGATGGGGTACACGGGTGATGGGCATTAAGAAAGACACTTGTTCGGATGAGCACTGCGTGTTATATGTAAGTGATGAATCACTAACTTCTATTTCTGTAATCATTATTACAGTATATGTTAACTAACTTGGACTTAAATTTAAATAAATAAACAAAAATTTAAAAAGAACTGCTTATAGATGCAACTATGAAAAAAAACCTACAATAATAAATAATTGTACAAACTAAAAGAAAGAAAAGAACTTATGGTATAAGTGGGTGATAATTTAGAAAAATATAGTCGAATTCTCGCGTAACATATTCCACTAAAAATATAAATAATTCAAACACTTAAACTCAAGATATAAAAATATATAACTACATAAAAGAGAGATTTTTTTAAAAAAACATACTCTTAGAGGGGTCCCTCACTGTCTCAGTTGGAGCATGTGACTCTTGATCTCAGGGTTATGAGTTCAAGCCCCACATTGGGTGTAGAGCCTACTTAAACAATGACAAACAAACAAAACCATACTCTCAGAATAAGACAGAGCATTCTAAGTATGAGATAAACCCATAAGCCATAAAACATAAGACTGATGAAATGAATCACATAAAAAAATCTTTTAAAACTCTTGAATAGGAAAACTCATCAACAGTTAAGAAAAGTGACCAACTATAAACTGGAAAAAAATATTTGCAATTCTTATCACAAAGAGAAAACTTCCTTAAAAGGGCTCCTTAAAGTCAGTAATAAAGTGACCTATCAACCCAATAGAAAAATGGACCAAGATATGAAAAGACATTTTGTAAAACTAGAAATTACACATGGTTCTTAAATACATGAAGAAACACTCGATTTCTTTCATTAGAAGAGGCATACAAACTAAAACAACATTATAATACCATATTTTATGAAATTATTAAAGCACAAAAAGTTTGATAACTTAATGTTATTCATGAGGGTATGAGTCAGTGGGCACCGTCACGCATTGGTAATGAGTATTACATAATTTGTTATCTTTCTGGGGCATTTTATAATATTATCAGAACAACATATGCACATATATTTTTATTTTAATCTAACAATTCCTTTTTTGAATTCTATCCCATACACATACTCACATGTGAAATGATTTACATATATGGAAATTTAGTGAACCATTCTTTGCATTAAAAAGATGTTTAAAAAATGCATAAAAGCCTCTAGAATACTGGTTAAATAAATTATCCTTCATTTAATAAATGGAATAATTTACTGTCAATGAAAAGAAGGAAATATTTCTATACGTACTTACATAGAAGCATCACTTACAAATATTGTGTGAAAATATTATATATATGAAAAAATTTTGAATATACCCAAAAATATACACACACCCAAATGGGAGTACAATATATACTGCTATTTATCATACATATGTATATATATGCACCAAGGGAGTAAATTACTGTATACATAGTAAAGAATAAGTGGTATTCCAGAAATAAGATTGTATATGGAAACTTTCAAGGAAATAATCAGCTCGATACTTGAGGATGCAAATATCTTGCATTTCTCTCCATTTCTCCATTTCTCCCTCCATATTGGCTTCATCCTAGAGCTTGTTCTTCTACGGTTATAAGATGGCTACAGCAGCTTGAATACTTACATGCAGACACAACTTATAGCGAGAAAGACTGTTTCTTTTCAGGTTCACTTTCCTAGGAGTGAGGAAATCTTCCTAGAAGCCCTCTAGTGGACAATGTCTTAATAACACATTGACCAGGTTTGGAATACCTACCCAGTTCTAAGAAAAAGTACTAAAATTACCACAAATAGCTTACACCAGTGGTTCTCAACCCCAAGGTGATTTTGCCGTCAAGGGGGCATTTGGCAATATCTTGAGGTTTTTTGGCACAACTTGGGGGGAAGTGTGCTACTGGCATCTAATGGGTAGAAATCAGGAATACTGCCAAACATCCTACGATGCACTGAACAGCCCCCTACAAACAAGAATTATCTGATCTTAAATGTCAGTACTATGAGGACTTACTGACTTAGGCTAATCATTGGTGGGGAGGAACCAGTGCTGGGGAGTCATTTACCAAGACCATTACAATAACCTTGACTTGCAGAAGGTTAAGTTTCTGAGCATATCCTTTCAAGTTATGCCCCTCCTTTTAACTCTCCTTTTACTGTAGGTCTTGTGCCTCCATTTGTGGCTGGAGTAAGAGATCTCTGATAGAGACCCCAGTAGTACCACATGTTTGGAATGGGAGTGATTAGAGTGGGAGGAGGTCATCAAAAGAAGAGAATCATCACTACCAGAAGAAGAAGGAAGCTGACGTATAGATCTAAAGACATCCACTACACTAAGGTAGTGAGGATGAAGAGAAGACGGAATATTTGAAAATATTAAAAGAATTGTTTGTTCCTGACGATTTTCTAGATGTGGAGGATGAGAAGGATAGTCTCTGGAGTGCTGATGACAGGATTTGTAGAAAAAGAGTGACTGGAGGATGGTTTTTATCATTAACCAGGACAAAAAGAATTCAGGAGAAGAAATGTGTGGGGTTGTAGAAGAGAGATTAGTAGTGTTTTGGGTTCCACTAACTTTCATTAACATTCATCTGGAAGCAATTTTTAGGATTAGTTTTATAGGGCTGCCTTTAAGTTTTATATCCTACTTAATAATGACAAGTGTCACCAACTTTGTTAGTTTAGTATAGGGAGAGATTCCTGGTCCACAGGTCAGCTACCATATTTGTGTTCCAAGGCCCTGCATATGCAGGCGAATAGCCAAAATTATCTTTCGGAACTTTCCTTTTAAATATGATAGGGGGACTACCACCACCCCCCTTTCCTTTGTTAAAGTGCAATTGTTTGGGCAGAATATATTGCAACCCCTTCATTTCAGTTTTTGGGTTAAAAATCACAATCTGGGGCACCTGGGTGGCTGAGTCGGTTAAGCATCTGACTTTGATTTTGACTCAGGTCATGATCTCACAGTCGTGGAATTGAGCCTCACATAGGGCTCTGCACTGATGGTGTGGAACTAGCTTGAGATTCTCTCTCTCTCCCTCCCTCTCTCTCTCTCTCTCTGCCCTTCCCTTGCACATGCACACACGAGTGCATTCTCTCTCTCTCAAAATAAATAAATAAAATTTAAAAACATTAATAAAATCACAATCCAAATGTGCTTCTCTAACTTTGTGCCTAGGACCTCTTTATTGAATTTTGTTATTTTTCTACTCATTATTGGAGGAGTAGGCTCTGTTTTGGCATTACCCTTCTGAATTATTAAAAACCCTAGGAACTTACTCAGTCCAAGGAGACCTGCTCCAGTTCTAAACTGCTTAGCTACAGAAGAGAGAATTGGAGAAGCATACCAGTTCACTAACCGCTCTAGCTTGGCTTTATGGTTCTGTCTACTAATATAATAATTAATACCTTGCTGGTCAAAATGGGACACAGGTCACTCTAAGTTTGGACCCCCAAAGCTATAGCATTATAACACATTGAAGAACACACTGTCCAAGACAAGTAAGATGAGAGATAGAAGAGAGAAAATCTCCCTTGTGAGCCACATGCTATGCCACACAGGTATTTGTCCCTGTCCCCAGATGCCCCCTTTCTTTGTGGCCAATTCCTGGTACCTTTGGTGTTCTTTACTGCCAGAGGCCATCATTTGGGACCATCTCAATCCGTTAAATAGACTGTAAAAAATTGGAATATTAGAAGAAAAGAGGTCAAGATCTTGGTTCCTTTTCACCCAGGAGGCTCCTTGTTTTCTAGGAAAATTTGCATATGAAGAAGCATTGGGAAGGGCGGCTTTTGTCAAGCCACAAAATAAAGGGTAAGGGGTGCCTGTGTTCTTACACTTACATAACTAAAAGCAGCCACTGGGGTGATTTTTCTCAAAAAAAAAAAAAAAAAAAAAAAGTCTGCCCTAAAGTGAAATTTTGTTTCTGCTTAGATTAGCCTCTGGCAATTTTTAAATTTGTTAAAATAAATGTCAAGTTCTACCTAAACAGGGCAGCACACCACACTTTTGTTCCATTCTCAGCGGTGAAGCGTATTCATCACTTTGTATCATACCTTACTTTTAGCTTCTTGAACCAACTAAATTTACCCCCTACTCCATTTTGGGGGTATTGGTTATAGGTTTATCTCAACTTTTGAACCACCCCTAACTTTCTTTTGCCTCAGAATCCTCTAATCACTTATTTTTCTTTCTTATCTATCTAGACTTAGATGCACTTTGTGACCTCACGTAAGTATCATACCAGTTTCATCAGCTCGGATGTAATTTATTTTGCAGATATGTTAGAAATAAGGCCAACGGGGGGCGCCTGGGTGGCTCAGTCGGTTGAGCGGCGGATTTCGGCTCAGGTCATGATCTCACGGTCTGTGAGTTTGAGCCCCCCGTCGGGCTCTGTGCTGACAGCTCAGAGCCTGGAGCCTGCTTCACATTCTGTCTCCCTCTCTCTCTGCCCCTTCCCTACTCATGCTCTGTCTCTCTCTGTCTTAAAAATAAATAAACATTAAAAAAAAAAAAAAAGAAATAAGGCCAATGACTCAGTCAAAGGAGGGACGTGGAGACTCGGAGCACGTCAAAGCGAGGCTTTAATCAACGTTCTTGCAAGAGTTGGTGTCTGATGGACAGGCGCCCTCGGGGCAGCTGACAATTTATCCTCCAGCATGCAAGTCCCTCCCCTGGTTCCTCATTGGCTGAGTACCACAGAGGTTACAGCCTTACTCAGAAGTCGCCCATGCAAGGCAAAGAGTAGTCTGATTGCAACAAATGTACATTCCCGAGAAGACAGAGACTTTCAGTACCTCCTCCCTTTGTTCTTTGGTGCATGCTCATTGCAAAGTCCCTGAAAATAAGCCCATGAAAATAAGCCCTTGAAAGGGAGAGGAGAAGAACCAGGAAGTGGAAGTGAACTATGAGTTTGGGACTCCGTTGGGGGTGAGAGGTTCATACATATTTCCAATGGGTTGTAACTCTATTGTAAATTAGACAGCACAGCTTTTATTTGGTATTTCTGGAAATGAATCATCTCCCTTACTTCTCAGATATTCTCCCAGAGAGCAGAAGAGCTATTGTCTTTCTTTATTTCGTGTCTACAGAATTGATGACTATTACATTCTATAGGTGTGTTTTGCATCACACATGACACCTCCGTTAGTTTCCCAGTATATAATATTCTTCTATTACCATTGCTTAAAAGACTTTTAAGGAATCTTGGGTCTTCTGTCTTTGTTTGCTGTTTCTTTATAACTTTTGGTATACTACAATATACACATAATCATAAAAATTTCAAACACTATAGATGTGTAAAACATGGAAGTCTCTGTATGAGCAAACCAACCCCCCCGACATTTCCCAGGAATAACTATTGTTAATACATTGATATGCATCCCTCTGGATATTTTCATATCATTGTTCTTTTAAAATATGCTCAGTTTTTACTCTATTGCTAGAGTTTATTCACCTTATAATATCTAGGTTGGTTAATCAGGTCAATTATTCATCTGTGTATGGTCTTAATTAAGCGTTTGTTTTGGTTTTTCTTTGATACTAAATGCTCCTTTCTCAGCAACACATCACTCCTTCCACTTTTCTGTAATCTACTCTTCCCTCTCCCCAAATCTCTGACTCGCACAGAAGTTTTTACATTGTTACGGATGCTATCCCTTCCCCAGGGAGAGGGGACTGGTCCAAGAGGAGTATATGACCTGTCAGACCAGTCATAGCACCCCACTGTTGATGGACTTCATCAATTGGTCTAGATGTGGGCACCTGACTTAGAACTAACTCTCCCTTCCCTGGGACGACTTTAGCATAGGACTGCAGGAGTTGGTACCATTATGGTGGCAAGTCATAGAATATGACAGTGAGGTGAGGAGTTTTTGGCAGCCGTGTTTCCTACAATTTGGAGACAGTTTGCAGTGAGAGAGAATGAAGCAGACATGCAGAGCACATAGAAGATACAGAAGAAGTTTTGAAGTCATTCACATTCCCTGTTCCTGAGACTTAGTTTCATTCTGGTCTTTTCTAAGTTCTTCCAATTAAAAGGAATTCTCAAGTAAGTTCCCTGTTTTTGTTTACGCTAGGTCCCTAAATAACAGATTCTCTTTAGTTGGAGGATACTCCCATTTCATCCCTACCATCTCTGAAACATTACTTTGTTTCACAAAACAGAACATCTTAAAGTACGTTGTTACGGTTACACAGGGTGTTCTGAACTTTATTTTTGCTACCAGGATCTTAAAAGTTGTAAACATGGGATGCTCTTTCTTCAGGGAACACTCACAAAGCATCAACTGGATCAGACCATCAGTACTTCTCCCTTGTCACCAGTGTAGAGAGATGAAAACATGCAGAGAGCAGAGACACAATCAGGATCATATCATATTTCTTGAGTTAGAAATCACCAAGACTAGAGGTGCCTGGGTGGCTCAGTTGGTTGAGCTTTTGACTTCAGCTCAGGTCATGATCTCACCATTTGTGAGTTTGAGCCCCACATCAGGCTCTCTGCTGTCAGTGTGGAACCTGCTTTGGATCCTCTGTCCCCCTCTCTCTGTCCTCCCTCTCCCCGGTTTGTGCTCTCTCAAAAATAAATAAACATTTTTTAAAAAAGGAAATCACCAAGACTGGGGTGCCTGGCTGGCTCAATTGGTGGAACTCTTGATCTCGCAGTTGTGAGTATAAGCCCCACGTTAGTGTAGAGACTGCTTAAAAATAAAATATTTTAGAAAGAAAACAAGAAGGGCACTCGAGTGCCTCAGTCAGTTAAGCATCTGATTCTTGATTTCAGCTCAGGTCATGATTTCACGATTCGTGAGTTCAAGCCCCACGTTGGGCTCTGCACTGACAGTGTGGAGCTTGCTTTCGATCCTCTCTCTCTCTGTATCTTCCCTTCTCTGTTGGGAGCCAGAGGCCTTGAGAGATGTTGAGAGTCAGAGACCTTGAGTGGTGTTTTGGGAACCGAAGGCTTTGAGTGCAACCTTTGTCCTGGAGTCGGAACCGCAGCCAGGTCATGTGGGAGGTTCAGAATGCCTTTGTAAAGTTTGATATAGCAAAATACATTTTGCCTGGATAACGTCATGCTGAAAACTTGGGGTAGGAGACATGCCTTGCACGTACACCACCCTCAGATTGCGGATAAATACCTGAGTGAAAATAAACTCTGGGCTGGTGACGCTTGGGAGCGCCAGCCCTCCCTTAACAACTGTGCCTTGTGTATCAGTTCATCCTCACCCCCCTATCAGGAACCGTTCGATTCTGTGACAGCTGGTCCGCCTCACTTCTCCTTCTCTCTCTCTCTCTCTCAAAATAAATAAACATTTAAAAAATTAAAAAAAAAAGAAAAAAGAAATCACCAAGACTGATTTAAGTAAGAGTCAAAGTAAGAGTCATGCAAACATAGTCCCTCATCTTATACAACTGTAATGTTCATAATTTAAAGCACATTTTTCATCAATACTATTCAGGATCTCTTGATAAATTACATGTCATATTAATTACTAGTATTCAAGCTAGTAATTCCATTTGGCGAGTTCTGACAAAGTTCCTTAACACTAATTACTTGAAAATTTTCTTGAAGCTGGCAAATGGCCATCATTTTAAATCAGAAAATATCACAAATCCTTATTAGTTTCATATGACCAACAATATATAAAAGGATTTTTAGAGGTTCAGTCTTTAGGAAGGATGCTCTAGGACTGTGGGGGAGGGTTGGAGAGAAGTGTGATCTAGGCAGAATACAAAAGGTGTTGCAACAGTATCTACAACACTTAAAATTTTTTTTATTAAGTAATGTCTATGCCCAATGTAGGGCTTGAACTCACAACCCCAAGCTCGACTCACGTGCTCTACTAACTGAGCCATCAGGAGCCCCTGTGACACTTTTAAAAATAAAATATCAGGTTAACGTTGGAAGAGGCTTGTTATTAAGAGTCCAGCTCTAAGCTGGATAAGTCCCAGATATTATTTTTAGCTATTCAAATGTCATTGTGCTTGCTAATTTTATGTGTCAACTTGCCTGGGCTAAGGGATGCCCCAATAACTGGTAAGGCATTTTTTTTCTGTGTGTATCTGTGAGAGTGTTTCTGGAAGAGACTGGTGTTTGACTGGTAGACTGAGTAAGATTGCCCTCACCAATGTGGTGGGGCACCATCCAATCCACTGAGGAACTGAATAGAAGAAAAAGATGGAGGAAGGGTGAATTTTTTCTCTACTTGAGTTGGGACACCTATCTTCTCCTGTCCTTGGACATCAGTGTTCCTGGCTCTCCAACCTTTGTACTTGCACTAGGGTTTACACCATTGGTTCTCCTGATTCTCCAGCCTACAGACAACAGACTGTGAGTCTTCCTGACCTTCATAATTGCATAAGCCAATTCCTATTCCTATAAGTCATGTATATAAGGAATGTATACAGATACATATCTTACAGTAGGATATTATTCTGTTTTGTTTTGTTTCTCTGGAGAACCCTAATACAGTCATGTAAGGTCACTTAATGGGAAAGTCTTGTCCCAGCAGCAGAGCTAGAATGAAGTCATGGGGTTTGGAGACTACGGGGTCGGTTTGTTTAAATGCTGAGTTTTTATCTATTCTCAGTCCAAAAAACAGCAGCAGTATTATAAATAACATAAAGTATAATTTCAGGATTTTAGCATTTCCAAATATAGAAATGAGTAAGCCACCCGTCTAAGTATAATAATAAAACACATTATTATCCTAAAAAGCAATAATAATCCTGTGGTTTGGAACATATGAATTCTTTATATAGCAATTTAGAAAAAAATGTGGAAATCACAGCTTAAGTTGCAGGATATATCACATTGCAATTTAATATTTTTCACCCTTTGGTTTACATATTTAGCTTGATACATTTCCACAGGGTTTTATGACAAATTATGCCATTATATATTTTCCAATTTATTCATAAATTACGATTCAATCATGAACTTCTGCAGGCCTATTCAATTGCTGGTACATATTTGAAAAAATATTTCAGCTAAAATGTATTATATATAGGTGTTCTACTTACATATCAAATTTCCCCTGCTGAAAATTTTAAACTATTATCTATGTACACTGATTGTTGCTTGTTGTACACTCTGGGCAGTACACTCTGACACAGAGTTGGGAGCAATGACCCATTCATTAAAGGCAAATCTTGGTGGGTCACCATTGTGTAGACAGTAGTTTATCCCTGTGCTACTCGGATCCGCTTCTTTTTCTTTTAAGTTACTTCTGTTTTTAATTGAAATATAGTTGACACACAACATTACATTCGTTTCAGGTGTGCAGACCCACTTCTTCACATATATTCTGGAACACCTCCTCCCAGATCCCAGTGGACCTGTTTTTCCAAGGGAAATTTGGAAGTGGAAGGTAAGTGGGAGGAATCACAGATACCATCATAGCAGCTGACATCTGGGCTTTAGCTGAGCCTCACCGTCTCCCTTCCTCACTATCCACTTAAGATTCTCCTCACCCTCATAGAGCAGCTGTGGTGGTCTCAGTAGTTTGCCCCACAGTTCAGCCCAGGAGCCTATCCAAGGGGTCTGATTCCCAGGGTGCCATGCCCACCTTTGTCCACGTGCCTTCAAAATTAGTCAAGGCAGCACTAGGAGGCACCCAGGGGCATCTCCTGGGCACCAAGCACCTCCTCCCTGCCTCTACTGCTTAATAGCATAGACCCTGAGTGCCAGGGTCAATGACTTCTGACAGAATGATGAGTCCTCTTTTGGTCTGCCAAGTTGGAGCTTGACAGTGGTAGGAGCTAGATCAGCTCAGTGAGTGAGTTCATCTTTTGGCGGCCTTGTATAACCTCCATTCACTGTCACCTGGGTATTCTGTTCATGCATCCATCGTGCAAGCACTGAGGTAGCTGAGGACAGAAGCTGGCTAACATCCAGTGGCCAAGCCATTTTGTTTTCTTGGTTGTTTAGAGTCTCTTCCATGGTGGATGCTCTCTGGGGGACATTAACATGTGACACAGGGACCCTCATACTTGCATTCACAAATGTTTATCTACATGTTCTACCCCAGATCTACTTGGTTCTAATCTTCTCATATTTCCTTTCTCAAGCCCCTATCTCGGGGGCTGAGCCGTTGACCACTGACATGGGTTTTTATACATCCTAGCCCTGGGCCACGTATTTCCACACAAACTGGAGGACCCAGTACCAGTACGTTCATTGGAGGAATTGCATTCACCAGTGACATTTATTTAAAATTTTTTATTTTATACTTTTGTTACCATTTATTTTTGAGAGAGAGGGAGTGCTCGAGTGGGGAAGGGGCGGAGAGAGAGGGAGACAGAGGATCCGAAGCTGGCTCTATGTTAATAGCAGAGAGTCTGATGCGGGGCTCTAACTCACAAACAGTGATATCATGACCTAAGCTGAAGTGGGATGCTTCATCGATGGACACTTTGGCTGCTTCCATATCTTGACTATTGTAAATAATGCTGCTATAAACATGGGGTGCATGTATCCCTTTGAATTAGTGTTTTTGTATTCTTTACTCCCCCCCTTTTTTTTCTAAGTGGGCTCCACGCCCAACATGGGGCTTGAATTTACGACCCTGAGATCGAAAGAGTCACATGGTCTACCAACTGAGCCAGCTAAGCAAACCGTGTTTTTGTATTCTTTAGGTAAATTGCTAGATCATAGGATAATTCTATTTTTAAATTTTTGAGCAACCTCCATAGTGTCTTCCACAGTGGGTGCACTAGTTTGCATTGCCACTAACAGCACAAGAGGGTTTCTCTTTTTCCACATCCTCACCAACATCTGTTGTTTCCTGTGTTTTTTATTTTGGTCATTCCAACAGGTGTGAGGTGATATCTCTCTGTAGTTTTGATGCGTATTCACTTGGTGATAGTGATGATGAGTGTCCTTTCATGTGACTACTGGCCATCCGTACGTCTTTGGAGAAATGGTTTATTCATATCTTCTTCGCATTGTTTAACCGGATTATTTGTCTTTTAGGTTTTGAATTGTACCAGTTTTTTATATATTTCGGATACTAACCCTTTATCGAATGTGTCATTTGCAAATTCTTCCCCCATTCCATACGTTGCCTTTTAGTTTGGTAGATGGTTTTTTTGCTGTGCAGAAGCAAAATAAGATGTAGTCCCAAAAGTTTATTTTTGCTTTTGTTTCCCTTGGTTTCGGGGGACCTATATAGAAAAAAGTTGCTACAGCTGATGTCAGAGAAATTACTGCCTGTGCTCTCTTCTAGAATTTTTATGGATTCAGGTCTCACATTTAGGCCTTTAATCCATTTTGAATTTATTTTTGTGTTTGGTATAAGAAAGTAGTCCAATTTATTTCTTTTGCCTATTGCTGTCTAGTTTTCCTGACACCATTTTTTGAAGAGACTGTCTTTTGCCCATTGCATATCCTTTCCAGCTTTGTTGAAGATTAATTGGCCATATAATTGTGTTTATTTCTGGATTTTTCTATTCTGTTCTATTGACCTATGTGTCTATTTTTGTGCCAGTACTCTACTGTTTTGATTACTATAGTTTTATAATACAACTTGAAGTCAGGAATTGTGATACTTCAGTTTTGTTTTTTTTTCTCAAGATTGCTTTGGGTATTTGGATCTTTTGTGGTTCCATATAAATTATAGCATAGTTTATTCTTCTGTGAAAAATGCTGTTGGTATTTTGATTACATTAAATGTGTAGATTGTTTTGGGTAGGATAGACATTTTAACAGTATTTGTTCTTCCAGTCTATGAGGATGGAATGTCTTTTCATTTCTTTGGGTCATTTTCAATTTCTTCCATCAGTGTTTTATAGTTTCCAGAGTACAGGTCTTTCACCCCTTTGGTTAGGTTTATTCCTAGGTATCTTATTATTTCTGGCACTTGCCAGTGGTTTTTAAGGCCACACCCATGTGGAGCTGCAGTGAACTTCTATTTTCAGCTTGCACCCACTTACTGAGTTGACCCAGCCATGACTCAAATTTGAGCTTTCCTCCTCCATCAGGTGATCTTGAGTAATTCTCCATATAGCCACAGCGTAAGGCGAAGATGTGCTAATACAAACTACTCAGGCCCCCTGGTCCTGTGTATGCTAGATTCCAGGAGTACAACTTTCATCTCATGAATCATTGCTAGGCTGCCTAACCTTGTGACTTGGTGGAAGAGATCTGGCAAAACTCAGCTCATCATGGGTAGTTGCAACCATATGATTACTTGGTGTCCCATGGGCAAGTACTTCCCTTGTATCAGGGATTAACAGTATGTCAGAAATTGTTTTTCAAAAGGAGTAAAATTCTCTGCTGCAAATGTCATGGCCTTTCTCTGGAACCCCAGAGGCTTACATTGTGATTATCCTACTGCAGCTTGCCAAAAATTCCACACGGCATCTTTTACCACTATTGATACCTCTAACATCATAGGTCTTCCAGTTCAGTGGTCCAAAGGTCCAAAGTTTACACCATAATCTGATCCTCCTCTAGAACCCTTACTTCTCTCGGCCCTATTCAAGGCTAGAAGCCTTTATCACTTCATCCCCGAAGCAGAATATGCTGCCTTTAGAATCTGAAGAAGCATGTATCTGATGCTATGCTTTCTTTTTCATTGGAGGTAGTGTGAGATGCAATCATTAGTCCTTTAGTTTGGATGAGATAACCTGGCATGCCACTGACCATTGGACCCCGAAAAATTGTATTGACATGTCAGGCTCCTGAATCTTAGTAGGGTTTATCTTCTACCATCTGGAGCATATGTGTCTTATCAAATTTCCAATGTGCTAGCTCATTTGCTCATCTGGTTTGATTAGAATGATGTCACCGATACAGCAGTTATATGTGAGGTTCTGTAAAATGCCCATTCAAGCCTCATGGAACTATATTATGACAGAGGCATATAATATACTGCATTATAACTTAGCCTGAGGGCAAATTTATAAATGTATATATCCTGTCAGTGTAAATGCAGTCTTTCTAATCCACATTTTCGATAAGGATGGGAAAGGAATTCCAGCAAATTAATGGATATATATGATGTGCTGCGGCCATATTAATCTGCTATGGCAAAGATGTTATGTTTGGTACAGCAGCAGCAATTAAGGGCTTCCAGTTAGTTGATTTCAAAGGTCTAATATGATTTTGGGGGGATCTATCCAGTTTTTAAATGACAAGACTTGCAGATTAAATCAAGATATAATGGGGACTACCAACTTTGCATCTTTTTGAGTTTCAAGAATGGTACTACCATTGTTCCCAGTAATATACTGCTTTTGACTTATTAACTGGAGTCAATAGAGAAGGAAGGGCTGTTTTAGAGGTTTTCACTTGGCCTTTACTCCTATGACAGCTTTTCTCCCAAGGGCCAAAATTCCAACTACCAAGTATGACTATTCCAGTTATGCATTCAAGGAATGGTATAATAACCACCAGGTGGCTTGCTTCATACAGTGGATTTACTGAGAGCCCAACCTTAACCAGGATTCCATTTATTACTTGAATTCCATATGCCCTCATTCTAAGAGAGGAGTCAAGATAATTTCTCAGGGCTCTGGTATCAATGTAAAGTCAGACATGTGTCTAACAATATTAGAAATACTTAGGTATTACCTTTTCCGAGGTGTAGGATGACCCAAATAAATGGTCATAAATCCATTTGAGGAAGGACTGGGAAAATCATTTCCCCATTACTGGCCATGGTTCCTTTCTCTTGGGCATCCAACTTCTTCAGTCAATGGATTTGGGATCGAAAAACTTGCACAGGTCCAGGAATTGGGCAAAAGATTGTGATGAGTATACTTATCTTGGTGAGCACTGAGAAATGTATAGAATTGTTAAATCATTGTATCATATACCTGAAACTAATATAATACTGTACATTAATCACAATTGGATTAAATAATTATAATGTTTTATCGATACAACTGCCTTTGGCTTTCCTATTGTCCATCATAATTTTTTGACAGTACAAATCAAATAGTGCCCTTGTTGGCTGCATATCTGTTTTACACCTAGAGACTATTAACTGTTTCCATAATTCCGAGGGACAGGCCCCGTGGCTGCTACACACTTTTTTTTTAAGAAATTCTCTTTTTTCTTTTTTTTAGTTTATTTATTTTGAGAGAGACAGAGAGAGACAGAGAAAGCACAAACAGGGGAGGGGCAGAGAGAAGGGGAGACAGAATCCCAAGCAGGGTCCACACCATCAGTGCACAGCCCAATGCGGGGCTCGAACTCATAAACCATGAGATCGTGAGTCAGACACTTAACCGACTGTGCTATCCAGGCACCCCTACACGCTTTTCAATTATTACAAATATTCTTGTCAATCCTTATTGATTCAAAGATTATCTAGCTTACAGGTGTTTATTACAGTTTCAACATTTGGTAGATTTAAAGATTTCTAAAATAAAAAGTAGGGTAGAAACCAGTGATAAAAGTTATTCACAATATATTCTCATATTTTTAGCACTCATTGCTGATGAGTTTGTGTGACCGGTCATGTCAACATAATACTTTTGGAGAGCAGTGTGAATTCCAATATGTATAAAAAGTGAACATTTTGTTTATATTGTATAAACTATTCAATTCCATTGCTGAAAATTCATTCTGAAAGAATCATCTAAAATATGAAAAAAATTCTCATGAATGTGTGTGTTATTCATAATAGGAGTATTATTCATAATAGGAGAAAAGTGGAAATAACTTGAATATATAACTGCGGGGAATTGGGTAAAAGAATTGTAATATACCTACTCAGTGGAATATTCTGAAGCCACTAATGTTACCAATGTTGTGATGCACTAGGGATGACACTGTATTACTTACGCAGTATTTCTGCCAAAAATGCACAAACCCAAAAATGTTGTATCCACATAACAAGATCACAATAACCTAATCAGCACTGAGTATCAAAATGTGGTAAGAAAACAATCCAATAAACCCAATTAAGGGATAGTCTTCAAAACTAATGTCCTTTATTCTTCAGAGTGTCAATATCTCAAAAGGCAAAGAAAAACTGAGACATTGTTCCAGATTAAAGAAACCTGAAGGGACATCACAACTAATGTGAAGCATGATCCTGGACTGGGGGAAAAAAAACAAAACACAACAATTCTATGAAAGTAATTATTGGAACAACTGGCAAAAATACAAATATTGATGATATGTTTTAGATAAAGGTATTGAATCAATATTACATTTCCTGATTACATTAATTATATGGCTCTATAAGAAAATGTCTTTATACTTAGATGGAATATGCTGAACTATTTAGAGGTCATTATGTCTGCAACTTGCTTTTGAATGGCTCAGAAATAATAAAAGATTGAGAAACAAAGCAACATGTTAATGATTGGTGAATTTAGAAAGATTTGTGGGAGTTTACTGTTGCAATGATTCTGTAAATTTGATAATTTTTCGAAATAAAATGTTTAATAATGTTCTCGAGTCTGTAACCAATGTTCAATTTGAAATATTTGCAATAAAATACCATGTGAAAAAATGTCCAGTTCAAAATCGTATGTGCCCTATAATTGTCAACGCATAAAATGTTGGTATGTTGGATATACTGGAGTAGTAGGAGATTTTCCTTAAATTTTTTCTTTTATATTGTTTGTTATATTATTAATTATATAATGAAACCATTATATAAGATGAAATGCATTTCAAAAATCATCAAGGGGATTAACAATAAGAAACAACAAGAATAACAAAATAATTTTTAAACTTCCACTTCTACTCCAGGGTTCCTTAACCATTTTGAAAAAAACAGAAGTTTACAGATTCAAAGTAATTTAAGCTGTTGTTCCAACCCCAAAGTGGGTTGAAAGTCGAGCTCTAAATTAAAAAACAAACAAATAATAATAAAACAAATTCAGCTTTGGATGTGGGCGTGATTTTTTTTTTTACTGAGCTAAGCACCAACCTTTTAAGTAACGTTATCTTCTATCAGATATCTGATTTACTCTCCCAAAACAGCACCATAATTCCAAGTTTCTTTATCAGTACATTAAATACCTTTAGCTTTTAGGCAGGTTCAGAAAACAGCATGAATTTCCTATATTAAACATTCTCTTTTCAGCTTAGAAAACACAATCAAAAGCTTTATTGTTGTATAGTTGACATAGAATATGACTTTGCTTTTTAAGACAAAAAAATAAAGTAATAAGCAAAAATATTTAAAAGCTTTCACTCAAATATTTTCAGTCAAGTACCGTTGATTGCTCTGCCTATTCAGGTATTCTAAATATTTAGGTATTTAGTCACTTTTTTTTTGTAATTAACAAAACAAAATAATTTCCTCTTGGCTTTTTAATTTTAATAATGGCTGTTGATATTTTCCTATGTACTTCTAAAAGTCTCTTTCGGAATGTAAAAATTAAGCTCTACTACGATAAGACTTTGTTTACCCACCTTTCCATCTTTATTGTAAAATGAAATAGTTACCACATTTAACTTTCATCCGAATAAATTCTATTTATCAGGGGTGGGTGTGATGCATATAAGCATGGGAGGATAGAAGAAAGAATTTTTAAACAGGGTCAGATTATTTTTAAGGTGCCATTTCCATAAATTGTCTGGCAATTAAACTAACAGTTTATTCATAAGTCTGCTCAAAAATGGTATATTGTCATTTCCCAGAAGTCAGTTTTTAACAAGGTAAATATATTCAGTCTGCTAATATACATATCTGGATCAAACCCTTCCCGCCTTCTTGAAACCTGATAATCTCAGGTCTTGATATGATAAAGAACAGACCCTTGTTTCCTAAGTTTCTATTTCAGAGTCCTGAATGCCATTGGCTAATTTGTATTAAATGCATCCATAGAGCTGGCAAAAGTTCTTCCCAAATAGCATGTCTTTAATAGTGATTTCTCATTTTTTTCCAGAGACAAATGGCTCTCTATTATTGGCATTCTATTATAATTTATGTTAATAAAACAATAATCAAAGTTTTCCATCAGCTACTTAAAACACACAGGATCACATCAGAATTTTTAGTACATCTCATTGTTTTTAAGCAACATCCTGAATGAGGACTGGTATCTCTCAAACTCTGAAATTAAAGAGTTTAGAAGTAGATAAATAAAAAATTCTTAATTCATAGTTCTCTAGAGATGCAGTTGGAATAGAAAGGCACATGGCAGGTCCTAAAGAAGGCTAATTAGCCATCGAGACAATTCTTACAGATTGACATTTCCTCAGAGAATCATTACAGTCCAAAGACACAGAGAACATCCAGCCCACAGGAGTAGCTTTCTACTTGCCAAGTTCAGAGAGCATAAGTATAAAAAACAAAAAAATTTTAGAACTGTTTAAAAAAACGGACTATGGGGTACCTGACTGGTCCAGTTGGTAGAGAAAGTGATTCTTGGTCTCAGGGTCATGAGTTCAAGTCTCATGTTGGATGTAGAGCTTACTTTAAAAACATTTTTTGAAAAACGGACTCTGAGCTGGGGCACTTGGGTGGCTCAGTCGGTTAAGCTTCCAACTCTTATTTTGGCTCAGGTCATGATCTCACAGTTCCATTAGTTCAGTTCAGAAGTTCAAGCCTCGTGTCGGGCTCTGCCTGATAGGATAGAACCTGCTTGGGATTCTCTGTCTTTGTCTCTGTCTCTCTCTTTCTCCTTCCCTGACTCTCTCTCTCTCAATCTTTCCCTGGCTGTCTCTCTCTCAAAAATAAACATTTTTTAAAAAATGGACTCTGAGCAGTATAACTATTATAGATTATGTTTCCATATCAGCCCTGCATATAGACAAATCAATATGGGAATACATACCATGAACCTGGAATCAAAGCAAGGTGAATTAGTTGTATGGTTCGTGTCCTTAAGAAATCATTTCCAATGAGGTACAAGGGACCAGAGATCCATGTTTTTGCACCAGAGCACCTTGTCCACAGAATAACGCTAGGGACAGATCATCAAATATTGTCATTCTAGATTTCTCTCTTATAGATGGCAGGCAGGCCATCTGCCACCCATTAATATATTTCTGTCTTTAGACAAATTCAATTCAGGCATTTACTCACAATGAAATTTCAGTCACGCCTCCCTGGGAGTTCCACTTAAATCTCTGAATTTTGAGTGCTCACAATCTTGTAGGTTGTTTCTAAATACTATTGATTTCATCCTTTAGGTTTAAATTTTTTCCTAATTTCAGTTTTAAAAGGTAAATTAAGTTCATTTGGGAACTACTTTATTGTTGCCCAACATACGGCTTACATGAATTTTTCCCATACTCTTTCCAGATGATTTCTTTCTGTTTCAGACAATGATCTCACTTATTAGGTAGTCCAATCACAATCTAGTCAATATTATACAGTGTTAAGAGCCCTGAAGACCAAACTGTGTTTTTGGGAAAGTCGTTTAACCTTAGTTTCTTTATCTATCTCAGAACGTGTTTTGAAGATAATATGAGGTTATTATCACGCCAAGTAAACTGCATAACATGGTGCTTGGCATATCACAATTTTTCCTATTATATTATTGGTTTTCAGGCTAGAATTTTATGTAGTTTTTAAAATTAGATTTGAATTTTCCAAAATATTTGTCAGCAATCTACCTACAAATCATCAAGAAGCTAATATTTTACTAGTGGAGGCGATCTGCAATTAATTAAACAATATTTAATATGATATTGGGTTTAGAGCTAGGGTAATGACATGGCCTGAAGAAAAAGAAAGAAAGGTAAGGAGATAGAGAGTAATGAGTATGCTAACTTAGGTAGTGTGGTCAAGGAAGGTTTTCTTTCAGGAGATGGCTTTAGACAGAGATCTGAGTGAACCAAGGGAAGGAACTAGGCGACGGGCTCATTCATTAGATGAATGAGCGCTTGTTATGGTGCTTGTTATCTGCATCCTTTTGGTTCTTAGTCACGCTTCTTTATATGGGTACTGAACTATTTATATTTCTATGACTTAGGAGGCCAAGCGGATTTTACCGTCCAGGAAGGAAGTGCCTGGGCTTCCCATGGGCTTTAAATATCTGCCAGTGATTACACATTTCCCATGACTGACTTAGTACTTCTTGAATGGTTTGTCAGTTCTGTAAACGAACTTAGTATTAGAAGTCCTTTGAAGAAGAGCAAGTATTTGGAAGAACCTATCAGGGGAAAGCAGCTGTGGTATGCAGGAAAGAATCTTGAGTCAAGAGAATTGGGTTTGAATGCTGGCTCACCACTGACTGTGTGGACTTGCATATGTCCCCTAACTTGACTGCATTTGTTTCTTTATCTCTAAAATGGGGATGATAATGTTTAATAGTTGTAAGGTCAAATGAAATAATTGATATGAAAAATACTTGATATGCAATAGGAAATCAGTAAAATGTTACTTGACTTTGAAAGCTTGGAGTATCCTTAAAGATAATGGGCTGTGGTTGGTTCTCTGCATAAAATAATTCTTAAGCATGTTACACTAATCTGAAAAGTAGAAATAAGAAATTTATGTAACTATAATTTATATAACTATAATATTACCTCAAGATAAATGTAGTTAACATTGAGTGCTCACCATGTTCTAAGCACTTTTCTAAGCATGTTACATGGAGTAGCTCATTTATTTCTCACATTGACCAAACAAGGTAAGTACTATTATTCTGCCCATCTAACTCATGACAAAAATGAGGCACAAAGATGGGGCTCCTAGTTGATTCAGTCGGTAGAGAATGCGATTTTTAATCTCAGGTCATGAGTTTAAAGACCCGCGTTGGGCGTGGAGCCCACTTAAAAAATTAAAAAATGAGGGACAAAGAGACTAAACAATCTGCATACTGTCATACAGTAAGTGGTAGAATTGGGATAATAAATGCGATAATTAAAAGATTACTTATCTTGTCCTAAGCCATCACCTAGATCTTTCCTTTAAAAAAAATAAGGTTTTTTTTATGTTTTAAAGTTTATTTATCTTGAGAGACAGAGAGAGGGAGAGAGAGTGAGCAGGGGGGTGTGCAGGGGGTGTGCAGAGAGAGAGAGAGAGAGAGAATCCCCATGCTAATGATGCAGAGCCTGGACCCAGGAACTGGGAGATCATGCCCTGAGCTCAAATCCAGGAATTGTGAGATCATGACCTGAGCCAAAGTCAAGAGTCAGGTGCTTAACTGACTGAGTCGCCCAAGCGTCCCCACCTAGGTCCTTCCTAAAGACACATACCTATAGAAAGTGACAGTAACAAAAAAATAGAACTTAAGGCATGACCAAGTTTAAAGAGAGTGAGTAACGTTAAGGAAAAAAAAGAACCAAAAAACCTCAATGTTAATGTTAAATTAAAAGTTGCTTTAGATTATATCTAAAGTCAATAGTTAACACTGTAATATTAAGGATCATTTACTTTATTATGTAATTTCATATCTTCTTTCTGAAAATCTACTCATTTTAAGAAAAACAGTTGGTTAATACTGATCAGAGACTAAGAAAGACTAAGAAAGGCCCCTAATAAGAACAGATAATCTAAAATTCCAAGGCTTTTAAAAAGAAATCTAGAGAGTACAGCAATAATATTTTTGAGGGATTGATTGTAACAGATGTGATCAGTTTGAACCATAGTTGAACACGCCCAGAAAAACAATGACTGGTTATCTAGAAACTGAAAATTACAATGACAAAGAGGTAAATAAATGATAAAAACAACCTACGTGTTCAATCAAATTATTTAAAATCTTTTACCATGAGTTAAATCTATAAAGGCTAGTAATATACCAGCCTGAGGAATATATTATACAGGGAAAAGATCATGACTATTTATGCATGCTAAATGATAACCAATCAATCATTCCAGGCTTACAAATAGTTATCATAATACTATACTGAACCATTAGTTATATATTAACTAACTAAATGAAGTAGTATATATCCCATTTCATATATCTTTTTATTGGCCTTTTCCTTAAGAATAAGCATGAATATGGTAGTAAGATGACAAATATAATTTTTTGTAGATTAATACAAAAATAAAGTATAACACTCCTACTTTGCATATTTCAAACTGGCAAAAACAAAACCACATAAACACATAGATAAAAACTTAACCACCAAATCTTTGACACGGTAGCACCTAATGGCGATACATCAGGCAGAGACCCATCAATGTGCCACAAAAACACATGCAACCAAGGAGAGAAGCTACAAAGAATAGAAGCATATACAAGTATTATTACAGAAATATTAGGATGACTAACAAAAGTGGGTAGTTTTTTAATCGAGAGATATTAATAAAATGGAAGTTATCACTAAAAAAACTTTCAAGAACATCGCTGTCTTTCAGTCCTATAGGGGGACCGAAATTTCCTTAATTCTTTGCTGTTATCTAGCAGCACTGTGAAAATACATCTATGTTGTCTCCTCAAAGAAGATAACCAGATACTATAAGATACCACTGAGATCCACTGTAATTACTTTCAATAGTAGATAGTCTTTGTAAGTAGAAATTCATTTACTTCTACTTTTTTTTTTTTAGAATTCCATCTACTTTTAAGTCTCCTAGAGTTAAGCTTACTGGAAAAAAAGCTTTCATTAATCACCTCTGACATCCAGGGAAACCAAAACATATGAACAGGCAATGGTTTTGAGTTCTTATACAGTCTCAATTATGTGTTAGTCAACTCAAGCAACCATTATGTACTCAATAATAGGTATGACACAGGTCTGGACCTCAGCAACACTGTAAGCAGGCAGGCACAGGCAGCCTACCTATACTGAATTTTCTAGTGCTTACATTCTTAAGAAATATGGAAAATAGTAATGACATAACGGCTTCCTCACTAGAACTTTATAGTAGTGCACTATTAATCTATTTTATAAACAAGGGTGTGCAGAATAACACTGTCTTAAGAAATAACAGCATAGTATCTTAGAAGAAAAAGAAATGTGGGATGCCAGTGTGGGGATAAACTTCTAATTGCCAATGATTGTTTTGAATAAAACGATATTTTCTTGAACATTAAAGCCTCTGTCACAGGTAGCTACAGTAATAAAGAAAAAAGTTGTCCTGAAACTTTAAAATGTCATTGGTGTACATGACAATGTAACAAAGTAAACAAAAGAAAAAATTTAAATATTGTTTTAAAAAACATTAGGGGAGAGGCACGAGGTTGATTATTAAGCACTTACAGAGTCGGATGCATTTTCAAAGCTGGTTACAATCATTACCACAGCACACCCTTGTGAGGTAAGTGTATTATCATCTGTGGTTCATAAATGAAAAAGCCGAGGCTCTGAATCACTTGCCTAAGGAGAATGAGTCAACGTCAAGAGTCATAGTTGACCGACCTAACTTCTGACGGTCAGTCCAGGGCTTAGTCAGCGGGGCCCGGAGTGGCTTCCCTGGCTGGCACCTGGACTTAGGCTATTTCCGTTCACGTTAAAGCAGAATATTGGAACCGAGAAGACGGAACTTTCAAATAATTTTTACTTCAACTCAAGATTTAGTCCTGAGGTCTTAATCTCAGGATTTGGGACAGGAAAAGCTGTCGGGTGCACTCCCCCTCCCCCAACCTGTGGCAAGTGTGTACTGTGGGCGGTCCTGCCACCCCCTTTCGCAGTGATGGCAATGAGTGACCACCAGCGTTAGCAGAGCCGGGGGACGGGGGAGGGCGGATTGCTCTAACCAACGACTCTCCATCGCCGCCTGTTTCTGAAAGCAAGAGAAAATGGTGGGAAGTCAAACAAAATTTAAATAGACAACTTGTCCTAGGACCTCAACTAAGCAAATGAAGCCTCATTGTGCGTGCTGAGCCTGCAGTTCCCAACTTTCCGGGGAAGATGGGAGGACAGGGCAACAAAGGGCGCAGCAGGCATGTCTGGCAGTAAACGCTACAGCAGCTATCCAGGCGGAAGAGCACAGGACTGAAAACCACCCTCCAGCACGCTAGGGTCTGCCGCCGAGAACCGCACACCCTGCCCATCAACCACGTGACAAGTCCCTTTTTTTTTTTAACTTCTTTACCCTTAAAAAAAGAGAGGGAGAGAGAGAGTGAGCTAGAGAGACTCCACTTCCCAGAAGCCTCTTGTTACCCACGCAGCCGCAGTCTTGCGCAGGCGCCGCCAAGGCCAAACGGACACGTCCGTCACGTGAGCGGTAGCCGGCCAATCCGGTTTGAATCTCATTTTTTTCCTCTCACCCCCCCTTCAGGAGCGGTTGTGCGATCAGATCGATCTAAGATGGCGACTGTGGAACCGGTGAGTATTGCCTTTGGCCCCCACCCCCACCGGTCCCCGCGCTCCGTCTCCCTTCGGACTGGGGGACCCCCGCGGGACGGCGTTCCCGGCGTGCACGCTACCTCTTGCTGCCCCCTCCCCCTCTTCTTGAGTCTGACCTCTCCGTGGGCAACTGGGGGCGCCCCGGTGGCTGGCCGCTGCGGCGTGTAGCGCACACGTTCTGGTGGGGGCCCAAGAACTGGGGGAGAGAAGTGGGGGAGGGGCGGCACGGCGCCTCCCGTGTAGCCGCGAGGTGGTCTACAAGGGTGGAGGGTGATCGGGGCCCTGGGTTAGGTGTGTGGGGTTTGTGTCTTTAGAGATAGAAGGGTGCAGGACTGGCTCCGAGCAGGCGCCGGGATCCGCAGGGTGGGCGGGCGGCGAGCCGGCCTGGAATGAGATGGAGGAGGGAGGCCCGGGGTAGAGTTTCCCTCCCTCTTTCCCTCCCGAGCTCCATCCTGGGGGTTCGGGTGCGAGACGCGCGCGGGTCTCCTTTAGACCGGTGGGCCAGGGAGCCGGTGGGCGCGCGTTGCCGAAGGGTGGGTTGGGCGGGAGTGGTGCCGCCGCACGCGCGGAGAAGCTTCGACCTCGCCGAGGGGAGCCGAGAGGGGCAAGCGCATGTTACTCCAGCGTGCTCAAGAGTTGCCGGGGTTGGCGGCGGGGAGGCGAGAAAGGTTTGGGGCGGGGAGGAGAACCTCGTGTAGCGCGGTAAAGCTCTCAGAGTAGGATGAAGGGTGGTGGTGGTGAGAAACGGGGATCACATTGTCCTCTCCCCTCCATGCTTGATACTGGCTGTCATGGAGGAGGGAAGGGGGAGGAGCGAGGCCTACTGATCGCTGCTGCTGGTCTAGTTGCCGGCCGGACCTGCTGCATTTCACACGCGCCTGTCTTCCATTCATTCATCCTTTTCGCGCAGTGCGCACGTCTCCGAGAAAGCGGTTGGGTCTTGATCCGTCTGTTCTTCCGAGCCTTTATCGTCTGAAAGATTTCTAAGGCACAGTTTATTGGAAATAGGAACTGAACTTTAAAAATTGGTTTTCCATACATTTTTTCCCCCTTTACCCGTTTTACTGGCTTTCCTTTCAGTTTAGGCCCCATCTTAAACTTAGTTGAAGCAAGCCGATCCCAGTAATTTGGTAGTTACCGCCCAAAGGAGAGGATATCTTTGTCATAGTTTGGGTTTGCCGGCACTGGCTCACTGAAGCTTAAAGGCCTGGGTTTCGGTTTTAGGAATGTCACATTTAAGTGAAATTGTTTTAGAGACATAATACGGAGTATTTTAACAACTAGAAGACCTTTGACACTTTGGAACCACTTCTAGACCTTGGTTGTCAGATATTTTTTTGTATCTTTAATGGTAGTTCGTGATTTTTGATAATGATTTTGACGTTTCAGAGACTTTTATAGCTAGCCCAAAATTTAGCCATGGAATGGCTTATAGAATACACAAAGACTTATTTTTCATTACATTGGTGTAAACTATCCTTAGCTTGTTGCCAGAATTTAAGGCAATTCTTCTGTTTGGCTGCTTGTTTTTTTATTGGTACCAGTTTTCATTTATGTTTCTGGAAATTGGGTTGGCTGCAAAACTCTTAATTTCCTGATACAGTTAAGTGACTTTGGAACATTCATGTCACAAACAAAGATATAGAATGAATATGAAAATATTTCCTTTTAACAAGTTTCCGTGTTCACTTTTTAC
Organism: Paguma larvata; assembly: GCA_030068075.1. Lineage (NCBI taxonomy): Eukaryota > Metazoa > Chordata > Mammalia > Carnivora > Viverridae > Paguma > Paguma larvata. The sequence continues at coordinate 116,579,234 of CM057823.1, forward strand.
AGAATCTACTTTCCTACCCACTGTACCAGCATCATTAAAAAGCATTATAGCTGATGATAGGAACAAGGCTAACCTCTCTAAGCTGTAAAATAATATATTCTGTGAAGTTTACCAGTAACATTTCGGTCTTTGGGATTTTGCAGAGCTATGCAGTTTTGTTTCAACGGCACAGGACAGAACGACAAAGTGTTGAAGGACTATTTTGAGTCAGTAAATATTTATAGCCTCTGTTATGTTTAGGAGGTATACCAAACGTTCTTTAGAATGGGGAGTTGCACAAAATGTGATTCTGTACCTTGTTCAGTAAACTCTTAAGGAACTTAATTCCCAGTGATGTGGTCAATGATAACAGTATAGTATTCATTCTGGTGCTGACCCAGGGAAATTTGGATACTGCATTTAAATGGGGAGTAGGGAACTTAAAAAAACCTGAAGTGTGTGAAAAGTGGAGAATGCCAGTTGTAGTTTGAGGATGTTTGTAAAGTAGACTGAAGTATTCATTTTTAGTGAGAATGGCAAGTTTTTAGTACTTTTATTTATTTTTTATTAAAATTTTTTTTAATGTTTATTTTTGAGAAAGAGACAGCAGGAGTGGGGGAAGGGCAGAGAGAGGGAGACACAGAATCTGAAGTAGTCTCCAGGCTCTAAGCTGTCAGCACAGAGACCAAAGTGGAGCTTGAACCCACGAATCGCGAAATCATGACCTAAGTCGAAGTCAGTCGCTTAACTGACTGAGCTATCTGGGCGCCCCAAATTTTTTTATTACTTCTAATGTACCCTTTTCACTGGTTAGTCTTTTAGAATTCTTTGACAGTTTTCAATAGTGGGTGGGATTTTTTTTTTTTAAGCAGCTTATTAGTATTGATTACAATTGAGGTATTCCTGCTGAAACCTTCAGAAACCATATTTATTCATTGCTACTTTAACTGGCTTGTGAGTTTCCTTATTGTGTTTTTCAGTTGGGCATAATCATAAGCACTTCAAGAGCTGTGGGCATTACCTGGTTGTCCCACCTTTCATAGGCATTGGGAAATTTTTATCTGTGGAAATAAATATAAAATATCAGTCATTTTCAGTTTGATATTATTTGATTTTAATCAAGTGTATAAGAGATTTGTTACATTAAGTTGTAGCTTACAAATATTAAATTTGTTGAGAAACTTGATAGGGCAAATTAATGGAAGCATTTTACCTCTTTACAGGTAATCGGCAAAATTTCAACCATTGGGATAAACATTTTATTCCTCTTATTCTGTTGGCACTTGAATTGTGGCTAGGTCAAAATTAGACTCAATATTAGTCATGAAGATGGCAAGCAATTTCTCCAGGCCATCTTGTTTCCAGTGGGTTATGTTTCTTTGTACCTTTATCTTCATTCTGCATTCTTAATTATTGGGCTGTTTTTTTACTTGTAGTTCTTTTTAAGGAAAGAGGTTCTTTGTTTTAGTTTAAAGCATTTATAGTTTTACATGTTTTTTGCGTTTTATCTCTTGGATTTTTAAAACTATGTTAATTTCAGAAGTAGATTAACTTGGACAACTAATGCAATATTTCCATTTTTATCCTTCAGAAACATGTTTTTTACTGCAAAGACTTTATTAAAAGTAAATAAGGCTCACACATGTATTGACAAATATGTTGTATATAAATCCGTGTTTTGGGTTAATCAGAAACTGTTGACTGACAAGCAAACCTTGCAAATTAATATACTTTTTTTAAATGTTTATTTTTGAGAGAGTGTGTGATCGTGTGTGAGGGTGGGCAGAGAGAGGAGACAGAAGCAGGTTCTGGGCCCTTAGCACAGAGCCTGACGTAGGGCTTGAGCTCATGTATTGTGAGATCATGACCTGCGCCAAAGTTGGTCGCTTAACCAACTGAGCCACCCAGGTCCCCCATACGTATTTTTTCCTTAATGAAAAAACCCAGGTCATGTATCAGAGTTCATTCATAAACCAAATAAATTTGGTTCTGGTGTTTATATTTCAAATTTCACTTTATTTTATACTTTGAATTAATACTGTGCATAATTATTTGTCTTGGAGAAATCCAGCTTAGAAGGCAGACATAGTTTATATACTGAAGTTGCAGAGAATACGATGTTAAATGAATTATGTAAGCCTGATCCAATTTGGACAGCAAATTCTAGGCAAAACTTCAAAATCGTATTGTTTAATTAAAGTTAAGAATGTACAAGTACCTGGGTGTAACAAGGACCTTGCGAAATGGTTCTACTTTTCGTTCTCTGCTACTCCTGGAAATTTCCTAGCTCTTCTGTTGCCTGTGAGTTTTTCCATTTTTGTAATAGAGACATTTCTGGAGAAATGGAAATGAGCATGGCTTATAGTCTGATTTTAATATCTGAGTGACCTTAACTGAAATTTCTAAGTCTAGTTGAAAAAATGGGAATAAAAGGGTATCTTAACAGTGATTTTGATTTTCAAATGTAGTACTCAGAGATGACAGACAACTTGTCAGTTACGAAGAACTGGATAAAGTTAATACTCCATGAATGTGTTGCATGCAGGTATATCCATGCATACATATATACTCAACCCATTCCTCTCTGCTAAGAAATTGACATAGCTCTCTTTTGATTATCAGCCCTTGGCCATTAGCGAGAAATGCAAAGCTTATGATCTACAACCCTCAGATACTCTTCCTATTCTTATCCCTATCGTAAAAATTCCTAGTGTTCCTTCAAAAGTTCCTATTTGTTTCTGGAGAAAAAAGAAAGGATTACTTTTGACTTTCAGGTACATGGTTATGTGGTTGGAAAAAAAGTTTTTTTCCCAATTTGGAACTTTTGATACATTATTCCATAGAAACAATGGGAAGCTGTAATTTAGTCACACTGTTTAGTAAGTTTCTGTGGAATTAGGACAAACGTAACCAGCATTGAATTTCCAGAGATATGGATTTAGAGTTCTAAGCAATTGACAATAAAAATGACCTATAAACACAACCTACTTGTAACAGTGATTTTTAATGTAGGCAGATTTTTATTTCTTGATAATAGCTAACATATAGCACAAGGTATGTCAGGCACCACACTATGTGCCTTGCATATATTAATTCATTTAATCTTACAGCAGCCCTATGAGGTAGGTATTCTTAATTCAGATGAGGAAACCAAGGCAGAAAGAGATTAGGTAACTTTGTGTGACTAACTTGCTGAAAATCACACAGCTAATAAGTGGTGGGGTGGAGTTCAAACTAAAGCAGCCAGATTCCAGAGTATATGTTCTTAACCGTGACACTGCCGTTTCATGTTATGTGTTTTCTTATGTTACTTGGGAAAATTAATTTGATGAACTTACTAGATATTTTGCTGCAGATGTAAAAGATAATGTGTGGACATTTTAAGCTCTGTTCTGGAGTGTTTGATAACTGATGACCAGAGTACAGAATTGTAAGAAAATGGCACTGTGGTATCTGAATTCAAAGGACCAAACAAGTCGTTACACATAAGGTTATATGTTAGTAACTGGTCTGGAACACTTTGGATAGATTTCTGAAGAAAGCAAATGGGCATTTCCCTCCTCCCAACCTTTTCGTTTGATTTCTGGACCTTGTCAATTCAAATGATTTGCTAGTTAAAATACTTTGCTAGTGAAAACAGTTTTTAAAAAATTTTTGAATATGGAATTTACTCTTAACTACTTTTGTACTGTTAGTTTTGTTGAAAGGTCTGGCCAAGAGTTAAGCAGTTGTTTTGAAAAACTTTGAGTATATGTTGCCAGTCTTATAAGCTAAATTTGAGGAAGGTAGTAGTAAGACCATAAGATTTCTCTGAAACTCATGGCTTTGCAATAATTGTTAAAGACTTTATTTTTATTAAAAAACCTTTTTTTTAACGTTTATTCATTTTTGAGAGACAAGAGTGTGAGTCAGAGGAGGGGCAGAGAGGGAGGGAGACAGAATCTGAAGCCTGCTGCAGGCTCTGAGCTGTTAGCACAGAGCCCACTGTGGGGCTCAAACTCACTGTAAGATCATGACCCAAGTTGAAGTCTGATGCTTAACTGACTGAGCCAGCTAGGTACCCCTATTATTATTTTTTATTTTTTTAAAGAGAGCTTGAGCCCAAGCAGGGGAGGTGCAGAGAAAGAGGAAGAGCGAGAATCTCAAGCAGGCTCCGCACTCAGTGTGGAGCCAATTGGGGGCTTAACCCTGAGATCAGGACCTGAGCCAAAATCCAGAGTGGGACAAACGGACGCTTGATTGACTGAGCCACCCAGGTGCCCCTGCAGTAATTGTTAGAGCTAAAAACATATATTTGCATGTTTTTAGCTATCTATTTTAAACTTGTTACTATAAAGTTCTATACAGAAATGAAGGATAATCTTTCTGTGCTCTGCTTATTATAGTGACAGTAAGATTTTTATATTTATGTGAATTAATGTTAGTATTGCTATGAAGAATTTTTATAGGGTTTTACATGGTCATCTTGGGGCAACAGCTTATGTAGCCACAAAGTCTGATAAATTCCAAGTATTAACTAAGGAAAGAAAATTTAATATTTTAATGGAAAGATGAAATGTTCATCTTTTTCTCATAGTTTTTTCCTAATGCTCTTAATATTTTGGAATAAGTAATAGATGGGAAATTCATATTTCAAGTAATAATTTCTTTGTTTTTCTGCCAAGATCACATAGTTCCTAAGTGAGGGAGCTTAGCACTCAAGCCCAGGTCCTGGCCCTAACCTGTATTAACTATCTTGTTCAAAAAAAGAAACAAATTCAACCAAGACTAAAAAGTCCAACTCTTTACCTTCAGTAAAACTCCTACCTTAAATGTAAAATAGCTGCATAGATCATCATCATGCACAAATAAAAATAAAATCCTGTCTTTGAAAAGATGTACCAGATGATTTATGGGCTGTGGCATGGAGTAATGCGGCTTTTGTTTTTTTGCTTTTTGGTTGTTTTTTTTTTATTTGAACTTGTATGCTGTATTTTTAAATAATGAAAATCTCATTTGGATGTTGGTTTATAGATAATTGCATTTAGTTTTATTTTTTTTATACCTTTTTTCTTGAGTTAGCAATACATGCTCAAGGTCCAAAGTTCAGATGGTTCTCTTTAGTAGTGAAAGCTTATGGCCTCACTGTCAGAATAATGTTTTTATTTAAAAAAAATTTTTTTAAATGTTTATTTTTGAGAGGAGGTGGGGGAGCAGAGAGAGAGGGAGACACAGAATCTGAAGCAGGCTCCAGGCTCTGAGCTGTCAGCACAGAGCCCAGCACAGGGCTCGAACTCACAAACCATGAGATCATGACCTGAACTAAAGTTGGATGCTTAACTGACTGAGCCACCCAAGTGCTCCAGAATAATGTTTTTTAAATGCATCAAAGAAAATACATAGAGTTACAGAGGAAACGGATTATATTGAATTACAGTAAAGATTAAGTGAATTAAAATGAAACATTAAGGATGAAGCCTGACACAGGCTAAGTCCTGTCTTTTTTATCTTCTACCTGTATTCTCCAGCCACCTAGTTCCCCTTTCCAAAGCACCCACACTATTGACCAGTTTTTATTTTTTAAGGGTTCTAGATAAGGGCTGTCCAAGAGAACTTTCCGTGTTGGTGGAAATGTCCATATTTGTTCTCTTCAGTATGATAGCCACTAGCCCCACGTGCCTACTGAGCTCTTGAAATGTGACTAATTCAACCAAGGAAGTGAATTTTATTTAATTTTATTTTTTAAATGTTTATTGAGAGAGAGCAGGGGAGGGGGAGAGAATCCCAAGCAGGCCATGCACGTCAGCACAGAGCCCGACATGGGGCTGGATTCCACAAACTGTGAGATCATGACCTGAGCCGAAATCAAGAGTTGGATGCTCAACCGACTGAGTTACCCAGGCACCCCCTAAACCGAGGAAGTGAATTTTAAACTTCATTCAACTTTAAATGTAATTTTAATTACTTGAATTTAATTATTTGAATTTCATATGTAGTTAGTGGCTACCAAATTGGACAGTATAGCTCTAGAATCTAGATATACTTGATGTGTATATACACATATATACGTATCGAATTGGCTTAACTTTGTAAGGTTCAGTTGGATATGACCAGTTTGGTTGGAGAAACGATTTAATTTTGTCCTAGGGAAACTTCTGTCTGTATTAAATGTTCAAAGGCAGATATTTGCTCTTGCATAGATAATTAAAATTGTCCCTTGGCTTTTTTTTGCTGTTTAAAAAAATGTGTGTGAGTAGGCAGTACTTGATGTTTGAAATTTAAATTTTGTACAAGAGTATATAAAGAACTCTGTGTTCTCAAGTTGATCCCATCCAGGTAGATGACCTCTAGGGGCAGCCAGCATTGTCATTTCCTGACTTTCCGTAGAAATTTGTATATCTATAATAAGTAAATAGGATGTATATATTTTTTAAAAAAAATAATGCTGGTCAACTATATATGCTATTTTTGGCACGTTATGCTTTTCACTTAATAACTAGTGTTTTAGAGTGTTGCATGTCAGTACATAAAGCTTTCACTTTTTTTTTGATGGTGTGTATTGCATAATTTGGTCTTAAGCATAGTTATTTCTTTATTGATCAACATTTGGGTTGTTTACAACAATTTGTGAAATTTTCAATAGTCTGCGGTGAATAGCTTTCTGTCTATCATTTCCATACGTGAGGTAGTATAGTTGCAAGGTAAATGTTTTGGCAAAAAATTGAAATTTTAAAAACTACTGGTTATGGGTGCCTGGATGGCTCAATCAGTTGAGTGTCCGACTTTGGCTCAGGTCATGATCTCAACAGTTTGTGGGTTCGTGCCCTATGTCAGGCTCTGTGCTGACAGCCTGGATCCTGCCTAGGATTCTGTGTCTCTCTGCTCCTTTCCTTTCCGCCCCCCAACCCCCCTACTCATGCTTTCTCTCTCTCTCTCTCAAAAATAAACAAACATTAAAAATTAAAAAAAAAACAAAAACACTGGTTAGATAAAGCAGTTTGTGACTGTAATTGAGCTATAATTTTTTTTTCAGAGCTACCCTCTGTTTCTACTTGTGAACAGTTTATTTGTAGAAAACAAAAGATACATGTGTATAAATTTTAGAGTAATAAACTGAAGACCTGTGTACTCATCACCTAGGACATCATCATGTCTTTATGATGGCTTCAGCTTCCTGGAATCATAGTGAAAGCCTCTCGGGAAAACCAGTGGTCCAGGCAAAGAACCCTCATTTAGGAGAGTGGTTTGTGAGAGTAAGATTCTCTGTATGTTGTTTTAAAAGTAAAGCTGAACTGGTGTGAGATTTGTGGCTGTTCTAAGGAGCAGGGAACAAAGGAGAGAAAAGGAGCTTTGTTAACACATGTTTAAGGTGAGTTAAGTATAGATAAAAGTCTGCACCAGACAAACCATGACAATCAGTTTTGTTTGTTGTTTTTTAAGGGTAGAATAATAAGCATCTTTATCAATATAGCCGTCAAATGAAGAATGCAGCCTGAATCTCGCATTGCTCCAATCTGGATGTTGCTTTTTATATCTAGTGCACACGTGTCTTTGACTATGCTTGTGATTCCGCTCATGTGACTTCCTTGATGTGCCTCTCCATTTGCTGTGTTCCTGGTTGTCTTATTTGGTTTCTTGTTTTATTTTGGTAGATCACACCATCAGTAATTTTTTTGAGAAAAGGTACATGAAAGTTAAATATTTTTGAGAGCTTGCATATTAAGCAATATATCTGTAGTTTGGGTGTATGTAGAATTCTTTTTTTCAGAATTTAAAGTCATTCCAAGTCATCTTCTGTTATGGCTGTTAAGTCAGAAATTATTCTGATGGCTATTTTTTTTCTTTTATTTTTTCGTGTGTGTGTATGTGTATGTATGTGTATATGACCAGTTCTTCTCCCCAGAATTTTTTCTTGTCCCCATTTCACAATGGCATGCGTTATTAGCTTGGGTGTTTTCATCCATTCTGCTAGGTACGCACTGTAGTTTTTTAATGTGGCAACTCCTGTCCATCACTTCAAATTTATTTGTGATTCTCCTCTCTCCCCAGTTTCTCTTGAAACAGTTATTCAGATATTGGATCTCCTGGCCTGGTTCTCTGCCTTTCTTTTTTTTTTTTTTTTTTTAGTTTAAATCTTGCTTTTATATTCTATCTTTGTATTTTCTGGGAAGTTTTTATTTTCCAACCTTTTCTGTGTCATAATTTTAATTTCTAGGTGTTCTCTCTGGTCTTCTGAACGTTCACTTTTATAGCTTCCTATAATTGTGATGCAACATTTTAACCTTTTGAGGATATAATAGATACGTATTTTTAAAGGCATTTTCTTTTCTCTGCCTGCTTTCTCAACTTGCTTAATTTTCTTTTTTCTTTTTGAACTCATGACAGCAATCCTAGTGAGGTAGAAGGAGGGAATTGAGGGATCTAGTTATTTTTCAAATAGCTTTCACCAAATTCTCTTTAATTTACCTTATCTTCCTACTTCATTCCTATTTCTAAAGGTGCTGCCAGCTTTTGAGACTTTAAGGACCTAACTGTGTACGTTGATAAGTAACCACTTGTCTATTCCATGTTCCAGCTCTTTTCTTTTTTTCCTTGCACTTCCCATAGTTGTGAACTTAGCAGAAAATCTGTCATCATTTTAGTGGGGTTTTGAGAGGGAAAAAAATTCAAATCCTGTACACAGATCACTGAATAGTGACAGATTACTGGAATAGACTGAGCAGTCCAGAATTATACTCAAGTATATATTTTGTTGTAGTACATTTGGAACATTTAGATCTGTGCGGAAAAAAATAAAAGTCATCCGTAATTGCAACAACTAGGTTTTCTTTGGTATTATTTTGGTTTACTTGTTGGTGGATTGTTTTTTCTCACTACATCTCTTTGTACCTCTTCCTTTTCCTCCTTTCTTAAAAAAAATATTTATTTATTTTGAGAGAGCTGTACACAGGAAGGGCAGAGAGAGGGATGGCCAGAGGATTCCAAGTAGGCTCCACATGGACAGCAGCAACTCCAATGCCAGATTGATCAAACTGCAAGATCATGACCTGAGCTGAAGTTGGACTCTCAACCAACTGAGCCACCCAGGAACCCCTTTTCTTTTACTTTTAAATAGAGTATTTTTAAGAGCTGTTTTTAGGTTCACCACAAAACTGAGAAGAAGGTACAGAGAGTTCTGGTATATCTCTTGCTTCCATATGCACAGCTTCCCCCACAGTCAACATCCTAAACCAGAGTAGCACGTTTGTTACACCAGATGAACCTGCATTGACACATCATTGTCCCCTCAAGTCTTAGTTATATTTGGGTTCACTCTTGGTGTTATACAATCGTTGGGTTTAGAAAAATACGTAATGACATGTATTTAGTATTTATCGTTATTAAAGTGTCACAGGGAAGTAGTTTCACTGACTAAAATCCTCTGTTCTCTGCTTATTCAACCCTCCCTCCTAATCCCTTGCAATCGCTAATCTCTTTACTGCCTCCATAGTTTTGTTTTTTGGTTTTTTTTGTTTTTGTTTTTTGCCTTTTCTAGAATGTTCTATAGTTGGAATCGTATCTTTTCAGATTGGCTTTTTTCACTTAGTAATATACATTTATGGTTCCTCCATGTTTTTTCACAGCTTGATAGCCCATTTCTTTTTGTGCAGAACAATATCGCATTGTCTGGATGTACCACAGTTTATTTAGGACTTTTTAAATTAAAAAGTATGTCCCCTCCACCAAAAAAGTAAAGTGCTCCTTGTTTATACAGTTCTGTAATCTACCTTTTCACACATTTACATTAGCATTTTAAAATAACTTTCTAAGCATCGCATCACTTTTAGTGTCTATATCATGAACACCATAATGTATCTATTACCTTTTGGTTGTATTTTTTGATTTACCTTGTCTCTACTTTTTATTTGCTAACATAAAAATATATAAAATTGTTAATGTCCTGATACTTAAAGAAATCTCTTAGAGGTATAATTAAACAATCTAGCTCTTCTTATATTTGAAAACTTGCTGGTTCATTAACTTAAGCTCAGTAAATGGAAGGATATAACCTACTCTATAAACCTGGGGACATTTGAAAACTGTGACTGTCCCTAGTTTTCTAATTTTTTTAAAGAAATATAAGTTAATTTCTTCTGGAAGATAATTTAAATATTTGAAGTATGAAAGGACAAGTTTTATTAAAATAATAGTTTTGGTGTGCCTGGCTGGCTCAGTTGGTAGAGCATGTGAGTTTTGATCTCAGGATTATGAGTTCGAGCCCCAAATTGGTTGGAGAGCTTACTTTAAAAAAAAAAAACTATAGTTTACATCTAATTTTAATCTTTAACTTTTAACATTATAGAATTTAAGTTTATTTATTCATTTTGACCAACTGAGCCACCCAGGCACTCCTAATATTATAGAACTTTTAAAAAACATGTAGAATTTAGAAATAATTCAGCTGCTTGTTTACCTGTGCCGTGTAAAGATTTTTTTTTCAGTTTATTTGTTATTTTTTAATGTTTATTTAATTTTGAGGGGTTCCAAGCAGGCTCTGTGCTTACAGCAGAGAGCCTGATGTGGGGCTCAGACTCATGAACCGTGAGGTCATGACCTGAGCCACCCAGGCGCCTCAAAGTTTGTTTATTTTGAGGGAGAGAGAATCCCAGGCACGCTTCGTGCTGTCAGTGCGGAGCCTGACATGGGGCTTGAATCCAGGAACCATAAGATCATGACCTGAACCAAAACCAAGAGTCCTGTGCTTAACTGATGAGCCAGCCACCCAGGCGCTCCAAGGTTGATTTTTAAACTAACATTCAGTCAGTGTCATTACATTTTAGTTATAGTTTTAAAAGCAGGAAACTTAAAGAGAAGCAGCAGTTAAATTCTTTAAAATGTTTGCCTTTCAGATTGTGATTTTAAAGCTTTAAAGAATAATTGAAATAGAAATTATCGTGCTATTTGAACCAGTGTAATTTTGTGCAGTGAAAATGTTTGTCCTAACATCATTTTAATGTTACCTGAAGTACTTTTTAATTTTGTGGAATGTTTAACTTCTATAGATTTCCTTAGTTATTGTTAAATATGAGTCTCTGGTAGCTTTGGTTTAAATAACATGGACATTTAAATTTTATCATTAGCCTGTTGTCATTCTTGATCACACATGTTTATTTCTTATGTCTCCCTCATCACACTTTCCTTTCTGAATTTGAGATCTTGTCCTAAGCAGCGTAAGATGTGCAGAGTAATTTGGGTGGCAGGTTATCTTAAATGGAACAAAATGTCTACAGCTCTTTCTAGTGAAGAGTTAAAGATACATGCATCCAAGTTTTGAAATTGTATTCCAGAAGATCAGAAATAAAGGTGTGGCCTGTAGGGATTTTTTTTTTTTTTAGTATTAGTAGAATGTGGTTAAGTATAGCTTGCTGTCTATTCAGAGATACCCTTTTTTTTTCTTAAGCTCTACAGCAGCAAACTTAATCAACTCCGTTCACTGAAAAGTTTAGTGCTAATCATTAATTGTAGTGAGGTAATTAGGTTATTGTTAATTAGATTGAACATCTGTTAAATTTTGCAGCACTTTTAGGTATGACACGATTTGTACAAATCATTACAGCTCTTCCCCTCTATACCTCTGCTTCCAGTATCTTTTGTTGTGTAGATGTCAATTTACGTCAGTTGAAAAGAATATTAGAATAAGTAATGTCTTTGGAATTGGAATTGGTATATGGGGTCTAACTAACAGTCCTTTACGTGGAAAAAATTTCTCCATTTGAGCAGTGCTTTAAACTTAAAAAGTTTGTATTTTGCTAAATCTACATGTGTTGTTTTTCTACTTCAGCTTTTTATTTTAGAGTCCAAAGGTCACTATTTTGATCCTTTGTTACAAGAAAGAGGATCTGCAAAATCCAAAGCCTCCATTTTTGTGATGAGTGATGCTGGTTTAGCTGCTATCACTTTAACAGCCAAAACAATTGATTTAATTATTTGTGATACTTTTCAGTGTTTACACCAAGTTTATTTATTTATTTATTTTATTTTATTTATTTTTTAACGTTTATTTACTTTTGAGAGACAGAGTGTGAACAGGGGAAGGGCAGAGAGAGAGACACAGAATCCGAAGCAGGCTCCAGGCTCTGAGCCATTAGCACAGAGCCCGATGCAGGGCTCGAACTCACAGACCGTGAAATCATGACCTGAGCTGAAGTCGGCCGCTTAACCGACTGAGCCAGCCAGGCGCTCCAAGAATAAAGTATCTTGAAGTCTGTTTACATCATACTTGTAGGAAATGATTTTCTTTTTCCAGTTATTTATATCCATAAAGAGAGGATTTTATTTATACTTGCCTGTATTTCTGAGGCGTTTGACTACATAGGTAATTAGTATCCTGTCTAGCATAATAATATAAAAACTCACTGTAATTAATCATTGGCATTTACTTGCTTTATTTCCTAGTGGGATTTTGTGTGTGTTGGGAGTGTGAGGCGCACCATTTATACCTTTTTTTCTAGTTTATTGGCAGTGGCATGCGCTTGCAAGATAGTGAAGGTGTTGAGCTTGAGGCTGTGACAAAGTATAGTATATATTGTAGGGATATGCTGCCTGGAAAGGGTACCTTGGTAGCCATATATAATTTATTCTCCAACTCTGGGCACTTTTGAGAGTGAATGAAGGATCTAATATGCTGAGACAACAAACAGGTAAAACCAGGACATGCAGTATTCCTATCCATGAACCCTGACAATCCTGGATTCAATGTAGAATACAGCTAGGCCATATTAGCTTCCCAGTACTTAAATTTGGAGAGCAGAGAGAATAGTAGTTTCACAGCATTGTGAAGATTAAATATAGTTACCGAATTTATATAAATACTGAAATAATGTATATAAAAATATGTAGCACATTATTTGATAGTAACTGCTTTGTAAATGTTACCTATCAAGTAAAAACTAAAGAGTTTGGATGAAGCGTGAGGGTGGGTGTTACCACTTTAAAAGTCATAAAACACCATCTTCTTACTTGCTTACTCTTCCCATTATTTCATATCTTTAATGTACGTAGTGCCTTCAGTTTACTGAAATGTTGAGTAATTTGTAGAGATAATTGCAGTTCTCTTTGCCATAATAGTATTTACATTTCTGTTAAGGCCCCAACTGGTCTTTTCTAATTCTGCTAAAAGCAATAGTGAAGGAAGGAAGGGCGAATATAAGGAAGTGGGTTACCAACAATATCATTATCCACTATTTGGTGTTCTGTTGAATTTGCCTGAAATTATACAACTGTGAATGGCAGAACTGGGATTCCAACCTGGGTAGCATGACTCAAGAGTATGCAGTGTAAACCACTGCTTCTCATACTCTGGCAGAACGTGAGTCTTCTTTTTTGTTTTTAAGCAATTTTAATGTAATGTTTTTGTAAATCATGGATCTAGGATAATAAAAAATACACAAAAATGTAAGCCTAAATTTGCTATTATTAGTTTGAACAGGTACAAAAATACTGTCAGATTTCTATGAAGTTTTCTAATTGTTTACTTTCCATTTTATTTATTTATTTATTTTGAGAGAGAGCGCGAGCATGTGTAGGGGGTGGAAGGGGCAGAAAGAAATAATTCCAAGTAGGCTTCACACTGTCAGCACAGAGCCCGATGCAGGCCTGGATCTCATAAACTGTGAGATCATGACCTGAGCCAAAACCAAGAGCCCGATGCTTAACTGACTGAGCCACCCAGTTGCCCCTACTTTCTCTTTCTTTACCTAACCTCATTGTAGACTATAACCAGCAGAAGTCTGTGGGCCACACTTTGAGTTGCTGTTTTAAACCCTAATTTATTAATCCCAAGCGAACTATCAATTTTTGCTTATTTCAAATTAAGGTTTAGGGGATGACCTAAAGGTGCGGGGGGCCAGGGAGACTCTGAAAGTTCTTAGTAGTAGTATTTATTCATGAAGTGATGGAGGACACTAACTGGGTGTCCTGAGGGGAAGGCTCATTGTTATTTCTACGAGAGATAGTTTGTGTGTTTGGGTTGAGAGTTCATGACAAATCTTGAATGTTCATAACCATGGAAAAGCACACCATGGTTTTGGAATTAAAGCAGTGTAGATTTGAACATGGCTAGAAGGAAGAACCTAAACTTTAGTCAGATTAGAGAAATAATACTATATCTGAGAAGCATCTAGCTTTATAATATTAGAATTGACCCACAAAGTTAATATTGTGTTTGATACATGTGCTGGTTTTTGCACAATGTTACTACATTCTTAGATGTTGTAGCAACATTCAAAAGCTGCTGAAGATTCTTTGCAGCTAATTGTTAAGACTTGTTCCACCCTTGCTCTATTTTTTTTCAACTTTCTTCTCTTGCTATGACAGCTGTTGAGTCCTGGCACCACTAAATTATAAGACAACATTTTTATTGGAATCTTATTAACTCAGCAAATCCAAAACCAGATTTAATATTTTGCACTTAAACTGGTTGTCTTTTCTATTCCCTTACTTGTCATCAGTATTTAATCATTTTGATCTGTCATTGAATGGCTTCCATTGCTCACAAGATGAAAGGTACACTTTTAGCCTGATCTTTGAGGCCTTTCACAATCTCCCTTCAGCCCACTGTTCTAGTCTGTCTTTGGTTTCATGAGCTCTCACTTTTAAGTCTCATTGGTTCCTTACCATCTTGTAGTTAAGTACTGCACTATCTCATGGCTTTGTACTCTCCATTCTAACCACCTGAAATGTGTTACACAATAGTTTTTCTAGTATAGTTTGTCTTTTAAGTTAAAAACGTATTTGATTACTTTGACCAAAATTAACAACACAGGAAACAACAGGTGTTCGAGAGGATGTGGAGTAAGGAGAACCCTTTTACACTGTTGTTGGGAATACAAACTGGTGCCGCCACTCTGGAAAACCATATGGAAGTTCCACAAAGAGTTAAAAATAGAACTACCCTACAATCCAGCAATTGCACTACTAAATATTTACCCAAAGGATACAAAAACTAATTTGAAGGGATACATGCACCACAATGTTAATAGCAGCAATATCAACAATAGCCAAATTAAGGAGACAGCCAAATGTCCAATGGTGAATGGATGAAGATGTGGTGTGTGTGTGTGTGTGTGTACACACTGGATTATTCGCCATAAAAAATGAAAGCTATCTTGCCATTTGCAATGGCATGGCTGGAGCTAGAGAGTTTTGGACTAAGCTGAGTAAGTCAGGGAAAAACAAATATGATTTCACCCATATGTAGAAATTAAGAAACAAACATAAGGGTTTTGTTAAAAAAGGCAAACCAAGAAACAGGCTCTCAACTATAGAGAACAAACTGATGGTTACTTGGGAGGAGGTCGGTGCAGGAATGAGTTAAATAGGCAAAGGGTTTAAGGAGGGCACTTGCTGTGATGATCACTCAGTGTTGTATGTAAGTGTTGAATCACTAAATTCGACACCTGAAACTAGTACTACACTGTATGTTAAATGGAATTTACATAAAAACTTGGAAAGAATGTATTTGATTACTCTGAGAGTAGCTATAATCTGTTAAATTAGTCTTTTGTGTTTTCACATAATTTTAAAATTGAGAAATACTGGTAAAACATAGGTATTTAAAATGTAATTTCCAGTGAAATTTGCTTACCGAGGAGACCACCAAGCTGAGAGAATAGGTATAGGAATGTTGTGGAACTTTGCAGTAAAGAATTTTGTTTTTAAATTGAATGTAAATTTGAAACTATTTTATTGTCTGCTCAATAGATGAAGCAACAATAAAAGTGACGTTATAAAATGCATTTTTTAGTTCTTCTACAATTATACAATAATCTTGTTTCCTTGCTGATTTGATGATCTTACACATTTAAAAATTGAATCTGTTAAACGTACCATGAAAACTTACCTGCTATGGAGTTTTCAGGGAGAATTTTGTGAAGTTGCTATTAACAAATATCACATAGCCCTCCTGTACCTATTTCATGATAATTCTAAGTCTCAGAAACCTCGGTAGTTAATAGCTTTACAAATAGTTTTAAGAGGAGATAAAATTTTAAGATAATTTTCAAATTCAGTTTATATTAGAAGTACTTAACAAATTAGGACAAATAATGGATACTTTGGAGGTTTGGTACAGGCTTATGCTTCACTGAGGAGTAGAACTGAAAGTGATTTGTTTGTTTGTTTGTTTCAGTTCCTTAAAAAATAAATTGTATTTCTTTGTTCTGGTTTGGCATATGCTTGTAATTATAAATCATTTTTTGATCAAAGGATTTAATATAGCATGGCCAGTCATTCTGGAGATTGTTTCTCATTGTATATGTTGCCATAGATTCAAAAGTTTGTATAGGAATTGGACTTTTCTCATAGAATGGACTGCCTCCACCGAATTAGCCTGAACGTTTCAAGTAACGTAAATTGATATCATTTTTCTTCCGTTTTATCTAAGTTGAAAAAAAAAAGGATCCTGATTATGTGAATCAAAGTTAAGAGGTTTTATAACAACAAATAAAATGGTAAGTTGAAAGAAATTCACAGGAAATGGTTTTCTTTTCTTTTTTTTTAATTTTTTAAACATTTTTATTTTTGAGAGACATAGAGATAGAGTGTGAGCAGGGGAAGGGCAGAGAGAGAGGGAGACACAGAATCCGAAGCAGGCTCCAGACTCTGAGCCATCAGCACAGAGCCCGACGTGGGGCTCGAACCCACAGACTGTGAGATCATGACCCGAGCTGAAGTCGGCCGCCCAGCCAGCGGAGCTACCCAGGTGCCCCAGGAAATGGTTTTCTAATGAGGCATGCCTCAACAGTCTCAAACAAGTCTTTTTTTTTCTTTGCAATAATTTGTAACATAACTGCAAGAAATTTAGGTGACTGTTTAATAGTAAGCTTTTTGGTTTAAATTTCTGCTGATTAAGAATGGATTGGTGAGGGACTCCTGAGTGGCTCAGTCAGTTAAGCCTCTAACTCTTGTATTCGGTTCAGGTCATGATCTCACAGTTCATGAGATTGAACACTGTCTAGCTGTGTGCTGGGAGCATGGAGCCCCCTGGGATTCTCTCTTTCCTGCTGTCTATCTTGTCAACTCCCCTGCTTGTGCATGCACACACTCTCTCTCTCAAAATAAATAAACATTTAAAAAAAATGGACTGGTGAGAAAATAGTCATAACAAACAAAATATGACCTAAATGAGAAAATGTATTTTTTAAAAATGTGTCCTATATACAGTTTTTAACATTAATGTTTTCATAAGTAAATTTCATAAGTGGTTTCTAAGTCTTATTAGATTTGGTTTGTGCCATAAGAATTATTATATTCATAGAGTATTTGAGTACTTTGTATTGTTTTGAGAATAATTGGCTATTAAGACCCATTTTTGCTTTATTAAGAGAGTTTGAGAAATTCTTAAGTTAAAAATGTAAACAGAGGACTGTTAAACTCCACATAGTAACTTAAAAGACTAAATAAAAGGAACATCAATACTGCTTATGTTATGGAAAAAAGGTTTGTTTTTTTTTTAATGTCTATTTTTGAGAGAGACAGAGCATGAGCGGGAGAGGGGCAGAGAGAGGGAGACACTGAATCTGAAGCAGGCTCCAGGCTCTGAGCTGTCAGCACAGAGCCCTATGTGGGGCTCGAACCCATGAACTGTGAGATCATGACCTGTGCCAAAGTCAGACGCTCAACGGACTGAGCCACCCAGGTGTCCCCCAAAAAAGGTTTTAACTACTGAAAAGATGAATGTCTATTGTTAATATTTTTTTCAGAGTATTTTATAGTATTTGTCTTAACACGTAGCATATTTCTGTATTAAAAGTAAATACTGAAAGATTTTAAATTATACCTATTCATAGATCCACAGACACATTTATTTAAAGTTGAGTATTTTTGTTTTGGTTATAAGAAAAATCTAAAATTATGTATTTTTGGTATAAAAACTAAAACATCAATTAAAGTAGGACTTTTAAATTTCAAAAGAAACTTTTTAAATTCTAGTAGCTGAATATACTTTTTCCTGAGTTATTAACTGCTTTCAGTTCCTATGTGTCCAGAGACATAAGACATAGGACATCTAAGTCTATCTTCATTCTCCTAATTGTGAAAAGAGTCAAGGAACCAAAATGAAAGGAAAAGACTGAGTTAGCAGGTGACATTTTGGACCTCATGAAACTTGTAATTACTCATACTGTAATTCATTGTGTTTTTTTTTTTGTGTGCTGCTGACATAAATTATTTAAATAAATGTTGTGAAAGTATGGTTTGTGTCGATGATTTGGAACTTAGGAGTAAATTTTACTGTCTTTTAGATAAATAAGAATTTGCTGAACTTTTCGAGGAAGAATATACCGAACCTCACAAATCCATGTATACCCAGTCCTATGCTAGGTTCAATCACTATTTTAAACTCCATAAGGCATCATTATTATTGTTCCTTTCAATTGTTCGTAGTCTTTTACGTATTTACCCACTGATTTACCTTTTGCAGTGCTTTTCATTTTTTGCATTTTCATGTTCCTATTGGGATCTTATTTTTCCTCTAGCCCGAAGACTTTTTCTTTGGTGTTCCCCTCATTTTGGACCTGTGTGTATCTGTGTGGAGTGTTAGTGGGGTGGGTTGTGAAGGAATTCTATGTTGACAGTTTTTCTTTCAGAATGGAGGTATCCTGTTGTTTTATGACTTCCATAGTTCTGTTAGGAAGTTAGCTCTGTGTGTGTGTGTTTCCTTCCTAACTGCTTTTATTTTTATTTTTATTATTAAAAAATTTTTTTTAGTATTTATTTTTGAGAGAGAGAAGGAACATGAGCAGGGGAGGGGCAGAGAGAGAGGGAGACACAGAATTCGAAGCAGGCTTCAGGCTCTGAGCTGTCAGCACAGAGCCTAACACAGGGCTCTTGAACTCAAGAACTGTGAGATCATGGCCTGAGCCGAAAGGAAGAGCTTAATCGACTTAAGCCACCCAGCGCTCCCCCCACCCCCCAACTTCCTAACTGCTTTTAATATGGTCTCTTTATTTTTAGTTTTCAGTAGTTTGAATCTGATGTGCCCAGGTATAGTTTTGTTTGTGGTTTACTGCTCGGAATTCCTTGAGGTTTTTGAATCTGTGACTTGAGTTTCAGATGAGATTTGGTGTATTTTGGTCATTATTCTCTATTGCTTCTGTCCCATTTTCTCATCTTGTCCTTTAACTTCTTAATCCTTTTCCACACTGTTTGATTTTTTTCAAGTTTTTATTTAGATTCTAGTTAGTTAACATACAGTGCAATATTGGTTTCAGCAGTAGTATTCAGGGATTCATCACTTACATACAACACCCAGTGCTTATCGTAACAAATGCCCTCCTTAATACCCATCCCCCATCTAGCCCATCCTCTGTGTACCTCCTTCCATCAACCCTCAGTTTGTTCTCTAGCCTCAAGAGTCTCTTATGGTTTGTTTCCCTCTCTTTTTTCTCCCTCCTCGCATATGTTCACCTGTTTTGTTTCTTAAATTTCACATATGAATTAAATCATAATGGTGTTTTTCTCTGACTTATTTCTCTTAGTATAATATACTCAAGCTCTATTCACGTTGTTGCAAATGGCAAGATTTTTTTCCCCCAGCCGGGTAATACTCCATTTTGTGTGTGTGTGTGTGTGTGTGCACACGCGCGTGTGTATTTACCACATTATCTTTATCCATTGGTTGATGGGCATTTGGGGTCTCTTCATAGTTTGGCTGTTGTTGGTACCACAATGTTTTTTACCATCCATTCCCCGCCCCCCACCTGTTTTGGTATCTTCTGTTGACTTACCTTTGAGTTCACCAGTCTTAACATTCTGCTGAGTTGAATTTCTTGTTAATCAAATTAGGAAAGCTCTTAATTTCAGACATTGTACTTGGCAGTTCCATTATGTCCATTTGGTTCCTTTTAAAAATAGGTTTCAGGGGCACCTGGGTGGCTCAGTCGGTACAGGTCATGATCTCATGGTCTGTGAGTTTGAGCCCCTCGTCGGGCTCTGTGCTGACAGCGCAGAGCCTGGAGCCTGCTTCGAGGATTCTGTGTCTCCCTCTCTCTGCCCTACTCCTGCTCATGCTCTGTCTCTATGTCTCAAAAAATAAACGTTAAAAAAAATTTTTTTTTAAAAAGTAGGTTTCAGGGGCACCTGGGTGGCTCAGTCAGTTGAGCATCTGACTTCAGCTCAGGTCATGATCTCGCGGTCTGTGAGTTTGAGCCCCGCGTCGGGCTCTGTGTTGACAGCTCAGAGCCTGGAGCCTGCTTTGGATTCTGTGTCTCCCTCCCTCTCTGCCCCTCCCCCCACTCATACTCTGTCTCAAAAATAAATAAAACATTAAAAAAATAAAAATAGGTTTCAGTTCCTTTTTTTTTTTTAATTTATTTGTTTTGAGAGAGATGGAGCACACACGACGTGGGGAGGAACAGAGAGGGAAGAGAATTCTAAGCAGGCTCTGCACTGACAATTCAGAGCCCATCGCAGAGCTCAAACTTAGGAACCTTGAGATCATGACCTGAGCCAAAACCAAGAGTCGGATGCTTAACTGAGCCACCCTGACACCCCCAGTTTCATTTTCAAATACTGTGTTTTTTTTCATCCTACCCCCATCTTTTCTTCTATTTTACTATAGCAATCTTGGTTATTAAGACTTTGCTATTTTACCATAGTAATCACTGGTACTAATTTCATTATTTGGATCATGTCTGGATGTCTTTCTGTGGACAGGTTAATCTCTTCATCATTAGTGACTTAAAAAATTTTTTGCATGTAAAGTAATGTTTGATTGGTAGGGTATTGTAAATAACATTCCTAGAGACACAGGATTATGTTCTCTCCTGAAGAGTGTAGAGTCTTGATTCTTGGAGGCACTTAATTTAAAGGTAGACTACCTTGATATTGTCAAAGATTGGTTTTAGGATTTGTTAGACAGATGTGTTTCACCTGATTCCTAGGGCATGGCCTTCCTAGGATTTCATCAGAAAGCTGAAAATTTCACCTACCCACTCTGGCTTGGTCTGAACCTAGTCTTCCTTATGTCATTCAGCTTCTGAAGTCTTGGCTCAGCTGTTCCTCCGAACATCACAGTTTAGGAACTATTCAAGGACCTGTGAGAGATTTTTACGTAGGTTTTTGAGCCTTATACCTCTGCAGCCCATTTTTCTCTAGTACTTTGTTCCCCAGAGCCCACCTGCCTAGTTAGTCCCTAACTGTTCCTATTTATTCATGGAGACTGACTGTCTGGAGACTGTCATTAATTTGAAGCTAGTGGGGTAAGGAGTGGCGTTTGGTAATTATATGAAGATGTAAATTGACTGTGATGGAAAAATGCTGGTAAAAAATGGTGATTTTAAAGCATTGACTATGTAAATTTTAGGAGGTCTTAACTTTAAGCTTTGTACACATTTAAATTTATTAAGTAATCAAGCCAATAAATTCCTATTGAGTATAGCACTTGGCTCATTGGCATTACAATCGTGAGCAAAATCAAGACCTAGCCCCTGCTGGGAGTGACTTCTTAGGCTAGTAGAAATTAGTTCCTGGACATGTCATGTTATTAAGAAAAATGTGTCTTTAAGTTGAATATTTACCACCTACCTGCCAAGAGATCTTTTAGATCCTACATAACTAATTTATATAATCTTGTTAATGTGAGCATAATATCTCGAGTATTTTGCTGGTTTAAATTTGACCCCTAGACTCTTGTCGTGGGGTCCTTTTTGAACAAAATCAGCTTTTCTTTTAGCTTCTGGTACCTTTCCTTGGCAATCCATTTTGTTGACCCTAATTTATAATTGGGTGCAGAGCTACATGAGCACTGTGGAGAACACAGGTCATCCACAAGCTCCTTTTTCCCCTGACATTTTTAGATGACAATATTAACTATGTCTAACCAAGAAGATTTAGGTTCAAGCCAATGTCAAGCTTTTTTGCCTAGGGCCAGTTGAAAATGACAGAAATTACAGAACTTTTAGGTTACCATATGTTCTAACAGTATGACATGAAGGAAGGACCTGTATAGTATTGGCTTGATCACTTTATAAAGATATTATACTCTCCAACTTTAGTCCTATTCCCCCTACTCTCCAAACCATACATAGTACTTTAATGGTGTGTTAAGAAGGAGAGCTGATGCATGGTGTCTAATAATTTTTCTGATACTAAAATGTGTAAGTGAAAGATAACTGTATATAATATTATTACTATAGTTTTAAACTTGAGAAACCCTTTGCTCTTAGTGAACAGATGGCTAGAATGG
This sequence comes from Paguma larvata, assembly GCA_030068075.1. Classification (NCBI taxonomy): domain Eukaryota; kingdom Metazoa; phylum Chordata; class Mammalia; order Carnivora; family Viverridae; genus Paguma; species Paguma larvata. Next base: position 116,601,417 of record CM057823.1, read on the forward strand.
GAGAGTCTGGTGCTTTTCTAGAGCTTGGTCTGTGGTCTATTTTATGAAATGATTCTGTGGTAATTCTTTCTCCATAGAAAAAGAATATTGGCAATATTAGTTCAAGTTGATTTAGAGTATTGTTATCATAGTTAAGAAATTGAAAATAATGGTTTATTATTTTCCATTAGGAAACCACCCCTACTCCTAATCCCCCGCCTTCAGAAGAAGAGAAAACAGAATCTAATCAGGAGGTTGCTAACCCAGAGCACTATATTAAACATCCTTTACAGAACAGGTAAGCCTTCTGATACGCAGGTCTCTGACTTAGTAAGGTAAATGGTGAGATAGGACAACTTTAGAGGGTGAGACTAGTTTAAATATATTAGGTTGAGGATTTCATTTTCATTTGGATAACCTGTTTCTAGTAAGCAGTTTTATGTGTGAGTCTTGAGCTCAGAAAGAACTGGTTGAGACATTGGGTTTGAAGTTCATCAGTAATTGATGGTAAGTGAAACTAGTAGTAAATGAATTCTCTTTAAAGTGAACTTGACTCAAGACAGAGGCTTGGGATACCAGCTTATGAGGGATTTTATTGAGAGAATGCCTATGAAGGTTTTAGACATGTAAACTGTATAATCTAGGATAGAGTGGGGTGGTCGGGGAAGCAGAGAAAATGGTGTGTTTTAAGGGTAGGTAGGTGGTCAATAGCATTATATTTCCACAAAAAGGGCAAATACCTGTTGGATTAAGCAATAAATGTCTTAGAATGGCCATCAGATTGAATAGTAAAGTCTTTGCTAATGTAGGAGAACATTTAGTAGAATGTAGATGATGGAAAAAGATTGGAGTAGTTTGTATAGTGAATAGAAAGTATACAAATGTATTACAGAAGATAAATGACTTGAAGTTGGGCTGTGAAGAAGAAGCAGCTAGGGGATGTGGAGTCTGGAGGTTGGTTGGGTTTTTTTGTTTTGTTTTGTTTTTTTAAAGTAGGCTCCACAGCCATTGTGGAGGAGCCCAGTGTGGAGCTTGAACTCACAATCCTGAGATCAAGACCTGAGCTGAGATCAAGAGTCACTTAACTGACTGAGCCACCCAGGTGCCCCAGTTGGTTTGTATTTAAGCCAAGTTAGGAGAAGTTAGGAGAAGAGAAGGGGAGAGGTTAAGATAAGTTCAGTTTTGGGGCACCTGGCTGGCTCAGTTGATAGATCATGTGACTCTTGATCTGAGGGGTTGTGAGGTCAAGCGCTATGTGGGTGTGGAGCCTACTTAAAAAAAAAGATGAATCGAGTTTCATACTTACACTTCACTGTAGCTCAATATATAGTTTTCTCAATACCACCCCACCCCTTCCCAGGATGTTTGTATTTTTATGGTATGTATGATGAGAATTAAAATGAATGTACTGAGAGCTAATGGTGGGAAGAAAAAGGCAATGCAGAAACATTGTACGAGTCTGGAGGAAAGTAAATTGGAATTAATTTCTGAGGATATTTAAGAATTCAAGTTCCTTTCATTCCCCTACCCTGACTTTTTAATTTTTTTTACTCTAGCTACTATAAAGATTCTTTAAGCCTATGTTTCACAGCATACTTTGTTTTATTGTATTTTGCATTTTTTTACAAATTGAAGATTTGTGGCAACCCTGCATTGAGCAAGTCTGTTGGTGCCTTTTTTCCAACAGCATTTGCTCATTTTGTGTCTCTGTCACATTTTGGCAATTCTCGTAAAATCTTAAACTTTTTCATTATGTTTGTTATGGTGATCTGTAATCAGTGATCTTTAATGTTACTGTTATAATTGTTTTGGGGTACCATGAACTGTGCCCATACAGATAAACTTAATAAATGTTGTGTGTGTTTCGATTGCTTTCCTGACTAGTTTTTCCCCCATCTCTCTCCTTCTCCTTGGTTCTCCCTATTTCCTGAGGCACAATATTGAAATTAGGCCAATTAGTAACCCTACAATGGCCTCTAAGTGTTCAGGTGAAACGAAGAGTCCCACATGTCTCACTTTAATTCAAGAGCTAGAAATGATTATGCTGAGTGAGGAAGGCATGTTGAAAGCTAAGATAGGCCAAAAACTAAACCTCTCACTAAACAGCCAAGTTGTGAATGCAAAGGAAAAGTTCTTAAAGGGAATTAAAAATGCTACTCCATTGAGCACATGAATGATGAGAAAGTGAAACAGACTTACTGCTGAAATGGAGAAAGTTTGAGTGAAATAGATAGGCGATCAAACCAACCTTAACATTCCCTTAAGCCAAAACCAAATCCAGAGCAAGGGCCTAATTCTCTTCAATTCTGTGATGGCTGAAAAAGGTGAGGAAGTTGCAGAAGAAAAGTTTAAAGATAATAGAGGTTTGAGGTTTAAGGAAAGAAGCCATCTCTATAACATAAAAGTGCAAGACGAATCAACAAGTGTGGATATAGATGCTGTAGCAAGTTATCCAGAAGATTTAGCTAAGATCATTATGGAGCTGGCTGCACCCAACAATAGATTTTCAGTGTAGATGAAACAGCCTTCTAGTGGAAGAAAATCTAGATGACTTCCATAGCCAGAGAGAAGTCAGTGCTTGGATTCAAAGCTTCAAAAGACAGGCTGACTTTCCTGTTAGGGTCTAATACAACTGGTGGCTTTAGGTTGAAGCCAGTGCTCATTTGCCATCCTGAAAATCCTAGGGCCCTAAAGAATGATGCTAAATCTACTCTCTTGTGCTTTATAAATGGAACAATAAAGTGGATGACAGCACTTCTGTTTACAACATGGTTTACCGAATATTTTAAGCCCAGTGTTGAAACTTGCTCAGAGCAATAAGATTCCTTTCAAAATACTACTGCTCATTGAAAATGACTCCGGTCACCCAAGAGTTCTGCTGGGGGTGTACAAGATTCGTGTTATTTTCATGCCTGCCCTACAACATCTATTTTGCACTTAGGACTAATTTTTACTTTCAAGTCCTACTATTTAAGAAATACATTTTGTAAGACTGTAGCTGCCATTGTCAGTCATTCCTCTGGTTGTTCTGGGCAAAGTACATTGAAAACCTTCTGGAAAGAATTCACTATTCTTTTTTCTTTTTTTTTCTTTTAATCATTTATTTTTGAGAGAGGGACAGGGAGAGAGTGTGTGTGGGCAGGAGTGGGCAGGGAGAGAGGGAGACAGAAGATCCAAAGCGGACTCTGTGTTGACAGCAGAGAGCCTGATGCGGAGCTCGAACTCAGAAACTGAGATCGTGACCCGAACCGAAATCAAAGTCAGACGCTTAACCAACTGAGCGTCCACCCAGGCACCCCTGGAAAGGATTCACCATTATAAGATGCCGTTATGAACATTGTGATTCATGGGTAGCGGTCAAAATATCAACATGAACAGGCATTTGGAAGTTGATTTCAGCCCTCCTGGATGACTTTGAGGAGTTCAAGACTTAAGTGGAAGAAGTAACTACTAATGTGATAGAAATTGCAAGAGAACTAGAATTAGAATTGGAGCCTGAAGGTGTGACTGAATTGCTATAATCTCATCATAAAACTTAAGTGGGTAAGGAGTTGCCGGTTATGGATAAGCAAGGAAAATAGTTTCTTGAGATGGTACCTACTCTTGGTGAAGATGCTCTGCAGATTGTTGAAATGACAAAAGATTTAGAATATTACATAAACAGTTTGATAAAGCAGCAGAGTTTGAGAGAATTGACCCCAATTTTGAAAGAAGCTCAGTGGGTAAAACATCAAACAGCATTGCATGCTATGGAGAAATCGTTTGTCCAAAGAAGAGTCAATGTGGCAAATTTTCATTGCCATTTTACTTTAAGAAATTACCATAGCCACCCCATCCTTCAGTAACCACCCACTGATCAGGCAGCAGCCAGCAACATCAAGGCAAGACCTTCCATGAGCAAAAAGATGACTCACTAAAAGCTCAGATGAGGGGCATTTTTAGCAATAAAGCATTTTTTAAAATTTATTTATTTTCAGAGAGAATCTCAAGCAGGGCTCGGACTCATGAACTGTGAAATCATGACCTGAGCCAAAATCAAGAGTCAAGATACTTAACTGACCGAGCCATCCAGGCACCCCCAGCAGTAAAATATTTTTAAATTGAGTATATACATTTTTAATATATAATCCTATTGCATCCTTGCTGTATAGTACAGTATAGTGTAAACATAACTTTTCTGTGCAGTTTGAAACCAGAACTTCAATTGACTTACTGCAGTAAAGTAATTTGCTTTATTATGGTGGTCTGTAACTGAATCCACAATATCTCTTATCATTTCTTCATTATCTTGGTAGACGTACTGAAATAAAAGTCCAAACGTGTTTTATGTAGTTTTTTCATGAGACCTGTAGTTCAGCATATCCTGTAACAAGGAAGAAATTGATTCTCTAGATAGTGAGGATTGTCAGCTAGTGAGTGAGTTATCAATGATCACATAGTCTATAAAGGTATAATCCATCCTCAGGAAACCATTATACCAAAGTTGAACAATTGATTAGCAGCAATTTCGTATAATTCAGCCTAACAGGAGCACCAGAACCTTAAGGTATTTTTTCATCTTTTTAGAGTTGTCTTATAAAAAGCCAATTCTCTATGCCTTCTGTCTGTCTTGAACCCAGTTTTAGTGTTGACATTGTTGGGAGTAGTAATGGAGACATAATCCCTCACAGTTTGAATAAAATTCGAGGACTCCTGAAAAGTGTCATCAGAGGCTCCTGGGTGGCTGAGTTGGTTAAATGTCTGACTTCCGTGTATGTAGGTCATGAGCTCATGGTTTTGGGGTTCCAGTCCTGTGTCGGGCTCTGTGCTGACAGCCTGGAACCTGGAACCTGCCTCAGAGCCTGGAACCTGCTTCGGGTTCTGTGTCTCTCTCTTTCTCTCTCTCAAAAGTAAGTAAACATTAAAAAAAAATTTTTTTTAAAAAGTGTCATCAGTAAACAGACCAATTAATCCTAAAATGGCCTCTGAGGATTTCAGTTTCTTTATGAATTCTACTTCTTGCGTAAAATAGTATCATTTTAGAAAAATATTCCAGGATGCTTTATGTTCCAATTTGGCAGTTTCCTCATTATTTACTAAATCTTTAATAATTTGAAGAAAGCAAATCGTCAGAGTACAAGTATATAAAGTAAATGTTCTCTGATTTTCCTCAGATATTCTCTTCTCCATTTTACTTTTCTCCATTCTGTGGAGTAGTCAGTGTTAAATTTGGTTTGTAGTCTTCCAGAGCTTTTCAATGTACATATCTATCTTTTTTTTACACAGGTGACCTTTTTTTGTTTGTGCAGATTTTGCCTCATTATTTTAAACTACTGCCTTATATTAAATGAATATATAGTCATATTTTATCAGGCTTGTACTAATGAGTATATTTTTTTCTATTTACAGTGTTGTGTACGCATTCCTATACGTGTGCACTTGTGTGAATATATTTATAGGATAAGTTTCAGATTTCTTAGATTAAAGACTAACCTTTGTAGATAATTGCCAAATTATCCTCCTTTTATCAGTTTAGGCTCTTAGCACTTTGAGAGCTCCTGGTTTCTGCATCTTTACCAATTGGTGCCATCAATCTGTTTAGTTATTGCCAGTTGAATTGGTCCTATTCTGATTTATAAAACCAATGTCTTATTTTAAATTTTGCATTTCTTTTGTTGAAGTTCTAAAGCAGTTTCATATTTATTGATCATTTTTGTTATTATCTGTGGACAATCCGCTCAGTTCTTTTGTCTGTTGGGGTGGAGGGTAGGTATCTTTTAAAGTTTATTTCCAAGCATTGTAATTAGTGATGCTAACTCATCCAGGTTGGGGCATTAGGTTGAAAATGAATTATCTAAATCATTTGTCTTTTAGCATTGTCTGTAGAATTATGTTTTTTACAGTTCTCTTTTTTGGGGATGGGGGAAGGGGCAGAGGGAGAGAAAATCTCAAAACAAGCCGCCATGTCCAGCTCTGGGTGTAGAGTTGGTGGGAGGGGGAGGGCTGGATCTCATGATTTCACAACTGTGAGCCAAAATCAAGAGTTGGATGATGCTTTACCCAGGTCCCCCACAGGTTTTTGATATTTATGTAGTCCAGTATCACTTTTCCTCCATGGCTCTGGGTTTCGTTTCTGTCTTAGGGATAACTTTCCCCACATAATTATCCCCCCCCTCCTTTTTTGAAAGTTTGTTTTGAGAGAGAATATGCATGCAAGTGGGGGAGAGGCAGAGTAAGAGGGAGAGAGAATCCCAAGCAGGCTCCATGTGGACCACGCAGGACTCTTTCTCAGAGGCGAGAGAGATTGTGACCTGAGCTGAAACCAAGAGTCAGTCAACCAACTGAGCCAACCAGGCACGCCTACCCACATAATTATTCTATTTATTTATTTATTTTTATTTTTTCTAAAATAAATTTTTTGTTTTAACATTTATTCATTGTAAGTGGGCAGGGGGCAGAGAGAGAGGGAGATAAAGAATCCGAAGCAGGTCCCAGGCTCCGAGCTGTCAGCACAGAGCCTGATGCGAGGCTTGAACTCACTAACTGTGAGATCATGACCTGAGCTGAAGTCGGATGCTTAACTAAGTGAGCCACCCAGGCATCCCTATAATTATTCTATTTAATAACTGCATAGTAGTTTCTTTTATGGATATATGTTTTATTTAAATCAGTTCTCAAAACTTTTTGGTCTCATGACCTTTTTATACTCTTAAAATTGAAGGGGGGCACCTGGGTGGCTCAGTTGATTAAGTGGCAGACTTTGGCTGAGATCATGATCTCACGGTTCATGGGTTCAAGCCCTGTGTTGGGCTTTGTGCTAACAGCTCAGAGCTTGGAGCCTGCTTTGTTTTTGTGTCTCCCTCTCTCTGCCCTTCTATTTTTTAAAGTTATTGAAGACTTCACAGAGCTTTGGTTATATCGATTTTTATTTATTTCCATTTATTATATTAGAAAATAAACCTGAGAATATGTCAAATACTCATTTAGAAAATCCATTGTATGTTAACATAAATATTTTTATTTTACTTTTTTAAGTTTATTTATTTTGGAAGAGAGACAGAGAGGGAGGGAGGAAGGGGCAGAGACAGACGAAGAAAGAGAAAACCCCATGCAGTCTATGCACGGTCAACGCAGAGCCCTATGCAGGGCTCAAACTCATGAACTATGAGATCATGATCTGGGCTGAAGTCAGAAGCTTAACCAACTGAGCTACCCAGGCACCCCTACATAAATATTTTATATGAAAAAATATTTTAAAAATATAATGGGAAGTATAGCATTTTTGCATTTTTATAAATCTCTTTAAGTGCCTGACCTAATAGCAGTTAGTTGTATTTTCATAGCTGTGTCTGCATTCAGTCTGTGGAGAAGATAAGTTGTTTTATATTAAGTATAAGAAAATGTGACATCGCACAAGTTCATGATTGGAAAAGGGTTTTTAATAGCCTTTTAAGCTAATTATAGGTCTTCTTCTTTGATACTAGATTTCTTATAGGTCCCCTGCAATGTAGAATCTGAAACCATATCCAAGAACCTTTCTTTTTTTTTCCCCCAGCATTTTATTTGTTTTTTAGAAAGAGAGAGACAGAGCATGAGTTAGGGAGGTACAGAGAGAGAGAGAGGGAGACAGACTCTGAAGCAGGCTCTAGGGTCTGAACTGTCAGCGCAGAGCCCCACACAGGGCTCCAACTCACGAGCTGTAAGATGATGACCTGAACCAAAGTCAGACACCTAGCTGACTCAGCCACCCAGGTTTCCCCTCTGAGAACTTGTCCTACTCTGTTGGCTTATCTTGCATTCGGAATAGATCTTTTACTCATGCATGATTTGCAACACCAATGGTCATTTGGAAAACAGTGAGTTATGCAGATCTTCTGGATATTGATACTTTTCAGTGTATGGTATCAAAACAGTAATACTCATTACTATCACTACTAAACTCACTAAACTTTAGAGAGTTGTCAAACTCAACAGGGGCACATGCAGGATTTCCAGAATTCTGAGTTTCTCCTGAAGGCCCACAGTAAAGTATCAGGCTCACATTCTTCATTTTCAGGAAATAACTGTGGTTTATCTGTCAGTCATGGTTGAAGTGGTGTTCCGTGAAAAGAGAGGCTAATTCATTTCACAGTTCAGTTTTGTAAGCATTGTTCTTTGGTTTGCAGAAGTGGTTTTTTGTCGTTTTTTATTTTTTTGCAGAGTATGAAAAAGACTGTACATAGATTGAAATTTAATGAAACCAATAATAATTGCTTCACCACATGTATTCTTAGCTAAAACTGATGTTGTTACTGTGAGAAGTGGTGATAATAAAGGGTATAGTGACCGCTATTACAGTTTGGTGTCATTGTATGAAACTTTCTAAGACATCAGCAGATTTACCACACTATTGCTTGTGTACCATTATTATAGATGGCAACACAGTGAAAAAGAAAAGAATGCTTTAGCATTATTATGAAAGTAGTTTTTACTTATCACAGCTTCTGAAAGGGTGTTGGGGTCCACTAAGCGTCTGCAAACCACATTTTGATAACTGTGATTTAAATGATCCCTATTGAAGGCATGTAAGATGTTTACAAATTTTCCAGCATTAAGAACATTCTTGTACAACATTTTTGCCTAGTCATCTCATTATTAGGATAGATTTTTATATGTTTAATGATTTAGATATACTTGACCTAAAACATTAATTTCATGTGTACAACATAACTCAGTATTTACGTATGTTGTGAAATGATCACTATAGAAAGTGTACTTAACATCTGTCATGATACTCAGGTACAAAGTTTTTTTCCTTGTGATGAAAACTTTTACTGTTTACTCTTTTAGCAACTTTCATACACATAAGAAATTAACTGTAGTCACCTTATTATATTTTACATAGTTATGAGTTAATTATTTTATAACTGGAAGTTTGTACCTTATGACTGCTTTCACTCCTTTTCACCCTGCCCCTGCCTGTAGCAACCAGTCTGTTCTCTGTGTCTGTGAGCTTGATTTTTTTGTTTTTTAAGATTCCACATATAAATGAGATCATATGGTATTTGTCTTATTTCTTTGTTTGACTTAGCATAATGCCCTCAGGGTCCATCCAGTGTTGCAAATGACAAAATTTCTTCCTCTTTTTTTTTTTTTTTTTTTTGTGAGCGAATAATATTCCATTGTGTACATACAACACTCTCTTTATCCATTCATTCATTGATAGATGCTGAGGTTGTTTCCACATCTTGGCTCTGTACATAATGCTGCATGAACATGAGGCTGCATATATTTTTTTGTGTTAATGTTTTCATTTTCTTCCGATATATACCCAGAAGCAGAATTGCTAGACTATATGGTAGTCTATTTTTAATTTTTTGAGGAAAGATTGAATTAATTTGGAAGACCAAAATATAGTAGTTGACCATATGTGCGTGTTTAATAATTCTTATGCCTTTGCTTTTTTCTTTTTTGTCCTTGATAGTGGGTTGGCAAATGCAAATTATCAAGTGGATGTTGAAATGCATCTCATTTTTTTGTCAGATTATCCAAGCATTAATCATGGAATTATGAAATATATGTATCTGTTTGGAAACCTATCTTTAGGTAACATTTTTGTCAATGAGAAAATAAATTCTCCTTTTGAGTTACCTTTGGTATAGTAATTCAGACAATATAATTGTACTAAAGATGTTATTTTCGGATATTTAAATACAACTTTGATGCGACAAGAGTTTATCTTCCAGATACTATAATAAAACTTTTTTTAACAGAGGTATATACAGACGTGTAGAAACTTGTATACATTATTTCAGAATATATCTGTGGTGCCATACTCAATGAATCTCTTTGTTATTTTCCCATTGGTGTGCTTGAGTAAACAGAATTTATTAATAGTTTCCCCCCCTTTTTTAGAATCCCATTTTCACCTCTTGGCTAATACCTTTTCCTTTCTCTGAAAATCCAACTTTCTTCTTCCCTGCTTTCCTTTCTGATTTAAGTACTTCTGTTCTTTTTCCTTGAGTAACTGCTTGATATCTTGGTTATAGCACTTAGCACACTGTGATTGTCTCTCTACTACATTTTGTGAATTATTCTGAAGGATGAACCTCAATGGGTCTTTAAAGTATAGCAGAGAATCTGTTATGAAGTAGGTATAAAATATATACTTTAAAAATGAAAGAAAACTATTTGACATGGTAATATCTACCATTTAAAATTATTTTTAAATTAAGACAAATTTTTAAGTGTGTTAAAATACACATACCATAAAATTGACCATCTTAGCCATTTTCATCTTGTAAAACTAGAACTTTGTACCCATTAAACAATTATGTATTCCCTTTCCTTCTAGTCCCTGCCATTCTACTTTCTGCCTCTGAATTTGATTACTTTAGGTACCTCATACAAGTAGATTCATACTGTTTTGTCTTATTGGATTGGTTTATTTCACTTAATGTCCTCAGGGTTCATTCTCAGAATTTCCTTGTTAAGTCTGATAAGCATTCCACTGTACTTTGTTTATGCCACATTGTTTATTCACCTGTCAGTGGACACTTGGGTTGCTTCCTCCCTTTGGCTATTGTGAAGAATACTGCTAGGAATGTGAATGTAATAAAACTACCATTTTTTAAACACTGACTTTTTACTTTTAGATGGGCACTCTGGTTTTTTAAAAATGATAAAAGCAAAACTTGGCAAGCAAACCTTCGGCTGATCTCTAAGTTTGATACTGTTGAAGACTTTTGGGCGTAAGTAACCATTTTAGGATGTTTATTTTATGAATTGTGTACATTTTCATTTTAAATCATTCATAAAATGAAGGATAAGGTGAATAGTTAATAAATATTCATCTGTAGACCTACCTGTTTGTTCATCTCCTCACAAGTGTTTGATTATTTTTCATCATTTAGAAAGCTTCATTCTTGTCATCCTTTTAGCCATGTGTATATTCTTTATTACTTGTTTCAAGAGATCCTTCCCTTGAGAGTCTTTTATAGCTTCTAGAGCTTTGATAATTTGTTGGAACTTCTTTTCTTGGTTGCTTAGATACATCTGTCCCATACTCGAGAGCTTTGTTAGGTTCCCATTTGTGCAAATTCTTTTTGGTATAACATCTGGAATTTCCTGTGATAAAGATTTTGAGATTTCAAAAACTGAAGTCCTCAAAATTCAGGTTTGTCCAAGGTCTGTGATGTTAGTTGATCAACTTCAAGAATAGTTGAGATACGCTTGAGATTTTGTTTCAGATTTAGCAAAAAATTCAGATTTGGGGGTGAAGCTTTCGCTTGACTCAAAATAATAAAATTGTGAAGTCTTTTCAAGATGTTTCATAATATTGATTCCATAAAAACAAAGTTAATTTGGTAATTTTATTTGAAAAATTCCATTTCAAAGATAAATCTTGTTTAAAAACATTAAGAGCTGTAAATCAACTAGCAGTTACATAAAAATTCTAATTTGTACATCTAGTATATTTTTAGATCATATATCTTTATTGAATCAGTGATGCAGCTCTTCTATATTAACATAACTGCCTGAGTGTATTTTGCCTACACTAAGAACAGATTGTCAGAAGATTCATGTATGTATACTTCCTCCAGGACAGAAACTATATTCTAACAATATTCTTCTGTATCTTCCCAGTGCTTTGCCCATAATAGACATTTAGTATACATTGGAATCACTGCGGGCGGGGGGGGGAAGCATCAGATAATTAGAGAAAACTCTAAATTCTGAAGTAGGCACTTTAAGAGTAGTCACTTTATATTGGAATCATTAACCGTTTTTAAGTAATGGAACTATATTTAAATCCCCAGTAATTCATAGGTCTGGTTGTCTAGTTAAACTAAGGTTATTTAGCCCTTCATCAAAACATCAAGTAATTTTCTTCCTTAATTGCATTTGAGTCCTCTAAACCAAGTCTCCTGTGGAAGAAGACGAGCAAGAGTCTTGAACCATTTCCCCCACTGAAGTAGAGCTGTATTTATCTAGTTTGGTTAGCTTTCACCATTTTATATAACTGGGTTTCTAAGTGGGCCTCTAATTGAGAATATGGCCATTCACTTTAGTTGTGTGTAAACAGTGTCATTGCATCGTTGACTTTTATACTATAATTTAGACATAGGATGGAATCCTTTAGCTTTCTGTAAATATCTAAGCACATACTAATTTCTTACTTTTTTGGGGGCAGATATAGTGGTAAACAACTGTTGAGCCCTTTGGGATTTATGCAGTTTTGTCTATAGTGTTCTGATTCTGTTTAAATTGTGTCATTACAAATTTTCATTACTGTAAACTTGCCAAGAGACCTTAGAGTGAAGGAGAAAGAGACACATAAAGAAGCATTGGTCATTTCTGCCTTGAATGCCACGGAAGACAGCCACTTCCACCCTGTCCATTCATTTCATTTATTTATTTATTTACTTTTAATCTTTTTAATGTTTGTTTATTTTTGAGAGTGAGAGAAACAGAGCACGAGCGGGGGAGGGGCAGAGAGGGAGGGACACACAGAATCCGAAGCAGGTTCCAGGCTCTGAGCTGTTCGCACAGAGCCCAGTGCGGGGCCTGAACTCACGGACCCTGAGATCATGACCTGAGCCAAACGGCCACTTAACCGACTGAGGTACCCAGGCGCCCCCCCCACCCCCATTTTGTAGTTATTGTTAGTATCCAGGCGTCTTTCGTTGCCAGTGATAATGTAGTTTGGAAAGAGTGACCATTAAGTAGAATAACTTGACAAACCTTATTCAGCCTTATGCTACCTTCCCCCAAATTGAATTTATATGTTATCCTGTGGATTGTGATTCAAAGGACACCAGAATTTTTCTTAAGAGTCTATTTGAAGTATTTCTAAACTGGGTTAAAATAGCGTCAAGAGAACCTGACTAAAGATAATAGCATTGTCCATGGTCTGCAGATGTTGTAAAGATCGTATTTCTGCATCTAATGTTGGAAACAGGCAAAGCATACTTACTCTGTTGCCAATTTTATAACAATTTTGCTATAAGAAACTTTAGAAGATCAAATGATTTAGCCTTCTACCTTCAGGCTAGTGAATATCTAAGTCATCTCAAGTGTTACTCCATTACGTTGATATTTGGGGAAAAGTTTAGAAATACAGATTCTAGGGTTCTACTCCATACATTTAAAAAAAATGAATGGCTTTTTCTTTTTCTTTTTTTTTTTTTTAATTTTTTTTTTAACGTTTATTTATTTTTGAGAGACATAGAGACCGAGTATGAGCAGGGGAAGGGCAGAGAGAGAGGGAGATACAGAATCTGAAACAGGCTCCAGGCTCTGAGCGGTCAGCACAGAGCCCGACACAGGGCTTGAACTCACAGACTGTGAGATCATGACCTGAGCCGAAGTCGGCCACTTAACCAACTGAGCCACCCAGGCGCCCCTGGTTTTTTGGGTTTTTTTTTTTTTTTGAGAGAGAGAATGTGTTTATTTATTTTGAGAGGGAAAGAGAGAGAGTGCCAGTGGGGAAGGGGCAGAGAAAGGGAGAGAGAAAATCCCAAGCAGGCTCCATGCTGTTAGTGTGGAGCCAGATGTGGGACTTGAGCTCATGAACTGTGAAATCATAACTGAGTTGAAACCGAGAGTCAGAGGTTGAAGCTACTGAGCTGCTCACGTGCCCCTCTACCCTGTATTTAAGGGATTAAAATGACAAGGAGTAGGTCCTGGAACCGTTGTTTTGTTTTGTTTTGACAGCTTCCCAAATGATTGCTATACTGACTGACTAGAATTCATTGTGATATTTGAGGCCCATTGGTCTGTTCTACTCTTGGATACCTTCATGGATATTAGTGTTATTTTATTTCAGTCATGCAGTCCTGATCTTCGTTTCTCTTGATTTGTCTTTTTGTGTGTTTAAAACTACTCGTTATTAGCCTCACAAATTCTTTCATGTACTTAAAGCCACCACATGCCACCTAGTCTCAGTTCCTCATATATACATATGTATGCATTGAGTTAACTAATACATCAAAATATACTTTTGTCAAAATAAAGTCACTAAAAATTGTCTTGAAAATTATCAAATGCTGATTCTTGAACTGACCATTATTAAGGTATCTTTTTGGTCTAGTTTAGAAATTGACTCGGTAGAAAAACAAATAAACATAAACTTTTATCTTTTGATTTTTATCATATTCTCTAAATGTGTATGTGAGCACCTAAACTCTTCATTACATATTTTATGTTTATAATTGCCCTTTTCTTTTACCTAGTCTATACAACCACATCCAGTTGTCTAGTAATTTAATGCCTGGCTGTGACTACTCACTTTTTAAGGTATGTTCAGTTGGTGATTTCATATATTATAAGACTGGACCATTCAGTTATTCATTAAGAACTCTTGTCAGAAACTTAGGAATAGTTAGTGCTCTGAGGTTTGGAGATTAATTAAATTAGTTTTACTAGACTTTAGCATTAACCAGTTTGGCCCTACTGCTATAAATAATTGAAATTGAGAATCTCACTCTATGGACACACACCGTAGTTGATTTTTGAAGAGAGCTTTGATATCCAGTCTAGTCTCTTTATATATTTGAGTAGACTAAAGTCCAGAATTTGTCAGGAATTCTTAACTTGGGATGCATTGGTCCTTGGGATATTTATAAATGGGTTCTGTCAAGTGGTAAGGGGTTGGGGGGCATTCACTAACAATGAAATTGCATAATTTTTGCCCTTTTTTCTAGGCATAGAAATGTATGTAATTTTTCAAAGGTATCTGTTACTCAATGTTTAAGAACCTCCAAATTAAATGAAACCTAAGGTTTGACAGCTAGAAGTATCTAAGTCAAGTCTCTAATTCTCCAATCCCATGCCTCTGGCTTTAAGTCTTGTATGCTTTCCCCCCATTACATCAATAACAGTTTTATGGAGAATAAAGTAAAAAGTTGACAGAGTTGTTGCTTGCTCTTTCTAGTGATCTCTTCAGTTAAAGTAACAATTTTGTCTTAATACTGTTATCTACTAACCTTGTAGGATGGTATTGAGCCTATGTGGGAAGATGAGAAAAACAAACGAGGAGGACGATGGTTAATTACATTGAACAAACAGCAGAGACGAAGTGACCTGGATCGCTTTTGGCTAGAGACAGTAAGGTTTTAAAATTATAAAGTAGTTTTGGCATATTAAAACCTACTTTGCATGCATTTTACGTTGATTACTTAATTGGAAAGATAAGGATGCCTACCCTATAAAATCTAAGCCAGCAATTAATTTTGTTCTATCATGCGAATACTGTATATTTTACATACTGGTACACTGAAACCGTGTACCACATTACAGGTCAGATAGAAAGTGATTGGCAGTTGACTCTCACTTTCCACAGTAAGCTCATCCTGGTCATTTCATTAACTTCAGAATTATAGAGCCTCACATTTTGTATGATGTAATTTTTTACAACCCTCTTAAAGTATTACTTTGTATACTAAATTTTTTATATCAGTGAAGCAAACAGTGAAATCATAGCTCGATATTATTCATCTTATATGTTATGATATAATCTGGAACTTCTGCCTTTATAAGATGTAAATAAGAGATAATTGACATTTTCTAAAAGTGAGAAGTCCTAGACCCCAAACTATCAGGATAAGGGATGATAGTCTTGTATATTCTCAGCATTTGGCACAGTGTCTTGTTTATAGTTAGCACTTACTAAGTTAAGCAGTTAGTGAATATTTGAATGAATAGGGTGTTTTTTTTTGGTAAATGGAGAGACTTAATTTTGCTTTTGGTGGAGATGATCAGTAAATACCATTTTAATACCACATTAAAAAAAGTCATTTCAGTCTTGTAAGATGACAAAAGTTCTGGAGATGGATGGTTGTGATAGTTCTGAATGTACTTATGCCACTGAACCGCTCCCTTAAAAATGGCTAAAGTGATTTAATGTCATGTATCATCTATACTCAAAAAATGTTTTAATGGTTTAAATGGTAAATTTTATGTATATTTGCCACAATAAAAAAAATTTGAAAATGCTCATGAAAAACCACAAGGTCAAGAGGCAGTTAGTCTAACCATGAGTAACTATTTGATTATTGTTAATATAACTATTCAGTCATTCTATTAGTATTTGTTTGCTGGCAAGTATAAGCAGCAGGAGAGCAAATGAATATTATTTTGCCTTTTATATGCCCCTGATATCAATTGCCTCATTTGCTGAAAAAGTTAAAACAATTGTTAATGTTCTTGTTATTAAACAAAGAAACACGTGAATTCTTATAAAGTCAGAACAAAGAACTATAAACATAAACATAATTTAGACATTCAAGAAGTCAACTTTTGATTTAAAAACTTTCTTAGTTTTGTATATATACAAATATATAAGGGACATTTGCAGTTTAATAAGCAGTGTATAATCTATTTAATTTGGGATTAATTTTTTTTAAGCTGCTGTGCCTTATTGGAGAATCTTTTGATGACTACAGTGATGATGTATGTGGAGCGGTTGTTAATGTTAGAGCTAAAGGTGATAAGATAGCAATATGGACTACTGAATGTGAAAACAGAGAGGCTGTTACACATATAGGGTAAGTTTGCTGTTTGTATACTTCCTTTAAAATATTAAGATAACTAAAAGCAGAAGTACTGTTATTTATAGCTTTAAAAATACTTGGATTTGTAGATCATTATTTTTCCTGTATTGTTTTCATAAACATTTTTATAATCTTGAACTACTCCAGTGGTTTTCAGTGTTTTGTTTGTATTTTTTTTAATTTCTGTAAAATTCTCCCTAGCAATGGAGTATATGATCACCAGACCACTGAATGTTGGTGTGTAGCATTTTATTCATTTATTAAATGAGAATATTAAGTCTTTTTTCTTTTTTTTTTTTATGTTTATTTACTTTTGACAGAGAGACAGAGTTGTGAGCAGGGGAGGGGCAGAGAGAGAGGGAGACACAGAATCTGAAGAAGCAGGCTCCAGGCCCTGAGCTGTCAGCACAGAGCCCGATGCGGGGCTCGAACTCACAAACCGTGAGATCATGACCTGAGCTGAAGTCGGTGCTTAACCGACTGAGCCACCCAGGCGCCCCATTAAGTCTTTTTTCTATTTTAAAACCATAACATAAATATGTAATACCCATAATAATACAGTGAGCATTACAAATGTATATGTGTATCCTGTGCGTGTTTGCATGCACTGTACATAACATTTTCAGTAAAATTTAAACGATAGTATCTTATTTTGTCCATATTTAAAACCCACATGTGTATGCTTTTTCTTTTCTTTTTCTTTTTTTTTTTTTTTGGTAAATATCATTCCTTGCAAAAATTGCCTCTTGTTTTCCCCCCAAAATGTTGGTCAGTGTTAACTGGGAATTTCTTTTCACTACACTTAAATTAGTAACATTTGACTTTAAATTTTGTATTAAAATTAGATATTGGTCATAGGTCACAGAATGTTTGGTTTGCCCTTCGTGATTTCTTTTTTTCAAACATGAATTCTCTTTTGAACATAATTCCTTTCTGGATTAAAACAAGTATGGGGATTTTCCAGGTGCCATTCTACAGAGGTTTTCAGTAAAAGAGAGAAGTTGACTGTTTATTTGTCATCGTATTCTTCTTCTTCTTTTTTTTAATATTTGTTTATTTTGAGAGAGAGAAAACATGAGCAAGGGAGGGGAGAGAGGGAGAGAGAGAGAGAATCCCAAACAGGCTTTGCCTTGTTGGTGCAGAGCCCCATATATGGCTGGATGCCATGAACTGTGAGATCGTGACCTGAGCCGAAATCAAGAGTCAGACGCTTAACCCACTGAGTCACCCAGGCGCCCCAATTTGTCATCATATTCTTAATTTTTCTGTCAGCATCAAAAGTTAGTAGTTGTGGGGATTTCATATTTGAAATCAATTAAAAAATTAATCTGAATTTCTTTCCTATGAAAATCTCGTATTTGTGTCAATATTAAAAATTATTGGAATCTTTGTAAAACATTTGTCTTCAATTTTTTTAGGGAAGTTTGTTTGTTTGTTTATTTTGAGATAGACCAAGAACAGGAGCCGGGGAGGGAGAGAGGGGGAGAGAGAATCCCAAGCAGGCTACACGTGGTCAGTGTGCAGGGTGAGACTGGGGGCTCAAACTCAGGAAACTGAGCTCATGATGACCTGAGCTGAAATCAAGTTGGTTGCTGAGCCCCTTAGGTGCCGTGCCCGGGGAAGATTGTTTGTTTTTTTTTTTAATTCTTCCCAAGTTATATGGCTCAGTGCTCTGGCTTTCTGGCATTTTAATGATCAGGTATAATGGAAAGGAATACATTGTTTCATAATATACATCTGATAATAGTTATAATTTTAGTTATCATGAAATTATTTTTAGAACCGTTTTATGAAGGAAGGTAGGAGAATCTTCTGGAAGGTGGAGTATGAATAAAACTGCCCTAGTATCATACTGGAGAATTTAGCTCCATGAAAATATATATCCTTTATTTTATTTTGGGGCTTATTTTTGAAGTTTTGGTATTTTTTCTTTAGAATAAATGTCTAGATTCCTAAATTTACCTGTTATGCTTTCTGTGGTCTTTCCTCAAGTTTACCTTGTCAGCCTTTTTGCTCATATTTTCTTTCCTTATGAACTGTAGCCACACAGCCTTATTTATGTTCCCCAGCCTTCAGATATGTTTCATTTTCTCAGCTTTTACTTTTAACCTCATGACTTTTAAAGGGGAACTTTCTCAAATTTCACAGACAAGATTAGATCATTTTTGTTATACAATATCACAACCCCTATACTTACTCACTTTGGCACTCATCATAGTTTATTCTTAAAACAGTCACATTTTATTTGAAAAGTAGGTTGCAGAGTTAGTACATAAGGCAAAAATCATGTATGTCCTAAACTGTCCTCAAAATACCATAAAGTAATAAGTATGATAAATGTAATTTCCAGTATTATACAATATTTATTATGGTTTACATGAAAAATATAATTGTAGCATTTTAGATCAGAGAATTAAAGTAGACCTATGTAGGCAATTAATTTTGTATAAATTAATTATGCATGTGATACAGCTCAACCCTATATATATGCGATTATTTGTTTATAAATAATCAAATACTATAAACACCCAGGAGCTGTCTATACTTTGCTTATTATCGATTTATTAATAATTACAGTGCCTGATAACATAGTAGAGTCTCAGATACTGTTTAAGTGATTAGCCAAGATTGTTGTGAAAATGAAGAGTATATTTTGTTAAAAGGAAAAGTGTATGCAATGTCCTTTTCACTCTCAAGATAATTTTTTTATATACAAAGAATAATAATACTGAATTTGATGTGTGTGAATAAAAATTAACAACTACGTTTTTCTTTTGCTTCTTCTAGGAGGGTATACAAGGAAAGGTTAGGACTTCCTCCAAAGATAGTGATTGGTTATCAGTCCCATGCAGACACAGCTACTAAGAGCGGCTCCACCACTAAAAATAGGTTTGTTGTTTAAGAAGACACCTTCTGAGTATTCTCATAGGAGACTGCGTCAAGCAATCGAGATTTGGGAGCTGAACCAAAGCCTCTTCAAAAGCAGAGTGGACTGCATTTAAATTTGATTTCCATCTAAATGTTGCTAAGATATAAGAGAAGTCTCATTCGCCTTTGTCTTGTACTTCTGTGTTCTTTTTTTTTTTTTTTTTTTTTTTTTTTTTTGGCTAGAGTGTCCACTATCCCAATCAAAGAATTACAGTACACATCATCCCCAGAGTCCATGAATGTGTTCCTGGCCCACTCTGTAATACCTTAGTAGAATTACCATTATAAACACATTTTACCCATCCACAATATTCAAAAAAGAACTTGCATTTCTATACCTTAAAGGAAAAATATTCTGTTTGTGTTTCATTGTATGCAGTAGCATATTTTGCTGGTTTGAAAGAGTATGATGCATACAGTTTTCTAGCATTTTCTTTGTTTCTTTTTACAGCATTGTCTGTGCTGTACTCTTGCTGATGGCTGCTAGATTTTAATTTATTTGTTTCCCTACTTGATAACATTAGTGATTCTGATTTCAGTTTTTCATTTGTTTTGCTTTTGTTTTTTTCCTCATGTAACATTGGTGAAGGATCCAGGAATATGACACAAAGGTGGAATAAACATTAATTTTGTGCATTCTTTGGTAATTTTTTTGTTTTTTTGTAACTACAAAGCTTTGCTACAAATTTATGCATTTCATTCAAATCAGTGATCTATGTTTGTGTGATTTCCTAAACATAATTGTGGATTATAAAAAAATGTAACATCATAATTACATTCCTAATTAGAATTAGTATGTCTGTTTTTGTATCTTTATGCTGTATTTTAACACTTTGTATTACTTAGGTTATTTTGCTTTGGTTAAAAAATGGCTCAAGTAGAAAAGCGGTCCCATTCATATTAAGACAGTGTACAAAACTGTAAATAAAATGTGTACAGTGAATTGTCTTTTAGACAACTAGATTTGTCCTTTTATTTCTCCATCTTTGTAGAAGGAATTTGTATTTCTTATTGCCAGGCAGTCTCTATTGTGTCTTCTTGTAGTGTCTTCCACGTGAACAGCATAAGTTTGGAGCACTAGTTTATTATGTTTATTATAAATTTTAATAAATTGAATAGGTAGCATCATATATATGGAATTAAATTGATGTGGCTATCTTTGTTTTTTATAAAGGAAGGTATAGTCCTTCAGTCATAGGTAAATAATGTACTCTTAATGTATTAAAACACAAGAGAATTGTTAATCTTGGTGCATTACCATTTGATTGGTAGGAATGGTAGTTGTAAAACTTGGTTGCTGAATTGAGATGTTCTTTTGTAAGTGTCAAAATGATAGCATAGGGAAAGCGTACAGGTGGTGGGGACATACACATTAAGAATTTTGTTAGTGTTGCTGTCTAAACAGAATGGAATAAACAGGTATGAAGACTTATATTTATATTGGTAAACTGGTGTAGTATGGTTTTATGTAAATTTGAAATGTGATCTACTCTTTGTAGGCATTTGAAAGCACATTTAAAAAATTTTGTATATACTTGTGTATTTCAGATGCAGTAAAATGAAATATGGCTATTGTAGACAGAAGAATAAGCCGAACTTTTAGATAGAATGAAAATGATTAGATGAGAAGAAAATTTGTGTTTAGTGGTTATGAATTAATCATTTAAAAACTGAAAAGTTTGACAAAACTCATAAAGTAAACATGAAATTAATAGTATTGATTTCATTGATGAATTTTAAAACTTAAGTTTAAAGTGTGCCACAGGCTAACATCTGAGTACTCTTGATACCACAGACACCTCTTGTTCAGTATTCTAGAAATACTGAATCTCTTGTGTTTATAATCTCAATAGACTATAGCTAATATCTGCTGCTTAAGCTTGGGTGATTGGTTAAGGTGATTTATTGTCTGTATTGGTATGTCTAGTTGTGAGCACTTCAAGAGCTTGCTTCTAAGTGATGGTGTGTTGGCAGTGGGTGGATTGGAGTAGTATATCTATTAGAAATTAATGCTCTATTTCCTAATTCTGAGATGCAGTCCATTTGAAGAAGCATCAGCTGTCAGGAGTGGAGGAGGGATAATGCATTAAATGTACACATTTCTAAATTTTAAAAAACCCGATTTATAATAAGGATTTGATTATCCTTATCATTACCATTTTAGAATCATAATCAGTTCTATTTTAAGTCTTTTCCCAGTGGGTGGGGAGGATGATAAATTACTGAGTCACTTTTGGCAAATGCCACATAGGTATTAAAGTGACTTGCAACTTTTCATAATTTCATTAGCATCTTTTCTAAATATTAGATTATATGATTTTTCTAACTTTTTTCTCCCTGTCCAGCAGAATATTATAAATAAATATATTTTCATAATAGAGAATTAAAATCTTTTAACAGAAGAATTGTAATTAATTGTAGGGTTGTGACATATTTAACCAATTTAATTGTTAATCCAATTCTACAGAAGGATTTGAGACATACTGTGTAAGAATTAAATAATTACAATACGTATGTAATACTTACTTTGTGCCAGACAGTGTTGTAAGCACTTTACATGCACTTTAACCTGCACAGTAATTATTTGATGTAGGTACTGTTATCCCCATTTTATAGATGAAACAGAAGCAGTGAGGATGTAAGTCACTATACAGCTTGTAAATTGCCACAGCTTGTAAATTGCAAAGTGTGGATTTCCTTCCAGAGACCCTGTAAATCACCTCATACTCTTAAATAGTGTAGAGCCTGTCTTAAAGGCTATAGTAAATCGTATCAGATTGTAGTCATTTTATAGGCCAGGCATTTTGCTTACATTTTATTTCCTTTGGTAATGAAAACTTAAAATAGTTCGCTTAGGTTCACTCTGTTAGCAGTCAACTAAATTAATCATTTGAAGGCGTTTTGAGAATGTGGAGACAAAGATACAGGAGTTTACAGATACTGTTCAGTTGTATCAGTTAAGTGGATATTTTCATATACAACTTTTAAGTGTCTATATCCTGTTATCTTCTAAAACAAATGGTAAAGCAAAATTTTCAAGTTGATAGTCAAGGTTCTTAAATACCATAGTTTGCATTTAAAAGGATAATTTTCTAAGGCAGTGTGATAATGCGATGTTTTAACATTTTAAAATTAAAACAAGTTAATGACAAGTCTCTGTGCTACGTTTTATCTCTAATTGTTATGGGTTCATAATTCATTATTTAGGAGGGGAAAAAAACAACTGAATTTTCTCACTCAAGAGCCAGACCCTAGACAAATGCAAGATTTTAGATCAGATTGACATTAAAAAACAAAATGCTAGGTCATTGCTATCCAGTGTCTCTGTGGACCAGTTAGAAATTAAGAATATCTAGAAATTTCTACAGCAATTTGGTATTGCTGTCACATTAAAGTATATCATTTTTCTAGTAACTTTTGAAAATATATTTTACAAAAATATGTTTTTGACAGCAATTTAGGGGTTAAAACTGGTCCTTCGCATATAATTTGAGAAACACTGCTCTTAGGTGGTTTTCCTCAGAAGCTAAGGCTAGCTCATTTGCCCAGCATTCCCCAAAATAACTAGGTTATTATTTTTCTCCTACTTATCTCCTCACGACTATTGGACTTGGTGTCAAAATTTCATTCCTAAACTGTAGCATCTTTAAATAATACTGTGTGGTATCCTGCTTACTATGAATTACAAAGTTGACATTAGGCAGCCTTCCTAGTACCTTGGGCAGTTTAGACTTTAATGTTCCTGTTGCTATTCCATTGCTAGAAGCAAGAAATGAAATTGCAGGCATGTGATCACATGTGGTACTATGTTTTATTTTTTAATTCAGAGGAACCAATTTTCACATTTTAGTCTTGTCCTGTTTTCTTTTAATTCAGAACTTGTAATTCCTCATAGTTTTGCACAGAGGTTCTGTTCCTGCCTTTTCTATCCCCCCGAAAATATGTGTTGAGTACTTATATTTATTGTGTTCTAGGTGAGGGACATAACAGCAGAAAACAGAACTAGCTTTAAACTTTTAAAAGCAGACATATCTTAAAAATAAATCTTTCCATAAGGTTCTACAAACAGTTTTTATTATTAACTAGAACTCCTGGGGTCTCTGTTACCAGGGATTAGTACTCTGGAGGTACGTAGAATGTGAGGTGGCTTAAAACCGTGAGCGAACATCACACTAGGTAGGACTAAACCCTCACAGGCAAAGAATAGCTTTTGCAAGACTTAATTTTTATATTACTGAAATCTGTATGATTGTCCAAGAGAAATTTGGTGGTTCTTTTTTTGGTTCTGCGATTGCACTTTTTAAAAATACAACTTTCATTTAACATACTGATTATGGCAAAACAAATTGTGATTATGTCTACATTGGCGTGGTTGTATAGACAGCAGTCTTCTAGCCACCTTCCCATAATACCTAAAGTGTTTTTTCCTTTCATATTTGACCAAACATATTGCATGCTTATTGTATTTTCACTACAGAAAGGTAGAAGGTGAAAATTTCCTCTCTTGTTCAAACCCACTCTTTTTTCAAGGTACCTCTCAAATTTCTAGTAAATGTTTAAATTTTGTGTGCACACACAAGATACATGTGTGTGCACGTGTGTAACTTTGGACACAACATTTTGGTAGCATTGTTTTCACGCTTAATAATTTTGGACATTTTTACCTTGCATTGCACATATAGAACATTGTTTTTGTTCTTTGTCTAGTGATCCATTGTGTGAATGTATGCCTTATTGGAGGGAGGACAACCTGCCTGCGTTCCTTGTAATTTTTGCTTTTATAGTCCCCAGTGTAAATTGTAGTCTTTGTATACTGTGGTTTTTTTGCTATGTGTAAAGAAAATAGTTTTCTGCTCTTTAACTAAGTGGCACTCACTCTTTCTCCTTTCTGTTTGAATCCACATACATGAATTAGCATCAGTTTTGTAATTGTGTCCTACAGTGCTTCTTTGCAAGTTTTGCAATTTTGGTCCTCATACCTTTCTGATTGGATTTTAATTGCATTACTTTCTTCTAATGGGCCAACATTGTTATAATTACAAGTAATTTTTTCCAAAGGCAAGCAATAAGCTAGTAATTCTATTTTAGACCAGTAAACGTTGAAAGAGCTTGAATCAAATACATTGATACCCCGTTTTATTTTTAAGCAGTGTATTGAATTTAACTTCATAATTTTTGAAATGAGAGCATTTCCCAGACACATCTATACATTTTCATAACCTTTTCCCTTTGGCATTTGGTTTTGTCTTTAAGGACGTTATTATTATTATTATTTTTGCTTTATATTTATTTTCGATCCTTGACTCAATACTTGAGTTTTAAGTAAATGGTTTCTGTGCAATGCCTGTGTATTTTGTTTTGGTATAGGATATACTATAAAATACGTGAGGCATATGATACTGTTCCTACTTGACCCTGCTCTTCATTGTCTCATGTCCAGGCATTAAGTGTATTACATACACTTTTGGGGCTTTTTCTGTGTTCTGGCACTGCCTTCCAGATAATGACTGTGGTTAAATATTGCAGAGTCCTGCACTTCCTCAAGCGGAAGGAATTTGTAATTGAGCCAGAGTGACCTTTCAGGGAATCGTGAGTTTTCATTTCACATGCTTTTTCTTCTTTCAGGAAACCACTAATTATTTACCTCCTCATGCTTTTTTAAAGTGCTGCTCTTTATAAAGTTTCTGTCTTTAAATATTTGTATTTTCCATTTCTTCTTAGGCTATCTATTCTGTCACTTTATTTGTGACAGTGACTTCCACGTATCTGTCCTTAGGCATGACTTTCCTCTTGTGCTTCAGATCTGTTTCTCCCTGCCTACTGGACCTCTTATGTCGGGGTCAGCAAACTACATCTCATAGGCTATATTTGGTTTGCATTCCGTTTTGTAAATAAAGTTTTACTAAAACACAGCCTCATCCACTTGTTTACATATGTCTGTGGCTGTTTTTGTGCTACAGTGGCAGAATTGGCCAGCTGTTACAGACTGTGTAGCCTACAAAGCCTAAGATATTTACTATCTGACCCTTAATTGAAAAAGGGCTGATTTTTTTTTTAAGTCTGATCCTTACCGTAAATGTTTTGTGGTGATGGTGTTACTGGCAGAAACCAAATATCTTCTCTTTCAACTTCCTTTTCACTTCTAGCAAACCTCTAGCCCCATTCCCATTTGATGGCTTTAATATTAACAGTCAATTAAATGCGATGTGCATTGTTATTTACTTCCTTTCACCTTCCACTTACACAATTTCGAGTCCACTACAGTTTCTCCTAATTGTCCCTTTGGGTTTGTATGCTAAAAGACATCCCACCTGACCTCCTTACTTTTTGCCCATGTCCTCAACGGCTTACTGTTTTATCTGCATATTAAGACAACTTTACTGCTCATTTGAAAGCAAAATAACCAGAGTTTTCTCAAACTGGAAAATGCTGGAGTTTTATGTACTCATTATCAAAGTGGTAGTTGGTGTTGTTAATTGTAAAAATGATTGCAAAGTGTTTTTGAATTATCTAAGAAAGCTTGTATTCACTCTAGGACTATCTTACTAATATACTTACTGTATTAACTAAAGCAGCATGTGGTATGCATTTGTTTGTTCCTTGTTTTATTACAGGAATCAGAAAAATGAAGAAAGGGGGGAATGTGAGAAAAAAATTAAGCCAAAAGTAAGGTTAGCAATGCAAAATGCTTTCATGCCATAAAGTCAATCTAATGAGCAAATAAAAGGGAGAAGCAAGTAATTCAGAGATGCTAATATGCTTGGGCACCTGCCATTTGTGGCCACGGTCTTTTCTGTAAGTAATCTCACAGTTTATGCCAAAGGAAGACAGGATCCAGTAGATACTCCATACAAAGATTAAAGGAAAAAACAGCCGCCTGCTCCAGAAAAGCACACACATGCTCTGGAACCCGACAGCCTGAGTTCCGATTCTAATTCTGCCATCTGTTAGGTACATAAACCTAGTCAATTTTGTTGAGCTCTCTAAAGTCCATTTTCTCATCTGTGAAACGAGTGATCCCTAAGACGGCAGTTGTAAGAAAATTGTGTGTACAGTGTAGAGTGAGTGCAGTGCCTGGTGCGTTGTGAATGTGGAATGATTAATAGCTTCTTCATGAACACCTGTAACATACATAATGGAGTGACTGAAACTCTATGGTAATTCTTTTATGGGATTTAAAAAAATGTCAATGTAAGGTGATGAAGTGATGCAAACTGTAGTTCCATAAATGTAGTTGGATAGGGGGTTCAACTCCATTTGAGAACCAAGTTTATCACCCAGCCCAAGACCTGGAGTCTTAAGGTGTAAAGTAATGGTTCTTAATCTAATGTTTTTTTGATGGAACAAAGTTATGTGTTACCACCCCAGGGTGGCTATACATATATGTCAAATCATATGTAGTATTTGGGAATTCTCTTGACCTCTTGAAGCCACTTGATGGGTTAATTAGCCTGAGTGTAAGTCAGTGGTTGTTACTGATTTTTTTTTAAGTTTTATTTGAGGGAGACAGAGACAGCACAGACAGGAAAGGGGCAGATAGGGAGAGAATCTCAAGCGGGCTCTTCACCTCCTGTGCATACCTGATGTGGGGCTTGAACCCATGAAACTGAGATCATAACTGAGCTCAAATTAAGAGTCAGACACCTAGCTGACTGAGCCACCCAGGCATCTCAAATCAGTGGTTCTTAAATCTGTCAGACATAGCACCGTAGAAGGAAATATATCCTCGTACATTCTTATCCTGAACTGAAATTGATGGGTAATATAACTTGCTTATCCACTTTTTAAAGAAAAATTAATAATTACCCTAACTAGAGAATAAAAGAGGTAATAGTAGAATAATATGGGAAATTAGAGGGAAGTAACTTTTAGTAAAATTCTTTTAGCCCAAATGGAACTATATAATGAAGTCTGATTATTGAACTTCTGCCTAGTGTCAATGGGAATGTAACAATTCTAAATGTAAGCTATTAAGTTACTCTGAAATGATGAACAATACTGGACTTTAGTCCAGTTCTGGACTAAAAGTATCTTTTTTCAATTTACATGTGGTAGTGTTTTTTAGAAACACTCTAATTTTTTAGAAAATTCAGAGTGTGTTTTAGAAACATTTTAATATTTTGGAAAAGTCAGTCTATTAAAATTATGCAAATATTGGTTAGATGACATTGTATAATACAATTACATTCAAAATTTCAATTCAAAATCTATTACAAATAGATTTTTTTAAAGTTGATGTCAGTGTCTGGCAGGATGTTTGAATGCTAATCAGGATACTAGCTCTCAGGTTTGTAGGTCTGTTCCGTGTATTGCTTATCTGTGAAGCCAGCATTACTCTACCTGTAATTGCTGTAACCAGAGTATCCCTAAACTTCCACCAGTATGGTAATCCTCGGTGGTAATGTGCCCATTGACAACTAGTCCTTTAGACTGTTTTCATTGTGCACGTGAATAAGCAGGTCATTCTGATTCATCATACCTGCAGTCAGACCTATGCTTCCGCATTTCTAAGACATTCCCACGTGATTCAGATGATAACTGTGATCCATGGACCACAGTTTAAGGCATAATGCTCTATATCTGAACTGTCCAAAAGGGTGGCTCAGATACCGGACATTTCCTAGTGCAGACAGTTCTCTTAGGGAACTGCGGTGGATACTGTTTCTCAAGTAATCTTCTGGTAGGTCTTAAATACCAGTGAGTTTTAGTTTTGGACATTTATCTGAAGAACTAGGTAGTGTGTGTGATCATATGCTTTAGGAGCAGTGTTTGGAATAAGAATGCCATTCTTTCTGTGAAAGTCTAACTTGGTAAAGATGTACCAGAATGGATGTCACCATATCTTCAGAGATTAGTCTAGATTCTACTGAAAGAGTTCTAAAGCATAAAACAGCATTTTTCAAAATGTGTCTTACTACAGCCTTACAATAAGAAATAGCATTTTATATTGTAGCTTAGTTTGTGTGTATTTGTATATTCCAAAACAAAAGTTTCACTAAGCTGTACTCAACTTTACCATAGGGAATCCGTTCTAAGATTTTTATGTGCTAGTCTGTTTCTTTTTTTATGCTGGTCTAGATCTTCATCTAATTGGTCAAAATCTGCAGTTTGAAAAAATACCGTAGGAAATATCCCAGGTAATGTGAACCTATTAAAATTATAAAGCAGTTTATACTATTTGGTCATATCAGCCATGAAAAAGTATCTCTGAAGCCTTCATTGTTTGTTTACACTTGGTTAGTTTACTTTTTTTTTTTAATGTAAGTAAGCTCTACAGCCACGTGGGGCTTGACCTCACAACCCTGAGAGCAAGAGTTGCATACTCTTGACTGAGCCAGACAGGCACCCCTAGTTTAACTTTTAAAAAAAATTGAAGTAAAGTTGGTATATAACATTAATTGAAGTGTATGACATAATTCAATATTTGTATACACTACAAAGTGATCAGTCAGCACAAGTCTAGTTACCATACGTCACCATACAATTGACTCCCTTCACCACTTACTTTGCCCACCCTCCAATCCTCTTTAACTTTCGGTCTGTTCTCTGTATCAATGAGTTTTGTTTGTTCGTTTGTCTTTTACATTCCACATATAAACAAAATCATAACATTTGGTTTTCTTTGTCTGGCTTATTTCACTGAGCATAACGTTTACTACCCATGCTACAAATGGCAAGATGTCTTTTTTTTTTTTTTTAATGCCTGAGTAGTAGTGCGTTGTGTATATATACACCACATCTTGATTCATTCATGCATTGATGGACACTTAGGTTGTTCTCATACCTTGAAATATCTTGAAATATCTTGGCTATCGTAAATAAGGCTGCAGTGAACATAAGGGGTACATGTATCTTTTTGAATTAATGTTTTTTATTTCTTTGGAAAAATACCCAGAAATGGAATAGGTGGGTCATACGGTACTTCTGTTTTTAATTTACTGAGGAACCTACATACCGTTTCCCGTAGTGGCGGCACCAGTTTATATTCCCACCAACAGTGCACAAGGGATCTTTTCTCTACATCCTCACCAATACTTGTTATTTCTTGTTCTTTTGATACTAGCCATTCTGGCTGATGTGAGGTGATATCTCCTTGTGGTTTTGATTTACATTTCCCTGATAATTAATGATGTTGAACATCTTTTCATGTGTCTGTTGGCTATATGTCTTCCTTGGGAAAATGTCTGTTTAGATTCTCTGCCCATTTTTTACTGGGATTTTTTTTCCCTATTGAGTTTGATTTTTTAAAAAAAAATTATTTTAATGTTTATTTTTGAGAGACGGAGAGACAGAGCATGAGCAGGAGAGGGGAAGAGAGAGAGGGAGACACAGAATCCGAAGCAGGCTCCAGGCTCTGAGCTGTCAGCACAGAGCCTAATGGGCCTGAACTCACGAACCGTAAGATCATGACCTGAGCCAACGTTGGACGCTTAACCAACTGAGCCGCCGAGCACCCCAGTTTGAGTTCTTTTAATTAGACCTTAACATAAATACAAAATATATTCCTGGGTAACTAAGTCTTAATCTTAAGCCTTAATCAGTTAAATAGTTACCACATTGTAAGAAGTAATAGTGCTGGTTTTGGATAGGTGTTCTGTGGAATGTTTTTTTTTTTTGGGTGGGGGGAAGCAATAATTACATTGCAAACTACTTGCCTATTTAAGGTCACAATGACAATAAACCCGTGGCATCTGCGTTGACATGAATACTTTGTATCGCAAAAGAACCTACATTCATCTTACCCAAGTATGGTATCAGTTTACTAAGTTAAAAAAAAAAGTATAGGAACTAAGCACATGAACTTTTTCTCCCACTGGAATTCTGATCTATTAAAGATGTTTCTTACTGCTCAGTTTCCCACAAGTATTAATGAGCAACAAATATCGAGTACCTATTATATACTAGTCATTGCTAAATGTTGAATAGACAGTAGAGAATAAATGAGACATAGTAACCCCTGATGATGAATATAGTCTGTAAGTTTATATAATGTAAATGAAAATACATTTATTAAATGCTTACTATATGCCAAGGTAGTTTATACTAACAACAAAGCAGAACAAAAATCTCTCACCTAATAAACATTGTTCTAGTAAATTTGTAGATGTGTTCATTTTCCCTGTGTATTTGTAACAGTTTTTGCCTTACACAGTTCTATGCAAAGTTATTTGATGCTAACATTTGACATTTCGTTGTTCATTGTATGCTTTATCATACAGAGAAATGGCTAATATTTCCCCATTGCAGTAGATATCACTGAACCCTGAGCCCCCTCCTCTCATGCCCTGAAGTCCATGTGGTTTTAGTGTAGGTTAGAATTTTAAATAGGTAGGTTATTCCAGAGCAATAATTAGTTATCTATGTGTGAACTCAGAAAAAATATTTTTTTAAATTTATTTTTGAGTGAGTGCAAGCTGGGGAGGGGCAGAGAGGTGTGGGACAGAGGATGCAAAGCGGGCTCCTTGCTGACAGCAGAGATCCCGATGCGGGGCTCGAACTCATGAGCCATGAGGTTATCACCTGAGCAAAGTCAAATGCTCAACTGACTGAGTCACCCAGGTGCCCCAGAAAATATTTTTTTAACTTTTAGTTTGGGTATAATCTCGAAGTTACAGAAAAATTGGAATAATATAAAGAATTTCTATGTACCCTTGACCAAGATTTATCAATTGTTAGCATTTTATAACATTTTTTTCTAATTTTTTTTCTGAACCTTTTGACAAGTTGATACCCTCCTTGGGCCTCGATACTTCAGTATGTTTCCTAAAATATATACTGCATATTTTCTAAAAGCTAGGACATTCTCTTACATAAGCATAATACAATGATCAAAGTCAGGAAATAAGCATTAATGCAATGGCATGATTTATAGATTTTATTCAAATACTATCATCTGTCCCAATAACTTCCTTGATAACAAATGAAAAGTTCTGTTTTTATGTTGCGTTCAGTTCTCCTATCCTTTTAGTCCCGTTTAATCTGGAACAGGTCCTCAGCCCTTTGGTTTAATGACATTAACATTTTTGAAGACAACATGCCAGCTGCTTTGGAGCATATTTCTCAGTTTTGGTTTGAATATGTTTTCTCATGATTAGAATCAGGTTATTAATTTTTGGCAAATATATAACCGAAGTTACGTGGTTTTCTCAGAGCATCCTACCAGGATGACAATTGGTTCCATTACTGATGATGTTAATTTTGATCACTTGATTAAGATGATGTCTATGGTTTTCTCCTTTGTAAACTTATTGATTTTTCCTTTGTAGTTAATAAAAGTAGGAGAACTCCCTGTTTTCTCCACAAATTTTGCCCACAAAGTTTTAGTACTCAGTGACAGTGATGCCTTCAGTTAGGACTGGCAAATGGCGATTTTTCTGCTTCTTTCATTCTTCTGTATTTATTAGTTGGTTTCCTATTGTTAGAGCTTTCCCTTTTTTATTTATTTAAGCGCAGGCTCATGGTTTCTGTTCGATTGATAATTATCTTTTACCATCATTACTTTGGGGTTCTTATCATCCCAGATTTGGCCAGTGGGTGCTCCTCCAAGCTGGCTTCTTGTCATTTCGATACATTCATATCATTCTGTGAGTGGAATTTACTTTTGGGTGCAAAAGAATGTCCCAGACTTACGTTGATTCATCTTGTACTTTCTCTGCTTCAGTTCTGAAATTGGTGATTACTTCCATGGAGCCCTGATCCCTGTAATGGAGAATGTAATTTATAACCAAGATCTGACAGCTGGTATGTTCTCACGGTTGACAGAGCTAGGAAATAGATGTAGGTCTTTATACACATGTCTTTCTATAATCTTTTATAAAAACCATGAGTTTCTCCAATATCTCTAATTCCAACCCAACATAACATGGGTTTTTGTGTCCTCTCTTTTCATCCATGCTATTGTTTTTCTGTGTTTCAACTGTAAGAAAGCAGTTGATCAGCCCCAATATATTTACTTATTTGTTCAACCCTAGAATAGAAAATAGTTTCATAATTGCTAGCCTTTGTCTTTACAAGAAAGAAATCTAGTTACTCAAGGTATGTTTAGAGTTCATTTGATCTTTAGATGTAGGGCATTTAGTTCAAACGTCAGTTCTCCCTCCTATTCACCCTTCCTTCGGTGTTGCTGTGTTATTATTTGAAATGTCACCCTGTTCATTGGCTTCTGTTGTATTCCATTTTAGATTCCCCTGCCCCATTATTTCTGGTTTCTCTCTTCTTTCTTACCTTTTCTTTTTCCTTTGCTTTTCTCTTTTTTTCTCTTTTCCCTTCCCTCCTTTTCTTCATTTCCCTTTCTTTTTCCTCCCACTCCTTATTTTCTTCCTCCCCCTCCCCTTTTCCTTCTTCCCTTTTGTCATTCCCTGAATGTGTAAAACATTAATGTGATTCTAAAACGCAGAATGGTTTATGAAGCTATACTCAGAAAAATGACCTCTTCCTCTTTCCCCTAATTTCTTTTGTTCTTTCTATCCCATTCCAACTCACCTCCTGTAGGTAACCAAATTCATGAATCCCTGGGTTATCTGTCCTTTATTTCTCTTTGCACAAAGGAGTAGATACATGTATATTTTACTTCCTTTTATTTCTTACACAAAGGGTAAGATACTACAGATATCTTTTGTACTTTGCTTATTTCACCTGACAGTGTATCCTGGAATTTACTACACATCTATTCATAAAGATCTTATTCTTTTTTTTTAATAATTTATTGTCAAATTGGTTTCCATACAACACCCAGTGCTCATCCCAACAAGTGCTCTCCTCTGTGCCCGTCACCCACTCTTCCCCCTCCCACACCCCCTCCCCTCAGTTTGTTCTTAGTCTTTGAGAGTCTCTTATGTTTTGTCTCTCTCCCTCACTGTGTCTTTTTTCCTTTCCCCTCTTCCCCTCCCCCCTGGTTTTCTGTTAAGTCTTGCAAAGCCCACCTATGCATGGAAACATATGGCATCTGTCTTTCTCTGCCTGACTTATTTCACTCAGCATAATAGCCTCCAGTTCCATCCATGTTGCCACACATGGCCAGATTTCATTCTTTCTCATTGCCGCGTAGTATTCCATTGTATATATATGTACCACATCTTCTTTATCCATTTGTCAGTTGATGAACACTTGGTCTCTTTCCATGATTTGGCTATTGTCGAAAGTGCTGCTATGAACATCGGGGTACACGTGCCCCTATGCATCAGCACTCCTATGTCTCTTGGGTAGATTCCTAACAGTCCTATTGCTGGGTCATAGGGTAGCTCTATTTCCAATTTCATAAAGATCTTATTCTTATTTAAGCTACATTGTCTGTCTCATCATTTATTTAACCACCCTCCTATGTATGACTATGCATTCCAAAATATGCAATTACAAACAATGCTGCAGTGAATAGTTTTTTGCAGTTAAATTTTCATGTATCTTGAGGTTAAACTTCTTGAAACAGGATTGTTTAGTTAAAAGATAAATGTTTATATAGTTTCTGTTAGTCCCTTAAAGTTTGCTTCAAAGTGCATTGTCACCCGCTGTGTGAGACTGCCTGCTTTCCCACGACTTAAACCCCATGTTGTTAATAATTTCACGTTTGCCAATGGAAAGTGGAGAAATGGTATTTTAGTAAGTCTTAATGCTCTCTTGTTTGGGGGGATGTTGAATATATTTTAAAGACTGAGCGTGTATGTGTTTAAAAATTGTTTTTGTCTTTTACTCACTTATAATTATTCTGGTATTTTCACAGCTCTTCAGGTAGTCACCAGGTAATCAAATATGCAGCCAAGATTGAAAATTGCTGCTCTTTTCTTATAAAACTTTTCCATAATGGCCAATTGTATACTCCTTTCCCGAGATGTGTGTGTGTGTGTGCGCGTGCATACCCTGGAATAAATAAGGATAGTGTGAGAACTGGTGGTTTTGGGTTCTTAGTTCCAGTTGTTCCTGAAAGCCCATATATTTCCCTACTCTATTTTTGTTCGATAATTTCTGCATTCAGTGTCCAAATAAATACCCCCTGCCTTTTACTTAAGTTAATTATATTTCAGTTGTTACCCGAATTGCCTGGAGAAAACCATTTTGTCGTTCTTCCACAATAATTTTTCATGTTCTCTAGAGGAGTATTCTTTATCTATTGGTCAGTTTTGTTGTTTCCTCATTTTATTTCTGATAATATCTTTGATGTGTCCATTAAAAAAGTTATTTCAGGGCACCTGGGTGGCTCAGTTGGCTAAGTGTCTCACTTTGGCTCAGGTCATGATCTCATGGTTGGTGAGTTCGAACCCCTCATCAGACTCTCTGATGTCATCACAGAGCCTGCTTTGGATCCTCTGTCCCCTTCTCTCTCTGTCCCTCCCCTGCTTGTTCTGTCTCTCTCAAAATAAATAAACTTTAAAAATTGAAATAAAAAAGTTATTTAGTGAATTGCAATTGAAGTGTACTTTTTTATTAAGTGTTTTAAAATATATATTTTAAATGTTTTTATTTCTTTTCATGCAAGAGAGTGCAAGTGGGAGGGCAGGGGGAGAGACAAAGAATCCTAAATAGGCTCCAGACTCTGAGCTGTCAGCAGAGACTTTACTGGCATTTCTCACATTTTCTATCGCTTAGCCTTTTTGATACCATTTAAGTTTTCCACTAGCCTTTGCCTGTGATGGCCTGCACTTTAGTTCTTGTGCTGTTTGTTATAAAGAAGGCCATGCATTTTAGGATGAAAGTTATGTTTTTGCTGGTGCTCTCTGAAATCTGCCACCGCTGAGGCTGTCTCTGTTCACTTCTGTGCAATCTTAGGGGCTCTTGGCAGTACTTTATGTTTTGGTGTCTGAGGATTATACATTTCCTGTGTTTCATTGGGAAAGGTCACAAGGTTTGCCTCCTCCCTATATTCTGATTTTTGTACAGTTTCCAAGAGGAGGGGGAAAAGATGCTGATTTCTAGCTGGTTTGCATTAGAAGTCCTTTCTTTTCATTGTCATTTCATTATGATTGTGGGAAGGAAGGGAAGTAAATGTATCCTGAGTCTATTATTTTCATCTGGAAACCAGAGTGTGGTCATTTTAACCCTTTCTGAGATTATCTGTCATTTTTTTATTTTTATTTTTTTAAGTAATTTCCACACCCAATGTGGGGCTCAAACTTGCAACCCAAGATCAAGAGTCATATGCTCTACTGACTGAGTTAGCCAGGTGCCCCTTATCTGTCTTTAATACAGATTAATTTATTCTTATAATTCATGTTTCTGCTAATAGTCATCGTTTTTGTTTTTTAAAAATTCATGATTGCTACTTCTTTTTTTAGTGTTTTGGGTTAAACTATTTGCTTTTGTCTTCCTAAGATGTATTTTATTTTTGATTCTTATAGTGGATATTTTAAGTTTTCAAAGGATTCTTTTAACTTGTGTTCTTTGTTAGTATTAATGATTCCACAACATGTAATATTTTTAGCTCCTTTTGTTGAAGAAAATGCTTTAGTTCTTACAATTCTGTGTCTTTTTGTACTTTGTTTTATGGTCACATTTACAGCATTAGAAGTTATCTCTGTTTTATCTTATTTACTACCTGACTCTGAAGTCATGATTTTTAAGAATAATGAAATCTGCCTTGTTATTTTGATGTGACTGATATTTGCTCATCAAAAATTCAAACAATTTATAAAAGTCTGAGGACTGCTGTTAATATTTTGGTGGTCAAATTTTCATTCATTCATGATATCCAGATACACCCAGGGCTAGTTAAGATGTTGAGCTACAACTGACCCAAATATTTGACTGAAAGCAGTATCAACAATAGAGATTTGCTAATTAAATATATAACATAAAATAAGGCTACAAGTTGACAGCAGCTTAGCAAAGCTAGGGCTTTGGATTGGCTTCTCTTGATTTTCTTGGCTTTTCTCTCTCAATCACAAGATGGCTCTCACAATTCCAGCCATAACTTACTCAGATAACTATGTTCGAAATCAGGAAGCAAGGAAATAAACTGCTTCTCCTTGTGTCTTTTTAAGGAAAAGAAGGAGACCCTAACAAATGTTTACTATCCATTGGTCAGGTTACATGGTTGTGCCTCAGCTGCAAGGGAGGCTGGGAAAGAGTGCCTCAGGCATTTTCCACTTCTGTACTGACAGGTTAGACTTTGGTAGCCAGAAAGGACAGTAGGGAATGGCCAAGTTTGTCACACATGTGATTGTATACAATGGGGCCATATATTGTTTATTTTGGTGTGGATTTTTCAAAAGAGAATTCTTTTCTTTCTTACCATACCCGAACCCCATATAGCCATTATTAAAAATCCATTCCCTCACATTTCACTATGCTCTGATGTGCACATATGTATAGAGTGGAGGTTTAGTCACTGGTTTATAAAATAGGCTCCTGTTAATACATTTACCTGAATCTACTTTTTCTTGCCTACTGTATAGTACAAATACTCCTACATCAATAGGCATGGATCTAATTTCATTTATTTTAAGGCTACGTGACCTGTACTGTGTATCTATTACATTTTATTCACCCATATCCTTCTTGGTGAACTTTATGTTCCCTCTACAAGTGTTGCCTTTATAGACATTTTTCCAATGCTTGTGTCTTCATATTTTAAAAAAATTTTTTTAAACTTTTTAATTCATTTTTGAGAGACAGAGAGACAGAACATGAGCAGGGGAGGGGCAGAGAGAGAGGGAGACACAGAATCCGAAGGAGGCTCCAGGCTCCAGCACAGAGCCTGATGTGGGGCTCAAACCCACAAACTGTGAGATCATGACCTGAGCCAAAGTCGTACACTCAACCAACTGAGCCACCCAGGCGCCCCTTGTGTCTTCATGTTTTGGAGCTCATTTGGATTATGAGGATAGTAACCCATTGCGGGTTAAAGGGAATGTCATCAATACACAGGCATAATTTTACATAAATTCAAAAATGCTATTATAAATTCACATATCTCCCACAACTGTAGAAGACTTTCATTTCATTAGTACTTCTACTAGTGGTACGTGTTTGCTCATTGTAAGTTTGTTCATTCAGTCAACAAATATTTATTGAGTATCTTGGCCATGTGTCTGGCATTATTCCAGGCATGAGAGTGAAAAAGTTCCTGCCCTCATGGAGTTTACAGTCTATTGAGGAAGACAGGCGATAAACAAGTAATGAAAGCAATCTGATAAAATAACTATTGTACACATACAACATACAATAAAACAATCAGTTATGCTAGGTAACTGTAAGTGCTGTAAAGGGAAATAAAGTAGGGTAGATATTACGGGAAGGGGGACAAATTTCTGAGCAGTTTGTTTTTGGGCAAAGACTTGTTTTAAGTGAAGAAGCAAGGAGGGAATATTTCAGGCAGAGGGGACCCTGTTTTTTATTTGAAGATCACTGACTGGACAGCAGACCCAGGCGGAGCGATAGGGGAAGAGTAGAAAGAAATGAAGTCAGAAGGGGTGGTCTGGGGCTAGATTACAATAGGCCGCCTCAGCCATAGTAAGAACTTTGGTAAGGTGCTAACTGAGGCTCTTAGTTCTTGACAATCTGATGAGTGCAAAGCGATATGTCATTGGTACTTCTTTTTTCTCTGTATAGTAATGTTTTGAAAATATTTCATATGTGTATTTGGATTTACTCTCCTGCTTATTAATATTTACTCTTCTGCATATGTATACCCTTAGTCCATGTTTCTGTCCAGTTACTTTTTGCTGTTGTTTTCTAAGAGCTATTTGTTTCAAATTATACTTTTACGAGTATGTTATTTAATGACTTGAGTTATGATGTTTTCTTATCCACAAATTAAATTTTTTTTGAAGTCAAACCTATCTATGTATGTTGTTAGTTCTTATAAATTTATGACCATTGTATCTGCATGAATTGCTACTTTCTTTTCAATGCCTCTCTTTATTCTGCTATCGGCTTTTAATATTATATTGCACCCTGGCTGATATTAGCAGAGAGAAAAGTTTGGCCACTTATCAGTCTGTGTCTTTGGGCAACTTTTTAAATCTCTCTGCATTTCCATTACTCATTGGTAAACTAGGGATTATAACAGCATGTACCTCATGGAGTTATGAGGATTAAAAGAGTTAATACTTCTAAAGTGCTTAGAACAGTGCCCGGCACGGTGTATATTATGTAAGTGTCTGTTACTCAGCCATGATATCCTGACTTGCTCGAAGACAATATTCCCAGATAGGGAAATATTCAGAGACTATACCAGCTACCTACACCATCTCAGCAAAATACTCAAGAAAGAACTCAAACTTGATTAGGAAAGAAGCTAAACTGATTTTACCTTATACCGTTAGAGATTTTTTAAAAATCTAGTACTGATCTTTTTCGGGGAGTGAGATGGGGAAGGGAAATGATTCTTTTTCCACTTTTTTTTTTCTTTCAGTCTAGAAGGCTATATAATTTTATCTTTGAAATAGAGAGTTTTATAAAGCAAATCAGGTGTGTATATTTTCTCAATCCTAACTGGGCTCCTAACCTCTTTAATCTGCAGACTTCAGTTTTATTAATTAGTTTAATTATTACCTTTCCTTCATCTATATTTGTTAACTTCTC
Organism: Paguma larvata; assembly: GCA_030068075.1. Classification (NCBI taxonomy): domain Eukaryota; kingdom Metazoa; phylum Chordata; class Mammalia; order Carnivora; family Viverridae; genus Paguma; species Paguma larvata. The sequence goes on from CM057823.1 coordinate 116,640,350, forward strand.
CTGGCACTCCTGTGATTTTTTTTTATGAGAGATGCCCTTGGATTTGTCCAGGTCAGTTGTCATCTTTCCTCTCAAGTCACCTTCTTTTGCATGCCTGCTGACTGTTTTGAGATAGGTCTCCTTACTTCTAATTAATCGAGGTCTAAACAGCGAACTTCCTGTTTTGACTTACCTACTTGAATTTAAAAACTTTCAGTCGATGGTTTGTGATTTGTAATTAGATTTCCTTAAACATTTTGACTTTGTGCTTGTAAGGTGGCTTTGCCTGTCAGTAGCTCTGTTTCAGGAGATGATCTCAGTTCTGGGGGTTTTGCATGTTCGTCCTCATTCTGGCTGCTAAGTCGGGGGCTGTGTTATTTGTCTTTGCCTCCACAGGGCTCCCTCCACCCTTGCTCAGGGCTCAGGTGCCACTCCTGATATTCCTCCAGTGTATACCTCTCTTTCTGAGAGGCGCTGGCATTTTCTGTCTTGCAGCCTGCTGGTACTCCTGCCGGAAGGTTGTTTATCTCCTACTGGGAATGATCTGCCCCCTTGACTCCTCAGATTTGGAGGCAGGAAGGATTCAGTCGGTTTATCAGTTCCCCACTTGCCCCCTAGGGCCGGAGATGTGAGAAGGAACAAGTCATGAGATCTAGTGTGATCACATGTCAGTGTCTTTCATTCTTCATCCAGGACTCCTGCCCTTTCTACAGGACCCAATCGTTTCATCTGGCCTGGAAGGGAAAGTCCTGAGCTTACTCTCTCTGAAGAGATCTAAGCACACTTGAAGTTTAGCTCATATATGCCGTCTGCCCCGTTGGGGGAAGTACGTAGTATTTGGGCTGGAGTTGAAAGACCCGAGCAGTAGGAATGTTCACCTTGCCATCTTCCCAGATATCTTCCAATGTCAAGTTTTAATTTGGGGTCATTTTGTAGACATCTTTATGTAACTCGTACAAGAAGGATTTGTGGGTGGTGTATTTTCTCAGACTTTGTCTATGTGAAATGATCTTTTTGTTTCTTTTTACGTTTAAAGGAAGCTTGAAGAGGTATAAATGGTTTATCATTTTAGGGTTGCAGGATTTTCTCTTTGAAACCTTTATAGGTATTGCATAATTATTCTTGGCATTTAAAATGGCAGTCAGGCCCACCCCTAATGTGCACAGGGCTCAAGGTGAGAGTTCGAATGGAGATCCATGTATAACGTATCTAAATATTTAAAATGTTTGAATCAAGCTAACAAACTTAAATATATACCATTCTCTCACCTTGGCAAATAAAGTTTCATTAAAATAAAGTTGAAAAAGATATGTAATGTTATGGTTTTTATTTGATGAAAGAAAAAATATCAAAGATGACTGAATTTAATTATTGAACATACCTAGGTTTTCAATAGCAATGTTTGTGTGAACGGGATAGACCTATCTCTTTGATTAATGCTTATGTTTCTTTTGTTCCGTCTCCTTCAGGAGCACTGTTTATTTTGATTCTAGTCTTTATATTTTTGGCTATTCTCCTATTGTTTTTATCTTTTCTTGTCTTTTTCAAATCTTTATTCTGAAGAGCTTTCTCATTTGTCTTGCCTTTGTCCTAGCAAAATCATTAATTACATTCTTGTAATAAGAATTTTCTTATAATTCCTGTTGGCAGTGATATAAAGTATAAAAATATATTCCAAATGTGTAATATTTAAATATATTTCATCAAAAATGAAAAAGGGGCGCCTGGGTGACTCATCTGTTAAGTGTCCAACTTCAGCTCAGGTCATGATCTCACTGTTCATGAGTTTGAGCCCTGCGTCGGGTTCTGTGATGACAGCTCAGAGCCTGGAGCCTGATTCGAATTCTGTGTCTCCCTCTCTCTCTGTCCCTCTCCAACTTGTGTTCTGTCTCTGTCTCTCAAAACTAAATAGTCACTAAAAATTTTTTTAATGAAAATTAAAATAAATACTAGTAATTATTTTTGTGTTTTCAAAAAGTTGTCTTAAAATTTCATTTTATTCTTTTATTTACTAAAACTAAAATGTAACATACAAATAAAATATCTAAATTTTAAAGAAGAAATTAAAAAAATTTTTTGGAAACAATGAAATGTTATTAAGTGGTTTATATATCTATAAAACTATTTGCAGTTCTAATGTTCAATGTCCATCTTGTTGCCAATGTAAAGAGAATCAGTAACGTGCTTCACACATTACCTCTGTAAGTATTTATACACAAATGTAAGAGTAATAATGAATTGCTTAATATCGTGAAGTGTTGTACTTTGTGTACCTGATGTGAATACGTTGCTATTTGTGTCTTTATGTTTTTTAAAATCTAGTTTCATTTAGTCTCTTTTAACCTAGAAGCAACTTCTCCCCCTGGATGTTCATTGACTATTAAAAGAAATCAGATCTTGTAGGATGGCCCACAATCTATATTTGTCTGATTGTTTAACGTGTTCTTTCATCTTTGATATTCACATTAATTGGAATTTAGCCCAAAGGTTTGGTTAGAACAATGTTAAACTTTCTTGGCAAGAGTACTTCATGGTTAGTGTCATGTATTTCTTACAGGATCCCATCGGTGAGCGCATAATGTCAAGTTTGATCACTTGGCTAAGATGGTAATGCCATGACTCTCAGTTGTAAGGTATGTTTCTCCTTTGCAGTAAGCAAGTTCTCTGTGGAACGATACTTTGGTTCTGTGCCAATATCATCATCTTCAACAACCTTTTACCCAATGGGCTTTAACATCCTTGTCTGAATTAATTATTTCATTAAGATTTGCAGAAAGGTTTTCCAATTAAATAATTCCTTCTACATTTTAGCTGACATTTTTCTATAAAGAAGAAATTTCTCTCATCAACAGGAGTTACGTTCTAGTTCTTCCCCAGAGGCAGGATAAATTAATTCTTTCCTTACAAAAAAACTAAAGACTGGTTGCCTATAAGGGATGAAGAGGGCATGGGGAGAGGAGAAGGAGGGAAGCATGACTTTTATATGACTTTGATTTTCTTTTATCAGTGAGTTTTACAGATTAAAAGAAAAAATTAGATGGTATGTAAAATGTAAACATCCAAATTTAACTCCAATAATTTTAGAAAGCCTATTTTTACTTCATGTTGGTAGGATCCATATAGAGAAAGTAATGATTCCAAATGAACGTTGAATATCATACCCCATGTAAATGGAATATGTTGTAAGAACAAAAAGAACAGCAAAGAAATCTTAAAACTAAAATATGTAATTTATTGCCGATAGTAATATTGGTGGTAGAATTATCAGGCCTCAAGATTTTCACTGCCAGAGAAAAGAAATACAAATGTAAAATCTGAAGTTCAGAAATATCTTTACAATAGTAAGTATGAATTATAAATATCAATATGAAGTTATTTAGACATATTTAAGAACACTTTCTAATTTTGCCCATGGAAAGAGCCTAGAGATAATAATGCTCCAACTGGTAAAAATAGCATTCTATGATCTCACAAAATCTGCACTAACACTTACTCTAAAACTGCAAAGCTGGTTAAATCCAACCTTCCACCTCTCAGGTAACTGGGGGGAAACAACCACGCTAACTTAATTCATCACCCTCGCCTTAAGTAGGTCTCAGTGCCACCTCATGGTTGTGGTATGGAAACCTGGTCCGTTTACTGTGCTACTGTCTTGGTTATGTCACACTTCTCTTTTCTCACACTTCCAAGTCACTTCCTCTGTCCTGCGATAGTCTTGCTTCGTAATTCCCTGAAAAAAATGGAAACGACCAGAAAAGAACTTTTTAGGTTTCCATCACCATATTTACCCACCTGTACAATTTCACGTATTTTGGCTCATCTGCTACTATAGGACCTCCCCTCCACACAGGCAGAATATTTTGTGCCCTCCATGCCTGCTTAGGGACATTACTCCATCATTCTCTCTTTCATCATCAGATGTCTCACTACTTAATTATTCCTATCACTATATAAATGTGTTACCTATATTCTAAGAAACTTTTCCCACTTCTCTGCCAGCTACTGCCCCAATTCTCTTCTCAAAAGTGTTACTTGTGTACTCTATAGAACCCATGAAACCACCAGCCATATACATTTGTAGAACATTCTATCTCTCTAGAAGATTTCTTCTTGTCTCTTCCTAGTAATACTATCCTCAAAAAGTAATCACTATTCTGACTTCTTTTACTATTCATTAATTTTGTCTGATCTTAACCTTCGTATAAACACATCATCAGTATGTACTGTGGTAACTACTTTCACTTAATACAATGTCTGTAATATGCATCTATTTTGTTGCAAGTATCAAAAGTTTTAAAACAATTACTGTATGGCATTCCATTGTGAGACTGTACCATAGTTGAATCATTCTATTGAACATCTGGGTGGATCCTAGTTTTTTACTATTATGGCTAATGCTGTTGTGACCATTTTAAAAACATGTTTTGGAAAACACATGCACATATTTCTCTTGAGTGGGTACGTAGCACTAGAATTGCTGGATCAGAGAGTAGGCACGTTTCATTTTAGTGCATAGCGTCACCAGTTTTCCTGTTGCCAAACAGTTTTCCAAAGTTGTTGAACTAATTTACCTTCCAATAAGTAACATATGACAGTTCCAACTGTTGCTTCATATCCTCAGTAATATTTGTTGTTGACAATCTTTTAAATTTTAGTCATTCTGGTAGGTGTGTTGTCTTATTATATTTTAATTATTAGTTCTATGACAAATACTTATATTAAATGCCTTTTCATATGCTTGTGGCCATATGAAGAGCCTCGTTTGTGACAGACCTGTTGAGGTGTTTTGCCCATTAAAAAAAATTGAGTTATTTGTCATTTTCTTATAGATTTAGATATGACTCCTTTGTTGGATATGTGTATCATGAAAATCTCCCGTTCTGTGATTTGCCTCTTTTTACTTGTTTAATTGTGTTTTTTGATGAGTATAGTGCTTAATTTTAGTGAAGTCAGTCTTTTATGATTAGCGTCTTTTGTGTTCTATGTAAGACTGTCTTGAAGAAATTGTTGTTTTGTTTTAAAAGCTTTATTGTTTTACACATTTAGAACTATGGTTTATTTCAAGTTAAACTTTGTATATCACATTTGAATAGGGGTCAGGTTTCATTATGGTCCATAAAATAGCCAAATGTTCCAATACAAATTATTGAAAAACCACTCATTCCCTTATAGACTTGCATTGATATCTGTCATAAACTGGGTCTTTTCTTCTGATTATTCTGTTCCATCAGTCTATTTGTACACCCTTGTGCCAGTCCCACACCGTCATAACTACTGTAACTTTGCACTAAATCTTGAATTCACATGTTTTTTGTTTGTTTGTTTGTTTTGAGAGACAGCAGGAGAAGGAGAAAGTGCACGTGCCTGTGAGCGGGGCCACTGAGCTAGCAACCGAGCTACCCAGGTGCCCCTCTTTTTCAAGCTTGATGGGACTTCTCTGGTCTTATTTCTTGATACCTCAAAGCCAAAGGAATACACATTTATGGACCCAATGCCAATAAGACCAATTTTAGGTTATTAGTAATCAACTGATAGAGAAAAATATATGATACTTGAAAAGTTTCATTCGGCAAAATCTCACCAACAGCATTTTAAATGTCCATAGTCCATCTGTTCTCATTCCTCCACTCTCTCCAGCCCAATCATGTGTAGAAAGGCACCAGTTTTTATTTTTTTATTTCTTTAATTATTTTTTTAGAGTTTATTTATTTATTTTGGGAGAGAGAATGATCATGTGAGCAGGGGAGGGGAAGCGAGAGAAGGAGAGAGAGAATCCCAAGCAGGCCCTGCGCTGGAAGCACAGAGCCCAATGTGGGGCTCGAACTCACAAACTGTGAGATCATGACCTGAGCTGAAACCAAGAGTCTGATGCTTAACCGACTAAGCCACCCAGGCGCCCCTGTTTTATTTTTTAGAAAGAGAGAGAGAGAGAGGGAGGCGCCTTGGTGGCTCCATCAGTTGAGTGTCCGACTTCGGCTCCTGACCTGATCTCAAAGTTCCTGAGTTTGAGCCCCACATCAGGCTCGCTGCTGTCAGTGCAGAGCCTGCTTCAGATCCTCTGTCCCACTCTCTCTCAGTCCCTCCCCTGCTCACACTCTCTCAAAAATGGATAAACATTTATAAAAAAAAAAAAATAGAGCACAAGCACCTGGGTGGGGGAGGGGCAGAAGGAGAGCGAGAATCTTAAGCAGGATCCACGTTCAGCACAGAGCCTGACACGGGGCTTGATGCCACTACCTGAGCCGAAATCAAGAGTTGGACCTTTAACCCACTGAGCCACTGAGGCACCCCAAGGTACTAGTTTTTAAAATGAGGGTTACTGCTTTATACTAGATACATAATTTCATTATGAGAATAGTGGTAAGAAGTGGAGGGTTAACAATGTTATCTATTTTAAAAGCATACGATAAAGATATAGGTAATAAATCCTCAACTTTATCCCATGTATAGTCATTGACCCTACCAGGATCTATTAATAATGTACTGGGGCTCCTGGGTGGCTCAGTAGGTTAAGCATCTGACTTCAGCTCAGGTCATGATCTTGAGGACCATGGATTTGAGCCCCACATCCAGTTCTGTGCCGACAACTCAGAGCCTGGAGCCTGCTTTGGATTCTGTGTCTCCCTCTGTCTCTGTCCCTCCCCTGTTTGTGCTCTGTCTCTCCCACTTTCAAAAATAAACATTAAAAATTTGTTAAAAAATAAAAAAAATAATGTATTGAAGAATTTTACATTTTCACTAGTAGTTCACAACGGGGGGCAATTTTTATACAACGTCTGGCGACTTTTTTTTTTTTTTTTTGGTCACAACTGGGGCAGGAGGTGGTAAGAAGAGGAAAGTGCCACTGACTTCTAGGAGGTAAAGGCCAAGAATGTTGCTCAACACACTGTGCTGCAGCAGATAACAGTCAACCACGACAAAGAATCGTCCAGCCCCAAAGTCATACTGCAGAGGTTAAGAAACCCTGATCTAGGTGATTACATTTTTCTCTCACAGAAAGATCAGATCATCAGGCAAATAACCCACCCATTTAATTCACCCATTTATTGTACTTGCAAAATAAAGTTAAAGAGAACAGCCAGCATGTGCCTTGCTGAGTGAATATGGGGTGGGAGGTGGAAGAGGTAGGATTTAGGTGTTGGATAGACTGGGTCCAGTTTACCAGAGAATAAAATCAAGAACTGAAGGGAATGGTGGGAATGCAGGCTGAGGGTCAACGGCACCTCTCCCATGGAGAGTAGAGAACAGGTCGACAAAGTGCCACTCTCTTCTGTGGGAAACCATTCTCTCCAGACACATAATTGTAGCATTTACTACGTGGAAGAGGATGAAAATATGCCACCACACTCTCCAGCTTTCCATAAGGAAACGGTTTTTTGGTGGCTACAATTTTATGCTAGAATCTACATAAAAGTCTTCTGAGTGACTCTTTCTTCAATACCTCATATAGTTTCTGATCTTTCCCTCCCTTTCTTTCACTGGTTTCTTGTCTCTTCTAGAGCTTAGACTCCAAGTTTTGGGAACCACCCGTGCTTTTCTTTGTGTTGGGTCATTTCTCTTAGCATACAGATACACTGTTATGTGTGCCATCTTAAAAAATAAAACCTTGGCTTGAATAATTTGTTTCCCTTTTCAGCAAAGCTCAAAAACTTCTGTTTACTCATTATATCCAATTTCTTTATTTCAATGTTTGCTTGAATAAGGCTTACTTCAGTTAGGCTTAGCCAACCTTCTAACTTGTTTCCGTACTTCCATCCTTACTCCACAAACAACCAGAATGATGCCTTAAAAAATGTAATGCCTCTGTTCAAAACACTGCAATAGCTCTTCTTTTCTTTTTGAGGGTAGACCCTCGTTCAGGCTCTTTCACATGGCTGTTGGCAGGAGGCCTTAGTTCTTCACTGTGTAAGCCTCTCTTTAGGGCTGCTTGCATGACCTTACAACATATCAGTTGGCTTCCCAAAGAACAAGTGGTCCAAGGGGACGCCTGGGTGGCTCAGTCATTTGGGTGTCTGACTTTAGCTCAGGTCATGATCTCACAGTTTGTGGGTTTGAGCCCTGTGTTGGGCTCTGTTGCTGACAGCTGGGAGCCTGGAGCTTGCTTCAGATTCTGTGTCTCCTTCTCTCTCTGCCCCTTCCCTGCTCATGCTCTGTCTCTTTCTGTCTCTCTCTCTCTCTCAAAAATAAATTAACATTAAAAAAATTAAAAAACAAACAAACAAGTGGTCCAAGAGTGAAAACCATAGAATTTGTAATGGGTTTGATGAATTAGGCTCAGAAATCACACTGTATTATTTTTGCAATATCTTATGGCTATTCAGTATGGGAGGGGGCTACCCAAGCGCATGACTACCAGGAGGCAGGGACTATTGGGGGCCAACTTGGAGACTGGCTATCATACTTGGGATATTCTTTATGAGTGTCTAATTTTTTCTTAGCCCTTTATATCCATGTCAATTTAAATCAGTTTTTCAGTTTCACACCCAGTATCTGTTGCCATTTTAATTATGACCACATCGAATATATAGATATACAGACTAATTGGGTCAATCGATAGCATTACAGTATTTGATCTTCCATTCTATGAACATAATATATCTCCGCCTTCATTTAGATCTGTTATAATTTCTCTCAATAGTGTTTCTAGGCTTGTGCATGAAACTCTTACATTTTTAAAAGTAGATCTATTTTATTAGACATTTTTTATGCTAATGCTAGTAGGGTGTTAAGTGTAACAAGATTTATGTTTCTAGATGATTTTTTTCTGGGCCAGGTTTTTCCTGCTGTGTGGGCATCATTTGGGAGAATAGTCATCAGGCAAACAGTGAGGGCAGAACCTCATACAGACTCTCTCAGAGTCTGGGTGAGAGGCTACAATGTTATGGTTAAAGTAATGAGAAAAGATCCATTATGGAGAGAGGTTTTGGAGAGGTATCTCTCAGCAATTCTGTTGAAAGAAAAGTATATGAAACTTGGTGTATTATCAAAACAGCCCCAAAACTTAGTGACCTAAAAAACAAACATTGTATAGTTTCTGTGGATCAGGAATGAAGGAGTAGCTTAGCTGCTCGGCTTAGCGTGGGATGTCTCATGAGGTTGCAGGCAACATATTGGCTGGGGCTGTGGCCACCCGAAACCTTCACTGAGATTGGAGAATCCACTGCCAAGATGGATATTGTCATTATGGCCTGTCCTTGCTAGTTGAATAGGTTACTCTTCCGTGTCTGTAATCAAGTCAGTATTATAACTCATTCTGCAGTAGAAAACACAGGATGTTAAAATAACTTTAGCGACCTGCCTGTGCCCCAAGAGCTTTCCTACAGGAGACTGAAGCAGAATCGGCCTTCTCTTCTCTTTAAGAGTTTTTTCAAGTTGTCCTGTATGAGATCTAGAGAAATTAAGAGATTATTCAAACAGGAGTATAAACAATTCTATAAAACTAAGCCAAATTCATATTCTAGCTACTGTTTTCTTGATGCTTGAAATAAAAAAAAGCGTATAGTAAAATATACACTAAGAATATTCTACTATGACCTTAATGAAAGTCTATAAACAGGAAATAGGTAGGTGGAGTGTTTTTGTTTTGTTTTTAGAGAGAGAGAGAGCAGGGGAGAGGGGCAGAGGGAGAGGAAGAGAGAATCAAGCCCCAATGTGAGGCTCGATCCCATGACCCAGGGATCATGACCTGAGCTGAAATCAAGAATAAGGTGCTCAACTGATTGAACTGCCCATGTGCCTATAGGTGGTTTTTTGTTTGTTTGTTTGTTTTTGTTTTGTTTTATTCCTTCTAATATCTTATTTAAATTTAAGTTAGTTAACATACAGTGTAGTATTGGTTTCAGGAGTAAAATGTAGTGATTCGTCACTTACATATAACACCCAGTGCTCATCACAACAAGTATGCTCCTTAATACCCATCACCCATTTAGCCCACCCCCCCCACCCATTCGCATGATACAAGTTTTTCCATCCCTTCACTTTCAATTTGCATGTGTCTTTAGGTCTGAAATGAGTCTCTCATAGGCAGTTTATAAGTAAATCTTGCTTTTTATTTATTTTTAATTAATTCATTAATTAATTACTTTAATTGATTAATTAAAATAGGCTTTACATCCAGCATGGAGCCCAATGTAGGGCTTGAACTCATGACCATGAGATCAAGACCTGAGCTAAGATCAAGAGTTGGATGCTAAACCAACTGAGCCACCCAGGTGCCCTGAGTCTTGCTTTTGTATACATTTAGGCACCCTACATGGTTTGATTTGAGCATTTAGTCAAATTACATTCAAAGTAATTATTAATAGGTATGCACTTATTGCCATTTTGTAACTTGTTTTGTAGTTGTTTTGGTAGTTCTTCTGTTTCTTCTTTTGTTCTCTTCCCTTGTGGTTTGATGACTTTCTTTAGTGATATCTTGGATTCCTTTCTCTTTATTTTCTGCGTATCTATTACATGTTTTTGATTTGTGATTACCATCAGGTTTACATATAGCTTCTTGTGCATATAGCCATCTACATTAAGTTGATGGTCGCTCAAGTTTGAACCCATTCTAAAAGCACTAAATTTTTACCCTTCCCCCAATGTTTTATGCATATAATTTCATACTTTTCATTCTTTTGTTTTTTAATCTCTTGACTGATTTTTTATAAATAGAATTGATCTTACTGCTTTTGTGCTTTAATTTCCATACTGATTTTATAAGTGATTAATCTACTGTTTTATTATGTTTGCATTTCCCTGTGAAGACTTTTTCTTTCATAATTTTCTTACTTCTAATTGTGATCTTTTCTTTCCACTCAAAGAATTCCCTATAACACTTCTTGTAAGGCTGGTTTCGTGGTGATGAACTCCTTTCCTTTTGTTTGTCCACGCAGTAGAGTAGGCTTGTTTGCAGATTGTTTTCCTTTTGGCACTTTGAATATATCATGCTACAGCCTTCTGGACTTCTGATGAAAAATCAGCTAATATCCTTATGGAATTTATTTTGTATATAGCTTATCTTTTCTCTTCTGCCTTTAAAATTCTCTCTTTATCACTACATCTTGCTATTTTATGTGTCTTGGTGTGGAAATCCTTGGATCGATTTTGTTGGGGGCTTTCTGTGCTTCTGGGATTTGAATGTCTGTTCCCTTCCCCAGATTAGGAAAGTTTTCAGCTATTATTTCTTTAAATAAATTTCCTACCCTTTTTTCTCTCTGTTCTCCTTTTTGTCTCCTTATAATGTGAATGTTGTTATGTTTGATGATGTTGCTAAGTTTCCTTAACTCATTCTCATTTTTTATTATTTCTTTTTCCTTTTCCTATTCAGCTTGGTTGCTTTCCATTACTGTCTCTCAGGTCACTGATCTGTTCTTCTGTCTTCTCTCATCTGCTATTGATTCCTTACAGTATACTTTTATTTTCAGTTATTGAGTTCTTCATCTCTGATTGGGTCTTTTTAAATATTTTCTATCTCTTTGTTAAAGGTCTCGCTAAAATCCTCCACTCTTTTCTCAATTCCAGTGAGTATCCTTATGACCATTACTCTGAATTCTTTATTGGGAATTCTGCTTATCTCCATTTCATGGAGTTCTCTTGCTGTGATTTTATCTTGTTGTTTTATTTTGGACATATTCCTCTGTCTCCTCATTTTGTGTAATTCTCTGTGTGCCTATGTATTAGAAAAGTCCATTACATCTCCTGATCTTGAAACTAGTGGCCTTATGAAGAAAAGGCCCTGTGGTGCCTTGTAGCTCACTGTTCCCTGTTCACCAGAAGCAGGCCCTTCGAGACTGTCTCCCATGTGGGTTTCATATGTTCTCTTGCGGCTGAGCACGATTTGCTTTCAGTCCAGTTGGTTGCGATGGCCCACTTTACATGTTGTGAACACATTGGGCAGGGTTTGTTCTCTGAGCAGGTAAGAGGTCAGTCTGGGGCCACTGTGGGCTTATAGCTGGATGGGTCCTACAGTTACACCAGATGCCTGCCCCCAGTCCCTCTGTTGGACCTGCAGGTTTCTCTACCTGCTTTATCACAAGATACTTTTGTTGGTGGGTAGGGCAGGCAGTCAGACCAGATGTCTTCCCCTGTCCACTGCTAAGGCCACAGTCGAACAGGTGTGTGTGGTTATCTTTCCCTCTCCTTGGAGCTTGAGTCACTTTGAAGGGACTTCTGCTGATGGGATGAGTTGGATGGGGTGGATCTGCATAGGACACAAAGTGTTAGCAAACTAGGTCATGGGTTGTTTGTGCTGGTTCCTGCAATTGTCTGGCTATCTAGTTTGGGCAAGGGAGAGAAATGTCACCTGCCAGCAGTTTTGTTCTTAGAGAAGTATTCTAAAGATCCTTGCCCCTCCAGTGCATGTTCTGCGATTAATAAATGAATTTTGTTCATGCATACCCCAGGCACTTTTTAAGTTGCTGCTCTATGCTATATCTCAGTGGGGTAATTTGTTATGTTGGCTTTTCAAGGGCTAGGACTCAGTTTCCCTATCACTCTCCGTTCTCTTGGAGCTAAGCCCACTTATTTTCAATGTACCTGGAGTTAAGCCTTGCTGATTGTAAATACAAAGTTAAATCCCACTGGTTTTCAAAGCCAAATGTTATGGGGATTCATAACATTATAGTTATGTTCCCCCATAACATATAGTTATGTTCTTCCCATGGAAGACTCCCATGCCTGGTGTGCCTGGTGTGCAGTCTGCTCCTCTCCTCCATGCTTGTAATGTCCCTCTTGTTTGTGGTTAATCTGGTTCTTGACTGCATCTCCAGACCTCCGCTCTTTCTATGTGACCTCCTCTCTCTTATTAATTGTGGAAAGGCTGTTCTGCCATTCCCTGGACTGTTTTCTGGGTTGGCTGCACTGATGTGGCTATTATCTAGGTGTGTCCATGAGATGGGGTGAGTTTGGGGTCCTCCTGCTCCTCTATCTTTCTAGCTTGGGTCTAAGATACATATTTAAAAACAGTTTTTGGGAGAGGGGAAAGTGGGTGTTGGACATTGAGGAGGGCACTTGTTGGGATGAGCCCTGAGGGTTGTTTAGAAATCAATCTGTCAATAAATTACATTTAAAAAAAGATAGAATTTACAAAAAATAGTTTTTGGGCTGAAGAAGAAATCAAAATACAAGTTAGAAAGTACTGAAAATTGATTGTGGAAATACTATATTTTTAAATTTGTGGGATGTAGCTAAAATAGTAGAGGGAACCCTATATTAGAAAAGAAACAGGCTGAAAGTGAATAAGCTAAGTAGCCATCTTAAGATGTTAGAAAAGAAGTAAAAAGAAGTATTATATTTGAGAGTAGAAATTAATGAAATGGAAAGCAAATAAAGGAAAGATAAGATTGACAATGCTAAAAGTTGGTTCTTTATAAAGTTTAGTAAAATTGATTAATCTGCTCTGTCTCATTAAGAAAGAAAGCACTAATATTCAAGATCAGGAATTCAAAGGAGGATATCATTTTAGATCATACAAACACAAAAAGATAAATGGATATTTTTGACAACTTTATACCAGTAAAATTGAAAATTCGATTGACGTGGACAAATTCCAGTAAAAATGCAACTTGATAAACTTACAGAAGTAAACAGAAACTTGAAGAGTCATATTACTATAAGGACTGAATTTATCCTTAAAAATCTATCATACACACAGAAATATCTAGGCCCAAATGTAATAAAATATGAATTTTGCCCAACACTTAGGTAGAAAAAAATCTGAAGCTTGTAAACTCTTCCAGAAAATAGAAAATGGGGGAAACTTTGAAACTTGTTTTATAAGTCTAGCAAAATCTTGAAAAAGTTGAAAATTTTAGAAAACGCCAACATGGACAAGGTGGGAAGAGACAATTAAGATCAGTTTCAATTATGAACATGGATGCAAATATCCTAAACAAAATCATTTTAAAACAATTCAGGAAAATGTAAAAAAGATAATATATCATGGTCAAATTGGATGTATGTGAGGATTTCAAGGTTGGTTTAACATCAGAAAATGTGTCAACATAACTTACCAATTAGTTGATTGAAGGAGAAAAATCATGATTGTCAGAAAAGATGCAGAAAACGAATTTGATTAAATTAAATATCCATGATTTAAAAGTACTCTTAGTAAATTAAGAAGCAGGAAGCTGCCCTAGTCTATCAAAATCTATCAAAATTTACAACAGGTTTAAGTTTAACTGAAAAAAGTGGAAAGATTTTCCATTTCAAATGGGAGCAAGAAAAGGGTGTCCACTTCTGTTTAACATTGTATTGGAGGTCCTAGAAAGAACAGTAAGTCTGGAAGTAGAAATGTGTAGGAGTAGGGCGAAAATGTCATTATTCGCTGATATTGATATTTAATATTATGAACTTAGAGTTTGGCAAAACTCCTGGGTTCATAAGCAGTTTATAAAGGTCAGATTATATTTTCAATTTCATTAACAAGCAGTTAGAAAGTGGAATTTAAAATGGGCAATATTAGCATTACCATGAAAAATATATAATAAAACAGATCTAATAAAAAAAATGTGGAAGACTTTTATGCAGAAACCTAAAAACACTACTGAGAGAAATTTTAACAGAACAAAATAAGTGAAGAGATATATTTATGGAATGGAAGATCCAATACTGTAAGGCTATTAATTTACTGCAAATTGTCTTATAGGTCTATATATTAATGCAGTCTTAGTCAAAATGTTAACAGAAATTGTGTGTGTAAATTGACAAAGTGATTTAAATTGATGTGGAAATAAAAAGCTAAGAATAGATGGAACACTCATAAAGAAGAATTGTTGAGAGAACTTGTTGTACCAAGTATCAAGACATCTTTAAGTATTAGAAATTTTTAAAGTATTGTGTTTTGACACAAGGATCAGAAAATAAACCAGTGGAATAGGATAAAAAACCCAGAATAGATTCATGTATATATAAGCATTTTATTCATGACAAAAGGGATACTGGTTATCAGTGGGAGAAAGATGGTCTTTCAATAAATGTGGAGGAAAAATTGGATATTGTTATGGAAGAAAAGAAATTTAGGCCCAAGCTCATAGGCACACACAAAAATAACTCCAGATGTGATAAAGACCTAAATGAAAAACCAAACAACGAAGCTTTGAAAATAATATCTACATGGTCTCTGGCAATGGGGAAAATTTTCTTAAATAAGACACAAAAACGCTAAGGTTAAGAAAAGGATTAATTTGACCACATTAAAATTAAGAGTCTGCATTTAAAAGAAAAAGACTTTAAGATAGCAAAAAGGCAAGATTGAGGGAAAGAAGAAAGCAGCAACACATGTAACCAAGGACTCATAACCAGAATATGTAAAGAACCCTACAAAATCAATAAGGAAAAGGAAGGATAACCCAATAGAAAAATGGGTAAAAGACCTGACCAACTCCACAGAAAGGATATCTGCATAGTTAACAAATCTATACAAAAGTGGAGAATCTCATTAATAATTAGGAAAATGCTGAGTAAAACAATGAGATAGCACCACACCCTCACTAGGTTGACAGAAAGTCCTGAAAAATTAAAAAGTTCAAGAAAAAATGAAATAGTAAAACATAAAAAAAATACATTGGTAGAGCTAAATCCTACCACATTAATAATTACATTAAATATCAATGGACTAAACATTCCAGTTAAAGGATAAAGATCATCAAACTGGATTATTAAAGCAAGATTTACTCAATTATATACCATCTACAAGAGATTAAGTATAAAGACACAGATAGGTTGAAAACAAATGGACAGGAGATATACCATACAAACAATAAGTATAAGCAGTTGGAAGGCTACAGAGTAATTTCACACATCACTGCACACACCTTATAGAGAATAGTGACAGAAGCGGTAGCACATTAATGCAGTAATAGTTTATACCCTCTTGGATTCATACCAGGAATACAAGTACAGATTAATAGATGAAGGGGGAGAAATGACAGGAGTATATCTAGATGCCTATGGGTATTTTATGAATTTTAACATCTATTCTTTATTTAAAGAAAAAATACATTGTCTGGGGGAAGAATCCATTCCCAAGCTTCTTCAGGTTATCAGCATTCAGTTCCTTGTGTTTGTAGGACTATGGTTCCCATTTCCTTGCTGGCTATCAGCTGGGAGCAGCTCTCAGCTCCCAGAGGCTGTTCATATTCCTCAGTATATGGCCCACTCCATCTTCAAAGGCAAAAATGGCATGCCAAATTCCCCATCATACTTGGACTCTCTCTGACTTGCACTTCTACTACCAGCTGGAGAAAACTCTATGCTTTTATATGGCTCATGTGATTAGATTGAGTCCATCTAGATAGTTTCTCTTAAGGTCACTGATTTGTATCCTTAATTACATCTGAAAAATCCTTCTGCCATGTAGCAAATATGATCATGGGAATAACATTATGGGATGGAGAGCAATAAGGCCATTAGGATTCTGCCTGCAACTGAAGTTCAGAGGCTCAAGGACAAGATCGTGAAGGTGGTGTATGTACAAGTCAGCAGAGAGATACCATGAAGCTGTGAAGAAATGTTAACAACACGTGATTTGTTCTCTGTAATCAGTCTGAGTGGAAAAAAACTGTTCTCACAGAGAAAAAGAGTTAAAAGATTTAAAAAAAAGGAGGTGGGGGCTGTAAGTTACAAATACTGAACTGCACATTTTTGAACAAATCAGTAATTATAAATTATATGAAGACTATTCTGAAATTCTAGTCTCTCACCATCACAAGATTTTTATGTGGGATAATTTGGAGCTGTATATCTCAAAAACTTATAAAACTTTCTTAAGTATCCATCAAAAGTGGTTTCTACACAATAAAAAGAACCATCAAATTGGCAGTATGCTTGTTTTTCTCTTTCTTAACTCATTGGTACAAAATGGGTCACTAAGGCTTTTTTCAAGGGACCAATGGAAGTCACTCGCCTACTCTTTAATGAACCATTTCACAATATCCTAAAAAATGGGAAGTACTTGACTAAGTTTATTCCATTATGGGACAATAATGCTACGTGACAATTATTTAAAAATGTTGAAGAGTATTTTTTTAAATAAGGTTTAATAAAAAGGATTAGATAAGTTTCTAAGTGACAAAATTCCATTTTACAGTATTAGGATTTACTAAGTAAGCATGAACATGTTTTGTGGAGAGTCTATATTGTATAGTGTATAATTTTGCATTTTAAGGATCAGTTGTCAGACACACGCCCAAAATAATCTCTGACACATAGTACCCAGTTCACAGTAGTCCAATGCTTAGACACTGATCCTTAGACACTGAGGGTGTCAGTTTGTTACTTAGAAGCTAACGTCTTTCTTCAGCTTTTCATACATATAAACATAATCTGAATAACAATAGCCTGAGGAAAAGGCAACTTCCTCCCTCAGTCTATTGATCGCAGGCCTCCCTTCTTCCTTATTTATACATCCGTAAGCTTTTAAAAACTGTTTGGATGCTATCAGCTGGAAAGACATGGAAATTAATAAGAACATACTTGTATCTACTTGGATTTTCTTGGTTTCATTTCCGTAACAGAATTTTCATAACAATTTCCAAGGCTTCTATGAGGTGGAAGAAAGGTAGCATGTCCTCACAGAAAGCACCCAACATTGGATCCAGGAGATCTGTGTTCTGGGACTGACCGCTACTCCCTATTTGGGTAATCTTGAACAAGTCTCTTCCATTTTTTCTGGTCCCAGTTTTTCAGTCCATAAAATAGGTTGTCTTAGAGCATTGTTTCCCAAAGTGTGTTTCATTCATGAATAGTAAGTGTTAAAGAAAGTTTGGGAAAATTGGATAAAGTTTCTGTAGTGCAGGACTTTGCAGAACCTTTAATGTGCCAATGTGTTTTGTGAATTTCCAAGGGGGAAATAGATTATTGAGGATCTTTAAACTTACCTAACTATATAACTCTTTTATTGGCAAGCATGTAATAGAAACACTTTTGAGAAATGGTAACCAAGTTATTTCTGAGTTACTTTCCAGTACCCTGGCTCTATAATGATATCCAGACCATTGTTCTAAGCCTTTAGGAGCACTAACATCTTCGTATCAGACTTTAGGTCTGTTTTCTTAGAAATTTGTCCAGGAAGCAAGAGTTGCAGGTAATCGGGTTTACAATTAGTAACTTAGACTCAAATCCTAAAATATATTAGAAGGAAGGTATGGAGATGTATCCCATTACTGACATTATTAACACTTGTGGGTAAAATCGCCTTTTGACTGCAAGAATAAAAAGTTTTAAACTTGGTATTAATATTTTGCTCTGACTTTTTATTGAAGTTGTTGAAAAAAGAAAATTGCTATTTTAGCTTCTTAAAGGGTGATTATTACAACTATTAAAGGAAGAAAAAGATTTACGAAGCCAGCAATCCTTAATAACAAATAGACTTTTCTCAGCCATAAAAAAGAATGAAATCTTGCCATTTGCAACAATATGGATGGAGCTAGAGAGTATTATGCAAAGTGAAATTAGCCAATCAGAGAAAAACAAATACCATATGATTTCATTAGTATATGGAATTTAAGAAACAAACAGATGAACATAGGTTAAAAAGAGAGAGAGAGAGAGAGAGAGAGGCAAACCAGAAAACACTCTTTTAACTATGGAGAACAAACTGATGGATACTGGAGGGGAGGTAGGTAGGGGGATGGGTTAAATGGGTGATGGAGATGAAGAAGGGGACTTGTGATAAGCACTGGGTGTTGTATGTAAGTAATGAATCACTAAATTGTACTCTGGACACTAATATTACACTGTAATATTACACTGCATGTTAACTAACTGGAATTTATTTATTTATTTATTTTTGAGAGAGAGAGAGACAGAGTGCAAGTGGGGAGAGGGGCAGAGAGAGAGAGAGAGACACAGAATCTGAAGCAGGCTCCAGGCTCTGAGCTGTCAGCACAGAGCCCGATGCGGGGCTTGAACTTACAGACTGTGAGATCATGACCTGAACTGAAGTCGGACATTTAAGTGACTGAGCCACCCAGGTACCCCTAACTGGAATTTATTTATTTTAAATGTTTATTTACTTTTGAGAGAGAGTGAGAGAGAAAGAGAGAGAGAGAGAGAGAGCACTAGCAGGGGAGGGGCAGGGAGAGAGGAGGACACAATATGTGAAGCGGGCTTCAGGCTCTGAACTGTCAGCACAGAGCCTGACGCAGGGCTTGAACGCATGAAATCATGACCTGAGCAGAAGTTGGACGCTTAACCAACTGAGCTACCCAGGTGGCCCAACTAACTGGAATTTAAATAAAAACTTGAAAAAAGAAAAAAATTTTCAGCATATAAAAATAACAAATAGACTTTTAAGTAACAAATAGAGTTTTCATTAATTATTTCTATCTAATTTTTCAAGGAGTGACATATCTGCACATTATTTGCAATTGAAAAGGATTATTTTTACACCTCCTAAGCAGGTCTACTGTTATTTTTGAGATATCTGTTTTTTTTTCTTTTTGTATCATGGAAACTAGTCATTTAAAAAAATTTTGACAAGGATACCTGTTTTGAACACATTTTGTTGACATTGGATTTGACTTCTTGTGGTATCTCTTTGGCAGACATTGTAGATGAATGTTCCCCAGATTATCATTGTATTTCATAGGTCAATAAGACATATATTTCTAAAATTGGGCAGGGGAGTTTCCCAACTTTTAAATTTTGTCAAGTGAGCAAAATAAAAGCAAATAGCAAAAATTGTTAATAGAAAAGTAGAAAAAAGTTAATAGAAAAATGGTTTCTATTAAGTGCTTTTCAGTAAAAAAGTTGTACAGTCAGGCAAGTTTTGAAAATCTTGAATAATGTATTTCTCATTTGGAAATGTAAAAGGAATTAGCAAAACCCCTCAAAACACAAACAAAAAAAAGCAACCAACATCTACTATCTCCAAAAGATTTAAAAAAAAAAAAAAAAAAAAGAACATTCTATCACCATGATTTTGGAGAGTATCTTAACATCAGAATAAATGAGTTATTTCAATTTTAGTTTCGTAAAAAGTTAATTGTGCTGCCCCCTTTTTCTCAGTTTCTCATGGAGAAGGGAAAACCCTACTACACAATTCCTTTAGTCCAAGGAACAGCTATTGTTTCCGATATCCTAACTGGAAAACTCAGACTCAAAATCGCATAATGTTCTTCAGCTACAGGAAAGCAATTCAGATGCTGATTTCTCCATGGGAGGGAGTCAAAGGACTGGCGGTTGGGCAGGGCTTGACGGTTGTCCTAAATGCCCTTTTTTGAATTGAATATCTTAAACTACTTTCATTGTTGCCTGAGCCTTTGCATTCCCAGCAAGGAATCACTTTGAGTCAATTATTCTTTGAAACATTACTTTCAGTGCCGCTGAGAGTTGGTGACATTTTCCTTGGTTGCCTCTCATGACCTATTTATAATCACTGCTTTAAAAAAATGCCTCATTTGACACTTTGGAGTCTATCAGAAATGTGGGCGCATGAGTAGAAAAGAGTATGAAAACTAACAAAAATAAATAAATAAACCCAATGTATATTTGTTAGCATATAGGAATAATCTTAAAATCTAGGCCTCTCTGGTCCCAAATAGCAGTCAAGGTGAGAACGATTGAACTGTATCTGCATTTCACCGCATGGTCAGTGTCCAAGGGGCCAAGAAGGGGTCAGTCTGAAGGGACACAAAATGGGGACCAGCACAAGTCCATTTGTGTTTGGATGGGCTGACAAAGCTGCCTGGGACCAATAGCAGCCCGGAAGGTGAGGATAGGTGCCCTCAGAGCATGGGAAAAACATCCTTTAATATTATAATATTGGTCCACATGATCTCTTCACTCAGAACATCCACAAGTCTATTTGTTCATCCTGTATGAGCCCCGGCTGCTGGGAAGTTGTTTCCTGGTCAGATGACATCCCTCTCTAGATCCATGATTCTTCACACATCAAGTCTGCAGCTGCCCTCTTGAACCACGTGTATGGTTCCTTGATGGAAAAACTGTGTGTCGTGCACAAGATCCAAAAATGGCTGGAGAGGTCATCCTTTCTGAATAGCTTAACTGTTATGGGGGAAATTTTTCTAACCATATCAAATTCGGCAAAATTCCATTCATTTCACCAGTTGTGAAGCAAATGATGCATAAATTTAGTCTTGTGTCTTTTATCTCTTCTTCACAGCTCTCAATTACCTGCACAGAATCACATGGAGATATTTTTACCTATTTTTACTTACGTTTGAATGGGGAATGTAAGTCCATAGTTAAAAAGCTTTAAATACAGTAGGGAACCCACTTCATGGTCTCCTTCAATTCATGTCTCCCCGTCATCTAGCACCTGTTTCTAGAGGCCTGCAGAGTTCTCCATCTCTTGTCTTCCCTGTTAGGGCCCAGATGGGAAGAACGCTTCTTGCTCACCCATGAGGTTCACATGAAGAGGTTTCTTCCTAACTCTTTTGACCTTGGCCCTATCCCTTTCTCCTCCTCTCAAAATGGAGTGAGGTATGTGACTTATGAAAAAAGTGTGTGGAGTTCCCTTTTCTCCTTTCTTTTGGTGGCTAAGATGACTCCAGCAACAGAATTTTTACTCTACATATCCATCTGGGAAAATGTACAGGGATGGCTCCCATGTGAGGAGGCTTAAAAGGGCCCAGTTTAACTAGGCAAAACTACTTTCTTTTGGGGTTCAGTACTGGGAGGCCCACTGCTGAGACATACTTAAGTTGTGTTCTGTGACATGAACTTTATCAATAATAAAGATAATATATTGAATTCTAGTTGCCAGTCTTTGTTTCCTATCAGTCACAATATATCCTTCCAGAGGTATAGACACATGTAAACTCCCCCCTCCTCTTCTTTAAAAAAAAAAGCAAGTGGTAGTGTGCTACATAGACAGTGCTTTGTGTCTAAGAGAGCGTTTGTTATCAGTACCTAGAGAAGACCCTCATTTTTCCATATGGATGCATAAAATTCCATTGTGTGGAAGGGTCATAATTTATTTAATCAGACCCATATTAATGGGCATTTAGGCTATGTCTATCTAGTGTTTTGCTATTACTAGCATACTATAATGAGCAATTTTGTACATATGTTGTTTTGCATACATGCAAATACTACCTAGTTGACGAAATTCAACAATTAGAATTGTTGGATCAATATTTGCATGTATATTAGGTGCATTTCTGGTCTTTGTAATTGCTCCATTGAGTGGTCTATTGGTCATATACATTACTCAACTGTGGCTTTATAATTTTAATATCCAGTATATTATCCAGTATATAAAATATACATTTTAATATCCAGTATGGAATTTACAAATAGATTCTTGACTATTTCTGCTGTTTGTGTCTTAATTGACAAGCACATAAAATTTTTGCACTTAAAGAGAACTGACATCTTAATGAAATTATTTCTTCCTATGATATGTATTTTCAGTTATTCAAGACTCCTTTTGTGTCCCTTAGTAGAGTTTTAAAGTTTTATATATAGAGATCATTAATATTTTTCTTATGTAAATTCCCAAATATTTATTTTGAATCTTTAAAATTTGCCTTTGCTTTTTATTTTGAACAAAATTCAAACTCAGAAATGTTGCAGAAACAACAAAGAGTTTCCATATTCCTTATATCCAGATCACTAATTTTTAACATTTTGCCACATTTACTTTATTATTCTCTTTTTCACTATAGATATATATTTTTTCTGAGTCATTTGAGAGTATATTGCATTTATTATGCCCCTTTATCTCTTAATTCCTTAGTATGTATTTCTTACAAAGATATTCTCTTATATAAAAGTAACATAGTAGTCAAACTCTGGGAATTTAGCATTGATACAACACTATTATTTAATCTGCTGTCCATAAATTGTAAATTGCTCTAATAATGTCCTTTCTAGAATTTTTTTTCTTTCCTCAGACAGAACCCAGTCCAGGATTATATATTGCATTGATGGTCATGCCTCTTCACTCTCCTTTAGTGATGGTGGTTCCTCAGTCTTTGTCTTTCCTGAGAATCATACCATTTTTGAAGAGTACAGATCGTTGTTTTATAATTTAGGTTTGTTTAATGTTTCCTTGTGGTTAGATTAAGGAGGTAAATCTTTGGCTGGCAAAAAAAAATCAAAACACATAAATGCTATTGTGTTCGTGGGGTATCTTATTCGAAGGCTCACTGATGTTAATTTATTTCTTTTTTAGTGATATAATTTAAATCATTAATCCATTTGTTTCTTCAATTATATCTTCTAATTTTTTAATGTGTGTGTGTGTGTGTGCGCGTATGTGTAATTGTCATTGCTTCTGGTGTTAACTTTTTACTCAATTACCTATAGGGAGAAATGGGCGTCTCAAGTTTCTGCCCATCTTGCAAGTAGAGGCACTGTTTGTCTCTGGCCAGACACTCTTTTCTTTTTTGTTTTCTTTTTTAAGTTTATTTATTTACCTTGAGAGAAGGAAAGAGTGGGGGAAGGGAAGAGAGAGGAAGAGGGAGAATCCTAAGCAGGCTCCATGCTGTCAGTGCAGAGCCCAATGCAGAGTTTGAACTCACAAACCAAGAGATCATGACCTGATCTGAGATCAAGGGTCAGACACTTACCCAACCGAGCAACCCCATGGCCACACACTCTTTTCAAGCTGTCGTCAACAACCTTGGAAGATAAAGATGATGTCTTCCTTTGCAGCAAAAGATTCACTTATTGTCCAATAAGGTGGCCCTGGAAAGTAACCTATATTACGTATTTGGCCTACTGGATCATTTGCAGTCTGATAACAGTACATCTTTTATCACAAAAGCCACTCAACAATGGGCTAATTTTTGACAAATTCTTTGAACCTTTTTTCTACTGCCTACAGGCATCTGGTATTGATGAGATTTGGAATGATCTTCTAAAATACTTCTACTTAAAAATATTTCTCATTTTACCTTCTTCATCTCTTTCTGGTCCACATGTTAGTAAGACAGTTTGGTCACTGAATCTGGCTATCCCCAGAAAGGGACAGTGTCCTCTCAATGTCTTCCTGGGTGGTGAGCGAAATGGGGGGTGGGTTCTATAGATTTTGGGGGATTTTTAAAAATGTTTATTTATTGTTGAGAGACAGAACATGAGTGGGAGGGGAAGGTCACAGCGAGAGAGGGACACAGATTCCAAAGCAGGATCCAAGCTCTGAGCTGTCAGCACAGAGCCCAATGCGAGGCTTGAACCCACAAACCAAGAGATCATGACCTGAGCCAAAGTCAGATGCTTCGCTGAATGAGCCGCCCAGGTGCCCTGATGTTTCGGGATTTTATCTTGGCTGTTTCCAGGCACGATGCACCTTTCTTTTCCCTAACAGTAGCACTGGGGCAACCTGGTTGATATTCTTTCCAAGGAGCAGTCCAGCCAAAATTGGGGCATAAAGGATATAAATTTAATTCTGATTCAGGCAACTGGATTCTCTTTTTGTGTTGACACAGTCCTAGACTGTAGGATAATGACCACTTAGTTGAGCACACAGTTCACTGAGTCTCTATATGGGCCAAAGTAGAGGACATAATAGGTCTCTGTAAATTTTATCTTATTTGAAAATGCCCTGTCCATCTTGCCCCTGATCATTTCAGACAAAATGTCTGGGTGCAAGTAGGCTATGATTTGAAAAAAGATGAAGGAATAGCTCTTGAATTGAGACACAGATTTTGTACTAATAGAGAGAGAGAGGGAGAAAGAGAGCAACGACTCCAGCATCCGGAGAGGAAACACCCTGGATTCCAGTGGTATGGAGAAGGGAGGGGCATTACTGATTTTTTTTTCCCAGAATCGCTCCTGGAAGTTTCCTCATGAAACAAAGTGCTTGAAAATGCTCCCACATCATTCTCCCAAACTGGCGCAGTGCCTTTAGTTTAACTGACTGCTGGGTCTGCCATCGTCCCCCCATATGAGGGAAGCCAAGGGAATGTGATGGCCTAAAAGTAAAAATCAAAGGTAACAGTCAAGTGAAAGTGTTTCAAGAAGCAGGGAAAGATCAACTGTGCAGATGCCGCCGCCAGTATGAGTCAGACGAGGACTTAGAATTGGTCATTGACCTGGGGACAAAGAAGTCATTGGTCATCTTGTCCTTTGCAGTTTCAGTGCTAGAGACATGGCTGTGAGAAAGGAACGACGAAATAGAAATGATTTCTTTTTTAAGTTTTTATTTTTATCAGAGGGTTGAGTGTGTTGAGATCTAACACACAAGTGGAGAATTTGGCCCTAGAATTAGTTCTCAAATATGCATTCCACGCAATTGACTCTAAACCCTCCACCACTGTCTAAATCTTTTTTCAGAACTTTCATAAGTGTTATGTATCCTATTACTTACATTAGTGGAATTGGCTCATCCACTGAAATTAGAAGGAAGGTAGAGTGTGCATCTAAGGGAAAGTAAGTTGGGAGGTTTGTTGGAGGATTGTTGAGAAAGTTATTTTCTGATTGCAGCTGTTGATGAAATAAAAAGCAAGTTTATCAGTGAGAGTGAGAAAGGTCAAGGGGCTGGAGATGTAAGAGGTGAGAAGAAAGTGTGAAACAGCTGTAGGGAAAACTGGGGGAGTAAATAAACAAGGGGAATGAACTAGGATTTCCCATGCATCCTGGGGACCCTCCTGAAATTTGTGACCACCAATTTAAAGTAACGCCCCTCAGCACGTTAGGTGGTTTCTTTTCAGCTATGTTCAACTGCTCAGATTCGGAAATAGAGCAGACAGAGCATTAGATCAGGGTTGTAACTTTTCCAGGCAAGGACAACAGAAGGCAAAGGAGCTGAGAGTGGAGGTTTTATGCAAGAGAATGATGATGGGGAGTACGATGGTGATGATGCTTTGTGGCATCTAATCTGGGTAAGGAAAGAAAGGAGAATGTGAAGGGGTTGCTGAGCAGTGAAGAGATAGTGGATGGATGGAGCAGATATTCTGGGAATGGCAAAGAATTATTGGAATGACGATATGAGGAAGTGAAATGGAAAGATACAAGGTGGTTTTACTCTGGAACCAGAGTAGAACTCCTATAATCAAAGGTTTGAAGGTGATGCAGGTGTTGGTAATGGCAGTGTCTAGATATGACCCTAAGTGAGGTCAAGGTGGAAAAAGTGGCAGGATTCTGTAATTGCTTTATTTATAGAGAAAAAGGCAATGATGACAAGTTAAGAACACTCTTGGTGTATTAACTTCACCCAATTTAATGAGGAGTTTCATTATGGTTTAGCTGCTTGGGAGACCGGAACCAACATGGCACCCTGCTGTGGATAAGTTAGCTGAAGGGAAAGAAAGCTTTCCACCTAGAAAAATATCACAAGTAGCTGTAATCATTTTTTAAAACATCTTTAAATATACCCTAATTGATAAATAGAATATGCTACATCTATAAAATGGAATATCATTTGGCAATGAAAAAAGAATGAACTATTAATATGTGCTAGATCATAGTCATGCCTTAAAAATATTATGCTAAGTGAAAGAAGCCCACTGGCTTCATATTGTATGATTTTATTTATATGAAACTTCTAGAATAGGCAAATCTATAGACAAGAACTAGATTGGTGATTTACTAGGGCTTTGGGAGGGAGAATGAGGGGAAGTATGAGTGACTGCTAATGGGTACAGGGTTTCTTTTTAGGGCGATGAAAATATTCTAACATTCTAAACTCTGTGACTATTCTAGAAACTACTGAATCATACATATACATCAATATATGAATGGTATGGTATATGAATTATGTCAATACGGTTATTTTTTTTCATGAGAAGTAAATCTTTAAATAATCAGCAACTGAGTAAGACATTTGAGAAAACTGAAGTGAAAGACATTCAATGATTTGCTTAAAGGCTGTGCTAGAGCCAAGATTTAAACTGGGGTTGTGAGCTCTGGGACCAAATTACTAACTTCAATGCATTCTGCTATATTGACATTGACCACTTACTGTTCATTCTATTTTCCCTATCAGAATATTATGAGTAAATTGTTTTTCAGGATAGTAGCAGGACAAATTTGTGAGTTAGAATGACTATCCTCAGCAGCAATATACCAGCAAAGGGTTGAGGGGGATTGGGAGTGGGGCAAGGCAGCAATTCTTCAAACTTGGACCGGTTTCTTCCAGTGTGTGATTGTACATGAGAATTCTGTATGTTCGAGGGTCTTGGTGTTCTCTGTATTGCGTTCTATCCTGATTCGACAAAACAGTTTTGAGCATCTACAATACGGCAGGCAGACTGTCCTATGATTTAAGAGAAATTACTCGTGCCTACCTACCCCTTTCTCTTAAAAATTCCGAGAGCTGTGTTTGAACCTGTTGATAACTGTGCTTGAACCTGGACTTCATGGTCTTTGGCTCCATTCTCTAAACCTATATGGAATGAACCTTTCTAAAGTAAAAACGTTAAAAAAAACTTTTTCAGTAAAGAGAATATTTAAAACCGTCAGATGGTAATTTTGAGGGGGGGGAGGTAAAGGTGGGTTAGTTTATCCCAGCATTTGAGTTGCTTCTTATGGAAATACTGTGGGTTTTAGCATCCAGTAGCGTTGTTAAATATAGTGTTGCCTACTTGAACAGCTGCATAAAAGAGATTCGGTATACAGGAGTATCTTCTATCTATCTATATATCTATCTGTCTATCTATCGATCTATCAATCATCTGTCATTTTTTAAAGCTTATCAGTTCTTCTACCAATTATGTGGCTTAATAAGATGATAAAATTAGGGGCACCTGGGTGGCTCAGTCGGTTAAGCAGCCGACTTCAGCTCAGGTCACGATTTCATGGTCTGTGAGTTTGAGCTCCGCCTCGGGCTCCATGCTGATGGCTCAGAGCCTGGAGCCTGCTTTGGATTCTGTGTCTTCCTCTCTCTCTGCTCTTCCCCTGCTCACGCTCTGTCTCTATGTCTCTCAAAAATAAACAAACGTTAAAAATTTTTTTTAAAAAGATGATAAAATTATTGGAACTGGTCATGCCATAGAAATGCTCCAGTCCAGTGCTTCTAAATCATCGTTGAGGAAACTGAGGCTCCGAGTCACTGGGATTTGCTGTGAGCTTCTGCCTTTTGTGTGTGGGGATCCATTGTGCCTACCCACCTTTCTTTTTAAAATTGCAACAACATGGTATTATAAAGGCATTTGTGAGGGCACCTGGGTGCCTCGGTCGGTGAAGTGTCCGACTCTTGATTTCAGCTCAGGTCCTGATCTCAGGGATTTGATCTCAGGATGTTGAGGTCAAGCTTCACATTGGGCTCCACAAGAGCCTACTTAAAAATAAATAGATAAGGAGGGGCGCCTAGGTGGCTCAGTCGGTTGAGCGTCCGACTTCGGCTTAGGTCATGATCTCACCGTTCCCGAGTTTGAGCCCCGCGTCGGGCTCTGTGCTGACAGCTCAGAGCCTGGAGCCTGTCTCAGATTCTGCATCTTCCTTTCTGTCTATGCCTCTCCCCTGCTCATGCTCTGTCTGTCTGTCTCTCTCTCAAAAATAAATAAACATTAAAAAAAAATAAATAGATAAGGAAGGAAGGAAAGAAGGAAGGAAGGAAGGAAGGAAGGAAGGAAGGAAGGAAGGAAGGAAGGAGGGAAAGAAGGAAAGAAGGAATGATGAAAGAAAGGCATTTGTGATGAGTGCTTCCAGGTTTTCTACCAAGAGATGCTTTGGTGAGGAAACGGGATAGACATGGGGGATTGAAGTTACATTTTTTTGTTGTTGTTCACCTTACAAGATACATGAATATTCTTGGAAATACAGGGTGTTTTAAATTTTTGCACTGTTTTAAAGCTGAATAGTTACACTGTTTTAGAAGCTGGGCCCTTCCCTCACACAGCTCACAAAGGGCTACTGGTCCACATTTCTGCTTGGCTCAAAGGCATTCCTGTTCTGTTTTTGCAGCTTTGGTCATTTCTAATTTTTCCTCTGAAGCTAGTCTCTTTTTTCTCAACAGTATACCTTTGAGTTAAGAAAAAACTTAAAAGAACTTACCATGTATGCTGACCACACTGAAAGGGTAGGAGTGTTGCAGTGTCCTCAGCAGGCCAGGGCACTCGTACCTTTGAGGGCCTCGGCTCCCTGGAGGTGCTGAGAGGACGCAGAGCCGGAGCGCTTCACCGGCACGTGCAATGCTGTGCGCCCAAGTTCACAGTCACCTTTTGAAAGGCATAGGTACCTTTTCTTTGTGAAAATCAGCATATATAGTACATTCATTTGCTGTTTTTTTTCTCTATGTTTTATCAGAGATCATATTTTAATCAGAGATTTAATCTACGAATCTGTTAAAAAATCAACCTCTTCACCCCTAAAAATCGGTTTTCCTATAGAAAATATAGAGTAACTAACCTCTAGTCACAGGGAATAACTCTGTCTTGAACCATAATCTAGAGAAAGGAGATTTTCCTTTTCTGGTACTGAATACTTCTGTAACTTTTTATGTCTTTTCTCGTTCACCCGAACACCTCTGCCTTATTTTAAGGAGAAGAGGGGACTAATATTTAAGGGACGTTAGTAGCTCCTGTTGTTATTAGCCAACCAGACAGTCACATAGACTAACACTCAGTTCTGCTTTTCTTTTTACACTCACGCATGAACATAAAACGTCAACATTTTGAGAGATAAGCAGAGGAAGAGGAGCTTAGAGAATGGGGTGGGAATGGGGAGGAGGAGAAGAGTCCATGAGGTCTCAGTATTTCTGAGCATGAAAAAGAGAGTAACAGAGAGAGGGTAGGGTGGAAGAGATGGTCAGGGCAAAGGAGGAGAGATTGCAGAGGTGGGAAAAGAGCAGGAGAGAAGAAAAAAAGAAATACAGGGAAAGCAAATTAGACAACCACTTGATTTGATTTTGAGTCATTGCCACAATGGCTGTTCCCTCCGGCTCTCTCCCCTCCCTTGAGAATGCGGATCAGACAGGTTGCAGTCTCTCCCTGTGCTGTGAGGGAAACTTCATGCTGTCATCAAGCGCATTTTCTTCATTGCCTTAATGACTGCTCGTGGGGATAGGGTGTCTTTTTGGGAATGAAAATTTTCTGGAATTAGATAGTGGCACAACTTTGTGAATACATAAAATCTACTGAGTCATACACTTAAAAATCAATAAAGGAAGAACAATGAGATTCAAGCCATACTTCTGTTCTTTTCTAATGTTGTTTTCCTCAGAAATGGGAGACCGGGTAGCCTTCCTTCTCTTCCCAGTTAAAAAATACTCACACTGAAGCATTGGTTCTTTGACCTTGACAAACAAACAAACAAACAAACAAACAAACAAAAGCATCTTTTGTTGTAGGTGTTTTTTGCTCAAGCCCGACTTCCGGGATTTTATTCCAGTTGCCCATGGAAGTGGGAGCTACTCTGTGCAGTCATATAAATGGTGAGTGCAGGGTAGATCTAATGTTTTCAGCCGCATTAACAGGCAATTCTGATATGAGAAA
Organism: Paguma larvata; assembly: GCA_030068075.1. Lineage (NCBI taxonomy): Eukaryota > Metazoa > Chordata > Mammalia > Carnivora > Viverridae > Paguma > Paguma larvata. The sequence continues at coordinate 116,670,652 of CM057823.1, forward strand.
TCATAACAAGCCTGCAGCTTTCTAAAGAAGTGGTCAAAGTCAACTGAGCTTCCATTAGTTGTTTATTTTAATAGAAATGACCTCTGTATTAATCCTAGAACCCCCACTTGAAAGGAAAGAATTTTTTTTCCTGCATTACTTTCTGTAAGAACATGGTTCATCCATGTCCTACCTGAAGCAGGTGCCCAGTAATTTCTTATCAAGATGATGACAGCTCAGCTGTCCAGTTGGTGCCTTCATTTCTTTGTAAATAACATAGGCATCATGTGCCTTCCTGCTTTCTTTGAAGGAAAATGGTCAGGAAAATTCATAGTACAGCTTGAAACTTATCTTTCTTAGTTTATTGATTTTTAAGTGTATAACTCTTTAGATTTCAGTATATTTTAATATATCCACAAAATTTTGCCACTACTGAATTCCAGAAAATTTTCATCACCCCCCATAAAAACTCTGTATCCACTAATAGTTATTCCTCATTTCCCACTCTCCCAGCCTCTGGAAACTATTAATCTGCTTTCTGTCTCTATGGATTTGTTTGTTCCGGACATTGATAGGAATGGAATCATTCAGCTTTTTTATCTCTGGCTTCTTTAATTTAGCACAATGTTTTCAAGATTCATTCATGTATGAGTATAACAAGAGTCCCGAATAAGGGTTCTTGCTCTGTATTTATTAAGATCAGAAAGCTTACAAATGTGATGGGCGTGCACAAAGAGATAATGAGTCTGTGAACATTAACTCATGGGCGTGAGGGAAAGGGAGTTTTGAAGATATACGGTGTTAGGCGTTTGGGTCAGTATAAAACAAAATCCTGGCGTGGGGCAGATGGATGTTAATGGCTGACATGAGGCTGCCGTGTCTGTTTATCTTAGCCAGCCTAGTGGATAAGACAGATAAGAGTATGCAACCTCAGGGTCAACAAGGCACCTTTCTTTTGCTAATTAGCTCTGCTCTGGACAACTTCACCCCGCAGAGGCCTATGACCCTATTTACCTGTTTACCTAATTTGGTCCTTCCTTCCTGTGAAAGCAGCTTTCTGCTATAGTACTAAATTAGGGGGCATATCTGCCCTGAATACCTAATCTTATTTACCTCATACCTTTGTCTTGGGGCCTTTGCCCTGCCCTCTCTATCCTGGGAGCCTTGGCCCCATTCTCTCTATCTTTATTTGCCTAATCTTGCTTACCCAAACTATGGCTTTGTAATTATCTATGCCTTGCTAACCCATCAGGCTGGCTCAGGGAACTGCTAAGCTTATTCCCCACAGTCTGCCTAGTTTCCCCTTTTATTAACATCTTATGATACATTTGTTACAATCAGTGAGTCAATACTGATTTATTATTATCCACTAAAATCTGTGTTTTATTCAGATTTCCTTAGTTTTTACCTAATGTCCTTTTCCTATTCCAGGATCCCATCCAGGACGCCGCCCTGCATTTTAGTTGTCATGCCTCAGGCTCCTCCTGTCTGTGGCAGTTACTCAGACATTCCTTGGTTTTAATGACTTCAGTAGTTTGGAGACATACTGGTTAAGTGTTTCAGAGAATGTTCTTCTATTGGGATTTTCTGATGTTTTTCTCATGATTAGACTGGGATAATGTGTTTTGTGGATTAAGTTCACACAGGCGAAGTGCTGTTTTCATCATATTCTATGACATGGCTTATCACTGTTGATATTAATTAACCTTGATCACCTGGCGGAGACAGTGTTTTTATAGCTTCTTTCCTCTCCTTTTCCATACTGTTCTGTTTGCAGGGAAGTCACTATGCACAACCCACATCTAAAGAGTAGGGAGATATTCTTGAGTGAAGAATGTCTACACAAATTATTTGGTATTCCTCTGCACATGAGATTTGTCTCTTCTTATTACCTATCTATCTACCTATCCACCTAGCTATCATCTATTTATATTCCTATGGACTCATGGATATTTATTTTATATTTTGGTTTATAATGTAAAACTACTTTATCTCTTTTATTGCTCATCTGTTCCAACTTAAGCCATTGAGAGCCTTTTCAGTTGGCTCCTGGGTCCCTTTGACATATCCCCATCATTGTGTATGTGCGTGTGTGTGCGTGTGTGTGTGAGTGTGTGAGTGTGAGTACTTCCTTACTTTCCGACACCATAATATGCTCCAGGGCCATTTTCTGTACAGTATTTCTTGCATCAGTCATAGAAGCAACCATTTCTCCAAGGAGTCCTGTTCCTTTAATCGATGCCACTGAAGAATGGTATTAAAAACCAAGCTTTGGGTTCAAGAACTTTTTTTAAGTTTATTTATTTATTTTTGAGAAGGGGGGCTGGAGGGGCAGAGAGAGAGAGAGAGAGAGAGAAAATCCCAAGCAGACTGCATTGTCAGCACAGAGCCAGAATAGGAGCTCAAACTCACAAACCATGAGATCATGACCAAAGCCAAAATCAAGAATCGGACACTTAACTGACTGAGCAACCCAGGTGCCCCTCAAAGATTATTTTTATTTGGTTGCTGAATTTTAAGACTTCTTTATACATTCATTATGCAATTCCTTAATTATACATATATGATTTATAAATATATATCTTCTTCCACTCCTTGTGTTTTCTTTTTATTTTTCTTTCTTTCTTTTTCTTTCTTCCTTTTTAATGTTTATTTTTTTTTGAGAGAGAGAGAAAGAGAGAGAGAGACAGAGTGCGAGTGGGAGAGGCAGAGAGAGAGGGAGTCACAGAATCCGAAGCAGGCTCCAGGCTCTGAGCTGTCAGCACAGAGCCTGATGTGGGACTTGAACCTACAGATGGTGAGATCATGACCTGAGCTGAAGTTGGACACTTAACCAACTGAGCCACCCTGGCTCCCCTTTTCTTATTTTCTTGATAGTATCCTTTGAAACAAACAAGTTTTAATTTTTTTCTAATATTTATTTATTTTGGAGAGAGAGGGAGAGACAGAGCATGAGTAGGGGAGGAGCAGAGAGAGAGGGAGACCCAGAATCTGAAGCAGGCTCCAGAATCTGAGTTGTCGACACAGAGCCTGATAGGGGGCTTGAACCCACAAACTGCAAGATCATGACCTGAGCCAAAGTCAGACGCCTAACTGACTGAGCCCCCAGGTGCCCCTACAAGTTTTAATTTTTGATAAAGTCTAGTTTTCTTTTGTCATTTTTACTTTCTGGGGTTATATCTAAGAAACCACTGCCTAATCCAAGGTGATGAAGATTTATGCCTAGGTTTTCTCCTAAAAGTTTTATAGCTTTAGGTTTTACATTTAAGTCTTTAATCCATTTTATATTTTGTATTTTGTGAAATAATGGCCCAACTTCATTTTTTTGCATGTGAATATCCAGTTGTCCCAGTATTATTTGTTGAAAAGACTATTCTTTCCCCATTGAATTGTCTTGACATCCTTATGGAAAATATACGGGTTTTTTCTGGATTCTTGGTTCTATTCCATTGATCTATATGTCTTTCCTTAAGCCAGTACTTCACTGTCTGGATTATTGTTGTTTTGTTGTGGCTTGAATCTTGCAGTAAGAAAATTAGCACAATGCACTTAGTTGTCATGTTGGTGAGCAGTGAGAGGCTGTTCAGTTGACCTCACTCAGAGCTGTCCAGATTCTTACTGTGCTCTAAACTGGACTGGGATCTTTTTTCACTTGCTGCAGCCAGAAGATAGGAGGTATACACAATAACTGTGAAATTCCTTTGTGGCATAATGACATGGTATGACAGTGGCTAGATCTGTAAACTGAGTAGCTTGAAATAGATACAGACAAAGCCACAAGCAGGATAAAGGGAGGGTGCTTTGGGTATAAGAAATAAAATTCATGCTTAGCTTGCTGCTTTCTGAGAAGCTCTTAGAGTTAGCTGCTCTTCCCAGATGCATAGCTCAAGGGGCTGCAAGAAAGGCCACTCTGCTTTGCAAATCACTTCTGCTTGGCTCTCTGCTCCCAGGACTTGGCTCCGTGAGGTCTTCTGTAGGTGTAAAGTGGAAGCATGGTCTTAGTGCCATAGAAACAAATCTATTTTATAGAGATGCTTCACAGAGACTTTTTAGACAGAATGCTCATACCATAGTTCCGTATCTGATCTTTTATGTGTTGAGTCATTATCTCCTTGCCTAAATTTCCATTGACATTGGTCCATTAAGAATCATACATTTAGGGGCACCTGGGTGGCTCAGTCAGTTAAGTGCCCGCATTGGGCTCAGGTCATGTTCTCATGGTTCATGAGTTTGAGCCCCACGTCCAGCTCTGTGCTGACAGCTCAGCTTTGGATTCTGTGTCTCCCTCTCTCTCTGCCCCTCCTCCCACTCGTGTTCTGTCTCTCTCTGTCAAAAATAAACTTAAAAAAAGAATTGTACAGTTAAATGGTAATTTTGAATGAGTTTCCAGAGGCTGAATTGTAGGCGAATATGAGTGAGAAAATCCTGGGGACCACTGTTTTGGGGGGAAGCCCCCACATTTTGGCCGTCTTTATCTCCAGGAACCCTGCTAGATTTTTACTTTGAAAGCCTGAATATGAATGGTCTAAATTCACTTATTAAAGACAGAGATGGTCAACGTGGCTTAAAAAAATAAGACCTAACTATAAGAAACCTACTTTATGTGTCAACACTCAGTTAGATTATCAGTAAAGGATGGAGAAAGACATACCATACTAACATTAATCAAAGAAAGCTGGTGTATCTGTATTAATTTCAGGCAAAGCCAATTTATGAGCAAGGAAGGTTATCAGGAATAAAATGAGGCATTATAAACGTTATATTATATACATGTTAAAGGGTTTAATTCTCCAAGAAGACATAACACCCCTAAACATACATACACCTAATGATGAGCATGAAAACACAGGGGTTAAAAACTGATAGATCTGAAAAGAGCAATAGACAAGCCCACGATTAGAGTTGGACACTTTGATGCCCATCTGTTAGTACCTCATATATCAAGCAGGCAGTGAATCAGTAAGGATACAGATAACCGAAGCAGAGCTATCAGTTAACCGGATCTAATTGACATATACAAAATTCTCCATCCAACACCAGCAGAATGCACATTCTTCTCAAGCTTACATGGATTATTCACCAATATAAACCATGTTCTTGGTCATAAAACATACCTTCATAAGTTTAGAATTATAGAAATCATACAAAGAATATTCCCAGATAACAATTAAATTAAACTAGAAATTAATAACATAAAGATAACTGGATAATCCCCCAAATATCTGAAACATCACACTTCTAATTAATCTATGAGTCAAAGAAGAAGTCTCAAAGAAATTCAAAAATACTTTGAATTCTACTTGAAGGAAATCACAAAGGAAAAGGTTGAAAATGATGACTGCACAAACAATAGAAACAATAAAAGCTTTGATTGTCAAAAATCATCACAGAGAAAATGAAAAAACAGCCAGCTGAGAAAAATATCTACAGCAAATATAAAAAGAATATACAGATTTTTAAAGATCACTCAGATCTCAATAGATAAATGGCATGAATCGCCAGTTCACACAAGAGTCTAATAAGCAAAATAAAACATTTAACTTTACTAGAAATAAAAGCAATACATTTTTTACTATTAAATTATAAAATATTTAAAAGATGATACTATTCTAGTAAGCTATACCTTTGAGATTAGTGCACTATCCTGAATGTGTGCTGAAATCCATTAAAAAAATTCTAAGCAATGATATATGATGCATTTAGTTATAAAGCACTTTTATACTTTACTAGTGACAATTTAAATTTTTGCAACCTTTGTAGAAAATATGGCTAGTTGTCAAGGGCATTAATAATGTTCACATACTTTTTAAAAAAATTTTTATTTACTTATTTTTAGGGAGGGAGAGAGAGTGTGTGCATGAGTGAGCAGGGGAGAGGCAGAGAGAGAGGTAGAGAGAATCCCAGGCAGGCTTTGCACTGTCAGTGCAGAGCCCAACATGGGGCTCAATCTCACAAACCATGAGATCATGACTTGAGCCGAAATCAAGAGACAGATGCTTAACTGACTGAACCACTCAGGCGCCCTGAACATGTTCATAATACTTTTTAAAAAAAATTTTTTTATGTTTATTTATTTTTGAGAGAGAGAGAGAGAGAGAGAGAGAGACAGAGTGCAAGCTGGGGAGGGGCAAAGAGTGAGGAAGACACAGAGTCTGTAGCAGGTGCCAGACTCTGAACTGTCAGCATAGAGCCTAATGCGGGGCTCAAACTCACGAACCATGAGATGGTGACCTGAGCCAAAGTCGGACGCCCAACTAACTGAGCCACCCAGGTGCCCCCATATACTTTTTTCAAATATGCAGATAGAAATTTTTTTTGGTAGTATAGTTACTATTAAAGTAAGTGCTATTTTCCACATAGTGAGAAAAACCTTATTACTAAGACAAGTGTTGTCTATCAGAGATACAAGTATGTCGTTTCAAAGGGGCCCATGCACTATGTTTATAGCAGCACTATCAACAATAGCCAAAGTATGGGAACAGCTGAAATGTCCATCGATGGATGAATGGATAAATAAAATGTAGTGTACACACACACACACTGTACACACACACACACACACACACACACACACTGGAGTATTACTCAGCAATCAAAAAGAATGAAATCTTGCCATTTGCAACTAAATGGGTGGAACTAGAGGGTATTATGCTAAGTGAAATTAGTCAGTCAGAGAAAGACAAATATCATATGACTTCACTCATATGACTTTAAGATACAAAATAGATGAACATAAGGGAAGGGAAGCAAAAATAGTATAAAAACAGGGAAGGGGACAAAACATAAGAGACTCTTACATATGGAGAACAAACAGAGGGTTGCTGAAGGAGTTGAAAGAGGGGGAATGGGAAAATGGGTAAGGGTAAGTAAGATTAAGGAATCTACTCCTGAAATCATTGTTGCACTATATGCTAACTAACTTGGATGTAAATTAAAAAATAAATAAATTACTAAAAAAGATTTAAATCCAAGTTAGTTGACATATAGTGTAATGATGGTTTCGGGAATAGGATTTAATGACTTCATCACTTACATATAACACCTAATGCTCATCCCAACAAGTGTCCTTCTTAATGCCCATCACCCATTTAGCCCATCCTCCCAACCAATAACCTCTCCAGCTGCCCTGAGTTTGTTCTCTGTATTTAAGAGTTTCTTACTGCCTCCCTCTCTATTTTTATCGTATTTTTCTTTCCTTCCCCTATGTTCATCTGTTTTGTTTTTTTAAATTTTTTTTGAACATTTTTATTCATTTTGAGAGAGACAGAGAGAGTGAGCAGGGGAGGAGTAGAAAGAGAGGGAGAGAGAGAATCCCAAGCAGGCTCCCCACTGTCAGCATGGAACCCAATTTGGGGCTCGAACCCAACGAAACGTGAGATCATGACCTGAGCCCAAACTAAAAGAGTCGGTCACTAGATTGACCAAGCCACACAGGCACCCCCATGTGTTTTGTTTCTTTAAATGGATTTCAGCATACATTCAGTAAAGTGCCTAAACTCAAATGAATAGCTTACTAGAATAGTATCACTTTTAAAATATTTGATAATTTAATAGGAACAATTATATTTCTTTTATTTCTAGTAAACTTAAATGTTTTATTATGCTCTTTTGTGAACTGGTAGTTCATGCCATTTATCTATTGAGGTCTGAATGATTTTTAGAAATCTGTGTGTTCTATTTATATATGCTATAGATTTGTTTGTTTCTTAAATTCCACATGTGAGCGACATCATATGATATTTGTCTTCCTCTGACTTATTTCACTTAGCATAACACACTCTAGTTCCACACACATTGTGGCAAATGGCAAGATTTCATTCTTTTTGATTGCCGAATGATATTCCATGGTGTGTGTGTGTGTGTGGTATATATATATATATATATACCACATCTTCTTTATCCATTCACCAGTCGAGGACATTTGAGCTCTTTCCATAATTTAGCTATTGTTGATAGTGCTGCTATAAACACTGGGGTACATGTGTCCCTTCAAATCAGTATTTTGTGTCCTTTAATGTTCATATACTTTAATCCAGGATTTCCACTTCTAAAATATGAAAAAATTGACACACAATTACATTCTTTGTATAAATGAAAATTTGGAGCACAAAAATCCACAATAGATTAATGCTTACACATATTATGGTAAATATAGTGAGATTTTAAGAAGCTATCAAATATTGGTTTAACAAGTTTTTTAGCAATAGAATATGTGTTTAGGAATGAACAGGGGTGCCTGGGTGGCTCAGTCAGTTAAGTGGTTAAGTGTCTGACTTCAGCTCAGGTCATGATCTAATGGTTTGTGAATTCGAGCCCCACATTGAGTTCCGTGCTCATAGTGTGGAACCTGGAGCCTACTTCGGATTCTGTTTCTCTCTCTCTCTCTGCCCCTCTTCCCCTCTCATTCTGTCTCTCTCTCAAAAGTAAATAAACATTAAAAACTAAAGAATGAACAACATACAAAGTTATAAATATAGTCTAAACAATTTTATATTAAAGTGCAGAAAAAAGAAAATAAAGAATTTTGGCAAAGTAATTACTGCTACAGTATTGTCTCTAGATATAAGAGTTATAGCCATTTTTTGGAGTCATTGTTTTTTAACTTTTTTATAATTTTTTGGCACATTGCATATTTTCTAAGTGACTATTCGGTACTTCAATAATCAATAATAAAACGAGTAAATAAAAAATAAACTCCAAGTTTCTGGAATCCTCTCTTTCCTTTTTTTTTTAATGTTTATTTATTTTTGAGAGAGAAAGAAAGAGGGACAGAGAATCCAAAACGGGCTCTGCACTGATAGCAGAGAGCTTGATACAGGGCTCAAACTCACAAACCATGAGATCATGACCTGAGCCAAAGTCAGGTGCTTAATCAACTGAACCGCCCAGTCACCCTTGGAATCCTGTTTCCTGTTATGCCTCTTGCTGGGCTCTAAAGCATTTTCCAAGGTGAAGGCCAAAGGTCACCTCCTCTGTGAAACCCTTCTAGACCCTCAGACAGTCATATACCCCTTTGCGTTTGTCAACTCTTTCCATGTAGCTCTCTCACTCATTGCTCCTGCTAGCCTGAGGAGCAGGGGCCATGTTTTGTCATCCCGTCTTCCTGGTACTCAGAACAGCATCTAGCACAAAACAGATATTTAATAAATCATCATTATGATTATTGAATGGCTCAGTTCACTCTCTTCCTGATTCTTTTGCTGGAGATTCCTATCCTTTCCCAGCTGATATTCCTGAGAAACCAGAGAACTAGGAAGCCATGAGGGCGAAGACATTTCTCAGCCCCATGAAAGACTGTCTTTCATTTTCCTGCTCATGGCCTCATGATCAGAAGTTGGATCCAAGATGTGAGTGTCATTTCTGTCCCTGGCAGAAGAAACAGCATCATGTTCTGAAACAGAATGAGTAGCTTGTGGTTATTTCTGCCACAGCTGAACTCTGATCTTTTTTTTCTCTAGTGAATGGATTAGACTGTCTTAAGTAAAATCAGCTGAAATGTTTTTATTTTTTTATTTAAAAAAATTTTTTTAAACGTTTATTTATTATTGACAGACAGAGACAGAGCTTGCGCATGGGAGGGGCAGAGAGAGGTGGAGACACAGAATCCAAAGCAGGCTCCAGGCTCTGAGCTGTCAGCACAGGGCCCTATGTGGGGCTCGAACTCAACAAACTGCGAGATCATGACCTGAGAAGAAGTTGGACGCTTAACCGACTGAGCCACCCAGGCGCCCCAAATCAGCTGAAAAGTTTAAGGCAAAAATGTCTCCACATCTTAGTTCTCTTCTCTAGCTCCCTTAAGATCTGGTCCTGAGAGTCGCCTTTCTTGATTCAGGTCTGTAAAAGCAGATGCTCCTACATTTTCTCCCTCCATGAATGCGGAGGAAAAAACTTGCCTACACAACTTTATGCTAATGAGGTAGTTACAAAATGTATTAATCACTGTGGCAAAAAGGGCCCAAACTTTGATGATGCTCAAGGCTGCTTTTCCTCCTACAGATGAAAACTGGCTTAAAAAAAAACAAAAAAACAAAAAAACAAAAAAAAAACAACCATGAGATAAAAGTATATACATCACTGGATATACTTATCATGCCTAGTGCTGACATGGCTCATGGTCCCAAGAAGCATCTGAAGTGCATAGCACTTCCAAAACATTGGATGTTGGATAAACTGACTGGTGTGCTTGTGCCTCGTCCATCTACCGGTCTCCATTAAGATGAATGTCTCCCTCTTACCATTTTCCTGAGGAACAGAGTTAAGCATGTGCTAACAGGAGATGAAGTAAAGAAGATCTGTATGCAGTGTTTTATTAAGATGGATGACAAGTGTGAACTGATATAACCTACCCTGCTGGTTTTATGGAGGCTATCAGCAAAGACAAGACTGGGGAGAGTTTCCGTGTGATCTATGACTCCAGGGGTCACTTTGCTGTTGGTTGGATTACATCTGAGGAGGCCAAGTATAAGTTGTTCAAAGTGAGAAAGATCTTTGGGGGGACAAAGGGAATCTTCACCCGGTGACCGATGATTCTCTCACCATCCTCTATCCTGATCCCCTCATCAAGATGGTTGATTTGGAGACTGGAGAGATTACAGATTTCATTAAGTTTGACACCAGTGATCTGTATATGGTGACCAGAGGTGCTGACCTGGGAAGAATTGGTGTGATCGCCAACAGAGAGAGACACTCTGGTTCTTTTGATGTTGTTCACGTGAAAGATGCCAATGGCAACAGCTTTGCCACCCAGCTCTCCAACATTTTTGTTATTGGTAAGGGGGAAAAAACCATGTATTTCTCTTCTCCAGGGAAAGGGTATCTGCCTCGCCATTGCCGAAAAGAGAGACAAGAGACTGGTGGCCAAACAAAGCAGTGTAAAACGGTCTCTAGGTGACGTGATTGGAAGTCTGTATACTTAATTTTAGATAATACAGCATGAAAAAAAAAGTATATGTATCACTGAATGACCTGAGACCAAAGGGAGCGACCTTGAATCCAAAGAGATGTGCTCTTATTCTACACATGTCCAGAACAATGACAGTGGTTCTTTTTTCCCTGTGTGATAGTTAATGTGTCAACTTAGCTAGGCATTGGGACTCAGATATTTGGTAAAACATTTTTCTAGATGTTTCTGTGAAGGTATATTTTAGTGAGATTAACATTTAAATCAGTAGAGTTTAAATTAAGCAGATTAACTCCATAGTGTGGGTGGGCCTCATTCAATCAGGTGAAAGTCTTAATAGAAAAAAACCAACTTCCCTAAGCAAGAAATAATTCTGCCAGCGACTACCTTTGGACTCAATGCAATTCCTTCCAGAGTCTCCAGACTACTGGCTTACCCTGCAGAATTTGGACTTGCCAAGCCTCCAAATCGTGTGAGTCGATTCCTGAAAATAAATCTTTCTCTCTCTCTCTCCAGCTCTCTTTGTCTCTCCGTCTCCCTCCATCACCATCACCACATCCTGTTGCTTTTGTTTCTCTGGAGAACCCTGACTGTTACCTCCTGCTATAGCTGAATTGTTAGATCAAGCGATGCCCCTGTGACATGCAACCCTTGGGAAATAAATGTAATAAAGCTGTATAAAACCGCTTAGAACTGTGGATGAAAAGAGAGTACAATCCTTAATTAGCAAGGACATCTACCTCTTCATGAATATGAAGTATTTTATTATTAACCTTCTTTTTGAAGGTGAAGCCACTTTAATAGTGTATCAGATCTGTGATTTTGCTTGGACCTTCAAGCAATACGGGATGGACAATTTTGAATATCCCCAGTCTTTCTTCAACTTGTTGGTAATGGAGAATAAGCCAATTAAAGCCTTGCTACTAATAGCAAGATCTATTTCTTGGCAAGTCATTAAGTATTAGTGATTGAGTCCATATTGGTTTCCAGTCATTGTTTTAACAAATTACCATGAACTGTTTAAAACAACAGGAATCTTTTCTCTTACAGTTCTTGAGGCCAAAAGACCAAAACCAGTTTCATTAAGGCAAAATGAAGCCTGACATGGTTCCCCCTGGAGGCATTAGGGGACAATCCAGTCCTGGCTTCTTCTGGTGGCTGCCAGCATTCCTGGGCTTGTGGCTGCATCCCTCCACCTCCGGCCATTCCTGGCCACCTTGGTTTTCATTTCTCTTTAGTTGCCTTTAATCTGGAACAGTTTTTTTTTTTTTTAATGTTTATTTATTTTTGAGAGAGAGACACACACAGAGACAGAGAGAGAGAGAGACAGAGAGCAAGCAGGGGAGTGGCAGAGAGAGAGGGAGACACAGAATCTAAAGCAGGCTCCAGGCTCACAAACTGCAAGACCATGACCTGAGCCAAAGTCAGATGCTTAACTGACTGAACCACCCAGGCGCCCCCTGGAACAGTTTTTAAGTCTTCCCTTGACTATCACAACCTAGAGAGTTTTGAAGATCACAGGCCAGTCATTTTATGGAATATCCTTCCATTTGGGTTTGTCTGATGCCTCCCGACGAGAGATCTGGATTGCGTGTCTTTGGCAGGGATATCATGGAAGTGGGCCTTGGCTCATTGCAGTCTGTCAGCAGACACGTTTTACTTTGCTTCATTACTGGTGATGTTAACGTGGGTCACTTGATCACGAAGGTGTTTGCTGGCCTTCTCCAGTGTAAATTTACTGTGTTTTCCTTAGCAATTGGTGACTATTTTGAGGGGATGTACTTTAAGATTATGTAAATATTCTGTTCTCATCAAACCTTCAATTTCTCAATCTATCTATCTAAAGATTTATGTATCTATATAATGGATTCCTGTTTCATAGGTTTTAATTCGTCACTTTATTTATTTTAATACTCTGTCTCGGATGTAGCCAGTGGGAACCTCTTCAAACTGGCTTCCTTTTGACGTGTGACTTTTTTTTTTTTTTTGAGCACTTCCTTAGTTATGGCTAAACGAGATGTTTCAGGCCCATCACTTACTTTTTCTGTCTTGCCTCTGGCATCAGGTGTTTTCCCAAGGATCTCTGATCTCTTTAGTGGAGAATGGTATTGAGAAGGAAGACCTGGCTTTGGGCATGGTCATTTCTATTAGGGAGTTGCTATCCCCAGGCCCTTTCCAGGGACAGAGTTAGGAAATTTATATACACACACCCATTCACAGTTATGTGTGTTGTTATATTTATCTATTTAACATATGTTGGAAACCATTGGTTCACATTAACATCTTCAATTCTAATCCAACAAGATAGAGTTCATTATAATTTTCTCCCTTTCCCTATTTGTAACTCCCTCTCTGGTAATGAGAAATTTGATTCCCTAGTATATTTACTTACTCGATCTTCTCACCCCGTTCAGTCTGTGGCGCCCTGCTCTGGGCCACTACATCTGTTCACATTTCCGCCAAACACCTACCTTCCATGGCCCCTCGTAATGGCTTCTGGACTAAATTGTTTGGAAAGGAAACAGAGAGGAAAGGAGAACAATTCCTTTCAGCCAATGTGTACTACCCAAAAGTACTAATCAAAATTATGCTGGGTGCTGTTTGGGATGTAGAGGCAAATAAGATGCTTTGGAGTTTCTAGACTTAGCAGACAGCGGGGCAAGGTTACACAGCAGTAACAAATGACTCCCAAATCTCAGGGGGCTTAAGACCACAACAGTTGATTTTTCACCATGTTTTATGTTCCTTGTCTCTCTGTTCTGTGTCATTTTTATTCCCGGACCCAGGCTGAAGGAATGAGCCATTTTTAGGATGTGTTGATCTGGGGATTATCTTGCAGTAGAGGAAAGAATGAGAGGAAGGAATTAGCAGTAAGCGAATGAAAGGACGTACTGGCCCATCTTGGGTATGATGGGTCTTAAGGCTTCTGAGTGGAAATGGCCTAAGTCACTTGTGCTTATATTTCACTGACCAATGCAAAGTACAAAACCAAGGTTGACATGATCAGAATGAAGAGGTGCAATCCTTCTAAGAGAGAGGAAGTGAATATTTGGGAAAAATAATGCAATAAGCCACTTAGATCTGTGAGAAAACAGACATGTATGCATCTAACTAGCAGGCACGGTGTGAGAGAGGAAAATGCACAGTCCATTCAATTCCGCTTTGCAGTGAGACAGGTAGAAAAAATATGACAAACTGAAGGGCATGGTCCATTCTGTGGTGTTAAAGGGAGAAAGACTTCAGGTAAAAGTGAGAAATTGAAGGAAAAGGAAAACAGCACATTCTTTAAGACCTAGAGAAGGAACAGGACATAACATGTAACGTTTCTGAGGAGGCAGATGTTCGGGTTAATAATTAAGGTTTGCAGGGGCACCTGAGTGGCTCAGTTGGTTAAGTGTCTGACTTCGGCTCAGGTCATGATCTCACAGTTCATGGGTTTGAGCCCCGTGTCGGGTTCTGTGCTGACAGGTCAGAACCTGGAACCTGCTTTGGATTCTGTGTCTCTCCCTCTCTCTCTGCCCTCCCCTTCTCACGATTTCTCTCTCAAAAGATAAATATTAAAAAAAAATTTTAAATGTTAAAAAAATAACTAAGGTTTGCAGTCTTTTCAGCCACAGCCCTACAGGGTTTTGTAGAACTTTATCAGTTTCATTTCCCAACAGCAAACTCCACAGGGCTATTTTTTAGAATAACACTTCATTTGTAACAGGGGACGAAGAACCCACTATCACTGGACTGGAAGATATGGACAGAATGACAACTTATATTTTGAATTAATTCATATTTCACTTATTATGACTGAGGATAGCATGTGTTAAGTTTCATGTCTCTATCTCCATTTTCTTGGACTGTTTTTATTAATACTCCATGTCTGTTTTTCTATTGGGTTTTTGATCTTTTTCTAAGGATTTATAGAAAAGGCTGAGGAGGATTTTGCTGGTCACGCTTGAGAGGAGGCTTTCCACCAGAACTGTGCCAGGTGCTAGGGATGGCTGGGATGCAGTCTGTGGGCCGAGTATCTCTCTCCAGATTACCACAAGTGAAAAGACTGACCTGTTCCAAGTACTTAAGAAATAGCAACGAGTTCAAGTGGTGGGGCTTTAGGGCTCACGGTGCGCTTTGGCAGGAGCACAGTCCCATTTTGGGCAAAGAGAAGTTCTTAGTGTCTTAGGTTGCGCTCCCTAAAAGGAGACTCTGAGATGGGGGTGCCTTTTCAAGTGATTTTTTTTCAGAGTCCTCTCAGGAGGAGATGAGTGAGAGAACCAGGACAAGTTAAAGAAGGAAAACTAAGCAAGAGGTGGTCTCCTCAGGAGACTAGCTTCAGCCTGGCCCCCCGGGGAAGCTCTGCAGCAGGAACCGCATCACAGAGATGGTCATCCCACCCTTGAGAGAAGTGACTTGCCATTTGTGCTTCCTGTCGGTAAGTCATTGGCTGAGGTCTGGGGAGGGTGAGGTGGGGAGAGCATAGCTTCCAGGTCAAGATGGCTCCAGTTAGGTGGAGGGCAGTTCTCTAGAGAAGGGAGCAGCTGCGAGTTGTTAGCGGCCACCACTTACAACAGCTGAGGGACAGGTGCACCTTCCTTGAAAAAGAATCTGGGCAGGGCACTAACAGCTTCCCTCGCATTTAGTAGGATCCGGAGTTCCCCCAGGAATCCTGCAGTATCTGCCAGTGTATGGTTCCAACTGTACTTGAATGTCCCCTAAAAATGTCCGCAAATAGCAAGTGAAAAAGCTTTCCACAAAAGCTAATGGATACAGCCCAGAAACAATTGTGAAACTCATGAATCAGAGTTTGACTTGTAGTTGCATTGCCTAGGATTATCATTTGCTATCTTGAGCAAGATGCTCTGCTGGGATCCGAGTGTTAGTTTATGAACATTTTGATTATTCTTGAGTCCCAGCTGCAAAATGCCAGAAGCTTGACTCTTCAAATATATCACTTAGTTACAGGTGGTAATGGTTTCAGTGATGGTGGCAGAGGTTATCCTAAGCAAATATTTGTAATTGACAATGAATGTGTGAGCAGGATGCTAACGAATGGATGTGCTGATTACTTTCCCCTGCCACAAACATTAGCTCTTGTTTGGTTTAACTGTCAAACTGACACTGTAGATTAGGGATGACAGAATGCTGGCGAAGATCCACAGCGGGGAAGAGTATTAAGAAAATTAGCAAATTGTGTAACTTTTGATTCTTCTATTTCCAAATATAAATCGTTTGTGGGTGTTAGGAGGTTATGGCTTAATTATAGGCCTAAAAAAAAAGCAATTAGATTTACAAGTATATTTGGATTTTTGAAGTCTTTTCATTTTAGCACAGGAAGCCAAGCTGATGACATCTGATTGGATTCAGGTGGATATATCTGAGATTAGATGTGTACAAAATACAAACATTTTGTTCTTTCCAGTTGTCCTTTGCTGTTATATGCATTAGCATTGAGTTTTCGATTATGACGTATAATGTGGTTTTGTATACCTTGCATATATTTGCTTGGCTTGTCAGTAACATTGTTCTATGTTTTCATGGTGGTCTTGGCTGGTGGTATTATCTCTCATGAAGGTGACCACTCTTTCCAGCAGAGTTACGTTGGTGGCTTTACGTTTTGATAATTTTTGCGTCTGAATCTCTCAGCTGCTGAGTGTGCCTTTCAGTGTCATACATTAGCTCTTAGTGACAAGGCCCCACATGCGGAGGTGTGGGGGTGTGCCTCCCAGGCAGGAGTGTCTTGTATCTATGGCATGACAGGCCCTGAGCTTAGCCTGCACCTTGAGGGTACCTTGGCGGGTACTCTGTCTTCTGGTGACCCACCAACATCTTGACCTGCTTATTCTCCGGATGTCTATTGTGTATCGGTGAGTCACAAAGTAGAAGTAAATGCCAGGGAAGCAGAAGCGGTGACCCAATGTGCATGAAATGTCTTGGAAAGAGTGACTCTGTAGAGTATTGTTTTTCCAATGAATCTGCCGTGTCCCCATTTGGGTCTTCTTCATCTAGTGGTTGGACTTTTCTTTAAGGCATTATGGGGCACCTGGGTAGCTCAGTCGGTTGGGCGGCCGACTTCGGCTCAGGTCATGATCTCACAGTCTGTGGGTTTGAGCCCCACGTCGGGCTCTGTGCTGATGGCTTGGAGCCTGCTTCAGATTCTGTGTCTGCCTCTCTTTCTCTGCCCTTCCTCTGCTCATGCTCTATCTCTCTGCCCTTCCTCTGCTCATGCTCTGTCTCTCAAAAATTTTAAAAATAAATAAATAAATAAATAAAACTCCCAGATCAAGAGTGAGAAGAAGGTAGAGGGAATCAGCAGGTGTGTCCACTGATGGGGTAAAGTGGGCTTTTGATGACAGCTTTTCCTAGAAGGATAGCTGTCTGGGGATGTGTGTACCCTGCTGTTTTTAATCTCGGACACAGCAGTGCAGAAGGTGGGCACTGCCTCCTCCTTCAATTACTGCGTGAGTTTCTCCAGGAGTTAGAACAGCAGTGGCGGGTGACAGTTCACATGTGGCAGCTCAAGGGTTGTTTACTAAGAACTCACTATATTCCAGGCACTGTGCTAAGGACAACACGCATGCTATCTTATCAAGGTCCTTCTAACCGGTCCCTGTTATACTAAAGGTACTAAGAGTAAGGACCCTTATTATCCTAATTTTGCAGTCAAGAAAACTGAAGTCTGAGAAGTTTAGATAAGTTTATAGATTACACAGTTAGCAACAGAGGAGCTAGATTTCCTATCACAACCTTCCTGACCTCAAGACCCATGGTCTGAATCACCAGGTTAAATTGTCTCCAGGGCCAGTGCTTGCATGTCCAGGCAACAACTTGATTCTGAGAACTGGGTGTACATGGCACAGGTGAGTTCCTGTTTTTCACAGTTACCTGGTGACCTGTCCTGGATAGGGGAGCCCTTAAGAGTACGGCTTTTAAATAATTTTTAAAAAGTTTATTTATTTATTTTGAGAGAAAGAGAGTGAGCACAGAGGGAGGGGCAGAGAGAGAATCCCAAGCAGGCTCTGTGCTGTCAGTGCAGAGCCCAACATGGGACTCAATCTCATGAACTATGAGATCATGACATGAGCCGAAATCACAAGCTGGACGCTTAACTGACTGAGCCACCCAGGAGCCCTGGTCTTTTGGTAACTTTTAATCCTAACCACTTGGACTGACATATTTATTCACTTGGACTGACATATTTATTCATGTGAGTTTCTTTGATCACTTTAACCAAACAAAGGTGTTCTTGGCTTGTCACCATTGTTGTTTGCTCTGCAAATTCAGGCTGATGCCACATCCTGTCGCCTTCACTTTCCCAGCTCCTTGAATCAGCTTGAAAGCCCCGCCACACAGTCCTCGACAAGGAGGGCTTGGGGCAGGCCATTTCCTTAGACTTCTTGTCCCCATAACTTTCCAGAGAAGCCAGTGTCAAAATCCTTCTAGAACTGTGCTTCCCATCTGTCACTGCAAACACGCTGTTCCACTGGGACACCTTATGGTTATTGTCCACCAAGTGCAAAGCAGGGCCTTGGCTTTTGCTTTCCTTCTCCAGGACACAGAGAGCACGTCCCTTTCCTTATTTCCATTGTCTGTCCTGCCCTGGCCCATTTCTCAGCACTTCCACCATTATGACCCGACTCTGTCATTGGTTCTTGACTCCTGTGATGACCTTTAACTGGTCTTTCAGCTTCTACTCTGATTCCCCTGTATTAGTTATCTATTACTGTAACAACAAATTATCCCGAAACATAATGACTTAAAAACAACAAGCATGTGTATCACTACTATTTCTGTGGGACAGGAACCAAGAGCAGTTTAAGAAAAAAATTTTTAATGTTTGTTTATTTTTGAGAGATAAAGAGAGAGTGTGAGCAGGGGATGGGCAGAAAAAGAGGGAGACACAGAATCCAAAGCAGGCTCCAGGCTCTGAGCTGTCAGCACAGAGCCCGATGTGGGGGTTGAACTCACGAACTGCGAGATCGTGACCTGAGCCGAAACCAAGGGTTGGACACTTAATCGACTGAGCCCCCCAGGCACCCCAGGAAACCAAGAGCAGTTTAGTTGGGTGCCCCTGGTTCAAAGATTCTTGCGAAGTAACAGTCCACTTGTTGGTCAGGGCTGCAGTCATCTCCACTTTGGCTAGGGCACAAAGATCTACTTCCAAGATCAGTCATGTGACTGTCACAGGCTTCAGCTCCTCAGGGGCTGTGGGTGCAGGTCCTCGTTCCTTGTCACATTCTGTGCACTTCTTCATAAGGTGGCTCACAATATGGCAGCTGGCTTCCCCCAAAGTAAGGGACCTACGAGAGAGAGAGAGGAAATGTAAGAGAGAATGTTCAAGATGGAAGCCATAGTCTTGTTGTAGCCTAATCCCAAAAGTGACACCCTGTTACTTCTGTCATATTCTATTCACTGTAAGTGAGTCAGTAAGTGCAGCCTGTCCTCAAGAGGAACATAGAGGTGGCAGGAACACTGGAAGGGGAGAATCAGTGGGGGCATCTTAGAGTTGGCCTGTTATATCCCTGATAGTCTCCTCTCCACCCAGCAGGCAGAGAGATAATTTTTTAAAACTTTTCATTTTGTGATAATTAGAGATTCCAAAGCTGTGAGTTTAAAATATAAATCAAATCATGTCACCTGCTCAAAACCTTTTGATGGCCTCCCCAAGTCCGAAGTCCTTATCGTGACCTACAGTCTCCTTCAGGAATCTTAGCTATTTCTCTGACCCCTTTTCTTTACTTCCACTCTCCCTTTGCCTCCTTCATTATTCCTATGTAGATGTCCACTATTTCTGCCAAACCCACTCCTGTCTTGGGACCTTGAACTTGCTGTTCCCCCCACATTGAACTTTCCTCCCAGGATAGCTACAGGCTTCATTCAGATCTCTTTGGAAGCGGCCCCTCCTCAGAGACACCCCTGACCCCCCCACCCAGGGATGTACCTCTCATTAGTTTCTACTCCCTTATTTGGCTTAATTTTTGTTTGTGTCACATATCTCTTGCCTGACAAATTACTTGTAATTACTTGTGTATTTCTGTATCATCCAGTAGAATATTAAAATCCTAGGAGGCAGGGACTTGGTTTTGTATTTGCCTGCATCCTCGATGCCTGAGACAATGCCTTGCTGTAAATAGGTGATTTATAATACGTCTCCTCGGGTTGAATCATGTGGAAGCAATAAACAGAACCCAAAGGGAAAATAAAATGATTTCTGTGACGTCCCTCCGCCCTGCTCCACACACCACCTCCCGGCCTCAGAGTGGCACCAGTAGCAGCTAGGAGTTTTTACCCTCGAGAAGTTCGAATTCCAACGCAATCCTCCGAGCACGCTGGAAACCCACCAGAGCCCAAATGGCAACTCGATGGGAAAGCTGTTTTCCGTCTCCCTTGCCTTTGAATGTGAACACAGCGGCCCTTCTCCTGGGAGCCTGTGGGGAGGTGTGCGTGGCTAAGAGCGAGGAGGCTGGAGAGCGTGGGCTGACTCAGGTATCCGCTGGGGCGACAGGGAATTGGAGAAGGGATTTGTAAGCATTTCTTGCGAGCACCGTGACTTCAGTTTGAGCCTCCTCTGCAGTGACGGGGGACAAGCCCAAGGCTGCATGATTGATTCCGTTGTCTTTACTTCAATAGTAAAATGTCAAGGATATCGTGGCGGAAAGCTTCTGACGTACCTTTTAATATGTCAGGCTTTTATCTTGAACTCCGTAACTTGTCAGGAGATGCTTGAGGCCAGTGCAAGCACGGGATAGGAGATATGCGGGCGATTTTTTATCATTGTGTGGTGAGAACAGAATTGGGTGCTTTTTGTGTTAAAAGAGGAGCACTTGCTTTGTGGAGGCACTGCAGCTGGGGAGTCGCCGGGACCACGGACGGAGTCTCTGGCCGCCGGAGTTTGATGGGATTTTTCCTGCTTTAAAACATTAGACTCTCTGGTGTGAGCCACAGACCATTTTTACGGAGTAGCACTTGAATGTGAGAAGAGTCCTTTAGAATAATTTCCGTGGAACGAATTCGGTGGCGGCATTTTTATTTTCTCTGTGGCACAGTGGATCCTTAAAGGCCTTTCAAAGAAAATTCTTTTGCCTCTCAAAGCCAGATGTATTGGGAAACAGTTGCTTCATACTATCTAGAAATCAGTTAAAAGAGACAATACTCATTTATCCAAGTGTGTATTTTCTCTCCTTTAAAATGGTGCTGGAGTGCCTGGGTAGCTCAGTGGGTTGAGTGTCCAACTCTTGATTTTGGCTCAGGTCATGATCCCAGGGTTGTGGGAGAGCATCTGCCACTAACGGCGTGGGGCCTGCTTAAGATTCTCTCTCTCTCTCTGGGACACCTAGGTGGCTCTGTCGGTTAAGCATCTGACTGGCTCAGGTCACGATCTCGTAGCGTTTGTGGGTTCAAACC
The DNA here is from genome assembly GCA_030068075.1 of Paguma larvata. NCBI lineage: Eukaryota > Metazoa > Chordata > Mammalia > Carnivora > Viverridae > Paguma > Paguma larvata. The sequence goes on from CM057823.1 coordinate 116,691,920, forward strand.
CCACAGTGGGCTCTGTGCTGTCAGCACAGAACCCCCTTCAGATCCTTTGTCTCCCTCTCTCCCTGTCCCTCTGGTGTGCAACATACACGCACGCTCTCTCTCTCTCTCTCTCACTCAAAAACAAAAATTAAAAAAGAAAATGGGGCTGATAATCCTGCTGTATAGGGCTATCAGGAAGATTAATGAGACAATATAACCACAACTTTAAACTCTGAGTTTTACAAAGAGCTGCCCTTCCATAAATTGCTGTCATCCTTGTTATACTATTATTATTTTAAGAAGGAAAGAAAGTAAAGCATCCAACTCATAGCCTTAACAGCAATTTAAGGAAGTAGCTCCCAAGACCTGACTAAGCTCTCTGCTGGTGATTTTATATCAATTTACACAACTTTCAGGTTTAAACTGGTTAAGCACCAGCGCCTTCCTTCTGTTATTCAGAGTTAAATATGGTGTTCTTGGTGACAATTAATTTGTATCCTTTTTAATTTGCAATTTTTACTTAAAAATAATCGGTTACCCCACTTACTTGTTTCAAAATTCAAATGACAAAAATCTGCCAGTCTTCCCGCCACCAGCGCCCTGTTAGAGGCAACCATGGTTAGTAACGTCTTAAAAGTGTAGTGAAAGACAGAGACTTGCATATATTTTCGCCTTCACACAAATGGAAGCATGCAGTACTTGTTTTGCATCTTCCTTTTTTCACTTAGTAAATTATGTCAACAATAATCCTCATTTTCTTTTTTCCTGGTTGTATAGAATTCTTTGTGTGAATGACGATAATTTGTAAGTCTCCTATTAATGAAGATCAGGCTGTGTCAGTCGTTTGCCATTCCGCACTTCAGTCCTCCTCTCTACCAACTGAGCTATGGGAGGAAACACTAGTCCGTTGCCATTGCAGTCGCACTGAATAATCTTCTATGTTATTTTTCACAAAAGCAAGTATACCTGAAGGGTAAGATGGAAGAAGAGCCATTTGGTAGGAATTGCCAAAGGGCCCTCTGACACAGTGTGGATCATCCGCACTGTCGCCCGCAGTGCCCGAGCGAGCCTCTTTCCCCACGGCTCACCGCCACAGGGTGACGCCGCCTGTTCTTCAGCGCTGGCACGTTGATAAGTGAAGTTTTAATTTGCCTTTCTCTTCCGAGTATACGTGAACACCTGAAAAAAATATGCTTAAGAGCCTTTTCTGCAAACTGGTGGTTCTTCTCCTTTGCACATTTCTCTCTTGGACTGTTTGGTAAATTGGGATGTTATAGACTGGAGTCTACTGGATGGTTGAAAGAAGCAGGTCTTAAAGCCGAAAGATCAATATTCAAATCCTGGTTCAATCTTTTATTCATTATGAAATATATTTGTGCTTCAGTTTCTTCATCTCTAAAATAATAATAACAATGCCTACTTCACAGGGCTCCAGGGAGTCTAGCTGGGGAGCGAGGGTATAGCACCTGGCTTTGGGGGTCCCAAAGACAGCAGGTTCGGCCACTCGCTGCTGACCAATTCGAAGACAGGGAAATGAGTGTAAGTGGAACAAGAAAGGAATTTAGTTCAGTGAGGCCCACCCTGGAGAGACAGCTGACTAGTATCTCAAAGACTGTCTCTAATGTGCCAAAAATTCTTCGGGGTTTATGTAGGGAAAAAAGTGGGGCAAAGGTTGGTGGGTACCTGTAGGTGGGCAGGTAGAGGTAGTCTTTCAGGAGGATTAAAAGCGATAACTCATGTAACAGTATAATATCCAGCCCTTCGCAGGGGCTCAATAAGTTAAAAAGTGTTTTTATTTTCTCCTCTCATGATTTTCTAAAGATTGCAACAAATACTTTTCCATATTCCTAAGGAGCCACATAAAATTTCTAAGAAAAAGAAAAAAAAAAGGAAAGAATGAAAGAAAAAAAAATGTTCTGGAGAGGAAGAAATAGAGGGTGGGACAGAGAAGCCTTGTTTTCTTGGCTTAGGTATCTTGAATCGCTTTTTATCTTGCTGCCCAGCATGCTTCTAAAGCCACTTCTTCCTCTGAAGGTGGTCAGGGAATACAGGCTAATTTTAATATTAGCAGAAGCAAAACATAATTAGGGAAGTAAATCTGCTGTGTCTAGATGCATGTTATGCATTACAAAGTCGATACTGTAACATGGCTTTAAAAAGCCCTTTGCTGCTCTGCATTATTGGGGGGTTATCAGGGCTTGCCCAAGACCTTAAAGTGAGCTCTCCAGAATGTTTACTGAACTGACTTGGTGCAGTGTTTCCTTCTGCTAGCAAAATAGCAAAAATGTCATCTTCCAGTCCTTTCTCTGGGCAGATGTGCATTATTACTCTCTGTATCGCCAGCGCCCAGCTCACTGCCAAGCACATAGAAGACGCTGAACCTAACCGAATCAAGTCTGAGACATGTGCTTTTGAAATTCAATATGAATCGCGGTTAAAACCCCAAAGACTTAAAACATCTCCGACTTTCGAAAAGGACATCGGTGCATTTTTCTGCTCTACATCCAGTTAATAAGCCAGAGTTATCTACAGAGCCATGCTTTTCGGTTTTTTTTTTCCTTTTTTTTTTTCATTCACAAGATCCTATTTTTATTTTATGTCAGATTTCCTCTCTGTCTCACCAAATGTGATATGCCATATATTCATATGAAATAAAAATCATTGTAAGTCTGTTTAGTGAATTACTTAATATCTCGCGGGACAGATGGAAAGTCGGTAAAGCGTTGTGAAGCCATGATGGAAAATTCATGCTCCGGAGATTCCAGGACGTGACGTTTTAATAGCCTCATAGAAGGGTGAATGCCAGGGATGGCTTTCTCATATTTTTTCTCTTTCTAACCATTTAAAACTCAGTTGCTCCGCTCTCTATAGGCCTAGGTTGCAGTTTATTATGCGTAGACGCGGCTCTCGCTTCAACGTGGATTTCACCCAGCTAAGAATGAGAGTTCCTTACAAGCCGCACCTTCGTCGGCTGATATTGGAGGGTCCGATCTCTGTAGTTGTCTTTAGACAAGGTACCTAGATGATTGCAGCCGTCTGCATTTTTGCTTCTGGCAACTCGCGGCCTTTACCTGTAGATTAATACATTCTTCTCTGCGTGTGCTTGAAAAGCCATTTAAAGACTCCTCCTCCTTCATACCACGTCTGCACCCACACCTGGGGTGGGGACCCGGAGGCTCTTTTAGTGGCCAACGCACTCAGCAATCTGATATGTGGGAAGACTGTGGGAACGAACACCCCCGTCCCTTTCTACGTTTTAACACACTTTAGCCTTAGGGTTATTTGTTGGACGTGGCACGAAGGTCAAGTGTTTCTGAAACCTTTCTGCAAGGGCTCGGAGCCTGGAGGTGGACCCTAAAGTGCCAGGTGAGATTATAGACAGTCCGAGCTCCTCCGAGACTCGTGTTTTACTTGTTGGACCCTTTCCCTCTTTTTTATTCCCTTCATCATGTTTATCCGTCTTCCTTATCACTGATGTCTTCTTCAGAGAATGTGCAAAGAATGAGCAAAGACAGCACATCTTGATTAAATCTACCACTTGCTAGTCGATCTGGTAAAGGAGGGTCGGTCTCATAGGCAGACTCTCGTTTGTGGTTCAGCATCAAGATCCCCCTGTTCCTGAGACCTGTGACCATGGTGAGTTGAAAGCTGCCAACATGCAATCTTGTAATTTAAGCTTCAAGAAGAGACCCCCAGTTAGGCTTCTAGGTTTGAACGTACGCTCCGGGACAGGAACCCGATAACTTAGCAGGAACTCTCACAGGTCAGAGCTTGCTGAGAATGGGGGAGTGACTCAGCAGGGACTCAGGAGGCAAGATAGTAACAGTGAAGACCTGACTGGTTAGTCTCAGAGAAGATTATCTGAAGGGTATGAGGAGCTACAGGGACTGAGGTAAGGAATGAGGAAGTTCAGGCTGACAGACTGCTTCGGTCACCATGTGCTCCCTTATTTCCCTCCTGCTAATTGTAGTTTCAAAATCAGCAACAACTACCCCTCACAATAATTAGGGTTTATAAGAGCGTGTGCACGCATTTGAGAGTTATACATGTAGTACCAGGGTGCTCTGTAGCTAAAATTATTGTATGTGTTTGTGTAATTTGTTTCTTGAAAGATGAACTCAGTAGGATACAATCAGGAAGCAGCTCTATTTTTCTCCTGCCACCGCCTATAAAAACACTTGGTCAGACCTGTGTTCAAAGCTTCTGGAACGCAATCGGGGGTACAGACGATTCTTTGCACCCTTGTCACCTTACTGAATTCTCTTATCATTCACAATGATTGTCAATAGTTTCTCTTGTGTTTTTCCAAATATTCATTGTATCAAATGAACATAGTGGAAATTTAAATCGTTTCTCTCATTTACACCTAAAAAATTTTTTTTAATGTTTATTTACTTTTGGCATAGTGACAGAGTGTGAGCAGGGGAGGGGCAGAGAAAGAGGGAGGCACAGAACCTGAAGCAGGCTCCAGGTCCTGAGCTGTCAGCACAGAGCCCAGTGTGGGGCTCGAACACACGGACCATGAGATCACGACCTGAACCAAAGTTACACGCTTCACTGACTGAGCCACCCAGGTGCCCCTCGTTTACACTTTTGATTTCATTCTTCTTTTCTAAGTATGTTTACTCTAGTAAATAAGAATAGTGATAGTGGGTATTCTTGTTGTGTGATTCTTAAAAGCATGGCTGAGTCTGCAAAATAAAATGCACACTGTTATATATTGCAGCTGAGAACATACATGGTTCATATCTAGTGATGCCACTTCTAAGAATTTAGAGGCATTCTAAGAGATTAATAATTTATTATTTATCGGCTTCTTCATAGTAGTAGTATTTGTAATGAAAAATTAGAAGCAATCTAAATGTTCAACACAGTAGGATGGTTAAATGCATTATGGTATACCTACCTATATAAAATCAGGCTGTGTTACTTATTAATACGTAACAAAGCACCCCAAAACTTAGTGGTTTAGCACAATAAACATTTATTTTTTAAATTTATTTTGAGAGAGAGAGTGAAAAAGAGAGCACACACATGAATGTGTGCACGAGCAGAGGAAGGGCTGAAAGAGAGAAGGAGAGGGAAATCCCAAGCAGGCTCCTCACTGTCAGCACAGAGCCCAATGTGGGGCTTGATCTCACAAACTATGAGATCATGACTTGAGCTTAAATCAAGAGTCAGACGCTTAAACAAATGAGCCACCCAGGCGCCCCAGCAATAAACATTCTCTCACCAAATTTCTGTGGGCCAGGAACCCAGGAGAAGCTCAACAGGATAGTTGTGCCTCAGGATACATCACGAGGTTTCTGTTAGGAGGTCGGCCAGGGCTGTGGTTATTTGCTGCTTGACCGGGGCTGTGGGTTCTGCTTCCAAGGTAGCTCACACACATTGCCGGTGAGATAGTGCTGTTTCTGCCAGGAGGTCTCGAGTCCTCACCACACGGACCTCCCCATAGGCCTGGAGTGTCTTCTCAAGATGTGGTTGCCGGTTTCTCCCGTAGTGAGTGATCCAAGAGAAAGCAAAGTGGAAACTGCAGTGACTTTTGTGAAGTCACACTCTGTTATTTTCATAGTATCCTATGAGCTGTACGGGTCAGTTCTGTCGTGGGAGGGACCTCAATGGGGACATGAACACCAGGAGGTAAGAACTATTGGGGGTCGTCAGAGAGGCTGGTCACTCCAGTCTGTGCGTGGCCCCCAACGATTCATCTCCTTCACACATGGGTGGCTCAGTCTGTTAAGCATCCAACTTGGGTTCAAGTCATGATCTTGCTGTCCATGAGTTTGAGTCCTGTGTAGGGCTCTGTGCTGAGAGCTCAGAGCCCGGAGCCTGCTTCCTATTCTGTGTCCCCTCCCCTCTCTCTTTGCCCCTCCCCTGCTCATGCTCTGTCTCCTTCTGTCTCTCAAAAATAAACAAATTGTAAAAAGATTATTTTTAAAATCAAGTCTAGGGGCAGTTAAGCTCTTCAGGTACAGTTCCTTCAGTATAGAGTTCCAAATACAGTTCAAGTGAAGCTCCTCTTGAACTGAAGGTTATGAATTAAAGAGACAAGTTTCCTGCCCGCTCCTGTACCTGGCATACTGGTGGGACAGGCACGGGATACTGCAGTAGATGGTCATGTTCAAAACAGGGAGAACAGAGGCCACTGCTTCATAGCAGTTCTAAAACCCTGTCAGACAGATGTTGGAAGTTCCTCAATTAGGACTCAGGTCGACTGTCTCCTGGGAGTGACCTTTCATGGCGCTTGGCTCTACCCTCTGATTCGTCCTTCCCGTTCCATTGAAGGTAACCCGTGTTTTGCAACTGAGAGATTGTCTCAGCCTGCCTTCTGTGTATCAAAGTTTGGGATCTAAATGCCTCTTTTCATTTTCTATGGTTTCTGTCCACTCAGTCCAACCTGGTAGTATTTCTATTAATTAAAAAAAAAAAAACAAACAACTTTTAGCTCACTTGGAAAAGAGTTGTAGATGGTGTTCATTCCATTAGGCAAAAGCTATACCCTTACATCTCTTCAAGATAAGCCATTTTCTACCTTGGGTTTTTGTTGAAGTTGCTGAGGGACAATACCGTTAAGTTTCTTAGAAGACATGAAGTTCTCTGAAGTATTCCCTTAGCTTTTTCTTAATCATTAAAACAGCATTTCTAAGTTATAAGGACCCAGCTTTGTCTTTAGACAGTGTTTTCTTGGAAGAGCCCTGGATCTGATCTTTGCCTGGAAGCCATTTTACAATTTGAGCGTTTTCTGTCATCTGGAAAATTCCAGAAACAGAAGTCTTAACTCCTCTTTGTTTGATAGTCCTTCCTTCAGCTTATCTCCTCTCTCACATATTGTTATAAGCATCAAGAAGAAATTGAGCACACTTTCAACACTCTGCCTGGGCATCTCCTTAGCTAGATCACTTAGTTCATTACATGTATTTTTTTTTTTTTTTTGATATTTTTTGCACGTGACAGTGATGTTAAATTTCCTGTCATATCGAATAAGACTCTCTTATCTTCTGGTTTCCAGTATTATTTTCCAGATTTCCCTCCAGGCTGTCACCAGTAGCATCCTTGAAGGTCACCAGGGTTCTACCAACACTTTCTTCAGTGCATTTCATGCCTTCAGTTCTCCAAGTCTTGCCTTCATGCTGTCGGGAAGCCATTCCCATGTTTTAGGTTTTCGGTTATGGTTGTGTTCCATTTCTGGCACCCAAATCATCATTATTATGAATCCATGTGCAACAAATTACTCTGAAATTTAGATATTTAACACAGATATTTATTAGCTCATAATTTCTGTGGGTCAGGAACCTGGGGACAGGTTAGTTTGGTGGTTCTGTTTCAGTCTTGTATGAGGTCCCACTGAAGGTGTCAGTCAGGATGGTAATCATCGGAACGCTTGATTGAATGGGAGGATCTACTTCTGTGGTGACAAACACAGGTACCTGGCAAATCAGTGCTGGTTATTGGCACTAGTGGACTAAGTCCTCACCTTGTGGACCGCTCCAGAGGAACGCCGGAGTCCTCAGGACATGTCGGTTGCCTTTTGCTGTAGTGAATAATCCCCAAAGGAGCAAGATGAAAGTTGTGATGTCTTTTATTCTCTATCTTTGGAAGTCACGGATCCTCTATTTCTTATTAGTTACCAAGGTCAACTCTATTCATGGTGGGTACTGTGCAGGGTCATAAATACCAAAAGGCAACAATCATTGGGGGCCATCTTGGAGGCTGGCCACCTCAATGGCAGATAAATAATTATGGTAGGTACCCAAAATTATGTGTTTGAAAGATCTTTAATAATAGATGAGAGAAAAGATTCAAAACTTTTACTTAAATTAGTATCATCCAAAAGTTAAGAATAACTTTTTATGCTATTGTCTGGGTGTGTCTATTCATGCAGAAAAGATAGATAGGATAGAAAAAACAAAAATATTAGCATTGCTTATTTCCAGGTGAGAGGACTGTGAGTTTTAAAGTTTTCTTTTTTCTTTTTTTTGTTTCCAGAATACTACAGTACAGTATAGGTGAATAATTTTATAATTAACAAACTTTTTAATTTTGGGGGCACAATTAGAAAACTATATTAAATTTGTGTTTATTTTCTTTAAGATACAAACAATATTTCTGCTTAGCTTAAAAATGAAAAATTCCGCACCTTTCAAAAAACTAATGATAGTTTTAAACGGCAGGAACTGTTAACTCTCAATTTAGCAACTGATGACTTATCTCATTAAAAGACAATCATGCTGCCAAATTTTAAATTAATATTTGTGCTAGCACAGATGGAATATGTATGCATGTATACATGAGTGTGTTCAATGGGAGAAGGGGAAAGAGTCCTCTGAAGATCTTTCCTTTGCGTTCTTGCTTAGAAAAATATTCTTTGGGCTATTTAATATTGAATACTAATTAACAAATACAAACTTTCTATTTTCTCCTTTATTTGAACACCTGTCTCCACAATTTCTCCTAAAAAGATGAAATTTAAAGATGAAATACGAAACATTCTCATGAGATTGTTTGAAATAGAAAGACAAAGCAAAGTTTAATCAAGCTGGATATGAAACTTCCAAAAATACACCAGGCTTGAGATCCTTTGACGTTCTTTCTGAAAATTAAGGCAGGAGTTGTTTTCTTTCCTTTGGATGTGAGGACAGTCCATGTTCATAAACTCCTTTAATACATAGCTTGGGATCTTGGAAGTCGTTCCTAACTACCTGTCTATCTACACAGATCAGAACCACTGTGAGTGTTCAATCATGCGGTTTCATTGCACCAAGTTGCCCACCAGGGGCTCGTGGGGTTGAAATTCCGGCTCACACAGACATGTCCAGGCATCAACGCTGAGGGGAAACCTGGTTCCCCCCATCCTCCTATTTCACAAAAGGTTTACAGACGGACCAGAGTGAATTGTATCATTCCGTTGTATTATGAACCCTAAGAAAACAGGCATTTTGTCTGTTCTTGTGAATGTCCACTGGTTACTTTGTAATTATTGCTAAGGCATGTCATGGTTCTGCATTTTGCTTTCTCATATTCTTCTAAGTTGAGGTCAACAACCATGTCCTCTATTTCTTTTATTCCTCTGGTTGGCTACTAACACAACAAATGGCAAACTTTAAGCATGATAAATAGGCATTTAAGTAAAACAAATGTTAGACACCAGAAATTAAAGCCTCTAAAATGTTTATACCCTTGTACTTTATGTTATTGTTGTTTTATACTTTACGTATACACAGATAAACCCCAAATGCAAGTGTATTTTTAAAATTTTCTCTTAAAGAGTCATTTAGGGGCACATGGGTGGCTCAGTTGGTTAAGTGTCCAACTTCGATTCAGGTCATGATCTCAAAGTTAGTGAGTTCAAGCCCCGTGTGGGGCTCTGTGCTGACAGCTCAGAACCTGGAGTCTGCTTTGGATTCTGTGTCTCCCTTTCTCTCTTCTCCGCCCCTGCTCATGCTGTCTCTCTCTCTCCTTCAAAAATAAACATTCAAAAAAATTTTTTAAGTAAATAGTCACTTATGTTTTAATGTAATTAATAAAATGGAAAAAATCATTTTATGTATACCAACTTATTTACATTTCTGGTGCTCTTCCTTACTTCCTATAGATCTGAGTTTCTATCTGATATCATTTTTTTTAGGTTTATTTACTTATTTTGATACAGAGAGTGAGCGTGAGTGAGGGGAGGGGCAGAGAGGGAGAAAATGACCATCCCAAGCAGGTTCCGTACTGTGAGAGCAGAGCCTGATGTGGAGCTGGAACTCAGGAGCCATGAAATCATGACCCGAGCCAAAACCAAGAGTCAGACTCTTAGCTGACTGAGCCACCCAGGTGCCTCTATCTGATATCACTTCTATTTAGCCTGAAGAATTCCTCTGGCATATCATGTTGTGGTTTTCTTGGTAGCTTTACTCAATTTTCATATACTTGACAATATCTATTTCACTTTTGTTTTGGAGGTGTATTTTAGCTCTCTATATAATTTAAGATTGAACCGCCCCCCCCCCTCCCCTGTCCAGCACTTTAAAGATGTCTGTTGTCTTCTGGCCACCATCATCTCTCACGAGAAGTCAGATATCGTTCTGGTTTTTTTTTTTTTTTAATTTTAATGTTTCATTTATTTTTGAGAGAGAGAGAGCCAGAGCATGAGCAGGGGAGGGGTAGAGAGAGGGAGATACAGAATATGAAGCAGGCTCCAGTGTCTGAGCTGTCAGACAGAGCTGGAGAGGCAGGGCTTGAACCCATGAACCGTGAGATGGTGACCTGAGTAGAAGTCAGATGCTTAACCGACTGAGCCACCCAAGCATCCCAGGAAGTCACATGTGATTTTTACAGTTGTTCCTCTCTAATTTCATTTTTATTTTTATGTTTAATTTTCAGGCAGTTTAATTATAGTGTACTTACAAGGGGTTTTCTTTGTATTCTATTTTTGATTTGCTGAGCTTCTTGTGTTGTAAGTTAATCTTTTTTTATCAAATGTGATAACTATTTGGCCATTATTTCTTATAATATTTTTTTCTACTATATGCTCTTTGTCCTCTTCATTTGAGACTTCAACCACATGTATGTTAGACCACTTGGCATTGTCTTACAAACCATTGAGGTGCCCTTTATTCTGTAAATTTTTTCCTCGATTCTGTTATTCAGTTGGGATCATCTCTATTGAATTGTCTTCAAGTTCACTGACCCTTTTTTTCTGAAACGTCTATCACTGTTAAGCACATCCAGTGACATTTTCACTTCAGGTGTTTTATTTTTAAGTTCTAGAATTTCCATTTGTTTTCTTTTTTGTATTTTCATTGCTCTGTTGAAACTCCCATCTGTTTCTTCATTATGTATACCCCTTCCATTTAATTCTTAAATTAAACATACTGATTCTTTTCAAGTTCTGATAAGTCCAACATTTGGGTCCTCTTGAAATCTATTTTTATTGACTATCTTTTCTCTTTGTTATAAGTCATATTTTCTTCCTTTTTGGTATGTCTAAAATTTTTATATGGTACACTAAACATTATGGATGTTGCTTTGTAGATAGTTTAAATTATTTTCTTTTGAGAAGATTTGAGTTTTGTTTGTGGTGGGTAGGTGAATTATTGAGAGATCCTCTAAGTCCTTTCGAACTTCATTTTAGGCTTTGTTTAGGTGTGTCTACTTTGATATTTTCTTATTCTAAGGCATAGCCTTTTCTCTAACACACGTAGTAATTTTTCCTAAAATATGGCCTTGTTGGGGTCTCATTGAAATTCCCAAGGTACTAGTATGTTTCCCTCCTCTCGAGCTGGACTCAGACTCCAACGTCTTCCAGGACCGTAATGCCCATGTAATGCCTCTTCAGCTTAGTCAGGAAGTCTCATGCTGCCCGTACACAATTAAGAACGTAAGGTAATTGTCCATGTAGACTTTCATGCCCCAACTTCTGTGCATCTCCCTCCTCTCTGGTATCTTGCCTGATGAATTCCAGCCACGTTGGCAGCCCTATACTCTTACTTCTGCCTCCTTAGCACCACAAACCCCCTTCTCTTCTTTTAGTTGCTGTCATTCTTGCACTTCAGTTTGAAAGTACCCATGGGCAAAAACAGGGGTGAAAATAATACTAACTTTTAATCTGTTCCCTTACCTCATGGATCGCAGTTCTTTGCTGCCTCTTTCTCCCTGCCTGTTAAGAGTTGCCTCATATATTTTGTCCAGTTTTATGGTTACTTACAGTGGGAAGATAAGTTTAATATCAGTTATTCCATCATGGCCAAAAGCAGAGGTCATCCAAGTGTAGAATAAAAGCTATAAGAATGCTATTGTATTATTTATTGAATGAATAGGCTATGTAGGCCTGAAGATCATATTTTAAAAATAAACAATACATATGCTTCTCTGGAAATAACAAGAAATTATGTGGCAGGAATAGATGATTCCATTAAGTGTGTCAAGCCTCTCTCTGCTGTATTTTGAACAAAGTGGAGGAAGAAGGCAGCAGTAATTTTCCAGTCATCTTTGTCAAGGTGAGCTGTACTGTAAAAAAAATAAAAACCTTCACGAAGAAAAAAAATCGTGCATCCTATGATTCTTATATTTCTTCTGTCATAAATAACTTCCTACAAACTCATTCTACTCTCAAAAGTAGAATGTGGGGTAGAAGTAGACTTTATATCAGAAGATCCTGGCTCAGGCCACTGTGTTGCCACTTACTGTGACCTTCAGCTATCCTCCGAGTCTTAGTTTCCATTTGTAAGATGGAGTAAATATTATCTTCCCCATCGATGACACAGGGTATATCTGATGCTTAAAGGTATGTGAAAACTCATTTTGAAGATTTATATTTTAGACTCTCTGTGCTACATTTAGGAATTGAGTTTGTAATAATAATTCTCAGGTTTGTTACAAGGATCAAATGACTTATAAAAGAAGCATAAAAGAGGGTCTGGCATTAGTGAATACTGAATAAATTATTATTTGTAACAGGTTAGCTATTATTACTTTGTAACAAATCATCCCCTGTACTTCAAACAATCGTTTCTCAGAAGGCTATCGGCTGTCTGGCAGTTCTTATGCTCAGAGCTGGGCTCATCTGGGCCCACTCATATATGTGCGGACCACCTGGCTGTCATCTAACTGATGATGGCCTCGGCTCTCGTGATGGGCCATGGTTGGATCTACTGCATGACATCCATCAGCAGACATATGAGCTTCATCCTTCATCATGATAGAGCAAGAGATGAGGTGGAAACGTGAGAATTTCCTGCATCCCCTGCTTGCATCCATGTTGCTACAACCCTGTTGCCCAAAGCGAGTCACAGAACGAAGCAGAAAGTCAGGGAGTGGAAGGCACTACCAAAAGAGCATAGACATAGGAAGCCGTGACAGATTGGTCCATTAGTGCAATCAATATACAACCTTACCCTTGATTATCACTCTTATTTTCATTTAGTTCTGCAAATAACTCACCAGTAAGTTTCAGTAATAACCTTGTTCCACATCCACTTACTTTTGGGGCATGTCAGGTAATCTTAGAGCCAAACAATCTAGGAATGACAGAGTCTTCACTCTACTTTTTTTTTTTAAATGGGTTTCATAATAAGGGATACACATTGTAGCTTAGCAAGGGGTGAAGCAAGTATGTTTTACTTTCTCTCTGCCTCCTCCCTTCCCCACCTGCCTCTCGTTAGCAAGAGACTACTGCAGATAATAATTTACTATTACTGGAATATTTTGGATGTTTTCCTTCATTGATGATGACCTATAACATTCCCTTAACCACTGTGCTACATAGTTTTTTTGTTTGTTTTCTTTTTTTTTTCTTTTTTGCAGGCAGTAGGAGATTGGAAAATTTCAAGAACAAGAGCATGAGAGGGGAATGACAAGAAATGTATACCAGAATATAGGGAGGAAGTGGAGATTAGAGGGAGATAAAATGTTAGGAAGCATTTGGTAGGCCATTATAACATGTTTGTGAACTCATATGGAATATGAAAAAAATCGGGTTCAGATTTTTCAGCATTGTTTTATTTTTCCCTTTTGGTCTCTTTTTGGATAAAATGTACTGGCAGACTAGGAGGGGACAGACATTTCTTCTTTTTTTCAGCTACTACTTGCCTTTACATCTTCTGTTACTAAAGTTGAGCTCATTGCTACAGAAACAGATGGAAGGAAAGTTTCGAAAGAGATGAGATTTAAAAACCACGAACTTGTTAGGAAGCAGCCTTGTTTCCTCATTCCCATGGAAACAAAAATTTGTTGGGAAATGCAGACAAGACAGAAATCCACGACTCTTCTGTTTCTGCTGCCCTCTGTCTGTATCCAAAGAAATGGACTTCAGGTCCTGCTTCTATTTGATAAAGGGGACGTATCACCACTTAGTGTCCGTGCCTTTCTTCCCCCCATTCATTTACCAATCTTGATATTATACCACACCATGTTAATTTCCTTTTTGGTCACCTTGGAATCTTTGATTGTCTTTAGAATCAGAGAATGTTATACCTGGAAAATCCGCAGAAATAATCTCACTCAAACCAATTCTATAACACATGAGAAAGCCTGGAGACGGGGTATCGAGGTAAAGATAGGACAGAGTTCAGGCTCGTGCCTCCCAGCTCATGATGTCTCATATCAACTGTGCTTTCTCCTTGTAGTATGTCCATTTTACTAAAAAACAGATGTCTCACCAGCTGCCCAGGGCACTGGCATCACGCTGGCCCTCCATTCCTAGTCTGCACTCCCAGGCTCAGTGTGCCCCCTGTTTACTCCTTCAGCCACAAACAACCCTTCTTGTGTAAACTATTAACGCCAAGACCTGCCTACCAACCCACGGTTAAATTTAGATGTGTCTGAATTTTACTTGGGCTCTAAGTCGGACATGAGCTCTAGCACTCTGAAATAGTACATAATGTTTTACCAGTCTGAAAATCTCATTACAAGAGTATTGGGCCTTCCTCTCAATAACCTTTTCTCTCAATTTGACTGAACCTTAGTGCGTTTCCATTTATATAAAAATCTCCCCAGTCACATTCAGCAAAGATGTTTTGCCCTCCAGTTAAAAGTGTGACGTAAATTATTACAATTTTCTTGATACTTTTGGAGTTCTCCAAAGGTCATGATTAGTTTTAGTGTTTTTTTTTTAAGTTTATTTATTTATTTTGAGAGAGACAGAGACAGCACAGTGGGGGAGGGGCAGAGAGGGAGAGAGAGAGATTCGCAAGCAGGCTCCACACTGCCAGTGCAGAGCCCGATGTGGGCCTCGAACCCATGAAGCCGTGAGATCATGACCTGAGCCGAAACCAAGAGTTGGACACTTCACTGATTGAACTACCCAGATGCTCCTGATTAGGTTTTTAGTTTTTTAGGGTGGGGTTAAAGTTTTTAAACTTACTTTTTAGGATGTTTCCTGTCACTCTCAAAGAAAGAAACCACACCAAATACCTGATTTGATAACAGCATGGTGCCAAGGAGTATGGAGTTTCTCTAGATTAGGGGTTTAGAAGCTTGGCAGGCATCCAACCCTATTTTGTTTAGGAAGAAACAAATTTCATCCTAGAATTAACTGAGGAAACTCAGGGGATAGACTAAAAGTGAATTTTTCACTCTTTGTTTATAAAAATATAAGCCCATATTCCAATATTTGGGAAGTGTAAGAATCTTAACATGATGGTATCTGGGATGATTCAGGGCCTCACAGAGCCTAAGTGACATCATTTCTGGAACCAGTGATCTTTATAGAGCCGTGTAGATATTAATGTAGACAAGTCTGAATGTTTATTGATCTCAGGATGTAGCTAGTGGGTTGTTTGGTCTTTAAATATAAATCCTTGATATCACATCATTTTTCTTACTTACCTTGTTCTCCTAAACATTCAGGCCCACGCAAGCCTATTTTGGGTGAGGTTAGCCTACAGTTGTGATGACACTCAAGGCTTCTACCACATGCAGGAGCCCTGGGTGAGGTCTGAAGTGACAAGAGCCTGTGTCACCTCTCCACTTTAAATAAAGACCACATCAAAAGGGTTAGGGGAGAGCCAGAGCAGACTGTCCTGTAAGCTGGAAATGGAAGATTGTACCTAGATTACCTTACACACACACAAGCCAACAAAATGTATTCCTTTTAATTTCCAACATTTCTAGAAAGCATAAAACTCTGTACTACCCTTTCCTCAAGATCAGATTCGATGCAGTACAGTGGTCTGCTTTGATCAACGAAAACCTAGTGAGTGGACACCTCACCTGTAAATGCCATTTAATGACTAAGGCAACTGAAAGAACCAAGCTCTTTGTAATTAGCTTTGGATCAAATATCGACCAACCTTATTCTTTCATTTATTTATATGTTCATTTGTTCAGTAAATGAATCATTCATTCAATAAACACTCAGTGGATGCCTACTTCAGTGCTCCTTAGTCAAACGACCTCACCTCTTGAACCACAAACATTTTATAAATGAGCTGCCAGAATTTGGGCAATGCATTAATTTTATTCTGACGCAGATTAGAGCTGTCTTACTAACTACGGCAATGTCTGAGCAGGTCCTTTAGAGCAGTACAAAGTGAGACACAACTTGCTGCAAGGGACAACTAGCAATAGTAAAGTCAATGCCTAACAGAGACCATTTCCTCGTCAGAGAAGATCTTTGACTTTAGGAGTGTATAAAAGAGTGTAATCAGGGCTATAACCAATTTTTCTTCAATAGCAATACTGTTCTGAAGGATCATCAAACGAAGACTGCAATTACTGGAAGGTTTTATAGACACTATAAAAATTGTTATACATCAGGGGCATGTGGGTGGCTCAGTTGGTTAAGTGTCCAACTTTGACGAGGGTCATGATTTCATGGTTTGTGAGTTTGATGCCTGTGCTGTCACTGCAGAAACTGCTTGGAGTTCTCTCTTTGCCTCTATCTCTCTACCCTTCCCCTACTTTACTCTCCTCTCTCGAAATAAATAAATAAACTTAAAAAAATTGTTATATGTCAGGAGTGATTTTAGTAATTTATCGGTGGCTTCTTTAGCTCATAGTTTAAGTTGTACACAGATAATTAGAACAGTTGATAAAATGCTAGGAGTGGGGAACAGACGGAATTTGTTTATAACTAAGTCACAAAGGGCAGGATGGGAAGTTCAGGAAGTGATCAAGATGAGCCAAGGCTGGTCCAGGCGGAGAAAGTCGCAGACAGGTACCATAAATAAGAACCCTCCCTTTCTCCTATTTATTTATGTATTTTTGAAAATCATCAGTATGGGGGCACCTGGGTGGCTCAGTTGATTAAGCGACTGACCTTGGCTTAGGCCATGATCTCACGGTTCACAAGTTCGAGCCCCACATCGAGTTCTGTGCTGACAGCTCAGAGCCTGGATCCTGCTTCAAAGTCTATGTTTCCCTCTCTCTCTGCCCCTCCCCTAGTCATGCTCTCTGTCTCTCTGTCTCTCTCAAAAATAAATATATATTAAAAGAAAAAAATCATCAGTATGGATTGATATATTATTTTTAGTAGTTTATTATTGTACTGAATATTTTGGTGCTCCATTTATACCGATTTGGCCAGTGGGATACCCAAGTTCTCATAACATACTCCATTTAGTCTCCCATTTCATGAAAGAATACCATATCTTTAGGTAAAGCACAGGGCCACCAGGAGAGACTATGCTATTCAGCCTCCCTTGCTGCTGGGCACGGCCATGTGACTAGGTTCTGGCCAATAGGAAGTGAACAAAAGTTATAAGTGCAATTACTTAGCCATCTCCTTAGAGACAAAGCCACTACTCCAGTGGTCTCTTTTTGTCAGACATGAGGTTAAGCCCATTCGACCCTGAGGATCGAATATCCCAGGAGATGGGGAAGTAACAAGGTGTTGGGAACATGGGTTCTTGAATGATGGTGTGAAACTGTTGGCTCATCAGCTCTGTGCCACTCACCTCTGGACAGCTTCAGGAGAAAAACTAGTTTAAGGCCCTCTATTTCATGATCTCTTTGCTATATCAACATCACCTAAAGTTTAATGCAATGCTCAGAGATACACTGATATAAAGTGGCAGGGTGTGTGCAGGGAAATCCTGTACCTGGAACATTAAGAAATGGGTTGGGGAGTGGTGGGAGGTGGGGCAGGAAAGGTTGGAAAGGCAAGATTCAGTGCAGGTTTGTGTTCTAGGAAATTGTGGCCGGGTGTGGTTTCCACAACAGAGGAATGATGGGCTGTATAGAGTCAGCCTTGGTCTTAATAGGCCTGCAGTGAGGTCTCTACTCTTCTTCATTGTAAGTCCTGCCTCCAAAACAGCGGGCCATGCACTATCATGTATCACGTGTCTGCTCTTCCTTATAACCCCCCCAACTTCTCATTTGTCATTTATCTTCCATTTGAGAGCTTTACCTCATCCCTTGGATTTCCTTTGTGAACTGGCCATCCTGTCCTGTCAATATCCTGCCTTGTGCCCCCTTTCCTCTCCAGAGAACTCCGCTGAATACACCACAGATCCTAGATCACAGGTTGCTGGAGCACTCTAGAAATGTACCACCTTTTTGGCAAATCTGGGAGGTATTCTACTTCTAGGAAAAATCAGTGGGAGGATTTCTCTGTCCATATTGGATTTTATTGCTGTGTTGTTAACAAACTCTCCCATACTTACCTTCCTACGGGCTATGATTGACAATTTGGAAAATAACTTATTTAGAGAAAATAAGGACTTTCAGAAATCCCATTTCCAATAATCAAGAAAGCAGCACTTTTTCCCCCTAATTTTCTTACCGAACTCTTTAACCACTTCAGTTCCAAGAACGATCTACATACCGATCGGAACTCTTTCGCTTGGTGATGTTGAGTGTCAGCTCTCTGTGCTTCCATAAAACGAAACACTCACCGCAGCTCCAGAGAACTTACTGTTAGATCCATCTTCCCTCCCACATTCACGTTCTGCTCTTCTCTACCCTGCTTTGTGCCCTGGGAGTCTGACCTGTGTGGACTCCGTCAGTAGGTCCCCTTGCCCTCTGGTTGCCGGGTGGATTTGGCCAATGAGAGATCCCGGTGGGAGATCAGAGGGTGCAGAGAAAGTGTGGTAAAGGGTGTTTGTTCTACACATCTCCCTCCCTGCCGGGTGGCGGGGGTTTGGTCGCAAAGTTGGGTGCATCCCTCTACCAAAGACAGCGGATCCATCAGATCCATACCTGGTGTCCACAGAACTCTTCTCTGAACTTCAGGTTCTGGTAACTGCTCCCTCCCTTAATTTTTTTCTGACAGTCCCAGGCTTCCCACTGCTACTTTTCATGGGGAGCTGTACCTTCCCTTGTTGGCTTCTCTACCTCTGCCCCCCATCTTGGTAGATAGTCCCCTCGTTACACTGTCCTCAGTGTCTAGTTTTGGTGTGCCATCTGTTTCCTACCACAAAACTGACTGGTATGGTGATTAAGCTGGAAATTGTATAAGATGCATCACAGCACATAGACACTCAAAGGGGCTAGGGCATTAGGTGTACTCACTTGGTCTAAATGACCTGATTTTTTTTAATGTTTATTTATTTCATTTTTGAGAGAGTGAGAGAGGGAGAGAGAGAGAGCACACAAACAGGGGAGGAGTAGAGAGAGAGAAAGAGGGAGACACAGAATCTAAAGCATGCTCCAGGCTCTGAGGTGTCAGCCCAGAGCCAGACGCGGGGCTCAA
Organism: Paguma larvata; assembly: GCA_030068075.1. NCBI lineage: Eukaryota > Metazoa > Chordata > Mammalia > Carnivora > Viverridae > Paguma > Paguma larvata. The sequence goes on from CM057823.1 coordinate 116,711,013, forward strand.
TCTGATGAACTGTGAGATCATGACCTGAGCTGAAGTTGGACACTTAATTGACTGAGCCACTCGGGCGCCCCATAAGTTTGCAATTTTTTAAAATGTTTGTTTTTGAGAGAGAGAGAGAGAGGGAATGAGTAGGGGAGGAGCAGAGAGAGAGCGCGACAGATGATCAGAAGCAGGCTCCACGGCTGACAGCAGTGAGCTCCATACAGGGCTAGAACTCCTGAATGGTGAGATCATGACCTGAGCCAAAGTCTGACGCTCAACTGACTGAGCCACCCAGGTGCCCTTAACTTTAGTCATTTCTTTAGGTCAGAGAACTAGTTTGTCAGTTTAACACGGGCATGGCCCTGGAATGAATTCTACAGGCAGGGGGAGCAAATATCTCTTCCCTACAGAGTGCTTTTTTCCCCCCAAGGAACTTTGTCAGACCTCCATCCCCCCCCTACCTCTTTCCCTCTCTGTCTCCATCTTGTCCCTATCTATCTATCTATCTATCTGTCTGTCTATCTATCTATCTATCTATGTATCTATCTATCATCTGTATGTGTATAGACATGTACATGTGTGTGTATGAATATAGAATTCTTTTTTCCGAACGAATTGGAGGTAAATTATATTAGGGCACTTTTCCTTTAAATACTTGAGGGCCTATTTCCTAAGAATAGAATATTCTCTTACATAACCACAGTACAGTTATCAGCTTCATAACTTTACATTGATTTAATATTTTTATCTAATCTGGCATCCAGTTTCCAATTTTGTCAGCTGATCTAATCATGTTCTTCTTCGCGCCTCATCCACACAGGATTCTGTCTCGGGTCGGGTATTGCATTTAGTTGCGTGCTTTTTTAATTTCCTTAAATCCAAAACACTTCCACAGCCTTTTGTATGCCGTTGACATTTTGAAAAGTAGAGTCCCACCCTCCCACACATGCACCTTTCTTTGTAAAAATAGAACGGTCCTCATTTTGTGTTTGTCTGATGTTTCTTCACGATTAGATTGGGGCTACGCATTTCCAGTCATAACGCCAAACTGGCAAGGCTGCGTCCTTAGCGGGACACCATATCGGGAGGCCCACGAGGTTCACTAGTGAAAGTAATTCTGATCCCTGCTGAATAACTCTTAGGTTTTATTTTCTCCCCTGAACTACTTAAGCGGTCTGTGGGGGAGACAATTCAGGGCACGCGAGTGTCCTACTCCTCACCAAAATCTCCCCCTGGATTCAGCATCCGTCGGTGTTTCTTGTTGACCTAATTTTTTCCTCTGTGGCTGCAAAATGATGATTTTCCAGCACTCCCTGGGCACCTGTCATTTGCTCCTTAATATTCTACTGTAAGCAGAATAATCTTCTCCTCTATTTACTTATATATCCTTAAGATATCATTGATATGGATGGATGCGCTCCCATTTTTCAATAGTTTAGTATCATACTTAATAATTGGTTCTCCAATTGTACAAAGTTTAGCCAATGGGATGCCTTTGAGCTGTCTCCCAAGGCCATTATGTATCAGGTGCACTTCCTTCTGGCTTAATGCCATGTTCCAGGCTCATCTCGCATCTCCCCTGCCCTACACTTGGAACCAGCCATTTCTCTGAGTGGTCCTGGTCTCCTCCTTTTAAAAAAATATTTTGTGTGCGTGCGTGTGTATGATTATTTATTTTTGAGAGAAAGGGAGTGTGAACGGAGGAGGGGCAGAGAGAGGGAGACTCCAGGCTCTGAGCTGTCAGCACGGAGCCCAGTGTGGAGCTAGAACTTGTCAACCACAAGATCATGACTTGAGCCGAAGTCGGATGCTTATCTGACTGAGCCACCAGGTGCGCCTTCCCTGGCCCCTTTCCGTGGGCAATGTCAGAAAGCCCTGTCTGGGCACTGACTGTAACAAACTGTAGAAATGCTTCTTGAAAGGACAGTCTTATCCGGGCACTAACTGAACTCACTGCTGCTTCTGGGGTAGCTTCGCTTCTTGGAGCTTTTAGCAGGCAGCACGAAGCAATATAGGCACTTATGTGGACTTAACTCATACACATATACCCACATCGAATACATACATAGGCATATAAACGTTTATATACGCACACACGTAACATTTCAGACATCCCCAGTTTGCCTGGGACCTCTGCTTCCCAGCTGTTCTCGAGCCCTTTCTGGCCCTGCCGTTCTATTTTTGCATGGCTCCTCTTGCACAGGGAGAACCCCGCAAAATCAGCACATTTCTTCTTTTGCTCAATTCTGTAGTACATCTAAATGTTTTCCAAATTGTTCCACCCATACCACTAAATTCAGCAAACCTACTGGATTTGTTAGGGCTTTCTGGAGAAACAGAATAAATAGGATGTGGGGTGAGAGACGAGAGAGAGGGAGAGAGGGAGAGGTTTAAAGTAGTTGGCACATGGGGAGCCTGGTGGCTCAGTTGGTGAATCGTCTGACTCTTGATTTCGGCTCAGGTCTTGATCTCACAGTCTCTGGGTTTGAGCCCCCTGTGGGACTCTGTGCTGGTGGTGGGGAGCCTGCTTGGGATTCTCTCTGTCTCCCTCTGTCTCTGCCTCTTCTGTGTCTCTCTCTCTCTGAAAATAAATAAATAAACTTAAAAAAAAGTAGTTGGCACATAAGACTGTGGAAACTGGCAAAATCAAAATATGTACAACAGGAAAGAAAAGGAAGGAAGGGAGAGAGAAAGAAAGGAAGGAAGGAAGGAAGGAAGGAAGGAAGGAAGGAAGGAAGGAAAGAAAGAAAGAAGGAAAGAAAGAAAGAAAGAAAAGAAAAGAAAAGAGTGAGGGGCACCTGGGTGGCTCAGTCGGTTGAGCATCCGACTTCAGCTCAGATCATGATCTCGCCGTCTGTGAGTTCGAACCCCATGTCGGGCTCTGTGCTGACAGCTCAGAGCCTGGAGCCTGCTTCACATTCTGTGTCTCCCTCTCTCTCTGCCCCTTCCCCACTCATGCTCTGTCTCTCTCTGTCTGAAAAATAAATAAACATTAAAAAAAATTTTTTTTTAAAAGAAAGAAAGGGGTGCCTGGGTGGCTCAGTTGGTTGGGTGTCCGACTTTGGCTCAGGTCATGATCTCACAGTTCATGGTTGGAGCACTGCATTGGGCTCTGTGTTGACAGCTCAGAGCCTGGAGCCTGCTTCAGATTCTGTGTCTCCTCTCTCTCTCTACCCCTCCCCCACTCATGCTCTCTCTTTCTCTCTCTCTCTCAAAACTAAATAAACATTAAAAAAAAATCAAAATATGCAGGACAAGCCAACAGGCTAGAGACCCAGGGCAATGCCGATGTTGCAGCTTGAATCAGAATTTCTTCTTCTTTGGAGGACTTCAGTCTTTTTCTCTTAAGTACTTTAGCTGATTGGGTGAGGCCCACCCACAGTAGGGAGGCTAGTTTGCTTTACTCAAAATCTGCGGATTGAAATGTTAACCTAATGTAAAAAAACACCTCCACAATGCCATCTAGACTGATGTCTGACCACATCTCTGAGTATTATGGCCTAGCCAAGTTGACATAGAAAATGAACCATCATGCTTACTAAGAAAAAGAAAATTCCTTACTACACAGCAATGAGGAAGAATGGAATCTGGCCATGTGTGGCAACATGGATGGACCTGGAGGGGATTATGCTGAGTGAAATAAGTCAGTCAGAGAAAGACAGACACCATATGTTTCCACGCATAGGTGGATTTTGAGAGACTTAGCAGAAAACCGTGGGGGAGGGGAAGAGGGGAAAGAAAAAAAGGACACAGAGAGGGAGGGAGACAAAACATAAGAGACTCTTAAAGACCAAGAACAAATTGAGGGGTGAGGGGGGTGTGGGAGGGGGGAGAGTGGGTGACGAGCCCAGAGGAGGGCACTTGTTGGGATGAGCACTGGGTGTTGTATGGAAACCAATTAGACAATAAATTATAAAAGTGAAAAAAAAAAAAAGAATTTCTCAAAAGACAAAAAAGAAAAAACAATCATCGTCTTAGCAACTTTCAAGTATATAATACAGTATTACTAGCTACAATCCCATGCAGTACATTAGACCCCCAGGACTTGTTAATTTCATAACCAGAGGTTTGTACCCTTTTGCAGTGTCTCTCCATTTCTCTACCTTCCAGTTCTTAGTAACCAATACTCTACTTTGTTTCTACAACAAACTGATTTCTTTTTGTTCTAAACAAAAAAGAAAAAGAAAAAGAAAATTCTTTTCAAAAAGGTATCTCAAAGAGAAACTCGATATATAACATAGAGGAATTGGGAGCACACCTATTTAAAGGGTGAGGGAAGAAAAACGCCCTCTCCCCCACCCTCATGGCCTTGCTTGCCCTGGGTCCCCTCGAGCACTGTGCAGCCCAGGGTGAAAACTACTGCTCGAGCTCAAAGGAGTCTGTAATGAGGGAAATGAAAGCAGAATCACTGGGGAAAGGATCCCTTTGGGAGGAGGGGACACGGAAGTGGTCTTTTGGGTCCCTCAAGTCATACCTCATCTATGCCTCCCCACTGTGAGACAACTCTCATCCGCAGCCCTCTTTCTTTGCTTCTTTTCCCTTGCGAGGACCCACACCGAACAAGCTCTTTTCAAATTCTCCTCTCCCCCCTGCCCCCCCCCCCCGCATTGTACACGTCCTCTGAGCCTTATAAGGCAAAGTAACACTATTGAATTTTTTTTCTTCTTAAGTCAAGTGGTTGGAGAGTCGCTGCTGATAGGAGGGATTCCCCAGGAAATTTTGTTATCTGAAAGTACATGGTTACCGTACTCCTCAGATAAATGCTTCTCTCTTGGGTCAGGAAAACGATTCCAGATAACCATGCCTCCCACGGCCCAGATCTTGGGCTTATCTGTTTTGCGTGACTGTGTTAGTTTTGCTTCAGAAGCATTTTATTCTGCCGAGACAGTGGGGAGCAGCTGTTCGATCCTTGGCCGAAGATAACCCGGGAGAGGTTCCATCTTCCATGCTGGGAAATTGGAGTGAAATGGCCATTCACAGCCTCCTGGAGAGAGAGGAAGGTCTCGATTACAGCCTAAAGGTCGTCATCCAGTGCCACGCACACCCCCGCTCACCGGGCCAGACTCTTAAGCGCATGGTGTGCGAGGGGACTTGTCGGATTGCACAGGGGGGCACTGTATAGGGCTCACGGTCATAACCCAGGCTGCAGCTGTTCTGTGGCTTTGAGGCGTGAGAGTGACTAGCGGTGGGCAGTCTGTGCCAGGGCATTCCTCGGGGCCCTGGAACACTGCAGGCATGCTTGCCTTTGTCCCAGGCAGTGGCGTGCTTGGAGAAATATTGCTGCAGAAATGGAGGAGAGCTGAGAGCTAGGGAGAGCTCCCCCAGCTGCAGAGAAGGTGAGTGGGGGGCTGATGGTAGAACACGGTTCCCCACTGCCGGTGGGTTCTTCTCAGGCACGTGCCCCTCTCTTCCCTGCCCTGAGGAGCAGCAGCAGGCGGACCAACGCCTGGGACTCTTCCCCGACTGAAAGTCTTCAGGATAAGGTCCCAATTTGCTTCTAATCCACGCTGTCCAGCCTGATTCTAGGAGCCTTTCCAGACCCTTCTAAACCTATAAACTATGTGTGTCTGCCACACTAGACTGCTCTCTGTCCCCCAGGCATACCCTCTTCCCTTGCGATGTCATGGCCTCGTGTCATGCTTCCGTCTCCTGTCACGTCCTTCTGCGCTCTCATCTGGCAAACATCTCTTCTCCCCGGCCCAGTTCAGACCTCATCTCTTCCACAACACCCTCCCTGACTTCCTTTCCCTAATCCCTTCTCCGTGTTCCGTGGCACCCTGGGCATGGTTCTCCCACAGTTGTAATTATGCATCACGGCATCCGCCTGGTTCCTCGGGTATGGGTGCATTTGTCAGGTGAGGCCCTGAGACTTGAAGCCTGTTGGCTTACCCGGATCCACCGAGCCAGACCCTGCGCCCTGCCGTGTTCACAGCCCAGACCCTGAAGAATCTTCTCTTCTGTAGCTCAGGCTGACTCAGTGTCCTGCTGGGGACCCCCATGGCTCCTGACTCCGCGTCTTGCCCTCCTTCCGTGGCCTGGTGCTTTCATCCTAGACCCGTGGCTGGGCATCTTCGCTCCGGGACGAAGCACACATTTTAGTTCCCATTGGCACTTGCCCTTCGGTTGTGATTGCTTTTGGCTCTTCCAGGTAACAACTGTGTTCATTCCCATCTGGCCGCAGCATCAGCCTACCCTTCTGTGGGGGTGGGGGGCCGACCCCAAAGACAAAAGCGGGCGCCAGCACACCGTGGGCACTAAGGTGCGGGACAGCACCATAACTTACTTTGTGTGTGGACCCCGGCATGATGTCTGCCACATAGGAGGGGGCTCACTGCTCACTGAACAGGGAATACGTAAACCCCCATACCCTCACGTGGTATTTCTCTAACACAAAACTCTGTTAACAGTATTTACTTCAGGGGAGTTACTATAGAGGGTTTAGGGGAGAAGAGAGAAATCAAGACTTTTTATTTTAGACCCTTTCCCACTATTAGGATGATTTTTTTTTAACCATAGATATGTTTTTAATTAACAACCAAGTAATAATAAGTCCGATAACCATATCACCAACATGATGCCCATACTTCGCGTATTTGCTAGGGCTGCCGTCACAAACACAGGTGGCTTCAACAACAGAAATGTATTTTCCCACAGTTCTGGAGGCTGGGAGGCTGAGACCGAGGAGTCAGCGAGTCAGTGTCTCTGAAACCCCTCTCCTTGGCTTGCAGGTGGCTGTCCCTCCCTGTGTCTTCACGGGCTCTTCCTCCGTACGTGTCTGTGCTCCAATCTCTTCTTACAAACACGGCAGTTATATTGGATGAGGGTCCACTCTTATCACCCCGTTAAAGACTCTATCACCAAACACAGTCACATTCTGAGGTACTGGGGGTTAGGATGTCAACCTATGAATTTTGAGAGGCCAATAGGTACTAATTGCCACCAGTAGGCAGCAGGCATGGGGGTTACCATGAAGTCTCCCTCCTCCCTCTAGCCTGCTCTGTTTTGCCATCAAGAGCAACAGGACTCGCTACCTCCCTTTTCCCTAGAAGATCATCCAATAGGTGTCTCTAATTCTGATGAAACTAAGCCAGGCAATGTTCAGGTAGACACACACACCGTGCTCCATTCTGGCTGTGTCCACAATCACCTAGGAAGGCTTACAAATTCTGATGCGAGGCTCCCTCCCTCTGATTCTGATGTGATCGAGCTGGGAAACAGCTGGGACATTAGTGTTTTTAGAGCTTCCCGGGAGACTCTAGTGTGCAGCTAAGGTTGAAAGTCATGGATACAGACTCTCTCAGGTCTCTGGAAGTGGGTAGAAATTCGAGATAAAGGCAAGGGCTGCTGTGCTGTCTCTGTTACAGGTGATGATTTGAGGCAGAACTTTAAAATCATTTCTGGGGGCGCCTGGGTGGCTTAGTCGGTTAAGCAGCCGACTTCAGCTCAGGTCATGACCTCACGGTTCATGAGTTTGAGCCCCGCATCAGGCTCTGTGCTGACAGCTTGGAGCCTGGAGCTGCTTTGGATTCTGTGTCTCCCTCTCTCTCTCTGACCCTCCAGTGTTCATGCTCTGTCTATCTCCCTCTCTCTCTCTAAAAAATAAATAAAGATTAAAAAAAATTAAAATCATTTCTGGAGTTGGTCAAAGCAGTTTCTAGAGAGGAAATAGTGGAAATCCAGCAATTCACTTTATATATTGCTACTGCTTGGTAATAAAATCATAGATGCTTGATAAAAAGTTTCAAATAAGTAAACAAGGAGGCAAGTGAACACATGAATGCATGAATGGTCACTGCCCAACCGTGACATACTCTTTGCTAATTCCTTAATAATAGTGTCTTCTGGGTATGACGTCCTTGGGTGGTTCTGGATAACAGGTTTTCTTTTCCTCTCCCTTTTTCTCTGCATCTAAAGATCACCATTATAACACCATTAGACAGTTTTCAAGGCCATCAATTATGTAACAGCTTTCTTTAATTTTATAATTTTTCGTGGGCCTAGCCATGGTGTTGGGCAGCTCCCCTGGGTCAAGAAGTATGGTCTCTGCAGTTTCTGCCCCTTCTACTTGCAGTTTCTTTCTTTTATTTTTATTTTTTAATGTTTTATCTTATTTTTAAGAGAGAGAGAGAGAGAGAGAGAAATCATGAGGGGGGAGGGGCAGAGAAAGAGGGAGACACAGTCTGAAGTAGGCTCCAGGCTCTGTCAGCACAGAGCCTGACGTGGGGCTCAAACTCATGAGCTGTGAGATCATGACTTGAGCCAAAGTCGGACGCTTAACTGACTGAGCCACCCAGGTGCCCCTCTTTCTTTCTTTTGCTTCCTTTCTTTCTTCCTATGTTTATTTATTTTCGAATGAGAGAGAGTGTGTGCATGAGCCAGGGAAGGGGAGAGACATTGACAGAGGACCTGAAGCAGTTCGGCGCTGACAGTGGAGAGCCTGATTCAGGGCTTGAACTCACCAACCCTGAGATCATGACCTGAGTCAAGTTGGACGCTCAACCAACTGAGCCGCCCAGGCGCCCTCTACTTGCAGCTTCTGAGGCTAAACTTTCCTCTAATTTCTGTCTACTCTGGAATGCTCTTTGGAAGTTATAAATTTTGTGTCTGCTAAGGATTTTCCTGACAGCTTCACTGCTTCTCAACTAGGAAAGCAACTGATGCCCAACCTTTCTGAGAAATAACAGAAACGAACTTTTAATGAGCATGTGCTCCAAGCCAGACAGGGGACTGAACCCTTCATACGGAGAATCTACTCCCATTCTCAAAATGACCTTATTCCGTGGATCCTACTACTGTTCTCATTTTACAAACGTGAAGATTGAAGTTCAGATTTCAGAGTTTACCCAAGGTGATACACAGTAGTTGTCAGAGTCAGGATTCAACAGGATTCAAATCGAGGCTGTGGTCTATGCTCTTAGCCACCACCATATACCTTTTATAAAGTAAAAAAAAAAGAACCCACATAAAGTTATAATTTTATTAGTTTAGTTTATAAACAACAGGGTCACAAATTATTACAGATACAGTTTACAGACGATGGATTCACAAAGCCCTGGGAACGGTCATTCACAGTAGTTTTAGAATCTTCGTTAGGATGTTGACTTGGGACCGAGCTATTGTGCAATAGATGTACCTGCCAATGTACAAACGTATTGTTGTGGCTCACTCCACACTAGCTGATTTTTGTTAGCTCAACTCTGGCAGGAACTAGAGAGCTTGTAATTTTATATATGATGAGATACACTTCACACCCAGTAGAATGGCTAACACGAAATACACTGCCAATAATACCAAGTGTGGACGAGGATATGGAGCACCCAAACTCACATGTTTCTGGCGGCATGCACATGGAATGTCAAAGAGTTGTCTGACTCTTTAAACCATGTCCATGTATCATTTTGATAAATATCTACTGCCTTAATTCTCTGCAGGAACATTTTATAACACAAAAACCACATGATCATTTTGATATCTAATGTAAAAAGTGTTAGATAAAACTGAACAAAAATCTTTTAGAAAACTAATAAAAGAAGAAATATGCTTAACCCGATTAAGGGCTTCTACCAAAACTGACCAGTAACATCATAGGTAATCATGAACAGTAAAAAGCATTTTCATGACAAATCAGGAACAAATAAAATACCCACTATCACTATACCTATTTTATAATACAGCTTTTTTTTTTTATTTTTAAAGTTTATTTTTGAGAAAGAGACAGCACGAGCGAGCAGAAGGACAGAGAGAGAGGGAGAGAGAGAATCCCAAGCAGGTTCCCCACTGTCAGTGCAGAGCCCAATGGGGGGCTGGAACTCAGGAACTGTGAGATTATGACCTGAGCCAAAACCAAGAGTCAGATGCTTAACTGACTGAGCCACCCAGAGGCCCCTAAAATACAGTTTTATATTAGTTTATATCAATTTATGATAAACCAGAAAGCCTATGCATACAGTAAGTTAAAAGCAAAAGTCAAAAATACATAGATTGCCAAGGAAGAAGCCGGACTGTTGCTATTAATAAATTCTGTCAACATAGAAAGTCCAGGGTGAATCTATAGGCTAATTATTAGAACTCAGCAGTGAGCTTGGCAAGGTTGCTAAGCACAAGGGCATACAAAATCAATCACATTTCCACATATTAACAGTAAACATAAAAAAGTATAATTAAGAAAGATATTATTTTAAGTAGAAACAAAAATACCACGGTCCCTAAGAGTCAATCTTTCAAAAGATGCGTAAGACAACTTTAGAGATAATTATAAAATGTTGTAAAAATTAAAGCCGATGTAAGCAGAAACACGTATCATGTTTTTCAAAGGGAGTACTCAATATCTACAAGCCATCAAATGTCCTCGTATTAGTAGATTAAGTCTACCAATGTGACTCCAATAAAAATTCAATGCATTTCTCCCCCTTTCATTGAAAGGTTAATTCTAAAATGTATGTGGAAGCGCAAAGGATCAAGAAGAGCCAAGAACACTTTGGCAAAAATGAAAGTGCAGGGGCTCCCTTTACTGTATACCTTATTACAAACCTATAGCAGTGCAGACAGGAGGTATTGATGACCATGTAAATGGACAGTGGAACAGAATAGGGAATCCAGGAACAGATTCATGAATCTGTGGAAATTACATATAAGACAGAGGTGACTGTAAACTGTATTTTTGAAGTGCTCTCATATTTAGCTCTTTTCTGTCTATAGCTTTAATTTTAAGTGCAATTTGAGTGTGATATAGCCATGAGCCTCAAAGACACTGCATAAAGGGAAAAAACATCTTTTTTCTCTTCTACTCACACAGTTTTTCTGGCCACCAAATGTGTGTGTGTGTGTGTGTGTGTGTGTGTGTGAGAGAGAGAGAGAGAGAGAGAGGGTGGGTTCCCCCACCAAGCAATTGGGTGTCTTAGAAATTTACTCAATTCTGACACTATCTACCTTGAGAGCACCAGATCCCACAGCTTAAGGGCTGGGTCCCACAAGATTGCACACCACCTTCAGACACTGACTGCCAATGTAAGTGGTCACCTAGGCTATAAGTCATTGGTAGAATAGTTCACAGAATCCAGGAAAGATTTACCTACTAGATTAATAGTATGTAACTCAGAGACAGCCGGATAGAAGACATGCATGGGCAAGCTATCAGGGAAGAGGGAAGGAACTTCCATACCCTTTCCAACCACTTTCCCAGTACCTCCTTGAGTCCCCCAACCAGAAGCCCTCACTACTTTAGAGACTTTTATGGAGGTTTTATTACATAGGCGTAATTGATGAAATCATTGGCTACTGGTGATTGAACTCAATCTCCAGCTCTTCTCACCTCTCTGGAGGTGGGAAGGTGGGGCTGAAAGTTCTAACCCTCTAATCTCCTCTTTGGTTCCCCTGATAACCAGCCCCATCCTTGGGGGCTTTGCAAAATTCACCTCATTCACATAAACTCAGGCACTGGTTGAAGGGGCTTGTTAGAAGAAACACCTTTATTACTCTTACCACTTGGGAAATTCCAAGATTTTAGGAGCCCTGGGTCAAGAATGAAAAGAAGACTTGGGGTGCCTGGGTGGCTCTGTTGGTTAAGCGTTCGACTTCGGCTCAGGTCATGATCTCATGGTTCATGGGTTTAAGCCCTGCGTTGGTCTCTGTGCTGACAGCTCAGAGTCTGGAGCCTGCTTCAGATTCTCTGTCTTCCTCTCTCTCTGCCCCTCCCCCACTCATGTTCTGTCTGTCTCTCAAAAATAAATAAAATGTTAAAAAGTTTACAAGAATGCAAAGAAGACCAAATACATACATACACACACACACACACACACACACACACACACACACATATATATATATATATCTTCTCATAAATTCCTTCTCATAAATCACAATATTACATGCTGCTTGCTTGAAAGTCAATCACTGACTTGCTAGCACCTTCCAAAGACCCCCTCTTCCAACACCCAGTATCAAGTCTTCTCTTGCCATTGCATTACATTTCATGGACAAGCTCAATTTACTTAGTTTCAAAATACTGCTTGTTATTTTTATAAACTTGTTTCCATTGCCTAGGTGAAATATTTTTCTCTCAAACTTACTTAGGTAACCTCAGTTACCTATGTACTATACCTTTTCATATTAGAAGTAGAGGAAATATTTTATCCATTTCATAGCTTTTCCCTTAGCAGCAGCAGAAGTTTTCAGGAGTTTCCAGAGTTGTCTGGAGCAAGGAAGAGAAGTATATGGCAGCCTTGGGTGTTTCTCTAGATGGCGAGGAAGTCCTATCGTATTTGGAAGGTAGAAAACAAGATAAACAGAGTAGCAGAGGAAAAACAAAAAGAATGGAAGAATCTGGACAAGAACAATAGAAGACTGATACCTTATAACAACAAAGAGAAAGCATATTTTCAGTATAGTTCTATTATCTGTATCTATAGTGCTGTTATCTGTAGGACTGCTGGGTGTGTTTGTGGAACAGAGTTGGTATTTTAGCATCACAGTGTCCAGGAATTGGGCTGACTCTATTAGCAGGGATTAGAGCCAAGCATCTATAAGAATTTATCTTAGCTAAATCTTCCTTAGTTTAATGACAAGTGGTTTGCATTAGAGTTCAACCTGATTACTCCCTACCCTCCAACATAATGTAGAAATGCAGTGTTTAAAAATATTTTCAGTTATTAGGAGGCTTATGGTTAAGGTTATTAAGAGGCACACAAAACAACTATTCAACAGGTCAGACTAGGTAGTGACTAGTATTATTAATCATAAGAGGTGCCTGTATGACTGAGTTCTTACTACACACCAAGTACTCCACCTGGGTGGGATCCTCACCCCAGAACCACAAGCCCAGTACCGTTATTAGCCCATTTTAAAACCAAGGCCACTGATGCCACCTTGAGTCGTGTGCTCCCCTCACAGAGTTAGAAAGTGGCATGGGTTCCAACCAGGCTTTCAGATTCCATAAGACCTCAGAGCCGGTTCTTGGGAAGAAAAAATGGATGATCCAATGAGCCCACCAGGTATTTCTGGGGTGACATTCCCAGGACCCAGGGTGAGAGAGTAGCCGGGAGACATTCTGCCTTCTCCAGAATTCGGCCGTACAACCTTGTTTCATGGGAGACTGCTTGTTCTATTCAGATGAAGTCGTCTGCTTCTGTACGGGTGGCTATTCTTCTGATGACTGTGGCTGGTGCAGGCAACAAGGGGAGGTGGGAGAACCGGGAGATGGCTGCGGAAGCTCCAACGCCACAACGGGCAGGTGCTTCCTCTGAGGGCACAGGGCCAACGCCGGGCGACGTGGTGACTTGGAATGCTCACCTCTGACTGTTCCACTCTTGTAAATGACCCCCTACTGTCCTATCGGAACTGTAGACTGTACTTCTTTACAATGCAGGAATTTAAGGCTGAACAGGATGCATGAGAGATCCCCTCCCACGTAAGGGACCCCACAATCATGCCACTTGGGGAACTTCTCTTGCCCACCCAGAGGTCAGACCTCCCCAGCCGCCCAGCTCAGAGGGCACCATTCCCCAGGGAGACGTGTTCCGTAAGGGACCAGGCCTCTTGTCACAGAGGTCACTGGCTGGCCAGAACTCTGTCATCCCCCGAGGATGGTTGATCTAACCAGGCCTTCCCTAGCACATAGCTGACACACATCTATTTAAAAACATCCTATGAGGAAAGAAATAATACCACATTAAGGGTTACATTGCTGTTGTGAGATGCATCCCAATTTCAGAAAATTAAAATGTGAGAAAAGATGAGTCATACAAATCGAAAGTTGACAAACAGTTTTCTTTACTGGAGTCCCTGCTGTGCTGTAAGAGAGCCCAGGGACTATTTTCTGCGGCATTTTTCCCTCCTTGTTCCCAACCATAAATCTGAACCTTTGTCAGAAACACTCAGCCGCTCATATCTCATGTTTGTGTGGGAGTGGAGTTCGCTTGCCGTCGGATGCTGGAAATTAGCGATGTCAGCCAATTAAGGGAAACTTTGCTCACAGTGGCCCCTTCTGGCATTTTCATCCCACTCCTGGTAAAGAGATTGGCCCTGCATTAAAATGACGACTCTTTTCCACATCTCGTGCAAAGAACAGGTGCTCACGGGGTTCCTCTGCAGAGCCAGGAGGGATATTTCCACTGTTGCAATCAGTCAATCACGCGTCCTGGGGTGGGAAGTGTAGTCACTTAATGTTCCTTAGCTTCTCCCTGTCACTCTTTGTGCCTCCACAGAGCAGCCTCCAGAACAGGGGGTTGATTCATATACGTCAGAAGAAGGGAGAACTTGAAGGGATGTAGTCAGTGTTGAAGTAGGCTTTCTTCCCTCCTCCTAAACCTTCCATTTATTTTCTCTGCTTCCAAAGGAGTCTAAGTGGTTAGAGGATTTTATCTAGTACAAGTAACTGAAGGTACAATTCAAAATACCTAAGATGAAGGAGGAACTCAGCTTATGGAACAAGAATTTCCAAGGCAGGGTGATTCTGGACATGGTTAATTCATAGGCTCACCGATGACACCAAACACAGGGTCTCCTTCCATGTCTCTCTCCCTCTTTATATCAAGAAAGCTGCAGGATCAGCAGACATCGCACCATGATGGAAACATAAAAGGGAACCATCTCTTCCTGGGTCCCTTTTAAAGAGCTCAGAAATTTGTCTTAGAATCCCACCCTTCCGGAAGGTCCGCTCTCACCTCATTTGCCAGAAGTGGGTCATGTAAGTTCTCCATGAAACAGTCACTCTGGGGGGAAACGAGAGTATTGTGCTAGGCTTGAATCAGTCAGAATTTATGCAATCACTTGTGGGGAGGGGATTCCTTAATGATATAGACACACGAGAAAGGAGACTACTGGTAAGCGACTCGCTGAATCCGCTAGGAAGACTTACAGCCAACATGACACCGTGTTCAGGAGACTGGCCTGGTTCTTGAAAGGATCTGTTGAAAGTACTTCATTATGGAAATTCTGGCCTGCCCTTGTTCTGGTCAAATCTCCTGGGACCGATGGAATTCCAATGGAGACCCAGAGGTGCTGGGGGATGACTGACCAGATGAGCTACCCTAGAGGGGCCCGGTAGGGTGGCATCTCCAAATCTACTTCACCCTATTTTTATTTTTCTAAAATATAGACCTAAGCATGTCAAACAAAGCTCAGCCAACCAAGTGGCGTGCCAACCTGTTTCCAAGCCATCTGTCTCCTCCTATCTTGTTTCTTTTATGCACGAATACCCAGGAATGTCTTTTTCTTTTCACTTCCTTTGTTTTTGTTGTGTCTTGAACACCCTTCTCTACTTGCCTGACTGGTCAACCCCTACACATCCTTCAAGACCCAAATCAAATGTCAAAATTCAATTCACTCCCTTCCTTTAATTTCTCCTTTGTTTGCATTTCCATACTCTTGGCTGTCATTGCTCTTAAATCATCCCATTGCTGTTACAGCCTCCTGACACGAAGGTTCTTGTTGCTCCCTTTATTTTCCACACACAGAATATTTCTAAGGCATTAATGTATTCATGTCACTCTTCTGCTAATAGCCTTCATTGGCTACCCATAGTGCACAGGACGATGCTCTGTAATGTAGCTCATAAAAACCGTGTTCATTAGGGTATCTATCTCTTCCCTTCATGTTGGGTGCTCTGCCACCCTGAGTGATCTGTGGTTTGTGAGTGTGGTATGCCCTTTCTCACCTGCCAGAGTTGTGCAAATCCTGTTGCATATTCTAGGAATGCTGTCTTCACCATCCCTTCAGGCTTCTGGTCTCAGTTCTTAGACTTGATGCCCCCCAGTCCTGGTGGGTGCTCTTTGCATTTATTTTTAAAGTTTATTTATTTTTGATAGAGAGAGAGACAGCACATGAGCAGGGGAAGGATGGAGAGAGAGGGAGACACAGAATCTGAAGCAGGCTCCAGGCTCTGAGCTGTCAGCACAGAACCTGAAGCGGGGCTTGAACCTACAGACTGTGAGATCATGACCTGAGCTGAAGGCAGCCGTTTAACCAACTGAGCCACCCAGGTGCCCCTCTCTTTGCATTTTTAAAGCCTCTTACGTTTTTCCTACCATGGCACTTAAACCTCTGAAGTTTCGCACATTTTCTGAAGTTCCTTGAGGGCAAGGGCTGCTTTTGCACATAGTTGTAAGTCTGACAAATAGAAAGGATTCAAATGTTTGTAAAGGATGACACCCAAGTTGATTCTTGCAGGGCAAGTTATAGCAATGCAGGACTTAAGATATCCATCTCCTCAAATTTTTGCAGTCTTGGTTCAGGCTTAGGCACAGCGATTAAAACTGCCAGCCTTTACTCTGGCATAAAACCGTCATTTAAAAAAGTTTCTAAAACCGGGGCACCTGGTTGGCTTGGTCAGGTAAGCTTTGGACTCTTGATTTTGGCTCAGGTCACGATCTCACAGTTCATGAGTTGGAGCTCCATGTGGGACTCTGTGCTCCAGTGCAGAGCCTGCTTGGGATTCTCTCTCTCCCTTTCTCTCTGCCCCTTCCCAGTTGTATGCATGACCACTCTCTCCCTCTCTTAAATAAATTAGCTTAAAAAAAATAAAAGTTTCTAAAACTTTCAGCATTTATGGACTATTTACTTTGCCTATGAATCATACAAATCGACAAATGTAAACATTTTTAAAAGATTTATCATAATTAAAAAAAATGAAACCGAAGCATAATGTTAACTTACTATTATCAGTAGTAGTGTCATATCAGTAAGAAGGATGATAATTATTTAATATCTTTCACTAAGAGATCTACAGATACTTTGAGCCATTGGCCAGATTTTACATCTAGTTTGTATTTCTACTAAAATACCAACTCTGTTCCACAAATACACCCAGCAGTCCTACAGATAACAGCACTATAGATACAGATAATAGAACTATACTGAAAATATGCTTTCTCTTTGTTGTTATAAGGTATCAGTCTTCTATTGTTCTTGTCCAGATTCTTCCATTCTTTTTGTTTTTCCTCTGCTACTCTGTGTATCTTGTTTTCTACCTTCCAAATGTGATAGGACTTCCTTGCCATCTTGTTCTACTCAACAACATTTTTAACTCTATGACAAAAAGTTTGGGAGATAGTAAGTGTTTGGTGTATTTTGAGTGCTTATGGAAGACTTACAGTGAGGCTTCTCACTGAGCACTTTCTCCATTCCATTAGCAATAAACTAGAAATCCAAGGTTAGATGTTTCACCTTGGGAGACAGTGATGGATGGATTATTAAATCCAGTCTGAGGGGTGCCTGGGTGGCTCAGTTGGTTAAGCATCGACTTCAGCTCAGGTAATGATCTCGCGATTCATGAGTTCGAGCCCCACACCAGGCTCTGCGCTGACAGCTCAGAGCCTGGGGTCTGCTTCAGATTCTGTGTCTCCTTCTCTCTCTCCCCCTCCCCCACTCATGCTCTGTCTCTCAAAAATGAATAAATATTGGGAAAAAAATCCAATCTGAGTGAGTTCAGCTTCAGAAAGTGTTCCTCCTCCTCCTCCTCCTTCTTCTTCTTTGGTATGTTTTTAAGATTTAAAATTATGTTCATTATGCAGGATCAGTGTATTTCTCCGGTGAGTGAAGAAAGTCATCTAGGATTAGAAAATATTAAAACACTCAACAATCAAATCATTTATATCACAATTTAGTCTTTTAAAGAAATATTAATAGCTTAGCCTCAACATTAAAAATCATTATATTTCTTCCCTGTAGTGATAATTTTATGCTAGCTATTTGATATGTCAATGATATTATACACACAACATTTGAAGAAATCACTTGAAATCATAGAAAAAGTCTTCACTCGGGTAACCATATATCCCTGGGACAGTCCCAGTTTATGTCTATTATCCCAGTAAAATGATTAAAATGCCCCTTTTCACTCTCAAAAGTGTCCTTGATCAGACAACAAGTTACATGGGCTCATTAGTCCTTCATGGCATTAATGGTATTATGTAACTAGAAATGTTTCTATATGTGGTCTCACGTGAGTACTTTTGAATAAAATTAAACATCTACACATGGTCTCATGTGAGTATTTTTCCCTATGACTGTGGAGAAGTGGAATTTTTCAGTCACTGCCCTTTTTTTCCACCTCCCACACAGCATGGTGAACAGTTTTATTGCTAGTGGATGTCATTTGGTCGTATTTATGCTTGCCATTATTTCCTTCAGCCCCAGATCGAGATCAGGAGTGACAGCATTGAATGCCAACGAAGAATGTAGTAATGTGGAGACAGGTATTCAGGAGCAAATTCTTTTACCCACCAAAAAAACCCCTCCCTGGAGGTCCCCATCTGTCAACACTGACCCGATGCATGTCCCCCAGTCCATATCCCTTTTCACAAGGGAGTTTTCAATTAATGAAAATCTCTTCTTTATAGGAGCATTCAATTTCAGTACTAAGTACAACATACACATCAAATATACTTTTTTCCTCCTAAATGGACAGCACATATGTCAAGTGTAGAATCACACTCAGTATATCAGCAGTTTCATCCAACTGAAAAGAATACACACACACACACACACACACAGCATGAATGTGTGACAGTACTTAAGACATCATATGTCATCGTCATTAGATGGCATCCAATGGTTCCATTCGGTAAAGGAATTTTGCCTAATAGCTCATTCTATTTTCTCTCAAGCACTGTATTTTTGTATCTATAGAAGTTTTATAAAGCTCTTAGCAAAAGTATGGCCTGGGTCTAGTTTTGCAATGAAGAGTGAAATGATTAATCATATCTTAGTAATATTGGTCACTGCTTTTAGTGACAAAATAAATTAGTTTCCTCCTGAGATGCATTATTTAGGGCTTGTGTTGGAAAAACTTCATTAGTTTACTGTAGAGATCACTCATCTTTATTTGAAAATTATGGGAAAGTTCTGCTGCCTTCATATCACTGTTTGACAAAATTTCAAAATAGAGTGTCAAGGAATAGGGATAAATGAAGTATTAGTCAAATAAAATTCAATTTAATATTTTCACCACCGTATACTTCCTTTTTGCATTTTTTTCTTAGGCTGTGCGAGGGAAATTTTCTCATTTGCAGTTTACCTCGAAGCAGAGCAAATCAGTTCACAGTCTATATTTTGCACTGAGTTTCCGATCACCATTCATGTATTATATAAATTATATATGCAAAATATATAATGTTAGCTATGAACTCATTCTCCTGATAAAGCGTAGTTCAAGTTTTAAGAGTGAATTGGTTAAAACTATAACAGCAATTCTGTGAAAATCACCATCTTTCATTTCACATTTGTGAAATGCGCGTTGAACCAAAGTCTCTTTGCTTTTCCCTCTATATCAGCTGGAGATTAGCAGTGTTCTGAGAGCACATTTTTAGAACAGCACTTCAAAGGCCAGGCCCACCAGTGGCCTATATATTGACCTCTGCTGGCCAGAAAGGCATAAAAATTACAGGACTGAAGGTTATTCTCCTGGGTGTCATGCGAAAATATCACTTTAGCATGGAGAAAATCATGTTCTCAAATGTGGAGATTTGATGTCAAGAAAGGAGACTGTCCGAGTCTCCTTGGTTACAACAGTGGTGTCTGACAGTCCTTGCAGACTGAAAGCTCTCTTTACATTGCAGAATGGAGAAAGTTCTGCCCGACAATGATATTAGTCACCAATAGCAACCAAGGAACGTGAAGTGCAGAGCTCTGTGAGATTTTATTACAAAATAGTGAAACTGGTCTTGCAAAGCTATATATGAAAACCAATCACGTCAAATTAATCTATTCATTTATGCATTCACGTATTGATCCTTCAATGTACATTATTGAAAGACCATTTCTCTCTCTTCAAACTTCCTATAACCTCTGCCTTTATCTTCCCCACCCCCACCCTATTTACTCCAGCAAATAGGTTTTTTGCAGCAGATTTTGAGCCTCAGTTTTTAATCATTGTTTTTTTCAAATTGCGGTCTAACTTACATACAGTAACATATAGATTTCAAATGTAGGTTTGACTTGTTTTGACAAAGTGCTATCAAGAGGTAGAACATTTCTATAATTTTTTTTAATTAACGTCTACCTGGTCATATTTTTAGGTCTCTTATATAGTGTATTAGATATGGCTGAAGAGAGAATCGCTGAACTAGATGATAGATTTGAAAAATGACCTAGACTACAGCATATATGCATGAAGGAATGGACAATCTGAAAGAGAGATTATGAGATATTGAGGCTGTGTATCCAGAATATAAAAAGAACCTTTAAAAGTCAAAAATGAAAAGACAAATAACTCAGCATAAAAATGAATGAAGGATTTGAATAGACATTTCCCAAAGAAAATATACAAGTGACCCATAAGTCACATGAAAACATACTCAACATCAATTGGCTTTAGGGAAAAGCAAATTAAAATAACATTAAGATATAACTTCCCACATCTTAGGATGGCTATAAGAAGATGGAAAGAATAAGTATTGGGAAGGATGCTGAGCCACTAAAATGTTCATGCAAAAGTAGTATAGCCACTGTGAAAAAAGCTGGGTAGTTTTTCAAAAAGTTAAACATGGGGTTACCATACGACCCACCATATAAACTCCTAGGTAAATACCCAACAATCATGAAAATATATATAAGTCCTCACAGAAACTAGTACATGAATGTTTATGCAGCCTATTATTCATCACAGCCCCCAAATGGAAACAACCCAAATGTCCATCACTGACAAATGGGTAAATAAAATGTGGTATATCCATACAATAGATTATTCAGTCATAAAAAGGCAGAAGTACTTATACATGCCACAACATAGGTAAACCTTAGGAACATTATGCTAAGTGCAAGAGACCAGTTACAAAAGGCTACGTAGTATATAATTTATTTATGTGAATATCCCGATAGGCAAAAGTATTAAAAACGTAGATGGATGGTGGCCTAGGGCAGTGACTGTGCATGAGTGTAAGAGTTCTTTTCGAGGCGAGACATATGGTCTAGAAGTAGATTGTGGGGATAGTTGTACACCTCTGGGAATATACTAAATTCACTGAATTGTTAACTTGATTGATTGAGAGAGACTAAGGAGTGTATGCATGCACACGCGTGGAGGGACGGAGGGAGAGGGAGACAGCTCTTAAGCAGGCTCCACACCCACCAGCAGGGAGCCCAAGGTGGGGCTCAATCTCACGACCATGAGATCGTGACCTGATGTAAAAATCAAGGGTTGGAGACTTAACTGACTGAGCCACCCAGGAGCCCCTGAGTTGTAAACTTTGACTGGGTACATCTTATATATCTCAGTAAAGGTCTTAGAAATGTGGCAAGCAAAACATTAGAAGAAATCTAGGAAAGGATTTTTCTCCCTCAAAGTAGGAAAAGATATCTTCAATAAGGTCCCCAGAGTACAAATCATAAAGGAAATGATTGAGAAAATTAGCTACATGGATAAATCTAACTCAGAACTTCTGTTTTTCAAAAGATACCATAAAGACAGCGAGGAGACAAGCACAACCCCAGAGAAGGTGTTTGTAACACATGTTCTGTATACTAAGTCTAACGGCAGAATTCAAACATGTAACCGCTCTTGAAAGGGATTTGATATTTACGGCAAATCCCACAGTGTGTTTTGCACCATCCTTCCTAGGCCTGGAATTGATTTCGCTTATCCAGGTCTGGTCACTACCACTGAGTCGTGTTGCATCTCTGCAGGTGTGTGGCAGGAAGGTGCTGGGGGTGGGGTAACCCAGGTGTTCGATCTAGGCGGCTAGGCTCGTGAAAAGAAGTTTTTCTCAACCACAAGGCTCTCATGATGAGCTGAAGGCCATTGCCCCCAGCCTGAGCGGGCCTCTTGGAACGGTGCAGGAGGACTCTTAGCAGGATGCTCACTGAAGAGCCCCAGCTTACCGTACTCTGGAATTTCTTATTAACAATGTATCCTTTCAGCTTATGGCAGTAAAAAGGTATTTGCCTAAGATTTATGTACCTGTATTGGAATGCTTATTTTCACTGAGCCTCTGCCGTTTGGGAGAGTTACACCATCTCATATTCCCACTAGATCCATAAAACTGTTCAGTTGCTACACAACCTTGCCAAGACTTGGCATTGTCCGAGTTTGACATTTGTGCCAGTCTGTGGGAGTCCTTAAACATATAACATGCTGACTCCACCTTTGGTGTATGTCCAAGAAACTTTGGACATGTGTACCAGGAGACCAGAATACTCACAGCCGGATGGTCTGTAAAAGACTGCAAACCATCGAACTGTTTGATGAATGGAGAAAAGAAAAATGCTTTTTCATCTCTTCACACAACTAAATACTATATAGTAGTGAAGACAGTTGAATGGTAGCTATAAACTTCAACATGGATTTATTTTATATACATAAATGTTGATGAAAAATCCCAGGAAAAATAACTACAGCACAATTACTGTGTATAAAGGTAAAAAACTTGCAAAGGAACTTTATCTATATAAATGTGATAAGTGTTTATAGATATATGTGTGACAAAAGTAAAGGTAAGCAAGGGAACACACAATGCCAATTTCAGCATAGCGGGATAATTGTTCCCTTTTGGAGGAGGGAGACAGTTTGATCATGAAGAGGCATGCTGGGAGCACCAAAGGCATTAGTTTTGTTTTCCTTCTTGAGTGTCATGGGCATTCATTTCTTTATTATGTATGCTATTTATATATATTAAACACATATTCTTTTTTTTTATTATAATAGTTTATTTTCAAATTGGTTTACATATAACACCCAGTGTTCATCCCAACACGTGCCCTCTTTAATGCCTGTCACCCCCTCTCCCCCCTCCCTCACCCCCCTCACCCTCAGATTGTTCTTGGTCTTTGAGAGTCTCTTATGTTTTATCTCCCTCCCTCTCTGTGTCATTTTTTCCTTTCCCCTCTTTCCCTCCCCCTGGTTTTTGCTAAGTATCACAAAGTCCACCTATTCGTGGAAACATATGGTATCTGTCTTTTTCTGACTGACTTATTTCACTTAACATAATACCCTCCAGTTCCATCCATGTTGCTACACATGGCCAGATTTCATTTTTTCTCATTGCCACGTAGTAGTCCATTGTATATATGTACCACAACTTCTTTATCCACTCGTCAGTTGATGGGCACTTGGTTTGCTTCCATGATTTGGCTATTGTCGAAAGTGCTGCTATGAACATTGGGGTACACGTGCCCCTATGCATCAGCACTCCTGTAAACACATATTCTTGAAATGAATGCTTCACTACAAAAATTTTATGTAAGTTTAAGAATATGACATATTTATATAAAATGGAAAGTATCCCAACCCAGTATATTTTTATATGCACATATAAATGTACTTTAAACATATTAACTACTCAACAGCTTTAAAGGTTATTAATGTGCAAAACAGACAACCTGGTAAAAACTTAGAGATGGGTGACAATACTCTCTGAGCATACATTCTGTGTAAACTCCTGAGCTATGTCCAGTATAGTTGAGTACTAAAATATCTTAACGTTAGAGCATTTAACACCTTGGTCTTTTTTCTCTCTCTTGGCAAAGACTTCCAGAATTGCATCACTTAGCTTAACTCTATAGAGTTTGTTTTTTCAAGAGTCTCTTATACTTACCCTTACCCCAAACCCTGTCTTATTAGTCTGCCTTGATGTGTTCCAGAGAACAAGACGGTCACACTTGATTGTAATGAGCATATTGTTACATACTGACATTTAAACAGTCATGTCAAAATATTCTGCTTTGATGGTATTTCAGGTAATAAATACAAAAATGTAAGTTCGGTTTTACAACACAGTCTGCACATTACTAGTTTTCAGTCTGCTTAAAACCAGAAAGACATTCTGAAAGATAATCAATTATTTTCTTAAGTGGTTTCACACTTGTTTGTATATTATTACCCTATTAGGACAAGGAGGCCATATGTGTACCAGGGGAAAGGAAGAGGGGACTTAACAAAATAAAGAAAACCTCCCAAACATACATATTCACATGGCTTAATCAAAACATATATTATTGTGTTATATACTTATTATTGTGTTTATACATAAAATAACTTCTTTATTGATAATTCGATGATAGGGATTAGTCTGGGTTGAAGTTTTAGAATTATATTTGGGAATAATGAGCCTGGAAAGATAATCACTTAGAAGATAATCCCGTGTCTACATATGCATGTATATATGATGACATATATATATAATCTGTACATATAACAAATCTGTATATTGAA
This sequence comes from Paguma larvata, assembly GCA_030068075.1. Classification (NCBI taxonomy): domain Eukaryota; kingdom Metazoa; phylum Chordata; class Mammalia; order Carnivora; family Viverridae; genus Paguma; species Paguma larvata. The sequence goes on from CM057823.1 coordinate 116,735,137, forward strand.
AATTCAAGTTACTTGGTGATAATAAGGTATAGTATTTTTTGAGCAACTATTTATAGGAACTGCTTTTAGTGCTTACATATACTAATTTAATCCTTACAGCGATCATGAGACAGGTTCTATTATTATCCCCAACATCATTCATCTGCAATTTAACACCTTCAAAACCGATCTGCCTACCCCTGATGCATGACTTCCTCATAGAATCATCTTTCTTAGTTCATGGAAATTCCATCCTTTCTTTTGTTCATGCTAAAGACCTGGAAGTTATCCTTAATTTCTCTTTCTCTCTCGACCAGTACACATGGTTGTGCAGGTTGTGCACTGTACAACGTAAGGAGTCAGCATTCACACTATAGGCATCATAGATTGTGCAGTAGTACAATAATTTTCCAGCAGCTGCCAGTTCTAATAGAATAAGTACATTATAACAATTTTCTGAGCGATGGAAGGACGCTGGGCCGCTAGTGCTCTGTTCACCATCCACACTGATTTACGGCTCTGGCCTTCCTGTTTCCACGTTCAGTCATTGTCAGCACAGTAGTCCATCTGACCCTGGAGAAGTCAGGTCAAATTAGGCCTCTGCTCAAACCCTCCAGTGAGCTTTCATTCAGAGACAAGTGGGAATCCTTACAACAGCTTCGTGAGCTCCATCCCTGCCTGGTGCTGTTCTGTCTTCCTACTTCTCGCCTCCCCACCCCTCGACTCTATCACGCTCACTTCTTTATGTTGCCTACACACTCCCAGCTTTACCACTTCGCTCACCACTGACCCCTCTCTTTCCATTTTCAGGTCTTTATTCAACTATCCCTCACCGTGACCTTCCCTGGCCACTCTGTTTAGAATTGCCGTCTTGTCCCACCCAAACCAGTCCTGGCTTTTCTCACAACGGTAGCACTTACCACCATCGACATTATTGATACGTTCAATTTCTTCTGATACATTTTATTTTGGTAAGTGTAAACCCCAACGTGGGCAGGGATCTTTGCTTTATTTATTGCAGATCCCAAGCAACTACGATTCTTGGCACAGAGAAAGCAATGTATCATATTTGAAATGAATACATCTTCAGTTTACAGATGAGGAAAGTAAGACTCTGAAATCATCAGGTTAATTCTTCAAGGCCGGCAGCCAGTAAGTGGTGAAAGTAAGATACAAAGTCACGGAATTGAACTTCAAGCCCTGTGCTCTCCAACCTCTGTACCCCTCTGTTATACATCCAACAACACGATTCTCTAATACTGATGATGATGATAATAATGGTGATGATGATGACAGCAGCTAATATTTTTAGTGGCTACTCGTGTCATGCACTGCGTTTTACATGTATTATCTAATTCGATAGCCAGGAAATGTCTCATCTCATTTAGATTGGAGTCCTTAAAGTGTTGGCGGGTCAGCCATCATGCCATTCAAGTGTCACTAACGATGAACAGAACTTTATTCCCAAACCCTGAAGAATGGCATACACTTCCCTTCTCCCTGTGGGGAAGGCAGGAAACCAGCAACTGCAAATTTCACATGAACAGACCGGAAATTGTGTAGCTATGAGAGAGACCCCAGTGTAATCATCCTATTATGGTTGGCTGCTTTGGCTCAATTTATTATTCATTTATTCACTAATATGTTCATTCGCATTCAATTATAATTCTCTCATTCAACAAACATTCACTGAGTGATTGCCATGTGATGTATTATGCCAAGTTCAAAGGCTACAAAGATAAAGACACATTCTCTGCCCTTGAGGGACTCCCAGCCTCGCGGGAGAGACAAGTGCCAGCACAAGTAATGCCGCCGAAAGAGTGAAGTGTGGTCCTAGAGGATTGGCCGGGAATGCCGTGAGGACCAGAGCAGCAAAGGCCTGACTAGCCCTGTCTGGGAAATACTTCTCGAAGCAGATACCCTAAGATGAGGAGCTCATCAGGCAGGACTGGGGAGGTGGGGCTCCAGGCAGAAGAAGGGATTTGCAAAGGCGTGGAGGCATGACTGGCGTAGACACCTGGGGCTCTGCACGCAGCTAGGAATAACGGGAGCTAGGAAGCCACGTGGGGACGGAGTGGGAGGAAGGAAAACAGGAGCCAGAGGGCTTTTAAATAAGGTCATGATTAGATCAGATTTTCATCTTAAGAAAATGCCTCAAGCGTCTGGATGGAAACGGAATTAAGCGGGCGAGGCCAGACAGAAAGAGGCAGCAGCTACCTGGCACTTTGAAGCTGCTGCTTTGATGCAGGTGTTTTGGCTGGGGGATATTTTGAGGTGGCCTAAAAATAATTACATTTTCACCTCTTAAAAATTACCAAGTGATGTGCAAAACAGCCATCTCACCTCATTGCAGAACCTCGCCCTGTGCCAACTCCTGAGTTTGTGGAGGCCAGGGAATGGGGTCAGGAGCAGGGTGAGAATTAGACAACATCTGGCCCAGAAGCCGCACTTCGCCAGGAATCGGGTGCTTCCTGTAGGTTCCTAGCTGAGAAAGAGCCATTAATATGCAAAGAGCACACTGCTCCTTCTCCGAGACTTCCCTTGTATTTTGCAAGGGCTGGTTACTCCCCAGCAGTTATAATTGTAACAGCGATTTACTTTTAGTTAATAAACAGTATTAAGTGCCTTAACCAATATGTGCTCTGTTTTCCATGAGAGAAATCTTAAGAATAGAAACCTCTGCTTTTATGGGCTTCCATATAACGTCCAATCTCTTCAGGGGTTTCATCTTATACACTGGAAGGGAAGCTGGAGAGAGGGTATGTTCGTGAGGACTGTTTCAACTGTAACTCAAAAATAAAGCCATTGTCTTATCGAACTGGAGAGTCTGGACTAGAGCTAACTTCAGGCATAGCGGGATCAAGGGGCTCAGTGATCTCGCTGTGGAGCTCTTGCTTTGAGACAGGTCTTCTTCACATGGCAGGCTAAGTAGTCGCTGGCACCCGACACTCCTATCTGACCAACTGAGCAAACCCCGATAACGGAGAATTTTTTTCAAGATAGCTTTTGAAAAGATGTCCCGGGAAGGACTCTGCTTGGTGGGCTAGCGTGGGTCATGTGGTAACCTCTAAACTATGGTCCAAGACATGGGATATTTTAATTGACCAAGCTGGAGGCATGTGTCTATCTGTAGAGGGTGGGGGTCGGAGAGCAGCGGTGCGAGGGCTCGGCCCTACCAGAATCCCAGGATAGGATAGATGCTTCCCGAATAGACAGGTTCTTTTTATCAGAAAAAAGAGGGAAATTGTATGCGATATCCATTCTAGGTATAGTGGATAAATAACGATTATTCCAGGACAACAGGCATAAACGGAAACTCTCCTAGGCCATTTAAGAAATATGGGGGCACCTGGGTGGCTCAGTCAATTGAGCGTCTGACTTCAGCTTAGGTCATGATCTCAGGGTTCCTGAGTTCAAGCCCCGTGTCGGGCTCTGCGCTGACAGCTCAGAGCCTGGAGCCTGCTTCGGATTCTGTGTCTCCCTCTCTCTGTCCCTACCCCGCTCATGTTCTGTCTCTCTCTGTCTCTCAAAAATAAATAAAAATGTAAAAAAAAAAGAAAGAAAGAAAGAAAGAAATATGGTCACCCTACCTTTGTAGGAGAGGCTATTTGGGCACGACATGTTCCGACTTTTTTTTTTTTTTACTCCAAATTGCACGTAAAATCTTCAATGACATTTCTAACAGTTCCTTCGGTGCTCTTATATACACATTATACATAACATCAAACTCACTCACAGATCGAGGTAACTTTTTCTAGCTTAACCTTGGTGTATCAGAATTTAAAGCATCTTTTCCCCCATATGATAGTAGTCATCTTTAAAAAAAACTCGTGAAAAAATATTAAGTAACGTGACTAAAATAGAAAGTCAAAGTCCCTGTTCACTGGGCAGTCAGGAAATACATAAGTGTCAGTCTCTTGTAGTAATAGAAAAACTGAGTTTTGACCACACAGTTTTGACCCAGATGCTTGGAGACAAACAGGAAGTTATCCCGGGAATCCGCAGATGAAACAACTCATCAGCGCTTCAACTAAGGGAGTGGTTGAGATCCTGGAAAGAAGGCAACAGAGCTGAGAAATGTATTTAAGAGCTGGGCCCTAGGGCTTGGTGATTGGACTGAAAGTGCAAGGAAGAGATTGCTGTCTTCATTTGTGGCTCAGGTAACGACCTGGAAAGGATGCTCATCAGAGAAGCAAGAACTATGGGAAGAAAAGGAGGACTGGAGGATGTAAACGAAAAATTGCTCCAAAACTCATCTGGGTCTGATTTAATTTACAGCCTCATTCTGGGAAGAAACGCATGCGTTCTCTGACAAAATGTGTAAGCAATTTTCTGATAAACTTTAATGGAATTAACACTCATTCTGGGAACCAGTCCTCCTCCCTCACCTGCCTGCCTATCAGTCAAGAGTCTTGTGACCCACAACCAAACTTTCTTTTCTGTCTCCTCTCTCTCTCTCTCTCTCTTTTTTTAACAACGACGATTTACATTTTGTTTACCTACAAAATGCCCTGTCAAGACTTAGTCTTTGAAATGACCACAACAGGCCTTTCCTTTGGAGCAAGATAATGATAAAGTTGCAACATGGACTTGCAACCGGGACTTGCAGAGGCAGAGAGCATCTGCTTCATTTATAGATATCTTAAGTCCTAGTTCCATGGAGGCTTTTGTAAGATAAAACTAACAATTGAAAAATATTTATTAAAGTAACACACATCGACAGGAGGTTTGGAAACCCCATAAAAGTAGCAAGCATAGCAATCTTATTTTTATATCATCTTTATTCGTTCATTTCCCCCCATTATTTGTAGTTCTTTCTGTGAATTTTTAAAAAATATTTATTTATTTAAGATTTTATTTTTAAGCACTCTCTAAACCCAGAGTGGGGCTCAAACTCACGACCTCGAGACCAAGAGTTACATGCTCTACCTACTGAGCCAGCCAGGTGCCCTTCTTTCCGTAAATTTTCTGTCTGAAGCCTTTGACTATTTTTCTATTGGTTTGTTGTCTTTTTAAAAAGTTTTCTTTAATGTTTTTATTTATTTTTGAGAGAGACAGAGACAAAGTGTGAGCAGGGGAGGGGCAGAGAGAGAGGGAGACCCAGAATCCGAAGCTGGCTCCAGGCTCTGAGCTGTCAGCACAGAGCCTGATGCGGGGCTCGAACCCATGAACCGGGAGATCATGACCTGACCTGACGTCAGATGCTTAACCAACTGAGTCACCCAGGCATCCCGGGTTTGTTGTCTTTTCAAAATTAAATAGTTGGGACTTTTTTAAAATAAAGGGTATTGCCCCAAATCAATTGATCTTTCTAGATGGGAGCTCGTTTTTGGCTAGGATTTCTGCTTTGGGGTAGACTTCTTAGCAGTTCCTCTTAGAGACTCGTTTTAACGCTATCAAAAGCTAACAGCTCTTCAGTAGTTCCTAGGCCTCAGGCACTTGTTAACTTGGGCTCCTGACAAGAACCATTGCCTCCGGCTGCAACCCTCAGGGATGAGCACAGTGTCTGGCACATGGCAGGGAATAAATACTTGATGAATCATGATAGCAGTAACATTCTTGACTGATGACTATTTGCCAGGAGTTACTAAGCATGCCGCATGCATGATTTCATTTGAATCCTCAAATTCTGTGAAGCAAGTGCAATTATTGCCACCATTTTACAGATGAAGGAACTGAGCATAAAGAAGTTAATAATTCATCTGAGAGCCCGCAGTTAGAGCTGAGAGTAAAACCCAGTTCTGTGTTATGTGGGAGTTTAAGATTTTAATTATGATGCTATCAAGAGAATTGTATCCAGAAGAGGAATTTTAGACTTGAGGCATGAACCTTCAACTCTGTGAAGAATGCAACATAATGTGGTCTCACATCACAAAATTTGTGTCCTCATGTTATTTCGAAGCAGTTTTTTTTTTAATGAAATTGAGAGCATTGCATTATACAATTAGAAAAATCCCACATCATAAATTTCATGTTTCTCCAAGGTCCCAAATTCTAACCAGGCAGACTTTGGCAGGAAAAGAACCCAATGGAGGATGAAAAGACCCCACAGGTAATAAAATGAGCTAATGATCCAGACCTACCTTCGTGAAACTACCCAGGAGTGCAAAAGGCAAAGTCGGTTTCATAGAATTCTCTCTTACTTTCTTGAACTTTCAGAGTAGTGCAGATTTGAAACCTTAGTCTCCTGTTACATCCAGTTTTTGTAACAAGCTAATTGAGATAATTTCCTCCTCATACAATTTTATGAGTGCTGATGTGTAAAACCCTTTTCCTATATGTAGAATCAGATTCCGAATTGATTTGGCCAATTTAGCTTGAGTTTATGTTTCTATAGAGGGCTGACCACCTTCACGGTCTCATGAAGACAGCATCCTGTTCAGCCTGCCTGCCACTTTCTCAGCTCCTGAGGGGCTGACTTGCTGGGTTCAAGCACATCAAGACCTTATCCAGAGCCAGCTGGCTGCTCCCTTTCCCTGGGATTCTCAGGAAGGTGTCCCCATTTGCAGGGCATTGCAGCTAGGGTGGGGAGACCAGTGATGGGCCACACTGACAGGACCTATGCTCTTTAGTCACAAGTGGGAGCATGGTTTGGGCGACTGACAAGCAGCTGCATTTTGTTCATTTTCCTTTAAACCCGCTTTTTCTACTACTGGTCGGCTAGAATATATGTCATGTGTTTTTGTGGAAAGAGCACAGGACTGTGGATCGGAAAACACATGTCCTTAGTCTATGCGATTTAGGACAAAGCATTTCAATTTCTGAACCTCAGTTTCAACTGTAGATAAGGGATAATAATATCTTTCTTGTGGAATAATCGCAAAGATCAAATGAGATAATGTATTTGAAGATGCGTCACGAAGCTCTATGCACCTTATGAATATGTCACCATACATAACTTTATTCTAATTTTATAACTGAGGAGCCTGAAATTCATTGGGATTAAGGGCCACACCTCTATTAAGAGACAAAGCAAGAGTTTGAACCGAGTCTAATTCTAGAAACTCCAGTCTTCTTCTCACATGCTGCTTCCTTAAACAAATTTAAGTTGCTACCATGGCTATAAATTTTTTTTTTGGCAATGTATGCTAGAAAATGTCATCCGTAATCTCAAGAGTCCCATACAATACTCCTGAGGACCCCACCCCAGCTGTCCCTAGTACCTAGCAAAGAGAAGAGTACCCATGTCTAGACCCCCTTTGGCGGCACACACATTTCTCATAGACCAGAAAGAGGGGCACGACATAAGCGTGGATCACAGTGGCACCAGCTGCTATTACTCAGTGTGCTATTTTAACACTAAACAATTCAGAGTGAAGAAAACATCCTGTGTTTATTCTTTGTCCATTGTACTCTGGTGCCCTACAAATCAAGTCATATAACAATATATCATTGCAAATGGCTTTAGGTAATTCTTTTTACCAAGATGATACAATAGGAAACTGCAACCTCCTGACTGTAACAAACAAACAAGAAAATGCTCTCTGTCCGTCAGGCGAACTTACTAATTAAAAATAATACCTGCTAGGAAAATCTATATATGTTAAAAAAAAAAAACACTTCAAAAGGGGAGGAAAAGAATGGGATTATTTTCCCGCTTTCGTGCCTGAGGAGTCTCCTCTAAAAGTTGATGCAGATCTTGAATTTGGGTAATTACAGTTTCCTTACAAGTTATAAACATTTCTTTGTTGATTTACAGTTTCTCATTCGGTATATTTCTTGCAACTGGCTGTGCAAGTTCTATTAATTAACTGACTCCTTAATAATTCCTCAGTTGCCGCAGTATGGAGGACTCTGTAGGCAGGTGTACATTTTACACCCACAGCTTCTAAAATCTAAAAGCCTAAGCTAGCGCAAGTGATCACTGCTGCGTGGGTGTCCCCGTGCACCTGCTTTCTCTTCCTGGTTAAGGCCTCGGCTCTCCTTCTGGCCTTGCACTTGGCACATGTAACATACGATAAGCATCCACACCTCCTGGAAAGGGGGCCCGGGGCAGGAGAGCTTGGAGAAAAGCACTCAAGAATTTACCTTTGATTTCAAAGCTGTTTAAAAGAGTCCCAAGTAATGATGGGATCACTAGTATACTTGCAGTCACTAGATTAGGGTTACTTTTTTCCTTTTTACTGCTATTAAAAATGATCTTTTCAGGGTGCCTGGGTGGCTCAGTCAGGTAAGGGTCTGATTTCTGCTCAGGTCATGATGTCACAGTTTGTGAGTTCGGGCCCCGAGTTGGGCTCTGTGCTGGCAGCTCAGAGCCTGGAGCCTGCTTCAGATTCTGTGTCTCCCTCTCTCTCTGCCCTTCTCCTGCTCATACTCTGTCTCTATGTCTCTCAAAAATAAATAAACGTTAAAAAAAAAAAAATAAATAAATAAATAAACATTTAAAAACTTAAAAAAAATGATCTTTTCTTTCTTGTGAGATATACACAGTACAGACAGAATTTCAGAAAACAACAGTAAAAGATCATCAAAAGAAACAGAAAACCATAGTTTCACTCAGGGAAAACCTTTTGCTTGTATGTTTCATCACACGCACACAAGAATGTATTGAGTGCTGCCGTACCTCACATATAATTTCTAGCCTTGGCGACAGTTTGAACATTTGTTCATGCCAACAAGTATTCACTACAGAATGATTATTTTTACGACTAGTGTCATAATGTCATTAAAATTTTTTTAAATGTTTATTATTTTTGAGAGAGAGAGAGACAGAGAGCAAGCAGGGAAGGAGCAGAGGGAGACGGAGACACAGAATCAGAAGCAGGCTCCAGGCTCGGAGCTGTAAGCACAGAGCCCGACGCAGGGCTCGAACTCACAGACCGTGAGATCGTACCCCGAGCCGAAGTCACCGCTTAACCAACTGAGCCACCCAGGTGCCCCATGTCATTTTTAACATCTAGTGTTTAAGTCTGTAGAATCTAATAATTGGTATAACTAATCCTCTCTTCTTAGGCATTTAGATTATTCTCAACTTTTCACTATTTTAAACACGATGGGATAATTATCTTTGTTTATTTCCTTACTATAAAACCATAGAAGTGAAATTTCTGGGTCAAGTTAGTATATTTTAAGGTTGTTGATGCATAGTCCTTAATTGTCTTCCAGAAAGGATCCCATTTCACTCCCACCAGTTGGGTGGATGAGTGCAAATCCTGGCACTATCATACGATTCTTTTTAATATGAGTCAATGTGTTGGGTTTGAAAATGGTAGCTCAGTGAATTATTTATAAAATTTTCTTCTGTTGGGGAGCCTGGGTGGTTCAGTCAGTTGAGCATCTGACTCTTGATTTCAGCTCAGGTCATGATCTCATGGTTCTGGGAGATAAAGCCCCGTGACCGCCTTTGTGCTAACGGCATGGAGTCTTCGTGGGATTCTCTCTCTGCCCCTCCCCTGCTCATACACTCTTTCTCTCTCTCAAAAATAAATAAATAAGCTTAAAAAACAAAACCAAAAATATCTTCTTCTGTTATTTTTTAGAATTAGAGAGAGAGAGAGAGAGAGCAGAAGCATGGGAGAGGGGCAGAGGGGGAGAGAGAGAATCTTAAGCAGGTTCCATGCCCAGCATGGAGCTGGACATGGGGCTCGATCCCATGACCCTGAGATCATGACCTGAGCTGAATTCAAGAGTCACTCAACCAACTGAGCCACCCAAGTGCCCCTCTTCTGTTATTTTTAAACAAATAGAGAAGCTAAACAGTTTTTCCATATTTTTATTCATCCTTGGCCTTTTCCCCACAATCACTCATTTATGTCCTTTCTCTATTTCTCTACTGGTGAGTTCCTCCTTTCTCTATTAATTTGAAATACTGGTTATATTTTAACAGTAACAACCATTGTTTTACATATGTAACAAAGTTTTTCCAGGCACATCATTTATCTTTTACGTGTGTATGTTTAATCAACAAACGTTTTTAAATTTACGTCGTGAATCTCTTTTAATCTTTTCTATAACATTTTCCAACTTTGGTGTTTTGCTTATAATAGGTTTCCCTATCCAAAGACTGACTGGCCAGATCTGCTTTGTTCTGGACGTTTAATTTATTTGGAGTTCATTTTGGTTTATACTTTGAAGTATGGGTCCAACTTCCATTTTTTTTTTCGAATAGTCAAGTCATTTCCCCAAGATCATTACTGAATAATCTACTTTTATTGTATTCAAAATACTTTTGAATTTTTTGCATATTTCTGATGGGCCTTTGTTTTTAAAGCAGAGATGAAGCAGAGAAGATAAGCTCTTTAGGACATGGTAAGGACTGGAGTCACAGCATAACTATTTCTGAGCATGGCCACGGAGTAGAAATGAACAGATGAAAGAGATAGAACTTTAAAATGCAGATAATTATTGTCGAGTGTCTAAAAGATACCAAGATGTAGTTTTCTCCCAATTTTTCTCTGATGTCATTGGTTTTTAAAGTGTGATCCCAGTTTAATTATTATTTTTTTTAGACTTAAAAAATGATTTTTTGGGGGGGGAGGGGCAGAGAGAGGGAGACAGAGCATCCGAAGCAGGCTCTGTGCTGACAGCAGACAGGCTGATGAGGGGCTTGAACTCATGAACCTTGAGATCATGACCTGAGCCAACGCTGGATGCTTAATCGACTGAACCACCTGGGTGCCCCTAGTTTAATTATTACACATAAATAACACATATATTTTAAAATTCTTTTTTCTGTACTAGTTCACACTAGCTTTCCTCATAAATAATATATTATTAAGAAAGAACTTTTAGTAGAATCAGTTTGCACTTGGTTACCAATGCTTTGCAGATAACTAGATTAAAGCTAGCAAAACCAGTACTGAGATTTTTTACTTTTAACTAAAAATAAGGGGGAAAATATCCCTTCTTCCTACTATTAGGACCAGTGCTAAACTACCTAGTAACAGACAAGCTTTGCTTTAGTGACCGTTAGAGAAGTTTCCATATCCTCTCTTGATGTAGCCCATTCCAATATTTATTTTCAAAATTCAAAAATCTCTCATGCAGCAATATAAGCCCTTTCTTCCTTCCTTCCTTTCTTTTTCTTTCTTTCCCTCTTTCTTTCTCTTTCTTTCTTCCTTCCTTCCTTTCTTCCTTCCTTCCTTCCTTCCTTCCTTCCTTCCTTCCTTCCTTCCTTCCTTCCTTTCTTTCTTTCTAATTACTTAGTGACTGTTTTCTTTGGGCTCTTGTCCCTCACACTTCTCTTCTCCAGATGGAGTAATTCCAACCCCGTACGCAGATCAAATCAAGATAATTTCTCTTACATTTATTTGGTGTTCGAGCACATCAGGACAATTACAGACACTAACTGAGGACCAACCACACACACACATGAGCATATGCACATGTACACTCCATCATTTTAAAAATATTTAAGATTGACTCCAAAATTTCCATTTTAATTTTGGCAAAATATCTTTCATTTTGTCTAAACAAAGACCAACTGTAATATGCTGAATTCGCTTTTCATTTTAGTGAAAAATTTGAGCAAAGCCCAAGAGGATCCCTTCATTGTAGAGGGACCTGGATTTGGCCGTGGGAGGCAGAGGATCACAAGACCATGTTTGTCATGAACATAAACTTCTAGCACTTGCTGTCATTGTGCGCGGAGCTCTGCTCTGAGCCTGCACTTTGAGAAGGAAGTTTATCCTGTCCTGGGGAGAGAGGGCAAACAAGTAACACATCCACATGGATAGATAAGATGGACGCATGAATAATGAATTAGAGCTGTAGAGCCAGGCGATGGGGCAGTAGGAATGGCAAATGACATGGGGCAGAAGACATGAGTTCTGACTTGAACGTGTTATAAAGACATAGGTTCACTAGGGTTTTTGGGCTTTCCTCTGGGTCAAGGGACCTCAACCAAAGGACTGGGTGCGGCAGAGGCCAGTCCCATGTCAGCTCTCTGCAGAGCACCTTACCCTGGCCCAGCTGCCATGAGAAAGGATCTCATTCCTTAGGCCCTTTATCCTCCACCCTGTCCCTTCACCCATAGCTACCTGCCTTCCTAATTCCATCCTTCCTGATGGGAGCTTCAGGTACTGGGCCCAGAGACTCTGAGGAAACAACTTGTGTCAGGTGGATCTTGGCCAGAATGAAATGATGCCTAGGGTGACAGAACTAGGGAGTTCAGCGACTTTAGATTCGTTGCTTAGTGAAAAGTGTCTGAGTGATAGCATATGTCCAGCTTCCTCTTTTATCCGTAACATACAGCTTTGCTTTGATCTACCTACCACCCACTTCCCGAGGGGAAGGTCTCTTACTGCAACCCACTCAAATCCCCTAGAATGGTGCTGTCGCCACAGTGTGAACCAGTCATATCTCCAAGACGGCAAACTCCTGAGGTCCAGGGGTTTGGCCAGTGGTGTGGGCTTCTTGGCAAGCTAACATGTTGGCACTCCTTCAAGCTAATATTTAAAAAGACTCCGGACTTTTCCACTGAGTGTTTGAAGCAGATTCCAAGCGCTGTGGCAGGTGGGGAGAGCAAGAGGACATGGGGGGGTGGGCAGGGCTCAGCACTTCCTCTGTTGACCCAGTGATCCTGCTCTGGCCGTACCTCACAAAGGAAAACAAAAGCTTAGTAATTAATTGCACCCACCTTCCTTAGAAGGTAGTTGACCAACTACTTTTATTCAGAGATGCCTCTTAGAGGTTCTAATTCCCAGCCCAAGTGGCTGTGTAAGATCTTTATGCCTTTGAACCACATATAGTACTTTCCCTGAGAGGAGTTTGGTTGAGTACCATTATCAACTCTTGTTACATTTGTAGCATTTCATTTGGTTTTGAACACACACACACACACACACACACACACACACACACCCTCAATGGATTGGGACTCCTGGAAATTGTCCTACCAGCCCCTGTCTTGATCTAATTCTGCGTGGGCAGTAGTTCACATGGCTTACTTATTGCCCTGTTATTTTTGAGTGAGTGCAAACAAAACCAAGATTAGGACAGCTTACTTCCTCACCATTTCAGAGCAATTTACAAAAAGCTATATTCCATGTTTTGTTCTCAGATTACATCAGACAAGCAGGAAGCATTTTTAGCAGGTGGGTTAGGCTCTGTGGAATTGTTTTTTTGTTACGGAAATAATCCTTCATCATTGACAAGCTGGGGGCCGGAGAAAAAGCCTTTGTTACATTAACTTGAGCATTTGGTGTTTGTCCAGCTGCCCTGACCTCTCCTGGTATGACTGAGTCAGTGGGGAAAGGGAAAGGCGGTAGCCCTGCAAGGCAAGCCTAGGTATCTTCTGGAAGGGATAAGCAGTGTCTGGACAGAATCAGAAAGAACAATGGGCATCCCAAGATTTCACTACCCAAAGAACCCATTTGATAGTACAGCAAAAGAGTCACCCACTCAGCAGTTTATGGTATGGTCTGTGGGGAAATAAGGAGGTTTGGGGGCCCATTTTACCAAGACAAGAACTCAATATTTAACTTTGATCTCCAAGTTTACCCAAAGGACAGACACTGCTACGGACATCTAAGGAGACACTTATCCTGGAGGCTGTGTGAATTGTTTTTTGGACTTTCCGGTCCAGGCCCTTTCAAAAGCATTAAAAATAAACCCACCCTGCAAGAGAAAGTCAGAATTATTTCAACAGGGTTAAGAAATCCTAGTTCGGGCAAGTTAGTTAGGGGTTCCTAAGCTGGTCATCAGTGGGGTGAAGGTAGCCAGTGATTGGTTTGGTTTGTATGAGGCTTTAATTTTTGAAAAAATTTGCACCTGCTGCACGAAGCAGTAATGATACTCCTGCTATCATTCAGGATTTTGGTTGAGGCTCGCAAGTGTTTCCTGAGCACATGATGGGGCAAGCTTTCCGACAGATTGTTCATTCAGCCACTCACTCCTTCCAAGCTCAGCGGCCTTAAAATAAGTCACAGAACTGAGCGGCAACGGGCCCTACCTTCTGAGTATTTGAGCCTCTCCTCTCCCGAACGTGGCTCAGACAGAGTAAGATTAGGAGAATCTTGTGCTGGCAACAGATAAAGGGATCCACGGAGGCAGAAGTGGGCCTGCCGAAGCCTTGTGGAAATTTACATAAGCCTGCTAGAAATAGGGGCTCAGGGGCCCAGAAGGGGCAGGAGGAAACCAGACCAAAAGAAAACATCTGTAATGGGCTGTGAGGGCAAGGAGGCCGTAGAGGTTGGAGCAGGCGCCTCCCACCTACAGAACAATCAAGCTGCTGCCAAAGCAAACCTTTTTCCAGTTGGGTTTTCTTTTATTGTCGTTCTTCCCTTCCCAAGGCTGCGGAGACTTTGAACTAATCCTCAGTGGGAAAGCTAGGAGGGTACGCACGTAAGAGGCCCTTTAGAAAAACCTTAGGGAAAGTAGCTAAGCCCAGCTGGGAGCAATTGCTAGGTGACTGGGATGGAGGAAGCCAGGAAGGATTGTGGGGAGACCGGATGGAAGAGAGACAGACGGCTTAAAATCTTAGCCATGACGGGCCTTCTTAAAGCTACAAGCCTCCTGCCTAGCCGGTGGCTGCATCCAGCACTGTGTACCGGAACCTTCCTTCAGTGCGGACCTCGTTCCTGGGCCTGCCAGAGAAGCAGAATAGATTCAGTGATCCCAATGACTGTGCCCCCAACCACAAAGGATCCTTTGGGAAAAAGATCCTTTGTTGATCTACCTTCATTATAGGCAATGATTAGTTGAATGTTTAACAAATCACCTTTGTATTAAAAGAAAAGAAAAGGAAGAAGTCGAAGAAGAAAAGTAAATAGAAAAAAAGCTCAAAACTTAGTGAATAAGGAATAGGAAAGTTAGTTCCCTGGGACCACTCTCCCATCAGACTCAGACACGGGGCTTGCGTTTGCTCCTTTGGGGACTTGCGAGAAACAGAATAGAGAGGTAAAGAGAAGAGCAACCTTAGCTTTTGGGGGCAGACGCTGAGGGCTCTGGCGTGAGACTGGAGAGATTTATATGCAGGGCGTAAAGAGATGGGACACGTACCTCATGTGCCCTGCCACCAGCCCCAGTAAAGAACTCTGAGGCTCCGTAGTCTGAAATAAACCCCAGGCAGAGGTTTGAGGCAGGTATGGGGAAGGCCGACAGGACTGTGGCATGGAAGATTCAAGCAGGAGAAGGCCAGAAACTGCCTGCTGATGTTTCGTTTCTGATGACATCCAGGGGGCCTGGAAAGGGATCCAGAAGATTTTTCCAAGTAAGAAAGTTAACAGAAGTGTGGGCGGGGAGCAAGTCTGCTCCAGGATTTCTCCAGTCCAAGTGAAGGACCGAGCAGAGGCAGGGTAGGAATCCCACACCGAGAAGTGGGGAGTGGGAGAGGGTCACTGCTGCAGTCTCGGAGGCATTGTTAGCCTCGAGGGGCCGAGTGGGAGCAGCACGGACACTCACCCACGTGGAGACGGGCTCTCACCATTTTCAGGAGCAAAATGCTTGGATTGTGTGGGCCAGGAGCAAGACTGGCCCCGGCCACCTGGGATTGGGGGATGGGGGAACTACTGCAGCAGGAGTCCCGAGCAGCACACTGTCCTCCCCGAGTGGCCCTGCTCAGGATCCTGTATTAACTCCCAGGAGTTTAGGAAAGGCATCAGAAAGAAGGGGAGGTCCCGAATGGAACTGAATCGTAAGTCCCTGGTCAGGGCTGAGGACACCCTGGAGGTAGCACTCATAAGGTGGCAGTGAGGGCTGGTGCTGATCTAGGAACCAACACCACTGGGGACCCCCAGGCAAGTGGAGGAAGTGCTTAAAAGACAAATGAACTTGTCAAAGCCGGCCTGTTTAGATAGCTCTAGCGCAATAGATCCGTGCATAAGGAAGTATCATTCAGCAGTAATGGTAAGGGTCCCTTTTCTCGCTTCCCTTCAGATTCCAATTCGTGGATGCAAAGGAAGGTATTCACACAGGAGAGCAGAATCTGCAACAGTGGCAGTGAGGACCAGGGTTCATGATCATGTTGCAACATTAGACATTTTCCTCCTAAATTTGCAGTATGTTGTTCTAGATTAGTGGTCCTGGAGACCATTTTTTCCTAAAAGTACTAAGATCTTGTTTGTCTTTTCCACGCTCACGCTTTCTCAAGTATGGAGTTTTCTGGAGGTTGCAACACATGTAATGACGTCATTGCTCTGAGAGCGGTGTAGTCTGTGATTATATATTCCTGTGTTTTAGAAACTTCCCAGTATTAGGTCAGGTTCCCGGGCTGCATCCGCGCGCCGCCTGTCTGTCGGTTCCTGTGCACCCGTCCCCGCCGCTCCTCTGCCAGCGGGCCGTCATTCCTAGTGAACACCAATGCGCCCCGGCGCCTCTGTGTAGTACCGGCTCCTTTCCGAGCTGACCCCGCGGCTGACACAGGCCACCTGCCAGCCCGCCCAGGACACGGTGGTGCACGTGGTCCCAGCGCCAAGCGCCGCTGCTACAGCGAGCTGCTGTGGTTTCAAGAGATTAAGACTTAACCAAAGGCGTTCATCTCATCAGCGTTGGGGCTTGAATCCTATCACATGACTGTCTGAGTCCGAACCGATAATGCTTGACAGACAGACACATGTCCGACAAACCAGAGTGGGATCTGGGATGCCCTGGAGGATGAGATGTGCCCCGCAGATGGTGGGTTTTTTGTTTTGTTTTGTTTAAGCATTACTTTTTTTTTTTATTGTGAGCACGAACTAATGTATACTTACCGAAAAAAATTTAAATCATAATAAAGCAAATTGCAGAAAGAAAAATCACGGTATCACCTGCAATCCCACCATCCTGACAGAACTACCTGAAAAATAGCAGAGAGGGGGGCATTTCTTTGCAGTTTTTCTCTGTTTTCATACACACACACACACACACACACATTTAAAAATGTGATTGTGGGGATGCCTGGGTGGTCAGTCTGCTGGGCATCTGACTTCAGCTCAGGTCATGTTCTCACTGTCTGAAGGTTTGAGCCCCGCATCGGGCTCTGTGCTGACAGCTCAGATCCTGGAGCCTGCTTCAGATTCTGTGTCTCCCTCTCTCTCTGGCCCTCCTCCACTCATGCTCTGTCTCTGTCTCTCAAAAATAAATTAAAAATGTTAAAAAAATAAAAATAAAATCTGATTGTGTTATAAATTCTGTTTATAAACTGCCTTCTCCACTATTTTGTGGACACTTTTCCATTTGAAGAAATGAAGATTTACACAACTATTTAATGATTGCATAGTATTCCATTTCTGTGGATTTGCTATCATCTACTAACCTTTCCCCTGTGGTGGACGTTTGTACGGTTGCCCGTTTTCACTATGACAAATAATACTTTAATAGCCTTGTGCACTTATTTGATTATTTCTTCAGAAAAAATAGCTGAAGATAAAGTTTGAGGGTCAAAGACAGCACCTTTTAAGACTTTATCTATTCGATAAATTGCCTTTTGGAACTGTTTTTACAAATTTGTATTCCTACTGGCACTGCCTGGGAACATATTTCCTCAAACCCTTGTCAGCTCTGAACATTATCTTTCTCTTTAATCTTTGTCAATTTCACAGACCGCTGGGATATCGCAGGATTATTTTAATTTGTATTTCTTTGACTACTAGTGAAATTAAATATATTTTGTTGTGCCTAGTGGCCATTTTTACTTCTTTTATAAGCTGCTTTATTATACTCGTGTCCTTTGCCTACTTTTCAGTTGGGATGACTTTTTCGGGATGTTTCTTTCTTAGAGTCACTTTAGCCTTTAGCCTACTTTCAAGCTTTAGAGTTACTTTAAAAAGATGGGTTTTCCCCTGATAACCAAAGTAGTAGCGTGTGCTTATTATAGAAAAATTAAAGCCTAGAAAATACAGAGGAAGAAGAGTAAAAATGGTCCATAATTTCTTCTTTTTCAAAATGTACGAAGTAAACGGTGCCTGGGTGGCTCAGTCAGTTGATCGTTTGACTTCGGGTCAGGTCATGATCTCACGGTTTGTGGGTTCAAGCCCTGCCTTGGGCTCTGTGCTCACAGCTCAGAGCCTACAGCCTGCTTCACATTGTGTGTGTGTCTCTCTCTCTGCCCATTCTCCACTTGTGCTCACTCTCTCTTTAAAAAATAAACATTTAAATGTACAAAGTAAAAATTGAATGTTTTTCCCTTCCTACATTACAACTCTGTCAACCTGCAGTTGCATACTAAAGATAAGATGGTAATTTTTCCTTCAATTTTATCATCATCATCATCGCCGTCATTATGACCATGAAGAAACTTTGTATTCATTTCTATTGATTTTTTTTCTGATATGTTCTCTGCTTTTCTTAGGCCATCTGCACTCCCAAAGATATGTAAATAAACAGCTCTATGTTCTTTTGATAATGCTACGGCATTACTATTATTATTATTTTTTACAATTAATCCTTTAATTCATCTGGAGTTTATTCCAGCATATGACTTGAAGTAGTGATCTAACTTTATATTGGTTAAATGGTTATTCATATCATATATTGAATTGCCCATCCCTTTCAAGCTGATTTCTTTTTTTTTTTTAATTTTTTTAATGTTTATTTATTTTTGAGAGACATAGAGGCACAGCGTGAACAGGGGAAGGGCAGAGAAAGAGGGAGACACAGAATCGGAAGCAGGCTCCAGGCTCTGAGCTGTCAGCACAGAGCCCGACGTGGGGCTCGAACTCACAGACCGCGAGATCATGACCTGAGCTGAAGTCGGTCGCCCAACCGACTGAGCCACTCAGGCGCCCCCCTTTCAAGCTGATTTCAAAAATCCATGCATCATTTAGCAATTTATTTCACATGCTTTTGGACTTTGCATTTAGGCACCAGCTTTGGACATTTAAAAACGTGGCAGGGCAGTTATAATTTACTTTGTTTTTAGAATTTTTGAGGCTATTCTTACTAGCTCATTTTATTGGTGTTGTATTGGTAATTCTGTTAAGCATATAGATAAATTTGGGGACACTTGACATCCCTTTTTAAAATTTTTAAAAATATTTATTAACTTTTGAGAGAGAGACAGAGTGTGAGCAGGGGAGGGGCAGAGAGAGGGAAGACACAGAATCTGAAGTAGACTCCAGGCTCTGAGCTGTCAGTATAGAGCCCAATGTGGGGCTCAAATGCGAGAACAGCGAGATCATGACCTGAGCTGAAGTTGGACGTTTAACAGACGGAGCCACCCAGGCGCCCCAACATCCTGCCAATAATAAAAGTCCTCATGGAGGACCACGGCGTCTCTCTCCAGTGATTAAAACCTTTTATGTTCTTCGGTAGAGTGCATCTGGACATTTCTTGCTAAATTTATTTCTCAGGGTTTTGTAATTTATATTATTTAGATCTTTTTTTTTCTATCAAGATATTTAACTGGTTATTGTTGAAAAGGGATGGAAAGTGTCTTAGAGGGGTAAATGCAGGGATATTCGTCAAGGGAAGTTCAGCAGAGCCAGGGTTCTGTCGCAAGGGGATGCAAACACACTTTAGCTCTATGGCACATCCTGTTATTGAGGAAAGGTAAGTGCAGAGTCACTGGAAAAATGAAATTTATATCCTTCTAATCTGGTTATAAGCTTTCAAAGAAACATTTTTTTTTCCTGTTTTCTCCAGAGCCCAATATAATTTGAAAAGAGTTTCAAGTCTTCGTCAGCGCCTGAGAATGTATTTTTCAGCAATTCCTTTTCAGGATGATGAGAAAAGACTTTAAATCCCCATATACTTTTGGGGTGCCTGGGTGGCTCTGTCAGTTAAGCATCTGACTTTTGGTTTCAGCTCAGATCATGATCTCACAGTTGGTGGGATTGAGCCCCGGATGGGGCTATGCCCTGACAGCTCAGAGCCTGCTTGGGATTCCCCACCACCCCCCATACACACACACACACACACACACACACACACACACACACACACACCATAAATAAACTCTTAAACAATAAAAAATATCCCCATATACTTTAGCCTAATAGACCCCTCCCCCGGGCTGCTGTGTATATGATATTCCTGACAGCAGGTTTATTTCTTTTGCCTCAGCTATCCTAAGGGTCATCCCAAACTTTAGTTATTCTCTCATGAGTAATGAAATTAGCAAAATGAGGATCGTATCTATCTAACAATAAGTGGAAAACATACATCATTTTGGTGAGTTTTATCTTAGAGTACAGGGTGGTATCATTTAAAACTTCCATTGACCAAAGATATCATCAATATTTTTGAAAACAAGTCACAGACAGAGAACATATTTAAAATTTATACAATCCAAATACAAATTATAAAAAGACCATTATATATAAGAAGGCATGAAAAAAGACCTTTATATATAAGGAGACACTCATGCAAAACAGGAGGGAAAAATGAGCAGTTATAAAAATGGGCAAAAGATTTCTTAAGGCAATTCACAAAAGCGCATACCTGAATGGCCGATAAACATCTGAGGTGATAAGATTATTTACCTGTAATCCTATAAATCAAAACGATGAGCTACCATTTCACCCATCTTTAATATTAAAAAAAAAGTATGCTAATACCACATGTTAGGATACAAGAGGAGTTCTGATAGTCTGTTGGTGGTGGTATAAATCAGTTCAAAGAGTAATCTGACCCTATAAAATAAAGTTTAAGATAATCATACCTCATGATCCAGCAGTTCCATTTCTAAGAACAGTCCCAAGAGAAGCTTGCATAGGTGCACAAGGAGACATGTATAAAAAAATTACATTACTACATGCTCAGTGTAGTGTTATTTATAATAATGAAACATTGCAAACAACTCATATATACATTAATTGGGTATCAGGTTCACATATATTACATATCAGGGTTTTTTTTTTTCCAGAAGAGAATGCTAAATGGACTACCTCTATGGTTAGACGTCGATGGCTCATCTCAAACACACAATAATGGATAATAATGCTGCAGAATAATTCCTACAATTTGATGCCAGTCAGTAGCATATATTGTTCATGTATACATATCTCTGAAGTAAGACTAGGAAGAGGCAGGTGGAAAGGATACATACCAGCTCATGATGCTGGTTGACTCTAGTGAAATAAGGAGCCAACTGGGATCAGAGAGAGTGAAAAAGAGACTTCAGCTCTCTTTAAAACTTTATTTCTTAAAAAAAATTGATTCATATGCGAAAATATGGAAACACTTGCTGAATATTTTTAGTGGAGATAAGGGTATTCATTATTATTCCCTGTACTTTTCTATATGTTAAAATAGCTCATATTTAAAAACTCCGTTGAAACAACCTACTTCTCTAATAGAAAGTTAGCCAGCCCAGTTCCGTGGTGAGGACACCTACTGGATTTCTTGCTCTGTGACAGACAGAACATAGCCTTCCCATTGCTGCTCTAGCCTTGGCATCCATATGTATGACAAACTTGCGACATGCTTCTTTTTAAATCTGTGATTTTGTAAGTTCAGAAAATCTTCTCTACCAGTTCAGGGGAATTACCAGTCTCTGAGGGACCACTCATGTCAACGAGTCACTAGAAATGACTATATGAAGTTTGTCATGGTCTAAACACTGGACTTCATTAGAAAGTATATGCTAATTTTCTGTGGGACTCCAGGAAGGCTGGAGGCTAGTCTTACCTAAAAAAAACTAATAAATTTCCTTTTACTAGGCATTAAGTACTACACAGTTCTCTTTCTAGATTCCCTTTATGCCTGGGCTTTTAGCAAGCTAGAACTAATGTAATGATCAGTTGAATTTACCGTCTTATTCTAGATCCTTATTCTAGATAATTACCTTTCCATTTCCCCTATATAGTTTTTGATTTTTCGTTCTGGTTTCTGTGAGTGCCGTATTTGCATGTGTTTGTAAGTGTTCTTAGAGCCATCTAAAAGGAAATGCAGTTTAAAGTAGTAAGCGAGCCGATTGATGGATAGATGGATGGGCTGATTTACGAATCATAGATTGTACTAATTTACCACGACTGCTAAGTAGACCAGCATGTTTTGTCAGCTGCTCGATACGTATATTTGCTTGCCAGTATGAGAGTCTAGTTAAAGAAGTTTCCAGCAAGGTTTCTCAGTGAGCGCAAAGTCAGTCTTTCCCACAATTCACGCTATGTGACTGCCAGATTACTTTTCCCCAAATACTACCCGAGTCTCATATGCCTGTTCAAAAAACCTTCAGAAGTTCTCTGTGGTCCTTGGAATTAAGTAGAAATTCCTCAGCTGGGCATCTAATACAATGCCCGCCCCCAAATTCTCACCTCTATGTCTTTCATTCCTAACACGTACCCTCTGCCTCAGCCAAACTGGAAAAACAGAAGGTTTCTGTGCACCCTCCACCTACCCGTATCTATCCTTTTTGATACTGCTTCCTCCACCTATATACCTCCCCCACCATAGAAGCTTGCTTACTCTTAAATGTCCACCTCCGAACTCATCTGGGGATAGTAACAATGGAGATTCATACGTTAATTTGATCCTCATACAATCCTATATATGGTAAATATTATTAACTTATTTCCTAGATCAGGAAAACGGAGGCACAAAGAATCATGTCACTTTTCTAAGGTGACTAATGAGAGACAGAGCTGAGATCCACCCTGGCTCCAGAATCCGTGTTCCTGTTGATGAACTTCAGGACACAATCACCCAAAATATGGCACCTTGGCACCTCGAGGATTTCAAGCTGAGGGAATTTGAGAAACGGCAGGTGCCGAAAGCCCTTTCTTGTCTTCCCCCAAAGCAGGTCACAAGGCCCTCATGTGAGAGGTGACCTTCCTACCCCTGGAGAAAAGGAGCATCCTTTTCACCGAAGACAGATTCGTGACAGAGAAATATGAATGAAATTTTCAAACCTGGCCCTCCTTCAGTATTCTCTGCCCCAGGGGATGTTCCCAAGGTCTACTCTTTGCCTGCCTCACCAGACCTGTCTCCCTCACTCCCGGTGCTCCAGCTCCATGTCTTCCTTCAGTTTCTCAAAGTCCTTCTCCACCCTTGCCTCAGTGCCTTTGCACATCATCTTTCCTCTGCCTGGAGTTCACCTAGATAACCATTACTCAGCTTTCCGATCAGGCTCAAACTTGACTTCCTCAGAAGAGCTTCTTTGACCCCGGAGGCCAGATCACGGGCCTCAGCCTTTGCTATTAGAGTTCTCTATAGTTTTCCTTCCTAGCACAGCACAGTTTGCAGTGCTGTGCTCTACATCCCACATCAAAACCGGCCCACGGGGTCCAGTCCCAGCACAGGGTCACTGTCAGAGATATGAACTCAAGGTAAGTAATTAAAAGCAATTGAATTTGTTAATAAATCAGAGAATATCAAGGGGATCCAGTTAATGATTCACACTACACCTTAGGACATCTATTCTGCCCTTCCTCTTGTTCTCAACGACACTTTGCATTTCAGCCCCAAGAACCTTCTCTCCTGCTGCTGGTGTGCACTCTGGGGTCACAGCACTGGCGTTGAATTCTGGCTGCACCACTTACGAACTCTGTAACCAAGGGCAAGTTACCTTAACTTCTTTATGCCTCAGTTTTCACGTTTGTTAAGCAGGGATAAAGTCAGTACCTCTCCCAATGTTTGGGGGAGAAATCTAAGCGATAATGCTAGCAAGGTGAATTGAACTGTTCCTGAAATATCATAGGTAGCCGATAAAAGATATAAAAAGCAATATTTTAGATAAATTCCTAGTAGTGCTATTGCTATGTCATAGGATAGTTCTATTTTTTTATTTTTTGAGGAACATCCACACTGTTTGCCAGAGCAACTGCACCAGTTTGCATTCCCACCAACAGTGCAAGAGGGTTCCTGTTTCTCCACATCCTCACCAACATCTGTTGTTTCCTGAGTTGTTAATTTTAGCCACTGTGACCGGTGCGAGGTGGTATCTCAGTGTGGCTTTGATTTGCATTTCTCTGATGATGAGCAATGTTGAGTATCTTTCCATGTGTCTGTTGGCCATCTGGATGTCTTCTTTGGAAAGTGTCTATTCATGTCTTCTGCACATTTCTTCACTGGATTATTTGTTTTTTAGGTGTTGAGTTTGGAATGTTCTTTATAGATTTTGGATACTAACCCTTTATCTGATATGTCATTTGCAAATATCTTCTCCCATTCCATTGGTTGCCTTTTAGTTTTGTTGATTGTTTCTTTTGCAATGCAGAAGACTTTTATCTTGATGAGGTCCCCATAGTTCACTTTTGCTTTTATGTCCCTTACCTTTGGAGACGTGTTGAGCAAGAAATTGCTGCTACTGAGGTCAAAGAAGTTTTGCCTATTTTCTCCTCTAGGGTTTTGATGGTTTATAGGAGTGCTGATTCATAGGGGCACATGTACCCAAATGTTTATAACAGGGCTAGCAACAATAGCCAAATTATGGAAAGAGCCTAAATGTCCATCAACTGATGAATGGCTGAAGATGTGGTGTATATATGTGTGTGTGTGTGTGTGTGTGTGTGTGTGTGTGTGTGTGTACAATGGAATATTACTTGGCTATGAGAAAGAATGAAATCTTGCCATTTGCAACAACATGGATGAAGCTGGAGGGTATTATGCTAAGTGAAATAAGTCAGTCAGAGAAAGACAGGTATCATATGTTTTCACTCATATGTGGAATTTGAGAAACTTAACAGAAGACCATGGGGGAAGGGAAGGGGTAAATATGTTTCAAACAGAGAGGGAGGCAAACCATAAGAGACTTTTAAACACAGAGAACAAACTGAGGGTTTGAGGGGGGCAGGAGAGAGGGGAAAATGGGTGATGGGCATTGAAGAGGGCACTTGGGATGAGCACTGGGTGTTGTATGTAGGCGATGAATCATGAGAATCTACCCCCAAAACCAAGAGCACACTGTATACACTGTATGTTAGCTAACTTTATAGTAAGTTATGTTTAAAAAAGCAAAAACAAACAAAAAGAAATAAGACCAAAAAACTGAAAAATAATCAACATCACGCATTAATTTTTTGAATAAATTTTTTCTATCTACCCCTTTTCTCTCTCTCTCTCTCTCTCTCTCTCTCTCTCTCTCTCTTTCTTTCTTTCTTTCATTCTTTCTTTCTCCCACAAATTGCTTGTCCTTAATTCTAAAGTCTAGTCTCTCTTTCCCCATTAATTAGATCTGGCATCATGACAGCTCAGGAACTCAGCTGACAGAGAAAGAATTCTTGTTGGCATGGGGCATGAGAGGGCGGGCGTGAGATGGGAGAAGGTTAGAAGACAAAAACAGAGTTCTCTTTGATGGTTGAAAGAGTGAAGGAGATTACACATATCGTAATTAACAACTTTCTCTATTTTCCATCCATCGTACCTTCTGTGATCAATTATTATATAGCATCCTGCACTGGGCCAGGCTCTGGGAGAGCAGAATCCGTGTTTCTTCGCCTCACCATTGTATCCACAGTTCCTGGAACACAGTAGGTACTCAAATGTTTATGAAGGAATAAATGGGAGAGGTCAAGAGGATCGAATAGAATCATGCTGATTAAGCACTTGATACAGTGCCTGGCATATACTCGTTCTTGGCATTCTTCTATTATTATTCCTCCTTTAACATCCATTGACTTCTCTGTAAGAAATTCCTCCCGTGCCAGCCTTATAGTTAGCCTATTTCCAAAGTTCATCCTCAGGGTCCTTTCTCAGGAAGCCTTCCCAGAACACCCCTTCTGGAGCAAGGGTCTCACTCAGGTGCCCCCACAGCATGCTGTGCTGCTCCCTAACACAGGGTTAGCCTCTACCATCTCTCTCTCTTCGCCAGATTGTAAACTCCCAGGGGACAGTGACCATGTTGTATTTGACTTGCAATCTCCAGTGTCTGGCACGCTTCTGGAGACATAGGAGATACTCAGTAGGTGTGACATGAATATTATTAAACCACAGTTTCTCTTAGATCTGTTTCAACACCGTTTCCATTAATCCCTTTATGAAACTTGGGAAATGCTAGTTTCATTAGTGATATTTGCAAATCCTCTCTTTGTTGCACTACTTCGGCATATGGCTGATATCATCCATTCAGTGTTAAATCTTTCTAGTTTCAGAATGAAATAGGATATGCTCTGAGGATCCTGTTCCCAAGTGTGGGAAATCTGGTCTCCCTCTGCTCTGACTAACCCTTTTAACCTGGCTTCTGAGAGTTCAAATACGTGGAAACAGAGAGTTGAAAGACTTTTCCTTCTCCAGTGAGCTGCCTAAACTACCCATAGCTAATGGTTGTTGAACATATTTTCAAAGCGCTCCAGTGATGGTAATGACAGAGCTTAATCACCTTTGCAGCTGAGTTCTGCCTTAGGTCAGAGAAACCCTCTTGTTGCATTCTAATCCAATTTTGTCTGGTTTTCATCTCTATAGAGATGGAGAAAAGCCAGCTAGCGTCATCCTCCAAATAAATGATCCTGTTCTTGAGGAAAGTTATTAAATCAGTCCTTGCTGGCAATTTTCAAGGCAAAGCCAGTTCAATGTTTTTAATTTTTTCTCGCAGTTTTTCTTTTTCCATCATTTTAATGGTTTCCGTTTCTTCTCTTTGCACCTTTTCCAACTCCTCTACGGATCTCTCGAGATTTAGAAACCAAAACTTGATTCAACACTAATAAGGGTCAGACCAATGTTAAATATAGAAAAAAATGTAGGTTCTCAGCCTTTGTATGTCATACTGTCAGTGCCTGTCAGGGCAGGAGAATACCATTAATCCAGAGACGACTAAAAGCATCATTTGTGATGTTCTAGAAGAAGATTGAACAAGGATTTGCCGCTTAAGAAATGTCTTTTGCTTTACAAATAACATAAAGGGAAGCACAGGAGGGTATTTAAAATGTTCACAACAATATACTATTTCAAGCATTCATTAACTGAAAAATAATCAACATCACACATCATAAACTGTTTTTAACTTTTTACCAGGAAATTAACCTAAAAAACTTTTTTATATCAATTTTTTAGTGTTTATTTTTGAGAGAGAGAGAACACAGGGGAGGGGCAGAGAGAACACAGAATCCAGAAGCAGCCTCCAGGCTCTGAAGTGTCAGCACAGAGCCCAACACGGGGCTCAAACTCATGAACTGCAAGACCATGATCTAGGCTGAAGTAGGACGCCCAACTGACTGAGCCACCCAGGTGCCCCTTACCTAAGGAACTTTTTAAAGCATTGGCTTGGTAAAGTAGATTGCATTTCTGTGAGTGTTTGGAAACTGATGCTGCATTTTGACACTCAAATATCTTTTTGTATCTTAGAGCTTTTGTTAAATCAATTGCCTTTCAAATTTCTTATAATTTGTGAAGATTTGTGAAAGATTGTTCCCCAGAATAGACTTTCACATTCTCAGTTCCCTTGTTTTGCCTAGAGATACGATCAAGTGTAAAAGGCTAGCTAGCTTGTGCTGGGATCCTTCTGAAGAGAAGGTTGGGTGTGATGGAATCCGTGTGTACATTTCCCCTGTTCTCAATTCCTGACCATCCATCCCCTTTTGGATTTTTTGTCTCCCAGGTGGATAAGAAATGGGTTCAGAGACAACCAGCCTCTGTTCTATAAGATTGCTAAATCTTGCCTCTGATTTCTAAGTTTCCACCTCAATTTCTTTTGTTCTTCCAAGCCTGACTCCCAGGGACTACTCCCTGTTACTTAATCCCTCCCTATTCTTATAAAAACATTTTTATATAAATATGTCATATTATGAAGGCTTTGTTTGGGTTTGTGAAATAATTTCTTTAGATGTGTTTAATCCTTAAGTCACTTAGATTCTGTTTAGCTTAGATTTTCTTTTAGTTGCCCGATAAGCAGAGTCTTACCAAGGATTTGGGTACAGTGTTTTATTTGGGAAGTTATCCCAAAAAGCAGGAGGGAGGGAAAAGAGAGGATGGGCCAGGGCAGGAGAAAAAGTTGATAGAAGTGTGTATTATCAAGGTCTGGCTTCAGGCAGTATGGATTCAATTTCCGAGGTTTAAGGACCTCCGGGGAGCATACAGAAACCCTCCTGGGAGTGTCTCCTGAAGGACAGGAGGCCAGTGTGTTTGTCCATCAGCACAGAGCACAGACCCTTTACCTTATCACATCTTTCATATCATGAACTGGAATGATATAAGATTTCTTGGAATAAGTGGGGCCCCTTGACAGGAATATATGTGCCATGATGAGCCTCCTGATGAACTCTAATTCTTGGGGAGCAACTTTTAATCTCTTTGGAATTAAAGAAAATCAGCTTTAATATGGATCTACACCAATTTGAGGGTACCTTCAACCACAATGCCATGGAAATAAACCTCTTTTGCCTCCTCCACCAGCGTCAGTATAAGAAGCAAGAATCAGGCAGAAACCAAAAATGACGTTTAGAGAGGCCCTGGAGAGAACACAAAGCAAGCTCCACAGAGCCGGTCAGTCTGAGATCCGGGGATCTCACCGGGGCCCAGCTGGGTAACCTGGGTGTGCTACTGATTCCGTGCGACCGGGGCACTGTGTTTATGTGAGAAGGAACATTTTATTATAGCCACATGATGAGAAAACTTTTCATTAGATGGGGTTTCTGGGTGGCTCAGTCAGTTGAGACTCTGATTCTTGATTTTGGCTCAGGTCACCAGCCGGGGTGGTGGGATGGAGCCCTGGGTTGGGCTCTACACCAAACATGGAGCCTACTTAAGGTCCTCTCTCTCTCTTCTTCTTCCCTGCCCCCCCCTCAAATGATAAAAAAAAAGAGAGAGAGAGAGAGAGAGAATATTTTTCCATAAGAAAAGGTGTTAGGTGTATTTGTATGATTAGAGCAAATTGACCAGTCTGTGCTAGTGGTTTAGAGTGTTGTGTGTAAAGAGGGCTGCTCGGTGTCTCAATTTGTTTTCCAACAGTACTCTCAAATCTTTTTGGCCATGACCCACAATAAGGCCAATATTTTATGCGATGACTCACTCAATAGACCCATATATAAATATATAACCAAAACAAAGTTTCCACAAGATAATGAATCTTATTCTATACTCTGATATATTCTATTCTATTCTATTCTATTCTATTCTATTCTGCTTGTTCTATTCAGCATTTTAAATGGTTTATGTGACCTACTAGCAGGTCACAAAGTACAGTTGGAAAAACGCTGCTTGAGGGCACCATAGTTTTGCACTCACAGTCCCTCAGCTGATTTGTTTCCTTTCATGTCATAAATCAATGTACCTGTAATTCGTTTCCTACTATAACTGTGGAATTGGTTTCCTATCCAGCCTTTTTCCTCCCACCAGCTCTTTTTCCTTTAGCCAAGAGTGTTATAATGTAGGATATACTGTTTTGGGCACACTGCAAACATTTCTAAATTCTTTGGTAATTCACTCTAAAAAGGATAAGCCGTAAAACCTACAAAAGAGGGTCCTGGATCAGCATATTTTAGGTTGTAAGCAACAGAGATCCTGCCTCAAGCTGTCTTAAAGAATAGAGCAATATAATATCTCATAGTGAGCAAGTTCAGCGCTAGTCTGGTTGACCGAGTGGCTCACTGATGTTGCTCAGAATGCTGGTTGTTTCCATCCCTCATCTCTGTCAATTTCCAAGCTTCATCTTCAGGCTGGTATCGAGATGTGCAGGTGTTCCAGGTATCACATCCAGGAGCAACTACATCCACAGGAAAAACACGGTGACTCTCTTCCTGTTGCTCTTCTATGGAGACGCTCCCAGGAGATGTCATTTCCCGTTGCCTACAATGAGGGTCACATGTCTATTCCTAAATCAATGACTGGCAAGGAAGATGTGATTAACCTTAAATCAATTTACAGAGGAGACAGAGATGCCTGCACAATTATGTTAAGTCCTCCCTTCTTATTATTCCATATCTAATTTCTCACCAATTCTTGATGATTCTTACTCTAAATACATCCAGAATCAGGCCACTGTCCCCCATCACCGTTACTACTTCCCTGGTCCAAGCTACCATCTTTCCCGCCTGGATATTGCCATAGCC
This sequence comes from Paguma larvata, assembly GCA_030068075.1. Classification (NCBI taxonomy): domain Eukaryota; kingdom Metazoa; phylum Chordata; class Mammalia; order Carnivora; family Viverridae; genus Paguma; species Paguma larvata. Next base: position 116,764,893 of record CM057823.1, read on the forward strand.
TTCAAATTGTTTTCCCTCCTGCTCTCTTCACTCTCCCCTTTGTTCTCTTCTCATCACTGAGTAACCTTGTCAAAGCAGCAGGTCAGGCCAGGTGTCTCCTCTCCCCAGCACCCTCCCATCTCCTCAGCAATTTGAGCATGCCTGTGAGGCTTTACACTCAGAGTCAGACATGGAGGAATGAATGAGACAGACATTCAGAAGGGGCTGGCCTTCTATGGGGGGTAGGGATGCACCCAAGCCAGTTAAATGGGTAAAATATGTAGTATAGTGGATGGTAGTAAGTGCTAAGGATAAAACTGAAGTAGGTCCCTGGCATCATGAGGTCCGTATTCTTCATTAAAATTTTTTTTTAATGTTTATTATTTATTTTTTTGAGGGGGGAGGGGCAGAGAAAGAGGGAGACACAGAATCTGAAGCAGGCTCCAGGCTCCGAGCTGTCAGCACAGTGCCCAACTTGGGGCTGGGATTCATGAACCGCGAGATCATGACCTGAGCCAAAGTCAGATGCTTAACTGACTGAGCCACCCAGGCGCCCCATATTCTTTTTTTCCTTTTTTTAATGTTTATTTATTTTGAGAGAGAGAGCACGAGAGTCGAGAAGGGATATATATAGAAAGAATCCCAAGCAGTCTCCACGCTGTCGGTGCAGAGCCTAACGCAGGGCTCAATCCCACAAACCATGAGATCATGACCTGAACTGAAATCAAGAGTCAGATGCTTTAACCGACTGAGACATCCAGGCGTCCCACGAGCTTTGTATTCTAATAGATGTGAAAAGGCTGGTACAGGGTAGGCCCCTGATATGTGATAGCTACATTAGTTACCATTCCACTTGAAAGTGGCAGAAACCTAGTTCATACTAACTTAAGCAAATCAGAACAAATGCAAAAGCAGTCATAGCTTCAGGCACAGCTACATTCAGAGGCTCAAACACCATCACCAGGAGCCAGTTCCTATCTGTCCACCAGGCTTTTCTCCATATTGGCTTAATTCTGGGCTTCATTGTCACCGAAGGGGAGCAATGATGGATACCATGGCTCCAACTAACATCCTACTATTGTAGCAACCTGGTAGGAAGAGGCTGTCACTAAAGTTCTAGCCATGTTTATTTTATTTTATTTTTTTATTTTTTAATTAAAAATTTTTTTTAACATTTATTCATTTTTGAGAGACAGAATGCAAGCAGGAGAGGAGCAGAGAGAGAGGGAGGTACAGAATCTGAAGCAGGCTCTGGGCTCTGAGCTGTCGGCACAGAGCCTGATGTGGGACTTGAACCCATGAACCATGAGATCGTGACCTGAGCCGAAGTCGGATGCTTAACCAACTGAGCCACCCAGGCGCCCCTCTAGCCACATTTAAAACCACATTTTGAAAAACATGGCAACATGGCCCTAAATATATTATTAATGAGACTCTTAAATACAGAGAACAAACGGAGGGTTGATGGGGGTGGGAGGTTGGGGAGGGCGAGGGAAAATGGGTGATGGGCATTGAGGAGGGCACTTGTTGGGATGAGCACTGAGTGTTGTATGTAAGCACTGAATCATGGGAATCTACTCCCGAAGCCAAGACTACACTGTATACATTGTATGTTAGCTAACTTGACAATAAATTATTTTAAAACATTTTTTAAGGTTTTAAAAAAAGGTTTATTTATTATTTTTGAAAGAGAGAGAGAGTGAATGCAAGTGGGGGAGGGGCAGAGAGAGAGGGGGACAGAGGATCCAAAGTGGGCTCTACACTGGCAGCAGCCAGCCCAATGTGGGGCTCAAACTCCTGAATGGTGAGATGACCTGAGCGGATGTCAGACACTCAACTAGCTGAGCCACCCAGGAGCCCCGGACAATAAATTATTTAAAAAAAATATCTGAATGTCATTTTCTTTTTCTATAAATTAGAGGTATTAATATCTATTTCACAGATAACTAAGAAAAGTTTGCTTGATGTATCTAAAGGCAACTTGCATAGGATTTGGCCAAAAGTACATACTTAACTATTTACTCATCATTAATTTGTTTTCAGATATACGTGAGTTCATCATAATCACTGCCTTAGCAGAAATCAGCCACTCTTATCAGTGCTTAAAATTAGCACTTTGTCATCTATTGTCCTGACCTGTGACTATTTCTTGATAACAGTTTCTTCAGTTAAATTGCAAAGTCTTCCTTGTGAAGTAAAGTAGATGACTTTGGAATCTGCAGAGACCGAGTTCGAATCCTACTTTGCCACCTAATCTTGTGGGATATTATACAACTGAGCTACCTCCCATGACATTCGATGCGGTGACCTGTAAAATGTAGTTAGCGATACCTACTTCACTGGGGTTGCAGGAAGGATGAGACGGGATGGCACTATTTCCCTAGCGCCATGGTGGTTCCATATATAGTAGCTAGCAGCCTACGATGGTGTCCACCACACAGCGACTACTGAGTAAATGCACACTTTGGAATTAGACACACGTTCTAGCCCCCCACGTTTGGTGGCCTGTACCTGATCTCTTGGGGCAGCTCTGCTTCTGCTTCCACAGGTATTTCTGCAAACTTATTCTTTTCTCTTTTAAGCTTACTTATTTATTTCGAGGGAGAGAGAGAGAAAGAGAGAGAGTGAGTACAAGTGGGGAAGGGGCAGAGAGAGGGAGGGAGAGAGAAGAATCCCAAGTGGCTCCATGCTGACAGCATGGAGCCTGACCCAAGGCTTGAACTCACAAACCGTGAGACCACGACCTGAGCTGAAACCAAGAGTCAAATGTTTAACTCACTGAGCCACCCAGGCGCCCCTCCTCAAACTCTTTCTTAAGAATTTCCTCAGACACAGAGTTCTGAATATTCGGGGTTTCAAGATACTTCCATGGTTTAATAACTATCCAAAAAGATGTAATATTACTCTAGCTTTTCTTAAGCTAAATTCTATCCCACATTAATAATTATCCTTCTCTGTCATTTCCCTCATATACTGCACATAATTATCTTTTTTTCTCAAGTAAGACTGTTTCTAAAGGTGCTCTGGGGTAGAGAGGGGTAGGGGACTTGTGCATTTGTGCCCTGACTTTTGGTTTAGGAGAAAGCACGAAAGGGGAGCTCTGAAAAGGAGAAGAACGTGATAAGGTGACACATTTAAGGCAACATGTAACCAGTGGGTGGAAGGGGCTGGTGTCACCAGGAAGAAAAGCAGCACATTTTGGCGTCAGCTGGTGCTACTGCCATCTTCTTCTCCGATCACTACGTTTCTCTTTTTGTCAATTTTGGGTGACTCAAAAGATATTTGTCGAGCTTGTGTTATACAGCAGGCTGTGTTCCAGATGTGAGGCAAGGTCCAGCCTCAGCCCTGAGGAGACGTTGGGTTCTTGGAGAGTTGACAAGTGGCGGTGGAAAAAGGGGATTCCAGTGGGAGGGGCCTGGAGTGAAAACGGGCGAGGTTGGTGGTCAGTGAACACAGCGGTAGTCTGGCTTGAGTCCATGCCTATGCAGAAAAGGGGCACATGACAGCATAGGCTGGACAGTGGCATGGGACCATATCCTGTGTGAAGGAGTTGGGATGGCACAGCACAGGTCCCACCAACTGGGTATCAAAAACCACCTCTTGCCCCACTGCGCTGTCCTGGCCATTGCAAGGGTGAAGCCGAGCAAAGAGGCCAAGCCGACGCTGCAGTAGCTCTTGAAGGGCATCTTCAAGAGCACCCAGGTCACCATCTGCTGGGCTTCCTCCTCCGTGTGATTTACTTGGAGTTTAAGAGGAATACAGATCCTGAAATGCCTGAACCAATCGTTTTGAGCCTACTTTGGGAATAAAGGACTATTTGATCATCGGGATTTGAAAGCAGTCAATGAATAGGAGCAACATGGAGGGTGTATGTCCCGTCATTCAGACGTTCACTGCTTGGATGGCACAGAGATCTTTGTGGCTGCATCTGTGACAGAATGGAGCCTCTACTGACTTATTTATGATAGACTTGATCAAAACAAGTGTTTTTAACAACGGAAAGACAAAATAAAAAAACCACCCAGCCTCCTTGTCTTTAGGATGATCAGGAATTGTCTCTGTTTTAGTAAGGAAGACACTACAGTTCAGAGATGTTAAATGACTTATCCAAGGTCACACAGCTCCCCACGGGCATGAAGTAGCTCCAAAAGCCACATCTTTAACAAGGCTCTGTTCTTAAAAGGAACGTCAACATGAGTTACAATGAGATTTTCATTACCCAGTTGACCAATAAACTTCATAAATAATGACAACTATAAATATTTTAGCATTGCTCCTAATATATTTGCACTCGGCTCAGGGAAAAATCATCTAAACAGATTTAGATTTCATTCATTCATAAACACCTGAGCACAGGGCTAGAATTCTTCAACGAAGAATAAACAGTAGCTTATTTCTCTTCTACTTGTACACACACTAATAATATAGTCTTAAAATGAGTTCTGTGGTCCACCAAGGACCATCCATCAAGATAGGTAATAAAACCTATCTATTTTGACATTGAGCTGCCCATATCCAATACAGAGAAATTTTTTTATTAAGACAACTTTTAAAGCAGTTTTAGGTTCCTAGCAAAATTAAGGGGAAGGCACAGAGATTTCTCATGTGCCCCCTGCCCCCACACATACATCACTTCTCCTGTCATCAACATCGCCACCAGAGGGGCACATTTGTCACAGTCGATGAACCTACACGGACACATCACTATCATCCAAAGTCCACAGTTTATATTAGGGTTCACTCTTGGGGCTGTACATTCTACAGGTTTGAACAAATGTCCAATGACATGTATCCGTCACTATGGTATCACACGGAGTAATTTCTCAAAATACTTTATGTTTCATCTATTCATCCCTCTCCACTCTGAATGCCTGGCAACCAAAGATCTTTTTACCGTTTCCATAGTTTTGCTTTTTCCAGAATGTTATACAGTGGGAATGATATAGAATGTAGCTGTAAAATTATGATTTATAATAAGAAACACATATCTGGTCCCGCTCCAGTTTCTGGAATTTCCTAAGTGATGAGAACAACAAAGGTGACTCTTGTTACGTTACTGAGGTGACTTTTGGACCCCACCTGAAGATGGGGGCTGCCTGCCAGGAGAACCAGCCCTGTGATTAGAGAGCTGGAACTTTCAGTACTGCTTCCCGCAGGAGAGACGGGGCATCTGGAGATGGAGTTCAATCCCCAATGGCCAATGATTTAATCAACTGCACCTAAGTAATGTAGCCTCCATAAAAACCAAAAAGATGGGGTTTGAAGAGCTTCCAGATTGGTGAACAGGTGGGGGTGCTGGAAGAGTAACAAATTCTGAGGGCATGAAAGCTTCGAGCCCCCTTTACCCACATCTAGCACTCTGCATCTTTTCTGTCTACATGTTCCCAGGTTATATTCTTTTAAAATAAACCAGTATTCTAGTAAGTAAAGTGTTTCTCTGAGTTCTGTGAGCTGCTCTCACAAATTAATAGACCCAAGAAAGGGAGGGTTGGAATCTCTAATGCAGCCAGTTGACCAAAAGCACAGGGGACAACCTAGCCTTGCAACTGGCATCTGAAGTGTGTGTGCGGTGGGGGGGCAGTGTTGTAGGACTGAATCCTTAACCTGTGGGATCTAATGCTCTCTTTAGATAGTGTCAGAATTGAGCTGAATTGTAAGACACCCAGCTGGTATTGGGGAATTGCTTGTTGGTACGGGGACCACCTCCCGCCACACATTGGAATTAGTATCAGAATGCGGAGTAGCCTTTCAGATTGGCTTCTTTCACTTAGTAATATGCACTTAAGTTTCCCCTATGTCTTTTCATGGCTTGATAGTTTGTTTCTTATTAGCACTGAATAATATTTCATGGTTTGGATGTACCACAGTATATGTGTCCATTTACCTACCGAAGGACACCTTGGCTACTTCTGAGTTTTGGCAATTATGAAGAAATGGGCTGTAAATACCTGCGTGCAGGTTTTTGTGTGGACGTAGTTTTCAACTCCGTCGAGTGGACATCACGGAGCGTGACTGCCGGGTCATGTGGCAAGAGCGTGTCTCGTTGTGTAAGAACCTATCAAATTGTCTTCTAAAGTGACATTGCTAGTTCGCATCCCCACTAGCAATGAATCAGAGTTTCAGTTGCTCCACGTTCTTGCCTCTATTTGGTGTTATCAGTGTTCCAGATTTTGGCCATTCTAACAAGTGTGCAAAGGAAGCTTTAATATAAGGAAAGCCAAATTATTTTCTATATCTGTATGTCTGATGGCTTAGTGACAAAAAGATATGCTTAGGAATCTGAGTAATAAGGATCCCAGCTTCCTCACTTCCTAGCCACATGCTGTGGGCAAATGACCGAACCTCTCCATTTCTTCTTGTATAAACAGGCCGTGGTAGTGGCAGTCTGACAGCATGTCGAGAATGCTATATAAAACAACACATGGGAACGCCCAGGCAGCTCAGTCTGTTAAACGTCTAAGCATCTGACTCTTGATATTGGCTCAGGGCATGATCTTGCAGTCGTGAGATTGAGCCCCTCGTTGGGCTCCATGCTGAACGTGGAGCCTGCTTGATTCTCTCTCTCCCTCTCTCCCTGCCCTTCTCCTACTCATGCACATGCACTCTCTCTCAAAATAAATAAATAAACATTTAAAAACCATACATGAAGCACTCAGCAGTGTGTGTTCACCTAGCGAGCACTTAATGAGTACATAGTTTCTCCTCCTCCCCCTGACCTGCGGTCAGGTCCCCTCTGTTATGGTAGTGCTTCTCTCTGACCTCCCCATTGCAGCCAATTACTAACATGACTAGACTTGACCTCATTTTTCAGGGTATCTTTTTATCTTTTTTTAAAGAATAATGGTGAACATAATCTAAACCACTTGCCTTTTATTGTACTAGTAGCTCCATAGCCCGTAAGCTGTAGCTTCAAGCAACATAGAATCTAATACTAGATACTTGGTTTATGTAGTATTCTTTTAAAAGAATTAATGATCAAACCTTCCAATTTGATGAAATTTCTAGATTGTTAAAAGAAATCTGTCAAGTAAACCCATATTGTCCCGACAGTTTATAGATTCCCTGCTTAGATCGCCTATCCTGGAGCTTGCTAGAACTCAGAGTTTCAGGTTTCTGTTTCTGACTTTGCTGTTCTTCGAAGGGAAATTACTAAATTGTTTCACATAGGGAACATACTGCATACATAAGTTAATCTCACAGGCGGAGCGCTCTCTATACAGGAACCACAAGAAACCTACCAGACAAGATGACAAAACTTTCACAATCATAACAGACCATTGGAACAAGAAACATCGGTGGCACAGAAAGGGGAAACAAAGAAGGAAGTAGAGCTTAGAGAATTGGTTCAAACCTCAGCCGAAGGAATCAGGAAGCTGGAAACGTGATGGTACGAGCAAGATTTGCCTTTGTTTATTTCTCAAGTGAAGGAAAGGAAACCATGAGCAGTGGGAAAATTCTGTCCACCTCCCGAAGGGAAGCAGAAGGGGCCTAAGAAACCCTTGTCTCGCTTTGCAAATAAGAACCTGAAATGCTTACAGTCAGTTTTACAGCCCGCAAAATGCAGGCTCTTTCTAAACGTGGCTAGTGATGGGCGCGTCAAACTAGGACGACTTAATTTTAATTCCAAGACACGCACATCAAAGGCTTGGTTTTCCTCATCTTGCTTTTCTGTTACTTCCATAAATGGTGTAAATAGTACACTTTCATCTTTGGGAAGAATAATGGGAGTGGTTTGTTTTTTAACTCCTCTGTTTGTATTGATACACTTGACCAGGGAGAAATCTGCCAAATGTATAACAATATGAAAACGATTCCACACGCAACTCAAGGCTGCGAATTCTTTGAGGATGAGGGCCGGTCTAAGTGCTATTTTCATACCCTTCAGTGTCCGGCTTGCGCACATGGGGAGGTATCCCTGGAAGCTGGCATTCAAAGGAGAATTAGGGAGGGATTCCCCAGAGGCCTGGGGCAGTCCTCACCCTGATGGTCGCAGACACTTGTGTCCACCAAGTGAAGCAGGCAAACTAAGAGGAGGAGGCCCCTCCCTCATGTCTGTGCCTCACGTGCAAATTGCAGACAGAAGGTGGTAACTGATTCTTCAAGGAAATCCTTTTCTGAATGTTAACATCCTTGGTATGGTAATATCCTATATGCCTTAAGCTTTAAACTGGTTTCCGTTGATTATTATTGTTTTTATTATTATTATTATTATTAATTATTTTACCTTGGTCCAATATGTGGCTAGCTGTGGATTCCGGGACCACCTTGGTGGCAGACTGACACATCTTGTCTTTCTTACCCCTCAAAACATCCACCTTTGGGCCCTTTCCTCTCCTGCTACCCCTCCTCTCCTTTTCCCTTCCCCTTTCTCACCTCCTCCTGCTCCTTTATCTAATTAAGCATTACCATTCACTGTTTTTCACCTAAGGCGCATCTTCATAATTGTATATTATCATAATACTTGGACTTCAGGGTGGTGTCAACGGATCAATAGATCAATATAAGTTAAAACAACTGGGAGAGGGGCGCCTGGGTGGCTCAGTAGGTTGAGCATCAGACTTAGCGCAGGTCAGGATCTCCCTGTTGGTGAGTTTGAGCCCTGTGTCAGGCTCTGTGCTGACAGCTCAGAGCCCGGAGCCTGCTTCGGATTCTGTGTCTCCCTCTCTCTCTACCCCTCCCCTACGTGTGCCCTCTCTCTCTCTCAAAAATAAATAAACATTAAAAAAAAACTGAGAGGAGTTAGTCATTTATTATGGTTTTATAACCATCTCTGGCAGCAAAAAGAACAAATTATGCCATAATACTACTCGTTAGTATTTTTTGAGCACCTGGCATATGCCAGAGAGGCAATGTGATAAGAATTCTGTATATATTACTTTTACAGCTCTTACAACAACCTGATGAAGAAGGTACAATTATTCCCATGTCACAAATGGGAAAACTATAACAGAAAGATTTGTGCCCGTTGTTGCACAGCTAATAAGTGATGAAGCCAGGATTTGAACCCAAGAATTTTGATTCTTTTTTTTTTTTTAACTTTTTAAAATGTTTCTTTATTTTTGAGAGAGAGAGAGAGAGACAGAGTGCGAGCAGGAGAGGGCAGAGAGAGAGGGAGACATAGAATCAGAAGCGGGCTCCAGGCTCTGAGCTGTCAGCACCGAACCCGATGCAGGACTTGAACTCATGAACTGTGAGATCATGGCCTGAGCTGAAGTCAGACACTCAACCAACTGAGCCACTCAGGTGCCCCAAGAATTTTGATTCTTGACCGTAGACACTTGGTTGCTATCCTACTCTGGGTTATATCCTCGAGGGGGCGGAAAAAGCACCATTCCTGTTTTATTCCCCCTGAAGTTTCAGTACTGTGTGTTTAATTTTTCGAAGCACCATCTTGTGAACTTCTACAAGTCTGTAAAATTTTCCCAAAGTCTTTTAGTTATGAAAAATATTTGTTTGAGGATACAAGTCTAGGAATCTTTTTAATAATTTTCTTTGACTTAGCTTTTCTTTTATTTAGCTAAACATTTATAATTTAGTACTCCACTTCAATGTCCAAATGTCCCATAAACTATGATGATCATTAGGACAAAAGCAGGAAGAAAACTCATGATCTTAAAATTGTTTTCTTTGTAACATGATGACTCAGACTTACAAAGTTCATAGCACAAAGCTCCTGATGAATGCTAATTCTGTGGACGCTGTGCAAAGCACCCTCTTTTTAAAACAAAGCATTCTTTGGATGTTCTGTTTGTGGTAGATTTTCCGGATTTAGACTAATGTTCTCCTTCCTTACTGATGTATGAGTAGAAGCTTTATTAGGTTATAAATTTCATGACAGTCCTGTATTTATCTCCGGGAGACCTTAAGCAAGCCATTTAATTCTTTGAATCTGAGTGCCTTCACTTTTAGAATGAGGTGTGGTATAATGACGTTTCCAGTGACTACTCCCTCCCCTTACCAGGGCAGTGATGGCGTCCAGCCTCTGTTAACTCTATCCTCACCCTGACTGATAAGAAGATACAGATTTTAGTAAACTCTAAAGTTTCTTCTAATTCTACAGTAAGTGTTATCCCTTTATTATATATCCTAGAAAGTTTTCTCACCTGGGAAAAGAGATTGTCTCTTCTATAATGCTTAGTTAGTTAATAGAACATACTCTGACCGGAGCCAGCACATCTAATTAAGAAAATACTGAACTGGGAGCTGGGAGGTCTGGAGTATTATCAACCAGATATATAATTCTTTCTTTCTTCCCTCCCTTCCTTCCTTCTTTCCTTTCTCTTTCTATTTCTCTTTTTCTCTTTGTCTTTTCTTTCTTCCTTTCTTCCTTCCTTTCTTTCTTTCTTATTGTAGTGAAATACACATACCAATATTTTACCATCTTTTTAAGAATTTTTAATATTTATTTATTTTTAAGAGAGAGGCAGAGCGCTAGTGAAGGGTTGGGGGGGGGGACAGAGAGAGAGAAAGCCCCAGAATCTGATGCAGGCTCTAGGCTCCGAGCTGTCAGCCCAGAGCCTGATGCGGGGTTCAAACTCACAAACTGTGAGATCATGACCTGTGCTGAAGTTGGATGCCCAACCGACTAAGCCACCCAGGTGCCCCCAAAATTTTACCACCTTTACTGTTTTTAAGTGCACTGATCAGTAGCATTAAGTACTTTCACGTTGTTGTGCAGCCATCACCACCAACCGTCCACAGAACTCTTTTCATCTTGCAAAACTGCAATTCTGTGGCCATTAAGTAATAACTCCCTATTGCTGCCCCCAACTCCAGCTGCTGGGAACAACTGTCCTACTTTCTGTCATTTTGACTATAACTATACTAGGTACCTCATATAAGTGGAATCATATAGTATTTGTCTTTTTCTGTTAGTTTTATTTCATTTAGCATAACAACCTCAAAATTAATCTATGTTGTAGCATGTTTCAAAATTTCTTTCCTTTTTAAGGCTAAATAACATTCCATTACACACACACACACACACACACACACACACATTTTGTTTATCCATTCATCTGTGGACACTTAATTTGCTTCTCCTTTCTGGCTATTCCAAATAATGATGCTATGAATACGGGTGTCCAAATATCTCTTTACATCTCTGCTTTCAATTCTTTTGGACAATCCAGAAGCTGAATTGCTGCATCATATGGTAATTCTATTTATAATTTTTTGGGGAACTATCATATTGTTTTCTACGGCAGCTGTATCGTTTTGCTTTCCCACCAGAGAGAAGTGCACAAGGCCTCCAATTTCTCCACATCCTCATAAACAGTTGTTATTTTTCTCTATGTGGTTTTTTAAATATTTTTTTAAAATTTTTAATGCTTTTATTTATTTTTGAGAGCAGGAGAGACAAAGCATGAGTGGGGGACGGTCAGAGAGAAAGAGAGGGAGACACAGAATCTGAAGCAGGCTCCAGGCTCTGAGCTGTCAGCACAGAGCCCGACGCGGGGCTCAAACTCGCAGACCGCGAGATCATGACCTGAGCTGAAGTCGGACACTTAACTGGTTGAGCCACCCAGGCGCCCTTTTATGTGTTGTTTTTTTTTTTTTAATAATAGCCATTCTACAGGTATACAACTATGAATTAATATACATTAGTGCTGATTCAACCATTCACTGTCTTAGGTGCCGGAATTACAAGCAACAGACCTCTGTTTGTTGCTACTCTAATGAAGCTTATAATTCTAGGGGAAAGAGCAGACAGAAATAAATAAAATAAAATACTTGCTAATCATGATAAATGCTATCAAGGAAACAAGGGGGTGAGGCAGATAATAATGAGGACCTACTTCGAAAACCTCTTATGAAGAAGTAACATTTAAATGAGATATGTAGGTTATAGCTAAGTGGAGGGGAAGAATATAGAAAAGAGCAAACCAGACGGGAGCAAAGCATGTGCAAAGGCCTTGAGTCTAGAAAGATCTTGGGGTGTTCAAGTTGTGAAAGGCACACAGTGTGACTGGAACAGTGTAGCAGGAGGACACAAAGATGGACAAAGGCAGACGCCTTGTTGTTCAGGTCTGTAAAAGTAATTTTTCAGATCTGGGATTTTATTCAATTTTAGTAGGAGCCCATTGGTTTAATGTGGGAGAACCAGATGCTCTGAACTTTGGATTAAATACTGACTTCTAAGCCTCTGGTTTTTAGGTGTAGCCTAGGAAAGGGCCTTTGGAGCTTCAGGGCTGTGAATAAGATGTTCTTGGGTTTCTGGAAGCCATTTGCACAGTGGTTAAGAACTCACATTCTGGGGTGAGGAATACTTGGATTCAAATCCCCGTTCTACCACCTACTAACAGGGTGACTTTGAACAGGTTGCTTAAGCGCTCGGAGCCTCAGTTTCTTCATCAGCAAAATGAGAATAATGGTACTTTTCTCATAAAATCATTTAAGGATAAAATGAGAAAATGGATAGGAATCCCTTACCACAGTGCCTAGTAAACATTAGCTATTATAATTATTATCATCTTACATTCATTCATTGATCAAGCTTCAATGAGAGCCTATTATGTCCCTGGCTCTGTGCAAGATAAGAGGGAAGAGAAGATAAGACCACTGTCCGGGTTTTCTGGGAACAGCAACAGCTTGAATTATAACAGCGCTAAGTGCCATGGAAGATGTATTACACAGGCACAAAGGTGCGCTCAACCAAGACTGGGGATGGGGGGTTAGGGAAGCTCCCAAAGCAAATGATAAATGAGTCAAGTATTAAAGGATGAGTTGAGGGAGTTGGAGGGCATCCAGACAAGAGGACCACATGAGCAAAACCATGGAGATAAGAAACAGCAGAGAGTGCAAGAGAAAAACAAGTTGCAGTTCAGGGGGTATTGCTTAATAAGTGTTGGGACAGGGACTGAGGAAAGCAAGACAGGGACTGGATCGTAGAGGATCTTGTGTAACAGGCTAAGGAACTTGGGTACATCCTGAAGGCAATGGTGAACCACTGGGAGATTTCTAGAGTGGAATGCCCTGTCCATATTTGAGTTTTAGATAGTTCATTCTGTTGCACATACAGAACATGGATGTAGTTGGGAAAAAAGAACGAAGGAAGGAGGACAGGGAGCAGGCAATTGCAATAAACCAGGCAAGACAAAGACAGTATGAGCCTGAATTAGGACATTGAACATAAAGATGGATGAGACAAGGCAGATTTAAAATATATATGTATATATATATATTGGAGGCTAAATTGGCAGAACATGGATGAGTCATCAAATGTGGAAGTGGTAAGGGATGGAGAGGAGTCCACGATGACTAGAAGCTATTAACTTGGGTGCCTAGGTGGATGGCAGGCACAGAAACTGGAGGAGAACTTGCATTGGATACCATGGTGCACAGTCTTCAAGACAGAAGCCATCATCCCCCCAGCCTCCAGGAGTAATGGCAGCCCCACAGCTGAGTCCTCTCTGGCACAAAGGAGCTACTTTGCTTAAGGTTATGTCCCATTACCAAGGTAGCCCACATTCAATAATTGGTTGATTTAAAGGCACAAAAGCTAACTAAGCTCCTTTTTCTCAATTCAGGCCAGCTCTGTAGGACCATTCTAGCCCTAGAGCTCTTTGAAGATCAGCTGAGGCCTCTGTTGTGTCTGCATCACACTTCTACTTCTCCTTGTGTCTAAACCTGCCACCCCCCACCCCCGACTGGCTTCCAGGTACTGTTCCCTAGAGGACTCCCCAGTAAATTTCCTGCACACAGATACCTGTTTCAGAGACCTTTGACAGTAGGACAATATTCAGTTTCAGATGCATTGAGCTTGATATGTTTATGAGACCTCCAGGTAGAGAGATCTAGCAGGTTTTTGGAGAGCTAAACCTAAAGCTCCAGACAGAGCTATGACCCAGATATAAAGATTTACTAGTCACAGGCGCACATCAGTGATGTAATCCCTTAGGTGCAATTTCCAAATTAAAAAAAAAAAAAGTCTAAAAACCAAAAGTCTTTCAAAAATTCATTTGGTGTCAAAACCTGGCCTCACCTGACCTGACCTGAGCTCTTCTGATACCAAAACCTGACCTGAACATACATGAGAACTATTTATAACCCCTTTAAAAACCCTACTTAGTGTGAACAGTTCTGTGTTTTGCTATAGAGATATTCATATGCTTGATTACAAGGTACCATCCCAGACTCTACTAGGACCAGTGTATAATTTTCAGTATATGCTTCTTATTACCTTCCCAAAATTTGAACAATTCTGGATTCTGAAGCCATTTGGATTTAAAGATTTCATATAAAGGATTGCAGACTTCTAATTGGGAGTATGAAAGAGGATAAGATCACCTAGGCAAAAAGTGTACACCAAAAGTGAGCAACAGATAGGCAATGGTAGTATTTTGGTCTAGTCAAGGGAAGAGTGGTCAAGAAAAGAGAGAGAGAAGAAATGTTCATAAGGTGTGGTTAATCAGATTGGGTAGAGTCATGGAGCAAGGAGGGGAGTGAGCTTTAGGAAAGAGGAGAGCTACTGGTGGACTCCATTGCAGCAGGCGTCTAAGAGCCAAGAACTACAACTCACCTTCTAGAGTTGGCAGTTGGCGGTTGACCATGGCAAGCAAAGTTTCAGGAGAGTGGCAGGGACAGACGCTGAAGTGCAGTGGACTGTGGAATGAATGGGAAATGAGGAAAGAAAGTATACATCTGCCAAAGAGGCAAAGGCATGTTAATTTAGCCCCAAGAAAGTATTGGGTGTGTTTGTAGGAAGGGTCCGAGGAGCGGAGAGTGAGCAAGCAGTTGATAGGTAATGGGATAAAATGGAGGAGGAGGCAGGAGGATCTCAGGTGGGGCTAAGACAAGGTGGAGAAGGGGAGGATAGGGATTGGTCTTAGAGCTCAAGGAAGGCCTCCTTACCTTCTGGGTTGGAAGAAAAGGAAGAAAGGGATTCGATGTAGGAAATGGGTGGGTGGGAAATCATGGAGTTGAGGTTTGTCATCTCTGATGACTTCCATTTGTCATTGAAACAGACTAGATCTAAAAAAGTCTGCTGGAAGTAAAGGGACGCAAGTTGAAAGGGATCTTGAGGTGAGAGGTGAAAGTGTGGTAGAGAGAGGGAGTCAACCAAAAAGATCATAAAGATGAGTAATTGGTGGTCTGAAGTTAGAGGACGTGTGCTGGCCTTCACTGACACAGGGGTGTGATTCCTGCCCCCACCCAGCCTTCAGCTTTATGCTGAAGATGACGTTAAGTGAACAGCAAAGTATCTATGTAACATTAGAAGTTGTCACAAAGGAAAAATACCTATGTGTCAGAGATACCTTCCTCAGAACCCTGTGGCATTCATCTCTGTGTGCTTCCCTGTTCCTGAAAGGCTGCTGGCTGTGATCGCATGACTCTCTCTGCCTGAGGCTTTCCTCTGACCAGGGAGCACACGAGAAGTCAGTGCTGGGGGACTGCCTGTCACTTCCGAGGGGAATTCTTGCTCACTCGTCAAATTCCCAGCCCAACCAATTACTGATGGGAAGTGGATGGTTAAATGCTTCAGCTTTCTCAGCCTTCCTTCGGGACAGTTTTAAGATGTTTTCTACACTGTGTCCAAGAGTTCTCCAGTAGAACTCCGTTCCCATGCTACACAATGCCAGCTGGATTAATTACATACAGTCTATTGACTTCCTTCCTGTGGTGATCTTTAAAAGACCCCAAATTCTTTGCCATTCCTCTCATTAAGTCGTGGGTCTATGTCCCCTCCCCTTGAGGGCGTGGGATGGCCTTGACTAAAAAAGTATGGCAGAATTGATACTCTATGATTTCCAAGTCTAGACCATGAAAGGTCAGCTTATATCTGGGGCTCTTGGATGCTCACTCTTGGGGAATCCAAACACCAGGTAAGAAGTCTGAATACGCTGAGGCACCTGTGCCCGAGAGCTCACGTGCAGATGCACTGGTCAACCGCCCTGGTTGAGCTCCGAAAGACCCTCAGGATCAACTTCCAGCCACGGGAACGGGCCATCTGGAGCATCCCGACCAGCAGGGCCTTCAGATGCTCAGAGGACATCTCACAGCTGAGCCCTCCCCCAATCTCTGATGCACAAAATTATATGCAGAATGAAAAGGTTGTAGCATTATACCATTAGGGAGTAACTTCTTACACAGTAACTGGGACATTTCCCTTCCCTGTGTCTCTTCCCCACTTTCTTACTGGTATTTTGTGGGGTCACATCAAAAATAAAGTATGTGCTCTTGAATCTATATTTCAGAATGTGTTCCTGGAGCACTCAGACCAAGAAAAACCATGTTACAAAAGTAATAACTATAATAGAGCCACAACCATGAAGAGAGCACTAGAGAGAAAAAGAAAAAATATATAAAAATTCAATTTCTTTATTTTTTAAATAATTTATTGTCAAATTGGTTTCCATACAACACCCAGTGCTCATACCAACAAGGGCTCCTCTGTGTCTGTCACCCACTCTCCCCCCTCCTACACCCCCCTCTCCCCTCAGTTTGTTCTTAGTCTTTGAGAGTCTCTTACGTTTTGTCTCCCTCCCTCTCTGTGGCTTTTTTTCCCCCTCCTCCCTAGTTTTCTTTTAAGTCTCACAAAGCCCACCTATGTGTGGAAACATATGACATCTGTCTTTCTCTGCCTGACTTATTTCACTCAGTATAATACCCTCCAGTTCCATCCATGTTGCCACACATGGCCAGATTTCATTCTTTCTCATTGATGTGTAGTGTTCCATTGTATATATATATACCACATCTTCTTTATCCATTCATCAGTTGATGGACACTTGGTCTCTTTCCATGATTCGGCTATTGTCAAAATGGCTGCTGTGAACATAGGGGTACACGTGCCCCTATGCATCAGCACTCCTGTATCTCTTGGGTAAATTCCTAACAGTGCTATTGCTGGGTCATAGGGTAGTTCTGTTTTCATTTTTTTGATGAACTTCCAACATATCTCCAGAGTAGCTGCACCAGTTTGCATTCCCAGCAACAGGGCAAGACGGTGCCTGCTTCTCCACATCCTCGCCAGCATCTATAGTTTCCTGATTTGTTCATTTTAGCCACTCTGACTGGTATGAGGTGGTATCTCAGTGTGGTTTTGATTTGTATTTCCCTGATGATGAGTGACATTGAGCATCGTTTCATATATCTGTTTGCCATTTGAATGTTTTCTTTGGAGAAGTGTCTATTCATATCTTCCACCCATTTCTTCACTGGATTATTCATTTTTTGGGTGTGGAGTTTGGTAAATTCATTATAGATTTTAAATACTAGTCCTTTGTCCAATATGTCATTTGCGATTATCTTTTCCCATTCCATTGGTTGCCTATCTGTTTTGTTGGTTGTTTCTTTTGCCGTGCAGAAGCTTTTTATTTTAATGAGGTCCTGGTAGTTCATTTTTGCTTTTAATTCCCTTGCATTTGGAGATGTATCAAGTAGAAATTGGTGCGTCTTAGGTCAAAGAGGCTTTTTCCTGCTTTCTCCTCTAGGATTTTGAGGTTTCCTGTCTCACATTCAGATCCTTCATCCATTTAGAGTTTATTTTTGTGAGTGGTGTAAGGAAGTCGTCTAGTTTCATTCTTTTGCGTGTTGCTGTCCAGTTCTCCCAGCACCATTTATTAAAGAGGCTGTCTTTTTTCCATTGGTTATTCTTTCCTGCTTTGTCAAAGATGAGTTGGCCATGTACTTGCGGGTCCATTTTTGAGTTTTCTATTCTATTCCATTGGTCTATATGTCTGTTTTTGTGCCAATACCATACTGTTTTGATGACTACCGCTTTGTAGTAGAGGTTAAAGTCTGGGATTGTGATGCCTCCCGCCTTGGTTTTATTCTTCAGTATTACTTTGGTTATTCGGGGTCTTTTGTGGTTCCGTATGAATTTTAGGATTTTTTTGCTCTAGCTTTGAGAAGAATGCTGGTGCAATTTTGATTGGAATTGCATTGAATGTGTAGATTGCTCTGGGTAGTATTGCCATTTTAACGATATTTATTCTTCCAATCCATGAGCATGGGATGTTTTTCCATTTCCTTGTGTTTTCCTCAATTTCTTTCATAAGTTTTTTATAATTATCAGCGTAGAGGTCTTTGGCTAGGTTTATTCCTAAGTATTTTATAGTTTTTGGTACAATTGTGAATGGGATTAACTTCTTTATTTCTTTTTCTATTGCTTCATTGTTGGTGAATAGAAATGCCACCGATTTCTTTACATTGATTTTGTACCCTGCAACTTTGCCGAATTCATGGATCAGTTCTAGTAGGCTTTTGGTGGATTCTGTCGGGTTTTCTATGTAAAGTATCATGTAATCTGCAAAAAGTGAAAGTTTGACTTACTTCTTGCCAATCTTGATGCCTTTTATTTTGCTTTGTTGTTTGATTGCTGATGCTAGGACTTCCAACACTATGTTAAATAGCAGTGGTGAGAGTGGACACCCCTGTCTTGTTCCTGATCTTAGTGTGAAGGCTCTCAGTTTTTCATTGAGATGATATTAGCTGTGGGCTTTTCATAAATGGCTTTTATGATGTTTAAGTATGTTCCTTCTATCCCGACTTTCTCGAGGGTTTTTATTAGGAAAAGGTGCTGTATTTTGTCAAATGCTTTCTCTGCATCTATTGACAGGATCATATGGTTCTTATCTTTCCTTTTGTTAATGTGATTAATCACATTGATTGCTTTGCGAACATTGAACAAGCCCTGCAACCCAGGGATGAATCCTACTTGATCATGATGAATAATTCTTTTTATATGCTGTTGGATTCGATTTGCTAGTATCTTGTTGAGAATTTTTGCATCCATGTTCATCAGGGATATTGGCCTGTAGTTCTCTTTTTTTGCTGGGTCTCTATCTGCTTTGGGAATCAAAGTGATGCTGGCTTCATAGAATGAGTCCGGGAGTTTTCTTTCCATTTCAATTTTTTGAGGAAACCACTTGAGGAGGATAGGTATTAATTCTGTTTTAAATGTCTGGTAAAATTCTGCAGGGAAGCAATCTGGTCCAGGGCTTTTATTTGCTGGGAGGTTTTTGATAACTAATTCAATTTCCTCACTAGTTATGGGTCTGTTCAAATTTTCTATTTCTTCCCGTTTGAGTTTTGGTAGCATGTTGCTATTTAGGAATTTGTCCATTTCTTCCAGGTTGCCGAGTTCGGTGGCATATAATTTTTCATAGTATTCTCTTATGATTGCTTGTGTTTCTGAGGGATTGGTTGTAATTACTCCCTTTTCATTTGTGATTTTATCTATTTGGGTTCTCTCTCCTTTCTTTTTGAGAAGCCTGGCTAGAGGTTGTCTATTTTGTTTATTTTTTCAGAGAACCAGCTCTTGGTTTCATTGATCTGTTCCACTACTTTGTCTGTTTCCATATGATTAATTTGTGCCCTGATCTTTGTTATTTCTCTCTTTCTGCTGAGTTTGGGCTGTCTTAGTTGTTCTGCTTCCAATTCTTTTAGGCATGCTGTTAGAATTTGTGTTATTGATTTTTCTTGTTTCTTGTGGTGGGCCTCGATTGCAATATATTTCCCTCTCAGGACTCCCTTTGCCACATCCCAAAGCGTTTGGATTGTTGTATTTTCATTTTCATTTATTTCCATGTATTTTTAAATTTATTCTCTGATTGCTTGCTTGACCCACTTGTCTTTTAGTAGGTTGTTCCTTAGCGTCCATGTTTTTGGGGATTTTCCAGACTTTTTCCTGTGGTTGATTTCAAGTTTCAAAACATTGTGGTCTGAAAGTGTGCACAGTATGATATCAATTCTTTTATATTTATTCAGAGCTTCCCTGTGCCTCAGAATGTGGTCTGTCTTGGAAAATGTACCATGTGCAGTTGAGAAGAATGTAAATTACTTTTGGATGAAGGACCCTGAAGATGTCAGTCAGACCCATCTGTTCTAATGTGTCATTCAGGGCCATTGTTTCTGTGGTGATTTTCTGTTTTGTGGATCTATCCAATGCTGAGAGTAGAGTGTTAAGGTCCCCTACAACTAGGACATTTTTATCGATAAGGTTGCTTATGTTCGTAATTAGTTGTTTTACAAATTTGGGTGCCCTGAGTTCGGCACGTAGATATTTATAATTGTTAGCTCTTCCTGCTGGATGGTCCCTGTGATTATTATATAATGTCCTTCTTCATCTCTTTTATATCGTTCATTTTAAGTCTAGTTTATCTGATATAAGTGTGGCTACTCCAGCTTTCTTCTGACTTCCAGTAGCATGGTAGATATTTCACGATCCCCTCACTTTCAATCTGAAGGTGTCCTTAGGTCTAAGATGAGTCTCTTGAAGACAGCAAATAGATGGGTCTTGTTTTTAATCCATTCTGTTACCCTGTGTCTTTTGATTGGAGCATTTAGTCCATTTATATATTCAGTGTTAATATTGAAAAATATGAGTTTATAGTCTCTGTGTTATCTGTAGGTTTCATGCTTGTAAGGCTGTCTCTGGTAGTTTGTGTTCTTTGCAACCTTTCCTTAATAGAGTGCCCCTCAGGATCTCTTGTAAGATTGGTTTATTTGTGATGAATTCCTTCAGTTTTTGTTTGTTTGGGAAGACCTTTATCTCTCCTTCTATTCTGAATGACAGGCTAGCCAGATACAGGATTCTTGGTTGCATATTCTTCCTGCTCATCACATTGAAGATATGCTGCCATTCCTTTCTGGCTTGCCAAGTTTCTGTAGATAAGTCTGCTACAACCCTTATGTGTCTACCTTTGTATGTTAAGGCCCGTTTTTCCCTAGCTGCTTTCAGAATTCTCCCTCTGTCTTTATATTTTGCCAGTTTCACTATGATGTATCGTGCAGAAGGTCTATTCAAGTTATGTGTGAGGGGAGTTCTCTGTGCCTCTTGGATTTCCATGCCCGTTTTCCTTCCTCATGTTGGGGAAGTTCTCAGCAATGATTTGTTCAAGTACCCCTTTGACTCCTTTCTCTCTCTCTTCTTCCTCTGAAATTCCTATAATATGGCTATTGTTTCATTTGAGTGCATCACTCAGCTCTCGAATTCTCCTTTCCTGTTCCTGGATCAGCTTCTCTCTCCTTTTCTCTGTTTCCTCTTTTTCTATAATTTTATCTTCTATTTCACTTATTCTCTCTTCTGCCTCTTCAGTCCACGCTGTGGCTGCCTCCAATTTGTTTTGCACCTGATTCAAGGCCTTTTTTAATTCTTCCTGGCCGTTTTTAAGGTCCTTGAACTCTGCCATGCGGGACCCCTTGCATTCATCTATGCTTTTTTCAAGCCCAGTGATTAGTTTTATGATTATCATTCTATATTCATGTTCTGTTATGTTTCTTATATCTGTTTTCATCATTTCTTGAGTTGTCACTACTTCCTGTAGTTTCTTTTGAGGAGAATTCTTCTGTTTCGTCATTTTTGGCTAGGTGTGTTTTGGATTGTTTCTTGAGGTCAGAAAGGAAAACAGACTGACAGACAAACAGAAAACAGAAATACTCAAACGTACCAACAAATGATACAGACAAGTGGTTCACAACAGAAAAAAGAATAACAAATGACACTCTGAGGGCATATGTCCTGAAGTACCAGCTACACGTTAAGGACAGCGTGTGCAGTGTGCTGATGGTAGAGCGTATACAGAGAGAATAATGACAGGTGCGGGGGGGAAGAAGAAAATGAACTTTGTCCAGGTAAAGCGACTGAAATGCTTAATCCAGACAGGAGAAATCAGAATAAGGAAGGATGTAAGGAAAAAGGAATGAAGATAGATGTTTCCCAGATGAACTTATGTGGCCTGGTTATTCCAGAGAGAGAGATAGGAATGTACAGAAGGAGGTGTAAAACATGCCTTGAGAGAGTGGGTTAAAAGTCTGTTTAAGCCAGCCAGTACCCCGGATGGCCAGCTCAGGGGTGGGGATCAGTAAGAAGGAGAAAGGGGAGCATATATTTTAAAAAAGAAGAAATGACCTGGAGTTACTCTGGGCAGCTGTCTGAACTTGGCGTCGGTAGCTTCCCCTGAAAGGTGTCACTCCTGTGAGGAGGGGTGTGGTTTGGTGTAGGCAGGTCCCGCCTCCATTGTTGTAGGGATGGCTTGGGGGTGACTTCCTGGGGCTGGTGTTTGTGGGCTTGTGAGACAGCAATGGCGTCCCTCCAGTCCCTTCTTCCAAGTCCCGGAGTCTCTATTCGCCCCTTTATTTCTGTCCTCACTCTGCAATGGGCGCTGGCGTAGTGCGGTTTGCTGGGCGGTTTCACACCCTGCTCACTCTCCGCCTGCTACACCCAATTACGTTGTAAATTGTGTGCCTGGGTTAGAAGTGCTCCACAGGTGGCTCGGGGCCTCTGCGTGAAGAGGGCTGACTGGGCCGCGCTACCGGTCTCAGCGCGAGGAGAGTTCTGCTGAGAGTTCTGCTGTTAGCCACAGAACTTCTCTTCAAAAGCCCTGCATTTAGGGACTGGATGGTGGTGGTCTCTCCCTCTCTGTCCGTTTTTTCTCTAGTTCACATGTGGCCTGTTCCACACTTTCCCGGCTTTCTCGGAAGAAGGCTCTCCCTCCCCTCAGCTCCGTACCCTGCAGTTTGTTTTATCCGCCCCAGATTAAACTCACAGTTCCTGGGGCGTTTTGTGGGTTTTGCTTTCCTTTCCTTGTAGACTGCAACACCTTTCCTCCCCGACCCTTGGGGTTGAGAGTCCTTTGGTTTTAGTCCTTCTTAGTTTGAAAAACAAGGGGAATACTGGGTCCCCCTACTCCTCCGCCATGTTGGAACCTCCTCCTAAAAATTCAATTTCTAAGGTTAATTCCAAAGGAGGAAGGTCAGGGTTGATTTTTATTTTTAATATTCTTTTTATATATTCTCCAAAAATTATAAAATATGTATGTATTTCTTTCATCAGAAAAACCACACAAAACATGGGAAAATGAGGAATATATGATTACATTTTTCTGTGAAAATTAAAATGGAACAGTTTTTATAGTTGAAATAAAATCATATTCTTAAGTGTTTATGGTATAACTCCTCCTTCTCACTTAATGGCCCTACTCATCTGGCTTGGAGACAGTGGTTCTAGAACCACACTCAGCTGATTGGACCAGGGGTACCATATCTAACCACCCCAAACCAGTCCAAATCTAGCCAAAATTCAGCCATCTCTCTCTGGCATCTGACTAGGAAATGCAGTGTGTGTGGTGGCATGGCCATGAATATTAGACATTTGAGGTGGCCCCATAGTGTCAGAAGCAGAGCTGGCCCGTTGTGGGCCACATACAAGTTGAAGTTGTGTGGGGGAGCAGAAGCCATGAGAAAGAGAGGCCGCTGATGCACCGTGTGGAGAATGGGTCAAATGCAAAGAGAGAAACAATGATGAAAACCTCTCTGTGTCTTTCTCTGTGTGTGCGCGTGGGTGTGTCTGCACACGAGAGAGACAGGAATATGACTTTCCAGTCCCATGAGGTTCACCAGTGCTTCCTGCGTTACGCTTCCCTGGAATTTTCTATAAGAGAATGTAATGTGACCTTGTTTGTGTGGTTTCTTTCTGTTCTTTGTAAACAGCAGAATCTGATATGAACAAGTTCATTTCCCAAGACCGAAGAGCTAAAATAATACTGATGCTGATATGTCTTAGTTTGGGCTGCATTAACACAAATACTGCACACTGGGTGGCTTAAACAACAAACGTGTTTCTCATAGCTCTAGAGGCTGGAAAGTCCAAGCTCAAGGTGCCAGCAAATTTAGTGCCCGGTGAGTGCCTATTGCCTGGTTCATAGCAGTCTTCTCTCTATGTCTTCATACGGTGGTAGGAGCAAGAGAGCTCTCTGTGCTCTCTTTTTATGAGCACACTCATCCCATTCATGAGGGCTCCACCTCCATGCCTCAATCATCCCCCAAAGGCCCCAGCTCCTAATACCATCACATCGAGGGTTAGGATTTCAACATAAGATTTTGGGGAGGGGACACAAACATCCAGTCCATAACAAATAGCAACACACATTACTTACTAAGAAAGTATTATCATATCCCCACTTCACATTTGAGGTGGCTGAGACATAGGCAAATCCCATGGTCCCATGACGGAGAAGTACAGAGCAGGATCCCTGAGTGGGCACTCCAGAGCCCAAGCCCTTACCCTCTGTGCCATTCCATCCTGCATTTCTGCAATTCTGCACACTCTAGATTGGGCGCCTGAAACTGTGGCTCTTTGTTGATGATGGATCCTATGTTGAAGAGGTAAAATGTCAAGGCTCCCCAAACTTCAGTGAGCTGGACGCTGCCTTCGGATACTAACATGCGCGGAGTGCAGCACCCGTGTGGTGAAGGGCACATCGCTCTCCCTCCCCACACTGACACTCCTCAGCACGTATTCACTTTCGACTCGTGATTTGACTGGCAAACATAATATTGCTCAAGAATATTGAGGGGCGCCTGGGTGGCTTAGTCAGTTAAGCGGCCGGCAGACTCTTGATTTCACCTCAGGTCTTGATCTCACAGTTTCATGAGTTCGAGCCCCACGTCGGGCTCTGTGCTGACTCTTTAGAGCCTGCCTGGGATTCTCATTCTCTCTCTCTCTCTCTCTCTCTGCCCCTCCCAAGCTTGCACTCTCTCTGTCTCTCTCAAAATAAATAAACTTAAAGAATTATTAAAAAAAAAAAAGAATATTGAGAAGAGGGAACTACACACTGTAAAGGAATGAGAGAAAGATGAGAGAAAGGTAGGAAGTGCTAAGGGTGGGACACAGCTATGGTGGCCTCATCAGGTACAGCCTCAGGTGTGCTCAGGTGAGCTTACAGCCCCAGGTTAAGAGAGGGAAGAAGGAGGAACCAGTGCTTTCACTAATATTCTCTCATTTCGCCCTTGCCATAACCCGTGAAGTGAATACCATTAATCTTATTTTAAAGAAGGGGAAAATGAGGCTCAGAGAAGGTGAGTGATTTGGCAAAGGACACACAGTGAGTAATGGCAGAACTAAGATTCTAAATCCTATGCAGTTTCCATTTCGGGATACTGTCTTTTCAGTCTGGTCTACTCTAACTTTTTTCTTTAAAAATTTTTTGTTGTTCTTTATTTATTTTAGAGAGAGAGAGAGAGAGAGAGAGAGAGAGAGAAGGAGAGAGAAAGAATCCCAAGCAGGCTTCGAGCTGTCAGCACAGAACTGATGTGGGGCTTGAGCTCACAAACTGCGAGATCGTAACCTGAACTGAAATCAAGACTTGGACACTTAACTGACTGAGCCACCAGGCGCCCCATGGTCTACTCTAAATTTGATTGTACTTTTCTTCTTAACTCTCAAATTAACAGCGTATGAGCTAAGGTAGCAAATCCGACCCTAACAGTATTAAAACTTAGGTAGTTTGTTTTTAGTATGAACCTCAAATTGTGACATATAGTGACCAGTTGTCTCACCCATGAATATAGTAATCACGAACATAAAAGTCCAACACGGCCAGTTTCTCACACGGGCACATGTTTTCTGAACTGAGCTGCTGCAACTTTCTCAATTTGTAAATTGAGAGCCGAGGCGACCTGAACCAGATGTCAGCAGGGCTTCCATACCCATTACTAGCGTCACAGACAGACGCGCCCAAGAAGAAAGGACATAACAGGCAAAGAAGTCGATCAACCCATCTCCGATAGTACCAGTTCCATAAGTTGTCAGAATAGTTCAGGGTTTTTCAGGGTATCCATAATACTTTTTCTGGTCGCTATTTCTTATTTTTTTTTTTTTTTGGCAAGGAACAGAAATAGAATTTCAAAACTCTGTAACATTAATGGGTGCGGATGGAAATTTCTCTCCAAGATTCGTAACGAGGAGATAGGTCCTCCACATAAATAACGAGTCCAGAGTTTTTGGACTGAAATGAGCTCAGTCATTTGTAAAAGATATGTCATTTCGTACTTCAGCAGCTCTCTGGGCCTTTAAAAATGCAGCGCACGGCCCGAGTTAATGCTTGCACAGGGCCGTCTATCTTTTAATCCAGTCTGAAAGTCAGCCCTGAAAGCAGTGCATTTAACAGGGGACATCAGTGGCTCCCGAACGTTCAGGAAAAGAAGAGAACCTGCTGACATGAACGTTAGGGAAAAAGAGAGAATGCAAAAAGAGCCTTTCTGACTTTTTTATTCTTTTGAAAACAGTGATAACGAGGGGAAAAGACAGGCCCAAGAACAGTGCGGGGAGAGAGGAGTCGCCAGCTCCTCAGAATACGGTGTCCGTGCTTGGATGACCCCAATCTGCTTTCAGACGGAAGAGCTTCTGAGGTTCTCCAGTACCCACAGCCGGCCCAAGCCACTTAAGTACAACTTTCGAGAGCCATATTTGGGGCCTTGGCTGTCATGGTCCTCACCCCTGAACCCTCAAAACCGTAATGCTACCGAGCAGTTTCGTGGGAATGGGAATTATACGGAGGAAGTGTGGAATGTGAGAAAAGCTTGACTTAGCCCCAGAGAGCCTCCCCGTTGCACCACTGACCAGCTGGGTGGCGATGGGCATGTCGCCTGAACTTGCTGAGCCTGAGTGTCCTCATCCACAAGTTCACTAGACCAGCATTTGTGTAGCACCCATTCTGTGCCACTCAGCTGCTTGAGGTGATGGGGACAGAGTGCTGTCCTCATGGAGGGTTCCCTCCTGATCTCAAATATTGACAGAAAAGTTTCCTTGATGGATCGTGAGGACTTGAACTCACGGCAGGGAGTTTCTAGAACATTGTAGGAGGGCTTAAGAGACATCAGCTCTTTTATTATGAAAAGTTGATATGTTCTTGAGGGTCATTCCTGGATGCTGCTTGATGGCCAGGGTCCCAGCAGACACTAGATCATTCACACCAGATACGGAGCTTGGATGTCTCCTGCTTCCTGAAGAGGCTACAGTCTGCTCTGAAACCTTTGCACTGTTGAGCTCTAGAACTAGGCCTTGCATGAAAAGTGACAAGCTCTGGGTGCATGAGGTGGGCTATCCAGAGTTTCATCCCTTGACCCAGGGGATCAGGTTCAAAGTCCAGCCAGTCCAGGGGCCCGGGTATAAATTACTGGCTCCAAAATTTCCTTTGTCCATCTGTTCTCAGGAACTTAGAGTTCATCCATCAATAATAGCTACTTTGTGCCAGGTACTGGGCATGTGGTTGGGGAACAGCAAGGACAAGGTAGATGGGACCCTGTCCTCTTATAGCCTGTTGTCTAATGATGTGGGTGTGTGTGCATGCATATGTGGGAGGGTGGGGTGCGGACGTGCCGATGATAGGCATTGAAGAGGCTGGTTAGGCACACAGACCTTGAGTCAGACTGCTTGGTTCAAATGCCTCCATTTTCTCATCTGTAAGTTGGGATGACCTGATTGAATTACGAGAGGATCGAATGAGCTGATATATATACTACTCCTTTAGAATAGTTCCTGGTTTGTGGTAAAGGCTGTGGAGATGATTACAATAGTGTTGAGTCTTACCAAGGGGATCGTTGGTGTAGTCTAGGGGATCAGGAGTGGTCCAGGAGAGTGCCACTTAAGCTGTGACCTGAAGGATGAGTAGAAGGGAAAGAACTGAGTGGTTTCTGTCTAGGTGGCAGGACTGTTGAGTGGTGGCATTAAGGGGCAACGATAGAATCCGTTTGGTTGGTGTTGTTCTCTAGAAACAGTGTTGTGAATTGAGTACCTTCTCTGGCAGACACCATGCTGGGCATTGTGCATTCAGAGATGGCTATCTCATCATACCTCCCTCGAGGAGCTCAACACCCAGTGAGAGAAGAATGGTCGGGAAGGAAGCAAGTGCAATTGAGTAGCTGAAGCACCAGGAGAGTAGTATGAACTGAGGGCTGTAGGGGCACCAAGGAGCACTTCAGAGAAGGGCGTTCATGCAGGCCAAGGAGTCAGCGAGGGCAAAGGCACAGAGGTGGGACATAGCAGACACATCTGAGGATTAGTGAGGAGTTCGGCAGTGGTGAGGTGGGTGTGGTAGAGATGGGGCTGGAGTGTAAGGCTGGCTTGTTCATGGGGGGCCTTGGAAGCCAAGGCAAAAAATTTGGATTTTATCCTGGAGAGAGTTTAGAAAGAGCACTCTCATGGGGTGCCTGAGTGGCTCAGTTTGTTGATCATCTGATTCTTGACTTCGGCTCAGGTCTTGATCTCAGGGGCTGGGATTGAGCTCCACGTTGGGCTCTGTGCTAAGCGTGGAGTCTGCTTAGGATTCTCTCTCTCTCTCCCTCTGCCCCTTTTCCCCACTAGTGCTCTTTCTCTCTTTCTGGAAAAAAAAATGACACTCTTGCCACTATGTGCAGAGATGAATTGGAGGCCTGTGAGACAGGAAACAGAGAGAGGAATCAGGAGACTGCTGCCAAAGCTCAAGCAAGACCATGCAAAATACCAAACACATGACAGAGTGCAGAGTGAAGACAGGGAATTAAAGTCACATGTATATCCCACAGCGCTTAGTAATGGGTGGATTGAGGGATGATGCTAAGTCCTGGTGGGGTGACTGAGTGAATGGTTGATTACTCCATGATGTAGAGCCATGGCTCAGTGACCAGGGGCAGGCTGGGCAGGCACAGACCAGAGAGAACATATACCTTCCAAAGGGTGCAACTGTGCTGGTCTCCAGAAGACCACTAATCGTTACTGTATTGGTTATCTATTGCTATGTAACAGGTTACCCTAAAACTTGCTGTCTTAAAACAACAAATATGTGCTTTCTCAAAATATATATGTTTTGTGACCTAGGAATTCAGGTATGGTTTAGCTGGGTCTCCTGGCTCAGGGTCCCTCACGAGACAGCAAGAAAGGTGTCGGCTCTGTCTGTGAGCTCATCTTAAGGCCCAACTTCCAAACTCCTGACATCTCTGTTGGAAGGCCCGAGGTCCTTCTTGGCTGTTGGCTGGAAGCATCGGTCCCTTGCCACAAAAATCTCTCCTTAGGGCAGCTCACAACATGGAAGCCAGCTTTCTTCCACAGCAAGAGAAGAAGAAAGAGAGAGAAGATGGAAGTCAGTCTTTTTGCACCTAATCTCAGAAGTGACATTCTATCATTGTTGCTGTACTCTCTTCCTTACAAGCAAGCCACCAGGTCCAGGCCACTCTCCAAGGGTAGAGGTTTCACGGGGCTTGCATACCAGGGAGTGAGAGGGTCCTTGGGTAGGTATCACCTTAGAGGCTGCGCTGTGATATTTCCCTTGTGGGAGTACCACTCAGTATTGCTAGTGCCCGATTTATCAAGAAAAGTTGGAAAGTCAAATCTTTATGGGAATCTTCTAATTTTTAATTAATTTAAGAAAATAATTTAAGAAATTTAAATTAACTTAAGAAAAAAATTTAATGCTGTTAGTCCCATAAAATGTATTTCTCAAGCATGACCCATAGGATGCTACTATGAAACCTCCTTTATAGAGACCACAGGAGGAGAAGCCCTATTGGAAGGGAAGGGAGGGGTTAGGATGTTTTCCATACCCTTTTATTTGGAAAACAAACTCATTGATAAAATGGTCAGAGCTCAAGAAGTACAAGTGCCAATCATCTGATCCAGAAAACTGTATTTATATGAATTCTACAGTCATATTGGTAAAAATGACTTGTTTTCATTAAAGGCAAGCCTTTGATCTCTGATCTGACAGCTGCATGTCTATATAAAATGAGACACTTTGACATCCACAGTGCTGATCTCAATTGGACGGGTGGTTTCTCGCACGCTAATGGAATAGAAAGACAATTGAGCATTATTAGATAGGAGAGAATGTCCTCACACGCAGGAAAACAGCTTTTCCCCTTGAAAAAACATGATAAAGAACAGAAAGTGACTGGTAGAATCAGAGCTTCCAAAATGTCAGAAGAGCTGTTTCAGCTACACTTTGGCCTCTGTTGGGGAAGATTCGGAGAGTTTTTAGACAAATATTGAACATACCTTAACGCTAGCAGATTCAGGGAGGAATTTGCTGGCAAAAGAAGCCTGCTCACGAGGACGTCAAAAAGCTAAGATGCAGCTTGGATGTTTTGCGTTGAAACCAAGAAAATTCCATGGTGAAGCCTAATTTACACATGCTCACTGAAAAGTGAGTCAGCAGGAAGAGTTAGTAAGTTAGTAAGCAGGAAAATGTTAGTGTAAAGCCTGCCTCGCTCCTTCATTTGGCAAATAGTTGTATTCACACATGTACTAGACGTTGGGGATACTATGGGCAAGGTAGCTAAGGTCACGCTGCCCCAGCGCTTTATAGACTAGAGGACAAGACAGGTATTAATCAAATAACGAGAATGAACTCTGATGCATGTTGTGTCAGAGGAAGTAGAAGTTCTATGGGAGACTAACCCCCAAGGGGACCTAAATCAAGCCAGTGACTTGGGGAAGGTACCCAGGGAGCCACAAGATGAGTAACAGTTTGCCAGTTCAGGGTCGGGGTGTGTGGATACTTTGGGGTGTTTATTACTTAAGTGGTAAAATAGGAACCATTTTTCACATATTTCATATGCAGCATTGGATTTTCCCTTCATCATCCACATGATTAGAGTACATACTGAAGAAAGTCAGCTCACATTAGTAGTAGAACCACAAAGTAGAAAATAAGCAGTTCTTAGAATACTAATAGTGGGCTCTTGTGCCCAAAATGCAAATCTGGTGTTTTCATCTCGCTTCTCTTGTCATATAGGAGAAACTACTCAAAACCAAATGCTGAGAGTAGATGACAGAGGAAGTTGTAGAGAAACCTCACACAATTGCTGCTAGTGGACTGTAAAATGGTGTGGACACTTTGGAAATGAACCTGGCAGTTCTTCGAATGGTTACACTTACAGTTACCATATGACCAAGCAATTCCACTCTTAGGGATGTACACAAGAGAAATGAAAAGGTCCACACAAAAAACTTACACATGAAAGTTTATTCAAAATATTCATAACAGCCAAAACTAGAAACAACCCAAATGTCCATCAATTGACAAATGGGTCATCAAATGTGGTATATCTATACAATGGAGTATTATTTGTCCATGAAAAGGAATGACATATTGATACGTGCTATAGCATGCATAAACCTGGAAAACACTATGCTAAGTGAAATAAGCCAGACACAAAACACCATATTATATTATTTAATTTTTTAAAAATGTTTATTTATTAATTTTTGAGAGAGAGAGTAGAGAGAGTGAGCATGAGTGGGGAAGGGGCAGAGAACAAGGGACAGAGAGAATCCAAGCACGCTCTGAACTGCCCACAGCAGCGCCCTTCACGGGGCTCCAGCTCACGAACCATGAGATCATGACCTGAGCCGAAATCAGGAGTCAGACGTTCAACCAACTGAGCTATCCAGGCATCCCTCATTTATATGAAATGTCTAGAATAGGTAAATATATAGACTTAAAGTTAGATTAGTGGTTACTTAGGGCTAGAGGAGGAATAGGAAGACAGGGGGTTTGTAGCTAATAGGTGCAAAGTTTCCTTCTGATATAATGAAAATGTTCTACAATGGACTGTGGTGATGGTTGCACACATTTGTGAATATACTAAAAAACATTGAATCATATTTTTTAGATGGGTGACTTTTATAGTATGTGAATTTTATCTCAAAAAAGCTATTATGAATAAAAGGGACAAAAGAGCACATTGCAGGCACCTTCCCCTCCGGGTGATGGAGCCAGCCAACACGGTGCATGTGGAGACTGGCTCATGGTGCTGAAGCCCAGCCCTCCTCCTCCCTGTGAAGATCCTTTAGCCTCTGCTTACTTTTCTTCTATTCATTTTTTCCTTCTTCCTCAATAAGCACCGGGAATACTTAAATGTCATTTCCCCCTCTTTTCAAATCTTCATCCACTAGGCTCTGGCGATGTATTACTAGTGCAATATTTTAAATTTGGTTTGGAATTGTGATGTCTTACGCTTCTATACTATAACCGAATAACCTCATTTTCAGATTTTTACCACTGTTATTAACCAACCGCACGTATTTACATTTCAGCCTTTTCCCCATGGCTTTAACCTTGCTATCTCTCCATTATTAAGCTACAGGATTCAGCTCCATGCGATGGCTGATAACTCATCAGCAAGCCATGATTACATTAGCTCTTCTCTCCAGAGGCCCAGAGAAGGGATTGAGGTCAGACATGACTGATCTGATGATCCCGACTGAGCCAGTGACAGTAAACACTTTAGAAAAGCTATTTGGTGAAAATTAATATTGGTGGTTATACACAGATATGGTCTAAGAGTGTTAAGTAAAAAAAAAAAATGTTTTTAATGTACAAAACCATACAATTATTTAGCCAGCTATCCCATCCCTGTATTTAATACAATAAAATTAAAAATTTTACATCTGGCTTGTTCAGCAATCTTGGCAAGTAACTGCAAGTTGGAGAACCCAAATGTCATAAATGTTTGGTTTTTTTAATGTATCCCATTTGTGGCCGCAGATTTACCTTTCTACTAATGTAAGACGGAGCTTAATATTAAATTGTTTGCATTCTATAAACACACACGAGATTGGTGGCGGGAAGTCAGCCAAGAGTAAATGAGGAGTTCGTGGGAAAATCTACTTACTCTCAAAATTTTGCGGGAGCTACTTTGCAAAGAGAATAACCCACTTGCGGATTATTGAGGGTTAGTTGTGTAATCCCCAAAGAGCCTAATGAGTCCCATTGAGAGACATTTACTGCCAGTTTCTGTGTTTCAGGGATTTTACATATATTATCTCAAATTCCTACAATAAATTTACAGGGTAGTTTTATCCACATTTCCCAGATGAGGAAACTGAGGTCTACGAAGCCAAGACTTGATAGGCCTGGGGTCACCTACCACAAGATACTGTCTCGTATTCATTCGTTCATTCATTCAGTCATTTCTTCAGTCATTTTTGCAGGGTACAAAGAACTCCCTTGACTGTGGGATAGCGCCAGCGGGTAACAATTAACCAACCATTCAAAGGAAGAAAAAGAGATTCGCATCTTGATTGTAAATCGTTTTCATGGCAAAGCATAAAAGGGAAGCATTACATAGCAGAGGCCAACATCCATGTAAAAAAACAATCATCTCCCCAAATCAAAGATCTCTAGTCAATAGGTGACAGCCTGCCGGAAGCTCTCAGTCGGGCCTCTCCATGAGCACCGTGCTGCTTTAGATGTTAGTCTAAAGAGTGATTTTTCTTTGATATGTAAAGTTCAAAGGAGCTTTGTTAGACTAGAGTTTACTTACTTGCAAGTTGAAGAATAGCACAGAGGTAAAAGAATTTGGGGTTGACCGGTGAGCCGTGGTCCCCACCCAAATTGCAAATATTTGGGCAAAGTCAGGAAAGCACAAAATGACAAAGTAGCAATGAAGGGAAATGGACTGTGCAGGAATCTGGAAACGGACTTTGATGCCCTTTGGCTTTATTGTAAAATCAGTAGTTTAAATCAAGCCAAGACAAATAGCAGCCAAAGTAGTAGTATTTTATCTCTTTGTCTCATGAGCAGGCTAGATAGCCACTCAACTGGCACACAAACAACCATCAGAGTTCTTTTTCTTTTTTTTAATTTTTTATATTTGACTGTAGTCAACACACGATGTTACGTTAGTCGTAAGGATACAACACAGGGATTCAACTTCTCTGTGCTTTATGCCGTTCTCACCGCAAGTGTAGCTACCACTTGTCACCATACAACTCTATTATGATGTCATTGAGTATATTTCCCGAGACGTAACTTTCATTCCCAGACTTATTCATTCCATAAGTGGAAGTCTATATCTCCTGTTCCCCTGCACCCATCTTTCTCATCCCTTTAGCCCTTCTCTCTGGCAACTGTCAGTTTGTTCTCTGTATTTATAGGTCTGATTGTGCTTTTTCTTGATTTACTCATTTGTTTTTTAGGTTCTATGTATGAGTGAAATCAATTGTCTTTCTCCACCTGCCTACTTCACTTAGCATAATGCTGTCTCGGTCCATCTATGTGGTCACAAATGGTTATCCGGGTGGGCCCAATCTAATCACATGAGCCCTAAAAAGTAAAGAACCTTTGCTAGGCATGGCCAGAAAGCAATGTGCCCGTAGAAGAGACGCTGTAATGCTGGTCTTCACGATGGGGGAAAGCGGCCAGGAGCCAAGGAATGTGGGTAGCCCCTAGAATCTGGAAAAGGCAAGGAAACAAATTCTTCCCTAGAGCCTCCGGAAAAGAAAAGAACTCTGCTGACACCTTGCTTTTAGCCCAGTGAGACCCATATGGGACTTCTGACCTACAAAATTGTAGAGATAATACATCTGTGCTGTTTCAAGCCACAAGTTAGTGGTAGTTTATTGCAACAGCAGGGGAAAATGAACACAGCAGAGAACAAACCAAGGCAGTTAGAGACTCTGACCCCTTTGTCTGCACATCTTCACACCCCATACATAGCTCCATGCTTTCAGCTGGAGCGGGATACTTCTTCATCAGGAAGAACATCTAAGTAATCTCTAACTTCTTAGACTGATGTCAAAATCTGTTAAAGTCCTTGTTACTTTTATTGATTTACTAGATTGTTTCTTTGTTTTTATACTCACTAAAAAATAGATTGCATGTTAATGTCTTTGAAATTTATTTCTTTGTGCCTTTCTTTTATCTGAAGATCTATAGTGCAATTTAATTATTTATCAAAAGAGCACTCCTTTTATTATAAAGAAACCTACCGAATAGCCCAGGGCTATTCTTACCCTAACACTGATTTACTTGGGCCAAAGAATACAAACCAAACAGAATTCACTGGGCCCACAAACTAATATTATCATTATTATCATTATGACAAATACATACTTAGCCATTTTCCAATTTATTACTGCTATTGCTAAAAACAAACCTTGTGTGTTTTCCATTATAAACATGATAAAATAATTTGGTGTGAGGTCCACATGAAAATAAGGTACAAAGTAACAGCTTAAATTAACTTTCAGGTTAGGTCCTTATAGCACAAACTTCTCTGGATTGAAAATAATCAAGGTCTCTGACCCCTCAGTTAAATAAATCAGGTTGACATTATCTTGCCTTTGAAGATCATTATCTTATCTTTATATTATATATAAAATACAGAGAAAATGGTTATATTTTGCATTCATAGCTTATTAGTTCCATGCACATTACCATTTTCCAACTCTTCTAACAATTCCTCTCATTTGGCAGCTCTCTTTCTATTTTATCACGGCCTGCCATTGCCCCAGAAAGACTGTCTAAACGTTATTCCCTGCTGCCAAAGTACAAGTGATCAAAATTAAACATCTAAAGAACATACCTGCGATGCAGCTTAGATCATTCATTTTGCAGTGTGAAAGGCAGGTTTACCATGAAGCAGATTAAATTTCAGCTTCAAGGCCCCTCTCATGGAGGGGTCCTCTCCCTCACGGGCTCCTTCTAGGACCCAGGGAAGGATCCTGACATGTTCACACAGTTCTAGATTTTGGTGAACTTTGCAAAAGCAAAATACTTTCATGGCAATTGGTTAAGTCATTCTCTTTCCACTTTGACTTTCCATGTATCATACCACAGTCGTTGATGTTACTGTGGACACCAGGATTTCAGGGATCTCGTTAAGGGAAGTTGAGTTGGGGGCACACTAAGTTCTGGTTTAGCGGGATATATTTGTGAAAGCCACAGCCACCGCCTTCTATAGCTAAGCTATTACTGACTGACCCAGTACAGAAATGACTCCCGGATACTCTTCCTGCTCTTGAGCCAATTCGCCAGGCACGATGACTTCAAAGACCAGGGCAGAGGTCATGGCAGGATAAGAATGTGTCCCTCAACACCTAACACTGGATGTAGGGAGTAGAGAGAATCAAGGTTTGCGATGATCAGAGCCAGAAGCGATTCTGTGGAAATTTCCTCCAAGCATCAGATGTGTAAAGTCATAAGCAGAGGATTTAAGCAGAGGATTCAGTTGTCATCAATGCCTCATCAAGGCAGAAATTCTCTCCTGTCAGCATATTATATACTTGATGACACATCGTATATAATTATAAACTCCAAATACATTTTAATGGAAATCACCTAAAATAGATTTTATTAGAATTCCCATGTTTCTGGCTCAATCCTGTGGCAACGAGTTACATCTATGTGTGAAGTTAAATGATTTATGCATCCCATCTGTCAATAATGAAACACAAATTTTGACCAACCATGCCAGAGGAAGACAACTAATTTTCTTTTCTCTCTGTAGAAAGCCATGTTACAAAATTGATGTCATATGAAGAGATGATCAAAGAATATGCAGCCAAAATATGTAAGTGAAAAAAACCATAAAGGGATATGAGATAATTAAAACAAGAATGTTATATATTTCTAGACTTAGGGGCATTTGTAGTGTTTATCATCTTTCTAATATTTATAATATGTTTCAATTTCTTTTTATTCTAAATAAATGCTAACTTTTATTCCTAATTTTATATTTAAAATTTTACTCTTAGAGAAGATTGAACAAACGTCAAGCCCCACAAAACCTAGATCCATGCGTGCAGTTATCATTAATTACCCCAATTTGGCAACCCATGTCGGAGACCTTTATTGTTCACCGAAGGCCTTTGGTTTGTTTGATTATCGTTTGCATCTAAACCCACTGGGAAAATAAGAAAGAACAAACTAACGAAATATAGTGATACTTACGAGAGCAGGGTTTATATCCTGAGTGCAAGTGTTGAACAAACACGAATGACCACCCAAGTCCCCTTTCTTTCAGGGGAACCCAGAGTGAGAAGCACACCTGTATTAGTTTGCTCAGGCTGTCATAACAAAGAACCACACAATGGGAGGTTGAAATGACAGAAGTATATTGTTGCATAGTTCTGGAGGCTAGATGTCTGAGGTCACATCTGAGGGCTGTGAGAGACCACCTGTCCCATGCCTTTCTCCCAACTTCCAGTGGTTTGCTGGCAATCCTTGGTGCTGTTTGTCTTGCACCTGCATAACCCCAGGCTCTGCCTTCACGCTCACATGGTGTTCTTCCTCTGCGTGTGCCTCCGTGTCCAAATTTTCCCTTCGTGTAAGGACACCAGTTATGCTGGACTAAGGCCCACCCTGGTGACCTCATCTTAACCAATTAATTAAATCTGCAAAAACGCTACTTCCAAATAAGATCACATTTCGAGGTAGTGGGGATAAGGACTTTAACATGTTATTTTGGGGAGACACTATTCAATCCATAATAGCACCTTCTTTTTTCGTACTTTCCTTCATTATACGATCAAGCAATAATAACACCCAGTGGTGATGAGAATACAGTAAGTGGTCATTCCTATACATTGCTGTTGGAAATGCTAATTAGAACATTAGAAACATAAAATCTAAGTTAATACTGGAATGTAAACCCTGTAAGGTCAGGAACCTTATCTGTCTTCCTCTCCTCAGCAACTTCAGGTACAAAATTAGAGCTTAGCACGTTAATAGGCATTCAATACACAAAGTCTCCTTCTTTTAAATGAATGCATGGTCTTGAAAGGCCTCTACTAAAATGCTTATAGTTTGGTGATGGTTAGAATACCCAGACAGAAGTGTTGGAAATACCAGAATCTTGACCAACGAGTTGGAAAGGACTGCCCAAACTGAAAATCTATCCAAAAGAATAATTTAATTTAATATTATTTTTATTTCATAAAAATAATAAAATGTGTTGAATATGATGCAATTCATACAAGTGAACAGAAACTATAGTTATACTTAACTATATAGAAAGCACAAACAAGGTTTCCAATTCTTTCTCTGCTAAGGAATTGGTAAAACCCTTACCCTAGCTGAATCTTTTTCACCTTTCAGTTTTATTTACAATTTCAAGCCTCATCGAAATCAAAGAGGGATTCTCTGATGCTCTGAGTTAGGCTAGGCCCTCCTGCCGTTTACTCTCACAGATTTCAAAACTTTTTTTTTTTTTGGTTAGTACTTATCATGTTTGAATTTGAACTTAAATAACAATTTGTGTTATTACTGTTTCGATCCTAGCTTTGCTACTGTTTTATGTTCTATGAAAGAAGAGCTTCATTTGTTTCATTAAGGTGACCTCCAATACTCGCTTAGTACCTGGCCTATTTCTGCTGCTCCATAGATATGTAATGAATGAACTACTAAATTAATGAAAGAGTGAATGAGGGAATAAATGAATATGTATGAAATGTCACTAAGTGAGCAGTCTCTGGTCTGGTCTAGATTCCTCTACTTTGGGTGTCCCCTGAATTCTGTTGACGACCGTTAGCTTCTTTGTTTTCTATGCCAGTATTTGCAGGAATGTCATTTTCTTTTATTGTGACCCTTATTTCTCAGCAGAAAGCCTGTGTTTGCTTTGAGTTTGCCCAAAATAATAGTGTTTATCAATTTCATCACAAAGGAGGCTTTGTTTTCTTTCAATAAGCTCTCAAAGACGCCTCGCGCTGCTTATTTCTTATCGGAGGAACCTGCCTTTTATTGGCATGACGCTGGGGTTTCTAGTCTTTCACTCTGCGTTCTCTGTGTTCCCTGGTCAGCAGCCTCTATGTTTTACCCACATTGCATGGATGGCAGCTAAATTCTTCTCCTTTTGTGGACAGAGTAACTTACTGCTTGGGGTCAGAGCTACAAGGAGATCCCCACTGCGCAGAAATATGCACACAGCGAAGCTTCCTTTGTAACATTAAGAATTATTTCTGGTTGTGAGGCACCTGTGGCTCAGTTGGTGGAGCATTGGACTCTTGATTTCAGCTCAGGTCATGAGCCCAGGGTTGTGGGATCGAACCCTGTGTTTGGCTCTACACTGAGTATGGGGCCTGCTTAAGATTCTCTCTGCCTCTGTCTCCGTCTCTGTCTCTGTCTCTCTCAAAAAAGAATTATTTCTGGCTGTAACAGGGAAAGCTATTTTCTAATTTAACTACTTCAAGTCTACAATATCTGTAAAGCACTTATATTATTTCTATTTATTTTTTTCTTTTTTTTTTTTTAAGTTTCTTTATTTTTGAGACACAGAGACAGATAGAGTGTGAGCAGGGGAGGGGCAGAGCGAGAAAGGGAGACCCAGAATCTGAAGCAGGCTCCAGGCTCTGAGCTGTCAACACAGAGCCCCATGCGGGGCTCGAACCCACGGACTGTGAGATCATGACCTGAGCTGAAGTCGGACCCTTAACCAACTGAGCCACCCAGGTGCCCCATATTATTTCTATTTAAAGGCTATTGTAAATAATCATATTATTTATTTATTTAAATAATAATTTTCCTCCATATAAGGATTATTTCTTTCTGATAGTCTACAAATGGAGATGCTGTGTCACCCGTTGAGTACGGATTTTTTTCTTTTAAGGATCTTGATACAAACTCAAATTGCTTGTCTAAATGTGTACTGTCAGGACAGGACAAAAGATGACTGCGCTTACTGAACTCTTCCTGACAGCATGTTATGATTTTTAAAAATAAATCTTTAGTAATAATATTGCTGAAAAATTATAACAATTTGTCATGCCATTTCTTTGATTATTATAAAGAATCAACATGCTTGCATGTGAGTTGACCAGTTGGATTTTCTCTTTTGGGTGATGATTTCTTTTACGAGTGTTCTATTGACCAGCTATCATTGGGGCCATAGAACTTTTCATATCAGGTTGGATGAACTATTTATGCAGATGATACATTAACTTTGATATTTTATTGAAACATTTTCCCACTTTAATATTTACCTCATAGCTTTTTGTGCACAGAAAAATCATTTTTATAGATTCAAATCTGCTAATCTTTTGCTTTGTAATTTCTTCTGTTGATTTCTAAGTTTAGAAAATCTTCTCTCTTATAGAAGTTTTATAAATAGATGTCCATAATTTCTTGAAATGTTTCTATTATTGAAATTTTTGATATTTAACTTTTTAAATTAATTTTTAAATGTTTATTTATTTGTGAAGGAGAGAGAGAGCATGAGTGGGGAGGAGGCAGAGAGAGAGAGAGACAGAATCTAAGGCAGGCTCTGAGCTGTCAGCACACAGCCTGATGCGGGGCTCGAACCCACGAACCATGAGATTATGACCTGAGCCAAAGTCAGAGGCTTAACCAACTGAGCCACCCAGGTGTCCCCGATACTTAACTTTTTAATCAACCTAGAATTTACTTCGGTATATGGGATGTAGTAAGAAGTCAATTTAGTTTTCATATTTCTAGACTCTTGTCCCAATACCATTTATTAAATAATTCATCCCTGCATGATGGTTTAATATGTTTTCTTATGGCATAATGGATACTTATACGAAATAGGATCAATTCATGAGTATAAAAAGCAAAATTTCTTAGGCAAAATTTTCTCAAGCACGGGCTACAAGGATTCTGTTTCTTGCTACAAGGACACCAGCAAGGTGACTGAACCAAGTGTGTCAGTATAAAGGTGGAGGGCTTATACAGATTATATATAGGAGTCCATTTTCATTTACAAAGTCATAAAAACATCATGTCTATATCAGTTGTTACGAAAGAATTATGTAGTGGGATGGTCCATTATCCTAGGTGTACATTAAACTTTTCTAGTATGTTTTAGAATGATTTAATAAAAGAAATCACTGATATTTTGATGGGAGTTCTATTAAACTACTTATTTGGTGTCTGAGACAGAAGTCTCCAAGTTTCTCCCCTGTTTTACCAGCTGCCTCCTTTCAGTCTTCTCTGCTGGATTTTCATCCTTGCCCCAAACTCTAAATTTTGGTGACCGCTGGATGTCTCTCTGTGTGCGTTCTCTCCGTAGGTGACCTCATTCAATCCACTGATCTGCTGATGGCCTGAGAAGTGCCCCCGAGTCTCAGATGCATAGCAACTGCCGGTCCAACATCCCACTTGGTGTCTGATAGATGTTTCAAACTTAATACGTTCAAAACACAGCTCTTCATTTCACTCCCCAACTGCCGCTCTCTCCCCAGTCTCTGCCATCTCGGTTAGTATCATCACTAAAATCCAACCACTTGCTTCAAGACAAAAACCTAGGGACCAGCTTTGATTCCTCTCCTTTTCTCACCCCTATTACCCAACTCACCAGCAAATCTTTTGTCTATCTCCAAATAGATCTGGCATCTACTTCTGATTCCCCTGCCCCTACTACTCAGCACAAGCCCATTTTTTCCAGCCTGAATTACGGAAATAGCCATCTAACTGCTCTTGCTACTTCCTCCTCATCTCCACCCTATCTATTCTCAGACATACTTTTCTTTTTATGTAATTTTTTTTTTGAGGGAGAGGGCATGTGAATGAACAAGGGTCAGAGAGAGAGGGAGAGAGAAAGAGAGAGACAGAGAGTGCTGAGCCGGAAATGGGGCTCGAGCTCTCCCGAAGTGGGGCTTGAGCTCACCTGGTGCAGGGCTTGGACTCGTGAACTGTGAAATCATGACCTGAGTCAAAGTTAGATGCTTAACTGACTGAGCCACCCAAGTGCCTCCAGACAAATTTTTTTTTTAATGTAATTAAATCACATCCCTACCTGATCAAAATTTTCCTATGGCTACCATCAGACTTAAGATAAAATCCAAGGCTTATATGGTCCTCAAGGCCCTATAATGATCTGCCTCACAGCTCCTACTAGTCTTCACTTCACTCGTTCTGTTTTAACAACACCGGGTCACTTAGTGTTCCTGGTGGACATCAAGCATGGCTTCATGTCTGGGTCTTTGCATTTGCTGTTCCCTCTGCAAAAACACTGTTCCTTCAGACAGCCATATGGCTTTCTACTGCACTTTATTCACCTCTCTGTTCATATGCTACCTCCTTGAAGACTTTTCCTGACCACTTCATTCTAAACAACATTCTCTTCCTTTCATTCTCTCTTGCTTAGCCCTGTTATATTTTTATTCAATGCACATATTATATTCAATGCACCTGACATTACGTTACAGTAAGGCTTTATTTGATGTGTCAGCTCCGTAACAATCTAAACACCATGTGGGCAGTCTCTGTGTTATTCATTTCCTGTACGGTTATCCCCAGGAACTAAAATTTTCTAGGCATGCAGTAAATGCTCAGTAAATACTTGTGGAGTGTCTTGATTAAACCTATATTATTTAAAAAAATTTAAATATTTAGAATAATGTCTTTGTGTTCAGTAACACAATGTATTTTTCATTTTCTCAAGCTCTGATAAATACATTTCAATAAAATTTTGCTCCTTTCTTTAAATAGATGAAAGACATTCTACCTTAAGTCTACTTCTAAATATTTTATTTTGTTGTTATAACGGTGAATGGCTTCTCTGTATTCATTTTTTCCTAACAATCATCTCAATCTCTTTTAGAACTACATATTAATATGAATTTTAAAAGTTTCCAGCTGATTATTTCAATTATATTGGAGTGCTTCTGATTCCTATTTGTTTATCTTGCATCCATTCCCCACGTTTAATCAATTTTTAAGTTATTTCTTTGGACCTGCAACTGTATAATGACTTCATTTAGAAATAAATGTCATTTTATTTCTGCATTATTAATAATATACCTCTAATTTTATATCATGTCTTATTGCACTGGTTATAACTTTCAGAACAATATTAAATAATATTCCTCTTTTGTACATATTTTAATGGGACTATCACTAATGTTTTACTATTAGATATAATGCTGGCTGTTGACTTTAATCTTCTAGTTGTTGTTATATTTACAAAATATTTTTTCTATTTCTACTCTTAATGCTATTAGGGATTGGCGTTGAATCTTATCAAATGTATTATATGTAGAAGCGATTATATATGTTTTGCATTTGACATATGATTAATGTATTATAGTAATAGCTCTCCTATTATTTAATGATTTCTACCCTCCTGACTATGGCTTATTCCATTACTGCATAATGTAACTTGATATTTGTTTTGCAAAGTTGTAGGCATTTTATGTCTCTCACTATGTATTGCTGGACGTTTTAGGTCAGTGTTTTCTTGCTGCTGTTTTTTCCCTTCCCTGTCTATTTGCTATTTCATTATTAGTGCTAACCCTTATTATTATGGACCAGCCGATAATAGAGAAGAAGCCATTACTTGCCTGCTTCAGAGTCTTGTCTCAAAAATATCTTGCATCTTCTTAACGAGTAAAAATACTTGTAGGTGGCAAATATTTGTAGAGGAAGGTTCCCATGAAGCTGGGTTAGCAGCATATCATCTCCCATTACAGATAAAAGCATGTGGAACCTCCATTTGGCGTTTGTTAATGGGAACTACCATTTGTTGAGAGCCTTTCTTGTGGCAGGCACCTTACTTGTATTACCTCACTCAGACGTCACACTAGTCCTGGAACTGGGATATTAATATTCCCACTTTACAGATTGGGAAACTAAAGCAGAAAAGGGTTAAATAAGTTGAACCAGCTCAAATAACTGCTGAGTGGCAGAGCTGGAACTTAAATATCGGGCTTGCTGGTTCCAAGGTCCCCTCTCTTTTTGTACAGCTGCAAGGCTCCCAGAGCAGGGCTCTGAAGAAGCAGCGGCTCGGTAAAGGTGATAAGAGATAGTCATTGAGAACCACACCACAAGACAGGATATAATGACTACTATGAAAGAGGGTCAGTATGCTTCAGACTCTTGGAGAATTCTGGAGAGACTTTCTGAAAGAGGTGGCATCGGAGGGTCTTGGAGACCGAGAAAACAGTAAGGGCACATAATTAGGAAAGCCTGGGACATGTTTGCGAAAGAAA
This sequence comes from Paguma larvata, assembly GCA_030068075.1. NCBI lineage: Eukaryota > Metazoa > Chordata > Mammalia > Carnivora > Viverridae > Paguma > Paguma larvata. The sequence goes on from CM057823.1 coordinate 116,808,301, forward strand.
CAACAATGTTCTTTGGTTGGTGGATTGTATTCATGCTGCTGTGTAATCGAAGATCAGGCTGGAAACTTAGATTGGGTTTCTATTGTGGAACCTAAAAGATAGATGAAGGGGTTTATTTTGAAAGAGGAGGCTGTGGGGTTACTTATTTGTAGTTATTTAAACAAGGGGTTTGTAAAGTCAGATTAGTATAGATCAAAGAGGGTAACGACGGGAGAAAGAGACCTCTGTAAGTGCCTCTAGACAATACAGACAGGAAATAAACGGAGCCTGATTTGAAGAGTGGCAGAAGGAATGGAAAGCTGGGACCCGGTTTAAGATCAGATGCAGGGGTAGGTTTGTTAAGCTGGTGCGGATAGAATGCTGGCCGCACAGGGAGTGGCAGAATCAGAGATGCCTCTGGGTCACTGACAGCCGGAGCCACTGGAAGGACTTTGCAGATGGAGTGATACGGGAGCCAAGGCTGGCTGGTGGGCCAAGAGCTGAGGAGACACCCAGACAGAAGGTGGTTGTTTCTAGAGAGTGTGATTTGGAGTCATCTGTCTAAAAATGATAACTGACATTGGGGAGGTTGTTAATGTCTTTTATGAGAATGGTCATAGGAAAGTTGAAGAACTGAAGCCAAGCAGGGATTCTCAGTCCTAGTTACACATTGAAGCAGCTATGAATCCTTAAACACACACACACACACACACACACACACACACACACACACACACACACACTACTGGAATAGCTGAAAAAGCTCCATCAGAATCCCCAGACGTGGAGCCCAGACCCTGTATAATTTAATGGCTGCACAGGTGATTCTGGTGGGCAGCCAGAGCTGAGAAACACTGGGGCCGGGGCAAAAATTTGCCATGAGAAGGGAGGAAGAAAGGATGATGTAGCTCTCTTTCCACCTAACCCTCGGAGATTCTCTTTAAATTTCCTCTTTCACCTCTATTGAGCATCTCTTCATTTTGCAGATTCTACCAATATCTAGTTAAGACTCTGAGAACCTTCTAGGCACTTTAGCAGGCATCTACCCCTTTTATTATTGAATGTCAAGGAGTCGAAGGGTGTGAGAACTAAAAGTAAGCCATTCTTTTAGTCCAGGGAGTTGCAAACTTTCTTTCAGTATGGGATACGCGGCAGAAAGTGAAATCCCGTATGAGATCCCGACGTGTAAACAGACCGATGGAAAAAACGTTTGGAGATAGCCACAGCCTGGAACCCACTTACTTTCCCACTGTCCCCAGCTGGGCTTTGGAGAGTTCTTCCACGTCAAGATGTCTTCCCCACAGGTTCAGTCTCCTCCCTTCTAGGTAAGAAAACTAAGGTTCTTCAGTAGCAAAGTAATTGAGCAAAGGTAGGCAAATTAGGGGAGATCTCCTATGTCCTTATACAGTTTTCCGTCCTTCCCAGGGTTTGCCTCCCTCTTCTCCCCCCCCCCACCCCCCAGCTAACATCTCCCTAAAACCCACTTCCCATTCCAACAGAGAAAAGCTCACAGGGAGTCAAATTCCCCACAGGAGCTTTGGTACAAGGTTAAGTGAGGGAAGAGTCTGTACCTCCTGTCTGCCCTGAATTCTGTGGTTTATCTCCAGGGATCTCATTTATCCGCGCTGCTCCAGTTCCGGCCCTCCCCGGTGATTCCGAGTGGCCTGTGCAATCGTTATCTGGCTAACTCCGAGAGATAAAAAGCCTTGTTAGTTGTAAAGGGAAAGTTTCAGTGATTGAAATTTTATCAGCGGGATGAGCATGGACAATGGTTTGTTCTCGTACATATCTGAGGAAAAAGGAATGACACCTAAGGAATTGTAATTGAAAACGAGACTCACTCGGTAAGTGTCTTTTGCATATTTTATGTGACTGTCAAAAGAGACTGCTTTGGGGGCATATTCGGCATTTAATATACTTCCTGATTATCCCCAAGCCATCTCCTGACTGCAACCCTGCTCTCTGGGAATGTTTGTCACATGGGAGGAGCCACAACTTCTAAAAAGGCTAAGATACATTTCTGACCTGAGGAGAGTTAACTTTGAATTCCTGTATCTTTTTAAATGTATTCAGAAACTTGAAGGATTCTTCCCAAACAACTCCATCAGAAGATTTAAGTGCTGTACTCATTCATGCTATTTATTTGTACAGTGTGTCTTTGCTGAGTTGAGTTGCTACTATTTGGCTGTATAATCATGCCTTTAGATGGAATCAGGAAAAGCCAGTCTGATTCTCCATTAGTATGCAGGAACATATTCAATCACAGAAGATCGAATTCATCTTTTAAAGGAGACTCGGAGCATGATTTTCCTTTTCTTAATGCCATGTAATTCTGCAGGGTACTATGCAACTCGCAACTTCTTGTTCAAGTCTCAGAAAGAGAGTGGTCGTTGTCTCTAAATGATCTCCTGGCTCCCTGCCAGAATATGCAGACCTTTCATTTCTGGCGTCATTGCAAAATTTCTTCATCAACATTGTAAGGAAGGGCTTGGGCTTTGTGTCCGTGCGGGAGGCTGTGCTCTAACTACACGCATCTTTAATTTATGCTAAGTCGGCAAAACTGACAGGATGGAATCTTTGCCCCGGCTGTGGCAACCTCACGTAGATAACTAAAATTCACAGGCACCCTGCTTTGTGTGGCTACCCGTCATAGGTGCTTATCTTAGTACCTCCTTGTATCTCAGAGCCCAACTCACATTTATTCACATAGTAGTACTGAAAAATAAATTGGAAGTTCAATAAATGAATAATTCAGATAACACATTCGGCTTTAATATCTGAAAAATTCATGCTGTTTACATTTTCTCCCTCAATCTCCCTCCTTCTTCCTTTGATTTATATCAGCAGCCAAAGCAGCTGTGGATTGAAATACATATGTATTAATTTTTTGATTCCGGATTTTGTTCCTTGTCTTCCCTCTCCCCTCTGCCTTTGGCCACTCTTTATCCTCCCTCAACTGGTCTTTCAACCCTGTGTGTTGAGAAGAAGCTCACTTAGCTTTGCGTATTGTCCTGGAGGCTGTGGCTAAAGGTATGTAATCATGATAATGACAGCATGCCTTGGATTTATAAAGACTTCTCAGTGTACAAAGGACACTTACCTTCATTATCCCTGAAGATGAGAAGGCTTGAATCCACACAGGACAACTCCCCCCTTCCCCTTACTAGGAGACTCTAGGAACACTTTGAAGAATGTACTGAACTCAGTATTTCCCAAAATTCTCTGGTGAGGAGAATCACCTGGGGACTTGTTAAAAATTCAGATTCCTGGAGCCCAAACAGGTCTCCTAAATTTTTGTCTAGGAAAATCTGTGTTCATATCTATAGCCCTAGATGACTCTTATCACCAGACAAAGCTAGAAAACACTGCTTTAGAAAGACTTCTGTTGTTCTCAGTGGCTCGGTGCCAACAGTCCTGGGAGGACCCGATGACCAAGGGGCTGGGCATTTATATGGTGGCAGGTTTATAGTGCCAGAGGCAAATCAATCAATAGCAAGGTGCTAGAGTTTCCACCTGGGCTACATTCTTGGTCCTGGAATGGTGCTCCGGATGCTGGTGGATCCTGAGGGACTGATGAGTTTTAAGAGGAAGAGACAGGTATCTCTTAGCAACAGAGATTGACCTTGTCTTTTTTCTTTCTTTCTTTTTTTTTAAGTAGCTTCCATGCCCAGCATGGAGCCCAACATAGGGCTTGAACTCATGACCCTGAGATCAAGACCTGAGCTGATATCAAGAGTTGGACGCTCAACCGACTGAGCCACCTAAGTGCCCCCATGACTGACCCTGTCTTAATTGTCTTGGCCCAGACCTGGTGTTCTGTCTGACCTAGGTTTGCAATTTGGATGTGTTCTTCCTCCCAGCGTGGGTGCTTGGTCCATTCATGTAACAGTGTACAGAGTTGTTCCTCTACTTCACAGAACATCTTCCCTGCTCCGGACAGGGTCCTGGAGGGAGGGAGGTGGTAATGGGCCAGCAGAAGCATGTAGAAACTGACACTTGCAAGTTGTTTCTGGAGTTATATAGGCAGCAGGCTGCCGGAGTTCAACATACAGTAATTCGGTTAATCCTAATTCATCATACTGAGGGGGAATAGTTCCTGCTCTATACCTCAAATTTTAGCTTTCCATGGTGATATTAGGTATTTATAGAGCAAATCTGAACCTACAATTTTAGATTTTCAACAATCTTACACCTTTTTATTTTTAGAGGATAAGCAATCATTGAATTGAAATAAAACAAAAGTTAGCTTTTAGTTATATATCACTGCCGTGTATTTTGTGCTTAATAACTTAATTATGTCACTCTGAAATTGATGAATTTGAAGAAACATGGAAAATTACATTGGCTATGGCTGTGAAGCTAGTGATGCGAAGATGCTGGATTTATGTATGTTAATTTGATTCATATGCAAGTCAAAACACGCATATTTTTAATCAGCAGATGGTTTAATATGCTTTCCACACTTGCAAAAAAATGAAAAGTACTGCATCCTATTTTTTGCCTTGTCATTCATTCTGTCAACAGTATTTATTGTGAACTCAGTGGATGTGGTACGTATGGGTACGCGGCAGAATTACAAACACAGTAGAAAATATGTCTCGTTTGTAGATAGGAGAAACTCGAATGCAGATTGTTTTTTCATTTTATTTTTTGAGAAGTATTTCTCTAGGATTGTATGTGTCATTTGAACTTCATGACTCAAGTAAGATTTCCAACATATTAGAATTTCCGAGCTGTTTGACCTTGCATTGCCATTTCACTAAAGTTATTCATTCATTCATTCACTTATTCAGTAAATAATATTATGTACCCAGCATGTGTGGAATACTTGCAAGGCAACATACTACAAGGAAAACATGATCCTGCCTTCATGGAGTCTACAGTGAAGACTGATGGAAAAGGCAGCTGAACTACTGAAAGGAAAAGTCAGGTTGCCAGCTTAGAAGGTAGCTATATGTTCTCAACCACACAGCCTCTCAACCACAAGAGGCAACTCACTTCCAACGTGTTGGATTCTCATGCGAGTCTTGAGAGGGGCCAGAGTTTCCTCTGGAAAGAGAAAGACACAGGTGGCTGGTTCTTATCTGAGACTGGGCACCAGAGAGGGACCCCGGCTTCCTGATGGTTCTTTCCGGAGATTGTCCTGCTCTCAACAGTGGAGTGTTTCTGCTCTTAAGTTTACTAGGGAAGCTCTTTGTTTAAAGGACTGCTTGGATAAATCCCTCTGTAAAATAGATCCTTTTATATGCAATTGCCTCTTAATTTATTTTTGCACTTCTCTTAGAGTTTCTAAAGTGAAGACGTATACAATTCATAGCCTTAGAATGCATGTATTGGACATTTAATTTTGATCATATTTAGACGTGACAGCAAGTCTTATCATCTCGACATTTTGAACTATTCCTCAGTTTGTTATTTAAGTGTAGACTTTTTTATTGTGGTAAAATATACATAACATAAAGTTTATCATTGTAACCGTTTTTAAGTTGAGTGGCATTAAGTATTCATAACTCTGTGCAAATATCACCACTATCCATTTCCAGAGCTTTTTCGTCATCACAAACAGAAACTCTACCCATTAAACAACAACTCCTCATCTCTCTGTCCTTCAGTTCTGGTAAGCTCTATTCTACTTCCCGTCTCCATGAATTTGCCCATTCTAGATACTACATGTAAGTACAATCATGAAATATATGCCCTTTTTATTTCACTTAGCATAACATTTTCAAGGTTCATCATGTCGTGGTGTATATCAGAATGTTATTCCTTTTTGAGGGTGAATAATATTCCACTGACCGTATATACCACATTTTGTTTATCCACTTATCTGTCAATAGACACTTGCTTTATTGTCACCTTTTGGCTATTGTGTTACTAGGAGCATTGGTACACAAGTATCTGTTGGGGTCCCTGCTTTCAATTCTTTTTTTTTGTCTCTACCTGGGAGTAGAAATGCTGAATCATATGGTAATTCCGTTTAATGTTTTGAGGAACTGCCAAACTGTCTCCCACAGCAGCTGCACCATGTGGCTAAGTATGACTCTAAAAACTTATTCGTTCAGAGTCTTGACCCCATTCAAATAAATGATTTGGATACAAGACATTCAGTCTTCATTAACATAACTAGTTTTCATTCCTAGCAATTTTATCTTAGTGCTACTATTGTAGAAAAGAAAGAAAAAAAGAAAAAATAGCTCTGGAAGAGGCTGTTATTAATGGTCCATATGCATGTCACACTCTGTTGGAATTATAGCATTTAATCCACTCTGATCTGAATTCTTACCTCTGTTTGTCTATTTCTTCCAGTTGCACCTTTAGGGCAGGAACCACGAACACAGGTGCCTTAACAGGAGATGTGCTCAATAAATATTTGTGGTTGAATCAATGGATTCGGCATAATAAAACCTAAGTAGACGTCTGAGGAAACTGTTAGTATCTATTCCCCATTTCTGAACATTACGTTCAATGTTCCACCCATTATAGATTCCCTGGAAAGGGATATTTCATCACAGAAGCAAAATTTTTAGAGGTTAAAGAAGACTGAATGTGAAAGAGGCAATTACCGGATATGCAGGCCTAGCGCTAAGTGGGGGCAGATTTCACAAGGAGTTGAATTCTACTTAACTGGGAAGTAATTTGATCTGGTGATGGATGGAAGGGTGGCATTTATGTGATGGGAATGGCCTTTTGAGATTGTTTGGAGTTGGGAGTGACTTAGGAATGTAAAAGAACATGCAGGCATGTTTGCCTTCTAAGAATGGAAACGCAGACTGATATTTGTGGAAAAGAAAAACACTCAAGGGCTTGAGATATGGGGCTGTGAGGTAGAATCTTGACTGATAACCACAGCCTGGGAATTTGAGATGGACTTGCCTCTGTTCTGATAGAGGATTTCTTGTCACTGTTTTGGGGCACTGGAAAAGTTTTTTCTACTCCTCCTCCTCCTTTTTACTAATTCCTTTTGTTTTAATGTTTTATTTTTTTTTTTTTTGAGAGAGAGAGACAGATTGAGAGCGGGGGAGGGGCAGAGAGAGACAGAGACATAGAATCTGAAGCAGGCTCCAGGCTCTGAGCTGTCAGCACAGAGCGCTATGTGGAGATGGAACACACGAGGGGTGAGGTCATGACCTGAGCCAAAGTCAGACGCTTTATGGCTGAGTCACCCAGGCGCCCCTGGAGAAGTTTTCAATTAGCAATAATGGCGCCTTGGATAAAGTTCATTGGCTAGGATACTGCCACTGCACAAAGCTTAGGAGAACTGGAAATGAAAGATATAATAGGTTTACATGTTTTCATTCTGCAGAGATTTATATCATATAAAAATATTTATTAATGAAGAAAATATATCAAAATATTGACGATAGTTTTCCTTGGAAATGTCATGGGTGATTCTCTAAAAATATTGTTTGTATTTTCCAAATATTGTGTAAAGAGAATATGTCATTTTTGAAATCAGAAGTTAATATTTTGGGGGGCGCCTGTGTGGTTTAGTTGGTTAAGCTTCCCACTTTGCTCAGGTCACCATCTCCCGGTTGGTAGATTCAAGCCCTGCATGGGGCTCGCTCCATGCGGACAAGGTGGAGCCTGCTTGGGATTCTCTCTCCCCCTCTCTCTCCCTCTCCCACTTGTGCTTTCTCTTTCTCTCAAAATAAATGAATAAACTTAAAAAAGAAGTTAGTATTTTTCTCTGGAAAGTGCAATTTTTAATTAATAACTTTTTTTTGGGGGGGAGGGAGGGAGGGGCAGAAAGAGAATCTGAAGCAGGCTACACGCCTGGTTCCAGGCTCAAACTCACAAACTAGGAAATCATGACCTTATTGAAGTCAGATGCTTAACTGACCTCAGGTGCCCCCAAAGGTGCAGTTTTAAAAATTTGCATAGTATTATTAGATTTTTAAAAAATGTTTATTTCTTTTTGAGAGAGACAGAGCATGAGTCATGGACGGGCAGAGAGAGAGGGAGACAGAGAATCCTAAGCAGGCTCCAGGATTTGAACTGTTGGCACAGAGCCTGATTGTGAACTGTGGGATCACGTCCTGAGCCGAAGTCGGACACTTGGCCAACTGAGCCACCCAGGCGCCCCAGGAGTTTTTTGATCTAAGCCCTAGAAACAGGCATTGGCTAGTCAGAAAGAAAATTTACTGGAAAGAAATATGCTAGCTATGGGAGCAGAGAGAGGGCAGAAGAACCAGCAGATCCGAGGGTCTGAAGGGCGGCCTCTGTCGTGTATCATTGAACTCCAGGTGGTTTTTGGTCTTTTTCTCCCTCTGCTCAGGGTCACAAACGGTAGCTTCTGAGTAGTTGCTCCCTCCTAAGGTGAGGGAAGGGCCTGGCACCTTGATTCACAGGCTTAGCTCACTATTTCCAAAGCAAGAGGAAACTGAGGTGCTATTTTCAAAAGAGAGTAGAATAAAATTGATGCCTGTTTTGTCATATTTTGTAAAAGATAGAATCTTACTATACAAGCAATTATAATTGATTTCAAAAAGTGAAACACTTATGTTCTACATATACTTGTTTAATCGTTTTTTGAGACAAATATACTTTCTTTGTGCGTTCTTCCTTGGACTCTGAAAGCTAATCTTCTTTAATGGTATGTGTGGGTATGGGATTAGAGGAGCACGGGGCTGGTACCGATCCTGGGGGAGCAATTGTTCATAGAAAAATATAACATTTAATTCACTCACTTTTCAATTAAAGAACAGTAGGCACAAGAGTTAATTCATTAACTATAATGAGAATACACTTTAATTTTATATTATGGCTCATTAAAAAATATTTTAAGTTGACCTCTTTTCACAATGGATTTGAGGTGGGATGACCCATTGTCTAATCAAAGTTCTTTGATTTGCAAATGTGAGGTTACCATTTCAAAGCGGCTAAAGCCAAAATGGGTTGAGATGGAAGGATTCTGTCTAAAAATCTCATAAACTTCAAGGGCAAGGTCCTCTTGTAGAAACCCAGAAGTAGAAAGCCTTTAGCATGGTTGGAGGCCTTTCAGAGGACAAAATGCGCCACCATTTGCACGGCCCACGCTGTTCAGAGAGTGCTATTTCTCTCAGCATTCATGCTTCCTTCCTCTTTCTGCAGAGAGAGAGAGAGATTGGCTTCCTCCTGGAAACACAGGCACCCCAACTCTCTTAACTACCGAATCCCCTCGAGTGAGACAGACTCTCTGGCTGGCCATTCCGGACCTACACAGGCCTGTCCACTGTGAAGTACAAACATGGCTGGAGGTAGGAAAGGGCTTCGTGGCTGAGAGAGGTTGAGAGAAGGGGTGGGTATCAACTGGTCAGACAGAGCACTAAAGGTCTGCCCTGTATTATTTCAGAGAGACAGAACAGTGATGGAGGAGAGGACAGGGGAGGGAAAAATAGAAAAAGAGTGTTACCAAGGGAAACATGGAAGCTGGACGTGATTCAAGAAGAGAAAATCAAAGGGCAGGAGAGAAGCTCAGAAAAGACTGTTTTAAGTCAGGATACTTTCAGCTGCATGAAACTGAAAACCCGCCTCACAGTGCCCGTAACCAAGCGAGTCTCTCTTCTGACAGGAAGTCCTGAGGTAGGCTTAAGTCAGCCATGCAACAACATCTCCAAGGTCTAGGTTCTCCTCAGGTTTTCACTCTGCCCTCTGCCCTCTGCCCTCGTTGGGATGGTCTTTACCGTCAGGCTACACAGGATCCAGCTGTTGTATCCAAACACAATTAAATCCGAGGTCAAAAAGAAACCATCTTTTAGGTGTGAGGAACCCCTCAGCACATTTTCCTCATGTCTCATTGGCCAGAATTGTGTCACAGCCCATTTCTGAACCAAATATCAGCAAGAGACAAGTTTGGCTGAGAAGGTCAAGACAGCCCTTGGAGCCTGGCAGGGGGCTGGTCTTCCCAGGGGATATGGATGTTACAAGAGGGTCTACACTGGAACATTCCCCAGGTTCTGAGAGGAAGGAGGCAATGGGGGAGGGGAGGTAACCAGCTGTGCTGGCTGCACAGAAATAAAAAAAAAAGGACTAGAGGAGCAGAGACAGTGAAAGGGAGAAGAGGGAGGCAGAAAATTGGGCAGGACGGGTACAAGAGACAGACAAGCTCATTAAATTCGGTGTCTTAAATTTGGTACAATGCTGTTGTCATAGCTTGCTGTTCAGCTATGCAACTGTTAGAAGAACCCGCTTTACCTGTGCTCACTGCCATTTGAAAGATCAGTTAACTTCTCAGTAGTTAAACTTATTAACCATTTTTCAACTTTAGAATTATAGAGGAGATAACCATAGCAGTCTCCAGGGAGAAAATTCTTCTCCTTCTTTTCTCTTAACATAGATCAAAATTTATCGAGGAAGTTGTTGTGAAAGAAATACAATGATTACTTAGTTACTTGTTTAGTCTTTTTCATTTTATCTTTGTAACTGTAAAAGCAATATGGCCACATTAAAAAAAAAATTGGAAGCCAGAGACATGAAAACAAAATCACCCACAATCCCCAAACCAACAGCTGTTATTATTTGGTGAGAATTAACTTTTAAGTTATTTCATCTAATTGCATAACGTTTTTTGTGGGGTGACCTATTTTTTTCAAAAGTTGTATCATGCACCTTGTACACATTTCAAAAACAAAAGGGTGTATTAAAAAACAAAGCAGGTCTCTTTTGTATCATCTCTTTTAGTTTTCCGCTGTGCTCTGCAACCCTGCCCCAAACATCAATTACCAGTTTATTTTCTTCTGTAGATCACCTACGCATTAACCAGCAACATGTGTGGATACAAATCTTCCAGTCTCCTTTACCAACACTCTTTTTCTTCCCCTACAAATTGGTAGCCCACTGTGTATCCTGCTTTGGACTTTTCTTTTTTCATTTAACAATATTACTTTGAGATAATTCCATATACAGTGCCCTTGAAATTTAACATTATAATGTATTCATATTGCCACATACTCTTTATAATTTTCATCCTTAACGGCTGCAAAAGGTTTGAGCACATGATGCATTCGTTAAAAAAATATTTATCAAGCACCTGCCACATTAGCAAGGCGCCAGTGATTCTAAAATGAAAAGGAGATGGACCACACCCTTGAAGGAGTCACAGCAGAGTGGAGGAGACAGGCAGGCAAACAAGTAATTACAGGTAGTCTCCCAGTGCAAAATGGAAGAACGTAGGAGGTGTTGAGGAAAGAAAACAAAGAACCTTGCAAACACTGGATGGGTGAAATAAGTGAAAGGGATTGAATGCACACTTACAGTGATGAGCGCTGAGCGAGGCACAGAATTGTTGAATCGCTATATTGTACACCTGAAACTAATAGAACAGAGTATGTGAACTCTCCTGGAGTTAAAGAGTGTTGAGGATGAGTAAGAGGAGACAGCTGGCAGATAAAGGGCAAAGAGAGCATTTTGGGCAGAGGCAGCAATGACACGGGCACAGGCAAAGACATGAAGCAACATTATGGTCCAGGTTCAGGTGACTACAAGGGCATGAGTGTAAGTCTCTACCCCAGGATCTTTAAGCTGCGGCCAAATCTTCAATATAAATAATGCTATGATGTGCAAATTGCAGCATATAACTTTCCCCATATTTTGGAGTATTTCTTTGGCTAGATTCCCAGAAGTGGGACTGCTGAGTCAAAGTGCAGGCACACCCTGACCCGGGACACACAGCCAAAATGCCTTCCAAGTGGATGATATCCCTTCACAAGGACACTGCCATGAATGAGGAAACTGGTGCTCATTATCTTTATACCTGTGTCATTATTTCTTAAAACATTTATTTATTCTTTTTAAGTAGGTAGGCTCCATGCCCAGTGTGGGGTTCAAACTCATGACTCTGAGGTCAGGGGTGGCATGCTCTACCTGACTGAGCCAGCCAGATGCCCTCTATCATTAATTTGTTTTAATGTCTCTTTCTTTGATTCCCAGGAAGGTTAATTTCCACCATATATTTATTACTATTTGTATTTGTTTGTATATAGTTTGGTTTCTGTTTATACTCATTGAGATTCCACATTTTGCTTCAGCTATATGAGCCCTACTTACAATATAGATATTCAGACTTTTTTTCATGTTTGCTGTCAATATTTTTTCCCTGGTTTAGGTTGCCTTTTAAAACAAGGCTTGATGCATTTTAAGATACTACCCAGTCATGTCCATACCATATTTTCTTCTTTTGCTTCTTAGTTCAGGAATACTTCTAGCTAGAGTTTTAACAAATACTCTTGTTTTCTTCTGGATTGCTTTAAAAATGTATTTAAACTTACTATTGACATAGGAAATGAGAATTCATCTAGTCTTCCCGATTGCGGATGAGTTATCTAAACTTTCCCTTCTTTATTTTTATTTCGAACATAAATCCTGCTTAGGGATCATCTCAGTCATCATTAATAGGATCTAATTTCCAGTCCTTTTCTGAATTGTGTCAGCTCTGCTTAAGACAGACCTTTCCTCTGACTCCCCCAGTTATCTGTAGGAACTGTTCTATTTATACAGAGAAAGAGTTACAATATGGCAGAAACAGGTCTAAGTAAAGCTTCTCAGTGCCTGCCTGTTAGCAGGGAATCTGCTGCTGAAGGCCGACCTTACCTTTGAAGCTTAGCCTACCAGCTTGGTGGTTAGTATGCCCCGTGTTTTGGGTAGGTGGAGGGCACTTTTGAGGGAGAAAGGGTTCTATCATCCAAAGGGCTGAAGTCATTGTGGTCGCCAGTATCACAGTTCTGTGGTATTGAATAGATAGAATCTCCTGATCCTCTCACGTTTGTGGGTCCCCTGTGACCTCAATACAGCCTCAATCCCTCTCAAGGCCAAGCCTATCTCAAAGGGTGGTTTATCACAAGAAAAAGTAACTTCTTGCCCCTTCAAAGCTGGATTACAGCTTGTCAACCAGCTAGCCTATTTTTGAGAAAAGTGATAGATAGTTAACCAGAGAAACCCTATGCAAAAGGTTCTCAAACATAAGCCTAAGTATCACATGGGGAGTTTCGGAAACCCGCAGTTATCTGCGTCAAGTACCGGGTTACATGGGTGATGCTGGAAATTCTTCCTGATTTCATCTCTCTTTCTAGTTTTGTGAAGCCTGGAAAAAACATTCCCATAGACATTTACACACAGTTCTGCGCTGTTCATATTTCGAACCTGCTCGCCAGCACCTATGAAAGTGCTCCTGGAGAAGGTCGGCTACGCAACCAATAGGCCACCTTCTCAGGTAGCGCCCTAAAACAGTTTCCAGCCATGCGTTCTGTCCTTCCCCAGGGGTCAAAAGCTTACTGGTTTATGATTTATAATCCCAATTCCAATTTCCCAGAAGACTTTCTGGAACCAGTCAGGATCTTCGGCACTATTTCTTCTCGCGGGGGCATTTGCTGTCCGAGTCTGTGCTACTGCAAGACTCTATGGCTAGGATCGTGTCCGGCTAGGACTCCTTTGAGCCGTCTCTCCTTGGTTGTCCGCATTTCTGGGACGAGGCTCATGTTTCCGGCAGGTGGGGAGGTTGGGTTGGAGCCACACTTGGATTCCGGAGACGTTCCTTTGCAATCCTTCCAATCTGCTCGCCCCATTTCCCGTCTCTTTTTTTTCTCCCCCTTCCCCCCGACCTCCTCCCCAGCCCTCTGCTCTCAGCGAAGTCTACGGCCCTTTTCCGCTCAGTGGCCCGGCGTCTTCTCTTGCAGCACTACCGGGTGGTGGAAGAGGGGGCGCGAAGCGTGGTCACACCCGGAAGGGGGCTTGTCCGGGGACAGGGGGCTCGAAGGATCCGCACTACCCAGCCCTCTCGCCCCGGAGCGACCTTCTCCCCTGCGTACCCCCAGATGCGGTCTGCCGCAGAGGGTGGCGGAGAGGGACCCGCAGCTCTTCAATCCCAGTCACTCCGCCAGGCTGCTCCCAATCCTGGGGCGCTCTTCCTCCTCCCCTCCACCGGTCTTCCTCCCCACCTACCCCGCTGCAGTGCCCGGGGATCGGCGGCGCTCGGAGCTGGTCCTGGAAGGGGCGGGGAGAAAGGCAGCGGGAGGAGCGGAGAGCGGCGGCAGGAGGAGGCGGTGCGGCTACGTGGTACCGCGGCCGCCCGGGAGCGCCCGAGCCCGCGCGCGCGCGCCTCGCCGAGGCCCGGCGGCTGGCAGCGGGCGGCGGGGCGGAGCTGCGGGCGGAGGAGCCGCGCGCCGAGCGGGCGGGGCGAGCGGCGGGCGGAGCGAGTGTGGGAGGGCGCGCGCGAGCAGGCGGGCGGGCGGGCGAGCGAGTAGCGTCTCCAGCAGCATCTGCTGTGGCCGCGTTTGCCCGAAGCTCGGAGACCGACGGACGGACGGATCGCCTGGCGGACAGACGCGGGCTCTCGCCTTGGGCTCGGAGCCAGCTTCGGCGAGGCTCGGGGCTTGCAGCGCGCCGTTCCTCCGCCCGCTCACGGCCACCCCGGCTCCGGCGGCCTCGACGCGCAGGGGGCTGGAGGTGCGGTAGCGGCTTTCCGCCGGTCGGTCCCCGTGCGGCTCAGCCCCGGCCGCCGCGCCGCGGCCCGGAGTTGCGTCCCAGAGCCCCTGCTCCCCTCCGGGCTGCTCCGAGCAACGGTGCTCCGGGGCTCCAAACTCGGGCTGCCGGGGCAAGTGTCTTCATGAACCCAGAGGATGTCCGGGAAGCACTACAAGGGTCCTGAAGTCAGTTGTTGCATCAAATATTTCATATTTGGCTTCAATGTCATATTTTGGGTAAGTTGGAGCGCTTCTGGGATTTCAACTATTGTGGCCGATCGATCCGCGGCGATTTCCCCCCACGTTGCTTTGCTGCTTTTACTTTTCGCAGCCCCTCGGGCGCTTGCCGGAGCCAGGAGAGGCATTTGCCTTCCGCCTTTCCAGCTTGCGCGTTGGAGAGATAAACATTTAATCCTTTCGAGGAGTGGGAAGAGGTAAAATAAGAAAAACGGAGCCGGAGAGGGGGCACCCAGGCCTTGGGGTGGCTTTTTAAGGGACGAATAGCAGGGATGCAGCTGAAAGAAAGGGCTCGGCAGTTTGAGAAATGAACAACCGCACGAATTAGATTTGCTCCCGGTGGGATATGGATGTTGGGCAGAGCGTGGTGTCATAATAGGGAAGGCTAATCGGGCAGAGCCGACCCTGAGGTCCACCTTCTAACGGGGATCTGATTGGACGAGGGCTTGGCTCCGTGTTGCCGCGGCTGGTCTGTGCCATGCTCAGCGTGTATCTTCTTGCACCATCTCGGGCTTTGTGTAGGATGCAGATGCGGTGGTATATGGTTCTGTAATGTACACGTAAATAACGCTTCCTGCGAGCTCTTCCCCATCTGCTGGAAAGCGCTCCTTTTGCATAATGGACTGGCCGGTGGGCGTGTGGGGCGGAGGGTTTAATTTCCATGTATATATTATTGTCAGGATAATAACAAGTCACCATCAACATGTTTCAGTGTGTTCGTGCCTCATGTCCTCCTTTTCTGAGGAGTGACACCGAGCGGGCCGTTTTGGGGAAACCTTGGAGAAATGCAAAGAGAATGTGCGAGACATGTTTTATTGGGGGTACGAGAGCAAATGCTTGAACGAAAGATTCAAACCACGCTTTGGCTTTGCTGGCACCACAGGGTGCTGGGTACCTATTGTAATTAGGCTGGGATGCCTACTCTTTTGTTTTGTTTGGATTCTTTTCCTTGATTTCACAAACGTGTTCAGCAACCAGACAAAGAGTTCACTAGGGCAAGGAGAGAACGTTGGTTCAAAGACTGTGTTATTCCTGCCAGACACCCCCACCCCATCCCATCTCATCCTCTTCCTTAATGCTCCCCCCCCCCCCCCAGTGAAAAGTAAAGATGGTGGCTGTCTGGGGGTGTTTTCCAAGTTGCTGTTCAGTGTTAGGTTCAGTGTGAGGTAAACAATAATGCAAGGGTGCGATCAGTAATAATTCATAGCCGTATGCACACAGGATTGTGTTTAATTGGTCTTTAATTTTAGCCATTTGCTGTAAACGTATACATCTATGAGAATAGTTATCAATAGAGCTCTTTATATTCGTTTTTTTCCCTACACACATTGACAAAGCTGTTTTAACATTTTTTCCAATTTTCTGTCGAAGTGTCTTGTGTTGGTTTGCATGTTTTGCAAAGAGAAATGGAAGGGTTTAGAGACCACTTCTGTGTCAACATGTCATCTGTCCTCAAGACTCATAAAGAGAACGGGAGAGGTGGAGAACATGAATAAATATTTTATCTAGTCATTCACAGGCAGGTTTTCTTTTTTTTTTTTTTCTTGCCAGAGATTGTATGTGATTCCTGAGTGGTCATCTCCTCCCTGCTATGACTATAGGAAGAAGAAATTATTATTATTTTTTGCTTCTCTTTTTTTCACCTGGAAAATGTCGAAAGTGGTGGGTAGTCACATTTCTGAATGAGGTGTTTTGATTTTATTGGACCTTGAAACGTTGTGACTTTGAGAGTCAGGGACTACTGAACTGAGGCTGGACCGTGTTGAGGTAATGAGTCCAGACCTCTTGATTCTACTTAAACACTTTCGAAAGTTGCATGTTTCAGCTACCAGGCAACAGAAAGCACGAAGGGGCTTCTCTGTAGTTTCATAGCAGGAGGTGGAAAAGAAATAAGGGGATTTGGGCCTGTCTCCGTAAGAGTTTGGTGTATTTTTTATAGCATACAGAGGAAAATCTAGTATTTTCTGTGGATTGGGTTGTAGCAGAACCACTAGAACTGTGGAGAGCATCAAGAATTACAGAATATGTGCATAGAGAGTTCCAGAATAGAGCTTCATCTTGTCTGATTTTAAAGGTCTTTTGGCGGGAGTTTATGGGAAGCCTGAACGGAGACCTAGGCTGTGGAACTTAACAAGCCGCCCCAGTGGAAGCCTTCCTTCTAAGGCCCTTCTCTGCTTTCTATACACTTGCTTCCTCCTTTCTGGGCCTAGTGCCTTTTACCCTGATGCCCCCTCATACCTTTCTTGTTCTGTTGTCTACTTGAAAATTATTTCC
Source organism: Paguma larvata (assembly GCA_030068075.1). Lineage (NCBI taxonomy): Eukaryota > Metazoa > Chordata > Mammalia > Carnivora > Viverridae > Paguma > Paguma larvata. Next base: position 116,825,226 of record CM057823.1, read on the forward strand.
TTTTTGGGGGCATCTGCAGGCTCAGTCAGTTAAGCGTCCAGCTTTGGCTCAGGTCACGATCTCACACTCGGTGAGTTCGAGTCCCACATAGGGCTCTGTGCTGACAGCTCAGAACCTGGAGCCTGCTTTGGATCCGGTGTCTCCTCTCTGCCCCTTTCCTGCTTATGCTCTCTGTCTCTCTCTCTCTCAAAAAAAAAAATAAACAACAACAACAACAAAAAAAAACCCAACAAAATTACCCCGTGTTTAAATCTCCCAGTTTGTCAGTACCATAGTCTCTTGTCATGATCAACAGGAAGGTAACATTCGATTGAAGTATAGTAGTTCATTCAGACTTAAGATGTTAGTGTCTGAAGAAGAGGGGTCAGTAACTTGGCAGCCTGCCTCTGTAGAGTTGCGCATCTCTGCCCAGTACAGAGTTACCATCCTGTTGGGTACTGCCAGAAACAGTAGACCCCATGCCGCTCCTACACACTTAGGAAGAAGAGATTGGTAACAGAGAGCATGGCTTCCTAATCTTTCATTTTCACCCTGCGAGATGCTCGAATAAATTTGAAATACATTGAGGACATTTGGAGGTACAGTTCTGGTGACATAAAAGTGAACCACTGGCACTGTGAACTTGGTTCTCTTGCTAATGGGTAGTTCGACTCCTTGCTAGTCAGTGAATTGCCCTGGGCCTCAGTTTCTCAGCTCTTAAAATGAAGGAGTTGGATGAATTGTAAGATTCTTTCTAGTTCTGATGAAGAATGTGTCTGTCACATTCCAATAGGCTAGGGAAGAAAAATACAAGAGATGGGCACTCATGTATAATGAAAATAGCATCTATTGGAATACTTGTTAAATTATAGACTTTTACCGAGACTTGTCTGAAGATCGATTTTCTTACTTCGTTTTTTTCTTCTTGGCTTATTCCCTCATTGGTGTAGCATGCATTCTTCCCTGTCTCCAACTGTGAATCTCAAATGTAGTCCTGTGAGTCATTAAATATTTTTTTTATTATTAGAGTTACAGTTTGGTGTGTAAAATATGAATCCTTTTATATAACAGTGGTACGACATTCTGAGTAACAAAGTCAACATCTCCTACAGATTCCTTTCTCATTAGTTGTCACAGGGTGGTGGGGAAAATCTCGTTTTCCCTATTTAATGTTGGAAGAGCTCAAGCCAGAAGGGAATTGGTTTTATTGAGGACATACTAGGACATGTCTTGGGAAACCCTTAGGCTGCTTTGAGGTGGGTGAGGGAAGAGACAGAGAGTTTTGTTTTAAAGTCCCTTCTTTTGGGTACTAAGCCCCCCTATCACCTCCCATACTGTTAATGGGCGTTTTGCTCTGGACTCTTTTGGATTTGGGTTTTAATACTTAACCGTTTGTAGGCAAGTAAATTGACCTGATTCTGGTATTGATCTTTTGCTCCATCACAGTCAACCCCAACTCTTAGTGGTTTAAAACAAAACTTGATTATTATATCTCACAGTTATGTGATTTGAGCAGGCTCATCTGGGCAGTTGCACTTGGGGTCTCTTGGTTCAGTTGCAGTGACTTGTGAAGTCTCACTGTGGCGTGAGGCCCAGGATGGTATATCCAGATGACTGGTGGTTGCTACTTGCTTAGAGCTCAGCCAGGATGATTGGCTAGAGCACCTACTTGTGGCTTCTTCCTGTCTCTGAGACTGAAAGAAGGTTCTAGCCAGTTAAGACTACTTAACTAGCCCATTGTCACTTTCATCTATTTTACTCATTAAAGCACACATAGAGCCTGCTAAATTTCAAGGGGGTGAAGAAAGAAATTTCACCTTTTATGGACAAACGTCAAGGTCATGGGGCTTGTGGCCATCTTTGGAGCATACATTCTGCTGCCGTAATTTCTTGTTTATAAAGGAAGGATAACATTATCTAATGGAATTCTAGTTTCAAGGATTCAGTCAGATAACATGTTCCTCAGTACAGCATCTCAATATTTAATACATGGTGAATATCACTATTGTTATTGTCTCTAGACTTTATACTGGTTCCATCCTGCACTGTAGAACTTCTAGAATACTTTAGCCTGGTACTTTGGCTTCATTACCCCATAATGTTTATACCCTTAAGATTTGGCAAGGATTCAGTAAAATGGATTCAGTAAATTTAATCGCCACTTACTAGAAAAAAGCCCCATGGATCATTGGAAACATTGAATGACTTTGGAAAACCGAAAATGACTTGGGAAAACCAACTGGTTTTTCTCTTCTCTTTACAGTACAGCAATTAGAACAGCCTTGGATACGCAAGGCCAAATTTCTCTTTGATGTGCTTTCAAATATTGTATTGTGTCTTTAAGAGGAGGTTTATCCTGGGTTGATGGCAGAATGTTGTATCTAATTTGTTTCCACAGGGCTTAAATTCAGAGAGGAGAGAGATTTAGGGAACCTTGGGGGGGCATCAAGTAGGAAGCCTTATCTTATGATTCACTATAAATTGTAAGATGTTCTGGAATGACGATACATCAGCAGTTTATAAGTCATAATTTTTGTTTTAATTTGCTAGACATCTGTTAGCTTCGATGGCAACCATATGGGAGTCTAAATTGCCTTTTGAATTACAGGGAGATGGTAGGAAGAAAGCTAAATATGGTTACGAAAGTGTCATATGGGAAAAGTGTAAGAAAGGTGTACAGACCTCAGCGGGGAAAGTAATTGAATACTGAACTTACTGGCTGGCTGTTCACTCTTGGGTCAGCGAGAAGGCACTGAAGCATTCACACTTGACAATATCCCTGGAAGATTGAAATGAAGCAAAGGGGGAAAAGTTAGAAAACCAAATGATGTTCCACCCAGCATCAGATTGCCAAGGTGAGCTAAAATGGATACTCTGTCTAAATATGTCCACAATTAGTCCCAGGCATAAGGTGAAAGCAACCTGTATTTTCACAAAGCTTTATAATTATCATCTCTTTCTTCTAAGCATTTCAAAGCATCTTACAAGCATATTATGACATGCTTGTGACAGATGAAGAAATTGGAGCACAGAGATGTGGAGTGACTTTTGAGGTGTTTGGAGAAGGTGTCAGGGTTCACTTTTCGAGTATTAAGTCTCCTCTAGTAATGATAGCCCTAGCTTCTCCTTTGAAACTTATTTTAGAAGATGCTTTTAATTTTAAAATAAAACATCAAGTAAGTCACTTACATCTGTTCATAATTGAAAAGTGATAAAGTTTTTGCATATGCCTCAATTAACACCACCCACTAGCACGAAGAGTTAGGATGAAAATGTTAGAGAATATGATAGTATAATAAACTATGTGTAGTCTATTGAAAATTCATAAATGAAAATTGGATTATTAAAGACAATTAAAGACAATGGAGTATTGAAGACACACGCTTCTTTCTATATGTGACACTGATGACTGTCTTACATTCCTAACCTCTAAATCATTATACTTCATTGGATTCTAAGGGCCTCACCTACAAGGACTGTCCATCGTTTTCATAAGCTCAATGTCTAGCACATTGTCTGAAACATAGTAGATGTTTAATAAATATTTGTTGAACGAATTATGAAATCATTGGAAAGTACCTAGGCGTCATCTCCTCTAACTTCCTATTCAGTGAGACATTTTCTCTGTAACATCCTGCCAACCCATCTAAGCATGGATCTGTTCTTGGACCACTTTAATCGTTAGAGTTCCGTTTGCCCTCCAAGTAGATGTAATCGGTTTCCCGGTAGCTCCCATCCTTGTAATTTACTGTGGTTGATTTTTAATTTTTATTTTGAACCAGTCTTAGACCTAGAGAGAAATTGCATGTGGTATAATTTGTTTTTATCCTGAATCATTTGAGATTAAGTTACCAGGAAGGTGGTTACCCACCGACACTTTGGTATATATTTCCTGTAAACTAGGGTATTCTCCCAGATAGCCACAGGGCAGCCCCCCAAGCCAGGAAATTACCCCTGATCCATTACCATCATCTAACCCTCAGACCGCGTTCAAGTTTCCCAGTTGTTCCAATCATGTCTTGTAAAGCGAAGAATCCAATGCAGAATATGCGTTGTATTTAGTTCTCTCCCTCAGTCCTCCTCTGTCAGGATCTTGACACATCTGAAGATTATAAACCAGTTATTTTGTATCGTGTCCCTCCATTTGGGTTTGTCTTCTCATTCTTAGATACAGGCTGTGCATCGTTGGTAGGAAAACTACAGAAATGGTGCTGTGTTCACCTCATTGGATCCCATCAGATGGCACTGATTTCCGTGTGTCCTGTTACTGTCGATGGTCACTTAATTAAAGTGGTGTCTGCCAAAGCTGCTCTGCCGCAAAGTTACTCTTTTTCCTTTTGTAATTTGTACATATTTTGTGACAGGTTACGTCCAAACAACATAAATAGCCCAGTCCTCAGCAAAATTTCAATCTGTTAATTTATGTACATCAGTAAGAACTTACTTCCTTTTCTGTAGTGTGTTTTAGTTAAACTGTTACTCTCCTTACTTTGACTTTGCAGTTGGTCCCAGGTTGGCAGTCGTGCTGCCTCCTGTGCCCTTTTACTCCTGTCACTCTTTAAGAATTTCTGTGCTTTCTGGCAGAACAAGATGTTCCAAGCTCGTCTTGTAATTTTTGGGTGTCATCTATTGTATCAGCCATTTCTCCCAGGGGCCCCAGTTCCTTTGAGTAGTGAATGGTATTTAGAAGCCAAGATCTAGTTGCTAAGTGTGCTCACTGCTATGAAGGTGTCACCATCCCTGGAAATTCCCAGTGGACAGAACTGCGAAATATGTGTATATATATTACATATGCATTTCTATATTTATATTTTGAAAATCATGAGTTCAGTGATACCTCAAATCCCAGTTTGATACCACAGGGTTTATTCTAGGCTTTTCCTTTTCTATATTTGTAAATACCTTGATAGTGAGATTCCTGGCTCCATTATTCTTAACAAGTTACTTATTTGATAAGTTCTCCTCATATGTAGCCAGTCTTCCACAGCTGCTCCTTTTGCCTTCCTTACCTGCAGATGCTGTGACATGAATGCCACAATGCTGCACCCCAAACACCCTTCCCACTCTGATCGCGTTGTGATACTGTGCTCTGGGCCTCCACATCCCTCCCCATACCTGTCCTTGCACAAAGTCCTGTCCTGGCTTGATCCCAACTAACGGCTTTAGGACAGAATTTTCAGAAGGAGAAGGGAAAAGGCCTATGTAACACTTTCGTGATAGGAAACGAAACGTACCTCCCTTCTCTGTAGCCGTTCGTTATTTAAAAACAGATATTTTGTCATTCCTAAACCTTCTGTTTTCCATCTTTAAAAGCTCTTCTGTTTTCCAGCTTTAAATTCCTCCATGTATTCTTCACGAACAGTTTCCAGATTGTTCTTTGCCCTTGTCACGATACTCTGCCTGTGGTCCCATTTGGACACACTTCCATTAATGTAGCAACCAGAGTGGAACACATTCTTCACTCACTGTTCCAACCGTACAGAGAGCAGTGGGCTGTGAGTCTTGAACTTCCTCCTAAGTCTCTAGGCCATGCGGGACCTACAGGGAGAAACCTCTGCTACCACCTGGATTTGTCTTTGAGTAAGTTACTCTCAGAAATTATGTCCTCAGTTGCTTATCTGAAGTATGGGGAAAATAATTCCGATATCTCATAGAGTCGTTATCCAGTATTAAAGGAGAGCATGCACATGAAGGTGCTTAGTAAAAGGTAAATCTCTCAATACAAACAGTAGCCATTAACCTCAGCTAAACCACACAGGCTTTTCCTGGCAGCCAGAGAACACTGCAGGCTCAGAGTGAATTTCTAGTGAAATGAAACCTTCACTTCTTTTCCAGGTGAACTTCTGTCAAACTCATCTCCTTAGGCTAAGTGCTAATCAGCAGTCCTAACCCTCTAGTTAATTATTTGAATTTAGATTTAGTGCTATATATTTATCCTATTTACATGTCTTATTCCAGCCTAGCAGTTTTTAAACTGTACTGCCAGAAGCCCTAGGCTTCCTTGAGGTGTGCTTGGGCTGACTGGAAGTTTCAGTGACCTCTCTTCCCCCCGGAGAACTCAGCCATTGGGTTTGATATTTTGGGATACCATGAAGAATGTTGCTTGAAAAGAGGGGTCTGCTGCTTAAACAAAGTATTGAAAACCACCATTCTAGCCTTCAGCTGTTTTTGAATCTTGATGGTCAAGGCATGTTTTAACAAAATTATTCCTTCTGTGGGTCCTTCTCCTGTGGGTGAATCTCTTCATGCCCAGGAAGTCCCTCTCGCTAACTCGAGTAAAGTCTGTAAGATAAGTTGGTATTTCACCTCTTTATGGACGTAGCAACATAATTAGTAAGTTGTTAGGAAATTTTAGTCTTCCCACCAGGGGATCTGATTCGGTAGGTCCTGGATGATGGGCCTTGGTATTGTGTTTTTTTTGTGTGTGTGTGGGCGTGTGTTTTTAAATGCCTGCAGGTGATTCTGATGTCCATCTGAGTTCGGGAAGCTCTGGTTTGTTTTTCTTGGCAAGGCGTGGCATCTCTTCCAGTTGCTGTCTGGAGAGGACACTTGGGGGAGCTGGGGGTGGGTAGTATAGAGCCATGACCAAAGACTGACTGATTCACCAGCACACGAAGCTAGCGTTCGTTGCTTGTGAGGAGAAAAAAATAACGCGGCCTATTTTATCCTTTATGGAATTTTTTATTAATCCAAAATATGCTGGTTTATTTTTAAATCTGAAAGTCCTAGAAACCAAATGAGAAAATCTCTGCTCAACAGAACCTCTTGTGCTGCAATTAGTATACTTAAAATTAGCATCTTATAGGGATAGAAGCTAGTTATTTACTCGACAGGAACAGTGAAGAAATAGACATTTTGTCCTTTTGCCCTAGCTGCCCTGCACACTTCAGGGCAGTGGCCTGGGTCTACCTACAGATGTCCAATAGTGAACTGTCCTCTCCTTCAAAAATCAGCCTCCCTGGCCCACGTGCTCTTCCTTTCAGCCTCTCTTTCCTGGGGCTTTCTCCCGTTTCCCTGGCGCTGGGTACCCTCATTTGGGAATGGGGGAGAAGAGTTACTTTCTATATCTCTAGGACAGCTTTGTTGATTTCATGGCTTTAAGGCCATTGCGGGGACATTTCTTCTCCCGTAGCCACATGTGCAGCACTCTCACAAAGAGGTGACAGGACCACAACACAGGAGACCCAAACCTGGTATTTGTCAATTTACTTTATTTTTTTTACTGTTACTAATTTTTAGCGACTTTTAAATTTTTTAAAAATTTATTTTGAGAAAGCGAGTGACGTGTGTGCGTGCGCTCACACAGGGGAGGGGAGGGGCAGAGAGAGAATCTCAAGCAGAGAATCTGATGTGGGGCTCAGTCTCACAAGCTGTGAGATCGTGACCTGAGCTGAAATCAAGAGTCAGACACTTAATCAACTGAGTCACCCAGGCACTCCTGTCAGTTTACTTTAGAAAGGAAAGTTTCCATGTAGAATATTCAGAGTGTGCATAATAATGAATTTTTAAAATATTTTACCGACTTCCTCCTTTCCCGTACTCCCTTTAAAAAAGTTAGGTATGGGCAATTAGGTATGGTATTAGGTTATGGCTGGGCTCCTAAAGTGGAAATCTTTTGAAAGAAATAAAATTTGGAATTAAATTCTAATTATTTCTCTGCAATGTGTTACTGGGGCATAGTTATCACATAGTTTCTTTCTGAAAAAGGAAAGGAAAAGGGTGCCTGGGAGACTCAGTTGGTTGGGTGTCCGACTTTTGATCTCAGCTCGGGTCTTGATCTCCTGAGTTCAAGCCCAGTGTTGAGGTCCACACTGGGCTCCCTGGTGGGCGTGGAACCTACTTAAAAAAAAAAAAGTAAAGAAAAAACAAAAAAGACCCAGAATGGTGGACAGACTCTGTGGTTAGCGCTGATGGTGTTTGTATGTAAAGGATTGTTAATTATGAAACACAAGGTATAATTTTTAAGTAATGTAATCACCAACATCGATAACCACATAGTATTTGGAAGTAGATGGCAATACACTTTGGCTCCCCTCATTGAAAAGGCAAAGCAAGGTTCTATACCTCTTCCAGCTACTGTTTACTATTTAGAGAAGTATTATAAGACGTAGGGCTCTCTTTACTTGTTGAGATTTTTTTTCTAAATTATACTTGGCACTAAGTCTTGAATTTCTAAAAATCTGGAGGGAACAGCTGGTGCTCTAATAAATATTCAGGCCAGCTATTTTAATGCTTTGTACTTCATTAAGTAGTCCTAATAAAAGGGGAATACTTGAGTTAAGCATTTCTCAAAGTATGTTTTGCTTCCAACAAAAATTTCCCCCAGCTGTTAATATTTCCCCCCAAGCAGCCTTAAAACTTAATTCTGCCAAGTAAGTAGTTCTAATCACTGTCGAAGCATTTGATGCCGAAGTTAGTTCTCCTGTTTCAAGGTATAGTCCTATAAAAATGGCCCAGCCCTTTTGGAAAAATTCTTTATGTGGGACCGCATTAGAGAGTGATGAAAAAGGTACATCCTGACTTGGGCAGTCAAAGAAGCAGGCTGAAGAGTTCTGGTGTTGAAGAGTTTGGACTTGACACGTGTCTGATTTTTACCCGGCTCTCTTCCCAGGCCTGTGACCTTAGGTTATTTTGTCACCTTGCAGTTCAGTCTCCTCCTCATCTGCAAAATGGCATTCTTCATTGTAGTATTAATTAATGTTATTAGTAGGAGTATTAAGACTCAACATCTGTCTTGGAGTCTTGAGGATTAGAAGAACTAATATGCATGAACGGCTTGGAATACTCAATAGGTATTATTACCAGTTATTACTCTGTTTTCCTCAACACCCGTGATTTTTTTTTTTTTTGGTTGGTTTTTTTCTTAACTTCTTTCAGAACCATTCAAGTAATCTTACATTGTAACATATATTTTTTGTTCTCTGTAATGTTCTGCCTCCATAAGCGCATTCTCAAAATAACTAAAGGGAAAAAAAGATCTAGCAAATGTTCACAGTGTTCTTTTCATTGTAATGAATGGCATGTAATTCTTATCATGGAGACCAGACCATGAATTTGCGTCTATTGTTTGTTGTTAATTTCCCCCTTTTTCTTTACCCATTTAGTTTCCTTTTTCATTTTCTTTGCAAAACGACATGGTCTTCGTCTTGTGGTAGTGTTTTGTGCTGGGACAGTTGAGTTTCTGATGTTGACCTCTGGTGTAGGCCTAACACCTGGTGGAAATAAAAGTCTTTTGTTAATGTCTGTCGAATTTGTATATTCTGGAAATACATAGATGGCCGTAACTGCATATTTTTAGCTTTTAGCTTTTATGGTATCATCAGTCCTGTATATTTTGGTCATTGTTTTACTCTGTATTTCAGAAAAATTTTTTAGATTGTTGAAGGGGCCTTCGAATTGACGCACAAGTAGAATTTGCCCTGAACTACCTGGTCATTGGCTAAAGGGCCATCCATCTTGGTGACTGAATGACAGCGTGACTTCTTCTCTGGGGCAGTAATGGGATATACCGGGTGCTGTGTCCTTTTGCCTCCAGTGGTGTCACGTGACACAGAAGGCCCAGGCTGTCCTAAAGTTCATTTATTTAGTTTTGAGAGAGACAGAAACAACGTGAGCAGGAAGAGAGAGAGGGAGAGAGAGAATCCCAAGCAAAATCCTTTAGGTCAGCCCAGAGCCTGATGCGGGGCCTGAACTCACAACTGTGAGATCATGGCCCGAGCTGAAACCAAGAGTCAGATGCTTAACCGATTGAGCCACCCAGGTGTCCCAGGCTGTCCTAATTTCTGCATAATCTTCCCTCTAATTGGGCTCAACTCTGGGAGAAAAGGCCAGGGCATGCTAATTTAGTAGGTGCAAGGAGCCTTGTCACTCATTCTGACGTGGAAGGTGTACAGAAAACCCCAGCCCTTGAAAGGGAAGGAGGAGGGATGAAAGGGAGGGTAAGTAGAATTTTTACTGTAGTGTTCACTGGTCAAAAAGAATGATCTATGCAGCATGACAGGATATTATAGGAGCATAGTTAAGGTAATTGTAGCCTACCTGCAGCATGCGCAACACTATTGGTTTAGATTCCCTCGTTGACCTCACAATCCTTTGATGGTTTGTGACTTCCCGTTGGCAAACCCTGAAGTTATCCCCTTGTCCTTCTGAGCTATGCTAGCCGGTTTCTGTGAGGCCCGGAGGATGGCCACCTGATAATCCAAACAGCGAACCCCACAGTTCGGTCACGTGCAAGCTGCCTGCATGGTTTTGGACAGACTCTGGTGCCACCTCAGAGTTTCTCAAATTTTAACGTGCATACAGTTCACATGGGGAATCTTGTTTGACATGCAGATTCCGATTCAGTAGGCGTGAGAGGGACCAAAGATCTGGCACTTCTGTGAACTCACGGGCGAGGCCGTGGCGGCTGGTCCACCGGTCTTGTTTTGAATTGCAAGGATCGAGACCATTGCAAACTTATTCTTTTCTTTTAAATCAAGTTTTTTAAACCTGAAATACATTTATTAAAAAAAAAAACTTCAAAAACCTCACTATTCAAAAACATGCAATGACGATAATCTGGCTTATTAACTTCTAGGTAGTGATTGGGACCTGCTGGCAGGCCTGAGTCAGAAGCTTATTTTCCTTTGTTACAGGAGAGGTTAACAAAGTGTACAAAGTGTTCAACATCCTGGCATCAGATGGAGACTTTCTCCTTGACTAGACCAGAGGATTAAAAGAGAGTTGAAAAGGAAATGACTTTCTTATTCAAGATTGTTTAATACCGTATTCTAAAAGTGTGTGTTCTGGCACCCCAGGTCAACAGAGAATCTCACTTTGGGGAGCCCTGCTTTTAAGTAATTCAAAGGAAGGCATGCATTCGTAAGCTAAAACCGATTAGTGAGATGGGTGAATCTCTAGAGGGAAAATGGTTGCGGAGATGTGTTGAAAGTTTTGCCTTACATCAGGTTCTGTTTCTGCATCTACCATTTCTGAAAAGTTGCTAGCTCCGGGCCCAGTGAGTAGTTATAACTTAGGCAGAAAAAAAGAAAATGCTTTGGAAAATTGAATCTCAGGCTAATAGGAAGTTAACCTTGAAAACTGAGGAAATCTGTCTCAGTGGGCTCCTTCTGCATCTCCGTCTCCTCTTCCTTCAAGTTGCTCTGGGTTGTGGTCAATTTGGAATGAGTCCATTTACTGGATGCATTTTTTAGAATAGGGCATTTTCTTTATACTTTTCTACTGTAAAAACAATACAGCAGTACTAATATGCATTTGTTGAAGGAAAAGAAATTCACCACAATCCCAGTAATACTTTCTTTTGGTTCAATTATATTAAAAATGGAGACTCTTAGTCAAATACTCTGAGAACAGTGAGCAAGCACCCCAAAACAAACAAACAAAAAGCTGTTTTAGGGTTTCATTGTAGTCTCTTACAAGAATTTGAATTTAACAAACCTCGGTTACTTAATTTTGTAAAGGAAAAGAATGTACTTTTCCATCAATAGCTTAAAAACATCTCTTTTTAATGTTTATGTATTTTTGGGAGAGAGAGAGAGAGAGAGAGCAGGGGAGGAGCAGAGAGAGGAAGACACAGAATCAGAAGCAGGCTCCAGGCTCTGAGCTGTCAGCACAAATCCCGACTCGGGGCTGGAACTCACAAACTGTGAGATCATGACCTGAGCCGAAGTCAGAAGCTTAACCCACTGAGCCACCCTGGTGCCCCACCATCAATAGCTCCTTAGCATTTCTTCTGACTTTACCTGCATTTCCCCCCTCAGGATAACATTTAGAATAAGTGTTTCAACATACAGAACAAATACCTTGTGAATAAACATCAATTCCACACAACAACAACAACAAAAAATCAATAGATCTGCTTTAGGCATTTGAAAACCCTGTACTTTTAAATGAAAGAGTTACAGTGGTAGGTAGCCGAAAAACAAAAACCCAAAACCCAGGCTCTTAGCTTTAAGTGTTTTTCAACATGACCTTTATGTAGACAGAAAAATATAGCTGAAAAATTTCTGAGCACCAATTTTATTATTGGTGTCCTGCTTATCCAGAGAGGTGTAGCAGCTGCCCACATGGTGACTCGTGTGAGAAGTACTACCTAGTATTTTTTTTTTTTTAATCTCGTAACTGGAATCCTAGGGAAAATAGTGTTTATTTGGTACCAGTTCTTTTAGCTTCATCTATTGGTTTTGGAAAGAATAAATTGAATGAAGAGATGGCCAGATGATCTAATTATATGTGGCATTTTCATTTTTTTTCCTGAGTCTGCAGGATTTAATAATCCCTAATGTTCTTACTGTATGCTTTGAGAGTTTTAAAGTTGCTCTCCAGTGAGGATTTGAAACAATTACATAAGTTTGAAAATTGTATTTTATTCCTCTTTTTTTAAGATATAGAATCAGCATTTTAAAAATGAAAGGATGGAGGGGCGCCTGGGTGGCTCAGTCAGTTAAGCGTTTGACTTCGGCTCAGAGCATGATCTCACGGTTTGTGAGTTCGAGCCCTGTGTCGGGCTCTGTGCTGACAGCTCAGAGCCTGGAGCCTGCTTCAGATTCTGTGTCTCCCTCTCTCTCTGCCCCTCCCCGACTTGTGCTCTGTCTCTCAAAAATAAATAAATGTAAAAAAAAAAAAATTAAAAATAAATGAAAGGATTGGTGTCACTAAAAACAGGATAGAAATATTTTATATTTTGTGAAATACAAGTATTCTGCTTAGATATCAGTATACTTGGATTTTTAAAATATCAATATAAATAAATATATTATCAATATATATCTTTCATGAATATTAAATATTGATCTATATCCTTGATAAATATATATGTATATATAGATATATATATATTTTTTGGTAAGTAGATATGTGCTTTCTTTGGACAAAGACAAGCTTCTTAAATGACTGTATGACCTCCAAACAATTTTATTTATGGTAAAAGAGTAAAGTTCTTTTATGACAGTATAGTATAAATATGCAAACCAAATGAAAACCTTTTTTTAAGTTAAAAATAAAAACCAGAGGGGCATCTGGGTGGCTCAGTCAGTTAAGCATCTGCCTCTTGGTCTGAGCTCAGGTCTTCATCTCGGGGTGGTAAGTTCAAGCCCCGCATTGGGCTCCACACCAGGTGAGAAGCCTACTGCCAGAAAAAAAAAAAAAAAAGAAAAACCAGAGATCAGCGTTAGTCTCTACGGCATAAACAGAAAAAAAAGGCTGTGTTTATATTTTTGGTTCTTAAATGAAGACTGGAAAATGAACTCTTTGAACTATAAAATTACTACATCTTAATTGAAGACACCAACAGATCATTAATTATTGCTAAGAACCTTTCAAAGTGCAGTTTTTTAATTGTGAGCTTTCTATGGAATATCCCCTGCCTTGCCCCTCTTCTTTTCTGTGAATTTAATTTCAGAATTGCGAAGACAGGACCTTTTGCTTTCAGTGAAGGTGAATCTCTTTCTCCTTAAAAAGGTTGACCTGCTGATGACAGAACAGACAGTTGGAATTATTTTCAGCAGGAATGGCTGTGCAGCTACTCCGTGTTCTTTGGTGGGTCTGTTTAGTGCCTCGGTATTGGAACTATCCTTTCGCTGGGCTTTTGCAGTTCTCTTTATATCATCTAAGTACTTCTATGTTGAAAAGGACCCGAAAAATCATTTAGGTTTTTACCTCCCTTTTCCTGCTCTAAGAGTGAATCCTTTTTTTTTTTTTTTTTTTTTGCTTCAACCAAAGTTTTCAGCAGAGCCCGCCGCATTATAAAACAGGGAACAGCTATGAAACAGGAGCCTAGCGTCTCAGGGGGCTCATGCGGCCTCCACAGCGCTGCATGGGGAGAGCTCGAACAGGGGGCCAGGAGAGGCCTTGTGGATTTTGCGTCTTGCTGAGGCTGGCCGGGAAGGCATCAGTTGAGCATTTCTGAATTCTCCTAGGATGAAGTCGGTGTTGGCTTGTGCTACCTGTAGGCCGTTGGGTGCGCAGAATTGCCTGAGTTTCCAAGTGCTGGTGCTTCGACTCCATTTGGTTCTTCTGAACAGTTTTGGCGCACTCTTCTTAACATCAACCTTGCTTGTGTTAAATGAGTATTCAGGTTATTTACTACGTATTACTCTTATGCTTTGGAATGAGCAGACTCAAAAAACGTGGCTTCATATGGATTCCATATGTGGCTTTTAAGTTAGCAGAAACACAAAGCCCTTCGATTAATTTGCGCATGAAGTTGCATATTGAGTAGATTAAGCTTGATGGTGTAGGTATTATTTGAAATTCTTTGTCATCTCTAATATTGTTCATGTTTCATTTAAACGAGCTATTAGGTATTCGAAGGTTCTGTGGTGATGCCCTTAGTCTATGAATCACATAGGTCCTATTTATTTATTTATAAATATTTATTTTTGAGAGAGACAGAGTGCGAGTGGGGGAGGGGCAGAGAGAGGGAAACACAAACTCTGAAGCAGGCTCTAGGCTCTGAGCTGTTTTCAGTACAGAGCCCGATGTGGGCTCAAACTCATGAACCGTGAGATCATGACTTGAGTTAAAGTTGGCCGCTTAACCAGGTGCCCCCCATTTCGTATTTTTAGTATTGAATGCAGATTCCCATGGAATTTATTTTGTTTTGCACTGTTAGCTCCAGATAGTCTCACACGATGTAAAAAATGGGACATTGCTTCTTTATTTTTATAATTTAACTTTTTTGTCCCCCCAACCCCCATGCTAGGCAGAGAATACTGCCATGTTTAAGGTAGTGGTTAAGAGTGAGACTGACTCAAGGCTTCTGGGTGGCTCAGTCGGTTAAGTGTCCGACTTCGGCTCAGGTCATGATCTTGTGGTTCGTGATTTTGAGCCCTGCATCTGGTTCTGTGCTGACAGCTCGGAGCCTGGAGCCTGCTTCAGATTCTGTGTCTCCATCTCTCTCTGCCCCTCCTCCACTCACGCTCTGTCTCTCAAAAATAAATTTAAAATGTGTCTCCCTCTTTCCCTGCCCCCCACCTGCTCACACTCTGTCTCTCGTGCAAAAATAAACAAACAGTAAAAAAAAATTTTTTTAAAAAGAGTGAGACTGACTGGGTTCAAATACTGGCCTTGACACTTCGAAGCTGTATGACTGTCCACATTTACTCCATGGCTCTGAACTGTTCCTTTTGGGCAAAACGTGAGTTTACTTCTAGGACAATTGTAAAGGTTCAATAAGATGACGCATGCTCCGCCGAGAGGGGTGAGCACTCAGTCGATACTGACACCGTAATCAAGTGTGGAATGGATGACAACTCAGGACAGGTGCAGGCTTTTGTTTGGGTCAGCATCACCTGGGAAGGGTGTCATTGGCCAGGAGCCTCACTTTCCTTGATAGGAGATACACTCTGTATGACAGAACTTTTCACTCACGGCAAAGTTTTGTTTTTGTTCTTGTTTTTTTTTTCCTTTTGTCCTTCACACTGGTGGAGATTGTACCTCCATGCTTTCCTTTGGCAACTGGATCTATCTGAGGGTTCTGGCCAGGACAGCTGCTCTATTCCTCGCTCTCCTGGACCCTAATTTGCTTTCCTGTTTAGTCGCAGCTGTCCACCATGCCCATTCCTGGCATGACCTGATCAGCCCTCTGTTCTATATCACAAACACCAGCATTTCTCATGTCCCGCCTAGAGGGTCATTTTGAGGCCACAGACCTACCTGTTTTTTTTTTTTCTTTAACGGTAGTATATGCAGAACATTACAGTTTCAATAAAATATTCAATAAAATAACATGTATAGATGTTAAGGGCATGTTAAAGGCATAAAATTTTTTATGCCTATAAAAATACTTAAAGTATTGTAGCTACGCAATAATTGTTAATTGAAATGAATTCGTTAAATCTAAAGTAAATTTCTTAGCTTAGGAACAAAATTAGCATCCATTTTGGCCCTCTGCAAAGATCTTTTATGTCCAAGTAGGTGTGTTTATGAAACTGTTTATTAATATATAACTTATGATAGTAATTACAACTTTTCTCATTGAATTTATATTTGTTTACTTACAAATTTTTGTTATAAATGATGTTTATGGACTCTTGAACTTTAAGGAATCTGACATTTTAAATTGTGTTTTCACTGTATGGGATGGCAAAAGTAAATTGTGTTTTCACTGTATGGGATAGCAAAAGTATAAGTCTGACAAGAAGAAAGTTGCCTTCCTTCCCAAAGTTAGTGCTTTTCAGAGTGTGAACATTTGCCCAGTAGAATTTTGTCTGTTTTTCTGTTTTTCATTTTCTGAACTATCGTTGGTGATTTTTCTTTCTTCAGTTGTATAGATGAAGATTTCTGAAACTGAAGCTTTGCCTAGATTGAGACCAGCATCTATTTTTTTTTTTTTTAATTTCTTGTTTCTTTCTAATCCTGTTTCCAAAGGTAGAGGAGGAGAAAGGAGGGAGAGAAGCAAAGGCCACACACTATCTTATGTGCTTGGGGGGAATCGCAGACTGGGCTATTGGACTGAGCAATTAAATTACGGGGTGTTTCAAAGTTCCTTTCCAGTGAGGGGCCTATGCTCAGCTTTTGTATTCCATGACATGAGTGTCGTGGCGGTTCATGTGGTGGAGTTTCTGGGACCATGAACCCCACCCATAAAGATCATTATCTAAATTTAGGCATATACACAGGTTATCAGAAGACACTCCTCCACATGTTTCTTGCGCTTCTCCGTGTCTTGCTGGGTGTGCCAAGAATGCTCTTTCTCTGGCCATTTCTTAGAGTTGTATTTGCAGTGAGCAGGCTTGAAGGATGAGGTAATGTCTCTCTCTGAACAAAGAGCAATCTCACTTACTGCTTATTATAAAGCAGAAGGTTCCCTAAAGCACAGGTTCCTCAGCTGTGATGCAGACATACAGCAGCACGTGCAGCTTCCCTCTGGGCCCCTCAGCGCCACCCCCACCCCCAGATTTGGGATGAGGAGAACTGACACAAACAGGATGCTCATGCTCTCTGCCGTGCTGTGAATAATAGTCCTTTGTCTCTGGCCCAGGTGTCTCGTGTCTTCTGCCAGCTTCCGAGAGATGGTAACAGGTTAATTTATTACCTTGTAAGTAGAGTGAAAGCAAATAAGGCTAGATACAGGTGTATTGTGTGTAAGTGGAATACTTAACTAGTTAAAAACATTCAGCTGTGTCCTGTTTAGAACCTAATCACCTGGGCCTCACCTACAAATAGTATGGTTAGGAAGGCGGTGGTGGGTGGTTTCTCAGAGCTTCTCGTGAACTTCATACCTATGCCCCTGGCCTGTGTGTCTCCGGGGGACCAAGGGAGACCAAGGCATCTTTGCCAAGAATTGTATCCTGAGTCAGGTAAGATGTAAAACTGACACGTGCAAGAGGTTGATCTCGAGAGGTCTGAGCAACAGAACCCAGGAGTATTGGTGGCGGTGGGAGGAGAGCACACAATGTTAGGAGCCTAGGAGGACATCTGGCCCTGAAGGAAGAGACGTAGGGAATCCAGGTCAAGGTAGTGGGCCAGAGCTTAGAAGGGGCAGGAAGGGCCCGTCTCAGAAACGTCCTGGCTCTGCCGAATTGGAATGGGGAAGAAACTTTGTTTGCTTTGTGATATTTGCAGAATGAATTGTTTTCAAGCAAACAGCCTATTGGAGAGTAACGCCGAGCTCATCTCCAAGCTGGTTTAGGCAGTTTAGAGAGCGTTTATATGAACAGTCACACAGCCGATGAAAGGCAAGTAAGAATATTTGTTTAGAACAATATATTTTTTTTTTTTTGTAAAATACCTGTAAAAGTGTATTTACTTGTTAGCTGCAGTAGAGTTTTGCTCTTTCCCCTGTGAAAAGAATCGTATGGGGGCATCTGGGTGGCTCAGTCGGTTAAGTGGCCGACTTCAGCTCAGGTCATGATCTTGCAGTCTGGGAGTTCGAGCCCTGCATCGGTCTCTATGTTGACAGCTCAGAGCCTGGAGCCTGCTTCGAATTCTCTCTCTCTGCCCCTCCCCTGCTCATGCTCTCTCTCTCGCTCTCTCTCTCTCTCTCTCAAAAATAAATAAACCTTAAAAAATTTTTAAAAAACTGTGTGTCTTTGTGGTAATTATGCCTGATATTAAGATTCTACATCAAGAGTAGACTCTCAAGGGTCAAATATGAGATAAGATATTGAAACCCCACTCCTCTTGTTTTCCAGTGTGAATCTTATTTGCATTTAGTCAACCAAATTCTAAATATATTTTATTCATTTAATGATATATGAAAAGTATTTACTGCCTTGTAGTCATCAAAATGGAATCCATGATGACTGCTGAAATCTAAGGATTCATGGATTAAGAGTGCATGGATCAGGAAGTGGATTTTAATGGAGATACCTGTGGGAGTGCCCCCCCCCCATCCCCAAGGACTGCACAACATAGGTTTTGGTCTGTACAACTCCCTGGGATATGCATCATGCTCCCTGGAGTTGTGTGATGTGGAGCTTTGTGCGCATTGGGCAGTCATCCAATGGTTGAGATAAGTGGCATGTAAAGTAAGTGGTCCTTTAAGTTAAATGGGTTCAGAGATTTCTTCTTAGTGTGGTAAGTACCACCTGTGCCTTTCAGCCCTTGAAGAATGATGGTGATGTTGGTAGACATGGCGGCTTCTCATGGGAACCTGAGAGTTCCCTGCCACGGAGAGGGTTCCTCAGTCTGACCAAGACCCTCAGGTGCCTTGGGACTTTGCAGACTGGGCTAAAAAACCTCAGACCAGGGTCCACTCTCGTACTGGTACTTATTGGGCCCAGGGAGAGCGAAAGAACTGCAGATGTTGAACCTCTGTTACTGTACCCTGGAAACCAAGTAAACCATTTGTTTGCTTATGTTAGTGAAAAGGCTTGATTACTCAAATTCAAAATAATTAACCTTGTTTGTAAAGTGATAGTCCGTCTGTAGTTACCTTTGAGTCTTGAATCCAGTGTATTTGTTACCAAAATGAAGAGGCTGCGGACCGATTTTTTTTTTTTTTTGGTTTCTTAATACTTTCTTTTAATTACATATGTGAATATATATGTGTGTGTATATATATATATATATATATATGTATATAGTGTTTGCTAGTGTAAATGCACAGATTAATAGAGATCACTTTTTTGTGTGGAAGATTATTGCATACCTCTGCAAGTAATTTTAGGAAATAAAAACCCAAGTATCAACATAAAATCTTTTCTTCACTGTTCTGGATGCGTTTTTATTAAAAAAAGCCTTGGGAGTGGAACTCTCCCTACTTCGTGAGGATGCACTGCTATTGCCTTCAGCAGCCTGGTTCTGTCCTGCCACGCGGGCTTCGAGGGCCCCTAGCACAACGAGAATGTCTCCTTTATAGGTAGGTGGAGGTACCAGCCCCGAATGTGCTTCTTATTCCCTACCCAGGTGAGCTGACAACCTCCTGGAAAGCCTAGAGGACTTCCCTGTTGCTCCCATGCCCCCATCCCCTAGCAGAAGTCACTTTATATGTGTTTTATAGAAAGGGATTTCCAATAGTGGAAGGCCATGGGACCTGGCATCATAAGGTAAGGATTTGAATCCCACTTCTGTTCTTCTCTAGCTTTGCTGCCCTGACTCCCTTGAAGCTTTCTGAGGCTTTGTTTCCTCATGAGTAAAGGGAGTATGTGGAGCAACAGCTTTCTGTAGTTGTCCCACGTTTCTGTACATCTTGTGAGCTGGGGCACTGACTGCCTTTGTTCTGGGCTATCTTTTTAAGGATGTTTGTAAAGTGAAAAGCCTTGGAAGGCATGCCTATGGAAAAAAAAAATTACCTGGGTTCCCTAAGTTCGGGAGCCCTCTCTTGTGGTCCCGCTCACTATGTGAGCCCTCTTTGCATTGCCCTGCGGGAAGTGTTGCTCAGAGAGCTGGCACAAGGACAGATACTGTGTGGCTACTGCCACTGCTGTGAGTAATAAACCATCCTTTGTCTCTGACCCAAGAGTTTTCGGTCTCCTGCCAGCACCCCTGGAACTGTGGTAGGCTACTTGTTAGCTTGTAAGTAGGTTAAAATCTTGGACTCTGCACAGTACTGCAGGTCTTAATCGGTATATGCTTGTATGCTCTGCTGCTTCTACCACCTGTCCCTGCCTTGATTCAGGTCATTACTGTTTCCCAATATTGTGATACCCCTTCCTTCCTCAACACTGCATTCTCCTCGTTCTGCTATAGGGAGATTTCTCTAGTGGCAGATCTGATTGTGTCACACTGCCCTGCTTTAAATACTTAGTTGGCTCTTAATTAGGACAGGATTAAAGCCAAGCTTCGTTACAGGGACCTTGCTTATTTCTCCCCTCCCACACTCCTCTTCTGTTCCCCAGCCATAGTGAATGGAGCAATGGAGCAAAGGGGTAGATCTATTTGATGTTCATTCTAAACTGTTCAGGTTCCGTAAATGCGGTTCCCTCTGTGCTGTGACACAGTTTGCTGTGTATGCAGGTGTTGCCTGGTCCGCTTTCCAGCCCCCTATGGGAATTGGGGCCTGGAGACTAGTGAATCGTGAACTCAACTTTCCTGACTGTAACTTTGCACTTGTGCTTTCAGCGACCTTTCCACCATTTCTGTCCACTTTCTTTTAAAGGTATAGCATCTACCACAGGAAGTTGTAAGAAATCAAGAGGTCATGGGTGCAACGCACTGATCTCCGGCCTGATTAGCTGCTCCTGGTGCTGCCGTAATTGTCTTTTGTAAGAGTTGGTGTCAGAATTGCAGCCTGCTTACAGGCTGTCGGTTACAAAAGTAGCTCCGCTAAACTGCTTCTATCCCCACCCCGTCATTTAGGTGTACCCTATTTAGTCATTTAATCCTCTAGCATATATTATGTATAGATCTTCAGAAATATTTTAAAAATAATAAAAAATACACCAAAATCTATAATACTGAAAAGAAGGCGATTATATGTTTCTTCTGGCCAGTTGGAATGGCCTCTATAAAGGGGGGCTGTGGAGTGCTCTTAGCTTAAGAGTGCTGGCCTTTTTCAGTCTAAGTGGCTCTGGGCAATCTGTTGTGTTTTGTAGTCTGTTTTTTTCCTGTTAACACCCTATTTTCCACCTGATGGCCTTTGATTCACAGCAAATTGTTTTCTAATGGATAAATCAAAGGTGGGTTTGAATGGTTAACATACAAGCTGGCTATTAAATTGCGGATTTTACAAGCTGTCACATCATATGGATTCTACTCTGTCTAGTTAGTTCTACCATTAGAAGCATTTTAAACATTGGTGAGAGGATAGACTTCAGTCAGTAACCTTCCCTCCTGCAGGGACTGTGTTGTTGGAATTGCACGTCTGTCGTCTGTTGGGTGCTTGGCCCCGGGGTCTTCTCTGGTGTTGATTCACTTGGGGGCCATTTCTCACTGGTTTCTGAGGTCCTTTTGAGACTGGACCTGAATAATGCGGTCTCATCCCAGGTCTTGACAGTACCTGGCTCCCAGAAGGCATTCCATGAATTGTTTTGAATGCATGAATGACTAAATATGAAAATGTGCTTGGTTAACAGTAAACCGCTAGCTGAATGTGAATAAAACCTCCACTCCCTCCTCTGATGTGGAAAGAAGTGCTGGTGCAGGACTCAGGGGCTGGCAGTGCAGTTTGGGGTGATGGAAGATTCTTACCATACTGAGGCCTCTTTCTGCCTGTGGCCTGTCTTTGTCTTCTCTTGCACCTCTGTCCCTAAAAGGTTAACCAGCATGGCAGTAGAGGAAGTTCTAAGTGTGTATTGTCCTGACTTCTATGCTCTGTTTTAGTTCAAACCTAGATGGCTTTTCAGAGAATGGTTCTCTTTTGTCTCTTTTCCCACCCCCTCCAGTTAGGGTTTATAATTCCTTTTATCCTTTAAATCTCTCCACCTCAGTTTGGGTCACTGTCTGTAGGGACTTATCTCTGACACCATCTTGCTTGTCTCCAGGTCCTCTCTTTCCTCCCAGAGCCACAGATTCCTTCTTTGTGTTTCCTGGATACTTTTGAGATCCTTCTTTTTGAAGGAGTTGGGGTATATCTGGAAGGTTAGGGAGTGTTGACTATATATCTTTAACAATTAGGACAAACCTCTAATAATGTTTTTTCCCCCCATTTGTGGATTTCTTTTGTATCAAATGCTTTTAGCGTACACATTAAACCACATTTAATGAATTGGTTTATTTCAAATATTCGAAGGAAAAAAGTGCATATATATGCATGTCAGTTAACATTATTTGAATATTTGAAATGGAAACTTATAGAAAATCTAAGGACACGTAGTGAAATTTTAGGTAGCAAAACTTGATAATACTATAATCCGGTCTTTGGCCCCAATTTTTCTCTGTTGGCTTATGTAGGACAAGGTAAAAGGTCCTTTGTACCTATCTCTTCGGAGATAGCACTTTGGAGGGGTGCTGTCACTCCCTACCACTTGAACTTTTGTGAGAAATCTTGATACTTGAGTACATATTTGGCTGCATGTGCAGTCAAGGTCCAAGTCACTGAAAAAAGTCAAAACCTTGAAAAGTGGAGGGTATGATACAAATGTAAGTTGTTAGTAATTTTTACTGTAAGCATTTTTACTTAAGTGCATGGGAATTCTTGACTTGACATAGAAGAGGCTGGACACCGTTTGGTTCTGTGTGGTGTACTTTGTGAAAATCCAGTCTTTAGGGGTAGTGGTATAGGGTGGTGTAGCCATTGTAATCCAAATTATTCCTTTCAATTTATTGATCAAATTGTCTCAAAGGGTGGCTACCAATAATCATTTTAAATTTTGTTCACCAACGTGATGATGAAATAAATGAGGATCGCATGTGATTTTACAGACTTAATCTTAGAAAGGTTTTGAGATTTGAATACCATCTGCAAAGATGAAAGGCAAACTTGATTTATCACTCAGAACTCTAATAACTTCATCTTCAATTATATTATTGGGTAATATAACTGAAGAGGTCATGGCAAACACAGAATATTGAGTTGTTTATATGTGTCTGCCTTACTTAGGTTGTTGAAGGACTCATTGATTTGTGGGTGAGGGAAAACTGGCAAGGTAGTTTTAGTGTTTGCATTTCTTTTTAACATTATGTTGTGAAGGATTTTTGAGACTGTGTGAACAGGATTCAAAGGCAAGTCTCGGGTAACTTAGGGTTGTGTAAGGAACTGGCTTTGCTATCTTATGTTCAGGCTCCCCCCACCTCCCGGCTGAGCGAGGATTTTGGCAACCTTCTGACCCATCAGCAGGGCAGGTGTTAACCTCTCCATCTCTTTCACATTTGCCCTCATTAGCCTATCCACACAACTGTTGCCCCGGTCTGAGCCTTCGTCCTCCTGACTGCACTGGTTGTCCACTGTCTCTGCCTCCTGCCTTCTTCCCTGTGACACTCTTTACCCTGAGCCAGAGAGGTCTTGTCTCGTGTCTCACATCTGATTGTGACACTCCAATGTTGTGAGTGCCCTCCACGGCTTCCTGTTGTCCTTGATCTAGCCTAAAAGCCTCCTCATTGTCTTCTCCAGTGCCCACCTTGCAGCCTTATCTTCTGCTTCTCCTCCTCCTCCTCCTCCTCTCCCACTCCAGGCCTCTGGCCTTTCTTTTCTCCTTGGAGCCCTTCCTACTTCAGACCCTTTATATATGCTACTCCCAGAGTACACAGGGTTCCTCCCGTCCCCAATCAGTTTAAGCCTTGGAATATTCTGTTCTACCACCCAGACTTCTCCATCTGACTACGCATCATAATTGGGTTTGACCATTATTGTTTGTTTGGGTGTTTATTTGATTGTATTCTGCACTAGTCAGCTTTTAGAAGGCAGGGGCTGTGCACTGAACATGACCTTGATGGTAAACCAAGCCCCTGGGGTAGGGTGTTTAATGTGCCCCTTAGGGCTTGGTTTTCCACAACAGTTTGGGTTTACACCTGTGGTCCTGGTGTCATGACTAATAGTGTCCCTTTTCACTTTGAAAATTACTTATTTTGGATAACAGCACATATAGCGATCCTATTTAAAACGAAAGGATGGTGAATGACTCAGGTATGGTTCAATTTTCAGGCTCCTAGTGCAGGATGGGAGGCGGTCGTTGATAAATTCTCATCCGTCTGAAGAGAATTTATATTCTTGAAACTCTGGCAGCATATACGTAGACCTTCACTTTTTATTTTTTATTTTTTTAACATTTTGAAGAGGTAAGAACATTCCCCTGTGCACTTAGGATTTTAGAACATGATCGTGAGAGGCATCAAAGCTGTTATAGAAACAGAATATAAACATAGGGTAGGTACTTCTTCCAGTCAGAGGCTGACAGACTTTTAATCGGAAGCGGTTGAGACTGTTCGCACCTTGTCTGGCCACCAAACACGGCACTTGCTGTCCTTATTCTAGCACAAGCTGGTTTCCAGGTGGCAGTGTGTTTGTGGGGGACCTGGTGGGATGCACAGGGATAATCCACGCTTCAGTTTCTCTTCCCATCTGTAGACTTAAAGAAGTCATGCAGACAGTGCCAAGTGATCTTGTGGAGTTAAAGAAAAAAAAAGGGGGGTACATAGGGGACCTCTGGGTGGCTCGGTTGTTTGAGCATCCGACTTTGGCTCAGGTCGGGATCTCACAGTTCATGGGTTCGAGCCCCATGTTGGGCTTTGCGCTAGTGGCACGCAACCTGCTTGGGATTTTCTGTCACCCTCGCTCTCTGCCCCTCTCCCACTCACACATAAGCATTCTCTCTCAAAAATAAGTATTAAAAAAAAATCTAAAAGGCAGCACAAGGTGCTGGCTTTTGTAAGGCCTGTTCTGGCCCAGGCCCCCAGAGACTCTGTTTCCTCTTCT
This sequence comes from Paguma larvata, assembly GCA_030068075.1. Lineage (NCBI taxonomy): Eukaryota > Metazoa > Chordata > Mammalia > Carnivora > Viverridae > Paguma > Paguma larvata. Next base: position 116,849,941 of record CM057823.1, read on the forward strand.
CTGACTTGGTACCTACAAGCGCCTGCCTCAGGGAAGGCTCTGAAGAATGGAACAAGAGCATGCTTTGCGAGACACTTTGAAATTGGTGGCCCCTTTAGGGGAAAAGGGCTTTTTGAGACACTAGCCTGAAGATAATTTTTATCTGTGTGGGTAGCCTGAGGTCTCAAAACCACACCTGCCAACGCCCCTCTCTCTCCGGCCTGGCTGCTGCATCTCAGCTGCGCCCGGCCTTGGAGCGGTGGCTTCCTTGTGTTGGCCCGGCAGGGTTGGGGAGCCGGGCAGCCCCACGGAGGCCCGGGCAGTCGCGAAGGATGCCAGAAAACAAAGGCAACACAACAGCAGAGACGAGAGAGAGCGTGCAGGTGTGTTCAACTCCTCTACCTGGGCGCTCCCGTCCGCGGTCAGGGAGGGATGATGCACCAAAGCCACATGCCTCTGGGCTATCACTGTGGACCCAAGGAGACTCTGGTGATGGGCTCTGGGAAACTTCGCACCGCCTTCCTCGCGTTCCTTTCATCTTTTGGTTGGAAGGTTGTGTGCAAAGGGCACTCGCTTTGCTTGCCCAGTCGGCTTAGGCCAGAGCGGGAGAATGTGGGAGCTGGGCAGGCCTCCTGGACGTTTCGCTAGTCCAGTGATTGAGCAAAGCATTTGTGAGACTTCACTAATCATTAAATATCTACGATAGGCCAGATTTTAGATTGGCAAAAAAGAAAGGTGAAATGAGGTAATCACAAATTATGTGATTTTCTTTTTTTTTTTTAAAGTCCTGGCATCTTGTGTTCCCTGCCTACCAGAAATATTCCAGCAGAACCAAGATAATGCCTTTCATCTGCTGAGCCTTCCAGATGGCAGTTTCTCAGCCAGTGAGCAAAAGAGGGAGTGTTTGAGGTTTATGAGTAAGTGAATTCTCTTCCTCGGTATGACCCAGTGAACTCTTGTCCGTGATGTGTGCCGAGCGCCAGTGATCCGTCGTCTGAAGACCTTAGCCCTACAGGGCCTTTAAACACCTCTGCACCTCCTTCTAAGGGGAGGACATCTTCAAATTCCCAGTAACGAAGGACTGCCGTAATAGAGCACTTAACGTGCTTTCTCAGCACACTTTCTGTGATCTGAGTGGACTCCACGTTCCTTCATGACGGAGGCTGTCCCTCCTGCCGAGTGGCGCCAGCGTACAGGGAAGCTCGGCTGTGCCTCTTCCAGTTGGCGCGTGGCCTCCGTTCCTGGATTGTGTTTATAGAGTTCTTCCCCTGGCTGCGAGGTCTCTCGTACTCATTCATTCAATCCAGGGACGTTGACTGAGCATGCAGGCCTAGAACCACGATACAGGATGGTTTCAGATCATTCTTGGACTTCAGGAGCTCTCAGTCAGTGGAGGAAAGACTTAAAAACAAATACACAGAAGGGAAGTGGTGTGTATGCCTGAGGCTGGAGTGGTCAGGGAGCGTTTCAGAGGAGGTGGTGTGGCTGTGCATTTTGAAGGAGGTTCAGGGATTGGCTGAGCACAACACTTGCTGTATGTGTGTGTGTGTTTTTTTTTAAATATTTATTTTTGAGAGACACTGAGTGTGAGCAGGGGAGGGGCAGAGATCGAGGGAGACAACAGAATCCAAAGTAGGCTCCAGGCTCTGAGCTGTCTGCACAGAGCCCGACACGGGGCTCAAACTCATGAACCCTGAGATCCTGACCTGAGCCAAAGTCAGATGCTCGACCAACTGTGCCACCCAGGTGCCCTTGTTGTATTTTTGTTTCCCCCCCAACAACAGAAGAAAAACCTCTCGGATTTAGGATTACATCCTAGCTCTGCTAGGATGCAGAGCTGAGCCTACATTCTGCATTCTGCCGTGTATAGCCCTGTGCACTGCGATGACTACAGTGTAGGGGTCCTCTTCCTTTGTCTTTATCCCGTTCCTATCGCTTAGAGGGTGCTCGCAGCCTACCCTGGCTCTAGCACCCTTTGAACTCCTATAGTTGATCCTTAGAGGTTACCACTTAGTTTATCTCTGGATTTTAAACTCTGTGAGGGCAGGGACCCCCCCGCCCCCCATCCACATCAAGCACAATTGCAGCGAGTGCATAGAGCAAGCATTTAGGGGAGGCTGGTTGGGAATTTTTATATGTTCTGAGCTGGCTCTGTAAGTGTGACCAGACCGTTCAGCAATGATTCGGGTATAAACAGTGATGTTTTTTGTTCTGTTGCTTTGGTGATTTGGTTTTTAGGAAAACACGTGTCTGGTCAGCAGCGTATCACCCGTTTGGTGTCCATTCATTTATTCTTTCATTCATTCATTTATTCTTTCATTCATTCATTTGCTCGCAGGCTCCACCTTTGGGAACACTCCTCTTTTCCTGCACTGAGTTTTTTTTTGAATGCTGCGTTTTTTTACTGCGCTGCGGGTTTTATTCTTAGACTCTATAATTGTTTTGATAAATCTCTATCTCTTGGATACTGGCTTAGAGCTAATTCTTTTCCATTAAGTACTTCTTAGAGTGGTTGACCATAAACCGTTTGAGAAATCACTGCTTTTATTAACGACTTTTGAGATTTGGCAGCAATTTAAATTGATAGTAATGGAATGTGCTTTGAGTGGAAAACTGTTAAGATAGTGTTTCACCCTGCAAACCAGGGTAAGAGAGGAGGACGTTTCTGTCAGGAAAACATAACTTATCTGTGGTTTAGGTCAGTGTATCAAGCAATGCAAGACTCGGCAGTAGTGATTGCTGTGTAAGAATTACAACAGTGCCTACCACGTGTTTCTTAAGTGCTGCGTGCATATATTATTCCTCCCAGTGACCCTGTGTCATGTCTGTGCTGTTCTTACTCACCCTTCGCTCCTGAGGACGTTGAGGCATAGAGAAGCGTGTGACCTGCTCGTGAGCATGGTCATGTGCCCACAAATCATCCCTCTGGGACTGAAGACCTTCTGATTACATTCTGGAAGATTGGGAGATTCAGAAAGAAGTTACTCTTTTGATGGTTGAGGGCAATTCTGTTGGTTGTTTCCATTACAGATTGTGTATGTTTAGGATCGTTAGCTTCTTCTGTTTTTTCAATTGTGGGGAAAACAGTCTATATAACTATGATGATTAGATTTGAACTCCTGTAGAGGGCTTCTAAAACAAATAACTTCACGTTTTGATAAGCTAAGAGACTTTCAAAGCATTCCTGTTTCCAAAGGAAAGTGGTTTCAGTTAAAAATGATAAACTTTGCCTCTTTGCTGATGATGCTGGTGAGAATGCCTTTGGAAAAATGTGAATGTAATTTATACATAATAATATTCCGCTTTGTCTCTGAAGTCTTATTAGAGCAGAACAGGTGACGGGTAGCTAGATTTTGGTATCCTAGCAAGTTGACTGTTCTCTTGCTATTGTTTTTTCAAAGCTGGGGCTGCAGATTCCTGTGCTTTGAGGGACCAGGCAGAAAACAAGCCATCGAGGGGTGTCTGGGTGACTCAGTCCATTGAGCTTCCAACTCTTGATCTTGGCTCAGGTCATGATCTCATGGTTCATGAGTTCGAGCCCTGCATGGAGCTCCGCACTGACAGAGCAGAGCCTGCCTTGGGATTCTCTCTCTCTGTCTCTCTACCTCTACCCAACGTGTGCTCTCTCTCAAATAAACTTTAAAACAAAACAAAACAAAAAGCCATTGAGGGTCAGGAGTGGGGCTGTGATAGGGAGTGAGGTAAAGGGGCAGCCAAGCTCCTGTCCTGTGGATGAGGAGTTAACTTTCCTCCAGCTGATGGCTGACCAGAGAATACACGGCCTGTGTTGCCAGATCTAACCAATTTTCAGTTGGAAAAATGCATTCGTGAAGTGAAAAATTTCTCAACTTCTGGACTCTGGAAGGAAATTCAAATTAAAGCGGTACCAGAGAGCGTGGGGGGCCCCCACATACAAAGGAGAATAGGGGACTTGGGGGAGGCTCAGCATCCAACCCTAGACTCCCCTGCTCTCCTGTGCCTGTGTGGTTGTGCAGTACATACATGTATCCCTGAAAAACCATAGGGAAGCTGATTTTCTTTTCCGTGTTTTAAAAACAGCCTTGTACCTTATAGTGGAAGATCAAGAGACTTCCGTCGAGTCCTTTGTATAGCGAGTAATCACTCAGTGTATTTGTTTTGGGTGTTTGTGCTTCTGTTAAGTTTAGAATGGAGAATGCGGTTAGATAGGGTATACTGCCTGAGTTAAGGAGGTCATGAGCTAGGCGCGCACTGAGTTCCTCAGATTCTTACACCGTGGTGTTCGTTGTAATGAGATGTGACCTCTCAGGGGAGCTGTAGACGCTCGGAAGAGCGTTTGGTCCTTAATACTGGTATCTACATTCAAGGCATGTTGCCCGTATATTCCAGTTTCAAAAAAAAATCTATGTCAATCTGTTTCTTTATAACCTAGTGCTGTTACTGCTTTATTCCACACCCCCACCTCCCTTGTTTTATATTCAGTCCTTCTCTGGCTCACAACAGCAATCCGGTCCAAAGATTTACTTTTTCTATTTCCAACGCTATCATTATTTTTATGTAAAAAGTATGCTTTGAGTTACAGCAATTCGTGGGGATCAAGCTTCTACTCTGTAGGGAGAAAAGAGATGTCATTTGCTACAGAGTTTACACAGACAAATGTCCTGCTGCATGCTGTGTTTCCACTGTAATCCAGGGGTTTATTTGTGTGACACTTAAAGAAAAATTACCATATTTGGGCTGACTCTAAGCCAAGATAATATAGGCCCAAAGTTTTTCTTGGTGGAACAGGGGAGCAGGGGGGATGGAAACATTTGGAAGAAATAGTCCTCCTCCTCTTTTATTCACTGGGTTTTCATTTATAGATTATTTAATGCATTATATTTACTCATATAATCTGTTGCTTTTGTGTTTTCTGGGCCCCCTTTTTTCTTCTTCTTTTGAAACCATTTCAGACTTCCAGGAAGGTTGTAAGAAGACTGAAAGGGAACTCTTTCTATACTTCACTGAATTCACTCCGTTCGAATTTCTCCACTCATTCCAATTCTGTCTTTCACCTCTTTCTAGCCTCCTTCAATCTGGGAGAGTTCCTCATTCTGGTCTTTCATGATGTTGACATTTGTGAAAGTTGCTGGCCAGTTCCATAGAACATCCTTCCGTTTCTTAGAGGGCGTTCTGTATTCTTCTGTAAACCCCAGCTGTGTTACCCTCTCTGCAGAGAGGTAGGCTGCACCCTAGAGGACTTGGTGGCTGTCTCGTTTAGATTTCTACAGCACTTCATTAATATGTTTATTTGAGCATTTATGATATTCAGTCAATCAGTAAATACTATTTGATTTCTATGTGCCAAGTGGGATGCATTTAAGAATAAAAGAGACTTTAAAAAAAACTGCTTCTTTGAAACTTACATTTTAGTAAGAATGTATAAGCTTACATTTTAGTGAGGGTAACAGACCACTAACAAGATAAATCAACAAACTAAGCAAGTGTGTCAGGTAGTGTAGGTGTTAAAGAGGACAAAGTCAGGCAGGAGAGAGTGGGGCAAGTGTGGTGGTTGTTGGTAGGGTGGCCAGGGAAGGCTTCCGGTAAGGGTGATTCTGGAGCAAGACTCCCAAGGAAGTGAGGTAAAAGCCATCCAGGTATCTGTAGGGGAGTGGTCCAGATGGAGGGAGCCTATAGGGTACAAAGGCTTTTCCTTGGATGGGCTGGGCATGTGGAGGAGGCAGCATGGTGGCTGGAGCCGAGGGGAGAGTGGTAGGAAAGGTGAAATGGGGAGATCGGTCAAGGCTTGTGGCCATGGAGGGTCATGAGCAGCCTTTGGAGAGTGTTGAGCAGAGAAGCGACATGATCTGGCTTATGCTGGAGAAAGGAGCCCTCTGTTATAGAGGGAATAGCAACCATGAGGGGAGAGGAAGAAGGGTAGAAGTAGGGAGACCGACTAAGGGAATGTGATGAGCCCTTTGCATAGTTGTTTGTTCTGTATGGCACACTGAAGGGACTTGGTGGCCCTTACACTTGAGGACACATGAGACTTACTTGGGCTGTTTGTGGGTGAGGCAGACTTTTTTTTTTTTTTTTTTTTTACATGGAAACTAGAATTCATTAGGTTTCACATGTCTTGTTAACAGGTACCCTCCAGGTGGTTCTCAGGTGGGTGGTCCTTGAACCACAGGTTGATAAATACAATAATAAGTGATTTTGGAATGAGTGAATAATTGGTTTATAGAACATCCTTTAGAGATATGAAATGTTTCTGCTCTTCTTGCTTTATTTCTTATAAACATATTAGTCAATTTCTAAAAAAAAAAAAAAATTCTTGTAAATTTTCTCTTACAACTGATTCAGTGTATAAAGCTCTAACTAGGCAAGAATATTTTTTTTAAAGAGCAGAGTATTTTGTGAAATAAACATAATACTGACATGCTATTTTCCAGCCTCTTCAACACGTGGTTTCAGAAGGAATGGATAAATGGTACTAATAGGATCCATTTGCAAAGAAGCTGTTAAATGTATTCAAGAGAGAATTGGATTTAAGGAGTAGGTTGGATGAAGCCTTGAAAGCTATGAATGAGTATTTTAGATACAAGTGTGTGTTTTAGAGTCGGAGTGGACCAGATCCGGCCGGGCACTGTGTCGTCCCAGAGGTCCATGGGACAGATCACGGAAGGAGCCCTGGAAATGGGCTTAGGTGCAAAGCATTAAGGGGCTTGTTTCTTCTCCTTATTGAATTAAGTTCAGTCTTGCATGGGTGATGTTCGGTTGAACAGGTTGTGCCTTTTTTTTGTTTTGTTTTTAACTGTGATGTCGTGGTCAAGAGCATGGACTTTGGAGCCAGGCTGGTTTCGAATCCTACTCTGAACTATCAGTGTCCCTCAGTTTCCACATAGGAGGGAAACAGTAATACCTACCGCACGGGTTCATTGTGAAGGTTGAGAATTAATGACCACAAGGTCCTTAGAGGGGGCGTCTGGCATATTGTAAGGATTTAGCAATTACTGGCTTTTTCTCCTCTCCCCCCCGCCTATTTTTTATTGTTATATTTCAGTGCTTTCAAACCATATTTTTTCTCAAATACTGTATATTTTCAATGATTGTTGTTTTGGAATGAGTATTCTAGAAATATGCTCATCTGTGCATCTGTTCATACAAAGTAAAGTCTTATGTATAGTATTTGTCCTTTTGGATTTATGACCAGCCCTTTCTGGAGTCTGTTGCCATCAGTTATGTAGCATTACCCCTCCCCCCATATGAAAGAGGGATGTTCCTACTTCAGGGATGCGTGGTAAGAATTAATAAGTTAATGTTTGTGGCTCTACCCCATTAAGTACTAATTAGCATTAGTTACTGCTCTTATAGTCTCTCCATGTACCATGATCAAACTGATTCTTTGAACCAGGGACTTAGAACTTTTTCTTACATACTGTGGGAAATAGTGTGCAAGAAAACATTTGGCTGTTTATGACTCCCCATATCTAAAATTTTTATACCTCCCTGACAACAACGACAAAATAAAGTAAATCAAGTAACTTCATGTAGAACTTAATAATAAAATGTTACTTATTAAATACGTATTAAGTGAGTCTTTTTTCCACCGGGGAGATCACCATTCCTCATTTTCGACTTTATTTTCTCAGCGTTAAGCAGCCGTTCCATCTGTACTTAGCACTGATGTTCTAAAAATTCCCACAAGTCTGCGAAGGCATAGGATAGTAGATGCCGTTCTAGCTTTGCAGCTTAAAGAACACAGAAAAGGTTGTGTTTCAGTTCTGTCTCACCAGAGGTAAGATTTGGAGCTTCTGTACCACAGGACCTTTGTCTGTAGAACAGGGATAATCATGCCTTTGGAATAGTACAAGTTGAATACCAGGCACAAAGACCAGCATGTATATACCTGATTGCAGCTAATACTCACAATGATTTTATTACTTTTTTCCAATATGCTTGAATGTGGTAATGTAACTGGAACCAATTTCATAGTTTTCGTATAAAGCAAAAGAAGACTTTTTTTTTTTTAAGGGTCTTCGTGTCAATTGGATTTCTGCCTGACGTAGACTTACCTTAAAGATCTAATTTCCGGACTTACCCGTGGAGGACACCTCTTCTGTCAGTTGACAAAATTAAATCATTCAAAGGATGCGAATATAGAGTGAATATGCGATTGTGTGTGTGTTATAGTCAAATCAAGTAATTCAGTGCAATGCAGTTTGACATTTCCGATTTCGTATTAAAATTGTGGGTCATTCAAGGAGGAGGCTTGGATATAGGTCTATCCTGAGCCAGACTCGGCCTGAGCCAGACTGGCCTTCTCTGCTCCGCTAAAGGCAATGTTTATTTAACCCTGTGACTTTTGCTCACATAATTACACAGTTCCAATTTAATTCTTTGCAATGTAGGCCTGAAAGGATTAGCCGCACTCTTGATTGATATGTAAAGAGTTTTATAATCTCTGGAACTATGTATGGCTTTTGAGGAGCAAAATAATCTAAACTATAATTTTGAAATGGGACAGAACATGTTATTATAGGTTTATTCTTAGGCTTCTCCTCTTTTGATTTGCGTCTGTAATTAAGTATCTGTTTGGCGGTGATGGTGTATAGACGAATGATTATTCTCTTGCTTTAATCGCTGTTGATTTCTTAGCGATACTTTGAAGTGGTGTCCAGCTGTCTTCCCCGGCTTTCAGACGCTTTGATGAAACAATAGGAACTTGTTAAGTACATACCCAGATTCTTTCCACACAGCTCGCTCACGAGGTCTATTTTGGGTTAGGTAGGTTCGATGTTCAGACCGAAAAGCATTTATTCACCAGTTCTGATAAGTCAAGTAGTTTAACTTCTTACACAGAAGACCAAGGAGCCTAAAAGTATTGCTCTCTACCACCATGACTCCTCCCCGCCCCCCCCCAAAAAAGGGTAGGAAGAGGTAAAATGGTGCTTATCTTTTTTGTTAAAGTGTTAGAATTTAGACCCTTTTCGGATTTCTTATAGGTGAATCTCTGGTCTTGCTCGGTCACCTTCCTCTTTCTTATTCCCCCAGTTTGATTATTTTGTTACATTCTACTCATGGTGCTCCGTTTTGGAGATTCCTTTTCCTCTACCCCACTACTCATTTTTTTTTTTTTTTTTTTTTTTTTTTTTTTTTGGAGCTCCTTAAAGGTTCCAGCCAAGCTTCTCATTTTCTACACTCTGTACTTTCTCTTGGACATTTTATTTCAATTTATTTAAAACATTTTTTTTAATGTTTATTTATTTTTGAAGGAGAGAGAGTGAGTGTGAGCAGGGGGAGAGGCAGAGAAAGAGAGGGAGACACAGAATCCCAAACAGGCTCCTGGCTCTGAGCTGTCTGCATAGAGCCCGACGTGGGGCTCGAACTCATAAGTGGTGAGATCACGGCCTGAGCCAAAGTTGAATGCTTAAACGACTGAGCCACCCAGGTGCCCCTATTTTAGTTTATTTGTAAGTATTTATTTGAGACAGAAAGAATGTGAGTGCAAGAGCAATGGAGCTAGGAGGGGAGGGCAGAGAGGGAGAGACAAGGAGAGAGAGAATCCCAAGCAGATTCTGTACTGTCAGCACAGAGCCTGATGCAGGGTTCCATCCCACGAACCGTGAGATCACGACCTGGGCCGACATCAAGACTCAGATGCTTAACCGACTGACCACCCAGGCACTCCCATTCTGTGACTATGGCTGTGGAGTCTCAAGTTTTAACTCCAGAGCCAAGTGGCTTCTTTCTTCAAGCCTCTCCCACCTGACGTTTCCACTCGAATGTTTTAAAGGGCATGCCAGACCCGTGAGTCCAAAACTAATTCATGTTCTTTCACAAAAGCTGGTTCTTATTATTTTCAAAGCACAATTTTGAGGTTTACCCCATCTGCTTACAACTTTCCAGGGAGCCCTCAGAGTTTGCTAATGGGAGTGGAAATAGTACAGCCATGGCGGAAAACGCTTTGGCAGCTCCTCAAAAAGTTAAACATAGAGTTACCGTATGACCCAGCAATTCCACTCCTAGGTATGTGCCCAAGAGAATAACAAACAGATGTTCATATAAAATGTGTCCAGGAATATTCAATAGCGATGTTGTTCATAATAGCCAAAAAGTCAAAACAAATGTCCATCGACTGATGGACAGGTAAATAAGATGATATGTGCATACACTAGACTATTATTTAGCTTTTACATAGAGGAATAAAGGACTGATATATCTTGTAACATGGATGAACCTTGAAAACGTTAAGTAAAAGAAGCAAGACACAAAAGGCCACATATTGTATGTTTCCATTTATATGATGTCTAGAAAAGGCAAATTCATAGCAACAGCAGACTAACAGTTGCCAGGGCTCGGGGAAGAAGCAAACTGGATTGCCTTCTGGGATATGAAAATGTTTTAGAATTAGATAGTGGTAATCGTCGCCCTATGTTTTGAAGATGCTAAAAAAAAAAAAAATCACTGAATTGCACAGGTGCAAATGGTGACTGTATTAGTAACAAAGTACCACAAACTCTGCGGTAGGATGGGGAAACCTCTTGTCTTATGGCTCTGGAAGCCACGGGTCTGAGGTCAAGGTGTTGGCAAAGTTGGTTCCCTCTGAGGATGCAGAGGGAGAATCTATCTGTTCCAGGCTTCTCTTGTAGCTTCCGGTGGCTTGCTGGCGATCTTGGGCGTTCCTTGGCTCATAGACCCCTCACTCCAGTCCTGCCTTCGTCTTACGTGACATTCTTGCCATGTGCAGGTCTGTCCAGGTTTCCCCTTTCCATAAGGACGCAGCCCTATTGGGTTAGGGCTCACCTTAATTATCACAATTAATTACATCTGTTACGACCCTATTTCCAAATAAAGTCCCATTTTGAGGTACTGGTTTTGACTTCATGTGCATAATTCAACCCACAACCGTAACTTCTATGTCGTGTGAATTTGACCTCAATTTAAAAAAACAACAACCCAAAACAAAAACAACTGTTAGGGAACTTCTGATTGCTGTCAAGTAAGAGACCAAAGCCCTGAACGTAGTCTGGCCCCTGCCTGTCTCCTCAGCCCTTTCATCTTCTCTCAGTCAGTGTCCTAGCCAGCCGGCTTTCTTCCTGTGCCTGCCATGCCCCCTCTGACCACAGGACGTGTGCTTTCCAGCCGCTTTTATTCCTGTTTTTGCCACCCCCTTCCTTCCATTTGTTGGAAGCCTTTCCACCCTTCCGACCTCAGCTCCCGGGTTATTTTCATGTAGGACTTCCAGGATAAGGCAGCCTCTTCTATCATATGTGGTACCTTTCATTTGGTTATCTGCCACTGTGCAGCCACGCACTTGGAAACTTCTGGGGTTAAACAACCACCGTTCTGTTCTGCTCTTGGGAGTCTGTGGGTCAGGAATTCAGATACACTGTAGATGAGTGGTCTCTCCTGTGATGTCTGGAGCCTTGGCAGGGAGGATCTCAACAACTTGGGGCCAGGTTCTTCTGGGAGCCTGTGTCTGGTGCCAGGCCTGGGATGACCCAAAGACGAGGCTGACCAGCGCTCTTCCCCATAGTTCCTTGATGTGGCTTAGACTTCGTCATAGCAGGGCAGCCTCAGAATAGTCAGACTTGTTACTGGATGGTTCAGGGCTCCGCGAGTGGGTATTCCAGCAAAAAAGGCAAGAAGCTGCATGGCCTCTGAGGACCGAGCTTTGGCAATCCTTAGCATCATTTCCGCCTCACGCTCTGATGGTGGAAGCTGTCCTAGCACCCCGCTCCCCCCCGGATTCACAAGGGGAGACCTAGACCTCCCCTCTCAACGGACGAATGTCAGAATTTGTGACTGTGTTTACAAACTGCCACGGTACTCCTCAATCTATGCCTTCAGAGTGTTGCCCTGTAAATCACTCCTTTGTGTCATCCCTGGATTAATTTCTGTCTTTCCAACTAGATGATAAACGTACTGTGCTCACCCTAGTATTCCCCGCATCGAACACAGTGGCTAGCATCTAAGGGGTGCTTGGTAAGACTATGAAACAGAAGGTGACTGTGAAGAATTCGAAAAGGCACAGCAAGGAAAGGTATCCGTTATATCCCAAACCTCACGAGCTTGTGCAGGCGATCCAAGCACTACCACTAGTAAATACTCCCGGTGGCCCGTGCCTGTATTGTTTTATCTGGCCGATCTCTGTTGTCCAGTCATAAATCTGGCTGCCTGGTGACCGTCGATACTGCAGGGGACCCCTGAGATCGCTACCCAAGAGCATGTCCCCTGGATGCCGGCAATAAAACACAGCAACATAAGTATAAGTGAAGCCAAATGTTTGCTGAATGAATTCCCCACAAGAGAATAAACAGAATTAAAAATTTAGAGTTTAAATAGGCTAGTCCTAATAAGGTGTGCGTGTGTGCTCGTGGACTGCTGTGCCTGTTGGGTGAAGAGAGGAGGGCGGTGAGGGCTATAGCTTATTTTTAACAGACTGACTTGATCAGAGCTGTGTGGGGCTGATCATATTTATTTAACATGCTCTGCAGAATCGAGAATGAGCTTCTCCTTCCCCTCTCCTCGGCTCCTCACTTCTCTGAAAAATTCCGAGTCTGAGACCGACACGCACATAACCTTGCCAGGCACACGGTTCTGCTCCTCCGGCTCCTGCGCACTGCTTGACATTTGTGCTACAGGCTTGGCAGCCGAGTGCCGGTTTCCCTTCCTTGTCGGTAAATTTTCAGGGCAGTCATTGACACAGAGCCTCTTAAAATGCAGAGGGATGCGGTTCAGTAAATTAAGATGCATTTTAGTTTTTGCTTCTGCACACCCAAGACCCCAGTGCGGTGTGGGGTCATGTAAAAGACACTGGCTCTGGAGTCCTGTGGACCTGTGTTTCGAACTTCGACCCTGCCACTTATCGCTGTGACCATAGGCAGGGCAGTTACCTTCCAAATGCCCCCTTCACTTAAGGGGGAGATCATAACAGAGCTGTTAGAAGAATTTAGTGAGATCCTATGTGTGCGGCTCCTCGTGCAGTCTGGCACATAGTGAATGCACAATCAGTGTTAGCTATTATGACTATTATTATGCAAATGTAATGGCTTGGGGTTTACTTGGAATTTAAATATAGTAATATTGGAATGGCTTTCAAAGAGTGCTCCATCTTATTCTGATTTTGCTCTTAATTGGAAAGTAAGTTTATACTGTTTTAAGTTTGGGATATTTGTAGGTTATTCGTGTGACCATTCCTACCTTGTCTTTAATAATATTTTTTTTAACCTTTGTTTATTTTTCAAGAGAGAGAAAGAGCATGAGCAGGGGAAGGGCAGAGAAAGAGAAGGAGACACAGAATCCCAAGCAGGCTACAGGCTCCACGCTTTCAGCGCAGAGCCCAACGTGGAGCTCGAATTCACGAACCGTGAGAGCATGACCTGAAGCTGAAGTCAGATGCTTAACCGACTGAGCCACCCAGGCGCCCACCCCCACCTTGTCTTTAATACTCGTGACTTTTGCTTTGAAAAGTGTCTATTAAAGAATAAGTAGAAATCAAAAAGGAGAAAAGGTTCAGAATTCTAGGATTTCAGAAAGTTGGATGTATTTTTCTGCCCGTTCCTAACATCCACCATAGTTAATGCTGTCAGAATAATAGATGCGTTGATTTCAGGATGTCTGGTTTAACACTGGTGGCTCCTCCCTTTCTGGACAAAGGTCAGCATGGGGGGAGCTCTCCAAGGGGGCCTCAGTTCAGAAGGTTCTTGCTAGTTCCTACTTGTGTCACCAGGGATGGTGGTAGATCTGCGGTCTGTTGTGAAGTGAATTTGGAGGAAGGAGGGTTTCGTAACAGATGGTTTCTCGGATATCTGGGGCCGATCCAGCTCTAAGCTTTGAAAACGATGGGCCAGACCCTGAACTGGCTCAGAGGAGGGCTTGATTGCCAGAACAGGAAGTGAGGTCCTGGGGTGATATCTTTGGGGCAGCTGCTGCCGCTTGGCTGGTGGGCTGGCACTGGCGGCATTGGCTTCCCGTGGCGTGGTGTGGTGGCTGTGGGCGGTACAAAAACAACAGTGAGGTGGGAAATCGGGCCTGGAATCTGAGGTCGTGAGCACTTTGGAGCCACTGGCCTGTTTTGGAAAGAGTGTCCGCTACTCTCTGCCTTGTGGGGCTTCTGCTGTCTTTGTCTTGGATGGAAATCTGAGAACGTGGGAGCCAAAGATGGATGCGTCCTGCATTAGTCAGCCCGGTGCTCCGGCCTGGGCAGGAGAGCAGTAAGCAACGCTGTGTGGGAAGGCGCCGCTGTCCTCTTTAACTTCAGCTTCCAAAGACTAGGCGCTTAACCCAGAATTTGCTAACCTCTTCTGATACTTTTTTGGACTAATTAAATCATTCTTGGCTGGGTGCTAGTATTTGGCCTGCCTCTTCCTAGCTGGGCGTCCTTGGGCAAATTACCTAACTTCTCTGTGCCTAATTTTTCTCATCTATGAAGAGGCCAGACCAGATGACGATAGAAGTAGGAGATGATCTTTAATGCCCAACTCTGATTAAATCATTTTATGTATCTTCATATGTATACAATTTTCATTTGCATCTACTTGACACACGATGTTACTGTTACGTTAGTTATGGGTGTACAACTTAGTGGCTTGACAGTTTATGCATTATGCTGCCTTCATCACAAATGTAGCAACCATCTGTCCTGTTACATCGCTATTACAATATGTATCTTCATATATTTTGGTGTTTGCTTCTTGGAATAATGGGCTCCACAAATTTACTTCTTAAAGTGAAGCACAAACTGTTTCTTTTGCTCTTAACTTCTCTTTTAATGATTCAGGTGGCGAATCTCTCTATCTAGTATTTAAGAATTTGGAAATCAAAGTATATATCATTATTTTATGGAGAGAGGGACCCAAATTTTATCTTTCTCTGCTGCCTGGAAAGGATCTCCTCCCGTTTGTTGTAGGGACAGTACTGGTTGCAGTTGCTGTTGGGGAGGTAACTTACGGGGCACATGGCACATACAATTATAGAAACCTAGTTTTGCAGTGGCAGTAGAGGCCATCTGGTCAACCCGCCCAGGTTGAGAGGAGGAGCCTGCGACCCAGAAAGGTTTCACCGCTTGTCTGAGACTGTGCAGCTAGAGCCTGTGAAGGCCGAGACTGGGCTTTGTTCTTTGTGATATCCCTACTGCCCTTCGGGCATCAGATCCAGCTGGTTTCTTTATTAGCATTTGTCAGAGTGACCGGAGGGAAAGATCTCCCCTTGCCTCTCCTCTGACCTGTTAGGTTCTGTAATGCCAAGTCACCTGTATTTGGAAGAAGTATTTCAAGGTAGAACAGACTCCAAAGAGCTTTGGGCCTCCTCTTCAGAATGGTCTGTTGTAAACATGGGTTGTTTCTCAGGAACGGGGCTCAGGTCCTGGAAGTATCCTTCATGAGAGGTCACTTCTTATCTCCTCCCCGACGATTCCTTTTTCTCTGGGGGCTCTAATTTTTAAGAGAGAGGCAGAGGTACGGTTCTGAGGAGTGATGCAGATTCGATAGAATGTAAGAGAAGCAAGGGCTGAGTGGGGTGGGCTAATATGGAACTAAGAAAGCATGTGGTGGAAGAGCGCAACCAGAAGGGCGTTGTAAATCTACGCGGTGTTTAGATGAGGTTCTCATGCGGAGCGCTGGGAAATGTGTGCGCATTGTCTGAAGCGAGTTCCAGCATCTTTGTCCTGCTTCCTTTTGGTTCTCATTGTCCTAGTTCTGGCCTGTTGTAGCTGCCAAATGCCCTGTTTCCTAGGACTCTGCTGCCGGCCAGATTTGGCCATTTCTGCCTTGATTCTGTTGCTTCTTTCTAATTGAAATAGACACGTTTACCTTACTCACTCTGTGACCTTAACTTTTAAAAACATGTTTGGAATTCCACTGGATCGAAGAATCAATGTGTATATTTAATGGAGTGTTTTTCTTTTCCCTAAAAGCACTATTGAGAAATCTCTGCATCTGAGAATATGGAAATAATGAATTAAATGCTGGACTCTCTTCGTGAAGAGAGAAGCTGAGGGATTGAGAGCAAAACAGAAAGGAAGGGCCGTGAGACCATAGAGGTGGGGGGCGATTTGCTAAGTGCAGTAGGAAAGTACTATATTCTGTTTAACCCCGTGAGGTTTTCAGGCTTGGGTAAATTTTGCACAGAGGCAGCCTCTCCACAATTTTCAGGCAAGCGTGGCCCGAGGCTCTCCTGGCCCCACGGCACAAAACCTCTGTAGCAGGGGTTATCATTCAGATTCTGTGTAACAAGCGAGATGAGAATCTCAGGGCTATCTAAAGATGCAGACGGTGTCCCATGGTCAAGGCCTCACAGGTTGTATGTTGACAGGTTGTTCTGGATCCAAGATCCCGGTCACGGGTGTCACCAGCAGGAGTTTGTGTCCACCCCCTCTTTCTTTAAGCCAGCCAGGATGACTTCTCATGGGTCTAGCTAATTACCATCAGCTTTGTTAAGTAGAACTTTTAATTAAATTCTTCATCCTGTGATGTGGACCAGAAGGGAATAGTGTGCGTGATGTAAGGAGCGGGGGAGAAGTGCTTGACTGTGAGGCCATGTAGCGTGGGCCTCCTGTGCTCCGAGGGCCTCAGATCGACTCTGTTAGTGTTCTCTCCACACCCGAGCTTATACACTCAGTCCCAGAGACAAACTGGCAGGACTGAAAGAAGATGGCATTCATCACCCAGGTCTAAATTTGTTTCTCATTAACGGATATTCTGCCTGTAGTGCACTATGAATTAATATGTTTTATAAATCTTGTAACTGTCTTATGAAGAGCATAATTAGTCATAAGTGTTTGGGTGTTAGAAATGTTAATTTGTTCAATGGAGGTATTAAAATATCTCGTCAATTCTTTATTAACATGACTGAGAGTATTAAAATCGAGAGGGGCTAAAGCCTCTCTTGACCTCTGCAAGGCCCCGCTGAATCATCTTTGCCTTGAGTCATGGGCTCACTTCGAGTCCAAGGAGCGGGACCATCACTTGAGCTGAAAAACGTGGTCCCTGTGGTACTGGGAACAGCCTCGGGCCCTTTCCTTAGAAAGTGCTGTGGGTGTGGCGGACCTGTGGCTGAATCGAAGTCCGGCTGGTAGGACTAGAGTAGGGCCCCAAGCAGAACTCTGATTTAGTCATGAGATGCCTCCCTCACGTTTTAGGCAGCTCAGCTCGTTTCTCTGCATCTACTCTTGTAAACTACAGATGAATGATATCAAGCGACTTTCGAAAACCGAACACTCAAACTCCTTTGTGCTTTGAGATATCCAGCCACTGCTTGAAATACTTTCTTAAAAATGAAATAATTGTTTAGACAGTTGGCAGTTGTTGGGGTAAAATTTCAGAGTGAATAGCTCTATGAGCAGAACAGTTCCAGAAATGAGAGGATAAAGAGATGCAAGGGGCTATTTAGTCAGCTAGGTGAAGACCGGAAGTGATAATTGGTTGTACCTTGGGAGGGATAGCATTGGAAAGCAGTGAGAAAATGCAGCTCGAGTGTTACCGTTGTTGGGGGGGAGCTTTGAGATGAAAAACTGACATTTAGTAGTGACCATGAGCATGCGTTTTAAATTCATAGACTGCTTTTCCCACCTGACCCCCCGCCCCCTGCCCCGTTTCTCATTATCTACCTGTAATAATTTATGCTGTAACTACCACCCAGAGAGATCTTCGGCAGGACTGGGTTACATCAGTCACCGTGTGTGTTGTCGTTTGGCCAAAGCTTTGATGTCTTCAGCAGGGACTGGAAAATTGTACGGGGAAAGATTGGTGTGTTGGCAGACACTGAAGCAAGCAGGCTGGGACTCTGTTGCGTTATGAAGGAAGGGATTTTGGACCTTGGTGTTTTGCAAAGACCACATTTGCATCATTAGAGAACACAGGCTTATGGGTAAGATGGTTGCAGCTATTAAACCAGCTTAGTGTATATGGATTCTTGTTCACTCACAATATCCCTTTTCTGTGTGCTTGTTGACTCTAATATCCTGGGTAGGTCTTATTACAATCACTATGGTATCGTCAGAATATCAGGAAATACGATGAAAGAGTAGAGCATAGCCACCATTTGTAAGCCTGCTACTTTATGAATGGATTGCTTATCGGATTGGGGCACTATTGTATGTTTTTCTTCAGACCACTTTTTTTTTTTAAATTTTTTTTAACGTTTATTTATTTTTGAGAGACATAGAGACGGAGTATGAGCAGGGGAAGGGCAGAGAGAGAGGGAGATACGGAATCTGAAGCAGGTTCCAGGCTCTGAGCCGCCAGCACAGAGCCCGACGCGGGGCTCGAACTCACAGACCGTGAGATCATGACCTGAGCCGAAGTTGGCTGCTTAACTGACTGAGCCACCCAGGCGCCCCCAGCTCAGACCACTTTTGTGTAGAGTGATTGAGTTGGTATTTGAATATTTTATTTTGCCAGGAAAATGTCAGGTTAGTACCCCTCTCGATAGGGTATGAGCATCTCAATCAGCTGTGGAACTTAGAAAGTACAGATGCTGGGCTCAGCCCAGAGCTGTTTGACTTGGTCTCCAGTATGGGTCCCATCAGTGTCCTTTTGGCTGTAATGTCTCTTCATCCTCCCAAGTTCCTTCAGTAGATGCACACCGAGCTTGGAGCTTGGTGACTGTCACTGGGCTGGGTATAAAATGGTGAACAAAACAAAAGTGATTCTTGACTTCTTGGCATTGACCTCTATGAGGGAGCCAGGGAAGAAGTACCTAAATGCTGCAGGAAAATGAAACGTATGCGTTTTGATAAGTGCTGTGGAGAGAGAAACAAAATCCAGCATTTGAAGAGGAACCCCAGGAAGAGCGCTGCATAGGTGGGGGTGGGGGAAGCCTCTCTGGGGAAGGGATGCTGTAGCCTGAACCCGAGGCATGGGGAAGACCAGCCAAATGGTGAGAAGAGCTGGAGTACTTCAGGCAGAGGGGCCGCATGTTGGAAGGCTGTGAAGGGGAAAAGGCTGGCCGGGGAGTGAGAGAGGAGTGTGCTCCTGGAGAGATGACGGAGGTCACCGGGTCTGTCCTGCGTTCCCTTAGTATTGTGCCTACCAGGCAGCCTGCCTGTGTTGCCTTGTATTATTATTATTATTATTATCATTATTATTACTATTTTAATTAAACGTTTATTTTGAGATAATTGTAGATTCACTTGCAGTTGTAGGAAATAATAGAGAGCTCTCATGTCCCCTTCACCCAGCTTCTTCCAGTGGTGACTGTTATGCCCAGAATTCGGGGACCCCAAAAACCACCAGGGAGCCGAGTCTGATGCAAGAACAAAGAGCCTTTTTTCGAGCTAGCTTGAGCTCAATCTCCTACCCGCACCGACGCAGCGGTGGGTAGAGAGAGCAGGCGCGGTCCAAAAACACAATAGTTTTGAAGGGGTCTAGGGGCAGTGGGAGGGGTGATGGTCGTTACCCTAGCCGATTGGCTGAGGAAGGGTCAAGGGTCCTGTTCCATAGGTCAGGCTTTTGTGCAGGCGCTGGGGACTCAAGGTGGAGGACACGGAAACACAATGGAATCCCCGTTTGCCCTTAAGCAAAATGGAATCAGTGCTGATTTGCCCTTACAGTGACATCTTGCAAACTTATAGCATAATATCACAACCAGGAAACTCCCATCCATACGATCCACCAAGCTTATTCAGATTATCACCAGTATTGTGTGTGTGTGGGGGGGAGGGGTATATTGAGTTCTATGTATTTTTATCATGTGTGGGTTCATGTATCTACCCCCACAGTCAAGTATAGAACAGTTTCATTACCACAAGGATCTCTCATGCTGCCCCCCCCCCTTTTTTTTTATAATTGAGATATAATTGACATATAACATATTAGTTTCAGGTATGCTACATGATTTGACACATGTATATATTGTGAATGATCACCTCAGGAAGTCTAGTTAATATCTGTCACCACACATTTAAGTGTCCCTTTAAAGGCAAAAGGGTCCTTGCCAATTACAGCATTGTCACCGTTTAGGTCTGCTAAGCAAATTCGAGGGTGTCTGTTGGCTTTGTTCTGGGAGTTGTCAGTGGATTTCACTTGAACAGTACAAAAACTGAAAGATTAGTTTAAGCAAAAGAATACAATTGAAGGATGCCTTATTGTTCTTGTAAGTCCCTTGATGCTCAGCCATTGTCTTCTAGCCTTTTCATTCAATGCTCACTGTCCCCTGCTTGGAGTACTGGGCTGTAAGCCTTCCCTTCCAACCTGTCTCTGTAATGTGTGCTGCTTAGTTTTCTTGGTGTTTGTTTTGTTTTGTCTTGTTTTTGTTTGTTTGTTTTCTTTTTTTGAGTGCATAGTAGGGAGATAGGATAGAGAGTTCACTTAACTGCTCTTTGGAATGGAATATACCTCAGTTTCCAATGAAGGCAATTCTGGTGCATTTATTGACAGGTAGTGGTTTCTCTCCAGAATTAGGAAACCCAGGAAGCATGAGGTACAACTGCGTTATTGATGATAATGCATCATACACTTTAACTTTGGGACAGGGCCCTGTGTGCAGTTAGAACCTGTTTTTTGGCACAGGGACTCCTAACTGAGGGGCAAGAGAGGGCTAAACTCAATGAAATGTAGCTTGCTCTCCAACCTCCCAGGCCATAGAGATGGGTCAGCCTGGTGGAAGGGGGTGTCTTTTTCTGTTTCTCATAAAGCAACTTAGCAAGCCAAGCCCATTTCTAAAATCCCCTAAAGGTGCCATACAGGCTGGCAGTGGCCCTGCCTGAGAGAAACCTCAGTGAGGTCTGAATTCTGCCTCCTGCTCTACCTGGTGAGGTGTGACTAGAACCACATTTAGTCTTGTTCATACCACACAGAGCTGTCTCTCTTGTCTCTCGTTGTAGTATAGTTAACATACAGTGTTACGTTAGTTTCAGGTGTGTAATATAGTGATCCAACAATTCCGTACATTAGTGCTGATCACAGTAAGTATGTTCTTAATCTTCTTCACCTGTTTCACTTATGCTCCCCACCCACCTCCCCTCTGGTAACCACCAGTTTGTTCTCTATAGTTAAGAGTCTGTTTCTTGGTTTGTCTTTTTTTTTTCCCTTCTCCTTTGTTTTGTTTCTTAAATTTTGTATATGAGCGAGATCATATGGTATTTGTCTTTCTCTTACTGACTTTTTCACTTAGCATTATGCCCTCTAGATCCATCCACATTGTTGCAAATGCAAGATTTCATTCTTTTTTATGGCTGAGTAATATTCTGCATGTGTATATGTGTATGTGTATGTGTGTGTGTGTTTTATCTCTCCATCTATCAGTGGACACTTGGGGTGCTTCCATATCTTGGCTATGGTAAATGATGCTGCAATAAACATAAGTCTATATGTATCTTTTCAAATTAGTGTCTTCATATTTTTGGGTAAATACCCAGTAGTAGAATTACTGAATCATGTGATAATTCTGTTTTTAACTTTTTGAGGAACCTCCATGCTGTTTTCCAAAGTGGCTGTACCAGTTTGCATTCCCACCATCAGTGCATGAGGGTCCCTTTTATCTCCCCACATCCTTGCCAACATTTGTTTCTTATGTTTTTGATTTTTGCCCTTCTGGCAGATGTGAGGTTCTGCTTATCGTGGTGTTGATTTTTCATTTTCCTGATGATGATTGATGTTGAGCATCTTTTCATGGGTCTGTTGGACAGACAGAAAAAATGAACATTTTTTGCAGAAATGTTCATTTGTGCCTTCCGTCCATTTTTATTTGGATTATTTGGATTTTTGATGTTGAATTCTGTAAGTTCTGTATGCATCTTGGTTATTTGGTTACTAACCCCTTATAGGAGTTATCATTTGCAAATATCTTCTCGCATGCATTATGGTCTCTTGTTGTTGTTGCTGATGGTTTCCTTTGGTGTGCAGAAGCTTTTTATTTTGATGTAGTCCCAATAGTTTATTTTTGCATTTGTTTCCCTTATGAGACTTTTCTAGAAAACAGTTGTTATGGCCAATATCAGAAAAATTACTGCCTATGTCTTCTTCCTTGTAGGATTTTTATGGTTTCAGGTCTCACGTTTAGGTCTTTAATGCATTTTGAATTTTTTTGGTGTACAGTGAAAGAAAGTGGTCCAGTTTCATTCTTTTGGATGTGGCCGTCCAATTTTCTCAGTACCATTTGTTGAAGGACTGTCTTTTCCTCATTGCCTATTCTTCCCTTGCTGGAGATTGATCATATAATTGCGGATTTTTCTGGGTTCTCTATTCTGGTCCATTGATCTGTGTGTCTACTTTTGTGCTAGTATACTGTTTTCACCATTGAGTATGATGTTAGCTGTGGGTTTTCATATATGACTTTGATTATGTTGAGGTGTGTTCCTTCTAATAAACTTACTTTTAGGGTTTTTATCATGAATGAATGTTGTACTTTGTCGAATGCTTTTTCTGCATCTATTGAGATGATCATATGGTTTTTATCCTTTCTTTTGTTGATGTGTGTATCACATTGATTTGTGAGTGTTCAACCACCCTTGCATAATACCAGGAATAAACTTCGTTTTTTTTTTTAACGTATCCAGTTTGCTAATATTTTGTTGAGGATTTTTGTGTTTATGTTCAGTCAGAGATATTGGCCTGTAGTTTGCTTTTTTTGCAGGGTCTTTGTCTGGATTAGTATCAGGGTTATGCTGGCCTCCTAGAATGAATTTGGAAGTTTTCCTTCTATTTTTTGGAACAGTTTGAGAAGAATAGACATTAACTCTTCTTAGAATGTTTAGTAGAGTTCATCTGTGAAGCTGTCTGGGCCCTGGACTTTTGCTTTTTGGGAGCGTTTTGTTTACTGATTCACTTTCTCTGCTGGTTATCAGTCTGTACAGATTTTCTGTTTCTTTCTGATTCAGCTTTGGGAGATTATGTTTCTAAGAATTCATCCATTTCTTCTGTCCAGTTTTTTGGCATATAATTTTTCATAACCTCCCCTTATAACCCTTTGTATACCTGTGGTGTTGGTTGTTATTTTTCTTTCATTTCTGATTTTGTCTGGCTAAAGGTTTATCCTGGTTCCTAGTTTTAATGGATATTTTAATGTCTGTGCATACAAATCCTATTTGTAGGTATTTGATATATTTAAAATATCTCATATTTCGTCATCATGGTGAGCTGACATTTTAGCTTGTCAAAAGTAGTAGTATTTGGGTATAAATGGAACCAGGTTTCATTCTGGGGAGTAACTTCCACAAGTGTGTGCATTGTAGTTTTATCATAGAACTTTCCAAAGCATTTGTATTTTGATAGTACATTTGATTCTTGTTATTGGTAAGATCGAACAGGTACTTTTATCCACAATTTATATAGGAGGAAACTGTGGGAGCGGGAGGTTAAATGGCTTGCCCCAAACAAATGTTGGAGTCAGGGCTAGAAAATGGGTTCTCTGCTTCCTTCTGGAATTGGTCAGGGTGTGGATTAGTCTTCTGTGACCAGAACACCCCTGAGTATGGTGGTCCTCAGATCATAATTCAGAGGTGAGTCGTAAAGCCTAAGAGGGGCAGCCACTGCCTTCTTCCACCCCTGACCAGGTGGCTTCCTTTGTTACCATGTCTCAAGTCAGTGGTACAAGTGGCTATATCTTTAAGAAGGTGACCTGAAGTTGACACTTCCTTCAAGTGCTATCCTATCAGTTATAGTCATAGGCGTTTACCCAGCTTTAGGCGAGGCTGGGAAGTATAGCCTCTCTTGGGGGTGACATGGCTGGGTGAAAGTATCGGGGCAAAGGAGCAATGGAAAAACGCCCGGGTATGGTCCACCACATTAGTCATCCTCCTTCTTGATGCAATAATAGGGTGTGTGAGGGACACTAGATGAGTGGTTAGCTAATAAAGATGGACAGTGAAGGGCTACCACAGAACATTTGATGATGTTTCTACTGTAGCTCTAAGTTTAATCAGAATGTTTTTTGTGCATATGCTTGACTGTGCTTCTCGGGCCCACTCCGTTTGCTCTTTGCCGGAGTGCTTTGTGGTCCCATTGTGGCTGGTACCTACAAGACCGCCCAGGAGAGTCCAGCTCATGATCAGGGCCCATTTTTGTGGCCAATTTTGAACCCCAAACAAGAAGGAGGTTGGTTTACCTGTCATCAGGTTTTAGAAGAAAGATTTCTGCTGTTAAAAGCAACTGAATGGAGCTTGAGCAAGCGAGGGCTGTGTAGGCTTGGGGCGTTTCCTGTACAGCAGCTGGACTAATGATTGCAAATTCTGTTAGCTTGTTTGTGTTGGATGTGGGGCCCTCGTTACTTGAGGGCAGGGTGCTCCTGAAGCCACAGAAATCAGTTAGCCTGTGACTTATCTTGTGCTCCCCTTCTGCTCATAACCCTTCGTCTCTAGCTGATTGTCATGTTCACTCTCCCTCAGATTCAGCTCTGTCTCCTTTGGTCTTTCCCAGGGGTGGGGACCTTCCAGCCCCATTAAGATATGGGACAAATTGTGCCGTGCCCATTCAGGGAGTTTGGGGCACTAGGAATGCTCTGAACTGAGAGGTGGTGATGATGAACAAGCTGCTAAAAGCTTGTCCTTTAACACACCCTTGAGTCCAGAGGAAATCTGGATAGAGTTGTCTGTACCCAGAGTCCGAGAGGACGTGTACTGGTTTGGGGGCTGTGTTCATGAGGAACTGCCTTCACTGCCCCACTCCGGTCCCCCACGCTGCTTGGGCTGCTGATCGTCACCACTGTTGCTCAAAAAATGGATTCCCTGCAAACACCTCCCTTTCGTGAATGTCTATTTGGGACGACCAGCAAAAAGGGACACATCTGGTTTAACTTCTACTGCCGCTACCACCTCTGCTTCTGCCCTCACTCCCCCCCCCGCCCCCCCCGCTGCACCCACTTCCCTTAGAATGGGGTAGGTTGGGTAGTCCTCCACTGTGGCCCAACAGTGGACTAACAAGGAGCTTTGAAAAATCCAATATTCAGATCCCATCCTTAGCAATTTAAAGTTAATTCATCATAGATAAGGCTTGGACATCAGTCTCTCTCTCTCTCTCTCTCTCTCTCATATTTTTTAGTTGGATTTAATATTATGATTGAAAATCCCAGTAGATCTAAGTGGACTGTTCAGTGTTGCTAGTTATTTTTTTCTTTTCTCTTTTCTTTCTTTTACTACTCTCTAGGCCACCGTCATTGTGATTTCCTAGTCTAATCCTAATTTGCTATATAAAACCCACTAAATTTAAAGTCTTACGCAAGGGGGTGATGTAAGCCTTGATCTGTGATAAGGGATACTTTGCTCAGTAAACAGAAACAAATACCATTCATCGATAATTGCAATTTTATCTGGGGGAGCGACAAAAGAATTTAAAACTAGTGGTGGGGGAAAAGAAAAAACAAATACGTATTTTTCGAGAGTGCGTACTGAAGGTTTGAAGTTGGTGAGAAAAGTCATCAAAGGCAAATCAGAAATATTGCGGGGAGAGACCAAAGGAAGCATCGTGTGAATTTTTTTGTGGGTAAAAATAAGGCACTGAATTTATTTCCTTTGTAACAGTGGGAAAGTGTTAGATCTTCCCACCCCCGCCCCGGAGGAGAAGGATGCTGCCGTTTAATACTGGAGAGGGTGAACATGTTGAGTTTGGGTTGAGGTCAGGAGACCTGGACTTCGTTTTTGCTCTCGTTTCCCAGCGTTGGGATCCACAGTGTCACAGAAGACTGGCCCTCTCCCTGGTGGTTTGCTGGGGACAGGGAAGGGGGTCGGGAGCCTGTAGCTTCGTGTGGAGCTGCCCTGATGGGTGAGTTGGGCACAGGAATGATTCCATGTAGATGCCTGCTCTGGAGACCTACCCTTGTCCCTACCATCTCTGTAGCGAGAAGGAACCCAGACGAGTCTGTGAATGCCTTAAAGTTACACGTCCAACATTGTGTGTATGTGAGGGTGTCCGATTTTTCTAGGGGAGAAGTTCCATAGCTTTTAAAAAATCAAATCTTAAAAGGATTCAACTGACTCTAAAAGGAAGGAAAGGATTTCCATCACATGCATGTTGGTCTGTGATGGGGGAGGGGCATCTGCATAATGGAGTAGAGAATCCCGCGAGTTGAAACGGGTTTTTTTGTTGGTTGTTTGTTTGTTTGTTTTGCCATTCATTCACACTCCAGCAGCTTATGTCTAGCATGTTTCGCTATAATGGATCAGGCTCCAAAGTTCAATTTTCTCTGAAGATTTCTCAAAGTATAAAATGCTAGGTGCAGTGTATACAAGCTTTGTTTAAGGCATTACAGTGTTTGTTTTTCTTAATTGTATATTCCAATCACAGGCAAAAGTATTTAAGGAAGATGGTAACAAAATGTATACGTAGACAAGAGGACTGATAAAACAAATAGGTGGTCAAGACCCCACAGAGGAAGGGGGAACGATTATACCAAATAACCTAGGCTAGGGGAGTCCTTGCAAATGAGCGAGACATTTAAATCTGAGCTTCCTGGAAACCGAGGTAGAAAGAGAAACAGGGTGAGTATTATTAGAATTCTTTCTTTCCTTCTTAGAATTCTGTAAAGAAAGCACATTACTTCAGTGGGCGAGGGGTTAATGTCTACCGTTTTACGGCGTGTCTCCACGTAGTGCCATCCTCTGCACTCTTACCGGCCATATGGAAAGGCTTTTCTTGTGACCGCTTTCTACTTCAACAGTTGTTTTTTAGAAGAAGTCTTTGTGTGGGATGCTGAGATCGCAGCATGTGGTTCTCCGAGCTCTCTCCCCCATTCTTCTGAGAGCTTGGTTGTTTGAGCTGCCAGGAGTTGTAACAGCCGATAATGCACGATTATACCCAGAACGGGGACCGTGAGCAGGGTAAGAGTGGGGTTTCCTTGCCGACCTCCCTGCCTCCGTGATCATGGCCTGCTGGCCTGCTGGTGTCATTCAGGGTCCCGACCAGAATATCTGCCGGACGGAGGGCCCTCTTCCCTTCGGGAGGTGAGCTGCAGGAAGGCCCTTTGCTGTGGTCCGTCTTCTGCCTTGCCACTTTATGAAGAATTGGTGTTTTGTTTTGTTTTGTGTTTTTACCTTCTTGCGAAAGCCCGTTCTCGTCGGGGACCATTCATAAATGCCTCCTAAAGATGAAAATGTATTTTTTAATTTGGAGTGAGACTCACAGTAAAGCCTCTTCAGAATCAAATTACATTTCCTTATCAAGCTTTCATTTTCTGTGCTTCTTCATTAAAAAATCGTCATAAAAATTCGGGAATAGAAAAGACTTTTTCTTCAGTTCCTCATTTCCTTTCATATGTGTTCAATAGTTGTGTAAACGTTCCCACTTGAGCCACCGCTAATCATAGCCATTCTGTTGTTTTCTAAAACTAAAAACCTATCCCAGTACAGAAATACCTCAAAATATATTTCCTTGATAATAGTGTTTGATCTGGAGTGAAAGGTAGAGAATAAAATGGGCGGTGGAAAATGTTTAAACACTAGCATAGGTATGTAGATAATTCCCCAAAACTGTTATCTCCCTTATAGACGTATCCAGAAATAGTATATGGTGCACACAGATGTCTCCTTATCTTCCTTGAGTAGCTCTTGAGGAGAGAGTCTGAAAATGCCGTGGAAGGTTTTGCGGTCTAAGTGTGCTGTGTTTGTCCTGTTTTGCAAGTGCAGATCTGCGCGTGAACGTTACAGACTGGGGCAAAGCCAGAATTGGACTCGATGGATTGCTTTATGTAACAAGGACTGCTTCAAGGGTACGGGTAACCTGCAAAAACACAATCAAGCTTCTTTTGGCCTGTTGCTACCGCATCACATGAAAATAGTTCAGTAGATTTTCCTTTGCTTCAGAGAGCACGTTTAGGATGCTCCGATGTAGCATCTAGGCTGCTGTGATGTACATGATTCTGGACGGCCCTGATTGCCTGGAGCAGTGGGGACAGCGGTACAAAGAGATGCCATACAAATGCCCTTTGGGAGAAGTGTTCTATATGCATCAAAATGCCTTGGACGGAGATGACAAACGGTGGTTTCAGCGTGAGCCGCCCGTCAGGTAACCGGAACCCGCTCTGATTCCAGGGCTAGAGTTGCAGTTGCTTCTGATGAGGGCAATTCATGAAGTCCACACAGCAGAGAGGAGCTGCAGGGAGATGGCGTATTTCACAGTGGTCCGTGGTTTTCCTGAGCAGTCCTGGATAGGCAGCTAAGCTACAGAACCAAAAAACACACATTAACTCAAAATGGGTGAATTTTAAACAGCCACATGTATATCTCCAGTTTTAGACGGTTTGGAAGTCATTAAAAATTGGTTCCTCCGGGCGCATCTGGGTGGCTCAGTCGGTTCAGCGTCTGGCTATGACCCAGGTTGTGATCTCGTGGTTTGTGAATTCGAGCCTCACGTCAGGCTCTGTGCTGACAGAGCCTGGAGCCTGCTTCGGATTCTGTGTCTCCCCCCTCACTGCCCCTCCACCACTCATGCTCTATCTCTCTCTGTCTCTCAGTAATAAATGTTAAAAAAAAAATTAAAAAAAAAACAAAAAAAACCTGGTTCCTCCTATGGTTCCTCCCAGGGATGAAATATTCTGAGGGACTGAGAGTTTGGAGCTGAGCAAATTATAAGGCTGTGTAAACACGAGGCATTTTAAAGTAGCATCATAGATGGGCTGTGATATCTGCAGAATATTTTCCTTAAAAATGGTATGCTTGTTGTCCTCTGGATATTCTTTGGGTCCAAGACACGGGAGATTTCCTGCAGGAGGGCACAGTGAGTATCAGCTGCCATGAAGGGGAGGTGGGGGAGGGGCAGAAGTAGCTTTCTGCCCTTCTCGCCTGCTGCAGTTGTAGGTCGGCGGCGCGTTGTCCACAGGTCAGTCCTGGGAGGGCAGTGCAACATTCCTTTCATTTGAATTAATTGAACGTTAGCCAAGTTGTTGCTTGATGATTGGCCTGTTTCTTCCCCGACATGCTGATATCCAGTCATTGCTTCCAGGTTACATTAAAATGTTTATTTGGCTCTTTCAAACCTTAAGGTTTATGATGATGTCAGTAGACCACCAGGGTTTCTGAAATAGTTCTTTGTTTTAACAACAACGAACAGAAGCATAAGTAACCTATTGCTGATTATGAACTGTCCTTATTCACGGAGATATGTAAAATATAAAATATTTTAAATATGCATATGTAAAATATTTAAAACGTGGAGCAAATGGAAAGTGAATCCAATTTTGGATCTGCTGAATTTGAAGAGCCTGGTGGCACCTGGGTGTTGTAAGTGTGAAATCCACGGGGAGGGACAGGTTGAGGAATCCTAGCTGAGTATTTCTGGGCAAGCTCCTTAGTACCTTTTAGCCTTGGTTTCCAACTTTGTACAAAGGCTCGAAACCTGGTTCTAAGGGTTCTGTTAGAGACTAAATAGTCCTATAAAGCATACAGTCGACCCTTGAGCAGTGTAAGGGTTAAGGCCGCTGAGCACCACCCCCACCCCAACAGTCTAAAATCTGTACATAACTTTTGACTCCCTCAAAATTTAACTACCGATAGCCTCCTGTTGACCAGAAGCCTTACTGATAAATAAGTGGTCAGGTGACATGTACGTTGTACGTTATATGTACCATATCCTGTATTCTTACAGTAAAGCGAGCTAGAAAAAAGAAAATGTTATTTAAAAAATCACAAGAGAAAATACATTTAGAGAACTATACTGTATTTAATGAAGGAAAAAAAAATCTGTGTATGAGTGGAGGTATGCAGTTCAGACCGAAATCGTTCAACGGTCAGTGGTACTGAGCACAGAGGATGTGCTTAGTAGATGTTCTCTTTTCCAGTTCCCTTCTTGGGGATTTCAAGGATAGTTGTAAAACTTTTTTACACATTTGGGAACACCGCTTTCTCTAAATATAAGCCTCCTGGGCTGGTTCCAGTTTGTTCGCATATCTTGAAAATTGGAACTTCAGACTGCATTTGGCGTTCAAGTATGAATCTCACTACTGTGTAGATTATGGCAGGGAGATGACTTCATAGTCTCTGCATGTCTTATTCCTATTAATACGTCCCATGTCACGTTAGCTATTTTATAAGACAGTTCCTTGCTGATTCATCTCAATTCTTCAGTTCCAGAACGGCATGGTGTCAAAGATGCAGTGATGCTGTCATCTTGACGAGGAGATGTGAGAACAGTTTTCAGTGTAAGAATCTGCTTAGCATTACAAAGCATTCGTTTCTGTGGAAGGAAGTCTTCAGGAAGCCCGGGAATTGACTTAAAATAATCTCTTTTTGCTTGTTTGTTTGGTATCGAGAACAGAACCTATATGAAGCTTGAGTGATTGGTGATGGGGAGCACCATTGTATGAACTGAGTTTTGGCCTCCTTTCCTTGAGTCACGATAATGAGTTTACCTGATGCCGCGGCACTACTGAGATCCAGAGCACTGAGAGCTCACTGCAGTGCTGGATGATTGAAGGTCCTAATATTCTCTCTTTTTTCCAGCCTGGCTCACCCCATTTTCAACGGCTCCAAAGGTTAAGTTAGCATCACACAGGGAAGAGGAAATGGCAGGTGATCAGAGTGGTAGTTCAAAATGACCAAGTAATTTCAGAAATTCAGGAAAGTAATTGTTTCTCAAGTGCCTATTAGGATTGGGTTGCCTTCGAGTCTGCACGACTCAGAAGTGATTAGAGGAGTTTTGTGGCTTTTCTAATCGCTGCTGGCCGGGCCTGGGCTCAAGCCCCAGAGTAAGTAGCAGGGGGATAAGAAATCTCAAGGAGCCAAATGTGCACACCGTCTTTTCCACTGTGCAGGAGAGCTGTGTCTGTGACTTGACACAGGACCAATCCACCAAAGCAAATTGGATTTTTTTTTTATGTTTATTTTTGAGAGCGTGAGCTAGTGTGTCTTGTGGAGGAGCAGAGCAAGAGGGAGACGGAGAATCCCAAGCAGGCTCCATGCTGTCAGCACAGAGCCCAACGTGGGTCTCGGACTCGTGAGCTGTAAAGCAAATTGGACTCCCGTGGTACATTAATTGTATATTGTTTAACTGAAACACTTCTGATCTAGTTGAAAGTGTTTGATCCACTAGAACTAGAGCTCTGAGATGGTTGCATAAGTCAGAACTGTTTTGTCCATCGCCTGGATGACACCTAAGCTTTCTGGGTAAGTCAGTTTATGAAAGGTGAGAGAAAAGACAAAAACCAGGGGTGCCTGGGTGGCTCAGTAGGTTAAGCCTCCGACTCTTTTGATTTTGGCTCAGGACACGATCTCACGGTTTGTGGGTTTGAGCCCTGCTTGGGGCTCTGCACTGGTAGTGTGGAGCCTGCTTGGGAATCTCTCTCTCCCTCTCTCTCTCTCTCTCTCTCTCTCTCTGCCCCTTCCCCAACCACATGTGTGCATATGGTTGCTCGCGCACTCTCTGTCTTAAAAAAAGACAAAAACCACAGTGGCACTGATTTTGTTTGTCTTCCAAGCCCTAGTGTGAGCTGGCTAATAATGGTTTTAGGCTCAAAATCTACTAACAGACTTATTTTGATTGCAACATTGCTTTTATACCTGAGTTTCTGAAATCTGATCTTTTATAATAGGCCCCTGGCAAATGTCCTTTGTCAGCCTCATGAAAGCATACGATGTTAATGATCTGGCTGGGAGCTTCCTCGGCAAAGTGCCTGGTAGGGCGCAGTCTAACAACTGGTAGTGAGACCCCTGAAGATCTTACTCTAGTACAGATGGCAGCATCCCGCGTTCGAGTGACATCCTCACCACCACCATGCTGCCATGACTGTGGGTTCTACTGTAAAAAGAACATGAGACTTTCTGAGAATTTGTGAGCACAGAATGTGGAGGAAGGAAAGAAACCGTGAAACACAAATAACTGTGGAGGACAGAGACTATAACGTGGCAGGTCTAGTGTATAAACACAGTGCCTTTCCTATCCTAAAAAGAAAAATAAGTCTTCCCAGTCTTACCTCATATACTGACCTCCCATTATTTCACTTTATTGCCCTTATTTGGAATAAGAGCAGTATCGTAGGATTGAGACAGCTATATCTTTAACCTTTGTTTCAACATCTTCATTTAAAGGGGTTACCAGTGTTTCATGCAGACGTCCATTTAATCGGATTGCCTTCCTAATCCCTAAATATGAGCGATCAAACAGGGGCAGATGTTTTGACTTGTAGGGGGAGAGGAAGGAAAGAAGAATGTAATTTGGGAGACTCATGGCACTTTGGACCAGAGATGGTATGGTTCTGTGGCTTCATTGGGGATTCAGAATAGGGGTGATAGGAGGGCTGTGGGCACCTAGCGGCCTATGGGAGTGGGGGGAGAGGTGCGGAAATGGGGTCTTGTCCAAAAGAAATTTTGAAATTGGCAAAGTGTTTCTAGTTTTGCCCGTAGAAAAATGTGGTGGAAATTCTTCTCCTGTACACACCACCTTTTCTGCCACAGGCCTCCTTTTGACTGGTTCAGCAGTGATAGTATTGGGCACACAGCAGAGTGAAAAGAACTTTATGGGTCGGTTTTTAAACTTTATCAACTATTTAGCAGTTACCAAAGGTAATTAAAATGTATTCACACAAAGACTTGTGTGTGTGTGTTTATACCAGCGTTATTCATAATAGCCCCAAGCTGGAAACAACCAAGGTTGTCCGTCACCCAGGGAATGGGTATGCCAATAGTTGTATAATCTTTCAGTGGACTGCGGCTCAAAAGAGGAGCCTACTATGGGTATGTACAACATGTATGGATTGCAGAAACTGTGTGCCGAGTCAAAAGGGTGACACAAATGATTGCACACTGTATGAATCACTTATTTGAAGTTTTGAAACGGGCAGAACTAGTCGGTATTTACAGAAAGATCGGTAGTTGTTTGGGTCTTGGCATGGGGATTAAGGGAATTTTTGGGAGTTGGTGGGAAGGTTCTAGATCTTGATCGTGGAGTGATTACATGTGTATACAGTTGTCAAAACACACTTAACTGTATATTCAAAGTGAGTATATTTTAAGTAAATTATACCTCAGAGTTGATTTTTTTTTTCAGGTTTTGTTAAAGTTTAAAAAAAAGTAAAAAAAAGTACCAATTATGACCCTGTTTCTATAGAAAAATGTTACTTTCCAAGTGTAACAAACTGGTTAAAAAAATAACTTTCTAGACTGTAATCTGTACGTAATGGGGGACTATCCCCACTTTTATATTGGTCCATTTTGATTTTGTTGAAACAGCCTTCTGGATTACATGCTAATTTCGAAAGCTTTTGGGGACTTTTTCAAGTGTATATTTTAACAGCGTTTTCCTGTAGAGCTTTGACAAACTTACCACTCTTATCGTTTAAGAAGTAAACGGTGAAAGCAACATTACTTTCTGGCACACATTCCTCTCATCTTTCTTTATGTTAAATAACTCTTCAGTTCCTATTGTTCCTGCCCTTGAACTTAGCAGACTGGCAAAACTGTCCTATCCCCAAAATTATGAGAAAACACCTAACATCTAGGAGATGCCTAGCAGAGCTTCTGATTTCGAATGCGCAGAGAGGCAAAAAAAAAAAAAAAAAAAAAAAAATTTGGAAAGCTGACTTCCCACTAGAGGCAGGCACACATATTTGAGGTTTACTGAGTTACCAAAATGTGTGTTCCTTCTTGCCTTCTCAGGTTCCTGCACTTGATGGGTATTTATTTGGAGAGTCAGCTATTTGAAGAACTAGTTTAAGATCTCAAAATTTCATAGCTATTATCTTGTCAAGGTAAACCTAAATTTGATGAAACCCAAATTAAAGGGAATTAAGTGTTCGAAGCACTCAGTGTATTGTCTGTTTGGCATGTAAAACCCGAGTTGAAGTGGCTGTTTGGTTTCCAAGGGGGCTCATCTCTTCATCTAGATGGTATGTTCGGGTCCAAGACCATGTTCACCTGCCTGCCAGCCTATGACCTAGAGTTCCTTTCCTGAGCAAAGCCTTCTTCAAGATAAACTCCTTTTTCTTAACACTGATAACTTGGCTACAGGAACCGCTTCACCCTTGCGGGGCCTGGTTTAGGTAATGAGTAGAGATGGCACCAGACTTGGAGTTTGACTCATGTTCAAGTCAGGACACTGGCCGGCACTGTGACCTCCATTTCCTCCTCTGTAAAATGGGGGTGTCCGCTGTGTTTTATGAAAAATTGGATGAGATGAAAGAAACGGCAACTTCTGGCATTGCGCCTGGTACATAATTGGCCAATGACTTCGTTTCCTTTCTTGGGCAGCTTGTTGGCTCTGGTCCGTATCACTTACAACTATATGTTAGGGGCACCGTAAGCATTTTGCAGAATGCTTGACTGATGAGGAGGAGGCTAGAGGAGTTTGTGATCCCGTGTGTGGTTCCTTTTGAAATGGGGGCGGTGCACCTTTATTTCCTGGTGTGTTGTGCCCCTCGCCTTCCCAATAGACAGTGGTGTGGCTGGAATTGCAGACAGCAGGCTGGGCTGCTGAGAATCAACCTGATGTCGGAGGCTCACTCCCTGTGACTGCAGCACAGGAGTGAGGTGTGACTGTGTAAATGGAGCTTGATGTGCTATTGAAATAACTCAGCAGATTCTTAAAGAAGAAAGAACTACGGAGGGGGGTGGGGACCTGACCGCCCTCTGGCAACATTTCCTCCATATGTTTCTCTTAACACTGCAACACCAGATAGGAGATAGCGTATTTTGCCTCGACGTTTTACACTCTGGTCAGAAAAAACACACCTAACTCAAGGTAACGAACATTTTTGTGCCATGGTAAAGTATTTGTAAAAACGTAATTGCATCATTGGCGTTTCTGTTCTGAGCCTAATTCTGGTAGTCTGCATGTGGATGGCATGCTTAGTACCCAGTTGTGGGTCTGGGCAGTTGCGGAACGGAAGCAATTACCCAGCTGATGTAAAGAAATCCTGCTAAGGAGGAAACCTCACCCTCTTGTCAATTACTCCAAATTGGTGTTTATAGGGAATTAAATTCCCTGGTAATTGCCCCCCCCCCCCTTTCCTTTGTCTGTTCGAGCCTTCATCAGAGGCTTTCCCCGAAAGCCTTGGGAATATTTCCGGCTACTTCTCCAAGTCAGGCTGGTGAGCTGGCCGTCAAACGCCCACACGGCCGGGGCTCCTTTGGTGCTTCCAGCAGGGATTGGTCTTTTAGTTTGGGGAGATCAGATGACCCATGAGAGGGAATACAAAAATACGCCTGCCCCAGTTCGCCCACCCATGTTTGCTGTGCAGGAATTCACAATGCGACGGCCTGCAGTTGCCTGGTGTTAAAGATTATGTAGGTCTCCTTTCCAGCACGGACCAGTCCAGGGTGGACTTTCTTCCCCTGCGGAGAGCACTGAGGGGGAAGCGTCGGTGTATGGAGTCTCGTCATAGAACCACCTTCCTGCCGCTATTTCACTTTCCAGGCCTCTTACCTCTTCTGGGCCTCAGTTTTCTCATCTGTAGAATGTAATAGTAGCTTATCTTCCAGCCAGACTTCTAGGGTTTTGGTCAAAAAATAAATATGACATTTATAATGACACGTTGGAAATGAACACCTTAAAAAACAAAGTACTTGGGGCGCCTGGGTGGCTCGGTCGGTTGAGCGTCCGACTTCGGCTCAGGTCATGATCTCGCCATTCCCAGTTCGAGCCCCGCGTCAGGCTCTGTGCTGACAGCTCACAGCCTGGAGCCTGCTTCAGATTCTGTGTCTCCCTCTCTGTCTGTGCCTCTCCCCTGCTCATGCTCTGTCTGTCTGTCTCTCTCTGTCAAAAATAAACAAACATTAAAAAGAAATTTAAAACAAACAAACAAACAAAAAACAAAGTACTTGACAAATGTAAGATGTTAATGAAATGTAAACTCAGTGACCCACGTTAGAGAAACAACATTTGAAGTGTCCTGGGGCACACGGATTGGAAAGCTTAGATTTCCCCTCGGCAAGGCTCTGTTACTACAGGTCCATGTGCCACAGGGCCACCTTGTCTCTAGGAATATCGTAACCGAACTTCCTTTGGCTTTCTTTTTCTGTCATTGAATCTTCTTTCTCCTTTATTTTCGAGCACTGGGAATAATGGGTACACTGGGAGAGTTTTACAAATAGTGAAAACAAGTGGAAGGACCTAGGGAAAATGAGAAGAGTTTCTTTAAAAAAAAAATTTTTTTTTCAACGTTTATTTTTGAGAGACCATGCACAAGCAGGGGAGGGGCAGAGAGCGAGGGAGACACAGAATCCGAAGCAGGCTCCAAGCTCCGAGCTGTCAGCACAGAGCCCGACGCAGGGCTCGAATCCATGAACGGGAGATCATGACCTGAGCCGAAGTCCAGCGCTTTACTGACTGAGCCACCCAGGCGCCCCAAGAAGAGAGTCTTTAAAAAATAGGCAGTGGTAGTTTTAAAATCCCTTTTTTTCAGAAGCGGCCGACTCCGGAACAGAAAAGAGTTGTTAACATAAATTGAAGCTAACACCCAGTACTGCCCTTTCCTTACTTAGTGAGACATATGGTGAGGACAGATTCCTCTGGTCCTCGGCAGCCTCTGACTGGTCACCGTGTTCACGTGACATTGGCTCAGTTGGCTCACTTCAAAGACTCCGTGATGCCTTGGAGGCCTAATGCCTCTTTTATGTTGTCATCCTGCGGACCGTGATAAAATTAATTCCTTTTTAATTTTCCGAGACACAACCCCTGTTACAAAACCGGAAAATGAAAGGAGTCTCCAAAGTGGGACACAGAACATGCAGTTTGCAGAAGAGAGAGCTCAGGTCTGCGCTTGGCCAGAGCACGGCTTGGCTGCCGTTGGCTTGTTTCGTTCAAGAAACAAGTAAAAGGACAGGGCGGGACGCGTAGGGAACGCCTTCGGTGAAATGCCAAAGGGGCCAATTATTATCACTATTGGAAGACTTGGAAAGGGCCGGGCCTTGTGGATCTGGGTCCAAGTGCCGTGGTCTTTGTGGAGACGGCAAGAATGTCTCACCTCAGCGAGGTCTGTGTGGAAGGAGTTCATTTCCGACTTGTTTGCATCCCCCCCCCACCCTGCTCCACCTCCTTCAGAGTGGTGAAATGTACGGTTACTCTTCATGGAGCCAAGCCAAAGACAGACAGCCCGGGAAGAGACTGATAATTAGGCCCCTTTGGAAGGTGTGAGACAAATTGGCAGCATGGCTGCCCGGGGAAAACACAATGGGTCTTTGTTTGCCACGGAGAACGCTAGAATCTCCGTGTCCGGTGCTCCAGGGTTCTGTAGCTCTGGGGAGCCTCGCCCTGCCCGTGCCAAGCAGGCCTCTCTGATTGGATCGCTGGTACCCACAAATGTTTCTTCATCTTTGCCAGTGACCCTCCGGAGCGTCTCTTGGTTTGTGTTACTGCGGTTTTCTGAACTGACCCTTCCCCAGCCCCCACTCTCTTAGGGCGTTCTTGACTTTTCTGGAAGGATGGCTGTGAAGCTGTCGTTGGCGTGTGTGGTGACAGCACCGCATGTGGGCCATCGGAGAATATCCGGCAGAGGAGAGAGCTGCCCCGCCTCAGCCCCTCACCCTTGGCTCCTGTCCCCCTCTGCCTCCCAAGTGCCGGTGCATTCAATTCCCTGCCTTTGTCCCCAGGGGCAGGACAGCACCACCTCCTTGGCTTCCCGTTCCCATTTGGGAGCCAAAGTCACTCCTCCAACTGGGGAACTGGGAGTTTCTTGTGCGTGCGACTGGCTCGGTGGGAAGATCAGAATGGGGATTCTAACTGCTTGTGTGAAGAGTTGGCAAGGGCGCATGTGCTGTGCCATTGTTTGTTAGCTGTAAGGGAACTGTAAAAACAAGTGTCTGGAATTAGATTCAGTGCTCCAGGACCCCCTCTCCTTTCTCCATTTAGACTTTCTCAACAGAAGCTGCTTTTCGCTTGATTAACTGTAACAAACTCTCTTTGGAGTTTTGTATTTTAGAGACCACGTTGGCAAAGGAGAATTGTTAGGTCTGTTGTAAGAGCTCCAAATAAATTCCTCATAATATAAAATGGAGAAGAAAGAATAGAAGGCTTTAATCTATCTTCTTGCCTATTAGTGAAATACTACTGAGTGACCTAGTTCATCTGCATATTAAATGTGCTAGACCTGTCTCTGTCCCCACACCCCCTTGCTTTGTTACCTTGGAAACGATGCCCTGGCTCAGAAGTTGCACGAGGCCTGCTGCAGATGTGAGAAGGTAGTTAATTGGGGAAATGTTGGATTTTTCCAAGGTCTTCAGTGGTTAATAGAAAAGAGAGAGAAAGGAGAAAAAACTAAGAGGTTTGCTCTTCTGGTAATAGATCCAGAATAGTACTTTTAAATGAACTGGAAGCAGTTTTTACCTAGATTTAAAAAGAACATAATAATATAGCCTCTTCTAACTTGAGACTACCCTTAAAGATCATCCCCAGTACATTTGGCTGCGTAGGAAGGGTCAGCTGCCCGTGGACACTGGATTCAAAACATGCCAATAGGGAGTCTCGACACTCCCTGCTTTAGCAGCATGGGTTCTTCCAGATTGTCTCGTGGTGTCTTATTTTGTCAGGCCAACTTTTCCAGGAGGCTGAGAAACCGGATTTAAAAATAGGATTTAGTCAGCGGCCAGAGAGCAAAATTGGCTCGTCTTCTCAGCTGCATATGTAGTCTCCAAGTCGTGGTGCAGCAAGGAACCTTCGTGATCTTCTCCCGTGCCTCATCGCACAGTGGAGATTGGTGTCCAGGGAAGGCAGCTAGATCGTCCAAGGCACAGATCTGGTTTGGAGCACAGTCTGGATTAAAAATCAGATTTCTGGACTCCGAGTCTCATGCTCTTTCAACATCAGTCCCGACCTCCGGAAGCCCCTTCCTCTGAGCTGTATCAGAGGTAAGGGCAGGTGAAGGCAGTGCAAGAATGCTATTCTCTTGAAGCTGGCCCCCAATCTGTTTGCTTGAGAAACAGTGAGAGGAGGCACGGTGTCCTCAAACTTTTAGATCTCCTCTTGTTGGTATTCGCTATTAATAGAAGGAAGTGCATGGAGTCTGGAACCTTGGGTGCTCTGGGGATCAATGGTCAAAGCGTGCCTTGACTCGATTCTCTTGGTACCTCCGTCTTCTCTGAAGTCCGACTCCTCATGCTTTGCAGTGGGGACAGTCCTGTAGTATGAGGAGGCAAATGTCCTTTAGGATTCTCCTCTGGAAACCTTGGGACAAGGACAAGTTAGCCTGAGGCAATCACAGAAGCTTTGACCTGGAAAGCCTGCAGGTTAAAGTAGGAACCGGTTGTATGTTTGCAAGTACTCTTGTGTACTCGCTCCTCCTTTGTAAATCTGTTTTCTTACCTGCTGGTTATTTGTTCACCGATTCATTTATTCAACAGTTATTGAGCTTGTATTAAGTGCTTATGTAGTACGATGGTGCTTGGGAAGCAGGGTTGAGTATTCTACACAATCTCTGGTCTCAGTAATACTTAGGCATATATGCTTGTTCAGTAACTGGAAAATTTTAAATGAAAAGAGGACCATTTTGACTGCTTATATTGAATGTTAAGGATTGGATAACTTTTTCATAAGATGGCAGTTGCTCAAGTGTCCTTATTATAGTAAGAATAATTCAGGTCTCTGTAAAGTTTCGCCGTTCATTTTCCTCCAAACAAGCTCTGATGCCAGAGGGTATAGTGGGTCCCGTGGCCTTTGGCTCAGGGGATGTTTTGAGATTGGGAGGTGGGTGTGGGCGCAGAGAAGGAGCCAGGGCCAAGTGTGGCAGGTGCCAGAGTCTACGAATGTGTATAAATACCACAGAGACCTATTGACTGTGTGGTGGAGGTTGGATGGGACTAGGGAGCATTCCCATCCAACCTCCACCACACAGTCAATAGGCCTCATCCTCCTCGCAGCTCATCCTCACAGGCGCAGTGGACAGAATGCCTGCCATGACCCGGGCTCCGGGTGAGGCACTTAACATGTCCTCTCCCACTTACTCCTCTTAGCTACGTGAGGGTGGTCTGGTTACCTACTTCCATATTGTTTATGAAAACACTGGTGCGCTGCGGATCAGCAAGGACAAGCATGTCCATCAGCATGGACAAGGTCATGGCGTTATGTGAGGGA
The DNA here is from genome assembly GCA_030068075.1 of Paguma larvata. Taxonomy (NCBI): domain Eukaryota; kingdom Metazoa; phylum Chordata; class Mammalia; order Carnivora; family Viverridae; genus Paguma; species Paguma larvata. Next base: position 116,889,804 of record CM057823.1, read on the forward strand.
GCAGGTGCTTAATCTGAGACTCTCTGCTCTCTGAGCCCTCCTGGCTCTTGCCTTCATGCAACAGTCTTCTCTCTTAAGTTGAAAATTTGTCAGGATCATGTGGCTAATTGCCTTCCTCCTTTTAATCATTCAATTGCCATCTCTGTGGAGACAAAAATGAAAGAAAATTATACTGGTGTATGAAGAATAAAAGTGGGAACCTAGGACCAAACTGGTAAAATGAAATAGAAGTGAAAGGGGTCACATGCATAGCTTTGACTTTCTAGCCACTATGCCTGTATTCTTTCAGTTGACAAGCTGAATTGGGTTAGGGTGGGGGGGATAGTGGGAATGGAAGGCGGGCGACTTCTGGATGAATACAACTTTTTGTGTTCTATATGTAAGGAGCTCTGCCTCTTCTTTTTGTAGATACCAAGGATTGTGTTTTGTTTTTGTCTCACGCAGGGAATTCACAGCTCATGGTAGTTATTTTACGTGTCTTGTGGGTACCATGCTGCCATGCATACATTTCTTCATTCTGGTCATTAGTACTTTGATATAGGTCAAACCAATGTTACCCCTGACCTCAGGGAGCTTGCAGTTTAATAAGGGAGACACCTTAATTACAACATGCAGCTGGCCCTCGAACAACATAGGGTTTAGGAGCACCGGCCCCCATGTAGTTGAAAATTCACGAATTAAAAAATAAAAAAAATGGGGGTGCCTGCGTGGCTCGTTTGGTTAAGCGTCCAACTTCGGCTCAGGTCGTGATCTCACAGCTTTGTGAGTTTGAGCTCTACGGGGGACTCTATGCTGACAGCTCAGAGCCTGGAGCCCACTTCAGGTTATGTGTCTCCCTCTCTCCCTGCCCCCTCCCACTCTCTCTCCTTTAAAAATAAATAAACATTAAAAACATTAAAAAAAAAAAAACTCGCATATAACTTTTGACTCCCCCAAAACTTAACTACTAATTGCCTACTATTAACCAGAATCCTTGCTGGATAATAAACAGCCTATTAACACCCATTTTGTAAGATCTACATGCGTGTTATCTACTGTGCTCTTACAATAGAGTAATCAAGAGAAAAGGTTAAGAAAATCATAAGGAAGAGAAAATGCATGTGCCATACTGTGCTGTATTTATTGGGAAAAAAATCCGCATGTAAGTGGACCCATGCAGTTCAAACCTGTGCGGTTCGAGGCTCAGTGTAGTGGGATTAGTGCTGGCGAGGCGTTGATAAAGAATATTGTGTGAATTCATCTTTGAGTTTTAGTGATGTGGAAAATAAGCTAGTGGGAAGACATTCTGGACTTCATTTTACAAGGAGCTGGAGGAATTCCTGAAAAAAAAATTGTTCTGCAGAATTGTTTGCCTCGAGACTTGGGATTTGAAGCTTAGCGTAGAGTTCACCGTGGGTGTCTTGTCGATGAGGCTTCTGTTCACGTGTGTGCGTGGCCAGCCAGTGTGTGGTGAATGCCATCCTGCACTTACTGTCAGGACTAGAAACCAATCTCTTCTGCGTGCTTTTCCATTTCATTTTACTCCTGCACGTGTGGCGTGTGTTGACTTTCCTTGCAGATCTGTATGAAATTGGTGCTAGACAGCATCATAATTACTAGAGATTACTAGTGGTAATTTCTTGGGGCCAGACATCCTGGTCAGCACCCGAGCTTCTCCCTACTGGGCCCCTTAGTGACCTCAACGTCTAGTTAGCCTTGTGAAAAATAGTGTGATTTGGTTTCATGCTGTGGGATGCTTAGACAAAAAGAAAATCACATAGACTGCTGACTATACAGGTGACTTGGAAATATTTCTCGTGCTTTTTTTTTTAAAAAAATCAAAGTTGGTGGCACTGAAGACAGTGGAAAAGAATGACCTTTTCCTTTCTTATGAGCTGTAAAATCTGCTAATGATGCGATTACAATATATTATGTTGCTAATACAGTAAATACAACGTTAATCCATTTTGGACTTTATTGTATTGTGTTGTCCTTGTTTGTGGAGTAATGTAATTGTGACAGAGTAATTAGTACCCTACAGAGGGATTAGCAGGGAAGATTGAGATAAAGAAACAAGGAGGAAAGGAGTCGATTGGGAGAGTGTAGAAAGTGCTGAGTGTAGAAAGGAGCTTCCAGAGGGCGAGGTTGTGCTCTCCTGACTCTACTTCCACATGGAAATCTGCTAGTGATGGTCATTATCCAGGGAAAACGTATTAGAGATGACGGCATTCTGAGGTGGACCCCCTTTTCTCTGTAAGCATTTTGGGATATTCCAGCCAAGCCACCCACACTCCACTGGGCTTCGCTATGTTCTCAGAAAGGTTTTCCCATCTCTGTAATTACATGTTTTCATTGTTGTGTTGTTAAAATATCTTCTTGGCTGTCCTTTATTCTATACAAGGCTTAGAAAATGAAAGCCAAATCAGGAGGAGTTCCCTCAAAATGAGTACTTGTTTTCATATGAGAGCATGACGAGCCTCTCAGGGCCAACAAATTGTTCCAGTTAATTTTTCTGGTCCCTTTTACTGGTTCTGGGGTTTCTAATGGTTAGCCTGCACTTCCAGATTGAAGTCATTAACTTTGACCCACAAAGGAGGGGTTGCAGTAGAGGCAGTAGAGGGGAGAGAATGGAGATCGAGTCGGAGTCTCTTGTTTTCCACAGAAACTACAGTTGCAAAAAACTCCAGAAACAAGACCACATACTTCTTCACAGCCCCTGCCTGGGCAGCAGATGGGAAGCTCTTTCTATACCTGCGTGCACTTGGCCGACATTGTAAACATTCTTAAGGGGCAGGTTTCTCATTTTTAATTGAAAAATAGGCTTTCATATTGTTTAAAATCCTGTGGTTTGGCTTTAAAATTGAATACCTCAACTTATTCACAAGGAAATTAGACCTGATTTCTGGTTTTCTTCTGATTATCTGTCTTCCAGTGTTCTTTGTCGTTCATATTGGTTGTTATGACCACCATCTTGGTGATCTGGTGTCTGTTCTTCTCTCCTTGTCTTTTCTCCGGGCCGCCTTCTCCAGCTTGGGTAGGTGAGTTGTTCTCCACTGCTCTGCGCGGGAGGGTCGAAGAAGCGAGTGTAGATGGGGCTTCCAGCCTACCCTGGAAGTCTGAGCCTGGGGTAATGGCTGCCCTCAAAATCTTCCCAGTTTGCATCAGAGTGAAAGAGGTCAGCTAGACGGCGCGGCCTTGGTGGAACTGAGCAGTCTGGGTCAGAAGAGGTTTCCCGGCACCGTTCGTGGGGTGGGACGGGCCGGTCCCTGTAGTCTGCTTCATCAGCCTCCGTCTGCACTAGCCGCTCAGAAGGGGTGGTCACCACCCACAGTGGTTTCTCAGACCTCTGTGTGTAGGACCTACGTCTGAACACGTGTGCTTACGACTGTGATGGACAAGAGTAACAGGCTGTTTTTCACTTAGTATTTCTGTTTTCTCGCAAATAGGTATGAAAGGGTTTGTTTGTTTGTTTGTTTTCCTAGACAAAACCTGGAGAGACTTCCTACTGGGGAAAACAAAATTGCTGTTTTGTAATGTGGAAATGTCACAGAGCAGATGTCTTAGCCAATCATGATATATGCATATAAACTCCTTTATGGGATGATTTAAACATCCTCTTGGATCTAAATGATTAAAAAAAAAAAAAACTAATCTGGCACATAAATACAAGTGTGGGAAAAATTTCACATATATTCTTACATAAAATTTCACATAATTGCAGCATAATAATTTAAAAAAATTTTTCATGTCCGTCCTTCATATTGCTTATGAAGATCTGATTTGAATAAACCGAACTGGGCACTTTTGCTCTCCATAGATAAGCCTAAATGCCCTCTTAATGCTGCTTGAGGTGGCTACGATTAGAGAAAGACTTGAAAAGTGACCTTGGTCATGGGGAGTGATAGCTGTGTGAGGAAGCCTTAATGTTGAAGTACATTCTCGTAATGCAGTTTTCCTGCCTTTATTGTTATCTCACCATTTTAGCAGGAAAATGAATAACAATGTTGTTTCAAAGAAGTGTTAAAAAATAATCAAATTTAACAGAATGGAGCTCTGGCCTTTGGTTAAACATTCATTTACTCAGCTCGCGTTCCTACGTGCTCGCTCTCTTAAAACCGAACTGCGAATCTTTTCTTTTCTGCAGAGGTGCATGGGTTGTCCTATTAACTGTTTCTCAGGTTATTCATTGGTTTAGGGCATCAGAAATTTAACTTGCTCCTGGTTCACGTGTGAAATGCTGCACGGGGGCATAGATTGGTGGAGGTTCGGAACGTTCTTTCTCCCTCTGATTGAGGTTCTGGTGGTTCTGCTGCAGGAAGAGGAACGTGTGTGCGGATGCTGGAGGAGGTCCGGATGGCGCTGGCAGCATGGCGGGAGCAGGGCCGGCTGGGGCTCCCTGGGAACGGAATCCTGGTGGAGATGTTCTGTGGCTGTTGACTGCGCCCTCTCTGAGGACTTGGGGGTGGCAGCTGTTGTGCTTCAGGGCATTTTGTAGAGGAAAGCTGCCCATTCTCCAGCTTCTCCACCCAGCACCTCTCCCTGTGTCCTTGACATTCATAACCACACCAGGGCTATTTATTACGTACTAGAGAACACAGGATGATGGTCAACGTTGTGGGGCACATGCGGGGGGAAAACAGACCATCCTTACCTTCTCTAGAAGCTTCCAGCAGGTGTGCCTTGGGGCAGCACCCTCCTCAGGTTAGAGGAAGGGACTCCCGAGGTGACCAGAGGAGGACGGAGAGCTATGCTAGACCTGGAAGGAAGGAGGTGGCGCTGTCCACCTTTGTCAAACGGGACAAAGGCAAGAATTGAAAGAACATTGAGGTTTGGGTGGATGTATAGTTTTGTTTACTCTTTTGGATGTAGTGTGCTGGGAGGACCCCTTTCTCAATGCTTGTGTCATCCCAGAGCACAGCAGTGCTGTCTATTCCCCATAACTTCACATTCCTCTGCAGGGAATTTCAAGTCTCAAATCCAGTGGGTGTGGATTTTCTAAATAAAGGGCAAACTATTCTCAGCTTTCAAAAAGGGAAGGGACTGTGACTGTTTGTATCCTGTCCCCCAAGCCCAGTACAGGGTTTGGCATATTGTAAATGCTAATAAATCCTGGTGAAAAGAAGGGAAAAATCGAGGGGTTATTGTTTGGGAAAGAGCTGGGAGGGGAATTCATCTCTCAATAGATAAACCGAATCTAATTGTGGGATTATTTTCTCTTCAAGTGTAAGCATTTAGGGGGATGGCGGTTGAACTTTTTCACAGGTGGGTTTGCTCTTCAGGGATATAAAGGTGATGAGTTTTCAGTGCGTGTTTCAAGTTCATGCATGGGTGGTGGGGGAGGGTCATTGAGATTTGGGACTGGGTCCTGACTACACAGCTTTGCGTAATTGATTGACTCTGCATAGCTGTTTGCATTTCTTTCCTAAAATAAATTTCATTTTCTAATTAGCTCTCCAGAATTAATAAGTGCCAAAAACAAGATGTGCATCTAATCTTATGACCTGATGTGATGTAGGCGGCTCCTTGATAAGTTATCATTCATGATCTCGAATCTCGTAGGGCATTCTTCGTTCCTAAACAGGTCTCTGAAAATAGCTAATATTTATCGCTTACCATGTGCCAGGCATTGAACTGAGGACTTCACCGAGTTACTTCCGTTAGCTTTTGATCATAACAGACACCCTAGGAGTTCGCACTACGAACGTCTCTGTTTCTAGCTGTGGCAACAGATTCACAAAGTGGCGAAGTCACTCGAGTTGACACTGCCATTGGTTAGTAGAATTGGATTTGAGCTGAAACCCTTGGGCTCTGGAGCCAGTGCTCCCGAAGACGGGGCCACCTTGCCGCTGTTCTTTGTCCTGGGCGTTCCCGTTATCCTTGGCGCTTCCTCATTTCTGCTGTCAGTCATCCTAACACTCTTGTCAGGTGTGAAACAGTGTGAGTGGGTACCGTACCGGTCTGAAATAAATCAACCCAAATATCGTAACGTGGGTTAAAGAGTTTGGCAAATCACATCACTTGCACGATGACAGGTCATGATCACGTAATACATTCGGAAGTCAGTTTTGGAGCAGTGCTGTGCGGGAAAGGTGTGGATTTTACACCGGCAGAGATGCTTTGGTGGGAGAAGCCGTCTGATAAGAGACGTGGAGCTTCAGAGTGGAAAATTAAGGATTCTGATTGACACATCTGTTGGAAAATCTTAAGGGTAGTAAGCCTTTTAAATTCCGTACGTTAGTAACTTCTGGATGAGAAGTGCCAGGTACTGTACTGAACAGCCCTTAAATATAATGTGTGGGCATTGTGGCTGATAAGTGAGGATGACTCTGCTTCTCTTTTCTGCTCATTGTAATATGGAAAGAAAGATGAATTTATTTTATTTATTTTTTAGAATTTAGTTTTAGATTAAAAAAATTTTTTTTGAAAAAATGTTTATTTTTGAGAACATGCGTGCACAGGCTGGGGAGGGGCAGAGAGAGATGGAGACACAGAATCTGAAGCAGGCTCCAGGCTCTGTTGAGCTGTTAGTGCAGAGCCCAACCTGGGGCTGGAACCCACGTGTCCCGAGATCATGACCTGAGCCAAAGTCAGGTGCTTCAACGACTGAACCACCCAGATGCCCTAGATTTTGGTTTTTATCTTAAAGCAGAACCTAAAACAATTGTTTAATCTCTATGAATGTCAGGATAGAGGACTTGAAAGCAATAGCTAAGTTTATACTAGAAAAGATCTTTATTAGGCATGACATCTTTTGAATCACAGTGTCTGGATAATCAAAGATAATCAGTGTATTCAGATAATCTAATTTGGTGTGCATCTGTTTATTTTTTCCTTTTTTTTAAAGGCAAAATATATGAATATTGTAGGCTTGGCAATACGACTTTAAGGTTTGTATCATTACAGGTTGATTTGCAGTTAAATAATTTGAAGTTTAGAAAAAAAATTTTTTTTAGTGTTTTAATTTTTTTTTTGAGAGAGCACAAACCAGGGGAGAAGCAGAACGAAAGAGAGAGAGAGAGAGAGAGAGAGAGAGACAGAATCTGAAGCAGGCTCCAGGCTCTGAGCTGTCAGCACAGAGCTCAACACAGGGCTTAAACTCGTTAACTGAGAGATCATGATCTGAGCTGAAGTTGGATGCTTAACCGACTGAGCCACCCAGGCATCTCAGTAATTTGGAAGTTTTAATAAGATGGAAAAGTAGATGTGTACACATAAGCTGGGGGAGAAAAAAAATACTATTTTTTTTTAAATCTTCTTATAAATCACATGAATATCCAGAAAGGGAGAGCATACTCTAGGCCTTCAGAGAAAGGAAATAAATATATTTTTTTCTCTTAGGGAAGAGGATTGGAAATGGCATTGGATATCGTATGCAGGATATTGTACTGTAGTTGCTAATGAAAGAGGAAAAAGTTCCTAGAATACTGTGCAAGGTACTGATTATTTAGAAGAAAGCCATAAGAGATTTTTTTCCTGTTAATTGAGATATGTAAAAGAGCTTGGATATTACTCCTTACCTTCCCTCCCTTTCTGAAGCAAAGAAGCACATGGGTCAACCCCAGTGGCTCGGGCTGGTAGTTACCCAGTTAGTAATCACAGTCACCTGGTAAATAAAGAAAATATGGACAAGGAGCTGTGTGCTGGCAAAGTGTTCAGATAATATGCACATTGAAGAGCTTAGAGTGGAATGATTAGTGTTTCTATGGTCTCATTGGGAAAGATGCTGACGGTATAGGCTTTCTTCTTTACAAATAAACCCACCCCCTCCCACTAGAGATTTATTACGTGTTAAAATCATTCCCGCAAATTTAGAAAACCTATATATAAAAGAAAGTGTGTGTGTGTATACACATGTGTGTGTGTGTAGTGCTTGTCCCTACTAATTTATAAATTTTAAAGTAATTTTACATTTTTTTACAAATGTTTGTGTGTGTACAATATATTTTATATTTGTGCTTCTCTTTTTTCAGTTTACCACTACATCGCAAGTTTTCCTCTGTGTCACTAGATCTTCTTTGAAAAGGGGACTTGTAGGCTCTGCATTTCTGTGGCTGTGGGGAGCCCTGATTTGTCCATCGCCACCTGGCAGTCTGCGCCCCCATGTGTGACGTCCTGCACCTCTTTGCTCTTCTCCTCGCTGCCTGTGCTTGTCCTCTGGTCTGGAAACTCTTGCTCCTGTTTCACCCAGCTAACTCTTCTTCATCCTGCTTTTTCGTATTTAGATGGATTTAAATAAACTGGAAAGTGGGCAAAGACCGTTTATACTGGATTACATACAAAAAGTATGCTTGGTTGGGCAGAACCGTCTCTAAGCTCTTCAGTAATGTCCTTTATTGGGTGTCCGTTGTGGGTCTGGTCCCGTGTTAAACTCTCTTCATGCTTTCCCATAATATTCGTAGTTACTCTGGCTTGGAGGTGGTGTTCTCATTTTGGAAAAGATGAAACCAGAGCTGTAAGGAAGGTAGGAGGCAGAGCCAGGATGGAAATCCGCGTCTGTCTATCTCCTTCCATCACACTACTGTTTCTTTTCATTGTGACTCACTCGGCCGTGGCCATGGGAGGGGGGGAGAAATCTCCATGGGGCCCATGATGAACCAGCACAGCTTGTGTCCCTGTTACTGCAAATACAGATGGTCCCTTGATTTACGATTTTTTCGACTTTGACAGTGCAAGAGGAATACACATTTAGTAGAAACAGTACCTCAGATATGGAACTCGGACCTTTTACCGGGTTAATGATACATGATACAGTGCTGTCATGTGATGCCGGACAGTGGTGGCAGCGGCACCTCCCGGACAGCCCCGCAATCCCGAGGATAAACAGCTGATCTACTTACAACCACTTTGTTTTTCACTTTTAGTCCAGTAGTCAGCAAGTAGTCCAGTCATGTTGACCATGAGATAGTCAACACTTTATTATAGAACAGACTTGTGTTGGGTGATTTTGCCAAACTGTAGGCTAATGTTAGCATGTCTGAGGTAGGCTAGGCTTAGCTAAGATGTTTGGTAGATTAGGTGTATTAAATGCATTTTCGACCTATAATATTTTCAACCTACAATATGTTTATTGGGATGTAACTCCATTGTAAGTTGAGGAAGACCTAGTCCATTGTAAGATCTAGTCCTAAAACCCCTTAAGTTGAAGTTTCTGGGAGAATGCTCAACATCTTTTAGGAGTAACTTTAAAATCTCATGCGAGTTCGTCTTCTGTTACATGCATGTGAGTAAAGTAAATGCTCTTGGTGGAGGACAGAAAATCACCTTTAACAAAGTACCTGATCCGTGAGAGAGGAACCTGCCAATCATTAACAGCTGGAGAGTTTAGAAAAAAATAAATGCAACTCAAGTTCCAGAAGGGCTAAACCTTTCATTACTTTGGTGACAAGGGTTAACTTAATTAATGAGGCAAGAGATCTAGAAAGTTAAAATTTCTCTTTGTACCAGTTTAGTTCAACAAATACTTTCCCAGGCCACATGGAGTCGTTATCCTGGTAGGAAAGTCTTGGCCTTTTTTTTAAATGATGAAATCGTGGCCAGTTTTATAAATACAGTTTATTCTTGACTCTGTAAACCATGGGTCAGATTAATTTTGTGGTGCCCTAAGGGAGGAGGGTTGATGCAGAGCTGGCTTCTCTGCTTCTCAGCAGTGTTAATGGCCCACTTCCACCATGAGATTCTAATGTTCTTGAGTTGTCTAAATGCTTTAGTGTTCCTTGCCATGTAATTTTAAACTGTAGGCACTTTTTTTGGGCGATAATTTTTATTCATATTTTGCTTAAAAAAATAAACTAAACCAGACTAAAACCTAGAACATTTTGTGCTGCTGCTTATTCAGATCGTTTAGTCATTGGCGGGTGATATGAGGAGAGGAACAGAACTCAACAGTCTGAGGATTCTTGCTCTCAAATCAAAATAGTATTAGAGGCCTGTTTTTGTATGGTTTCAAACAATGCTTTAAAGTAGATAAATGAATTCCGATCAGAGTTACTCTGATTGAAAAGTTGATAACTTGGAGTTACAAAATGCAATAGACAATAGATAGGAAGAGTCTTTGTAAGGTATGTTTGTTGGTGTGCATTTCCCTTCCTACCACTGGGTCAGACTGTAGAAAAGAACTAGAATTCTGGGGGTCTGAGCTTATTCACCCAGTGTCACCTGGAAGAACCCCTTCCAAGATTTCTAGAAATTATTGGAGTTGCTTGGGTTGGTCGCCATGCACAAAGCATGAATAGAACCAAATAAAACATTTTTTTCAGTTAAAGTGCTTTCCTGATTGCGGCACTGGGTGGTGAGGAGCTCTTGTCTACATGCGGTTTGCGGGCCCTCTGCAGTCCATGCACGTCTTTGGATGTAAGAAGGTGGCTGCAAACGGGGCAGTGGCCTCATTAAGGCGAGCAGGCTGCCTCTTGGGTTGATGAGCTACACACACTGCCTCCCAAGCTACTGGAAGCTGTTCTGCTTTGGGCAAGGAGCCATTTGCCAGGGCGGATATCCGAGTCCATGTGAAGGGTGGTGGTCATGTGGCCCAGATTTGCGCAGTCCATGTCTAAAGCCCTGGTGGCCTATTAACAGCAATATGTGGATGAGGCTTCCGAGGAGAACAGAGACCTCCTCATTCAGGATGACAGGATTCTGCTGGTTAGCTGATCCCTGTTACTGCAAAAAGTTTGGAGGTCTCGGTGCCCAGGCTCGCCACCAGAATTCCTACTGATCTACCTATCATGAGGAGCAGGCTTCACCTTTGTCATGAACAGTGGTCCTGGGGGGGGAAAAATTTAAGTAAATGTGGTAATGGAGAAGTGCCCCTCCTCCCCCAGCCCCATACAGCCCCTCCACTGTAGGAAAAATGGGCTTCTAGAATTTTTCTTGGGGCAGAGTGTGTGTTACTTGAGTTGAGCTCTTGATGAAAACAACATATGGTTAGTTTTATGAGGACTTAGAGACAGATGGTGACCTATGGGCTAATTATGCAGTGGGCAGGATTCTTTAAACAAATCACTGTTATTGTGACACGGCTCTTTCCCAGGAGTTAGACAATCTGGACTGTTTATTGTCACATGAGGCAAACATGTTCCAGGTGAATGGGGAAAAGGTGCTACATGCAGGAAGAATATTTACAACTTCTTTTCACCTCCATATTCATTTTTGTGGCTAAAGGCAAAAAAGGGAGACAAGAAGATCAAAAAGGCAGGACAGCGAAGCCTTGGCTGAGGTTAAGGTGGCCTGACTTTGGGTAGCCGACTTTCTGGAGGGCCGAGGAGTTTCCCTGTTGAACATCATTGTGTTTCTTGTCATCGCTTTGAATGGGCCTCTTTCCGAAGGCTCCCTTGCCCTCTGAAGACATCATGTTGGGAACATAAATAACTTGCTTTTCAATCCGTCTGGAGCTCCTGTTCCCGGACAGTTCGTGGTGTGGTTTCGCCCAGCCCAGCTCGTTAAGATCACATCCCCTTTCCTTCTCCTTGACCATACTGTTCAGGCCTCTGACATACTTTTTACTTACATATTTATGATGTGACCTCTCCTTCCCCGAAGGTAAGCTTTCACGGAGGCTTTGCTCTGCTCTCTGCTGTGACCTTGGCCCCTGGAACAGAGAAGGGACATGGAAGCATTTAGACATTTGCTGAAGTAATTGATTGAGTTAAAACTCCTTTAATTTTCACAACTGTGCTGGGTTTGTTCTCTTTCGTGTGTACCCTGGTCAGCTGTCCCTCTTGTGCATTGCTCCTGGGCTCGTGGTTCTAGTGTTTGGCCCACTGTGATGTTGATGTCTCTCTTCTCAGTGTCCCCCCCCTCCCCCCAACTGGACTATCGCATCCTTCACGGTGGAAACCTTGGAGGTTCACCATTACATCACAGTGCCTAGTGATGCTGGGCGGCACTTACTTGTTAAATGTTTGAGCAAACTGATTCACCAAGGGAAACAGTCTCTGTCCTGGGCTCACTCTTTCACAGAACCCTATGAAGTTGAGGGTTTCATGCCCATTTTGCAGTTGTTCCACTGAGAGAAACAACCATGATTTAACTCCGGATGTCTGACTTCAAGGCCTATTTCTGATCTATTGGTAGTTCCCAACCTTTCTAAGCACAAGGACCCCCTTTTCACTGTCAAATTCCCCAAACCTCACACAGAAGATGTATTTTGTTTGTTTACTTACACTTTAAGATTTACTTTTATTTTTTAATGTTTATTTTAAGAGGGTGAGAGCAACGAGCAGGGGAGGGGCAGAGGGAGAGAAAGAACCCCAAGCAGACTCTGTGCTGTCAGTGCAGAGCCCGATGTGGGGCTTAGTCCCACGGATCATGAGATCACGACCTGAGCCGAAATCAAGAGTCGGACACTCAACCTACCGAACCATCCAGGTGCCCCACAGATTTCATTTACTTATTTATTTTTTAGAGCAGTTTTAGGTTTTCAGTAAAATCGAGAGGATGGTATAGAGATTTCACATATGCCCTTTGCTCTCACACATACCTGACCTCCGTTATCAGTACCACTCACTGGAATGTTAAGGGTGAACCCGCACTGACCCATTATAATGCCCGAAGTCCATAGTTGACCTCTAGAGTTCACTCTTGGTGTTGTATATTCTGTGGGCGTGGACAAATGTATAATGACATATTTCCATCACTACAGTAGATGTATTTTTTGTCATCTGATAGAATGGAATTTTATTATACAATTTTTCTAAGCTTAATAGTACCTTTGGTAATGTTTTTATTAACTATACTAACATTATACAGCTGAAAAATAGCTGACACACAGTGTGGGAAGCCTTCTGGTCTGTGACAGTTCTTGGTGCTCCTGGGAGTTGGCTGGCTCCTTGCAGAGACTGTCCCCCTGGCAGCCCTGGGCCCACCTGTCACCACATCTGCTGGCCCCTGGGGCAGCACGCAGCCTCCCTTCTGGGTGGGCCTAGTTCTTCTCATTCCTTTCAGGCTTGGGGCCCCTTTCTCACTTCTAATGTGCTGCTTTGTAATAAGCTTCTGGTTTGAAAGCCAGGTAATCTAGCCCGCTAGAACTTGTTGGAATGAGGAAAGTGGACAGGTGGGCTGTGAGCGAGCTGCAGGAACTCCTACTGCCTGGAGTTTGGTCTGTTGCCGCTGCACACCAGCCAGCTTAGCTTGGTCTGTATGGGCTTACGGGGGCGGGGGAGAGAGGAAGAAAGAAGTGCTAAGATGAAAGCACATCGACCTGGTCAGGTGTGAGCATTCAAAGGAAAAGTTGGCTTCCTGTCGTTGCTTGAAGACCCTCTCTCTCTCTGTGCCCCTCCCCCTCCTCTCTGTGCCCCTCCCCTTCCTCTCTGTGCCCCTCCCCTTCCTCTCTGTGCCCCTCCCCTTCCTCTCTGTGCCCCTACTCCCTTAGCTACCCCGGCTCTCAGCTGGGTCAGTTACTGTATTGTGTATTTTTATACACGTGTTTTTTCTTTCCCACCCTACAGAGGGCTAAAATTTGTGCTCGGGATTTATATATGCTTACAAACAAGGCAAATTAGTGGTACAAATAAGCTACAGTGGACGTCTACTACAGGGGAATATTAGTTTTTGTTTTGCTGCCTTATCACAGATCATAGGTAAAACTGCTTTGAACGTGGCAGTCTCCAGACTGCAGCCCAGGGTGACCAAGTCCCACCTAGTGCATCTACAGCCATTTGCCGTCATTTATGCCCTTTTTCCATCATAAGATTGAAAAGCCACCACCATTATGTGAGGTATTGAACTGTTTCTCCCCCCATCTATTGGTTTACTCATCCATCTACCCATCTCTTCATGCCCTAACCTTTCCAAAACCAAAATTTAATATACTTGCATATATTAAATGTATGTATTTTAAAAAACATGGTTTAAGGAGTCAAAATGTAAGGGAGAGGATATATAGACAGACTGTGGCATTAGAATATTTAATAAGCACTCAAATATTTGCTCTTAACATTAACTATTATACTTTTTTGTTTTTGTTTATTGTTGTTAATTAGGAGACTGGGTGAAGGGAAAATAAGGGATAAAAGTAATGTTTTTGTACTTGTAGACCGCTGAACTGGCCAAAAGTTCAATGTTGATCAGCAAATGTTTTCTGAGCTTCCTATAAGGCAGTGCAAAAAGTGAAACGTGGTCAGCCCCATGTTACAACGTACATAATATTGCTTAGAGAAGTCCTAGACCGTGGTAAAGTCTGTGCAGTAAATAAGAACCTTTAGGGTGGCTTCCTATACTCTTCCTCAGTGTTGGCCAATGGGACAATAAAAAATGCATCTCAATAAGAGCAGTCTACCAGGGACAAAAGCAGTTTTGAATACTTATTCTAGAGATGGTATAATGGAAATATTTGTTTCCCAATCTTCCAGTCTTACTCTTCTGCAAACACAGCTAGTACATTATACTAAGCCCACGGTGGAGGGTCAGGATGGGGGAGAAAAAAGGTAGGCAGGAGATATGAGCTCTAACCAAGACTGTCTTTATATCTGCTTTTTTGATATTTCTGCATATCTTTTATGTCCGTCATCTAATGCTCTTAGCTCTGTATTTTCCTTGTACTTTCGTCCTGGTATTTGAGGAAGATCCTAGGCCTTTTTCTAAGATTTCCAATTTTTGGTGACCCTAGAATATTTTCTCTGGTTTATACACTTGAGATTATTGCTCTTCTGGAAAAGTACACTGGGTTGCAAGATAACAGTATCGTGGAATTGTCTTGCTTTCTGATTTTGCCTTTCTTCTCCACTCTGGGATTTTGCAATCTCTTAAATTTTCAGCAAATGGAGAATTAAATGAATATGAGTTGTGAGTTGCAGTTTGGGAATTTTATACTAGATGATGAAACTAGAGGAATGTGTGGCCTTTATGTAGGCAGGCAATGCCTTACGTAAGGGTTTGGTTTTTGGCCTGAATACTAGATGTTTGCCTTTTCATGGGCTGTCATAGATCTGGAATCTGCCTTTATTTTATTATTGGGAGTTTTCTACACATGTTGCTCCAGTCCCTCAGCTAAGATCACATTTTCTAGTCCTCTTGCTATTTATTTTCACCACTTATAGAATGAAGGCTAGACATGATTTGATACTTGATTTCAAGTCAACATGATGAGAGGTGCTGCATGGCTCGGGTAAGCACCCAACTCTTGATCTCAGCTCAGGTCTCGATCTCAGGGTTGTGAGTTCAAGTCTTGCATTGAGTTCCATGCTGGGCATGAAGCCTGCTTAACAACAACAACAAAAAATAATAAGATGAAAAAATAACATTGATTTGCATTCTCTTTAAAAACAATTTAGCTCTTTTGGCTGAAAAAATTTAGTTTTCTCCCCCTTGGTGTTCATTATTTTAGATGTTCCCATTGTAGTACCTAGATTTATTAAAATAGCAAATAAGCCTCCCTGTCAACACCAGTAGACTGTAAGCTCTTTGAAGGCAGAGATCCCGAGTGACTGGTGTAGTAATATCTAGCGTATTGTCAATCTTTAGTAAGTTTTTGTAAAGTGAAAAGGGTGACCAGCAGTGTAATGAATGCTTCTATGGTCCCAATCAGTTGCTGGCTTGCACATAGCTACTACATGTCACCTCAAGTGAGTATCTCCAGCCAAATCCAGGTTCTACAAACCACTGTGTTTTAGAGGTTGGGAGTCCCTGAAATTGAAAATCTGAGTCCTCTTTGCAACTCTCTTGCTCCTTTGTTTCTCTTGTAATTTCCTTTTTTTAAGTTTATTGAGAGAGAGAGAGAGAGAGAGAGAGAGAGACAGTGCATGTCGGGGAGGGGCAGATAGAGTGGGAGACTGAGAAATCCCAAGCAGGGTCTGCACTGTCCGTGTGGAGCCCGATGCGGGGCTTGAACCCTTGAAACTGTGAGATGACCTGAGCCAAAACCAAGAGTTGGACATCTAACCAACAGAACCACACAGGCACCCTGTGCTTTAATTTTTTTCTTCTGCATTTCTATTGCCTCTTACATAGTTAATCTTCAAATTTGGTTACCCAACCTCTGTGGCCTCTAAGCTGGCACGAGTCCCCATTGCTTTTCCAGGCGCCCTGCAGATGGCAAAGATGGGTTTTCCCAGGAGGTTTTACAAAGCAGCGTATTCCGTGGATGTCCTTGGTTCCTCGAGGACTCTCAGCTCTGTAGGCTCAGAAGGGGAGTTGATGAGCAGAACAAGAGTTCGTCTCTCCATCATGCTGACTGGGTTCAGGAAGTAGTTAGATGAAGCCAGATTGCCAACCTGCTGACTCGAAATGAGAACGGAACTCTATTTCCATTTCACGGCCTGGGATTCTAGTGTGGGAATAACAGCATACATTCTCCTCCTGTAGCCAGGCCAGAGAGCCAAATCATTATCAGATGCTTAGTTGGCTAGGATGGAATAAAAACAAAGAGAAGTTAAGTGTCAAATGGCATCAGGTTAATAAGTCCAGGGCATCTGTTTCATGGTCAGGAGGCTTGCCAGTGGGAACACCCACAGGGAGCCGGCTTCAGCTGCTCCACAGCACGGCTGACTTTGCCAGAAGGTCCCGAACCCTCCAAGGACTAAGGGTGTGGCGTGCGGCTCCCTCGTCCCTATTGCTCCCAGTGGCAAGGCCACTGCGGCTCTCTTAAAATTGCGACTTTCCTCCACTTTCAGGCCTCACTAAGTCCTATCTAACTAACATTCCTGCCCCTAGATATAATACTTTTCCATTTTGTAAGCCTTAGAGCTGTTGCTCTGGGATGTCGTTGTACATCTTGACTTTTATTTGTTCTTTTTTCATTTATTATTATTATTTTTAGTGTTTATTTTTGTGAGAAAGAGCAAGCAGGGAAGGGGCAGAGAGAGGGAGACACAGAACTCCAAGCAGGCTCCAGGCTCTGAGCTGTCAGCACAGAGCCCAGCGCGGAGTTCAAACTCACTCACCGTGAGACCATGACCTGAGCCGAAGGTGGACACTCAGCCAACTGAGCCACCCAGGCGCCCTGCCCATCTTGACCTTTAAAAATTAGGTCTGAGAGCAGTAGGATTTTCCCAATTTTGGAGCCTTCCTATTAGTTAACACCCACCTCCATTCTTTTTCAAAACCTTTTTATGCTCCCTGACATGGTATTGGTGGAAGTCTAAATTTCTCTGCCTAACCTTCAAGGTTGTCTGTCAGATTGCCCAAACCATATTCAGCCTTATTTTCTACCCTTCTCCCTTTTGAGTAAGCAGCCCAGAGCAGAAACCCCAGTGTAAGTCATCTTCGGTCTCTGCCAGAGTTTTCTGAGCCCTTAAAATTTGTATTGTCTATGTCATAGCATTGTTGTCAGGGCCAAATAAAACGATGTGTTTTCCTTTACTCACTGGTGCAGGATTCTGCATGAGTGAGGCAAATTTTTTAAGCGATCCAGTTTGAGCTCAAGCACTTTGCATTCATTATTTCACTCGGTCTGCTTTCAAGTATAGGTACTGTGCTTACTCCCATCTCACAGATGAGGAGAGTAAGGCTCAAAGAGGCTAGTGTTTGTGCCCACGGTCTCAGGTCTGATAAGGGGTCTGTCTGTCCACCTGCTTTAATCTGCTCTCAATTTCCAGGGCCCTCTGCTACATCAGGCCGGAGTCTCCACTCGCCCCCCCAAATAGCCTCGCCCATTTCTGCATCTCTGCCCCTTCATCCCAACCAAGATCCGCCCACCTTTCTGGACCCCTTTCAGATTGTATCCCTCCCCCCCTCCCCGGCCCCTCTCCTTTTCTTTCTCCTCCAGCTCTCTTTGCTCACCCGTGTCCCTGAACTCCTGTGGAACTCGGGGATGTACTGAAGTCAGACCTGTCTGGGGTTTATTTTCAGGCTCTGCTGTGTTGCTTTAATGTCTCTGAGTCACTGGAAAAATGGGCATCCCGAGAACCGTTGCCTTGTGGGGTTTGTGGACGATTCCGCAAAATAGTGTGTGTGAAAGGTCGTTATATATGGCTAGGTGTTTCTCTTTTCCTCAGTAGATGAGCAGCTTTCGGATTCATTTTCGCCCTGACCCACAGTAGTAGTAAACGTACATGTTGGATTCAGAAAGTTCCACAAGGACTTTCTCTTCTAATCTCATAGCTGTGTGTTAAAAACAATGCTGATTTTGACCCAACTTAATTGATTTTGACTATATGGAAGGCTATGCACAGTTTGGGGAAAAAAAAAACAAAAAAAACCTTTGGCTTGGATGACATGAAGCCCCTTGAGGGCAGAGTTTTTCATGCTTCTGCATCTTCCCAGGCCTCTCAAGAAATTCGGTCAGTTCTGGTTGATGGGTTTTCCCGGGGGTGCGGGAGGAGGAGATTGAAGCCAGTTACACAATCATTTATTGAGCGCCCCTTTGCAAGGACTGGCCAGCGAGCCCCTGGGGGCAGCTTTGTTTCTGCTGCGCTCGGAGCCGGCTCCCTCTCGAAGACCTCGTGCCGGCGTCCCCGCTCTTGGCCGCCCAGGCTGCAGCACAGCTGTTTGGGCCACAATCGGCCGCAGTGTTTGAGTCCTCCTCTCCAGGCCAAGGCACGTTTGGCGGCCCAGGGGACGTGCTGCTTGGGTTTTGAATCTCCTGCCCGCGTGCTCTGCATCCGCCTGGGGCCACACACCCACCTGGCGCAGAGGGCAGCATCTCTGTCTGGGTCACGTTTTCCCTGCCGTGCTGGCGGTGACAGCCTCCCGCCGCCTCGGAGGGAAACTCAGCTGTATATATGCTGCCCGCAGCCTCCCCGGCGTCCAGGCTCTAGGGTGAAAGCCTCTTACAGCTTACATCCTCAGGCGGGAGAAAACAAGCCTGCCGCTTATGGTGCCTTAGCACCAATTTGTCACCCACTTCACTCGAGCCGCCCTGGGCTTCTCCTCTGTGTGGTATCTTTCTTCCCCATGGCCGCTCCAGCTGGGCTCGGCCCGACATTGGAATCACATGTCTTGGCTCTGGCCTTTGGCATTATTCTCAAGGCTGTCAGCATACGTCCCTACTGCCATCTTTTTCTGTTGCAAAGGTCTTTTCATTAATAGATCCCCCCCCCAACCCCCGAATGAGACTTGTTGAGGCTGATGCTTTCCTCCCTCAAGGTCTTATATGCCGCATCCAAGACCGATTTCCGGCCACTTTCAGAAAAATGCTGGACTTCGTTTTGTTTTTAGCACCATCAGCACACATAGCTCTTGTTCCCCTTCAGTTATGTTTCATGTCAGTTGCTCCTCCTGACCCTAAGAGGAGGGTAGAATTCTTAGCCCGGATTGTAAGCACTCCTACTCTCCGGGGCAGGAGGAGAGGAAACTTTGTCCACCAGTTCCCCGGACCAGACCTGACAGACAGCTGCCGCCCCACCTCTCGTCTCGTTTCCCATCTGAATGTGTCCAAGACGCTCTCTGCCTGTTGCTCTCTCTTCTCACGAAAGCCAGAGGACTTTCCCTCGGGTTTCCTTTCGGCTTCTAAATTGCTCACTTGGCTTTTTATCCAAGCTCGTATTAAATTACTTCATGAGTTCATGCCTAGAGAGCCTCTGGCATAACCTGGCTCACAGAAGTGTTGTTTTCTGCGATTGGACCGCTTGACTGCAGCATCTGTTCGTGTCTGAGTTGGGGGTGCAGGTGAGGCATGTGCTCTGGGCCAGTGGAACAGGAGAGAACACAGGCGCCCAGGCTGACCGTAGGCACCTGTGATGGACTCGGCAGGGGTGCTGCTCCTGGGAGTTTCCAAACAGCCCCTGGGCTCCTCAGCTGCTTATGGCAAGGGCTGCAAAGGAGCAGCAACTTCGGTTCCTGTGGGAAGGGTGTAACTTTCCCCCTTGAAAGCAGCCTGCATTTAGCACCGAGCAGTGGGATTAGATGTATATGAATGCTGTCACCTCAACAACAGTATCTTATCATTGTTCTTTTCAGCAAGTCCGGCCGAAGAGGATTAAGTGAATGCAGGAAATCCATATAAGCAGAAATTTCTCAACCGATAAACATGGGGGCGGGGGAAGGTCCTAGGCTGTGTCTGTATCCTCCTCAATCCTCTAAGACCCCCGAAATGGGATGAAAAGTTGCTCAAAAGTTCTCACGCAAAAGCATAAGAACAAGAGATCTGATCCACATGGAGATTATCTCAGGAAATGATCAGATAAATATGTTGCTTAAAAATCCTATTAAAATGTTCAACAGCCATAAGAAACATGGAAGTATTTCAGGATATTTTAAATTTAGTTGGCGTGCGAGAATTGGATGTTCCTGTGTTTCAATAAAAAGATTTTTTTCATTACAGAAGGGAAGGAAAAAACCTAGGCGTCAGAAGGAAAAATGCCTTTTATCTGCTTATGCAAACAGTCCCTTGTTTCTAGCTGTCACAAAGGACATGACGAGCCATATTGTGCAGGGTCCAAGGTTCATGAGAAGTAGGTTTGTAAGTGGCAGGTAGTGGCAAAGTGATTTATGTTCCATGGAAATTCATTCAGCGTTTGCAGCACTCCAGGGCATCTGACGCTTAAGGGAGCAGCTGTCCTGACCCTGGGGGGCAAAAAGGCGTCCGTTACTGAGGGGTGTTGGTTTAGGATAGTGATCTCCTTCTCCCTTTTCAGGAAGGGCAAGAACATGTTTGTCTAGGTGGGGTTTTTTTTTGTTGTTTTTTTTGTTTTTAACTTTTGTGCTTTCTCATCTAGTTACAGTGGAAATTAAAGAAGAACCTTACAAATTAGGAACACAATCAATTTCAGTGTCCGGATCCAAGCAAATGGCGAGACTTAAGTCAGATGCCCCTTTACAAAACGTGTGAATGTTATTCACACCTGTTTCGATTTGGGGAAAAGAAATGAAAGGCTATTGAGGTTAGGTGTGAGGAGCAGTAATTAGTAGTGAATAAAGGGACTCAGAGTGAGATTAACTGAGATGACCTATATTTAGCTTCTGCTTTTATTTCATTGTTTGCTTTTTTTTTAATCTAATCTAACTGCCAGCATTGCCCTTTTCAATATGTAGAACAATGGTCAGTAACTGTTTTTGTTTGCGTTTCCTGGTAGACCATTATTTTTATTTATGTGACTTGTGGGAAATGGTGAAATTTTACGTAGGCAGGGATAATTCTTTTCAAAGATCTTATCTATGTTGGGCAGAAATTAATTTGATAGAAATGAGAGAATTTGGCTTATCAAAAAGGACTTACATTGTATATATCATTAGGCTTCTAACCCTTCTTGTTGACTTTTTGGTTATTTGAAAAACCTAGAAGGAAGGCAGCGACAGCAGAAGGAGAAAAGAAATAAGTGAATTATTGCCCATTGCTTCAATATGGTGTGATAACGGCCTGTCTTTTAATTTGGTTTTAATTTTGCGCATCTGCTTTGGGTCAGGGAGTACTTACTGGTCCTAGGCCTCCAAAAGCTTATAGTTCAATATAGTTTTTCTCAGCCTTGGCACCATCGAGATTGGGGGCCCGCTAATTGTAGTGGGGGCTGTCTTCTGCATTGCAAGGTGGTTAGCAGCACCCCTGGCCTCAGCCCACTAGACGCCAGTGGAGCTAACTCCTTGACCCCTGGTCGTGACAACCAGAAAGGTCTCCAGGCGTTGTCAGATGTCCTTTGGCGGAGAAGCAAAGTCACCCCCATGTCAGAGTCACTGGTTCGATACCGTGCACGTTGCTGTCGAAACTCCGCATTCTGTGCCGTGACAGGTGTTTATCAGGTTCATGTCCAGTTTTGGAAGAGCCATTTGAAGATGGCCCGCGGTGATTTTTATCCTAGTCTTCTGCTTCGTGAGGGCCAGGGAGAATCGTTCACTGTGTTGAGGGGAGTACGCATGTGGAGGGGTGCCTGTAGCAGCGTCTTACAAAGGAAATGCAGCTCTGGAATGAAGCTGAAGGAGGGGCCCCTGAGAGAGCAGGGGGAGGACGGTTTTCAGGAAACTGCTGATATTCCCTGTAATAATGGAACTGTGGAGAACGTGAGAGATGCAGGGGTTCATAAAATTGTTGTGGTCTTCAACGTAGAGGATATAGAAGATTTTTATAGGTCAGTTTTTTCTTTAAGTTTATTGATTTATTTTGAGAGAGAGCGTGTGTGCGCGGGGGAGGTGCAGAGAGAGAATCTCAAATAGGCACCGCTCTGTCAGTGCAGAGCCTGACTTGGGGCTCGATCGCATGAACCGAGAGATGATTGACCTGGGCTGAAATCCAGAGTCAGATGCTCAACCGACTGAGCCGCCCAGATGCCCCTGGGTCAGTTTTGTAATGATGCCTAAACAGAAATAGATTTTGCTTTGTCCCTTTCTCCCTCACCTGCCTTTTCCCTTATCTTCCCTTTCCTTTCTCTCCTCTCTGCTTGTTCTGGAGGAGTTTTTTAGATAAACCTGTTGCTCATCCATACAAAGACTTTGATGAATTAGAAAAAGATGTCCTTCCGTCCAGATTCATTACAGGTATCTACCAGATAAATGGGGTGACAGTTGTACAAAACTGCAGTGACCTGGGGCCCCTAGAGCTCTGGAATTTGTGCAGTGTGCAACCGTGTAGCAGTGGTGGCTGTGTTTGGGCAATTTCATTTATTCACATATCCTTGGCTGTACCTAAATGCTGCTGCTTCCTCCATTTTTGACCCTAGACCAGAACGTTTCCTGGAATATCATGCCTGCATGTCCAACTGCCTTTTGGACATTTCTTGCAAAACCTTTAAGCAGCGCAAATGTTACATATGCAAAATTGGATTACTGTTGTTTATTCCAAACCTGCTTTTCCGTGTATTTAGTAGTCATCGTAGACTCTCCTCCTTTCTAGATAAATAAAACCACAAGCCTCTGAGTCCTCCCCGTAGAGTTCCTGAATCCCGTGATTTAGTCCCACCTCCCCTTTTATTTCCGTTTTAGTCACCTGTCAGCTGGGGCCTGTAAGGCTCTCCTCCCCTGGCGTCACACCCCTCCGTGTACCTTTCAACCAGCGTGCTCTTGTAAAACACCAACCTGATGTGGTCCCCATCAGGGCTCTTTGATTCCTTCTCCTTGTCCCCGCCTCCTCTGTGGCCTTAGTTCCAATCCTACCCTCTTCCTTCAAATCTTCAGGCATTCCCAGTCTGCTAAGTACAAGCCCTGGAGATTCAGCAATGGGTAAAACAAAGGCCTTGGCCTCCTGGAACGTACTTTCGTGAAGGGCTGAGCTCTTTAAGCCTTTGCTCACCCTCTTCCTCTAGGATGCCCACCCGTGGCTAACCTGCCTGCACCACGTCTGCTGGCATTTCAGGACGCAGCTACGGTGTCATGATGCTCAGTAGATTTATCATTCTCCTTTTTATGCCCTCTTTGCATCCTGAGTTTCAGTACCACCTCGAGTGGGGTCTAGGCTGTGTGCCCCTGACACCTTCAGTAGTGCTCAGTACATAGTAGTTGCTTAATAAACCTTTATTGAATGAATGGTATACAAGTATGGGCACGTTTTGGGGTCATGTCCCTCTACCATATCTAATATTCCTCTCTTTGCTCATGCTCTTTACTCTGCCAAGAATATCTCTACCCCTACACCCCTCCTATCCCTTATGAGCTGCCCACTCTGTTCTTAAACCTGTCCTCCTTGTGGGAACACTTTTGCACTGTTGGTGGGAATGAATACTGGTATAGCAACTCTGGAAAACAACATGGAAGCTCCTTAAAAAATTAGAACTATCAAATTATGGAATTAACAATTAACAAATTATGGAAAGAGCCCAAATGTCCATCGACTGACAAATGGATAAAGCAGATGTGGTATGTGTGTATGCGTGTATCTGTATATACAGACACACACACACACACACAGTGGAATATTACTTGGCAGTCAGATTGAAATCTTGCCATTTGCAAAAATGTGGATGGAACTAGAGTGTATTATGCTAGGCAAAATAAGTCAGAGAAAGACAAATATGAGTTCACTCAAATGTAGAATTTAAGAAGCAGAACAGGTGAACATAGGGGAAAGGGAAGGAAAAATAAGATAAAAACAGGGAGGCAAACCATAAGAGACTCTTAAATACAAAGAACAAACTGAGCATTGGTAGAGGGGACGTGGGTGGGGGATGGGCTAGATGGATGATGGGCATTAAGGAGGGCACCTGTTGGGATGAGCACTGGGTGTTATATGTAAGTGATGAATCATTGAGTTGTTTCCGAAACCAATACTACACTGTGTGTTAATAACTAACTTGCATTTGAATAAATTAAAAAAAAATTTTGAAAATGGCCCTATTGTGAACTCTTGCTAACTCATTTCCTTGATTACCTTTTAACAGAACAAATTGTTTTTCTCACTATCTTGGTAGTATCTATTCAATTAATACTGAGTGCTCACCATTCACCAGGAGTTGTGCCAGGTTCTAGGGATACGAGAATGAAAAAGGCCTCATCCTGTCCTCAAGGAGCTCCCGGTGTAGTATGGGAGAGCATTTTGTTCGCACCTTGCTGTACCCGTGGTCCGGATCGCTGTCTCCCAGGTAACGTTCAGCGACCCAGGCCCCTTCCATGTGGCTCTGCCGACCCCATTCCTTGTGCTTTCCTTTCTGTGAAAGGGAAAAAAAGATGAAGCGTGGAGTAGACCTGCCTGCTTCTGGAAGCCTTGCCTCAGGAGCGGCACATACCACTTCTGTTACGTTCTGTTGAGAAAGACAAGTCACAAGGCTGCCCCAGATTGCAAGGGCACCCTTGCTGGGCCCCAGGAAGACGCGCGGTTGCGGGACACAGCTAGCCAGCCCAGCCAACATACCTGGTTCTCGTGGCTGCGAACTGTGGCATTACTGTCTATGTACAGTTCTCTTTGTTCAGAAGACTTTCACCCAAAATACTTGTACGACTCGCTCCCTCATTTCATTTAAATCTCAAACTCATCTGAAAGTCTTCCAAGTGTAAGGCCGCCCAATCTAGAAAAACTCCCCACCCCTTATTAAGCTGCATTTTTTCCTTAAGAGCCCCTGTAACTCGCGCATAGTTCTCGTTTGTCTCTCATCTCACCTTTTCGTCTCTCCTTCCCTGCCTGCCCCCAAGAGGAGTGCAGTGAGGGCTCAGTGTAGGCTTTGCTTCCTGCAAGATAGGTTTGGCTCTATCTGCGGAGCCTAGAATAGTGCCTGGCATTTCAAGGATTGTGAATTCCTTGAAGGCAAGGATTTTTTTCAATATTTGGTGAGCAGTGCTTTGTGCCAGGAGACGTATGCTGAACCCCAAGGTATTTAGGTTCCTGCCCTCCTGGAGCTTCTATTCTATTCTGCATCTCTTTCAACTTTATTTCTCTTGTGCTTGGCATTTAGAAACATTTAAATATAGGTGTGTGGAGGGAAAAAATTCACTAGCAGCGTACTTGAAAAATCTCCCTGTTGTAACTGTGTTATTCAGTTGGGGATCATGATAAGTGACATGAAAGACTGCAGATCATGGGGAAAACTTGGATGAAAATCCACCCTGCTCTGCTTTAGCCTTTGAAAGACTTGGCCTCTAAGTCACTCTCGTCATCGCTAATAATACCACCAGTGAGGGGACACTTGAATAAAGAGGCATTTGTCACCAAATGGTAAGTTAGCAGCATGCCTTGTTATCTGGGTTGGAGTACGTAGTCCTTAAGTGGCATTTGGACTAAATCTGATTAGAATTTAGAATCTCCTGGGAGACAAATAGAAATATGTTTCAGTTTAGAAAAATTGCTTTTTCTACCTTGAGATGTTTTGGGTTAGGAAAAGATTAAAATTAGTTTTAAGGGAATGCTCGTCTTTGAAGGGATTGGTTGTATGCTGGTGGAGTTCTTTAGGGAAACGACGTCTCAGGACGGGGGAGCAGAAACAGCTCAGTGCAGTCCGTCAGCTCGTTCTCCACTGAGAGGAAAATAACCGAAACTGCTGGTTGGTTTTCTGTAGGCTGTAGCAGTTGGTTGGCGCAAGTTTCTACTTTCTACCGATTGTGAAAATTTAGCCTGAATTTGAAGAACACCTGAATGTTCAGGTTCTCTCTGAAGATCCAAGGGCTAAAGAATGTAGCCATGGCTAGTCTATAGATACAGTTCTTGCAAACACAGAAAAGCTTTTGGAACCTACTTGTCACGTTTGAAGTATTTCCAGCTAGTGATTATTAAAGTAATTCAAGCAAAATCAGCATCTAATGATGGCTAAAAAAATTGCTTAAAGTGTTGAAGAAAATGATGTGTATGTAATAATTTAGCATATATAAGTGTCTGAGCTCTCATGTGAACTCCTACTCCTCAATTTCTTTATTAGCCTATTTTTACTACTATTTATAAATTACTCTTCTTTTCTGGTTAAAGACAGAGATAAATAAAGATAGAAGAAAACTCCCCCTCATTATAACATCACCCTTTTAGACTGTTGATGCCAGCAACATTCATTTTGAATATCTGATCATGTTTTAGGGCGCCTGGGTGGCTCAGTAAGTTAAGCGTCTGACTTTGGCCCAGGTCATGATCTCACGGTTTGTGAGTTTGAGCCCCACGTCCGGCTCTGTGCTGACAGCTCAGGGCCTGGACCCTGCTTGGGATTCCGTGTCTCCCTCTCTCCCCCTCCATGTTCTCTCTGTCTCTCAAAAAGGAATAAATGTTAAAAAGGAAAAATGAATATCTGATCATGTTTCGCCATTCGTACATACTATGTTTAAGGTTATTCTTTATGACTTCCAAATTTGACACACTGGGAAGGATCAGTCAGATCCTAGACTGATCTTTGGTAAGAAATCTTACCTAAACCGAGATTCCTCTTTGCCGTAGGGAATGTGGGAGGGACATTGTCCCAATGTCTGCCGATGCTTTTAAAATTCTTTAGGCTTGTTTCCTTCTGAATTTTGCTGCATTGTGTTGGGGGAAGGGAATATGTAAGCCAGAAAGAGTCCAGGTTTGAGGCAAAGGGGCATGGGTTAGAATTCTGCTCTGCTATTCTTAGAGGGAGTTACTTCTCATTTGCTGATTCTGTGTCATCCTTATCCTCGTGGGGACATTTAGAGGACCTACCCCACAGGGTGCTGGGAGATGAAAGGAGGAAACCCACCGGGGCCCAGCACACGGTAGGCAGGGACTCTTGTCCCTGCTTACGTCCTGCTGCTGAGGACAAGGATTGAAAGTTTTCAGTTTGCGTCAGGATGACAGCCTGAAAAAATCCGTCTCTCAGCCTCCGGCCGCCTCGCCTGCGTTGGGTTTCCAGTGCCTCCCCTCTGCTAGTGTGCGCAGGTGGTCAGCGGCAGGGAGGGCTAACCGTGAAGCTAGGAAACGCTAAACACAAAACAGCAGAATTCAGAAACTGCCTTCTGGAGTCCTTTGATGACAAGGGAAGGGAAAAATAAAAACCCACCAAACTTTCAGGGCCTTCGGAAACTCTCTGCATACGTTGATCAGGAGCTGGCGGCACGGATGGGTCTCTGAGGTTGCACCACGTTACCCGCCCTCGCGCAGCGTTCAAGCCACTGGCCCCCGGTTCTCTGCAATTTGTAAAGCTTTCTGTTTCAGCTCAGCTCAGCCTTTGCCGTGGACAGACTTTGCCAGCCAGGAAACTGAGATCCAGGGGCAACGTAAAACATGGATTTTAATTGCTAGTTTCATTAAAAATTACCTTTTTTAAGCCTTAAAAGGCTTTTTAGTTTTCTAGTCTTCTAGTCCAGTAGAATTTGAAATGCTTTTCACTTTTTTCCCCAAGGGCTTTTAAAAATCACGGTTATTCTACTGGCATGAAATTTTAGAGAAAATTTCTTTTAGATTTCTTATGCTCAGTTGAGACACACATACCTTTTATTTATTTTTTTTATTGGCCCTTTTTCACACTGCTGTGTTTGAAAGCTGGTATTTGATCAGTAAGAGAGCCCCAACCCCAAAGAGGATTCTAAGGGGGGTGCCTGTGTCCTGCTTAGGGACATAGCTAGAAAGTTGCGGTGAGTAAAACCCTTCCTTCTTTTAGCCCTGTGGCATGACTGATACATTACAGGGCTGCCTGCTGCGTTGTAGCTATGGGCAGAATGGCTAGGAAGGCAGGGGACTCCTCTCAGCATTGACTAAGTGACATCTTATGTCTTGGAGCGCCACGCAAACCTCATGTCAGTATACTTATTTAAAAATAAAATGAAATCCTTCTTTTAGTAAAGAAGAAAAGAAGAATAAATTTAAACAGAAATCTTAGTTTTCTCCATGTATCGCCGTTCACACCTCTTCATCTGTTTTTATGAAGTCATCAGAGGATCCGCTTAGAAGGGAACTGTGGGTCCTGATCCGCCCGCCGAGAAAGACTCTGTTCTTATCTGCAGCGACTGACTCACCGTTTCTGAAGAAATCTCTCCGAAGTGCTATAGCTCTTCCTTTCAAATTAAAGTCCATAACCATATCTGCAGGGGCTGCATAGCAATGAGAGAAGATACCCTGGAACTTTCCTTCCTCCCAGATGAAAGCCCATGTTGTAACAGCCCCCCTCCCCACCATTTCAATTGTAGGCATAGATAGAAAAATGAAAAGATAGAAATCCCGTCTCTTTCAGTAACTCTAATAATGTGTAACGGTGAACTATGGGATTGGTAGAGTCACCGTGTCACGAAGCTGAGAGTCCTGTCTGGGTACGTAGGGAAAGGGGGTGGTGCGGTTGCCAGAGAAGGCTTTAACAGGAGCTGGCAGCTTCCTGTCTCTGGATGCTTGACCGCTGTGTTAAGAGCTGTGTTTCCCGAAACTGTGCCAAGAACCCTAGTCCCTGGAGATGCGCCCCCGCCCCCCACCCGTAAGAGTTTGGTGGTCGAAGAAATTTGGGAAACGATATAAAATATCCTCTTCACTGTGCACATTTGAGGACCCTCTACAGAGGAACAGCCATAAAGGAACCTGCCTTACCTTGGCCTTACTAAGCTGGCCAAGAGATTGTGGCACAGAGCTAGCTCAACATACCCCCTCACTCTTGACCCTTCTCTGTGAGGGCTCTGTGCAACGGGCAGTCCTTAGAAAACTCTTTGGGGAGTTTTCTGATGGGCTGTGGATTTATATTGTACAGGAAGTAAGCAGATGCTAGTCAAATTTAATAGGGTAAGGTACTGTTGCTACCTGAGAGGAGTGTAGACAAGAATGAGCTCATCTTAGATTTCTTTGTTTGGATGATATTGTTAGAATCTCTTTTGTTTTAATTCCACTTCAAGGTCAGCCACCCGAGCAACAATGAAAACAAATTTTAAAGATGTGCAGAACTGTTGTCCACCTATTTCTGTTTTGTCTGTGGGTATAAGGAAATGAAGATATCAAACTCGGTCATAGTTATTAAAATACTTTAATTTTTAGAGTTTTAGATTTACAGAAACCTTGCAAAGGTAGTACAGAGTATCTTTTTACCCCACACCCAATTTCCATTCTTCACATCTTATGCGTTACTGTGGTACATTTGTTCCAATTAATAAATCAGTATCAATATGTTATTATTAACTAAAGTTGATTCTTTATTCAGATTTCCTTATTTTTCTTTAATGTCCTTTTATATTCCACATTCTTTTTTTTTTTTTAACGTTTATTTTATTATTTTTGAGAGACGTAGAGACAGAGTACGAGCAGGGGAAGGGCAGAGAGAGAGGGAGATACAGAATCTGAAGCAGGCTCCAGGCTCTGAGCCGTCAGCACAGAGCCCGACGCGGCGCTCGAACTCACAGACCGTGAGATCATGACCTGAGCCGAAGTTGGCCCCTTAACCAACTGAGCCACCCAGGTGCCCCTCTATTCCACATTCTTATCTGGATACCACCTTCTATTTAACCATCATGATTTCTAGGCTTGTGTGTGTGTGTGTGTGTGTGTGTGTGTGTGTGTGTGTGTGACTATTTCTCAGACCTTGTTTTTGATGATCTTGACAGTTTTGAGAAGTACTATTTAAGTAGTTTGAACAAAGCTTCTCAATTAGGATTTGGCTGATGTTTTTCTCATACTAGAGTTACGGTTTTTGGGTCATATTTTGGTCATATCAAGGATACCTACTTCTATCGATAGGACTTACGCTGTTGATGTTGGGCATGCTCACCTGGCTGATGGAGGGTCTGTCAGGTGTCTCCACTGTAAAATCACTCCCCATCCTGCTTTTCCACACTGTGCTCTTTGGAAGGAGATCACTATGCACAGCCCAGAGTTCAGGAATGGGGGGTTCTGCTCCTCTTCCTACTGAGGATAGAGTATGTTATTTGAAATGCTCAAACAGATGTCTAAGTATGTGACTTTAAAAACTACTTGGACAGTAGGGGCACCTGGTTGGCTCAGTCGGTAAGCATCCAACTTCGCCTCAGGTCATTTTCTCATGGTTTGTGGGTTCGAGCCCTGCATTGAGCTCTGTGCTGACAGCTCAGAGCCTGGAGCCTGCTTCGGATTCTGTGTCTCCCTCTCTCTCTACCCCTCCCCTGCTCACACTCTGTCTTTCTCTCCTTCTCTCTCTCCTTCTCTCTCTCCTTCTCTCTCTCCTTCTCTCTCTCCTTCTCTCTCTCCTTCTCTCTCTCAAAAATAAACATGAAAAAAGTACTTGGATAGTAGAATGGTTACTATTCATTATAGTTACCTACAGACTAGTTCTGATGGACATTTTATTCTAACTAAGAAGGAAAAGTATGCTTCCCAAATTGAAGCCACCCAGCTTTGATCAGACTGTAGAATTTGTATCTCTGCCAGTGTTTGTTCTCAGTAGCATGCCAGAAGTTCCAGATGCTGCCCTCTCTTTTTTCTGTGGCAAGATTTAATCCCGTTTGTGTGTTTTTTCTGCTTCAGTTGCGTTACTGTCAGTTTTGGAGACCACAGACCTGTTTGTACTGCTTATGTTACTGTTGAGTGTGTGCCCTATTTAGAAAAGGGCTATTATAATAAAACTATTTTAAGATCTTTATGTATTTTAAGGGCACTACCATCCAAAGTAGTCTTAGTCTTTCATGTCTGATTGGCTTTGACTTTGTCATCCCCAACTGGAGTACATAATTAAAGATTTTCTGTGTAGTCAACTTTCAGGTCACTTCATATTTAACATTTGTGCACACGACAGTACAAGGTAGTTGTAGGCATCGTTCTGCTTTTTGGTTCTTTTAAAATATGGTAGAGTTTTTAACAAATTTGTTATCTAAAAATAGCCATTTCAGTTACTTTTTGATAAGTATATACTTGGTGAGAATTGGGGAATTTCTTTCATATATATATGTGTGTGTGTGCATGTGTGTGTATTTCCTTCTCTATATATGGATTTTAAAAGGTTAGAAATATTTTTAAAGATCTATATTTATAAAAAGATGAAAAAATAGATTTTCATGATCTTTAGCCAGGAATGATAGTAATTGGACTCTAGGAGAAGACTTCCCTTAAGGCATGATTCACACTCCTCCAACCCAGCAGTTTTATTGCTAGACATGAGTAATGGCCTATCCCTATCCACAGAAGAAAAAAAGATGTGTTAATAGAAATAATTTTTCAGTTTCAGGTTTTTCTCCTGTCAACTTAAGTTTTTGGCACTAGTTGCCACATGCCCGTTGGTATTAGTAGATGTGAATGAAGGAATAAGTAGCAAAAGTCTGTTAACAGAAAAACTCACACAACCAATGAGTTCAGTAACTGTCTCGAAACTCTTTTGTTGAACGCACACATTTAGGCTGTGCTTTTTATATGACATTCGTATGATGCCTTCTCTTACTGGAAAAGTTCCTGGTTCATAAGAAGAAACTAAGTATTTCAGAATTTCATGCTTTCCCTCAATGGGCAGTACAGCTTCCAGGCGCTTCAGCATCTGACCAAGTGTGAAACCCACTGCACCAATGAATAAGAGGCAAAGGAGCCTCTGGGAGCTTCCTGAGACAGGAAGGCATGGGCCATCCGAAAGTTGTGTAATAATTGCCTGTATATCCTTCTGCAGGAAGGATAGAATTGACTTTCCCACCCACGTATTTGGCATGAAATTTCTCTGCATCTCAGGCCAAGTCTGTGTGTAAGGATTATGAAGTCCCCAGTGGGTTGGGTTGTAGGTGGAGATACCAGCCCCATGCTGGAGAGCTGTTCCTGCTAGAGAGGGGCGTGCGTGTGTGTGTGTGTGTGTACACGTGTGCACAAAGGCCTCAAGTGATTTTCCAATTGTTGCACAGGAAGAAAAAAAATTAATAAGCTTCTTTTTATCGTTAATAACATCTAACAGTGTGGTAGATCTTTTTTCTTCAAAAGGGCAGACTAGATGACTGGGAAGCTGTTAGTTTGTGGTTTTGTTATCAGCATTGTGATGCTGCTGATGGTGGTGGTGGTAGTGGTGGTGGTGGTGGATAAAAGCAAGGTACATGAAAACAGTTTTGAAAATAGAGTTTTAATTCTGTCTCCGTTTCAGCTATTTCCTAAGCTTTAACTACTTTCTTTTGAATCTACCTTTTAGCATAATACTTGGAAAAAAATTTTTTGAGGTGACCTTTATTCATTCATTTTGTTTTAGAACACCTACTAAGTGCAAGGCGCTGCGCTGGGGAAACTGCAGCGGATAAGATGTGTGGTTTCCGTTCTCTTGAAGCATACATTCTAGTAAGAGAAACCGCGGAACAACTACAGATACAACTAAGAGATAAATTCAGGTCGTGGTGATGACGAGTGAGGTAAAGGGGGAAATAATCAGGTGATGTAGTAAAGACTAGCAAGGGTGGGCAGGAAAGACTTCCCTGAGGGACTGTCCTCTGAAGCGAGCCCCTGAGTGATGAGAATAACCCATCCTCTCACCGAGAAGAAGGAAGAAATCCAGTTAGCAGGAAGGTTGAGGTGGGCAGTGGCTTGGTGCGGTCAAGGAGTAGAAGGTAGTCTTGGACGACTGCATGGAATGGTGTGAGGTGAAGCCGAAGAGGCGGTAGGAAGGCGAGGACCGAGACCT
The DNA here is from genome assembly GCA_030068075.1 of Paguma larvata. NCBI lineage: Eukaryota > Metazoa > Chordata > Mammalia > Carnivora > Viverridae > Paguma > Paguma larvata. The sequence goes on from CM057823.1 coordinate 116,922,524, forward strand.
TCGTGGCATGGAGCATGGTGTGCCAACGGAAAAGTGTTCATTCATATGGGCGGATTTTCACAAATTGAACATACCCGTGTAACCAGCATCCAGATTAAACACAAACAAACAACCTGAACACCTCCAGTACCATTAGGAAGCATTGCTTTGAGGCTGCTGGAAGCTATAGCTCACCCACATCGTTAGCCCCTTGTGTGTAGGGCCTAATCACATTTCAGGGTCTGGCTTGGGGGAGACTCCTGGTTTTTGTAGGCTGTGTCCTTTATAACCATCCAGCAGCACACATGCCATTTATCTATGAGATTTTATAATCTGTGTCTTCCCTCCACCTCCAACCCTCACCGTGAACACGTAGGTGAGATTGTGTAGTAAATAGGACACCTGTTTTCTAAGAATCTTTTCTTTAGAAAGCAAGAATTGTCCTTTTAGAGGATTCTTTCTCATAATATTTGTGGAACCGTCCTTAGGTCCAAGCCGAAACTTTTGTTTTCATTCAGAATTTATGCATGTTAATAAGAGTTTATATTTTCTGTGGTAATGGAATATTTTAGGGTTTGTTGCGTCATTGTAGTTAGCTTCTTTTGTAAAAAGCCTACAGGGGCATTTAACCAAATTTAAGCTAGAAATAAATTTAAGCTAGAAATTAAAGATAATATAGTAATTTCAAATAGCTTTGTGTTCAAGATGAGATTTTAAAGTTATTATTCCACAGTGAATTTTAATGATTATTGTGTACAATGGCATTTATGGATGTGCAGTAACTGAACGAAATAATTAGCACATTAGATTATGGAATTGTAATATGAAATGAGAACTTTTTAATAAGCTTTCTCCATAATGGTTCATGCTGTGAACACATGAAGTACAAGACACTGAACTTCACTAAATCATAGCAGGGCTTTTGGAATCAGTAGGCTCATGTTTCAAATCAAGATGAGTTTCAGATTTTCTAAAAACACAGCTAAAAAGTTAAAAGGCAGTTACATAACTCGATATTTTATATCCTTTTGGGGAGTTGGGATGAGATGTTTTTATAATGGAAGGAAAATTTTTCTTTTGAAGGGATCAAGTATAAAATGGAATTGAACTTACACTTGGAGAAAAACTCGTTGGATTGTAAGACCTTGTTACTTGTTAGCATTTTAACACGTCACCAGAAATGCTTTTGACATTTTCTTTAGGAGAATTTTGGGGAACAACTAGCTGAAGTCTGAAATTTGGCTTGGTATAGTCTTGCCCAAACTGATGGTTAGTCGTTTTGACCCTTTGATCTGCTGATCCCAAGAAACTATCTGGAAATATATCCAAAAACATATAAATGCCTATTTCACCATTGAAAGGTTCTTTCAGTGACAGCATATGAACAAATTCCCAAGGAAATAAACTCCTTAGAACATTTTGAATGAGAAGCCTATTATTTCCAATCTGTAGCCTGTTATCTTTTTAAAAACTCATTTTTCCCCCATTATCAAGATAATATGGTCTGGATGGACAGTTTGGAATGGTGCAGGATCGGTTTCTTTCTAATTTTCTGTAATACCGCCACCTAGGGATAACATTTTTTTAAATTGTCTAGTACTTAATGTAATGTATTGTTTTCACTTCCTTTGAGATGCATTTTAGTGTTCTAGTTTGGACTTCAATGATTTTTTTCCCTTTTGGAAATTTAGATTGGTCCTAAAATGCTATCCTAGCTTTTACTTAATTTACTCTAATACATTTGGACAACAAATAATAGACAATTATTTTACACTAGGGGTGTTATCTATAATATGCCTTACTGTTCCATTTTAAGATGTTAGCTCACAGAAGGTTTTCATATAAATACACATTGCATAAAATGTTGGAAATCTATGCCTTTAATTACATAATGACCATTGTTTTGATGCCATTGTAGTGGCATCAAGTAAAGTAGCAGTAAATGAGTCATTGATCATTTAAAGTCTTTCACATTGCATGATAGCCTGGTAAATTCCAGGTACTCCTTGGGAGGAGTACTAGTTCCAGGGAAAGGATAGAGAAGTACAGCACCTGAACTTGGCAGTGCTCTCTGTGAAGCTGGGTTTATTAGCTCATGTACTTGAAAGATGCTCCAGCTCCAGTATATCCAGTGAGCAGACCATGTAGGGATCTATCCGTTTCTTGGCTCTTCTGTCTCTTGGGTTGACTTCGTTCTCAGTCAGGGTATCCCCCTATGGGTTTAAGATGGCCACCAGCACCTCCTGGCATCTTTCCTACCTTTTTTAATAACTAGCAAATGAGAGTTTCTCTTTCTAAATACTCAAGGAGAGGTCTGGGGCTTGGGTCTCACTGGTTTGGCTTCGAGCACTTGTTATCCCCAGAGCAGTCATTGTGGTAGGTGGAATGTTATGCTTCCCAGGGTTGGGCCACCTCCCTCTTAGCTCACAGTCAGTGTGTTGCCCCAGTGAAGATCAAGATGATGTAACAAGAAGAAGAGGAATATACTCTAAACAAGCAGAGAAGCCCCTGGATGTCCTCTATGAAGATTAATGAAGAGTCAAGTCTAATTCTCATTATGCTTTTAGCTGGGGACAGATGATTTAGTGTATAACTGTGTATGGACTTTCTCTCCCCCGCCCCACTGCTTCAAAATATTTTTTGTTAAGATGGGGGACTGAGCCTTCTACATTTTTTGTATCCCTCTTAGCACTAAGCATGGTCCTAAATAACTGGCCCTAAATACTTAACTGATTGGCCATTTCTGGAATATAATATAGTTAATTAGGAAACACTGACATAATACTTTTGTTTGTTTTGTTTTTTGGTTTGTGTGTAAGAGAAAACACTTAATAAGTGGGCAGATTTTTTTTCTTTTTTGCTACAAATATGTTGATTGCCATAAAAGGTGATAGAGTTTAGGACTGAGAATATTAACCTGGGGTTCGTATGCTTTCTAAGAGTCATGGAGGACTTTATCGATGTCTGTGAACCCCCTAAAATTCTAGCAGAATTTCATGTGAGCGCATGCGTGCACACACCTCTGTATACCTGTCCACATTTTTCTTGAGAGAGGCTCAACTTTCATTAGATGCTCAGAGGGGAATCATGAACCCACAACAGGTTCAGAACCACTAATGAAAAGATACTGACAAGAAATGGTTTCCGACTTGATGAGGTTAAATAACTTACTGTGTGTGGGAGAAGCAAAAAAGAGTTATGTTACCTTTGGAGAAACACAGAGGCCTTTAAGCTTTACGATGAATCGGGAACTCCGGTGAACGAATTCAGTCCATACAAGCTTCAAACAAAATCTATTATGGATGAGGCTGTAATAAAATGGGCCTCCACAGCGCTGCCAGTTCGACGGTTAATGACTGGAAAGGTGCGGCCAGCTGATTTTGGCTCCGTGCTTTGAAGCAGGCACAGGCTCACCTCTTACCGTTTGGAAGTAAAGGGCAAGTGATAAAATATGCTACTTTGCTCTCATAAGCAATTTATGACGACGGTTTAATAAAAGTTTAAGAAGTGTTCTTTCCACGGATGAGCGGGGAAAGCCAGCAAGCATTGGTGGAAGTTTAGTGTCCGGTGTTCACCCCTCGACATCTCTGCGCCACTTTGCCCTGGGAACTACCCGAGAAAAGCAAGAGGGAGAGGGAGCCTGAGGTTTCTTTTCATCCAGTCAGGGCTGCTGTTGTACTTGTCTGTTTTGGTCCCCCCCCACCCCCCCACAAGTTGAAGTTGTCACCGTGAGTTTAAACATCAACCTCTGCCTGGGGTGCTGCCGAGGGCTCTGGCTCCAGTGCTGTTGGCTGTGCGAGCCTTCTCTGTTTACGCACAGCATATTCTAGGTTAATATCACTGGCTTCACTCTTTTCAGGTTTGAATTACTACCTAAACATCAGATATTGTGGGGTCGTGAAAGGATTTGTAGTCTCTAATATTTCGTTAAGGAAAAAGGGTTCTCCTAGGGAGTCAGATGGATTCATTTAAAGGATTGCCTCATGAAAATGTATGCAGCGTGGGTCTGTTTTAATGTCCCCCCAGATCTTGAGGCCCTTTAGTTTTAATGTCTGCCTCTCTCTCCGCCCCGGACCTCGTCGACTCCTGGTTTAGGTGCTCTGTGCCAGCATGCATAGAGTCTTTTGCTCTGTATTAGTGGTCTTAAAACTTGATTAACAGTGATCTGTAGCGAGACGTGTTTTACATCGCGACCCAGTGGATGCATGCATGCATAAATGTGTTTATAGGTGAACCAAAAAGGTTTCCCAAAGTATTTACCTTTAGAGGATACACTGCAGAATCTGATACTATATTTTCTGTTCCTCGGGGGAAAATCCTGCTGGTCTACACTCATTAAATCAGTTTTTATGACCGCTAATGGTTCGGTACCTGCAGTTGGAAAGTCACCTCTCCAAGGAACACTGTTGGCACGGTGTCCTTCGTACCGCTGTGGTGAGGGATGGCTCAGGGCACCACAGAACCGCCGAGCCTCTTTATGTGGCACAGCAGAGCCAAGTGGTGTGGTGTTAGTACACTGTGATTTTTGGAGGCAGTAGGGCATAGTGGTTAAGAGCAAATGTTTTAGTTAGAGGGCTCCGTTCATTCTTGGCTCTGTGTCCCCACTGTTTGTCTCTGGTGCTAGGCAAGTTTCTTAACCTCTCTTAGTAGTGTCTCCATACCTGAAATAGAGATAGTAAGAATACTTACCTTAAAATGTTATGAGGGTTAGGGTGCCTGGGTGGGTCAGTTGGCTAAACATGTCACTCTTGATTTGGGCTCAGGTCATCATCTCACAGTTTGTGAGATTGAACCCTGTGTCAGGCTCCACACTACCAGCGTAGACCCTGCTTGGGATTCTCTCTCTCCCTCCCTCCCTCTTCCTCCCTCCCTCCCTCCCTCCCTCTTCCTCCCTCCCTCCCTCCCTCCCCCCCTCCTCTCTCGCCCTCCCTCTCCCGCCCCCTCCTTCCCTTCTGCCCCCTCCTTCCCTTCTGCCCCCTCCTTCCCTCCCCCTCCTTCCCTCCCCTCCTTCCCTCCCCTCCTTCCCTCCCCCTCCTTCCCTCCCCCTCCTTCCCTCCCCCTCCTTCCCTCCCCCTCCTTCCCTCCCCTCCTTCCCTCCCCCTCCTTCCCTCCCCCTCCTTCCCTCCCCCTCCTTCCCTCCCCCTCCTTCCCTCCCCCTCCTTCCCTACCCCTCCTTCCCTACCCCTCCTTCCCTCCCTCCCTCTCTCCCTTCCCTCCCTCTCTCTCCCTCCCTCTCCCTCTCTCCCCCTCCCTCTCCCTCTCTCCCTCCCTCTCCCTCTCTCCCCCTCCCTCTCCCTCTCTCCCCCTCCCTCTCCCTCTCTCCCTCTCCCTCTCCCTCTCTCTCTCTCCCTCCCTCTCCCTCTCTCCCTTCCTCTCCCTCTCTCCCTTCCTCTCCCTCTCTCCCTTCCTCTCCCTCTCTCCCTTCCTCTCCCTCTCTCCCTTCCTCTCCCTCTCTCCCTCTCTCCCTCTCTCCCTCTCCCTCTCTCCCTCTCCCTCTCTCCCTCTCCCCTCCTCCCCCTCCCCCCCTCCTCTGGTTGCTCAAATGCATGCTCTCTCACTCTTAAAAAAAATGTTGTGAAGGTTGAGTTCTATAAAGCATTTAACACTAAGCACATGCTAACATTTAAGGAATATTTGCTGTTGTTAATATTGTATCTTAATATTTACATGTATCACCAGTTGGATTACGTTTTTTTCTGCCCTTGGAATAATTTGTATTGAGCCTATTAAGAGTACGTGGCTTAAGTGTAAGGATAAAGTCTGTGTTCCAAACAGGGATTATAAGCAGTGTGGTTAAATGGGAACAATATATTGCAGCCATTTACACCTTGAATTAGTCAGGACTAATTTCAATTACAAGTGACAGAAACCCCAATCAAACTGGCTTAAGCAAACCCAGGAAATTATCGACTCACATAATGGAGAAGTCTACGGGTATTGCTTTAGGCATTGGCCGCATCCAGCTGCTCTGACGATATCAGCAATGCCTGTGTCTTCATTTCTTGCTCTGCCTTTCCCTGTTGGCTTTATTTTCAGGCAAGCTCGCTCCAAGCAGTGGCAGAAACAGCCACCAGCTGCTCTAGTTTCATTTCCCAGTAGTGGAAAGAGAAAGCCTCCTCTCTGGTAGTTCCAATTTGGTCCCGCACCTGAGGGACACTGACTCTGATGGGTTCAGGTCCTCCTTTCCTGACCCGCTGCCCTCTCTGTGGCTGATCCAAAGGAGGCAGCAGCATCTACTCTGGGGACTCAGCCCCACTGCGACCACATGGGGAGAGCGGGCTGCTGCATGGGGAGGTCCTAGCAGATGCCCACTGTGCCCCTCATTCCTTCTCAGGATGTAGGACTTTCCACATAAAATACTGTCTTTTTTTTTTATGTTTATTTTTAAGAGAGAGAGCATGAGCAGGGGAGGTGCGGAGAGAAGGAAACAGAATCTGAAGTAGGCTCCAGGCTCTGAGCTGTCAGCACAGAGCCCGACATGGGCTTGAACTCACGAACTGTGAGATCGTGACCTGAGCTGGAGTCGGACGCCTAACCAACTGAGCCACCCAGGCGCCCCAAAATACTGTCTTTGAATAACCCAACAGAGAGTAATGTTAACACTTAACGTACTTTGAATTCCAAAGTACATCTCATCCCCACTCCTCTAGTATACCTGTGCTCAAAGGTCTACCATCCCGTCTTTCCTGATCACTGCTTTAAAAAAAAAAAAAAAAGGTTTTCAATCACCCCATCTTTTTGTTACCACTCAAAAGTCATTTTCTTCTCTTATGTTATGCCGCCTCTGATCTGCTTTCCCAAGCTTTTAATACTGGTTACTTTGATTCTAAACTGTAAGCTACAAAGATGTGACACCCCACCTCCTCAGTGGTCACTCCCTTTCGTTTTGTGGTCTGGCCAGTCTGAAGGTCATGACCGCATTCTGCTGCCCCTTTTTCATCCTCTGCGGATGCGGATCGGACTCCATGAGGTTGGGCTTCGCGGTTCTTGGACAGCCCAGGACTTTCCCTCGACTTGTGCTGTGCATGCACGTGTACACACACACACACACACACACACACACACACACACACACACACACACACACACACAGATGGGGCAAGGGGCGACGGGCACTCTGCTCTCGGCAGGGGCTCCAGATGGTGAATCGTGTCTGCCGGGGCGTTTAAAGAGAACTGTGGGTCCAGAGCCAGCAGAGTTGAGGTCACACCCTGGAGCCTTTCATTTGCCGGGTGTGAGTGAGATATTTTAAGCCCACTCTATTTAAATTGGAAACAAGATAAGTACTCCTTTATTTTTTTATTATCTTGAAATACACATACCGTGTATCGTCTTGACCATTTTTAAATGTATGTTTCCGTGAGATTAAAGATCGTGACATTTTTGTGCAGCTTTCAGTGCCATCCATTCCCATAGCTCTTTTCATCTTGTGAGACTGACTCTCTGTCCGGTTCTCCCCAGCCCGTGGCGACCGCCACTGTACTTCATCTTTATGATTTTGACTATTTCGAGTACCTCCTATAAGTGGAATCATACAGCATTTTCTTTTTGTGACTAGCTCTGCTTAACTTCGTGTCCTCAAGGTTCATCCATGTCGTGGCATGTGAGAGGATTTTCCTTTATAAAGCTGCATGATACTCCGTTGCATGTATAGAGTACACTCTGTCCACTCATCCAGTGGTGGACACTTAGCTTGTGTCCATTGTCTAGTCACTGTAAATAACGCTGCAGTAAACGTGAGTGGACAAATGTCCCTTAGACACCCAGCTTTCACTTCTTTTGGGTAAATACCCAGAAGTGAAATTGCTGGGTCACACGGCGATTCCATTTTTAACTTTTTGAGGAACCTCCGTACTGTTTTCATGGCAGCTGTACCATTTTACGTTCCTACTAGCAACGCATGAGAGTTATTCCAAGTTCTCCACATCCTTGCCCAAACACTTGTTTTCTGATTTTTTGATAGTAGACTTCCGAAGGGGTCCAAGGTGGTATCTCGTTGTAGTTTTGATTTGCATTTTCCTGATAATTATTGATGCTGAGCATCTTTTCATGTGCTTGTTGGCCATTTGTCTATTTTCTTTGGAGAAATGTGTATTCAGGTCTTTTGCCCAGTTTTTTGTACTCCTTTATTTTTTTATACTTTTTAAATTTTTTTTAATGTTTATTTATTTTTGAGAGACATAGAGGCACAGCATGAACAGGGGAAGGGCAGAGAGAGAAGGAGACACAGAATCGGAAGCAGGCTCCAGGCTCTGAGCTGTCAGCACAGAGCCCGACGCGTGGCTTGAACTCACAGACCGCGAGATCATGACCTGAGCTGAAGTCGGCCACCCAACCGACTGAGCCACCCAGGTGCCCCTGTACTCCTTTATTTTTAAGGACATTATTGTGCTCTAATAATTTATAACTGCATAGGATGGATACAGCAAATGTTGTGAAGTATAAAAGGCTTGGGTTTCAGTTATTCCCAAAGGATGTACTAAATTATTTTGGGGGGCAAAATTGGGAAATTCCTTACAGACAATTTACAAACTCTTTAAAGTCTCAATTTTTATGTGCAAATTTATATCTGTATGTGTATATGTATGTTACATAAGTTTGTAAAACACCAGACCAGGAACGGATGTGATTTATATTTGTCGTCTAATGGGAGCTTTGTGACCCCATCAGGCACGTCCTCTTGCATGAAAACACATGTGCACAGAGAGGCCCCTTTGTCACACTAACTCGGGACTAGTAATTAACTCGAAGAGTCCGTTAAAATGAGGATACATGAAAAATGACACGCATTTTAGACATTTAATTTTAAACGAAAACATACTTTTTAAGCAACATGCTGATTAGCATTTTGTTTTTTCCCAGCTGTGCATGTGGATACCCTGAAATTCTCCTGCCTGAGATCCGTCCCTTGTGTAAAATTTTGAATACCACAAATGTTTTGATATTTGCCCAGACCCCCCACCCCTTTTTTTTAAAGTTTATTTATTTATTTATTTTTTTGAGAGACAAAAAGCACACACACAAACAGGGAAGGGACAGAAAGAGAGGGAGAAAAAGAATCGCAAGCAGACTCCATGCTATCTGTGCAGAGCCCGACACAGGGCTCAGTCCCACGAACCAGGAGATCATGACCGGGCCATTTTCTTTGAGGATGGATCCTCTGGCTGTAGTATCTTCTATAAACTTCAGCCACAATTTACTGGCTCCGACTGACCTTTCCATTTCTTTAAGGTAGATCTAATTTTAGCAACACTCGAAAAGTAATCTATGTTCCAGATCCTTTCAGAATTTTTCCAACCTGTTACAGCGGTCTCTCCCACTCCTAATTTAATAGCAGACTTCTCCCCCCTCCCCCCCCCCACAACTGTTTGCCTTCACTGAGTCTTTACAAGGCATTTAACTAGTTTTTACAGAAATGACTCTTTTGGCATTCATATCTAATTGCTTTTACATGGTGCTTGGATAGTATAAATGCAGAGTAAATACAATTGGCACCAAAATGTTTGAAAGGAAATGCAGCTCACCTGGCATAGGCACACAGCTCCGTTGGCGGGAACAGATGTGAACAGGTGTGTTGGCGCTGTGACCACCAGAGGCTGACACTTCTACGGGACCTGCTATGTGTTCTGAGCTCTTTACCTACATCGACTCACTTAAGATCGACAGTACCCCGTCCTGTAAGGTGCTGTTATTTCCTCTCCGCAGACCAGGAAAATGGTGCACAGTGAGGTTTGAGAGACTTGGCTAAGAGGAGCCTGCCAGCTGCCAGCATTCAACCTGCCTTAGGCTTTAGTCCATATATTTTGCACAGGGAATGAGAGCATTTTACATGGTGGTAAATCAGGAGCGGGAAGAGAAAGCAAGTGAGAGCCAAACTGTACAGAGATGTCTATCCCTTAAACCGAAACCCCATGACGACACACGAAGACTTCTGAAATGTTCTCCATAGCACCCTGAAATTAGACTCTAGGCTTTTAGAGGTCAGAATGACCTCCCTAACCTGTCTTAACAGGAGAGCCGCGGCCCGGAGGGGCGAGATGACGTGCGTTACAAGCACCCAACTAGTTAATGGCATGTTCTTCATACGATTTCGTTTCCTGGCTTCCTCCACATTTTCTTCCAGAAGAAAATGATGCAACGCCAGGATATAATGTTCCTGAGAGAAACATTCAGGAAATGAGCGTCTCTCCGTTTGCCAAGAGAGAAGGAAGTTTGGTAGATGTGAACAACTTACTGTTCTTGAATCTGCATTTATCTCAAGCCAGTACAAAACCTGGCCCAGAGAATCGTAGGGCTGGAAAGGGGCTGGTGATGTGGCTTTATCCATCCTGTCTAGAGAAGGAAGGAATGTGACCAGCTGAGCACCTACGACTAGGCGGTGGTATCTGGACTATTTTACATGTAAGGAAGCCGAGCTTCAGAGAGGTCAAGTAATTAATCCAAAGCCACACAGCCTGAAAGAGACGGAACCTGGGTGTGAACCTAGTTTTGTTGAAGCTGAGGTCTTTATGCCACGTCATGTGGAAACTCAATCCTGCGCAGCTGTTTAACCACAGTTTTTTGAGTTGTGTGGCTAATTCTCCCTAAAGCTAATTTTAAATACCTCTTTAATTTAAATCCGTGCCCTTCTGCAGTCCTCAGCCACAGAGGCAATTGACCATCGTGTTTTGGGTAATCTTTACATTTTGTGAATGAAATTGCGTCTTGGGTGGAGGCTTTAAAGCCCACCTGAAGGGAGAAGAGAAGACAGATTGGGGGCGTATGAGTGTCGGTAGTCTCTCAGGATAGGAGGGACCTCTTTCACCTTGCCGTTATCTGTGCTCACATCAGCTGTGTGGCATCTTCGTCCAGCCGGTGCCAGGCGCCTCTCAGCCCAGGAATTAAGAGCCAGACGACGGAGGGAACTCACCCTCTTAGCCCATTTCTTCTTTGGTCAGGAAGAAGCACTTCTACATAATCTTTTATAGGATGCAGCTGCCTTATTTTAATGTTTATTATTTTGAGAGAGAGAGAGAGAAAGAGACCTCACATGCATGAATTGGGGGAGGGGTAGAGAGAGATTCCCAAGCAGGCTCCATGCTGTCAGCATTGATTTGGGGCTCCGTCCCACAAACTGTGAGATCATGACCTGAGCCAAAATCAAGATGCTCAACCAACTGAGCCATCCAGTGCCCCAATAGGATGAAGCTTCTTAAAAGATTACTTTAGATTTGTCTTTGTTTACAAAAAGTAATTCATGTTTATAATAGAAACTTTAACTACTGAATAATGCTCACGTAAGAATATGAAAGCCTATGTGTATTAATTATCTTTAGCTGTGTAACAAATTACCCCAAATTTAGGAGCTTAAAGCAACAAACTTTTTTTTTTTAACATTTTTTAAAATTTATTTTTGAGATACAGAGACAAAACATGAGTGGAGGAGGCACAGAGAGAGAGGGAGACCCAGAATCTTAAGCAGGCTCTAGGCTCCGAGTTGTCAGCACAGAGCCCAACGCAGGACTTGAACCCATGAACCATGAGATCATGACCTGAGCCAAAGTCAGACACTTAACCAACTGATCCACCCAGGCACCCCTTAAAGCAACAAATTTTTATTATCTCATGTGCTTTCAGAGTCAGGAATCTCGAGAGTAGCTTAGCTGGGTAGTTTTACCATGAAGTTACAGTCAAGCTATGAGTTGAGGCTATAGTCCTTTGGAAATTTGGGGCTGGGGGGTCTACTTTTAAACTTAACCATGCAGATGTTGACGGAATACTTCAGTTCTTGCCATGCAGGATCCTCCATAGAGCTGCTCACAACATGGCTTCCCTCAGTGCCGTGTTGGTCTGAGACCACTTGCACTAGAGAGACATCAGGCTAGAAGCCAGAATCTCTTATAAGCGAGTGTAAGAAATGACATTGCATCACTCCTGTTGAAGGCTGTTGGTCACATACCCAACTCACGTATATTGGAAAGGGGACCACACAAGGGTTTGAATACCAGGAAGTGGGGCTCATTGGAGGCCATCTTGAAGGCTATCTTTCCATAGTTTGTAAGTTAAAATTTTGAGTGAATTGCATGTTTTTTTTACCCATATTTCACCACTCCCCCCATTGAAGTATTATAAAATACAAGTGATCACCAGGGAAAAAAATGAAGGGACTGCAGTATTCAGGGATGAAAGCCCAATAAACTAATATCTCATTTCCGATCCTAGAGGAACTTCCTGATTTTACTCCAAATCTGCCATGTCGGGATGGTTTGGGGCCGTGGGGAGTAATGGCAAAAGAGCGGACGGAAAGATCTGTGTGTGCCTTGGCCTTGAGGTCTTTTGTGTTTCTGGGAACCTGAGGTCTTGCTGCCTCTAACATGGGATGAGGAGTCCAGGGTTCAGTCCGGGCTATACCTTGGGTTCCTGGCCTCCTTCAGTCTGGTGCTTCAGATGCAGTATAAGAAGCAGAGATTTGTGGGGCTCCTGAGTGGTTCAGTCGATTAAGCTTCTGACTTTGAGTTTGAGCCCCACATCAGGTTCGCTACTGTCAGCACAGAGCCTCGGATCCTCTGCCACCGCCCCACTCTGGGGGCACCTGGTAGCTCAGTTGGTTAGGCGTCTGACTTCGGCTCAGGTCATGATCTCGCGGTCTGTGAGTTCGAGCCCCTTGTCAGGCTCTGACCTGACAGCTCAGAGCCTGGAGCCTACTTCAGGGTCTATGTCTCCCTCTCTGCCCCTTCCTTGCTCACTCTCTTTCAAAAATAAACATTAAAATTAAAAAGCAATTCTTTTATATTTATTAAGATTTTCCTTATGCCTCAGAATGTGGTCTGTCTTGGAAAATGTATCATGTGCAGTTGAGAAGAATATAAATTCCTTTGCTTCTGGATGAAGGACCCTGAAGATGTCGGTTAGGCCCATCTGTTCTAATGTGTCATTCAGGGCTATTGTTTCTGCGGAGATTTTCTGTTTTGTGGATCTATCCAATGCTGAGAGTGGAGTGTTGAGGTCCCCTACTATTAGGACATTTTTATTGATAGGTGGACTTTGTGAGACTTAACAGAAAACTAGGGGGGAGGGGAAGAGGGGAAAGAAAAAAGACAGAGAGGGAGGGAGAGGGACAAAACATAAGAGACTCTCAAAGACTAAGAACAAACTGAGGGGGAGGGGGGTGTGGGAGGGAGGAGAGTGGGTGTCAGGCACTGAGCAGGGCACGGGTTAGGATGAGCACTGGGTGTTGTATGGAAACCAATTTGACAATAAAAAGTTTTAAAACAAATTAAAAAGCAGAGATTTGTAAGAGATACTCCAATTTTGCAAATAATTATCTGATAAAAAATATATAAATAATTCATAAATGTATTTAAAGTGACTTAAAACTGTTTTTTTGGGGGGAAAGAATTTTGTTTATGCAAAAACAATATACTGAGATCCAGTAGGAAATGGTCCTAACATCTGGATAAGCAGTACTATTCTACAGCCCCCTCCCAACGATTAAGTCATACAGATAATAGAAGAAACTCACTGGTACCTAGTATGTAATATAACAAATTTATAAACAGTTGATATTTTTATATCACACATGCAGAGCTTTAAAAAAAAAGAAACCACGTACCTGTATAGTATTTTGGTGAATAATGGTAATGCGAAAGCAAACGGTAATAATCAAATCTGAATGAATTCCTTTATAGTACATACAGTCAAAAGAAATTTATCAGTAAAAATTGGCACAAAACAAACAACAAAATGGAATAAATTTGAATAATTTCCTGCACAGGCAGTCCTAGGACATGTTATGAATATTTCAACAAGAACTGATACAAAGTATAACATGAAATGTTATTTTGGAAGGAATTCCTATGTCACGCATTCCATAAAAGCAAATATTTCATTGAATGGTAATTTGTATATGCCAAGCATCGGGGGAAAAAATAGAATGTTTTCCCAAAGTGGGTTGGACCAAACGTTTCCCTGCTGGCTTTGAGCTGCGGGTTGTAGTCCTCACGCGGACGTGAACCTTAGATGCCGGGGAGTAGCTCACGTTTGGCTTCTGGCTCCCTGCCTCCCTCCCTTGGCCAGAGGACACCGTGGATTTCTCCATCCCAGGCCAGATGTGTTGGTGGTCACGTGTGGGGAGCTGGCGGGACAGCCACAGAGTAACTACTACTCCCTGGTTGGATTCTGAGAGGCCAGGTGTCCCAAGTCATTGTTTCGAAAACGGAGCAACTTCATAAGCAACAGTTGACTCCAGAGGCCTGTATACATCTTTCTGTGCAGGCCTCGAGCTCTGTGGCCTCGGAGCAGTCTGCTTCCTCGGCTGGGTCTACAAGAGTGTGAAGAACCCGAGCCTTCCTGTAAGCATGTTTCCCCTGATGCTGCCTATGCTTTAGAAGCGGCTGTGCCTGACAGAGCCCGGGTCCTTCAGGGCATCAAGCCAAACCCCTTACAGGCAGGTACCCAGCCCCCCTTATCCTGCTGTCAGCTGGAATCCAGCCAGATCAGCTCTGAGCAAGGGAGAAGGTAAACCTAGACATCTCTCCATGGGGGGCCGTGCCTCGGATAGTGGTGCCGCAGAGAAAAAGGAGCGAAACCAGGGAGGCCGACTGCAGAGGCCACAGCTAGGCTTGTCTCAAACCTCCGTGTGAGGTCCTTGCCACCTCCTAGCAGGGGGAGACAGCACTGGAGACCTGAATGTTGGCTTGTTAGTGACTCACTGGGGGGAGGGGGCAGCAAGGGGTTTGTGGGGAGTACAGAGTTTGGCAGCTGAAAGATCTTCAGGCAGTCGCATAATCGCCTTGCTTCAGCTTCCTCACCTGTGCAGTGGGGTGCTGCCTAATGGGATTGTGGTGAGGATTAAATTAGGTAATGTATTTAAAGGTACTAGGACCATTTCTGCTACAAAGTAAGGATTCAGTAATTCTAATTGAAATATAAAAGCTGTGTAATCCCAGGGCACCTGGGTGGCTCAGCTGGTTAAGCCTTCGACTTCGGCTCAGGTCATGATCTCGTGGTCCATGAGTTCGAGCCCCTTGTCAGGTTCTGTGCTGACAGCTCAGAGTCTGGAGCTTGCTTTGGATTCTGTCTCCCTCTCTCTCTGCCCCTCCCCCACTCACACTCTGTGACTCTCTCTCTCTCTCTCTCAAAAATAAATACATATTTAAAAAAACCCTGTAATCCAGCATGAGTCTAATAACCTTTCATTTAATCTGTAAATGAAAAGATTCACGTGGTCTGTAAAACATTTGTTGGTTCTAAGTATTCCTGCCACAGATTCCCCATCCATTCCTTTCTTCAAAGTCCGGTGGCCATCTTGTCTCCCTAGCCTGGGCGCGGGTGGAGTGGAGAGTACATCTGGCAAGGTGGAAACAGCTATGGGTCTAGGAGGCTCTGGCCCAAACTGCTTCCTAGAGCTGTGGTGCCTCTGAGACTCCGTTTCCTCGTTTGTATAAAGGGGGGGGTAGCACCGTCTACTTCACAGCGTGATGAACCATAGGATGAGACAGAAGGCACCTGTAGTTCCTGGCATAGGCTGGTGACCAGCACGAAGTCTCTATTATCACGGTCTCTCTGAGTTGGGGGGACTTTCTTTCTTGGGCTCAAGAGCACTGTCTACCTGGGAACCCTCATCTGCCCTCATCCCTGTGGCCTTGTGGCCTCCTGGGAGCACCCATCCATCTTGGTGCCTGATTAGCCAGGAGCTGGTTGCGTCAACAGCAGTGGAGCGGCCACACCTGAGGCCCATGTGGCCTTTCTGCACTCCTTCTCCTGCCCGCGACATGTGAGGTTCGACGCCCGCCTTGAGGAACTGATGGTCTGGGATGGAGGCTGCACCCGTGTTTGTCTAGCTTTCTGACTGAAGCTGGGTTTTGTGTTCCCAGGGCAGTGTGGATCTCTTGGCTTGAACATACTGAAAAATCTTAATAATCTTTCATTGTGATTCTTCTTAGGGTCACAATAGTTTTTGGTCTCAAAGCCTAAAGGCTCTGAATTATTACAGACCTGTGTTACTCTGACAGAATATTATCTTTCGACTGACTGAATAGGACAAGTAGGTTACAGATTAAACTGGTTGCAGAAGTCCCAGAGTTCAGAGAAGGAGCGAAGTGGCAAGGATCTTGCCGGCAGGTCTTCTCCCAGCTGTAAGGTAGCGTGGGTTGCGATTCTGGAGTTGGTTGCCTGGGTGCCTGCTCCTGGCCTGGTCTTTTGTGTCTTTTAAGCTCAACTTCTAAACTTGCACGGTGATGGAGTTAGTAGTGTTCACCTCTGAGGGTTCTTGAGAAGTCTCCGTGAAATATGATCTAAGCAAGTGTGTACCTGCACCCAATCCGTTTGAAGCACTTGAATAAATATTAGCCCTTGTTTTTTATTTATAACAGACATAGCTTTTTTTTTTAAGTTTATTTATTTTGAGAGCGAGAGGGAGAGAGAATCCCAAGCAGGCTCTGCGTTGTCAGCATAGAGCCCAACATGGGGCTCGAACTCATGAATCGTGAGATCATGACCTGAGCTGAAATCAAGTTGGACACTTAACCGACTGAGCCGCCCAGGTGCCATGGGACATGTCCTTTTTAAACTCACAGCTCACATCTGGCTGTTTTTCAGTTTGTACCAGTACATAATTGTAGTCATTTTCAAATCCTAAAGTAGACCCTACCGGTTTGCAGGAAAAGCCTCTAATGTCTTTGATCTTCGGGTGCACCTGTCTTACTTGAATGCAGAATAATCAAGTGGAGGTAGGCAGTTAAAAATATTAGCATCTTCCGGATCATATTTGCAACCACATTACAAGTGGCTGCTTGGATGTCAGGGCAGTGCCTGCGTCTGTATGTGTGTGCTGGGTGCAGGGATGTGGGCCACATGGCGGTTACAGTGGTCAAGAGGCATTTGTGGTTTAGAGCTTGGGGTCTGGAGTCCGGTGTCCTGGTTTTGCATCCTGGCTCCATCACTATCAATTTGTGTGACCTTGGGTGAGTCACTTAACTCAGTTGTTTCCTCCTCTGTTAAATGTGGGTAAAGTACGTTCCCCCCAGGGTAACTGTGAAGACAGATCAATGAGGAGCGATGTGGAGCACGGTCCGAACCGGGAGCAGTCAGGACTGTACCCCTGTTCCCAGCAGGATGATGGGCCATCCAGCCCTTGCATGTGCACCTTGCAATATAGTTCATCACTGATAGTAAGCATGACTGTTAAGTACACAACGAAAATAATGTCTGTTTCTCACTTTGGCAGGGATTAGATTAGTCACTCAGTTAATGCATGGTCTCATTTATATGTGGAGTCTAAAAAAAGTCAAACTCGAGGCACCTGGGTAGCTCAGTCCGTTAAGCGTCCAACTGTTGATTTTGGCTTAGGTCATGATCTCACAGTTTGTGAGACTGAGACCAGCATTGGGCTCTGTGCTGACAGCATGGAGCCTGCTTGCGATCCTCCCTCCCTCCCTTCCTTCCTCTCTCTCTCTCTCTCTCTCTCTCTCTCTCTCTCTCTCCCCCCCTCCCCCTCTCTCTCCCTCTCTCCTCCACCCCTGCCCTGCACTCTCTCTTTCTCAAAATAAATAAACATTAAAACAAACAAACAAACAAAACCTCCTTTAAAAAAAAAAGCTGAGCTCATAAAAGCAGAGAGAGGAATGGTGGTCGCCAGGGGTAAGGCGATGAGGGAAATGGATGTTGTTCAAAGGGTACAGAGTTTCAGTTATGCACGATGAATGAGTCCCGGAGACCTAATACATAGCATGGCGACTGCAGTGAGTAATACTTTATGCTATACTTGAAATTTGCTGAGAGAGTATGTCTTAAATATTGTAAACACACACCCAGTGCTCACCTTGTGAGGTGGTGGATGTGTTAGCTTGATTGTGATAGTCATCAGAACGTTTAGTAGTGTTGTAATATATCACAGTGTACACTTTAAGTATATACAATTTTTATTCATTAAGTATACCTCCGTCGAAGCTGGAAAAAATGCAGATTTCAGTGATGCTGCGGCGCTCCCTCTGAAGCGAATGAGAGAGCTTCGTCGAGTTCTCATGAGATAGAATTGGCTGACTTTGGGTTAAGTGTGTGAGGTCTGATCATCCCAGTCTGGCCTCTAGGTTTTTCTGCTGTTTCGTAGAACACACTTACATAAACAAATGTTCTCCATGTAAACATTCATGAAAGTCCAAATACCAAAACAGGTTAAATATAGAACAGGGCTAGATGCTACATCAGTGTTTTAGTGGCAGCAAAAAACATCATCTGTTACATTTAATTATCGTGGCTACTTGAGTTTCGTTGGTTTGATAATGTTTGTAGTCGATTTGTAAATATATTTGGGATTTTATACAAGTTTTCTGTTTCTGCACATTTAAAGAATATTTTAATAGCAATAATCACCCTTGAGAGTCTGTATTTTTGTTTTACTATTTAAAGAATTTTTTTTTAAGTTTATTTATTTTTGAGAGAGTGAGAGCACAAGTGGGGGAATGGCAGAGAGAGGGAGAGAGAACCCCGTGTCGGCTCCCTGCCGTCAGTGCAGAGCCCAGTGTGGGGCTTGAACTCAGGATCTGTGAGATCATGACCTGAGCTAAAACCAAGAGTCAGACGCTCAACTGACCCAGCCACCCGGGCGCCCCTGCGAGTATTTTATTTTAAAGAGGGTTCACACATCAGTCGAGAAACACTGACTAGATCATTCAGAGTGTGAAGAGAAGGGACCTGTGCACAGCTGATTGTTCCGATTTACCGGATACTCAGCACACATTTCTCTGTCCGACTCCCACAGTGGGCAGAGGAACGCTTTGCCCTCCTGGTTTCTCTGAGCGTTAGGTGGTTGGTTGGGTCATTCTGGCTACGCGGGGGAGCTTGTTTGATTCATGCGTGGTTTTAGCAGGAAGGGAGATTTCTCTTTGTCATTGCTCACTAGGCTCTGTCTTCCTCTTCTATTCATCGGATATAGCCACTTGCAAATTCGTCGTTTTTCCCTTTAAATTAAGCACACCATTATCCTACCTTCTCTTGTTTCTTTTTCACATTTTTATATTAGGAAGTCTGCTGTTGGCATGGTCTCAGCCCCCCAGCGATAATATCTGAGCTTTCTCCAGGCTTGCTTGCTCCGGGAGCTCTGGGCTCTTCACCGATCACACCGTTAGTCCTCACAGTTGTTCCTGGAGGTAGGTAGGATCAGACAGAGTGTCTGGGTGTGGGAACAGAAGGGCCGGAGGGAGTGAGTCTGAGGAAAGCAGTGGGTTACTTCTTTTATGTTAGAATTTCTGCTTTCGGCAGACTTCTGCAAGTGCACCTATTTTCATATTTTCTTCAAAGCATTTTGCGAGTGATAACAGTCATTAACTTCATTGCTCAGAATGAAGTGAAAGGGATGCTAACACAGCTATTGAGAAATAACTTTCACTCAATTCTTTTTAGGGTCTTTAAGAAAGAGCAGTTTTAACTGTTGGTTTTGGTGTGATTTTTTTTTTTTTTTTTGCCTAGGATTTGGAGTGTATTTAAATTGCTCTTAAATTCTGAAATTGAGTGATCAGAAGAAACCCCTCTAATAATGTGTAGTTGTCCAGAGTCTATTCAGTTTAGCTGTTTGAAGGTGCAAGATTAATATTCCTAAAGCTCAGCTCTGATCATTTCAAAATTTTATTTTGTTTCTTTTTAAACATTATGAGCTTTGAAGTCAAAAGACCTGGCTTCATTTTATGGGCTGGTTATATAATCTGTCTGGTTCTCACTTATTCCTCTATAATGGAAATAATGCCCACTTCAAAGGATGGTTGTTACAATGAAGCGAGGTGAGATACTAAGCACAGTAGGGGTCAATAAAACTAAAGCTAAAAAGGGCAAAAAGCTGAAAACCTGTAATGACCTTTCTGTCCCTACAGTACAAAATCCAAATTCTTTTAAATTAAAAAAATTTTTTAAGTAGACTGCAAGCCCAGTGTGGGGCTGTACTCTTGACCCTCAGATCGAGAGTTGCATGCTCTACCAACTGAGCCAGCCTGGCACCTCCAAATCCAAAGTCTTTGATACCACGTTCTAGACCCTCCAACAGTCTGGCCTAAATAACCTAATAACTGAGTTGTTTTCAGCCACATAGACAGCTTCACTCTTTTCCATAAAATAAAGCCGTGGTTTTCAAACGTTTCGACCAAGACCCTCAGTGAGACATCTATTTTACATATGAAACAAGTTTCACGAAGGTCTTGGCTACATGAAATACATCCTGTTCTCTTTCACTGAGGAAGGAAATTCTGATCTTGACCCATTACGCTGCTATCAGCAGGTTTTCAAACCTGGTTGAAAACAGTGATCTAGAAAGACTCTCCCATCTCCATTTCTTGAGACCCACCTTGTCCCGTGAAATCCTTCCTCATCTTGGCATCTCGTCATCTTCTCTGAAGTTACCTTTTTTTCCTCAATCTCCTATATGGCATTGACTGCAAATTGGCTTTTATGCTCATTCCTGGTTTGTAACTTCTCTCAGTGATTAGGCGGTAAGTGCCATCAGGGTTGGTCCCTGTGCAGGTAGCAGGGGGTCCTCCCCACGGAAGCCCTCTGAAGGGTTTGTTGAGAAGGAGTGTGGTGTCTTGGATGCTTTGCTACCTTTATGCTGACATTTGAAAGCTGTAAAATCAGATGCGTGTGAGGGGGGGCTCTTAGAGGTGGAGAGGTTCTGGCTGTGACAGCTGCCTACGTGGGACATTTCATCTCTTGGGCTGCCTTGGATTCTTCGTGTATCTGGAAAAGAACAATATTAGGTTGGGGTTGTGATTCCCGCTTCTAAATAGAGATTCTCTATTTCCGTTTTCCTGACATGGCTGGGTCTCAGAGGCTTCTTTCGGCTCCAACGGTATATGAGCAAAGATCAGGAACAGCCTCCTCTCTGCCTAAGCACAGTCTGGTATCTTTAAAGCTTGAGCTTTCGCAGCATGAAACAGATCATGATTTTAGCCCAGGAGACCTGTATTTTATCACAGAAGACATTTTTAGATAGGTTGCTGTGTGTGTTCCCTGCTCTGTAGACCCTGTGTGTCAGGATAGTTATACACAGTTATATAGCGTTGTTCATGTTCGTTTTCTCTCTGCAGTGAGAAAATCTGATTTAGACCCCAGCAGAATGGTGGTCTCTTAACCCCCCTCTCACACTCGAAGCCCAGTTTTGAGATCCTGACTAATGATGAGATTTAGAGAAGTGCAAGACCCGTTTTATGTTTACACAAATTATCTTCCCAAAGGTCGACCTCATTTAAAGGAACTGATTTAATTTAGGAAAGTTATTTCTTTCTCTTTTAAATCTAATTTAGGAAGCTTGACTGAAATAGTAATAGATAGCAGAGAATTGCGTGTGCAGTGAAATATAAATGAACAAATCTAGATACATTGGTCTTGGGACAATACATGGATAAAATACATATCAGAAATATCCGGGAAATCACAGATTTAAAAACAAATTACTCGTCATTGGTTGCTTCGTTAGATGTTAAGAAAACACACTGATAACTGCGTAATAAAACGTAGTTAAAGTTACTGATGCAGTTTTTGTAATGACTTTCTGTTTAAAGGAACCGATGGACCTTTAGGATTCTATAGAAAATCTGTTCATGCATAGGCAATCTTTTTTCCTCTTTTGAGTGTCAGACACTTATGGGGACTTATAAAGTGAGTTTAGTTTAATTCGGTGCTCAGAGAATTTGCAGTCACGCTTCCTCATTTAGATCCTTTCCCATCCAGTCTGCCGTTTACCAGAGCTAAAATGTGTGTCAAAGGAAGCAGGATTTGTCTTAAAGGAGATTTGGAGAAAAATCTTCCTTCAATATTTAAAGGGCTTGACAAAGTCGTGTTCACATGGAAGTCAGTTTTGAGATGAGGAAGTTAAAGTCAGGTAGCTTATTTTACGTTACTGGCCGGAAGACCGTCTGATAGGATTGGCATGGAGCACTAATTAATCACCCAGGGTCTCCCCCTTCACTGATCACATGGTATGGAACTACCCTGCCGGCTGAGGCTCAAGGGCAAGCCGTGGGCTTCCAGCGAGTTTATTTTTCATAAGCATTATGCTAGCTCTATAAATTAATGTGGATCTAATATATGCTGTCGGTGGTTTACTTTCCCATGGTGACCCTCTCTGGTTAAATAGCTTTAAACGAAATCTTATATTGAGAATAGAAAGAAGTTCCTTGAAAAAGCAGGGGGGAAAAGGAAGATTTAAAATCCTTTTTGTAATCTTTCTTCCCATGGTATATACTATATATCAGTTCTGGTAAAAAAAAAAATCTGCTAGATTAATTGAGTAATGCACAGGTGATATGATAATTGCCTTTTGTTATCTCAAAAGTGAGCCTATATGGTGCTTAAGAAAGGCTTTTTCCATGACATTTTTTATTGTAGTAATAGTGTGTCTACTGAGTACCTGTTGTACACAAAACACAGACCTTAATTTATTAATTCTCATGTCAGTCCTATGTGGATGCTGTTACTTACTGTCTCTATTTACAGGTAAGAAAATTGAGAGCCTGTCGGCTTGTCTAGGGTCACATCTAGCAAATGCTGGGACCTGGATTTGAACCATGTGTTGTTTTTTTTTTGTTGTTTTTTGCCACAGGGCGTGCTCATTTGTGTTACTATTCATGATTCATATGGTCCATTTATACTCTCCCGTTTAACTTGAAAATATCACTGCTCTTAAAGATCTAATTCCTGTTTCCGTGCCTGATTTTTACATGCACCTGAATTAATCACTTTAGAAGCCCATTGATCTCTAAGACATTGTTTTTTGTTTTTGTTTTCCTTCAAATCATTTTAATATGCACCTTTGCTCAGAGAACAAAAAGTTGTGGGCCTCTTCAAACCAGAGGAAATAGGTGCAGCTCATTCATACATCACTCACACTGTTGTTCTTCTTGAGACCCTTCCAGACAATTCTAAGAGAAAAGGAAAATTCCAGAGAGCATGTACATGGATCGTTTCCAAGGCAGTGACTGTCGAGAGCCCAGCCTTCCATCCTGAAGCTGTGAATGGTTTGGCTGCAGCCTGTCTTCTATGTAAATTAATTTCCAGGAGTCCGTGTAATAAACTCTAATATAAAAGAGCGATTTGTTGAAGCCCATTTCCCTTGTTAAAAATACCTAACTAGAGAGAACAGGTTGATATTTAGTGGTTTATATGGGCTCTGTGTTAAGCCAATACTTCCCTCCTTAGTATGCAGTGCTGATGTTCTTGGTTGAAAAGAATCCATTCCATTTCTTTTTATAGTGTCATGAAAAGTTGGGAAGAGGAAAAACTGAGCTGAACATACAGAATAAATGACTAAACGGTGCCTTCAGTCTGCCCTTTTGTTTTCAGACATTCCCCCTCCCCATCCTTTGTGAGTCATTGAGCCAGTAAGACTGATCAAAGATGCCTCAGTGTATAGAACATTTTATGTGGAGGTTTATTTGTCATCCACAACAAAGGACTAATTGCCTCTAGGCCTTCTTTCACATGATAATCGATGGATTCGGCTCTCCTGGGTGTGCTCCATGTATCCTGCATTCATCTCTCGAGATGTTTTAGGTTTTCCTTGAATATAAAGCATCAAAAGATGACGTCAACCCAGCAAAAATATTAAGGGGATTTTAAGCATGAGTATGGAAGTGTAAAATGTTCTTGCTTGATTTGATCAGAATTGTAACTTCTGTGATAGCTATTCAGAAGGCCACATGGCATTTCTAGGATGTAGCATATTTCTCAAATTTTAGCATTTCAAAAGGCCCACTGGGAGAAAATTCAGTTTTCATTTTAATATGAACTCAAGGTTCTCAGAGATGATATTTTGGATGCTGGTGTTACTAATGTTACCAGGATTTTATTATTTTTTTGAAGTTTATGTATTTTGAGAGAGACAGTGCAAGCAGGAGTGGGCAGAGGGTGGGGGTGTGGACAGAGAATCTGAATCAGACTCTGTGCTGACAGCAAATAGCCCGATGCGGGGCTGGAACTCACGAACCATGAGATCATGACCTGAGCTGAAGTTGTGTGCTTAAATGACTGAGCCACCCCGGTGCCCCAGTAAGATTTTATTTTAAAGAAATATTCTAACAACGGGTAGTGTACTCTTGAATATAGTTTCCTATAGTGACTTTGCCTAAATAGTGTATGTGTGTTTGTGCGTGGGTGCGCACACGCCTTGGGGACCAATAGGCACTATTGTTCTCATTTTATATGATGTCGAAAAAACTGAAGTTACAGTCTTCTGTGTTCTTTAACAAGTGTTTCTAACTAAGGTTCAGTGTTTACTAAAATATACCTGAAATATATGCAGTTATGTCTTAGGAGTGCTTTTAATATTTACAGTCAAATGGGAATACTTAAAGAATTATACATTGACTATAGCAAAGATATCTGTTTTGTAACAGTTGCTTTTCTCTCAGAAAACCTATAAATGTCATTATGTTTCTTAGAAAAGAAAGTAGATTACATTGGCAAGACAAAAGAAACAAAATTTTAAAATCTACAGATATGTGGACAGATATATAGATATTTTGTGTTAAGTTTAAAAAAAAAATCCCAGAGATCGCTATGACTTCACATCGCCTCTGCCTTCCCATCTGACGGACCAGAGCAAGACACAGTGCTAGAAAACAATCTACTGAGTGGGAGGGAAATACCAACTCCCCTTCTGTGAAACGGGAACCCCAGATATCAAGAACAGGAGGGGATCCCTGAGTTTAGGGAACTGCAAACCTTTATAATTGGCGGTAAGCCTGCCTGATCTTTTGCAGGATCTCTGAAGAAACGCTATCTCTGTCTTCTGGGCTGTCTGCTATACAAATGTCCTTGAAGATAGTCGGTAACAAACGCGTCACTTGTAATTCCAGTAATTCCTCCCTCATAAGAAGACCAAAATCTTGAGGAAATTATCTCCCAACACAAAATACTCTGGTTACATACCAAATAAGCATAGATTCCGTGAACAGTTAGCGCGCACTGATTTTCAGGGGCTACACGTGTGCCAGATGACATGGTCAGAAGCTACAGCATGTATCCCACCCTGTTGTTTTCACAGATGGATAAAAGGTGATATTGTAACAACCATCTATATAGCTTATCCTTGTCAAAATGTCTTCCCTCGTGTTGGATCCCTGCAGTCCTGTGTAGCTGGGGCAGGTGGTGGCATTCTCCCATTTGTATTCGAGGAGATGGTTGTTCAGTTACTTGACCGAATTTACACAGGTAGTTAATGTTCTGGTTGGCACTAAACCTGGGGTTTCCCAACACCTAGTCTGTTGGTCTCTGAAGCACATTGCATAATCGTTTCTCTTTGGTCTCCCACCTAAACGAAGAACATTACCAGTTGTTACAGAGGTGACCCCAGCAGCCAGTCAGTCCCAAGGTCCTTCTGGTCAAGGATACTCCTCTCAACTAATCTCGGGTCTTGCCCAGCCACACCTGGCAGGGATTGTCTGGTGAAGGTGCCAGTCATGTCCAGAGTCAGGGACTTGTTTGAAAGAAGGGAAGTTACTTTCTGTAATCTTTTCTTGTTCTAAGTTATATTTTCCATTTAATTAAACATGAGCCGTCTCCACTGTTTCAGCCCCTTTCTCTCCCTGACTTAATGTATATAATTCCTGGTGCCTCTCCGTCTCCTTCTTTGTAGTCTCCCCTTCAAGATCCCTCTGTGTACTTCCCCATAAATCTCGTGTTCTCTAGGACAATGCCTTGGTTCTCTTCTGTATAGACTCTTCATACAGCCTTGACAGCAACCACAACACCACTTACTGAGCATGTTCTATGTGTAGGTGCTTTGCCAAGCACCATGCATGCATTCTCCATTCAGTCTTCCCAGTGACCCTGTGAGATGGATGCTGTTATTCTCTGTACTTTATGGAGGAAGAAATAGAAAACCAAGAGGTTAATCATTTGTCCAAGGTCACCTAGTAAGTGGTGGAGCCCAGTTTCTAACCTAAGTTCAACTCCGGAGCCACCTTGCTGACCAGCTTCTTGGTCCTCTTGTGTATGGGCCAGGATATTTTACTTGAGTGCTTGAACCTGAATTCTGAAATTTACCTTTCTCATGGACTAATATTCCTAACTTCAAAGTTGATGCTGCAGTCTACCAAGTTGCTGAAGTTAAACACCTGGGAATTTTCTTAGATTCTTTTCTCTTCCTCATCTCTGGCAAGTAATTCCCTCATTCATTCAACAGATCTGTAAGCTCTGTGAAGCACATGTTCTGAGTTTGTTAGATGCAGACAAACAAACAAACAGACAAACAAACAGATGCAGACAAACAGACAAAATCCCTGCTCCAGTGGGGCTTGTTTTCTTTGTAAATTTTTTTTAAAGTTTATTATTTTGAGAGAGAGAGAGAGAGAGAGAGAGCGAGCAAGTGGGGAAGGGGCAGGGAGAGAGAATTCCAAGCAGGTTCTGCACCACCAACACAGAGCCTCATGCTGGGCCTGAACTCATGAACCACGAGATTATGGCCAGAGCCAAAGTCAGATGCTTAACCGACTGAGCCACCCAGGTGCCCCTTGAATTAAAAAAAAATTTTTTTCTTTTAAAGGAAGAGAGGGAGCATGTAATTGGGGGGGGGTGCGGGGGGAGGCAGGGGAGAGAGTTTCTTAAGCATGCTGTATCTACCTCAGGGTGGAGCCTGACACAGGGCTCAATTCCACGACCCTGGGATCATGACCTGAGCTGAAATCAAGAGATGGACGCTCAACTGA
The DNA here is from genome assembly GCA_030068075.1 of Paguma larvata. Taxonomy (NCBI): domain Eukaryota; kingdom Metazoa; phylum Chordata; class Mammalia; order Carnivora; family Viverridae; genus Paguma; species Paguma larvata. Next base: position 116,949,172 of record CM057823.1, read on the forward strand.
CCAAGCCACCCAGGGGCCCCTGGAGCTCGTTTTCATAGAAATGAATATCTCCATTTTATAGATTTGGACATGGAGGAATAGGGAGGTTAAGTGACTTGACCAAGGTCATGTATTTAGGTTTCAAGTCCAGGGATTCTTGTTCAAGGAACCGTGGTCTTAACCCTACATGCTCTCCTTCTGTCATGATGCCCCATAGAGTCTTCTCCTTAACCTCTTCTGTCTTCATCCTCTTGCCACTGCCTCTGCCTTTTGGGGCTGGTGTCCTTGTCACCAGGATTACCGCGGTAGCCTCCCGATCTGTCTCCCTGTCTGTAGTCTCCCCTCCCTCTAGTTCATTCTCTGTGCTGTACCGGAATGAGCTTGCTAAAATGCAACCTGACCCTGTCACTGTTTTTGCTAAAACCCTTGGTTGGCTTCACATAGCCGGGGGAGGCCTTGGTTCCCCCAGACAAGCCTGCAGGGATTAGGCCTCTGCTTAGCAACCTCCAGCCCAGAGGTTCTCAAACTTTACCATGTATCCCAGTTACCTGGAGGGCTTGTTAAAACAAGGCTTGGCGGGCCCCACCCCCAGGGGTCTGGGGCCGCCTGAGAATTGCATTTCTAGCAAGTTGCTGGGTGCCTCTGGAGCAGGACCCACGGCTGAAGGGAGAGCACTGCTTGCTGGGGCCCGGCCTGACAGTCTCCGCTTCAGCGCCAGAAGCACCTGCCATCTCTGAGGGACATGCTCTTCCAGGCTTTGGCCCTCTGCACAAACTGCCTTCTCTGCAGGAAGAAGGTCTCCGCCTCTCCTTTCCTCTCAACACGGTTCAAGTGTCACTTCCTAGGAAGCTTCCTCTGACCCCGCGGTGATCCCCTAGCCTGGCCTCTGTTTCTATGGCAACGTGTCTCTGGGAAGGCTCTATTCCCTGTGCATGTTGTGGTTTCACTCCCTTCTTCCCCCACCCCCCCACTACCCTTCCACAGGTAGCTCTCTAAGAAAAGACCTCATCGGTTGTGTTTTTCACCTTTCTGTCCCTGGCACCAAGCATAGTGCCCAGTATATACTGAAGATCCTTAGTAAGCGAATTGAATGATATAATCCTACTTGTGCCTTTAAAAAAGAGTAATCCTATTTTAATTTTCATTTGCATTAACCTTTAAATCTTGCCCAAGATGTTTTTTAAAACCTGGAGATGGTTCAACACCAAACAGCATACACCTGAGAGGACTAAACTTTCAAAGCTGCCATTAGCTGGGGCCGCGCCGCTTAGCTGTTTCATGCAAACAGCAGGAGCTTATTCCCATGAAGGCTGATGTTTGTCTGTAGATAACTTACTTCTCGTGCCTCTGGTTTAAAATACTTGAGTTATCCCTCTGTCCTCGTCAGCCTTCAGAACATCTCTCTGGTCTGTTCTTAGCCTTGGTTTTATCTAATCAGAGCGTTACAGATGGAGTAGCCCAGGCGGTGTACATCTTGCTTTCACGGAGACAAAGATTAGCGGGCTGTAAATTTGCACCCTCCATGTTTCTGTCCAGAATTGCACAGCTTAATCCCTCCCGTTCCCTGCTATGTGCCTGCCTTGCCTGTGTAATTTCCAGGAAGGATCTAGGTTTTGTTGCCTGCATAACCCTCCCCTTTTCTCTCTCACATAATAGGTTCTTGCCAAGATACTCAGTTCCAAACTTTGACAAAGGAATTTCCGAACAAGATTGTCCCTGGATCGTAGACAAGTCTTCAAGGGGGTGCTTCGGCCTTTTCTTGACGTGGCACAAGTTCAAAGGCAGCAAGAACCCTTCTATCCTTTCTGGGAAAGCAGAAGGAGAGGATATAGGAACCATTGAAGAGGCTCCTCTCCTGCTCCGTCTTACCCTTTTTTTCAGGCTCTGCTGTGGTATTGCTTTGGGACTGTTTTTTGTGCTCTAACGGTATCCTTCTGCTTCCCAAACTCCACAGGCAAGCAGAAGGCAGCTCTTAGGTGGACGTGAGGCTGAGTCACGTGTTCCTTCTCACACCAAGTGAAAACAGCCTTGCCCAGTAGTTCAGAACCACCAGAGCTTCTACTCCGTTATTCGGAGAGGAAAAACACCGTCTGCCAGATCTTTATCGGTCTCCAGAGCACCATCATGCTCACGCCTGTGCCGCACGCTTTATTGTCAGCAGGGAGCTTGTCACAGGACTAAGCATGAATGAAATTAATCTGGTCTCTTATTGTCTTAGGACTCTTGGTTGCAAGTAACAGAAAGCCCCCAAAGTTGCTTGAACTAAGAAGGGAGGGGGAGAGGTATAATGAAGACCGAGGGCATTGCTCGGAACCCGGAAGTGGGAAGTACAGCCAAGGGTCCTGGGGGTAAAGAGCAGAGAGTGGTCAGGAATGGAAGTTACTCTTGGTCTCTCTCCTGCTTTCTACATCTGATGCTTTCTTCCCTGCACCCCAGTCTGTTCTAGCATCAGGGACGCTGAGGCTGACAAAAGCATTGTGTCCAGCACCCCATTCCTAGGGAAGAGAGAGACTGTCTCAGCCTCGTATTTGAAGGAATGGCTCTTCCTGAGCCCCATGTCCCACCTCGGTCAACTCTTCAGTCTAGAGAGGGTAGAGCGGGGGTGAACCCTCCCTTCACAAACGTGGCTGCAAGGGCCCACCTTTGTGGGTGGGGACCAGTTTTCAAAAAGGAAGGGTGTAGATTGAGAAGCTATCCCAACCTCAATATCGGTTATAATTTATATCCCACATTCTTCCAAAAGGATTCTGTTTTTACAACTGGGTATAATGAGGGGCGCCTGGCTAACTCAGTTGGTTAAACATCCTACTCTTGATTTCAGCTCAGGCCACGATCTCACGGTTCGTGAGTTCGAGCCCCACATTGGGCTCTGTGGTAACAGTGTGGAGCCTGCTTGGGATTCTCTGTCTCGCTCACTCTCTGCCCCTCCCCTGCCCATGCTGTGACTCTATCAAATAAGTAAACTTAAAAAACTGGGTATAATGAAACCAAAAGCCATTTCCAAAGGATATAGTTAAAAAACAAGGAGTGATAAAGTTAGGGAGAGGGAAGATGCATTAAGAAGCCCTGATGCAGAAACTTAATTTAATGCATTATTTCAAAATTAGTAGGTTTTAAAACTATGGGTCCAGTCAGACCCCAAATTCCTAAGTCAGATTGCTAAAATAAATAGAAAAGATTTTAAATTAAATATGATCTCAGTATTCTGACTAGAGTTCATTGGTTTAAGTGCACAGGGATACTCGTATGCACTGATTCTGGAAGGATCCTCCAGCCGGTATCAGGGGAGGGAGACCATTAATTGGAAGGCAGGTGCTGCTCCCCCCTTCACTGGGTACATGTGCTCTGGTTAACACAGCCCGTGTCACTTCTGTTGTCTGGGATCCGATTGTGTCACCCCTTGACAATCCTGTGTGTGTGCGAACATCAAATAGGGGTCCATGTGGTGAGTGAGACAGAACTTCAGAAGAGAGAGGCTTCTGATCACTGGGAATGAGGAGGCTTTCTCGGAGAAGAGGCAGGGTACATCTGGGCAGAGGAGGCAGGCTGGGAAATGCAGGAGGAAGGGGAGGGCGCCAATACGCACAAAGTGCTGACTGTACCAGGTGCCACGATGGGCTCTTGGGATCCCGCCCTGTCTCACAAGATTGCATTGACCCCTACAGTCATTTTGCACTATTTCCTTGGGTGCCTCGCTATCTCCATTAGACAAATGAGAACCACAGGAATCACCTTCCAGTGATTCTTTTCTTCCCTGTGGAGACGCCTCCTGGCTCCTGTTCCCCTCTCATAGGGCCCCGCCAGGCCGCTCCTTTGCCTGCCACGGTGTTCCCTCATATCTATCAGCCAGCTCCATCAGCTTCATGTTTTTGCTGATATGTGGCTTTCTTTTTGTTGTTGATTCATTTTGAGAGTGAGAGCTAGCGAGAGCAGGGGAGAGGCAGAGAGAATCCACAGTGACAGCATGGAGCCTGGCACGGGGCTGCGTCTCAGGAACTGTGAGATCATGACCTGAGCTGAAACCAAGAGTCAGACATTTAATCAACTGAGCCACCCAGGCGCCCCTGTGTGTAGCTTTCTTAATGGAGACTCTCCTTGGCTGCTCTGTTTTATTTATTTATTTATTTTTAAATAATTTATTTTCAGATTGGTTTCCATATGACACCCAGTGTTCATCCCAACACGTGCCCTCTTGAATGCCCGTCACCCACTCTCCCCCCTCTCACACCCCCCTCACCCTCAGTTTGTTATTAGTCTTTGAGAGTCTCTTATGTTTTGTCTCCCTCCCTCTCTGTGGCTTTTTTTCCTTTCCCCTCTTCCCCTCCCCTGTGGTTTTTGCTAAGTCTCTCAAAATCCACCTATGCGTGGAAACATATGGTATCTGTCTTTTTCTGACTGACTTATTTCACTCAGCATAATACCCTCCAGTTCCATCCATGTTGCTACACATGGCCAGATTTCATTTTTTCTCATTGCCACATATTCCATTGTATATATGTACCACATCTTCCTTATCCATTCGTCAGTTGATGGACACTTGGTCTCTTTCCATGATTTGGCTATTGTCGAAAGTGCTGCTATGAACATTGGGGTACACGTGCTTCTATGCATCAGCATTCCTGTGTCTCTTGGGTGGATTCCTAGCAGGGCTATTGCTGGATCATAGGGTAGCTCTATTTTCATTTTTTGAGGAACCTCCACACCGTTTTCCAGAGTGGCTGCACCAGTTTGCATTCCCACCAACAGTGTAGGAGGGTGCCTGCTTCTCTACATCCCCACCAGCATCTATAGTTTCCTGATTTCATTTTAGCCAGTCTAACCGGTGTGAGGTGGTATCTCAGTGTGGTTTTGATTTATGTTTCCCTGATGATGAGTGACTTTGAGCAACGTTTCATGTGTCTATTGTTGGCTGCTCTGTTTTAATGTTGCAATAGCTCCTTCCACCTTGAGCAACATTTCAGTCTGGTTGTGCTGCTTTCCTTTCCCCGAAGTTCTTCTTAGATTTTAAAGTTCCATGTAATCTGTTCGTTTATGTTTATTTTTTATCGCCTTTCCCTCCCCTTACGCCTGAACTAAAACGTCAGCCCCATAAGAGCAGGCACTTTTGTCTGTTCGGTTTCCTAATATTTCCAGAACCCCCAGAGCACTGCCTGGCTCATAGCAGATGTCCCGTTAATATGTGTTGGGTGAAGGAAGAGCCTTTCCCAAGATCACAGAACCACGGAGCACTGGAGGCGGGGTTCAGCAGGCTGCGTGTGTTCAGGCCACGTGGAGGTCGGTAGGGCCAAGTGCAGTGAGAGAGGTCGACTCCAGCTTAGATGGGGAATGTCCTGTTTACGAGTTTGAGCTTTATCTGTCATGCCATCTTATCACGAGGGTTCCGGACAGATTGTACCAGCCGGGACGTGGGGACCCAATGACAAAATTGGGATTGACGTTCTGTGTATTGAATTTTCTACCAACCCATGCTTATGCCTTTGACATGGCAAGCATTATGCCCAGGGGCTTATTATTTCTAAAATCAGCCCCTGCTCTATAAAGACCATATGTGTTTTTTTAACATAAGTACTTAACACCCTTGTGTGGACCGCTCTACCCCACCTGTCCTAAAGTGTCAGAAAACCTCACATAAAAAGTACCTGTGTTGTAATTTAAGGAAAATACATTTTTCCCCGCAATGACACTCTTTCCTCTCTTCTATGCCCAATGTTTTCAGTGAATCTCTCCTGTTTATTCAGGCAGAGCTGAAAAATTTTTTTTAAACTTCATCGGAATGTTGAGGGAAAAACAGTTCCTTCCATTGTTATTTGGGATAATATTTTTGAGGCCCTAGTTTAGGTGAGTAGATTGACCTGATCTTTCTTTTCCTCTTTTGTGTTTACCTCGCTGCATTATTATTTTGAGTCTGTTCACAGGATGCTGGGTAATGCCATTGACGTAATTGTCATGTTTTTAAGCAAAGAGGATTGAAAATGTCCACTTAAGAGCTGTCCGTGACCTTTAATGTACACCTGTACATAATTGCTTCCTTTTGCGAATAAAAGGCTTAGTGGCACGGGGAGCATAGACATGTATATAGATTTTTAAATAACTTATTTTTTGAGAAAAGAAGCTGAAATATGCTTCAAAGAGAATTCAGAAAGCAGCCAAAATACCATAAAAGAAAGCTGTCCTTCAGAAATGCCACTAGATCTTAAGTTAGTTATGAAATTGGCACCTGAGATTTATTTCTGTCAGGGGGGACATGAGATGGATTTTGAAGAGCTGTAGTCTCCATATAGAAGATGCTAGAAACATAGGAATTATCTTTAACTCCTCTCCTCTCTCCTTCACCCTTGTCCCCCTCCTCACCATATTGAGTCATCACTGAAAAATGTTAGTTTTACTTCTAAATAGTCTCAGTTCCATCTTTTTCTTCACCACGTTTCCATCCAGGACGCAGTCGGGTCTTGTCTGTGTGACTAAAGCTGCCTCCTTCTGGTCCTCGTGTGTCCACTCTGGCCTTTCTTTTCTGCACCCCAATTATCATTTTTATGAAGCCCAAATCGGATAAAGGCCTGTGCCCCTGCCCCAGCCCAGTCCCCCACACACAGATGGCCCTTAGAATCTTCGCTTAATGACTGAACTCCTTAATGTGCCTTACAGGGCCTTGCATGGGCTGGTCCACGCTCACGTCTCTGATTTCAAACCTGCCACTTTCCCCAACCCCTGTTGCCCACACACTAGTCACACCAATCACCTTTTAGGCCTTTTTACTTGCTGTGTTCCTCTCACCACAGGGCCTTTGGACATTCTCTTCCCTCTGCCTGAAACATTCTTACTTCTTTCTTTGCCAGTTAACATCTTCTCATCTTTTAGACCCCAGGTCCTGTATCCCTTCTTGAGGGAAGCCTTCCTGGACTGCTCTCTGGGTCTGATCTTCCTCTTTGGTCTGTATTGACTTCTTTTCTTTTCCTTGAAAGCACCATCAAGGACAATTTTGTCTTTTATGCTTTATTTGATTAAAATCTATCCTACTGGACTGTGTGCTCACTGGGGGGCAGGGATTGTATATTTATCACAAGAGAAAAGTAGTATATAGTACACAGTAAGAACTCCAGAATATTTGAAGATGGTAGGTGGACAGATAAGTGGCTTCTTAAATTGTCTATTTTTATACCAGTTAGAACAGGGCACTGTTCTACTTCCTTGTGGAAGGCTCAGCAAGAACTGAAGCAAATGTTCATAGCCCCCAAAGGGGGCAGCCATCCCTCCTGGCAGAGACACCCAATCCCCCTAGTCGCATCCTAGAGCCATTTTCTCTCTAGCTTTTTCTGGGGTCAGCTCTGCTGGCTGTTATTCTGCCCACCCTAGCTGGCCTCGATCTGCATGCCACTCTGTTTACACCTGGTGCTATTTTCAATTCCAGGCACAAACAACATTGCCTTGAATGCCTAGAAACTAATGGGGTAATTTTGCATCTGAGAACAGGAGTTTCAGGAAAGCACTAAAACAGTTTGGAGCTTGGGCTGAGGAGTCCGATCTCCTGAGAGATCAACTTAACCCAACTTAAAGTTTCTAAGTCTCCCTATTTATGAAATCGGGGATAATGTCAGTATCTCCCATACGGTATTGTCGTGGGATACTTTCGACCAGCGTCATCCAACAGTAGCATAGTGCAAGCCACATGTATAATTTAAATGTTCCAGGTACTGTATTTATAAAAGGAAAATGAAACAGGTGAAATCAATTTTAATAATATATGGTATTTAACCCAGTCTATCCAAAGTTTGTAATTTCAACATGTAATCAATAATAGAATGACTACTGGGGCACCTGGGTGGCCCAGCCGGTTAAGCGTCCGACTTTGGCTTAGAGCATGATCTCGAGGTTCGTGATTTCGAGACCCGGTCGGGCTCTGTGCTGACAGCTCAGAGCCTGGAGCCTGCTTCAGATTCTGTGTCTCCCTCTCTTTCTGCCCCTCCTCTGCTCGCTCTCTTGTCAGTCTCTCAAAGATAATGAAACATTTAATAAATAGGATTACTAATGAGTATTCTCCATTCTTTTTATTTATATTGTCTTTTAAAATCCAGTGTATATTTACATGTATTAGTGCATCTCAGCATGCACTAGTCACGCTTCGAATGCTCGGTAGCTAGTGGCTATATATTAGGCAGTGCCATCTTAAGGAATTCATATAAAACACAGCACCTAGTTCATACTTTACATTTAGCAAATGTTGGCAAAATTATTATTACTCATTTTAAGCACATCAAAGATTGGGCAGTCAGACACTTTCACCGCCAGTTTGCATTTGTTGCCACAGGCGGAGAGGCCTCAGATCTGTTGTTGTTTTTTTTCTCTTTCAAAGGAATAAAGAGTTGACTTAAACGTGTTCTCAGCCAACTCCCTGAAAGTTGGCCCCTAGGTTTCGGAATGAGGTCAGTTTGGCGGTTTACGGTCGACTTTTCTCTTGGAGGTGGGATCGGGGAAACGCAGTGTGCCTCCAGTGCTGCGTGCTTGTCTCTGTTTTTTGGCTCTTTTCTGTTTAATTATTTGAAGCTGGAACAACTTGATTTTAAAACAAAACATATGGGCTGAGAATAATTGGGAGGACGTTTGCTAGTGATGTAGCCCCGAAGGTATGTGCTGTTGAGGCCCCGGCCCCATACTGCTTGCTTAGGTAGTGAGTGCTTCCCTTGACCTCACATTCAGAGCGTGTGTGTGTGTGTGTGTGTGTGTGTGTGTGTGTGTGTGTTTCCTGTGAATTCTGAAACCTTGTTTGGAAAGTCACAGAGCAGGAAGTCTTAGAACAAGATTGTCAAGGAAGTGTGAGTCTTCTTTAAATTCTGATTTTTTTTTTCTCTCTCTCTCTCTCCTTTGTGGCAAACCATTGGTTTCCAATCTTTTTCTATGATTTGTGAAGGAAAAGGGGTTTTTAAAGTGCGAGGGGAGAACTTCTCACAAAGAGGAGAACGTTGACCCGCCGCTGAATCTCTCTGTTCTGTGTCACTCCCGTCGCTGACACCAGCCTGGGAATTTCTGTCCTATGGCCCGTTCTTAGGTGAAGGCCACGTTCTCCTCGTTTTATCTCTTCAGTTCCCCTTTGCCTGCTGGGGGCGGAGTATACGATGTCCTCCTCCTATCACATGTCATTCTAACCTACGTGCCTCTACTTTCTGTCCTGGGGAGGAAAATGGGAATCTACCAGGACTAGTAAGAAAATGTACCACATTGGTTCAGATCTCTGCTTCTTCACTCAGAAGCTGTGTGCTTCTAAGCAAACGAAACTCTATAAGCCTCGTTTTTCTCTTCAGAGGGGGTTAGTAACAGTGCCTATTCCAAAATAAAATTGCCGTGAAGCTTAAAGAGACACTACATACAAAGCAGTAAGCACAGTGCCTGGTAAGTAAGGAGAAATGAATGTTAGTGGTTAGCAGGAGCCGCTCAGCCATAACTTGCCCACCCGAGAGGAATAGCCGACCATGCTGTTCTCTGCCATGACCTCCCACCCACCGCGTACAGTCACTGTGATTAAATACCACATCAGGGGAAGACGATCGAACATTGGGCCACGAGGAGCTTTAGTGTTGGGGCAGGCATTTCACCGGGATGAGTTTCACATCAATAGGTATGAAGTCAAGCTCTCTGATTTCTAGGTCTGATGGGATGCCGTGCCTGCAGTCACTGGGTACCCTGTTGTGCCTAGACCTATAAATAGGAGAGTGACATGCTGAATTGCTTTATTTTTGTACTACAGAGTCCCAGGTATCTTTGAGTCATTTCGGGGACTGGTACATTGGTTGTTTTCCATCAAAAACATAAAGTGACCTAGCGCTCCGACCAGGGCCGTAGAGGGGCTGACCGCAGTTTTCTTTTGGGAGGTTCAGAACAACAACTCTTTCTAAACCCTTTTCAAACCCGGAAGAGCAAAAGTAGGAAGAAAGGGGCTTCAGTTTTTGCCAAATCGAGAACATGCTGAAGCTTTTGTGTTCGGGGACTCAGAAGGTATTGCGTGCTGTCTCACTGCAGAATCAGGTAATTGGCGAGAGATTTGGGAAGTTCTTCTGAAAACACAACCAGATTTTCAGGGCAGTCAGCCGTCTGTCTTTTCAGTCCCTCGCTTCCCCCCTACTCCTTCTGTTTCCCCCCAGCCCCTCTTGGATCCATTAGCCGGTGCTCTCAAAGCGTCAGCAGTCCCCACGCCTCCCCGCTGCAAACGAAGACCTTGCCAGGTGGACAGCTCTCAGATTTCCCCGAACCGCAAGGAATAACCACCCTCCCTCGCTCTTGTCTTCTCTGCGCACCCCTCTCCGTGGACAGCTTTCCTGACATTTAACTTAATCGAGACGTTAGTAAAATAAACAGAGTGTAGCGCTGCCATCAGATTGAAACTGCTCATTAACCTGCCCACTCTCTTTTCACGTCAGTGTTTGGGAAGGAAATTCACTCAGAGTTGCTGTTGATAATGAAGGTGAGGAATACGATGTGTCCTTCCTCATGCGCGGTTACACCCAGTCCTGAGCGCTGAGCTCTTAGTGGGCGGACGGCCCCGTACAATGTGTCCTCACACTTGCGACACCCTGATTACGAGATGTGCTGCTGGGGCGCCGGGGTGGCTCAGTTGGTTAAGCGCCCAACTTCGGCTCAGGTTGTGATCTCATGGTTTGTGAGTTCCAGCCCCATGTCAGGCTCTGTGCTGACAGCTCAGAACCTGGAGCCTGCTTCGGATTCTGTGTCTCCCTCTCTCTCTGCTCCTTCCCTGCTCATGCTCTGTCTCTCTCTCTCATAAATAATAAAAACTTAAAATTTTTTTTTTAAATTGGATTAATTAAAAAAAAAAGACATGCTGCTATTTTAGTTAGGTAAAATCAAGAGGGGAAAAAACTGAGATACCATCCATTTCAAGGTCTATCCCAATTTCAGACATGTTAAAATGTGGGGGGAGAATGAGTATCTTAGAGCAGATGGAATACAGCGACAACTAACTGAAATGGAAAATCCCCCTGGTCACTACTTGCTCCCTCCCCTTCCCCAGTGGGCAGTACTGGGGGTGTGTGGTTGGGGAGAAGGCAGCTCTATGCGGGGCTCTCCTTTATCTCACCGTGCTGCGTTTGTGCTCCGTGGTGCATGCGAACTTACGGCACGGAATTGAGACCAGGCCAAGTCGTGGAAGCCCTCTCAACTACAATGTAAATCATTGAAGTTTCCAAAAAAGGGAGGAATCCAGGACCTTTCTTTGGGTCACATTGAACTTGGTAGGATTCATGTTACTTTTTGAAGAGGTGGTAAAGAGAATGTTGAGTGACATCCTGGGCTTCTGCCTACGCTCTGGGACCTGGCCCATTTCTGACGGCACGATGGTGTCGGCAGAGTTGCCGGCTCTTTCACATTCATGTCCCTGGTTATCCGTTTTTCACTGAACACTGGGCTTGGATGTATGGGGTTAGGTACTGTGTCCTCTCCTACCTTAAAAGGCAGCATTAAACATTATTAAAGACTCTGATTTTACTCAAGGTTCTGCCTAATTATTATTCTTCATAATTTCAGTGAGTTCTAAGCAAATATATGTCCCCACCCTATCTTTTAAAAGTTTTTTTTAAAGTTTTTTTTTTCCAGCTCTGAGATATAATTGACAAATGAAATTAGAAGATATTAAAGAGTACAACATGATGATTCAGTAGACATTGTGAGAGAGTTTCCCACCCTTGAGTTCACACATCTATCACCTCACGTGGTGACCTTCCTGTGTAGGGGACATCATTTCCGTTTTCTTACTTAGCAAGGTTGACATTTACAGTACAGTGTTACCAACTGCAGTCACCATGCTTACCTTTTTTATCTTCAGCTTACACCCTTTTACTACACCCTTGGTAACCACTATTTTACTCTGTCTCTGTGGGTTTAACTTATTTATTTATCGTTATTATTTTTAATGTATTTATTTAGAGAGAGTGCACAAGCAAGGGCAAGCAGGGGAAGGGCAGAGAGAGGGGGAGAAAGAATCCTAGCAAGCCCTGTGCTGTCAGCACAGAGCCTGATGCAGGGATCAGTCCCACTATCTTGAGGTCATGACCTGAGCCAAAGTCAAGTGTCAGATATTTAGCCAACTGAGCCACCCAGGCGCCCCTCAACTTATTTATTTAGATTCCACGCGTAAGTGATTCTGTGAGGTATTTATCTTTTGTGTCTGGCTTATTTCCCTTTGCATGACGCCCTCCAGGGTCATCCATGCTGTTGCAAATGACAAAATTTCCTTCTTCTTAATGCTGTAATAACTTTAATCAAGGTGATTATGGTTTTTCTTTTTCCATAAAAGGCCATTACTCAGATTTTAGGCAAGACTATTTCTCAGCCAGGTGAGATACTAAAAGAATTGGTTGAAAACTTTATTTATATTTGTATTAATAAAAACATGGCATTTACCCTTATACTTAACTACTTTCTTTCTTTCTTTCTTTCAGTTTTTGGGAATAGCATTTCTTGGAATTGGACTGTGGGCGTGGAATGAAAAAGTAAGTTAAATATCATGAAAATGTATACATATTGGTTGCTAGAGGTTGCACTTTGTATTACGTGTTGTCGCCTTTCCTCTTTGATGGCTGCAGAATATAAAGAAACATGGTTCTTTAACGAAAGAAAGTGTTCTTAGAAGATAATGTCATATTTCAAAGGCTCCTTAGAAGAGGGGAAAATAGGCGATGGGCACTGAGGAGGGCACTTGTCGGGGTGAGCACTGGGTGTTTTATGGAAACCAATTTGACAATAAATTATATTTTAAAAAATCCTCCTTAGAATTGAAGCCTAAATCGGTCATTTTATCAAAATAATTACAAAAGTAACAATACGTGTGCACACCAGGGAACGCATATTGGAATTTTATCGGTTAGCTGGAGATGTGTATTCTTGTGGAATGTTTCCTCACTCTGGCACAGGAATTTCAGTAATGCCTATAAATACCACTAAACCACCTGCAGCCTTCTCTCTTTCTCTTAACCCTTTGGAAGATCACTCAAGCCATAAAGATGTTTCTGAGCATTACGCAATAAGCCGTTAGCATGTCTTAAGAAGGAAGCTGGATATGATTCATGTTCGAGCATCAGATAAACTTAACGTTAATACTAAAGACTGTGAATACTTGTCTGCTGATCGAAGTATTTGGTAATGTTCAGAATTTCAATACAATATAGTAAAAGGAAATATCTGGCAATACGGAGTGGCATATTGTAGGCTACGGTGAAGACACAGTGTTCTGGGCAGTTTATGCTCTAAGCAACACTCTCATGACCCGACCTCTCTGTGTCTGCGCCTCTGCCGTACTTCCCATGGGCACCTTTTAATTGTTTCTTTACAAATTCTGCTGAGGCCAAGCACTAGAATTCAAAAATTAACGTGAGCTTTTTTCTTCCTTCGTGAAAGCTTGTAAACAGAGTTTAGCCTAAAATTTCCCAGAAGACCAGTCTGTTATCTCCTTTGGTATTTCATCCTTTGTGCTTGACCAGGGCCTGAAGCCAAGAGTTACTGTGAGATGTTCTATGTATTAGGAGAGGAAAAACTAAGTCCTGCCATCAAAAGCCCCTCAGATGCCAGTAGAAATTTCTATACGTAAAAAAAAAAGGAAAAAATGTTCAGATAGGCCGCATCGAATAGAACTCATATTCTGAGTTTTGAAAGTGAACCATCCTTTGATTATTTGCAGACGACTTATACAGAATGTAAAATGCTTCACAGAAAGTGAACCACCTTCCAGCAACATTCTGAGGCAGGGCAGTGATGAAGGGAGACATATTAAGTTCCCAGAACAGACATTTTCTCTCTAGAAACTTTTATGTTGAATACTTGTCATTTAGATTATGATTAACTTCTGCCTGGTGCCCTTGTATGCTTGTAGATTTGTATTGGTGGCATCTCAGAAATATTACTTGAAGCCTTCTGATTGGTTAATGCCAGATAACATAGCTTTTTATAACTCTCCTTTAATAAGACTCCATTTCTATCTGATTTGAAAAGATGTTGGAAGGCATTAAATGAACTAATTGTCTGTTGTAGCGATCAACACACCACTGGTAATTTTTAAGGTTTTTTTTTTTTCCCTCTTTGTGAAATATAATTACCTTTTTGTTTCATCAGTTACCCCAAATGTCTCTTCTCTGATAAAAATGACAAAATTCTAAAGCTGGCAGTGTCACATAAATATCAGAGCAAGGGAGTGATGCAGCCTTTGGATAGGGGCGAAGTAGCAGTCCCTTCTTTGTCAAAGCCACTACCAGTAAATGGAAAGTTTCTCTGGAGAGCTGAAGTTACTGGGCGGGCCGGTCATCCAGCTACTATGCAGCAGAACTTCGCCAGCTGGGAATAAATGGAGGTAGCAGAGGGCGAAGGACTCGTAGCAACCCACTCTGGTGCACTTCAGCCACGTGTCTGGGCCCCGGGCATGGGGACAGAGCGGTGAATGATGCGGAGCCCCTGCCGCTGTGGGGCTTGCATTCTCGTGGGGCCCCGACAGTAGGCAGTTAATTAGGACTTCTTCCTACCACCTCGGGTGCTACCTACCCCGATGCTGGCCACCAAGGTCCCTCTAAGTGCAGCGGATTCACACCGGTCTCCTCACTTCCTCAAGGGACTTCTTGAAGACGTATGTCACATAATCTCATTTCTCTACTCCAGCCAGCTGATTTTTCAGAGCTCGCTGCAAAACATAAAGTTGATACAATCCCCATTGGACCCTTGCCCTGACACTGAGGCCTTTTTGCTGCCTGATGGCATCTGTGCCTCCGCCTTCACTGGACCTGATGTAGATACCGTCCCCTCAGGAGTCTCAGGGGACCCCAAGTGCTCTTTGCCTACCTGTCACCAAGCTCTGCTCCAAGTCCGGCTCAAATGACTTACCTGTGAAACCGACCTGACCACTTGGACCTGTGTCCCCACACTCATGTCCCTGTGACATGCTGTCTCACTTCATCCTTTCCTGCCTCCTGTCATCAGAACTTTCATGACATGTCCTCACCATCTTGAATAGTGCCTGACACGGACAGACTCTGGGGAAATGTATTTTCCAAGAAGTCAATTCGAGAAGAGGAGTGAACAATAAATAAAGGTCTCAAGGTGGGTGGGGTTAGAAGGGGGCACGTAGGGAAGAAACCCGCCTGGGGGGAAGTGGACCAGCAGGAAGGAGGGACGGGGGGCTGCAGTCTTGCCCATGGCGGTCTGCAGGCTCTCATCCTTCCCCTGAGCCGTCACACTCCCACTGCTGGGTTGCCTGAGGACACGGGGTTCAGGGTGAGCACTCAGCAGGCCCCGCACTGCCGCCACAGAGCACCCCTAATCTGAAGCAGTGGAACCCGAGGTGATACAATGGGTGGTCACCAAGCTGCCCCCTCCTGCTGAGCCTCCTGTCCCCACAACTTCCTCCCTCTGACCCTCTCTTCCCATGACCCCCTTCCCACTGACTCCATTCCCCTTTTACCTCCCCCCCCCCAAAAAAAAAAGAAAAGCCACCTGTGTTCAAGTACTGGTAAGTGCTGTTGAGAAACCTAAGGTGTTTGTTAGAGAGTGTTGGGAGCAAGGGTCTCTTTTAGAAAAGGGTGTCTGGGAATGGTGTCCCTGTGGAGGTGGCATTGGAGCAGAGACCTGGAGGAGGTGGGCAGAGTCTGCAGAGCACTGGGGGAATAGGATTCCAGGCAGAGCGAATAGCAGGTGTGATGGCCCTGAGGCAGGGACTTGGGATTCCAGGGAACCGGAACGAGGCCAGTAGCACTGGAAGGGAGGGGGCAAGGGCCAGAAGAAGGAGATGTGGCAAGGGGGGCAGGCAGAGGCTAAGGCAGGCAGGGTCCTGCAGAAGTTTGGATGAGAGGAAGTCACCAGAGCGTTCTGAAGTTTGAGAAGGGAGTGTCTTGATTTGTCTTTTTTTTTTTTTTTTTCAAGTGTCTGGCTTTAAGATTGCTCTGGTTTGTGGAATGAGAGCACAGCTTTGAGGCTAAACGGACCTGAGTTCAAATACTGGCTCCTCCATTTGCCATCTGTGTGACTCTGGGCACCTGTGTCAACTTCTCTGAGACGCCCTTTCCTCATTCGTGCATTGAGGACAGTAATCACCGCATAGGTTTGTTTCGAGGACTAAATGAGATGGTCCCTAAGAAGTGCCTGGCATAAAGTAAATGCTTCTGGTATACAGGGCTCTCTTCCCTGTACGGATGACTATAGCATGTCTACTTCTGCATGGGCAGGAGCAGAGTGGTGATGTTGGAAGCTGCCTCAAATTTTAGGAGAGTTCAGGCTTTGATCCACGGAGCAGAGAACTGGTTTTGATTGTGGGTCTTTTAAGGAAGTTACGATTTGCATTGATCACCTTGGCGACTGCAAAAGCTTCTCTGCTGAAACACTTCGGGTTAACTTCTCAGCTCTGATGGGATGCAATTCTGAGGTGAACCACAGTGGGCCAAGGGTTCTGGGTAGCATGCACCTGCTAGGCCGATAACACCAGTCCGTGAATCATAAGTTCCCCTAGTCGGGATGTGGTGACATATACTTGAAAGAAGGCCTCGAAATGGTAAATCTCCAAACTGGGTCACAGCTGGAAGGACCAGATTTCCACTGGAAGGACAAGATTTCTTTAACAGACCAGGCTTAACATATTTTTATGGGGAGTGCAAAAACATTGGTGACAAAAATTATTACCCCCTCATGCATGCATAATACCAGGCTGAGCCTTAAATCTAGGGCCAATGTTACCATTGAATATTAGACATAATAATGAAATAACCCATTTTATCTAAATTCCAAATTGACTGTGCAAAGGATGGCTATGTCTCCAGGGGAAACTGGTTTATGTGCAGAAATCCTAGGATCTGCTGTTTAGAAGGAACATGAATCACCTCTATAACAGGCTCAGCAGCATCCAGTCATCATTAACTTTCCGATAGCATTTATTGAGCATGTAGCACAGAACAGGGTTCATGCTGGACTCAGGATATAATTCCTCAGAGAATTTACAGTCTAGGGAGGACACACACACACACACACACACTACTGTACAATATGTAACATTGTAATATATGCTAATTTGGGGTATATATAAGTTTAGCAGACTACCAGTTCTGTCTCTTTGGGTTACTCTTAGTGTTGGAAAGACCTCCCTTCTACCAAAGTAGAATCATGTCCTACTAGTTTTTACTCCTTGATTGTGGATGTACCCTGTTGGATCCCACAGAGCAAGTCTTTCTACACGTTGGCCCTTAAGGTATTCAGGGTGGAGGCCTGATTCCTTTGGGGTTTCCCAACTAAACATCTGCTTCAGCATCTTGGTCATGCTCTCCTGACCTCTCTCTAGTGTGTCCTCTGTACCACCGAGAGGGTGCTTTAGGGGCCATAGGGGGTATGGCTGGATTATGTCCCTTTTCTCATCTGTTGTTAGTGCAGCTTGAGATCTTACTCTTCATCACTGGGAGTCCCAACTCAGTCTCAGATCCAGCTAAGTTTACCCCATCCACCTCACATCTGGCTGATTTTCAGAATCGAATACAAGTCTCCATCTACCCAGCTGTCATCGAGCACATTCCCCTTCCGTTGAGCTTGGTTTTAGCTGTACGTTTGGATCAAGCTTCTCCCTCCATTCTTTCTTCTAACTCAGGCCTTCCTTTAGGTCCTTGGCCCACCAGTGCCGTCTCAGTGAAATTCTGACTTAGTAGGTCTGGGCTCGACACTGGGGTGCTCTATTTTCACAAGCCTCCTAGATTGTTCTGATTGCAGTCAAGTTTAGTTATCACTGAGAAAAGCCACTGATATGTTGAGCAGGCAAGACAGAGCCCAATGACCTGTCACTGGAAATCTCCTTTGGGGTTGACACTCATTCACTTATATGTGCCCTGGGGCATCATCAGTCAAGCAGTTTCTAATCCATCTGCTTGTCATTACATCAGGCTGTTTTTCTGCTTCTTGTTCTTGTAGACAGACTATATCCTTCACTTTGTCTCTGATTAACCAGCGTAGGGACTTATTGAATCTAGCACTTTCTTACCGGACCCACCCTGGGTCCTGGAGCACATCATTTCCTCTTCCAGGAACTCATAAACGCTATTAGTAAAGCAAGTACTAACGCATGGTTTATCATTTCTCACTTCTAGAAATGGTTTCCTTACTTGGCTTCCAAGATAGACCACACTCCAGTTTTTCTACCTCATAGGCAATGCCTTCTCCTACATTGCTAATTCCGGCTCGCCTCTCTGACCTCTAAGTTTTGGAGTGCCCCAGGCTTGACCTTCTCTAGGCCTCTTTCTCTGTCTTCACTCAGCTCTGTGAGATCTCATCCAAGTGTGGAACTTCAGACACCATCCGTCTCTGATGACTGCCAGCCTTAGATTTCTGATCTGGACCTCATCTGAACTCAAGACTTGTGTAGCCAGTACCCAACATCTCCACTTAAATGTCCAGTGCCTTCTGAAACTTAATCTAAAACACTACTCCTGATTCCCCTCCCCGAACCTGCTCTTGCCAATTGCAATAAATGGCAACTTTCTTTTTCCACTTACTTAGGCGATTCTCGACACTCTCCTTCTTTTCTGCTGATACCACATTCAGTCCATTAGCAAACACTGTTGGCTCTACCTTGAGAATATATGGAGAATCTCCTATCTTCTTACCGCCTCCACTTTTATACCCTGATCTAAGCTACCACATCCACAGTTATTTCCCTCCCTCTACTCCTGTTTCCCTACTCCTATCCCAGCTCCATCTCTGTGAAGCAGCCAGAGTGATCCTTTTAAAATGCAGTATAGAATGGCTAGTATCAAAAAGACAAGAAATAACAAGTGTCGGTAAGGATACAGAGAAAAAGGAACCCTTGTGCCTTGGTGGGAATGTCAGTTGGTGCAGCCACTGTGGAAAACACTATGGAGCTTCCTCAACAAATAAAACCTAGAAATACTATGTGATCTAGCAATTCTACTTCTGGGTATTTATTCAAGAAAACAGAAACAGTAATTCGAAAAGATCTATGCACTCCTATGTTCACTGCAGCGTTATTTACAATATTAAAAATATGGAAGCTAAACCTAGGTGTCCGTTGATAGATGATAGGATAAAGAAGGTTTGTGGTGTGTGTATATATAATGGACCATTACTCAACTGCTAAAAAAAAAAAATTCACCATTTGTGACATGGATGAACTGGGAGGGTGTTATGTTAAGTGAAGTAAGTCAGAGAGAGAAAGACAAATACTTATGATTTCAGTTATATATAGAACCTAAAAAAATAAAACAGACTCCCAAATACAGCGAACAAACTGGTAGTTAGAGGTGGAGGGGGGGGAGTTAGGGAATGAGTGAAATAGGTGAAGGGGATTAAGAGGCACAGACTTCCAATTATAAAATAATTCATAGGGATGAAAAGTACAGCATGGGGAATATTGTCAATAGTATTGTAATAACCTTATGACAGATGGTAACTATACTGTTTTGGTGATCATTTCATAATGTCTATAGATGATGAATCACTATGTTGTATACCTGAAACCAATATTTTATGTTAACTATACTTAAAAAAAAAAAAAAAAAGGAAGTCAGATCCTATCACTTCTTTGCTCCAAACCTTCCAATGAGCGTATCATCACCCTCCAAGTCATATATGGTGCCCCGTTGCTTCCGGGACCCTCCCTGCTGCACTCTAGCCCCCACTGACAATATTGCTGTTTCTTGAAAGTCTCAAACATAACTCCCCACACCAGCCGGGGGCCTCTGCACCTGCTCCTCCCTACCTGGTATGCTGTTCCCAAGAGATCCACTTTGGGATTTTCTTTACCTTCTGATCTCTGTCCACAGGCCTTCTTGACCTATTTAAAGTAGCTATTCTCCCTCTTTGGGTTTTTCTCCTCCCTGTTTTCATAAGACATACCACTTCCATGCTAGCAAGCCTATTACTCTCGCTCTCCACTAAAAAAGCAGCTTTGTGAGGGCAAAGACTTTTGTTTCCTGCTTCACTCCGGTACCTAGAACGTTGACTGCCACATAAAAGAATGAATGAGCAAATGAATGAAGCAAGCATTCTTTTAAAGCCTAATGCCAGTAGGGTTCAGTTACAGAAGTCCAAAGTTGCCCCAGAGCTCTCATAAGCTTGTGGTGTTACAGCGTAAAAGCAAGGAGAATTACATATGGTTCTGTCTGATTTGATAATGGTACAGTGTTACAAACAACAATAAATCCATTAATTCTGGATGTCGGGAAAGAAAATAACCATTCATTTTAGGCATAAAAATAGGAATCTATATACGATTGCCCGGTTTCGTGGAAGAATGAGGGATACCTTTCCTTTTCCATTTTGCTCCGTGTTTATGCTTCTCACTTAGTGTTCAGGTGGGGGCGAGAGGTGGAGGGACACATCACTGGCTGTCGCAAGGGGGCGCTGCAGCGGAGATGTCGAGGGCCGGGCGGAGACTCCACTTCTCAGAGTAGGAAGAGTGTGGATCCCTGGCGCTCAGTGCACGTCGAGGCCCCCGTGACCCCCCAGCACAGGCACTGGCCGGCCGGGCAGAGGGTGCGGCCTACGCTCGTGGGACCTGAAATCCCCTTGCGGGCAGGAGCCTATCTTCTTTGCCCTTTTATGCGTCGTTCTGGCTGCGTGCCTCCTACACCACAGGTGCCCAGAACCTGTTGGTGAGCGAATGAATGAGAACGCGCAGAGGAACTTCGTACACTGTAAAGACTACACCGGACAAAGTAGCTCTTCATGAAGGGATTCGTTTTCACTTCTATGACTTGTGGATCCCTAGGGTTAAGCTTTGAGAGCAGCATGACCTGCTTTTACAGAGGTGCAGAAACTGAGGCCCAGAGAGATTACACTGGAAGTACGCCCTTCCCCTCCCCCCACCTCCGCCCACCCTGTGTAATCCCTTGCCGTTTGTTGCGCTCACCCGGCTGGGCTCTGCAGCCAGCGGCCTGGATGGAAAGTTGGTGGCAGTCTTGACCCAACAGAGGAATGGGAATTAGATCTCAGGCCTGGATTTCTTTTTCCTCTGGCTTTCCTGGGGGATGGACCAGTGGGGATTCTTTTTCCTGGAGGCTTTCCCCTGACCAGTGTCTCCCCATAAGTCTCCCTTTAGAACCTTCCAGTTACTTTGTGTCACCGTCATGACATGATTGTTTTCTGAGACTCACCTTGGAAAAACTGCCTCAATTTTTCCGGGAAGGAAAATCTGAGACCAAGAGAGTCAGTGATGCAGGCAGTTCAAAGTGGTGGCGGTCAGGTTTCCCTAGCCAGAGGGAGGCGGTAGGTGGAGGTGGTTTCCCAGATAACTGGAACAGAAAAATGCCTGCTTTGGCTTCAAAACTACTTTAGGGAGACATTTCTAAGATGCTGAAAATACTTCTTTGGAGGCAGCATTTTACTTGACCAAAACGTAGTAAGCTTGTCTGCCTCTCTCTCTGTGTTATCCAAGTAATCCTCTCAAGTTCTCTGTTGTAGCCAAAAATCTTAAAACCAAACAGCTCTTGCTCAGTGCCTGGAAAGTTAGCATGAGAGCCGATGTGTTGTAACCAGCATGTTCAACAAACACACGAAATATATTGACCAATGTTTTCTTTTTGTGTATCTGTGTGAACTCTTTTCAGAGGAATTTCTCAGGAATGAAAATTCAGGTGGATCAAAAATCCCGTGACTTTGTTGTTCAGCTCTCCGATACCAGAGCCCTACTCTCCTCTGGAGGCACAAGTCCAAGCCCGATGGGCTGGACAGTAATCAAATCACAGAACCTAACTTAGTGTTACAAGGTGCTCACTCGCCCGGCTCCATCTGCCTTGGGCCTCTGAAGGAGGAGAACAGGGTTGAGGCCTTTGCCCCCTGCTTCCTGCTGTCACCCTTCCCCTGCTCACCAGACGCTCCTCTGCCCACTTCCTGCCAGAGCTGAAGTGGGGGTGGAGCTTTGCTCTTGGGGCCTGGCAGATGGTGAAGGGGATGATCTCTGGGTCTTTCTGAGGCTCCCCTGCTGAGTCCCTCTGTCTAGTGCTTCCCTTGAGTTTGGTGGATTTCTCTATTCTTGGCGGCTGCCTGGTTCCCCTGCTCAGACCTGGCCATCTTCCTCAAGCGCTGCTCCTCAGCACTCTGCCTTTTGAGGTTTCCTGTTCTCACCCCAGGTTTCCTGTTCTCACCCCAAGCTGCCTCTCCCTGGACACACTCATCTGGGGGTGAGGCCAATGCCACCAGAACAGCCCTCGCCTGGCCTAGAGCCCTCCTCTCTCCCTAGATTTGCAGGGCAGGAGTCAGAGCCAAGCCCACAGGCTCCTTCCTGGGCAGTCTGGCCCTAATCACTGTGTCTCAGAGCCTCCCCCTGCCCTCAGTGGTCCCCTTGAGACTCCTCACTAGGGTTAAGGTTAAAAACAAGCTGCTGGGGAGTGGCGTTGTCCAGCACAGTAACCACTTGCTCTAGAGAAATGGGAATTCTCTCCCTCTCTTCTCCCTTAAGCCACTTTATATCCAGTTGATTTTGGTGAGGTGTGAAAGAAAAAGAAGTTCTTCTTTGTTTGGGCGGGGGATGGGAGGTGGGGACACGGGTCTTTGTCTCCTATTCATGTAGGTTTTCAGAGAGTGATCAGGGAAGTCTAGGGTAGGACTATCATTCTAACATCATGTTACATATGTTTCTTAAAATTTTAGAAACAGGTGTACGACGTTATGTTGAAAATAAGAATCTTCTTGCTCAGTGCCGCATGCTTTTTTCAGATGGTAGAGCATCATGGCGGTAGGTAGACGGAAGACCACTCCGGGGTCAGGTAGCCTGAGCTCCACACTCTGCCCTGCCACTGGGTGGGCTGGCAGGTTGCTCCAGTTCGGAGTGTGTTTCCGGCCATGGACGGTGGTCCCACCTAGGTTTATTGTGAGGGTGAAGTAGTCCAGGGAGCCCCATGCTGGGCACGCAGTGTGCTCTGTGGTGCAGCTCTCCTGTCCCCTTTGTTCTGCCTTCCAGGGTAGCCCACCTGGATCCCCACAGAGCCTACTGGCTGCTTCCTTAACCCCCACGTGCTGCCCAAAGAGTGAGCTTTCTAAGGGCTCAAATGACCTGGCCCTCCCTCTGCTCACCCCACCGACCTGTTAGTCTCCTCTCACCTCCTGTCACAGTCACACGTAAGTAGACCCTTTCAGTGAGCCGGATCCCGTCACTTTGTCTGCACTTGCTGACCTCCCCTTCTGCCCCTCCCCATTGTGTCCCATAACACACTGCACACAGTTCTGTCCAGCACGCTGCTTACCCGTCTCCCCTCTAGACCAGCTCCTGGGGGTGTCACTGTGCCTTCCCTCTGAATACCCCTGACAGACGCAGTCCTTGTCACCTCTCAGGTGATCCCCATGAAGGTCTTTACTCAATGACTGGGTTGTATCCCTGGGGCCCTCGGATACGGTGATTACCTGCCACTAGGCTAGACTTTGCGGTTTTTTTGTTTTGTTTTGTTTTGTTTTTTCCACTTCAGTTTTGGGAGCACCATGATCAGAGCCTCCGTTACATATTTGAGTTTAGACTTTACACTTAGGACTGTTCTTGAGTGTGTGTTCCGTCATCATCACGTGTATGTGGAAACATCCGGGCAGTGGCCTGGGAACTCGATGGATTTCTGCAAAGGCTTTGTTTCCATGTTCAGCGAGGCAGCCCCTCACACCAGGGTGGCATTTCTGGCCTGTGAGTGGCGCTGGTGGATGGGACTTGGCACAGGTGGTCACCCCACCAGCTGCCTGGCTGCAGGATTTGATGGAGACCTGAAAGGCGATGACCTCTCCTCCTCTTTTTTCTCCCAAAGCAGGTCACGGCCATTTTTTATCTGTGAGAAGTGATTCTTAAATCTCACTGATGCCCTTTGACAAGAGAAAATCGGAAACCACATGCCTTTCATGTGGCTGGTCTTCCTGTAACCCTGCATCTAGCGGCTAGGCCCCGAGTCCCTCTGCCCCCACAACCTTCCGTCTCCCCAGACTGCTCAGGCCCCAGTGAGCTTTTGTTTCTTCGCTTTCCGAGTTCTCTCTCTGGACTCTGCTACAGTTCTTTAGACAAGTGTTTGTTGGGGGGTTTGCAGAGTGGCTTTGCTCTGTAATATTTGGGGGGGGTCTCCGATGGATGTTTAAGGAGCAGGTCTCCCTGCAGCCTTGTGGTTTCGGCGTGGTCTTCCTGTGGACGCTGTTTAAAGCTGCGTCTCCAGCTCTCCAGGACCACCCCTCCCTCAGCAGCTCATTTTCTTTAGAATGTCCTATCACGTCATCCTTTCTCAAGTAGGGAAATGCTTCTCTCCTTTTTACTCTAGGAAAACTGCTGCCAGTTCCACCCCAGGAGGGTCTGGTTTCTGGAGGGGTGGGTGAATCGGGACCCAGTCTCATAAATCTCAGAGGGGTCCATCTGGCCTGGCTGTGGGTGCACATTCCATATGCCTGTCTCTTTGTTTCTCCTCCAGCAGTCGGAAGGAATGTGCTTGTATATGCCAAAGCAGAAGAGTCCCAGACCTTAGGGGCTTATTAATGCTATTTTTGCATTTCTTTGCTGTGTGGGTTGTGAGAAAAGAAACTGAAGCTTGCCAGGTGGGACACAGAGGACTCTCTGAGCTGGTGGTGGAAAAAAACCACAGACACTCTTGAGGTTTATTGGTTTGAAACCCTTCTGGAGCTTTGTTTGCCTTTTCATTTCTGCACGTGCATAGAAACCTTTTCCAAGAGGAAATCGTCCCACTCAGAGCATATTCCTTTATTGCAGAACCCTGAGTGAGAAGCTGCTTGAATTCCAGAGGTAGTTGAACGAATAAGGTGCTGATGAGGAAGAAAGGTGGGCTGATTTTTTACATTCTTACTGAGATATACGTGTTTGTCAAACCACTGGATGACGAGATCCCACGGGGAGCAGGACATTGTTAAGTATCTAGAAGATCACTCAGGAGTGATGAATCTTGGATGACCAGTGTGTCCATCTGGCTCCTTGACAACAGAAGCCTGCTTCCTCTGGTGCAGGGTGCCGCCATCATGGCAGCATGGCCGCCGGCTGCTCGGTGTGCTCACCACTGTTGACTCACACTTCTCACTGTTCTTTTCTCCGCTGCACCACTTTCGTGTACTCTTAGCTTCCACCCACTCGTGGCTTCTGCCTACTCCTGGCTTTTGCTTACTCATGGCTTCTGTCTTCCGCCTTTACTCTGAGTGCCTTTAGGTGATTTCCCATTGCCCAACAAAGAAGATCTAATTGGCAAATCAGTTACTGCCACCTCCATTAGGCATGATTTTCAGATAGGGTATGGCTTTCCTTAGAAAGGGTCAGGCAGGGGGTCACCTGGGTAGCTTAGTCGGTTGAGCGTCTGACTTTGGCTCAGGTCATGATCTCACAGTTTGTGAGTTTGAGCCCCATATTGGCTCACAGCTGTCAGTGCGGAGCCTGCTTGGGATTCTCTCTCCCTCTCTCTCTGACCTTCCCCTGCTTGCATGCTCTCTCTCTCTAAAAAATACAATAAACATTAAAAAAAAGGGGAGGAGTCAGGTAGAGCAAGTACCAGAGCAAAGCAGATTCCTCTCCAGTGCAGTGGGGTTAGGTGCGTCTCCTATATGCTTCTAAAGCATCAGCTGTCTTCCTCGTAGTGTAATATAATAGCGATGATAATGACTATTATCATAGTCATTCATCCTCAGAATGTGGGGTACCATTTTACTGATGTGGAAGTTGAGACTTAGGTTTGGTAACTTGTCCAAGATCACACAGATAGTAGGTTGTGGAGCTAGGATTCAGGACAAGATACATCTGTATTATCATGTCCTGTCTCTGCCCCTCATCTAGCCCTGTCCAGCCTACCCTCTTTCCGTGTTTCTGGATTCTAGGGGAAATCGTAGGTGAGCAGGTAGGCCTGAGTACAATGCAGGACGAACGCTCCCTCCCACACTCTAGAGCACCCTCGTCTAAGTGACTGGAATATCTGAGTCTCCCCTTTACTTTAGAGGATGCACGTTGATACATTTTTTGTTTGTCGGCTCTCTAAACTTCCGTATGATGTTGCCTTAGACATGTTCCATGAACTTCTCTTGTTTCTTTCTAGACACATATTGGTCTTCTTGCTAAGTTTTGAGAGATACTATCCAGTCCCTAGTAGATAATGGAAATCTTCTATTTTCTCTGGAGAATCATCTCTTATAGGCTCTGAATTGATATGCCAAGAACTAAACTAGTTGTCCAAAAGCCAATTTGTGGAATGGCTACTTTGCTGAATATATTTGTTTCTTTCAACTTTTTTAATTGGCTGGTATTCATCTTGTCTTTAGAGCAGCAGTTGACGTTACGGTCAACTTGTTTCTGCCTCTGCTGCTGCACCAGCTATAGGTCTGGAGGAGCTGAGGGCATCCGACTGTAGATACAGAAGTATGTAGTATGAATATGAAGAACTCTTACAAACCAGTTTTTGTTAATATAATCCGAATGATAATCAAGAGCATATGTGTAGGATATCCCCCTATATTCTTGAGTCTGTAGTACTCAAATATATTTTTCTTGCAATCTGCAGTCTTGCAAATCTGGCTGTCTTATTCTGACTCTTTCTCTCCTGCTACTGTTTAGAATTCCATTTTCATGTCAACCAAAACAAATGAGTAAAGGAATAAGTACATGTGGCTAATTGCTCTACTTCTCATCCATTTTTCTTCATTTCATGATTCAGCTTCTTTGGAGGGTATTTTCTGACTTGATCCATGAAGTCCAGTGCCCTTAACAGCTTTTGCTCCCAGGGCTCTGCCTACAGGATTCTTGTAGAAGTATAAGAACTTACCGGTAAGTGGGATACAATACCAGGCTGTGTCTGTGTACTTCTCTCATGGGCAGCAGTGCTGGGGACAGAAGAGAGGAACCAAGTCAAATGACATTTTGTGTGTGTGTGTGTGTGTGTGTGTGTGTGTGTGTGTATTTTTAAATAAGTTTGAGGGGTTTTTTTTGTTTTGACTTATTTTTATTTTTGAGAGAGCATGCACAAGCAGGGAAGGGGCAGAGACAGGGGGGGACAGAAGATTTAAAAACGGTCTCTGTACTGACATCAGGGAGCCTGATGTGGGGTGCCACCCAGGCACCCAAATAAGTTTGAGTTCTAAAAAGTTTATATTTAAACTCAGGGGCTGAGCATTCAAATTTACGTGGAGAATTGGAATTTAAATTATGTAATTGTTGGTGACCGAGACAAAGCACCTAAAAATTCCATGCAGAA
This sequence comes from Paguma larvata, assembly GCA_030068075.1. Classification (NCBI taxonomy): domain Eukaryota; kingdom Metazoa; phylum Chordata; class Mammalia; order Carnivora; family Viverridae; genus Paguma; species Paguma larvata. The sequence continues at coordinate 116,976,321 of CM057823.1, forward strand.
CTCATCTCATTAATGATGCTGAGTTGATAGTGAGTCAACATGAAGGAAGACTGTTTACACTGGCTTAATTGCTACGTTGACTGGAGATGTCAACCAGCTGAGCGAAGGGACCATATTCAGTCCGGCACTTACCCCTAGTCTTTTTCTGCTCCCCATCCCGCCCCCAAAACTTTTTCTCCCGCTAAAGTTTGAACTTCCAGTGTTGGCCGTGTGTGTGTGTGACACACCTGTGTATATGCACACATGTGGCACCAGAAGCACAGTTTATTCAAAGCCGTTATCAGGTTGTGCAGGGCTCCTCAAATGCAAACACAGGCTCAAATAGCACCAGCTCCTGCAATCAAGGGCAGGGTATTCTAAGGATTTGGGGGTGACTTGTGGAACTCATTGGCAGGCGAGGGATTATAATAGTGACAGAACTTTCCGTCCCTACCCTTCTTCTTTGTTTCTGCTTAAGCCTGGCTTTGTATTTCTCACTGTAGATCGACTTTCTCCGTGTGGTGGCAAACATAGTGCATGTGGCTCCAGAATTTGGCCTTTTCTAACTTCAGCCACAAGAGGGAGATGCCCGTTCTAAATCCTGGTGTCCCAGGAAGACAGTTCAGACTTCCCAACTGTCACTGGGGCAGTGGGGTCATGCGAGAATTGGCAGCTCTGAGGGGCACGTGGAATGCATTTGGGGGAGAAGGAATCCCTACAAGAAGGGGAAAGTGCTGCTCCCCAGAGAAGAGGGTGGTGCCCACAGTTTCCCAGAAGACTAGCTGTCTGCTGGTGTTGTTCTTGTGCATTCCTCAGGATTTACCACCAATCAGAATATCTATTTTAAATCACTTGGCAGACTTAACTGTAATCTTAGACCTTGTATTTTTTTTCTTCTGGCTTCTTGTCAATGACCAGCTTTGATTAATATTATTCTGCAGCAGGCTTGTTCTAGCACTTCTTACTCATTCGTCAAATTGAACTTAACAAAATTTAAAAGTCCAATGAGAGACCCTCTCTTTAGGACAACAGAAAGCTAAACTGTCAACTCCCCACCATTTTTGTAATCCAGAGTCTTTGTTGCCGGGATTACAGTCAGCTCCTCTTTAATCTGTCTGTGTAGTCAGAAGCAATGAGACTACTTTTCAGTGAATATTTGGAAACACAGCACAGGTGAAGGAGTACAGTCTGCTTTTCATCTCCGTCTGGGTAAGTAACCGTAATCCTGAGGAAAAGGAAGCTGGGCACTGAGTATTGACTTCCACACTTTGTGTTTTAAGATTGGAGTTAGTTTTCAACATGTAATGACCTGGGTGTATTCTGAATCCATTAAAAATAAAGTTCTTGGTAGTCTTTTTCATGCTTTGCAGAATATTATTTCCCACAAGCACTCCGTATCTGTCTCCAGCCCTGGCTTTTGCCGGAATTTAGGATTAAATGAATAGAATCTGAAGACCTGCTACCCCCCAAATGATTGTTGTTTCCATGGAAACGGTTGAAGGCCTCTCAATTAAAATTGCCCTTATAGGCTGGACAGAGTAAGAGTATGAAAATAAGTTTGTCCAGGGAGCTGAAAACTCATCCTCCAAATGAAACCCAGAGAGGACAAAGGATCCAGGAATCTACAGACAGTTGAGATCATATATTTTTTTTTCTTTTTGGGGTATAGCTTGGTGTTCGAGACACAGGTGTATGTGTTGGTTGACTGGTCGCTTGGCCAGAGCTGCCGAGATAAATGCCCCTGTTGTCCATAACCTCTTTGTGTGAGCCATAGATCATGGATGAGTGTTTGGGAACAATTGGATCTTTGCTCAAACTTGAGTGTGAGTCACAAAAAGCCCATTAAAAATAGGTGAAATCATTGAATGGTCTTAAAGTTGGGAGGAACCTAGAGGTCATTGTGTCCCAATTTCCCGTCCAATTTGGGAATCCATCCTAGCACAACTGACACCAAGGTTCATAGCTTTGGCTTCCCCATGAACGGGGATCCATTCTTTGATCCATTGCTGGAGGGTATTAGAAAACCCTCTTTACAATCGTACTGACCTCTCTTCCTGTCACTTCCACATCTGCCTCTTTTCAGTGCCAAGTAAGTTGAATCTACTTATCTCATAATTAACTTTTTAAATATTAAGAGAACGTTATCATATACCCTGCAAAGTCCACTTTTCCCCTGGCTGAGCAGGTCTAAAATATTAACACTTTAAGTATGAACACTTGTGTTTAGAGACATTCTAGGGAGAGAAGCTGATTTGCTTCCAACTCTGAACCCTCACCATTGTTGCTTGGCTTTTGTGTGACTTCTCTGGGAATTTTTTTCTTAGCATCATTTGTGTAGGTAGAGAGTTGATAACTATTTCTGTGTTTTGCTCTTCTCCCTTGCCTCCCCAGAGTATTCACAATTTGGAGCTTGGAAATCTGAGAAACATAAGACTGGATCAAACCATTGGTCCAAGCAGTCTCATGAAGGGTGTGGTTGTGTTTGTGATGTCACCTCAGAAGTTAGTAAATACACCCTACATTACTAACTGCTTTCGTAATCTCTCAACCCTTCATCTGTGACTTTATTTAAACCTTTGGCCTTTCCTGTAAAGCTTAAATTGTACGTTTTAAGAGTCCTTTATTTCTCATATCTGTCCTATTATTAATATCCTATTACTGTTCTTAAGTTAATGCCCCCTCTAAAAACAACAACAACAAACAAGTTGTTTTTGTCCAAATGATACTACAACCTTAAAATGGATGGAAACTTCAAACTCTAAACTTTGGTGTTAGTTTATGCTGACTAGAAAGTGCTGGGAAGCAAATATATGGCTTCTACTGGGTAGGGAAAGAACACCGAAGGAGGCAGTCTGCTTTGGTTCCAAAAGATCAGTAGCTGTGTGACTTTCAGCAAGCTACCAAGCGTCTCTGAGTTTCATTTTACTCAAGTATAAAATCAGATAAATACTTCATGTTCTTTCAGGTTGTTGGGAGTGCTATGAAAACAAATTATTATAAGACTTCAAGCTATACCATGATATTCTAGGATATTTTGAGAGTTCAAAAAAATTTAATAAGAAAATAAAATATTGATATTGGGTATTTAAGACTCCTGTACATCCACAGTTTCAAAATAACAATTGTCTGCCTCTATAGGAATGAATAGTAAATATGTAACTTGCATTTTAGGGGAAGAAAAATCTCATAGTTTCTAACATAGGTTCTGAGTGGTATTTGATGTGGTATCACAGTTGAAGGAGAAATGATTTCTGTAAAAAAAAGTTGCATGTTCATAAAGAAATGGAATCACTTGGGTTCCTTTGGCAGGAAAACAAAGTGGAGAGTCTGGGAGTAACGTTTGATTTATGAATCCTTTAAATCTCAATATTTATTTTTTAAATTTTTGGAGGGAGAGAATACATGTGGGGGGCAAGGAGAGGGGTAGAGAGAAAGAGAGAGAGAGAAAACCCTAAGCAGGCTCCATGTTCAGCTCAGAGCCCCATGTGGGGGCTTGGTCCCATGACCCTGGGATCATGACCTGAGCCAATATCAAGAGTCGGACTCTCAACTGACTGAGCCACCCAGGGGCCCCTAAATCTCAATTCTTAAAAACAGGTATTAAGTAAATACCCCTAATGAGTCAGTGTGAGATAGCCACCAGCACAAATCACCTAAGTGGGCTTTGGGGACCGGAGCCTGATAGAATCACCTGTGAAGCTCAAGGGTGGATCCTGAGGCATGGTTCTTCCCTGGAAGACTCTCAGGGACTTGCAGCTGGAACTGGCCTGCTGTGTTAGCCTTCAGCATATAGCTCCACACCCCGTTTCCTGAGAAATGCCACAGGCTTGAAGCAGGCCCTTGTTTGCCTTGGGGACTCAAAGATGACTCCTCTTCCTAGTGGTTGGGAAGTGTGTTTCTCTCACACACAGGTTTTTACTTATGACTACTTATATTTGGACATAGGAAACAAACGTAACATCCACATCTTCTCCATACAGGGTCTGATGACCGTTCCTTGGGGTCATTTCTTTGCTTTATGTAATTTTACCAAAAATACAAACCTATCTAGACCTTGGAAAAAAGTAGTTTTTTTGTTTTGTTGTTTGTTTTTTGCAGTGTTTCTTGAGTATCAGTCATGCCTAATAATCAGATTGCCTCTGAAGTTTTTCATTGTAAGGGGGAAAAAACCATCGTAATAATCTTTCCATGTTGAAACACTGACCCTGCCTCCTGATGCCTCGTCTGTGCTTTTCCGTCCCCAGGGAGTTCTGTCCAACATCTCTTCCATCACCGACCTCGGCGGCTTTGACCCGGTTTGGCTCTTCCTTGTGGTGGGAGGAGTGATGTTCATTTTGGGATTCGCAGGGTGCATAGGAGCGCTGCGGGAAAACACTTTCCTTCTCAAGTTTGTGAGTATCACCCTCGGCCCTCAGACTGAGGGCTACGCTTGCGTCTCTCCACAGGAGGACACCCTGTCTGTAGGCAAAGTGGCTCTACCAAAGGCACAGCAAAGATATGGCCCGGCTAATGCTTTCCCTTTGGGAGAGCTCTCTAGGTCACCACCTACCTGCTCCCCTGTCTCTCTTAATAATATAAGTACCACCGCCAGCCCCTGCCCTCCGTGGAGGTTTTGTACGCGTATATCAGGATTTGCATTCCAATCCCTAAAATGTCTTTAGATTAAGGTAGGTATGTGTCTAGTTTTCTTTTAAGGGCTCCTCTTTTAAGCACCTAGTCAGTAGCGAACTGTTCACATAGTTACTTCAGAAAAACCAGACGTAAGCACATTGACTGTGGCCTGTTCTGATTAAACCTGTTAAGCAATAGGTTTCAGAGAATATGGAGAAACAGTGAGGAGGGCATCTTCCTTCTTCTCTGCCAGTTCAGAGTTCTCCTTTTGTATGATCAGCATAATTTTTACATCCTTGCTGGGTGTGTGGTGTGATCACTGTTAGCATGAGTATTTTAAGAGGAGGAGTTTTACCAGGGGAAGATCAGTAATAAAAGTAGAGCATGAGAAGTGAAAGCTTTTCCTTTGGAGATTTCTTCCAAAGGAGAACAAAATGGGATAGGCTTCCTTGTCTGTATCTGAAACAGGTTTGTGAAATGTAGTCAAAGGTCAGCCGAAGGTGCCTGTCAGTCTGGAGCTCGGCGTGCCCATGGGCGTCTGTGTGGATGCCCTCTGGGTAACAGCATCCCCTCCCGTTTCCGAAAACAGAGGAAGGATGAAAAAAAAAAATCCACCTTCTGTGGTGAGGGGAGATGGTGGGATTTCTAGACAACAGTATTCATGTCATAACCCCCGTTCCTAGAATCGTGCTTCTCCTCGCCCAGGGGCATTTTCACTTAAACCAGGAGCCTACACTTGCCCTGGTCCCAGCCGCCACGCAATGGGTGATTCTCTTCCTGGCACCTCTGCCGCGTCATCCTCTGGCATTTTTCGTGAATGTCCCTAAAGAGAGCGGACTTGCCATACCCTACCCAGGGTCGCTCATTGCAAATTTGGGCAGCTCTGGAGCAGATGAGGGTCTGGAGAATCGGACCTGAACGTTCTTATGTTTAACCTGAAAGTTTACATGACTCTGCTAACAGGGAAAACTGAGGGACATTTAGTTTTCTCTACACCTAAATGACCAGTTTGGGTCTCTGTTCTGTATACTCAGGTCTGTGGTGGGAACAGCTGGTTTCCTAACACTCCATTTGCCTTATGCCTTATCTCTCAGTTCCCTCTTTTAAACACATGGCACACACACACAGTTACTTCATTACGTACACACATACGCGCACACACACACACAGAGTTACTTCATTCCTTACCTAATCAAAGACCTGTAGGGCCCCCAGGAAAGCTTTGTCCCTCATCCTAACCTGCCAGTCGTCTTGGTATGAGAGCCTTCTCAGTGCGCGGGCTCACCTCATTCAGCTTCTCTGTAGCCTCCTAGGGCCCCAGGTAATACTGTGCATTTGCCCCTCTTTTACCAGTTTTAGCCTCCGTGGCCCCAATATGGGATCCCCTTTAATATGATCTACTTGAATACAGTTCAGTTTATAAGAGTAATTCCTTTAATGTCGTTCATTGTATTCATAGTTGAAAATACCAGAGTTAACTGAACAGGCAGAAATAAATACATTTCTCTAAATCAGCACCTTAATTTCTAAAGTCCCATGTTGGCAATGAAGAAAATTGTACTGTTTCTTGGCTTTTAAAAGTGTTGGATACTATTTAAAATGGCCTCTATTTAGTACAAACAATAAAACCTGGCCCAGAATATTCTTCGAGCAGGAGATATGAAATAAGTAGAAGCAACTGTCAACATGGCTTGAACACAGCCTCAAAGATTGGATGCTGTGAGGCTAGATTTGCTGAGGGAAGAATCTGAGAGCTGAGATGATGTGAAGTAGAAGTAGAGCTTCCTGGTCAACTAAGGCCCTAGTTTGAAGCCTGCAAATCAGTCTCTGCACCTTTGGAAGTGGGGTTATTAGATCACAGGGTCAGGGCATATAGGTTTCTATCAAATATTCGATAGGAATTTAATTTGGACTTGATTTTTGACATATATGTACCCTATAAGCATCAAAGGAAAATTTCCCAGGGTAACTGGAAAATGAACTTGCCTAACCTTTCCGGTGGTATGTACAAAAAGCTAGTTAAAATCTTTTCATGACTTCCGTCTTGGTATTTTGTGTACTATAATTTTTCTCATTGTATAGCGTGATAACTATTGTATCTCTGTACCTAATAAAGGGAAGGGAGTTGTTTTATCCTATGGGGTAGGCATTGAGTAAAAGTGATAGGTTTTTCCTGTCCTTTTTTCTGGATCGAGGAAAGCTTACTTTGAAATTATTGGTACCACCGATGATAATTAACTATTGAGATGCTGTTTCTACTGAAGTCCTCAAGGACATATAACCAGGAGATCTATGGAAGCTGAACCTGAGCCCTGGAGGGTCAGAATTAAGGCCTAAACCTCGGGGTCCTAGATTTGCCAGGCACTTCGTTCTTCCACCCCTCCCCTTGTGCCCACCCTCCCCGGATGGTAGTTGGCACCCTGGGCAAACACTGTCACATACACAGACATCTGATGTGAGAAAGCCGCACCCACCCCACTGCCCTCTCTCACCCCGGACCCCACAGAAGACAGTAGGTCTTCAGAGGCAGGATCATGCCTTACTCATGCTTGCTTCTGCAAAGCCCTCGAAATCCAGGGCCCAATCTGTTATGGGTCCTTCAGTGTTTGCTGGAGGAATTAACATATTTTTGTCTTGGTTTTGTTTTAATAAGTAACTGTGAGGTCTGCTTTGCACCACTCCTCCAAGCACGTTTTTCTCTCAGTTGGCTGCTCTATGTCTGCTTGCTGAGGACAGAAGCGGCAGACGGCTCCAGCCTCCTCTGCCTCTCAACTACTCTCTGTCCTGTAGCCTTCAGGTGCTCTGCTGAGCAGCTGTGGGCCCGGTGGCCCCTTTTCAGTCCTCGTCACCAGAAGCTCACCTGCTTCCTTCACAGCTTCATTTCTCATAATCTGTTTCAGCAAAACGAATTGGGAAAGAGTAAGAGTGCGGGGGTGATAGGAAGTGGAAAGAACCGTGGGTGTAAATGGTACATTGGTATGACTGAGATGAGGCTCTTCTGAGTCTTCTAGATGGAAGGGCAATTTCTCCACATTTATGGGCAATCACCACATTACCTGTGGTCTCCAGCCATCCTGTTTAAATTCGTATTGTCTGTATTAGCCAAAAGTCTTCTTTGGCTGCGGGTTGACGTTATTTAAAATCTTCTGAGACTGGTGTTTACAAAAAAGGGTGAGCATAGCCAGCGTTCCTAAGAAAGCATTCAACCCAGTTTTCATTTTGTTTTCATGATGAGAAATGATTTTCACATCCTAGTCACCACCCCCCACAAACTTCCTCTTTGACCTCTTTATCCAAGATGAACACATCTGCTCTCTTACCCCATAAAGCAGGTGCAAAGGAGAATTAAAGCAGTGTCCGAATCCAAAAAAGGAGTGTATTGCGTACAGAATCAAGGCCATAGTGACAAATGACAGTTGATCTTAAAATACTGAGATAATTTCTCTTTCAGCATCACGAAAGCTTGCTAGAGGTAGGGGCAGGTCATTGTTCGGGAGTCCGGCAGTGCATCCATCAGGAGAAACTCATTAGGTCTTAATGTGGGTCTAATGAGAAATTCCTTGTATCCATTTTTGCTTCTAGGCTTTGTTGTTTAATTACCAAATGGACCACAAGAGCCCCTAAAATGTGATTATGAATGATTCTTAAAAATCCTTTCTTGGAATATAATATTCTATTAATGAATCTTAAGAAACTAAAGATCATCTGCTTTGGACATGTGTAACAACAACCCAATGTAATTACAAACCTTTTTAGAAGGAACCATTTAACTGTATATGATCAAAATAGCCCTTTTAACTGTTCTCTGTGTGTCTTTTGTCTTAGTTTTCTGTGTTCCTGGGAATTATTTTCTTCCTGGAGCTCACCGCTGGGGTCCTGGCATTTGTTTTCAAAGACTGGATCAAAGACCAGCTGTATTTCTTTATAAACAACAACATCAGAGCATACAGAGATGACATTGATTTGCAGAACCTCATAGACTTCACCCAGGAATATGTAAGTTTGAGTTTATTTTTAAGTTGAAAGCCAACTTGAGGAATGACCCTGGTGAACATTCCTCCTGGCTTCTGCATGTGCCAGCCAGAGCCTACCTCTGACTCCTCTGCATGGTTTTGTTTGTTTGCTCGTGTCTTTATTATTTGCTGACCTGCTTTATGACTTATATGATTTGCACCATGAATGGTAAGGCCCTGTTTTCACTCATCTCCATTTCTATGAAGTCCGAGGGGCCAAGAAAACCTCTTGAGCAACAAGATTATAACCACAGTTGCTGTTTCCTATTGACAGCTGAAGAATATTCTTTTGCTACAGGTGTAGCGTTTTATTTGGTATTTAATACGGATTCTTTCTTGCTCCTTGTCCCCTTTTAAAAAACATTTTTTTAAGTTTTTATTTGGAGAGAGACCAAGACAGCATGAGTGGGGGAGGGGTAGAAAGAGTGAGAGAGAGAGAGAATCCCAAGCAGGCTTCATGTTGTCAATGCAGAGCCCGGTGCGGGGCTTGAACTCATGAAACCATGAGATCACCACCTGAGCCAAAGTCAAGAGTCAGACGCTCAACCCACTGAGTCACCCAGGCGTCCCGCTTCTTCCCCCCTTTTCGGTCATCTTCCACACTTCACAGCTCATAGAATAGCAATAGAATATTGGTCCACAAAGTTCCTGAAATATGCCTGGTCAAATGTTATGGCACATGCAATTCTGTGCAACCGAAAAGTTGAGAAACTTCTGAGCCCTGGTGGCTTCTAACAAGGGAAGAATCTCTCGGCAGAGCTGCCCCCCACCCCAGGTTTCTGAACGTTACTAGGCGACTTCCCCTGTAGTGCAGATGAAGTAGCAGGTGCCCCTGTTTGACTCAAAATGCAAAATGGTATAAACAGGTTCAGAAGAACTACAGATCTAGTGCCAAAATCTGATTAGCAAAGTGACCGTTGGCTAACAGAACCTTGACCTATTTCCCCAAGAGTAAAACGGAAATAATAATAGCTACTATTTAACTCCTGCAAATATTAGGGCACTCTAATGAGATGTGCATGGTTTTATATTAGGCTTAAGGTGTTACTGTCCTAAGGTGTTAAGGACTTTGTTCTCATGCACCGAGAAATTGGATAAGCCGAGCAGACCTGCACATTGCCATCTGTGCTATACATGCAGGACTGGAGGACAAACAGAAGCCCAGTGGACCAATGGTGGTCTCTTGGTTGGACAGCTTTCCAGAATGAGCTGGGGTCCTCTCTGATAAAGAGAGGAGACGGCTGCATCAGCACTTGCTGTATGGGAGACCGCCCTCCTTCCCTAGGTACTCAGAAGTCAGCTGAGTTGTGTTGGTTTTGTTCAGTAGCTTCAATGACTGTCCCCGAGGAAGCTGCACCTCAGGTGTGAAATTAAGCCCTGTTTCATCTCCTCAGCAGACTTCACTGTTTTGTTAGGTCATAATGGATGCAAGCTCACACCTTGCCAAATACTATCGCTGACTAGTTTGCATGACAGATCTGATGAAGCCTTGTAGGCAAACCTCGAGATGCACAACCGAGCCCGCGGAGGACCAGATGAGTTGGAAGAACATGCGTACACACGTTCCCTGAAATGCTGTCTGCTTTATATGGAAATACTGTTATTTCATGTGATTTTATTTTTCTGTCATGGACTTTAATGTTTTAAAGTAGCTATTGGTCCTGAAAGCCTTTAAATGGTCAAGGCTTGACGTGTATTTAACTTGGAGAGGTAGAGCTAGTCCAGTAGAGGGGAGTGAGGAAGGGGCTTCTGGAGCGAGCACTTCTCGAACCAGGCCCATTTGAGACTCACTGACTTTAAAAGTTCCTTTTATACATATATTTTAATTAGATGATCGAAATGTTTTAAAAGGCATTTGCGTATTTTTAAATATTTGATTTTGAGAAAGAGAGGGAGGGATGGAGGAAGGGAGGGGGAGGGGCAGAGAGAGAGGGAGACAGAGGATCCGAGGGGGGCTTCGTGCTGACAAGCACAGAGCCCGATGTGGGGCGCAGACTCACAAACCATGAGATCATGACCTGAGCCAAAGTCGGATGCTCGACTGATGGAACCACCTAGGGGCCCCTAGACGATTGAATGTTTTAAGTTGAAAATGTAAACACATGCTCTTTAAAAAATTCAGAGTAGTAATGGGTATATAATGAAAAGTAAACCTCTAAAACTTTTGGCGGTAATGAGTATGTTCACTATCTTGATGGTGGTGATGGTTTCACAATGTATGTCAAATCTTATAAAATTGTACACTTTAAATATGTTCAGTTTATTGTAGGTCAATTATACCTCAATAAAAAGGATTTTTAAAAGCCGTTAATGCTGTAGAGATCACAATTTTTAAAACGTAAGCCTCTAGCTCTCCCACCGATAACTCCTGTTGCCTCCTTCAGACACGACCACTGTTTCGTGTCTTATTTATCCTTTAGAATGTTCCTCTGTTCACCCAAGCCAGACCTCGTTCTGACTGAGCCTACTGAACAACTCCTGCCCTTCCTCCACCTAATAGCATGGGTCTCCTTAGTCAGGAGGAGATGCTAACACATCCTTACAAATCTTGAGCCTTAATCACTTTGGAAGCTTTTATAGGGGCTGCTTAGGTTTAGTTTGGTTTAAAACTAAATTCTGAGAAAAGGAGGTTAGAGCTGGCGGAAGCTGGGTGTGGTCATTTGGCAACGGTTGTAAGTATAGGCGCCTGGTCGCCTCCAAGTCCAGATGTTCTAATTCTCTCCTGTTTGCTCTAGTGGCAGTGCTGTGGGGCTTTTGGAGCTGATGATTGGAACCTAAATATTTACTTCAATTGCACAGATTCCAATGCAAGTCGAGAGCGATGCGGTGTGCCATTCTCCTGCTGCACTAAAGACCCCGCAGTAAGTGAAGTGAAGGCCGGCAGGCTGTAGGCCAGCTCCACCCATCACACCGGCAGTGGGCGGGGCTGGGGGAGGGGAGCGAGCACAGTGGTTTTTTCTTGAAACCTCTTCTTATGTGCTTATTCCTAATTGTAGCTCCTGTAGGGGGCACAGTGTCCAGCTCTTCCCAGTAGGGGTAATAATTAGCTACATTAATTTAGTAGTACATGCTGGTTCCTAGTCGCAGCCTTTTTGTGAGTTGGCTCAATAAAATTCAGAATGTTTCTGCTGGTGGATAGCACCATTATCTTCCCTCTTCGGGTGAAATGTAGGCCCGTAGAGTTGAGGTAACTTTCCCAAGCTCACACTGCTGGCAAGTGAGGAACTGAGCTTCAGACCCAGGAAGCCTGCCTACGGTGCCTGTTATTCCTTCTTAGTGAGAAGGACGCGCTTAGGTGAGATTTCTCTGCATTGGTTTGGGGTTAGTGACCCTCTGCTTCCTGACTTGATTCTAGGGGAGATAGTAGGGATAGGAGAGGAGTTTGAGGCGGGATAAGGCTCGTCTGCTGCGTAGGAAGCCCTCAGCTGCCTGGACTCTTGTTTGCAATGATGATAATAACTGTAGTTGGTATTTGAGAAAAGATAAACTATTAAACGTGTGCATAACCCCTTCTACCATGGCTTTGGTTGTATTTTGGGTCAACTCATGTGACCGGTATCTGGGATGATTTAAGATACAAGGGCCTTGTTGTTAAGTTAAAAAACAAGAGTGAATGTTAGAACAAGTGGGAGAATTTGCTTCTGCACGTGTCTGGCCATACTCTCCGGCCTTCTGGGCCATCGGTCCAGGCAGCCTCCTCCAGGCCACCCTTCTTAGTGGAGTCCAGTGAGCACTAATGAGTTCAGTGGCCATTTCCCCATGGAGGCTATAGGGTGTGGGGCTCTTTAAAAGAGGCCATGGTCTTGAGGTAGAAAAGTAGTTCTCTGAGGGCTTCAGAGGGGTCTCCAGGCTATTACTCTTGGTCTGAAAGAGACTGAGAGTCAGAAAGGACTGTGCTTCCCTGCTCTGAGACGCTGCCAGGAAGCCCACCTTTCCTGCTGGCTTGCTTCCTGCTCTCCTCTGAGGAGGGCTGACAGGCAGGAGAGCGCCCAGCACGGAGCCCTGGGCGCCCACGCAGGTGGCCTTGTGCCGGCCGGCAGGTACAAACTGTTCTGTCTCCAGTTCCTGCCCTGTGTTAACATTCCATCAGAAGAAGTATGAATCGTCTCTGAAGGCGTGTTATGCTCCCCTTTCGACTTCAGATATTCTGGGCAGAGATTTTTCATTCCATAAATGCCAAGCTAATAAAATCTACCCCATACCCTGCAGAGGGAAAAAAATAAACCTAGAACAGCAGAACCCATGTTTCTTGTCAGACCTGTGAGATGTCAGGGTAGCTGTCCATGTGATGTGTTGTCAGCACGTTGTTTTGTTTTTAATTATTAAAGTAATGCATTCTCATTGAAAAACCTTTTAAGTGATACAGAAGTATATAGATTAAAAAATAGAAGTTCCCCCAGAAGAGCATAAATGAACATAGTCATTGTGCCCATCATGGTTTTATCTTTGTCTTAGTTTTCTGAACCCCATACGCTTCCTGAGTTTCCTGAGCCTCCGTTTTCTTCTTTTGGAAAAGAGAGCATATTTTAATACTTAGTTCTGAGAATTTTTATAATAATTACTTGGGCTAATGTATAAAAGTGTTTGACATGGTGCCTAGGACATCTCCGTGCCTAAGTATGTGTTTTACTAACAACACTTAACAGGGATCAGGGATCTTCTACTAATTCTTAGGTTGGGCTTCCTATCTGTTGAGTGAGTTTCATTTTCTGTTTTCTTCCTCCCCCAGGAAGATGTCATCAACACTCAGTGTGGCTATGATGCCAGGCAAAAACCAGTAAGTGGAATCTCATCTTGTCACTTGGCGCAAAGGGTATTTCGGAGGAACTTTCGAACTTGCGTGGTGACGCTGTGCTCTCCTCTTCCCTTGTGAAGGAAGTGGACCAGCAGATTGTAATCTACACGAAAGGCTGTGTGCCCCAATTTGAGAAGTGGTTGCAGGACAATTTAACCATCGTGGCTGGTATTTTCATAGGCATTGCATTGCTACAGGTAAGACCAGGCTCCTTTACGGGTGTCACAGGGAGATGACGCCCTGGGAGTGCCCTTCCCAGGACAGAAACTCTGCTTAATCACCTTAACGTCACAGTTTTTAAGACACCTCGGAGGGCTGGGGAACAGACCTAAACTACTGGGTTTATATTTTATGGAAAGCCCATTTTAGATGCTACTATCCCGAAACACTTCAGGAAATCTTTTTTCCATTCCCAGATGGAGAAATTGATCGGGTTAGCGTTTGCCTGCTGGCATTCCAGTGTTTCCGTGGGCAAAGTAACCCCGCATTGTGACAGTGGGGCAGGTAGGAATGGTCAGAAGTAGATCCCAGTGGCAAGATTAAGACTTTGTAGAGTTTCACAACATCCAGTGTTCTGTTCTCTCTGGACCACCTTGTCAAAATGCTAGGGATGGAAGGAAGACACCCACCTTTCCCCCTAAGCAGCCCCAAAAGCTGAAGTTTTTATCTTATGGAGATGTAATAGTTTCCTAGGAGGTTCACTAAAGAGAACACGGTGGTTGAAAGAAATTAAAGAAGACCTAAATAAATGGAAAGCCATTCCATATCCATAGATTGGAAGACCTAATATCGTGAACGTGGCAGTGCTGCTCAAATTGATCTGCAGGTTCAGTGCAATCCTAGCACAATTATAGCTGCCCTTTTTTCTCCCCCAAATGACAAGCCGACCCTAACATTCAGGTGGAAATGCAAGGGACCCAGAATAGCAAAACAAACTTGAAAAAGAACAAATTTGGAGAATTCACACTTTCCAATTACAAACTTACTACAAAGCTACAGCAATCAAGATACTATATAAGGTTGGACCTACAGATCAGTGGAAGAGAATGGAAAGTCAGAAATAAGCCCTACATCTATGGTCAGTTGATTTAAAAAAAAATTAATGTTTACTTTTGAGAGAGAGAGAGACAGAACATGAGTGGAGGAGGGACAGAGAGGGAAACACAAAGTCTGAAGCAGGCTCCAAGCTCTGACCTGTCAGCACAGAGCCTGACATGGGGCTCGAATTCACGAACCATGAGATCATGACCTGAGCCAAAGTCAGATGCTTTATCGAGTGAGCCACCCAGGTGCCCCTATGGTCAGTTCATTTTTGACAAGGAAACCAAGACCAGTCAGTGGGGAAAGAATAGTCTTTTCAACAAATGGTGCCGGACCAACTGGATATCTACAGGTAAAAGAATGAATTTGGGACCCCTATCTCATACCATATATAAAAATTAACTCAAAATAGCTCAAAGACCTAAACCTAAGAGCTAAAGCTATAAAACTCTTAGAAGACAGTGTAGGCATAAATCTTTGTGACCTTGGATTAGGCACTGTTCTCTTCTGACACCAGAAGCAAAAGCAACCATAGAGACTATGTAAGTTGGACTTCATCAAAATTTAAAACTTCAGTGCTAAAAAGGATAAGAAAGAGAAAAGACAACCCACAACATGAGAGAAAATACTTGCAAATCACCATGTCCAATAGGGGTCTAAAGTCTTGGCTATGTAAAGAACAACTCGACAATAAAAAGTCCAGCCCAATCTAAAGATGGCCAAAGAATTTGAATTAGATATATCTCCAAAGAAAGTACAAATAGCCAATAAGCGCATGAAAAGATGCTCATCATTAGATTTGAGAAATTTAAATCAAAACCACAATGACCTAGCACTCACGCATGCTAGGATGGATATAACTAAAAAGGAAGACAATAATGAGTCTTGGCAGCGATGTGTAGAAATGGGAACCGTAATACATTGCTAAAGGGAATGAAAACAATAGAGTCACTGTAGAAAACAGTTTGGCAGTTGCTCAGAAAGTTCAACGGAGTTCCCATGTGACCCAGCAACTCCACTCCCAAAAGAACTGAAAACCTGTTTTCTAGAAAGTTGTACAGGGACATTCATAGCAGCACTATTCACAGTAACCAAAAAGTGGAAACAGTGTACATGTCCATCAGCTGATGATGGACAAACAAAATGTGGTTTCTCCATAGAATGGAATATTAGTCAAGCCATCAAAAGGATTGAACTACTGGGACATGCTATTGTATGATGAACCTCACAAACATTTTGCTGTGTGAAAACATAGTAACCCAACAGATCACATATGTGATTCCATTAGTATGAAATGACCAGAATAGGCAGATCATAGAGATGGAAAGTAGATGAGTGGTTGCCAAGGATGGGAGGATGGGGGCGCCTGCTAGTAGGTACAGTTTCTTTTCAAGGTAATGAAACGTTCTGGATAGTGGTGATAGTTGCACATCCTTGCGAATATACTAAAACCCACTGATGTATATACTTTAAAACTAGGGCACGTTTTATGGTATTTGACTTTTATGTCAATTTTAAAAATCAAAGAAAAGGAAAAGGGAATTCATTGGCCAAGGAGAGCCTTTCAGATGAAGTCCTGAGTTTCACCGTTTGACTCTCTTTTCCTTGCTTTCTCAGATCTTTGGGATCTGCCTGGCCCAGAATTTGGTTAGTGATATCGAAGCCGTCAGGGCTAGCTGGTAGGGCCCCGGCAATGCTGCTACAAGACACTGGACAGACCCAGCCCTCCTGCCCCTCCAGCGTGCCCGACCCGATCCACGCTGCACGGACCCTGGTCACAGAGGCATCCCGCGAACCCACCTGATGGAGCTGCCACGAACTTGGTTTTGGGGGTGGGGGGGTGCAACTGGGAAATGCTGCTCACTGACAGAATTAAACAGATAACCAGTATGAAAGTCGTTGAGCCGTGAATCTCTACTGTAGCCATGAATTTATGGATGGTTGGATACTTACCAAAAAGAAAAAGAGGGAGGGTGAGGGACCCAGATGTCCTTGAATTTGCGGCACACACGGTCTTGTCCTCCACTTCGATAACCGGAGGGCCGGGAGAGGCAGTTTTGTTCTTCATCACACCTTGAAGGGACCGCTTTCTGTTCCGTGGCCTAAAGAAGTGCATCTGTCCTAAAACTCAACCCCTTACGCGGGAGCCCTGCGGTGGTTTGGGGCGTCCGTTCATTGTACATTTCAAGGAACTGTTAACAACTGTCATCCCAAGAAGAAAACAGCTTGTCTTTGGGGTTCAGATTTTGTGACTGCCTTCAACAAGTAACGCGGGCGGGCACGCGAGGTCTCTCCTGGAGTGTCCCTGAGAAGGGGAGTTGTGTATCCCACGTGCATGGAGTCAGGGCGGCGGGACACTTCATGATGCTGAATTTTAGCAGGACGGATCGTTGTTCTAAGTAGGCCTGAGCCTTACTTACCAGTGGCATTCAAGGAGAAAATGAGGCTAACGAAGAGGTTATTAGTTAACATCCCTCACCCCAGCCCACCAGATTCGTTGTTGGATTCTTTGGAAACTCTGGAATTTTCTGGGTTTTGTTTTGCTTTGCTTTTTTTTGTGTGTTTTTTGTTTTTGTCTCCCCAAAGTGAGAGCTTGGGTATGGTTTCTCTTAAAGTGTTTTCTTATTCAGCTCAACTATTAATTTTTTGGTATGATCTCCCTGCATGATCTGTGAACCTGAATCCACGAGCTCCGTTTCCTGCCTTGTCTCCTACGACCACTTATAAACGTGATTCGGTCAGCACTGACTTCTTAGGTTCACGGCCTTGAGAGGTGTGGCGTGGCCTCCCTGGCTGCGAAGGGACGGGCAAGTGCTTCCTCGGACTCAGTTGTCTCTTTACCCCTCAGTCTCCGGGGCCCCGTCCGCAGCCCCCAGACCCCAGCTTTCTCTTTGAATGGAATTGAACCTGATTCCGAACAGTGTTGACTCACAATCAAAAAACTTATAAAAGTCTTTTTTTCCCCCCACTTCTGGTTTTACTTTGCTTTTATTAAAAAAAAAAAAAGGCATGGCCAGAGCCCCTTCTGTTCTCCTGGTGCAGATGAACCATCAGGATGGTAACAAAGCACAAATACTTAGGACGGAGGGGCATTGATGGGGCAAGTGTTCCGTGACCCAAGGTGGGAACCCACTTCCAGGTGCTGCCACTCACCCTTACCCCCACGAAGGTGGGGAGGGATGAGCCCTGCCCCCAGATTTTAATCCAACTGGTATCTACCAGGAAGTCCCTCTCCGGGGAGCAGACATTAGCCTGTGGAATGGCGGGAAAACCACAGGTACATTTTACGGTGATGACACTCTTGCCAGCACAAAACTGGGCAGCTAGCATGCTTTGTGGAAATTGCGCAAGGTTTTCTATTTTAGCCCCATGTTTCATCGCTGTGGCTGATGAACGTGTCAATCTGCTCAGAGAAAGGACAGGAATTCTTTGAAAACTGTCTCCAGGGTGTGGGTGGGTGTGTGGCTGCATGTGTGTGTTTGTGTCTCCGTATAGTTAGAGATGTTCATTCCATATTCTGGCTGTAAGACGATTTTGTGTCATCTCTGCCCCCACGCAGTTGTCATTCCGTAATGTCATTCCGGCACAGAGAAGACTCGAGCCCTGCCGTTGGCACTCTTGTCTTTTTTATTACCTCATTCTCCAGTGAACTCCATCCGAGCAGTTGATTCAGAATCAGGCAGGATTCCCTCCCTTCGGCGCATCCAGTGCAAGGCCACATGGCGAGTCCAAGTGCGTTCTAAATTTTAATTCATCACCCTTTATTTTTTACACTTGAGAGTGGTTGTGATTAAGGCTGTCATTAATAAACTGGTTCTACCTTATGAGGAGTTCTGTCTTTCTTCCTTACTTGTCTCGGAATTGCAAAGTTCTCGGATCCAGTGGCTCTCAGGCCTTAGCGTGCGTCGGAATCAACCAGAGGGCTTGTTGAAACAGATTCCTGGGTTGGCCCCATCCCCAGAGTTCCTCATTTAGGAGCCGCATTTCTGACAGGCTCCCTGCTGGTGCGATGCCTGTACCTCTGCAGAGGTGACTGGCCCGCCTTGCTCACAGCAGACGGCAGAGCCAACAAAGAAAATTCTAGCCTAGACGTAAAAGGATGCTTCGATGACAAAATTCAGGACAGAAAGTTTTCTTCCTGTTTCGAAGGTAGGCTTTTGGAGGATGGTTCTTAAATTTCTCTTTACCTGTATTGTTTGACCGCTTACGACAAACATTATTGCTTCTGTGATTTAAACATATCTAATACAGTTTTTAAAAATGAACACAGGACTAAAAGAATTTTGCATATGAAGCCCTTAGTGAAGTCCCTCTATTTTTGCTTCTTCCTGCCTTCTCCCAAGGAGTAAACCTTGATGTTGCTCTCCGCCTTCTCCCTGCTGCAGGACCCAGTTCTCCCTCTCTCCGGGAGTCTGAAAAGTGTCTCTTGGCCTTATTGTGCAGAGTGTGTCCTCATTCATGCCCTGTGTCTGTGTGGGCAGGAGCGGGGTCATTCTGCAGTTCCGTGGAGTCCCTCTGAGTGTGGGCTTCCGGCACGCTTGGACAGGAGCCCTGGGAAGCCAGGGGGCTGAACAATGAGGAGCCGGAGCCCAGTGACCCGGCTGGCCCTCCGCAGCTCTCTTTGTCATTTGTTCGGTGAAGCCCTCCTTCTCTAGGGAAATCCTGTTTAGACCTCCAAGGAAGAACTGGCAGCCTCTCCATGAACACTGGCCAATGAGGGTTCATGGCCAGCACGCTCCAGGGAGGTCATGGGACTGCGTCGAGGTGCTGCCCTCTCAGCAGTGAGAAGCCTCGTCTCTGAGAGGAAAAACACAGTGTTTGCCTGGAAATATGTGAATTTTGGCCTTCTGGTGACACGATAAAATCTGTATATGAGGACGGATAAGGCAGATGTCTCTGGGTAAGGGTAGAGGGGGCAGAGAAGAGAAGCCAAACTCTGAACAAGGACCAAAGCCATGTTTAGACTTCCTTTGCCTTCTTTTTTGGAAGAGGTCGAGTTTATAAAATTGCAGAAGTGCTAGTGTTTAGGGGTCCTGTAATTTGAGGAATTAAATACAGCTTCCTTTGGATTGTTCATGCTGAGTAGTTCTCTTAGACGCTTGGCACCCATGACTGGATGCCTGAGTTAGTCCACTCCGTTAACCCAAACCAAACTCCCTGGGGCCAGTGCGGTTTACTCCTTTACTTCTAGGAGCTCCCGATCAGAAAATACCTGAAGGAAGAGAAGGTTAGTTTAAGAGTTTCTCACTGTGCAAATACACTCTAAGAAGAAAACACCACGCAAACGAGATCGTGCTTCCCATGTTGTTGCTTTTCACTGAATGTGTACTTGCAATGTATGTGGGAGAAAGCCAACTACAAAGCCACCTTTTAAATCTGGAGCCTACAGGCTCCCTAGCTCAGGGCACTGGTCTTCTGAATCTGGAACTTACCTTCATATGTTAATTTTTGCAGAGCACATGGTTTGACAGGAATGTATTAATGGCCTGCCCCCTAGTGGTGACCATGTAGAACAACTGCTGGCTGGAGATAGAGAGCTTCTGCAAGAATGAAATCACTGTTCAGAGGTACTTGTGCTTTGGAGACACTTGAGCGTTATATGTCTATGTTTTGTGTGCTCTGGGTTGGTAAGTCCTCCATTCCCTTTATGCACTCCTGAAAAGGACACAGTTTGTTTTGGAAAGTGAGAGAGCAGGGTGTTTAGCTCTCTTCACCAGCATGTCCTGATCTTGCCGCTGGGACTTTATAGGGCTCCGCGGCGGGGTGCATGCAGGTGAAGCTGGGCCCGGCCTTCCTGGCATGACTCAGACACAGTTTACAGAAGAGGTGGTGGCTGTCTAACACTGCTCATCTGCCAGGCAGGCAATTCTCCCGAAGCAATGAATACAACATTTCTTGTATTTTCTCGCTAAGTCCCCGTGGGGATCCCCTGGAGTTTGCTTTGATCCGAGAATTTGCCACTTTGATTTTAAAGAAGATTGGTAGGGTGTTGGGGGTGGTTTGGATCACTAACTATAATTTGTGTTTTAGGAGTTTGTCGTGAGTTGAATTGTCTTCCCAAAAGTCCTATGTTGAAGTCCTACTCCTAACACAGCAGAATGTGACCTTGCCTGGAAATAGAGTGTGGATGTAGTTAGATGAGGTCATACTAGAGTAGGATGGGTCTTCTGGGGAAATCCGGACGTGGCTACCCGCAGAGGGAGAGTGCCACGTGAACACAACGCCAGGGAATGCCACTAAGCCGCTGGAAGCTAGGAGAGTGGCATGGAACGGATTCTGCCTCAGAGCCTCCAGAAGAAGCCAGACCTGCCAACACCTTAATTTCAGGCTTTTACACTCCAGAACTGTAAGACAATTTCTGTGGCTTAAGTCATCGACTTTGCAGGACTTTGCTACTGCAGCCCTAGGAAACAAATACAGGGTTCTGTCGCCTCGTTCTGGTTTTCAGGGCGGAAGTGGGAGGACCGTTCTGAGGTCCATAGGCTGCTTTTCACATTAGAATTGGTATGTACGTGCCCTGGGCAGAACTCCTCTGTGTTGTTTAAATGGATGCACGGAACATGGCATGGGACGTGGTCTCTGTATCTTCCTTAAGCTCTTAAAAATAGTCTCAGCATGTTTTATGGGACAACTTAAACACAGGGAATGCTTTATTTAAAACAAAGAATTTTTTTTGCGTTTATTTATTTTCGAGAGAGAGGGAGGAGGGGACAAAGGATCCGAAGCAGGCTCCACACAGTCAGCAGAGAGCCTGATGTGGGGCTCAAACTCATGAGCCGTGAGATCATGACCTGAGCTGAAGTTGGACACTTAACCAACTGAGCCACCCAGGTGCCCCAGGAATGTTGTATTATTAAAAACGGTGGTCCTGCAGTCTGTATTTAAGTAAACGATCTTACATGTAAATTGTTGGGGGTGATTACAGCTTTATAAATAAAATAGCTTTATTTCCATGATGTGTGCTTTCTTGAAGTCTTGTTACGTTGTGACTGAACTAGCCCGCTGGCCCACCCACAGCCTCCTGTAAGCTGGTGCTGCGGGTGATGTGTAATCTACCCCTTGAAGTAACAGGCCGCGTTTACTGAAAGTTCACTGTGTTCCAGGCACTGTGCTGTAAGCACTCTGCATACGTTTTGAGGAAATGTGAACCGAAGGAGAGAATAACCCCACGCATGTGGAAAATTTAGACTTCGTCCCGAGTTAAACCAGTATCTTCCAAGGTGGTGCTGGCCCTGAGGGGAAGAACACAGGGCCGTGGAAGAAGGAAGGAAGACGGGCCTGACCTGGGCCCCCAGCGAGAGCAGAGGAAGCCATCCCGGGGCAGGAGTACGCAGGTGAGTGCCGCTGGGGAGGTGGGGAGGCTGCAGGGTGGGGGGCAGCGCGGCTAAGCAGTCCGAAAGTCAAGCGCACAGAGTCCTGGACCGGTGGCCCAGTCCCCGGCACAGGCCGGGCCCTCAGAAACTTGCTGAGTGACGGGGGTGGGTAACTTGAGGTGATTGGCAGCCACCTCCCTCTGGAGCGAAGAGGTGTCCGACACAAAGTAGGATTTGTGGTAAAGCCGGACGATGTCTGCAGCTACAAAAACCCTGGCTTCTGATGAGAATACTTAAAAAATCATTTCAAAAATTTGCCAGAATCATCTGTCGAAGTATTTTGTGGAAAGCAAGTAGAATCACAGCGTGGCACCATGCCCTCGCATGAAGTCGCCGTAACCCTACAGATCTGCAGATCACATGGCCTTAGAGCTCGGTAGGGCAGCAGCAAATACCTTATTTTCGCTCCTCGTTCTGGAACCCAACTGTTTGTTCCATCCAGCTCCACCGTCCCTGTGAAAGTTCTGTGACCTGGGAGCTGGCAAGGCGAGCACCAGCATGTGGCAGCGGGGGACCTCGTGTGGAAGCAGGCGGAGGTTGGAGGAAACGGGGTCTTGTTCTGTTTCAGGTTGAAGCCAGGCCGTCGCCTCCTGAGAGTACTTGTTCTCAGCAAGAGACGCACGTTCGAATCCCCTGGGAATATCAGACAAAAACAAACCCCAAACACCACCGTGCAGACCTTCCCCACTGCTCATTTAAAAAAAATGTTTATTTTTGAGAGAGAGAGAGAAAGAGAGAGAAACAAGTGGGGGGAAGGCAGAGAGAGAGGGAGAGGAAGAACCCCAGCAGGCCCTGCACTGTCAGGGCAGAGCCCAACACGGAGCTCGATCTCATGAACCATGAGATCGTGACCTGAGCTGAAATCAAGAGTCAGGCACTTAACTGACTGAGCCGCCAGGTGTCCCTCCACTCCCCCTCCCCCTTTTAAATTAATTTTTGAGAGAGAGCGTGTGCACAAATGTGGGAGGGACAGAGAGAGCGGAGACAGAGGATCCAAAGTAGGCTCTGCACTGACCACAGCAAGCCGAATGTGGGGCTCAAACTTGCAAACCGCAAGATCATGACCTGAGTGGAAGTTGGATGCTCAACCAACTGAGCCACTCAGGTGCCCCTCCCGTCCCCATTTTTAAGCTCCCGGGTAATTCCTACGGCACTACCGGGGTTTCTCAAATTTTAATGCTACCTGAATTATCTGGGTCGCCTTGAATCACCTGGGTCTGATTTAGCAGGCCTTGAGTAGCGGTGGAGTCCGCGGCTCTGGCAGGCCCCAGGCGACGCCGCTGTCATCCACGAGCCACACTTGGAAATGCGAAGGCAGTGTACAGGTAGGCCTTGCTTACAGCAGCGCAAAATTCATGCCTTATCTTCGACATTTCTAGATAACATCTTTCCTAAAGTTACTAAGCTGAAATTTTCAGGTCTGGGAAGGAAAAGTCAGGGTGACAGGAACCAGGCACTCTGCGTGTATTTGTTAAAGGTATCTTATTCTAACTACAAAAGAAGAATCTCAACGTAGGAAGCATAAGGAAACAGAAAAAGAAATACATGTTTTCACTTTTATATTTTATATTTTTAGGTATTTATATTTGTATGTATATTTTTACATATTTTGTATTTTTACCATCTACAGGTCTGTGTAGGTATAGATCCACGAATTAGCGTGGGTCTTTCCGTGGCCTTTTTGTTTTAAATTTTCTAATACTGGTTATGCTCTTTTGTAGACTGCTTTTTTTCAAAATAGAACATTTTCACTCTCACTGAATATTTTATACAATAAACATTTTTATGGTCATGTAGTATTCTATTGTATAGATTAGGGGCTTTCAAAAAAGGCAAAATGAAGGCAAAAATCCAGGGAATTTTTGAGGTTCCCCAGGTCTTCTCAAAGAGTCCACAGTGTCTACACTATTTCATAATAATACTTAGACTTTCCTCTTTATTATCCTTTCTGACTGCACAGTGGAGATTTTCAGAGACCGAATGCTGTAGTGATATCCTCACGCTGACAACCAATGGTATATATACTTGGGTATTTTTGTGCCTTAAACATTTCTCCTTTTTAATTTTTAATATAGTAAATATTCATAGAAATAACCCACATAAACCAAAGTTCTTTGGAGCCTCAACCATTTTTAAGTGTAAAAGGGTCCTGAAGCCAAAAAAGTTTGAGGATTGCTGGTGTAGATAAACCATAATTTAACTAAACAACCATCACTATTGGAAAGTTAGGCTCTTCCCAACTTATACTTCCCAAAGCATAAGTACATTTCTTATACTTTGCACATTGGTAGACTCCTAATAGTGGAAGAACTGTATCAGAGGATTAAGCACATCTAATTTGTGGCACCTCCAGTGAAGCCTTATTTAAAGCTGTGCAAAGTCGATACTTTGTTATTCACATTTAAATTTTAGAATGGAAACTGTTAGTTTTGTGAAGATTTGCACCCAAAATCAAAAGAGGAAAGTCGTCTTTTATCTGTTCCAGATTAGCATTTGTGTTAACCTAATAAAATATTAGAAGGCCAGTTACCCCACCCCCCACGTCTGTTGTGATGGAGATATTTGTCACTGAGACGTCTGGAGTGCAGAGCAGGTCCGTCCTCTCCCACCGTCTGCTGAGTGTGAGAACATGAATAAGAAAATGGCTCTCGAGGGTGCGTCATGCCTTTTAGGAAAGATCATCTCAGGACTCTGGCTTCAAGTCCTAATGTAATTTCTACGAATGCTTTCTTTACTCCACTTCCTTGAACAATTGCTAATGCTGGCTCTCAACATGCGTCTTCTGAGCCTCGTGTATATCAAGTATTCTACTCGATTTTAGGGCGAGAGAGAGAAGAGAGGGCAGTGTTAAAGCAAATACAAGGAGTCAGTCATTTCACTGGAGTGCAAGGAGAGCCTGTATGAGATGTCGATTCCTTTAAGGACTCTGTCATGGACAGAGCCGGAGTGAAACTGGATGTTGGGACATATGCCTGAATGACTCAGTCTCTGCAAATAGAAACCTGGTCACTTGCTAAGCCCAAAAGATACTTTTGTCAAAACATGAAAGTCAACCGAGTAAATTTTAAAGATCTTACTGACTTTATTCAATGATTCACGAGTCAGGCAGCATCTCTCCAGCACACAGAAAGGAGCTCGGAGTGGCTGTACAAAAATGAAAGACCTCTATGGGCAGAAGGCAGCGGGAACAAGGAAGTTATGCTAGCAAAAAGCAGGTTGGTTGTGGCAAGGTCACTTTCCTTTAGGGGATGGCAGGGGTCTGTCAGGTATATAATCAACTCACTAGTGTGATTAGGTGATTCCTGGTTGACTGGTTTAAGATCCCATTTCTGGGAGAGGCCAAAACTGTACTTAAGTCTTGGTTTGGTGTCTCCATTTTGGGCTTATTGTCTTGTTTTTAATACTGTCAGTGAAAACTCTTGGAGTTGCTTTTAGAGAAAAGGAAACCAATTTGTGGTAAAGTCAGAAGGTTGCAAATGGTGTGTGCTCCTTAGAGCTTGGTCATCCCCCTCCCCCCACATGGTGGGACCTTAGATAACTACTTTCTCTCCCACTTCAGTGCCCTCCCCTGTAAGATGGAGATAGTGGTACCTACACCGTGGGATGAAAAGGGTCAAACTGCTCTTCTTCCTCATACCCCATGCATGCCCTAGACTCACCTAAAAATATGGCTTTCTGGGGAGGTCTTGTCAGAACTCAAGGCCTCTCTCTCTACTCCATCAAAGACATGCTCCACAACACTCACTTTGGAAGAACTCCTAACACATGAATTCCCTTGAACATTGCCTTTTCCCATGGAATTGGTCTGTATTGTTGACTGCTATGTCTCAAGCACCCAAATATTCATGAGGCTGCTTTTCTGAGCATGTCAATAGAGGATGAGACTAGAGAATTTACGCTCACCTAAAGGATGGGCTTTTCTTCTGTAAAATCGATCTCTACTTCTCTGTGAGATGCTTTTTTTCGAAGTTGAACTGACCCTGACAACTGCCAGAGAACCCCGGCTGAGCTCGGCCTTGTCTAACCCTCCCAGGCACCTCTTCTCCCACCCTCCAATCCTATGTAAGCATCGAACAGGGAAGGCAAATGTGGGTGAGGAGCAGACCTTGGGAGAAATTATTTTGCT
Organism: Paguma larvata; assembly: GCA_030068075.1. Classification (NCBI taxonomy): domain Eukaryota; kingdom Metazoa; phylum Chordata; class Mammalia; order Carnivora; family Viverridae; genus Paguma; species Paguma larvata. The sequence continues at coordinate 117,002,259 of CM057823.1, forward strand.
AATAAATTCTGAGTTTTTCCCAGGCTTGAAGTATTTTGGAAACAACTGTTTTTTGAAATAGCTGTATTGCCAGGAGGGGGATCAACGTTAAACGGAGAAAACCTCTTATGGGATTGCCAAATGAAATTGAGATCCTCAGGAGTCTCATGAGTTTAGTTTCAAACAGTAAGAGTATTTGTGCTGGACTAGTTGGCTACCCTTCAGCTATCCAGTGGTGGAAAGAGAAACCACCCTTTCCCAGACAAGAGGAAGTCACGGGTCCTCACACGGAAAGGCTGTGAGGCACACGTGGACACATGGAAAACTGAAAAGAAAGGCTTTGTGCTCATCAGGGATGCATTCACTCCATTTGCCTTCTCTAGGAGCTCAAAGCCCCAGATCGTCAGCAGGAGGCCTCTGATGTCTGCGCTTTCCATCAAGGTGGTGGGGGACACGGTGCTGTGGACCATGGGCCTATCTGGAGTTGTGCCCAGTAAGACCTAGCAAGCATGAGGATATTCAGGTCATATCTCCAGAGAATGTGTCAAGAATAACCATTCCAGGGGGTTCAGGGTGGCAGAAAGATCTCTGATAATTCTGGGAGATGCCCACCTTAGACCACATCCGGAGTGGAGCAGCTCAAGAAGTCCACTCATTTACTTGGAAACTGATCATTGGTCCCTGGGCGAGAACTTAGTGGCCTCCAAAAAGGTTGAAGGTTGAGTAATGATGCTGGATTATGGATGCAGTAAATGGCCACTTGCTTGTCCAAATGGGACGATGACCCTTTTGTTGGCCAGGACAAGTTCTGAGGACTTGAAGGAAAGTTTGTCCTTGTTTCTAATAGGCCAATGCTTTTCCACTCTAGCTGCAGATAAGGATCACTTACAGAGCTTTAAAAATTCAGATGCCCAGGCTCCAGCTCCAGAGATTTAAATCCCTAAGTTTTGGGTAAGTTATACTTATTTTTTTTTTTTTAATGGGATGTTTTTGGTGTCTCCTGGAGACCCTGATGCAACATAGCAATGTGTGCATTTAGGAAGTGCTAAAGGGCACACTGCAGGCTGAGGGGCTTATTGTTATATGGAACATCACCTATAGTCAAGGCTTAGCTGGAATAAGGACCTGCCGCTGATGTCTCCTCAAAATGCCCTAAGCGCCTCCAACCCAGCGCATCAAAGCCAGCTCACTGTTCTCTTACAGAAACCTGCTTCTCTTCCTTTATTCCTCCTCTCCATTAACGTCACCACTGTCTACTGCCTGCCACCCAATTCAGACACTTCAGAATGAACTTTGCTTTCAAACTCCCCTGTTTTCTGTCCATCTGTTCCCAGTTTAAGCACGAAGAATTGTGAAGACTCTGAGGCTTCACCCTCCATGCGAGCTAACAGGTCAGCCCGCTTCTGTTTCACCAATGCAGAGAGGAGGTGCGAGACTCCCGGGTCAGAGACACAGGACTTTACTACTCACTGCCCTGCAGGTTGTAAGTTTCTCATGCCCCCTAGTCCCACAGGGGACAGTGACTTGTGCTTTAACTGAGGCACACTTAGGAGAGCTCCAACCTTATAAAGGGCTCTGCAAGCAATCTTGGCCAAACTTCGCCCTCAAAGGTGTTATCTCTGTCTTACAAGGCTGTTTGTTACATCAACATCCTCGTAGGGATACTTTGAGCCAGAAAGCTATCTCTTCACAGAAGGATAGAAACACAAGGTGCCCATGGAGAATTGTCTCGCAATATTAGGAACTTAGCACAATTACCTATTAATCTTCCTGCTGGTGTGTGTTTGTCCTATTAGCAATAGTTCTGGTTCTAGAACAAACCATAAAACAAATATTCCAATCTTCTTTCTTCTTATTCTTTCTCAGAAACTGAAGAGGTTTAAAAACTTTTGGTTTTCTATTACAAAAAGTTAAAATGTCTAGGCCCCACCGTCCCCATCTGGTCTTCTCTATTTTACCACCTTATCTCTTGCCTCCACCCTTCTTTCCTATGTATTCTCTACCACAGGATGCTCAGAGTCCTCTCTCTAAAGACCCCTGTAACTCTGTTTATGCAGCTAATACTCTTACTTTTTTGCTTAATGTAACAGATTCTCATCTTCTTCCCCGATGGACCATATATGTCTTCTCGTTCTATCCCAGTATGGTGCCCGATGTACACAGTAAGAGCTCAATAAATTTTTGTATAGTGAGGAAAGCTGCTACATCAGCAAGTGAGGCTGTTCGGGGTTTTTTTCTGAACTTTTAGAGTTAAAGCCGGTAGCCCCAATTGTTTTAGTCCTTTGTCTTTTATTTTAATGAGTTCTGTGTCTATTACTTATGAGGAGACCAACTTGTCCTCAGAGATTTTGATGCTTTAATGACTAGCCTTGCTCATCAAAACTTCATTCTGCTCCAAATAACGGAAAACCTTGCTCTAGGGGTTTGAACAGCAAGGGCGTGTCTTGTGTGTTACTGAGAGTGCTCGGTACAGGGCTGCTCCTCCAGGTCGTGGATGCTACTGAGGGTCAAGGCTGTTTTCACCTTTCTGCTCCACTGTCCTTGGTGTAGAGTCATTTGACCTCATGTTTGTACCTCATGATTGTAAGAGGCTGCTGGACTTGTGGAACCATATCAATATTGGAGCAGGGAAAAGGAAGAAAAGGGAAAAAGTGAAGCTTAGAAAACTGAGAAATTGGAAGTATTTTAAGCTTGTTTTAATGTCCTCCTGAACAAAACTGGAATTCTGTTAAAAAGGAATGAGGAGCTGGATATTGGGTGAGTAATTCATAATATCTGCCACAAAAAATGCCACAAAAACTTAAATTCTTTTTTCTTTTTTCTTTTTTTCTTTTTTTTTTTTATTAGTCCTACCATTGGACTGAACCTTTGCCTAGGCCCACTGTTTCCACATGTGCTGGCTTTTTAGACATTTGCACCATGTCTGTGTCCCAAGTAGTGACTGCTTTCTTCTTCTTCTTTTCCATACTTTGCCTCATTTTCTCAGAAACTGAAGAGGTTTTGTTTGGGTCTCTTCTCGATACTGTATCCATCGTCCAGTACGGCAGAGCTCTGGGGAGCTCCGGCATATTTTCGGTCCTGGGTTAAATCTCCTCCAGTGAAAACAAGATTTGACAACTGTTCCTGTGCTATTGCCATAGTTTAGCTCACGGTCTGTGTGATGCTTGGTGGTTTGAGTCACAGAGATTACCTGGCCCTTGGGCTTATTCACTCTGGGGTATACGGGGAACATACTTCCCTTTGGTATATGATGTCAATGAAACATTTGGGAGCCGGGTGTTTCTCTTTTTGGGTTAGCAGGGTCCCCTTTTTGTATGAAAGCCCCAACTCATGGGGATGTTTAGGATACTTTAGCCTCAGGAGAAGGGATACATTTCTGACCCAGATAAGAAGGGACTTTTTCAACGTCTGCAGTCACCATAGTGTGCTGCTAGCCCTTGAGGGGACAGGAAGGTCAGCACCAGCCCCCTCCTGTTAGCAGGGTGGAGTGGGTGTGGGCTGAGGCACGGCTTGTAGCTGTCTGCATTTCCATGCACCTAACATTTGTCAGTCAGACTGTAGCTGTCACTGGCCCTCAGAATTTCAAGTCTTTGAGGGGATAAAAACAGTGCAAGTTTGCAGAGGTTATAAAGATGCCCTTGGGTCAAATATTTGGACCTCCTTTAGACATGGCTTTTTCCGTAGTGCTGCTGCTTTTGCCCTAAAAATCTACTCCCCTTACTCCTGCTCCAGAAGTAGATAGCTTGCACATACAGGCTCCACAGGGTCGCAAACATACGGACTTCCAGGCACTATGGAGTTACGGGAAACAGGGGAAGAGGGTCAGGTGGAGATCTAACAGGCCAGAGAAGCATGTCCTATCCAAAATGGGACCACAGCTGCATGCTGTCCTCCTGGAATAGAAATTCCCTGGTTACCAGATTTCCCTATTAGAAAAAAAAGACTAGGTTTTTATCCAAAATCATCAAAATTTTAATATTTTATATATAAATATAAAATTTATATATATATTATATATATTAAATTAAAATTTTTTAACATTTATTTTTGAGAGAGAGAAACAGTACAAGCAGGGGAGGGGCAGAGAGAGAGAAAGGGAGACAGAATCCCAAGCAGGCTCCAGGGTCCGTGCTGTCAGCACAGAGCCCATTATGGGGTTCAAACCTGTGAACCGCAAGATCATGATCTGAGCCAAAGTCGAATGCTTAATTGACTGAGCCACCGAGGGACCCCAAATTTTAATTTTTTTGATATTTATTTTTTAGAGAGAGACACAGAGTATGAGTGGAGGAGAGGCAGAGAGAGAGGGAGACACAGAATCTGAAGCAGGCTCCAGGCTCTGAGCTGTCAGCACAGAGCCCAACATGGGGCTTGAACCCACAGACAGCATGATCATGACCTGAGCCAAAGTTGGACACTCCACTGACTGAGCCACCCAGGCACCCCCAAAATCATCCAAATTTTAAATGTTTACACCCTCTACCCCCACCTTTTTTTTTTTTTTTTTTTCAAAATACCCTGTTATACAAAGATGTATGAGGGTCCCTAGTTTGCCATGTCTGGTCTATAAGAAGAAATGGGTCAGCCAGGATACAGAATCCCAAGAGTGTTAAATGAAGATTCTTATGGAAGAAGAGGCTCTCCACCCCGCTCTCCCCTCTCCATGTGAGTGGTGCCCGGAGAGTGTTTTATCAGCTTGGAACAAATCAGAGTATGGTTCACAGGCTTGGTAAGAGGTGCAGAAGTGCTGGTAGCAGTTGATGACAGTGCTAAGTGGCAATTAGGCACCAATGAGCTAAACATCAGCTCTAATGGCTGTTGGGAGGTGTGTTCTGTGCCTCCTCTGTTTTGGCCCACTCTGATATATTTGGTAAGGTAGTCAATGGTGAGTGGGTGTAACTGACTTAATGCCTGGATGCCCAGCAGGGAGGTGCTGTCACTCTGCTCTTGTGGCCCCTCTTCCCCTGGGCGGTCAGTCCTCTTAGGAGAATGGTGAGGGCTTGGCAGGAGCAAAGAGTGTCCAGGAGGTAATGAAAAGACAAGTAGAAACAGGAGGGTGCAAAGAGGCTACACTGAGAATTTGACAAGGACCCCCGAAGAAGACTGAAATAGGAATTAGGGGCAGAAAGTAGAGGGACTGACGGGTCAGGTGACTTTTAGGAACTACTCTAGCATCTCCAAGTGCCCACAACTCAGCGTTTGGGGCTTGTTTTTCAAAATTCAAAATATGTCTTAAGTGTCTAGATGTGCGGAAAATGGTTCAGTAAATTATAGTACATCCATATAATTGAAGAATATGCATCCATTAAAGGTGAGGTTTATGAAATAGAGTTCTTAGTAATGTGGACACATGCTATTGTATAAGTGGGAAGAGGATGATGTAGCTACCCGAGGCAGGACACTTCAACTTTGCATAATACGCACACGCACAGGCAGTTGCTGCGGCAGGGCACATGTCAGAACCTCATTCTCAAACTGCATCCCACTTTAGTCACAGGTTTAACAAAGCCTGCATTTTCTAGAGTAAGGGATTGCCAAATCCGGTTACAGATGTACGGGTAACCCTCAGATGCAGTTCTTAGGTCAGTGTACATCTTGCTCCCACTTCTCATGGTTCAGGGTAAGGCACTGCATCTCCCCGTTATCCTGATAGGGGAATAAGAGGGAGGAATGGGGGAAACAGAGGATTTAACAGGTATTAGTATGTGATATTATAAAGCTCAATGGTCACTCTGCTGTGTCACTTCCTCTACTTTCTGGGCACTAGAAGTTGAGTGGTATGGGTAAAGGGTGGAGTAGGAGTCATTCATACCTCCTCCCTTACTTTCCTTGCCTGCAAGAAAAAGGAAGTTATTGGAGGAAAGATATGGTGGGGGAGTGGGTTGCATTCTAGAATCTTAAATAAAGGGGAGGGTGGGGCAAAGAATTGTATACTGATGGTTGGCCCCAAGCGAAACTGGGGACTATTTTGGATTGCTTCAGAGATGGGTCTAAAATCAGAGCTACTCTGGTTAACATTTCCTCCCCATTGTTCACCCTGATTAGGTCAGCTCTTTATCTTTTTGTGTTGGTTTGCAACCTACATGCCTTTATATCATCTTAGGGTATAATTCAACCTTTCCCTCCTTCGTAAGTCCTAGGTAATTACAGGTATGCATCTGATGTGCTTTTGCTAGACCTGGGGATGGGACTGAGAGCCAAGAAGCTGAGCAGAATGTCCCTAAGGGAAGACACGGTGGAAAGCAGCTAGCTTGCTCTGGTCCTGGTGATGGGGTGATGCTGACCTTGGAAAAGTCCTGTGAAATGTCCCAAAAGGAGAAGAGGTTTTTCATCTGAGTGCATGGACTCTGTGAGGACAGGGACAAAGCCAGCTTCCCTACGGTCTTGGCTTCATTTATATTTCAGTCCCTTAACAGCCAACAGAAACACTATTTTGCTAGAAGGGAGGCTTATTTTAAAGTAGATATGGTTATAAAGTTCAAAGTGAGCATTCACAGAGAAATTTATTTATGACTGTAATCTGAAGGGACAGCCAGATTTTCTTTCCCCTCAGGATTTCTGGGAATCAATAAATAACAAGTAAATACTTAAATAGTAATGTCTCTCAATTCAGACCTGGCCCTCTTGGTCTGGTGGGGAGAGGGGAAGGATGGGGTTATGTATTCTGCCTTGAGAATAACTGGGTGCTCCTCAAACTATTAATAGACCATGTCTCCCATCTGGCTGCTCTTTGAATTCCTTTGCCTGGGATTCTGCAGGGGGAAAAGGGGATAGGCCATAGGATATCACAGTTATTACAGTTCTATCCAACCTTACCTTCAACCTCTAGAAGTTTCAGTTACCACAAAAACCCTGGGAAGGACAGATTATTAAACTCATCATATCGATGAAAAACAGGTCCAGAGGGTTTAAGTAACTCTGCGATGGTCACACAGCCAGTATGTAACAGAATCTGGATGTGACTTCAGATAACACAGGATTTAAAGACCTTACTCTTTCCACTAATCACACTTAAAATAGTTTTCACATTTTTCAGTCACCCCCATAAAACATCAACCTATGAAGCTATGGCATATAATTATGTATTGTATCTATATAAATTAAGAGAACGTAACTGTGAAAAAATAATAACCCTCAATTTTCCCTGGTTACAGCTATGAAGATTCATCCCAAATATCATTAAGTGCTTTTTAAAAGACACTTGTATAATTCAAATATTATGGTTGCCTAAAGTTATGACTTTAAAGCTTTCTGATTCTAGTAACAGCTGGAATACAAAGGGGGTAATACTTACCTAATAGACATCTTCATCCCTTGTATTCAGCAGAATTAGATAATAAGCTTTCTAATGATACCAAAGAGCAAATTTTTGAAATCTTCACGCAGGGTTCCTCAGCACACTTCACGCTAATGCTTACATTTAAGAGTTGCATTTTGTTCCATCTTAGTCAAAATAATTTTACAACTAAAAAATTTTGTCTACGTCTCCATGGTTATTGGATAGTATGCACAAACCATGTTTTATCAAGTTTAAAATGCTGAATTATGGACCAGCATTTAATTAGTTTTACTTTGAGCACAATGAGGTTATAGTCTTGAGCGGGTGGGGTGGGGCCGGAAGGGGGGGGCGGTTCACAAGATCCCAAAGAGCTAATGGGCTTCCTTCCCAGGAGGGAGAGAGGACATTTTAGTGCATTTCACTCAGACATCTTCTTCCTTCTAATTCCTGGCTTTTGCTTTTCAGCTATGCGCTAATCCTGACACACAGTGATAATTAATACTATGCCAGGCGGTTCCTCCCATTCTCTCCCTCAGAATCCACACTTAGCGGGTAGCAAACATTTAAATGCGGCCTCCAGAGCTAAGATGAAGTGGCAGGATTTATTGTATTGTCTGTAGACTCCCACCTCCTGCCACAGCAGAGCAGCACGTCGCCCAGTTTGGTGGACGTCCGTCATCGTAAGAGCACAGCCTTCTGGTCTCGCTGTAGAAAAGCTGGTGATTAGAAATGCACTTTGTTTCACTGGAGATGGGAATTCCTAGCATATCAACTGATTGCTGGTAGGTGGCCCATACGATGCCTTCTCTTAAATCTGTAATTTTTCCATGCCTCTGTTCTGAGGTTTTCTATATGATGCTTTTCAATAGGGGCAGATCCTATAAAAGAAATTCTTGGAAGTCAGAAAAACATCTAAATCTCAATTTATCTATCTAGAATTAGTTTAGGGAGTCTGGGAGTTTATGGAAGTGGGAATTCATCAACAAATACTGAACACCAGCAATGAGCAATTACTGTTCTAGGAGCTAGAAATAGAAGTAAAATATACAAACCAAAGGATGCCATAATAGTTTGATACACTATTTATTTATTTAGTTATTAATGTGGACAGCCTATTCAACATTACAGATGTTTTTCAAAACCTATAATAAAATATAGTCCACTATCCAGCCCAGAAGAAGACAATAAACAGATCATTCTTACAGTAAGTGTAGCATAAGTACTCACAATAATCGTCCCTTTCCTGGACATCAAAGGGAACAATCGAAGTTTCTTTACCTCCACTGAGGTTTAAATTTTCTTGAATTATAGCCGTTTTCAAGTCAAAAGTCCAACTTTAATCACCTCATAGACACGTGCAGCATCTCCCAATGGAGAGGAAAGAGCTTCTGTCACCCCCGGGCAGCCCATTCTACTGTCCTGCTGGCCTTCCATATTGGAGCTCATCATACCTTTCAGACAGTATTTGTCAAACTTGTGCATGGGGACAAGACAGGTATGTCACAAGGATCTTCTGATTAATTTACAAAGATTGTGTTTCAAAGTTCTAAAAACCCATTTGGTGGTGGTAGTGGCAGTGAAGAGTACACTATATTTCGCCAAGAGGGTCTTCCCATCTCTTGAGTCTTGGCGCTGTCACCTTTTCTGATAGCTTTAAGATCTATTGCAGTTCTCTGCGGCAAGTGGAGGTGGGAAACTCTAACAGCTACTGGTATGAGGCCATCTGCAGAATGAACTGGACTGGCTACTATGGCTTTTATAACCTGCTTCCTTTATTTAATATAGACAAACTTCTTTCTTAATCTTTTATTCTATGTACTGCTAGTTCTATTTTCTTAATCGTTTTTCTTATGTCCTGTAGTTCTAATAGAAGATTTAAAAGGACTGTAACAGGGGAAATGTCTTGCTTTCAAGCTGAATGATGAAAAACAGCCCCAAAAACCCTCCAAAAAAACAAAAAGAAACAAAAAAAGAACCACCCTCCAATGAACTATACTCAATTTCCTCAGTTGAAAACAAATGCCAAGTGACTTTTAAAGACAAGCATTGGACAATGCTGATATTGATGGAAGAAGTGCTGAGGTAAAACTATACATATATCAGGTTCTAAAATATAGGAAAAAAAAAAGATGTACTTAGTGTAAAATAGATTCTTCAACCCCTTAGTTTCATGCTGAATATCACAAATGTTTTCAGTGTTAGGCTACTGATGATAGCCAATTAGATATGAAATTTACAAACCTCAGGGAAGTCTTGCCAAGTTTGTGGCAATTTCAGACTCTACATCGTTAGGAAGAAGGAGAAACCATAGGGTAAAGAGTGAGAGCATTGGATTTTATTTAACTCTAGGTACCATGGGTTCGACATTAGTAGGTAAGACTAATGAATGAGCAGCCATACAGTTTTTTGGTCACTGTGCTTCTCAAGCACCAAAAAAATGGAGCTATTTTTACTATTCAATTCCATCTTTAATAAGCTAGACAGATCCTGCTGCATTCTTGGTTGTTTCTAATTTACCAGTACATTATTATGTAGTTTACCAAGTGTGAGGAGCAAGTCATTATGTAGTACCAAGTTTACATCATCATAGGACTACAACATGCACATTCTACTTAATGTAGCTCAAGCAACAGGAATACAAGAGAACAGTTATGGGGTGGAGACTTATTTTTGACAAATTCATGTTCACACTAACTATGGGTTTAGAAATCTTATTGGGCAGGTACCTACAGCAGTTCTTCAATTGGTACGGGAACATTACACGCATGCACAAGTGATATGGAAGAAAATGAAGCAGAAGAGGCAGCTGGATGGGAGGACAAAGGGGAAATCAGAGGTGGGATGATGCTGTGTGTCAGAGAAGGGTGGTTCTCAGCTTTCCACAGTAAGTCTCTGCTCTGTGAGAGAGGCCTGTTGGGCAACACTTTTGTTCTCATGACTGCGAAGTTTGGATACAACATCTAGAAAGGCCAAATCCTGTACTTCCTTGTGTAGAGATTCTGGAAGACAAAAAACAAGATAACAGAGATTCCTGTTAAATTGTTATAATCTTACTATACAGTGTATCCAGTATATATACCCAAAATGTTTATTTGAATAATACCAAGTTATAAAACTAGGAACAATTTTGAAAAAACTGTAGTAGCCTAGAACTGCTACAACACTTTTAAAGACAAGCGTTGGACACAGCAGTAGCCTAGAAATGTCTTCTTTATAGATGGTGTTACAATAAATCAGAGGAGCTTTACTTGTCATATTTATATAGAGATACATCAAATGTCAAATTTTACAGTCTGTTTGATTAGGGTAATGAGTTATAATGAAACAGAGCTCATTATATGATCTCAAGCTTCAGTTTTATACCCCTTGACCCTATCATCAGTTCAAATATGAAGTCCAAGGACTTAAAAAAAAATCTTAGATCTGTTTCAAATTAATTTTGTGGCAAATGAAAAGGTTGTACTTCACGTCCCTTCAACAAATTTCTTTGACAATAGGCTTCCCTTTTTGATCTCTGATCTTCCTCTTTCTGGCTTTCTTGCTCTATTTAACCTCAATTACAGGAAAATACAAGGCTCTTCTTTAGACTGCCATATGAGAAGACTGAGGTCTAATAAGCTTAATGTAATCAGCATTCCTCAAATTGATATATTTAATAAGACTGTGAGGTCTTATTATAAATAATGATTTTAATAGAAATAGAAAAACACATCATAAAATTGAAATGGAATTTCAAGGGACTCTCAATATCTAAAACAATCTCAAAAAAGAAAAAAGTTGGAGGTCTCATACTTTCTAATTTAAAAAACTATTATAAAGCTATAATAATCAAATCAGTGTGGCCTCATATATATATATATATATATATATATATATATGAGATATATATATCTCTCTCAAAAGAATAAAGCAGACAGCCCAGAAATAAACCCTCATAGGTTGTCAAAATATTTTTGACAAAGATGTCAAGACCATTTAATGAGGAAAGGACAGTTTTTTCAACAAATGGTGCTGGTAAAACTGGAAGAGCCACAAGCCCTTATATACAAAAGTTAAATTTAAGAACTAAAACTGTAAGACTTAAACTAAAAAGGCAAAACTTCATGACATTGGTCTTAGCAAGGATGATCTTGGATATGCATCTAAAAACACAGGCAACAAAAGGAAAAACAGATACACTGGACTTCATCAAAATTAGGAATTCTGTGTACCAAAGTATATACCAATAGAGTTAAAAGGCAACCCACAGAATGGAAGAAAATATTTGCAAATGATATCTCCAATAAAGGATTAATATCCCAAACATACAAAGAACCCTTTCAAATCAACAATAAAATTACCCCATTAAAAAAATGGTAAAAGAACTTGAATAGACATGCCCCAAAGAAGATAAACAAATGAGTAATGAACACATGAAAATATCCCCAATGTTACTGTTAGGGAAATGCAAATCAAAAGCAGAATAAGATACCACCTCAGACTCATTAGGATGGCTATTATAGAAAAAGTAAAATAACAAATGGTAGAATGTAGAGAAATTGAAACCCATGTGCATTGCTTGTAGGAATATAATATGGTACAGCCACCATGGATGGTGGTTCCTCAAAAAATTAAACATATAGCATTACTAGATCTCACATTCCTGCTGTTAGAGACCTGGAAGTAGAGGAGAAACAGGGTAGGGATGAAAAAGTACCTGAAGAAATATGGTTAAAAAAACTCTGCAAGTTTAGCAAAAGACATAAGCCTATAGACTCCTGAAGGTGAGAAAACTTGAAACAAGATAAACTCAAAGAAATCCATGCCAAGACACATCACGGTCAAACTTGAATTAAAAAAAAATCTTGAAATGACACTTTACCAACAAGGGAAAAAAAGAATAGGAAGACTGTGAATTTTTCTTAAACTGTGGAAGTCAGAAGAAAGTGGCACATTTTTTGAGTGTTGAAAGAAAAGAACTGTCAACCCAGAATTCTATACCTAGAGAAAATACTTTTCATAAAAAGAAGAGGAAATCAAGACATTCTAAAATAACAGAAAACAAAGAAAATTTGTCACTGGCAGACCTAACCCAAAAGAATGGCTAAAGTAGGTTCTCTAAACAGAAAGAAAAATATTTTTAAAAAAGGGAACTTTGGAACATAAGGAAGGAAAACAACACATATAGCAAGTAAATAAATATGATAGACTTTACTTCTCGAGTTATCTGAATTATATTTGATGGTTGAAAACAAGAGTTGTAACAATGTCTAAATGCTGTAAATATATAGGAGGAACTATCTGAGATAATTATAAATGAGGGAGGATAATAGACTAAATGTTCAAGCAATCAAAAGAAATCAGGAATGAGAAACAAACAGAAAATAAAAAAAATCAAACTGCAGACATAAGCCATAAAATCATTACATTAAATATAAATGGTCTAAATACACAATTAAAAGACTGACAGAGTGGATTAAAGCACATGACCTAACAAGGTACTGTCTATACTTCAAATATAATGATAAAGCAGACTGAAACTAAAAGGGTGGGAAAAGATCCTATTAAAAAATTATCAGAGATGGAGAGGAACACTACATAATGATAGAAAGGTCAATACACCAGGAAGACACAGTAATCCTAAAGGTGTGTGTATCTACTAAAAAAGCTGCAAAATATGTGAAGCAAAAATTTACAAAACTAAAAGGAGAAACAGACAAATCCACCATTATTTTTGGAGATTTCAACAACAAACAATTAGTCACAATATCAAAATAATATATAAAACTCAATTCCACTAACCAACAACCAAAAGATCTGACCTTTAATAAACAGTAGAATACACATTCTTTTCAGTGTCCATGGAACAGAAACCAATGATTTCTTGACCAAATCTCGTAGCTAATATCATGATAAACAAAATCAGAACTTGTTCTTTATACACAATATTTGAGTTGATGAAACTAACAGGTATTAATTTTTTAACTCTGATTTTTGACTATTGCCTATATGATACTTTCATCATAGTAAGAATCTTTTGGAAATATTTTCAAGTAAAAGTAATCCTATATCCTCCATAAAGTAATTTCTAACATTTTTAAACCCAAAGTCATCATTTACTACTATTCTATATTTAATGTCAACCATATGTTGATAGATGTAAAATGATAGAAGAAATACTTACCAGATCCCATGAGAGCACAAATCAGGACCATGGAATTATATTTTATTTCAGGAGCACTTCTTTCATCTGCTAGCAGTCTGTGTAAAATCTGTACAAGTTTAGCACTTTCTAGATCTTTCTCAGCAGTGCCTAGAATATGAAACAAAGTATCAGTTATGTCCACTGTTTATGAGCCTGGTGCAATGTGGCTAAATATTGATTCCTTTTCTAGAAACTGACCATATAAAACCCTCCAAAAGGAATTGATTAAATAACAATGACCTGAAAATAGAATATTAAATTTAGACTTTATTAAAAAAGCAGAGTTAAAAATTCAGATATTTCAGGAGTTTAAACTTAAAATTTAGTCTAACAATATTCCTTTTAATATGAGGCAATTAAAAATCTTTATTTTGGAAAATGTTTAAACATATACAAAAGTAGAAAAGAGTACATTATGATTCATTACTTACCATTATCTTTAAAAATTATGTCCAAACTTGTGCATCTAGCTCTAGTTTCATTTACCTATTCTCACCCATCCCAAATTATTTTGGAGCAAATCCTAAAAATGACATGTTTTCTTCCATATGCATTTAGGTATGTATCTTTAAGAAATGAAGACTCTTAATCCAACTCCTATTAAAATCCAAGAAGGATTTTTCTATAGAAAATTGGTAAGTTTATACTAAAATTTATATTGAAAGCCACAGGCCCTAGAATAGGTAAATAATCTTGATAAAGAAGAAATAAAGTGGGAGGAATTTTTCTACCTGATATTAAGGCTCGCTATATAGCACAGTTATCAAGGCAGTGTGGTCCTGGTAGAGAGAGAGAGAATTTAACAGAGAACCCCAGAAATAGACCCACACAAATATGTTTAAGTGATTTTTGACAAAAGTACAAAATCAATGCAGTGGAGAAAAGATAGCTTCTGCAACAAACAGTGCTGGCAATTAGACATCCATAGGCAAATAGAAACGCTGACCTCAACAACACACCCTGCACATATATTAGCTCGAAATTGATTACAGACCTAAGTGAAAAATGTAAAACTATAAAACTTTTAGAATATATAAAAAATTTTCAACTCCATAGTTAGAAAATGAGCAAAAAGGGAGGAGCCAAGATGGCAGAGCAGCATGGAAACTCTCTGCTTCTTTCGTCCCTGAAATGCAGCTGGATCAGCACCAAACCATTTTGCACACCTAGAAAATTGAGCTGAGGACTAACACAACAATCTGTATAACTAGAGCCCCAGAACTTGGCAGGTTTGCAGGGCAGAGAGGTGAACTGGGGGAGAGAGAAGCCACCGAGGGTAGGGAGCGGTTTTTGTTTGCAGAGAGGATGAAGACAAAGGGGAGAGTATAGGAAAAGCACTCCCCCCACAAAAGCAGCTGGAAAGAAAGAGAAAGAGTGGAAACACTCACAAGGAACTAAACAGGAAAGGGAGAAAGGAGTGGGTTTCAGTACCATTAAGACTATATAAACAGGGGAGTGCAGAGTTGGAAACTCCACAGCTTGCTACCTGGTGGGGCTCTGGTGGGAAGGACAAATCCCCAGGAGTAGATAGCAAGGTCCGAGGGGTCTTTGGGCCACACAGGGAGAGGCAGTTCCCCTGCCGGGAGGACATTTGGTAGAGGCCGTGCAGCCTTCCCACAAGCAAAGGTCCTAGTGGACCCCAGATGACAGACGAGTTTGCTAGTGTTAGAACAAGGATGCTTAGGTGCAGTGAAGCCTGGCACCAGATGTGTGTTGTGATTTACCATAGTCCCTGGACTGCTGCTGTTACACCACTGTGCAAAATTTCTCTGAGGTGGGCTGGCATCTGGACACAGTCTCTAGGCCTCTGCAGTAGTGTGGTCGCAGGGGCATTCCTGGGGGCCGGCCAGCACCCAGCCATTGCTCGGTGACACCCTTCCATAAAGGGTCAGAGCAGATTCAAGCTGCAGGCCATTAGAAGTGAGGGGTTTGGGAACACAGAAACATCAGAGATAAAATTTGGGAGGGAGGTACGGTTTGGTAAGCTGATGGCCTGGTGGCAGACAGTGAAGAAGCAGGAAGTGGATGGAAGCTAGAGACAAAGGAGGGATGCTTAACTGTCAGTTGGCAAGAGCACAGTTCTGATGCTAGAGACTGGGAAGCTGGGTGACTCCCCCTGCATGTGCACATATGCAAATATGGGTAGCACGCCAATCCACACCAGTAAGCTAAGCAGTGCCACTTAGTAGAGAACAGAGCCATTAAGCCAAGCCCTAGAGGATGACCACAAGTTTCTCCCCCTGCTCAGTGTACAGACTATAAACTGCTTCATAGTTTGACTTCTAGGGGAAACTGGATGTAATTTCATTCTGTTGATTGGTCCATCTATTCATATTTTGTCTTTTCTTATTCTTGGATAGAGAAAGAGAAAATTATTTTTCCATTTTTATAAAGATTTAAAAAATTTTTCTATATGTATTGTTGTAAACTTTTTAGTCTATTTCATTTTATTCTATTTTATTGTATATAATTTTTAAATGTTTTCTTTTGTCTTTTCCTTACTTTCCCTCTTCTCTATTCTACCAGGCTTCTTTCATATACCTAGGATCTAGCTTCCTTTACTTGATTTTGTATGTGTGTGTGTTGTTTTTAACTTTATTTTTAATTTTATTAATTCTTTTTCTTCCTCCAAAATGATGAAACAAAGGAATTCACCCCCCAAAAAGGAAAAGGAAGAAATGACAACCAGGGACTTAATCACCACAGATATAAGCAAGATGTCTGCACCAGAATTTAGAATTATGATAATAAGAATACTAGCTATGGTTGAAAAGAGCACAGAATCTTTTTCTGCAGAGATAAAAGAAGTAAAATCTACTCAAGATAAAATTAAAAATGCAATAACTAAGATGCAATATCAAATAGATGCCTCGGTGGCAAGGACAGATGAAGCAGAGCAGCAAATCAATGATATAGAGGACAAACTTATGGAGAATAATTAAGTGGAAAAAAAGAGGGAAACTAAGGCAATAAAGCATAATATAAGATTTAGAGAACTCAGTGACACATTAAAAAGGAACAACATCCAAATCATAGGGGTCCCAGAAGACAAAGAGAGATAAAAAGGGGTAGAAGGTTTATGTGAGCAAATCATAGCAGAAAACATTCCTATCCTAGGGAAAAACACAGACATCAAAATCCAGCACAGAGAACTCCCATTAGATTCAACAAAAACCGACCATCAGCAAGGCATTTCAGAGTCAAATTCACGAAATACACAGACAAGGAAAGAATCATGAAAGCAGCAAGTGAAAAAAAGTCCTTAACCTATTTGGGCAGACATCTTAGGTTTACAGCAGACCTATCTACAGAAACTTGGCGGGCCAGAAAGGAATGGCAGGATATATTCGACGTGCTGAATCAGAAAAATATGCAGCCAAGAATTCTTTATCCAGCAAGGCTGTCATTCAAAATAGAAGGAGAGAGAAAGAGTTTCCCAGACAAAAACTAAAGGAGTTCATGACTGCTAAACCAGTCCTGCAAGAAATTTTAAGGGGGACTCTCTGAGGGGAGAAAAGACAAAACAAAACAAAAATGACCAAAAGCAATAAAGACTAGAAAGAACCAGAGAACACCACCAGAAACTTCAACTCTATAGGTAACAGAGCGGCAATAAGCTCATATCTCTCAGTACTCACTTTAAATGTCAATGGACTAAATGTCCCAATCAAAAGTGATAGGGTACCAGAATGGATAAGAAAACGAGATCCATCTATATGCTATTTATGAGAGACCCATTTTAGACCTAAAGACACCTTCAGATTGAAGGTAAAGGGATGGAGAACCATCTATCATGCTAATGGTTGCCAAAAGAAAGTCAGAATAGCCATATTTATATCAGACAATCTAGATTTTAAAATAAAGACTGTAACAGATGAAGAAGGGCATTATATCATAATTAAGGAATCTATCCACCAAGAAGATCTAACAATTGTAAACATTTATGCCCCCGACATACATAAATGGCACACAAATATATAAATCAATTACAAATATAAAGAAACTCTTTGAAATAATTCCATTATACCCCACTTACAGCAATGGAGAGATCATCTAAACAGAAAATCAACAAGGAAACAATGACATGCTGGCCCGTGGGGCTTATCCTGAAGCAGCACAATATATATTCTTCTTGAGTGCACATGGAACATTCTCCAGAATAGATCACATACTGGGACACAAATTCAGCCCTCAACAAGTACAAGTAGATCCAGATCATACTGTGCATATTTTCAAACCACAACGCTGTGAAACTCGAAATCAACCACAAAAAAAATTTGGAAAGACCATGAATATTTGGAGACTAAAGAACATCCTACGAAAGAATGAATGGGTTAGCGAAAAAAATTAAAGAGGAAATTAGAAAGTACATAGCAGCCAATGAAAATGATAACACCACAGCCCAAAACCTCTGGGATGCAGCAAAGGCAGTTATAAGAGGGAAGTATATAACAATCTAGGCCTTCCTAAAGAAGGAATAAAAATCTCAGATACACAACTTAACCTTACACCTTGAAGAGATTAAAAAACCTCAAAACAGCAGAAGATGGGAAATAATAAAGATTAGAGCAGAAATCAGTGCTATCGAAATAAAAAAAAAATAGAACTGATCAATAAAACCAAGAGCTGGTTCTTTGAAAGAATTAACAAAATTGATACCCACCCCAGCCAGTATGATCAAAAAGAAAAAGGAAAGGACCCAAATAAATAAAATCAAGAATGAAAGAGGAGAGATAACAACGAACATTGTAGAAATATGAACAACTGTTAAGAGAATATTATGAGCAATTATATGTCAATAAATTGGGCAGTCTGAAAGAAATGGACAGATTCCTAGAAACATATATAAACTACTAAAACTGAAACAGGAAGAAATAGAAAATTTGAACAGACCCATAATCAGTACAGAAATTGAATTAGTAATCAAAAATCTCCCAAAAAACAAGGAAGCTGTTCGAAACAATAGAAATGGAAGGAAAACTTCCAAACTCATTCTATGAGGCCAGCATTACCTTGATTCCCAAATGAGGCAAAGATCCTCTAAAAAGGAGGATTACAGTGATTTCCCTGATGAAAATGAATGCAACAGTTCTCAACAAGATACTAACCAACTGGATCCAACAATACATTAAAAGAACTACGCACGATGATCAAATGGGATATATATCTGGGATGCAAGGTTCAATATCCACAATTCAATCAATGTGATACATCACATTAATAAAAGGACAAGAACCACATGATCCTCTCAATAAATGCAGAGAAAGCATTTGATAAAATACAGCATCCTTTCTTGAGAAAAACCCTTAAGAAAGTAGGGACAGAAGGATTATACCTCAAGATCATAAAAGCCATATACGAAAGACCCACTGCCAATTTCATCCTCAATGGGGAAAAACTGAGTTTCCTCCTAAGGTCAGGAACACAATAGGGATGTCTACTCTCACCACTGTTATTCAACATAGTATTGGAAGTCCCAGCCTCAGCAATCAGACAATACAAAGGAATAAAAGGCATCCAAATCAGCAAGGAGGAAGTCAAACTTTCACTCTTTGCAGACTTGATACTCTATATGGAAAACCCAAAAGAGTCCACTGAAAAACTGCTAAAACTGATCCAGAATTCAGCAAAGTCACAAGATACAAAATCAATGCACAGAAATTGGCTGCATGGCTATACACCAATAATGAAGCAAAAGAAAGAGAATCGAGAAACTGATCTCATTTACAATTGCACCAAAACCTATAAAATACCTGGGAATAATTCTAACCTAAGAGGTAAAAAATCTATACACTGAAAACTACAGAAAGCTTATGATAGACATTGAAGACGACACAAAAAAATGGAAAAACAACTATTGTTTTTATTCATGCTCATGGATTGGAAGAACAAATATTGTTAAAATGTCCATACTATCCAAAGGAATCTACATATTCAAGGCAATCCCTATCAAAATAACACTACTGTTCTTTCACAGAGCTAGAACAAACAATCCAAAAATTTGTATGGCACCAGAAAAGGCCCTGAACAGGCAAAGCAATCCTGAAAAGGCAAACCAAAGCTGGAGGCATCACAATCCTGGACTTGAAGATGTATTACAAAGCTGTAATCATCAAGACAGTATGACAGTGACACAAAAACAGACACATAGATCAATGGAAGAGAACAGAGAACCCAAAAATGGCCCACAAATGTATGGCCAACTAATCTTTGACAAAGCAGGAAAGGATATCCAATTTTGTGTCTTCAAGCAAATGGTGTTGGGAAAACTGGATAGCAATATGCAGAAGAATGAACTTAGACCACTTTCGTACACCATACACAAAAATAAACTCAAAATGGATGAAAGACCTAAACGTAAGACAGGAAGCCATCAAAATCCTAAAGGAGAAAGCAGGCAAACACCTCTTTGACCTTGGCCGCAGCAACTTCTTACTCAACATGTCTCTGGAGGCAAGGGAAACAAAAGCAAAAATGAACTACTGGGACTTCATCAAGATAAAAAAGCTTCTGCACAGGGAAGGAAACAATCAGCAAAACTAAAAGGCAACCAAAGAATGGGAGAAGATATTTGCAAATGACATATCAGATAAAGGGGTAGTATCCAAAATTTATAAAGAACTTATCAAACTCAACACCCAAAAAACAAATAATCCAGTAAAGAAATGGGCAAGAGACATGAATAGGCAGTTTTCAAAGACGACATCCGGATAGCCAAAAGACACATGAAAACATGCTCAACATTGCTCATCATCAGGAAAATACAAATCAAAACCACAATGAGATACCACCTCACACCAATCAGAATGGCTAAAATTAACAACTCAGGCAACAAGAGATGTTGGCAAGGATGCGGAGAAAGAGGAACCCTTTTACACTGCTGGTGGGAATGCAAACTGGTGTAGGCACTCTGGAAAATGGTATGGAGGTTCCTCACAAAATTGAAAATAGAATTACCCTATAACCAAGCAATTGCACTACTAGGTATTTATCCAAAGGATACAGATGTGCTGTTTCAAATGAACACATGTACCCCAATGTTTATTGCAGCACTATTGACAATAGCCAACGTATGGAAACGGCCCAAATCACCATCGAGAGATGAGTGGATTGTGGTATATATACACAATGGAGTATTACTCAGCAATCAAAAAGAATGAAATCTTGCCATTTGCAACAATGTGGATGGAACTAGAGGGTATTATGCTAAGCAAAGTAAGTCAGAGAAAGACAAATATATGACTTCACTCATATGACGAATTTAAGAGAGAAAACAGATGAACATAGGGGAAGGGAAGCAAAAATAATACAAAAACAGGGAGGGGGACAAAATATAAGAGACTCTTAAATATAGAGGACAAACTGAGGGTTGCTGGAGGGGTTGTGAGTGGGGTGATGGCTAAATGGGCAAAGGGCATTTAGAACGGTACAATCATTCTGGAAAACAGTTTGACAGTTTCTTAAAAAATTAAACATGTAGTTGCCATACAACCTAGCAACTTCACTCCTAGACATATATCCAAAGAAATGGATAAAATGCTCACATAAAAAATTATGCATGAATGCTTATAGCATTTATTTATTTTTAAAAATCCCAAACCGGAATCAACCCAGATATTTTTTTAACAGGAATGGTTAAACAAATACCAGTATGTACCTATCATGGAACACTATTCAGCAATAAAAAAAATTGATAAATTGATGACTCTAGGAAATTATGGAAGACAATCCCAAATGGTCACATACTACATGATTCTATAACATTTTAGAAATGAAGGGCATATTAGTGGTTACTAGAAGCAAGGTGAGGGGTAGAAGTAGGAGGTAGGTGAGTACGGTTGTAAGTAGAGGGTCCCTGTGGCGTTAAGTCATTCAGTATCTTCACTGGGGTGGTCAATACAGAAACCTACACATCATGAAACTATATAGAATGTAGCATACACAAAAATGACTGGGGAAATCTGAGTAAGACTGGTAAATTATATGAATAGTTAAAATATTATTTGTAGTTTTGCAAAATGTTACCATTGGGAGAAAGTGGGCAAAGTATACAAGGGATCTCTATTGTTTTTTTTAAATTTTTACAAAACTGCATGTAAATCTGCAATTAATCTAAAAAGAAAAAAAAGATAAAGACTCTTAAAACTGTTGCTTTAATACTATAATCATACAAAAATTTATAATTCCTTAATATCAAATAGCCTACAAGGAAACAAAGCTGGAAAAATATGGTTTTCAAAGTGGATTGTGTATTAAAAAGTGTATCTTAAGCCCAAGAAGCCTAGGAAGCATTAGGTAACAATAAAAAAATGTATGTATCGCATTTTATATAGTTCTATGGTAAGAGGACCAGATTCAGGCAAATGCTCTGTTATCTGGAAGCTGATGAAATTACAGCTTGATTGGAAGATACTGGCACAAAACCAGATTCATCCCAGGCTGGGTGGTGAAGCATATTCTGAAATTGCCCCTTCACTTTAAACCATTTAAAATCAGGCCATGAACCCAGTTTGGTATTCAATGTCCTCAATGATTCCCACCTTCGTCATAGCTCCTCCCACCCAACCCCCCAAGATGGTTGAATTTCTAGGCTGACTCCACCCAAACCCTGTGTGAAGTCATGACTAATCCAAGGCTCGAAATGACCTCCAAAGCATCTCTAACTATAGACCAAGTCACTGAGAATAAGCATATGTTTTCTTAAAGTCTTTTATCTTTAAAATTCAGAAAAATTTTACATCCTATTTATACCTGTGATTTTTTAAAAACTGTTTTAAAATGCAAAACCCTTTGAGACAGAAAAATCCAAATCTCTCACATCTAAAACCTGAGTAAATGTGACGCTAGAGGAAGATGTATGTTTAGGTTTTGGCCTCTCCCTTAGAAAAAGGGCTGGTGGGTCTACTTGCTCCTGTGTGAGAATTATGGATATGAATCATCAGTGGGAATTAAGAGGTGATAGTTAACAGTGTTTATCTAAACGGCTTTGACAGGACAAACCTACTAAGTCTACAGTCCTCCTTTGTGGAAGGTAGCCTCAGGCCTTAACCATAGGCATGTGACTGACTGTCCCTAGCCAACTATATCAGAGATTGGTTCCTGGGACAAAGGTTATTATCCATAAGCTAGATGCCTATGAACTAGTTTCTCGAGGAGAATTCTGACCAATAGGGATGCTCTATGCTAGACAGAAATTAACTGATTTAACCTCTGCTTTTGCAGAATTCTGAATGTAAAACACACAGAAGAGTGACCTAGAAGGTGAAAATTTAGAATGAGGGCAATACTGTAAAGTAATAGAAACCATGGTGATGGAAGGAGATAAGAGAATCTGTAGTAGAGATGGGTCACTGGAAGAGTAGCAGACTCTGAACCTACTGTAGTATTCTAAATAATGTTTCATTTCTTTGAGAAGCCTGCTGAAAATGTTTTCTGTATTCACTATGTGCCTGTGACTTGAAATAACATTTAAGAGTCAAACTCTAAAAAAGAGTCAAGCATTGGCCTAAAAATGTTACCAAAAGCAAAAGCTGTCATGGCAATCTATAGAATATGATTTCCTATATTCTTCGCTATAGGTTGCAGACACGGACTGGCAAAAGGCTTCTAGTCAAGGTTTTGTCTGACTTCTGTTCCACTCCTGTGCTTCATTTCATCCAAGATAAAAATAGGAGAAAGTAAGTTTGACGCTGGGGTACTTACCCAATTCTAAAGCTGCTATTAGTGCCAAAGCAACAAGGGCTTCATTCTGCATTATTACATGTTCACTAGTTGCCATGGTAACTAGATGCTTGATGCCACCACTCTGTACAATGGTTTTAATTACATCCTACGATAAATAAGTATCACAGAATTATAAACTTTAATTTTAAATAGAAAGAAACTGCACTATAGTCAGTCAATTCATGTTAAATTAAGTGATTTCCTGACAATGTCCTGTATGAATCATTACATTTAACCACAATTTTTTTTTCTTCGCAGAAGAAAAGGAAAAAGCTTTTAGCTTTAAATAAATTCATCAAAAGATGACAACTTAAATTACCTATGTGAAAAAGACCATTGCAGTTCATAGCAAGGAAAAGGAAGTCCCAAAAGCTACCAAAGAAATAAAAGTGTGATTGCCCCAAATGTTGACTTACCACGGGATTAACAAAAGAGAGTAAGACATGGAATAACAGAAAAAAAAAAAAAGTCCTTTCAAATTTTTATTACAGTACCAGGTAGTTGTTTCCCAGGTGACCTAGGTATTTTCTGTTTTTGTTTTCTTAACCTTTTATGCCTTTGTTGGACCTGACAAAACTGGATTACATGCAAAGGGACTTGAGCAGAACTTCTATCAAATTTCTGTCTCCCTCGGGTGCTTGGGTGGCTCAGTTGGTTGAACATCAGAGTTTGGCTCAGGTCATGATCTCTGGGTTCGTGGGTTGGAGCCCTGCATCAGGCTCTGTGCTGATAGCTCAGAGCCTGGAGCCTGCTTCGGGTTCTGTGTCTCTCTCTCTGCCCCTCCTCCACTCATGCTTGCTTGTGCTCTGTCTCTGTCTCTCAAAAATAAACATTAAAAAAAAATTCTGTCTCCCTCATTCCTCATGGTACTTATAGCTCTGTCCTCTCCAATGGCAGAGGAGACAGTGGGCTCCAGATTGAAAAAAGCCCAGAGTCAACACTGACTAAGAAAATTACAGAACCTCTCTGTATCTTGGTGACATCTATAATGCTGGGATACTGTGTTATCATAGGTTTTTGTGATAATTACAAGGTTATTATATGAAAAGAACATATAAGAATATATGGAAAAAGTTTAGATTTTTAAAAATGGTCACATTTTTTTTCTTTTCATCTCAGAGTTTTGTTGCCTGAAAGCTCCT
The DNA here is from genome assembly GCA_030068075.1 of Paguma larvata. Classification (NCBI taxonomy): domain Eukaryota; kingdom Metazoa; phylum Chordata; class Mammalia; order Carnivora; family Viverridae; genus Paguma; species Paguma larvata. Next base: position 117,026,566 of record CM057823.1, read on the forward strand.
GGATTAAATATGATTTAGTGGAAAGTCTCAATTAGAGACTTTTTAAAAGTAATTTTTTTTTGTTACTACTTTCCGTGATTTGAAGTGCCAGATATTAAGTAGCCCATTAGCTTCAACAGTGTGAAACTCAATTAGAAATATTTTAAAAATTAATTTGCTAAACTATTTAAAAAAGGATTTGTTTAATTTTTATTATTGTTTTTAATGTTTGTTTATTTTTGAGAGAGAGAGAGAGCATGTGAGCAGGCAAGGGGCAGAAAGAAGGGTGACACAGAATCCGAAGTAGACTCCAGGCTCCATGCTGTCAGCATAGAGCCCGACACAGGGCTCAACCTCATGAACCATAAGATCATGAGCTGAGCCAAAGTCAGATGCTTAACCGACTGAATCACCCAGGTGTCCTGAAAAAAGCTTTTTTTTTTTTTTTTTAATGCTTTCACCTTATAAATTCTTAAGAAAACTATCTGTAGATAATATTTTTACTTTGAGCCCAAACACATTTGGAGATGAAACATTCTTACTTGACGGGGTCCTAGTACTGAGCTTTTATGGTAGTTGTGTTCTAGCATCCAACAAGCGTTTTCTCATCAACCTCTTCTAGTAAGTGAAAAACTGTCTTTTAAAACCTCTTCTAATGAAAAGAAAGCCTCCCAATATACTGCTTCCTGGGTGGGCACTTTATTTGAAACAGATATAAAATTCTTAAAATTAGTGAAGAATTTTATAAAAATCACAAAGGAACTTATTGAGTAAAGACCACAAGAGATTCATAGATGCATATGCAGTCACCTAATGAAGGTTCTTGGCCTATCATTTCATCCTTCATTTTGTGATTCCCCCTGGAAAGTCCACTGTAGTAGAAGGAGGGGCAGGTCATGAATGAAGAAGGAAAGTGTGTATCAGAAATGAATAGCTCCCCATAAGTTCAAGCATAGTTCCTCTTCCATCTCACTCTTTTGAATAGATACTGAAGTATTTCTTTTTAAAATGCCTGCCTTCTCTCCTCCTACTTCAATAAGTGTTTACTGAGTAGCTCCTCTATGGAGTTGCTGTGCCTGACAGAATGGGGGATAAAAGACACATGAAGCACTGTACTTGTGTTATATGACGTAAGAGAATAATATTGATAGGTACCCTCTACAGAGCAACAACTACACACTGGATACTATACTGGGTAGCTTACAGATATTAGCATATTTTATCCTCGCAGAAAATCTCATCAGCTATTTTCTCCAGTTAACAGATGAAGAAACTAAAGCTCAGATTAAGTTATGAAATTTGTTGGTGATTAAGTAGTGAAAAGCCAAGATTCAAATCCAGGCAGTTAGACCATTTGTGGTCTATCCAAAAGTTTATGTACTGAGTTCATCATAGTGCCATGCACAGGCGGTCACATAGTGTGCTCTAAAGAGGCTCTATGAGTGTATTTTAAAGTTATATTTTTAGACTTCAAGATACTAAAAAAATGGGATATTAGCCCACCGCTCCACAGAGCAAGGAGGTTTGTCTGGAGAATTACAAATAATTTTAATAACCACATCTAAAATTAATCCAGACAGTTTAACTTTTCTGAAATCACTTTACGTATAATAAGTAAACTGTAGAAATACACAGTAAAACATTTTTCTGGGTAATCCTCTTAAACCCTATATGTATCTGCAAAATCTCCAAAAATTTTGGACATACTTCGTAATGCTTTACAAACTTTTAAATGATATGTTATTTTGCAATCCCTGTTTCTCAAGGAGTTTTCTTATGGAAAGCTAAATTTTGGTACATACATAACCAAGGCAAATTCTCTATATCACAGTCTCCCATATTTAACTTTCATGGTCCATTTGCCCTTAACAATGGAGATAAATTCCTGCTACAAACTTGGTTGAAAACAGTATAATAACACTGATTACAATGTTATGTTCTGAAGTAGGCCTGAATTCAAGGTAATTTATAAGATTGCAGACTGGCGTAGCCACTGAATCACCTAACAAAAAATTTTCTTTCTCAAATTCTCAGTATAGGATTTAAATGTTTGTTAGATGAGTGAGCAATGACTAAATACATTTGTTTAAACAAGTTTTTAGCTTGATAATTGATGAAGAATATTTGACTCTTAAAGAAAAGTGCCTTTAACAGGAGGGAATTTTTATATTCCTAATGTAGAGGCAAAATATATTTTTCTTTTTTTGATATCTAAGTCAGAAGGTTCAGCTAGTTGCTCAAGCGTCCTAGCCCAGAGCACTCTTTCGAAGGAAGATGTGAATTTACCTATTGGCACAGGCACAGAAATATACTGTATTTGGCCGAGATGACTAAGCTCGTGTGAAACCCTGTGAGTCAGTGCAAACTTTCAGAGGGTTGGACTCTAAGACAGAATTCAGAGTGACTTTAAAAGGAGTAGGATCTTCAAAGTTTAAAAATAACACAAGGAGAGAGCTGTAATTCACAACAGTTGGTTAAGGATCTACAGGAATGTAAAAAAAAAAAAACCCTAAAACCCCACAAAAAAAAGTTTATTACAGAGCAGCATTCTCCAAAGTATGTCCAGTGGAATGTATTTAATAGTTGCAACTTGCAAAAAAGACCCCTGGTAGTAAAGGAAGCTTTTTTTTTAAGTGTAGTGCTAATGTGATCTGTGAATTTCAAAGGCAGGGAAAAGGAACAAACTATTTCTCTAACTAATCTGATTGTACAGCCGTTTCTTTTTGTGGAATCTTCCTCAGGGTTATTATTCAATGGAACATATTCTGAAGCCTGCTGCTCAAAACGAAACGCATATTCCACTTTAATGTTTGTATAATTTGAAAATAATTCTAATCTGGAACTCACACAAGGAACACACCTTGTGTTCTGATCATTAAACTATGTCAATCACGGTTCCTATTGCTGCTTAGCAGCAGTATACACTCAACTGTAGGAAAGATATGCCAAAAAACCCCAAACAAACAAACAAAAAACCCAGCCTATTTGGTACTGAATTGTAAATAAAAAGTTATAATGTGACCATAAAGTTATAATCGTGTATCATGGGTATTGTAAGTGATGAACTAAATTCTACATCTGAAACCAATTTTACCATATATATTAACTAACTAGAATTCGAAAAACAATTAAAATAAAAAAAAAATAAAGGAAGATTCTAGGGGAAAAATTGTTTTGTTTTCTTTTTTAAGTTTAATTTTGAAAGAGAGAGAGAGCGAGCACACAAGCGAGAGAGAGGCAGAGAATCCCAAGCAGTCTGTGCACTGTCAGTGTAGAACCCGAGGTGGGGCTTAAACCCATGAACCCTGAGATCATGACCTGAGCTGAAATCAAGACTTAGACGCTTAATCGACTGAGCCATTCAGGTGCCCCTCTTTTGTTACACTAACTAGAATTTAAATAAAAACTTGAAATAATAAAAAAAAAGATTCTAGGGAGGAAATTGTTTTTTTTACACATACACCCCCCCCCCCCATCCACCCACCCCTAGAAAGGTACAACGTAATGTTTCTCCTCTCTTTTCAAAGCACCTACATGATGATGGATGCTTAATGAGTACTGGGAAGCTTGTTTGATAGGGGTTTAGATGGGGGAAAGAGAAACCTGTGATAAATATTAGAAGAAAAGCCTCAAATCTCAATTTAGAAGAGCAGTTTAATGGCTTTAGTTCTAAGATTTGGTTAAGAAGTTGTGATGCATTTTCCCATGGACATAAGTGAAATGGTCAAAAGGATCACTTTGGAAAACAGGCTTTAAAAACATAAAAGGTATATAATACAGACACTAAATCAGCTGCTAAACTGCTGGCCTAGCTTCCCATCATTCGATCTTTAAAATAATTCATTTGGTCACTCACTGAACAAACACAGGTTCTGAACCACATGTCAGACACATACTAGGCTGGACTCTGCTATGAGAATGGATTTCATCCAACTTTGTGAGTTCAGGGCACCATATACTATCTAGATATGATTTAATTTTTAATATCGTTAGCTAGCTTGGTCAGTGCCTGGTACACAGAAGATGTCTGATACTGAGGGTAGTGGTAAAAATAAAAACAGCAACATTTACAGCAATTCCATTTACTGAGTGCTTACTGGGTCCTACGCTCCAGTTGAGCACTTTGTATAGATGATCTCGTGGAATCATTCTCACACTTTCGCTGGGTCTGACCCCAGGTTTAACACACTGAGCCACTGAGATGGGAAGGACACTTGACCAAGTAAACAGAGGGGATAATAGCTGAATACCCCTGTTTGATTCCAAAGCCTTTCTCTTAACTATTATGAAATAGAACTAATTAAAAAGCTCAATCTTCAGTTCTTTTTTTCAGAATTTTGGATCATGGGCATCCCTCATTTCATGGCACTTCATTTTATTGTGTTTCACAGATACTGTGTGTTTTACACATTGAAGGTTTGTGGCAACCCTGTGTCGAGCAAGTCTGTCAGAGCCATTTTTCCAACAACATTTGCTCACTTTATGTCTGCATCACGTTTTGGTAATTCTCACATTTCAAACTTTTTCATTATTATGTTTGTTATGGTGATGTATGATCGGTGATTGACAACTCACTGAAAGCTCAGATGATGGTAAGCATTTTTAGGCATAGAGTGTTTTCTAATTAAGGCATAAAAATGATTTTACTAAACATGCTATTGCACATTTAACAGACTACAGTATAGTGTAAACACAACTTCATATGCATTAGGAAACCAAAAGATTCCTTTGACTAGCTTTACTCTATTTTCACTTTATTGCAGCAGTCTGGAACTGGAACCTATATATTTCTGAGGTACACCTGTAATGTATTTATATATAAATAATAACATAAAATGCAAGCTTATGTATAGGATCTATGATATTGAGTTTCCAAAGGGACCACATGCAGGTTTTTTAGCAAGTGGTTTCTTCTGGAACTTACTTTTGATTTACTGTGTCGTATGAGGGCAGACAGCAGTCTGTTGGACTCCCCCATCACGCCAGCATGATCTTTGGCTTCACACCATTCCACCAAACGCTCCACTAATTTAACATTCTTTCCCAGTTGTTCGGCAGCTTCTGCTATAGGAAAGAAGGCAAACCACAAAGGAAACAATCACTGATAGGCAGCCAGCTGAAGAATCTGGTACAGACTGTAAGAGTACGAAAGAAAATTACACATCTAAAACCCACAACGCGATGATTTTATTAAGCAAGAGCTGCGGATACTCCATATCTGATGGACTGTTTAGCTTTTTCTACAAAGTTGTGGACTTTCATACAAAATACAAAAATACAGTTTTATACTCTTATGGTTCAGCCTGGTAGTCTGTAAGTACTCTGGCAAACTATAACAAAGGGTATTAGAAGGACTCTGAGGAATCGATACAGACAAAGGTTTAGAATGTAGAAATAAGTAAATAAACATTAGTCATTCCAACGAGTGGTTTTCATGGTTGTTTTTGTAAACAGAAAAATGATCTCCCTGTTTGCAAAACAAATTAAAAAAATATTTTGACTGACAGCATATTGAAACATGATTCGTAAGACAAAGTAAAAATGGGTATGAAATACTAAAACGTAAAGACCCTTCAGAACTGCTAGTGAATCAGTGATACACCAGGATTATATGTACAATAAAAAGAGATGCAATGGAATTTTCATTTAAAGTCAATTATAACCAAGCATGGGAGTTAATGAATGAAGCTCTAAAACTAATCTCTTTTTGCCTTTTATTTGCCATTTATCTATATGATTACATAATTCTCAAAGCTAAAGAAAAGTCCTTTTCAACTAAGGCACACTGACTGTCATACCAAAAATGTACCTTGTGAAAGAATTTTTTATTTTTTTTTACCTTGTGCATCTATTAACATTCTTAATGTTCCCAGAAGTTTGAACTGAACTGGAGGCATTTCAGACTTAAGGAATTTCAAAACTGATTCGGTGACTCCAGCTGATAACATCTTTGCTTTATTTACAACTAGGGAGAAAAAGAGGAAAAAGTTAAAATGATGCTAGCATTCTTGATGATAGTCATTCAATTCAATATACATTTATGGCCTTATTATTTTTAAGGCCTCACATTACATTTTTCTATTTAAAAGGTCTTGTTGCTTTTCTGTGTATTTTAAGAATGAGACTGCGGGTGGGGGGTAATTATCTTGTTTGTCTATAGAAGCATAACATACAAAATCATACATACTGGCTTTTTAAACCTAATCTCAAAAGACTTAAACAATTTGACAAGGAACTGTGACAATGTTGTCTTATTTACAAAAAGCACAATTCCTCAAGTTTAATAACGTTTCTTTTAACTTTGTTCTTGATCCAATTGTGTTACAGATGTTATAGACAATAATCAGTATTAATCTGTTATATGAACCAAATGGATTTCTTGTAGATTGTGTCTTCATACAGTTATACTATTTCACCTAATCAGAAATTTATTTTTAGAAAGTAGAATAATAGCTTTAACTATCTCCTGTACTATTTACCATGATAATGTGATTTCATGACTCAAAATGCCTTTACTCCAAAGACACATTATGGCTATTTTTAAAAATTATGTCTCCTATATAGAGGGAGAAAAACCCCTAAAAAAAGTCATTCTTTTAGGGGACTCTATTAAATGATGCCATTCTCTTACCTCAACTGAAGATGCTTAAAAAAGCTGAACCACATATATGATGAAAATCTAGGAGTTTACAAAAGGTAACAGAATATTTGAATGATCTGAATAGAACAATTATGCTTATCTAGTCTTAGAAAACTTAATAGACATATCTCCATTGATTAGTGAGAAAAATGTAAATAATTTGAAGATATTTTTTTTCTTGGTCAGGGCAGGTCCACAAATCACATAAAATAAATACCTTCCCAAAACAATAGATTTTACTTCTTACATAGTTATTTGCCATTCTTAAGTCTTACCTGGGATGGCCAGATTTCTGAGGGCACTTAATGCTGCATGCTGCACAGTTACATTTCCATCTTCTACATGCCTCTCCAGTAAATCCATAAGTTTTTCTACAATTCCATTGTCTACCATATGGATACAATTTCCATCTGAACAAAACAAGAGCATTTTTTTCTTTCCTCTGTACAAATATCTATAAATATTTTATAATAGTGATGCCTATCCATTGTCTACATTAGGGAGAATGGGGCTACATGAAAATAAAATGAATTCCAACTTGTTCTCCCATCAGATTTATAGATTTTTTTTCTTTACTGAGAAGTTATGACCAGAAAAATCTCTAGCATAGAACCTGACAATATATAAGCAGATGAGTAAATAGAAACCGCATGCTTAAAATGTCTACCAATAATCTTCATTTATAGTCAAGTAGGCCTAAGTTCTGCCAATGTTACAGTGACAGTACTCTATATTTTATTATCATGGCTGACGCTTATTTTTCAACGACAAAATTTTTGAAATATGTATAAAGCAGAGAGAATATTATAATGAACCACTTGCTACTCCACATTTAGCTTCAACAATTACCAGCATTTTACTATTCCAAATTACATCACTAAGGAGTGAATGATCATCCTCAGAAGTAAGGGAGTAAAAATAAAATAAGCCATCCATTATGATATACAATTCATATTAGAATAAATTCAAACTAAAAACAAAAAGAACCCATTTTCCTAAACACAGAGTAAGTTTCTAGACTGAATAGCAGAAGTTCCAGACTTCAGAAATTAACACGAGGGTCTGGTGCCTTGGAAATGTTATTCAGCTAAATAAAATTCTACCCTAAACCAGAGGATTACTCACACTTAAGTTTTGTAGGCATAAAAGTATAAATGAAGGCACAATAACCCTACAAAAAAGACTCAGACTGTTAACTTAAAAAATCACCAGGCAGGGCACCTGAGTGGTTCAGTTGGTTAAGCGTTCGACTTTGGCTTGGGTCATGATCTCTCATGATTCATGGGTTTAGGTCCCGCTTCGGGCTCTGCTGTTAGCACAAGCCCGCTCTGGGTCCTCTGTCCCCATCTCTTTTCCTGCCCATCCCCTGTTTGTTCTCTCTCTCTCAAAATAAATAAATAAAAACTTAAAAAAAAATCACCAGGTAAGAGAGCATATACTCCCAGATAAGATGTATATTAGAATGGGACTCAAATTTACTGATCTCGAAAGTGCAGAGTACTCAAAGAAGGACTTTACAATCACTGTTCATGATCTTTAAACTACCAGGACTTACTTAAATTGCACGAAATATGTAATTTGCTAGAAAGATCACTAAGCAGGGGTGCCTGGCTGGCTCAGCTGGCATAGCATGTAAATTTTGATCTTGGGGTAGTGAATTCAAGCCCCATGTTGAGAAGCAGAGCTTACTTAAAAAAAAATCACTAAGTATTTCATATTTCTAAAAAATTAAGGTAGGAGTACACTTCATAGTAACTTCTAAACTGTTCATTTTAGTACATGTAATGGCGAACAAAAACAAAAAAAAAATAGAACATCTGATTTAAAAAGGATGATATAATATGCTTACCATTTCTGGCAAAATTTGCAATTGCCAATGCTCCAGCAAGCTGTAGCTGGTGGTTATTTGATGGAATCCAGGACAGCACCCTTTGAAACACATTACCTTTTCCTCCTTCGAATAATTTCTGCATGGATTCATCTGGAGGTAAATGAAACAAATAGATAAAAGGAAAAGAATTAAGAGTAACAAACCCATATTCCTAAGTGAATATCCAACTGGATAACTACATACTTCACAAATGATATTTCATAAAAGGAAAAATAATGACAAAAGAGTTTAGGATTTTTCTACTTTAAGTCCCAAGTAGCTACCTAGCTTTTAGTGCCACAGCTGTCCTAGGACAGCTCTTTAAATGTTGTAAGATAGTGAAGACTCTTCTTTTCCAGGTTCATTATCTCCAGTTTTCTCCATGATGTGTTTAAGGTTTCAAGTCATCACATCAGGATTAAATGAGGCAAGAAAATGAGAAAATGCCTAACATATACAGTGTTCACAAAAAAGACAATACATTAAAAACAATCAACAATCATGTTCTTAGGTTGACTTAAATTATAACTCACCTCCAAGAAGTAATAAAACCATTAGATCTGAAGCAGTTTTGAGCTCAGCAATATCATCCTCTTTGTCACTATCCACTTTCTCCTGAACAATCTCTAGCAGACATTCTACCAGCCCTGCTTCCACCAGCTGTAGTTTAATAGCATCTAAAAAATAATGTGAACAAAATAACCAAAACTTGAGATGAAACAGAAGTTCTGGTATAAATATGTAATCCATTATAAAGAATTATAAAAAAATCAAGACAATGCATGATTTAGGTAATATATCTTCGAAGACTTGAGTTTCAAAAGGAACACAAAAGCTTTATTTTGCTTTTCTTTTTTACTTGACATAAGTCACTTTTTACAATGTCTGCAGCGCCTAAACAAACTGATTTTCAGGTTTGAAGGAAAGTAATAGCACTCCACTGTATTTCTAGATATTATGCTGTTTTAAAAAGGTAATACTATTAAATACACTGTTTAAAATAAAACACATATGCTGTTATATAAAGTAAAAACATATTCACTAATGGCATTTGAATAGAAAGTTATTGAAAACTAAAGAGCTATTAGTAAATTTCAAACTATACTATAAGTATATATTTTGATTCATATTTGTATAGATGTTATTTTTCTAATTTTTAAAATGTTTATTTTTTTTCTTTTTGAGAGTAAGAGACAGAGTGTGAGTAGGAGAGGGGAAGAGAGTGAGGGAGACACAGAATCTGAAGCGGGCTCCAGGCTCTGAGCTGTCAGCACAGAGCCTGATGCAAGGCTCGAACTCACAAACCGAGAGATCATGACCTGAGCCGGAGTTGGATGCTCAATCAACTGAGCCACTCAGGTGCCCCTATATGTTATTTTTCTAAGGCAGTTAATAAATCTATAACTTTCTGAACTTTAAAAGCCATGTCTTTTAAAAGGGCTTCAGGTTTTCATTAATTTCAAGTTTGCTTGGGTGATGGATACATTGTGGTTCATTATACTATATTCTCTCTACATCTGAATAGGTTTTAAAATTTCTATAATAAAAGTTGAAAGAAAAAAATAACTTTTGAATTTTCTGATGGATAACCAACAGTGTGAAGGTATTTTAACAGCAAAATTTACATCCCAATTATATTGCTAAAAATTCTCTTCATAGCAAGCTCTACTTATCAAATTGTTTGCACCCCTAAAAATTTAAAGTTTTTTTTATTATAGAACTTACTTAATTGCAGGTTTTATATTCATATCCATATCTGTTTCCCTCATTAGAGTAGACATATCTCTTTCATCTTTGTATTTTAACCTAAACTGGTCTACCTAAATGCTCTGGGTATATTTGATATTGCTTATGATAAATGCAGATCAACTGACTTTAGAAACTTGGCTACACAGAAATTTTTAAACTTAAATTTTATTTTTTAGTTGGATTTTATTTTAGCCATTGGTCTCCCTAAGCTGTATATGTGTACATAGATAGCAGTGGCAGCTTCAGGTTATTATTTGGGAGAAACAAAGGCCTCTTTTATAATGGACATTTTCTTTCAGGCAATTTTAAAATACAAAAATTTAGGTTTCGTTTCCCCCTAACACCAGGATCACTGATATTCTTTAGAATATTATCTCAGAATACACAGAATATTCAAACTGGAATATGTTTTTAAAAGGTACACTTGTACTGTGCCATGCTGAAAGTAGGGCGTTTCCTTGGTTACAGAATGCTAGGGCTAGAAATGTGTGGTGACTAGAATCAAAGCCATGATAAAAAAAAAAAAAAAACACCTTAAAATTCCTAAAAACCTTGAATTATACAAATCCCAATTTAAATGTCTCCTTTGCATATAAAGTAAACCAAGGATGATATGCTAAGGATAGTCCAGAAACAAGTTTTCAAAGGTATCATTCAATTTGCTGCACAACTATAAGAAAGAAGTGAAGAAAGTAAAGGAGAAAACATATAAGAAAAACTTTGTTATTTTGCCATATTACAAGGTTACAGGTAATCCTATGGCATAAAATTGACTGAAGGTCACCATAAAAATTTCACTTGGCCAAACCACCAAATGAGATGAAAAACAAGTTTCTGCTTAAAGAATAAGATCTAAGGCATTTAGAAAAATTTAAATCTGTCAAGATTAAAATGTACAGATCTCTCCTCTCAGTTTGACTATACTCGTATATATTTATGCAGGACGCTTCAATAGCCTCATTAAGGAGGATCAGCAAGGCAGTCCGCCAAAGCAGACAGCCCCACACACATTTATTAACACCATTCTGCCCAAGGACATCTATGTTTATAACTACTATTTGCATATGTATGTCTGTACACAATATGTATCTATGTAGGTATCTACAAAAGATTTAAAATCTTTTCTAAATGGTGAAAAAGGTCACAAATGCAGAAAAGTGCATAATATACATATAAGCCTAAATCTTATTAAGCAAATCACCATGCAGCTACCACCTAGATAAGAAACTCATTGCCAACATCCCAGGAAGCTCCTCTGTGCATTCTTTTCCTATCACATATTCTTCCCTCCAGCCCTCTAAATATTTGATTTTTCTGGTAATCACATTCATATTTTCCTTACCTTTTCATTAAATAAATAAGCATTCCTAAAAACTATACTTTAATTTTACTATTTTGACTTTATATAATAACGGCATCTTACAATACATATTTTTCAGTGTTGGCTTTTTGCTTTCAATGTTTATAAGATTCATCATCTACACTACTGGTTATAGTTGTCTTCATTCCTTTTTGTAAGTATGTATTTTTCCATTATATTAATATACCATTATTTATTCTACAGTTAATGGATAGGAGTTGTTTCTAATTTTTCATTATTATAAATAATGCTAAGAACACTCCTGTAATGGCTTCTGGCACACTTGTGCACGTTTCTGGGTATATTCCAAGAGCAAAATTGTTGGATCACATAGAATACAATCTCCAACTCAACAGGTATGGTTTTCCAAATTGTACCAATGTACACACCCACCAGTGCATAATGAGTTTCCACTGCTCCACATCCTCATTGTCATTTGGTATTCTTAGACTATCCACGAGATATGTGTAGTATTTTATTGTGATTTTATTTGTATCTCGATTGTTAATGAGTTAAGCATATTTTCATTTTTATTAGCCATCTGGATTTTATCTTTTGTCAAGTTCCTATTTAAGTTTTTTATGCATTTTCCCACCGGGCTTTCTAGATTTTTCTTAATTATTTGTGGGAGTTTTTATATATTGTACACACTCTTGATTATGTGTATTGTAAATTCTCTTCCTTTTTAAACGGTCTTCCTTTTTACTCTTAATGGTGCTTTTTGGTGTCTTTCATTTTCATTATTAGAAAGAGAAGTTTTAGCCAAATTTATCAATCTTTGCCTTTATGGTTAGAGATTTTTGTGACCTAACAAAACTCTCTATACTCCAAGACCATGATGATATTCCTCTATCTTCTATTTTTAAGGTATGCTTTCTGGTTTTAACTTTCTCTTTTCAGTTAATAATCTGAATACCTTTTTTAAAAATACAGTATGAAATGGGGGTTTACACAGGTGTCTTCAATTGATTTTTCCCCCATGTTCCCAGTATCGTTTATTGAAAAGATGGTTCTTTCTGCACTATTTTGCTGTGACAACTTCTTTTTTTCTCCTAATAAAATAAGCACCTATTAATGCATCTGTTTGTTTCTGGGGTATCCTGTTCTATTAGTCTTTTCATCCATCCTTGCACCAATACCACATTGCCTTCTCATTACTATAGTTTTATCAGAGTAAAGTTTTGTTATTGTTATGCAGTAAAATCAGTTTTGCTACTTTGTTCTCTTTCACAGTGTCTTGGCTATTCCTGGTCTTTTGAGATTTGGTTAGAATCCCACTGAGTCTACAGGTCAATATGGGGAGATATAATACAACCTAACATCTCTTGATGCTTTTCTACAATTTTCTGCCAGAGATCCTGCACATCTTTTATTAGTTCATTCTTAAAGTATTTTATTTTTTATACTTTATAAAAAATATATTTCTTTAAAAATGTATTTTTTATTTTTTGGCTGATTTGTAGGAATGAAATGTTTTTGGTTTTTGGTTTGCTTATTTTTTGCTTTGGCTAGCAACATAACTCATTCTAATTAAAAAACTGATCTATAGATTCTTTTGAATTTTTGATATATATAACCGTATCATCTATTAATAATAAGGCATACGTTATTTATTTGTTTGATTTCTTTCCTGTATATCTTTTCTTTCTCTACTGTACTGGTTAGTTCCCATAATACAATAATGAACAGAAGTAAGGGTGATTCTTCTTATTCATAATTTTGAAGGAAATCCTTTTTGTTTCACCAGTAAGTATGATATTTTCTGTAGGCTTCTGATATATATCCTTCTCACTCTCTTTTAGTGCTGGCTTGCAAAGAGCTTTTTAAAATCATGAATGGATAGTTAATCTTATCAAATGCTTTCTTTTCTGAAACGGAGAAGATCATTTGATTTCTCTCCCTTTTAGCAAGTTTTAATACAAATTATATTCATTGCATTTTGAATATTAAACTGCTTTGTATTTTCAGTTTGCTATAATGATTAATTTTAAATATATCATTAGATTTGGCTTGCTAAAATTTGAAGGGAAATTTTAAATCTATGTTCATGGTGAGACTGGCCTTTATTCTTATAAATTGTGTTTGTTGGTATTTGATATAAAGGTTGTATTAGCCTTATAAAATAAACTGGTTAGTTTATCTACTTTTCTTTCTCTGAGAGAAGATAAGATTATTCAGCTTTTCTATTTCTTTTTGTATCATCCATACCTTAAAATATATTGGGATTGAATTGTTCATAATATTCTTTTAATATCTGTAAGATCTGTAGTGAGATCTTTTGCATTCTTGATTTTGGTTATCTGTGCCTTTTCTTGATTAATCCTAGTAGGGATTTACCAGTTTTATTTAGCCTTTCAGACTCAACTTTGGTGATCATACACTGATATTGCATTATGTATTTTCTATTTTATTAATTTCAGCTCTTCAGGGTTTCCTTCCAAGTATGGCTTTACCTACATCACGTAAGATTTAAAATATAGCATTGTTTTCATTATTAGAAAATTTTCTTATTTCCGTGATTCTTCTTTGACCTCTGAGGTATTAGAAGTATATTTTAAAATATGTAAGTATAAAGGGATTTCCTAGTTATCTTTTTATTGTTAGACAATTCATTTAAGCCAGAGAATATATTCCATAAGGTTACAATCTTTGAAATTTGTTAAAACTTTTTCATAACTATGCATGTTTTATATATTTCATGTGTACTTGAAAAGAAAGGGCCCTGCAGCTGGGTGCAGTACTCTAAAATACAACCATTGAATCAGTTTTCTTAATCACGTTGTTCACATTTTCTATATCCTTGTTGTTTTTCTTAATCTGCTTGTAGTATAAATTACTCAGAGGCATTAAAAGCTCCCATGATATTTATGGATTTGTCTATTTCTCTTCATAGTTCTGAGTATTTTACCTTCATCTGTTTTAGGGTAATGTATACTTACCCCAATTCAACTGTGTATAGCTCACAGTTGAATTAGACCTCTCATCACCATAAGTCACCTTATCTCTATCGAGTCTTTTAATCTTAAATTCTATTTGATATTAAATATTACTATCTCAGCCTTAAGTTTCAATGATTTTTTAATTGTTTTATTCTAAACCTTTTAAATCTCCTTATATTTAACAAGTGTTTGTTTTAAAAAGTAGAGTTGATTTTTATTTAAAAAATTTTTTTTAGTTAACAAAAAAGTTTTATTTATTTGAGAAAGAGAAATACCAAGTAGGGGAGGGGCAGAGAGAGAAGGAAAGAGAGAGAATTCCAAACATGCTCCACGCTGCCAGCACAGAGCCTGACACAGGGCTTGAACCCACAAACCACGAGATCATAACCTGAGCTGAAATCGAGAGTCGGATACTCAACTGACTGAGCCACCCAGGTATCTTAAAAATTAGCCGACAATAGGTCTTTTAATTAAAACATTTAGGTCAAGTGCATTTAATGTAATTACTTTAATATGTGTCTTAAA
The DNA here is from genome assembly GCA_030068075.1 of Paguma larvata. Lineage (NCBI taxonomy): Eukaryota > Metazoa > Chordata > Mammalia > Carnivora > Viverridae > Paguma > Paguma larvata. The sequence goes on from CM057823.1 coordinate 117,041,628, forward strand.
TCTAGTATATTTTTATACTGTATTTGTAACCCCTGTTCTATGTTCCTTTTTCTCTCCTCTTTTCTGTTATTTAGGATTGAAGGTGTATTTAAAAAAAACAAATATTTCCAGGGGCTCCTGGGTGGCTCAGTTAGCTAAGCATCTGACTTCGGCTCAGGTTATGATCTCATGGCTGGTGAGTTCAAGCCCCACGTCAGGCTCTGTGCTGACAGCTCAGAGCCTGGAGTCTGCTTCAGATTCTGTGTCTCCCTCTTTCTCTGCCCCTCCCCCACTGGTGCGCACGCACTCTCTCTCTCTCTCTCAAAACTAAATATTAAAAAAAAATTAAAAACTCTTTCCATTAGTTTGGCAGTTACATGTTGTTTTTAAAAATTATTTTAGGGGGCACCTGGGTGGCTCAGTTGGTTGAGCGTCCGACTGCAGCTCAGGTTATGATCTCACGGTTTGTGGGTTCAAGCCCCACGTTGGGCTCTGTGCAGACAGCTCAGAGCCTGGAACCTGCTTCGGATTCTGTCTCCCTCTCTCTCTGCTCCTCCCCCACTCATCCTCTGTCTCTCAAAAATTAAATAAACATTAAAAAAATTAAAAAAAATAAAAATAAAAAAATAAAAATTATTTTAGTAATCACCTTAAAAGTCAGTGGTGAACTTTCTTAGTTTTTACTCTGAAAATAACATTATTCTGCCTTTAGTTCTGAAGGATGTTTTCATTGGGTTTAGAATTCTAGGTTGGCATTTATTTTTTTTTTCTGCACATAGAAGATATTGTTTCATTGTCATCTGTCTTTCACTGTTGTGCCAGAAGATTAGCAATCAGTCAAACTGTCATCCCTTTTAAGATAATCCATTATTTTCCTGGATATTTTTAAGATACTTGTCATCAGTTTCCTGTAGTTTCAGCATAAAAAAAATGTAGATATCTTTTTACCAGGTTTTAGATTCATGCGGGTTTTTGACTCTTTGTTATCTTTCACAATTTCTGGTAAATTCTATGCCAAACTTGAAAAAAAATATTGCCTCTGCCTCCCCTCAGCACTTTTTCGAACTCCAAAGAATGTATATGAGACCTTCCCACTGTATCCTCTGTGCTTCTTATTCTTTTTTAAGTATACTGATTATTTTCTCTTTATACTTTATTGTGGATTTCCTTCCAACCTATCTTCCGGTTCACTAGTTCTCTAAGACAACTAGATTTAATAAGCTATTAAAATCATCCATCAGGTTCTTATTTGGGGTAATATTTTTTCAAGTCAGGAATTTCTAATTGTTTTAAGTCTGCTATGTCACATTTCATAGTTTCTAGTTTCTTTCTAAATTTTTTAAGCTTGCCTTTAGCTCTCTGAACATAATAAGCATACCTGTATTGAGTCAATGTCTAATAATTCAGTATCTGGAGATTTGCTGTTGTTGCCTGTTCTTTGTTCTGGTTCTTGCTTACAATGTCTTGTCCCCTCATGTATCTGGTTCTCTCTGATTATGTGCTAGACACAGTATTTGAAAAATTATATGGGATGTTTTGTTTACTCCGGTTCACTTTTATTCCTATGATTTGCCTACAAGGTTACATAAGTGGAGTTTAGCCTCTTAGGTGTCTTTTCCATAAAAATGTGTAAGCTACGGAACCATGTTTGGCAAGACTTTAAAATCAAACAAACTTGGTAAGTAGCTTTGGCCAATGTAGCAAGAGTTATGGAGTAGATAATGGAGCTAAATTATAGATACCCAAAATAAAACTTGACACATCATTAATAAAGCCAAGAAGGGCTTTGAGTTAAATATTTGGCAATTCAATAATATTAGGAAAAATGGAAAGCATACATGATAAATAATCAAGAGGTGCATTTAACTTCTCACCATTTTCTGCCAATGGAGCAAGAACTTCAAAAATCATTTCCCTTTTATCATGTTCTATTTGTTTCTTGAAGAGTTTTACGAGCTCTTCAGCAATGTTTGTACTAGCAAACTGTTCTTTACTTGACTCTGCAAAAAAGGAGAGGAACATTTAGTGTAAGCAAGTAAAATTAAATGCAGTAACTGTATTCTATTACTTTCAATACATGCTCATTTTGTACCTGATAAATACGAATACTTTTCAAATACAGGAACTATCAGATACATTTTAAACACTCTTGAAAAGGAAAAATGGCATTAAAGAAGACCTTCTAAACCAGTTTTATTCAAGGCTGTAAAAAAATGTTCACTAGCATTACATATAGGTAACCATATCAATAATTAAATTCTAAGTTATAAATTCATAGTTTCAAGGCTTTTAGTCAAAGAAGAAAAACTACTCTTAACGGACTGCATTTTTACATGGCTAAAGTAAAGGTGACTTATTATTACCCTCAGATCATTAAAAGTGGTATGCTCTTGCACTGGCCTGACCTGCCTACTATTAAAGGTCAATTCTTCACACATGCCTGGGGTCTCAGTCACTCTTGCCTCTTTAGCATCTCCAATCTATCCTCACTCTACAGCCTCACCAACTGCAATTAAATATGCTCTAATATTTCTTATACAAAAAACAATATTAAAAACAACTTTCTTCTACTTCACTGTTCTTCAACTACCATCCAATCTCTGTTCACTTTCACAAACAAGTTTCTTTATAGCACTGTCCACATACACTGTCTCTACTTTCTCAACTCACATGCATTCTTAAACCCATTCGAACTAGTTTTGGCCCACATTCACCCTTTGCAGTTTCAAACTTGCTCCGTGTTTTTCGCCAGACCTCTATATATTCCAGTTCGTTGGGACCTGATCCTTTTCTTTCTTACCTTTTTGGTCCTTACTCTCATCCCAGAAAATCTAATTCCCTTCCATAGCATCAAAACAGCTGCCATATGTTGATATTTATACAGTCACATCTCTAGCCCTCTTCTGTACTTCAAGGTATTTATTTAACTGGCCACTTGACATCTCCCATTTGAATACCCTCCTCTAGCATCCAAACTCAATGGCTAAAAAGGACTTCTGGCATTACCTGGAGTCTGTCTTCCTCTAGATTTCCTTTACTGGTAAATGAACAGTTCATCTACCCATCTATGCAGGCAGAAACCTAGAAGTCATTGCTCACTTGTTATCATTCAATTCTACATCGAATGAACTACCAAAGTCTACCAATCGTCCTCCAAAATACAACAGGAATCTATTCCATTTCTTTTCAATTATCTTCTTAATTTGTTTTGCTGCTTCAGATTTCCCAACAATTTATCCAGAATTTTCAGAGAATTCTGGCCAAATTCAATCTAGATTTGTTATTCTGTTTTGGTGGCACAGCTGACATCGTAGAATTTATTTTTTATCATTATCTTGATAGCTACTTTCTTCTCCTTCCAGTATTAGATCCTCTGTTATCTACATCTTTTGCTTTCATTTGTTTTTATGTGGTATAAGCATCCTCCAGCAGCTTCCAAAGAGAACTACTATAATACTATGTACAGGAGGTAAATATTTTGAAATCTTGACTGTCTGAAAATGCTTTTTCCCACCTAGAGTTTATGCCTCTAATTTAAATTAGTCTCTCATCTTATTCATTACTTTCTCATACAAGCAATTATGACAATTTATAATAATATGCTTGTTTGTAAATTTGTTTAAAAAACAAATGTTCAGGGCTCCTGGGTGGCTCAGTTGGTTAAGCTTCCGACTCTTGATTTCAGTTCAGGTTGTGATCTCATGGTTCATAAGATGGAACCCCATGTTGTGCTCTGTGCTGACAGCATGGAGTCTGCTTGGAATTCTCTCCCTCCCCTTCTTTCTCTGATCCTCCACCCCAAATAAATAAACTTAAAAAAATAAAATAAAAAATAAATTTGCATCTCATCCTTTAGTATAAGCTAAAGTATAAGCTTCTTGAGGGCAGGGACAGTGCAGATTAACAACTACAAACACCGTATACAGTATAGTGGCCAGTACAAAGTAGGTGTTCAAAAGGACACTTGATTGAAAGAATGTGTGACTGAATGAACAGTTAAGTAAATCAAGAGTTAGGTTCTACTCTCTAGTTTCAGGTAAATCTCCACTGATATCAAATAAAAAACGATGCAAATTCAACTATAAAAGAGAAAGGAGAAACACAAACCTTAATATAGCTTAACAGTTTTGATTTGTTCTCTGGTTACACTGCTCTTGGCACTTGTGCCAGATTGATGTCAAAATGATGAAAATCCACTTCAAAACTTGTATGATTCCTTAATGCCATAAAAAAGAAGCAGGAGTGGAGTGTGGAGTGTCTTTTCCAATAAGCTACCTAAGTCCTCAGAAATCACATTCTACAAATGTGAGTACACTTTAGCCTAAAAAGTCACTTTGATATAAATAGGGATGACTTAAATCTTGAACACTGTTGGTTGTGCCTTTGCTTCAGACAATTCTTCAAATGAGAAGAACTTCAGAAACATAAAATCATAGGTGAAACACAGAGACATTAATATTTACCTAGTTATGTACTCTCGGTCCTTTTAAAAATGATAGTGTTAGTGTTCTTTTTTTCGAATCCATATTCTATTCCTCCAAACACTTAATAAACTAAAACCAAACCACTCCTGCTAAGTAATTCAGGCCATTTGCCACCACAAGGAAACAATGCACTATGACTAATACATAAATTAAAGAAGAAAATCTGTATTTATCCTGCAGGCAAATACAGAGACAAGGTAGCATGAAGTAGGATTTAGACATTATATTTGAATCAAATGCCATGGATGCTTAACACACCCTTAACAAGGGTTTTTCAGGGTTATTTTTTATAAAAATTATACATGAACTTAAAGAGATAGTTAGGTCTAGTACTTCTATTACCAAAACGGTCCAGTCCCCCTCTCCCATTTCTTCTTCCTCAGAAACAAGCAAAGCAAGCACGTGAAGCTCTTTTAGCTAAGTCATTAGTATTTACCTCCATATCTTTAAATAACATATTTGTATTGCCACTTTTTAATTTTTCAGCTTTAAGTATTTTTTATTGACTTTCAAATATAAATAATGAGGCCTTAGTTTTCTTTTTTCCCCTTTCTCCACCATACTCCCCATCTTCACAATGTAGTTATACTGTACTTTGGTTATATCAGTAATTAGTGTTTAAATAACATAGTATTTCATTTTCCTTAGAATTACTTTTACTTCCTCTGGGATTATTTTTTTCATTTGCTTAGTTTTCTATGTAGTTATCATTCATTCAACTCCAAACTTTCCATCAGTTGTCTACTGCTTATAATTAAACTCCAAGTTCTCCATCAGTTGTCTGATCTTCTCTTACTTCTTCTCATTTAGGTAATCAATTTCATCTCCTTCAAGAATTACCCCAACCCTGAGTCTAGCGGCCTTTTGACTTGTTCCAATCTGGACTGGTTGCTCTTTGAAAACAGGCCATTTGAGCCTTTCATATCACCATGCTCAGGAATTTGTGTTTTCTTGTTAGATCCCCTGTTTCCTGATTCCTATGTAGTCTTCTTTCTTAATTTAAGTCCCTTATTTTGGTGGAACACATCTTCAGTGGCTTCCAGAGGAAAAGTATGTAGGATATTGATTTTCTGAGATGCTCATATTTAATAATGTCTTAATTATAACTTCACACTTGATTGACAGTTTGGGTATAGAATTCTATGTTGGAAATAATTTTCCCTCAAATTTTGAAGGCAGTACTCTATTTTCTTCTGGCTGCCAGTGTTTTGAGATATCTGATGTCAAGTGATCTACAGTCATTTTTATATGTAATTTTTTTTAAGTTTGTAAGATGTTCTTTGTCCCATTTTAAAGTTTATTTATTTTTGAGAGAGAGAGAGAGAAAATGAGAGAGAAAATGAGAGAATGAGAGACAGAATGAGAATGAGTAGGGGAGGGGCAGAAAGAGGGATAGGATCCTAAGCAGGCTCCTTGCTGTCAGCATGGAGCCCAATGTGAAGCTCAACCACATGACTTATGAAATCATCACCTGAATCGAAATAAAAAGTTCGCTGCTTAACCAACTGAGCCACCCAGGTGCCCTTGTCCATTTTAAAATTTCACATCATTGGGCCATGATCTGGGTCTATTTTTATCCAATAGGCTAGGCATTTGACAGACCCTCCCAATCATAGTAAATTATGTACATTAGTTCTATGATACATGAGTTACTTGGTAACTTCCTCCTATTTATTTCTTTCTAAAACTCTTGGCCCAATTCTCTAGCTGTATTTTTTCTTCTATTTTCCATCTTCTTGTTTCTTGCTTACTTCTGTAACTATTTCTCCAAACATTTAGCTACTGTGCTTTTAACATTCAGCCTTTTTCATTCTGTTCTTTTTTCTTTAAAAATAGCATCCTGTTATAGTTTCATGCTCACAGTACTTTTTTCTAATTTATCTGACGATATTAGCTTTTTTTTCTTACCCTGCACAGTTTCTATTTCCTCCATAATGCTTTTTTTCTATTTATTTACTTCATTTTCTTTCATGTTAGAAGCTATCCTCACCTCTCTCATTGTCTGAATATTGATAAAAAATTAGGATTTAAGTTGGCTGGGAAGACAGCAGAGTAGCAGGACTCTAATAAGCTTGTCTTGTCCCACGGATAAAACTAGATAACCCATCTCAGTGTAAATAACCCAGGAAATGACATGAAGACTGGGAGAACAAACTACAACTAAAGGCAGGGAAGAGGCCACATCAAAGAAGGTAGGAAAGGTGAAGATGTGAAGAAGATGTGGTCTGGGAGGGAAACAAACCGTGGCCATCCATGGTGGTGGGGGCGCTGGTGGTGCAGAGAAGGGCAGAAAACAGATCTCTCACAACAAAGAGCCCACAAACAGGGAGGATGAGTCTCTAATATTTGCCTTTGAAAGTGAAAGGGGCCAAATTTCATGAATTTTTGAAACAAGCAAGACTTAAAGCCTCGAACTTTAAAAATCAGGAGGCTCAGCTCTGGGAGAACCCAGAAGGCATTAGGAAGTGGAGATCTTGCCCTTAAAGAGACAGCATGACAAACAGCTTGTGCAGATACAGTGTCGAACCAGCAGTCTGAAAAACACCAGGGGCAGATGGGGGTGAGAGAATGGCGGCAGGTGGGAAGAGAGTAATTTGCTCATCTCAGAGCACAGACAGGAGAGACAAGGATTATGGAAAGACCCCCTTCAGGAATAAAGGAGCTGGCAGGCACCATTTGACTTGTTCCCCCACAGCATAAACAGCAGCCACCTGTGGGAACCAGTGAGGCTTCCATACTCCTTACCTAACCTGCTTGCGCCAAGCCTCCCTCCCCAACAGTTTGGTCAAGTTCCACCATTCCCAGTCACGCTCACCTCAGTCCCAGCACTATCCACTCCCTACCCAGAAAACCAGTACAAACCCTGCCAATAACATATCTTCTGACCTACTCATTTTGCAGGACCTCAGTCCTAACAGGGGCAGGACTAGTTTCGTAAGCTGACCACCACACACCTTAATGCATACAATAGAGAGACTCTGTAGATAATTAGACTGAAGGAAAAAGAGGCCAAGACTCAACAGCAGAGCACATGCAACACACATAAGAGATGGTGCCTGAAGTGCAGGTCCTGGGGAACGGGACACTGCACTGCAGGGCACTACAGGACCTCCTCTTCATAAGACTGTATCATTAAGAGAAAGAGAAGCAGCTGACTTTCCTAACGCACAGAAAAAGACACATAAAGTCAGACAAAATAAGACAGAGAATAAGACATCTCCCAAACGAAAGAACAGGATCAAACCACAGCAAGAGACAAAACGAAACAGATATCAAATAATATGCCTGATAGAGAATTTAATGATCATAAAGATACTCACTGGACTGGAGAAAAGAGTGGAGAACATCAGAGACCATTAACACGGAGATGAAAAAAAACCAACCAGAGCTCAAGAACACAGTAAATGAAAATAAAAATAGACTCGATGAAATAAATACCAGGGTAGATGAAGCAGAGAAATGAATTAACAATCCAGAAGAGAGTAATGGAAAGTAACTAACCTGAGCAAAGGAAAGGGAAGAAAATTATACAAACTGAGAACAGTCTTAGGGAACTCAGTGAATACATATCAAGTGTAATGACAATCATGTTATAGGGATCTCAGAAGAAGAAGAGAGATAAGGGGGCAGAAAATTTATCTGAAGAAATAATAGCTGAAAACTTCGCTAATCTGGGGAGGGAAACAAATATCCAAATTAAGGAGGCACAGGGATTCCCTCGAAAAATTAAACCTGAGGAGGTCCATACCAAGACACACAATAATTAAATGGCAACAAGTAGTGATCAAGAGAAAAAATTTTTAAACAGCAAGAGGAAAGAAGACAGTTACATACAAGGATAACCCCATAAAGCTATCAGCAGACTTTTCAGCAGAAGATTTGCAGGCCAGAAGGGAGTGGCATGATACATTCAAAGTGCTGAAAGGGAAAAATCTGCAGCCAAGAATACTTTCTATTCAGCAAGGGTATCATTCAGATTAGAAAAAGAGATGAAAAGTTTCTCAAAGAGTTCATGACCACTAAACAAGCTCTATAAGAAATATTAGAGACTCTTCAAGTGAAAGAGGAAAGACTGTAAATTAGACTATGATAAATAAAAAACATAAAAGTAGAAATAAATATTTCTGTAAAAAACAGTCAAAGGACCCATAAAATAAAAGGATGTAAAGTAGGACACCATATATTAAAATCATGGCAGGGAGAGAAGTCAGGAATAGACTCAAATGTAAGTAACCACCAACACAATATAGACTGCTATACACAGAAGAGGTTATATACAAACCTAGTGGTAATCTTAAATCAAAAAGCAATTAATAGATATGCAAAAAATAAAGACAAAGAAATCCAAGTATATCACTAAAGAAAGCTAACAAACTATGAAAGAAAGCAGGGGAAGAAAGGATCGAAGGGAATCTACAGAAACAACCACAAAACAAGTAACAAAATGGCAATAAATACATATCTATCAATAATTACTCTGAATGTAAATGGACTAGGGCTCCAATCAAAAGACACAGGGTGGCAGAGTGCATTGAAAAACAAGACCCATCTATATTCTGCTTGTACGGGAATCATTTCAGACCAAAACACACCTGCAGATAGAAAGTGAGGGGACAGAGAAACATTTATCATACAAATGGATATCAAAAGAAAGCCGAGGGTAGCAATACTTATATTTGACAAAATAGATTTTGAAACAAAGACTGCAAAGAGACAAAGGGCACTATATAATAATAAACGGGACAATTCAACAAGAGTATATAACAATTGTAAATATTTATACACTCAACATGGCACACCCAAATATATAAAACAGTAAATAACAAACTTAAAAGAACTAATCAATAGTAATACAGTAGATTGGTATTAATAATAGTAGTAATAATAGAGTAGTAATAGTGAACTTTAACACCCCACTTAGATCAATGGAGAGATCATCCAAACAGAAAATCAACAAGGAAACAGTGACCTTGAATGACACACTGGACCAGATGGATGTAAAAGACATATTTAGAACATTTCACCCTAAAACAGCAAAACATACATTCTTTTCAAATGCACATATAACATTTTCCAGAATAGATCACATATTAGGTCATAAAACAAATCTCAACAAATGAAAAAAAAAATCAAAGTCATACCATGCATCTTTTCTGACCACAATGCCCTGAAATTAGAAATCGACCACAAGAAAAATCTGGAAGAACACAAGTACATGAAGGTTAAATAACATGCTTCTAAAGAATGAACGGGTCTACCAAGAAATTAAAGAAGAAATAAAAAATTACATGAAAACAAATGAAAATGAAAACACAATAGTCCCAAATCTTTGGAATGAAGCAAAAGTGGCTCTAAGAGGAAGGTGTATAGCAACACAGGCCTATGTCAAGAAGGGAGAAAAATCTCAAATAAACAATCTAACCTTACACCTTAAGGATAGAGAAAAAGAACTAACAAAAGCCTAACCCAACAAAAGGAAGAAAACAATAGAGATTAAAGAAATAAATGATGTAGAAACAAACAAACAAATGAAAACTAAAACAGAACCAATAGAACAGATCGATAAAACCAGGAGATGGTTCTTTGAAAAGACCAACAAAATTGATTAAAACCTCTATCAAAACTCATTAAGAAGAAAGAGAGAGAGACAGAGAGAGAGAGAGGAGAGAGGAACCAAATAAAATTACCAATGAAAGAGGAGAAACAACTACCAACACTGCAGATATACAAACAATTGTAACAAGAGTATTATGAAAACCTATATGCTAACAAATTGGAGAACTTACAAGAAATGGATAAATTCATAGAAATATATAACCTACCAAAACTAAAGCAGGAAGAAATGGAAAATTTGAACAGAACAATCACCGGCAATCAAACTGAAGCAGTAATCAAAAAACTCCAAACAGCAAAAGTCCACATGGCTTTATAGGCAAACCCTACCAAACGCTTAAACAAGAGTTAATACCCACTCTTCTCAAACTATTCCAAAAAATAAGAGGAAATAAATCTTCCAAATTCATTCTACGAGGCCTATAACTCCTTGATACCAAAGCAAGATAAAGACACTACAATGAAAGAGAACTCTAGGTCAGTATCTCTCATGAATATAGATGCAAAAATCCTCAACAATACATTAGACAAACTGAATCCAACAATAAACTTAAAAAGTCATACACCATGATCAAGTGGAATTTATTCTTGGGATGCAAGCATGGTTCGGTATTTGCAAAATAATCAATGTGATATGTAACATCAATAAGAGAACAGATAAAAATCATATGATCATTTTTATAGATGTGGAAAAAGCATTTGACAAATACAACATCCATTCATTTTAAAAACCTTCAACAAAGTAAGTCTAGAGGGAACATAGCTCCACATATGAAAGCCTTGTATGAAACACCCACAGTGAATATAATATTCAATGATGAAAAATTGAGAGCTTTTCCCCTAAGGTCAGGAACAAGACAAGGATTCTACTCTCACCACTTTTATTCAACACAGTACTAAAATCCCAGCCACAGCAATTAGACAACATAAAGAAATAAAAGGCATCTAAATAGGTAAGGAAGAAGTAAAACTCTCCCTATTTGCAGATGACGTGATACTATATATGGAAAGCCCTAAAGACTCCACCAAAAAAAGCAAAAACAAAAACAAAAAACTACTAGAACTGAGAAATGAATTCAGTAAAGTAACAGTATACAAAATCATGTACAGGAATCTGTTGCATTACTACATACTAATAACAAAGTAGAAGAAAGTAAAATTAAGAAAATAATCCCATGACAGTTACATCAAAAACAATAAAATATCTAGGAGAAAACTTAACCAAAGAGGTGAAAGACTTGTATTCTGAAAATTATAAAATGTTGATGAAAGAAATTGAAGACCATTCAAAGAAATGGAAAGCCATTCCATGTTCATGGGTTAGAAAACAAATATGGTTAAAATGTCTATACTACTCAAAGTAATCTACACATTTAATGCATTCCCTATCAAAATGCCAACACTATTTTTCACAGAAGTAGGATAAACAATCTTTAAATTTGTATGGAACCACAAAGACCCTGAATAGCTAAAGCTTGAAAAAGAAAAACAAAACTGCAAGCATCAAAATCTCAGACTTCAAGTTATATTACAAAGTAATTACAAAATTAAAACAGTATGGTACTAACATAAAAAAACACACGCAGACCAACAAAAAAGAACAGAAAACCCAGAAATAAACTCATGATTATAAGGTCAATTCATCTTCAACAAAGGAGGAAAGAATATTCAATAGGAAAAAGTCTCTTCAACAGATGATGTTGGGAAAACTGGGCAGCCATATGCAAAAGAATGAAACTGTACCACTTTCTTTTACCCTATTCGAAAATTAACACAAAATGGATTAGGGACCTAAACTTGAGACCTGAAACTAAAAATCCCAAAAGAGAGCACAGGCAGTAGTAATCTCTCTAATATCGGCTATAACATTTTTCTAGATAATGTGTCTTGAGGCGAGGAAAATAAAAGCAAAAGTAAACTACTGGAACTATTCAAAATAAAAAGTTTCTGCACAGTGAAAGAAACAATCAACAAAACTAAAAGGCAACCTACAGAATGGGAGAAGATATTGGCAAAGGACATATCCATTAAAGGGTTAGTATCCAAAAATATATAAAGAACTGAAACAATACCCAAAAAACAAATAATCCAATTAAAATATAGGCAGAAGACACGAACAGACATTCCTCAAGAAAAAAAAAAAAGACATACAGGTGGCCATGAGACACATGTGAAGATGTTCAACATCATTTATCATCAGAGAATGCAAATCAAAATTACAATGAGTTATCATCTCACACCTATCTGAACGACTAAAGTCAAAAACACAAGAAACAAGTGTTGGTGAGGATGTGGAGGAAAAGGAATCCCCTTGCATTGTTGGTGGGAATGCAAATTGGTACAGCTACTGTGAAAAACAGCATGGAGATTCCTCAAAAAATTAAACACAGAACTACCTTATGATCCAGGAATCACACTACTGGGTGTTTACCCCCAAAATACAAAAACACTAGCTCGAAAGGATACATTCATCCCTATGTTTATTGCAGCAGTATTTACAACAGCCAAACTATGGAAGCAGCCCAAGTGTCCACTGAAAGATGAATGGTTAGAGGGGCCTGGGTGACTCAGTTGGTTAAGCATCTGACCTCAGCTCAGGTCATGATCTCATAGTTTGTAGGTTTGAGCCCCACGTTGGGCTCTGTGCTGACAGCTCAGAACCTGGAGTCTGCTTCCGATTCTCTGTCTCCCTCTCTCTGTTTCTCTCCTATTCATGCTATTTTAAGGTATTATGAATTTTGGTTCCAGGGAAATGAGGGAGAGAAAGTTAAGAAACATTACAGAGTTACATAAAATCTTTGGCATACAAATTGAAGCAATAAGTTAATTACATTTGTGGTTCATGACTAGGACTTACCAAGTTCTGCTAAGTTGCCAAATGCAACAAGACACATTTCTGTAAGAGCTGCATTTTGGCAATGGATGCCCAGTAATTTCACTAAGGTAGGTATAACACCCATATTGATAAGCTGAGCTTGAAGGGAATCTGTAAAAAACAAACAAATAAACAAAAGTGTTTATGTACCAAATGAACATTAATAAGAAGAAAACATCTCTTATTCTCCCTATTGCAAACTCAATACTATTTCAAGTATAGTAAAACAAGGTTAAGTTCATCCATATAATTTTCTGAAAAATTTTAAAACATTAGTACACGAGAGTTGAGTTTTGAATCTGTTCAATGATTACAGGAAATTTAGAAATGAAAATAAATAATATATCTAATTGTTTTTTTAAACAGGGTCTTATACCTTTGTAAAGCAGGCTTTAAAAATGTATAAACATTACCGCTTGTTGTTAAGTGAAAAGGTTAGTCAAAGTAATATTTGTACTATAGGAAAATCAGAGTATATGAAAAGCACAGAAAAACCAATTTAATAAAGACCAAGAGAAGACAAAATCTTAGAATCTTTTAAAAATAGTTGTTTCATAATAAAGAATGAAAAGTATATGAAATACACAAAAATTATTTTATTTGCAGAAGAGCGTTCTTCGATGACTGCTAGGAAGGAAAGTAGTTTTAACAAGGAAAAAAATCACTTAAAATGCTTTTCTTTTCAAAGTTTTCTTTAATAATAGTGACATCTTAGTAAAGACAGGAAAATTTGGCTTCAGACGTGAAGAGAATGAGTTCAATATGCCTTGTCATCATTGTTAGCCTTCATTTTCTAAGAAACTAATTGGTTTTAAAGTATTTAATATGCCTTGGATTTCCACAGTAGCTCTTCAGGAACAATTATGATAGAATAGCTGTACCAAAGCTGAAGGTAAATAAACCAAATGAAAAATCAAAAGTACTGCCTCTTAGAATAAGCTAAGAAAGACATAAACACATGCTTATGTAAAACACTATTACTATTAATAACTGTTTCACCCAAAGATACAAGAATGCTTTCAAAATTCTTTTAAAAATGATATGCCATTTTTAAGATAATAATTTTCTCCAAATTCTTTTAAGTTCCCTCTTCCGAATCTATAGATAAAAAACCTGTTTATTACAAACACATTTTCCTCATAGCATGCATCCCTTGACAGTTTGCCTACTAATCCTTCATCACTCTAATTTATAGTTCTTAACCAATAGATAAGGAGGCAGTTGGGTGATTATCAGATAAGAACATGAAGTCCACTGAGCTGCCTCACATTTCAGTTGATTATATGCCTGGCAGTCTTGGTAGTTAATTTGTCCTGTTTTCAAAATAAGGTATGAAGAGATAGCCAACAGAGGCTTATTATCCTGAAAACTGAGGAGTATATAATTATGCATACTATCTGGTTCAGTTGTTGGGGGCCCATCTATCCTAGAAAGGGGCCTATTACCAAAATAAGAAAAGAGGCCTGAGAAAAAGGGAAGTTTACAATTAGAGTTCAAAAAATCTAAAACAATTTCAAATTTTGCAATGGAGTTATGAAATCTGTTATAAAAGGAGACAGAAATAAAAGAATATCTTCAGCTAAATGATCTGTTTTTATGCTTTTGATGTTAAATTATTTTTTTCTTACTATACAACTCAGCAACTGATGAATGATTCACAATATTTAAATTATCTTATAAGCAAATTACTTATAAGGTATAGTATTATGTGTTACACTGGCAGAAAACTTGTATTGTGGTTATAGTATTTGTAATGATCATGCACCAATAAGCTTTCCAAGTTAGAAATTATTTTGATTACTTACCAGTAAAGTTCCTTATTATTGGATCACCTTTGCAGATCTTTGTTCTTTAGCAGTATTTTTAACTTTACTTATTTAATCATTTTGACTACCTCTTCAAATACTGCAGAGCTGTTGAATCATTAAATTTCAGGTATGTAAGCGTGAGCACTAGCGCATGCATTGAGTGTGAGTCAAACTCCACTATATGTCTGCATATATGTAAGCATCACACACCCCCTCAGTACTGTTGGTACAAACTATAAAAATCCAACAGTCCAGGGATATCAGAGGAATAAAAAATTTTATGAAGGAGATAACTCAATAGGAGAATGCCACTTAGAAGATGACGTCCTTCATATTCTCCTAACTTGGCATCTCTACCGCTTTCTCGGACTGCTATTTTAAGGTATTATGAATTTTGGTTCCAGGGAAATGAGGGAGAGAAAGTTAAGAAACATTACAGAGTTACATAAAATCTTTGGCATACAAATTGAAGCAATAATATTTGAAATCGTAGTAGATCAGGAGAAAAAAGTATAGCTCAATGGCATTTGGTGTGAATCACCACATTCATGAAAATCACTTTGTTTTGGGAAAATGTGCTTTAAAGCTACCCAGGAGCCAAATTAATTGTATACTCACATACAACACACATACCACACACAAGTAAAGAGAAATATTATACAGTCATCCAATGGACATACCCATTTTTGACCACTTGGGTGCTTTCTTTTATATCCACTTCTATGAGGCTAACTAAAACAAAAATTATACTCAAATAACTCTAAAGTCTGTTTATACCAATTGCAGGCAAGCCATTCTCCTTGGATAATGAAGGTCCAAATGAGGAAGAAAACTTTACTCAAATAGACTGATACAAATTTTCATTTCAAGATAAGCAGGCATCCTAGAACATGGTTCTCAAAATGGGGTCCTGAAAACCCTTTCAGAGGATCACATAATCAAAACTGTTTTCATAACGATACCAAGATTTTACGTGTCTTTTTCACTGTATTGATATTTACACAATGGTGCAAAAACAATTGTGGGTAAAACCGATGGGGCTTTATTATGACCCAGTCAGTGGGCACCAAATTGTGTCGGTAGTTATCATATTCTTCTGCATCACACATTCACAGTAAAATAAATACTATTCTTCTCAGCAATATTTTTAATTTTGCATTTTTTTTAAGTAGGTTGCATGCCCAGCATGGGGCTTGAACTCCTGACCCGCAGATCAAGAGCCATATGCTTTACTGACTGGGCCAGTCAGTTGCCCCAGCAATATTTTTAAATACTGAAGTTATTTTTCATAAAATGATATGGTAACATGAGCTATTATTTTGATATGCAATATTAAATAATTTTAAAAATTGTTTCCATTTTAATTTCTAATATGGTAGATACTGATAGATGTAGACCACATTTTTTATAGCCCATATTTATAAACAAAAGTTCTATAGGATCTTCAGTAATTTTTAAATGTCTAAAAGAGTTCAGAGACCAAAAGTTTAAGAACCACTGCCAAAGGATTACCTACCTTTTAGAGGAGATTGAAAATAAAACAAAACATGGAATAGAGATTCTGAAATTCAATGATGTGCTTGGCAGATGAGATAACAGGAAAAGAAATAAAAATGAAAACATGATAGGAATCCTAGATTTTGGTGTTCAGATATTTTATGCAAAATTATGTTAAGAAAATAAGAACATCTTATTTTGCTTATTTGAATAGAAACTCTACTTAAGCCTAAGGGACTACTCTATGATTGGGTCTATTTGCCTGTTTCAGTTACAACTTAGTATGTTAGCTAGCAATAGTTTTTTGGGGGGTGGGGTGAGGGTTATGTAGAATAAATTGGTATTAATTCTTATTTCTGGAGGCAATTGATGATGTTTCATCACTTCTTACTGCCCAAAGAAAGGTTATGAATGGTTTTCGAAGAATTGTAGGTGACACATTCATGTTATTATGAATGGTTATCAGGAGTATGACTTTTAAATCAAAGACTAACTAGAAGAAATTCTTAGAACCAGAAATAGTTCACATTCTCTAGAACAGAAAAAGTGAAACAGTGCAAGACTGAGAAGTTTTGCATCCTTCGATGAATACCAGCAACTCCAGGGGAATGTTTATTAGAGCTCAACAAACACAATTGACAAAATGCAACCCAGGCTCGTACACAGCAAACACTTATGTGTGAAAGACAGTCTTTAGACAGCACAATGTCATAAACGTCTGAAGACTTTAAAAAACTGCTCCTGACACACATCACAGACAAATACTGACCAAAATACAGAATTACAAAATATCAAGATGACACAGGCCCTACATGATCTATGGGGAGGAAGAGGAAGAAAGGCACTGAGGGGGTGCAATACAGATGCATATACAAAGAGATATAAGGCAATCAACGCATGCGCTGGTGTGAACACTTACCTACCTACATTTGAATTTCAATGGTTCCAAGTTCTTCAGGTCACACTCATGGAAACTCCAAAGAATGGAGATCTGGAGAGAAGATCTTAAGTTGAAGAACCTTTTTCCCCCTGAGTTTTAAGTTTAATGTTTAAAACATTGGTATAGATATAGGTCCAGAAAAGAATCCCAGTAACTCAATTGAAGTTATGTTGATCAATTACTATTAAGAATAAGTTTCTTAAGAAGACTGTAACACATGTTTACCTTATTTATAAGAAAAGGCCCTTATAGACAATGTTATAAGATTATTAAGCTTATTGGTAAGCAGGATTTAATGATGAAACTGTGTCAAAAAAGATACACACAACTCAAAATACACATAGTCTCTATGTTAGTATGTATATATAGTATCTATACTATTCATAGTAATAAAGAGTACAATATTCCTACTTACAGGCTTGCATAAAAGCCCATCTACGACCAAGTGAATGATATACAGTTGAAACAATAAAAACAAGCAAACATAAATCTTGATAAAGAGTTCTAACACAAATTGGATAAAAGCCATTTTGAGAATAAAGGCTGAAGAAAGTGCCCCTATTGGCATATATATATTTCCAAAAAAGGATACAAAAATTAAAAATGATGTAAAACAGTGAATAGAAATGATAAGTTTAAACAAGTTGTAGTGAATATAATAGTGAAAAGTAAACTAACTTTACAGCTACCAAGAGGATGATACATGGTTAAAAACTTTACAAACACATGTGCAGGTACAAGTAAAGACTTCATTTTCAGTTACTTATTACTTAATATTTTTTTGCTGATTGGTGAGGAAAGTGGAGAAACTTTATTCTAAACCTTCTGAACATATAAAAAGTAAAAATACATGTGTTAAAAATTAACTTCAAATCAAGTATTTTAAAAAGCCCTCTTTAAAACAAAAACGTGCGTTATGTGTTCTACACCTGGATTATCCCTATAATTTAAGCCCTAGGTTATACATTTCAATGACAAACAGTAATTTCAGTGAAAAAAAAAAAGAGAGAGAATCAAGATTCATTAGTATTGAGAATGGTGGAGTTTAAAGCAATACCTTTATATAAGTCTTGTTTTCTAACAGTTAACAATAAAAAATAGAAAAGAGTTCAAAAGTTTTTTCTCGGTTCTGAAAATCAAGAGCCTCTACAAGAGCAAAATTTCCCTTTATTGCAAAAGTTTTAGAGATAATGACAAAATTACGAGTATAATGTAAAACAGTAACAACAAAATCCCCAAAGCAAAATCACAAAAGGAAAAATGGTTTATCATTCTTAAGATACCTACCCATTTACTTTTCTCAATACAATGACACCTAGAGTGATTATGTCCCAATTTAGTATAGTAGATTAATTTTTTTCTCCTAGGCTCACTTCAGGTTAAACTATTACTACAGATCAACTCTTGTTATAAGGAATACTGCTAAAAAAGAAATTTCTACAAATATATCTACTCTGACTGAAGAAAACTATGCTTTTGTCTCAGATAGAAACTGGTCTTCCAAAGGTTAAAATTTTTTGTTGTTTGTTTTCTTTTAAGAGTTTAAGCAGCTCTTAGTGGGAGAAATATATCCTGTCTCTGCTCTCATTGCTGAGAGAAAGGCCATTATCCATAGTAGGTGAAAATTTAAGCTTAAATTTTTGTATAGCAAATCAAGCTAAATGCCAGGTTAATGTACATCACAACATGTATATCTTATAAACATATCTTTAAAAACATAAAAAGTCTTTTGTTTTACAAAAGGATTTACTGGCTTAACAAACAAATATTACTAGTTAACTTGGAGCATTACTAAGTTTTTGCACTTTAAAATTACACTGAAGTTATTTTCAACACACAAATTGTGTTAACAAGATACATCTACGTAACCAAAAGATTTCTGATTTCTGGCCAATATGCATCTTTCAAACAGTATTTACTTAAAAACGCGTCAGTTAACAAAATATAGGCAGTTATGTATGGAATGGATTTTACTGGTAGTTAGAAAGCAGGACTGCTAATTTTTATACAAATTAATTTACATGTGATACCTCTGTGGCAGATACTGTAAGCCCCACATTAAAGATGGACTGATACGTGGCCAAAATCCATCATTCATCCCTGGCTTTAGCCTTAGCTCTTAGAGGGTCGAACCCCTGAATACTTACTCCAATGTCATTTCTGGCACCTACAAACCTGTACGTGGTCAATAATCATGTGCTTGACACCAGCATATTTCAACAGGTGTAGTAACGTCAATAATAAAAACAAGGCCTGGTCTTTCAGTTTTACTGTTACTCTATACACTCATTTTTAAATATAGGTAAGCATTTCATGTTTAGAGAAAATCTCCCTCTGTGCTTCATATGCTGAATTTCTGTCAGTCAGCTGAAACGTAAATGTATATTTACACTGCAATATTTAAAATGTGGCAATAACTAATGACGGTCAGAAGCATATGAATGAAAAAATTAAATCAAGGCAGAATAATAGGGATTAGATCATTCTCTTTAGAATTTACAACAATAAATGTTAGGAGCTGTTTTTAATTTTTAGTTACTTAACTTCATTCAGGCCATGAATCTTTCAAAAAGTCCGACTGGAAATTCTTTGTATCTCATGAGGATAAATTAAAATCAGAAAGCTAACTCTGCCACCTCAAATTTTTACTATGAGGAAAATCTTCAAAATGATATTCAATTATATCTACAATTATTCATCTTTAATCCAGACATGAAGCAAATAAAGAAAAACATGTTAGAGAATGAGGAATCCCAAACCATATTTTGTTACTTGACTGCCCTCAGTTAAAATTGTGTTATCTATCTAGTATCATATTTATAAATGTACTATTATGATTATAGGAAAAATCTAGAAGCTGAAAATGCTAAGAAAGTATTATTTCTGTAACATAATGCCAAAATTTAAATCATTAACAAAAAAAGAATAATTTCATTTTTTTCTGATAACGTTTCAGATTCTTACATTCAGAAGTTCTTTCTATAATGGTCAAAGCTAAATAATGCCACTGCTTGACCATGTGGAATTAAACCAAATGTGCATTTGGTACACTTCTACTAAAAACCAAGTTCTTACCCTACCTATTAAATGATAGCATTATAGTAATTTTTCAGAAGGATTATGATGAAATGCTAAGCTAATAGGTCTAACAGGTCCAAGTTAACAGACAAATTAGCAGGAAGCACAAGAAAAACTAACTGCTCTGTCCTTCAGTGAAATAGTTTGTTTAAAATGACTTTGGTAGCAGAACTTCATGAGTGCAACCTGGGTGAGTAAATTTGAATGCTCTGTGGGACAAAGAGTGGAAATTTAGAAATCTTTTACAAAAGATTTTAAAGCCTAAAAACTTTTCAGGTGCACAATAGAAGTCTTTAACACAGTTTGTTTAACATAGTAGAGTACTTTAATTTGACAAACTGGGCTTTAAAGGATGCGAGCTTAAAAGCACATGTCCCGGGTCTTCATAAACAGAGAAAAAAATGAGCATAAAATACACTGAAAATGGTATACTGGTAAATCAATATAATTAAGGGGAAAAAAAGACAATAAATTACAAAGATAAAATTTTACATTTTCATTTTTTTACCTTAGTGTTAGGCAAAATTTTCTTAGTATTTAGAAAATATATGTAATCATCAATTAGCTTGTACCCATAGTAAATAAACTGCAGAAATAGTTCCTCACTCATGCAAAGCAAATCATTTTCTAAACATCTAACATCTAGGAAGTATTTTTTTTACCTGTAATAAAGTAATACCAAAACATAAAAATAAACAAGTTGCTCAGACCAAAGTGCTTTTTAATTAGGATTATTCCTTATTAATTTCTATTCTTCCTACTTTAAGTATGAAGAAAAATCAAGTAAGGCAAGTTACTGGACTGAGTTCACTAGGAAAATGACTAAAACTGTGAAACTATTGCTAATGGTTGAAATGAAGGTAGCACCTAAAATTAATTATGTATAAGTAATCTTTACTTAGAGGAGAGAAAATACTTTACAGGCCCTATTTTAAACAACTGAATTTATGTACTGGGATGAATACTTGAATTCAGTTGTGAGCTCCAACAACATACCCTTGCATTAAGCTGCATTTCCTAAACTGCACAGCCTCCCTTCAACCATATTTCAGTTATTGTGAGTCTATGCAGTAAATTAATGTGAGAAGTATCCTAAGAGTATCCCAGAGAGATTCTAGAAACCATAAAAAACCAGAAATTATTCATTCAATAACAAGGAGTTATTAAGACATTAGAGAAAAATCGGCTCTATTTGTAAAAACCATATATATATTCATATATATGTCACATATATATGACATATAAGCATACATAACATATCCTCAAACTGATATCCTACATATCCAATATATATCATATTCCTTAATTGATACCATATATATACGTATATTTATACACACATATATCACATATATAATATAGGTCACATGAAGAAGCCAGTCATAAATTGTGTGTATTATGTTAATCATTTTAGAAAGAAACTAATTTTTCCTTTCTTGACAGCAAGCTTATTTCCTTTACTTTTCTCTCTTATGGCACAGCTTATGTAAAACAAGTAACTTTAGCTTGTCTTATTGCTTACCATCAATAATTTTCTTTAAGAATTATATCAGAGTTTTTCCTGTATTTATGTCTCTAGCATTGGTATATTAAGAAAAAAAATTACCTTCTCAACTACAGACTTTTAAATAAAAAAAGAGATATTTATTGATTAATCATGGTTATTACATATTACATGCAAGATAATAAAAATGGTAACCACCAAAGATTCCTCAACAAAGTATTAAATTATACTCGTGCTTTGCTTTAGATTTCTGGTTTGTTTCTATTTAAATTGCAATCAATTTGAAAATATACATGTGCAGACTTATTAAATTTGTGGATCACCTAGAGTAAATTTTTAATGACAGATTTGGCACTATTATCAGAATGTTTTCAATGCCACTTTCTGCTGCCGCCATGTACGTGAACAAGGAATACCAACTAATATAGTTGGCAAGAGCTTATCATGCTTTTAATAGAATTAAAAAAGAAAATACATTCCAAAACCCATTTTTTTTCCAAGTATTGATTCTGCTAATAATAAAATTTTAGACAATATTAGATTTCCAGAAAAGTCAATAAATATTTTCCAACCATCTATTATATGCTATAATGGTGTTATATTTGAAAATAGACCTGAACAAAAATTTTTAGTCTTCACTGCAATGCTTTGGCATTGGGTAAACCAAGCTAGAAAAAAGAAGATATCCAAGAAACTAATAAGATAAAAAAATTATCTATAATAACAGGCTTAGGTTTCTTATAGAAATATAACTAGATGAAGAAAATATAAGCTCAGCACGTTTCCTCAAATGGGATATCAAATTGTCAGCATGCTTTACTGTAACCACAACTGTCAATCAGACTATTTTGGAGGGCCAAAGATTTGAAGAGTGCTTTTCTGCCATTTAAAAACTGGTATGATTTTTCCCAAAAGAGAAAATTGTAAATGATTTTTCCTAAACAAAAAGTTCTGTCTCATTTTATGTAAACATAGTTTTATTTATATAAGATTATGGATACAACTTTTCTGACTAAGCAATTACAACTTCTTCTATTCAGATATTCCATACTCACCAGTCTGGGTATAAAAGTTTTAATTGCTTCACCAATGGGGAAACAAAAGACTATATCCAAAGTGTATAGAGTTGAGCTGGTTCAAAAATTTTTAAATTTCATGAACCTTGAATTTTATACAGCTTTATCAAAGTATACAAAAATGCCTATACTACATAGGTATTTTCATACTATATCTGTCTGGCATGTGGTTAGGAAATTTTTTTTATTCCCTATTTAATGTATTTAAAAATTGGATATGCTCACAGTTGTCCACCAGATGGACAGGAATCAAGATTATCTTAAGTCTCAGTCTGGAGTCAATTTGCTTTTGACTAATAAACAATTTGAAAATATTGTCATCAAAGAAACTATATTGGTTGGTCTTTGTGACCATTTTCAGTACTTTCTCATCTTTCTATTTAAAAATTTTTATCTGTGAAGCTAAAGTAGTAACTCCCTAACTATGAATAAGGCTTAAATTCTGGGTGTAAAGACACAGTTAATTTTTCTGATAGAGTAACAAGGGGGTATTATCACTCAACCATTGTACTCAGAAACTAGATGAGGCTTATGTACTGAAATTTAATAGTAAATACACATAAAAAGCACTGATTTTCTAGGGCTAATAAAAACCGCCTCCCAAATTTCAAAAAGCTCATTTTTTCCCTCAGTGACTCAGCTAGGGGTACACAATCAATATCAAAAGTTCTGAAGTTATCCAAAAAGACCTAATATTTAAGTAGGAAAGTCTTTAAACAGGCATTTTGAAGAAAAAATAATCAACAGAACAAAGATGCAATAATTATGCAAAATGAAAAAGAATATAATTTAAGTTAAAGAGTATTATGGAGAAAAAGAATCACTTCACAAACTATGATCCCCATGAGAGAGAAATATAAACACAAGCAGAGGAAAGAAGATAGTTACACATTTGGCATCTGTTTGTTTAAAATACTAAAGATAACTTTACTTCTATTTTATCTAATAAGTTCTGAAAGCTGCATTCAAGTTGTAGCTTTTAGAATAATGGAACAAAAACGCTTCTGCTCCAATAATTTTCTGAGAAAAGTTAATCAAGTTTTCTGAGCTATCTACCTTGGGGGAATACTTGCACACCAGGAAAAAAGCCTACCCTTACAAAACAAATATATTATGCATTTCAAATGCGGACTCTGCACGTTGTTAATCATTTCCTTCTCAGTACACACGTCTACACACTGTAAAATCCTACTTGTAGGGGCTCATGGGAAATTGCAATTTCCTTTGGATTAGAATCAGGGATATTTTTAAAGACCATTTAACCATTTGATATGTTTCTGTACAGATCTTTGAACAATAGCTTCCTCAAAGGACAATGAGCTTAAATTCATAACAAGACTAATTCCTTTATATCCAAAGCTGCTATAATAGTTTCACGACTAGCTTCCTTCATTTACCTTTCTAAACAATCCTCCTACATAGCACTTGTCCCACCTTCTCAGGTGTCCAAGAGGAACACCCGATGAAGATGGGTGTCCAAGATATCCCAAATGAAGCTGAAGAGAAAGGAAGCAACATGAACAACTGGCCAATGATTTCTTAATGCAATTCAGACACATGTGTATTATGGTCAAATATCAATTATTTAGGACTAGCTCCTCAATTTGCAGATTACCTAGATTCTCTCATTTCTGTTTCTCCTGTTCATTTTCTTTTCAAAAATGATTTCTCCACAGGGTAAAAAGAAACAGTGGTGGTTGACTCTATAAAGACTACCGTTTGTTACTAGCTTGAGTTTAATAGGCGAGCCATTTGACAAATAAAAACTACTTTATTATTATTGTTTTTGTTGTTGTAAATTTTAATTCAAAGGTTTAAAACTAGTCTCTCCTGTATAGGATGTGACCTGAGGACACATTCTAAGTTTAGCTTGTACAGTGGTAAAAAAGCACTTGTAATCCATCATTTAAAAATCAGATATCACATGAAAAGATAGATTTTCAGTCCCCCTCCACCCTATCTCCAAATGAAAAGATTTGGCAGTATTTGGCCAAAAGGCTATACAGAAACCACCAGCTAGAGGAGAGTAGTGACTCTCCCTATACAATGGGACAAGGGTTACAGTCTCCACCATTTGTGGTTGTCACCAACACTGAGGCCAAATGTCAGTAGCCGTTTGTTAGCAGTTTATTTTTTTTTAATTATTCAGAATATTTCTTTGGACTCATGATTAACAAAACTGAAAACTGAAAAATATGGCTAAAGGTCCATGTGTTTCTAGAACACATGAAAGAATAATGTGTTCAATATGCAAATAAAATCTGTCTTTGTCAAAGACTACAGCTTAAGATGCCATTATAAAACAAACCACAAAAAGACCTTATGTGTGTTACAGTCTAGAAACCTATTAGATTTTCTGAGTGTTTGATACATGGCATAACCCATATGAGATGAATCATTTTTTGTGACATTCAAAACTATAATAAAGGTTTCATATTACTGGTTTTATGTTCATTTAATTAATAACCATATAGGTTATTGGGAAAATTTTGACATGTCATTTGTTGCGAGGTTCTAAGAATGTTTAACAGCGAAAAGAAACTTTTATTGACAAGTATTTATTAAATTTCTAAAATCAGAAACTGCAACTGCTCTGAACTTTATTTATCTAAGGCCAGATTTTATTAAAAGATATTTTCTGGGGCACCTGGGTGGCTCAGTTGGTTAAGCGTCTGACTCTTGATTTTGGCTCAGGTCCTGATCTCACAGTTTGTGAGTTTGAGCCCAGCACTGGGCTCTGTCCCTGTGCCTGGGATTCTTTCTCCCTCTCTCGCCATCCCTCCCCAATTCACACGCACTCTCTCTCAAAAATAAACATTAAAAAAAAAGAATTAAAATTTTTTTCTATTCTTACAAGTAAACCTAGTATCTAGATAAAATAATTTTACTTATATAGACAGTATTTGTGTTTTAAAGCTACTCCTGGCATTAATATAAAGTAATAAATGTGAAGCTATTTCAACATTATGTATTTTTAAAATATGCATAGTGAGAAATCTTAAACCATACCATTATGTTGTTTTGTTTTTGGTATTAATTAACTTGGGTAACTCTTCAAAAACTCATTCCATTTAATAAATTAACCCATTCTGTATTTTTGAAACACTGATTTAATATTGGCTAGTTAATTTTATATGCCACTTATGAATTCCTTGTTCATCATTTTTCTAAATATTTTTGGTTTCTCTATAGTTTGATTTTTAATTTTCCCCCAGAGATAAAGCAAGTTTTCAATTTTGTTTACCATTCTCATTGCTATAGTTCATCAGCATGCCACAAAAGACAGTCAAGAGCTTCTCATTGGCGGGATCTGTTATACTGCACAGTGACCTTAAATGGTCAATTACAATCTGTGCACCACCTGCTTGGTCAACTGCACTTCTGCCCTCATCTGTAAAACAAAGAGTTAAATTAAAAATAAAAGAAAAAAGAAATGTACCTTACAATTTCAAATATAAAACATAACAGTGTTAATCCTTATTTAGTGAGTAAGTAGAAAATAAACCTAGGCAGGGCATTAAATATGTCTTTTTGGAAAAACAAAACAAAACAAGTAAACATGGAAATGGGGGTGGGATGGGGAAAAGAGACAATCACTTTTTCAGAGAAAGAAGATTATTCTCACTGGCATCATATAGGAGCTTAAAGAACTTCTCTGTGTTCTAGGAATGTAAGACTATCACATGTGAAAATTTTCGCCTCCTCTTTCACAACTGAGAATTCTGTGTAAGAGAAAAAAGCAGGAACTAATATTTTGTAGACATTTTTTTTCTCAGCTTGGAAACCACTAAATATATCTTTCTATCAGTGTTTTTCAAAGTAGTTATTATCAAAGAAAACCATTTGAGATACGAATAATTCTAGATCACAAAATGTAATTCCTAAATACTAGCACAAGGTTCTTTTTAATGACATTTCTATAGTCTATAAGTATGTTCCCATTCTCAAGTCTTGCTATTTTGTGTTTCACCTTTCTTTATTCCCTCCATTCTAGAACACACCCATATACTTCAACATAACAACCAGGGGCCAAAATGATGCTCAAACATACCTTCTGTTATGTATACATATATATTACATAGAACAGATGTCATTTAACTGTTGGAACATATATAGAGCTTTCAAATACTTTCTAACCCCTGAGCGTAGAAATGGAAAGAGATGAAAGAGTATCTGCCTTTCTAAATCTGACTTTTTCATATCAAAAAACAGAAACTCTAGAACAGTGCTGTCCAACAGAAATATGAGAGCCTAAGTACAAGCCACATTAATTTACTAGTAGCCACATTAAAAACATAAAAAGAAACAGGTAAAAAAATCAATCGTAATAATTTTATAGAATCCAATAAAACATCATCCCATCATGCAATCAATATGCAAATTATTAGTGATATATATTTTACACTATCTTTTTATGTGACAAATCTTTGAAATCTGAGTACACTTTACACTTACAGTTATATGTTAATTTGGACAAGCCACACTTCACAACTGTTTAATAACCAAAGCTGGCTCGTGGCCACCATACTGGAGAGTGCAGCTACAGAAGCGTAATACGAAGGATCAGTAAAAAAAAAAAAAAAAAAAAAAAAAAGGCTCACAAAGGAATTATAGCTATGAAGTCAGTAAATGAAAGATTTTTTTCCCCTAATACTGAAACTAAGGTCATATCTTTATAATTGTTGCTGAATCATATTAGACAATGAAATAATATATATTATTTTTATGATAAACACAGACACATACATACACATACACCCCTTACAAAGTAGGGTCTCATAAATACTAGCTTCATAATTTTGAAAAATTTTCAGGAAATTCATAACTCAAATGAAATAAAATACTTTTGTTCACTTAGTTTTGTGCCATGTCCACTTAGCTTTACTGTATTGTTACAGAGATGCAGAACAGGAAACTATGCTAATCAGCTAATAAGACCACAGAAAATTCTTAGTTGTCAGGGTAACTAGTCATAAGCCAGCCAGGAACACAGGTCATATCTCATTTAGAAATCTAATATCCAAAGTTTTACTGTACAATAAAATAAACGTAGATGATCTTAGTTGTTGGGCAATTTGTATGGGGATGATGTCAGAGAAAACTGAACAGTATGATTACAAATCTAAACGTTCGGACCTTCAATAATATGAATATACAGTATGTCCCATGCTTAAAATGCAAAACTTAAATAGTTTTTGATACAAATTGCTGAGTGCTTTTAAAACATAAATCACATATGCTTAGGACTTAGAAATCTTAAAGAATTGCTAAAGTAAGCGTTAATTTCCTGTTCTAGGAAACTAAGAAACTTTGTGGAGCCTATTCGCTGTGAATTTTAAAAGCTAAGCTGGCTTTCAACGGTTAGCTATTCGATATTCAAAATGTTCGATAATGTAATAAATTTTAATACAAATTTATTCAACAGATTTGTTCATCAAATTTAACAATGCAGTAAATAAGAACATTAACTACAATTAGAAAGCAAACTACCTATTTGAGTTTCAGACCCATAGTGTTTTTCCTCCTGTCCTTTGCTTCCTTCTTCAGTTTCCTTCCTCCCTTCCTGCCCTGTTTGGATTATTTACAACAAAGCTCTTCACTCATATATTATCAGGAGTTGCTTACAGAATGTAAACTCGATCTCTATATTAGAAATTACATTATCCCAAATTATAGATATCTATAGATATCTAAGCTAAAAAAAATATTAACCATCACTACGGCAATGTTTATGCAGTTCGTTCGTTCGTTCCTTCCTTCCTCCCTTCCTTCCTCCCACCCTCCCTCCCTTCCTTCTTTCCTTCCTTCCCTCCCCCTCACCACCCCCTATTTTGGTAAGTTAGCCAGGGATGAATCTGAGGAATATAAAGGAATAAATAACAATGCTGAATTTTATTACTCTACCCAAACCAGTGAAAGAGTATGTCTTTAAAGATATCTTACAAACCATTTAAATACATACTAGATCATCTATCATCGCACAAATCCATTTAAATTGTTCTCCCACAATAAAGGTAGCTCTATAGCTTTATGTTACAGTATTAAAATGAGTTATTATTATTGTTCACTTAAAAATAAGTTATAAAAGATCCCTTATCCTCAACTTTCATATCCACAGAATGTAGGCTGACTTGTAACTCTTCTCATCATAAGTAACTTCTAACTTGTGAAGCACCCTGCCTTGTTACTTCTAGAAATACAACTGATATCTTAATTTTCCATAATTATAAGGTATCCAACCACTGATGAAAGTGCAGCCCACTAACTCTCTAGGGGCCCTGCTCATTCTATAATTGTGAGTTGTCATAGGAAGTAGTTTCCAGCACAAGTATGATCTTCTTCACACTAGGTAAGAGGAGAGCTATAAATCTAAAGAGATACACTGCACTTCCATTACTCTTCAGTAGCCAAAAGCAGGAAACAAAGAAAATTTATATGTCATGGTTATGACGTCTCACAAATGAGAAAAAAATGTTACCAAAAAAGTTACCAAGTTGGTATTCCATCATCAGGTACAAATTATACCCTAAGGCTGAGGGAAGAACCTGAAAACAACCACGGAATACAACCATTGTGATGTGCTACAGTGTATTCTAATTTCAGATTGACTTTTGTATTTCCCCAAGTAGGCTCTCACCCCCTTGTGGGCAAAAAATGCTCATTACATAGTAGACATTCGGTATTTACTGAATAAGTGGGGCCTTTACCTACATTTACCTGGAGGATGAATGTGAATAAGTGAGTATATGTGGTGGATGGGAATGTGTGTCAGGAAGAAAGAGAATGAGAATGAAAATCATTTATTTGGCTTTTGTTTTAAGCAGCACAATATGATTATGGGATAGGTTAGCTTTGGTTGCTTTTTGAACTTTATTTGAATGGAATCATGTTGTATTTATTCTTTTGTGCGTACCTTCTTACACTCAACACTATGTTTGTGAAATTCATCCGTTTTGTTATTTGCTTCATTGCTATATCATAAGCATTGTATGAAAACATCACAATTACTTGTCTCTTCTTTTGGTTAGTGTTACCTGAGTTGTTCCTAGGTTTGGGCTATCATTAATAATTCACAGATGTTACTATTGGTTCATAGAATTTGCACATCTTCCAGGTTCTCCATAATGACAACATAACGGAAACATAATTTCCAAAGCCAGGGTACACTCCTCCCAGCAGCCTGTGAGTTCCTATGGCTTCACCCCTCCACTACTACTTGGATATTATTTGATTTGGGGATTTGGGGATGACTACTTGACTTTTAACGTTTAGGCAATCTGAAAGGTAAGGTTGAACCTATTTCAGAATACACAAAAGCAGGTTTTTGCTGACAGTCCATTTTTCTGTACATTCGATAAGAAAATTTAGTATCAAGTGTATACAGCAAAAAATAAAAACCCACAATAGTTCAAGTTAAGCAGAAAAGGAGGGAAAAAAAACAAATAAATGCAGAGAAACATAGATGTTAGAATTTGAAAGAAAAAATAAATGGAAAGACAGCCAAGTAGCTAGTAGAAAGTGTCTATTATATAAAATATGATGAGATAGGCATAATTCTGGAACTTTTTTATATTCATGCTTTATAGAAAAGCCTTATAATAACATCAGCAAATACACTGTTTTTATCATTTCTATCATCACCAGACTTCCAAAAGAGAAGAGAGAAGACTCGAATCTTTGTAAAGACTAAAGAGATAAAATTGGGGAGGCAGCATGATGCTGGATAAAAAAACAAAGCCTAGAATCTGTAATAGCAAATTTTATCTGAAATAAATTTTTTACAATATTATTTTTAGATAATTTAGAGTCTATGAGTTTCATGCTCCTTCCACTTTTTGATTTAAACATCACCTTTTACCTATTTCTTCTCAGAAAATCTCGGTATAAAATACAAATTCAAAAATCTATTTAAAAATTATGCTTACATACATATTTAAAATTAGTTTTCTTCCACCCTCTAATCATTTGTATAACAATAAGATCTTGGTTCCTTATGCATCCATCTGCTCAAACTTCCTTCCTACTAGAAGACATAATTCTTTGTGACATCAGGAATGGTTACTGTGGTGACAACTATGATGCACAACTCAGAAGGTGGTGACATGAGAGAAACAACAGTAGCCGATTATACTAATAAACTTTCATCTAAATTTTGTTATAAATTCATACTGAAGAACATGAGAAAGGATGTATCTATGAAAATACTGCTAAATAAATGATCTCTTATCCTTTCAAAGAACTATTAGCAAACAAAAAGTTTACCTTCAAGATTCTACAGAGTCATGGATTGGTGCACTGCCTCCCTTTCTCTGTTTTCTACAAATGCATCCCACATATAATGCTCTGCAAGCGTTAATTAATGATGCTGGCTGTTCACAGGCTGCACACACACTACAGTAAATGCTAGAGTGTTTGGTGTCGCTTAAAATGGCATAGAGCATAAATCTATAAAGACTTCTTAAGGTTACTGATGGCAAAAATGGAAGCTAAGGCACTGAGCTGATAAATACAAATGACTTATAAGTGAATTAAGAAGATAAATTTTAAACATTATTTCTTTTTCTCTTTTTCTACTTGGACTTTGCTTAAAGAGATTATGATGATTAAATACCAGCATTCCGAACTAAAACTTGGGAAATCTGAATTCTAATTCAATGTTTCCCCATTTAACACACAAAAAAAGGCATACCGAAATACTTTTGCCATTCATTTCATTAACACAATAGTACCGTCTACTATCAATTGAGAATCTGTTTTTGGAGATACATTCTTTGGTATCTTTCCCGCCAAAAATCTTTTTAGACCATCCATGAACTTAACGAGTATTAAGAGTAATCTATACACTACAACAGTCATCCAAGATGCAGACTAAACAGAGAGCGGTTGACAGACAAAATCTATTTCACATTTAATTGGCTAAAGAGGCAGAGTACAATAACACAATTTTTACATCTATATCAAAACTCATGGAGTCACTGATCCATTTAGTGAGGTCCATTTTGAGCGTGAAAAATTTCTAAAACTCCTACTAGAGAATGTGCTTTCAATAACAATATTTAGAAACACTGCAAAGAATGGACAAGTTACACCATCTTTTCTTAAACTTTAAAAAGTATAAGCCTCATAAGCATGGACAAAATCTTAAACTGTGCTGCAATATTTCTTCACATGTCCCTGTCACATCACCCATGACGACCCGCCCAGTCACAACTTTCTAAAGCCCCTTCCCTTCTCGATGTCTGCAGTTCTGAACAGAAACCACACTTGCTGCTCCACAGAGAAAACATCTAACGCAATCTTGCTCACTTTTTCACTCTCTCCAGTATCAGATGTAGGAGTATGCGCATCCTTTTCCAAACACTTTTAGACTCTCCTGTTGTAATTTAAGAAGCTAAATTACAACAGAAGGTAAAACTTTTACTTTTCAAGTAAGCAAAGTTGTACACGTGTCATAAGCTAGGGTCTCTGAGGAGCTGAATGCAAAGAACATTTAATAATGAAAACCTAGAACTAGTACTGATTGTCGGGAGCAGGATTCAGAATTTCTTTGTTACCTAAAATTTGAAATGTTAACTTAAGAATTTCAAGTCAGCAAGATAGAAGTTTTTGATATTAGAAAAACTGTATTAACTCTGAAGTAATAATAACTTATAAGGTAATTATAATAAGGTTTCCAGGTTGTAAGTTTTGTTAAGTTTGACTGTAAGAAAGCCTCTTAACCTCTGTTGACGTGTTTCCTGCTCTGGAAGAGGGGACACAGGAACGGAAGATGCTGAGCTTCTTTTTAGCTCTGACACTCTCTTATTCATTTCTATTCCAACTTCTATTTCTACTCTGCCTGTGTTATGCACACAGGAAGTACTTAGCATATGTTGTGTTTGGTTTTGGTTTTTAAAGCATTAAAAACCTCAAGTCTTGTGATTTTAACTTTCCAATCATTAATCATTATATCCGGTACTTACTTTTTTTTCTTCCTCAAGTAAACTATAAAAGACGTATGATAAATAAATCAAATATTCTTTTTATAAGTTCAGCTGGAAAGCTGAGACCTGGTTTTTCCTGCTGAGTTCTGAAAAATTATACTGTCTAAGAATAATAATTTTTGAAGTGCTCTTTCTTAGTGAACACAAAGGTGATTCAGAATACATGTTTTAAGTCAAACGATGATAACTGAAGTCCTTACTAGCATTAGTTTGCAAAAAGCAATAGCATTACAAAGTGCCACGATAAAATTTATTTTAATAAAGTCCATCACTGTTTTTTCTTCAAACTCCATTGTTAAGCCAATTTTTAACCTCTAAGAACAAATATTTTATTATGATAGAATCTGAACACATGTAAATATATTCTGAGCAAGGATTTCAAAACAACAGGCAACATAAATTAGACTCGTAAACTTAGGGACACAAATACTACTCTGAGGCTTTTTAGTCAATACCAAACTAGACTAGATTTTAAACTTCAAAGAGCCCATTAGTTTTCAGTGAATGCCAGCCACATGTGTTATGAAATTCAGATGTCTTAGAAAGCTAAGTGAACAACAGTACTGAAATCCCCAACCAACCCATTACTGAGTTAAGGAAAGGATTAAATTGCCCAATATCACCAGAGTTCTATGTAAACAGTCCTCCAAAAAAGCAGCAAATAGGACAGATTTTATAAATATTTTCATTAAATGTGATTTTTAAAAAGTCAGTTGCTGTTTTAAAATTTACTTGAATTGAAAAGGAACCCGCTGTCAAAATTCTTCCTAAAAAGTTACATTAAGTTCATGACACAGAGATTTACTCATGGATGTATTCTTAGCTTGTCTTCCAAATTCAGTAGTTTGTTATCTTTACTTTTGCTTGAGATGATGTTATTGTATAGGAGTATGCTTTTGAGACACAGCCTTTATTCCTGTTTATTATGCGGTGAAATTATGTTCCCCCAAAATATATGGTCAAGTCCTAACACCCAGTACCTCAGAATGTGACTTTATTTGGAATCATGGTCACTGCAGATATTGAGTCGATAAGACGAGGTCATGCTAGAGTAGGGTGGGTCCTTAATGCAATATGGCTGGTATCCTCTAAGAGGAGAGAGATGCAGAGAGGAGAATGCCAATGTGAAAATATAAAGGCGCAAGGGGAGAAGTTAACCATGTAAAGACAGAGGAAGAGATCGGAGTTTACTCTCACGAGCCAAGGAACTCTGGAAGACACTAGAAGCTAGGAAAGGTAAAAAAGTCCTCTTCATCTACAGATTTCAGAGGGAACACAACCCTGATGACACTCTGATTTTGGACTTCTAGCCTCCACTACTATAAAACAATAAATTTCTGTTGTCTTAAGCCACCCAGTTTGTGGCATTTTGTAATAACATTCCTAGGAAACTATTATAATCCTCCACATAAACAATGTAGAATATTCAAGCTTCACATTAAAAAGAAAGAAAAAGGATTTGACATTTAAGATTTAAGTAAGCCTTTACTATATATTCAGATTTTATACATCTCACATAAATTATGGTTTTCAGATCACTAACAATAATGTATCTCTAGTATAATTAATATAGGATTTTAATTAGTTAATCAATAGTCAGTACACATGTAGTAAACTGTGATATGGGCACAACCAATGGAAAAATAGTTATGTCCTCATTACTTAATTGACTATCCTTGAATTTTTTTCCCACTTAGCATCAAATGTTTAGAAATGAGTTTTTAGGGGCATCTGGGTGGCTCAGCCGGTTCGGCGGCCGACTTCAGCTCAGGTCATGATCTCACAGGTCTGTGAGTTCGAGCCCCGCGTCGGGCTCCGTGCTGGCGGCTCGCAGCCTGGAGCCTGCTTCGGATTCTGTATCTCCCTCTCTCTCTGCCCTTCCCTTGCTCACGCTCTGTCTGTATGTCTCTCAAAAATAAAATAAAAACGCTAAAAAAAAATTTTGAAAAAAAAAAAAAAAGAAATGGGTTTTTACTCTGGGGCGTATTAGTAATAGTGAAGGAGGCTCTGCATTGTGCTTGGCAACCACGGTCTACTGTTGGAAGAGGAATTGGGATATACAGGAAATTCCTTTGTGACCCATGCATACCACCTGTGACACACACAAACCACCTTTAGGCATGCATAAACAGATGAAGGCTGAAGAGAAAGCAAGAACAATAAAGCACCACTCCTCTAAGTACAAGGTAAGAAGAGCCCACAACTAAGAGTTTGAAGATTACTGCACTGTAGTAAAGTCAGCCAACAGTAAAATGTGAACCCAGCCAGCTTCTGACTAGATTGGCTGGACCTCCACCCTATACCACCCGCCTGAAATAAAAGGAAGTGTGCTTCTTCCCAGGGATTAAATAGTGTTAAACTCAGTCTCTACTGTTTTTCTATACATAATCCCCAGCACTCAATAAAAAATTAGGAGATATATTTAAAAAGAGAAAAAAATAGTCCATTATTAAAAGATAAACCAATCACCAGAATGAGACTCACAGTGACCTAGATGTTAGAAATACCAGACAGGGCTTTAAAATGACTGTGGTTAATATGTTAAAAGATCTAGTGGAAAAGGTAAAAAATACCCGTGAACAGATGTGGAATTCTGCAGAGAAGAGAAAACTATTTAGAGTTAAATGGAGATGCTAGAAATGAAACACACAATATTAAAGATGAATGATTATTTCAAGAGGCTTAACAGTGACTCAACAAAAGACTCAGTAATTGTAGATCAAGAGAAATTATAAAAATTAAAACATAAGGAGACAAAAAGAGTGAGGAGAAAACCCAGAGGACCTAAGAGCTGAAAGAAAATAGCAAGCAGTCTAACACAAGTACAATTAGAATCCCAGAAGAAGAGATAAAGAATAGCATAGAAAAAATATTTAAAGAGTTAATGGCTGAAAATTTTCCAAAAATAATGAAATACATCCTGTCACAAATCTATAAGATTTAGGGAACCCCCAAAAAGCAAAAAAATACATACCGAAGAGCCAAGCTGCTGGAAAACAAACAAAACAAAACAAAACAAAACAAAACGGAGTCAGAATCTCTTGAAGGCAGCCAGGGGAAACAGAGAGGGGAAGAAAAACAATTATTTTTGGAATAGCAAAATTAAGAAAAACAGTAGACTTTTTATCTGTTCAAATTAGGAGACAAAGGAATAACATCAATAAAATACTGAAGTGGTACTTCAAAATGTTTTTTACTAAAACTGACAACCCAGAATTCTATAACCATTGAAAATATCTTTCAATAGTTAAGGGGAAGTAATAAATTTTTCAAACAAATAAAAGTGGAGAGAATTCACTGACAGCAAATCTCTTATGCATAAAAATGTTCACAAAAGGTTTTCAGGCAAACGGAGTACAAAGTAAACAAAAATTTGGATCTACCTAAGGAAATGAAGAAGAATGAAAAAGATAAAAATGAAAGTAAATATTAAAAAATTTTCCTCTTATTTTTAAACATAATTAAGTGTTTAAAGTAAAAAGAACAATACATTGTGGGGTTTCTAACCTATGCAAAAACAAAATATATGACAATAATAGCACAAAGAATGGGAAGGAAGAATTAGAAGTACACAACTATAAGGTTATTAAACTATATATGATGTAATATATTTGAAGGTAAACTGTGATAAGTTAAAGATCTATATTGCAAACCAAGGGGAACCACTAAAAAACTTCAAAAAGGTGTAAGTAATAAACCAGTAATGGTAATACAGGGGAAAAATAAAGATTACCCAGTTTTTCCAAAAGAAATCAGAAAAAGATAGAAAAAGGAATAAAGAAGACTTCAAAAAACCAGAAAACAACTAGCGAGATGTCAAGTAAAGTGAACCACAGAAAGTCACTTTAAATACATATGTTCTAAATCTGCTACTTAAAAGGTAGAGATAGACAGGATAAAAAGGCAAGACCAATTATGCTATCTATAAATAAACCACTTTATTTTTTTAAAAAATAATTTGTTGTCAAATTGGTTTCCATATAACACACAGTGCTCATTCCAACAAGTTAAATAACCCACTTTAAATGTAAGGGCATTCTAATTAAAAATGAAGGAATGGTGAAAGATATATTAAGCAAACGCTAATCAAAGGAAATCTGTGTCGATACGTACAGACACAGAAGACAGAGAACAAGCAGTATTACCAGGGATAAAGTGGGACACAATACAATGTTAAGAAGACATACAATCCTAAACAGACCTTCAATATTTACAAAATAAAAACTGGTAACTGCTTGGCACATTCCATTATAGAATAGGTGCTTATTAAATGTTAACTTAGCCTTTGTGTCAGGCACAAACAGAAACATAACAAGGTGCTGCTTTCATGGAGTTTCTATTCCCATGAGGAAGACAAGAGTAGAAAAACAATAAAAGCTTCAATAAAGTTTTTTAGCAAGTGTTATAGAAGCACAGAGAATACACATCTTCTGAAAGAACTGATGGAGGAAAAAGGAGAAAGGTGGTTTATATAAAATTTCACAGAAATTAAATGTTCATATTTATCACACACATATGTATGTTCACCTGAGATCTATAAATTATGAATTCATAATGACTAGTTTTATACAGTAAAGTGTCTTCTCTGGCACACCTGTAATCTAAGCTAATTGATTAGGAGTAACAGTATTGAATAGGAGTAACAGTTCCTTAAAACACTGATTAATGACACGTATTGCATAATCATTTTGGTTAAGGTATTTCAAAACCTATGACCAAATTAGCATTCATTTTCCTGCCTTTATTTATCAAACTTTGGGGGTGGGTACCTATGATTCTTCATAAACCTGAGCTAGGTTTTAGGAATACAAAAATAACTAATTCATAGTTAAAGACAGAAAAGTATGGAGGAAAATATTTAAGCTGTAAACACAATTAAGTTTTCAGAATATAATGTAAGCACAAATAAGGAAATTAGTTTACATGGAAAGAACGGAGAAAGATCTATGATCATGTTTTCCAGAATGTCTTTTAAGCCCAGTGGCAATTATTTTACGTATAAAAAGAAAAAAAATGTGGACTTTTTTGTTTAGATTCTGATTCCCTTCCTTATTAATTCTATTGAGGAAAACTTATGTAAAATAAACTAAATACATATAAAATGTATAATTGATGAGTTTTGATGGTTCTGTTTACTCTAGAAACCACCAACACAATCAACATATCAAGTGTTTCATCACAATCAAAAGAGTCCTCATGTCTCTTTGCAAACCATCTCTCCCTCTATCTCTGGCCCCAGACAATGAATGTTTTCTGTCACTATAGATTATTTTGCATTGTATGTATGTATACATACATATATATATATATATATATGCATTAGATATAAATATATTATATATATGTTCATACAGTATGTATTTATGTCTGACACTCTTTTAGCTCAGCTTAATGACCTGGAGATTCATCCATAGTGTCAGGTATGTAACTGGCTTACTCTCTACTGATAAAGAATATTCCATTGTATGGATACATCACTATTTTTTAAATCTATTTACCTATATTGATAGACTTTTGGGTTGTTTCTAGTTTGGAGATATACGGCTGCATTGAATACTGATATGCAAGGACTTGGGTAAATACTTAGGAATGGAATAGCTGAATCATATGGTAGGTATTTGTTTATGAGTGTATCATTATTGAGTGCTATTATATGTAAAAAAAAATGTGATATACCACTGAAAAGTCTTACTTAAGTTTTCAAATACTGGGGCGCATGGGTGACTCAGTCATTTAAAAGCCCAACTCTTTGATTTCAGCTCAGGTCTCCCAGTTTGTGGGATCGAGCCCTGTGTTGGGCTCTGTGCTGACAGTGTGGATCCTGCTTAGGATTCTCTCTCTCTCTCTCTCTCTCTCTCTCTCTCTCTCTCTCTTTCTTGCCCTCTCTCTCTACTCCTCCCCGTTTGTGCATGTGTGCACTCTCTCAAAATAAATAAAGTTTTGAATATTGTAAAAATTGAACATCTTAAAAGAAAAAACAATGTAAGTATTCTTGAGCATTTAAGAGGCACTTTAAATGCACATTAATTGAAGTGAAACTTTAGCTTCTTCATAACTAAGTAAGGACAGCGTTTCTCCTTCTCCAAAATCACTTTGGGCACTACGGAAAAGCACTGGCCCCATCCTACAAAATTGCATTTAATGTACAACTTTTCTAATTAATTTTATATAATAAATATTCATCCAAATCACAAAAAGAGAAAAAAAATCAGGGTTGAAAGAAATAAAGGTAGACAAGAAAAAATTTTAGAAATGACAGAAATTATGTCATAACAATTCAGAAATGTGAAGAGGAAAAAGGCAACCAGGTCTTCATGCAAGAATAATAGCACTGATCCTACACTCAGAAATCATTAAATATTTTTACCCGGCAGCTTGGTTGTCAGTCGATCAATTTTAACATCAAATTATTTTTTTAAAAAATTGTCTATGATTTTCATTCAGTTATGGCTTTCTGAAATATACACCATTCTGGAAAAAAATGACTTGGCGTATCTCCATTTCCATCTTTTCTTTATCATAAAGCACTATTTATACTGACATGACTTAACAAGCTTAAGTGATACAAATGACATATATTAAATACTTATGAACTGGCCTATACTATATTGTCTGGAACAAAGAGAAAAAAAGCCATCACCTGGTATTCACTCAAGTGCCAAGCTGTCCAATTGGAAGAACCAATTTCTGTTCTATCATCTTCTTACCACTGCTTATTTTAAGAAGGTTTTTCAGGTCACTGAAGAACTTTTTTTTTTGCCATTTGACACATTACTATGGTTTTGCAGCTTAAAAGCTCAATTTAGGTTGGAGGAGAGAAGTTGGTGGAGGAGCATGCAGACCCTCAGCTGGTCTCATCCCTGAAATGCAACTAGATCAACACCAAACCATTTTTGCACACCTATGAAAATGATCTGAGGATTAACAAACAATCTGGATAACTTGAGCCACAGAACTCAGCAGCTATGCAGTGCGGAGAGGTGAACTGGGGCGAGAAAAGCCATGGAGGGTAGGGAGCTGTTTTTGTGGAGAGAGGACAGAGAGAGGGGGAGAGCGCATTGGGAGAGTGCAGGAAAAACACTCCCCTGAAAGTAGCTGGAGAGAAAGAGAGAGTAAAAACACTCACAAGGGACTGAACAGGAATCTGTTGCCCAAAACCACTGATGGAAAGGAAGCAGAGGGTTTCAATACCAACAGGATTCTATAAACAGTGGAGCACAGAGTCTTAAGTGTCAGCGCTCAGTACCTGGTGGTGCTCTGGTAAGAAGCAGGGCAGCAGGGTTATGAGGGGGGTCCTTGTGCAACATGGGGAGAAGTGGTATGCTTACTTGGAGACCATTTGGTAGAGGTCGTATGGTCTCCCCAAAGTAAAGGTCCCAATGGACCCTGGAGAACAGCCATGTTTGCTAGTATTGGGACAAAGACACCAGAGTTTGGTGAAATCTGGTGCCAGCTGTGTGTTGTGATTTGCTATAATCTCTGAATCTCTGTGCTGCGTGATCACATGAAGGTTTTCTGGGGGCAACATGGCACCTGGCCATTGCTCAGGGAGGCCATTCCCCAGAGAGTTGGCGTGGGTCCAAGCCACAGGGGTCTCTGAAGTGTGTGGTTTCAAAACACAATCCCATCTGAGACAAAACACTGGAAGGAAATGCCACCTGGCAGGCAGAAAACTTGGACATGGACAAGGTAAACGTGGGAGTGGACAGAGGCCTAAGACAATGGAGGGGTGCTTGATTGCAGGTAGGTGAGAATGCAAAGTGCCTGTGCCACAGACTAGGGAGTTGGGTGAAGTCATTTCAACCTCTCCCATGCCTCACTGATCCAAGCCAGTAAGCTAAGAAGTGCCCTCTAGTGGAGAAGGGAGGCATTACACCAAGTCCCACCCTATTGTGTCTTCCAAGTTCATCCCATAAAACCACACAAGTCCCTCCACCTGCTTAGTGTACAGACTATAGAAGGCTTCACAGTTTTATGTTCTAGGGGAAACTGGATGTAACTTTATTCAGGTTTCATTCTGTTTGCTGGTTCATTTATTAGTTATTTTTGTTTCCTTTTGTTTTATATTTAAATTGTTTTTGTTGTTTTCTTTTTCTTGGATACAGAAAGAGAAAAATGTATTTTTCCTTTCTTTTCTTTAAATTTTTAATTTTTTTACTTTATTTTTAATTAAAATTTTTTATCGATTTTATTTTTAACTTTTTATTATATAATTTCTTTACTCTTATATATACATTTTTCTTTTCTTTCCTTTCCCTTTCTACTCTATTCTATCAAGCTTCTTTCAAGAAGCAGACCAAAAGACACCTATGATCTAGCTTCCTTTCTTTGATTCTTTGTTTTGTTTTGAATTTTTGTTATTTTACCAATTCATTTTCTTCCTCCAAAACGACAAAATGAAGGAATCCACCCCAAAGAAAGAACAGGAAGAAATGACAGCCAAAGTCTTAACAACACAGATATAAGCAAGATGTGTGACCTAGAATTTAGAACCCCAATAAAAAGAATACTAGCTGGGGTTGAAAAAAGAAGTAAAATCTAGTCAGAATGAAATTGAAAATGCAAGATTGCCAAGAGGCAATCTCAAATGGATGCCACAATAGCAAAGATGGACAAAGCAGAGCATTGAATCAGTGATAGAGAAGGCATAATTATGGACAATAATGAAGCAGAAAAAAGAGGGAAACAATGGCAAAAGAGAATGATACAAGACTTAGGGGACTCAGTGACTAAAAGGAATAACAACTGAATCATAGAAGTCCCAGCAGATGAAAAGAGAGAATAGGTGGCAGAAGGTTTATATGAGCGAAATACTTCCTAATTTGAGGAAGGATACAAGCCTCAAAATCCAAGAAGAACAGAGAACTCCCATTAGATTCAACAAAAA
The DNA here is from genome assembly GCA_030068075.1 of Paguma larvata. Classification (NCBI taxonomy): domain Eukaryota; kingdom Metazoa; phylum Chordata; class Mammalia; order Carnivora; family Viverridae; genus Paguma; species Paguma larvata. The sequence continues at coordinate 117,083,352 of CM057823.1, forward strand.
CCAACCATCAACAAGACCTATCAGAAGCAAATTCACAAAATACACAGATAAGGAAAGAATGATGAAAGCAACAAAGGACAACAAGTCCTTAACCTATAAGGGAAGACAGACCAGTTTCCCTGCAGACCTATCCACAGAAACATGGCAGGCCAGAAAGGAGTGGCAGGATATATTCAATGTGCTGAATCAGAAAAATATGCAACCAGAATTCTTTATCCAGCAAGGCTGTCGTTCAGGATAGAAGGAGAGAGAATTTCCCAAACAAAAACTAAAGGAGTTTGTGACCACTATATGAGCCTTGCAAGAAAAAAAAAATTTTTTAAGTTTTTATTTATTTTTGAGAGTGAGAGAGACAGAGAATGAACAGGGAAGGGGTGCAGAGAGAAAGAGAGGGAGACACAGAATCCAAAGCTGGCTCCAAGCTCTGAACTGTCAGCACAAAGCCCAATGCGGGGCTTGAACTCACAAACTGTGAGATCATGACACGAGCTGAAGTAGGATGCTCAACCAACTGAGCACCCAGGTGCCCCGAGCCCTGAGAGAAATTTTATAATTTTAATATTCTTTGAGTGGAGAATAGACAAAACAAAACAAAAAAGACCAAAAGCAGCAAGAAAAAAGGACCAGAGAACATCACCAAAAAACAACTCTAGAGGCAACATAATGACGCTAAATTAATATCTTTCAGTACTCACTCTAAATGTTAATGGACTAAACATTCCAATCACAAGACACAGAGCATCAGAATGGATAAGAAAACAAGACTCGTCAATGATATCGAAATCAAAACAACAGTAGAGCAGATCAATGAAACCAGGAGCTGGTTCTTTGAAAGAATTAACAAAATTGATAAACTCCTACCCAGATTGATCAAAAAGAAAAAGGAAAGGACCCAAATAAATAAAATCATAAAAAAAGAGAACACAACTAACATTGCAGAAATACAAGCAATAAAAACAGAATATTAAGACAATTATATGTCAGCAAAGCGGGCAATCTGGAAGAAATGGACAAATTCCTAGAAACATATAAACTACAAAAACTGAAACAGGAAGAAATAAAAGTTTGAACAGACCCATAACCAGTACAGAAATTGACTCAATAATCAAAAATCTCTCCCAAAAACACAAGTCCAGGGCTGGATGGCTTTCCAGGGGAATTCTAGCAAATATTTTAAGACTTAATGCCTATTCTTTGGAAGTTTTTCCAAAAAATAGAAATAGAAGTAAAAATTCCACACTCAATCAATGAGGCTAGCATTACCTTGATTCCAAAAGCAAAGACCCCACTAAAATGGAGAACTACAGACCAATTTTCCTGATAAACATGGATGCAAAGATTCTCAACAAGATACTAGCAAACTGGATCCAACACTACAATAAAAGAATTATCCACCATGATCAAGTGGGATTTATTCCTTGGATGCAAGGCTGGTTCAAGATCTGCAAATCAATCAATATGATACATTACATTAATAAAAGAAAGAATAAGAACCACATGATCCTCTCAACAGATGTAGAGAAAACATTTGACAAAATGCTTTTTCTTGATAAAAATCCTCACAAAAGAAAGTAGAGGTAGATGGAACACACCTCAAGATCATAAAAGCCATATATGAAAGACCCACTGCTAATATCATCCTCAATGGGGAAAAACTGAGAACTTCCCCCCTAAGGTCAAGAACACGACAAAGATGTCCACTCTCACCACTGTTATTCAACAAAGTGTTGGAAATCCTAGCCTTAGCAATCAGACAACATAAAGGAATAAAAGGCATCCAAATAGGCAAGGAGGGAGTCAAACTTTCAGTCTTCACAGATGCTATGATACTCTATATGGAAAACCCAAAGACTCCACCAAAATACTGCTAGCACTGATCCATGAATTCAGCAAAGTTGCAGGATATAAAATGGATGCACAGAAGTCAGTTGCATTTCTATATGCCAATAATGATGCAACTGAAAGAGAAATCAAGAAATCAATCCCATTTACAACTGCACCCAAAAGCACAAAATACGTAGGAATAAACCTAACTGAAGAGGTGAAAAAATCTATACACTGTAAACTACAGAAAGCTTATGAAAGAAATTGAAGAAAACACAAGAAAATGGAAAAATACTCCATGCTTACAGATGGGAAGAATAAATGTTGTTAAAATGTCGATACCACCCTAAGCAATCTACATATTCAATGCAGTCCCTATGAAAATTACACCAGCATTCTTCACAGAGCTAGAACAAACAATCCTAACATTTGTATGGAACCAGAAAAGATCCCAAATAGACAAAACAACCCTGAAAAAGAAAACCAAAGCTGGAGGCATCAAAATTCTGGACTTTAAGCTAAATTACAAAGCTGTAATCATCAAGACACAAAATCATAATGGCACAAAACCAGACACTCAGATCAATGGAAGAGAATAGACAACGCAGAAATGGACCCACAAATGTATGGACAACTAATCTTTGACAAAGCAGGAAAGAATATTTAATGGAAAAAAGGAAGTCCCTTCAGCAAATGGTGTTGGGAAAACTGGACAGCAACATGCAGAAGAATGAACTTGGAGCACTTTCTTAAACTTTACACAAAATAAACTCAAAATGGATGAAAGACCTAAACCAGGAAGCTATCAAAATCCTAGAGGAGAAAACAGACAACAATTTCTTTGACCTCGGCCACAGCAACTTCTTACTCAACATGTCTCTGGAGGCAAGGGAAACAAAAGCAAAAATGAACTACTGGGACTTCATCAAGATAAAAAAAGCTTCTGCACAGTGAAGGTAACAGTCAGCAAAACTAAGGCAACCAATGGAATAAGAGAAGACATTTGCAAATGGCATATCAGATAAAGGGTTAGTATCCAAAATCTATAAAGAGCTTATCAAACTCAACATCCAAAAAACAAATAATCCAGTGAAGAAATGGGCAAAAGACATAAATACACACTGTTCCAAAGAAGACATCCATACAGCAAAAAGACACATGAAAATATGTTCAACATTGCTCATCATCAGGGAAATATAAATCAAAACCACAATCAGATACCACCTCACACCAGTCAGAATGGCCAAAATTAACAACCCAGGCAACAACAGATGTTGGTGACGATGTAGAGAAAAAGGAATCCTTTTGCACTGCTGGTGGGAATGCAAACTGATGCAGTCACTCTGCAAAACGGTATGAAGGTTTTTCAAAAAATTAAAAATAGAACTACCGTATTACCCAGCAATTGCACTACTAGGTACTTAGCCATAGGATACAGGAGTGTTTTTTCAAAGGGGCACATGCACCCTAATGTTTATAGCAGCACCGTCAACAATAGCCCAAGTGTGGAAAGAGCCCAAAATCCATTGACTGATGAATGGATAAAGAAGATATGGTATATATATATATGTATGTATATATACTGGAATATTACTCAGCAATCAAACAGAATAAATCTTGCCATTTGCAACAACGTGGATGGAACTAGAGTGTATTATGCTAAACGAAATAAGTCAGTCGGAGAAAGACATATATCATATAACATCACTCATATGAGGAATTTAAGATACAAAACAGATGCACATAAGGGAAAGGAAGCAAATATATAAAAACAGAAAGGGAGACAAACCATAAGAGACTCTAAAATACAGAGAACAGATTGAAGGTTGCTGGTGGGGGTGCTGGGTGTGGGGCTGGCCTACATGGACAAGGGGTATTAAGGAGGACTCCTGCTGGGATGAGCACTCAGTGTTATACGTAAGTGATGAATCACTAAATTCTATTGCTGAAGTCATTATTACACTGTTAACTAACTTAGATTAAATAAAATAACTAACTAAATAAATAAATGCCTCAATTTATTTCATCAAAGCCCAGTATCAGACCAAAAAATTATGTTGATGAGCCGATGAAAAGAAAAGCTCGCTTTACAATGCCAATAAATTAGACAAATTTAAAAGGGTGTATTCAATCAGTAAAAGATCAGAACTGAATTTTAAAATATTTGTTAAAAATATGTAACATGTGTACAAATTCCTATTATTCTTCATGCCAGAAACAGAAGAATTTGAGACAATTATTAAAGACAGTTTAATTTAATCTTTATCATCTATACACTTTGTATACAGAAGAAATAGGACAAAGCAATAGATATTTGTCTGAAAACTTGAAGGGTATATCTATGTTCGTCTAACTGGTTTGAGAATAATAAAACTCTAGGGTTGTTATATGGCTTTTCTTAGTTTTACTAAGAATCCTCGTGAAATCACAATGTCTCTTATTTCCCAGTGAATAAACAGGGAAGTTAGTATTTCATAGGCTCCTCTACATTAATAGAAAATGAAAAAAAAAAAAGATCAAATATGATAACAAAGCATATTATGCACATACACTTTTTACATAATGTTTTCAAATTTGGAAAAATATAAAGAGCTTTTCCCTCCTCACTTGGTTCTGCTCCATCTCTTTCAATTAGGTAAAGTTTATTTTTGTGATTTATAACAGATTAAACAAAATGTTGGTTTAGGATTAGCTTTTAGCAAAATTCTTACAACGTATTCCGATAGCTGCAATTTTTTCCCTTTATCTGCAATTCTAAGAGCTGAACCATTAATATTTAAGCATAAATGTACTTAATGAAGTATGTATATATGAAAGTGACAACTTCCTTCAAACATAGTACTTACAGAGACAATGAATCAGAGAAATGGATTTTAGTTTAACACTATCCTGAAAAATCACTTGAACTCCCAGGTCTCAGTTTCTTTATCTGTAAAATTTGGAAGAAGTGGAATAGATGACTTATTCTAGAAGTCTCTTCTACTTAAAGAAATTATTATTTAAAAAATGATGAATTCTAGCTTTACTCCCTTAAGCTTTCTAATTTGTTCCCGGAATCTACATCATCTATCCAAGTATAACCTGAACATTAGGCTAAACGCAAAAAATCATTTAAACTTTTTGGGTGTTTGTCCCCAACATGTTTATGAATATCACGATATAGAAATTGCTCACCTAGCATTTCCTCTTGCATATCTCTATTAAAAACTCAGACTTATTACTGCCCCCAGAAAAACAAGCGGCAATAAGAGCAAAAGTCAGAAAAATGTAAGAAAACAATCTCTGTTCTTTCCTATGTCAGTAAACTGCCCTAACCTCTGACTAGTTGCTCAAGCTCCAAGTCTAGAAATTACTCTTGATTTCTCTCTCACTCTCACATTCCTTCCTGACCCATCCACCACTGCAAATACTTCTCAAATTCTTCTGCTGCCCTCTATCATCCTCACTGCCATACTCCTAAACCAGGTTCCCATTACCTCTTGCCTGGACTACTACTACTCCTCAAGTCTTATAACTGGGTCTCCGAGCTCCCGGCCTTAATTCTCAACTCCCATTCTTCTCAACCCACTTTTCATTCAGCTCCAAGAGTGAAAAATTTAAAACCTGAATCAGATCCCCTTTGATAAATTCTTATTCTAGAATAATCCACAAGGTTCTCTATAATCTAGGTCTTATTTCTGCCACATTTTTGCACAATACTCTTCCTGTATACTGCAGCTCCTTTATCTTGATCTCTTTTCTGTTCTTTAAACACATTAAGTTCTTTCCTCACTCGGAGCTTTGCAATTACTATACTTCTAAAGAAATATTCTTCCTGTTCTCTTGAAATAATTCACTCTCGTTTTTCAGACCTCAGCTCAAATAATATCCTCAGAGACAACTTTCTTCACCTTCAGATACTCTCCATTATATCATCTTGCTTATTTCTTTGATATCAATGACCATAATCTGCAAATATCTTTTTCTTGTACTATTATTTATTTCCTCCTGTATAAGCCCCACAAGGATAGGAACAACTTGCTCTTATTTTCTCCTATGATGCCCATCACGGGCACAATGCCTGACACAGTGGGCTCACTCAATATTTGTTGATTAAAGTATTTGGAGGATACATGTACACAAAAGAATACAAAGACACAGAGTGAGAATCTCCAGGGATTTACTCAACATCACTACTGGAATAAAAACGATCAAAGCACTGGATCCATGGTGTAGGCACTGAGACTCTCTAGAGGCAGGAACATAAATATGTCAATGACATAAAGGCATATTTCTAAATCAAATCCTACTTAGGAGAGAGAGATACAGTTTTTCCTATGTCATATAGAAGACTAAGTAGAGGGATGGTTTAACAGTTTAAATTTTTGTTAGTTTATTCAAATATGTCTTAAGCATTCAAATGAAAAATGTAAACCCATCAGTATCTTTTCTGGAATTCAAAAAGCAACTTATTCACGAACCAGGTGCAGGTAAAATGTATGAAAGACTAGATATAAAGTAAAAGCTATAAATACTACATCAGTGAAATTACGAAAAGGAGTCATGAAGAAAAAAACCACTCTGATTATTAAATACTCACGTATCAAAAAAGAAGCATAAAGCTTGCAATTTTGTGGCACAGTATTATATTCAAGTCTAAAATTTGTCTTTATGCAGGAAAATTTCAAATATATTTACATATTTACATTTATAATGCAGAATCAGGAGGAAAGCACTAGTTTCAGAGATGCAGTTTAAATTAGGTCACAACATGACATCTGATGGACACGGCTTTGGGGTGCCTAATGATACTTGTGCTAATTTCTGCAGTCAATAGATTTCTCCCATTAGCCAAAACTGTTTGATAACACTTTTTTCAAACAGCTCTTAAATAATAGAGCATCCACAAATCACCACACATTTGCTCAAGAAATCACTGAAGTTACTCTTTTTATTCTTTTATTTCTATTTATCATTTTATTAGCAAAAGACTGAGTACCTGTAGATTATAAGCAAATTATACAATAATTTATTAAAGTCATTTCCATAAAATTACCTTAAATGATTTCTGAACAGCCTTCAGGTTGTAATGTAAATAATTTATTATTCTACTTTATAAGTTTAAACTTGTCAAGATCAAAATTAAATTTTATTCCAATTATTTTACATATGAGAGAGGCTTTTGTATGAAACTATTTCATACTTAAAAGAAATGCTAGGTTATATATATGCATATATGTGTGCACACATGTACATACAGTTATGACTTAAATTTAACTTGAACTGATAACAGCAGTTTTTGAAAAGATAGAGACATTTATTCCACCCAGCAAGAAGAATGTGAATTGTTCACCTTCAGATAGTATTTATCTTTTATATTCCTTCTCAGCCAAGGGAAATATCTGCAGCATGTAGCAGGGACAACTGATTAAAAACAGAAAGTTCTCAGTACTTCAGCTTGGTTGCAAAGAAGAAAAATAGAAATAGTAAAACAGAACACAAGAAGAGCAGAGGATAACACGTATTAACAGGGTTCTCATAAGCAGACTGAAAATTTTATGTTTAATATTATCTAAATGTTGACCCCATCTTTAACGGTGAAATTAAGGTAATAAAGGTTAAGAGGGGGGATGATTTAGCAAAAACAAAAGTCTTAATTTTGAAGAACTTTATAAATTGGACTTTCCCCATCCTAAGACTTGTTATTCAGGAAAGAAAATTCCAAAGGCCATTCAGGCTTTGACTTAGAGACTAGCAGGGAGCCTAGTATCCAAGGGACAAAAAAAAAAAAAAAAATAGTTTGGCAACAATGTATGACTTCTTATTGAACTCAAGAAAAATCATCTAATATTTTTGCCATATGCAACACTTTCTCAAATGCCGTCTCCACCTTCACATCTATAAAATTAGTAACAACTACTTAAAAATGATTATTCCATCTCTTAACAAGACAGTCACATCCTTATAACATAGTACTTGGAAACTAATGAAGTATTGGAAAAAAGCAGCTACGTAACATGTTCTTTGCCCTACAATTTTTATCAAGGTAAAAATTTATAGAATCTTTGGTTTTTGAATACCACTTTAGTAAACAAGAGGCATTTGAATGTGATAGCAAGTATAAAAATGGAAAGATCGCAATTTTTCAACATATAAACTATCTGAAGGCTTATTTTGTAACTACTGTTTAAACCCAGTGCACCTATTACTTTGCAAAAATGAACCAAACTGATAATAAACAATCTAATCTTAATTCATATTATAATTTCATTCTCTCTGCTGTAGTCAGTTTTTACCACGTCACACCTGGCCTACTGTAATGGCTTCCTCCTCTTTTTGCCTCACTTCTCTTCCCATTCTGATCCAAGTATATGCTTCTATGATGCTGAAATATCAATTTCAAGTTATTTTCAGTGTTTTTTTTTTCCCTATCCACACATCAAAGTACAAAATAACTTCTTAGCCTACATAGATTTTAAGTACACAACACACATTAATACATGGATGCAAAAATCAAGATCTCTAACCAGAGTAACCCCCCACTATCATTTGGTTATTTAAAAAATTCTATCTTCATGACAGTTGATAATATACGCCACAGCCCCAATTCTGAACTTTCCCCCCACAGCACGGGTTTCCTACGATTGCCTTGCTGCTAACTTTACTGATAGATGGACTTGACTTCTACTTTACTGGGAAGATGGAAGCCATGCCAGAAACACTACTCTGACTGCCCTCTCTACTACCTTAACATTTCTTTCTACTTTCATCTATCTTCACACAGTTTTCTATAATACCAGATTTACCTGGGTTCCTGGTTTCATTTCTTTTTTTCTATCCATGATCTTTCTCCATCAGTTATTCCCTCTCATGGATTTACTCTGTCCTTGTCCACAGGTCCTAGCCTAACAAATATGTTCCTGTCTCCACTACTCTATATCACTCTCAAAGTGCTGCCCTTCCTTCAAACTACTCATCTCTTCTTTTCTCATTAAGTTAATACTCCTCCTTCATTTCCTCATTACCTACCATAACCCTTGAAATTTGACTTCTCTCTCCACAAGACTCAACTTAAAGATGTTTTTAAAAATATGAATGCCTCTTTCTCCAATCATCAAAATTCAGTCTTTTTTTTCTTTGGGAGTACTTGACACTGTTAACCACCCAACTCTAGGGGAATCCATGACAATAAGTAAATTTATTTTCCTTGAATCTTTCAGTGCTTCTTCACAAGCGCCTTCATTTCTTCTATATCCTAAATATAGTTTTCCTTTAAACGTTTCTTCTGTTCTCATGGGTCAACAATCACTCATAACTGCATGAATCTTAAACCTCCTTTGCCTGAATATGACAACAGTACTTTAGGTTCAACACACGTCCCAACACATCCACCTAGATGGGATCTCACTATTTGTCTCTTATTGGTGTTATCCTGATTCAAATTCTGGACCCATGGACTCCTTCCTCTTATCTGATACCTTCTTCGATACACACACACACACACACACACACACAAATGCATCCTCTTCCTTCCTGTTCTTTCATCTGTTCCTCAAGCTGAAAAAGAAAAAAACAGCTTTCTAAGTGATTATTCTTCATCTAGTCTACTGCCCAATGGTTTTTAAGTAAGAATGTGCATCAGAATCATTTAGGGAGCTTCTGCAGAATATGTATATAATAGGCTGGATTCTAGCTTCAGAGATGCTGATGATTTACTGGTTCTAGAGTATGGTTAAGAAAATGTATTTCGAAAATGTTCCCTAAGTGTTTTCAGATGCACACTTCTTAAGAATGACTGCCTATCTTATAATGTACATCTCTTTCAAATTAATTTTGTCTGTACCATCAATTCGAACATTTCACTCTTTTGCTGAAATACCTTCATGGCTTCCCATTGCAGAAGCCCTTCCCTAATCTGAGTTCCAGACACATCGCTCCAATACACTCCTTTTAAAATGCTTTTCTGTGCTCCTGAAAAAATCCTTGAATCCTCTCTCCACAGGTCGAAATCCTATACAGATTAAATAAATGCTTTCTTTTTCATGGATACCATTGAAAAAGCTCAAACACAAATGAGCTCTTCCTCCCAAGCCTGTATTATGTAACCTCTTTTAGCATTTGTTACACAGTACCTTGTTTTTTAACATTGATACACGTGCTTCATTACAAGGAAAACACAACAACTTCTTTAAACATAGGAGACACACTTGGATAGAAACAGAAGTGATTATCAGCAAAATCATTTTCTCCCTCACATTATTTGGGTTGGTTTTCTAGAACAAGGGTAAATTATAAACTACTTAAAAGCTGATCCTGACTTACCAGAAATCTCACCTGAAGTAGATAGAGGCTTGCGGCCAAACACAGAAATTCTCCTGAGACCAGGAATGCTAGCTAATGTCTAACCTATCATGGTAGGTTGCATAGAAGGCAGAAGCGAGTAAGTTATTACTTGTTCATTACTTGTTCTGATCAAAGTCCTGAGAGTATAAATTCCCTCTCCCTAAGAAAAGGGAACCCTCCCTCTTGCATTGTTGGTGGGAATACAAACTGGTGCAGCCACTCTGGAAAACTGTGGCGGTTCCTCAAAAAATTAAACATTGAATTACCCTACGACCCAGCAATAGCACTACTAGAATTTATCCAAAGGATACAGGAGTGCTGATTCACAGAAGCACATGTACCCCAATGTTTATAGCAGTGCTATCAACAATAGCTAAATTATGGAAACATCTCAAATATCCTTCAACTGATGAATGGATATATATATATACACACACACACACACATATACACAGTAGAATACATTCGGCAATGAGTAAGAATGAAATCTTGCCAGTGGCAACAACGTGGATGGAAGTGGAGGGTATTATGCTATAGTGAAATAAGTCAGTCAGAGAAAGACAGATATCATATGTTGTCACTCATATGTGGAAGTTGAGAAACTTTACAGAAAACCATGGGGGAGGGGAAAGAAAAAAATATATAGTTACAAACAGAGAGGGAGGCAAACCGTAAGGGACTTAAATACAGAGAACAAACTGAGAGTGGAAGGGAGTGAGGAGGGTGGGGGGAAATGGGTGATGGGCATTGAGAAGGGCACTTGTTGGGATGTTATATGTAAGTGATGAATCACGGGAATCTACTCCTGAAGCCAAGAGCACACCATGTACATTGTATGCTAGGTAACTTGACAATAAATAAAATGAAATAAAATAAAATAAAATAAATAAATTCCCTTTCCCTAAATCTTATTTTGGGACTGTCAATTTTTGTTAATTTTTTCCCTGCAAGTCAAATTTGAAAATTTGAAGGGAGAAAAAAATAGAGGCAACTGTATCCTCCACTTTAATTGCACAAATCCAGTAAAATAAAACAAACAAAAAAAACAATTATTGATGTAGGTCATACTTTAATATTTCATATGTATATGTTTACATAAGTGTGTATTTTTATATATATTATTTCCCCCACATTTCAAGTAGGGTTGAAAGAAACAAGATCATTTCACATAAAAGAGAGAACATGTATGCCTCCGAGATATGAGGAGTTCTTCAAACTTTTAATTTTTAAATAATTAGAGACTCAAGGAAACTCAAGGAAAAAAGTACAGAAAGGTCCAATGTACCCTCCATCCAGCTCACTCCAAAGATCACATTTACACAAATCTAATGCAATACTCCAACCAGGAAACTGACGCTAATACAACCCACAGACCTCATTCAGATTTCATCAGGTTTCATAGGCACTTGTGTATGTATATGGGCGTGTACAGTTCCAAGCAATTTTATCACATATATAGCCACCCTCGACATGTGGTATTTTTAAATATTCACTTTCATGTAAATCAGATTTTTATCAAATTGATAACAGACTTCAAAATAAAAGATAAGCATATATTTTGGTCTCAGAAAATACTACCTGGATACACTATACAACATAGAAGTTGAGCAGGTACAATGAATACAAACAAAGCAGAACTGTATTTTGGCTGAAAATAAACTAGAAAACATTCAAATCAAAACTTCAAATTTTTAAGTTGTATGGTTTCAGCTTACTAAAAAACAACACATCTGGACTATGTTGTCTAATTAACACTTTAAAGTATTCAGTATTATTTGTTAGATTCTGTTGAAGGTTTGGTATAAGAAACAATCATATGGAGAATATTTGGGCAATTTTTATACATGCATTGTTGAAAATGCTGTCTCCAATGCCAGCCAATATCCTCTGCATATTTTAAGAGGGATGTGTTCAGAATCATCTAGAGAGCTGATATCCTGATGATAAATCTCTTTTAGTATTTGTCTCAACAGTTTTTGTTTGACTAAAGAACTAGACTAGTTCTCCTTAGCATAAAATAAAAATTACTTAGCATAACGAGTTTTTTTTTTTTTCCATCCTGGCTGCCAAGAAGCTCAAATTAAATTAGTGCTTATTATGGTAAGTATATTATTCCTGATTCTTAAATGATTTATCTTTGCCTGTCTTTATATGGCTTCTGGTCCTTATATCTTTATTTTAAATATCTTGTGTATAGTAGTATATACATTACACTATGTCACAGCACACTTTTAGAAATAATACTGTATGGACTGAATGTTTGTGTCCTTCCAAAATTCGTATGTTAACCCCTGATGTGATGGTAATAGGAAGTACCATCCCCTAACCCCTGATGTCATGGTAGTTGGAAGTAATTAGTTTATAGAGGTAGATCCCTCTTAATGGGATTTGTGCCTTTATTACAGACAGGAGAGCTTGCTTCCTCTCTTTCTTCTCTCTCTGCCATGTGAGCATACAGTGAGAAGAAAGCTGCGGGCAAACCAGGAAGAGTGTCCTTACCAGAGGACACTAAATCTACTGGCTTCTTGATCTTGGTTGGATTCCTCAACTTTCAGAACTGTGAGAAACAAATTGTTGTGTAAGCCACCCTGTCTATGGTATTCTGTTATAGTGGCCCAGACTAAGACAAAGGATCATACGTGTATGCTACACATCTCCTTTGTACAGCAGCTCATAATTTATATTATACATCTATTTGTAAACCGAATTTAATTCACACGAGTCCACTTTACCAATGAGGAAATTAAAATTCAGAAAGATTAAAGGACAACTTAGTAAATGGCAGAACTGGAAATCCTATCATCTGCAATATTTGCCTTCCAGGGGGCATAGTAAAATCTCATTTATTTATAATTACTTTTATTTTAAAATGAACTATATTTTATATAAGCAATGCACTATTTGCTTAACTTCTAAAAATGGCTCCAATAACTACTCCTATCATCTATTTATTTTTATTCTGACCAAAACCCACATATTTAGTGTGTACTTTAACTGTCAACAAGTTGTGTTCCTTTGTGCATTTTATTTTCTCTATCATATTATACAGAGATGTGTTTAATGGTGTGAAATTTTTTCAGTTTATAATCATTGTTACAAAATGTCTTTTCCAATATATTCAGCATATCTTTGTAATAAAGTATTTTCATGTGATAATAGCCATAATTACTATCTCTAAAATTTGCAATTGCATAGTTTTTTATTCTTATATACATAATACACTTTGATAATAAATCCATTCTTATACAACAGATTAACTGAGAAAAGAATCTGGTCTTTACTTATTGGATGATAATTCTATTTTACTCTAAAACTGACTACTGAAAAAAAGTAGGGTAAATATATGGACCTGCAAAACTCTCTAATACATGATTAAATACTTAACCTAATTTCTGCCATTGAAATAAACACTTATTTTAAATGCCAGACACGGGCACCTGGGTGGCTCAGTCGGTTAAGCGTCCCGAATTCGGCTCAGGTCATGATCTCACCGTTCCCGAGTTCGAGCCCCGCTTCGGACTCTGTGCTGACGGCTCAGAGCCTGGAGCCTGTTTCGGATTCTGTGTCTCCCTCTCTGTCTGTGCCCCTCCCCCGCTCATGCTCTGTCTCTCTCAAAAATAAATAAACATTAAAAAAAATTAAAAAAAAAAAGGAATACTTCTGGCTTTTAAAAAATAAAAAATGCCAGACGTAAATAGTTCCCTGTTGAATATAACTGCTGCAAATACACTTTGCTTACTTAGGCAATTTCAAAGCATGTCTGTATTATAACATACTTATCTAACCGGCTTACATTACAAAATACTATGTAGAATTATTGCTAATTATATTTTAGCATTTGCAACCAGAATGATGAATTCTTTTTTTACATAAAAATAGTGTAGCATAGTTATAATCATTAATATATAAATAGGCCCATGCATGTATTTAGTATCCTTTCCGCTTATACTTGAAATCAATGAAATGAATACTATTTATAAATACTGGCTTTGGCAGCCTGATCATCATCTCATTTTGAATATTTATTTATTCTTCAGTTAGCACAAATCCAATTTTCTTATATCATGTATGAAGGCATATTAAATAAGTTTCTTAAGTGTGTACCTTCCAATAATAGTACCAATTTCATAATAAGCATTAATTTTCTGTAAAGATGCACATTTAATTTTACTGTGTGTTAATTTGAATTGTATATTATTCTTTCTCTGGCATATAAAAAGGAACAAATATTTGTCTAATCATTTTCTTCTAGCTTCTACTAAATAACCTTGAACAAATATATCTAATATCAATTATTTTCTGACCTCAAGCAGTAACATCTGCAAACAGAGAAAACTCAGTCTACAATCACCAATTTATCCTCACAAATTATAAATAGAGTGTGGAAATTTAAAAAGAAGCTCTTCAATACCATAAGGCTATTTAACTATGTCAGCAATTTAAAATGTGCATAGCTATATAAACAAAACTAGACGTTGAAAGAAGGGAATACTACAGAGATGGCCAAATAAGGAGAAAAAAAAGAACTCGTCCTTTTTAATATCTCCTTTGAGAGAAATGTATAATGAAAAAGGCTGAAGGCATGCAATTCTGAAATTTAATGCTACTTCTCTTTATTTTAAATCACATTACCCAACATATCCCATCACAACTTTGCTGATTCCTTTCTACATTGAAATACAAATCTTCCCTGATCTTTGATTTAAAGCATGTCGAACTTCTCATAAAAAGGGTTATTTGGCAAAGTTCAAGGCAAAAGAACTTTAAAATGTTGCTTATATCAGAAGTCTGGATACTTCGAAAGAGAAATCCATAACGAAGTATCTTTGGAGGCTCTTTGGAAGATCAGAAAAAAGACCAAGCATCTTAAGTGAAAAATATTCTTATCCAGTGATTCTTTCATCTCTATATGCAAGAGAGAGACTGGGATTCAAAAAGTTCATCAGCAACAAAGCTGCACTCCGTCCTATTTAGCAGTTATATCAGCCTGCTACCTGATCTTATGTAAGAGTTTCTTTCCATTCGGAAGAGTTCCTAAAATGTCAGAGCCAGTAAAACTGAAATCTGACCTACTTTTTTCAAAAGATTTCCATGATTTTATGGCAAGTGTAATTCCTTTTATAGTTGGAGCTCTCCTCCTTTCAAATAAACTGTGTTAACTGAAATAGGCTAGCAACTGCCTTACCTTTTAAGGGTTAAAATAAAAATCCATAGAATATACACAAATTTTCTCAAATTTTTATCTCTTATAGTGAATTCCTTCTGGTGCTTTTTGCATACACTGGCTTTACTATCTGTTGTAAGCCTCATATCATTCTGAATGAACTCGCATTAAAAAATTATACACTTAGGAATGCCTGGGTGGCTCAGTCATGATCTCACAGTTTGTGTGTTCGAGCCCCATGTTGGGCTCTGTGCTGACAGCTCAGAGCCTGGAGACTGCTTTGGATTCTGTGTCTCCCTCTCTCTCTGCCCCTCTCCCACTTGTGCTCACTCTCTCTCTCAAAAATAAACATCAAAAAAAATTTTTTTAATAAAAAAATATAAAAAATTAGCCACTTGGAGTGTATTTATAAAATGTCAGTAACCTGCTTAGTCTGACAGGTAAGTTTGATAAAACACCAATGTGAATTTTAAAACACGTGTTATTTGTAAGAAAAGATTCCTTGCATTTATAAAGCTGTCATGTGTAGTTTTCTATTTTCCTTTTAAGAATGAAGCATTACATTTTTGAGAGGGAAGAAGTTAATTAATTAAAATAGAAGTATTCAATACTTTTTAAATAAAGAAATCTAATTCCTGGGTTCTTTCAAACTCCCAATTGTCATAAAATATAATGAGAAATGCATTTCAAATAAATTCACAAATCAACCACACTGCATCATATTTACAGATATAAAATATCATTTTTGTAATTCAACTAAAAGTGTTGTACTTTTCTTACGATTATTCTGACAAACTCACTGAGAAGTTCACAGAGATGTAATTTCAAATAAGAGGACAAGAAAACATACAGGCTTATGGAAATTATACGCATAAGATAGCATTGCACAAGGAATACATTTTATCAGATAATTTACAGGAGTAAATCACTCTTTATATTTATACATTTTTAGGACTACTAACTTCATTTTCCTTAAACGAGGTTTATGAGTATAAAAAATAGCCTATATTTGCTATGCTTAATTTTCCATTGAACTATAATTTACATTGAATTAAGTGAAAATGAAGTGGTTATAAATATTTATAAGTAAATGAAACAAAAAAAAGCTAACTTCATAGCCTAAAGCATACCCACAGACTTTATACTGTATACCTCATAAGAACACAGCAAATGGACTTTAGTTTCATCAGAATGATAATCTTATTAACTACGCATTTACTACCTAACTTCACGGTTCTTTAGAGTACACAGGAAATAAAATTACTCTGTGCCCATAAAAATCATAGCAATATGAGACAAGAGATCGCTATGAGTGTTTCTTCTATTGTGCTGAAACTGAGGGAAACTCCAGGACAAAAGTACTCAAAATACAGAATTCCTATGTTTAAATAATGCATAATTTAAGAGTAACTAAACAGAACAAGGATTAAAGAATACTTTCGGTAGCCTTAAATTCTAGTAATATACACAGAAGGATAAGAAGAAACGCAGAGTAATGATCAATGCTCACCAAACACATGCCACCAATCTTTGACTACTACTCTGAGAAGATCTTTTTAACTTATATTGTTAACATTAATGATATAAAATATATCTTAAGTGGTTCATTCAATATTGAAAGCTAATATTATAAGCTATGATGTTTGATAAAAATCCTAAATATAAAAAGGCAAAGTTACATACATAAAGCACTAGAATTTAATAGATAAAGCTAATAACCTATGATAAAAGTCACTGGAATGAAGGAACAGAGAGAGATAAATTTATAATCAGTATTGGGGACTGGAAACTGCAAGTTAAAATTCCTATTAAGACATCCACATCCTCAGACATAATATATTATGTTCCAGAAAAAGCAAGAAAAAGAGAATAAATTAGGCTAGCCTTGCCATTGATGTTACAAAGAAATTATAACTGAAAGTTACAGTTTCAGTCTTTCTTTTCTAATTCTTTCTTTTATCATAGATAAATATGTTTATGACCATATTTTCTATCTGGCTCACATGCCCAAATTACTTTTTGAAGCACTGCCTATTATGAAAGGGCTATGTCTTTTGTGCATGAAATCACTGGGGAAAATCAACAGTAAAAGTTATCCTAGTTATATAAATAGAAATAAATTCCTAGGAGACTTTAAAGGTAAATGTTAAAATATGTGTTTCTGGCTCAGCAAATATAAATCTAAGGAAAATCCTTAGATTTAGGCAAACTTAACTGAATATACTCAAGATTTTTCTGTATTTTGTTTACATATATGTGGAAAGGAGAAGTAGAAAATGTAAAATTTTTGGAATATATCCAAACCCAAGTTCTTGCTTTCTCTTTACCTGGTACAGTAGCATATTACAGAAAGTGGTGAGGATGACAATGACATTATGACAAATAGGAATGGAGTCTATGCAGATGCAGTAGGCCAATCTAGCTTTTGAGAAGATAATGGTTTTTATTAATGGTTCTATTGGAATACAAGTAATTAAAAATTCATTTGGACAGGCTTAAATACTTAAAAAAACTGTGTTCATAAGCATTCTCATTCACAGATATAACTGCAATAAAACCTAACTGAAAAGATAATATACATTTTTTCTAAAACTAAAAGCCCCAATTCTTAGAAATTGACTTCCTTTCCTCTGAAAGTATTATTTGTGATAGCAGAGAAAAGAATTCACTTCCTTAACTTCTTAGTTAAGAATCCTACAGCTCAAATTTCCACTGGTTCTGCTAAGTAAGCAGAGCTAAATCATCTGGCTCATGTTAGTGTCTTAGCCTAGAAAAGGCAGTGCTGACACTAAAAGTGGAATTAGTCTGAAAACCATAATTCTTAAACAAAAGTTTTTAAGTGTATCATTGATATTTCAACACTTACGGCTATCGTAACATATGTTTCCTAGAGCCCTGCCCGTTTGAAGTAGCACTTCCTGGTCTCTGCTATTTAGCAGCTGCACCAGTGGGGAAATCAGTCCAGCGTCCACACATGGAATACGCATAAATTCTGAAAATAAGAGATATATGTAATTAAAAATCTAAAAATTCACAATTTACATAAATCATGTCCCTTAATAAATACCTACTATTAAAATGTTTATGATGTCTTACCATTTGAAGAGTACATTCTGTTCAAAAGTACCATCACTTCATGGAATCAGTATACAAAATGAGTGGGCTCTTATTTTTATTGACAGTCTCTTGTCATAAGCCAAAAAGACTTTTAATTAACTTTCATTATACCTAATTGATCATTATCTTCTTATAATTACAAATGTGCTTGGGAAGCAATATGTGATGTTGGAAACATTGGTAATGTTCTTTCCATGAACCTGATAATTAAAGTACTACAGTTATAAACTAAGCTATCAAATTGTGTGAATTTTCACTTATATAGTCTCTAAAAGACAGAATATGATTTTTTTAAAGGTTCAAGCCTATCACTGAAAATAATAGGTTCCTTTCAATTGCTAAGACCTAGGAGAATCATCTATTCCTTATCTCCAATCCTCCTTTTTATTTTTATGGATCATTAATATCTGCTGTTATACCATACATTCACAGGTCTTAAGCACCAAATGCTAAGTTTTCTTATATTTCCAACTCATTTTCATTAGTTCTATAGTAAACCATTCTCAAATTTATTGTCTACCAATGATACCATCACAGTCATGATGGATAGACATAAGCTTTTTTACAGTGTCTCTTGATAGACTACTATAAAATTGAAGGATAATGATATCCAACTGATAAAAGTTCTCTAAATAATCTATAACTAGAACCATCATTTTGGACATCACGATTTACATGAGGATGTACTAGTCAATGAAGTTAGTCAACATATATCTAATTTCTCAACCTATAACCCATTCTACTAAATAAAAAAAAATCACTGTCTTTTCAGTATTACTTTCAAGGGGGTCCACTCCTTAGCTTCCTCCATAAATACCATCATAAGCAATCCTTCCTCTCTTTCCCTTCATTTTCCAATTCCTAAAGCATCATATTGGGCTGTTATGTGAGCTGTTAACTTCTGACACAACTTCTTTTCCCACTAACATAGCTATGAGTCACAGGGGTATTCCTCTCTACTTAAACAAAAGATTGCATTCCTATTATATCTCTTACTTACCAGTGTATTATTGAAAGCTCTCTGTAATTTAAACTTCCAAGACTATGAGTACTTCCTACTTCTAAAGCTAACTTTTTTTTTTTTTTTTAGCATTTATTATTTTTGAGACAGCGAGAGAGAGAGCATGAGCAGGGGAAAGGCAGAGAGAGGGGGAGACACAGAATCCGAAGCAGGCTCCAGGCTCTGAGCTGTCAGCACGGAGCCCAGCACTGGGCTTGAATTCACAAACCGCGAGATCATGACCTGAGTGAAGTCAGATGCTTAACCAACCGAAGCACGCAGGTGCCCCTAAAACTAACTTTTAAGTTAACCATTGATTTTATATTTTTAATTCCCTAACGGGAGTTTTCCCTATTGGGAAAACAAATTACAGTCTATATGCTTCCAGGAATTCAATGACCATCTTGTATGGGATATGACACATCAATCTACTTGTCTACCTCTAAGTTAATGGTCACTTTAGGATCTTTATTTCAAATCTTAAAATAACATGTCACCAACTCAAATTAATGAAATTAAAGACAGATATTCATTATCTTTTCCACCTGTCCCCATAACTAGTCCAACTAGTCCAGTGAGATCATTTTAATAACTACTAAAATAAGAAATTTAGGAACAGTTTGATTTGCACTCATATGTCATAAATGGAATCTGCTGTTAGATTTTATTGTTTTGGTGTTTGCTTGATTGTTTGTTTGTTGTTGCTATTCTTCAGGCAATGGCAACATTGATGAGCTACTATTTTTCTTTGCTTTGATACTCTAATTTTCTATATAATAGCAACATGTCTTTCAAAATTCTGATGGTTCAATCAACAGCTTCAGTTATTCTTGAAATGATAGAGAATAAGTAATTACAGGAAAATTGCAGATTCAAATAAAACTGTTCTGAACCTTTTTTTAAAAAAATACAAAAACATATAAAGAACACCTTAAACATTCACCATGTTATATATAGGTCAACTAGGTCTCAATTTTTAAAAAAAATCATATTAAAAATAAAAACTAGCATATTCCTTAGCTTTCAAAGTGAAGGCAACACTGCCAGTCCCTGAAAGAAGTAAATTCCCTTCTAAAACCTGGTTTTCAGACTAGTTTTTTAACCGAGGAGTACAGCCCTCCTTAGCTAGTTTTAAAGACATGACTCTACATACTTTAGATGCATATATGTAAAAATATACCAGGAATTAATAATGAATGTTTAAGATCTTATATGTATAATATAATTAATATATATAATTCTGTTATATATAAATAGTATTATTATATTATAGTGTTATTATATGAAATATGTTATATATAATATGCATATATTTATACATATATGTAATGTAGTTACAAACTTTACATGGATATATGTAAAAATATACCAGGATTTAATAAGCAATATGCTTAAGATATTATATATAACATAATTGAGACATTATACATATAACATAATTATATGTTATGTATAATATATTTTATATATATAATAGAATGAATGGCTGCGACAGTCATCCTTGTTCAACGGGGTTCCCACTACACACATTCCAAGTTCATACTACATGCACCTATTATCTAATCATAGCTGGATGGACTCTGACTCAAGTCCAGACTATATACAGGCTGGCCTATCAGATATTCTAGTTCAAAAAATCTACTAAATGGGGGACCTGGGTGGCTCAGGTGGTAGAGCACCCTACTCTTGATCTCAGGTTCATGAGTTCAAGACCCATATTGGGCATGGAGCCTACTTAAGAAAAAAAATCTGCTAATCAGGATAACAGAGATGAACTAAAAAAAAAAAAAAAAAATCAGATCCTATCTTGACAATTTTAATTGCAGACAGCAACTGAAAAGTTCCTGGGGAGTGAAGGAAGGATTGTCAGGAGAAAGCTGAAAGTAAGATACATTCAGAATGACAGTGAGTGGAAACACCAAAGTCTGTGGAAGACATTATGCAATAGAAGGCAGAAACCATTAAGTATTTGTTCGCATATATGTGTCTATGCAAGATAAAATTCATTTTGTTTTTTGCATAATGTGTGTGTGGACTTCAATGTAAAATTCAATATAAAGCTTTATGGAATAGGTATTGTTCTATCTCAAAATCAACCCAAATTTATTAACACAAAGTTGATTTCTTAAGAGTATTTTTTTCTTTTGATTGTAGCAAAACACTCAGATGCTTGATAGAATATCTCTATTTCTTTTTAAATCCAGTCATTCTTTCTTTTTTGCTTTTACTGTCTCAAACTTACTTGAGTTACATATACACTTAGCATCATCACAAAGTACAGTACTGTGATAAAAACCATAATATAAACATTTCTTTTTATAAAACCTCATTTTTACATTTATATCAAATATTAAAAGTCTACATACACATATATATATATATATGCCAGAAGGAACCAAATATATTTTATAAAACTGAACTCTATAAGCCAAATAAAAACAGAGTGCTAGAGTCTGCCTTAATGTTTGTTACATTAAAATAAGTACGTATATTCAGAGTTTGAATTTTCTCTAATAACCTCACTATAATTAACTCTTAGCTTTTTATGGTTTTCTTTAGAAGAACAAGGAAAACTATGAGGCATAAATATATAAAAAGCCATGACTTTTATATGTAGGTTGTTGAAGTAACATTTTTCATTTATACTTTGTATTGCCTTTTGTTAAAAAAAGATAATACTGGTAATTGTTACTAATTCTTACAAAATGACAGAGGTTAAACTTCCAACACTGCAATATCAAGAAATACTTAAAGCTACCTGACAACTTGGTGTGTTTTTTTGGTGGGGGGGCATTAATTTTATTCAACAACTTTTCTAGAGCATACATATATTTAATACTAAAATAAACGTATACTTGTTACAGAATAGAGGGCAAAATTAAAACAAATTTACAAGACAAAACAGGAGACTTCCATGTTTCTGGCGGTGCCCTCTCTAGTCCATCCTAGGTGTACACTTTTATTCTTTTGCTGTTGGGAGCATTCAAGTGGAAAAGTCTGATAAAGACTTTTATAATCTGAGAAGGAACAGAAGAGGGAAAAAACCATAATGTTGATCCCAACTACTGATTCCATATTACTTTAGATTGCATTTTAGTTCTCAAGCTTTAGAGGCATGAGAATCACTGGGGGACTTGTTAAACCAGATGGGGGAAGTGATTCAATAGGTCTGAGTGAGAGAATCAAAGAATCTGCATCCTAGTAAGTTCCTGGTGATTCTGATGCTGATGGCCCAAGGCAGAGAAGGAGAGTTTTGGAGTATTAGAGGAACAGAAGCCAAGTGGTTGAACTTTTGTTTGCTTTTTACACATTTTAACTTCAGTTATCAGCTTAACCTTTCAGGTCATACACTGCTATACCTGCACTGAAATCACTAGTACATTTTCCACTGCTATCATAATATCTCATTTACTGAAGAGAAGTAAAGAAGAATAAAACAAGATGAAGCATACATTACAAACACTATCACATACTTTTTAAAAAATTTTTTATTTTAAAGAGGAGGGTGCACATACATGTGAGGAAGAAAGAAAATCTTAAGAACACTCCATGCTCAGCACAGAGCCCAATGTGAGGCTCAATCCCATGACCCCGGGATCATGACCTGAGCTGAAATCAATAGTTGGATGCTCAACCAACCTGAGCCACCAAGGCACCTACATAAGTGTCTGAATCTCAGCTTTACTACCTACTAGCTGTGTAAAGATAGGCAAGATAGTTAGCCTGTTTTCTCGTGTACATAAAATAATCCTATTTCATACAGGGTTGTCACTAAAATTTGAAATAACATAACTCCTAGCACAACATAGGCATATTAATGGCCCCTGGTCTTAGGAAATTATTATTATTATTATACCTTGACAATACAATTCTGAAAAGGAGGAAACATTCATAGACACCTCCTATCTTGCTTATTTTTTCTTTGCCTCAAATCAGTCTTAAATGTACTGTATGGGGGAATATTTTTTTAAAGGTATCAAAATCCTTTACTGTAATTTAGGATCATGGTTATGCTCCCACATTAAACTTGCCCATGAAAATTCTTGCTAATCCTCTTAAATTTCAACATTAGTATGCTAATTTTTGGAGGACTTTGTATGCACAAATTTAAACATAATTAGGTTTTAAGATTAATCTGAATCTATGAAGTATATACTAATATTTCTCCTCTGTAGTTACATAAGATGCACAGCAGAGTGGAGATGAACAAATCACCTTCCAATCTCTTTTTAACTCTGGTTCATATAATCTTTTTTCATCATCAAGATTCTAACAAGAAGAAATACAAGCCTAATTAATGTACTCTGTAGGGTCATGCTGCATTTCTGAATACATTATTTGTTTTTAAAAGAAGATTCTAATTTACTTTCTCAGCCACTTACAAAAACAATGTGGTGATTAAGCAAAAAATAACTATATAAATGTATCCCACTTATTTTAAGCAGTAGAGATTAGTGGTATGCCCTTACCAAGCCTCTGATTAAAAGTATAAATGCCAAAAATTCTATAATGTCTTTAGAACATAGCTGTCATCTACTAAAGTATTACTAGGAGTAACCTATAGCAGCAGAGTTATCATGAAACTGTGACAAAATATTATAATGACTGATAGTATTAAGGAAGATCACAGAGGAATGGCAATCCACTTCACAAAAATTTACTATCCAAAATTTCTGAATCTATGCTATAATTAGTAATGTAGACTCATTCTTAAGAAAAAAGGCTTTAGTGGATGCAGCTGGAGTGTATTATGCTAAGTCAGAAAAAGAGAAGTACCATATGATTTCACACATACGTGAAATTTAAGAAACAAAACAGACGAACACATGAAGGGGGGAAACGAGAGAAGGAAACAAACCATAAGAGATTATTAAAGATAGAAAACAAACTGAGGGTTCATGGAGGGAGGTGGGTGTGGGATGGGCTAGATAGATGGTGATGGGTATTAGCAGGGCACTTGTTATGATGAACACTGTGTGTTGTAAGTGATGAATCACTGAATTCTACTCTGGAAACTGATATGCACTGTACATTAACTAACTAGAAATTTAAATAAAGATTTGAAAAGTAAAAAAGAAAAGTTGTTAAGAAAATAACTGATTTCTGGAAATCATACTGTAATTCTCATGAAGTTAAAAATAAACCATGTGATGGTAAAAATCAAGCTGTATCAGGGGTGGCGAGGTGGCTCAGTCGATTAAGCATCTGACTTCAGCTCAGGTCATGATCTCACAGTTCGTGAGTTTGAGCCCCACGTCAGGCTCTGTGTGGACAGCTTAGAGCCTGGAGCCTGTTTTCGATTCTGTGTCTCCATCTCTCTCTGTCCCTCCCCCTCTTGCACGCTCTCTCTCGAAAATAAACATAAAAAAAAACGTTTTTAAATTAAAAAAAATCAAGCATCTAAGAAGATTCACATAGTGGTTGGTCCAGGTTAACAAACAACATCGGGAAACATTTCATTTTAAAACTAGATCTGCTTCTGGAGTTCTTTGTTGCCCCAAGGCAATCTATTCAGAGCAGTTCAAATGTTTGAAGTACACTAAATATTCCCAAACCACTAGGAATCTGAACATTTCTGACCAGCTCGAATACAAAGCACAGCATAGTGATGGCATATTTACAGTAGCTTACGTATGACATACAAACAATAGGTGGCCAGTTTGCAGCTAACAACCAAAAAATGATTTACCAATATAGAACCTCATTGGAATTTGAAAGACTTCTAAACAAATGAAAAAAATTCATGGCAATTTTTTTTGGTAACACACATGAACAAGTTTCACTGCGCCAAAATCAACATATTAGTAATTTACAATGCCACCTGCCATACTGATTATGCAAATGAGGCCAGAATTTTTAAAACTTTTTTAAAGTACAATATATGCAAACTGCTAAAATAAAAGGCCTAAAAATATCAAACTTTGAAAATCGAGGCACACTAAAGACTTTACATTAAGAAAAGTCCTTATATTTAAAAACGGCTTTAAGAAGTCAGTGTTTTGGGGCACCTGGGTGGCTCAGTCATTTAAGTGTCCAACTTCGGCTCAGGTCATGATCTCACAGTTCATGGGTTGGAGCCCCGCGTCAGGCTCTGTGCTGTGGTCTAGGAGCCTGGAGCCTGCTTCAGATTCTGTGTCTCCATCTCTTTCTGCCCCTCCCCCCTCCCCCAGAAGCAAATAAACATTAAAAAAAAATTGAAAAAGAAGTCAGTGTTTTTCTCAAACTGAATTAAAATCATGTGCAAATATTTCTGGTAAAATACAATTCTTCCAAAGAATCTCTCACTGGATATAAACCACATCTAATAGGATGGATTAGCTATAATATAATCTAAGTCTTGCTGTCATTGTTGTGTTTTCATAGTATTCTTACATGGCAACTTAAGAAATAAATGTGTCCTGGGGCGTCTGAGGAGCCCAATTGGTTGAGTGAGCAGCTTCGGCTCAAGTCATGATCTCACGGTTCATGAGTTTCAGGCCCGCATTGGGCACGCTACTATCAGCACAGAGCTCACTTCAAATCCGCTGTCCCCCTTTCTCTCTGCCCCTCCCCCACTTGCACTATCAAAAATAAACAAACAATAAAAAAAAGAAAGAGAGAAAGAAATGTGTCCCACATAGGTGAGTGCAGAAGACAGAACATATATTCCAACTGTACTGTTGCAGTTAAGAGCCAAGTGTCAATGCTAGCAGGATAGGCTAGACTATTTAAAAAAAAAAAAAAAAAAAAAAAAAAGGAAGTTTATCTGGGTATAATACACACCAACATATAATACACTGAAAAGGTGAGCTCTCCTGTGAAAATTAAGATGAATGACTCAGTGGCAAGCTCGAGAATCCTATTACCAAAGTAATAAATGACACAGGTGCAGCAGGAACTAGCAGTACCTCCCTTTAATTCTACCCTAAAGGAATGGAATAGTAAATGGAAAATGTATGAATACAATGACTATAACTATAGTCATTTGAGACAATTATATGGTAAAAAGTCAAAGAAAAGAGAAACAGAAAGAAATGGACAATGTCTAATCTACAAAATAAAAACATAAATTAATAAAACATACTGACAAGTGAGGTGTAAAACTGAAGATGTTCCCAGCAGAAAAGTTCTTGAGGAAAACCTCACCATTTTTGGCTACTTCTGCTATGATGTTAGCTACTTTGGCTGTGCACGAAGACTGTGGAATCAACAGACTTGCAAACAGCTGAAGTATTCCACTTCCTTGGATTTTTTCACTTGTTTCCATATCTGAAAGAGATACAGACAGCTTTAACAAAAATCTTCAACACTAATACTGACAACGTTATCTACAATAAAGTCTTCA
This sequence comes from Paguma larvata, assembly GCA_030068075.1. Taxonomy (NCBI): domain Eukaryota; kingdom Metazoa; phylum Chordata; class Mammalia; order Carnivora; family Viverridae; genus Paguma; species Paguma larvata. The sequence goes on from CM057823.1 coordinate 117,110,103, forward strand.
AGAATTTTCACCATCCATAATAGAAATTACCTCAGTACATACTCAAGTGTGTGTGTGTGTGTGTGTGTGTGTGTATATATATATATACACACACATATACATATATACAAAATAAATATATTTATAATTTTCAGTTCAAAAAGCAGTTTTTATCTTAAGTTTTTTTTTTTTGCACAAAACACTTTATAATACAATGTTTTGTCTACCTAAAGTCAGATTATAAAGGAATCTTTTCTGAATATACCATTGGCATACCAAATTTGCTTTTCAATGTTAGTACCAACCTAGTCTGTTTGGACTAGGAATGCTTTTTTCCTACTTCCCTTCTGAATTCTTAACAGCATACCATTATATATATAAATTCTAGTTTCCTAAAATGCTATAGTGATTGTTAAATGACAATTAAATGAACAAATAATTCACTTTATGTCATTTTAAATGGAATCATATAGAGGAGACCATATAGTTCCAGTGACTACTATGTTTTTCATATAACCGTTCAAATAACTACTAATGAAGAAGAGAAATAGTAAACAGCAATAAGGCCATGGTATTCAGAAGTCTATTTGTTCATATAGAAATTCAAGAGTACCCTACTTCTTTCCTTCTCTTCTTTGTTAAAATACAAATAGCCTTTCTATGAAATCAAGCCACTTCATTTTTTTAAACCTGTTATTGAAAGCATGACCTATTAAAAGACAGTAAGAACACCTGGAATGATGAAACTAAAGAAGAAGTCAAGGAAACAAAACCTAAAATTACCATTTGATTCTGAACAATGAAGAGGAATGGCATGTGTTTAAAGACAGAGGGTTATAAAACTCATTAAAACATTCAATTTAAATTTAGTCCTCTGTATCCTTATATCCTTAAAAAAAAAAAAAGAGTAGAGTTTTCATTATCTTTAGCCAGACTACTATTGTCATTTTAATTACGCTCCTTTTAAATATTTGTACAAATAATAGAGAACTCTAAAGATTTCTTGTTAAGTAAATGGCAGCTGATATGATCAACAGGAAATAGGAAAATCATTTTATTTATTTATTTATTTTGAGAGAGAGAGTTTGTACGCTGTGCTCACAAGCAAGCAAGGGGTAGAGAGGAAGAGAGGGAGGATGGGAGAGGAAGGGGGAGAGGGAAAGAGAGAATTCAAGCACGCTCATGCCATCAGCAGAGCCCGATGTGGGCTCCATCTCATGATCCATGAGATCATGACCTGGGTCGAAAGCAAGAGCCAGACGCTTAACTGACTGTGCCACCCAGATGCCCTGGAAAATAATTTTTAATAGAACAATTTGAGAGTCTACCAAAAAATAATGTATTTCTTTATGGTAAGTGCTGATTTTTTAGTATAGTGTGTTTCAAATTCTGCGTCCCAATGCCCATTAGGAACTCTGGCTTGGTGAACAAGAACCAGTAATTTCTTACAAAAGGGGCACCTGGTTGGCTCAGTCGTTAAGCATCCGACCAGCTCAGGTCATGATCTGGCAGTCTGTGGGTTCGAGTCCTGCATCGGGCTCTGTGCTGACAGCTTGGAGTCTGGAGCCTGCTTCGGATTCTGTGTCTCCCTCTCTCTGTGCCCTTCCCCCACAAGTGCTTTCTCTCTCTCTCTCTCTCAAAAATAAACATTAAAAAAAGGGGGTGATAAACAAAAATAACATCTGCAACACCAAAAGAATAGAAAAAAAATTTGCCCACAGTGAGGTAAAACAGTGAAACTTTGGTTTGAACCATGTATATGTGCACATGCACGTGTAATTATATATCTATGCCTGCTCTCTGCAAAATGTATTTCTAGTTATAGGTTCTGGTCAAAAAAGTTAAAAACCACTATTCTGTGCACCCTTTGACTATGGAGGATTCTGAGCTAAAGAACCTTAACAGTCTCTTAACATTATCAGGAGAACCGGGAATGGTTGAAGGAAAATTGTACTTCCATGGATTTATTATCTTAAGGAAAGCTATGTGCAATTGGTTACGTGCGTAAATACTCACCTGTGACATCAGTACTACAGATCAAGTAACCAAGGTTATTCAATGTTGAAACTCCACCCATGTATTTTCCTGTTGCTACTATAAACCCAGTACATTTTCACACAGCTGATACTATTTTAGCTTCTTTTATTTTATATACTACATACAAAGGACATTGTAGGGATATCTTAAAATAACTTTCGTTATTAAGTGAAAAAACAGCCCAGAGAGATGAAGTAAAACTTGTCTAAAGTCACTAATCATCCTAATCATAGAGCATAAACAGCAACTTCAACTAACAAATCAACATGGGTCTTATCTGGCATCCACTGGTATTTTTTTTTCTTAACAGAAAACTTACTTGAGCATGAATAGAGGAAACCTGTTCTTTTGTGTGCAGTTTCTTACTATATTTCTTTTAATTCAGATTATTACAAACATAAACTACCCACGATGGGACTCATACACAGATGCTGCCCTTTGAGCAAGAATATTTATAAAATATATGTGATGTTTTGCTTTTGTTTCCTGGCCTAAAAAACAAGTTTTTAAAGTACTACCTGAAAATCACCAAAATTCCACTAATTGATTTCTTCCCCAAGAAGCCAAAAAGAACTGAACTCAATTTTACCATATGAAAATCCTTTCTTTTCTGACCATTGTTACCAGAAGATGTACATCCCCAGAATGCTGGGGCAGACTGCCCCAGGGGTCTTGTCCTACCATCTGCTGGTGCTGGGATGACAGCAAGAGTCTGGCATAAGGCGTGAATCACAATTAGATGTGAGGCTGAGGCATTAGTGCGTGTGTGGAGGCGAGCAGTTAAGTGCAAATCACCCATGCATGCCTCATTTTAACCATAACTGAAAGAATGGCTTAACATCAGAGCTGAACTATCAGGGGCAAGAAGTAAAAAAGAAAAGAAAACAATAAAAAACCTCTTAGACTCCGATGAGACTTGCCACAGATTACAATTCAAGTAATTGAGAAAACAGTATGTACTAAAATGAATGAAGATTTGAGAATAGAATTTTTTTAATGCTATTATCAGAGAAATAAAAGAGAAAATGTAATCTGGTTTTTTTTTCACCTAAGTCTGATTTACAGTTTAGAAAAATCCAACGGGAATTCTATTAATCTGCTAGCATGGGATTTCTATGTAAGTTTCAATTTTAAATTAAACAGCTGGGAATTCTTCTTTCCTTTGGCATAAAAAACATAAAGAACCAAATACAGCTTACCACTAAAATGTCATTCTACAGTAAATAATTACAAAGTTTCAGCCTATTTCATATATACTTTCTGCACTGGCAATCTACTGCATCTCAAAATGTATATTTATCTGTGAATGAAAAGATGTTCTCAGATATCTGTGAGCACTCTTGAAATAATTTTAAAAGAACATTAAGAAATAGTCAGCAGTTAGTGTTTGCAATCCAAATGATTGGCTACCTGTAAAGAAATCATGCACTGTGTTCAGGAGTCTTAAGAAAAAAAAAAAAAGTAGACTTTTCTTTATCTTTAGCCAGACTACTATTGACATTTTAACTATACTCCTTTTAAATGTTTGTAGGAATCAACTCGACATCTTTCTCCCTCTTCAGATTTAGGCACGGTCATAAAAATGCTTGACTATGCCTACAAATTACAGGCAGCTGGCAGTCCTTGAATTTCGAAGGATCCATATATGAAGGACAATTGCTACTCTACAGTAGTATCTGTACTTGCTACCGCAAGAATCACATCCATCACAGTAGCCTTTGCAGTTATGCAAGCACTCATTCTGTTCCTGCAGTCCTATGTCCACACTCCACCCGATCTCCTGATGGCAAGGAGGTAACTTAGTTATGAAACTGCCAATGAAAGAAAGAACGAGAAAAGCAGGCAATCGGATCAGAGAAACTTGAAAGAAGAATAAATCAAGAAGAAAGGCTACAATGCAAATGCCATACAGAAGTTAAGGAACTACCCGCAGAACTTCTCAAGGCCAATAACCTGGTAGAAGAGTAGATGGAATGAGAAAGAACTCATAATTCCTTCTAGAAAGGCTAAAATTCCCAACAAAGCTGCAAAGTAAATACATTAAAATAGCTAGGTTTACAGTTAAACAAACACCAAGAGGGGGTGTTCAGGTATGTTACTAAGATAAGCTGAATTTATGATGTTATGTCAGCAGATAGACTATGTGAGAATAAATCAATGGAATGTATCTGATAACCAACTTATACTAAACTCCAAGTTAGAAAACAAAAATAATGACTGCTATTACTATGACTCTATCGGATTAAAAATGTATCTAGATTAGATTGATAGTACTGGTTTAGAGTAATAAAAATGTGTGAAATTTTACTTAGAATTACAGGAAGGATAAAGAACTGGTGTCTTTATATTACATGTCCAAGGGATCTTTATGACCATGAAGATAATATTTAGATTTGGGATTGACTTCAAGGACCAAGAATAGGACTTATGACTCAAAGGGCCATGTGTCTCCTTCCCTGGGGAAGTATGTACTTCTCAAGGGGTAGATTTTTAGGATAGGGTGTAACAAGAGACCTGGCCCCGTGCCTCGGCCATCTGACCCAAATGCAAGGCATCACTGATTACCACACAGACAAGTCCCAAATCCTCTCTTTTTTGATCCAACTGAAAACAAAGCATTTGCACTTATACATGTCACAAACACCCCAAATTTAACATTTCCAAAATTAAACTTACCTTTTTCCCACTTAAATTCATACTAATCTCTATCTCAGTGAATGGCAGGGAACCCATCTAAGCCAGAAGCCCCTGAATGATTATAAATTTGTCTCTTTTAGTAAATGCCTTTCTATCCTCACATTTAATCAAAAACACAGGCTCCATAGATTCCATCTCACCAGCATCTTTTGCAACTATCCTTTGTATATCCATGTTACTTCAAGTTCTCCGTTCTGACCTTTATTGAATCCAACAGCCTCCTCAAGAGGCTCCCTACCTCCAGCCTCCAGTGCCCACCCATCTGTCATCTACAATGACACCAAAATAATCTTCTGGAAACGTAAATTTCATGTCACTCCTCTACTGAAACCTTTAAATGATCCTCTATAACATTAATTAAACAGTCAAGCACATCTGCCGTATTTCCCAACTCGTCTCCTATATTACTCTTCCATTGACATCTTACACTCTAGCCACACTAAATTACTTGTAGTAAAACAAATTAATCTTATCTTATACCTCCTACTACACATGTTTCCTCTCTCCAATGCCACCCACCACTTTTGGTAATTCCTACACAGACTCAGTGTTTTAATTTAGAGATACCTGATTGAAAGACAATCAATCTTTCTAATGATATCTGACCAGCATAACAACTACTTTAAATTTGTACTGAGAGCATTTTTTAAATTTCAAAGCAATTTCAAAGATATTATCTCATCATTTTTAAAACAGTCATGTAGGACTGCATTATAGGTTATCTTTTTCTAATATTACAAATAAGGCCACACGATAAGATTATATTGGAAAAAAATATTGGAAAAAAAACTAGTTTTTCTGATTTCCAGTCCAGGGCTCTTCCTACCACAACTTATTAAGATATGTGGTGATGACAATACCTTGAACAGATTCACCAAGTTATTATGAGAAATATTTTAAAATATTTTTTAATGTTTACTTATTTTTGAGAGGGATGGTATGCGAGCATGAACGGGGAGGGGGAGAGAGGGAGACACAGAATCTGAAGCAGGCTCCAAGCTCCATGCTGTCAGCACAGAGCCCAACACAGGGCTCGAACTCACGAACCGTGAGATCATGACCTGAGTCGAAGTTGGATGCTTAACTGACTGAGCCACCCAGGCGCCCCGAGAAATATTTTTATTTGACATATTTTGCAGGAGTAAGAACTGAAGTAATAAAAGGATGTATAGTATTTTGATATAAACTGAGGCAGTAATTAAAGGAAAGAATGGGAACTATGTATAGAGAAAGCAAAGCAGGTTTAAAACAGATTTAAAACACACAAGAGGAATGTGTGCTGACTGTAAGAAGATTAAAGTAAGAGCCTGACAAATAAGAAATTAATGTTTCTAAAAGAAAATGGAAATATATGAAGTGGGGAGTGGGAATGAATAAAATGGTTTCTTTAACTGGTGAGAACCTTTTTCCTCCAGTAAGGATTTAAAAAAAATAAAAGGAATATGAGCTGCAAGCAAGAAAATGTATGCAGTCATAAAAAGAAAGAGGGCAGAACAAAGACCCATTTACACAATGACTCACCATCAGAAACAGGTCTTACTAAAAGAGTAAGTTGTGACAGTCATTTTATAAAATTACAACAAATGATTCTGAAAGTCTTGCAGTCATTTCAACTCCAGGGATAATGTAAGCTGTAGGAGTAGGAGAAGTCAGGTGTTTGGAAATCACTGTAAGAAAAAGCAGGGGGATCTACTAGTTTGATTACTTCAACATTATCACTAACTAGGTCATAAAACAGTTGCTAAAAAATTAAGAGTTCTGTGGTTAAAAAATAAAAGAAAGATATTTACTGAGAAAGTAAACACCAGGAGAAGTGTTTACATGATTGCAATTAAAGCAGAGTATATAATCAGAATTGTTCACTTAAAAGCTGAAAGTACTGAAAATATGGTCCCTATAGCAAATTAAGAGAACGAGGTTATACTAAAACACAGTGAAGTAATATTTTCAGTAAATGACCCATCTCCACTCTATAAGACAAATACCTTAGGGGAAAACATAAAGAAAGCTAGAGATTTGACATCTGTAGGATTCAGGATTCTTTAAAGTCCTTAATTTGTTAATGTTTACTGTACGCATATAATGGGAGTATACACTGTTTCTCAAATAAATAATATCTTAATGGAGCATCATAAAAAAAAAAGAGTGATCCAAGAAATGCACTTAAGGAAATAACACTTGATGCAAACAAGTCAACATGATGTAAAATTTACTCCACGTTTTCAGGAAAACAAAGAATAAAAAAAGTATATAGAAAAGGAAAAAAAAGGTAAGGAGTCACTTAAAATTGACATTACTGTACATTGGCCAAAGGAGAGAGAGTTGAATGGCTCACAGTATCATCAGTAATTAAGATATAATTAAGAAATATTCAACAATAGATAACTACCATTGTGGTCTAGCCATCCAAAAGAACATTATGTAATCATTAAAAACATCGTTTAAAAGTATTTGACATCATGAGGAGATGCTCAAAAATATGGTTTTAGGGGCGCCTGTGTGGCTCAGCTGGTTAAGCGTCCAACTTTGACTCAGGTCATGATCTCGTGGCTCATGGGTTTGAGCCCCGCGTAGAGCTCTGTGCTGACAGCTCAGAGCCTGGAGCTTGCTTCGGATTCTGTGTCTCCCTCTCTCTCTGCCCCTCCCCCACTCGCACTCTGTGTGTCTCTCTCTCAAAAATAAATAAACATTAAAAAAATATGTTTTTAAAAAAGGAAGCTACAATTACAGGGCATGATTTCAAATTTTATAAAATAAAAAAATTACAATAAAAACATTTTCTGTATTTTTAAGTTCTATACCATATGCTGGCATTATTTTATAAACAGAAAATCTATTTTAAATCTATATATATCAGGACATATTGTAAGTAACTGAAACCACTATATACTCCAATTTATACTCCAATAGAGGAATGTACTAGTTTACAATTCACATAATCGTAAAATCTGAAAGTATAGTGAGCTTCATGAATGGTTTTCTGCTCCTGCTGCATTTCTCTGAGCTCTCCTCAATTCTCCCCTCTTCTGTGTGTTGACATTATCAGACTAACCCATCTCATTCAGGAAAAATGGTTGTACCAGTTTCAGGTCTTATAAAAGAGCAACTTCTCTCCCCACGCCTCTCCTCCTTTCCTCAAAAAACAAAACAAAACAAAACAAAACAAAACCCAAAATTACCATGGTTCACCTGAACTGAACCAATCTGAATTAGTTATTTTGGCCAGATCCATGCCAGGCCGTGTATTGATTAATTTAGGCCTGAACCAATTTCAGCAAATAGACCCTATAACCTTGGGGGTTAAATTTCATGGCTTTCCCCAACGGAGGAGGAACGTGTAATGAGAAAAAGAGGGGAAGGGTACGGGGGAGAGCAGGGAGAATTTAAGTCACAGTAAAGAAAAAAGGGAAATGTAGAGACGCAGGGCATAAATGAAGCAAAGAACTGACCAAGATTTGTAGTGATTCACTACTGCTTTATTAGAAAGAGGAAAGAAATCCAAATAAAATCATGTTGGTTTAAGTAAAGTCGAAAAGTTTTTAAAGTTCTGTGGGAGGAAATTATAATTTTCTTTCAAGTACAGTCCTAGAAAACAGGAACTAAAAGTTAACAACTGAGACTCAAGATACAGGGTTCTGGTTATGGACTGAGTAAGTCACTAGAATAAAAGACATAGCATAAGGAATACAGTCGATGATATTACAATAGTGATATAATAGGACGGATGGCAGCTACACTGGTGTGAGCACAACATAATGTATAAACCTGTCAAATTGTTAGGTTGTATACCTGAAACTAACATAGCATTGTGTCAACTATACTAAAATAAAAGTGAGGGTGCCTGGGTGGCTCAGTCGCTTAAGCGGCCAACTTCGGCTCAGATCACAATCTCCCAGTTTCAGAGTTTGAGTCTAGCATCAGGTGAGCTTCAGTTCCACTGCAAGTGAGCTCTTGCACTGCTTTGGGTGAGCCCCTTTCTCCTTCGGCCCCTTGCTCACTTGCACCCTCTCTCTCTCTTTCTCTCAAAAAAAAAAAAAAAAAGTGAATGACTGAATGAAGAGTTGAGAATAAGGAATCAAAAGATATTGCTAATCAAGAAAAAATTTGATATTAATTTCACAAAGGTTAAAAACACTTCAGAACAGATGACCTAATGATGAAGAATCAATAATTTTATGTAAATTTTTGCTAAAGGTTTTTAATTATTAGGGGGAATGAATGACTAGGTTATATGCTGTGACACAGAATAGGTGACTGTAATATATTTTAAGTAATTCTTTATTTTAAAAGGTGTGTGTTAGGGAGAATGAAGTTGTATAAATGGAAGAAATACCAAGCCAAAGCACTTCAAGAAAAAATAACAAAAAGACTGTCAGAGGAAACAATAATTGCCAGGGCGCCTAGGTGGCTCAGTCAGTTAAGCATCCAACTTTGGCTCAGGTCATGATCTCATGGTTCGTGGGTTCAAGGCCCAAATGGGCTCTGTGCTGGCAGCTCAGAGCCTGGAGCCTGCTTCGGATTCTGTGTCTCCCTCTCTCTCTGCCCCTCCCCCACGCATGCTCTGTTTCTGTCAAAAATAAATAAACATTAAAAACAAAAAGAAACAGTAATTGTTACAGAATAAGTCATAAGAGACTTTGAGAGACCATAAATGATTTTATTTTTGTTAAGAGACCTCAAGAATAAAGGTAAAGAATAACTGGCAAAAGGCTGATAATTCTATTCAAAATATGTCTAGCACTACAAGTGCACTGAATCATTTTGGAAAGAGGAAAATCAAGTAAACTTTTCAAACAGTTTCCAATACACTCTGGCTACAGCAGTAACAAAAAACCCCATTAACACTAAACTCTGAATAGAGAAACAGACTTCAGACCACCATAACCTACCAAAATTGAGGGTAAGTTATATGTTGAAATTACTGCTGATAAAATAGTAACTAAATAGTTCTTAAAATACACATGGGATTGAAAAGTTATCAGTAAACCAACAGACATTACACATCATTAAACGAAAGCTGTGAGGAAACATGTACCATATTTCTTGAAAAATTTCTTTCCTTTCCTTAAGAAAACTAAAAGCTAATGAAGGAGCAGAATATTACCATTACAAATATGTAAGTTACATCGTTAACATCTCTGAGGCTTCCCAACCACTCTAAAGAAAGTTACTAGATTCATGCTCTGACTTAGCTTTAACTACTTAGTAAATACCTACCATGTGCTGCTAGGCAAATGGCTAACAAGACAGTTACAGTCCATACCTTGCCCTCAAAGAGTTTATAGTTTAGTGAGGGAGGCAGACAAGTATAAAAGCAGTTATATCATTTTGATAAAAAGCCCAGAACAGACTTAATGTACAGAGGGACCTAGTCTTCATAATATTTCATGATTATCCATTGTTTTAGAACCTCGTTTCCTCCAGAGAACTATCATTCTTCTGTACACTATCCCTTTGTAAGTCCACACTGAGGTGGAAGATATTACAGACCAAGCTAGACTAAGGCAAAATATTTACCCAATGTGGCCAGAATCAGGGTTCAAGAATACAGATTTCACTGTGGAAGTAACAGCACGTATCATGAGGTCTGTTATCATTAGTAGGATACTCACCATCCATTTCCCTCTCCTTACCCACATACAATTTTTGCAGCCACTTAAGGTTCCATGATAGTTTAGACAATAAAGAAACTAGTCTGGCTTACAGAATCTTGCAGATGTCATAACAATATTTCAAAATGGTCTTCTACCTCACCCCTATCCTTAAAAACAGCTCCAACTCTCCATTATCTACCACACTTACTCTCCCAGTCTTATCACCATAACAACTAATTGCCCTATGACAGTAGAAGCAAGACTGGTAAAGTGACCTTGGTCCAAATTTGGAGCTGTTTGTGCTCTAAAAACTTACAGTGCGCTTTCAGACTGTGGGACATGGTAACATGTAGCATCCTAAAATGAGTGCTGAGAGTTTTTCAACTTGGTCCTGGATTTTACCAGGTATCATGGCACTGGAGTAATTGACAAGGTCTCTGTAATACTGAAGACAAATATCAAACTAAAAATCCTACAAACCAACAGGGAAAGGTCAAGGCAAAATGTTCTAGGAGAGAAAGCAGGGCATCACAGGGTAGCCTTATCTAAATGATAAGAAAAAAGTGTGACGCGGCAAAGGAAACAACCAACAAAACTAATAGACAACTGATGGAATGGGAAAGGATGATTGCAAATGACATATCGGATAAAGGACTAGTATCTAAAATCTATAAAGAATTTACCAAATTACCAATTCCACATCCGAAAAACAAATAATCCAGTGAAGAAATGGGTGGAAGACATGAATAGATACTACTCCATAGAGGACATCCAGATGGCCAACAGACACATGAAACGATGCTCAAAGTCACTCATCATCAGGGAAACACAAATCAAAACCACACTGAGATACCACCTTACGCCGGTTAGAGTGGCTAAAATGAATAAACCATTATTATTGATAATAATAACTATAGATGCTGGCAGGGATGTGGAGAAGCAGGCACCCTCCTGCACTGTTGGTGGGAATGCAAACTGGTGCAGCCACTCTGGAAAACGGTGTGGAGGTTCCTCAAAAAAATGAAAATAGAGCTACCCTATGACCCAGCAATAGCACTGCTAGGAATCTACCAAGAGACACAGGAGTGCTGATGCATAGGGGCATGTGTACCCCAATGTTCATAGCAGCACTTTTGACAATGGCCAAATCATGGAAAGAGACCAAGTGCCCATCAACTGACAAATGGATAAAGAAGATGTGGTACATATATACAATGGACTACTACGTGGCAATGAGAAAAAATGAAATCTGGCCATGTGTAGCAACATGGATGGAACTGGAGGGTATTATGTTAAGTGAAATAAGTCAGTCAGAAAAAGACAGATACCATATGTTTCCATGCATAGGTGGATTTTGAGAGACTGAGCAAAAACCATGGGGGAGGGGAAGAGGGGAAAGGAAAAAAGACACAGAGAGGGAGGGAGATAAAACATAAGAGACTCTCAAAGACTAAGAACAAACTGAGGATGAGGGGGGTGTGGGAGGGGGGAGAGTGGGTGACGGGCACTGAAGAGGGCACTTGTTGGGATGAACACTGGGTGTTATATGGAAACCAATTTGATAAATTATTTAAATAAAAAAAAAAAGAAAAAAGTGTGACGGAGGTCTAACAAAAGGGGAAATATTAGTCAAAGAAGAATTCACTCTGCTAAGTAGAGAGGCTGAGAAAAGATCATAAATGAGAAATGGATCATAATTTCCCAAGCTATATAGACAGAACATGGTAACGGAAAAAGAATAATTGTGAGATGTCAGTTAAAGACTTTCCCATCCCTAACTTCTTCAGACCTCATCTGAAGCTTTCTTTACTGTGCCCTTTGGATCCCCTGACTATTGTATACAAACACCAGTTCCTCTCGGAACTCTACCTCCCCACCTTCACTGAAGCTGGAATCCTTCTCCGGAGATTTCCTGTGAAGTGCTCTTAAGCAGATCTCGACTCTCTTGTCTTTCCCTTCTACCACAAGACTCAGAGCTTGGAGGTTGAGCTGCCATTTTCTGAGCCCAAAAATATCTTTTCTAAATCATTTGTCCTCTGGCTTCACTCAAAAACAATTTCTCTCTTTTCAACCGCTACCATCCAGCAATTCTCTGGATGTGCAATTCTCATCACTAGTATTCCAACCCTCAAGTATAATGCATCTTATTCTTAGGTTTTCTCTCCCCTCCAATTCCTGCCATCATTCTGAACAACCGTGAATCTACACAAATTGGTGAATGACTTGGCCTCAAGTTCTCTGACTTTAATAACTGGCCTAATTCTCCACTGCTCTGTAACAATCCACCACACAATAATACCCAGGGCCCTGGCCTCTTCATCACGGAGAGTTGTTCTATAGTTAAAAGCTTAAGTTTGGAAATTACTTTCTGATTACAGTCTTCTATTATCATGTATTTTATTTCCTTATTAGAAAGCAAATATTTTTTAATTTCACTGAAACCTCTATTCATTTAACTCCTTTTCTCAATCTATCGTCCCTTTCCATGACTGATTTCATCCGTTCCTACTCTGAATAAAATGATCAATGATTTCAGGAATTCTAGTATTACTTCAGTTCCCTAAAACCCTATCTAGCTATTTCACCTTGCCATTCAATCCCTGACACTGAATGAATCCAGCCATATACTTCCTCCTGCTCTCCAATTTTAAAATACATTATTAAATATGATAGCTAGTACCACAAGTTCACATTTTACAATCTTAACGGGACCCTCAACATGGTTCAGCAATCCTTTTATTTATTCGTAATCATTTCCCTTTCACGTTTCCTAAGCCAGTAATTCTAAACATCTACTATTCTCTACGTATGCCATATTTTCCATCATGGTCAACAAATAACCTTTGCTGATAATTCAGAGTGTAAATATTTTGTTCCTTCACACTTAAACTTACCTATGATGTAACCTCTCCTTAACTCCTGCCTCTGAGAAAAAATGTTCTCCTCTTTCTTCTTCTTGCCTAACGCCCAAGCCTTCTTTCAACTGCTACCACAATGATCTTTTCAAAACACAAATCTGATGTTTATTTGCTTGTGCTGGTTCCCTTAGGATGGTGCTGTAGATTGAATGTTTGTGTCCCCTCTGCCACCCCACCATTCACATGTTGAAACCTAACCCCAGTGTGATGCTATTAGGAGGTGGGGACTTTGGGTACATGATTGGATCACAAGGGGAGTTTTCATAAATGAGATTTGTGACCTTATGAAAGAGACTCCAGAGAGATGCCTGGCTGCTTCTACCATGTGAGGTTCTAGCAAAAAGATAGCTCTCTGAATAAAGAAGGAGGTCTCACTACACAGCGAATCCTCCAGTGTCTTGATTTGTACTTCCCAGCCTCCAGAACTGTGAGAAATGCAACCTGGTCTGGGGTATTGCTGTAGCAGCCCAAGCAGACAAAGACATGCTATAAAAGTCCTTTCATAATTTGAACCCTTCCTCCCTTTTCCATTTATCATCATTTGCCTCTTTCCTGAATGAACTTTTTTTCCTTTTTTTTTTTTTTTGCTGACCATACCAAACTTGTCAGTTTCTAATTGAACCATACTTTTTCTTACCATTACTATGACTTTGTGTATATTGTTTCCTCTGCTTGGGATGTTCTCATAATCCTTAAGCCCTTACCATTACCTGAGTAAGTACACTGTATTTTCAAAATCCAGCATTATGATCCTGCTTATCAAACTCACACCTCTCCCCCAATACTCACACACAATGTTGTAATTGTTTCCAAGTTCTTAGCACCTATTTGATAGTTGAAGAGTAGATCTCTTCAACTTGGGAGTAGATCTGAGATCATTAAATATAAAATTAATTTTTACTGAGTCCCTACTATGTTGAGAATAGAAGACAAACACGGAATGGCACATCCTCATATAAAGCTGTCTATTGAGAGAAAGAGAGGGGCTAATAAATTATCACAATTCAATGTGACTAATACCACATTGAGGTTATATAAAACGTATAATGGGAAGCAATCACAATTCCATAAAGATCATGGAAACATTCAATAAAAAGGTAGCATTTGAGCCGAGGTTTGAAGGATAATAAAGCATATTGTAAGCAGAAAAGGAGAAAAATATATTCCACAGAAAGGAATATGTACAAGCATTACCAGCTGAGGCTAGAAACCCTAAATTTGCAACAGAACATTCCGCACCTTTGGGTGATTTTATTTTATTTTATTTGGTCAACAGCTAAAGGGTACTAGAATTGGGAAGTGAAAAAGATACATAATTGGTATTATCCAAGGTTTGGAGAAGAGGGAGGTAGAAGAAGAAGTATATACCTATAAAATACTCAATTATCTATCAAACCCAGGTGAAAGGTCAGTCCCCATGTGAGACTCTGAAAGACTCTTAAAATATGACTTGAATCCAGTTCTCTGTTTCCCCAGCACTTTGTAATCAGCTCTATTACATAATGTGTGATACTGTATTAAAATTTATCTATTACATGTCTATCTAAACTCTCCAGGGCAAAGTACCAACTAATGTGTGGTGGTACCCAATTAATGCTAGCTGAATAGAATTGTCCTGCCCTTAAAGAGTTTAACTGAATAAATGAAAAAGGCATACACAATTAATATACACTAAGTTCAAGCAGAGGTATGGATAAGCTGTTATAGAATACTAAAGATGGAGCAACCAAGTTACATTTATTGATGTTGTCATAGTCGCAATTACTTCTAACAGAAGAGGACCGGGCTTATAAGGAGATGGCCTTATATTCTAATAACTCTCCCAACAAGAATGGAAGTTTTCTTGTAGAATTACCTATCACTAGCTCATGCAGAGACTAAACTTTTTACTTTGCACTAAGATAATCAGGTCTTAGATTACATGTTTTTCAAAAGCAAACATATGCAAAAATGTTCTTTAAACCTTCAAAAATCATTGCAGAAAATTACCTTGCCTTTATATTATCCCTCCCACATATACACATCAGAAAGAAAAGATGATCAATCCATAACTAAGTTATTATGAGCCAAATGAAAACATTCTGTTTGCCCCTTTAGTACAATGAATAGAAAAGATGTGTAATACTTAACCATGGGAAGAGAAAATTACATGCATCTAAAATGAACTCACCTCACAGAACATTGTGTGCTAAAACCTAGACTTTGAATTTATGTCTTTTTAAAAAATCCATTATTCTGCCTTTTGGAGCTTCATTTTTGGGTTTATCCCAATGAATATTAAAAAATAGGTCATGGAAAACCTCAGTAAAATCAGCTATAGATTCCTGTGTTGAAAGTTCTAATACTAATGGCATCATTCTTCACTAGCAGTTATTCCAAAACATAAGTATTATGCCACACAATCCATTTTGATACCTCAGTAGAATATATATTCCACTTGTGATGGTTACTTTTTTTTTTTTTTAATTTATTTATCTTGAGAGAGGGAGAAAGAGAGAAAGAAAACTTGCACACGAGTTGGGGAGGAACAGAGAGGGAGGGAAAGAGAATCCCAAGCAAGCTCCACATTGAGTGCCGAGCCCAACGTGGGGGCTCAATCCCAGAAACCATGAGACCAGGACCCGAGCTGAAACCAAGAATCTGATGCTCAACTGAAGCCATCCAGGTACCCCTGTGATGGTTATGTCAACTTGGCTGGGCCATCGTGCCCAAATATTTGTTTGAACATTATTATGTATGTTTCTGTGAGGGTGTTTTTGGATGAGATGAACATTTAAATGCATAGAGTCTAAGTAAAGCTAATTGCCCTCTATAATGTGGCTAGACCTTATCCAATCAGATAAAGGCCTGAATAAAACAAAAGACCCTAACCCTCTAACCCTTTCTCCCCATTCCTCCACCTACTCCCCTCACCCTGAGCAAGAGGGAATTTTGCCAGTAGACAACCTTCAGATTTTAACAGCAATATTAGCTCTTCCCTGGGTTTCCATCCTGTCAGCCTACCCTGCAGATTTTGGATTTGTCAGGCTCCATAATCAAGAAAGCTAATTTCTTAATATAAATATCTCTCACCTATACACACACACAGATGCATGGACACACAAACATATATCCTATTGTTTCTATTTCTCTTGAGAACCCTAATATACCTCTGCCCCTAGAAAAGAGGATCACCTTATCCTCCTAAACATTTCCAAGCAAGAACACACATATGCCATGCAGACAGTAGGAAAAAATATTCTCTACCTTGGTTCTATCACCTTATATTAATACACTACTGTCTCTCTGTCATCATGCAAGGGCCAACTGAGGAAATAATAAGAAATAGTTATCTCCAAATACAGAAGGTCTGTTAGGGAGGAAACGTATTGTTTGCTTATCTAGGAGCTACAAATAGGACCAAAGAGTGGCAATTGCAAGGATAAATGATCAATATTAAAAAGTATTTTCTAGTCTTAGGGCTATTGAAAAAGAAAAAGGAAAAAGAAAAAGAAAGGGATTTTCTTTAAAAAAATGGAGCTCTTCATAAAACCTGAGTAACTATTTGCTAAGGTAAAACCATGCTATTGCTATTTGCTAAGGTAAAATCATGAATAAACACCTTCCTTGGCCCTGAAAAGAGTTAGCCAAACAGGTCTGCAAGTATAACAGAAGACACTACAGGAATTGTTCTCAACTTTAAATATAATCATCTATGTCCTCACTACTTTCTATTCTTATTTACTATTCTCTTCCATCCTCTACTATTCCCCTTCCTTCTCTGACTTCTACCTTATCTTTCTCTCCATTCTAATTTCATCATCCCCTGCTTAACTGAATACAGAAATGAGAGAAAATATCTAAGAAAAAAGCAAATACTTTAGATAAAAGATTTTTATGTGCCACACACAACCGTATCTTTAAAACTATATGGATTTTTTTAACTACAATTTTCCTTCTCTTCTTTCTTTAGATATGTAAGTAAATTCTGTTGTTTTAGAGATGATGGGTTGAATCTTACTTTCCCATATGACAAACGGTTGCTTTTATTTTTCTCTTCATTTTCTTAATAACACAATGACAAATACTCACTTTTTTAAAAAGTTATAGTCTTTGACAAAATTCCACAAACCTTTCTTCAAAAGTCTAGCACAAAGTTCATATTTCAATTCCTCTAAATAGTATGACAGTGTTTTATAGATTAAACCAAATAACAGATTGTGTCAACACTGATATGGCCTCTAATTCATCCTAGACATTCTTTTCAACCCCACTAAAAAGATATTGTCTACACTAGAACCTTCTTACTTAAAGTTTGATCCACAGATTAGCACATCAGCATCCTATAGGAGCTTATTAAACATGCAAATCATTGAGCCCCACATAAAGCTACTCTGAGGATAGAGCCCAAGTATTTGTGTTTTAATAATCCTTCCAAAGTGGTGCCTGGGCAGCTCAGTTGGCTAAGCACCTGACTCCTGATTTCGCCTGAAAAAACTGATTTTTGTGTTGATTACATGTTAAAATGATTTGTCATTTTACTTTATTTTTTTTAGGACTATCTCTGAAGTTATAAATCATCTCAATTTCAATTAGTCCCTTTTCAAGTGCTAAGTAGTCACATGGGTATCATAGCTACTATATGGGAAGCCCAGATCTAGAACTGGTTGAGACAGAAGCTGGGTCCTTAATACTGGATTTTCTGTCTATGGCCATACCACCCTAAACGCTCCCGATCTTGTCTTAATACTGCAGTTTCTGAGTTCTATTTTAACATTTGTGTTAATGTAGACATAGCTTGAACTCATACGAAACCCTGGAGTTTTGTTATCGGCAGCTTTGTATTTTGAGAAACAAAGAAACCAAACCTGAATATTTGAAAGAATCTAAACCTAAATCTAAATATTAAAAGAAGACATTTTTTGCTCTCAAAAAAAGACATTTATCAAAGGTGTAATCCTGGTTTTAAAAATATTTTATCTTCATATTTGCATCAAATGTTCCTTTATGTACAAAAGGTATGTGTTCCCTACTTAAAATGCCAAAAAATTAATAGCTACATTTGTTTAATCTGTACATGATGATTAAGTGAATTTAATACTGGTAATTTAATGAAAGGAATTCCTTGCCCAATGGATGCATACATTTTTGAAAGAAGAAGAAGAATTATATAATATGAAATGCTATGTAAAGTTTTTTATGTAAAAATATTATGTATAACACTGTTAAAAATCCCATGCTTTGATCAGGTGGTAAATCAGGAAGGTTTTAAAAAGTAAAATAATAAAAAAAAAGTGGTTAATGAGGTTAATGAACCAAAAGTATCAGCATGCATACTATTAGAGTCAATCACAGCACAACACAGTATAAATTAGTTCACTCTGTTTCGTATCAAGTAACTACTTCTGGTGTCTTCTAAAACAAACAAACAAAAACCAATTCAGTCAACAAATGACAAACTGATATTTTTTAAAAGTCGAAGTAAGTACCAGAGTCAGATCATTTACTATTGCCTTTAGTTCATTTTATGATTATTCTCTTTTGATTTGACAGAACTATCTTCACTTCTTTAAGGTCAGTAAATATATGTACTCCCATCAGATACTGAACATACCTCTATTACAGCATGTATGAAAAATTATAATTTTACATTTACTTATCTGTTTCTATCACAGATTAAAGAGCTTCTGAGGGCAGGGACTAAATTTCTGCCATTAGTAGGAGACATCACAATGTTTGCAACTTACTAAATAAAACTCAGTGCTGAATACATAAATGAATGAGACCTGAAGATGAGGGGATGTGTGAAGTATATATGACTGTGCATAATGTTCCAAATCTAACTTTAAACTACACAGTTAATGTTTAACCAAAGCAGTATGACATACCATGGCAGTATGAACTTAACTATATTTGAATACTCTACAAATATTCTAATGGGTCCATCAACATTCAATACATGGACTTCTTTTTTTACTCTAGACATGAATAACTGATGTCACACAGTATTCTCTACTATTGCTCCAATAGCTCTGTATAACTTAAGAGGAAAAAAAAATACTTTTGTTTTACCTAAATGTGCTAGCTTTCTTAAATCTCAAAGAGTTATACAATGTGTTGTTTGTTTTATAAGTGGTAGTAAAACAGTCCAAATTCCCAAGTGAACTGTCTGTCAACGGTAGGCACTGAATACTATTAGCTCCTATTAAAAAAGTTAGAGAATAAAGATTTGTTGTATATAGCCCATTACATGAATACTACACTAGAAAATTATTCCTAAACTCTGCCTTACTAAAAACATAAAATATTCATATTTCCTTAGTTGTTAGTGATTTCAAAATATGGTATATGATACTTTGGCCTTCATCAGGATCTTACTGTACAGCAAATAGAAAATAATGTAGTATCTTATATTCAGATAAGAAGATATATTATTGATTTACCATGCATTTCTTCAACTAGAATCATTCCATTTCAATGTGCTTCTAAAAAGTGTTTCTTAATTTAGGACCTTTTCCATTTCCTGACTATTTTTCCCTTACTTTGACTATTTCGAGTGAAGAGTTATTAATCTTTTACTCTATTTTGTCTTCAATTTTATGACTATTTTTCCAATTTAACAATTTTGCTGTTGGTCATTAATATTAACATATATTCCTAGCTCAAAAAATGAAAACTGCAGTAAATAATAAATGAGTCATGATGAAAAATAAAACTACTTTGCTTTTATTTATTAACTTGGTATAAAATGTATTCCCATGGTATGATATCTCTTTCAGTTTAACATAGGGATAAACTATAATTTTATGTGAAGATTTATATAAAATCAAACTTCAAAAAGGAGAAGAATTTACTTTAATTACCTAATTTTCTGGCTAGTGTTTGTTTTTTTCTGAAGGCCAAATGCTGGAAACTTTTAAAAATAGTCTCTAGTGGGGCACCTGGGTGGCTCAGTCAGTTAAGCGTCCAACTTCAGCTCAGGTCATGATCTCACGGTTCATGAATTCAACCCCTGCACTGGACTCTGTGCTGACGGTTTGGAGTCTGGAGCCTGTTTCAGATCCTGTGTCTCCCTCTCTCTCTGCCCCTCTCTCGCTAGTGCTCTCTCTCTCTCTCTCTCTTAAAAATAAAACATTAAAAAAATTTTTTTAAATAGTCTTTAAGGCTAAGTATTTAAAACATTTTTTTAATTTATAAACTAATCTACATGTACACTTCATTATTTCGTTAAATCTTAAACTACCAAATTCACATGACATTAAAAACTAGGAGGAATCTATATAAAAGTACATTAAAGTAAGAAAAATCAGAAGCTATTAAGTTCACACTTTCAGTGTTGACTACTATAAACAAACTAGCAAAAAATGAAGATCTAAATTTATAGCTATAACATAATTCAAAAGTTAATATAACTTTGTAATTGTAAACAATTTTCTTGTACTAAAAGTAATGATTTACCTGATACATCATGTCAATAAGAGAAAGAATAAAAACCATATGATCATTTCAATAGATGTAGAAAAAAGCATTTGACAAAGTACAATATCCATTTGGTCTAGAGGGAACACACCTCAACATAATAAAGGCCGTATACGAAAAACCCACAAAGAACATCACATTCAATGGGGAAAAACTGAAGACTTTCCCCAAAAATCAGGAACAAGACCAGGATTCCACTCTCACCACTTTTATTCAACATACTACTGGAAGTCATAGCCACAGCAATCAGACACATAAAGAAATAAAAGGTATCCGAATTGGTAAGAAGTAAAACTTTCCTATCTACAGACGACATGATACTATGTACAGAAAACCCTAAAGACACCACAAAAAAACTACTAGAATAAAGTTGCAGGATATAAAAATCAATGTACAGATATGTTGTATTCCTATAGACTAATAATAAATCAGGAGAAAATGAAATTTAGAAAATGATCCCATTTAGGGATGCCTGGGTGGATAAGTGTCTGACTCTTGATTTTAGCTCAGGTCATGATCTCACAGTTCGTGAGTTCGAGCCCCAAGTCAGGCTTTGCACTGACGTTGCTGAACCTGCTTGAGATTGTCTTTCTCTCTCCCTCTCCTTCTCTCTTTGCCCGTCCGCTACTCATACTTTCTCTCTCTCTCCCAAAAAATAAAAATAAAAATAACTCCCACTTACAATTACACCAAGAACAGTAAAATATCTAGGAATAAACTTAACCAAAAGAGGTGAAAGACCTTTATTATGAAACTGTAAAACACTGGTGAAAGACTTTCAAGACAATGCAAAGAAATGGTAAAACATTCCGTGCTCATGGATTGGAAGAACAAATATTGTTAAATGTCCTACCCATAGCAATCTGCACATTTAATGCAATCCCTATTAAAACACCAACAGGCTTTTTCATTGAAAAAGAACAAACAATCGTTAAATTTGTATGGAACCACAAAAGACCTTGATTAGTCAAAGCAATCTTAAGAAAACAAAAACAAAACTGGAGGTATGACAATTCCAGACCTAAAGTTATATAACAAAGCTCCAGTAATCGGGGCACAAGGTGGCTCAGTCGGTTTAAGCCTCTGACTTTGGCTCAGGTCATGATCTCATGGCTCGTGGGTTCGAGCCCTACATTGGGCTCTGTGCTGACAGCTCAGCGCCTGGACCCTGCTTTGGAGTCTGTATTTCCATCTCGCTCTGTCCCTCCCCCAACTCGTGGTCTCTCTGTCTCTCTTTCTCTCTCAAAAACAAGGAAACATTAAAAAGCATTTAATAAATAAATAAATAAATAAATATTAAAAAAAAATTTAAGCTGTAGTAATCATAACAGCATAGTACTGGCACAAAACCAGTGCAAAACCAGATATACAGATCAATAGAACAGAATAAAAAACCCAGAAATAAACCCACGATCATACAGTCAATCTTTGACAAAGGAGAAAAGAATATTCAATGGGAAAAGGAAGTCTCTTCAACAAACGGTGTTGGGAGAACTGGACAGCTACATGCAAAAGGATAAAACTGGACCATTTTCTTTCACCATACACGAAAAACCTCAAAAGACCTAAATGTGAGACCTCATACCATAAAAATTTGAGAAGAGAGCAATAGGCAGTAATTTCTCTGACATTGGCTATAGAAACATTTTTCTAGATATGCTTCCTGTGGCAAGATATGTAAAAGCAAAAATAAACTATTGGAACTACATTAAATAAAAAGCTTCTGCACAATAAAAGAAACAATCAACAAACTAAAAGACAACGTATAGAATAGGAGAAGATACTAGGAAATGACATACTGATAAAGGGTTAGTATCCAAAGTATATAAAGAACTTAAACAACTTAATACCCCCAAAACAAATAATCCAATTAAAAATGGGCCGAACACACTAATGGATACTTTTCCAAAGACGACATACAGATGGCCAACAGACACATGAAAAGATCCTCAACATCACTAATAAACAAGGAAATGCAAATCAAAAGTACAATGAGGTATCACCTCATCTGTCAGAATGGCTAAAATCAAAAACATAAGAAACTGCAAGTGTTGAAGAAGATGTGAAGAAAAGGAACCTTCATGCACTGCTGGTATGAAAGCAAACTGGTGCAGGCACTGTGGAAAACAACATGGAGAGTCCTCAAAAAGTTAAAAATAGAACTTCTCTGTAATCCAGTAATTGTAAAAAATACAAAAACGCTAATTCCACGGGTTACATACACCCCGATGTTTATAGCAGCATTATTTACAATAGCCAAATTATGGAAGCAGTCCAAGTGTCCATCAAAAGATGAATGGATAAAGAAGATGTGTGTGTGTGTGTGTATATACATATATATATATATGTATATGAGAAATCTTACATTTCAGTGTCATGGATGGAGATAGAGTATTATGCTAAGTGAAATAAATCAGAGAAAAACAAATACCATATGATTTCATTCATATGTGGAATTTAAGAAACAAAACAAGTGAGCAAAGGAAAAAGAGAGAGAGAGGCTGAGACTAAGAAACAGACTATAGAGAACAAACTATAAAGAGAACAAACTGATGGTTACCAGAGGGGAGGTGGTTGGGGAAATGGGGGAAATAGGTGATGGGGATTAAAGAGTACACCTATCATGATGAGCACTGAATAATATATAGAATTGCTGAATAACTATATTGTACACTTAAAACTAACATCACACTGTATGTTAACTATACTGAAATTAAAAATTTTAAACTTAATAAAAAAATTGTAGGACACCCCTATAAAAAGAAAAAAAAGTAATGCTTTACTGACTGTAGTTAAAGTAAGATACTATTCATATAATTGTTATTTACTGTTTTGCTGGTATTTCAGGCTAACACAGTAAGTCAGTTATACTTACAAGCGAAAGAGGAAGCAAAAATGTGACTGCGCAGATGTTCTGATTGCAAAACCCAAAAGAACTTGTTGAAGTTTTATCTTAACTACTAGGCGGGTTCAGAAGGTAGCTGAGTACAAATAAAAATACAAAAATCAATACAGATTTAAAATTGATCTCCCAACAATAACCACTTAGAAGTTATAAGGGGAAAAATTCCATTTGCAACAACAATCAAAAAATGTAAAATACGTAGGACTACTTAAAATGAGGTATGTATGGAAAGCATATGTACAAAACTACATCTCACTGAGACACAAAAAGACTTAACTAAAAGAAGCTTTAATCTATGTTCTTAGATTGTCACAGGAATATGACAATACAAATTTCCAAAATTTCTGTGATATACCAAACCCATGAAAATAAAAATTTTTGACAGATTTAGAAATAGAAACTTCCTCCCTAAAGCTAATATAATTAAAATAGCATGGCTACAACACAATAATAGACAAACAGATTAATGGAACAGAATAGAACTCCAAAACTAGCCCAATTAAATTAAATTAAGTAGTTATTATATAATAAAAGGAGCATTGTCAACCGATAGGGAGTAGATTAAACAACACACAGTGTTGGTGAAAATCGATTGACTAGAAAAAAATAAAATTAGATCCTCACCTTATACCATATATCGAAATAAGTTATTAAACATAAGTACATCGATTAATTATCATAAGAATACATATATTTTATAAAGAAGCTTCCATTAGGAAAATAATGATTAAGTTTTTATTATTTCACAAACTTCTGTAGAATTGAAAGAATACATAATGGTGAAACTTTAATCTTTGTTTTAAATGGGTACTCAGGAAATCTGAATTAGCAGAGGTAAAACTGAAAGCATTTAAACCATGTAAGGAAGCTTTCTAGGGGAAACACAACTGTCGTCATCTATCAAGTACTACAGAGGTAAAAGGTATGATACTGCCCATACCTTTAATATCAGGTTCGAACATCTATAATCACAGTGGAAACACTGAATACAG
This sequence comes from Paguma larvata, assembly GCA_030068075.1. Classification (NCBI taxonomy): domain Eukaryota; kingdom Metazoa; phylum Chordata; class Mammalia; order Carnivora; family Viverridae; genus Paguma; species Paguma larvata. Next base: position 117,134,683 of record CM057823.1, read on the forward strand.
ATTAATGAATCTATTACTTTGTGCTATTTTCCTTTAAGTATCAACGATACCTTTCTGTTGAAAATATATAATTCAGATACTAGTATTATTAATTCATTTCTAATTCCCTATATCAACCAAAAGTCCAATTTATATACCTCATATTCTTTAACACACTCAGAACATATTGGAATAGTGCTTAATTGATTAGAGAAGTCAGTTACACAAAACAATGAGCAAAGGTGGGAAAAAGAGAGGCAAATCAAGAAACAGACTATTAAATCTAGAGAAAAAACTGATGGTTACCAGAGGGGAGGTGGGTGGGGTTGGGTTAAACGGGCAATGGGGATTAAGGAGGGCACTGGGGACGAGCACCTGGTGTTGTATGGAAGTGCTGAATCAGTATGTTGTACACCTGAAACTAATATTACACTATGTGAACTTACTGGAATTTAAAGAAAAAATAAAAAAAAAAAATAGAAGCAAAGGGTACTTGGGTGGCTCAGTTGGTTAAGCGTCCAACTTCAGCTCAGGTCATGATCTCGTGGTCTCTGAGTTTGAGCTCCATGTTGGGCTCTGTGCTGACAGCTCAGAGACTGGAGCCTGCTTCAGATTCTGTTTCTCCCTCTCTCTCTGCCTTTCCCCCAGCTTGTGCTCCATCTCCCTCTCTCTGCCCCTTCCCCAGCTTGTGCTCCATCTCCTCTCTCTCAAAAACAAACATTAAAAAAATTTTTTTAAGTAAGTAAATAAATAAATAAAGTAAGCCGGTTACATCAATCAAGTATATAACCACAGAAAACACACAGATAGCTGTCCAGGCAGAGTTACGTGCAACCCTGTCCTGTTGAAAAAGAATGTCAAAAAAACAGAGCAGCACAAACCCCATCACTTCTCCCTCAACAGTAACTTACTAAGGTGTAGTCCTTAGTGATAGTAAGTCAGCACTGGTACTATCAATACCGAGGACAGATCTGTTTAAGTATATATTTGGCATATAGCATCATTTCAAATCACGTTTCTCTTACATATTTTACTCTCTGTTAGGAACAGAAGAAGTTTTTCAAATTTAGCAAACTTAAGAAGCAAAATGGTAACATTTATAGCTAATGTTAGAAAACCAGATCTTCTGCCAATGTTTTAATCACAAAGTACAAATACCAATGAAAGCTTATCTCCTTCTGGAGAATGCACATAACAAGTGCTTTTATTGCTCCTTATGAAGTACAGCTCAAAAGCACATCAGAGGGCAGACACCATCCATTATTATAGTTATGCCTTGCTTCTGTCATTAATCTCATGGCCTGTGACAGATTTCAAGATGGTCTTCCTCATTCCTCCAATCAGATTCAAGCATTTCTGCAAACTCCTGGATACAAATATATTTGGATATACACTGTTCTCTTCTTTCTGCTTTTGACTAAGTGCATGGAACATAACTTGGAACCAATATGCTGCCTCTTCCTTAGAACATAACCTTTGAATAAGGAACTTAAGTTCATTTTTTTAAATGTCTTCTTTAAATGTCCTTTCCTACACTGAATAACCCAATTGTATTTTATTGATGATGTTGCATTTTCCATCATATCATACTGGGTGACCCAACTCTTATACCCACTTCAATCAGCCACCAGCCACCATTCAAGAAATGATGGCTTATAAAGCTGCAACAGAAATCAAGTATTTGTAAATATCTTATAAAATTAAAAAAATGAGATTCGAGTAGATGGAACTAGAGTGTATTATGCTAAATGAAATCAGTCAGAGAAAGACATATATCATACGATTTCACTCATACATGCAATTTAAGAAACAAAACAGATGAACATAGGGGAAGGGAAGGAAAAATAAGATAAAAACAGAGAGGGAGGTAAACCATAAGAGACTCTTAAAGACGGAGAATAAAGTGAGGGTTGCTGCTGGAGGGGATCTGAGCAGGGATGAGCTAAATGGATGAATAGCATTAAGGAGGGCACTTGTTGGGATGAGCATTGGGTGTTTATGTAAGTGATGAATCACTGGGATCTATTCCTGAAATCAATACTACACTGTATGTTAACTACCTTGATTTTAAATAAATTTTTTAAAAATGAGATTCGATGTATAATCAGTTATTTTAAAAATTATTAATAAGGTATTTTATTTTTTATTTTTATATTTTGAACTAAGTCTTTGTAATCTACAGTGTGCCTAAATTCAGAGTAGCCTCATTTCAAATGTTCGATAGCCATGTCTGCAAGGAAATACTGGCAGCATGAGTTTAGAAGATTCCTGTGGAAGCCTAAAGAGTATAGTGTTCCCTGGGTTTTTCCACATTAAACAGTGTTTTGTTTTTTTTAATAGCCTTGATACTGAGCAGCTTAGCTCAATATAAAATTCTTATTCCTTGAATTTTTTTTTAAAAAATACTGTTCCATTATTGAATTGCTTTGTTTATTGCAATATATTGCTGAGAAGTCTGATACCAATTTGATTTTCTTTCCTTTTTAAATAACATGATCTTTTTGAATGGTGGCCCTATGGATTTTTCCTTTGTATTTATTTTAACTTTTAAAGTAAAAGTTTTTCGGGCACCTGGCTGGCTTGGTCAGTAGAATGTGCAACTCTGAATACTTGGGTTTTAAGTTCAAGCCCCACATTGGGTGTAGAGACTACTTTTTAAAAAAATCTTTAAAAAAAAATGAAGTAAAGGTTTTACTAGACTAAGTCTCTGAGTTGGCCATTACAGTCAATTTCTGCAGGTACATGGGTGGCTCTTTCACAGCGTGTAGATTGCGGTCTTTCTTTATTTAAGAAAAGTTCATAGTTTTAAATATTAGCTCTGTTTCAGTGTTTTCCTCCTTTAGGGCTTCAATTGTGTGTGTGTTGGATCTTCTTGCCTATTTTATATATCTATCATTTTCCTTCTGATCTTTTGTTTTCATTCTTTTGCTTGTTTTCTTCAATGCCCCTCAATAAATTTTCAGTCACCTCTCTTCTTTCCTGGTATCTTACAATCTAGTTTTAATTACTAAAATGATTCTTTTTCTTCAGTGTCTTCTAGTTAACTCTTATTTCACATCACCCATGTCTGTTTCACATTATCCACTCCTATTCCAAGTATCTGAAATTCTTACCTGAAGATTTTTTTTTCATATATGCAAAGGCCTAAAGATATTTAATATAGGTCATGGTGTTCTGTTACTGATAACTGCTTTAAGGCTGGCTTAGGAAGAAAACTTTTAATAGCTAAAATGTTGGTTCTTATTTTCTGCTTTATTCATTATAGCAATTTGTATGTTTATCGCCTGCAATTTTAAATTCCGTATATACAAGCCATAAAAATGTATGCAATAAGGGTAAAGATCTGGGATGAATATCTAGGTTTCTAGTTCAAAAGTTCCCTCTTCCGGGGCCCCTGGGTGGCTCAGTTGGTTAAGTCGCCGACTTCGGCTCAGGTCATGATCTCGCGATCTGTGAGTTTGAGCCCAGCATCAGGCTCTGTGCTGATGGCTCAGAGCCTGGAGCCTGCTTCGGATTCTGTATCTCCCTCTCTCTCTGCCCTTCCTCTGCTCGTACTCTGTCTCTATGTCTCTCAGAAATAAATAAACGTTAAAAAAAAAAAAAAAGTTCCCTCTTCTGAACTTAAACCAAAGGGGATTATTAGTGTGTCTTCTAATTGTATGGTTTTCTTATTTCTACAGAACACTTAATTTCCCTATTTTGCTTCCTTCTTTCCCTTCACTACCAAGTCTGCAAGAATAAGCTCATCCCCAAAAGTGGCACTCACCTGACCCTGATGCCTAGGGTCCCATTTTTAAGTCTCTTCATTTTGATATCTCAATAGCAAATACTCTAATCAAATCTAAGCCCAGATCTTAGTATTTTCCCAGATTAGGAATTTTTCTTCCTAATGGCAATTTTAACAATGTACTATCATCCTTGGGGTCCTGGTTCAATCAACTTTCATCTTTTCCATGCAGTTTCTGCAGTCTCAATGAATTCTCTCTATCATGGCTCTGAAGCTGAGTAGGTTAGATTTTGATATATCTCTCCTTAATAATTTGAAGGTTTTAGTCTATCTTCTAGTTATGCTTAATGCATAAGTTATGTTAATTGGTTTTACTTGATCTCTTTGTTGAAATACTTCCTGGAGTGTCAGGCCCTGGACAGTGTATGACCCCTTTTTAATATATTAGTCCTCTCAGGTGCAGGACATATGACAAGCTTTTAAAACATGCAAAAGACAGAAACTTATCCAAAATGATAAGAAAGAGGAATTCTTCCCGAAAGAAAGGTCAAGAAGAAATCACAGCCAAAGAATTGCTCAAAACAGATAAAAACAATATATCTGAACAAGAATTTAGAACAGCCATAAGACTAATAGCTGGGCTTGAAAAAAAGCATAGAAGACACGAAAGAAACCCTTGCTGCAAAGATCAAAGACCTAAGAACTAGTCAGGATGAATTAAAAAATACTATAACTGAGATGTAAAATAAACTAGATACAATGACAGTGAGGACTGAAGAAGCAGAAGAGAGAATAGGTGAAGAAGATAAAATTATGGAAAATAATGAAGCTTACAAAAAAAAGAGGGGAAGGAAATTATTAGGTAACAAGGGGAGAATTAGAGAGCTAAGCGATTCCATAAAACTAAACTATATCCATATCATAGGGGTCTCAGAAGAAGAAGAGTGAGAAAAAGGGGCAGGAAGTTTATTTGAACAAATTATAGCTGAGAACTTCCCTAATCTGGGGAAGGAAACAGGCATACAAGTCTAAGAGGCACAGAGAACTCCCTTTAAAATCAACAAAAACAGGTCAACACCACAACATGTCATAGTGAAACTGGCAAGATACACATATAGAGAATTCTGACAGCAGCTAGGGACAAACAGGCCTTAACCTCCAAGGGTAGACACACAAGGGTAGTAGCAGACCTTTCTACTGAAACCTGGTGGGCCAGAAGGGAGTGGCAGGAAATATTCAATGTGGTGAACAGGAAAAATATGCAGCCAAGAATCCTTTATCCAGTGAGACTGTCGTTCATAACAGAATGAGAGATAAAGACTTTCCCAGACAAACAAAAACTAAGTGAGTTTGTGACCACTAATCCAGGCATGCAAAAAAATTCTAAAGGGGACTCTGAATGGAAAGCAGTGAAGACTACCAAGGACCAGAGAACATCACCAGAAATAGGAAATCTTCAGACATCACTATGGCACAAAATTCGTATCTTTACTTCATCTCTTTGTTGATTTGTATGAGTTTTTAGAGAATGTGTGGAAAATTCTGATTTAGGTAGCTCCCACTATATTACGGAAATCCAGGAGTCTCAATTTATCAAGAATTGTCAATGTCTTTTTAGTTGACCACTTTCTCTACTTTAGTCTCCTCCATTCTACAAATGCTATCTTTATTTAGTAAAAACTGAACTTTGATAATTTATGAATAACACCACTAACAAGCCCTCATGGACTAGGGACATAGTAACTAAATGAATCACATAAAAGAAAAATATGTAAACAAGGTGAACAACATAATGAATTCAGCTTGCAAAAGAAATATATTGCTTCTGTGGTACATTGTATGCTTCTGTGGCATGTTAAAAAAAGTTAAATCTAAATAATACTATGAAAGAAGTAAAATCATTTTTTGTCTCTACTAAAATGCAGTAATCTTTCATGTTCTGTGATTTCAGATTTAACATGGCTATTGAAAAACATCTGATAAAAAGTTTTAAAGTCCCTTACTTAGGAAATAAGTTTCCCAAAAGTAAACCAATTCAGAAATACTAAGGGGCACCTGGATGGCTCAGTCGATTAAGCATCTGCCTTTGCCTCAGGTCATGATCTCACAGTTTGTGAGTTCGAGCCCCACATTGGGCTTCCTACTGTCCAGAGTCCATTTTAGATCCTCTGTCCTCTCTCTGCCCCTCCCCCGCTTGCACTCTCTTTTTCTCTCAAAAATAAATTTTAAAAATTTAAAGAAAAGAAATATTAAAGGTATAAAACAGACTAAAAGCAAATGAGAACAACAAGTTCTGTCTGAGAAGATTCAGAGTAATCTACATTAGCAGTTTGTATACATAATCTGGTATGCTCAGGATTATAGCCTAGAAGGGGAGCCAAAAATCAATAAAATGAATAAAAACAAGAACAAGGGCTAAGAAATAACCTAAGAACTGAACAAGTAGAGAATATGATATAAGGTTAGGAATGTGGAACTATATACTAAATATGTTTTTCTTTAAAGATAAGTAAACTGGTGTTCTCCCACGGGGTTGTTCTACAGAAAATAAACACTTATGTGACTCTTGTATGAAGTCAGGCAATTAACTAAACAAAGTTAGAGCACAAAGGTGCATGAGGCAATGAGACAGAGGAAAACAGCGTAATCCTTTAGGACAAGAGTTTAAAGCTGTGTTGGTGATCATGCTGGCATTGTTTTGTTGTTCCCTCAGCAATGGAACATGGTCCCCACGTTCTTACAATGGAATAGAATTTTTTACTATGAACGGATTGTTAATATTTTTTTTTGTCTTTGGACCTTTGATTTATGCTAGTAGTCTGACAAGGTGATTTAGATGTCATACTCACTAAGGACAATTCCTGTCCCGATGTTTAGGGATGAAAATGTGACCTACAGTTTTATATTTTCAAATGAGCATAAAATAGAGTAAGCATATTACAATAAGCATTTACACAGAATCTTCTATTCTCTGAATCAAAAGAGACAAGAGTAAACACAATCTGATTTCTTAGTGGGTGGCCTTCAAATATTTACTAAAAACATTTTATGTTTTAATTTTTTTAAAGTTTATTTATTTATTCTGAGAGAAAGAGTACACACACATGTAAACAGCGGAGGAGCAGAGAGAGAGAGAGAGAGAGAGAGAGAGAGAGAGGGAGAGAGGGAGACAGAGAGGCAGGCTCCACACTGTCAGTGCAGAGTCAGACACAGGGCTCGATCTCACAAAACTATGAGATCATGATTTGAGCTGAAATCAAGAGTTGGACGCTCAACTGACTGAGCCACCCAGGTGCCCTTAAAAACATCTTAGATCAGAGATTTACACAAAATACTTAAACAAAATGTTTTCCATAAAACCTAATAAGTATTAAAATTGTCTAACTCATGCCTCTTAAGATTCTGGTATATATATTTAATGTTTCCCAAAAAATTTAAGAAAGAAAACCACTTTGAAAGTCACACATCAAAGCAAATATTCTAATTTCAGATTATGATTATTTTCGATGGGCAATTCAAATATACTAAGTCCGACAGTGTAAAAATTTTAAAAAGCATAATTTCTTTCCTTTCAGATTTGTCCTTTCCAATGAAAAGTTAGCAGATTATAAAATAAAATTTTAAGTTTAGATTTATATTACACACATTACCATCTTGTACAGAATGGAGAAATCGTTGTTTCTTGATCGGTTGCAATTCTGGTACAAAGAAGGATATTTTTAGCTAAAACACCTGACACTAAGGAAGAATTATGACACCAGAAGGTGTCTATGAAAAAAAAAAAAAAAAGAAAAAGCCAGTACAGATTCACTTAAGTTAAATGTTGTATAATTTTATCTTTAAGAGGATCAAAGTAACAATGGGTTGATCACTTCAAGGAAGAACAACTGTAGAAAATAAAAATCTTACCAGTTCTTTTTTTTTTTTTACTACTTCTTGTTTAAAAGCCACATGCTAATTTAAAATAAAAGTATCGATACAATATCTAAAATAATCCATCTGTCTGTAATTCAAGGATAAAAAAGCTTATATATCACTCTCCTAAAATAATTTGAAACTATTTTAAAGAAAAAGAAAAAATTCAAGACACAATACTAAAACCTAGCTTTTGGAAACACGTTTGCATTCTATATACTCAGCAAAAAGCCACACTTTACTCAGGATGTAATTTTTTATTTTGAGTTCAAAATAAATCTAAACTAAGGGTTCAAATCCAAACTCTTAAATTCTGCCGGAGGAAAGCAAGTAAACTTTTAGTGTCTATTGCTTTTCCTTTACATGGCAATGATAATATCTCTTCATGGGACTATAGGAAAGATTAAATTAGATAAGAGATATACTCCCAAGTCCAGTATTGAGTAGACAGGAGGCACTCAATCATTAATAGATATCTCTCTTAAGTCTAAGGCTGAATACCTGCATGAACTCTGTCTTCCTGTGTCAAGTTCTTTAGTGTCAATAGTCTTAGATGTGAGGACACATGAATTTGTTAGATTCTTAAAAAGACATATTTCATTTGCTCCTTTCTTGGGGAGTCGAGAGTTGAATTGGTAGAGTTTGTTGTTTATTAACACCTTGTGGCTATTTGACCTTAACACTTTATAGTATACAATTTCAAGGCTATTTTCAATCAATGGGTTCAATGAGTGTATAGGCAATAGATCTGGAATTTAATTCAACAATTATATACTTTTCACTATTTCTTAAATCTGTTCTTCAGAAAGTTATAAACTTTTGATTCCTTTTTTCATTTCTCTAATTCAACTTCACTTCTCTGTCATCAGTCTTTCTAGGACAGGACTGAACTACCCTCTACATACAACCAAGAACGCTGCCTTCATATCCTTCAGTTCCTGAACAAATGGTCCATTTAGGAAATTCTTTTTTCTAACAGAGAGAGGAAAAAAAAAAAACAGCCCACTGAAAACAAGAGTATAATAAAACAACTCTTCTCAAAAAATGAACTTGAGATGTTCAATTTATTTAGACTTAATTACACGATTATGTAAATCTGCCTATACAGGCATGTATAAAAATCAGGTCATCACATGGTTCTTTCTAGTCATCTCGACCCATGCTATCCGAAAAACTTTCTGTGATCATGGAAATGGCTTATATGTGTGATCCTCAAGAAGGTAGCCACTGGCCAAATATGGCTATTGAAAAGTAAGACTAAGGAACTTACTTTTAAATTAAATTATTAAATTTAAATAGCCACATATTTCTAATAAATGGACAGAACAGCTTTAGGCACTCTCCTTTTCTGTTGTTTCTCTTTACTGTAGTGAACCTTGCTCTTATTGAACTCCTTGTGTCCAACCCCTTCTCTGTTATCTCTAAGATTAAATAGCTGGACAGAGTTATAGTCTCAAAAGCAAAGAGAATTACTAATGAAGAATTTTCCAAGCTAGCTTTAAAATGTGCTTTTTGAGGGGCACCTGGGTGGCTCAGTCAGTTGAGCATGTGACTTTGGCTCAGGTTCGTGAGTTTAAGCCCCATGTCTCGCTCTGTGCTGACAGTGCAGTGCCTGCTTGAGAGTCTCTCTTCCCCTCTCTGCCCCTCCCCCCTTTAAAAATAAACAAACATTTTAAAAATGTGCTTTTTAATGGAGAGTACTGCAATCAATTATTTTAGATTTTCTAAGCATAGTTCACTAAAAAATAAAAGAAAAAAAATAACACAAATATCTGAGTGCTTAAAATTAAAACTCCAACACTATATAATTTCTCCTAAATTCTTTGTCAGCTACATAATTAGTCCTAGAATAAGGTAATGGCATAATTAAAAACTAGTATAGTATAAGCCATAGCACAGTAAATCAGAATTAAAGGAGCAGATAAAAATCATTCTGTACCTATTTTCTGTGATAATACAAAAATTAATGAATGGAAAAATGATGGATCAAATGCAACAATACAATGTGTTAGCCAGTGACGAGTTGTATAATTTTTATCCCTGTTATTTATTATTTACCACACCATCAAAGATCATGGGGCCCCTGGGTGGCTCAGTCGGTTAAGCCTCCAACTTCAGCTCAGGTCATGATCTCGCGGTCTGTGAGTTCGAGCCCCACGTCGGGCTCTGCGCTGGTGTCTCAGAGCCTGGAGCCTGCTTCGGATTCTGTGTCTCCCTCTCTCTCTCTGCCCCTCCCCTGCTCACGCTCTGTCTCTATGTCTCTCAAAAATAAATAAACGTTAAAAAATTTAAAAAAAAAAAAAAGATCAAATCTCACTTCAGTTTTAAGGGATTTTTGGATGACTACTTATGGCTCTTTCTAATTAAATCTAAGCCTAAACATTACTTTACATTATTTTAAAATAAAATTATTAAAAAGTTGACTTTTATTAAAAAGGAGCCACCTGCATGGCTCAGTTGTTGAGCATCCCACTCTTGACTTCAGCTCAGGTCATAATCTCATGGTTTCATGAGTTTGAGTCTTGTGTCAGGCTTGGCACTGACAGTGTAGAGCCTTCCTGGGATTCTCTCTCCCGCTCTCTGCCCCTCCTCTGCTTGCACACTCACTGTCTCTCTCTCAAAATAACAAACAATAGTAATAATGATAATAATAATAAAAATAATAAAAGGTGACCACAAGATCTCAGAAAAAATTTTAGATGTTTTAAGCTCCCCTCTGCTTCTCTTCCCGTTTCCCTACAAATGCACAAAGACTTTTTCAAAGAACAAAGGTAGGTGTTAAGAAGAAAAACAACTATGTTGCTTATCTGTTAGGAATGAAATAAATAATGGTCTCTCCCTGGGACTGATATTGATTCACCACGAATCAATTCCTCCTTTCTTCTGCCTATCAAGTTGGCTTTCAGTACCTTGAGGGTGGGAAGGTGGAGTGGGGGTGGGAGACATGTAAAACAACCCCAGTATTCTGGGATAGGATTCAAAGAATGCAAGTTATGTGAATGCAAGTTATGTGCTAAACTACATACCAATTTCTGAATGACTGCTGATTTGATTTTTTTGTTTGGCATTTGAAACATAATGAAACTTACTATTTTGAGCCAGGGCTTGCAGCAGACAATCCAAGCATCCTTCTAAACTATCCTCAGTTCTGTCAACAGCTGTTATCTTCAACTTCTTCAAGGTATCACTGAGATTATCTGCTTATAGAAAAAGAGAGAAATCAGAAATGTCACTAACATATGACCATCATGTTGCATGACGGTTATCACTAACAGTCAACAGGCTCTCATTATTATGAACTAACTCCCAGGTACATTACAAAATGGCAATGGACTGTACTATTACAAAATTTTTAAATCAAATGTATCCATTTAACTTGGATATGAAATATTCATTCTGTATCCATTAAGATATCAGGAATATTCAGGAATAATACAGGTTGCCACAGAACATCTTTCTCAGGATTCTTATTCCATAGTTAGCTTGTTCAGGAAATTAGCCATGATTAATTGAAAAAAAATCCACAAAAAATTATATAGCTTTGCAAATAATATCTTATTTCATTTTTTGCTTCCTCTGCTATATTTTAAAGACAAAATGAAAATGAAGGTTTAGAAAAGTTTCAAATAACATGACCTAGAGACACCTGGGTGGCTCAGTCAGTTAAGCGACCAACTTTAGCTCAGGTCATGAGCTCCCAGTGCACGGGTTTGAGTGCCGCGTTGGGCTCTGTGCTGACAGCTTGGAGCCTGGCGCCTACTTTAGATTTTGGGTCTCCCTTACTCTGTACCCTCCCCCACTCACTTTCTCTTTCTCTCTCAAAAATAAACAAACATTTTTTTAAAAATGTGACTTAAAATAATACAAAGCTGATGACTATAGAACCTACTTTAACACTACCATTTGAAAAACACTTCAAATTAAAGTACTGCTTGAAGCCAAAACAAGTACATTTTGGATTAAAAGCTGTGCTCTCATGCTAAATTACATGTAGATTCTGCTACACCATAGATTGTCAAAATCTCTTTACACTATTAAAAATTCATATTCTCAAAGGGCTTTTATTTACATCAATTATTTCGACTGACATTTAACATAATAAAAATTAAAACAGACTTTTTAGGATTTATTTTAGTAATTCATTTAAATCTAAAAATTATAAAAGTATCACTTGTTAACATTATTATTTTTTAAAAAATATATTTCAAAAACAAAAAATTCACTGAAAAGAGTGATATTGTTCTACATTTTATAAATCTCTATAAATCTGCCTCCGTTAACTGGATTCTCATATCTGCTTCTGTACTCATCTTCTATAATTAGTCACTTGGGTTGAGTAGATAAAAAAAATTCAACCTTACATACATACATAGTTGAAAAACAGAACAGTATTTTAATAGACTTAGCAGATAATCTTGGATAGTCTTTGATACCATACCAATTCTTGAAAAGTGGTAGTTTTTTAAAGGTTGGTTGCCATGAGAAATCTAAAAAATATTAATAAATGCTTCCAATTCTCACACTCAAATCCACTGATCTCTTGCAATCTGAATCCCTCATGCAGGTAAGACATTTATCATCAGTGCATTGGTCATTTAAAAATTAGGTCATGGAGTTATCTTCCAAATATTGACACATTTCATTATACTATTTCAAAATATCACACTTGTTAGTATCATCACTAATCTTATTAAAAGACACTTTGTAAACACTGGGGAAATGTCAAGCTCAAGGTATACAAATTTTCCAAAATTCTAATCTTCTCTTACAAACTTCAATTTTATTACCAGCAACAAATACTGTCAGTTGTTTTCCTTAAATGAAAAATTAACGTCATTCATGAGAAAATGTCTGCCAAATATGAAAAACCAGTTTGCCTTTCAGGTCTTTCAAATAAAAAATGTTTTTCCATGGAAAAGAAGTACCTCGGTCAGCTCATAACTCAAACAACTGCACAAGTGCTTCTCTTCGAAACAGCCATCAGACTTTGCAATGCGATGAAAGTGTTTTATGAGCACCTTCCATTACACAGAATATTTTTAAAATGTGTCAAGGAGACTGAGATTTTTTAAAACATTTTTTCCTGCTTCATCACGGGTATTCTTACGTGAAACTGGTATTTTTGTTTTGTTTTGTTTTGTTTTTTACTTTAAGTATATTATGGTAAGGAATATTAATAGTACAGTTTGGTGCTACTACTACCCTGATTCACACATACTTGAAAGCACCCACAATTTTTACCCATAATTGCTTTTGTACTATTGTTAGGGGAAATGTCAACAGAGTGAAAAAGATAAATAATGTCTTGATGGTATTATGCAAATAGTATTGACTTCATAGACACCCTAATGGGATGCCAAGGACCTCCAGCATTGCTGCTACAGTACTAGAATTTCAGGCATTTTCCTACTTCAAAGCAAGGGATACATTTTAATAGACTTTTGTACATTGCCAGCTGAGGACAATTCAAAAAATATGATGAAATACCCTACTGTGAAATGACAGAGAATTTACTTTCCATGCCAACCCAAGAAAAAGTAAACTTAAATTTTACATCCAATAATACTAACATGGCCTAGTGACACCTTGTACAACCTGTGACTAATCTAGGAAATCTAAACCTATACTGTATTAAAAATCCCAGCTTATACTTCACATCCAACATTAATATTTACTTTCTTAAGAGGGACTAAGCAGTTTTGAGAAATTGATTTCTATTCTAAAGAAAAAAGCGTATTTGTATATATCTCTTTTCTTCTATAAGCTAAAAAGAAACTTGTAGTGTATCTCAGATATTCTTGTTCAAACTTATTAAGTGCATATTAAGAAGATTTTCCTGAAATAAAGTATGAATAATGGATAATATCTAAGTTCATATTATTAAAAGTAATAAAAAATAATTATCCCAACTCTGAGGAAAAAAGATGTACATTAGTCAAATTATAGCAATTCACCAAAACTATCAGTCAACAAGTAATAAAAAGCAATTAAGACTTATTTCGTACCACCTATACTGGGATCTGGGTCCCTTTTAATTCCTTCCTTCCCTTTATCCCATCCCCAAAGCTCCTTACTTGACATCCCCTTATCATTGAGTCTCTGGATGTTACCACCCTAGAGACCTTCCTTGCCCATTCTATCTATGTGTCCTCTTCCTTAACCCTCCAGGTTTGTTCACAATCACTACATCCATTCTTCACAAGATTTTTAAACAATTTTTTAATGTTTATTTACTTTTTTGAGAGAGAGAGAGAGAAAATGAGAGCACACACATGCATGCAATTAGGGAAGGGGCAGAGACAGGAGGAAACAGAAACTGAAGCAGTCTCCAGGCTCTGAGCTGTCAGTACAGAGCCTGACTCGCGGCACACACTCATGGACATCAAGATCATGACCAGAGTCGAAGTCGGACACTTAACCGACTGAGCCACCCAGGTGCCCCTGACAATTTTTAATTATATTTTTTGTTTAATTGTTAACATAAGCTGCCCCACTGTATCATATGGGGCAACTTGTTAATGATAGTCATTGTACTATACCTATCACTTGACACTAGGAGGTATCCAGCAAATGTTTGTTAAATTAACTGAGTGAACAGAAGACTGAATTACTTATTAGTACAAAGCTGTCTAGTTACCATCCTTTGTATCACATGCTGAAGAGCCAAAGTGTACTAATAGCAAAGGGAAGGTAAATGTGACCTGTTAAGCACCTACTATGTACTCCATATGACTCGAAGTATAAATACAGTGTCTTACATTTTAAGAAATAAAGAGAACACTGAAGTCAATTTAAGCATTTAAGAACATAAAATATATAACTAAAACCTACATAGAGCATTTCACTTTTAAAAGATTTCTTATTGATAAAAAATCATTCAGTCTCTCCATGGGAATAATTACATGCCTATTAATGATGTGAGATCTTTTTAGGAAAGTTTATTAAATTCTTCATCTAGAGGCAACTAAAGCTGTCAAACAGAATTACTACAAATTATTTTGATTCTAAGCATTAAAATTTTTTTTAAAGGTTCATTTATTTTTGAAGGAGACAGAGAAACAGAGCATGAGTTGGGGAGGGGCAGAGAGAAAGGGAGAGAGGGAGAGAGAAAGAATCTGAAGCAGGCTCTGCACTGTCAGCATGGAGCTGGATGCAGGGCTCAAACTCACAAACCATGAGATCATGACATGAGCTGAAACCAAGAGTCAGATGCTTAACCAACGGAGTCACCCGAGCGTCCCAAATTATATCTCAATTTTAAAAGATCACGTTGGAGGGGCATCTGGGTGGCTCCGTTGGTTAACTGCTCCTGACTTCAGCTCAGGTCATGATCTCAGGATTTGTGGGCTCTAGCCCCGTGACAGGCTCTGAGCTCAAAGCTCAGAGCCTAGAAACAGTTTCTTCAGATTCTGTCTGCCTCTCTTTATGCCCCTCCCCTGCTCACACACACACACACTCTCTCTCTCCCTCTCTCAAAAATAAATAAAACATTCATAAAATAAAATAAAATAAAATAAAAGAACATATTGGAGAATAAAATGATTGGGGTTGCAATCCCTTTCCCACTGGCCTTAAGCTTCCTTAGGGAAAAATTTCTACTATACTGACACTTCTGGTCATTTCTGCCTACTCACTTGGCAACTGCCCACCACCACCTCTTTTCTCTAGGAAAGAAGTAATATATACGATTAATAAGTTGAGAAAGAAGAAATGGATGTGCAGAACTCAGCCCCTTCTGGGTTCCTGACTTTTTAGAAGGGCAAGAACTCTCTGTTCCTCCATACCTTTGCCTGTCCAGCAACACCAGTGACAAGATTAGCAAATGTATCTAATTCAGCCCTGAAGTATGAGCAGTTCCTTTGTGACTACACAAATAAGCCTGTCCTTCGCCAATTTTAAAGCACTTATTTTGAATTCTGCATCAGAGAACTAATGTGCTTGTATCTCCAATGATTCTGAACTTGGGTAAGGAACAGAGGGTATTATTTTCGGACTCCCTCAAACCATAACACTAAATCTCAGCAATGAATCCTTACCATTAAGACATTGAAACTCTTCTAATGAAAAATTTGTCAGCTTTTGACTAGTTGGGAGTGTGGGGGTCAGTAAGTCAAGAATGATAATTTTCATGGGAAGTTCTACTACTAAGAAGTATTAATAACCAAAATAATTTTTTTCTTAAAAAAATGATTTATTTCCTATATGACAGTAGATGGTCTATCCTGCCTTGTGAAAGGAAACATTTTCAAAGAGTTAAGCAAAGTTGACCTTGGTCGTTAATTCTGCATCTCCTACTTCTAACCATTTCATCACTCTTAAACACAATCAAACCAAGTCCTCTTAAATTCTATCAAAATTACTCAGGCAAAGGTCTTAAATGATATCTTGACAAATCCAGTGGATTTTTCTCAGTCCTCTTATTTGATATCTTTGCAGCACGAGACTCCTTTTCCTTTTTTGGAATATTTTATACTGACTTCAAAACACCAGTCTCTGAATATTTGTTCTTGGCCGCCTTCTCTCTCTGCCTTTTCAATGTTAGAACCAAGGTCACACTATCTTTTCTGGTTTTTTTTTGTTTTTTTTTTTTCCATTTTGCTAGTTTTATAGTTCTGGGCTCATAAAACTCTTTTAGCTTATTTCTATTATTAGAGGGAAATTCCTACAGCACAGAAATTCTTCTAAGATACTCACACTGTTCTCTATAGTAGAAACTTCACAAATCCTGAAAGTCTACCTTACTTTTTGGGTTACTTGTGCTTGCATCTTTTATTACAAATTATGGTACAAATCACCATGATTAATATTTTTAAGACAAACTAAACTAAAAACAATGACATTTCACTGTAAGTGTTCTTCTCATTCTAATTATTTCAGAAATCAGATAAAAACTTCATGAGCAGTCACTTTTCATTCATTCTTAAATGATGTTAAAGTCTATTTTAGTTTAAACCAGAAACACTGTAGTCTAACTTGTCACATTTGATTAGAGGGTCGAAAGTCTGACAGATGATCTTCACAGCTATAGTATTAAGCCATCATGGATAAAAGCAAGAAATAGTTTGCAGAATTTTATTTCACACTATGCCTAAAACCTTTTCACTTAGAGTTCAAGAATGTTTTATAGTTATCAATTATAGTTTAGCATATAACATAATTGCTAAAAAGTTAATACATGGGCTTTTTTTAATTAGATAGGGATTTATACTGAGATCCAGGCTTAATTCCTTGTCCCAGAAATGACAAAGAAAAATATGAGGGTGATTTCTTTTCCTCTACAATTCCCTAACAGAATGACTTAAAATACTATTCCCAATAGTAGTCAACACCCAAAATATTATAAGCCAACTCAGAAAATCAATGCAGATAAATCAACAAAGTTTGATGGTATTTGTGAAAGAATTTAAAGAAGCCCAAGAATTAATTATACCAGAACGATGTTGGTGAAAATGTGCAATTTGTCATTACAAACACCTGCTGTGTGAAGAACCATTGGAATGATCTCTAGACACATGAGTTCCAGAAGATGCTGGAAAGTGGAAACTATACACTTTCAAACTTCACTTCTGTAGAGGTAAGCTCATTGAGTCCTTAACAGAAGAGAAACTCTGTAAACATAAACATAACCACATGAAATGTATTTGCTTTGTGCTAACTTCTTATATCTAGCATGTGCCTGCAAACCAACCTGAGTTCTCACAGTATCGATATTCTACTACCAGGATTCTTACAGAACAATGTTTTATCAGTTTACTCTATTATCCTATATTTCCCAGTTTTTCAGCCCCATCAATTTATCTCTTATATTCCATTTAGTCCCTTAGATTAACACATTGATCTTGGACTTAACTATTTTAGCTGTGACCATCTATTCTTCCAGGATAATACTTAAGTGTCTGCCTACAACGCTTTGGTTCCTGGCACTTAACATCCAACAGTAAATGATACCAAGCCTCCAAGCTCTGTCCTAGACTCTAAGGTATGCCTGACAGGGAAGGAAGGCCAGACAAGGGGCAGATAATAAGAGGAAATTCTGGCTAAATATATGGGAATTTTTGAAAGCTGTCTACATAACATAGATAAGGAGAAGTGTCTGGGGCTAAACACTCAGACTTACAAGCAGTCTTGAGCAAGATTCTCCACCAGAACATACTTAAAGTTGTCACTAATCAAACATAAAAGAGAAAGAAGATAAAGACCCTATTTACCATGCTTTGTAATAATAGAGAACTGGTTAAAGACGGACATAAAGGACCTACATAAATGGAACTTTTATTCGCTGGAGAAATATATAAAGAAGTATTTCATTAAGATTGGTGTAAAGCAAATAGTTTCACTTAGTAACCTAATAAATAACAAGGAAGAGATAATGTACACTAAAATTTATAAAATTTTAGGCAACACTAACTTTTCTGAATACTAAATGCCAAATAGAAAAAAATGATATCTACAAAACTAATCATAAAAGTCACAGATGATTTTAACATAGGTATATATTAAAAATCTTTTTAGAAAACTCTTAAAAAATGATACTGTCTGAACTATTATTTATGGACCCACAAAAGAAATATTTTCCCAGGATACTGCTACAGAAAGCACAACAAAAATTTAGAGTCAAGATAAAAGAGAATTTAGATAAGAATTAAATAAATCAGAAAGTATGACAATACTCTTACTTAAATGGTGTTAAAGGTATGATGCCCCATAAATTTGAAAGAAATAAAATTACAGCACCAGGATGAAGAGACATTAGGTCAGTATTCAACTTATGTCTCTCAGCTCCAAACTCACTCTTACTGCCTGATCTGTTAAAATGAGTCTGGGCCCTTTAAATATTTTCCTTTGCCAGATGGCAAGACACAAGATTTGTCTGCAGAGGACAATGCATAGTACTGAAGAAGAAGTGCTCTCCTTCATGCTCAGCCTACATAATTTTCTCCAGTGCCACATGTCTGCAAGTCATAGCTTTCACCACTTTTTCTCCAGCTCTCAACTCAAGCAGGAGGACTGTGTACAAGAGCCCTAGACAACTCATTTGCATCCCAGCCCAGGTCACTGCTTCCCAC
Source organism: Paguma larvata (assembly GCA_030068075.1). Lineage (NCBI taxonomy): Eukaryota > Metazoa > Chordata > Mammalia > Carnivora > Viverridae > Paguma > Paguma larvata. The sequence goes on from CM057823.1 coordinate 117,153,370, forward strand.
ACTGTCTCTTCAGGCCTGGAAGTGTGCATGCTGGAAACCCTGTGGGGCTGGACACCCAGAGCCACTCTGGCCCAAACTGTACAAAGAAGTGTGCTGGGTTCCTACAGAAAGGGGCTTCTTTAGTCCAGTTCTCACAGTACCTGCCATGGTACCCCAACTTCTTCTGCAAGTCCAACTGTCTGGGGCCCACTCATCAACCTCAGCTTGCTTGCTCTCCAAAGAGTTGTTCCTCCAGGTCCTAGTGACTGTGGACTAGCTCTGGCCTGGGCACCCAGTGATCTTAACTATATCTTAATGAAAACCCACCTTCCGAGGAACTTTGTCCTTCCTTGGATATATCCTCGTAGCCCAAAATTACCCATCAGATTTGCAACCTACCTTTAAAGTTACTCTCCTATTATTGCCTAATATTTTTTACATTAAATGTCTCCTGTTTAAATTTCTGTGTAATGAAGACCATTCTCCCTGGATTTCTTGACATCTCTGTACTATTGGGGCCTTCTGAGCAAGGGAAATTGATAAGCTATAATAAGTCTCTCTCTCTGCTTTTTTTTAAATGGTTTATTTATTTTTGAGAGAAGGAGATACAAAGCATGAGCAGTGGAGGGGCAGAGAGGGGGAGACACAGAATTTGAAGCAGGCTCCGGGCTCTGAGCTGTCAGCACAGAGCCCGACGCGGGGCTTGAACTCACAGACTGTGAGATCATGACCTGAGCCGAAGTTGGACACTTAACCGACTGAGCCACCCTGGTGCCCCAGTAAGTCTCTCTCTCTGGAGACATTCTAGGAACATAAAAAAATCTCCCTCTTCTTTCCAGAGATCTGCTTTTAGCTTATATTTAGGGCAATAACTAGAGATACTTTCCCCTTCAGTAGGAATGATTTAATTCCAGAGTATAGATTGGGTGTGTGTGTATCTTGGATGACAGATGTGCCAGCAACCCTGTGTAAACTTTCAGTGTCATAATTTCAGAGTTCCTCTCCTGTGGTGCAAACCTGCTGTATGCGCCAGGTCATCAGTACTACAACGCTCTATGAATAATAAGCTATGGTGTATGATCTATATGCCTCATGCTTCCTGTCAGGATATGTATATACACATACAAATTTTACATTATGTAGTTTGTCTTCTGATTATCCCTAGACTGCTACAGACACAAAAATAGCCTTCTTAGAAAAATGAGAAATTTTCTCATTCTCAGTGAAAAGTATCATAATCTATCAGGTCACGAATGCTACGGATCAGGTGAGTGATACATTAAGAAAATAATCTCAAGCTTCTTTTTGCTCAGTGATACAAACTGAGGGCTGACCAAGCACCAAATGCTGTACTAAGTGCTAAAGATATAAACATGAATACAGCACAGTTCTCACAGTATAGAAAACTTTTTTCTCCTTACTTTCAATTTTATGTTAGGTGAGAATTACCTTCACAAATCCCACGTCACTCCCAGAAGCAATCAGTGTTAACACTTTCTTGTGCATTTTTCTAGAGGCACATGTCTATATATATATACATATATGCATATATACATATGCAGTTATTTATATTTACAAGCACACACACACAAACTTTAAAGCATAGTTCGAAATGTTACTACAATACTGATTATCTTTTCCATGGTAATGGCCTTAATAAAAAGTACCATTATTATTAGAATTATATTATTATTTTAGAAAATCATAATAATGGCCCTATACCTGATATCCATTGGTAAATGTACAATAATGTATTACGTTATTCAGTGCTAATAAACTTAGAAAACAGTCTCCCCAAAAAGTGATAGGAAAGACACAAATTCAAAATAATTTCGGCAAATATACTAATATGAGGTTATTAATATAAGATTAACATTAAAATTAGTATCAAGGATAACTACTAAATTTTAATTTGAAAAGATGAATATAGATATTCCTTCGTTCCTATCAGGTATTAGGCTACTGTGTTTTGAAAAAAAAAAAAAAATACACAGGGCACCAGGGTGGCTCAGTTGGTTAGGCATCCAACTTCAGCTCAGGTCATGATCTCACAGTCCATGGGTTCAAGCCCCACGTCAGGCTCTGTGCTAACAGCTTGGAGCCTGGAGCCTGCTTCGGATTCTGTGTCTCCCTCTCTCTCTGCTCCTCCCCTGCTCATATTCTCTCTCTCTCTCTCAAAAATAAATAAACATAAAAAAATTTTTAACACACAATTTTAGTAGTAACTATCCTTATTAAGAGTATTGACATTTTTTTATTAGCTAAACAGGTAAAGTTTACCATAAAGCAATAATGAAATGTTTACACTGTTTAAATATGCATATTTCTTTTCTGGCAGCAAATATTTCTTCAGGGGAATTAATGTCAAGTAAGAGACAATTAAATAAATCGCAGGGAAATGCTATTTAGTAGATAAAATTCTCTGTTAGGCCATCTTTGTTTGAAATGAAAAGGAAAACTCAGTAAACATTCATCAGATAGTTCCCACTTTGGTAAGTTTCAATAGCAATCTGTTTCTTACTGAAACAATATATCTTTCAGGTTTTATAACTGTTCTAATTATTATTGTTACATAACAATCCCTCACCCTCACTCCCACCCCCCACCAACCTTAACAGCATAAAACAAAAGCCACTTTATTGAACTCACAGATTCTGTGAACCAAGAATTCACAAAGGGCACAGCGAGGATGGTTTGTCTCTGTTCCACAAGATCTGGGGCCTCAATGCAGAGTGTCAAAGGATAGGGGTGTGTCTTTGAGAGTGGCTAAATAGCAGGGGCTGGCATCATCTGAATCATTTGATGGTTCTGGTGAGTAGACTGACAGGACCTGGAAGGTTATGAATGCCAACCTGAGACCCGAGGCCCCTCCACATGACCTGGCTTCTGCACAGAATGGCAGCTACAGAGTCAGACTTACAGGGCTCCAAGCAGGCCAGTATTCCCATAAGCAGCATGGAAGCAACACTTTTTACTATCAGGCCCTGGAAATGATAGAACAATTCTGGTGCATTCTGTTCGTTACAAGTGAGTCACAAGCATGCTAATATTCAACAGGAAGAGAACTCCCTAACCCTCAATGGGGAATGGCAAGTTCTAGAAGTGCCATGTGTGGGGCAAGAGGTATTGTTGTGGCCATCTTTGGAAAACACAATCTGCTATAATAATTTGATATTCATTACACTGATTTGGTTAAAATAATACAGCCAACAGCATTAGATCCTTTGATTGGTTTTACATCTGAACAGATACAGTTTCCCAAAAAAACGTATATTCATCTTTGGAAACAGAAATTAAAATTTATATAGTTATTATTTCATTAATATTTGCAATGACCTCATAAAATAAGTGTTATTGTTATTGTCTATATTTTAATGGAGAAAGTTGAATTTGGAAGCTGAATAACTTGCCCAGAAAGTTAACTGCCAAAGGTGGGATAAATCCAGACATGTGAGTCTTCAAAGTCTAGGTTCTTTCTGGTGAACAGGTAATCTTCACAGTACCATGTCAGATTAAACTCATGCAGATTTCATGAATATTAGAACTGTGCAAAGCAAAGAGTACCTATGTTTTGCTTTACATAGATGTAAACTCTTCAAAAATGAATTTATAACCCAACCTCATTAGTTTTACTAGCTAACCATGTCTATATATGTGAATGTGTGCAAGGAAGAAAAAGAAGAGAAGAGAAGAGAAAAAGAGGAAGAGAGGAAGGAAGGTAGGAAGAAGAGAAGGGAAGAAAAGAGAGAGAGAGAGAGAGAGAGGGAGGGAAGGAAGGAAGGAAAATGAGATGTATCAGGGGCAGTCTCTGCCACAGTATCTCAAGGGTAGTACCAATGCTGGATACATACTCTAGCTTTAATGAAGAGTTTAATTAAACAGAAAAATAAATTCTAAGAAAAATTTTCTAGATCATTTTAAGTAGTGAGCACTTGTATATTCTCAAGAAGCTATATTAGGTGTTGAAAAGGTAAATATGATCTAATCTCCTATTTAAATTCTTTGGACTCTTATGTTTTCTCTTTCAAGAATCCAAATTATATCCTTACCTGTTTCTATTACTCATTTCTTTTATGCTATTATCTTTCAGTTTAGAGGTTTTTCAAAAGCAAAATTGTCACTGCTTGCATTATTTGTCACTGTCTGTAATGCCTAACAGGATAGTCCTCTGTTTCTGATCTGATGATGTTTTATACAAACCATATAAAAGCCAGAAATGTGACACGATAGACAGTTATTCTTTCTTGCAGTTTCACATCACCCTTCCCAAAAATGCATTCTTGCAACTAAAAGGAAATTAAGTTAATCAGTTCATATAAAATTCCTGTCATGATTATAATTTTGTTGTTAAAGATAAACATCTATGTTTCTGTAAAATAAATATTTCTGTGTAAGCTTTGCTTCTTTATAATGATCAGTGTCATCTTTTATAATGGAGCTACTTGAGGAATCTTCAAAATGGAATATTTTTCATAAGAAGCAAAGGAAACAGTTTTTCATTTTTGACCAATTTCTTGTTAAAAACAATCTTAGATGGTGTGAGCTTCCCACAGCTTTGAAAGCAATTTTTTGTTAAAGTACAATGATTCCTGTTGGTTTTTTTTTCCTGACTATAAAAACATAATCCCCACATACAAAATAGAGGAACTTACCAGTTACTTGAAATTATTTTATATAATTTTGTGTAATTATTTTTTACATAATTTTAAATTTAAACTGTTGTTTTAAATACTTTAAAATTACAGAATTCCATGTAATTCATTTGATATGATTATTTTAAATAATTTTACATAATCCTTATATGTTAGAAAATGTTTTCTAATATGTACAAGAAAATAATTTTTTCTAGAACCAATCTAGCAACCCCACTGCACTTTGATAACTTTTTAAAAATACTATACCATCATTTTCCATAGTAAGTGTATTTAATTCTCAAGGGCATCCCCACACACACAAAAAAAAGGGAAAAAATACAAAAGATCTGGGTCTGGGGGCTGGTCAGTTCTTTATTAAGTAACTGAGTGTGAAGGTGTCCACATTATGAGTTGTATTAGTTCTTTATGAAATGAGCTCTTTCCCTCTTCCATTTTTATTTGAAATCTATTATCTGGTTCTTATTCAATAATAATGATAATATTTTAAGGATACAGATAAAATGAGGGCTTGAAGATCTTAAGTAATTTGCCAATGGTTATTCTACAGAATTAATTTATGAAAGAGGAGAGATTCTATCCTTTATTTCTCTGATTTCTTATATAATTCTGATCAATTGCAGATTTGGTTTAACCATGACTGATGGCCAAATGAATGCGATGAACTCTGGTAATTCAAAAGCTATAACAGAAATCTCAGAGATCACAAATTCAAATACCTGTAAAAGCCATATGCCACAACAAAAAAAAACGAAAGATAAAACTCATATGATCATCTCAACACATGCAGAATAAATATGACAAAATTTAACATCTGCTCATGATAAAAACTCTAAACAAAGTGGGGTTAGAAAGAACATAATCCAACATAATAAAGGCCCTATGAAAAACCTACAGTTAACATCATATCTAATGGTGAAAAATTGAGAGCTTTCCCTCTAAGGTTAGGAACAAGACAAGGATGTACACACTCACTATTTTTATTCAATATAGTACTGTAAGTATTAGCCACAAATCAGACAAAAAAAACAGAAGCATCCATTTTGGTAAGGGAGAAGTTAAACTGTCAGTATTCACAGATGACATACTATCAAAAAGTAACAGAAGTAATAAATGAATAAACTCTACCAAAAAGTTACAGAAGTAATAAAGGAATTCAGTAAAGTAGCAAAACACAAAATTAACAAGAAATTGGTAGCTTTTCTATACGCTAATAACAAAGCAGCAGAAAAAAGAAATTAAGAAAACAATTCCATTTACAATTGCACCGAAGACAACAAAATACCTAGGATAAAACTTAACCAAGGAAGTGAAAGATCTGTATTCTGAAAACTGTAAAGCACTGATGGAAGACACTGAAGATCATACAAACAAATGGAAAGATATTCCATGCTTGGAATTCCATGACTGGAAGAATTAATACTTTTAAAATATCCATATTATCCAAAACAATCTTCAAACTCAATGTAATCCCTATCAAATTACCAACAGCAGTTTTTACAGAACTAGAACAAAGAATCCTAAAATTAGTATGGAACTAAAGACTCTGAATAGCCAAAGTAATCTTGAGGAAGAACAAAGCTGGAAGTATCATAGTTCCAGATTTCAAGATATACACAATGCTGTATTAATCAAAATAGTATGGTACTGGCATAAAAATGGGTCAATGGAAAAGAATAGCAAGCCCAGAAATAAACTCACAATATGGCCAGTTAATATTATATGTTATTATTACATATTATATATTTTATGTAATCAATTAATGTATGACAAAAGAGGAAAGAACATACAATGAGGAAAAAAAACCAGTCTTCTCAATAAATAGTGCTGGGAAAACTGGACAGCTACATGCAAAAAAATGAAACTAGAGCACTCTCTAACTCCATACACAAAAATAAACTAAAAATTGATTAAAGACCTAACTATGAAACCTGAAACCACAAAAGTCCTACAGGACAGCATGGGGAGTAGCATCTCTTACATCAACCATAGCAACATTTTTCTAGATATGTCTCTTCAGGCAAGGGTAACGAAAGCAAAAATAAGATATTGGGACAACATACATACATGTACATACATACATGTACATACATACATGTATTTACATACATGTATAAAAAAGCTTTTACACAGTGAAGGAAGCCATCAACAAAATAAAAAGACAGCCTAATAAATGGCAGAAGGTATTTGTAAATAATATATATGACAAGGGGTAATATCCAAAATACATAAAGAACTTATACAACTCAACACCAAAAAAAAAAAAAAACCAAACCAAATGATCCAATGAAAAACAGGGCAGAAGACAAAAACACATCTCCAAAGAAGACATACAGATGGCCAAAAGACAAATGAAAATATGCTTGACCACTAATCATCAGGGAAATACAGATCAAAACCCCCAGGAGGTTTTATACCTGTCAGACTAGCTAAAATCAAAAGATAAGAAATAACAAGTGTCAGCAAGGATATAGAGAAAAAGGAACACTCATGCACTGCTAGAGGGAATGTAAATTGGTGCAGCCACTGTGGAAAACAGTATGGAGGTTCCTCAAAAAAATTAAAAGTAGAAATACCATAAAGTCTAAGAATTCCACTACTGGGTATTTACCCAAAGAATACAAAAACATTAATTGAAAAGATATATGCACCTCTACATTGATTCGGCATTATTTACAATACATATTCAAGATATGGAAGAAACCTGAGTGTTCATCAGCAAATGAATAAGGCAGAAGTGGTGTACGCATACATATGTACACATATACACACGTACACACACACACACATACACACATGTATTATGCAACCATAAAAAAGGACCTCTTGCCATTTGCAACAACATGGATGGACGTAGATGGTACAATGCTAGGTGAATTAAATCATACTGATAGAGACAAATACAATATGATTCCATGTGGAATCTAAAAGAAACAAAACAGATAAACAAGCAAAAAGCAGAATCAAACCTGTAAATACAGAAAATAAAAGGCAGTTGCCAGATGAAAGGGGTATACTCAAATTAAAAAAAATAAAAAATGAAATAAAAATGAACACATAAAAAATATCTTTCAGATAGAGTACTGAGTGAAATTTGTAGGATTTAAAATAATAGGAAGAAGTACTGAACTGGAGACCCCACACTCTGCCCAAGGACAACTATCATTAACTGTCACCAATAGGAATGTAGGCTCGGGAATCTTAAATTTTTAATTTTCCAAGAAAATTTGCAAAATAGATTTCTATCATAAATTTCCTGATATTTAAATGTTGACGACTAATTCCAATTTCTAAAACTTCCCTAACGAAAACCATCTGCAAAGCATATTTGGCCCATTGGCTGCTGGTTTGCAAACTCTATTATAAATACGCCTCTGATCACTATATGATAATGCTGTTAATTAAAGACTGACCTAAGTCTGTGATGACTCTATGACTTGAACAAACAAGTACTACTGAATGCCAACAAGTAATACAAAACACTGAGTGACTAAAATTATATTACTGAATGTATTATAGGAGTCCAAGAAGTAAGCGGTATCCACAGAAAAAAGAGGTTAGTAGTAGTCTTCACGAGCTAGACTATGGAGAATGAATAAGAACAGAGGAATAAAGAAGTTATTCTAGGAGGAGTAACAAGAATGAAGGTATACTGGTGTTATCTCTGACATAGAATATTTCAGTGCTTATCAAAGAAAGATGTATTTCAGAAACAGAAATATAAGAAAGGTAGCAGACTTCTATGAATTTTGAAAGCTAAGCCGAGTTTAGACTTGATATGATAGGCAGTTGAAGCAGTGTAAGATTCTTGATGAGAATGATATAATCAATGCATTAATCTGGTTGTAGCATGTAAAAAAGACTGGAGAGCAAAGAGTCTAGTAGTAGGGAGGCCAACTAAGAAATGATCTCAGTAGTACAGGAATGAAAAGATGAGGACTAGACTTCAGTAATAGAAATGTTAGAAAGGGAAGAGTTTTCCACTAATCTATTTACTTGAGTGAATCCTTGAGGTTAGCTTATTTGTGTGTGTGTGTATATAAGTATGCGTGTTTGTGGATGTGTACAGATGTGTTTTTCATTAACAAATTGAAGCTGATCTGATATAATGAGCAGAACACTAGCAAAGGAGTTAGGAAATCAAGATTCTACATCTGACACTACCCCCAATTCAACGTGTGAACTTGGGCATGTCTCTTTAGCCTCACTGACTCTCAGCTCTATACCCCGGACAGAAAGATACAGAGACATGATGTCATTGTTTGAGGCCCTGGATCTTACAATTCCAAAAACCATTAACAGTCTAAAGTCCAGTTGACCCTTGAACAACACAGGTTTGAACCACACAGGTCCACTTATAGGTGAATTTTTTTCAATAAATAAGGTACAGCACTGTAAGTGTATTTTTCTCTTATGGTTTTTTTTTAACTTACTTTAGAGAGACAGACCATATGAGTGCGAGTGGGGGAGATGGGGTAAGAGAGAGAAAATCTTAAGCAGGCAACCATGATTAATATGAAGCCCGATGCAGGGCTCGATCCCACGACCCTGGGATCATGACCTGAGCCAAAATCAAGAGTTAGACACTGAACTAACTGAGCCACCCAAGCACCCCACCTTATGATTTTCTTCATGTTTTATTTTCTCGAATTTACATTATCATAAGAATATAGTATATAACACATACAACATAAGAAATATGCATGGGGCACCTGGGTGGCTCAGCTGGTTGAGTGCCTGACTCTTGACTTTGGCTCAGGCCAAAATCCCAGGGTTGTGGCATCGAGCCCCTCACAGGACTCTTTGCTGAGTGTGGAGCCTGCTTAAGATTCTTTTTCTCCCTCTGCCTCTCTCCCCCGCTTGTGCTCTCTCTCTAAAATTAAAAAAAAAAAAAATAGGGGCACTTGGGTGGCTCAGTGGGTTAAGTACGTGACTCTTGGTTTTGGCTCAGGTTATTATCTCATGGTTCATGGGTTCAAGCCGCATGTTGGGCTCTGTGCTGACAGCTGCAGAGCCTGCTTAGGATTCTCTGTCTTCCCCTCTGTGCCCCTCCCCCTCTCACTCTCTATCTCTGTCTCTCTCTCAAAATAAAATTCAAAAATGCTTAATCAACTGTTCTCGGTAAGGATTCCAGTCAACAGTAGGTAATTAGTAGTTAAGTTTTTTGAAGAATCAAAAGTTATATGCAGATTTTCAGCTGTGTGGGAGGTCCATGCCACCAATTTCCATGTTGTTCAAGGGTCAACTATATCTAGATAAAAAACTAATTGCTGGTTTCTTTTAAAAGTCCCCAAATCTGGCTTCCCTGGGTCCACATTCCTAGATGGCAAAAATGGTTGGAGTGGGATAGGGAATTCCTCTTTTAGGTTGGGCACATACCCTCTAGTTAGCCATAGCCCCCCGCCCCAATTTCTTGTTGTATCTTCACATTGAGGCCCAGTGTTAGTTGCCATTCATCATGCTTTCATTGCTATTCTTATTATGGTAGAGATATATTTTTCTAACCTTTGTCTTTTATCAAAGGAGAAAATGAAAAAGTCATTTTTCAAGAAAAATGAGACAAAGCATACACCTTATGAAAATAGAAAATATCCCTTGGGCGCCTGGGTGACTCAGTCAGTTAATCATCCAATTCTTTATTTCGGCTCAGGTCATGATCTCATGGTTTGTGAGTTCAAACCCCACATCAAGCTGTGCACTGACGGCATGGAGCCTACTTAGGATTCTCTCTCTCCCTCTCTCTCTCTGCCCCTCTTCTGCTCTCTCTCTCTCAAAATAAATTAATTAAAAAAATATTCCTTTCAGTTTAGTATGTGAGGAAACAAGTGCACCTGTGGCAAAAGATTACCATTTAACCCTCCTTAATCATGTAGCTTCTTCATTTTGAGTTTGGGAACCCTGCTATATGTATTGGAGAGCTACTGAAAAAAAAAAGTCTAAGTAGTGAAATGATCAGATTCATCTCTTAAACAGAGTACTCTAGCAGCATGTAAAAACTGGTTAAGAGGGAAAATGCTAGGGGAAAGAACATCAGTTACAGAAGAGTAAAAACATCTCAAGGGGTGATAAAATCCTGAACTGGCATGTTCAGTGGGAGAAAAGAGGAGAGGCTGATTCAAAGAGGCAGAATTGTTAGAACTTAGGGAATCCAATGGATGTTAGAGTGACTAGTTTTAGAACGGGTGACTGGATAGATAGTGATACCATTTGCTGAGCTAGGGAATTCACAGGGAGAAAAAGTCATGGGTAAAGGTGAGGTAGTTTAGCATTACTCTACGGTAGGGATAGGCAAATTACTCCTGCTTTTGAATAGCCTATAGGTAAAACAGCTTTACATTTGTAAATGGTTGAATAAAATCAAAAGAAATAAATTTCATGATGTGCAAATTATATGAAATTCAAACTTTGGTGTCCATAAACAAAGTTTTAGTGTAACACAACTCACACCTTCATTTATTGTCTATATCTGTGTTCACATTGTGATGACAGAGTTGAGTAGGTGAGACAGAAACTGTATGTAGCACTTTCATCAGTTTACACTGCTGTCTGATGCACTACAAATTATAGTGGCACAGTTATGGCTGCCCACTGCTTCAAGTACGATGTCTACTGACGGATCTCAACATCTCACTTTGATCATCAAGTCAAAACAGGAAAAGCATGCTTCAAATGTCATACTTTTAAGGCATTTAAAGTGGTGCACAGATTACTTTGTTATTGAATTAGATAGCAAACCACTGCATCATGCAGTGACACTATAGCTATGCTAGAAAAATGCAGCACTATATTACCAGACTAAGCATTCATCATATTCACAACTCATAGGAAAGTACCTGTCAGAGAAAGTAGAAAACATAAAACATAATAGCTCATCACAGTCGAATTTCTTTTCAACAATAAAAAATGAAAATGAAGCTGCAAATGAAGTAAGTTTCTGAGTCGCGCACTTATTAACCAAGCATCGAAATCTGTTTACTCATGGTGAGCTAAATTGTGTTTTGACTACAAGGACTACAAGAACCAGAGAAATGTTTCTGGGGTGATATGTTCAAGATAGCCGTTCTGTGATGATAGCTACTTGAAGAGGTGAGGACACTGGGAGCAATATAAATATTCAACTAAAAAAATAAGGCAAATGGTTTTGAAACGTTTTCTTTGGTTCTTGATGTGCTGACCTATATTAGTGATACTGGTGAATGTTATTTGTAGAATGACTGAGGCCGAGTATGAAATTACTAAAGAATTAGCCTCTATGAAGAGTCTGCATAGAACAAAAGGCAAGAATATTTTCAAAGTTGAGAAAATATTAATTCAGTACAACCTGAAGTGGAATCTGCTAAGATGTGTTACAAATGATGATAGTAAAAATGTGAAGAACAGTAAAAGGCTTGGCTGAATAAACTTACAAAGTTTGTGAAAATGTAAGGTGGCTACTATGGTTATTCATTACATTATTCATCAGCAGGCATTTTATGAGGAAGATATTTTAAACTATCATGTATTATTGAACCAGTAGTCTCAATTTCATTCACTCTCACAGATTTAACCATTGTCAGTTCTGTGTACTTTGATAAGAATTAGAAGCCAAATATCCTGACTTGCCTTGTCACACAGTATTTAATGGCTTAGCAATGGTAGAGTTTTATTGTGATTTTTTAGCACAAAGGTAGTAACACAGGGTGCCTGGGTGGCTCAGTAGGTTAAGCATCCCAATCTTGATTTCCATTCAGATTGAGCCCCACACTGGGCTCTGCACTGACAGCATGGAACCTGCTTTGGATTCTCTCTCTGCCCTTCCTCCCCACACGTGTGTGCGCACACACGCACACATGCTCTCTCTCAAAATAAGTAAAACGTTTAAAGAAAAAAGGTGAGAATAAAATTTCTGGAAAAAAAAAAGAAATACCACTATTATCAAACAATGAATGCCTCTGGAAATTAGATTCTGCTACAGATTTGGTATTTCCTAGAATTTGACTTGAAAATCAAGGCAAAATAGTGCTTATAAGAGAAACTTAAACTATGTAAGTCATTTTGACAACGTTATTGGAAACACAAGTAACCATCAATCTGCTATATACACTTCTTATGATGTCAAATGTTATAAAATAACATCTCCGTTCATATACAAATTTGCAACAGATTTATTTTGCAAGTACAAACTGTTGCAGCACTGTTTTTCAGATGTAAACGAAACTTCCATACATCAAAATCCACTTAACTAAGCAACAGAGGAGTTTCTACCTTTCTATTGCAAGGTACCTTTCTATTGGCAGTACCCATCTGTGTGAAACATGTTTTAAAGACAAAATCCATCAAATCACATAACAGATCTGCATTAACAAATGAACATCTGGATCAATTTTGATCAGAGGGTAACTTTGAGTCCCAAGTAAGTGAAATGCTATCTTGAAAACAGAACTACAATATTTTCATTGGTAGACCTATATTGCAATAACTTATGTTCAGTTAATGCTATATTTTGAATCTAGTCAACAAAATATTTGTAGATGTTTGTTTTCTCTCATCATATATATTTTCTCTCTTATCTTTGATTTTGCTTCTTGGCCTACAAAGCCTAAAATACTTACCATCTGGCCCTTTATGTAAAAAGTCTGCAGACCTATGCTCTATGGTGATGCTATTCAAAGTGCAGCATCATCTGCAAATGTCTTGACAATGCAAATTCTCAGCCTACCCAACACCTACTTATCAAAATTTCTGAGGGTGGGCCTAGTAATTTTTTCAACAAATGCTACAGGATTCTTAAGCAAGCCAGAGTTTGAAAATCACTGCTCTAAAACAAGATTTTAGAGACTCAGTTCTCTCCTCCTGGATAAATTATTTAATTCTTTAAATCAGTGAAATGGGGATAGTATCACCCACTTCATAGAATTGTTGAAAAGATTAACATTAAAATTCTAAAAATATGAAAAAATGTAAAGCTTAATATAACTTATCAGTAATTCTTATTAAATAGTAATAAATGGTAATTATTAATCCAGTGGTATACCAGAACTCCCTTGTTCCAGCCCATGAGTGATAATAATTATTCTTTTTAGAAATTTTATGAGGCAATTATTAAAACATTCATAACTGAAAATTAAATTTTATAAACTTAAATAAGTTATAATAAAACAAAGGTAATACTACTCAAAACTCATTACTACTTATTTTACTACATTTTACTATTATCTGTATTCATAAGGTTATTATATCTATATGGTGGATCTACTGTATAATGGTGTGCTGCATCTCATTTCTTCCCAACTATGTATTCATAGGATATCGACAATCGGGGCTTTTTTGGAGAAGAGTTTTTGGTTAAACGTTAACCACCATGCCACTAGTTATCATTATTAAAAATTACACAGTGAGTTTGCTTTTGAACTCAATGAGTTTGAATTTTTACGTATGTAGAGATGTCTAATAATCTCCTAGATAAAAAGATAGCCTAGACATATACACATATATAGGCACTAACAGCATACACATAGTAGTTAAAATCATAAATACGGACAAAATTAAGCAAAAATTAATCTTCGAGAAGATGCCAGATACATAGCTCATAGAGACAAAATTAATTTTGTGTACAGAATGTTAGAAGGACTTAGTAGTTCATACGCAAAGCCAATCATAGCTAGCGGCTCAATTTACTTCCATTTATCACTATCCAAATTCTCACTTTTAATGTGTGGAATGCTTCTAGCAACAAAAGTCGTATAAATGGATGTCCTGAGAGAATGACGGTACTCTACAGTTTGAATCCATATCTTAGCCAGCTTGAGTACTGGTATTTTAGGCCGTCTGGTTAGACAAAGCTAACGGTTGTTCAAACCCTGAAGTGCTACCTCAGGTAGACATTACTCTTTGAACACCAAAGAAAAATGAATTATGTAAGGATGATTATAGCATGTTTAAGACATCAATGATATTGAGTTTACTTCAAAGAATCATAGGATTTTATAACCAAAATAGACTTTATAACCTATTCTGATATCTTCATTTATTATTGCTCTTCTCTTCATGAGAAAGAACTATTTGCCAAGTTAAATGCCTAGGTAAGTATTTTAAATTAAGTGTTATCTGAACATGATTATCTAAAATTAACATGAAGTTCCCAAAGGAATAGATCTTCCTTCTCTACTCTTCCTAAAGTTTATGAGTGAGTATTAAAAATTTAAGTAATTCTTATGGCTGTAGCTGGTACCACCACTAACGCCAGAATTGCTAAGTTCAAATTCAGGTGACCTGGAGTCTTTAAAGAGGAAAACCACACTACTTCCCCCAAAGGCAGTTAAAAGCTCCAACATTCCACTGTGAAAGTTAAAATCTACAATTCACAGAATGAGTTACAGCTATTAAAACTTCCCAAATCATAGTACTAGAGACTTCAGAATATGACTCTACCAAAGTTAATGAATTCGGTCCTCCCATATGTAAAAAAACAACAACAAAAAAGAACCCCGACATCTACAACACAGATATAATGGCAACATAAGAAAAATTATCGAACTGTGATCTATGCTCTTTTAAAATAATAAATGTCAGGGGCGTCTGGGTGGCTCATTTGGTTAAGTGTCCAACTTTGCTCAGGTCATGATCTTGCAGTTCATGAGTTCAAGCCCTGCATCGGGCTCTGCTAACAGCTCAGAGCCTGGAGCCTGCTTCAGATTCTGTGTCTCCCTCTCCCTCTGCCCCTCCACCTATTATGCTCTCTCTGTGTCTCAAAAATAAATACTAAAAAACATAAAATAAAATAAAATGATAAATGTTAGTGATTACCAGTTTACAAAAAATTTTTAACACTCTATTTTGCAAAGAATAAGTAAAAGTACTATTTTTTACTGTTTCTCTATGAAACCATTCCTGCACTTAGAAATTCAAGAGAAAAAAAAGACATCTATAAAGCTAAAATAAATTTATAGAGAAAAACAAAATTCCAGGAATTTAAGAGTATAGAGGCATATATATAACTAGAGAAATCCAAAATTCGCAAAGACTAATAATAAATATGATAAAACCATTCATCAATAAAGAGTATACTTTATGTAAAATGTCATCTGAAATTATAAAACCATTTCTAAGTTCACTCTGTATGACAGACATTGCAAACATAAAAAGCATACTATACTAAGACACAATGACATAAAAAATGGAATGTCAGGGGCACCTGGGTGGCTCAGTCCGTTGGGCATCTGACTTTAGCTCAGGTCGTGATCTCACAGTTCGCGGGTTTGAGCCCCGCCTCAGGCTCTGTGCTGACAGCTCAGGGCCTGGAGCTTT
This sequence comes from Paguma larvata, assembly GCA_030068075.1. Lineage (NCBI taxonomy): Eukaryota > Metazoa > Chordata > Mammalia > Carnivora > Viverridae > Paguma > Paguma larvata. The sequence continues at coordinate 117,169,287 of CM057823.1, forward strand.
CTTTGGATCTGTTCCTCCCTCCCTCTCTGCCCCTTCCCAGCTCACGCTCTATCTCTCTCTCTCCTTCAAAAATAAATAAACATTAAAAAAAAATTAAAAAAAAAATGGAATGTCAAAGAAATGTGAAGCACTATGGTGAGGAAACAAATTATTCTCAGGCAAGAAAATAGAATGTGTCATTCCATGTAAAGTGCAACGTTTTAAAATGTTTTTAAAACCTGTGCTTACTTACAGACTTAAACCAGGTAAAGCATTCAACAGCATGAATACATTGGGAATTCTTAGTTCCACTTACTTATTATCCAGTTAGCCTCTACAACTGACCTCCACATCTAGCATACCTCTTAAAGCTGCTTTTTTGAAAATATACTGGGTAATAACCTAACTAAACTACATCAACACCAATCCTTTTCTCAGCCTTATCACTGTTCTGAAATGACATACATTATTATTAACCATTCTTTAATGAAACCAAACACATGCCAATTCTAATCTTTTACTCCTATGTCTCTTTGAGTGTCAAATCATTCCATTCCTCTTCCCTAACAATGGGCCATTCTTCAAGATTCTTACTTTGGACAAATTTTCTTCTTTCTCTCTGGTGCCTCTCAACCTCCTACCTAACTTGAAGTATCATCTCAGGATATTTATGGATAACTTCCAGATTTCCAGTTCAAAATCCTCTCTTAAGAGTTAAAATAACTGTTTGTTAAATATTTTTTCACCTAGTTTCAGTCAGTCGACAAATGGTTACTGCAAGGCTACTTTGTGTCAGACACCAGCATTAGGAGTATATTCGAAACCTAATGTAAGAGTTCCTGTCATCAATGAACAGAGAATCTAAATGGCAAACTAAGGAGTCCAAGTCACCAGGTCCAAAACTAATGATTCATGTTTCCTCTTCCAATGGATTAAATATATATTAATAATTTTGCATTCAATAAAGCACAGGTAATAATGTATGACTCCTTTCTCAATTCCATAATTCAATCAGTTGGCAAGTAAATCCTGTTCTTTATTTGCAATATTCTATTCCCACTGCCACAGCCAAGTTCAGACCAGTAAATATTTTCACCCAAACTGCAACAAACACCTTCTGAAGTGTACTCTATTTTTTCATCTAATTCACTTGATCCATCACTTAATTACAGAAAAAAGTTTCATAGTCCCTCAATAGACAAGTCAAAGTCCAAAAACTTCTTCAACTTGTCATTTAAGGTCCTCCATTATCTAGTCTTTACCTATTAATACTTTTTCATCTCTGACACACACTCTTACCTTGCCTTTTGCTCCAGCCAAACACGGTTATTTAAGCATATCCTGAAACTCCTTGAGTGTTTCCTCTCTATCTTCATTATGCCATTTCTCTCCCCTCAACCCTCAGCCTAACAGCCTCCATTCACTTCTACCGTTCAGGTTAACCAACCTTTGTTTCAAATCGCATCATTTTCCTAAAACCTTTTGTCCATGCCCTGAATCTATAACACATGTAAAGTTCTTTTATATCACTTACTTTATTTCTATTATAGCTATCTGTGTATGTACCATATCATTCCTGTTAAGATTATATGCAACTTGAAGTATGAGTGTCTTATTCATCTCTTTCCTCCCACAGTACATTGTACATGTAGATATTCAATAGATATTAAGTACATGTTGAATTCCTAACAAAATACATACATGAAATAATAGTCATGGCCCATAACATTATATAGAAAGGGAAAAATCACTGCCATGAGAATATTTTTAAAAATCACCTTATTTATTTCTTGAAAAGGTCTCAAAAAGTGATTTTTTTTCCTACCATTAATCAAGATACCTCTTATGTATACATGAATTGTAACTTCCTTGGTTCAGAATATGAAATTGCTTTCCAAGTTTTCAATTTTACCTTATGTATCACCTAGTGATCATATGCTAAACCACCTTACCATTGAAAACAGCAGTGCAGAAGGAAATGGCTTGCCTGGAGGCTATTCCAAGACCTATACCTGAGACACACAACTTTTTCTTTTTTTCTTTTCTTTTTTATGGAGACAAAAGTAGTCATAGTATAATTATACTTCTTTGTTCCCATTTCCTCCAAGCCTCCATGATACTCTACCAACTGGAATGTTTGTTCAGAGTCCATACTTTCGGGTTCACAAACTGAAAATAATAGAGAGGTTTTAAGTTCAACAATGAATTCATCAAAGATTTATTGAATATCTACTATGTAGAAAGCACTGGGGGGTAAACAAAAGCTAATAAGACATAATTTTCATCTTCTGGAACTCATGACTAAATTATAAACACACACACATAAACAACTCCATTATAAGGCAGATTATGTAAGTGCTAAAAAGCCTCCAACAAGGTACAGAGTGCTATGAGAGACTGATTTAATCAAAGAGTATCTGAGAAGCTCTAAATGAGAGGTTTCTATCTGGCCATTCTTTGAAATCAAGCAATAACATTCAAGATTCTGAAAATCAATTATTTTTAAGTTTTTTTTTTGGTTTTAAGTATTTTTATTCATTAGTATTGCAACAGAACTGATTTTTTTCTACTGAAAAGATTCTGACTCAACATGGAAGTTAACATTTTATTTAAATGGATTTTGTAGCTCACCCTGGAACATGGGCAAATGTATCTCACAGGCCAAACTTGTGACCTGCAATTAAGGAGTAAATTTTTGAATGTTCAAGGAAAATTCACAATGTGTCCAATAATCTGAATTAATATTTAAAATTCTACTCCTAGAGAAAAACTAAGTACATATGAGCCACCCAATTTTACATAAATTTGTTCACCATACCAACAGCACATTAAAAGAGGGGGAAAAAAAAACCTGAAATGAAAATAAAATTTAGGGCCCTAGATTCATTTTTCATTCACATCACCTCCTGCAACACTCGCCTCTTCCCAATATATGGCCAAAAGTCTGAAACAGAGCTTGGAGCATTTGCTTTCCCCAGGAAGCTCCATCTACACCATTTCTAGATTTAGATACTTCCTTGAAGATTCTGAGTTGACACGACCTAACTCTAGACGTGTTGAGCACTGTATTGACAGATCAAAGAACCACACTCATTTTAGGCTTAAAATAACCTGTACGGAAGGGATAGGAAAATCCGAGTTGACAGATGCCAATGGAGCAAATTTTAAAAAGAGGAAATTATGACAGCACTGGAAGCAAACTGGGAACATGTAGCAGTATGGTATTCCAAATTGCTACTGTTAAAAAAATTAATTACAGAATTGATCAGACGTTTTTGTAATTACTAAACATAATACTTATGCAATATGTTATGAAAAAATTTTAAGATAAATTACATGTAGTTTCAGAAAAGATATTTGCTTTTAAATATCTCATCCAAAACAATCTCTTGAGATTAACCAGACATACAAAGGAACTAAAATCAGATTATGCAGATTTAGGCAAGCTAAACTGAGAACGAATAACTAACATGTAAGTTCGCTAACATGTTACAGGGTGCGTTTCCTCCTACAGTAGACAGGCGAAGGAACCAAGAAAATGGGCTGAGCACAGGAATATTGCACATTGTAGTTATCCAACACTAATTCAACAGCTAGCGGCTCTATGCATCCTTCCTCACGTTCCTCGTGGCCTCTGACAAGTCATCCTTTCAACCTATGAGGCTGTCCGCTCTCCCCCATCAAAAATAATTTCCGTGCAGGTTGTACAATCGCCCTGACAAACTACTTGCTCGCACTTCCCCGCCTCGGGATGAGCAGTCTCCAAGATGGGGAAAGGTCGCCCTGACAGGGAAGTTAGGCGAAGTGGTCTCTCTGGCGGTCCGACCGAGCCTCCAGTCCAGCAGACGCTGGGAAAGGAATCGGGCGGCCTCCGGAGAAAAGGGGATGGGGCGGTCGGAGGATGCTAGCCCGAGAGGCAGGCTCCGCGGTGCCCGGGCACGGGCAGGAAGAATGGAGGAGGGGAGGCGAGGCAGCGAGGTGCCCGAGAGCCGCGGCCCGACCCCACCCCGCGCTCGGGACCCTCCCAGCCCGGGGACCGGCGTGCGTTCCGCGTGCGCCGACTCTCCCCGGAGGAAGAGCCACTGTATTACACCCGTGGATTTGAGAAATCTGGCAACTTTGCGCGAGAAATGCTTCCCACCCTGCAACACGCCGAGAAAGAGAAAAATGTCAGGCGATGACGGGGGAGGAAGGATGACTTACCCATGTTCCTCCCAGAGGGTGAGGAGCCAGCAGGGCGAGGCGAAGGTCTCTGGTGCAGGTAGCGCGGCGCTGTGTCCTCTTTCTACCTCTGTCTCTCCCGCAGCCAGGGAGGGACCCGCGGGGGGCGGCCGCCGGGGAGGAGCAGCTGCTGCTGCTGCTGCTGCTGCAGGCGGCGCGGCCGCGGCGGGGACGAGCGGCGGGGGGCGGGGCGGGGCGGGGCGGGGCGGGAGGGCGCAGCCTGCGGCGGGCGCGGCTCCGAGCGGGCGGGCAGGCGGCAGAGACGCCGAGTCGGCTTCAGGAGCGCCTGCCTTGACTCGCGGTCCGGCAGCGCCCCGCCCTCTCCACGGAGCATGCTCAGTACCTCCCTCTTTCCCCTCCCAACCCCCCCACTCCAGAGGCAAGTGAATCTGAGCGTGCGGGTGGGCGTGTTTGCGGGCCAGCTGCAGCCGCCGCGGAGGAGCTTGATGGCGACCGCCTGAGGTGCGGTGGGTGGGCCCGGAGAAGGCAGGGCAAGCGGATACGGAGTCCCGGGTGCTACCATCTAGCCTGCCTCGGCTTGCTCTCCGACCCTGCCAATCCACACCCGGAAAACCGGCCCATGTTCGTTACGGGACAACCCGGTTGCACAGGCGGGAATTTCCCGGAGACGCTGGGCCGCCCCAGGCCCGGGAGGGTGGTAGGGAAGCAGAGTGGACACATTGAAACGAAGCTGGAATGGACGTATAGGCGATAAGACCAGCACCTCTGAAAGATAGGTACCTGAGGACGCCCGTTTTCAGAGCAGCCTGTGGGTCCGCTGACACAGAGCAGGGAGGTGGTCGCTGGGAGGGCGCTTAATCTTAGCGGGCGTAACGGTGGGACGGTTAGGACTGTCTTGGCTGTGGCTAGTTTAAAAACCGAGAGGTCTGGGCAGTCAAGTACTGTGACCGCCCCAGGTTTCCTCTGGGAGTGTGCTGTTCTTTCTACATTAGCGCGGCCTTCTATTCTCCCGAGACGCCCGAATAGCCTTAACTAGGGTGCCCTCGGGCTCCACCCTACCGCGAGGTGCCCAGCTCCGCCCCACTGCCTGGGACGGTGGCGGGAACAACGCTACCAAGGCAGGAAAATAAAAGTCTAGCTGAGTTAGCGGCGGCCCCGCCCAGTCGGCGGCCAGAGTTCCCTCGGTCCGCGGGGCCGCTGCCGGTTCCCGGCACCTCCCGCCCCCCAACAGCTGCGGGAAAAACCTGAGCAGGGGCGCTTCCTTTGGACGGCGCCCTCCCGACTGGGCATGCGCGCAAGGCGGGGGCCAGGTTTTGGTTCCTCTGCCGGCGGGGAGGAGGCTAGAGGAAACGTTCCTTTTCTCCGTACTCTGGTCTTGCCCTGACCCCTCATAATTGTGGTGAGGAATCAGCTCGCTCTCCGCAGACAGCCGCATCCGCACTCCTGCAGGGGAGAGGGCCACAGCAGTACAACCTGTGGAAGAGAGATGCTGCAGAGCTGAATCGGGGTTGCTTTTCCCTTTCAACTTTTACTCTCAATTGAGTGTTGAGAAAAAGGCGCTTTCTCTCCCTCTTACAGCCCCCGCCCTTACAGCCAGATCAGTTTCCGTTTATTCGATACAAGCACACAAGTCAGAAGCGCCTTGTAATTCGTTAAGTAGAGAGCAGATTTTATGTGAGTTTTCTAAAAACAAAAATGAAACCCGATAATTAAAAAGAGAGGGGGTTGGTAAAACAAGAAAATACAACTTAACTACAGACATCCCAGCTATTGGGATTTTTCTGGTGCATGAGACAATCGGGCACATGACGCTTCTGCACGCTTTCCCTTTCTGTGATATAAGGATGCGCTTGCTGTTTGCCTTAAAATAATCTTGCATGCCGAATTAGTTTCTTACCGCCGCTGTAACTTAGTATCACAAACTGTGCAGCTTAGAGCAATAGAAATTGAAGGTCTCAGAGTTCTAGAGGCCAAAAGTCTGAAATTAAAGTGTTGGCGGAGCCATGCTCCCTCTGAAGCATTTAAGGTAGGATCTCTTCCAGGCCTCTCTTAGCTTCTGATAGGTCCTTGACTTGTGGTGGCATAACTACACAATCTTCATGGCATGTCTGTTCAAATGTTACTTTTTTATAGGACACCAGTCATAGTAGATTAGGGGCCCAACTACTCTAGAATGACCTCATCTTTAATTAAATCTACAATGACCCTATTTCCAAATAAGGTTAAATTCTGAGTTACTAGGGGTCAGGTCTTAAACATATGAATTTGCAGGGGACAGGACTCAATCCATAACACCCCAGTGCAAGCTGCACACACATACACACTACCCTACTGTGTTCTACATTCGTTTTGGAGAAACACACACATCCACACACCATGTTTCACATTCCTTTTGAACCTCTCCAGATCTCCGTGGGGCCTTTGTATTGCTGCTCTTTATTTTTGTCTTTCTCTTTCCTTAACATTCATTAATCTCTTCCAGATTCTCAAATTTACTTGCTTCAGTTTCCTGCTACTTCCTTTCCTAATTATATATTACAGTAATTTCTTAGAGCATCTTCTATCTTTCATTTGGATTTACAAATTGAAACTAGCAAAAGCTGCTGAGGCAGCTTTGTGACCTCCTACCTGACACTAGTTTAAGTGCTTTTTTTGGTTCTGCTTGAATCCACAAACCATCCCCTCAGCACTCCACCAATTAAAATTACAGGGCTGTCTAGGCAGACTGCATATAGTGAGTCCCGAAGCACTGATCTATGACAGGAGTGAGACCTGGTACTTAATGCTACATGCGGAAGTGGACCAATGTAACACCTACCTTTTCACACTGAACGCTAGTTCTCCTCACCTCACCTTTCTTCTCCTATTATAGGAATATGACCTTTTTCTCATATCATTACCTTCCTTCATCTTTTTATTCAAAAGTTACCTGCATGAGGAGTTCATAGCCATTTTATCTAAAATTTCAACATTCCTACTTAATATCCTGAATTCCAAATTAATTTTTTTCCTTAACACTTATCACTAAAATAAAATATAATTTGCTTATTGGTATTCACACCCATTTAAATTAAGGCTCTCTAAAGGCAGGGATTTTTGTCTGCCTTATTTGACCTTGTATCCCCAGGACTGGTACATGACTAGTACACAATAAAATACAATAAAAATTTGTTGTATGAATGAAAGTCTTTTCGTTCTTTCAGAGTTTTTATCCTGAAAGAAAGAATGCTATTAATATTCTTTTGATGAACGCTAGTACCTTAGCAAGTAAAATTAGTTATTCAATAAATATAATTGATGATGATGGCTGCTATCTATGTTGTTTCTATGTTTCTATGAGTCTTCTGCTGGGTGTTTGCTGGTCTTTGTACTAATTTATTCTCTATTGACTAATAGAGATTTACCAACTGCCTACTATACAGGCACTATAATAAGCACTACGGATAAAAAATAAACAATGGCCTCTGCCCTCAAAAAGCTTACACATTAGGGGCGCCTGGGTGCCTCAGTCAGTTAAGTATCTGACTCTTGATTTCAGCTCAGGTCATGATCTCACAGTTTCATGAATTTGAGTACTACTTTGGGCTCTGCCCTGACAGCACAGAACTTGCTTAGGATTCTCTCTCTCCCTCTCTCTCTGCCCCTCCCTCACTCACACTGTTCCTCTTTCAAAATCAATAAATAAACTTAAAAAAAAAAAAAGCTTACACATTAGAAGAATTGTTTTGAGGATACCTCTAGTCACTGATTACATAAATAGCTAGAAAATAGTCACTGATGTCCAGAGTTTTCCAGAAATAAAGCTAATAGTGTCATTGTTCTGGGTTAGGCAATGGTCAGGATTTCATTAGGCCTGCTGCAAAATAAAGGAGGAAATTCTGGCACGATGCAAAGGTTTTCAAATTCTATGTAAAAAATATATTAAGTAACACAAACTTATTTGTCTATCAGGTTATTTTTGAAATTGGTTTATGATTAGCCAGATAGCCATTGGGAGTGGGGGTGGAAAAAGATCAAAGAAAGTGTTTATTAGAAAAGCTCAGAAGCACTACATTTTGGCAGGGTTTATAACATAACTTACCTCACTGATGTGTATATCCTTAAAAAGGTTAAAAGCAATTTAAATTCTTTAAGGGAACTTTACTGAGAAGGGCAGAGCAATAGGAAGTTGAGAGAAAAGAGAATGTTCTTTAAAAGAATAATAGGGAACTGATTGCCTTTTCTTTACCACGACATTCTGAATATCATTTAAGGGAATCTCACTGGAGTAGTTAACTGAACTTTGTAGTAATAAAAGATGAGTTGGCAGTGAACAGTCTTCTCCCTAAACTATTTTTTTTTTAATTTTTATTTTTGAGAGAGAGAGAGAGGGAGAGAGAGAGCGTGAGCTCCTGAGACAGAGAGAGGGAGGGGGATGGGCAGGGGGAGAGAGAGAGAGAGAGAGAGAGACTCCAAATCTGAAGCAGGCTTCAGGCTCTGAGCTGTCAGCACAGAGCCAGATGTGGGGTTCAAACCCATGAACCATGAGGTCATGACCTGAACTGAAGCTGGACGCTTAGCCCACTGAGCCACCCAGGCACCCCTAAACTTTTTATTTTTGAAATACTTCTGTGAGTTTAGACTAGTCTAGGTTGAACAACAGAAATGTCTCAACCCTGGCTCATTATAACCCTACCCACCCCCCAGACCACACACATCTCTCATTTACTTAATATGCTAACCATATTCTAAATATGAAATTAAAATTTTCTTTTTTCACAGCCTATCACCTCAACCTGACTAATATCTATATATTGCAACTATAGCCTTAGATTGCATACATTTTGTTAAATGGGACAAAGCACTTCAAAATCATCTGTTCTGAGCTCAGCACTGTGCTAAGTGCTATGAGATAACTATAGGTGCTTATCATGCCAAACAAAAGTAGGGACTAGTCTATTAAAGTCTCCCCTATTTAGAAAATCCTCTACGTCTGTGAGTGGTAACATATAAAAAAAATTAGTCAAAGATGGCTTCATTAGGGGAGGATATGGATGGATACAGTGTTTTTGTGGAGAGATGTTGGGAAGAAAGGCATCTATTCCAAGAGAGAGAAACAGGATGAGCAGAGATATGTCATATTCATAAGACCACGAAAAAGGGTACATATTAGGGCACAGTTAGAGATAAGAGTGGAAATTTAGTATGAGGGACAGATTGTGAGGGATTAAAAAAGCCAAGCAAAGGAATTTAAACTTGATAAGGTAGGAAAGTTTCTGAGAAATAGAATAACATGATGGAAACAGTATAGGGGCAGGAAAAGAAGTAATAGATTAAAGAAATCAATATCTGGTGAGGGCATGTGCCAGTCTACCTAGGAACTGGTATACAAGTGTGACTAGGACACAGTTTTGCCCCTCAAAGAGCACAGAGACAGACAAGTAAATAGTTAAAATTCAGTGCTGTAACTACCAAGATGGGTAGTGTCGAAGAATATAGGTAAGACATTTAACCCTATCATGGAAAGCCTCCTGGAAAAGGCGTCATCTCAACAGAGACCTGAAAGATGAATAGGAGTCAACGAAACAGAAAGCTTTATATGTATGAGCCTGGAGACAAGAGTTTGAATCTTTGAAGAATCTGTAGGCCATTAATGGTTAGGGTGAGGTGTGCACACATTTGGGGAAAGGGAGAAGTCATGGAACAGAAGTGGACAAATGGGAGGGATTAAATCTTGTAAGGCCTTGATGGCTGAGGTCAGGTATTAGATATTATCCTGAGGGTACCAGGGATTGAAGAGTTTGAGGGTTTGGAGTTTGAAAATATCATAGTTAAATTTATATTTTAGTAGTTGCAAAGTAAAAAGTGGCTAAGAGACTGTTATTATATTCTAGGTGTTAGCTGAACTAAAACAGAAGCAGTGGGGTTAGACAGTAGTAGAGAGACTTGAGAAATATTAAAGAAGTGGTATCGGCTTGGTGACTGATTACATATTGTGTAGTTTTGCTTATTTTAAATAATATAACAGCACTATGAATGAGGTATTATTATCTCAGATTTACAGATAATGAAACATGTTCAGAGAGGATAAATTATTCAACTTAGGATCTATAACTAGTAAATAAAGCAGAAGTAAGATCTAAGCCTCTCCAGCTCAAATCCTCACTGCAGTAATATAGATATAAATGTATTGAGGGAAAATACTTTATATTTTTTGTGACCTTGTCAGATTAAAAAATAATACTATATCGTAAAATATCTTTGTCTTTTTCTTCATTGTCTTTAAAGTATTTTTGTTCTTGTTTCTCTGAAACTTACAAATATAAAAGACAATATCTCTGCATTACTATCATATTTTATTTTTGCCTATAACTACTTTTGATTAGGATATAGGCTCAGTTACTTGAAATGATATTTAGTCTATTTTAGTATCAATTGGCTTTGACATTCTATTGCATTAAAAAGGGAGTTAGAAGCTTGCTATGCATAAAATGCAATGATTTATTATAATTCTATGTTTTTAGACCATTGAATAAGTATGGGTAAATTTTGCTTCCTTTTCGTCTCTAAGCTTTGACTTTAAGTCAGTCCTTAAAGAGTTCATTAGCAAGATATCAGCTTAGAGAAAGATGAGGTCTCCGTTTACAGGTTCTTTACCGAGTCTACCCACCTCATTGCATGTTCCACATTTCATAATGAGAAAGTTGTGCCAAAGTAAAAAAATAGGTGACTTCAGAATACCAAGAGAACTGATGGTTGAGTACAATGCCATAGAGGGAAAGAAAGTTCAGGACACAAGAATGTTGAGTACCATTTGACCTTTAAAGACCTCTGTCTGTGGCAGTTAATTTTGTCTTGGGTGGGACTCTCAATTCTTTGTAAAAACCGTGTTTTATGTTTGTCAAGAGAAGAAACCATGAACTGCCTTTCAAATTTAAGGAATATATTTTTCATGGTGCTTGGTTCTGATAGAGGCACTTAGCTCTATTACCTAAAATTATCTCACTCTCTACCCCACCTACCCACACATACACATTTTCACCAACTTGGTAGAGAAATCCTCTAAGTCTTAGAATGGTCCTTTCCTCTGACCCTGAACTGGCCTAAGGCAAAACTGAGAAGTAATTGAAATTAGTTTTGATGCTCTTGGGATTATTTATGTGTCAGACACCCTCATGTAATACTAACCTCTAATAGTGACCACATGAGTTGGGTGTTTTACAAATATGGAAATGGAGAAACAAAATAGTTTGATTAACTTGCCTAATGTCACATGACCAAAAAAAGGTAAAGCTGGAATTTGAACCTGGTCTGTTTGATTTCAAAGTCCACACCCCTTCCATTTCATCACACTGCCTAATGTCAACCTGTTTCATTATCCCTAACGTCACCTCCGCTATGATAATGCACAAGAAAGAAACACCTATTTCTTATCTTACCTACTTCTCTATACTGGCAAAGTTACCTGTCTAGTTTAGTTTCTATCTAAGAACAGTTTTCTTTTCAGAGTTAACTGAAGCTAATCTAGTAATCTATGCCCAAGGCTTATAACCATCCTTTCCTCTTTTGAAACATCTATAAGCATTTTGAGAGTACCCTTCCCCCACCTCCCCTGCCCCAAGTTTATTTATTTATTTCGAGAGACAGAGTGTGAGCTAGGAAGGGGTGGAGAGGGGAGAAAATCTCTAGTAGGCTCCTCGCTGTCAGCACAGAGCCTGACGTGGGGCTCAAACTCACAAAACTGAGATCATGACCTGAGCTGAAATCAAGAGTTTGACACTCAATCAAGTGAGCCACCCAGGCGCCCCTTGAGAGTGGGCTTTTAAATAAAAAAGTAATTCAAAAGAGGAGTTTTGATTAGATTATCCTTCTTCCTTCATATACTTATATGTAGCTCAAGTTACCAGTGACTGCCCATTTTCTCTACTTTTTGAATTTTTCCAGATCTCTCAGAGTCTCCATCATTTCCTTTTCAGGGGTACTCTTCTGTACACTTTAAAAACCACCTAAGGACCTCCTTAAGGAGACATATCCGTAATTTAATCTCACCCAACCCTGATTAAGCAATTCGTAGTACTTATAAAGCTTCTATAATAAAAACTGGCTCATTCAGACTTTGTAATAGAAAAGTCTCATTAACCAGCATGTCTATTTACCTACAGTTCAGTAATAACTGATTCTTATAACTATGATCCTGAGGGGCTGCAAGATTCTGAAGTATTAAAGACTGAATATAGTTTGCTTACTGTATTTATTTCCTATGGCTGCTGTAACAAATTACCACAAAATTTTTGACTAAAAACACAAATTTATTATGTTATACTTCTGGAGGTCACAAGTCTAAAGTGGAGCTCACTGGGCTAAAGTCTAGGTATCAACAGGGCTGCATTCCTTTCTGGAGGCTCTAGAGAAAGATCTGTTTCTTTGCCTTTTGTAGCTTCTAGAGTCTGCTCACATTCGTTGGCTTGTGTGCTCCTTCCAGCCAGCAGTCACATCTTCTCCTCCTCTCCTGCCTCTTTTTTTCCCTTGCAAGGACTCTTGTGATTATATTGGGCCCCATTAGGACAGTCCACAGTAATCTTCCCATCTCCTGATCCTTAATTCAGTCATACCTGCAAAGTCCCTTTTGCCATGTAAAATAACATATCCACAGATTCTAGGGACTTAGATATGCACATTTTGGAGGTCAGGTGGGGCATTATTCCACTTACCTGACTAGTTAATATTAAACTTACTTTGTTATAGCAAATGTATGAAAATTAGTAAAAATCTATATATACAGATGACCCATATGTGATATTACATATATGCATATCTTTGGTAATTTATTAACTAGTTCTCTAATCATGCTGGAAAACAGACTTTTCTGACTTTTTACTATATATATATGTATATATATATGTGTATATATATGCATATATGTATATATATGCATATATGTATATGCTTTCATCATTTCATGGATTTTTGTCTTTCCCAATCCACTATCTAGATCCACTTTTTTATGTTTTTCTTCCTAGAACCTAGTAATTGTTCAGTATGTGTAACCTCTCAGTAAATATCATTGATTGACTCCTGTATTCTTGACATAATCATCTCTCTAAGGCATTTGCACTTACAAAATCCAATTTTTTTTTATAAACAAACCTATTCCCAGTTTTCTGGGAATGAAGCAATTATAGGAATATAAAGAATTCACATGGAAACCTACTGGAATTAACACTTTGTAACTATCAGGTCAGCAAGTCAGATATTAATTCTAAGTTACTATTTTCACGTAGTCATTCATTTATTCAACATTTATTACTAGCCTACTGTGAGCTGAGACTTGGGGATATGGTGGTTCACAATGAAGACTTATTTCCTCACTGAATCCATTTGAGTCAGGAGGACAAACAGGCAACTAAAGAAACAGAACATAAACGTATGATAAGTACTGTGAGGGGAGCAGATAAGGAGATATAACAAACAAAAATGGCAGTGAGGAAGAAAATTTATGTAACATTGTGTACGAAGGCCACTCTTGGAACAAGATAATTAATCTGAGACCTGCAGATAAGAAGCAGATCATGCAAAAAACCAGAGGAGGAGCAAGGGGAGCTGCAAATGCAAAGATCCTAAGCCAGGAAAATTATGACTGTTTTAGAAAATGAAAAAAGACCAGAATAGTTGAAGCATAATAAGTAGGAGAGAGAGGTAAAAAATAAAGTTGCAGAGATTGTGAAAAGTCAAATATTGCAGAATTTGATGTCTTCTTGGGTACCTATAAATAAAAGCCCCCCGTGTTATCCCAGAATTTAAAACCAAGTGAAATACAGCACTCAGGAGTCAGATTAGATGGAGGTCGAACTAGCAACTATATTACAGATACTGCTGATGGACCGGATGAGTAGAGTCAAATGGGCATACTAGCATTCCTCCCCCTGCCATGGCCCTGAACAAACCAGCTCCCCTGGTATCCCAAACAGAGCCGAAAAGTGGGTTTTCCCTCCAGGGGCAGGCTACTTACTAAAAGGCAGAGGAGAATTGAATCATTCTGAAGGAAAGAACACAAGAACTCTCTGGCCACTCATTCTCAGTTCCCTTTCCCCACCTCATCAGTGAGATGATTCTCTCTATCTCTCAGAGGAAGGAATGCTTAGGAAGGAAGAGAGTGGAGGGGGCAGTTGCTGAGAGAAAACAGGAGTATTTTCGTAATTTTCTTCCTTCAGAGGGAAGTTTCTCTCCTTTCTATGGAATGTGCGGAGTGGAGGGGAAGGATAAATATTACCATGATAATCCCATCAGATGGGTCTTATAGGTCATGTTACAGAGTTTAAATTTCATTTTAAGTATGGTTTATAATTTGGAAAGATCACCTTGGCTGCGGTGAAAAAAGAAGAGCTGATGGTAAGAGATGACACAGCTTGCATCAGGCTGGTTGTAGGGAAGAAGGAGAAGAGTGAAAGGATTACAGGTATAGAGGTAGAAAGGCTGCACTTATTGATGAATTAGATTTAGGTGTGAGAGTCAAGGAGGAATTCAGGGTAAGTAATTAAGGCTAATTAAGGCTGAGATTTCTGGTTTCAGTGACTGGATGGATGGTGATGCTTTGTATTCAAATGGAGAAAACTGAGAAACAAGAAGGCAAGAAAATCATATTTATTGGATTTGGCAATGAGAAGATGTGGGTAAGCATAATTTTGGGGAATACTGGGAAGTGAACCAGATATAATATTTTCATATTTATTTATTTTTGAAAGAGGGACTGCGAATGGGGAAGGGACAGAGAGAGAGGGAGACACAGCATCCAAAGCAGGCTTCAGGCTCTGAGCTGTCAGCACGGAGCTGGAGGCGGTGTTCTAACCCATGAACCACAGGATCATGTGCGAAGTTGGACTGAGCCACCCAGACACCCCAAAGTGAAGCCAGATTTAGAGTCTGAAGAGGGCTAGTAGGTGATTGCTTGTCTGCGTTTTTAAAAGAAGTTCTGCGGAGGTAAGCAGAAAAATGGCATAATAAGAGAAATACAGGATTTGGGGCACCTGGGTGGCTCAGTTGGTTAACCATCTGACTTTGGCTGGGGTCACGATCTTGCAGTTCATGAGTTTGAGCCCCACAAAGGGCTCTTGTCAGCATGGATCCTCTTCAGAACCTCTGTCTCCCTCTCTCTGCCCCTCTCCAACTTGCACGCAAATGCATGTGTGTACTCTATCAAAAATAAATAAACATTAAAAAAGGGAGATATGAGATTTAAAAATATTTTTATTGGGGTGCCTGGGTGGCTCAGTGGGTTAAGCCTCCGACTTCAGCTCAAGTTCGTGATCTCATGATTCGCAAGTTCCAGACCTGCATCTGGCTCTGTGCTGACAACTCAGAGCCTGGAGCCTTCTTCAGATTTGGTGTCTCCCTCTCTCTCTGCCCCTCTCCCACTTGTGTTCACTCTCTCAAATAAATAAGCATTAAAAAAATTAAAAAATACATATGTTTTGTTTTTACACTGAAGAGGATGGTCTCTCAGTGATGCAAAGTAGACAGAATAATTGGAGGTACAAAACCTTTGGAAAGGCAAGAGTGGATGGGACCCAGGGCTCTTAGTGGGCTAATGAGCCTGAGAGACAGACACCTGAAGTGAATCTGTTAACAGGACTGAAGATACGGATACAGGTGGGTTGGTAGATTTGATGTCAGGAAGATGCGGAGTCTCCATTGAATAACTTCTATTGTACTTATGAAGCATGAGGGGACATCATTAATGAAGGGTAAGGGGAGCAGCAGGGGAAATAGGAGATTTGAGGTGAGAAGAGATGGCATAAAGTAGTTATGAATGCAAACCTAATGCAGAAACTAATTAGTATTGCAGGCAGTGATAAATGTCCATATGAGGTTTGTAATTATCAATGAAGAAATGTTAGTCTGATTGTGTTATTTCCTTCAACATTTCATTGTCTATTAGAGATTCTGATATGGCCAAATAACTGTGTTAGTGCAGTTAATACACATGTGAGGTACAAGGATGAGACACTTGAAATTTACATTTCAGAGGTGGTTCAGTTTATAAATTCTAGGGTATGACCATGGGAGCAGGTAGGCAAAGAGGAGGAGAGGAAAACTTGAGAAGTCAAGGAACTAAGAGGAAGGTTATAGGCTGAGTCATTTACATGGATGTTGAAATTACAGAGTGCAATGACAAAAGTAGGAATCGGAGTGCGAGCCAGGGGCTAGGTTGTCTTTGAGTAAAAGGAATGGCCAAGAGATCGGCAGATGGCAGCAGCATGATTTAGGAGGGATATAGCCAGATGGCCTGAGCTTCAAGAGAGCAGAGGTCTCTGCAGGAGGACAGTGGGGAGCAAGGACAATACCTACTCAGTTTATTGGCCCTGCCATAGGTGGGGTGTGAGGGGGAAAAGCAGCTGTCACTTGAGAGGACTATAGGATAAAATGTCCTCAACTACAAAGTCAGTTTTCAGTCAAAAGATGTAAGGGAAGGTTTCTAGAAGATTAAGAATGTAACAGAGGATTTTGTTAAAAATGGTGCTTGATAAATCATGCCATAAGTCAGAGGCTTAAAGTAATACTATTATTAGCTCTTGAAATATTATAGGTTGACTGGGCCCAGCTGGGTGATTCTTCCAATTTGCATGATGTCTGATGGGGTTGAGGTCACCTGGGATTTGATTTGGGTGGAAAATCCAAGTTGCTTCATTCACATATGTTGTGCCTTAGTGGAGATGACTGGAAAGCAGGGCTCAGCTAGGACCGTTAAGTCCCTCTCTCTCTCCCTAGAGTCTCAGGGTCTCTCCCTCTCCACATGAACTTTCCAGCAGTGTTGCTGGACGTCTAACATGGCAGCTCAGAGCTCCCAAAAGCACAAAAGTGGAAGCTCACAGACCTTCTTGAGGCCTAGATCCAGAACTGGCATAGTACCACTTCTGCCACATTCTATTGATTAAAGTGAGTCACAGGGCCAATCCAGATTCCAGAGAGGAAACTCAAAATATTGCCAATACCAGGAGATGTGGTCATTGGGAGCCATCCAAGGAGATTAGCTACCATAAGAAGTTTGTTGATCCAGACTCAGGCTTTTTAGAGGGCAGAGTGGAAAGGTTGACATAGGAGCGGGATTCGGTCAGATTAGAAGATTGAAAAGCAGTATAGAAATGGAACAGCAGGCTGCAATGGATACTAAAGGCACTCGTACCTCCAAAGATGGGTGAAGTAAACAGGAATCTGAGGTGTCATGGGATTGGTTCTACTAAAGCAGTGATCTCCAGATTTCTTTTTAGATTTTGCACTCCTGACTAAAAATTTTTAAGCATTCCTCATAAATGATAATTATAATTATTAATTTTATATAATGTTCTACTGTAAATATGTACTTTATTTTTTTAATGTTTATTTATTTTTGAGAGAGAGAGAAAGAGTGTGAGCAGGGGAGGGGCAGAGAAAGAGGGAGACACAGAATCTGAAATAGGCTTCAGGGTCTGAGATGTCCACACAGAACCTGATGCGATGCTTAACCGACTGAGCCACACAGGCGCCCCAGACTATAATATGTACTTTATAGAACAAACAAAATAAAAATTAAGAATGATGAGATTTTTTAAAAAAAGATTAAATAATAGTTTTCACACTGTTTCATTCTATTTATCAATGGTTCAACAACTTTTTGCCTTTTCTGGTGATGGCAATTTGGTTGACAATGCATCATCAATTTAAACATCTTGGTTTAGGGGTGCCTGGTTGCTCAATAAGTTGAGCATTTGACTCTTGATTTCATCTCAGATCATGATCTCACTGTTTATGGGCTTAAGCCCTGCATCAGGCTCTGTGCTGACATTTCGGAGCCTGCTTGGGATTTTCTCTCTGTCCCTCCACAACTCACACTTGCTCTCTCTCTCTCTCTCAAAAAAATAAATTAACATTAACAAAAAAATCTTGGTTTAATATTTTGCGATATAGTGGCTCAGAGGTCTGGTTCTACGTTCGGTTTATTCCCATATTGGTTTTAATGGCTATTTTAGCTGAAAGAGCTATCTCACAAAAATAAGTATAACCAGATGGAAGAAGTGCACCATTCGCTGTGTTTGCTAAATCATGCTTATTTTTCAATCCCATCTCCAATTATGCAAAGGGTTTTGTTGAAATTCAGCTAGCAAACATGTATCATCCCTAATATCAGTCAGTTGTTCTTAGAAACTAATCAGAATTTATTGGATTTTTCTATTTTGAAGAAATGGGTTAAAAACCCATTGAAGCTACTCGGAAAAATTTTAACAACAGTTTTAAAAACTCTATTTCCATTGTTTTTTAAAAATTAATTTATTGTCAAATTGGTTTCCATATAACACCCAGCGCTCATCCCAACAAGTGCCCTCCTCTGTGCCTGTCACCCACTCTCCCCCCTCCCACACCCCCCTCACTCCTCAGTTTGTTCTTAGTCTATCAGAGTGTCTTATGTTTTGTCTCCTTCGCTCTCTGTGTCTTTTTTCTTTTCCCCTCTTCCCCTCCCCCATGGTTTTCTGCTAAGTCTCTCCAAATCCACCTATGTGTGGAAACATGGTATCTGTCTTTCTCTGACTGACTTATTTCACTTAGCATAATACCCTCCAGTTCCATTCATGTTGCTACATATGGCCAGATTTCATTCTTTCTCATTGCCGCGTAGTATTCCATTGTATATGTATATATATATATACACCACATCTTCTTTATCCATTCATCAGTTGATGGATACTTAGTCTCTTTCCATGATTTGGCTATTTTCATGTTTTTAAGTGTGTAGATATTAAAAGTTTTACATTTAAATAGTTTTCAGCAACAAAATTACATAACAGTGGGATATTTCCAAGTAACTATTTTAAAAATGCTCTCTCTGTAGCACAAATGTCTTTTGAACAGCAGTTACTTTTTCCTTCATTATTGAAAATGTCGCCTTTACCTTGAAGAAACTGATTAAAATGTTCTTTTGTTTTCAAAAATATCTGACAGTCACTTGTATTCATAGAAAAGGTCAGCAAATTGGACACACTTAACAAGTTTCTTTAAAGATAAATATTACTCAGCTTTTAGTTAGACCATCCTTTCTAGGACATAACCAGTGAACTGGCTATCGTGTAGTAAAAAGATTTTCATGGTCAGACCTTGTCTTAGACAAAGTATATAAAACCTCCATTGTTATTTTAAAGATCGAATCTTATAAAATTAACCACATTGACATTCTGTGTAGCACATAAATTCTGGTACAGTATAACACCTAGAAAAACAACTTATGAGCACCTCAATGCCAACCCTTCTTGGGCCTACTGTACATGCTACTGTGTTTGACTTGTGGAATATTGAGGTCAACAGTGTTAATGCATTAAGTATTAGAAAAGTATAAATACCTTCATATTTTTTAGACACAAAATAAATGTGTCAAGTCTAATATTTTATTCTTGCTCCCAATTGTTTTGTACACCGCACTTTGGCAACCATGTCCTTGAGTAGAACAAAGAGAATGGGCACTTGGTTTTTAGCAATATGGTCCTAAGTAAAACAGTGAAACTGACTTTGGGGTTAGGTTACTGCTCCTTCTGGCAACACATGGTATACTAGAGACTTCATGCCAAAAACCCTCACTTCAATATACTTCTTAAGCACCAACTACATGCAGACAATGGTTGTAACAAAGACTTTCACATTGAAAGATGAGAAGCGGCATAAGAGAGAGGATGAAGAGATTGGTATCACTAGTTTACTTTTTCTTGCACCAAAGTCTTCACCACCAAATCATAGAGAATAAAAACTGTTAATGTTTGACAAGACCTCTAGATGACAAAGAGATCTGATCTAACTCTTGGTCTTCAGGTACCTATTATATACATTTATTATTTACTTTTTCACTTAATATTTTTTTCCAAAACTTTTAGCATATATTTTAGAAGTGAGGTAAATTAGTTTCAAGGATTTACCAAAGATAAATCCTTGGCATGTTCAGGAACAGAAAGAAAAGGCAGTGTAAGGGGATGGAGCATTCCCTAGTTCCCTAGTTCACCACTAGTCAGTGGTGAAGATTAAGCTTAATTGGTCAGGCTTTCTGCCTCAAGTACTTCTCTTAGGCTCTTTCATCACTAAGATGAGGTATGAAATGCTTCAACCCAGAACACAAAGGTCCCCCTGAAACAAAAAGCACAACAGGGCTTATGCTATCAGGAAAAGCATGAACATCCAGATGCCAAAGTCAAAGAACAGAGTATGTTGAGTTTGAAAATGACTGGGGGGCGATTTGCAGCAGGAAAAGAATCTAGCAAAAGAACGAAGTCATTGGAAACATTTGTATTCTTAAATATGAATATTGGACGAGCAGCTCACAGGAAAATCCTAGAATTTCTTCAAGCAGTAACAGAGGAAAAGGATCTTGTTGGTTGTTTGGGAATGATTATAAGATAGGCATTGGACGTAGGAGTCTGGAGCTCAGAAAGAAAGAAGAGCTTGTGTTCTGCTTGCCCTCCAAACTCAGAGCCCCTTCTCCTCTGCTGTCCCCTAAATATTGGTAGAGATATCCTCTAAACCTTTCCTCTTCTCTCTTCCCTTAACTCTGCTCTACATGTACTGCCTGGATGTCTCTATTTAGTCCCAGGTCCGTATGTCATCTCTGATCTTAATACTAAGTTTCCGATTTGTGTGTTCTAGCTATCTATGATGGTATTTCCTCTTGCATGTCTTATAAGCATTTCAAATCTGATATGGCCAAAAAAGAAAGTTGAGTAGATCTTCCATCCCCAGTCCTCTCCTTTGTTAATATTTACCATCTCATTTCGTTTAAACCAAAAACATGGAAGTCTTGGCTGATCCTTCTTTGTCTCTCTTTGTTCTTCTCCCATCCCCACACCCAATCCATCTGATTCTTCCTTCCTTCAGAACATATTTCACATCTGTCCACTCCTGTCTCTGTTACACCACCCTGGTCCAAGCCACCGTCTTCTCATGGCTAGACTTCTTTATGAGCCTCCTACTTTTCCCCTTGTCTCCTTACAATCTAATCTCCACACAGCAGCTAGAGTCATCATTTAAAAATGTAAATAGATCCATCACTCTATTGCTTAAAACCTTTCAAAAACTTCCTATCTCACTTAGAAGAAAATCCATGCTCCTTACCCTGGCTTGCAAGGCCTCATGTAATCTATCCCATGAGTGCATCTTTGTCATCATTTTGAACGCTCCATCCCCTTACACTGCCTTTTCTTTCTGTTCCTGAACATTCCAAGTTCATTCCTCCTCAGAGTCATTGAGCTAGCTATTCCTTCAGTCAGGAATGTTGCTTTCTCAGATATTTCTATAATTGCTTTCTTTTGTCGTTCTGGTCACAGCTCAAATATCGCAGAGTAATTCAGTCGCCTTACATCTCTAAAGTACTGAAGCAAACAAATCTAAAGTAATCAGTCACTCTATCACATCACTCTGTTTTATTTTTTCCACAGCCTCACTGTTGTCTGATATAATCTCATCTTATTTATTTGTTTGTTTTCGTCTGTACCAGATTGTAGCAACAATGAGAGTAGGGATTTTGTTAATTAGTACTGTTAAAATAATGTCTGGCATGATTTTCTTTTAAACACCAATTGTAGGCTCTAATTTAGTACACTGGAAGAGAGCTTTAAAGATGGATTGTCATAAGCCTCATTAAAAGTATCTCACATCGAATGCCATTTAATGGGAGAAGGGGTCATATCCAACAACTGTTGTTTGGTAGTGGAAAGAAGTCCAATGGAACAGCTGTTTTCTAAAGAATTTTAATGGCTTTTGATTTCTGATTCAAGGAGTGAATAAATAGCCTCAAGGAGGTCTTCTAAGCATGTGCTATGCTGGTGATAGTGATTGGGTTATGCACCCCCCCCATGAGTCTCCCCATGATTCAAAAGTAGAGCATTTCTATGAAATCTTTTGTGAGCAGAAATGATGTAAAGTGAAGAAGCAATTAGCATTTATTTCTATGTAAAATTTTTTGAGTATTTCCAGACTCCCTGAAATAATCTCCCTTGGGCTTTTCTCATACATTAGGACATATCTTGCTAACAGATGCACAAAAGGAATTGAAATAAATCACAGGTACAGACACAGCTCAAAGTTATGGCCCCTTGATGCTGAGATGGCAGTGTAGTTCCAGGGGAAAAAGCTCGGGGGTGCTGCTGGAGGTGCTGCTGCATCTATGAGGTCTCGCTGCAAAAGAAACGCAGAATACTATTTTCACTTCCACCTTTTTTTTGGTAAAAGCTAAAATCCTCTTCATATTTCTTTTGGTTAATGAATACAGGTACTAATGTAAGTCTTTCATAAAACCCAAGTGGAGTAACACAGCAGGGGATACCAATATAGAGGAGATAAGATTGTGGAAAGGAGCCAAGTCATTTGTCCAGCTGATTATACTATGAGGGATTAGGAGAAGAGAAGACAGAGATAGTATTAAAATAGAAATTAAAGGAAAAATACAGGTTAGAGACTAATAGAATTCAAGTCAATCACATAAGCAGAGATCAGTTCCTGTAAAACCTTATTCATGCCTTCAAGAAGATTTGGAAATAAAAGTGGAAGCAAACAAATATGCAATTAAATGGAATCCAAGGTCAGCTTGTACTTATGCACTTCTTCAGGCCAGGTCACTAAGTTTAGTCCTTAAATAAATCTAACTGTAGAGTATTACATAAAAAAATAGACTTAGTAAAGATTTAATGAGAAAACAGAGGAAGGAGTCATCCAGCAAAACAACTCAAAACTCTGCTCTTTCTGCAACGTTTCTCTTTCTTATAATTGCCTTATTATTTCCTTAGAATCTCTTCAGTCCTGTTTTTACCCTTTCCTCTTCTTCAGCCAGCTTACGTTAGGTTCTTATCAAACAAAAATGGAATTGTCAGCCAAACTATGACCACCTATTTTTTTCCTCAAGTGTCAAGGAAAATCTATGAAGGAGTGTGGGTGGGAAGAATGGCTCAACTCTTATGTCACATATATTTGGAAAATAGAAAATAATCGAATATTATTAGACTTAAGTTTAAGATGGTGTTTAAGTGGAAATAAATCTGACAAGGCAGCTCAGGGCATGGTCAACCTTGAATGCCACTCTAAAGCTTTTGCTCTGGGGGTTATGGGGGAATCTTGAAGGTTTTTCAACAGAGATATTTCATGATCAGATTCGTATTATAATAAGTCTGGGAATGATATGAGCTATCAATTAGAAAAATAATTGAAAAAGGAACATAGCTTGCTACTATTTTATTCAATGAGAATATAAAATAGAGTAATAAAAATGATATGGGGACACCTGGGTGGCTCAGTTTGTTGTGCATCCAACTCTTGATTTCAGCTCAGATCATGATCTGGGGGTTGTGGGATTGAGCCCGCATTGGGCTTCGTGCAGTGTATGGAACCTACTTAAGACTATCTCTCTCCCTCTGCCCCTCTCCCAGCATGCACTCTCACTTTCTCTTAAAAATATATATATATGAAGGAGACAATTCCCAAAAACATTTTCAATTTAAGACTCTTCAGAATTTTAGGTTTGTTTTGATGTAGATGATTGAGAGGGTTCCCTTGTTTCTAGCTTTGGCAACCAGTAGGAGAGTGATGTATTTAATTGTGTTAGGGAATATAAACGATGAATAGCTGTGCTATTTTTGTGTGTATTTTATGATTTGTTTTTGTGGGTAGAGACAATGATTTAGATGTCAAACCAGACAAGTGTGAGTAGGAAAGCAACACGCCCACATGAAGATGTACATTTGGAAATGCAGGTGTGAGGTTTAAACGAAAGGTCAAAGTGAGAGAGAATTAGCCATCCAGAATGATGATGAAGTCTATGGAGACAGATAAATGATTCATGAACAAGTGTGGAGCTGGGAGAAAATGTTGCTAAGAACATGCACACTAGAAGTATTATATTTAAGATATTTGTTCAAAAATAAGAGCAGAGAAACAGATTGATGAAGAATTGACAGAAGGAGTGTTGATGAAAAGACCATTATTTTTTTACAAGTAAGAACAATGTGAGAAGGTAGGAAAAATAATTAGGTAAATTAACAAGTGGACACGGAATTCTGATATACCATAGGTTTTTAATCACAAATTTTAATTATGACAAACTGTTTATAGTGGTAAGCTCTAACTATAAGGAAAAGATGAGATGGAAAAGAGAAGAGATAAGAGAGAAACTTTAGTTTTGACAATAGAATAGAGAGAATTCCCATTTTCAGGGCTCTTTGTACAGTCCAGAAATCTAAACTAGACCTCTCTTCTTTCTCCATATATTCTTGATCAGGGATCACAAACTTCTTCTGTAAAGATCCAGACAGTAAATATTTTAGGCTCTTTGTGGGCCACATTATGTCCATGTCAACTCAACTTCGTTATCGTAGCGCAGTGCAGCCATGGACAATACATCAAAAAAAGGCACAATTATGTTTCAATAAAATTTTATTTACAAAGACAGATGAGAGGCTGGACTTGGTCCACAGGCTAAAATCTTCTGATCCCTATTCCTGGTCGATGTATGTCCATGAGATCGGTATCTGATAGGTTGAGGCAAGTTTGATCTTGGTGTAAATAATATTTAACCATAAATCTCCAAAGGAGCTGGGTTTGGTTTTGTATAGGTGAAATCTGTTTTCATCTTCAGATTTGATCTCGATGTGGTAATCAGTCTGTGATCTTTGAAGATCCAAAAAATGAGATGGGGGGCGCCTGGGTGGCTCAGTCAGTTAAGTGTCTGACTTCGGCTCAGGTCATGATCTCACCGTTTCCGATTTCAAGCCCCGCGTCGGGCTCTGTGCTGACAGTTCAGAGCCTGGAGCCTGTTTTGGATTCTGTATCTCCCTCTCTGTCTGTGCCCCTCCCCTGCTCATGCTGTCTGTCGTCTCTCTCTCTCAAATCCAAATAAACATTAAAAAAAAATGAGATGGTATTGTTAAACCAGCAAGGTACTTTTGGTTTTGTTGAGGTAAAGACCTGTATGATTAACTGAGTATCCACAGGACTTTTGATGTTCTTTGGGATCTTGACAACTGCATACAGTTTTTATAGTTCCTTCATTATCTTTTTACTCCCTAATTTAGCTGAAAAATCAACATATGTTAACAAATAGACTAATCTCATTGATATGTTTGCATTACTTTACAATTTGCCTACATGCCACTATTAATCACTATAATTACAATGGGCTCAAAACAGACAAAATGAATTACTGTTCTTTTTTTCCTATCAACCAAAATTTCCTGTGTGCTTTATTCAGTTAGGCTCTCTCCTTCAGCTGTAGTTAAAAATACAAAATGTATTTATTCATTCACTGAAATCTCATTGAATGTCATGTGTCAAGCAGAATGCAGTGTACTGGCAATACAAAGATCATTCTGCATGATCTCTGCCCTCACAATTCTCTCTGTCAAGAGACTATAGAGCTTCAAGAAGCAGGGAATGGTCAACAGTGTCAAATATAGCAGAAGGATCAAACTTGTGTTGGATTTAACAGTAAGAAAATCATAGGTGACCTCAGACAGCAGTTTCAGTAGAGTTTTAGTGGAAGTGGGCATACTCTTAGATTCTTCAAACTTTCACCTAGGGTCATGATGCCCAGATTCCCAACAGTACGGCCCAAGGGCACTGTCTTTGTTTCTCAGTGGAGTTTATATGACGAACTCTTCCTTTACTTTCCAGGCAGATTGGACCTCAGAGCTGTATCATTTAGGTTTTCAGTTGTAAGCAATAAAACCAGTTCTTCTAGGCATCAACAGAAAAGGATTATGGTAAAGATTATTTGATATTTCTCAGAATCTCTGGAAAGAAAGGTGAATCAATCTTGGAAGCCACACAAATAGGAACTAAGTTGGAAGTCTGAAGCCAAGCTAGTCCTATAAAGACACCACTGCCCAAATAGTGCATCTTTTGTATTTTTAAAGACTTAATTTTTTAAAGAGATGTTTCAGGTTTACAACAAAATTGAGAGGAAGGTATAGATATTTCTCATATTCCCCTTTCCCCTCACATGCATAGCCTCCCCCATTATCAAATCACTCACCTGAATAATACTTTTTTCTCCTAACCAAAGATGAAACTTTGCATCACATCAAAATCACCCAACATCTCTAGTTTAACTTAGATTTCACTCTTGGTGTTGTAAATTCTGTGAGTTTGGACAAATGTATAACATATAATGTATAATGGAGATATATTCATCATTATGAAATCATAGAGTATTTTCATTACCCTAAAAATAAATAATCTGTGCTCTATTTCTTCACCTCTGCCTCCTCTGACTGCTGGCATTCACTGACCTTTTTATTGTCTCTATATATTTGCCTTTTTGAGAAAGTCATAAAACTGTAACCATACAGTATGTAACCTTATTAGATTGTTTTCTTTCACTTAGTAACATGCATTTAAGATTCCTCCATGTTTTTTTCATAGCTCGATAGCTCATTTCTTTTTAGTGCTGAATAATATTCCGTTGTCTGGACATATCCATTATCCATTCCCCTACATCTTTGTTGCTTCCAAAATTTGGCAATTATAAATAAATCTGCTATAAACATCTGTGTGTCAATTTTTGTGTGGTCATGAGTGTTTAACTTCCTTGGGTAGATGCCAAAAAGCACAATGTCTGGGTCTTTAGGTAAGAATATGTATAGTTTCCTAAGAAATTGCCAAACTTTCAAGTCTTCCAGAGAGCTATACCATTTTTGCATTCCCACCAGAGATGTATGAGAATGCCTGCTGCTTCACATCCCTCCAGCATTTGGTGTTTTAGATTTTGGCCATTCTAACAGATGTGTGATAGTATCTCATTATTGTTTTAATTTGCAATTCCTTAATAACATATGATGTGGTACATCTTTTTATATGCATATTTGTTATCTGTATATCGTCTTTGGTGAGAGTCTGTTCAAATCTGTTGCCCATTGTTTTAATCAGGCTGTTTGTTTTCTTATTGTTGTTTATTTAAAAAATTTTTAAAATATTTATTGATTTTTGAGAGAGAGAGAGAGAGAGAGAGAGAGAGAGAGAGAGAATTAGTGGAGGAGGGGTAGAGAGAGAAGGAGACACAGAATCCTAAGCAGACTCCAGGCTCCAAACTGTCAGCACAGAGCCCAACTCAGAGCTCAAACTCAAGAACCATGAGATCATGACCTGAGCCAAGTCAGAGGCTTAATTGACTGAGTCACCCAAGTGCCCCTTATTGTTAAATTTTGAGTTCTTTGTAAATTTTAGATAACAAACCTTTATCAGATATGTCTTTTGCAAACATTTTCTCCTAGTCTATAGTTTGTCATCTCATTCTTTTGAGTTATTCTTTTTTATTGATCCTATGAACCCTGAGATCATGAGCTAGGCTGAAACCAAGAGTCGGGATGCTCAACTGACTGAGCCACCCAGGCACCCTTTTTTTAATTTGATTTTTTCAAATATTATATTGCTAAAATAACTTTCTTTGGCTACTATTTGCATAAAATAGATTTTATTTATTTTTAGCTGTTGTGTATGGTCTTTAGGTTTAGTGTATTGTGAGCATAAAGCAAAATTTTGTTGTTTTATCCAACCTAGTATCTCAATTATTAATATTTCTGGTATGGCTGCACTTATTTTTACTCAGTTATTTTATATTTTATGACTACCACTCTCTTTTTGGTTGCTTAAAATAATTTTTTTCTGGCTTATCTTATCCCAAAAATTTTCTATTCTCCACTTTATATTTGCTGAGTCATTATTGCTGATTATATATTTTGTCTTTTAGTTGTAACCTTTATTTTTTTGACATAATATTTAACTATAGATTTTTCTTACAGACTTTAAGTTATTTGGTGTTTCCATTCTTCTTTGAACATAAAAATGATCTTAGCATGTTTTAATTATTCATTATTATCCTCTTCAGTCTTACAATTACTTGACTTTTTTAAATGTGAAAGTAGTGAATTTTCTTACACTCAGTACTAATTAAATTTATTTTCATTGAGTTTTATACACCATTAGGAAAAACACATCTCATGCATCTCTACTGGTTTTATTTTATTTACTGCTGAAAGACATTTTTTTATTAGTTCTTTTAGTGAGAATCCATAAGTAGTAATCTCTTTTAACTTTTATATATTTGAAAATATAATTATATTGCTCATTCTTTTTTTTTAAAGTTTATTTATTTATTTTGAGAGAGAAAGAGAGCATGAGTTGGGTAGAGGCAGAGAGAGAATCTGAAGCAGACTTGGCGCTAAGCCGGAGGAAGGGCTCCGTCACAGGACTGTGAGATCATGACCTGAGCTGAAATCAAAAGTCAGACACTTAACTAACTGAGCCACCCTAATGATAGCTTGACTGGATATAAAATATCAGGTTTATATAATTTTCCTCATTGACGTAAAGCTGTCAATTTTTTGCCCTCTGTTGCCTTTTATTTTTTGAGGAGAGGCCTGCTATGGGTTAAAATGTGTTCCTTTTTTCTCTCTGATAGCATTTAATATTTTTCTTCATTCTTTTTAAAAAATTCAGGTTTATTGAGGTGTATTTTACACAAGTGAAATCCACTTTTTTCATGTGTATAGCTCAATATATAGAACATTGCCATCGACCCCAAAATTCTTTCATGCCTCTTGCTTTTCAACCCCTCACATATCTCCAGTCTCTGACAATGATCTCATTACTGTCTCCATGGATTTGCCTTTTTCAGAATGCTACATAAGTGGGATTATACAAGATTTTGTGTTTGATTTCTATCTTAGCTTTGGAGATTTATTCATATCATTGTATGCATTATACTTTGTGTCTTTTTATTGCTAAGTTGCATTCCACTGTATGAATGTTCCACAATTTGTTTTTCTACTCACTCATCACCAGTCGATGAAGGTTTTTGTTCCAGTTTGGGGGCTATTATAAATAGATCTTCTATAAAAATTCTCCTACGGATATTTTTGTAGATATACACTTTTATTTCTCTTAGGTCAATCTTTAGGAATGTGATTTCTGGTTAATACAGAAATTTGTTTGTTTTTATAAGATACAGCAAAAATATTTTTGAAAATGGTTGTGTAGTTTTATAATCCTACCAACAATGTAGGAGAGTTCTAGTTGCTCCCTGTATGTTAGCTGTTCTGGTAGTGTGTAGATGTATCTCATTATGTTTTTAATCTTTATTCTTAATGTTAAATATTTCAGTAGGATACACCTCATATGCATTTAGTTTCGTTTTTTTACATGATGTTTAGAGTGTTCTTGATTTGAAGACTTATGTCTGTCTTGAGTTTGAATTGTTTCATTTTTTTACATGATGTTTAGAGTGTTCTTGATCTGAAGACTTATGTCTATCTTGAGTTTGAATTGTTTCTCTACTATTCCCTCCATTATCTTCTGTTAGAATATTTATTGGACACATAGTAAAGCTTCACAGTCTCTCACCTGCTCTTTCTTTTTAAATAAGTGTCAATCCTTAACTCCTCTATTTATCTTCTTTTTAAATAAATCTCTTTGTTTCTAAGTTCTACTTTTCGGGTAAATTTCTTGATATTATCTTTAAGTTTACTAATTCTCTTCTGTATCCATTATGTCTTATCATGAGTTTTATTCTATTTATTGAGTTTTTAAAAATCTCAATAACTTCATTTTTAATATCTATACGGTCTATGATTTTCACATTTACCTGTGTTTTATTTTATTTTTGTCTTCTTTTGTTCAGATTTTTTTCTTTTCTTTTTTTATCTTTATCTTTTATTTGGCTACAGTGTTTTCATATCAGAAGACATTAAAGCAACAGCAACTGTCAGCTTTATGATACAAAATTTAAGTACTGTATTACTGGGACAAATTTTTCTTTTTGTGTTTACCTACAAGCCCATAGCAAGTACAAACACCGAAAGATGGCAAACCAGGTAGATTTGCATAAGTTAATTTATGTAATAGTTAAGATATTTTCAAACAAGTATTTATTCTAGTATTAATTAAACTATACTACTGAGGATATATATATATATATATTCTAAGAAACTAAAAGTGAAATTGATAATGACCATGAAAATGGTCATTCATATCCACTAGTCTAAATCAATGTTTGGAATTTTTCAGTTGCTGCACAAAAACAGCTCTTCTATCTCTTTTTCTTTTTTTAAAGAAAACTATGTCTTCATTTATACCAATGGACTTGCTAAACATTTATTTAAATATCTTTGTTAGACTGTTTTCTAAGTTCATTTCATCTGGGATGGATTCCTCTGATTGTTGACTTTATTGCTGTTGTTCTTGGATACACATGCGTGCGTGCACACACAAACACACACACACAAGTGTATGTAGTTTGAAATTTTACTTTGCATTTCTATCTCACTCTTTCTACTTCTTTGCTCATCCCTGCTTATCTGGTGGTCATGTGGTTGCCTCTTCCAAATCTCTAGGTTAAAATAAAGTTTTATAATAGAGTTTGGAGTCGTCAGTACATGTTGATTTGACAATACTGCAAATCTGTTCATCAAGCCACCTAACAGCTTGCTTTTTTTCAGAGTCAAGGAGGTGTGCCGATTGTCCCCTCTGCGTAGACCTGAAGGTCCATATATATTGTGACCAAAGCAGCAGATACAACAGTATTTTTCATTTTCCTTGTAGGAGGTGAGTTCCACCCCAGGCCCTAGCCTTGATCAGTGGATGTGGTTTCAGTTCTCCATCTTGCATGCCATATTTTTGTCTCTGTTAGCCTTCAGAAACAAAATCCTAGCTACCAATGCTTAATTTTGAATTTAGAGTCTTGCAGAACTTCTGGCATTTCTCTTCTGTTTCTCATTCATGGAGACTTATTTCATGTTTGTGTTTGACTATGTCTTTTTGGTTTTCTCTCTTAATGTTTTTATGTATTATTGATTAAATTTTGATGCTACATGGGTACATAAAGGCCTAAATTTACAGTGTTATCTTGACTGTAAATCTCTCTCAACACTCTTTTCAAAGCCTAATATTCATGCTTGCTCTACACCAGAAAAATGCATGAGAAAGCACACTTGGAAAGATTCTCTCTGCTTACATGATACTTTCCACTGATATGAAAAGTTGTTCTGTCCAACGTTTATTTGGAAAGGAAATCATACATTGAGTAGAAAGGTAAAGTTGCATAATCTTCTCAAAGATTTCCTACCTTCTCAGTAAAGTAAAAGCTTTATTTTATGGCATCATTATTGTGACCACTCATTTGTGTGGCTCTGGAAATTCTAAAAATGTCAGGTATGTCCATAGATAATTATACTCTAAAGTTAAAAGAACGGATTGTCTAATCCTCAGGGTAATCAGTAGGTCTCCATAATAATGTTGAACTGCACAGTAGTTACCTATTTTTTTAATTTTATTTATAGTTCAAGCCTTCAATTATTTGTGCTATATTTTAAAGTTCTAATTTTTTCTCATTCTTTTATTAATTTTTATTATTTGTAAATATAAGACATTTAGCTTGTGGACCTAAAAATAAGGAGACCTTTATATTAACCAAAATGTGCCATTAATTAGAAAATTAATGTCACTTTAATTCTCTATTTCCTTACTCATAAAATAAAATAAGACATATTAGTTTTCTATTACTTCTATAACAAATTATCACAAACATACTGCCTTAAAACAACACAAATTTATTGTTTTACAGTTCCGGAGGTCTCAGTCCAAAATGGGTCTCACTGCGCTAAGCTGTTAGCATGACCACATTCTGGAGGCTCTGGCATATCCTTGCCTTTTCCATCTTCTAGAAGCTGCCTGCATTATTCAGGGGCCCTTCCTCTATTTTCAAAACCAGCAGCATAATATTTTCAAATCTCTCTGTGATTCTGTCTCTTCTATCTCCCTCTTCCACTTATAAGCACTCTTATGATTACATTGGACCCACCTAGATCATATAGGCTAATATTCACATCACAAGTTCATCTGATTAGCAACCTTAATTCCATCAGCAACCTTAATTCCTCTTGGCCACATAACCTAATTTATTCATAGGGTCTAGGGATTAGGACATGGAGTTCTTTGGGAAAGCATTATTTTGTTTATCACAGAAGGTATTATCATTTCAAGTCAGAAGGAAAAATAAATTATAGATGATATTGAAGTGGGATAGCCACCTGAAAAATCAGAAATAGGGCTATTCACTTTACTCTTAAGAAAATCAAAATAGCTAAATCAAAGGCTTAAGTTTTATTAAACAAAATCATAAATGTATAAGAAGAAACATGAGTGGGGCACCTGGGCGGCTCAGTCAGTTAAGCGGCCAACTTCAGCTCAGGTCATGATCTCACTGTCTGTGAGTTCGGGCCCCACGTCAGACTCTGTCTCTGTGCTGATGGCTCGGAACCTGGAGCCTGCTTGGGATTCTGTGTCTCCTTCTCTCTCTGCCCTTCCCCTGCTCACACTCTGTCTCTGTGTCTCTCAAAAATAAATACATGCTTGCTCCTATGCATCAGCAATCCTGTGTCTCTTGGGTAGATTCCTAGCAGGGCTATTGCTGGATCATAGGGTAGCTCTATTTTCATTTTTTTGAGGAACCTCCACACCGTTTTCCAGAGTGGCTGCACCAGTTTGCATTCCCACCAACAATGTAGGAGGGTGCCTACTTCTCCACATCCTCGCCAGCATCTATAGTTTCCTGATTTGTTCATTTTAGCCACTCTGACTGGTGTGAGGTGGTATCGCAGTGTGGTTTTGATTTGTATTTCCCTGATGATGAGTGACATTGAACATCGTTTCAAGTGTCTATTTGCCATGCGTAGCAACATGGATGGAACTGGAGGGTATTATGTTAAGTGAAATAAGTCAGTCAGAAAAAGACAGATACCATATGTTTCCACGAATAGGTGGACTTGGTGAGACTAAGCAAAAACCAGGGGGAGGGGAAGAGGGGAAAGAAAAAAAAGACACAGAGAGGGAGGGAGATAAAACATAAGAGACTCTCAAAGACTAAGAACAAACTGAGGGTGAGGGAGATGGGGGGGGGAGAGGGGGTGATGGGCATTAAAAAGGGCACATGTTGGGATGAACACTGGGTGTTTTATGTAAACCAATTTGAAAATAAACTATTTTAAATAAAAAAAATAAAAAAATAAAAGCAAAAAAAATACATGCTAAAAACTTTAAAAAAAAAAAAAGAAGAAAACATGAGTGAGTGAGGTAGACATTTTAAAGAATATCATGGAAATTAGAAGTCACTAAATGAGCGAATCTAAAGCTACTGTATAAGCATGCATATAGAAAAATTAACTTAGGGACGCCTGGATGGCTCAGTCAACTAAGTGCCAGACTTCAGCTCAGGTTATGATCTCACGGTTCATGGGTTCAGCCCCGCGTCGGGCTCTGTGCTGACAGACAGAATCCGGAGCCTGCTTCGGATTCTGTGTCTCCCTCTCTCTCTGCCCCTCTCCCACTCACATTCTGTCTTTCTCTCTCAAAAATAAATAAACATTAAAATAATTTTTAAAAATTATCTTAAATACAGTAAACAGTAGTAGACAGTAACTAGAAAAAGTTTGTGACACATTTGCTAACTGAAGGGCCAGTCACTGATATAAAAATAGCCCTTAAATCAATGGGAAAAGGGCAGCCAACTCAAGAGAAAAACAGAAGTGGCCAAACAACATAGAAGAATCAATAGAAATATGAATAGACAGATACCAAATACCATATAATTTTTTCTTTTAGTTTGAATGTGTTTGATTTTAAAATTCAGAAACAAAATTTTTTTGTTTTGTTTTTTAACATTTTAATTTATTATTGAGAGACAGAGAGAGACAGAGCATGAGCAGGGGAGGGGTAGAGAGATGGGGAGACACAGAATCTGAAGGAGGCTCCAGGCTCTGAGCTGTCAGCACAGAACCCAATGCGGGATCATGACCTGAGCCAAAGTTGGACGCTTAACCGACTGAGCCACCCAGGCACCCCCAGAAACAAAATTTTGATGTAGGTTTTATACTAATCCTGTTCTATCAAAGATTCTAAATTTCGTAAGTGTTTTGTGAGATTACTATTCATATTGGTGTAAAACAATAGTATATAAGTACTGTGCATAAGAAGTTTAACTACAAAAATTATCAGAAGTTTTTATACCTTGCCAAAGTTACAGAACTATTTTTCTTCCATTGGGTACATTAAAATATAAAAACAAATATCCCAGTGATTACTTTCCACTAGTAATTCAGAAGGTAGCCTCATTATCATATGTTAACATTTTAAACTGTAAACCAGGATTAGAGTGAGGATATTTTTATACTTTTAGAAAACTACTTAAAATTAAAAATTAAAAAGTTTTTTCCATGTTAGCAGTCAATGAGAATATTATCACGATAGTTTTGTAGGTACTCAATAATTAAAATTTGGTGAAATATTTTTAATTAAGTTCTCAGTACCTTATTTGCAATTTGCTTTGTTTTTTATGCAGTGACAAAATGCAAATGTTTCTCATGGGAACTTTCATATTCAGGGTCATAAAAATATTCTCAGATCCTATGGGATTTATTATGAACATTAAACTTCTCTTAATTTTATCATGTTTGTATGGTCAGAGTGGGAGCTATGTAAATAATTCCATGCTTTTGGCAGAGGAGTTTATAGTTTTATTACTTTTACGAAGTCAAATGCTATCATAAAAGTAATAGCTTTTTTTTAAAACCAAGACAGATAAAACAATTGTAGCTTTCAGGTTTCATATAAGGAATATATTCTTGAAAGTAATTATGGCAGTTTCAAAACAGAGAGACTGATCTAAAATGATAATGTGTAATAATTTTACTTTCATGATCCTATATTGCTCTTTTAGCATTAACATTTTGGTTTAAATTCTTGAACACAATTCATTTGATATGCTTGTTTTGTAGATGTTTTTCCCTCAGGAGGATTTTTCAGAATATTGCATCAGCTTGTGTTTCCCAGTTCTCACATCTGAATTTGAAAAGAGGTTCCCAAAGAGATTATAGCTAAGGGAGACTTCATTATTTATATATACTTAGTTTGAATATATGCCCTAGGATTGAATGTATTTATCATCGTCCCTTTTCTGACCCCCAGTTTTAAGATAGTTTGGTATTTTCCACAGTCATCATTTTTAGCCATTTTCTCTTTATATGGAAGAGAAATCAGTTATATATATATTTTAAAGGTACACCTATCATATCAGAAATGCAGGCAATTCTATCTTCTTGTAACTGTAATTAAAAGAGAATAGTAATGTGACTTGTGCATTTATACAATTACACATACACTATTATTTCTACTTCTTGAACATAGTTGGAGTATTTTAGTACATTGCTTTTCACAATTTTCTAATTAGACATCAGCACGAATGAATTACTCTTCTGTAGATGTTGCATAGATCCTGTCTGCTCTACAAGCAGATGTTTGTGTCTACAGTCTTCAAATTATCAGTGATGATAGTAAAATAGCATATTATAGATGCAAAACCGTCCTCTTTGCCTCTGGAAACACTTCAATTTATTTTTTGTTTTATTATAATTCTTTTTTTGGAAACACCTTTATGTAAAATAAAAGATTATTTTATTTTGTTTTTAAGAGAGAGAGAGAGAAGAGAGCATGCACACAGGAGGAGAGAGAGTCAGAGAGAGAATCCCAAGTAGGCTCCATACTGTCAGTGCAGAGCCAATGCAAGCCTTGAACTCATGAACCATAAGATCATGACCTGAGCTGAAATCAAGAGTTGGAGGCTTAACTGAGTCATACAGACACCCCCTGGAAGCCCCTCTATTTAATTAGTTAAGATTCCATAAACTTTCTAATCATCTGGGTTTTCTCAACTGATCTAAATGTGTTTGGAGGATGGTCGGGGCTTTATGAATTCATAATCTTTTAGGTGTTTTTAAAATATACATAGATATTAAAATTTCTATTTTCACTGTAGCCTGACATAATATTTTAGATTTGTTCTATTTTTAAAAAAAGGTGTGTGTGTGTGTGTGTGTGTGTGTATGTGGTAACTATAGTTTAGGTCCAGAGGCAAAATTCAGAAGTTCACACAAACATTGATTTTTCAAACTATGAGTTACATTGTAGTAATGACTTATTCATTAAAATTATTTTTAAAAGAGTTTTGCAGTGAAAATTACAAAATGGAAAATCTTTCACATTTCCCTGGCCAGTTCAATATTGAGTGATTTGCACAAAGATATTTTAAATATCAGTTGGTCAGATTTTAATAGGAAACTTATTTCATCTACAGTCTTATAACTTACCAAAGCCCACTTTATATAACACTTTCCCCTTTTATTCTGATAATAACTAAAACCTTCTCTCATTTGAGAAATTGCTGCACCAGTTTTTCTTCACAAGGTATAAGTAAGGAGGGATTCCCATGGGACCAAGTCTCCTTTGGTGTATGGGGAGTGTCAGGTAATTCTGGCTGAGGATCTGCTGATTTTGCTGGAACTGCTCTGCACTTTTTTAGATTGGCTTTTTGCCTTACTAGTCTTCTCAACATTGCTGGTCTAAGACAATTTTTGAAAGAACCAGCTTTCTTGTAGGCTGCCCATATAGATCAGGAAAGTGGAGGTGGAGTTTTATAGACATAGTAGGAGAAGTGACATTGAGAGGCAAGTAGACATTTCCAGGTATACCTGAAAATTCTCTGGCATAGGGTCACAGGTATGAGTATCTAGCTCCATGGATGTATATGAGAGTTCAAAAAGGTCAGTTGCTGTCACAACTCCACCAAGAGGTAGAGATGTTTGGTAAGAAAAAGTCTGGTTAGGGAAAAATTATTTATTTTATTTTATTTTTTCAAAAGAATTCACTTTGTATCCATGAAAGATGTAACAGCTCTGTTCTCACTTGAAAGCCATGATAGATAATAAAGGTTGCAGGCCTGTCTTGGAGACCACAAAAAAGATGATGGCTAAGGAAATTGAACAATAGGTCATCTCAATGATTCTCAACTAATGTCATATCCTAGCAGTGCACAGCAATGTAGAGAAGTATGACTGAGAAACCGGGAGCCATAAAAGTTCCTGGAGCCTCTCAGACAGGGGCCATCTCCTTACTGCCTAGACTAATTAGGCCAACTTTTCATTGGATGCCAAAGTCTTTATTGCATTTATCATAACTGTGCTGACTACAATTATAATTAGATAAATATGTGTATAATCATTGGTTATAATGTCTTTCTTTCTTATTAGATAGTAAATTCCTTGAGGGCAGAGAGTATGATTGTCTTACTGCTACAAACCCAGTGACAGGCAAATAGTTAATAGTCAATATATTCTTTTTTAATGAATTAGTCATAGTAAAATGGATGGAAACAAAACTGTCCTGCAGCTTCTTCAAGTCTTTCTTGAAGTGGAATATAACTTATTTTCTACCCTCTTGTCCTCCAAATCTGCTTTTCTTCTTATATTCATTATTACAGTGAATGACATTATCACTTCTCCCAAATTAGAAAATTCAGAGCCATCCCACATTCCTTTCTCTTCCTCAATCTATGTATAATTGACTTTCAGATTTTTTCATTTTGTTTAGGCTGTTTCTAGATTAAGATTCTGGTCACTTCATAATTCCATGAACTTGATCTAGGTTTTTATTGTCTATTATCTGAAATATTGCAAAGGTTACTTAATGGAACTCTAAGTTACTGATTTCCACTCATTTAAATCTATACAATGCCATTAGTGGTATCTTCCAAAACACTGGTATGTGAACACCTTTCTGCTTATAATTTCTCATTGGCTATCTATTAACTAAAAAATAATCTGATGTCACTCAAAGAGAGGTCGTCAATGGGAGTAATAGAACTCCCTATATCTGCAGATTTATGAGTGCATTTTTGGTTGTCTTATGATTTGGGAGTACTATTGACTTTTATTGGGCCAGAGAAGCTAAATGTCCTACAATGCATGGACACTCTTGCTAATGAAAAATTACTTTGTATCTTGGAGAAATTAATGTAAGTGAAAAGCTTGTTTAAGCATCTAAAAATAGTTTTACAGAAATAGAAGTATTGCATAAATTGAGGGAAGTATGTACTTAGTTTTGTTCAGGACCTTACAAGAGTTGTTTGCCATCTTGGAGAATTGTATTATTGATGGCGGATGCTGTTTGGGTATTTGAGTTGCCAAAAATGTATCCACATTTCTGGCTGTCACCTTTATGGTGAGTCTATATATAGATGCAAGCATCTGACTACTTCATGTTTTCCAGTGTAGTTGTGTCTGAGCATTGACATATTGAAATACATATTATTTTATTATAAATTACTTTCCTTTTATTTCTTTTATATATGATATTAAAATATTATGTTGATTTTTTTTGAACCATGCGTAGGTTGGTTTATTATCCATGAATTTCATTTAGGAGAGTAACAGGAACAAATATTTGTTTACAGTAAGAATTATTTGGTTTAAAGTTATATATGAAGCAAGATCTCAGATTTATTCACACTATGCTCAGGTAATCAAAGAAAATGGAATTTCTTTATTTTCTTTAGGGCTGATTTGATAAGCCCTCACTTACTGTGTAGTGGGTAAGAAAATCTAAATTTTAATCTAAACCTGTAAATGTAATTCAGCAAAATAATTAAACATCCCTTTGGATAAAATGTGTATCCAAACACATTTGTAGGGTGCTTAGTCTCTCAGATTTCTTCTCCCTCCACCATTACTCTCTAAGAGTATCTAGGCTGGGAAGAAAGGGTGGCGCAGTCCACAGGACCTCCTGGTGGTGAGGGGAGTTCCTTGTTACCTAACTAGATGACCTCATCCTGTCTGTTGACTTTTAATACTATATATATGCGACGATAATCTGTAGACTGACCTCTCATCTCCAACCCTATATTGTCCTGCTCTGAACTTGTATATCCATCTCCCAACTTTGTATCTCCACTTGGATGTTTAACTGGTATCTCAAATTTAACATTGCCAGGACAAGACTCTTGATTCCACCTCTCCCCAAATTCACTCAACTCCCACCAAATCTTCCCATCTCAAGTAATGGCCACTGTACCTTAGTTTCTCAAACCAACAACCTCCATTCCTCTCTTTGCCTCACATCCTAGTCAGTTCATCAGCAAGACGTATTGGCTCTACTTCCAAAATATATACCAAATCCAACAATGTTTACTGTCTCTGCTGTTATAAGTATGCTTTTGTCATCTCTCAAACTACTAAAATTGCTCCTGACCCACCTCCCTGTTTTCACTTTTGTCCCTTACGGTCTGCCCTTCATACAGCACCTATAATGATCTTTTTTTTTTTTTTTTTGGTTTATTTATTTTGAGACAGACAGGAAAGGAGAGAGAGCAGAGGAAGAGCAGAGAGAGAGAGAGAGAGAGAGAGAGAGAGAGAGAATCCCAAGCAGGCTCTGCAGTGTCACTGAAGATGTGAACTCATGAGCTGTGAGATCATGACTCGAGCTGAAATCAAGGAGCCACTCAGGTATACCCCAGAATGATCTTTCTAATGGGTAAATCAGATCATGTCACTCCCCTTCATGCAACCCTTCATGATTCCCTGTTGTAATCAGAATAAAATCCAAACTCTCTACCCTGGCCGCAAGGCTCTGTATCTTCTGCTTCTGCATCCCTCTCTGACTTAATCTTCTGCCATTGTCCTCCTCATTCACAGTGCTCTCGCTCACTTCAGATCTTCCCCCAGATCTGCATGTGCTGCCTTCTTCTCACAGATCAAGGTTCAAGTCAAATATTACTTCTTCAGAAAGTTCTGCCTATCTCCTTCATCTCTGTATCCTCACAGCAAAGAATATAGCTGTTAAAAAATATATGTCCCTTGGCTTTGAGTCCCTAACCTTTACAGTGAAAAGGCTGTATGAGTAGTCTCCTTGGACTGGTGAACATCAAGATGCAGCTTTTGGGGGATGGGATGGCACTCACTACTGAAGCCTGGTCATTTGCTCTGGGACTGGAAGTTCCCTCGCAGAGTGTCCTTTCTATGATTCCAGGCTAGGCTGGTCTACTGGCATTCTCAGCACTTTCAGGTTCCCTCTTGAAAGCATTCAGAAACTTCTGAGATTCCTGTAGGCATAAGCCACAAGCAGCCAGGATGTGCTGCAGGTCTGTTTATGTGGCCATCACTTATCCCCACCTCCACATCATGGTTCCTGTGCCCTGTTGAACATTGCACTGAGGGACGGGCAGGGTTTATCTAGGCCTATATCCTCCCAGCACTCCTCCTAAGGAGTGAGTCCCTAGTTCCAAAGCCCTCCATCTTTCTAATTTCAGTTTTGATATTTCTAAATGCTTTTCCTTCTCATGCTCCACCCTCTACCTGCAATCCCATTGCTGTCAAAGCAGGAACTAGGAGGAGAGTGGAAACATGCTCTTGGTTTCACTCTTCCTGGCTCATCTTTCTGTATAATGCACAAGGCTGAAAAAGCAGACTCTTTCAACTTAACCTTCTTGTCTGAACTGCCTTTCCCTTGTAAAAAATATTTAGGCTAGCTTTCGAAATATTAGGGGGAGAGATCAAGGAATTTAGTAAATCCTTTTTCCTCCCTTATAAAACCTGACTCTTTCAATTACAGTCTTCTAAAGAAGTTAAAAAAGTCTGCTTTGAGACTTAAAGCTAATCAAAGGCCACTTTATCTTATGGTATCTCCTATATTTTGGTATGATAAGCCTCATGGCTTGACTTTGGAAGGACAAGCATGCAAAGGAATACGCTTTAATGGAGACATTAAAATGCATTGATTGGGTATTTGTAAAATATTATCCCTGCTACATGGACAAAGCACATCATAACCTGATCTTTATCTGCTTTGTTATTTTATCCTTGTTTCTTGCTATGTTCCATCCGGCACACAAACCCTATTCTTTATATGTAAGAATTGTCTTAACATTTTCTGAACACTATACAATTCACAAATTGGCATAGCTGTTTATTTTGCCTAGAGCATCCGTCTCCAACTTATTCTCTGCCTGGCAGTCTTTCTTATCCTTCCAGATTTAGCTCAAATGCCATCTCCCAGGGAAGCCTTTTTCTGACCAACTTAACTCCTGTAATGTCATAGCAATACGTAAATATCACCACCAAAGCATGCATCACATTATAATTATTTCCTTACCACTAGTTTGTTTAGCACTTCAAGAAAAGGGGCATATTTTCACTTATCTCTTTATCATCAGCCCCTATTATTCTGGCTAAACATATTTCTTCTGTTTTTACTTAATTCAGACAGAAGAACAAATTAAGCCTCATATAGGAAAAGTTTACTGAATTCCTACAATGATGTAATTCTTCCTTTCATTTGCTATATAAGAATGTGAAAGCAACAATGAATAAGAAGATAGTTTTATAAACCTAATATCTTTTTTCATATTACCTCTTTCTGACTTTTTATGCAAATGATATTCATGTTCAGAAAAAAATTGTGATGAGTTTTTAAAAAGCCACAATTTTACATAAACTTCAAAAAGAATTATAAACTAATATTAAAAAATCCCACACATTCTATTCTACATTACTAAACAATCAGAATATTTTAGATAAAATAAAATACTACAACTGGGCTTCAATGGATGAATATGCTGAACTAAAGAATGAAAGGGAAGATGAAGATAGCAACTAATTGTACAATTTAAACATCAATTGACAAAATAAAAGGTTTTTGTTTCATGAAAAGAAAGTCAGATAACAAGACTGCAGAATATGTCCTATCTTGTTTCCTTCATTTCCTTCTTTCATAGTGAAATAAAGGCAGAATGTGTCTATCACAAGTAGGGAAAGGTATGTGTATAAAAGTCAGCACTCACGGAAGGCTGTATTCTCAAGAATTTAAACCTGAGTTTGGAGACTGTGCCTTTTCTTTAATGCCCTGTGTTGCTGTGTTCAATCAAAACATTTTTGCTTTAACCTACCTTGTGGCTATTTTTTTTCTGTGATGTTTAGACTCCAAACATATTGCTTTTTACCTCTGCATAACCCGGCAACTGAAAAAAGGCAACGTTTTCTTTAAGAGATGTGAGAGCATGCCTGATACATGTTTAGGTTTTTACTTAGTTATTTTAGTGGGTTAAACAGTGTTTCCCCAAAATTCATGTCCATCCAGAACCTCAGAAATGTAATCTTATTCAAAATAGGGTCTTTGCAGATGTAATTACTTGAGGCTCTTGAGATGAGGTTATATTGAATTAAAGCAGGCCCTAAATCCAATGACAGGTGTCCTTATAAGGAGAAGGTGAAGACACACATGCATAGAGAAAGCCGTGAGAAGACAGAAGCAGAGATTGGAATGAAGCAGGACTATAAGCCAAGGAATGCTAAGAATTACCAGGAGTCACCAGAATCTGGAATAGGCAAGCAAGGATTTTTCCCTAGATCCTTCATGCTTCAGAGGGAGCATGACCCTATAAACACCTTAATGTCAGTCCTCTGACCTCCAAAATGGTGAAACAAAAAAAAAAAAATTCTGTTATTTTAAACCAGTAAGCCTGTGATGTTTTTACAGCAGCTCTAGGAAACTAGTATTATATAGTAGGTAATTCTTAGTTCCCACTTTATCAAAGAAAGCAGGGAGACCAGGGGTTTGGTGGGGAGAATAGTTCTTCCTTCTGTGAACTTTTCCATTACTGTTGTTAACAAGATAATACTCCTGTTTCTCTTCATCCAGTTGGTAGCCAATCTATGGATGATTGGCCCCTAGGGAACTAAGGAGTTCTTGCAAAGCATTCCTGAAGCCATTCTCAGCTAGTTAGTATCTGAGAACTGAATAAATAGGTTTCCTCAAGTTTTGCTCAACTGCTTCCAAAGATTGTAGATGCTGTAGTCACAGCCACTGGTAGGGTAGCATTCATTTCAATGTCAATGTGCAGAAGAATCCAACAGTGCACAATTTGAACACACATATGACTGTTGTGATTCATAAAATATAGTTTCATCTGAAAGCATTATGTGAGTTAATGGCACTTGTTTGTTAGTATGTGTTTCTCTCTTTGACGCTGGATTATTATTTATTTTTAAAGATTTAATTTTTTTAAATTTTTATTTATTTTTGAGAGAGAAAGAGAGGGAGAGAGAATATGCAGGGGAGAGGCAGAAAGAAAGGGGGAGAGAGAGAGAGAGAGAGAGAGAGAGAGAGAATCCCCAGCAGGCTCTGCGCTTTCAGAACAGAGCCCAACACGAGGCTCAAAACCACGAACTGTGAGATCATGACCTGCGCTGAAATCAAGAGTTGGACACTTAACTGAATAAGCCATCCGAACTCCCCAAAAGATTTTATTTTTTTAGGCAATCTCTTTACCCAACATGGGGCTCAAACTCACAACCCTGAGATCCAGAGTTGCATGCTTTACCGATTAAGCCATGCTTTACCGGTAAAGCCATGCTTTACCGATTACTGCCTGTCATTGAATTTTTATTTTTATTTATTTTTAATTTTTTATGTTTATTTTTTGAGAGAGAGCAAGCTGGGGAGGTGCAGAGAGAGAGAGAGAGAGAGAAGGAGAGAGAAATCCCAAGCAGACTCTGCACTGAGAGTGCAGCCCAATGAGGGGTTCAAACTCACAAACTGTGAGATTATGACCTGAGCCAGCCACCCAGGCACCCCTGGATTTTTAAATTATAGCTGGTATCTTGTAGGTAGCTATGACATCCTTCAGAAGATGTCCTTACCAAAAATAAATAAATAAATAATTTTTCTACAACATAAGCCTATTGCCTGAGAGTTGCTTTTATCTTTCTCTCTCATTCGTTACCTATACCAATTAGTCCCAAAGCTCTACCCATTTCTTCTTCACAATGTTTCTTATGTACAATTACTCTCTGCCTCTGCATAAGAAGTACTTTTCTCCAGGCGGTCAGTACCTCTGACTAGAACAAATTCTTCTATCATTTTGTTTCCCATCCTGTTAATTTGTTGCAGATTAATTGTTGCATAGATAATTTTTATTAAGTCAATACCCTGCTCAGGAAATTTTACTGGCTTCCTTTCACTTGGTGAATGAAATCCAAGTTTCCCAGTCACTCATCAAACCTCTGTTTACTTATTCTCTCTGATCTCTTTTCTCACCACTTCCTATCTCTGTTCTTTTAAAGTTGGCAGATTGACTTTACAATAATGTTAAATAACTGCAGTGAAATTTTGATTTCTCCTTATTGCTTCCCTCTTCCATTTTTCGGCCTGTCACCACTTCAAAAGAAGTTCTAGAAGGAGAATATACATGAGCCATACAGAGGAAAAAGATCTGGGTCAAAATTATGTTTTTCCTTTTGTTTTAAACATTAGGAACTCTGTTTCTTAAAGGTACCAGAAAAGAAAAAACTAAATGTAATATAATAATTATAAGTAATTATTCTTTGTCAGAGCTGATAATACAATATAATTATAAGTAATTATTCTTTGTCAGAGCTGATAATACAATATAACCATTAAATAAGTAAAAATTGATGAGTTACCTATTTATTAGAAATCATCAGTTATATATTATCACAAAACATACAGGTGCAGGTAATTAAAATTAGATTTCAAAAAACTTCCCATTCATATTGCAAATGCATGCA
This sequence comes from Paguma larvata, assembly GCA_030068075.1. NCBI lineage: Eukaryota > Metazoa > Chordata > Mammalia > Carnivora > Viverridae > Paguma > Paguma larvata. The sequence continues at coordinate 117,213,878 of CM057823.1, forward strand.
TCTTAAACTTAAGAACCTATCTTTAAAACATTAAAAACATTTTAATTTCTCATATAATAATATTTTCGAAAGGCTTACACAACGGTAATACCACTTCCCAATAATTATGATGGCAAGTAAAATTTCAGTTTTTTCCCTTTACATCTCAGATAAAATAGATAGTCACATAAAAGTGGTAGCAGTTCTTTTGAGACTGGTTGAATTATACATTAAAGTTCTATTGATTATACCTCATACTTTCTACATTAGTAGTGAGGTTTACTATAAGTATATAATGTTATTCATAGCAGATCCCAACCATTATTCAATATGTAAAACTTCAAACTTACAAAATTGATAAAATAGGGAACTAACACATTATTCGGAGTTAAAAATTTTCTCAAGGAATATACCTTGCGTTAGTTACTTTCTGTGTAGGTCCATAGGCACATTTTAAAAGCATAGGAGGTAGGAGAATTTTTAAATAGAATGTGGACATACCCTGGCAAAACAGAAATTCCTAAGGTTTTGTAATGGAAGGAAAACAAAAGGGTAGACCATAAAGGAGGGAAGGCACTGCTAAGACTTGTCCAAATGTCCAACGGCTGACCTCTAGGTGCAATGATAATCCAGAGTGCTGTTGTCCGACAGTGCCCAGCAAACCACAATAACGATCACCATAGCAATCTTTTCTTTCCTGAAAGCTTTTCACTCAGGCAACTGGAAAATTTGTTTTCCATGGTAGTACCCCCAATACTGTAATTAAAATATCAAATAGGATTTCATCAAATTAGCTTTTCAGACAGTTATATAGAATCTTATCTGTCCTTAAAGAATAGGGTACCTGAATAATCATTTTAATACTGCCTTAATGTAATTACTGGAAAAATAATAACTGTTTTCTTGGCTTCAGTAAACCACATTTATTAATTAGGATTGCAATACCACTACTGGCATTGGCAGAGTAGGAAAAAAAACATATGCTATTTACACTGGTTCTGAGAATCTGTGTTTTTCCCCTCCAGTGTTTATCCACTTGGAGCTGAAGAAAGTATAAAGGCCAAATGGGAATCTGACAGTTATTTAGCCAGAAGATGTCAACAAATCAGGAAGTTTTTATCTAGAAAACTCTGCTCAGAAATAGATGTTAGATACAAGGCAAAAAATAAAGGTTAGAAAAAGCATGAAATAAGTTTGGACAACAAACAATTGACATGTACACCTATGAACATTGTTTTATTCCTGGCGAAAATGTCAGGAATGCCATTATTTATTTTTGGCTACATGTTAACAACTCAGGGTAACCTGTCATAGAAGCAGAGATGAAAAGTACTCAGCCTACACGTGAGACGTGGGAGTAATGGCCGGAAAGTGGTGTGTAAGAATCTTGAGAGGAAACTAACCATGGAGTGAGGGGTGGGTGACAGATAGGTAAATTCTCCCTTGCAAATTCCACGTGGCCTCAAGGCAATCTGAAACAACATTCCTATATATTCTGTGGCCTCTGTAGCCTGTTGAAGGCCTGTAAGAAAGCAATTACCCAATTTCATCTACTATTTTGTAATGGCTGTGTTTGGGTATGGTTTGGGTACATCTTCTGAGCGAGATACGCATCTCCTCACACAGCCCTAAACCATATAAGCCATTCATTATAACCTATAACCTTATGATAAAAGCATGGCAACAACAACCAGTTGTTATCTTTAACTTGGATACAATGTTGTTATGGAGCACCTTACTGAAGCCAATTTGTATTAAATACCACTATTTCTTTGCAATCACTTTTCCTAAGTGATGATATTGCTTGTACTCGGAAGTTTATGAAATGCTGGTCTGACCTGCTTTCATGGGAGACCAATTGGTGCCAGTTAAGCACGCAGATGGATCACAGGTGAAATCACATGAGGTGGTTACCTGGAGCATTAGGAGGAATGGAAGCCAGACCAAATGCAAATGGAGTCAGAGAATTGATTCTAGCATAAAAACCAGGAGAACCAAGTTTGTTATTATTTCCAAGAAGTAACCCTAGACCAGGAATAAGAGACAGGCCCAGAAGACAGGAGTTCAAAGCCACTGGTATAGAGACTCCATGGAATAGCACTAATATTCCAGAAGATTTTATTCGTTTAATTTAAATTATTATATATGTTGTGGAAAATATGAACATGCTAAAAGCCTTAAATGAGTAGTTGGAGGTATAAAATGAAATATAAAATTTCCTACTCCACCCACTTCTGGTTCCATTCTCCAAGGATAATCATTGTTAACATTTCCCTATTTATCTCTCCAAGAATTTTCTAACCATGTACCAGTTCATCAGATTTTTACTTGTAGAATTATCATTATGTTTATTATGAAATTATATTAAAATATAAATGTAAAGAATGTAATGCCTTAAAAAGCAGAGTCCCCCAAAATAAATCTACAAAATAAACAAAATTCTAAAAATCAAGCATGCAAGTAAAAGAAACTATTTATTAGTAACCATCTTGTATTGTGTTTAATGAAAAGCATAGGGAACAAATCAGTTAATTGGAACCAGATATAAAGAAAATGAGTATCCTTAAAGCAAAACACATATACCTTTTTAATCTTTTTAAATAACAATGGAATTATACTATCAGCTGCTTTTGTATTTAGCTTTATATTTTTAATGAGCAATATATTTTTAATATCTTTCCATATCAGCCTATATAGATTTACCTTAAACTTTTTGATTACTGCACAGCTTCTATTATATGGATTTGCTGTAATTTATATAATGAGTCCAATGTTAGCGAACACTGAGCAAAATGCTGAATTCTTAGTATTTCAAACAATGCTGCAAGAAATAATTTTATAATACGTTTTTGTACATTTGTGGAGTACATCTGTATGCTAAATTCCTTTTAAATGCAGCTACTACATCAGCTTTTAAATTTTAATATGTATTGACAAATTGTCCTCCAAAGTTGTACCAATTTACATCCATTAAAAGCAGAGGAATGTGCTTATTTCCCTAAAGATTCAGCATCACCGAATGTTTCAACTCTTTAATCTTTGCTAATATCCTAGGTGAAAAAAATAATACATTAATTTTTTAAAGTCCTTTGAATTAATTACAAATGAAGTTGATTATTTTTTCATAAGATTCTTAGCTATTTTTACTCCTTTTTTTTCCCTGTTAAAGTAAGATAGATCATATCAATCTTTTCTCAAAACTCTCCTGTGGTTTTCTATTTTATCCAAAGTAAAATTTGAAGTTCTTTCCAAGGTCTGGAATACCCTAAAAGATCTGACTCTTGGCTTCTTTTCTGATCTCACTCATCAATTCCTCTCTTTCTCACTCTGCTCCAACTACTATGGCTTTCTCACTATTCCTCAACCATGCCAGCCATGCTCATGTTTCAGAGTCTTTGCTCTTGCTGTTTTCTCTGCGTAGAATCCTCTTCCTTCTGCTTAGAATACCCTTCCCTCTCTCACACTTAAAGTGAGTTTACTCACTTTAAGGTTGCTCAAATGTCATCTTTTCATAGAGTGTTTACCTTACTGCCCTACTGAAGGTAGCACATGTCTCCATCCATTCTGTCACTCCCCACCCACTTTCATTTTCCTTTATAACACTTTATAATGCTCTACCTGGCATATTAAATGTATTAGTGGTTCTCAACAGTGGGAGGGGTATTTGATAATGTTTAGATACCATTTTGATTATCCTGAGGTGGATGAGCTGCTACTACTGAGTTAGAAACCAGAGATATTGTTAAACATCCTACAGTGTACAGAACAGCCCCCAACATAAAGAACTATTCAGTTCAAAATATCAGTAGTGAAGAGGTTGAGAAGCTCTGGTATATATTTTTATTGGTTTATTGTCTGTTAATCCTTTACCAGCAGGGATGAGATTTAAAATATTGAACTACAGGGAAGGGTATGGGCACTAACCAATTGGATTGGGCATAAGTCATAATAGCAACTAGGATAGCCATTCATAGGTTTACCAGCTGATTATCAGCCCTGGCTCCCAGCATTAAGACTCATGAAAGAGACTTTGTTTTGTGCCCACATCATTTATTTCTTAAAGAAAATATTTTAAATTTATTTCCAAATCTATATCTGAGGTCAATTTTTATCTATTTGGTTGGGTTTTTTTTCTTTTGATTAGAAAATGTTCATATATTAAAGAAATTAGAACTTTATTGTCATGTGTTGCAAGTTGTTTTTTCTCCAGTTAGCTGGTTGGTTGTGTTTTGTCTTTATTGTAATATTTATTGCTGTCTCGCAGGAGCTCTTAGCTTTTGTTTAGTTGTATGTATGAATCTATTTCTTAATGACTTCTGGATTTTCAATCTTCCTATAAAAAGTTTCCTACTCTAAGATTGTAAAAACAAACAAACAAACAAACAAACCAAAAGGTCTCATCTTTTCTTTTAGTTCTTTTATGTTTTCATTTTTGCAATTAAATATTTACATATCTGGTATTTATTGTGAGATCTTTCTTAAATTGCTAGCCTTTTGTTCCAACATCATTTGTTGAATAACCCATTTCCCCCTCAGTGACTCAAAGAGACATATTTGCTATGTGGTAAATTCCTATATATTTGCGGGTTTATTTCTGAATTCTCTTGTTTCACAGATTTGTCTGTTCTTTGGGTAGTAATAACATTCCTTAATATTGAAGATTTACATATGTTAACATCTGGTAGGTATATTTCCTTCATATTAATCTTTTTTTCAGAAGAATTCTGGCTCTACACTCACATTTATTTTTATAGGTGAACTGTAGTATTATTTTTGCAAGTCCAAAAAGAAAAAAAGAAACTTTTTTGGAATTTGTTTGCGATGACATTGATTTAACCCATTAAGTTTTGAAAAAATTTTCATATTTATATTACTAAGTCATTCTATACAAAGCATGTCTCTATTTCTCAATTTTTTCCAAGTAGATCTTATACTTTTCTTTTTAAGATTATCAATAAGTATCTTATTGTAAAATCTGATTTTATTTCTTTCATTAAAAATTTGTTTTAATGTGTATTTATTTTTGAAAGAGAGAGAAACAGAGTGAGTGGGGGAGGGGCAAAGAGAGAAGGAGACACAGAATCCGAAGCAGGCTCCAAGCTCTGAGCTGTCAGCACAGAGCCTGAAGCGGGACCCGAACTCACAAACCTAGAGATCACACCTAAGCTGAAGTCAGACACTTAACTGACTGAGCCCCTCTTTCACTTTGTTTTCTAACATATGTTTGTCCAAAGGTCTATTTCTTTGTTGAGTGCCAGCTGTAAAAGGAATGGAACTGTGAACTGGGTTTAAAGTACAGAGTTAAGACAAACAACTTCAATTTCTTGGCTATATATTATTATTATTATTATTATTATTTTTTTGTCTAGGTCTTCTACTGCTTACCACCTATTCATTCTAAAACAGAATAGTCTTTTCTTATCATTCAATCAATCTGTATCTCAGGATCTTTCTGTTTAGCCAGCTCCCTACTGTTCACTTAAATTATCGCTTTGAGATTTGTTTAAAAAAATAAAAAGGTATTATAAATCTATACACTGTTTTCTTGTTTTTAAAAATTATTCTTAACATTTGACTCATGTTGATATTTAAAAAGTAAATTTATCAACTATGTTTTCCTGCTCAGTTATTACACTCCCATTGAAAAAACAGAACTGTGGTCTAAGTTTCATGATAATGTGGCTTATACCCAAAGACATAAGAATAGAAGGAGGCTTCAAAACTCTAAAAGTAAATAGAGCTGGAAACCTCAACTGAATTTATCAGCTTGACATATCTCATTCTCAAATTTGCAGAAACACCAATGTCTTCCTACTGTTCTCTTCCCATAACAAACTGTCCATAATGGTCAGTTCAGCTTTCAGAAAGAAGTGAGAAGAGAGAACCAAAAAATCTATCAAGTCCTTTAACACTAGAGGTGTTCTGCTTTTGTACTTGGTATCTCTACTGAGCACCTGTTCTACACAGTCTCAGAAACACCTATCCACTGCTACAAATGATAACCTTTCTTGACCAGATCTCTTAGCCCTCTACAGTTATAGCATAGTTAATTTTCAAATTTACACTTGCACATATTCATCCGTTGATCCCCAAAGGATCAATGCTAGACTATCATGGAGGCTATAGGAGCATTTTCATGCATCTCATGTTCTTATTTGAGATATCTAGGTCTTGAGTTGGCTAGGTGTTAAGCACAAATCACTGAGAGAGTTTCTTGGTGCTACTTTCCGATGAAAAATCTTGGGTTGAACCACTTCAATCTGTCAGAAAATTTCTAACAATGTTAAACCTCAGAAAGAAGTTGTTCAGATCTTGATTCATTTTTTCCCAAATGGCGTCTTCATCAGTATGCGAATTTCCCCATACTTCCATTAAAAGCAAGCTCCGTATACCAAGAAGTCTTTAGGAAAAACATGAGGTTATGAGACTCACCCCCATGGGAACAGGTGCCTGACCATGTTACATAACTGAGAGCAAAAACAGACATCTCCAAGGGGACTCAGCTATCGGCAACTAAACCAAGAAATGTTGTCAGTTTGTCATTCAATATTCTTTTATTTTTTTAAGTTTTTTAATTTATTTTGAGACAGAGAGCACATGCAGGGGAAGGGCAGAAAGAGAGACTCTTAAGCAGGCTCTGCACTGACAATGCAGAGTCCCAATGTGGGGCTCAAACTCACAAACCTTGAGATCATGACCTGAGCTGAAATCAAGAGTAGGCCATTTAACTGACTGAGCCACCCAGCCACTGTTCTAAATTCAGCCCCACCTGGAACCCTGTTACACATGCAGGCTATCAAAAGCCACAGCAGGCCAGAAGGTATAAGTTTTGTGAGAGAGAAATGGGAAAGTATGGAGGCAACTGCCTAAAACTTTCAGTGCTTCCAGTTTGTCTTTATGGTGTGTGGGTGGATCAGCCAGGTGTAAAAGACTAGAGACAGAAGGAACACTATATAAATGTAATGAGTCTAGTATGCAAGTTGTTAAAACAGTCCACATAAGCTCTGTTATGCTTAGAATACAAATGCCATATCTTTTCAACATTAGCAGAATTCTATTCTATCCCCATACGTTGCTTTAGGCATCTTATTTGCCAACACATTTGGACATCAGATAGGTATAAATTAAAGTATATAATTTATAGTGCATAAAAATCACCGAAATGCTTATTGATTCCTAAATTAGGATAATATATTTTAGCTAGTGCAGTCTTTTATCAATAAATCTTAATTGAATTTTCAAGTTAGAGCCTGCAGGGAAAATGTGCTCTAGTTTTCTTTTTAAGTTTCCAGAAACATTGAGCTCAAACATTGTGAATGTTCCCTGACCAAATGTAACTGGATTGCTTTGCAACAAAGATGAATCAATTCTCTTAATTTGTTCAAATGAAAATCATCCACATATTCTAGGTCTAAGGTTTTCAACAATTCTGTAAAAGTAATTAGATTTCTTGTAAAATACATCCCAACCAGTAGAATATTACTGAATATTAATCTTCTCCTTTAAAGTACATTCTCAATTTCAGCACTATTTTCAGTGCAAACACATATGAAACTTTTTACTTCTGGGATAAACACAGAGATGACTTGATATATTAAAAAGAATATTCCCTTTAGGGAATTTTGTCAACATTTTTGTGGAAAATAAATAATCTATGCCAGAGACATTAATGGCATAGCAAGTCATGGGAAGCATCCCAAAATTTTAAAAATAAAATTCCATGTTTAAGCACTTTGACTTGAAGAAAAAAATGATTGGGGAATTCACTTTGGAATTTTAGTTTCAAATGCCTCTTTTTATCTGAAATGTTCAAAGTCAACGTATACTGTTTTCTCAGGATTGTGCTTCCTTTAACGTGGTCTTTCTTGGGTTCCCTCAAAAGCCAACCCTGAAACAAGAGCCTGGGTACAGATAGTATATTCGGGAGATGATCCTAAGTGGCAGGCAAATTAAAGAAGCCCAAGTACGTGACAATATTTTATTTTGTTTAATTATATACCAACCCTGAGGTAGATATATCAGTCATCACTCTTAATTTCAAGCAACTGAAGCTAATTCTCTTTAGCTAATTAAGCAGAGAAGGGAGTTTATTACAAGGATATTATTGGCATACAGAATTGTTAGAAGGCCTAGAGAACTGGACTTTCGACTTACACTCCTAGAAACAATTCTGAACACCATATGGTACAGTTGGACTAAAGAAGAAACCACTGCTTCTCTTGCTGTCTTGCAGAGCATTAGGGAAGGTGCTGCCAATTCCCAACTCCTTCCCAAGCCCTCTTGCCACTTCTGTGCCAGGAAGTTGACCATCAAACCACTGCGAAACTGCATACACTATTGCTGTTACCATTAAAAGAAGCAGCAAAAATGGATTCAGACTGGAGACTCCTACTTGTTGCTCATTTACTGGTGCATATGAGTCTGAATTGAGAAGCCGTGCCATGGTCATAGCCTCAGGCCTAGTGGCAAGAGAGATGGGAATTTAGCTTTCTTTCTTTCTTTTCTTTCTTGAAAGAGAGAGGGTGCAACTGAATGAGGGGCAGAGAAAGAGAGAATGAGAATCTCAGGAAGGGCAGAGAGAGAGACAGAGAGAGAGAGACAGAGAGGAGTGAGAGAGAGAGAGAGAGAGAGAGAGAAGCGGGGCTGACCCAAAGCAGGGCTCAAGCTCACCCAATGTGGGACTTGAACTCACAAAGCATAAGATCATGACCTGAGCCAAAGTCAGATGCTTAACTGACTGAGCCACCTAGGTGCACCAGGGAGTTTAGTTTTCTATATTCTACCTAGTGGAAGCAGGACTCTTAAGACTGGGAATATTGCCCTATAAAATATCTTTTTTGAGAGAAAGAAAAAACAGAGCATGAGCAGGGGAGGGGCACAGAGAGAGAGGGAGATACAGACTCTGAAGCAGGCTCCAGGCTCTGAGTTGTCAGCCCAGAGCCTGACACAGGGCTTGAACTCACAAACTGTGAGATCATGACCTGAGCTGAAGCTGGATGCTTAACCAACTGAGCCACCCAGGACCCCTGGGAATATTCCACTATAAGAAAGATATTTTCAATTGTGATGGGTTGGAAACATGACAAGCACCCATGTGCAATATAGTAAGCAAATTTATTTTACCTGTGAGGAAACTGAAAATCAGGAAATTTCAGTAACATGTCAAATGTCATGCAGCCAGAAAGGTTAGAGTCAAACTATAAATTCAGGTTTGTCTATCTCTAAATCCCATGCCTTTATTCAATGCTTTTTTTTGGTCAAAACTAAAAACATATAGACCAGTACAGTCTCACACATAGAATTTTTGAATAAGAAGAGTTCCACTGTTGTTGCTGAAGTGTGTTCAGATATGTTGTGGGCATCTGTTGTGGGTTTTTTGTTTATTTGTTTGTTTGTTTGTTTGCTTTTGTCTAACCACCATCCCTCCTCTCTTCTAGTAATGCAACACTTCTTTTGGGGAACCATCCCTCTCCGAATTCCTATGAACCTAATTGGACTGTGGTTACAACATTTTCATTCCATCCCTCAGAAGGAGTTGGCATGCAAATTAGGCTGACTAATCCTTGACATCCCTTTGCCCATGATGTTTGACTTAGAGATGTACATATTCCCTAAACTGGGCTAATTAGAGTTCTCCATAGGATTTTTCTGCTAGACTTGGTGAACAAGACACCTTCTCTGGTTGGCTGAATAATGGCCCTCCAAAGATGTTGACATTTAAAACTCTAGAACCTGTGAATATGTTACACGGTAAAAAAGATTTTAAAGACATGATTAAATTAATATTTTGAAATGACATTATCCTGAATTGTCTGGGTATTTCATTTTGGATGGGCTTGATGTGGTCACAAGGGTGCTTTTAAGAGGGAGCAGGAGAACATAGTGAGGAGAAAGCAAAACGACCATATAGGCAGAGAGTAGAGTGATGTGACCACAAACCAGGAATGCTGGCAGCTTCTAAAAGCTGGAGGAGGCAAGTACGTTAGTCTGGGTTCTCCAGGGAAGCAGAAAAAAAAATTATAAAGAGATTTATTATAAGGTATTGGCTCATGTGGTTATGGAGGCTGAGAAGTCCCGAGATCTTTAGTCAGCAAGCTAGAGAGACCTAGGGGAGCAATGGTGAAGTTCCAGTTTGAGTTTGAGTCTGAAGGCACATAACTGATGTCCCATATCCAAGACAGGCATAGAGAGCAAGTTCTTTCTTACTCTGCCCTTTTTATTGTATCCAAATCATCCATGGATCGGATGGGGCCCACCCACAATCTGCTTTACTTAGCCTACAGATTCAAATGTTAGTCTCACCCCAAAATACCCTCATAGACACACCCAGAATAATATTTAAACCAAATATCTGGACACCATGTGGCCCAGTCAAGTTGACACATAAAATTAACCATCATAGCAAGGAACAGATTCTATCCTGGAACTTCTGGAGAGAATGATTCCTGTCCTTAGCCCTGTGAGACTTATTTTGGACTTCTGGCTTTCAGAACTTCCAGAGACTAAATCTTGCATTGTTTTAAGCCATTAAGTTTGTGGTACTTTGTTAAAGCAACAAATGAAAACCAATACACATATTTTTCCAGAGAGATAAGAGAGATGAGAGAACTAGAGGAAGAGACATACAGCGCTCAATGAAGATGATAGTGATGAAGATTGTGATGATGCAGTTTGAAACCCTTGATTTATTTGTGTCTAAGCCAGTGCCATTCCTGTGCATTGTAGTTACTTGCCTACACATTTGTTTTGAGTACCAAATAATTTGTATTGTTTTTGCTACCTAAAGCTGAAAGACTCTTAAGAATACATTGTAGTTATCTCATTTTTAACATTTCTACCTTGTAAAATATGGAAAATGAGAACATAGAGTATACGAGTTTCTTTTCTTCCATGGACCCAGGTAAAGTGGATTTCTTGAAGAAAGAAGAATGTTTTCAAATGCATTTGTCCACGTTAACTAAGCACATTCGAGTGGAGACAGTATTAGAGGTAGAAAAAAAATGGTTCAAAAAAATCTCTGAAGACAAAAGAAAATAAAGTCAATACTTCAGTTAGTCAGTGCTGAATATAAACTTGCTTATTATCGTTGGATAAATAGCAAGTATTTAGCTTTTCAATCATTAAAATTTGTTGGTTTCAAGAGTGAAGCTGTCATCTTGGCTAAATACAAATTTTGTTCTTGGTTTAGGAAAATTAATTCCCCAGGGGAATTCAGTCACATGAAATTTTAATAGGGGCAGTAACTAGATCTTTTGACAGCATAATTGATTGGGGCCCAACACCTGATAAATATAGTATATACCTTTGCATGGGCCAATAAGACTTTCCTCTAGTTTGGAAGGCATATGTTTTAATTACCTCCATTACATGTACAAAGGCAATTACAGGAAGGAACATGGTCATTCATATGCTTTGACAAAAAGATGGTCATTTTATGTAGGAAGTTCATCTTTATTTTCATCTTAGGGGGCAACATAGAAAAAGGAAATATTAGAAGTTAGATTAGGGGCACCTGGATGGCTCAGTCGGTTAAGCCTCCAACTTCAGCTCAGGTCATGATTTCTCCGTCCGTGAATTCAAGCCCTGCATTGGGCTCTGTGCCAATAGCTCGGAGCCTGGAGCCTGCTTTAGATTCTGTGACTCCCTCTCTCTCCGCCCCTCCCCTGCTCATGCTCTCGCTCTCTCAAAAATAAAGAAACGTTAAAAAATAAATAAATAAAAAGTTTGATTAGTTTTGGTAATCAAAGAGGTGAAAAATATTGCCACTAAATTCCCCTGGCATTTGGACATGGATAAAATGTGTTTTAAGCTTGCAATCCAACCATGGTTTGAATGTTCATACCAATTTTACCTTTATGTAATTTAATCAGTCTGAAGTTATATACCTTCATAAATATATTCATATTTATGTATAGTTTATTATATACCAGACACTGTGCTAAGCATTTTACACACATTATTTCATTTCACTGTAATAGCAGCCCAGTGGGATAGGTACTGCTATTATTTTTTACTTCATTAATAAGAAAAATGATGCTTTGAGAAATTAAGCCTTTCCCAAAGTCACACGACTAGTAAGTGGGAGAGCCAGGATACAAATTTGGCACTCAGATTTTACAACCTTGGTCTTACTTTAGAATATATTCTCTCTCTTTTTTAAGTTTACTTCTTTTGAGAGAGAGGCTGTGTGTGCACAAGTTGGGGAGGGGCTGAGAGAAAGGGAGAGAGAATCCCAAGTAGACTCCATGATGTCAGCTTAGAGCCCAACAAGGGGCTTGATCCCACAAACTGCGAGATCATGACCTGAGCTGGAATCAATAGGTGGATACTTAACTGACTGAGCCACATAGGCGCCCCAAGAGCCTGTTCTCTAAACCAGTAACACCAGATCAACTCCAGCTTGAATTTCTTCATGCTACCTTTGTTTCATTTATCATTCTGATGTTTGTGCCTTGTTCCAGATTCATAAATCTTTATGGAAATACATGATAACACTTTTCCTAGGGGCCTACTAAAATGCTAATTTTGTTAATTTAGAACTACACAAAGAAAGATTATAGAGGAGCTAACATTCGGAAGAAAGGATTTGTCACAGAATAACTGAAAAAAAAAAGGGATTGATGGTTTTTGCTTAGACTACTGAACTATTTTTGTATATACTTAATTGATACTGCTTCTAAACAGTTATTTATTTACCTCTTTTATCTTAACTACCCAGGTTTTCCAGAGTCATGCCCTAAGACTTGTTCACTTATTCTGCATATAGAATTCCACCTGCATAATTGCAGATCCAACACCTGATAAATATAGCATATAGTTTTGCATGCACCATAATTTTAACCACCACTTATATTCAGGTAACTACACATTTATATCAACAGCCCAAACCTCCTTTCCCAAATCCAGTTGCTTAGTGGTTATCTCTGTTTAACAGGTCCACAGACACTTTAAACATAAAGCAGAATTTATGGTCTCTTCTTTTTGACCACATCCCTTTCCATTGTGACCCTCTCAATCCTGTTTTATCTTGTGTGCCCTGTTCAGTGAGTGGCGCCACTATCTGTTTTCTAAGTATGCTTGGTTTCTTTTTGTCTCCTCTGCCTCTTTTTTTTACATATCTGATCACTAAATTCTAGTAATTTTACCTTTCAGTATACTTTCTGTCTCTTTGTCTTTATCTCAAATTGAAGAAGGTTCAATACTCCAGATTGTTATTATCTATCTACTATTCTTTCTTCTCCATTTTTTTTTTCTTTTTCACAGAATAATCCACAGAGACAGACCTAGAGGATTTTACTTCGGTCTAGATGGACCAGGTTATATCATAATTACCTTCCTTCCAACAACACTTTTAACATAACTGAATAAAGTTAAAAAATTGGTTTTGAGGCAATTAGGAAAATAAACCCTGAACCAGGATTTTGGAAAAAGAGGTATATAAATTGAGATGATCCCAATGGTCTGTGCTCCTATCCCCTCAGGCATGTACTAATTGTGACTGGTGTACAATAGTGGGATTAGATATCAGATAGAAAGCAGTGGCCAAGAAGTTGATTAACTACACAGAGATTTCATGTCCCATGATGCTGGGAAGATAAAATTTTGAGTTCAGAGACCATCAAAGGAAAGACAATTTGGTAAATACTCTAGACACTCAGTTGAGGCCCACTAGAAACAGTACAAAAAAAAAAATATAAAGCTATCACAAAGACCAAAATCAGCTTTGATTTGGTATAGCCCCAGAGTGTGTTCAGGTTATTTATTCCTATTCTAACTTCCAAAAATAAATACATAAATAAAAAAGTAAGTATTCTCTGGAGAAAGAAAGCATCATCCAGAGACTCAAGTGTTCACTACAAATTTTTATACACAATATCCAGTATTTTGTGAAAAATTATAGATATTCCAGGATGAGACCACGACGTGAGAGGAAAAAAAAAACAGATAAAAGAAATAAATTCAGAGATCTAAATATTGTATTTATTGCACATGATATTTTGAATAACTGTCAATATGTTCAGGAAAAAAGATGAAAGAAATTTCAAAAGAAATTTCGATAATTTTTTTGAAAATTAAAAATCTTAAAATTATGGTAACTCAAATAAAAACTTAAGATTAACAGCAGATTAGACATGACTGAAGGGTTGATAAATGAGGAAAAAAAGATTAGAAGATATTATCCAGATTGAATTAGAATGAGAAAAAGAGATAGGAAATGGAAAAAAGTATAAGAGAATTTTGGGGCATGATGACATATTCTAAGGTACATGTAATTTGAGCTTTGGAAGGAGAGGAGAGAATGAACAGAAGTAATATTTGAAGAGATGATGACCTAGATTTTCTAAAACTTATGAAAGATATCAAGTCACAGAATCTGGAAGGGTTATGAACTCCAAGTAGGATAATTAAAACATATGGAGGTAAATTAATAGCCAAACTGCTAAAAGTGATTACAGAGAGAACATCTTATAAGCAGCCAGAAGGAAAAAACTCTTTAAAGAAGTAACAACGAGACTTCTCAACAGAAATGATGGAAATAACAAACAACAGAATAGTTTCTGTAATCAAATGAAAGCAAATGCCTTATAATAACAAAGCTGCAAAAATATCCTTCAAAAGTTATAATACTTTGGGGCGTATGGGTGGCTCAGTAGGTTGAGTATCCAACTCTTGATTTCAGCTCATGTCGTGTTTTGGGATTGAGCCCCATATTGGGCTCTGTGCTGAGAAGCCTGGTTAAGATTCTTTCTCTCTCTTTGTCTCCTTCTGCCCCACACACCTACTTATGCTTTCTCTCTCTCTCAAAAAACAGCTATAGTAATTTAAGATGGATCATAGAAAGATGTGAATGTTAAATAATAAAACTTCTAGACTAAATAATAAGGAATTATCTTCACAGTCTTGGGGTAAGCAATTATTCTTAAAATCAGTCATAATAACCATAATAGAGAACAAAATTGGGCTTTACTAAAACTAAAAATTTATGTCCATAGAAAGACACCATTAAGAGGTAAAAAGGGAAGCCAAAGATCAGAATATATTCATAAGACTTTTATATACTCAAAGGCTGATATCCAGCAGAAAGGCTAAGAATAAAAATATGAACTATATCAAAGGGTTAGTGAAGATGTGGAGAAATGAACTCTCACAGTGTTAACTGTTGATGGGAAGGTCTATTGGTATAGCTACTCTTGAAATTTGTTTGGCAGTTTTGTATTAAACAGTCTATGATTTCATTCCTAGTACAGTGAGTATTTATGTTCACCAAATACATGTACAAGAATGATTATAGAAGCTTTATTCATAATCTCAATCATCTGGAAACAACTCAAACCTACATCAATATAATAATGGATAAATCAACTATGGTATCATCGTGCAATGACATATTATTCATAGAACTGCTACATGCAACAAAATAGATAAATCTCATGAACACAGTTTTGTGCAAAAGAAACCAGGCACAAAATAGCACATATTGTGTAAGTCCAGTTATATGAAGATCAAGAGCAGGCAAACTAATTTATGGTTGTAAAGGTCAGGATAGTATTACCGTTGGGGAAATATTGATTAGGAGAGGCATAATGGAACCTCCTACAGTGGTGGGAATGTTTCTAGAATGCTTGATCTAGGTTGTGGTTACATGAGTGTGCACATATACAAAAATTCATTTACTTGGAATGAAAGACATTTTCAGAAAAACAAAAATTGAAAGAATCAATCAATAGTAAGTGTGTATTAAAAGAAATAAAAAAGGGAGTGCTTTAGCCAAAAAGAAATGATCCCAAATGGAAGCATGGAAATGCAGGAAGCAGCAAACAGTAACAGGAAGTATCAAGTGTGGGTTAGTATTAACTGTATAAAACAATAATAGTAATGGCAAATGACATTTATAATATCTTGACAGCAATAACACAAAAGGAGAGAAGGAGCAATTAATAGTGCGAAAGTGTTCTAAAGTCACAAGATGGCAGATTAAGAGGACCCTAAACTCATCCATGTCCCATGGATATAACTAGATAACACTCACATCAGTGAAATAACCCAGAAAATGACTCAAAAATGGGCAGAACAAAGTCCACCTCTAAAGATAGAAAGAGGGTTGGAAGGTTGGAGATATGGCAGGGAGTGAAACCATGGCCATCTGTGGAGGGGGTGAAGGAGCCATGGGCATGGAGAAGGGCAAGAAATAGACTGTCACACCAGGCAGTCTGCACACCAGGCAGTCTGCACGGAGAAGACAAATCCTCCTCGTAATATTTGTGTAAACTGAAAAGGCGGAGTTCTTATAACCAGTAAGACTTAAAAGACTTAAAGTCTGGAATTTTAAAAATTTGAGGGCTCGGCTCTGGGAAAACCTAGAGGAGATAGGAAGCTGAGTACCTGCACTTAAAGAGGCAATTCAACAAACAGCCCAAGGACTTACAGCATAGGATCTGCAGTTTGTAAAATGCCTGGGGCACATGGGAGGGAAGGTTATCTAGCATTTCAGAGTATATTCCAGAAGGGGCAGGTTCCCAGAGGGACTTCTCCAGGAACAAAGGAGCTGGCAGGCATCTTCTACCTCCCTTGCCCCCCAGCATAAACAGAAGGCCACAAGCAGGAATCAGCACCCATTCACTAACTTGCTTACACCAAGCCCCATCCCTTTGTGCTTTAGGGGATCCAGTCTTCCCAGTCACATTTGCCTCAGTCTGGGCATCATGGATCCCTACCCCCAGAAGGCTGGCACAAACCTTCCCAACACTGTATCTCCCATCTCCTGACCAGCATGCTTTGTGGGGTCTTGATCCCAGTGGGTGGCAGCAGGTCTCATTTTGCATGTAAACCAGCACACACATTATTACAACTGTACGCCCCACCATAGCTGAGGAGCAAACATTGCCCACAATGAGCAAAGAAAGCCTCTGCAGATAAACTGAAGGAAAAAGTAGCCAGGACACTACAGCTGGGCACACAGAACACACATAGGAGACATCCCTGAAGTGCCAGATACTGGTGAACTGGGGAAACTGCACTGCAGGGCACTACAGGAACTTTTCTTCATGAGGCCATTTCTTTCAAGAGCAGGAGACATAGCTAACCTCTTCAACACATAGAAATAGACAGAAAGGCAGATAAAATGTGGAGACAGAGGAATATGTCCTAAATGAAAGAATCCGACAAAATAACAGCAAGAGACCAAAGTGAAACATATATAATAGGTCTGATAGAGAATTTAAAGTAACGATAATAAAGACACTCACTGGATTTGAGAAAACAGTGGAGGACATCAGTGAGACCCTTATCAAAGAGATAGAAACCATTAAAAAGAGCCAATCAGAAATGAACACAATAGATGTAATTTAAAATAACTAATGAAATAAACAGCAGGCTAGAGAAAGCAGAAGAATGAAATAGTAACTCAGGGAACATGGTATTGGAAAGTAATCAAGCTGAGTAGGTGAGAAAAAAAAAATTGTGCAAAATGATAATAGACTGAAGGAACTCAGTCAGTCTATCAAGCATAAAAACATTTCTCATTGTAGGAATCCCAGAAAATGAAAGAGAAAATGGGGCAGAAAATGTGTTTGAAGAAATAATAGCTGAAAATTTCCTAACTCCGAGGAAGGAAACAAATATCCAGATCAAGGAGGCACAGAGATCCTCCAACAAAATCAACCAAAGAGGTCCACGCCAAGTCACATAGTACTTAAAATGGCAAAAAGTGGTGATAAAGAGAGAATTTTAAAAGCAGTGCAAGAAGACAATTACATATGAGGGAAACCCCATTAGGCTATTAGCAGTTTTTCAGCAGAATCATTTCAGGCCAGAAGGGAGTGGCATGATATATTCAAAGTGCTCAAAGGAAAAAAAAATCTGTAGCCAACAATACTCTATCGAGCAAGGCTACCACTCAGAACAGAAGGAGAGATAGAGTTTCCCAGACCAACAAAAGCTAAAGTAGTTCATGATCATGAAACCAGCCGTACAAGAAATGTTGAAGGGCACTCTGAGTGGAAAGGAAAAGCTACAATAGAAAGAAAAATACAAAGCACAAAGGCAGTAAAAGTAAGTATATCTGTAAAAATCAGTGAAGAGACTTACAAAATAAAAGGATGTAAAGTATGACAGCATATACCTAAAATGATGGAGGAGAGGAGTAAAGAACAGACTCAAACTTAAGTGACCGTCAACATAATATAGACTGCTATACACGAAAGATGTTAAATACAAACCTAATGGTAACCACAAATCAAAAACTAGTAATAGATATGCAAAAAAAAAAAGAAAAGAAAAAGAAAAAGGAATACAAGTATATCACTAAAGAAAGCCAGCAAACCATGAGAGAAGAGAGCAAGAGAAGAAACAATCATGGAAGAACTTCAAAAAAAACCACAAAAGGAGTAACAAAATGACAATAAATACATACTTATTGATAATTACTTTGAATGTAAATGGAGTAAGGGCTCCAATCAAAAGACATAGGGAGACAGAATGGATAAAAACAAACAAACAGCAAGACTCCTCTATATGCTGCTATAAACTAGAAAAGATGGATAAATTCCTAGAAACATAATCTCTCAAAACTAGAGAAGGAAGAAATAGAAAACTTGAACATATCAATTACCAGGAATGAAACTGAATCAGAAAATAACAACAACAACAACAAAACACAAAAAACAAAACTCCCAACAAACAAAAATTCAGGACCAGATGGCTACACAGGTGGATTCTACCAAATATTTAAAGAAGAGTTTATATCTATTCTTCTCGAACTTTTCCAAAATACAAGAAGGAATAAAACTTCCAAATTCATTCTATGAGGCTAGGCTAGCATTACCTTAAAAACAAACAAACAAAAAACAAACACCCCCCCCCAAAAAAAAAACAGATAAGGACACTATCACCACAAAAACAAAAACAAAAACAAAAAATGAGAAAACAACAGGCCAATATCTCTAATGAACAGATGCAAATCCTCAACAAAATACTACCAAACCAAATCCAACAATACATTAAAAAAATCATTCACATAATCAAGTGGGATTTATTCCTGGGATGCAAAGGTGTTTCAATATTTATAAATTAATCATTGTGATACATCACATCAATAAGAGTAAGGATAAAAACCATATGATCATTTCATTAGATGCAGAAAAGTACAAAGTATAACATCCATTCATGATGAAATCCTCAACAAAGTAGGTTTAAAGGGGAAATATCTCAACATAATGAAACTCTTATATGAAAAACTATAGCTAACATGATACTCAATGGGGGCAAAGCTCTAAAGTTGAGGAATGAGACCAGGATGTCCACTATCACCACTTTTATTCAACATAATACTGGAAATCCTAGTTCTAGTCATGGCTATCAGACAACAAAAGGAAACAAAAGGCATCCAAATTGGTAAGGGAGAAGTACTACTCTCACTATTTGCAGATGACATTATACTATATATAGAAAAATTAATAACAGAACTACGATATGATCCAGCAATCACAGTCCTGGGTATTTACTGAAAGAATACAGAAACACTAATTTGAAGAGATATATACATGCTATATTTATTGCAGCATTATTTACAGTAGCCACAATAGAGAAGCAGCTCAAGTGTCCAAGAATAGATGAACAGATAAAGAAGATGTGATGTGTACACACACACACACACACACACACACACACACGGAGGAATATTATTCAATCATTAAAAAAGAATGAAATCTTGCCATTTGCAACAATATGGATGGATCTAGAGAGCATAACGCTAAGTGAAATAAACCATTCTGAGAGAGATAAACATGTTATTTCACTCCTATGAGGGAATTTAAGAAACAAAACAGTGAACAAAGGTTAAAAAAAAAAGAAAGAAAGAAACTGAAAAACAGACTCTTAACTAAAGAACAAACCGATGATTACCAGAGGGGAGGTTGATAGGGGAAAGGGTGAAATAGATGAAGGGGATTAAGAGTATACTTATCATAATGAGCAATATATAGAGTAATATAATAGAACTGCTGAATCACTATATTGTACAACTAAAACTACTATCACACTGTATGTTAACTACACTGGAATGAAAGTTAAAAAAGAAAGAGTTCTAAAGTTCTTGCATTTTCTGGCAATTTGTAGAAGTACTAATTTATAATAGATTCTAGTAAGTGAAGACTGTATGCCATTATCTCCAGAGTAGTGTTGTCTGGTAGAAATATAAGTCAAGCCACAAACGAGAACAGCATCAGTAATAATTTCTAGCAGTTATATTTTTAAAAATTGGAAAGAAATATGTGAAATTAATTTTAATAATATATTTAATTTTCTAAGATATCTAATATATTATAAATCAGTATAAAAATTGTTAATGACGTTTTAAAAAATCATATTAAGTCTTCAAAATCCTGTGAGTATTTTACCTTTATAGCACATCTCAATTTGGACTAGAAACATTTCACATGCTCACACGTGGCAACTAGCTAACATATTGGACAGCGGGTCTAGAGCAGTGGTTCTCATGAAGAGAGATTTTTCCCTACAGGAGATTTTTGACAATGTCTGAAAACAACATTTGATTGTTTTGGTTGTAAGAGGGTCAGTGGTGCCTTTGGTATGTAGTGAGTAGAAGTTACGCATGCTGCTAAACATCCTATAATATACACAGAACAGCATCTCACCGTCCCCATAAAGAATTATTCAATGCAAGTGTTATTTATAACATGGTTGAGAAACCTTGCTCTAGAGTAACTCCTAAAATAAAAGTTAAAATGTTTGTACTAATAAGTTAATGGGGAGAGAAGGAGAATGAATAGTAAAAATTATTCCACTAACTCAAAAAAGTAAAAGAAAAAAGGAATATAAAACAGATGAGACAATTAGAAAGCAAATAGTTTTATTAGTAAAATTATATTAAATATAAATGGATTAATATTCTAAGTATTCTCAACAAAGACTATTTACTGTCAGATGGGGGAAAAGTTCTTTCCTATATGTTCAAAGGAAACATTTTAAATATAAGGATGCAGAAAAGTTAAAAGGGTTAAAAATTCTAGACCATTCAAACTTTAACCAAAGTAAAACTGGTATAGCTATACTAATATCAAAACAGTTGTATTTTAAGTTTATTTATTTTGAGAGAGGGACAGAGAGAGAAACAGAGAGGGGAGGGAGAGGGGCAGAGAGAGGGAGAGAGAATCCCAAGCAGACCCCACACTGTCAGCACAGAGTTGATGTGGGGCTCGAACCCATGAAACATGAAATCATGACCTGAGCTGAAACCAAGAGATGGAAGCTCAACTGACTGAGCCACTTGGGCTCCCCTCAAAACAGTTTTTAATGCAACATGTGGTATTAGAAGCAAAGAGATGTTTCATGATACAAGAGTCTTTCATGCAAGTGATGTAAGTAATTGATTTAAAACTCCAGAAAACCACATTACCTCACCAATACAAATCTTTCAATATCTTCCCAATGACCTTGGATAAAGCTCAAACTATAATTAAGGCAGATAAGATCCTCCATTAATCACCTGCTTTATCTCATTTTTCTCATATTTCTTTCCTAAAAATATTCATGTTCAGGACTGTTGAAAAGTATGCAATTACTTGAACTACCCTACTGTTTTATACCCTCTGGTGCTTTTGCTCATATTAGTCCTTCTGCATGGAATGGTTTTCTTCATTGAAATTTTCTATTTATCTTTTAAAGATGCATTCTGTTATATCCTATCTGAAGCTTTTCTGACTGAGCTCCACATATAATCCTTTCCTCTTCTGTGAACCTCTGTGCTTCATAAACACTTAAAAAAATCATTTCTTAGACTCTTCTGCCTTTTCTGGTAACGAGCAAGAAGATATTAGGCACTCATTAACTTTGACTGAACTTAATTTAATTTTGTTGGTAAATGCAGTAGCCTTGCACTAATAATACTAAAAAATTGTCTAAATTTTTTACCAATGTATTTTGCTAATTAATATAGTCCTTTTAGATTCAGCTAACTTGCAAATTGTTTATATAGTGATTCACTTAGTATTTTTAAACATAAAAATTCATTATTCTCTTTTCCTTTTATTAATTTCATACTTATGAATGGACTCCTTTGGACAGTTAATACAATTAGTTATGTAAGTAAAATATCTGAGAAAGAATATCTATTTTTATTGCTCATCTGTTATAGATTGCTGATTCTTTTTCACAGTGTTGTTAGTCTTCCAGACTGATCCAGCCAAACTATAATCAGTACATGAATTAACTTGAAAATTTTACATTTTGACATATTTATAAAAAGTATGAATCCACATTTTGCTGAGAATTTAGAGTAGAATTTTCAGAAATGATTCAATGCAGCAGTTTCAACCAGGGTGATATCATGAGGAAAAATTGCAATCACAAGTGTTAAATTTTTTAATGTTATTCAAAATGTACCCAGCTGATTCTACAGTTCTTTCTGCTAGATTCAGAAATTAAAATAACCAGAGTAATATCTCAGATTTATAACCAGGTTAATGATGTTTTTATAATTTTTAAATTAAAGCATCTTAGATTTGTGTTTTGGTAGACTATTCAAGGATGAAAACTTTGGGTCATACTGCTTGGATCAAAATGTAAGCTTTGCCAAATCCTAGCTATACAACCTGCACAATTTCTTTAACTTCCCTAAGCTGCAGTTTTTTGCTTTTTCATCTGTAAAATGCAATCATAACACTACCTACTTCATGAGTCATTTTGAGGTTTAAATGATTTAATAAGCCAAGACATTTAGCATGTTTCCTGTTACCTAGTAAATGCCCAGTAGAAATGAATTAATGTAAAAGATATAGCTAAGTAAAATCAATAAATTATACAGTTAATTATAAGGGTTATTTTATATTATCTACCATGTATCCAAGCACTAATAAATAAAAGCTATCATTTGGTGATAACTATGCTATATGTTTTATATATATTATTTCATTTAAAATTTACAATAACTTTGAGAGTTAACTCTTGTGTCTTTATTTTATGGTTAAGTTAACTAAGACTCAAAGAGTATATAACCAAAGTTATGCATTCAGTAAGAGTATTTTTTTTTTAATTAATATTTTATTTTAGTTTATTTATCATGCAAAGTAAACTTTATTTCTAGCAAATAAGGAGATCATGAGGAATAACTTCCAAAGACATGACTCCCCACAAGAGGGTCAAGTAAGAGTATTTTGACATGATCATTTGTAGCAGACATTTTAATATCAGGGATATTTTGGTATAGCCTACAAAAAAAATCTTCACACTTTCTGTTTTCTCCTTCAAAATGAATATAGCTTTACTGTTTTTGTTTTTTTTTTCTTCAAATTAAAAGAAAACAACACCATGTTGAAAACAATTTAGGCAATACAAAAGGTATAGGACTCATCTATAATTTCATTACTCAAAGGTAGCCATTGTTAAAATATTTTGTGACCAAAATAGGAGATACAAGTAGTTTCTTGCAAAATATCCATTCTCTCCCTTATTTGTTAATAACAGACTCAAATTTTTGTTTGAATCAAGTGAAAATATTTATCTCCCCAGACAGTGGTGGACCTATGAATCAGTTCTAGTCAAGAAGATAGAAGCAGAAATCACTTAGTAGACACTGTTTGAAAGGTGGCCAACTTGCCTGCAAATCATCTTCATTCTTTTTCCCTTTTTTTTTCTTTTTCCTGCATGGAGTGCAAACATGCTAGAACAACAAACATTTTATGGTTGAAAGAAAGAAAGTTGTATGCGGTCTGGCAGAATGAAGTTTGAGTTTCTGGTGACATCATAAAAACCATTTTATCAGTTTTTCAGACTGCCTATTTTGGGACTTCTTGTTACTAAAACAATGACAACAACAACAAGAACCCTTTCTGGTAATCCATTTTAGTCTTGTTTCTGTTTCATTCAATTAAATGCAACATTAAGTGATATACCATCATTCTGGAATTTTTTTTTCCTTATTCAGTTGTATTAAAATTTAAAAGGTAACCTCATTAGTTTGCAGATTACATGATACTGTATATAAAAAACACTAATGACTCCACCAAAAACTACTAGAACTGATAAATGAATTCAGTAAAGTTGTAGAGTAAAAAATCAATATACATAAAGTCATAGGACTTCTGTACACTAATAATGAAGCAGCAAAAAGAGAAATTATGAAAACAATTCCATTTACAACTGCACCTAAAATAATAAAATATATAGGAATAAACTTAACCAAGATTAACAAACTATACTCTGAAAACTGTAAAACATTAATGAAAGAAACTGAAGAGGACACAAACAAATGAAAAGACATTCCATGCTCATGAATTGGAAAAACTAATATTGTTAAGATGTCTATATTACCCAAAGCAAACTGCATATTTAATGCAATCACCATCAAAATACCAATAGTATTTTTCATAGAACTAGAACAAACAATCCTAACATTTGTATGAAACGAAAAACCCTGAATAGCCAAAGCAATCTTGAAAAAAGAAAAGCAAAACTGGAGGTATCAAAATCCCAGACTTCAGGTTATATTACAAAGCTGTAGTAATCAAAAGAGTACGGTACTGGCAGAAAGAAAGAAAGGAAGGAAGGAAGGAAGGAAGGAAGGAAGAAAGAGAAAGAGAGAAAGAAAGAGAAGGAGAGAGAGAAAGAAAGAAAGAGAGAAAGAAAGAAAGAGAGACAGAAAGAAAGGAAGAAAGAAAGAAAGAAAGAAAAAGAAAGAAAGACACATAGATCAATGGAACAGAATAGAGAGCCCAGGAGTAAACCCATTAATATGGTCAATTAATCTTTGACAAGAAGGCAAGAATATCCAATGGGAAAGAGATAGTCTCTTCAACATGTGGTGTTGGGAACACGGGACAGCTACAGGCAAAAGAATGAAAATGGACCACTTTCTTTCACCATACACAAAAGTAAACTCAAACTTGAATAAAGACCTAAATGTGAGACCTGAAACCATAAAAATCCTAGAAGAGAGCACAGGTAGTAATTTCTTTGACATCAGCCATAGAACATTTCTTTAGATATGTCTCTTGAGGCATGGGGAAAAAAAGCAAATAAATCTATTGGGACTATATCAAAATAAAAACTTCTGCACAGCAAACGGAACCACCAACAAAACTAAAAGACAACCTACTGAATGGGAAGAGATATTTGAAAAGGCATATCTGATTAAGTGTTAATATCCAAAATATATAAAGAACTTATAAAGTCAATACAAAAAACCCCAAATAATCCAATTTAAAAATGGGCAGAAGATATGAAAAGACATTTCTCCAAAGAAGACATACAGATGTCCAACAGACACATGAAAAGATGCTCAACATCATTCATCATCAGGGAAATGGGAATCAAAACAACAATGAGATATCACCTCACACCTGTCAGAACCGCTAAAATCTAATACTCAAGTAACAAGTGTTAGCAAGGATGTGGAGAAAAAGGAACCTCATTCATTGTTGGTAGGAATGCAAAGTGGCATAGCCACTGTGGAAGACAGTGTGGAAGTTCCTCAAAAAATTAAAAATAGAAATACCACATGGTCCAGTAATTGCACTATGGGGTATTTACCCAAAGAATATGAAAACAATAATTTGAAGGGATTTATGCACCCTTCTGTTCATTGCAGCATTATTTAAAATAGTCAAGATATGGAAGTAGCCCAGGTTTCCACTGATATATGAGCAGATAAAGAAGAAGTTGTATACATACATAATGCAATATTACCTCAGCCACAAAAAAAGAATGAAATTTTGCCATTTGCAACAACATGGATGTAAGTGAAATATGCAAGTCAGAAAAAGACAAATACCATCTGATTTCACTTGTATGTGGAATTTAAAAATCAGAACAAATGAATAAAGAACAAAAGAGACAGACAAAAAAGCAAAGTCTTAAAATATAGAAACAAACTGGTAGTTACCAAAGGAGAGATGGGTGGGGGGATGGGAGAAATAAGTGAAGAGGATTAAGAGTACACTTATCATGATAAGCACTGAGTAATGTATAGAATTGTTGAACCACTGTATTGTACATTTGAAATTAATATGACACTGTATGCTAATTATACTAGAATTAAAATTTTTAAAAGGTAGCTTTATTATAACCTATTATAAAGTTTACTAGAGAAAGGTAATTTTATTATAATTATAAAAGATCACCTTATTATTTATTATAAATTTATAAAAAAGAATATTTATTTAACTATATATCAGGAAGGAAGATATCATGTCTCCTAATTCTTTGTTAAAAAAAAATTCGAATTTTGTTTAGATGGCTTTGTGTCCAATCCCTGGCATAAACCTTGATTGTTGTATATGTTTATTATGTTATTCATTCCCTTTTGCCAGTAATTTGTGTAGAAATGACAGTGTGAAGCCATTCTGCTAATGAGACCTTAGAAGAAGTCTACTGTAGACATGTGGGAAAGAGCATCCTGAAAAAACACAAGTGAGAAGATATTTTTCTTCTGTTATAGTTTCTTGTGCTTGAGATTCTATTGTATAAGGACATAATGTTTGCAGCTACAGCAATCATCTTGCTAAAAAATAGGGGGAGATTGGCACTTTGATGATGACAATGCAGAGAATCTGTGCCACAAACCAGGTTTTCCTACAACAGAAATAATAAATGTGATTAGGCTTTAATCCACGATTAATTGTTTTCTTTGTAAGCAAAAGCATTCCTAAATGTCACATTTATTCGACAAACATTCACTGTCAGGCACCACTTTATGCACCTGAGAATATATCAGTGAAGAGAATAGATTCTTTTGCCTTCATAGAGCTGACTTTCAAAGGAAGAGCCATATTAAGTTAATAATAAATTATATGGTAAGTAAATAAGTTATATTGTATATTAAAAAGTGATAAGACCTATGGAGAACTTCCTATGCCTTTTTATTTGTGCTTATACATTTATAACAATATATGTATAATTTTAATTTAAGTGAAATTCATTTTATTTCTCTTCTGTGTTATAGGTAGGGCTTATATAGCCTTTTTTTGGCCAAAATTTTTTTGTTGATTATGTCACCAAATAATTATATTTCAGATGGTAAAGCGGTCATTTCAAAGTATTTACTCTAAAGAGAAGGTGTTGTATCTGATAGCCATGAAACCTACTGGTTTCTTGTCTCCATCAAGAGTTCTTAATAGTCATAGTGTCAATTTTCAACCTAGGATTACCTTATCACCGATGTAAGACATGAAATTTCCAAGGTAAAACAAATACATGGAACATTAGAGAATAGTCAGGCACTCATGATGAGATACTGACCAATCCTTTATTTGGTTCTTTTTAAATATATGGACAGATGACCATGCAATATGAACAACAAATGCTGACAACCAAGATTTCAGAACTAAGCATCATAAGCACATAGAATTTGCAAAAGGGTCCAGTCCAAGGTGGTAACACCTCATCTCACAGACACATGAAATCTATAGCTCCACACAGAGCAATTTCCTCTGGTAAAATCCAGAAAGTGGCTGAGTGACTCCTACACATTGGGTGAAGATGAAAATATCCACGTGGAAATGGGTAGGAAGGGCTGTGTAACCTCACCCCTGGCATAGCAACATGCAATCAGGAGGGAACTTACAACTTCCAGCTTCTTCTGTGGAGTGAAGGGTTTGGACCCAATATTTAGTGCCCCAAATTTTAAAACTTCCATCTGGGTGATGGTCCCCCAGAACACGTCACTCTGAAAGCCAGTGGAGCTGGCATCCATGCAATCCACAGGATTATGGCAAACAAAGAAAGATTCCTAGCCTTCTCACAAGGACTCACAGTGGCTATCCGCCTAGAGTTCAGTGCTGAAGAAGCAAACAGAAATCTCTTTCTCCCAGTCTTTCCCTGTCCCTGAAAGAGGCCTTTTTGTATACTTCCAAAGATATTGTCTGAAGGTCAGCTTTCTAATTTAGCACACATATGGGGTGACTGTGATTCTTCCCTGAGAAAAGGGAGGCCTGAGGGTGCTATCACTGGCCAGTGATAGAGTGTGACAGAGTGATAGAGGGTGCCATCCCTCTGGCCAGTTCCATGGGATTGTTGTCTACCTAGAAGAAGCTTATGCACACATCTGGCACTCTGGCTTGTGTGGATGCCACGTAGGGTACACATCCCTAGATCACCTGGCTCTGGTGGCCAGTGGGACTTATATTAGTGCATACCCACAGGAGAGTAGCAATCAAAGAAAAAGTTCTTAACTGGCTATCCTCTCAGGGCCCAGCACAGAGAACAAACAAAAATACCCAGTCCCAGGTTTTCCCAGAAAGAGGCCTATTTAGATACTTAAAAAAATCACAGATGTAAGATATCTTAAGAAATTTTCAAGGTAAAATAAATACATGGAACATTACAGAACAGTAAGGCACTCACGATGAGATATTGATCAATGCTTTCTCTGGTTTTGTTTTAAATGCATGGGCAGATGACCATGCAATATAAACAACAAATGCTGACAACCAAGATTACAGAACTAAGCATCACAAGCAGATAGAATTTGCAAAAGGGTCCACTTCAAGATGGTGACACCCCATCTTGGGTTTGGCTTTCAAAACACCCAGCATCTAGGTGCTGACTGAGATCCTCCCCTTTGGGACACCAACAGATGTTGGTACATCTTCAGCTACTGGGAGCCGTTAAGAACAAAGAAGGTGGATTGTACAATCACAACAGTTTGAGAGGCAACCTAGAGCCAGGATGAGCTGAATGAATATGTTCATCATTTACATAAGAATATTCCACGAAGACTGGGGGAAGTGGCTGTTTTATGTAATCCACAGAAGCCAACACAGAGAGTCAAGGGAAATGAAGAAAAAGAGGAATGTGCTCCAAAGAAAAAAACAGGATAAAACTCCAGAAACAGTTCGTAATGAAATGGACATGAGAATACTATGAACAATGGTATGCCAACAAATCAGATAGCCTGGAAGAAATGATAAAGTCCTAGGAACATGCAACCTACTAGACTAAATCATGAGGAAATAGAAAATCTGAATGGGCCAATTCTAGTAGGAAGACTGAATCAGAGGTCAAACACCTTCCAAAAAAGACCAGATGGCTTCACTGATGAGTTCTACCAAACACGGAAAGAAGAATTAATATCAATCTTTCTCAAACTCTTTCAAAAAACAGAAGAGGAGGAAACACTTCTGAGCTCATTTTATGAGGCCAGCCTTATGGATACCAGAAAAGGACAAGGGCAAAAACCAGACAAGCTCCCCACAAGAAAGGAAAATTACAGGCCAATATCCTCCTTAAGGGATGGGGAAAGTGGATGAAAGTGGTCAAAATGTACAAGCTTCTAGTTATAAGATGAATAAATCCTAGGGAAGTAATGTATAGCACAGTGACTATAGTCAAAATATTGTATTATATGTTTGAAAGTTGAAAGTGGCTAAGAGAGTAAATCTTAGAAGTTCTCATCATAAGAAAAAAAGACTAGTAACTATGTAACGTGATGGATGTTAACTAAACTATTGTTGTAATCATTTTGCAGTACTGCTGAGGCTTGAACAATGGGGTGCCCCAATGCTTGCATAGTTGAAAATTTACATATAACTTTTTACTCCCTTCAAACTTAGCTACAAATAGCCTACTGTTGGCTGGAAGCCTTACTGATAACATAAACAGTTGATTAACACATGTTTTGTAGAAGTATTATATACTGTATTCTTATAATAAAGTAAGCTAGAAAAAAGAAAATTCATTAAGAAAATCCTAAGAGAAAATACATTTACTGTACTGACATTTGTTGAAAAAAAATCTGTGTATAAGTGGACTCCTATAGTTCAAATCCAGGTTGTTCAAGGGTCAACTGTATATGCATATATCAAATCACTCTATTGTACACCTTTAATACAATTGCATCTCAATAAAACTGGAAAAATTTGCAAAGTAAATTTGACACATAGTTTTTAAAGTTTATTTATTTATTTATTGAGAGAGAGAGCAGGGAAGGGGTAGAGAGAGATGGAGACAGAATCCCAAGCAGGCTCCGCGCTGTCAGCACAGAGCCTGATGTGGGGCTCAAACTCATAAACTGTGACTTCATGACCTGAGTTGAAACCAAGAGTTGGATGTTTAACCCACTGAGCCACCAAGGCACTCTAGTAAATTTGACACATAACTAATGATTAATGCATAATTGTTATTGTCCTGAATGATAATTAGGAATCTACTGTAAATAATGATTTTAATGAGTACGGTTATAGTGCTGTTACGGTGTCAAACTGTTTCCCCTTTTTTTAAAAATTAATTTTCTTGATTTTTCTCAATAAAATTATGAGAAAAAATTTTCTTAATAAATATAATAATGATAAATATTAATATCTATTCTGATCCTATAGCAGTTTAAATTTATCACACTCATGCTGACTGATTTACACATTTAAAGATCCAAGATCTTGGATATTCCTACACCACAGACTTATGGGGATTAAATGGTTCGAGTTTATGTTGTTGAAGACAGACTTTATCCCTCAAGCCCCTTCCCCCAATATCCAGTTAAGAGTTAGGGCAGACAAGACCACTCTTCTTACCTATATCCCCTGACCTGATTACATGAAGAAAAGAAGTAGGGTGAACAAAGTGGGTGGTAGGAAAGGTCTGAAAAACAATGCATTCCAGATTTTCATTCATTTCTTCATTCACAAATATTTGGGTCCCATTTTTGGGCTAGCAGTCCAGCATTTGGACATGTCTGTTCTCTCTTTACTTAAGGGCCTGCTTGAGAGTACAAGGCAATACGGATGGGGCTCTGAAGCAGTGGATATATGCCCAGAGTTGGGAAATAAATCCTACTCAGCTTTTCACATAATGCAAGTGGTAGCTACTGTTTTTAGCTGCCGAGTACACCAGTCAGATCACTGGCCAAGTCCCATCATGACTTCTTCTAGTGACAAAGCTTCTATCTCTAGGTGTGTGGCTAAAACCAGGTCAGTCTGAATACTTCTCCCTCTGGTGAGGTAAGTCATATGATAGGAGTCATAGTATCATATCAGGATTGTCTAGATGGGATAGCAAGGAAGGAAGAAGGCCTTGCTTTTAAACACTAGAGTTAGAAGTCTGTGAAAACAGATGCCATTGGTCCTATTTTTTGTCTTGTGGAGAATGGCTGTTTGCAGTAAGAGATAATGAAACCACTGGAGAGAGATCAGAGTTAGAGATGCAGAGAGAGAGGAGAGACAGAGAGATGCAGAGGAGACAGAGGGAAAGAGACAAAGAGAGACCAGAAAACGCTGAATGCTGTTTCCAGGTCTGAGATTCTAAAAGTTGACATTCCTCAGGGTGTTAGTTGATGAAAGATTCTGGGCAGAGGAGGCTGCCTCCTCAACTCTGTATCACATTTCACCATCTGGAACTGAAAACGGCTGTTCCTGCCCAGGGCTCACAATGTGTCTTATATAAAGAGTTCCTTCAACCTCTGGCCCCCAGGTCCTTATCTTCTACCAATAATGTCCTCAACTCACATCTCCCAAGAAAAAGCAACCCTTTTCAGGTATACAGGAGTCTTAATCTCAGGGGAGGCTTCACTTAAGGGAACCAAATCTGGAAATTCATCTCCTGTCTACCAAGTGAACAATCTTTTGCATAATTAAACAAAACCCTTCTTCTTTTTTTTAAACTGTGGTCTTTGCTCTATATTTACATAACAAAAAAATTCAAGAGGTTTAATCGGAACAAAGAGGTTGTTTATCCTGAATATCATGTTTTTGTGAGACAAAAAAACTATTGGCAGCTTTGAAATGGCAATTTTTTCAGCTCCTAGTCATCTAAACCAAGGTGTCAAGATTCCGTCTGAGCTCTAGTTGCTCAGAACCTTTCTTCCTCCTGGTAATCCATCCAAGAAGCTTTTCACGCTTTATTCCCTAAAAATTGGAATTTAACCCACAGGGATAGATAGTAGTGCAGGTGACTTTATTTTCCATTTTGCTTCAGATATCACTATAATGTTCTTGTGCACATTATACACATCTGAGTAGAGTTATTCTGTGAGTAGTTAAAAATGTAGGACTGAAATAAAGTGAAATGCCAAGGAAAGAAATAGAAATTTAGGAGGAACTGCAGAGAAGGTAGTTTGCTGAATTAATCTGCCATGTGGTGAGTTCAGAGTGCTGTGGCATATTCGCGGGGGCAGGGCCAGAAGCCTTCAAAAGAGACCAGGTTAGAACACAACACAATCTTCATAGTTCTATTTGAGTGTAGTGCAAGCCCTCCTAACTTCTCGCCCTGCCTCTTTACCTTGTTGCCAAATAACAGCTGTAATCTTGATCACTTCCTTTCAACTTAAATTTTCACACTAGCCCTCTCTTCAGTCTTGATGTTTTTGTCACTTGGCTGGGTTCCTGACCCGGCCCCTCTCCTCTTTCTACTTTTGCTGTTCATATTAATAGCATCAAAGGAATTTTGACCTATATATGGCATGAGATATGACACGAGACAGATTTGGTATTATTTTCAATCTTGTGAAGAAAAGGGATGGCCATTTAAAAGAGAGACCCACAATAACCACAACTGGGATTGTGTCTGAAAATCAAAGCTGCAACAAGGGTCAGATTTCAACTGGAGAGCTAGAATAATTGTATTGGCCTCATTCTTCCTTCAGCATCATCCTGATGTTCAATAAGAGGCTAGAAGCAGACACGGGAAGATTCAGGTTTGGGCAAGATACCATAAGTCTAGGGTATTAAACTTCTGCTAGAGATGGCTATATTAAATATTGCCATCTTAGAAACTTGCTGTGTCAGTGTAGAGATTCCTCAAAAAATTAAAAATAGAATTACCCTAGAAACTTAGTGCATTAGATGTTATAAATTGATTGGCTCACATAACACCCATTCCAACAACCTCCCTCTTTTTTTTTTTTTTTTTAATCTGACTCTATTTCAGCAGCTGTAAAGCCTAAAAATTTAATTCCTCAGCCTCTATCGACACTAAAGTGGCCACTTGACTTGGTTCTGGTCAATGAGGTATAAGAAGATGTGATCTGATGTCACTACTTCTCCTCTATCTCTTTTTTTCTTTTCTTCTTCTTTTTTTTTGGTTTTGTTTTGTTTTGTTCTGGTTTGTGGTTTTGCAGCTTGGAGGCACTGATGCCATGTGGTACTGTGAGGCAACAAGTAAGAGGACAAATGATAGCATGATATGGATGGTAGACCAAGAAAGTAGAAAGAATCTGGGTGTCCAATAGCATCCTGAAACCATGGCACCAGTCTGGAACTGGCTTTCCCAGCACTTGTGTCAGGTGAGACAGTAAACCTCTATTCCTTTAAGCCAGTCCTTCCCATCCATTTCTATATCTTGGCACACAAAGAAATGAAAATATTCATATGCTCTACATGAAAGTAAAGGACAAAGCTGCTTAGAACAGGAGATAATCTTTCACATCTTAAGTGCCCACTCCAAACATTAAATGATAACTCTCAGCTTACTTTTAAACATTTGCAGCTCTCAAAGAATTCCGATTCCAGCCACTTTTACTTATACTTTCTTTTCCCTAAAGCTAAACATATCCCTGACACATTGGAGTTTGAAGAGAGTCTTGGGAAGCAAGGAAGTCCTTTTTAACTTGAGAAAGAGAGAATGGCTACGTAACTGAAAGTCATGATGAAGGTACAAAGCAAGTTAGCCTCTATAATAAACAAATGGAACTGTGACATGCAAAAAAGAAATTCTGTTACAAGAGCGATTTCTGATTTAAAGAATCTGAGGGTTCTCAGATTCTCAGATTTCTTGTCATGAGAAGATCAAAGTAAAGTTTCTGTAAATGCTTGGCTAATGGAATGGAGATGGGAGGTCTACAGAGTCAAGGAAAAAAAGAAACATGAACTGAAGGAACTGGAGCTGTTAAATTACCTTAGAATGTCAAGGATATTGGTGTAGAGGAAGGATGGACTGTCCTAGGCTGGAAGTGTTGAAGAAGGAAAAGGTCTCTGCTAGACGAGAGCTGGGATGCTGTGAAGTAGGGGTAGGGGATTTGGTCTGAGGATATACGTTTCAAGTGATGAGATTGGAAGGGAGTTCCTCACTCTGTTCTCTAGAAGTAGGATTGGGAATTTAGGAGAATACCACTTTTTCTCTTAGCTTTGCTGTTCCCCCTGTCCCTCCCCTCTTGACATTTTCCTGCTCCTCTTCTGGGCACTTTAGGTCAGATTGCAGCACAGCAATAAAATATGTAGATGAGATTTTTCCAGATCCCTTTCCTGATGACAAACATTTTTTTCTGTGGTCCAACTCTACTTGAGTTCACTTGAACTCGTTTTCAACTAGGCTTGACTTTTGGACTTCAGTGACCCTCTCAGCATTTCATTGTCCCTATAACACTGCAATGGTCCACTTGGAATAAGGTCTGCCGTACTATCTTAAACAAGTGTCATGAATACTTTTTTCTTTAACAATTTGAAAAATATTTTTTCTCTAACATTGATTAGGGATTAACAACAATTAAATAATGATAATAGTAACATAATATAGGTATTACAGATAATACATTGATGAACACATGCTAGATTTCTGACACCATTTAAAATGCTATACAAACATTAAATAATTTAATTCCCATAAAAACCCAATGAACTCTGTGTTAAGGCAGCACTGAGCATTATGATTTGGTGTGTAAAAGACAAATTGTACTGGACAAGTCAAGAGATGATTGCATATGAATGATTGCATTAGAGAGAAAATTTATTAATGAGGAATGTCTCAAAGAAAAAGGGGGAGTCTGGGGTTTCATAGCAGCAGGTACACAAGTTAGTCATCTGCAATATGGGAGTTATGAGGAATGATGAAGACATTTTGGAATGTGTGAGGCCAAGTTTATGCTTTGAGGACAGTCATTTCTTGGAACATGAAAGGGTACAAGGATTTGTTAATCATTGCTGCTCAAGACACAGGGCTCAGGTGAAAGTTCAATGCTGTCATGTGAGGGAAGAATGAGAGAATTATGTGAACATACCAATTGTTTAATGACAACTTTCAAACTCTATGCCCCTAGGATCATCCTCAGTGCTACATTTTAAGAAAAGCCAATATATGATAGATAATTGGGAAGTGATTATTTATATATAAAATGATTATTTAAAGTTTTAATAACTTTCCCAATGATATATGTTTGGGAATAGTGACAACAGTGAGAGGAACTTAACAATAAGAAAAATTAAGACTGCCCCCTAGAAAAGCTACTTTTATGGCATTTTTCAAAAAACAGAAATAGTGTATGTTTAGATCATAGGTTATTTCAAGAACATCAAAAAGTGCTTGGCATAGAATAGGTACTCAAACATTTGCTTAAATTAGTAACTTCATAACATTGTTACTGGGGACTGTATAGAACTCCAAGTTTAAAGAATTTGGGAATACCTCCAACTCTAATCAAAATAATCTTGAGAAGTAAGTCTGGAAAGTGATTAATAAATAAAACCCTAAGCAGTGGTATTATACCTTATTTAGAGAGATGATGTAAATGAAGGTACTCAGAACACGCTATCCCAACAAATGCTGACTTAGCATATTGCCTATTTTGAGCTAAAGATATCTGAAAACCAATAGGTGCAAGAAAGGCACTATGACCTCCCCCTTTTTTCCCTGAAAATGAGAGAGAAAACTCCCAGGAAAAGAAGCCCTTTCCTGCATCCAGAGGAAAAGAACATTCTTATCTCCAGAGAAGAGGGTCAACGTTGAGAAGAATCTGTACAAACAAATCTTGTTGAAATAACCCTCATCTTCCTCTAGTTTCCCCATATATTTTAGATAGTTTTCCAGAATTACTATACAATAAAACCTTGGATTGCAAGTAACTTGTTCTGTGAGTATTCTGTACGATGACCAAACCTTTCTAATAAATTTTAACTTGAAAATGAGGGATTTCTTGCATTATGAGTAGTATGTGATGCTGAATGTCACATGACTGCAGCTGAGCCAATGGTTCTTGAAACTGGCTTTGATATACAAACGCTTTCAATTACAATCATGTTTCTGGAATGAACTGAGCTCACAAACCAAGGTTTTACTGTGCTGCGTTCAACTTGGTATGTAAGCACCCATGCCTAACGGCTTTTTGGGTTTTGATTTTCCGGTGAGGACTAAGTACCATGTACATATGAGGATATGCATGAAATTTTGTATGTTTTCCTTCTGTTAATCTGTCTTCTGTCAGTTTATGTCAGGCCCAGTTAGAAACCCTAAGAGGATAGAGAAGAAGTTTTTCTTCCCCTACATAAATGGAAATGTAAGTTCTTTTTGGAGTATAGGATATGGAACCCCAAAATAAAAAGTTGCACATATCCGTATGAAGCACTATCCAGGCAGAGAATTTCATACTGATGAAAATGACTAGGGAGGTAAAAGCTCCAAGATTTTCAAACTTGTTTCCTTTAACCATTTGAATTGTACAACTCAGGTCCCTATTCTAATTCTAGGCTTACTATGCAAACATTATAATTCTAATTTGGCTTCCTGTGGCTATCAGAGGAACAAATCTTAGACTTGTTGAGTTTTTTATTGTCTGTTCTAACCATGGCAAAATTGGACTGCAAACACACATTTAGCAATTTCTTTACATATACTGTACGTCATTAACTATTCCACCTTGGAAACTGAGAGGCTGAGAAACACACGCAATGATATGGTTAGAATTATATTTTAAATAGATTTCTCAAGCTGCAGTGTGTAGCCTAGATGTAAGAAATACAAGACTGGGATCAGGCAGACAAATTAGAAAGGAATTATTGAGATTGTTCCAGCAGGAGATAATGAGGACCGGAATTAGGAGGCTGCAGAGACGTGGAGCCAAAATAGGAAACATTTCTCTGTACTGTTACTGGTACTGAGCATTATTTTCTAAATCTGCTCAGATGATAGGTGAGCAAAATTATTTCATTGTTGATTGGATTTCAGTGTCTTTCTTTACTAACAAAAATGAAAATTTATCACTGGATTAATTCTTGTGTTTAACTACTGTTTAATTTTTAAAATTTAAATTCTGTTTCATAAAATGTTTTATACTTAAAATGTACAAGTGATTCAAACTACCTAGAATTAAACAGTGGTAATAGGGACATTTAAACATACAAAACCAAATAGTGCCAATTGAAATGCAAAGCAATCCTATTTTATTTTAATGTAATGCATTAATTTTGGTCTGACCTTCAGCTTTGATTTACACAAAGTTGCCTGGGAAACAGAATTTACTGACTCAGCATAGACCAAAAGATTTGCATTGTAAAGAGTCCAAAAAATTAATTCTAAGAAATGGAATAAGTTTATTCAGAATTTAATCAGTTCCAAGGCTTAGGAAAATAATTTTTTTAATGAAGCTAGAAGAGAAATTCACAAATTCCACAGAAGTATTTTCCTCCCTAATGTTTATTTATTTAAAAATAAGCATGATAATAGCAACGAATGACTTTTATTTATTTACTTATTTATTTTTACACAGTACTTGGGTTTTATTTGATATCATGTCCATGATCCAGGGCCAGCTTGGAATCCACCGTAGGGACAGTCACATGGCCCACTGCTCACCAGGACTCCTCCTCTCCCAGTCCACCCTGTGCTGACATAAGCCAAGGGGCCCCCATAAAGAAGGTGTGGCACTCAGTTCCCTTACAGGTTTTTAGAGCCTTTGTAAAATGAACTCCCTGGAAGTTCCTACTTCTCCTGGAAACCCGGACACCAGTGGGTGGTTCAGGGTGGGCTCCTATGTGCTGGTCTTCTTTTGTTTTGGTGTAAGCTTGTTCCAAATCCTTTTTAGGGCCACTTTTCCCATGAAGAAGGAGACGGCAAAATTATGCTTCTACCAGTCTCTTTTTCCTTTGAACTGGTATTGAGTTTGGAGGTCTGACTAGATTTCACTCCATTGTTTTGGTAAGAATACCTCACAGGTACTGGACAACCAGCGCCTCCACCTGCATCTGGCAGAGGCACACAGTGACAGCTGCCCCACTGGTATAATACATGTGCTTCTGAAAATTTTTACTTAAAAATTCCTTGTAAAAGTCAGCCATTTTTTCTGGTCAAATATTGCTGATCTGGCTCTCAGTTCCAGGCCTTTAACTTTCAGTCTTGAGCACATACATTCTTCTTTTTCCTTACAAAATGTCGAATTCTGGTTTGCACAGAACGCTTGGTTCCATTCTCATGTTCCTTGTCTTAATTCTCTTAACTTTTGTTCCAACGGTGATTCATTTTCAAGGACATAAAAGAGAACAAGTCGCAGGTTTTAAATGTTTACCTGGGGGTCTGTACAATCATGGCAGGATGTTCTTAGAGGTCAGAATCCTGAGACCCGGTTTGGCACTGCATCCCTGTGTTCCTCATTGAGCTGTGGGGGTGGTGGTGGTGGTGGTGGTGGTGAGCTGACAGTTGGGGCCAGTGAAGGCTCCGTGGAGCTGAGGGAGAAGGGACCTCCTACAAGGCCACAAGACCACCCTGGCCCTCATACCTGGCTGCCTGTGGTGCATGGCGGTGATTTTTATTTCTTAAAAGTAAGTAAGATCATACACAATCCTGTTACCATAGCACACGTCTTATTTTAATTTTTGTATTCTTTAGTTTTTATATCTATGTAGTTACTCTGAGTTTGATGCCTCTATAGTGTTTGGAAATTCACTCAAATGAATTTCTTCTCTGTTAAATGCCTTTACTGTAGAGAAGCTACTAGGTTTTCTACAGCAATAATAACTAGATGTAACTATTAGTATTTACTAGCTATTAGTACTATTGCAGTGGTTTATGGAACAATTTCCTTTCATGAACCAAAAATTCTTACAACCAAAACTCAAGTTTGAAAGATGTGTCAAAAGCATCTTAAAATCACTTTATAAATTATTTTGACCTCAGTCACTTCCTTTTCTTCTGTTGTTCCCAAACACTAGCTAGTATAAGAGTAATATATAAGCACTATAGCACTGTTAACAGGATTCTGGATTCAGAGCTGGGCTTTTATCTTAGCCCTATAACTCTTAAGTCACACATTTATCATCAATCTTTTTGAACTTTAGTTTTCTCTTCTGTAAATATAAACCATACCTAATTCTTCTAAAGACTATATAGTGCCAAGTCATAGATTATGAACTCTGTGACTGTTAATTCTCTTTCTATAAATTGTTTTTAAATATAATACTCCTTTACACTGGATTATGAGTTGACTTAATGCATGTAGTCAAAAACATCAATGCAGAAAAACTCATGCTTATTTGAGCATATGTGAGGGCGTCCTTTAATTGATGGCTATAAATGATATCTGAAATACTTTATCTTTTTTACTCCCTAGCACTGCCTCCGGCTCTTAAGATTGCTCGTTTAACAACAAAGTCTGAAAGACAAAACAAAACAACTTAAGTCTTATAATAAGCAATAAAGAATTTATGAAGCTACAAAGCTTCTTTAAAACTATGAGTAATTGCATCAAAAGTTTTAACCAGAGAAATTAGGCAAGAAAAATTAAGAAAAGGCATCCAAATTGAAAAGGAAGAAGTAAAATTATCTCTGTTTGCAGATGATATGATCTCATGTGTGGAAAACTCTAAAGATTCTACAAAAAAAGCATTAGAACTAATAAATTCAACAAAGTAGCAGGTCACAATGTCAACTCATAAAAATAAGATGCATTTCTATACATTAACAATGAACAATCTGAAAAGGAAATTATGAAAGCAATTTCATTTATAACACCACCAAAAAGAATAAAACACTTAGGACTTAACCAAGAATATGAAAGCTTTGTACAATGACAACTAGAAAACATTGCTGAAAGAAATTAAGGAGACATAAATAAAGGGAAACACATCCCATGTTCATGGATTGGAGGACTTATTTTGTTAAGATGTAAATATCACCTGAAGGAATTTATAGATTCAATGCAATCCCTATCAATATTCCAGCAATGTTTTTTTTTGTAGAAATAGAAAAACCCATCCTGAAATTCATATGGAATCTCAAGGGATCCCAAGTAGCCAAAATAATCTTGAAAAAGGAGAACGAAGCCAAAACTTGACTTCAAAACTTATTATAAAGCAACAGTAATCCAAGCAGCGTGGTGCTGGCATAAAGACAGACATAATTATCAATGAAATAGAATTGACCACCCAGAAATAAACCTTCTCATATATGGTTCAATGATTCTTGACAGGGGTGCCAATGGAAGGACAATCTTTCCAACAAATGGTGTTGGTAAAACTGGATATCCACATGCAAAAGAATGAAGTTGGGCCTTTACCTAACACCATATACAAAATATAATTGAAAATGGATCAAAGATCTAAATGTAAAACTGAAAACAAAAACTTCTAGAGGAAAACAAGGCAAAAGCACTATTGGATTTGACAATGATTTCTTGGATATGACACCAAAATCATAAAAAATAAAAGAAAAAAAATAGACAAATTGAACTTTGTAACATCATAAATATTGTGCATCAAAAGACAATATTAACAGAGTAAAAAGGCAACCCACAGAATGGGAGAAAATATTTAGAAATCATGTATCTGATAAAGGATTAATATCCAGACCACATTGAGAACCCCTGAAACTCAGTAAATAGCAAACCAAACAACACAACTGAAAAATGACTGAGGAATTTGAATAGATATCTCTCCAAGATTACAAATGGACAATAAGCATATGAAAAGATGCTCAACATAATCATTAGGGAGATGCAAATCAAAACTACAATGAAATCCCATCTCATATCCATTATGATGGCTGTTAAGATTTGAAGAAACTGGAACCCTGGTGCATTATTGGTAGAAGTCTAAAATGGGACAACTTTTGTGAAAATAGTATGATCGTTTCTCAAAAAGTTAAAAAATAGAATTACCATATGATCCAGCAATTCTACTTTGAGGTATATATCCAAAAGAATTGGAAGCAGAATCTCAAAGAGATATTTGTATACCTATGTATGATGCAGCATTATTCACGAGAGCTAAAATGTAGAGCTAAAATGTAGAAGCAATGGATGAATAAGCAAAATGTTGTATACATATACAATGAAATATTATTCAGCCTTAAAAAGTAAGGGGATTCTGACACATGCTACAACATGGATTAACCTTGAGGACATTATACTAAATAAAATATGCCAGTCACAAAAAGACAGTACTATATGATTTCACTTACATGAGATACTTAGAGTACTCAGAGCCATTCTACCGAAAGTAGAATGATGATATCCAGGGGCTACGGGAAGGGGCAAATGAAGAGTTTTTTTTTTTTTTTTTTAAATGGGTATAGAGGTTCAGATTTGCAAAATAAAAAGAGTTATAGAGATAGATAGTGTTGATGGTTGCACAACAAACATTATGAAGGTATCTAATACCACTGAACTGTACACTCACAGATGATTAAGATGGTAAATTTTACATCATATGTACTTTACCACAATAAAAACAAATTGAAAAAATTTTGAATAATATTTATCCCTAAAATTTCTCAAGGTCTTCTCATCTGTATCAATCCTTTGTAGTTTGGCAGCATCATGCTTTGCCTAATATACTGGGTATGACCTGAAGAAGCCCTGTAGGTGTGTTCTTTGCTATACATCTCATGGAAAGAAAGAGTAAAGAATATCCAACTCTATTTGCAAAACTGGGTTCTGGCAGCTTGAGATGGATTCTGGTTCCCACTATTGCAAGAACCACTAAAATTCCTAGTCCCTTATAGATATTGAGGAGTACCCAAATATGCCACCACAAAATATACCTCTTTGGCATATGGATTATTTTGAACTAAAGGCCATTGAAAACTAGCAGATGCAGGAAAAGCCCTAAAAACAGGACACAAGTTTTCTTATTGTAAAAGAAATTGCATTTATAAATCTTTCTTTTATAATTTGCATTTATAAATTGCATTTATAAATCTTTTTTTATTTTTAAATGCATTTATAAATTACATTTATAAATCTTTCTTTTTATTAAAATTTTTTTATTATAATTCCAGTTGGTTAACATATCATGTTATATAAAGGAAATTTTTATTTCTAGAGATGTCCTCAAGTCTCTCCTACCAGTAACAGGAGATCCTTTAACAATTGGCCAATTGAGAAGGCACCAATTTAAATCTGCATAACAAATCTCACCCAACAATCCCGGTTTACCATACTTTTCTTAGTCACTTTCACATAATTTGCCTCCCCTTCTCAAATGCCCCAAACCCCTTTTTCTTGGTTAGTATAAACTCAAGTTCCAACCAATCATTTGGGTTTTACTCATCATTCAGTACTCCCCTGTGTATATGAACAATGCACTTGTTAATAACCTTCTGTTTGTTTTTCTGTTGTTAATCTGTCTTTGGTTAGTCTAATTTGCAGCACCATAGCTAGAAAAACTAAGACGGGTAGAAGAAAAGATTTTCCCTCACCTACTACATCCTCCTTTTCTTTATGAGCACAAACCATAGATAAGCCCCTTCTCAATCTGGGTTAAATTCATACTGGCCCTATAACTGTGTCACTTTGTTTTTGATAAAGTTTAAGGCAAAAAGCATCTTAAGTTAAATGTTTGGTCCTAACATTTTTATTTCTTTGATTTGCCTGAGAAATCGACAAGTCAGGGATATACGTGTAAGTTTTCCTTTCAGGTAGAACTCAACTAAATAATGAATTATTCTAAACTAGTATGTGGGCTTCCTCTCATTAATGGCTGTGATAGCTATAATAGCAGCAGGTTCTAACACATTTGAAATGTTTGCTTCCTTTAAAGTCTCCAGGTTAATTCTCATTTTTGGTCCAAAAGGTACCTGAAGTTTTTAGTTCAACTGTCTGTCAAAGGCAGATGATAGGAGTTTAAGGAGTCTGCCCATTGCCTTTTTGACTTATTCCTCTCCAATGGAAAGTAAAACATTTATTATTAGGTGACAACTGATTCAGGTATGAATCACCAATGGGTATTAATACTATCCCATTGATAAAGAATAGGATATCTACATGGTCTCAAAGTATCTAATCACAAATTACTAATTAATTACAAAAAGAAAACTAATACTTTTATAATGGAGAAACTTGGCAAACATCACCTTAACTGAGCAATCAGAGTTAACATTACCAGGGCACCTGGGTGGCTCAGTCGGTTAAGTGTCCAACCTCAGCCTAGGACATGATCTCACAGTTCTTGGGATCGAGCCCCGCATTGGGCTTAGTACTGACAGCTCAGAGCCTGGAGTCTGCTTCAGATTCTGTGTCTCCCTCTGTCTCTCTCTGCTTCTCTGCAGTATGTGCTCCATTTCTCAAAAATAAATAAATAAACATTAAAAAAGTTAGTATCACCAATAGTGGGAAAAGTCAACATCATGTGCCCTGTGATGTGAGATACTGATGGGAACACAGTATCGCATTCATAGTATTCCTGCCGAAAATGCAGTGCCAGAATCTAACTATTAGATTAACCTAAAGTGAGGACATAAAACTGGTTTGTACTCTTCAAAAAATACCAATATCATGAAAAACTAATGACTTATTTAAAAATATTTTTTAATATTTATCTATTTTTGAGAGAGAGAGAGAGTAGGGGAGGGGCAGAGAGAGATGGAGACATAGAATTCGTAGCAGGCTGCAGGTTCTGAGCTGTCAGCACAAAGCCCAATGCAGGGCTCTGACCCACAAGCCATGAGATCATGACCTGAGCTGAAGTTGGACGCTTTACTGACTGAGCCACCCCGGTGCCCAACTAATGAATTATTTTAGATTAAAGGAGGGACAAAAGAAACATAAACACTAAATGTAAAGTGTAACCCAGGATCCTACACCTGATTTTTTTTTTTTTTTTTTGCTGTGAATGAAATAAGAACATAAGAA
This sequence comes from Paguma larvata, assembly GCA_030068075.1. Taxonomy (NCBI): domain Eukaryota; kingdom Metazoa; phylum Chordata; class Mammalia; order Carnivora; family Viverridae; genus Paguma; species Paguma larvata. The sequence continues at coordinate 117,257,628 of CM057823.1, forward strand.
CAACTGGTAAAATTTCAGTTTCAATAATATTGTTCAAGGTTAAATTTCTTGATTTTATCATTTTATTATGGTTATATGAGTGAGTTCCTGCTGGGGTTCATCCTGAGAGGCCAGCTCCTACTTCAGGGCTTCTGGCTAGTCCAGGGTTTCACCTGTGTGAGGGTTGGTCTAGGCATGAGAGATGACATGAAGTCAGTCTCTTGGAGTCAGCCTCGTATCAGGGCTGGTCCAGGGCTCCCTATGTAAGTGCTGAGACAGAAACATAAAGACAAGACGAAGACAAGACAAATGACACGGAGACAGCCTCTTATATGGACTGCTCAAAGTTTATTTTTTCTTCCGGGGTTTTATGCATTTTCTCTAAACACAGCAAGTATACGTCTTGTAAAGATTGGCAGGATGAAATCATTCTAATTTCTCAAGGTTCTTAGTAAAATAAAGAATACTTGTTTCTCAAGATTCCTAGGAAAAAAGAAACTGATTTAAAACAACCTTCACATTCCATATAACTTTAAAGAACGCTTGTTTCTCAAGGTTACACAGAATGTTTAAACAATCAGTATATGAGGGTAAAAAACAGCTCACATGCAGTCAAAGCATAACTAATGGATACATTCTGGTGAATATCATGGGTTGAAAGGATAAGAACAAGGTATAGAGACATCAATTAAAGGCTCCAGCTACAGTCGAAGGATTATGTGAAAAACATGTTTTTCTCTAAAGTTATTCCCTAAGATTTTTTTTGTCTACTGACTATCAATAATGTCTTAACCCAAAAACTGCAGCAATCACCACATTCCTGAGGGTCGGGCTGCACTCTTAGGTTTAATAGAACAGAGGTTTATTTTATTCTTGAATTATTTCTATATTACCTGAAGCACACTAAAGCCTCCTAAATGATTTTATTATTTTCATGATGATCAACATTATATCTCTCTATATTCTAAACCTGTTAAGAGGCATAAAACCAGCAGCATTAATTGGCTAGCGGAGGGGATGCCATAATACCCTCTTTTACTTCACCCAGCAGCTCCTGCTAGCAGGGACTTTTCTTCAATATTATCATCACCCTGAGTGCAGGGATTCTTACAGACCCAATGTTCTTATCGTAGGCCTGGCACGAATTTACCTCCTGATGGCCGTTTTGTGGCTGTTCCTGTCCTAGGTTGTCCCTCCTCTGAGGAATCTTACCCATCACTGGCTAACCAGCCATCCTCTTAGGGCCAAACAAAGTGAGGAGATCAAAAGCCATAACTTTTATGGCCTCAGGCCTAATACTTGCCTTAGGACACCTTCGCCCGTCGGCGGGGGTCCAGGCTCTGGGCCGCCTAGGCCTTAGGCCTTACTTCTTCACCCTGGGAATTGCTACCAGGGCCACGTCTTTTGGTCCCCGGCAAGTTCCCTTGTTAGGAAGTATATACTGAAGCATTTAGGGGTTAAGGGGCATGATGTCTGCATATAGTTAAGAAAAATTATAATATACACATATACATTCTTTTGAAGGCTATATCGTTTCTTTTTGCAACTATCCAGCTCTGCTGTTGTAGCTGAAAAGCATTCATCAATAATATGAAAATGAATGTGTTTTATTTTAAACAAAGGACTGAGTATGGCTTAGGGGCTATAGTTCACCTATCTCTGCACTGGACTGCCATGTCCTTGACAAAGGATTATGTGTTCTTACATCTCTGTTTCTGTAGTGCCCAGAACAAGACCTAGCATTCGGCAGGTCCTTAAAATATTTGGTACATGAAGACTGTCCTGTCCTGTCCTACCTTTGTGCTAGGTCTTTGATCTCACAGGTTGCATAACTTTGGCCTAATTACTTGCAACTTCTCATCATGGCCTCAAGATGTCAACCATAAGAGGCTGTGCGTACTTTGTAAGCCTGCTCGGGAAATCAGAAGTAAGCTTTTTAACATTATTTTTTATTTTATTTTATTTTTTTTAAGTTGCAATCTTTCTGTAAGTCCCCGACCAGAAAGAACTTGGTAACTTGTGAGAACACAAAACACAGAAATGAAAAAATTATAGAACAGTAGCAAATTCTTCCACATACCTGACATTTGTTTCATTCCTCCCTGCCTCAGTGCTCATATGTCACTGATCAATTAGAAGTCATTTTCTTTTCCTCTTAACTCCCATGGTACTCTATCTACAGGTTGCATTATAACTTTCGTGCATATATTTTCTCTCTTGGTCCTCCCCCCAAGAATAGCCTGCCAGCGGGACAAACACATCATCTCTGTATTGGGGTGGCTTTGTGTGAGTGATTCTCTTTTTCTTTCCTTCCATAGCCAATCAATACTTCCTTCCCTTTTTATGGATACATTCTTTCATTAACTATGTTAATACATTCAATAAGTTACATCAAATCTTGCAGGCTTGACTTGGCAAGAATTCTGTCTTTCAGGTGACTTTGCCTATAAAGGAATTATGTGTAGGTACCTAGTTTTATTCTTTGAGGACAATCTTATTTAACCCATATCCAAATTCTTTAGAGACCACCCCCAGTAGTATTCTGTACTGACAAATGCATAAATTAATGCTTTACTTATAGCTGCACTAAGGTTGGTATCATATTCTAGACATCAATAACTATTCTGATTGTGTAAGATGGTGTTTTAGGAAATCTCTTGAGCATTGTTCCTCTTTGTAATTACTTCGCTTGAGCTTAGGTACCCTGCTGTTGTATTATTTCCATGTGCCTTCATTTGCATATTTCCATTGTGATAAACATCTGCATTCATCCTTATTTTCTTCCTTCCAGTCTCAGGAGATGAAGTGTCCCTCCCACTGCTCAATTCACAGCAATCTGGCTTCTGCTTATCCCCCACCTTCTTCACCCCATGACTGAAATTATCTTTACTGAAATAAATAATGCATTAAAAATGTCATATTCAGTGACTCCATTTCAATCTTTCTCTTACTAAATCTCTCTTCTCCTGATTGTTGGCAAACACTTCTCAAAGGTCCATTCTCTATGCTTTTGGCTTTCCTGACATTATTTATTCTGATTCTAATCACATATGCCTAACCAATTTTATTATTTTCCTCCACAGGATCCTTCTCTTTTGCCAACAGGTGTTTAATCTTAGTTGCTTCTGAGGGTTTTTCTATCTTCAGGGACTGTCTCTTTTTTGTCTTATGTTGGGTGACCATTAATCTCTCTTCCATTTTTTTCAAGTTTATTTATTTTGAGAGAGAGAAAGCATGAATGAGGGAGGGGCAGAGAGAGAGGTGAGAGACAGAATCCCAAGCAGACTCTGTGCTTTCAGCGTTCAAGAGGGGCCTGAACTCATAAACTGTGAGATCATGACCTGAGCCAAAGTTAGCCACTCAACTTACTGAGCCACTCAGGCACCTCTCAAATGCTGACTTTCAAATCTCTATTTCAACCTTGATACCTCCTTTCATACTTAGATAACTAACTAGTTACAAATTCCTATGTATTGGCAATGTTTTGGTATTTCACAACATGGAAATAAAGCATCACTTTTGTTGACCAAACTTGAAATTTCTTAACAAGTTGTATCAATATTAGGTATAAATTTTTCATCACAGAAATATCTTCCATAGAATCTTCTTTTCAATATTTTCTATTTCATTAGATAAATGAATTAAAAAGGAGTCAAAGCTAAATACTTTCATAAAAGTATGAGAAACTAAATAAATATATAACTACATCTGGATATATGTTATCTCAAGGCTCTCATTTCAATGTCCAGGGTTCTTTTACATAATACTGGGTCTCTAGATGTAACTATACTAGTTTTATATCAATGTCTATCAGTTAAAATATTTTTGTCCCTAAAAAAATTCTTCCTCAAACTGGCTTAAACAACAAAGATATTATCTCACATATCAGTTATTCCTGAGGTAGGGTGAGCTCCAAGTTTAATCTCTTCAGTAGCATAAGGACATAGGTTTACTCTATTTTCTAATATGCTTATGTCTTATATGTTATTGCCAAGTAAATTTATTCTGTGATTTTAAGGGTGATTTAGTTTTAGAAATTTTAACAACACAATTCTATATATCCACAAGTCAGTTCTACCCATTAGGTCTGGACATGGTAACAGTTGAAAAAAGAAGAGACGCCATATTGTCCTGTGGCTCTTTCGTAGAAATACAATTTCCTCAGAATCACTAGCAGACTATATTTTACAACTCTTTGGCCACTGGATTAATTTTTTATTGCTGCCATAACAAATGGCCACAAACTTAGTAGCTTATAGCAACATTCATTTGTTATCTCATAGTTCTATAGGATAGAAGTCTGGGTGGGCTCTACTGGGCTCTCTGTTTAGAAACTCACAAGGCTAAGGTCCAGTTGTAGGCTGTTCTGGGCTTTTTTCTGGAAGAGTTGAGGAAAAATTCATTTCCAAGTTAATTCAGATTGTTCACAAAATCCAGTTCCCTGTGGTAATAAGACCAAAAGTCCTCATTTCCTTGCTGGCTATTACCTAAGGGGTGGGTCTGAGTAATTTGGGGCTGTCTGCATTCCTTATCAAGTGGTTCTCTTCTATCTTCATGGTTTGAATCTCTGACTTAAAAAAATTTTTTTTTAATGTTTATTTATTTTTGAGAGACAGAGATAACATGAGCAAGGAAGTGGCAGAGAGAAAAGGAGACACAGAATTTGAAGTAGGCTCCAGGCTCTGAGCTGTCAGCACAGAGACTGACACGGGGCTCGAACTCACAGACTGTGAGATCATGACCTGAACCAAAGTCGGATGCTCAACTGACTGAGCCATTCAGGAGCCCCATCTTTGATTTTTTTGTCATCATCTGAAGAAATCTCTCTGCTTTTCAGAACTTGTGTGATTAGATTTTAGGCCTGCCTAGATAATTTCTCTTTCTTAAGACCAACTGTGCCAAAGAACAGAACACAAGCATGAAGGTGACATTTTACCATATTCATAGGCTTCAGGGATTAGGGTGAAACACCTTTAAGGACCCATTTTAGCATTATGCCTACAATAGCCATAGTTGGGTCACAAGCCCTTTTCTGAACTAATCATTGGCAAAGGGAATGAATTACCATAATTTACTCAGAGACTTTTCTGTGGTGGAATGGATATGTTGGGGAATAAACAACAATGTCCACTCTGTACTCACATTACAATGCTTCTCTTGAGAAGTGCTAAATGGACTCATATAGTCTCTCTACTCTCTATCTCTCTATGTATATATATTTCTTATGAAGAACAGTATATCCTGGTAGCACTCTATTTTCCTCCTTATTTATCACAGCACGTAGTACACATTGGTTAGGATATCAACTAAACGTTATTTTAAGGGAGGAGAAAAAAGGCTTTTTGAAGTGAAGCTAGCATTTAAGAATAAAAAGAACAGAATCTGTCTATCCTATCCTATCATGGTATACTATCTTAAAAAAAGACAGCTGATTAACTTGTTGGGCTGATGGTTGGCAACAGTGTTATGGCTACAAATTTGGAATTTCTTTCATGTCTTTATGTAAAACATGCGGTAGAATTTGGCAGATATACTGCTGATATTTGTTTAGCTGTTATAGGGTAAGTCACCTTTGATGTCTGGGAACAACTTTCTATAAGAAATCATTGTCCACTTAGCATTACCATTAATGAGCTATTAATGGAATCATTAACTTTCAAGGATCTTCAGTATTACTTCAAGAATTCCTCTCTAGTAATTACCTATCTTCTTGTTCTCTCACTCTCTCAGTCCATTCGCCACACTGCTCTGCCTGGTTTGCTGAACTGTAAAGGCAATCTGGCTATATTTACTCTGATAGTATTTAGGATAGTCCAGTCTAGCTAACAATGTAGATATCACTTTTCCTACTCCTCTTTTCATATGTGATCCTCCAGAAGCTGTTTCTTTTGTCCATGTGAATGACTTTCCCTCTAAAGAAGAGAACCTTTTTATTAGGCAAAAGTAAGTAGAGACATTTTCCTAGTAGAGTCTCTTAAATAAGGATTTACCACAGTTGATTGTGCCACCTGGTGGAAGTATACACTATGTAATTAGGCAAGACTTCTCCAAGTCTGAGCCAGGGTTGAGAGATCATCCAAGTGAGGTGTACATTCTGTTTATTTGGCTCATGTGCTGTCCTGTATGTCAAGATGTAGTTCAAGAGCTGAAAAACTTTGTGAGATATAAACAATTCCAGGAAATGAAGTGATAGTGAAAACATTAGATAGAACTGGGACTTTAAAACATTAGATAGTGAAAACATTAGATAGAACTGGGATAAGTAAATATGGTACTTTTCAAAAATGAAAGGTCAACTGGCTACTAAATTGAGTAGACCTTAGTCATTTTCTATTGTTTCGGGATGAATTTATTTACTTTTCAGCATGAGGAAACAAGGTTCCTAACTGGATATAATGAGCTTAAGGCAAGCAGTGAAGTTAGAAACATTCACTAGCATCAGATTTTAAGCATTCAAAGTCAATGGAATCATCAGTCCACTTTTCTATATTATAGTGTTTTATTACATATTAATAATACTATAAAAATGTACATTTGATAGACATTAATGTTTAACATCCACAGGTTTTTGATGTATTTCACTGTAGAGATGGCTATTCTCTCTGGGTTACTTAAATTATTCATCCAATGCTGGAATTCTGCTTGCTGTGTTAATAAATTAGGCCATAAAACATGGTATATTGGAAACATTATATTGTCAAGAACTTTTCTCTTTATTGTTACATAGGTTTCCTATTAAACTATTTACATGTAACTACCCATAAAACTAAATTATTTTATTTGTGGATTAATAAGAGGATGAATGACTTTATTAGCATAAATTGGTAAAACTGTGCCATCTAGTGCCCTTTTTGAAAAAAACGTGTTTTTAAAAAATTTTTCAGTTTCTATAATCTTAAATATTACAGATTAAAAAATGAGTATAGATATCTAGTTTTCCAACCCCTAAACATTACAGATAAAAATATGAGTACAAACATGAAACTAAAGTTAGGACACATGTTACTGGAAGAGTGTATTCTAGGCACAGAAAAGAATTCTAGCGAGTACCTAGGAATTGGTGTGGTCATTCCAAGGATTTCCTAAGATTTGTTTACTACACCTATTACAACATTCTCTGTGAAGTGTGTGTATTAGTGGAGAGTAGGAATAAGAAGAATGTGACTAAAAGACCACTAGATAATGAGATTCTTGGTAGTTGGTGGCAAAAGGGATGGCCTTCAAGAATGAGGCTTGAAGATTCTTCTCTCCTTCTTTACTTTTCCTATCTGATGTGTTGTCACCTCAGGCTCTATCCTGAGAACTGGGGTAAGCAGAATTGTTTGTGGGTTTGTGTGCTTGTGTTTTGATAAGAGGGGAAAAGGAGTGTCTTGAGTTGTATTAGAATAACAGGGGGAAATGCAAGGGAGAAGGCAGAAAAAATGAAAGATTATATTTTAATGTCTTGGTAGCTGAAATTAAAGCTTTGGAGTCACGTTTATCCAGGTTTGGGTTTGTGTGAGTTTAGAATTACTAGATTACTTTTGGAGACTTAATTTTCATATATTTTTCATATAATTTTCTTTGGTAAAAGCAAGAAAGATAAATCAGATACCTTATTAAATAGTTGTATAAAATATGAAATAATGAATATCAGTTCCTTTTAACTACAAATATGATAAGAAAAATGTCTTCAACTATTTATTGTATAGGTGGGACATATGCACATCACTTGTGTTAGTTATTCTGCCTTTCGATTAGGCTAAACATTTCTTTTATCTAGTAAAGATAAAGTTATCTTCACTTAACTACTGATCATGCACCATCTTGTGACTTCTATTATTTTCTTGACATTTTCTGTATCTTCAATTGCCACTTAATTAACATCTTTAGGACTTGCACCAACTACTGTATCTACCTATATCCATATCTATTATCTATGTATCTACAGAAATGTGTCGCATACCTTTCAATATCTTGTTTATAACAGGGAATTAGTAAATATTTGTTACCTTATTTACCAGGCTTTAGTAGAATTTTCCTTCACCCGGGTAAAGGCATGTTGTCAACAAATCCTTTATATTACAACCATGAGAAGAAAGTATATTTCATCAAACACATTTGAGATTTCACAAGCATTTGTGTAATTTAAGATCATTATCTAATTTTTTATTTTTAATCATGGGAAATAAAACACATAAAGTTTACCATCTTAATTACTTTTATGTGTACAGTTCAGTAGTGTTAAGTGTATTCATGTTTCTGTGCAAGGTATTTCCAGAGTTTTCTCATCTTTCCAAATGGATCTCTATATCCATTAAACAACTCCCCATTTCCTCCTCTACCAGCTCCTGGCAGCCACCATTCTTCTTTCTGTTTCTATGAATTTGACTACTTCAGGTGCCTCATATAAGTGGTATTATATAGTACTTGTCTTTTTGTGACTGGCTTATTTCACTTAGCATTATGTCCTCAAGTTTCATCCATGGCATAAGCATGTGACAGGGTTTCCTTCCTTTTTAACGCTGAATCATATGCAAGGTAATTATTTTTAGAGTATGAGATTTTAGTCAGAAGACTTACTTAATGAATGAGAACTGCAAATCAATTTAATATGGTCTACATATATAACAGAAGAATATAGATACATATATTTAGTAAAACACTGTACAATGCTGCAACAGAATTCTAACAATGGAGAATCTTCTAAAACTATAATAAGGTCCTTTGGGACTATTATGCAAGACAGCAGGTTTTCTAAAATGCCATGTAAATACATTCTTAAATTTTTTATCAACAATTTATAAGTGACGCCACATGAGATTCGTACCTCACTACCATGTAGTGTACCATATTTAATGTACTGAATTTAAATGATGGTAAGTGATAAATTTACTGACTTCTAATCTTTAAAAAGCACACATCATAGTTTAAAAGACTTTTCATTTAGTCTCCATTTTACTTTTTTAGAAGAAAAAGTTAAATACCTTACAATGTCATTCACACTTTTTTAAACAAAAGTACTGCACTTGGTATTTGTGTGCCTTATTTTCTCACCATTAAAAGCATATGATCAGTAAATTCTTAATTGGAACTATCCATTGTAGGAGGACCCAACCCAGAGTAACCCATGATAAGCACAGGGAAAGCAATCTAACGATCAGGTTGCAGCATCTGTCTGGATCTCAAACCCAATTTCCAGAGTAACAGAAGAATGAGCAGCTGCCACTGCTTTTCAGGCAGGTGATTTAAATGCAGACTGATCTTGGTCAAAGTTAGTAATAGAAATGTGTTATCTATCCCTTCCTGAGAAACTCATCAGTGTGCAAACTTCATTTAACTCCATTTTTACATAACTTCGCTTCCTTCATGACCCTACATTTTTGTGGTAAAACCTCTCCCAACTGCTTCTCCACATCTTCCCCCATGATGGACCTCACAGGACCACATATGGCTCTGCTCCAATTACTGTTTACCTCATTTGGCATTGGATTTTTCTCATCAAGGTATCATTTGAATCAGGGGAGAAGATACATATTTCTCAAATGAGCCCAAATGGTGTATGCATGTGTGTTGCAACCTCTACTGGAAATATGACCTGATTTACCTTTCACCATGTTCTTGCTTTACCTCATTCATGGCATTAAAACAATATAAATATCTCACAGTTCTGCCTGTTTTCCCCCCTGCCCGTTTTGTCTCTTTCAGCCAAAATTTCATACATTAAATTTTATTATATAATCCTGAAGCATTTCTCTTATAACCAATTAATAAATGTGATAATTATTCCTTCCTTACTCTTCCCGTTTGGCCCACATTTTCTTCCCAACTTAGGTAATCTATGAATGTCCAAATACACGTCCTTTCATATTTACTCTATGCTTAATCATATGCATAAATATATATGCACATATACATTTAACAAGTATAATGGTTTTTTGGGGGGGTAATTCTTGGTTTTAGAAAAATGATGTCTCATATTTGTCTGAATCTTGTTCTTCTCAACAACACCTCATGGAAATCATGCCAACTAACTGCAATGACTTTAATTCAATCTTTAAAATGTCTGGATAGTATTTTATGGTGATATAATTAGTCATATCATTAGTCATAGCCCCTCATTAATAGATATTTCATTTTTTATTGTTGTTGACTTTTTACACAATACAAAAGTTGTTTAAATATATGGATAAAAGTATGTATCTATGTATATCACTTTATGATATAGGTTTTATGGGATATCTATGGCATATTCACAGATAACTTTACAAAAAAGGGATAGTTCACATTTATCGATTATGAAATTATATTTTCTTGACTCTTCCCAGAAAATGTTTTATTGGCCTTTTAAATCTTTGCCATTCTGGTGACTCAAAAAGTGATATTACACTTCACTCTGATATGCATTTCCTCACATTTCCTTAAATTTTGATATTGTCATATAATGACTATCTTTTCTCTAAGTTTTTGTCTCTAGGGGTTAAGCTCTCCTTTGACCATACATATAATTTTCAGATTTTTACACATGAATTTTAATGTTCCATTTTTTACATTCACATCTTAAAACATCTGGAAATTATTTTTATTTTTTTCTTCTAAGATTTTATTTAAATTCAAGTTAGTTAACATATAGCATATAGTGTACTATTGGTTTCAGGAGTAGTATTTAGTAATTCATCACTTACATATAATACCCAGTGTTCCTCACAATTAGTGCCCTCCTTAATGCCCCAAAATATGGAATGCTTCATAAATTTGTGTGCTATTCTAGCACAGGGGCCATGCAAATTTTCCCTGTATTGTTCCAATTGGAAATTATTATTATCATTTTTTAGGTTACATGAGACTTAGCTATGATTTTCATCTGGTATTCATGCCTGCTTTTTAAAAAATATTTATTTTTTTTTTTAGAGAGAGAGCGAGCATGCAAGCAGGGGTGAGTAGAGAGAGAGGGAGAGAGAGAATCCCAAGCAGGTTCTGCACTGTCTGCACAGAGTCTGATGTGGGCCTTGATCTCATGAACGATGATCGCGACCTAGCTGAAATCAAGAGTCTGATGCTTAACCTACTGAGCCACCCAGGTGCCCCGAACAATAGTTTTAAAAAGCAACAAAAACTATCAGCAAATGTGGTTGTCTGTGAAAACTTTAAGGAGATGAATACTTATGATAAGCATGGTTCATTCTCTTTCTCAAGGAGTAGCCATTAATCCTTTGTTGTTTCATAACATTTACAAATTTTGGTTCTCATTAAACTACTAAGCTAGTATCAAAAGCAATATTGCTTTGCCGATGTTTCATTTTATATCTTACAAAAGATACAAAAAGATCCAGATTATACTGTGCATATTTTCAGACCACAACGCTGTGAAACTCGAAATCAACCACAAGAAAAAAATTTGGAAAGACCATGAATACTTGGAGACTAAAGAACATCCTACTAAAGAATGAATGAGTTAACCAAAAAGTTAAAGAGGAAATTAAAAAGTACATGGCAGCCAATGAAAATGATAACACCACAGTCCAAAACCTCTGGGACGCAGAGAGAGAGAGGGCTCATGAGCAGGGGATGGATGGGCAAAGAGAGAGGGAGAGAAGCCCAAGGAGGCTCTGCATTGTCAGCACAGAGCCTGATATGGGGCTTGAACTCACACACTGTGAGATCATGATCTGACCCAAAATTAAGAGTTGGACGTTTAACCTTATGAGCCACCCAGGTGCCCCTAAAAAGATTTTCCAGTTCTGAAATATGGTGTATCATTTTTGTTATTGAACCATAAGAGGGAAATAACAGCTGAGAAAGGTGGAGAGAACAGCTACAGTGACCAAGTCCCTCTTTCCTGAGAGACTCCAAGTAGTACAAAATTATAAAGAGTGTAGAGGTTGTACCTGCATTTAGATATAGAGGTGTGTTATTTAATAGGATCTGGCCACAAGACCCAGTAACATTAGAGTCCCGCCATTGATCAAGTATCCTTCTATGAGGTCCTTGAGGAACCAATTTACAATGAGGAGGCAGGACAGATAGAGAAACACTGTATTTTTAGCTGGTACAAAGGTCTTTAGGTGACGAACTTGCCTTTAGAGATCTGTAAATGAGCTAAGACAGATGCTGTGAAGAAATCTTTTTGTCTAAATTAGGTTAGGCTCACTGGCCAAAAATCAAATCAGACAGAAAGCAGATAAACCCTGCTTTACCACTTCCGTTCTCAATCTCAGACCCAAACCAGTTCAAGGAAAGAGTAAGCTAGATGATGGTAGACATAAGCAGCCAGAAAGAGGTTGTCAGTCTCACCAGTGTCTGCTGCACAGATGGCCTAGACCTGAATTTTCATTCTGGGTTTGTGTTCTTGTTTGGGTCAAGGGAAAATGATGTCCTTAAGGAAAGTCCACCAATAGAAGGCTAATGTAAAAGCACTACTGGATTATCCTGCAAGGCATATAGTTTTCTTTTTGGTTTTTTTGTTTTATTATTATTATTACTTATCTCTTGACACTTTTCTTCATACTATATCATAAAATCTAGTACTAAGTGTATTCTAGATTTTGGTGGGTATCTGTGGAAGCTTGGGAAGGTAAGGTTTAAATAACTTTGAGAAAACTATGGGCTTTTGCAAGCACGCAAGGACAAATGATGTCAGTGAGAAAGGATCATTGATCACTAGTTTCTTAGTAGAGAGGTGGTTTCCAAAAACCTGCAGTATTTTTTTTTCCCTTATTTTATATATCTCTCTTGTCACCTCGTATTATGGCTAATACACATCTCTTTCTCCATTCCATACAGAATGCTAGAGGCTGAACTTCCTTGTATCTTTGTACCCCACAGTCCAGAAGAGTAATGAACCTATAGTATATTCCAACATGTGTTTTTCAGGTAAAAAAATATTCAGCTAGCTGCTGAGTAGGGAAAAAAAGTGGTATTACAGATATATCCTCGAGAAGCATATAGCCTTTTATGGAGAGCATGCTAACGTTTATGGAAGAACTGTCGCAGTAAATAACCCATCGTGTTCTACAGAATCTAAATACTGTAAAAATTTGTATTAGGTATAAATTAAAGTACTGTAGCTCATTTGGGCGGGGGGCAAGGCGTAGTCAAAGCAGGATTTATTTCAGTCTTTAAGGGTGATTAGAATCTGGAAAGGATTCTTGCTGGAAACAAAACCAAAAAAACAAAAAACAAAAAAACCAGCCTGAGACACCTTCGAAGGTGGATTCTGACACGGATTCCTTAAGACGTCTGCAAAAGCCAGGTTCCTTTTGCCTATGCTTAATTAAGAGACTCATTGGTTCAGCCAAGGTGGACTGCTTTCTCAAGCCTTTTTGCTTTGCTTTACAAAGAGTGAAGAGTCAATGCTACCGTTGCCTGGCATGTGACAACAAAAGCAGCTTCGTTACCTGAACTTGGCATTGCTTCGGTTGGTGAGCTTTTCGTTTCCTCCCTCGGGTTCCCCGTTTCTTTTCACCACCACTTCCTGAGTTTCTCTTCATGGTTTGGATTATCTGCATGATAAAGTCAGAGGTGTTTTCCCTCTGTGGGTGCGAATGTATTTGTAGTGGGAGTGAGGCTGAGCGTGCAGAAGCCAGGCTCTGCTTCGAGAGAAAGCAGTTTTTTCTTTCACAGTTTTTGCTAGTCTTTTCCCCCAGCCGCCCGAACTGGTTTATAGCGGAAAGGGGTCATGGTCAAGTGAGCTCTAACCTATTCGAACGTATTTTCTAGAGTTTTTCCGACAAGCACAGGATATGAAGCAGTTGGCGCCTCAAAAGGAGCTCTGAGGTTCGCCCGAATCTCTGGTTGAGGAGGCGGTGAGCGCCGAGCAGAAGGATTGTGGGCAGGGGGAAGGGGCTCATGTCTCAGTACGCATGCTCGGAGAGCTCAGCTGTGGAGGGGAGGAGCACTTCAACCTCTCTCTCCTCAAGACTTCCGGGGCGGAGAGAGATGGGCGGAGGGAAGCCCGGAAGCACAGCGACTGGCGCTTACTTCTTAATCTCGTTTCTTGGCGGAGCGCCTCACCCCTCGCCTGGTGATCTGAAGAATGTTTGTGTGGGATATCTTATCTCTGGTCGCACACCCTTTCACTTTACCACGGGGCTAGAATTTGACGTAGGGGAAATCTGACCCCAATGAGCAGGTGGGAGATAGCTTCCTACGGCCGCTCTTCCATTTACCCAAGCTCTACTCGGCCCTCTTCGGACTGTCGTCACCTTCTTTTTGCTGCACACATTCTCTAGTCGCCTTGTTTTTATCCCTTTTCAGAGGCAGTTCCTCCCTCCCTGCCCCTCACTCCTGCCATTATGTATGATCGGGCTCCCCGCTTGCTCAGATTGGCCGAAGGTGGCAGCACTGAGGAGCATGTGGGTCCTGGATCCTACCAGGTCCCTTTCCTGAAGCAGCAGGCAACAGGTAAGAAGTAGGGAAAGGCAAGCATTCTGTGACAGGCACCTCACTTTCGGCCTGCCCCGCTTTTGTGTGCCTGTTAAACGTAATGGTATCATTTCATAAGTATAACAAACATGAACTAGGCAGAGAAAATACTCTTCTTATTTTATAGGCGGTAACTGGTAAAATCATTTGTCTTATTTGACGAAGTCAGAAATTATATAGCTAGGACATTTGATGGTACAACGGTTGTCTCCATCAGACTTTCGATTGTACAGGTTGGATCTGGGATTTTGATTTCCTGACTCTTGACGACTATATGAGTCTCTAAATTTTGCCTACTGTTTCTTTGTAATTCTGTCTGCTTGACACACTTTTGCTACCATTAACCAGAGATACTTTATTTACTAAGATGTAACTTTTGTTAGCAATTTGATTTAAAGTCACCTTTACACCCCACGTGGGGCTTGAACTCAAGACCCTGAGATCAAGAGTTGTATGCTCTTCCAGCTAAGCCAGCCAGGAGCCACCATAACAACTATTTCTAATGTGCTTTCTGCTTTTTCTAATCTGATGATTTTGTGGCGTTTATTCCATTCAAACTATAGTTTTTCCCTTGTTAATCTGCATTTTCTCTATTATTGCACTATGTATTTTTAAACGAACCCATTACTGTATATGACCGATCAGATTAGGATATTAGGTTGACTTAGGTTTCTTTGGGTGGAGTGCAGGTTTCTCACTTGTCCTTGTTTTAATTTTCAATTTTAGTGCTTTTCAGCATCTGATAACTCTATCAGTCTTCTTGGAGCCTATGTCTGTATTTGATACAGTTAAGTTGTTCTAAGCATTAACTCCCTAACAATATATTAGCCACCACCCACCACCCAAAACACTTACACCTGTGATGATTGTCAATCTTATTTTATTTTGACACTGTCTTCAAACAGTGCCCGATTCATGGTTAGGACCTAATAAACATTTGTTACACACTGAATCAGGGAATCATTTCCCCCCCTTGGCAATCAATCCTTAATTGCCTTCTTTAAAGGTATTTATTTTCCTGAATGTCTTTTAAATGTTTATATGGTGTATTTTCCATCCTGTGCTGGTTGCTTTTCTCATGTATACTTTCTCATTCAAATTCATAGCTTGAACTACTGTCCATATTCTGATTCGGAAGATTTCCAGAAGAAAGTCTTCAGAGACATAGGTGATTTATATCTCTAGAAATACTTTCATCTGATCTTAGTGCCTTCTTACTGCTATTACTTTTTTGGACATCTTTATCTGGATGGTCTCTGACATCTGAAACTCCAAGTGTCTGAGTTCATCATTTTCCCCGTGATTACTAGTCCCCTTGAAAAATTACCTGTCAGTCAGTCATAAACTTTAAACTTTGGAATTATTCTGTCTCTTCTGACTGACCATGCCCATTGATCACTAAGATCTATTGGTTCTGTCTCCTCATTGTCTCTCAGATTAGTCTCCTTTCTTCATTTGACTGCCCTTGACTTTGTTCAGGTCTCATTATTTCTATTCCGAATTAAACCAATAAAAACATTGCTGTTTTTTCCTTTATTTCAGTCTCCCAACTTTTATGGCTAAAGTGATCTTTCTAAGATATAATCATATTATTTGTTTAAAAATAGTTCTTTTAACACTAAGGTTAAAATCTGACCTAATTAACATAGTGCATAAGATTCTTCATGGTCTGATCCCTGACCTGGCCTCCCACAGCATCTCTCCAGGCACCCACACCCAACACTTCACCTCCATACTATCAGCAGTTCCGACTTTGTATTTGCTAAATTCATGCTTACTCACCTGCACGCTTTTGCAGCTGCTGATACCTTTGTCCAGTATGCTGTTTCTTCTTTTTCACTTGGCTGAGTCCTACTTATTCTTTCAGACTCAGGTGACGTGAAATTGTTCTCTGATTCCTGTTTCTCAGGTCATTCTTTGACTCCTTAATGACTCTTTCATAGCACTCTGATACCATATCGTAATTATCTGTTAACTTATGTGGCTGCCACACTAAAATGTGAGCTTTTGGGGAGCAATAACCATGATCTTTTTAGTTTTTAGCTCAATACCATAACACATAAATGCTTAATTAAAAAAAATAAACAATAATTCTTGGAATAAAGTTAGAAAAAAGGTCTAATGAGCTACATATAGCAAAATTAAAAACTTATTACATGACTGTGTGAACTCTGCTTAGGGAGCAGTAAGTGGGGTGTTGCAAGACTCTTCTTTTACTGTTTTGTAGAATTTTGCCTTGCTGACTTGTAAGAAAAACTAGGAAGTTCTATGCTTGGCAACTCCAAGCAGGGGCATCCTATTGAGCCCTGTTTTAGCAATACTCAGTGACCACATGCTGATAATTAATAGAAGGTACAGATATCATTTCTGTACTGGATAATTTAAAAGTTGTTATTATAGGGATGTCTGGGTGGCTTAGTCAGTTAAGCCTCTGATTCTTGATTTCAGCTCAGGTCATGATCTCACAGTTTGTGGGACTGAGCCCCAGGTTGGGCTCTGCACTGACAGTGTGGAGCCTGCTTGGGATTCTCTCTCTCTCTCTCTCTCTCTCTCTCTCAAAATAAATAAATAATTGTAAAAAGAAAAAAGTACCTTTTATCCCTTTCCAGGATTCATTCTGCCTTACCCCTCAAGGCACTAGACTATGCAGAAATATACACTGTTATTTCAATTAAGGGTCAGATAGATTTTATAGAGTATGATGTAGGAAGAGTAGATGCTGGGACTTTATATAACTTGTTACCTCGAATCATAAAAGAGCAGAGGATCTTAGAGTCTTAGATCTCCAAAAGAAAGGTGCAAATGCTCTATATTACTAAACTTTCTTTTTTCTAATTAACCCTTCCTCTTACTGTAGCCTGCTTGGTCAGTCCTCCAGTGTATTATCTTCACGTTTTCCTCAGGAAATTCTTTTCATTCCAATCTGCAAACTTCATTGCCCCAGCTTTTGGCCATTGAATCAGAGAGACTCTTCAACCGAGTCTTCGCAGCCTAAAAAGGGCAGGACTGAGCTGCTCTGGTTTCATGAGTAGGAGAGATAATGGATATTCCAATTCCAGGTTAGTGAGAACTATTCCTGATTTTCTCACCTTTCTCTAAGAAGCAAACATATTTTAACTCATCAAAGCAAATTTTCCTCAGAGACAACATCTCTAGTAAAATATGGTAAAAACATAGTCCTTTTGGGAACATGACTGCTCTTGGCATTTTTGTGTTAAGGAGAATTTAATTGCTTTTTGAACCTGATTTATATAATAAGTGGCACCGTACATTAGCTGTGTATTAGTTACCTGTATGGGTTCTATATCGGTTATCTAAGTTGGGTAACACTGGCTCCTAAATATACTCTTTCCCAGATTTCTTCTTTGATGGAGTAGTGGTTAGCTTCACCTGCCACAGAAGCATGAGCTGTTCATGGTCTTGTACTTATGCCTATGTGCTTCTGCCACCAAAATGAGTTATCAGCCAATCAGAATTTAGGGAGACCACCTCAGGGAATGCAATCTGTGTTTAAGTTTAAATAAACGATAGGTATATGTTTACTGGGTATGTTGATGTCCCTGAACATGAGTATGTTTCAAACATTTAGTTATTGCTTGCTTGCTTATTCATTTATTTATTATTTTAGAGAGAGAGAACATGAGTGGAGGAGAGGGATCAGGGTGAGAGAGAGAGAGAGAGAGAGAGAGAATCTTAAGCAGGCTGCATGCTCAGCGTGGAGCCCAAAGTTGGGTTTGGTCCCATGACCCTGGGATCATGACCTGAGCTGAAATCAAGAGTCAGGCTCAACTGACTGAATCACCTAGGCGCCCCTCTAGTTATTGCTTTTCTGTGAAGAATGACCTTTTGGTTTGGCTATAGAACTTGTCCTTTTATCACAGGCTGCCCACCTCTTTCTTAGAATGTTCTGACTTTTATTGCTTCATGCCAATTTGATTTATCTTCTGCTGTTGGTGCCTCAAACTCAGTATTTCCCAAACTGAACTTATTTCTTTCTTCTCAAATCTTTTCTTCTTCTCTATTCCTAATTTCTTCTTTGTATCTGACAGTTTGATTTATCATTCGTAGTTGGCACTTCACATGCCAATAGATCCATGTCACAAATCAAACCTTTTATCTCACACTCCATCAACCCTAATTCCCCAGAATCTTCTCCTATATTTTTGTATTTTAATTATTGGCAACACTGTTTGTAATGTAATTATTTATTTATCTGGCTTTCCTACTTCTTAAGGCCAGGGATTTAATTTATTCATTATTGTACCCTCACTGCTTCTCCCCACACCCAATAAAGCTTTCACTATTGAACGGATGAGTAATAGTGTAGTTTAGAATATCACCTATTGAATTCTGTATTTATTGATTAATATGCAGGGTGCTATGATAGGGAGACCAACCGTCCTGATTTATATGGGAATGTCCTGATTTTAGCACTAAAAACCCTATGTCTTGTAAACATTAAATTTTGGGTATATGTAAACATTAGGTATATAGTTATGAATAAAATAGGAAAGTCCTTTCTTTCATGGAAATAATTAGTGTATACATTTTAATTTTTTGTAGTTTTACTTGAGGTCAGTGTTTCATATAAACTTTTAGCCTGTTGATTAAAGATTCTATGTAATTAATTTTGGAAAACTTCAATGAAGATTTTATGAGTACTAGCTTTCTTCAATATGTGGGGCTATTGTGAATTTCAATATTTTGCAATAATTTCACACTTGTTTAGGTAGATTCAGTTAGTATCTCTGCTATGCTGTTATGGCAGCTGCCTCAGGACTAGTCTGAACTTAGCTTTTGTTTTCATACCTCTTTCACATCACCTCATGTTTGTATGGACCTAAATTTAAAAAAACCTTTACTTGTGAGATTAAATACTTATGCAGAAAATTGCATAAAAAGTATAGCACAAAAAGTGAATACTCAAGATATATAACATTGTCAAATTTCCCTTTCAATTATAGCTCTTTTCCTCCCCCTTACAAGTAAGCACTATTCTGATTTTTATGGTAATCGTTTCCTTGCTTTTCTTACAGATTATTAAATCTTGTTGAAGAAATGACACCTTTATTAGAAAGCAATGTCTCTCTTTGGTATTCTTTGTTCTAAAATCTGCTTTGGTTGATTTTAATATAGACATTCCAGCTTCCTTTGATTCATGGATGCATGATATATCTTTTCCATCCTTTTATGTCTTTATGTTTTATGAGGGTTTTCTGTAGAAAGCATAGTGTTGAGTCTTGCTTTTTTATCCAGCTGACAATCTCTGTCTTTTAAATTGGGGTGTTTAGAACTTTTCTGTTTAATTATCAATATTTTTCTGTTTAAATTTATTCTCTTGGTATTTACTTTCTATTTATTTCATCTACTCTTTGTTTTTCTTTTCTTTTTTCCCTACCTTCGTTGAATGAGTTTATTATTTTTGTGAATGATTTTGTTTTTATCTCCACTATTGCTTTACTAGATACACTTCTTCTTTTTTTTTTTTTTAACATTTATTTATTTTTGAGAGATAGAGACAAAGCACAAGCTGGGGTGGAGGAGTGGGCAGAGAGAGAGAGAGACACAGAATCCAAGGCAGGCTCCAGGCTCTGAGCTCTCAGCATAAAGCCTGATGTGGGGCTCAAAGCCACCAAGTGTAAAATTATGACCTGAGCCGAAGTCGGTCCCTTAACAGACGAAGTTACTCAGGTGCCCCTACTAGTAACACTTCTTTATTTTATAGTGGTTGCTCTGGGGTTTACAATATACATCTCTAAACTATCACAGTCTACCTTCAAAGAATATTGTACCACTTTACATATAATATATGAATTGTACAACAGTGTGCTTCCTCCATTTCTCCCATCTCATCTTTTGTGCTATTGTGGCCATATATTTTACTTCTTTCTATGCTATGTCATAGTAACTTAAATTGTTTTTGCTTGAAATAGTTATTTTTAAGGCCACCTGGGTGGCTCAGTGGGTTGAGCATCTGACATCGGCTCAGGTCATGATCTCGTGTTCCCGGGTTTGAGCCCGGCATCTGATTTTGTGCTGACAGCTCAGAGCATGGAGCTTGCTTTGGGTTCTGTGTCTCCCTCTCTCTCTGCCCCTCTCCTGTTCATGCTCTATCTCTCTGTTTATCAAAAAATAAAGTAAAACGTTAAAATTTTTTTCAAATAGTTATTTTTAAAGAGATTAGTAATTGAGAAGAAATGTCTCACATAAAATTTGTTGTTAATCCTATTAGTGTTCTTTTCATTTCAGAAGTTTGATTTGGGTCTTGTTCTATCTTCCCTCCTCATCGTGTTCATCTTTCTTCTACCTTGTTGAATATATGAAGAATATTTATAATAGATACTTTATTATTCTTGTGTGTTAATTCCATCTTCTCATATGTAGATCTGTTTCTTTTCAGTGACTTTCCTCCTGTTTATGGGACATTTTTTCTGCCTCTTAGAACATTTTCTGGTGTGTGTACCGTTCACGTGTTTATACTCTGTGGCTTGGTTTGTGTGTGCTTATGTGTGTGTTTTGAAAGAAATCTGTATCTTGTTCTTTTTCATGGTTTGCTGGTTTTCTTTACTGATATAACAAATAATTCTTGATTTCAGTTGCATTTTAATAAATGTGGGATTTAAAATAAACACATTATTTCTTGTTTTAAAAATAGTATTTTTTTCTTATTAGTCAAGATTAGCAAGATTTCAAGGTACACTAATTATCACCGTGTATTCTCACAGTATTATACATTTTCCTGTAGTGTATAAGATTCACACAGATTTTGAGTCCTCACTTTCATTCTTTTATTACTTGTTGAAGATAGTTACTCTGTTCTCTCTCATTGCTTCTTTAATATGTGTTGCTTACGCTATACTCATTTTTCTTGATAACATTTCTTGAAATTTTTTATAAATCTTTCAGCAGACTAAGTCTGTCTACTAAATTTATTAAGTTTGTCTAATTTTATGATTACTTGTTCCAATGAAATTTGTATCTTAGATTTGTAAATCTTTGGGGTCAGGTTATCAAGAAATATTTACCAAGTACCAACTATGTACTAAATAAAAGAGATATTTTAATTACTTGCTGTAAACTCACTTTAAATTATTTCAATCTAAGCTATCTCTGCAACTTTATATATGCTATTTTCTAGAAATAGTAGGTGCTGTTCCAAAATGTAAAACACTCATCTTTTGAGGATAAAAATATTTTATTAGCTAAGCATAACTGACATTTTCATCTCAACCAAACATACTTAGAAGAAAAAGACTTTTGTTTTTTATTTCTTTAAGTATTTTTCTCTGTTGTTTTAGGAATTCCAGTTCTGTAGGTTCTTTTATTTAATAAATATTAATAAACATTCTGCTGTTACATCAGGTTTTTTTAAAAAATGCAACAACTTCTGAGGGTGCCCATTAGTTCTGAAAATGTAGTCTCAACAATCGAAGTTACTAAATGATTTTATATGTTTTGGATGCTTTTTCTCTGAAATCACTGGGACCCTATCTTATCTGCCAGTGATATGAGTTTGCTTTTATAGGTGGCTATGCACCGTTCCTTTCTTTGGCTGCCAGAGACAGCACTTTTACTGTTGCTTCTCACACTGAGAAAGCTGTTCCAGGTCCAGGACACTATAATGTTTCAGAAGCACAGGTAAATTTATAGTAGTTAGTATAATTGTCTGAGTTAATAAGAATCATGCTTTCTTCTTCTAATAGACTAATATGTCATTTATCATATTTTATTTTTCCTTCATATCATCTTCTTTCTCCTTTTAATCTATATTTTGTTATTAGAATAAGAGAAAATAAATGTGTTTAATGTTGATTGCCAGGCTGAATGTTCTTCGTTATTCTATGTATTCTATAAGACATAAAACATTGTTACATGCTTTGTGGTTCTCGAGGCTCTTCAATGGGAGAATAAGACTGTTGAATGAATTACGGTACATAAAAGTTGTGTAAATGATCAAGATATTAGGAGGGTGGCAGAAGAGTGAAAGAATTAGTTTTTGTGTCATACTCTTAAGCTATAGCTATTGCCGTTGTCTCATCTTGCTCCTATATAGTCTCAAGAGTCTGTGACCAGAATATCTTTGATGACCCAATCATGTTCAGAAGCCATGTATATAACTCCAATATCTTCATAATCATGAATATCATCTTTTACCCTTTTCACATAAATTTTGCATTCATATATAATGACTCCTAGTTGAGCCTAGCAGATCTTTATCTCCTCTGTTGGAGGCCCAGGTACAGTCATTGATGCCTTAATTGTTGCATTAGACTTCCTGAATTAATAATAGCAACTATTCTATCAGGACTTTTATGTTGAAAGCAATAAAATAGATTTTTAAGACAGATACTAGGTTTACAATAATATTTATAGGAAGAGTATTCGAGTGGCTTATGGACCTGAAGGATGAATTGAACAGTGACGTCTGAAAGAGGGGCAGGACTAAGACAATTCCAGGTATTTCAGGAGAAAGAACTGCAATAGGAAACCATTAGATAACTTAATTCTAGAACTTCCTTCCATTTTTTATGTGTGACTCCATTCAAGATTAAAATTCCTAGTAGGGAGAACCCGATTGGTCCAGTGGTTCCTTGGATAGAGAATCCTGTGTTTGGGAGCTCCTTTAAAACCACAAAGTACAGGGGAGATTCGATTGCCCCAAGAGTGGTGAATATGCTGTTATGGGCAGATAATAGACGAAATGCTGGACAGATAGATTTCCATTACATTTTACCCCTTGACTGCCCAGTTCTCTTCCTGTGCATTACACATACACACAATTCTTCTTTCCATGTATATAATTTTAAAATGAAATTCTTTTGTGTATAATTTTCAAGTATAACTTCCCTGAAGGAGCCAAACTAGTGTCTAGCTATTGCATTCAGAGATGATATTATGATGTGACTACCAAATGGATCTCTAGATTAGGCTGTTTCTACTCTTGTTTTTTTTACATTCCTTTTCCATTATTCTGCAACTTATAGATTAAATGGTAAGTAACTATAACATGAGATACTATTAAGAAGTGGTTAGTAGCATGGACTCTGGAACTAGACTATCCACATTGTTTTTTCCTTTTCTGTTTTTTTAAATTAAATATTTATTTATTTTTGAGAGATAGAAAGAGAGCGTGAGCAGGGGATGGGCAGAGAGAGAGGCTGAAGCAGGCTCCAGGCTCTGAGCTGTGAGCACAGAGCCTGATGCGGGGCTCGAACCCACGAACCGTGAGATCATGACCTGAGCTGCAGTTGGACACTTAACCAACTGAGCCACCCAGGTGCCCCTGTTTTCTATTTTTTTTTAAATGTTTCTTTTGAAAGAGAGAGAGAGACAGAGACAGAGCGCAGTAGGGTGAGGGGCAGATAGAGAGGGAGACACAGAATCCGAAGCAGGCTCCAGGCTCTGAGCTGTTGGCGCAGAGTCTGATGTTGAGCTCGAACTCACAAATTGCGAGATCATGACCTGAGCCAAAGTCGGACACTTAATCAACTGAGCCACCCAGATGCCCCTAGACTACCTACATTTGAAATCTGTCTCTGCCACTTACTAGCTGTGAGACTTAATCTTAACTACTCAATCTCTGGGCTTTAGTGTCCTCATCTGTTAAATAGGGATACTAAATTTGTAGGATTTTTCTAAGAATTAAATATGTTAGTAAGCATTGAAATATAGTGCTTGATTATAGGTAGCATCCAATAAATTTTATCCATTATTAGTGCTGCTATTTTACAATAGAAGAGGGAAAAAAGAGAAAATGAAAGAAAGTGATGTGGAAAGCAAGGAAATGCAGATGGGATCTGTTAGTTTCTGTAACTAACTTCAGTTCATGAAGCTGTAGGTGGCTTAAGATTTTTCCATTACTCATTCTGTGTTCTCTGTCCCTTTAATGGGGGGAGTTTTATCTGGTGGAGTTTTTAGCTTGATGTGGTGACTACAATCTTTAGTTTTAAGAAATCTGTGCTCTGTTCACAGTCTTCCTTCTCAAATCTTTAAGTAAACTTGCTCTTAGCATTTTCACTGGGCATTATAGTTTGAGGAAGTTCTGCAAAGTGTGTCTCTGTGTTCTTCCCACTACAATGCTGTGGCTCTCATTAGTCCTGTTTCAGTGCTGGTCAGTATTCATCGCCTCAGCCAATACAACAACTTCCTTATTTCGTTTTCTGCTTTCTAGCATAAGGAAGCTGGAATGGCCACGCATGGTCTCAACTTCCAATTCAGTGGGACATTTATGGGTCTTCTTGGTTTCTTAAAACTTCCAGAATACTAATACCTAGAGGACAAAAGGCAAAAAAATAGTAGTTGGTCATTAGATGTCACGAGAAATGTCACTCCTGCTTCCACTCCATGGCCTACAGTCAGCATATTATGGGTCTATGAACTTGCTAGTCCTACCAGAAGTTCTTTTATAAAGACTGTAACTCCAATCTTCCAAGAGGGGAATGGAATAAAATATATAATAGATAGATTTCAAACTTGTTAAATATGACAAATATCAGGGTGTTGGGATATTATATTAATACTGATTTTAGTCAATTCTACATGTAAAATAATATGAAGTGCAATTTAGATCAGAATTTATTTTATTCCAAATTGGGTACATTTCTTGGATTTTAAGAATAAGGAATTCGGAAATGTACTTTTTTAATGTTAATGGATGACCTAAGAAAAAAAAGTTCTAGTATTCTCTATTTTTGTTCTTAAAACTATAAAGGTCAAGAGAAAATTGATTTCCTTCATTTAAAAGATGACTATGATTTATATACTCAATTGCTGTTGATTTTTTTTATTTTGGTAGTTTTAGGCTAAATTCCTGAAGAACTTTTAGCAGTTCAAGAAATGCGAATTTATCACACTGTTTAAAGAATAAAGTTTGTTATTTTAAATGGCTGAATTAGGAAATATGTTTGTGATGTGGCCTGATTAGCATACTAATTCTGCAAATAATTAATATACTGAATAATAATTAAAGGGATAATCTTGTTAGAGATTAATGCAAGTGATTAATAATTTATTTTAATACTTTTCTTTTGGAAGTATAGGTTGAAATGTTGCTTTCTGTTAGCAGTTACTTAATAAATATTATTTGGAGACTTCAAATGAAATTTTATTTTATTTTATTTCTTAAAGTTTATTTATTTTGAGAGAGAGAGAGAGAGAGAGTGCACACATGATTGGGGAAGGGGCAGAGAGAGAAAGGGAGAGAGAGAATCCCAAGCAGCCTCCGCAGTATCACCACAGAACCTGACATAGGGCTCAAACTCATGAATGGTGAGATCATGACTTAAGCTAAAGTCAAGAGCTGGATGCTTAACTGACTGAGCCCCACCTAAGCTCCCCCAAAAGCAATTTAAAAAGACTGAAAATATCGTTATAGTTGTGAGGGTCTGCCTCCACTGTATGTATTATTTGAAGCTCTCATAAAAGCAGAACAGTTGGGATTTGAAATGTGTGTGCTCCAATTTGGTCTTCTGTTTTTCTCTGTTCTTGTTATGGCGACTTCACTTTGATTATGGTTCCCACCACTATGGGAAAGTGGGAGTGAGTAAACTTTTTGCTTTTCCAGCTCTTGTCCAGTTAGGGAAAAATCACTTTTTTCCTTTGACTCCTTCAGCATATCTGAAGCATGATAAATTTTTTTCAAAAGGAAGTTTTCTTAGAAAACAACATGAGTGAAATTAAGAATATAAAAGAAGGAGAAGAATGACGTTTCCTAAGTGCAGTTATCAGAGTCTCTGGATAGGTGATTAGCCTATTAAGTCCTATACCTTATTCTGTTCAGATCCTGTTTCCTAGAATGAATCCTACTCCAAAAGGTCAGTTCAGGTTTCACTTATGTTTTCCGGGTTCCCTTCTAGTTTGTGACCTGTCTCTGCATGGCAGATACCATCTTGTTTTTCGCTTCCTAAGATTGGTTTTAGACGTGAAGATCTCTTTTCTGGATCTCGAAAGTTAGTTTCATATTTCTTACTATCTAGGCCTGGTAACAGATGTCCAAGTTATGTTTGACTGTTGATCTGAGAAATACATCTCACTAGAGCTGAATGATAGGATACTGTATGAGATACAATGCATGGCCTCACTCTTTGGATGAGACTCTGCCTCCTTTATTATTGGGAGGTTGCTGGCAATATAGTAATTCATCAAATAACCATAGCATATAGACAGAAACACAGTGTCCAAGAAGTAGTAAGACTATTTTTCTCACTATTTTCATATAAAATGTATAGTTACCTCATAATATAATTTTTGGGGCATTTATGTGACATATTATGGTTCCTTTTATAGCCTCTTACAAAGTCAGTAGAATTGGTAATTATGAAATATGAATAATTGGAAAAAAATTCTTAATTTCTACCAGTTAAAAAATCAGATTAATTTTACTATTTTCTTTTGAAGTTCAATATAAATTCAGTGTGAGTTTTGCAGTGTGAAATGTGAGATCATAGGGACTATAGTAATGGCTTTCGAATAATCAAAATTTGAGGAGCTATTCTCCTTTCACATGATTTTACTTTTTATCTAACTTGTAATGTTAATGTTTTTGCAAAATCGTTAAATTTTATTATAGGTCCATACTCTTTTCAACATAGGAATTATGATCTCATTAAAACAGTTATCTAGTAGTGAATTGGCAACTTAAAAATATAATTTTGACTCATTTTTTAACAGAAGATCTCTTTTGTGTAGTTGTTAAAAAAAGGTTTTTTTACTGATTACTTTTGATAGAGAGAGAGCAAGTGGGAGAGGGGTAGACAGAGGGAGAGACACAGAATCTGAAGCAGGCTCCAGGTTCTGAGCTGTCAGCACACAGTCTGATGTGGGGCTCGAACTCACAAATGGTGAGATCATGACCTGAGCTGAAGTCAGATACTTAATGGATTGAGCCACCTCTTTTGTGTATTTCTTAAAAGCTGAAAGCAGCTGAATAAGATGCAAACGAGGTTCAGTTAATAGTGATTACAAACAACTGACATTTATATACCATGGGTACATGTTGGTAAGTGAGAAACTTACAGAAATCATATGTGATAAATCAAATGCCACTATTACTATGAGCCATTTTTGAAATGATTACACTGTGAGTGTTAATTGAAACTAGTATGCTGGAATTTTATCCGAATTCACTGGCTATTACCAAGTTGATAATTTTCTGGTTCCAGAGAATCCAGACATGTGGCATGGAGAGCTGTGGGCGATTCCTCCCTGTGCCTTTTCTGCAAAAAACAATGTGTAAAACTAATTTGAGCATAGAACCGAGCTGTTAAAAAAACGAACCAAAAACACACCAACCAAACAAAAACCCCTGCTGTTGCCAGTAAGCCTACATAAACATCCCTAGAAATGGCCAAAAAATAATTCATGAAAATAATTAGCTGTAATCAAGCTTGGAAGGTTTGATTTTTCCCTGCAGTGTTTGTACCAGTTTTTTTCAGCTCATTTCAGAGGTGCATATTCTCCAGAGGCCTGTTAGTATATGCTCTTTATTCTGCTCTGCAACTTTGAAGATTCCTTTGTCTTGATCCCTGTTATAAAACTGAGTTTTGTATTCTCTTAGAGTCTCCTAAGTACGGTAAATTTTAGTTTGAGTTCAGAGTTAAAACTATAGTTGTTATCCCTTTTTACTTGAACGATGTCTTTCAGTCAAGAGCTTTAACTTTCTCAGGTTGGATTTTAACACTGTGTGTTCATATTAATATGTAAAATTTACCAAACAGGTACTAATTATAAAATACTTCTTTTAATAATTTCATATTTTTCTCTCTGATTTAGTGTAATATAAAAGGAGGCCATAGTCTACGAAACCGGGAGGAGCGTTTTAAGAAGTGTGTTTCGGATGGTCCAGGACCAGCAAGCTATGATCAGTTTTATCATGGAACATCAGATATCATGAATAGAAAACTACTACAGGCTAAAGGGCATCTTCAGTCAGTATGTTCTATTTTAAATTATGCTTTTGACATTTCTTTTAGTTAACGTATAAAAGGTGTAATGTTTTATGTGGTAAGAACATTTAAAAAACTTTACTATAAAAATTAAGTTTATTAGTATTTATCTCATAGTTAATAATTACATGAATATTCAGTGTTTATAAACTAGTTTTTATTATATTAACAACTGGCTTCCTTTTTGCTCTTGATAAATCTATAATCACTTCCAATGTCTATTGTGAACAGAAAGTTAGAGATATTTTAAAAACCATATGGAACTCTGTGATAAGTATCGTTAATAATACAGTGAAATTTAAAACATGATTCCTGAAATGAAAAGGCTTAAAATTAGATGGGGAGAGAGATACATAGATTGCTACTAATGCAAGATGAAATGTGGTAGGTGCTAAATGAATGACCGTCTAATTAAATGCCAGAAGAACTTAAAGGAAGACGACTGTATCATGGGAAAGTATACTTTGTCGAGAACATATAGAGGAGGCTGGCCTTGAAGAAGAGGGTTGGAATGTACATTCCAGGCATGGAAAACTACGTGAGAGAAGATACAGAAGTAGAGTCTATGGAGGACAATGAGAAGATTATACTGACTGGAGTAAAAAATTTGTGTAGGATACGAGCAGGTGGTATGTTTGGAAAGGTATATTGGTGTTCTATAATAGTTATGACGCCAAAGTCTCACCCCTTTGAGATAAATAATCTAGAAGATTTTGGTCTTGGTTTATTTAGAGGGTTGTATTTTCTCTTTCTTTAACACCTTCACATAGCTCATATTAATTAAATTTTAAACAACCTTGTTTAGGGGGACATATTTTAGGGCTAAGTATTCAGGTGAATAATGTCAGTGCAATGATAATGATGTTAAAGTTTATAAGCATATTTAAATATCAGCTATTTTGTGTGCGGGGACAAAGTAAATGTCCATATACTTATGTAAGGATTTATCAGACCTTTTTTTATCTTTTTAAGAAGGAAGTGCTTATTTTATTAGACATTAACATAATCTTTTGCATTTTCTTAGTGACACTGTGTGTATTTTCTTTTGAAAAGTAGTAAGTCATTGTTTTTTTTTTCAGACTTACGAATACTTTTTACCTGACACATTAGAAATTTCTTTATCTTTCTTCTTTTTTGAATCTTTCCAGTTACGAAATAAATAAATCAAGGAGATGAAAAGTACAACACTAGGAATATAGTCAATAGCATTATATATTTTTATATGGGGACATTTGGTAAATGTACTTACTGTGGTGAGCATTGTGTAGTATATAGAACTGTCAGTTACGATGTTGGGCATTTGAAACTAATATTAGATATTTTTTCAGTGACTATGAATACTAAACAATGCTAGGCACTGATAATACATAGAAGACAAATCACTGCTCTCTGGGATCTATATTTTAATAGGGAAATAATGAATGTAATTCAATACAAAACAGTTGATGCACTGCTATTTTAATAAACATACAATATAATGTCTACTAGTACCCCAAAGTAGAGAGTTTTTGGAGGGAATGATAGCACAGTCAAATGGGATCGTGAGAAAGGATTCGCTAAATAGTTAAGAAGAATGGGAGAAAACACTCCAGGTAGAGAAAACCACCTGACTAAAGACATCGAGGTATTTAATGGCAAGATATGTTTAGAGAAAAACAAAATTCTTTGGAATATTTGGAGTACAGGATATAAGGGAGAGTAGTAGGAAAAGAGTACAGAAAAGGAGGTGGTGCATATGTTTTGGAAAGTCTTGATGTGATGCAAATAATCTTTGTAAGTAGTGGGAGAAGCCATTCAATAACTCCTGTTTTAATTTGGTAATCAGTCTCATAAGTATCACTAAAACTACTTAATAGTTGTCTCTAGTGATAAAAAAAAGTAAAATTCTGCCAGTGATTGTATGTTTATAACATAATTGTCTATTGGGCATGTATGTACTCAACTATAGCATTTTTTAAATTTATTCAGAAACAACAAAGGATCAATATACTCTTTAAAATTTTTTTATTATGTTTATTTATTTTTAAGAGAGAGAGAGAGAGGCAGCAGGGGAGGGATGGAGAGAGAGAGGGAGATAGAGAATCCTAACCAGGCTCTGCATTGTCAGCGCAGAGCCTGATGAGGAGCTCAAATCTTTGAACCATGAGATCATAACCTGAGCCGAAATCAAGAGTTGGGCACTTAACTGACTGAGCCACCCAGGCATCCTATCAATATATTTTTAATAAGTAATTTTCCAGATAACTAAATCATTTAAATGCCAGTATTTTATTTGCTATATTTTATACTAGTATTTCTACTGTATGTTAGTTCTCCTTGTTTTTATTTAAATCATAAAATACTTTACATTAAAGGAGATGTTGAAAAAAGGATAATCACCCTAAAACTTCTGGCTCTAACTTTGAGAATTCTGTTATTTTTGCATATCTCCTTTCAGTTTATCATTAAATCGCATATGTATATTACTATGTATACTTATGTATAATTTCATGTGTCTTATGTACCTACACTCATCGAGTCTATTTTCTATTTCCATTTAGTATTATGTCTTAGACATTTTCCTTGCTACCTAGTCAGCATAATTAGGGTATTTATACAAGGCATAGGAGATAAGTCTGGAGCTGGGAAGGAATGAAGCCAGGAAATATTACAGGAAAATAATGAAGTTCATTTTTGCCTGGCAGCTATTATGATAGCATGGCACAAATATCCACTTTGAACTGGTGATTGGTGATGTGACTATAGGAGCGAATGCCTAATTTTAGCATCAGAAATACTTGTTTACTAAGCAGGATAAATAACTGAGCCAAGTGAGCCTCTTTACCTCTTAAGGTGGCTTTAATAGTGATATTATATATTATCTGAACTTATATGATTAGGTGAAACTTGAATCTACTCCTTTAAATTACTTTCATAGAACAAACATTTTTGGCTTATGTTATGAAACTCATTAAATCAATATTTAATAATTGCCTTTCAGTAAATTTTATTATTCACTTCTTCATTCTTTCTCTGGCTTCCAAGCAAATAATAGAAAATATTTTCTTACAGAAGTTTTCAAGGGCATCTGCAGCTTCCAGAAGTGTTGATGTTCCTTCGATTCCTTCTTGTGGGAGATGTGGTTATGATATTAATGACGATGGCAGTATCGTCAGACAATTTCCACCTGCTAGTGATGGCACACTAGGTCCAGCATACTATAAACCTCAGTTTGTAAGTACAATGCATTTCCTAGTGACAACTGGAAAATCGTTTATAATTATGCATGTGCTAGTTAATATAATACTAACTGAAGTAATAAATAGACCCTCAAATCTCAGTGGCTTAATTTAACAGAAATTCTTTGTTTCCTCATTCATATGAGTATTCCTTATGGATAAAAGGCTTTCCTCTGTGTAGAGATTCAGGGATACAGGCTTATTCCATTTGTTACTATCATCATCAAAGGGCTTTAGTTCATCTGTATCCAGCTGGCAGAAGGGGAAAATCTCACTGTTAGAGGGAAGATTTTGTGGCCAGATTTGGTGTAAAAGTTCAGTTACATGGACACACTTAACTGCCAAGAAGGCTGGGGTATATAGTCTAACTATATCTAGGAAGAAGAGGAAACAGGTTTCACTTACTAGAAGTCTCTGATACAATGTATAATCATATGCAATACATACATTTTCTTTTCCTGAATTTGAAAGGGAAAAGAGAATTTTTCTACTAAAGGAATCTGAATATGATGGTGTAAGCACTATTTATTTTACAAAGTTGTTAAAGAAGACAAGGAACTTCTCTTTAATTAAAATATCAAGCATATTATAGCAGATCCATCGCATGCAGGTTTTCAGTTTCGAAGTTGGCCAAAGATGAGGCACAGTTTCATTCAGCCAGTTGAAATGTATGAATTATCCATGAATATGGGTGGTATGATGGTTTTACATAATTACAAGACTGAAGTACATACTGCTTTGGAACTGCTGTATTTTATACTTTTATGAGATGTGGAAGAAGTAATCCTTATGAGGAAAATGACCAAAATTAAGCATAGTCTTGAGGAGAGGCTGAAGAGAGAGACAGCTTGAGTGAAGAATAGATATTCTCAAGTTTAGCTTTCCCCTTACTCTCAGTGTTCTGGAGTTTTTTGTTTGTATATATCTCTATCTTTGGGCTTAGGGCCAAGTACCTTTAGAAACCATTTGGTTTGTGGCTATATTGGGTAATTTGGGGTCTTAGATACTTTGAATTGTGAAAAGTTTTAAAAAATATATTAATTATAATTTATATAATTACACACAGAATAGTACAAACATAATAAGAGATACCCATGAATGCAAATTGGTGCAGCCACTGTGGAAAACCAGTATGGAGATGCCTCAAAAAGTTAAAAATAGAACCACCGTATGATCTGGTAATTGCATTAGTGGGTATTTACCCCCAAAATACAAAGACACTAATTCAAAGGGATACATGCACCCCATGTTTATAGCAGCATTATTTACAATAGCCAAATTATATAAACGGCCCATGTATCCATTGATAGATGAATGGATAAAGAAGATGTGGTATATGTATGCAATAGAATAGTATTCAACTATAAAAAAGAATGTAACCTTGTCATTTGCAACGACATGGATAGAACTAAAGAGTATAATGCTACATTAAGTAAGTCAGAGAAATACAAATACCATATGATTTCACTCAATGTGGAATTTAAGAAACAAACAAAAAAAAATGAGTGAAGGGAAAAAAAGAGAGAGATAAACTAAGAAACAGACTCTGCACTTCATCTTAGCCAAAAGACTGAGAAGCAGTAAGAAACAGACTCTTAACTGTAGAGAACCAACTGGTGGTTACCAGATGGGAAGTCAGTGGGATTATGGGTAAAAGTGACAGTGGGGATTAAGGAGTGCACCTGTCATGATGAACAGTGGGTGATGTATGGAATTGTGGAAGCACTGTACACCTGAAACTAATATAATACTGTATGTTAATTACACTGAAATTAAAATGAAGTAAAAAAAATAACAGATACTCATGGACCCATCATCACATATAACATAGTAAAATTTTGAATTAGCTGTATTTTAAAATATATTATTATAATTGTTACCTTACCCAGTTTCCCTCCTTGCATTCTTTATCCTTTGTCAAAGTAAACACTAAATCTATATTGCATACATGAAAAACAATATATATTTTATGACTTAAAAATTTTAAGTAAATGCTATCATCTGGTAGGTAGGCTGCTTGCTTTTTAACTTAATGTTTTATTTTCTAGATTTTACCATATGGATCTAATTCATTCATTGTTTTCAGTTAGTACTTTTTAAAATTTTTATTAGAGAGAAAGTATGAGCAGGAGAGAAGAGCAGACAGGGGAGAGAGAGAGAGAGAGAGAGAGAGAGAGAATGTTAAGCAGGTTCCACTCTCAGTGTAGAGCCTGACATGGGCCTTAATCCCATGACCTTGGTATCATGATTGACCCAAAATCAAGTGTTGGATGCTCCACTAACTGAGCCACCCATGTGCCCCATTACTTTTCTTAAAACAAAAAGAAATAATTTTTGAAATAGTTTTAGACTGATAGAAAAGTTACAAAAATAATACAGAAAATTACCATATAACTCACTCAGATTCTGCAGTTAACATTTTATCACATTTGCTTTATCAATTTTTCTTCCTATATATTTATATTATTCTTTTTATCAAGAAATTTGAGAGCGCATTTCAGACTTGATGTCCCTTTACTCTTAAATACTTCAATGTACATTTCCTAAGAACAAGACATTCTCTTTTATAACCACAATGTAATTATCAAAAATCAGGAAATTTTCATTCACATAATACTAATATCTGATCTACAGATTTAAAATAAATGCTAATGATCTCAATGATATCTTTTTTTTTTAAAGAATTTTGTTCTGGAGTCAAATCTGGTATTACACATTGTGGTTGTCATGTCTCTTCAGAGTCCTTTAATTTAGCACAGTTCTTTAGTCTTCCGTTGTCAGTTGTAACCTTGACTTTTTGTAGAGTACAGTCTAGTTATTTTGGAGAATATTTCTAGTTGGAGTTCGAGCATATTTTCTCATGATTAGAGTAAGTTTATATTTTGGCAGGAGTACTACAAAAGTGATGTATCCTTCTCAGGCACGGGATGTCTACTTGTCCCAAGACTGGTGATGTTAACTTGAAGTGATGTCTTCCAGTTTTATCTACTGTAAAGTTACTGTTATTTAAAAAAAATATATATATTTTGTGGGAGTTGCTTTAAGAATATTATTTTTTTTTACATTTTTTAAAACATTTATTCATTTTTGAGAGACAGAGAGAGACAGAATGCAAGCGGGAGGGGAGCAGAGAGAGAGAGAGACACAGAATCTGAAGCAGGCTCCAGGCTCTGAGCTGTCAGCACAGAACCCGATGTGGGGCTCAAACCCATGAACCATGAGATCATGACCTGAGCCGAAGTCGGACGCTTAACCGACTGAGCCATCCAAGTGCCCCTACTTTAAGAATAAATAAATATCTTTTTCTTCATCACACTCACTAGTTAATACACTTTGATGGTGCCTGACTTAATTTTACTGTGATGTTTATTGAATGGTGGTTTATAACTCTGTCTTTCCTTTAACATTTATTTGTTGGCACTTTATTATGAAGAAGAGCTTTATCTTTCCCATTTATGTCAGTATAGATTAATGGGTTCCTGCTTTACTCAAAGAGTTATAATTTATTACTCTCATTATTTATTTTGAGGTTTAAATTACCCCAGATTTGATCCTTGGGAGTCTTTTAAAGCTATTCCTAGTGTCTTTTTGACATGTCCTCATCATTCTTTGAGGGTTTCTTTACTTTCTGGCACAATAAGATGTTCCAGGTACAATTTTTTTCCCTGCCCCAGCCTTGGAATCAGACATTTCTTTAAGGAACTCTACTTCTATTTAGTAGAGAATGGTATTTCAAAACAAGATCAGTATACTATGTACATGCATTGCTAATGGGGTGTACCACTTCAGGCTATCAGTGGACAAGTTAGAGACCCATACTTACTTTTTATTTATCCATATATTAAAACCTTTGAGTTTATGCTGATACCTGATGTTGATAATTATGTTGTGGTTATAAAAGAGAATGTCTTGTTCTTAGGAAATTCCAGTCTAGTACCAGAGATTTGTTTTAGTCTTTCCTTTTCCATGTTTGAGAAACTTATCATTCCATTATTCTCAATATATTTATTTATTTGCATAATCCTGTAAAGCCCTGAAAAGAATTTCATTCATACCCCATCGCTGCAAAAAACAGAGTTGACAAAGTACAAAGCTCTTACCTGTAGGGGACCTCGAGGCTCTATACAGACAGGAAGTGAAGGCCAACACAGACCTGTAAACCATCTAATTGAACATTGAAGGTGTGCCCCAAACACATGCAAACAGTACCTCTGCAAAGGTTGGAGACTTACTGGTTCAAGGCCTTTAAAGAAATGCCTTGTCCAACCTTGGTCCGACCACTCAGCCTACCAGACTGAGACTTCAGAAGACACATATGACAGAATACAGAATCTGTAGATAGTCCAGGAATATCACTAACCAAACAACCACAAACCTTTAGGTGGCAGGGGCAGATTCTGATTTTCAGTGTTGCAACATTTTATTATCTAAAACATGCATTTTTCAACAAAGTTTCTGAGAGATACAAAGAACAAAAAAATATGGCCCGTATGTAGGAAAAGAAGTAGCCAATAGAAACTGTTCTTGAGGAAGCCAGTATGTTGGACTTATTAGACAAAGTTTTTAAATCAGCTATTTTAAATATATTCGAAGAAGTAAAGGAAGGTATGTCTAAAGGACTAAAGGAAAATATAAGTACACGATCTCATCCAAGTAGATATATCAATAAAAAGTTAGAAATTATAGAAGAAATCAAGTAGAAATTCTGGAATTGAAAAATACAGTTATGAAAATGAAGATTTGCTAGAGGGATTCAGTAATGGAGTGGAACTGACAGAAGAAGAAATTAGCAAACTTGAGGACAAATCAATTGATACTGTGTAGTCTGACAAAAGAAAAAAGAATGAAAAAGATTAACATAGCCTCAGAGGCTTTGGGACACCATCAAACATACCAACATATGCACATTGGAAGTCTCAGAAGAAGAGAAGAAAAAGAAATGAATAGAGAGAATATTTGAAGAAGTAATGGCTAAAAACATCCCACATGTGTAGAAAAATATTGATCTACACATAGAAGAAGCTCAATGAATTCCAAGCAGGATAAATGTAAAGAGATATATTACAATCAAACTGTT
Organism: Paguma larvata; assembly: GCA_030068075.1. Classification (NCBI taxonomy): domain Eukaryota; kingdom Metazoa; phylum Chordata; class Mammalia; order Carnivora; family Viverridae; genus Paguma; species Paguma larvata. The sequence goes on from CM057823.1 coordinate 117,294,248, forward strand.
GAAAGTCACAAAGAGAAATGTTCAAAGGAAAAAGAGAAGTGACAAGGAATTCCCCAATAAGAATAACAACTGACTTACTAGCAACTATGGAGGCCAGAAAGCAATGGGATGATAGCCTTAAAGTGCTGGAAAAAAAATCAAGAATTCTATTCTTTGAAACTGAAGGTGAGATTAGGACATTCCCAGACAAACAGAAACTGTTAGAATTTATCTCTAGTATTTCCCCTAAAGAAAATACTAGAGGCAGTCCTTCAGGCTGAAATGAACAGTTATTAGACAATAATTCAATTCCACACAAAGAAATAAAGAATAATAATACTGGTAAATACATAAGCCAGTATCATTTAATTTTTAGCTTGTGATTCCTCTGATTCCTATTGATTATGGAACACAGTAAAATGATACATTTTATATTCAAATACAGATGTTTTAAGACCTCATGAACTGCTTCATGCTTTAGAATGAGGTTACCTCTATAAATATGGAGAATAAGGAATTGTGAGCTAAAGAGGTATCTCTTACCCTGAGATTTCCCATTTATTTCTGTGGGTCTTTTGTCTCATGAATATTTTGCTCTCTCAATGCAATACCTGGTTTTCTAGGCCTTGACTATCCCATCTTCCTGTTAATGATATCAAAATAATTAGTCTTCATCAACAGACAGTACCAGTATCTTAGATATTTGAGGAAGATGCTTAGCAAAACAATGGAGATAAATTTTGTAAAAATTGCTGTGAAAGTAATGGAAGTCCTGTGGTCTAAAAGCAGTATATGCTGTCCAAGGTAGAAAGTTACCACAGGTAGTATAATGGAGTGTACTGCCTGGGTTTGTTTCTTCACTTTACCACTTAATAGTTATTTGTTCCTGGCTAGGTTACTTAAACTTTTTTTCACAATAGTGATAGATCCTTGGCCTTAGCTTAAACAGTTCTCTGACTTTTCTTAACATACATCTTACAATGGTTATTCTTTCTTTAAAATTATACCATATATATATATATATATATATATATGTATATATATATATATATATATATATATATATATATACACACACACTATTTATTTAATTTGGAATAATGTATCATCTATTCGAAGACCAAAATCATGCCTCCAAGCTTACCTAGATATACACAACCTTTTCCACATATGACTAAACTTTACTTTGACATGTGAAATTTATTTTCTTACTTTTCCTTTAGAAAAAAAATACACGTTCCTACAGACTACTATGAAATTGATACTGTAGTAATGTTCATTTAGATCTTACCTAATTTCTGTTAATTCTATATATATCTTTAGTTGCTTTTCAAGATAATAAAATATATGGGCTTAGTTTCTAGATGTACTAATAGAAAATTAAGAAAATAACCCAATAGATGTGTAATTGTGGTTCTTCCCTGATGTGGTGAATAACATCTGCTGAAGATATTTTACATAGCACTTAAATAGAGAAGAAACTCTGAAATTAAGAGTTATATAAGACTCTAGCCAACAAATGATACGTTTTAGCTGCATGTAATCAGTAAAGAAAAATTCTATGTAATAATTACTTTGTATAACAATTGGATTATAAAATTTACGTTCTCTCTTTCTCTTTTTTTCTCTCTCTTTTTTTTAAGAGGAGTCCAGGTAACTATTAGAAATCTACTTTTCAGAGGTGGATTTCACAAGCTTGAAATTTCAAAAGTTTGTGGTTGGAATTATGGCACTGCCATTTGCTAATGATACCATGCTGGGAACTACCTATGTGCTGCCACGCTGGAGAGCAGTCCATTAGTGTTTGAACTGATGCACTTTGGGACTTTTAATTCTTCAAAAATTCTATTTCCATACTTAATTATGGAAAAGACATAGTGGAAAAGTTGCATAACCCCTCCTTCATACATTTTATTGTCAATGGGAGTGGCAGTTAGTAATTCTTCTTCAAGTTATATTACAACATTCACTTAAAATAATGCAGCTCTATGCTGAGTTTGCTTCAATTAAGTCATATTTTATTTGCTAATGATTTTCCGAGTTGACAATGACCTTGAAATTGATATTGTCAACACTTCTTGACATAAAGAGAGTATGATTTAGAGTTAAGAGTGCATCAATTTATTTTTCATTTTCTGTGTTGCATTTTTAAGAGCCTTTTAAATTAAATTTCAGATTGAACATTTACCTGAGTAACCTCTGCAGTCAGAGGTCAGTGAATTAAGAAGTTGTCAATTCATGTGGTTTAGGTGAAATGAATTTTAGTACATATTACAGGAAAAGGATTTTGCTAATGTGTCGAATGGTGAGTATGTACATGTATGCATAATCTTCTCTTCTACTGGATTACAGTTGAACCACCAAAATCACAACAGTGGAAATTAAACTGAAGAAAGCTTGTTGGACATAATTCTGCTCAAGGTCTTGAAGTGCCATGTTAAAAGAATTAATATAAAGCTCTAACATGTATTTTTTAGGCTTTAAAAATGTGATAAGATGATTTATCAAAATGCTGTCTTACTGATTTTTAAAAAATCTATAGACTATAGTAAACTTAACATATCTAACATGGCTACATTACATTAGAAGAGAGTTCAACATTTGTGTGCTGTACTTCTTATTATGCCAAAAATCTGCACAATTATGAAATTTGACTTAATTTCCAAGTAGAAATAAAGTACAGAACAAATGGAGAAATTACACTCTTTCTGTCTGCAGAACTGTATGTGTACTTTGAAATATATGGCTATACTAGGTAATTCCGTGTGAAAGATGGCCTAGAACACTTACTTTAGCAGAAGAAAGTGTTGTGTGACTTGCCGTTCTTTCTCTTCCTGTAGCTCCGTAGGGTGCAGCAGTCCTCGGAGTCGCCACTGGCCCCAAGGAACAGCTGCTCTAGGGGATGCCACGGTTTCTTCCAGCATTCCTCTACTACCATCTGTAGCTCTGCTGGACATGTCAGGCTGGGCCATTTTTCTCTGCTGTCTGTTCTGCTCGGTGTTACAGCATTTGTCTCTGTACCCAGATCCAAAGCCTTTGCGTGGTCTGACTGCCTTATTCCCTTTTGTGTTACACTCAAGAGTGCCAAAGCAGAGTATATTCTATATGTTACAGAGATTGGTGGGATAGCTCTTTCCATTTTTATTCATATCTCTGTTCCTTCTAGCCCTGACAAAGATCTGGGCTTGGGAATTATGGATCAACTAGAAAATCTACTCATGACTATAATAATAGTAATTATATAATCTTACTTTGATATAGTGCTTTATAGTGTTATAATTTCATAATGTGTTGAAGTTGAACATCTATAGTGAAGAAGGGAAAATCTTTGGATAGTCCAACTGCCTTATTCCTTTTTGTGTTATACTCAGGAGTGCCAAAGCAGTGTATAGTCTATATGTACGTATGCACTCTGTATGTATACTCTCTGCTCTTGGTGTTATAATTCACTAGAAGGGATCTATGCATTAATTATCTAAGTACATTGAGACCAATTATAGTGCTCAGAATATTCCTTGTGGAAATAAGGATTAATCCTTTTTTATTTAGATAAGTTTTTCCAGACTTCATTGGATTGTGAATACTAAAGAGAGTCACAATTTTGGTAATAACTCAAATATAAGTATGTTGTCTCCTCCTAATGATGTAGAGGTCCTCTAGCCTTCTGCAAACTTCTCCTTCCCAGGTGTTTCTGGCAGTCCTCAGGGGCTGTCTGGACCATGTTCCTGGACAAGTCCATTTCCACAGAGACAGCTGCTGTTCCACCGGGCACTCCAGTCTCTAGCCAGATGGTGCTCTCTGTTGGGCGTTTCTACCATTGTACTTGATCACAGCTTAAGCTGCGTGGTGTGCTGGGGTGAGGTTGGGGGGATAATGTTCCACTGTCTTTGTGTTACACTGTATTAGAAGGGTCTAAAAGCGCTCAATTTTACCATGTTAAATGAAAGAGTTCTTTTAGATTTTTATCATAGCCTCTTTGTACCCCACAGGACCCTTGCAAAAATCCAGTGGGGACTGTTAGGGGGTGAATTCAATCAACAGAAAATATTCAGTGTTTAGTATTGCTACTCATTTGACAGTAAGATTTTCCTACTGGGTGAGAGTCGTTATGATTAGCTGCTTCCCATAGGATTTGTTTTCACATTTGCCTTCTGGTTGGCTTGCCCTTTCAGTTCCCCAGAGATTTCAAGACATGTCTGAATCCTGCTTAGAAATAATTATTAACTCCTCATTTCTCTACCCTTAGCTCCAACATGCTCTACTACCCTAAGCAAAGAATAAACAAGGGAAATCATGCAGGGGAAACCTGTAGACAGACTGCAGTTCGATTTCTCTATGCGATTGCATCTGTAAAAAGAATCAGCAAAGGTCCCATTTCACTTCATGGAAGCATTGAAATTCTGTCAGAGATTGTGTTGGTCCCTATTTTTTAATTCTTGAAGATCAGGTGGGAGTAGAAGGGAAAGTTAATTTTATTGTGTTTGTATTCTATAACATGTGAAGGCATTTTGACATAGTAGGGACTTTTAGTGCTGTACCAGATTCTTTTTGTGGTGTCCTGAAGCTTTCTGGAGTGGGGTCTCTCTAAATAGAAAGTGTGTGGGTGTTAGGGGCAATGGCTGTACTTCCAATTTATTTTCAGCCATGCATGCCAAGAGTAGAGTGGGTGTTAACATTGTCTTTCATCTCTCCACGTAGTGGCCCTGGCACAAATCTCAAAGGGTATAAGGAGTTTTGAGAATTGCTCCCTACTCACCACCAGAGTCCATCTTTATCTCTAGTTTCTGTCTCTTTGTGATCATCAATAGGCTTCAGAAGAGATTCTTTTCATATGCAATCAGTTCCTTGTCTAATTGTGGTCTCTGCTGTTCTGTATTTCCCAGAAATTCATTGAAGTTTTGGAATGTAAATGACACATTCTCTTAGTTTCTGGCCTTGATAATTTGTGTCTATTTTATACACTTCTTTTGAAATTTTGGTAGGAATTGAGCAGATGTGGGTTTGATTCACCATTTGAACTGGAATTTTACTTTCCAGCACTAATGTTGCTATGTATTTTATTAATGATTATTTATAATTATAATTGAGAGAAGTCAGTTCCACTATTCTAAAAGAGTAATAGTCACCTAGAACAGGTGAAACCGTCTTATGTGATTAACCTACAAGTTTATTATGGGGATTTTATTTAATTATTTATTTATTTATTTACTTAATAATTTATTGTCAAATTGGTTTCCATACAACACCACTGCTCAGGGAATTTTATTTTTTTATGTGAATATAAATTAGATTATTAATATAAGCTTATTTTAAAGCTATATTTTTACAAATATGAATTAAAAATAGAGTTTACCTTTTATCATCAGTTAAAAATGATTTAAAAAATTCTTAAATGATTACTCAATTTAGAATATTATAGGTCAACAAAAGAGAATTTCTGTGAGAAAGGTTACTGTTCTTGTGTTATATCTTATTATTTTATTAGTTTCTAATGAAAGCAGGTCCTTTAACTTCTCTAAAGTGAAATTTTCAGTGTCATGGTTAATTTTGACATTTATTGGGGCACCTGGTGGCTCACTCAGTTAGTCTCTGACTTTGGCGCAGGTCATGATCTCATGGTTCATGAGTTTGAGCCCACATAAGGCTCTGTGGTGACAGCTCAGAGCCTGGAGCCTGCTTCAGATTCTGTGTCTCACTCTCTCTTCCCCTCCCCCACTTATGCTCTGTCTCTGTCTCTCAAAAATAAGTAAAAACATTAAAAATTAAATAAAGATAAAATGGCTGTTCATCAGTTTGTTTTTAAAAAATTGACATTTATTACAGTGGATGCAAAGGAAACATGACGGTTGATTTCTCCTATCACAAATAATTTCCTTAGCATTAAAGAACTGATCTGGACCTCAAGCATTGAGAAAATGAACCTGGGGTAGTGTTTAATTTGTTCATCATATATTTGTTAGTTTTTGAAAAGTTAACATGGATATGTTATAGTTTTAAGTACCAGGTGATTAGAATTTCTCTAATATCTGTTTGTGATATTTGAATTTAAATTTAATTTCTGGAAGTTAATTTAATTTCTATTTAATTAAGATAATTTTTAACAGACTCTCTATTCCCTAAATCATTCAGTTGTGCCCCATCCTCCCTTTGTTAAACAATGAGGAGCTCATCTTTATTGCCCTTAAGGTTTTAGATTGCTTAGTGTACTGCCAATACAAAGCCGTTCATATTGGTTAAGGATATGCTAAAACTAGAGATACTTCTCCCCTAGATTCCTGGCTGACTCAGGAGTGGGATGGGGCACAGTGGCAATAACTTAAATTGAAAGAGACTTTAGCATTTGTTAGTGGAATCCCCTTGACTAAAGCTGTCCTTGCTTTATATTTAGACTCAAATAAAATGAAACATTGTTTACTGACTTATTTAAACTATGTCTCATGCTCACTTTTTTATTTTTTTAAGGATTTTTCCAATGCAACTTTGAAATACAAGGGGATACATTTTGGCAACTCTTTGGGAAGACTCCAGTTGCCTCTGAAGTCAGGGCCTGGTCCTGGGCAGTATGATATAGTCCAGTAAGTAAAAGAAATATACCTTTAATGTAGTTCTTGACTAGAAAATACTCTAATAATTGAGGACATGCTGTTATAAAAGGACAAATCAGTATGCAAAGCTCCAAGAAGTGTTGTATTTGGAATAGCCTGTATGAAAACGATTGCTTTTTTTCTGTGAGCCAGACCCTGTGTCACCTGCTTTACATGTATGACCTCATTTAATCTTTGCAAGTCTCTGTGTAGTTACTATTGTTATACATATTTTATCACTGAAAAATGCAAAGGTCAAAAAAAATAATTAACATTTAAGATCTTGTTGCTGTTAAGTGACACAGCTAGACTTTAACCGAGGTCTGTTTGTACTTGTACAGCCCATGTGTCTGAGTACTAAAATACACACAGAAGATCAGAGAAAATATAAAACAAGGTGACTCAATATTTATCTTGTCCTTGGCTCTGGTGTCCATTCTTCTGACTAAATGATAAATTTATAAACCATTCTCATTGGGGTGGGAGGTGGGGTGGGGAGTCAGAGCCATAGTATCAGATCGGAGGTTATATTTATGAAGTTTAAGTAGGAAATGCATTTCTGGGGAAATAACTCCTTCTCTCTTTATTCTCTCATTCTACAGTAAGGCCTTAGACATGGGTACATGGAAGAGAAAATTGAGTAACAGTACTATGTTGTCCTCAGAACCTGTCACCTGTTTTCATCATTAAAATTTTTAAACAGGGTCCATCTTATCTGCCTGATTCTTTTTCCCTCATAGAATGAGTTTTCTTCTAAGAAGTCCCACAGTGATTACCTGTCTAATTAGTTTCCTAGACAGATTTAGACTCATCTGTATGCCAGAGGTGGATGTAGCTTAGACTCTCTTGCTTGGTCTCTCTTGCTAATGTTCATTCATTGAACAAACATTGTTTGAATTCTTGCTATGTGCTAGTACTAAACATAGTCACTGAGGATAAAAAGAATAAAACATGGTTCTGGTTTCGGGGAATTTATATCTATTCTCTCTTCTTTTTCATTTTTTTCACTCTCCTAAAATAGGAGGTACATATTATATTTTTATTCTTTTTAGTAGTTACACAAGAACCTTAATATGTATATTTAACTCACTGGGGTCTAAACTTAATATCTTTGTCATTCTTCCAAACAAAACAAAGTCTATGAAATGGCTCTAACTAACTCTGCTCATCCCCTTGACATACACTTTTGTTATTAAGTATTCTAATCTTAACTTTTTTCTTTCAGTCTGGCTGGTTTCCTTATCTGTCTGTCTGTTTAGTCTGTCTGTCTGCTGGCTTGCCTGCCTATCTTCCCATCAGTTTAATTGAGGTTAATTAACATGAAGCAAAATTAACCTTTTTTAAGGTATGTAGTTCTTTGATGATTGTTTTCTTTCCATTCCACTACACTTCTGACTAAATACTTCATGTATAACCAGGACCCCATCTAACCGTGTTGCTCTGATTTTGCTTGGTAGTTTTTCTTAAGTTTATTTTGTTTCTTGAACTTTGGCCCACTCCCATTCTAATATCATTAAAATGGCAATACTATCCAAAGCAATCTACACATTCAGTGCAATCCCAATCAAAAGTGCACCAGCATTCTTCTCAAAGCTAGAGCAAACAATCCTAAAATTTGTTTGGAACCACAAAAGACCCCGGATAGCCAAGTAATACTGAAGAATAAAGCCAAGGCGGGAGGCATCACAGTCCCAGATTTTAGCCTCTACTACGGCTAAAGCGGTAGTCATCAAGACAGTATGGTATTGGCACAAAAACAGACACATAGACCAATGGAATAGAATAGAAAACCCAGAAATAGAACCACAAGCATATGGCCAACTGATCTTTGACAAAGCAGGAAAGAGTATCCAATAGAAAAAAGATGGTGCTGGGAGAACTGGACAGCAACATGCAGAAGAATGAAACTAGACCACTTTCTTTCACCACTCACAAAAATAAACTCAAAATGGGTGAAAGACTGGAAACCATCTAATACCTTGTTTTTAAATGTTACTTTCTCTTTGAGCATTTATATTTCCTCTATTTCTTCTTCCATTTGCATTTTTCACTTTTGCTTTAGGAACGTACTTGTATAGATTGCATTCCAGACTGCTTCAGTTATGTCACCATTTCCATAACTTGTCTGCTCTTTGGTGTTGCTGTCTTCACTGAACCTTTTAGTTGGAATTGTCTTGGTTCCTTCTCATAGCTGACATTTCCACCCTTTTAAAAATTCTTTTAAATTATTATTATTTTTTTACTTTTTTGCTTTATTAATCAAGTGAGAATTGTTCTGAGAGATTCTACTTAGTATAAAAGTGGAGATACTTGGTCATTGAATTGTAAATGAGAATCAACAAAGTGAGCATTTACCAGTGAACTGAGATGTTAATGTGTATTTAAATCATAGCAGTGTCAAAGAAATTAATTACAATTATGTAACTTAAACATTTGTTTTTATGTTTTTCTATTTTCTGTTTTTGAAAATGCTTAAGTTCAGTATAGTTCATTAGAAATGTTTAATATGAAGTTTTTTGGAAGTTCTGTTTAAGAAATGGAGAAAACAGTATAGTCAGTATAGCCTATTTAATAATAGTTCTTCTAATAATAGCTAACAGTTCCTGTGTACTTATGGGCCATGTATGGCATTAAACATTTCACCTATATTATCCACTTTAATCATTACTGTTTTGAGAATTAGTTGTTACTGTTTCCAATTAGGCAAAGAATCCACTTTGAAGTTTAGAGTTAAGATGATGTGTGTAAGGTCACACAGCTAGTAGGTAACAATGCTAGGGTTCACATCAGGATGTCTGATTCTGAAGCTCGGGTGCTTAATCACTGTTTATTGAGTTTCTTATTCTTTCTTGAGGTTATGATTTCAGAAAAAAATCTTCAGAGAAAAATAAAGCCTCCCTTTTGTTTTCAAAGATCTTTATGCCCTTTTTTTTTTTTTGTTATTTTGTGATATAAACAGCAGAGAGCTTCACCCCCTCATTTTAGTTGAGATACCAAGGGATTTGAAATTTGAAAGATGTTTTATGTTAAATAGAATACACAGAAAAAAAATTTTGGTAGCTTTTTTATTAAGCTCTGGACAAAAACAAGCAAACAAATAAACCAAAAACCAAGCAAACTTCTGGACATAAATCCTATGTCCTATTTTTTTATTTGGAGTCATTATTAGTATAGGTTTATTATAATGCTCTGGATTGGAAAATGCAGAACTAACCAACATAAGTGAATACTTTTATAAAATTTAGAATATATTGGCCTAACATAAGCAGATTTTTTTTTTTTTTGAGAGAGAGAGCACGAAAAGGAGAGGGGCAGAGAGAGGAGAGAGAGAATCTCTCCAGGGCTCCATCTCACTACCTTGAGATCATGACCTGAGCCAGAATCAGGAGTCAGGGTGCTTAACTTACTGAGCCACTCAGGCACCCCAATACCCAATAATCTTATTGCATATTTAAAAAAATTTTTTTAGATGTATATTTATTTTTGAGAGAGAGAAGACAGAGTGCGAGTGGGAGAGGGGCAGAGAAAGAGAGACACACAATCTGAAGCAGGCTCCAGACTCTGAGCTGTCAGCATAGAGCCCAATGTGGGGCTTGAATCCATGGATCATGAGATCATGCCCTGAGCCAAAGTCGGACGCTTAACCAACTAAGCCACCCAGGCTCTCACTACGTTTTTAAAAAATGTTTATTTTATTTTTTGAGAAAGAGAGTGGAAGGAGGGCAGAGAGAGAGAGAGAGAGAGAGAGGGACAGAGAGTCTGAAGCAGGTTCTATGCTGACAGCAGAGAGCCCGATGCAGGGCTCGAACTCATGAACTGCAAGATCATGACCTGAGCTGAAATTGGGTGCTTGACCGACTGAGCCACCCAGGCTTCCCATTATTACCTACTTTTTAAGCAGGAAACGTTAGTGTAAAAATATTCTCCTTGCTTAATAATTATATATTTGAAATTGAGAGTTCCTCAATTTCTTTCTGATTTTTCTAAAGGAAAAAGACACCACATTATGAAAATATTAATATCAAGAAAGATCAACAGCAAAATTATTGCTCATATCTCCCACGATTTTATGAAGTAATAATATATCAGGAGGAAAAAAAGGTAAGTTGAAATGTATCTAGTTCATCTACTTTCTATGTTTTAAGATCATCGACTCTTATAATTACAAGGTTAGAGTACTCTTTGGATCTACGTGCCTGGTAGTTAGTTGTTACTGAGTAACAACTATACTTAAAATCTCCATCAAGTGGTTATCATCTCTGCTTGAGCATCTCTTGTGATAAAGAACTCACTAGCCCTAAGGTTTATTGTTTCAGTAGTGGACAACTCTGTTTCTTACAATTTCCTTCTTAAACTGACCTAAATTTGCCTGCTCCTGCCTGCTTTTTCTCCTTCTTCCTATGCCTTCTTTTTAGTCTTTTTCTAGTAATGATAAAAGTTACTGTTTTTTGATTATTCTTATTATTTAACTTCATGATAGTTTATTTTCCTTTGAGGTTATCTAGGGATCTTCTTAAAGTAGTTTGTAAGTTTCCTTTCCTTCTCTCTCTCCCTCTTTCTCTCTAGTCTGATATTAGAACTAAGCATAATATTCTTGGTATAGTCTGATTTGCATATGGGATTTTCATCTTTTTTCTGGATAGTATATATTTATTAATATAAACCCATAATTCTATTAAATTTTTTTGTAGTTATGCTTCAGTTTACTCATTTAGAACTTGTAGGCAAATAAAGCCCTGGAATTTTTTTTCCCTTCGGTACATTATTTTATTTAAACATAAAATATTGAATGATGGAATATTACACAGACATAAAAAAGGATGATATCTAGCTGTCTGCAACGACCTGGATGGACCTAGAGGATATTATACTAAGTGAAATAAATCAGACTGAGAAAGAGAAATATTGTGTGATTTCACTCATATATGGAGTCTAAAAAACAACACATGAATAGATAGACAAGTAAGCAGAAAACAAATCAGACCTATAAATGCATAGAACAAACTGATGGTTGCCAGAGGGAAGGTGTGGGGGGCGATGAATTGGGAAGAATGAGTGAAGGGGAATGGGAGATACAGGTTTATAGTTATGGAATGAAAAAGTCATGAGAATAAAAGGGACACATGGAGAGTATAGTTAATGTTACCGTAATAGAGTATATGGTGACAGATGGTAGCTTCACTTGTGGTGGGCATAGCATAATGTATAGAGCAGTTGAATCACTATGTGTACATCTGAAACTAATGTCACATTGTGTATTAACTGTACTCAAGTAAAACAATAAAAAAACCTTGAGGATTATAGAACAAAAATTTTTCAATGGACCCATTTAGAGTAAGGATAAATAAACAAATTATTCACAGCTGAAAAATCAATAACTATTTCATTAAGAATTTTCTCTGCATTTGATTTCCTTAGCCTTCCCCTGAATATCAATCATCAATGAAAAGTATCGTTTCTAGAAATGAAAAGACACAATAATAGAATAATATAATTGTGTTTATAAGATTACAATTACAAATCTCAAACAGGATAAAAAGTGTATAATTTGGAATCATGAGAGATAATGGTCTGTAGTTTTCTATACTTTCGACGTTTTGTCGGTTTTGGTATTAGGGCTATGGTGGTTTCATAGGATAAGAGTTAGGAAGTATTCCCTCTGCTTCTATCCTCTGAAAGAGTTGGTGGAGAATTGACCTAAGCTGTTTCTTTAATATTTGGTAAATTTCACCAGTGAATCCATCTGGGCTTGGTGCTTTCTTTTTTCTAGGAAGGTTATTAGTTATTGATTCAATTTTTAAAATAGCATATTCAGATCATCTATTTTTTTCTTGAGTGAATTTGAAAGATCATGTCTTTTCAAGGAATTGGTCCATTTCATCAGGCTTATCAAATGTATGAGCATAGAGTCCATAGTATTCCTTTATTTTTCTTTTAATGTTTATGAGATCTGTAGTAATGGCTTTTTCTTCATTTCTGATATTAGTAATTTGTGTCCTCTCTCTTTTTTTCTTAGTTCATCTGGCTAGAGATGTATAGATTTGATTGATTTTTTTAAAGTCTAAATTTTGTTTTCATTGATTTTCTTTTTCGTTTCTTATTTTTAATGTTATTGATTTCTGCTCTAATTCTACTTATTTTTTTTTTCTTTTACCTACTTTTAATTCAGTTTGGTTTTCTTTTTTATTTCCTAAGGTAGGAACTTAGATTTTCATATATGCACTTGTTGCTATTAATGATTATATCTAGTTTATTGATGATATTATTGATTTCAACTATGTCCTTACTGATGTTATGCCTGATGGTCTGTCCATTTCTGAGAAAGTGGTGTTGAAGTCTTGAACTGTGATATTTCTACTTGCAATTTTATCAGTTTTTGTCCCACATAGTTTGCTGCTTTATTGTTAGGCACATACACATTAAGAAATATGTCTTCTTGGAAGTCTGTACTGTCTGAAATTACATCTAGTCTTGCTTTCCTTTGATTAGTGTTACCAGGGTGTAATTAGTTTGATTTTGTTTTTCTCCATCATTTGCCTTTAATTTATATATATTTATATTTAAAGTGAGATTCTTATAGACAACAAGACTACTATCTAAGTCTTCTATAGTGGGTATTATTTGTTGATCTGCTCTGACAATCTGTCTTTTAATTGGTGAATTTAGACCATTGACATTGAAGGATTATTGATATAGTTAGATTAATATCTATCACATTTGTTATTATTTTCTACTTGATGCCCTTGTTTTTTTGCTCCTATTTTTATCATGCATTCTTTTTTCTGCCTTTTGTGGTCATCATTTGTTCTTGCCTTCTGTTTTCTTTATTCATTAGAGCTCTTAGCATATTAATCCTACTTGTTTTAAGTTCCCCTTCTGATGATGGCACTCTTCCTGCCATGTCTGGCTCTGATGCTTGCCCTGTTTCTTCTATTTTTTTTTTTTTTGTATACGTTGTAGTTTACTCTTGATAACTAGATGTCTTAGTCTCTTTGGGTTGCTGTAACAGTATCATAGACGGGGGTTTATAAATAAGAGAAATTTATTCTTTATGGCTCTGGGAATCTGGGAAGTCAAAGAAGAAGGTGCCAACATATTCAGCTCTGTTGAGAGCTCACTTCTGGTTCATTGGTCATCTTTTTGATGTGTCTTTGCATGTTGGAAGGGGCAAGGGATCTCTCTAGGGTGACTTCTTTTTGTTGTTGTTGTTGTTGTTGTTGAAGTAAGGACACAAATCTCATTTATCAGAGCTCTGTGCTCATGAGGTAACCACTTGCCAAAGGTGCCACCTCCAAATAACATCATAAAGGGGATTAGGTTTAACATGAATTTTGGGGGGATACAAACGTTCAATCTGTCTAACTTGATATGTATTAGGTAAAGGTATGGGGGAGGGGAAGAGGTTTTTAGTTCTGTGATTAGCTCTTAGTCTCTCAGTGAGCCCATGCATCTGAACTGGACTGTGAATTTCACAAGTCTTTCTCAGTTTTTTCCTCCTCTTAGATGGGTTAGAATGGCTAGTGTGAGTTGGAGTTAAGTATTTCCTTTATCTTATGTCGAAGGCTAGAGGTGACTGGAGTTGTGCATTTCCATTCTGTAGGTCCATTATGTGCTGATAATGCTCCAGGAAGTTGGGCTCTAGTTAGTTTGATTTTCCAGAGAGCTTATCTTGTTAAGAAAAACAATTGTCTGATATATTTCAAAATGATTCTTTTCCCTCTTCCCCTGCCAGATGCATGAAGGGGCTTTTCTACAGTATTTATTATGAGAATTTAGTTGAGCTCCTGGAAGTAAATCAGAATTGTGGGGTCCTCCTCTGTGACTGGGCCCATGGTGATTTTACCTCTCAGACTTGTCTTCACTGAGCCTCCAGCAATTCTTCAATTACGGTTTAGGTATTCCTGTACTGGACTGGTTTCCACAGTGTTTTCTACCTTTAAATCTCTGCTTTGGTAAGCTTTGACTCCCTATATTTGCTTGTCTGTCTCTCCGATCTTGTGGGCAGTGGTTTGCCCTGTGGTTTACTCTCTCATGGATCTAAGAAAAATTTGATTTTACATTCTGTTCATGTTTCTACTTGTTCTTAGGGAGGAATGACAACATCCAAGTTCTTATGTGCAGAACTGGAAACTGAAATTAAGGAAATGAGTTTTTTTTTTTTAAACCAGAACATTTATTATATGACTAATCATGGAAATCCTTAAGATGATAGAACTTAGAGTACAATGAAGAAGCTACATAAACCCTGAGGAGCTTAGACTATTCAGGATGGTCACATAGAAAAGAATAAGAGGCATTTTTATCTGCTTCAAACCATCCCTCAGTCCATCATTGTTTGATGCCAAGAAGGATCTCAATGATGTAACTTTCCACTATGCGTGAGAGAGCAGAAGGACCCTCGTAGCCCTTGTCACCACTATGGATATCTGAAACTTTTGCTACTGAGGATCCCTGCAGTGTTCACTGATGCTTAACCCAGCTGATGGAGCTGTCTGGAGTCCATGCCATACGCCTCCATTGGAGGAGGCGTCACAGTTTCTCCATTCTTCCAGGACCAGAGCTGCCACTTAGGTCTCATAACCAGGTACACACCTAAGACCCTGACTCTGTGGCAGCTATATTTGTACCCATGTCTTAGGCACCAGCACAAACACTGCAACGAGTGTACTCCTGGACTGGACCGAGCTCCAGGAGGATCCCTTTGGCTATGACTTCCTCCTGTGAGGAAAAGGTGAACAGGGGAATTGAAGCGGCTTTTGACTGCGGACGCAACAGCCTTTGGTGCTGCTGCAGAAATCTGCAGTTTTTGATGATGTTGACCTCAGGTGTCCTAGCTTCATAGAGTGCTTACTGCTGCACCCTCCCTGAGTTAAAACCTCCTTGGTGGTTCCCCTTTTCTTTGGAGCTAGAACCATTGCACTCTACTCAGCTGATGCCCTGACAACAACTCATAGGTCTTTTCCCACTGAAGATAGTCCATAAAATCTGGAAGGGGTGACTGCTCCCTCAGATGTGCAGACATCAATGCAAAGCTATAATAAACACACAAGAAAATCAAGGGAACGTGACACCACTAAATGAACACTATAATTATAGTAACTGGCTCCAAAGAAAGGGAGATCTGTCAGTAAATTCAAAATTATTGTTTTAAGGAACCCATTGAGCTACAGAAGAACAAAGTTAGACAACTCAATGAAATCAAGATAATAACAATTGAAAAAAAAGTGAAGTTTAACAGAAATAGAAATCACAAAAAATAATCAAGCAAATTCTGGAACTAAAGAATACAATGAATGAAATGAAAAATGCAATAAAGAGCTTCAATAATAGACTCAATCATGTAGAAGAAAGAATCCATCGACTCAAAGAAAGTTTGTTTGAAATTATCCAGTCAAAGGAGAAAAACGATAAAAGAATGAAAAAGAGTGAGGAAATCTTACAGGATTTATAGAACATCATGAAAGAATCAATATATGCACTTTGGGAGTCTCAATAGGAGAAGAGAGAAAAAGGGGCAGAAAGAAATAATGACTGAAAACTTCCCAAATCGTTGGAAGGACATGGTCATTAGTATTCAGGAAGCTCAAAGGTCCTGAAATAGGATCAACCCAAAGAAGAATACACTGAGACACATTATAGTTAAATTATGAAAAGTCAACAACACAGAGGTAATTTTTAATGCAGTTAGAGTAAAGTGATTCATCACATAATAGACTCCTCTCCCCCAAACTGTTCCCTAAGAATAGATATTTTTTTCTTAGTAGAAGCCTCGAGGCCAGCTGAGAGTGAGGGGATATATTCAAAGTACTAAAAGAAAAAAACACAGCCAAATAAAAATACTATACCTAGAAACATTATTCTCTTAAAAAATGGAGAGATAATGTCTTTCCCAGACAAACAATAACTAAGAGAATTTTTCACCTTTAGACCTACCTCATAAGATATCCTTAAGGGATTTCTTAAAACTGAAATGAAAACATGCTAAACAGCAGCATGAAAACATAGGACAACATAAATCCCATAGGTAAAGGTAAATATCTAAACATATACATATTACTGTAACAGTAAAGACAGTGTATAAATTGCTTGAACTCTAATGTGAAAGTCAATAGGTAAAAATATATATTAAAAAAATTTTTTTGAGAGACAGAGACAGAGTGCGAGCCAGGGAGGGGCAGAGAGGGAGACAGAATCCGAAGTAGGCTCCAGGCTCTGAGGCACCAGCATGGAACCTGATGTGGGGCTCAAATCCATGAACCGCAAGATCATGACCTGAGCTGAAGTCAGGCACCCAACCTACTGAACCACCCAGGTGACCCGGTAAAAATATTTAATGGCACACTACTTAAAAAGAAGCAAACTGTCTATAAGAACACAAACTGTATGTGCATGTGGAGGTAATAAAACATTAGTGTTTTTGTATGTGATTAAATTAAAATGGAAGGTCATAATTATAAGATATTTTGTATAACTCTTGAACTAATCATGAAAAAAACCTATAATAGGTACACAAAACATGAAGAGAAAAAAAGCCAAATCACTACAAAAACTTATCCAGTAAGAAAGGAGCAGAAGAGAAGAAGAGAAAGACAAAACCATTATAAAGCACAAAGAAAATAGTTTATAAAAATGACAATGATAAATTCCTCACTTATCAATAATTACCTTAAATGTAAATGCATTACATTCACCAATCAAAAGGTCTGTAGTACCTGAATGTATTTAAACAAACAAACAAACAAACAAACAAGATCCAGTGTATATGTTGTCTATGAGACACACTTTAGAATTAAAGATACACATAGGCCAAAAGTGAAGAGATGATAAAGGATATTTCATGCAAAGGATGATCAAAGGAAAGCAGGGTTGGCTATACGTATGTCAGAAAAAGTAAAATTCAAGTTTAAAACTATCTCTAGTGACAGAGAAAGTCAGTAAGTAATGATTAAAGAGTCACTTCAACAGAAAGGTATAACAATTACATATGCACTCAATATCAGTGTACCTAAATACATAAAACAGATATTGACATATATTAAGACAGAAATTGACAGTAATACAAAATAGTAGGGGACTACAATACTCCATTTTTGATAATGGATAGAACATTCAGACAGAAAATCAACACAGAAATATTTGACTTGAACAACATTATAGACCAAAGGGATCTAACTAACCTATGCAGAACTTTGTACCCAAGAGCAGAATATACATTCTACTTAAAGGAACACTGAACATTCTACAGGACAGATATCATGAAAGGTCACAAAACAAGTCTTAACAAATTTAAGAACATCAAAATCATTCTAAGTATCTTTTCTGACTACAATGGAATAAAGATAGAAATCAGCAATAACAAGAAAATGGTAAATGTACAAATACATGGAAACTAAACAACACTCTCTTAAAAATCATCGGGTCATACAAGTGTTTGTTGATAGATGGATAAAGATGATGTATATATACAATGGAATATTACTCAACCATAAAAATGAATGAAATTTTGCCATTTGGAACAGCATAGATGGGGCTAGAAGGTATAATGCCAAGTGAAATTAAGTCAGAGAAAGACAAATACCATATGATTTCACATTTATATGTGGAATTTAAGAAACAAAACAAAAGAAGACAAACAAAAACACACACTTGCATTCATATACAGAAAACAAACTGGTAGTTGCCAGAGAGGAGGTGGTTGGGGGGAATGAATGACATAGATAAAGGTGATTAGGAGTACACTTATCTTGAAAAAATTTTTTTAAAGTTTATATTTGAGGGAGGGAGAGAGAGAATGCATGCGTGTGCACGCGTAAGTGGGAGAGTGGCAGAGATAGATGGAGACAGAATTGGAAGCAGGCTCCAGGCTCTGAGACTTCAGCACAGGGCCCGATGAGCTGTGAGATCATGACCTGAGCTGACATTGGATGTTTAATAACTGAGCCACCTAGGCACCCCAGGAGTACACATACTTTGATGAATGTTGAGAAATGTATAGAATTGTTGGATTACACCGTACACCTGAAAGTAATTATAACACCGTATGTTAATTATACTTGAATAAAAAAAAGTCATTTAAAAAAATGAGAAGGAAACATAATTAAAGGAAAAATAATTGGGTCAAAGAAATCAAAAGGAAATTTTAAAAGGTATTTTGAAACAAACGAAAGCACAACATACCAAAATTATGGGCCGCATCAAAAGCAGTTCTCAGAGGGATGTTTTAATGAATAATACTTTAGTGAGAACAGAAGAAAGTTCTCAAACAACCTAACTTTATACCATAGGGAACTAAAAAAAATAAGAACAAACTAAACCCAAATTAGCTGAAGGAAGGAATTGATAAAGGTTAGTGCAGAAATGGGTCAAATGGAGAAAAACAAACAACAAAAAAGAACAAAACTAAGAGTTGGTGTTTTAAAAGATAAAATTGACGAACTGTCAGAGTAAGAAAAAGACAAAAAAGACTCAAATAAAATCAGCTGAAAGAATAGATACTGCAATGGATGCCTGAGAAATAAAGACTATTATAAACAACTATATACCAACAAAATGGACAGCCTACAAGAAATGAATAAATTCCTAGAAATATACAACCTAGCAAAACTGAATCAGGAAAAAGTAGAAAGTCTGGACAGACCAATAACAAGGAGACTTACTTGGTAATAAAAAAATTTCCCAACAAAGTAAAGCTCAGGACCCAATATCTTGGGTAAATTCTACCAAGCATCCAAAGAAGAATTAATACCAATCCTTATAATTTTCCAGAAAATTGAAGAGGGAACATGTCAAAACTCATTTTATGGAGTTAGCATCACCCTGATACCCTAACCAGGCAAACACTCCAAGAAAAGAAAACTACAAGCCAATATTCCTGATGAACATTGTTGTAAAAATCCTTAATAAAATATCAATAGTTAAATAAAAAAATTTAACATCACATTTAAAGGATCATATACCATGGCCAAGTGTGATTTATCCCAGTGATGCAAAGACCGGTTCAACATACAGAACACGAAAGAACAGCTTAACAAAACGGAAGGAAAAACCACATGATCATTTCAATAGATACAGAAAAAGCATTAGATAAAGTTCAGCACTCATTCATGATTGAAACTCTAACAAAAGAAGTATGGAAGGATCTAACATCAACAGAAAGAAATGAAAATGGCAAATATCTGAGGTGATGGATATATATTAATTAGCTTGAATGTGGTGATTATTTCACTATATTTATATATCAAATGATCAAATGGTATACCTTAAATATATACCACTATCATTTTGCTTTTATCTTGTATTTTTCATTTACATGTATTGTAAATTAAGTGCCAAAATATTATTTCAGTATTATCCTGTGGTATATCACTGTTATTTTCTATACATGGAAAAACTGTAAAAGTTAAGGAATGGTTACAGTACAAGTCTTGGGTACAAGTCTTGGTGAGTTGGGGGAGTGGATGGTAGAAGATGTGAACACTATAAAGAGCTAAAGATTTGATTGCTGCCTGGTGCGTCCTAGTGAAATCTAATGTATAGTTTAAATTTGACCATATTTAAGGGTAAGCTGATTCTAACTATATATATACTTGTAAGTACAAATTTTAAGCAAAATATTGTGTTTACCTTGGGGCTTATCTCTTCTAACTATATGCAGTTAGCCTTTTTTTCCTTTAAAAATAAACTCTGTGAAAACAATTTTGATAAACTAAGAATACTGAGGCATCAAGGGGCATTTATAACAAAAGTAGATAATATGAATGTATTGATATTTTCTACATATTTAATATAAAACTAATAAATATTTTGTTCAAAATGAAGATTTTTTTTGTTGCAACTTTTTTCATAAGAGTATCTTGACCTAGATAATAATAATAAAATAATAAAATCTTAAGAATAACTTTTAATTTCTTTGTACTATAAATAGTAAAAAGAATAAGAAATTAAGTTGAAGTAGTTGAAAATAGGATCTTAATTGTACTTGGTATTTCTCAAAGCTTTTTTTGTGATAGCAAATATTTGTTTCTGAGATTTAAAAAATATTGCTTCTGAAAAATTTTTAATTTACATTTTGAGGTAATAGGAGAAGATGGAGTCTTTACCAGTTTTTGAACTCCAATTTTTTTGGCTTACATAATGCTAACTGGTAATTTCTCAATGATTATTGGGCTGGATTAGTCTCATAGACCATACTCTGCTGACTCCTGAAAGAAAAATATTGTGGTGCGTAGCATATAAATTTATTGATTTTATTTAGTTGGCTTAAATCATTTTGATGACATATGCAAAACATACTCTTTAGAAGTGAGGGAGGAAGGTCTTCAGCACTTGAAAAGAATGAATACACACTATGGGGGATGTGATAAGGAGTTAAACTGAGGTAAATAAAATAGTTCCAAGTCAACAGAAAAGGGTCCTATTTGATAATGGTCAACAAAAGCTTGTTTCTATGGAGGCAAGAGGGGGATTTGTATTCTATGGCTATACGTTGTTGGAGATTGTAGCTGTAAATATGGTGACATGAAGAGAATTTGAGAGAATCAGGATTTTCAAGGCCAGAATGGCTAACCATGGAATCAAACCTATATGGAGGGATAAAAGCAATCGGAAGGGGCTTGATGGTCTGTAAGAATAGGGCAAAGTTGAGAATTGGGAGATAAAAAAGAGGGTAAACAGGAGGCAGGTAGGATAGAGGGAGTAGAAGGGAAATGATCAGTTGCCACTGAGGATACAAGAGTTCAATTTCAAGGAGAAGGAAACTGACAAAACCTTGAGTGTGTTGTGCTGTTGTGATCTTGTTAAATTGCATTTGTTAAGTAGAGCCCTAGGGTGTTGGATGGTGAGCCCTGGTTCAACAAAAGACCACAAGGGGACGGAAATAGAAGTCTATTACTCACAGGTGGTGGAGAAGGTACAGAGCATGCTTCAGGGATCTTATGGGGAGGTCAAGGTAGGGTGCAGGCAGAGAGCATGGTAGAACTTTTGGGGCATATACTTAATTAGGGTCCACGAGTGGGTGCTTTGGGGTTCCTGGGCTAAATTTGGATTGGTCAGTTCAAACCTAAAAAAATGGAGTTTTGGTAAGCTTCAAAGGAATCTCATCCAAGGAGTAGACAAGGGGAAGGTCCTGGGAGTGAGTGAGTGCTTTTCACAAAGGCCGTTGGGGAATCATATCAGGAATTTACATACTTGTGACTCTACAGGCTTTTATCTAGGGCAAGCCTTCAAGGGAGGGGGTGGTGCCAGTTCAAAGCCCTTACAGGCTGTTTGGCCACAAAAAATGGATGCTGAATTAGCAATATGGAGTAGTTTAGCTAGACTCTCAACATGCGAATGAAGGTTGAATGAACCCTCCGGTTTGCCACTTTTCCTAGCTGCCCTCTAGGAAATGATGCATAGGTTCTCTTTGAGTCATAAACCCATCTGGGAAAGATCAGTCCTTCCTACCCTTCAATTTAGCACTTAAGAAGGGGAAGTATAGGGCTTAGGGCCCATTCTCAAGCACACGTATTCATGGTCTTTGCTTTTCTTTCTATTCCCTGACTCATGAGATTTTTCTCTTAGGCAAGGAAGGAAAATGCATGGAAAAATGGCCTCTCTGGTAGTATTTTCTTTTCTTTCTTTCTTTCTTTCTTTCTTTTTTTTTTTTTTTTTTTTGTCTTAATGCTTGATCTATGACTTCAGTTAATTCCAGGAAAATGAGTCTTATTCTGTCTATCCTTTATAGTCTTAGCTGCCCCAAATGCAGATGAATAGAAATGAGAGCATGGAGAGGGATTTCAGCAGTGGAGTACTGCAGAATTTTCAATAGACTGGAGAAATATCTCAATCTTGGGGGCTCAGGGATGGAAAAAAGAACAAGGAGGAGTGACCAGTTTTAAAGATGCTAGGAAATGAAAGTTTGGAATACCTCTCCCACACAATAAGTTGCAGCAAGTATAGTATGACTTGGGAAAGTTGTTAAATTTGGTGTGGGATAGGCTGACTAGCTTCATTCCATTTTTTGTTTCTTTAAATTCAGCTGAGGCACTAATTCTGACAATAATACCTAAAAATTAGTTGTAGGTAGTGATTCCTTGAAACTCTGAGTGGCTCTTTACTTATATGGAGCCCATTGCTCTTTCTCTGGTTTCCCTGGTCTCACTCAGATTTTAGGCTTGTATTTACACATTTGTATTCCTCTTTTTGGCTTATTAGAGTTCAAATTCCCTCTATGGTTTTTGTGTTTTCACATCTTTACAAATTTCTCTCTGGGTCTGGCTAATCCAGGACATTCCCTTCCCTTCACTTCCATGTAAGGGGAAATTAACACACATTCTAGAAGAGAGTGTATAGTCTTATTAGATTACTCTAATTAAATTTCTCTAATAGTCTAATTAGATTTTCTCAACATCTTCATCTTTTTTCCTCATGTCATGTAAAGTTTATTTGAAAATGAACTTCTTTCTAAGTTTAGAAGTTTGCTTTGTTTTTTTAAAAACTGCTTTTTTGAGATATAATTCATATATCAACTCTGCATATGCAACCATCACCACAATCAATTTTAGGGTTTTTAACTCACCCCAATTAGCAGTCATTCGCATTTTACCCCTGTCCTCCCAGCTGTAGGCAATCACTAATCTATTTCTGTTTCTGTAGATTTGCCTATTTGGACATTTAATGTTAATGGAATCATATATTTGTCCTTTTGTGACTGGTTTCTTTTACTTGGCATAGTATTTTCCATTTTGTAGCATGTATTAATATTTCGCTTTTTATAGCTGAATAGTATTCCATTACATGGATATACCACATTTTGTTGATGTATTTCTCCGTTGATAGACATTTGGGTTGTTTATACTTTTTGGTTAAGAATAAAAATAAAAAAAAAAAAGAATGAAAATAATAAATATAATACTGTGCTAAATAAAGTCATAAGAATGAGCATAAGAAGAATTCAGCTATGAACATTTGTATATAAGTATGTGTGTGGGCATACATTTTCATTTATCTGGAATATATACCTGGAAGTGGAATTGTTAGATAATATCCTAATTATTCTGTTCTAGCTTTTTGTGGAACTGTTTTACAAGCAGCGGAACTATTTTACACGATTGCACTGTTGAAGGTTTCAATTTCGACACATCTTTGGAACACTTGCTATTGTTTGCCTTTCCAATTGTAGCCATTCTAGTTGGTGTGGAGTGGTATATCATTGTGGTTTTGATTTGCATTTCCCTAAAGACTATTGATGTTGAGTATCTTTTCATGTACTTGGTCATTTGTATATCTTCTTCAGAGAAATATCTAGTTAGAATCTTTGCCCATTTTAAAATGGATTGTCTGTTTTTATAGTGACTTGTAAAAATTCTGTAAATTTGATTTGCTTTTATCTAGATTTATGGTTAATTTGAATAACATTATTTTTTATATGTGAAATCTTTAAAAAAGTGTTTATCTTATGTCCCCAATTAAACCATTATTTCTGGGAAATGATAATCTTTCATTCTGCTTGTTTTTTGATATAATTATAGTTAGTGGAGCGAGGATAATATTTATTAACACGTTTTGAATAAACTGATTCCAGATCTGAAAAAATGAGCAGTTTTATTTAATTGTTTAAATGTTTATTTATTTTGAGAGAGAGAGAGCACATCCACGTGCATGAGTCGGGGAGGGGGCAGAGAGAAAGAGGGAGAGAGAGAATCCCAAGCAGGCTTTGCGCTGTCAGTGTGGGGCTTGATGCCACAAACTGAGAGATCATGAACTGAGCCAAAATCAAGAGTCGGATTCTCAACCGACTGAGCTACCCACGTGCCCCCAAGCAGTTTAATTAAAATTTGAATTTAGAGAAAAAATTCTTAGGTTTTGTCTTTCCTCCCATTTATCCTACTGTTCTGGAATAATAAGTTGAAAGCAGTAAAATAATAAACAAATACATTCTCTAGTGTCTTTGGATTTAAGCATTTTCTGATGGTACAACAAAATATAATATGAATATAATATTGTAATGAATGATTGCGAGTTTTTAAAAATCTATCATATCCTTGAGATCTGTTTAATTCTTACATGTATACAGTGTTGTTTCAGTACATCTTGAATATATTATGGTTTCCTACTCTACTGAGAACATCTATTAAAAAACACAAATATTAACTTTTATTCAACCTGAATATTTTCCACAAGAATCTTTCTTGCTTTTGGCAATGCATCTTCCTTAACATTAATGAAGTCCTTAACAGAAAGACATTAAATAATAGTTTCTGTTGAAGTTCTTTGATTTGGTAATGCAAAATTTGTAAAGTTGCTATAACTTCTTATCTGTTAAAAACTGAGCAAAATTTCACTAGGTGGCGCCAATATTTTGGATTTTTATGGACATAAAACTACTTATTCATTTCTCATATTCATTAAAACAAATGTTTCAATGTTATGTGGCAAGATATGAAAATTTACTTTGTAGGTCTCCCAAGCAAACCTAAATTATAAATTTTAGTTTTTTTGTAAGTTCTATGAAGTGGAAATAACTTAGTGGTATGTATTTTAAAGTGTTATTTAAATTCTGGTTGCAAAATAAGTTATAGAGCTATCAGTTAATTTATCTATATAAAGTTATAAAAACTGTTATAATTTTACAAGTTCCAGTTAAAAGGTGTAATTTATAAACTAGTTTTTTCTCTGGATTAGTAGACTGCTTAATTTATTAATAGTAAGATCTTAAGTAGATTTCAAGTAGAAAGATGTAGTTTTAAGTAAGTAAAAATATGTTTAAAAACTTTAATAATGATTATTTTTTGAAGCCTGTCATTACTAATGGCTTTCTCTTATGGATGGATTTTACCATTATTTATGATGCAAAAACTTTACCTTTTCACTTATTATTGCTAGTCTTTATTAAATTACCTGATTGGTTGGCATTATAACAGGTACTTGGAATTTTATTGCAGTTAGTAATATGTTGTGGTGGTCTTGAAAGATTTTTGATTTGAGGATAAACAAAGATTTAGGTAGACTTGCACACAATTAAATGTGTTTTTCTCCCCTAAACACAAATTAGTGGTTTGCGTAATGGCTACTGTGTCTAAAAGTTATTTTCTAAGATAACTTTTCCAATCTTTAAATTATGGGTTTCAAAGAGGAAATAAAAGGTGTCAAGATAGGAGAAAAGGGTTGAATTATTTAAAGACAAATGGACAAAATTATATGTGAGAAAAAGAGTGAGGAAGAAGTTTGGAAACATTTATTTACTGCTCAGACTGTGGTTATTTATCCTTTGGAAGAGCATCTGATATTTCATCATAAAATGATTTGTACTGCTATTAGTGACTTTATGTACTGAAGTCATGCTCATTCATGGTAAAATTTTAAGAACTATATACATAAATAAAACATTCTTAGATTTATTAATGATTTAGTATTGAAGAGTTCAGGCGTTAGAATCACACTCCCAATTCTTACTCTTGCATATACTAGTTGTATGACCTTGGGCAAGTTATTTTGCCATTTTATTTTATTTTATTTTATTTTTTTAATTTTTTTTAATGTTTATTTATTTTTGAGAGACACAGAGACAGAGTATGATCAGGGGAAGGGCAGAGAGAGAGGGAGATACAGAATCTGAAGCAGGCTCCAGGCTCTGAGCCGTCAGCACAGAGCCTGACACGGGGCTCGAACTCACAGACCATGAGATCATGACCTGAGCTGAAGTTGGCCGCTTAACCAACTGACCTACCCAGGCGCCCCTATTTTGCCATTTTAAGTTTAAATATTTTTCCTTCTAAATTTCTAAAATATAAATAATAATATCTATAAAAAAGTTGTGAGAATCCAATGAGGTGTAATTGTACACACACACACAAATTGCTTTATATAGTTTCTGACATTAACACTCACTAAGTGATACTATTACTCATTTAATGAATATTTATTGAATACCTACTCCATGTTGTGGCTAGAAAGATGAATAATACAGAGGTTCTTAAATCAAGCAGTTCACACTTTGATGGAAGATACAAATATGTAAAAGAATTTGCAATAATATTCAAATCAGTTACAATGGAACTTTAGAAGGGAAACTCATTGATTATTCTTAGAGGATGGCCGAAGTCAGGAAAGGATTTCAAAGTATGTTTGGGTTGTGTTTTGAAGGATGGGTAGTTATTTGGATGGAATATAACATTGCAAGCAAAGAGAATGTGCAAAGCCATGAACATTTGAGAAAAGCATTTTTTTAATCTATAGGTGATAGTGAACCAGTAAATATTTAAGTAGGAAATTCATAACAGCTTTGTGATTTTAGAAAAGTAAGACAGTTAGCTGTGAGTCAAGTGTATGGGATGTGAGGAAAAGGAGAGGAGAAATCATAAGGTGATACATAGTGATTGAATAGTGAATTCCTTTATTAAGATAGTGAAATGAGGATTGCTCAGTCGTGGAGCATCCGACTTTTGATTTTGGCTCAGGTCATAAACCAGGGTTTTGGGATCAAGCCCCGTGTTGGGCTCTGCGCTAAGCATGGAACCTGCTTAAGATATTTTTCCTCTGTCTCTCTCCCTCTCTGCCTCTCTACCTGCTTGCTTGCTCTCTCTCTCTAGAAGGAAAAAAAAGAAATAAGGATAGAGAAAAGAGTCTAAAAATGAGGGGAAAGTGTCAAATATTTGTATGTTATCATTGGTTTTTATCTAGTGATTAATTTTATGTAGGAAGATGAGTGGGAAGGAAGTATTGAAGATGACTGCTAGATTTCTCACTTGGAGTACTATATGGATACTAGAGAGAGTTGGAGAGAGAATACAGAAAGCGTGTCATTGTGTGCATGTGTGTGTGTGAAATCAGATTATTTTAAGCATCTCTTTGTTATATAGGTAGAAATATCTTGAAGGTAGTCAGAAAATTGAGAAAAATCTGGACTGGTGATTTAGGAATTAGTTTTCGGGATAAATTATTTAGTCTACAAGGAATGAGGACTGAACCTGGAGATTGACAACATTTCATGAGTAAGTGGAGGATAGGGGAATCAAAGAGAGAAACAACAAAGAAGGATTAAATATGGTATGAGTAGAATGAGGAAGGAATAATCTCACAGGAGCCAGAGGAGGAGTGAATATCAAGAAAGTGAGTGAATATCAAGAATATCACTTCGAATAGGTTAATAAAGATAACTGAAGGGGCACCTGGGTGGCTCAGTCGGTTAAGCATCCAACTCTCGATTTCCGCTCAGGTCATGATCTCACGGTTTGTGAGTTTGAGTCCCGCATTGGGCTCCGCACTGCAGTATGAAGCCTGCTTGGGATTCTCTCTCTTCCTGTCTCTCTGCTCCTCCCTGCTTGCTCACCTGCTCTCTCTCAAAATAAATAAATAAACTTAAAAAAACCCAAAACATTGTTTAAAAAAATAAAGATAACTGAAAAGAATCCATTGAATATTGCAGAATTTTAAAATCAATGGTTATTTTAGCAAAACACTCTGATGGACCAGGTTGCAGTCAGCAGATGACAATGGACTTAAGAATGGATAGACTTAAGAAGAGGATCTTGTGAATATAGGTTGCTCACTCTTTCAGGGAGTATGCCTAACGTGGAAGGCTGAGAGATAAGCTCTTATTGAATAGCTAGTTTTGTTTGTTTTTTTTTTTTTCTAAAAGAGAGACTTTGTAGTTCTTGGCACTATAATTCTCTGCATGTGTTATTTACCTTTTGCTAATTTAGGATTACTGCCAAAATAAAAGCTACATTAATTATTTTAAATAACCTGATAATTGTTATTAATATTTCAATTCAAAAAGCATTTATTGAAGTGAATAATATTTGGTTAGCATTACACTAGTTGCCTAGGACTTAAGATACTAAAAAAAACACATTATTTTCCTTCTAATTGGAGACACAAATCACATATATGAAATTAGGGAAAATACATAGTGTTTCCCCTGACATTTACTGAATGAATGAATGAATGAATGATATAAATCTATGAGGGTTAAAAATAGAGTATATGTGAAACATAGGGATATGCCGAATGACGTGGGCTTTAGTGCTTCTTATGACGTACAAAGCTGTTATAGTCTGACCCATAACTACTTCTCCAAATTCATATTTCACAATTTTTTTCTACATATCTTATATATTAGTCATATCGAACTACCTTCATTTTCTTGAGCTTACCATTCTTCTCTCTCACTTCACACCTCTCTCCTTCTGCATAAGCTAATCTTTTCCTGGAATACCCCCTTTTTCTTTGTGTGGCTGACTTTCACTCATTCTTTGAGATTTAACACCTGATAGTCTACACGACCTCAATCATGGCATTTATCATGCTTTATAATATCATTGTGTAGTTCTGCCACCAGACCATGCCATTCATGAGGTGAGGGATTATGTCTAATTAATTTTAAATCTCTAACACCTGGTAGATTAAAAGAATTATTGAGTGAAGGAATAGAATTACACTGAGCAGGCTCTTAAAGGAAATATTGGACAATAGATTGATGGACAGTGGCAAATGAAGACATTTTGGGTA
This sequence comes from Paguma larvata, assembly GCA_030068075.1. Taxonomy (NCBI): domain Eukaryota; kingdom Metazoa; phylum Chordata; class Mammalia; order Carnivora; family Viverridae; genus Paguma; species Paguma larvata. Next base: position 117,323,302 of record CM057823.1, read on the forward strand.
GAAGCAGAAAACATGGCATGTGTGTAGCTGGCAGAGTAATCTAGCTGGCCAATGAGATTATTTTGGTACCGAAAGAACCTTAAAGATGAAAATAATGGAGAGCTTTTAATGCAAGCTGGAGATATCCAGATTCCATATAAATTGGAATAGTCATTTTCAAGTAGGAGGATGTGGAAACATTTTTCAGGTTGTTTATTTCGATAGCAGCTCATTTTACAGAGCTCCCTTGTTTAAATCTCATCCATTCCCAAAAACATATTGGATAGCAAATTTTTGGGTAGCAGGAACCTGTATTCTGTTATTTTAAGGAAAAAATAAATAATACATCTGGTTCATACGAAATGCCACATCAGTTTCCCAAATAAAAAGCATTTAAACATCTATGTAACAGTCACACAAGGATTTCTATAAGTCATTTAAAACACCAGTTACTTAAAATATATATGTATTGAGCTCATTAGTAAGTTTTTAGGTAGTCAGTAATGATACTGCTGCATATCACATAATTTTTTATTTTGCAAAAAACATGTTCTGTAATGTCAATGAATAGTGAAATAGTATGTGATAGATACTAAAAGTATATAAATTGTCTGGGTTGATCGTATCCTCAGCCAAGTGGCAGAAGCAAAATCTGAGACCAGTGAAGTACTAAGCCCAGACAGCAAGGAAGGCGTGGGAGGAGGTGGGAAGATATCATTGCAGTAACACACTGTACTTTCAACAAAATCAGGAGCGATCTCATCAGGACAACAGTTGAGAGAAGACCGCGGCCCACCCCAAATTCTCTGCCCAGATTTATGCAGGGCATATTTTTTGCTTGTATGCACCTACGGATTCATTACAGTAAGTTTCTATTTAAGTATAGAATTTTGGGTAAGATGTTTGGCAAATCATTATTTAAATATTTCGATGCAAGCAGTGTGAGCTTGGACAATGGTGCAGACCCAATTATGTTCTTTGAAAAATGAATTGAAATGTGTTACTTTTATTGTGGAAATGCACATTTTTTGGTTTGTTTTATATATATATGTATGTATACATATATATATACATATATATGATACATATATATGTGTGTGTGTGTATGTATACGTATATATATATTGTTTTAAAGGAACAAACACTGAAAAACGATAGCATGGACTTTATGGAAATCAGACTTGGTTTGAGTTCTGCTCCAGCATTTGCTAGTTGTAGGCTGTTGAACAAATTATTTAATTGTTTCAAGGCTTTTCTTTAAAATGAAGAGTATCTTGGGGCACCTGGGTGGCTCAGTCGGTTACGCATCTGACTTCAGGTCAGGTCATGATCTCGTGGTTTGTGGGTTTGAGCTCTGTGTCGGGCTCTGTGCTCACAGCTCAGACCCTGGAGCCTGCTTTATATTCTGTGTCTTCCTCTCTCCCTGCTCCCCCCCAACTTTCTCTCTGTCTCTGTCTCTCTCTCAAAAATAAATAAACATTTAATAAAGTAAAATGAAGAGTATCTCATAGTTTGTTGTGAGAATTAATTTCAACAGCCTAGGAGATGTGCTTACTGTAGTGTTTATTATAGTGGTAAATACATGGCAATAAATAATTTATTATTTTCTATAATACTAAAAGTATAACAAGTTTAAAGTCAGGATATGTGTAGAATTTTTGTTTTTGATTATATCCTACCAATATACATTCATTTAACTTACCTCAAAGTTATATACTTCCTTTCCAACAGTTTTTAAGTTTATTTCTGTGTTAATTTAAGCCATTGCTTACCCTTGCCCCCAAATTATTTTGTCTTTATACTAAAACAATATATATATTAATATATATAAATATACATATAAAAGGAAATAAATAAAAATAAATAAAAGGAACATGAGAACTGTGATAACCATTGATTACAATTGGTCCATTTGTGTTTATAATTTTAATACCTTTAATGAATCCAAGTACAGAATCATTCTCTTGTTTTCCCTTTTTTCTTTAACCTAGTGAAATAAAATATGAATGTCTACAGCAAAGCTACTAGAACTAGTAAGTGAGTATAGCAAGATCATCCAATAGTCAATATACAAAATAAATTGCATTTCAATATTTTAGAACATAAAAGATTAAAAATTTGATAACTCCACATCTAGATATTTACATAATATAAATTAACATATATGTTCAAATACTTATACACATGTTTTCATAGCAGATTTATTCATTATTATGAATAATCCCCGCAGCAGAAACAACTGAAACGTTCATCAATAGGTGAATGGAAAATAGGTGGGTATTCATCCGATGTAATGCAACTTAGCAACAGAATGACTCATTCACAAAACCTCTTGGCAAATCTGAAAAACATTATTCTGAGTGAGACAAACCCAATATAAAAAAATTACTATATGCTTTCATTTATATAAAACTCGAGAAAAGGCAAATCCAGTCTATAATAACAGAAAACAAATTAGCTGTTGACTGTGGCCTGGGGTGGAAAGATTGTTTGGAAAGTGGTGCAAGGAAATTTTGGGGAAGCATTCTGTATCTTGATTATGGCTTTATGGTTTCATAGTTATAGAATTTATGGATCTGTCAAAACTCATTGGAATGTATATTTAAAGTGGGTGTATTATATTGCTTGTAAATTACTTTATAGTGTATGTAAATTGTATGATATAGAGCTTACTGGAAGGTAAGCTGCGAGAAGGCAAGGATTTTTGTTTTTGTTGTTCATTGTGGTATCTCCACTTCTTGGAACAGTTCTTGGTAACACTGTATATTTGATGAATGATTGAAAAATCTGATAGATATTTGAGTTAAGCACACTATAGACATTTGCTTTTCAGTATTATTTTCACACAATTTTTTTCTACTTGTCAACGTTGGATATTTTTCTTATTATAACAAGTGTTATTTCATGTTTTCTAAGAATTTCTATGAATAAAGAGATTAAACTCCACTAAAGATCAGCTTTGCCTGTTTACAGTAAAATAAATTTTTATCACTTTACATCTGATCTATTTGGATCAGAACAATTTGGAAAGGAACAATTATGATTGTCTTAAATATTCTGTAACAGTTAATTCTAAAGTATCCTTATACCAGGATTTAAATTCACAGTCTTACTATTTTCCAGTTTTTAGTGTTTAAGAATATTATTGCGAGCGTGAATTTTCTGAGATGGGAATGAGATGAATTTGAAGAAGGCCAGCGGGCCTGGGCTTCAGTAAGAAAGAGGAATGGATGGTACAAGATGATATTTGAGAGACCGAGAGAGGCCAGATTAGGCAAAGTTTTATAGGCCTTGGTAAGAAGTTTAGATTTTGTTCTTAGGGCAATAAAGGGTTTCATATAGGGGAGTAACATGATATTTCTGCTGAAAGGACCCTAGAATGGAGAGGGCAAGAGTGGAAGATTATGGTAATAGTGGCAATAGAGATGGAATAGATTTATTCAGGGTACAGTTTGGATTGAGATAGAAGGGCTTTGTAATGCCAGTCTATGAACTCTGCAATTTACTGTGTAGCCAGAGGAAGTCAATGAGAGTTTATCAGGGAGTCATCTGATTAGATTTATCATTTAGGAAATGTTTGGCAGTGTTAAGGGCGCACTTGAATAGGGAAGAGATGGGCGGAAGGGAAACCAGGTATAAGTTTCTTTAATATTTCAGATCAGAAATGCCGGGGCTCTGGGTCTGTGGTAGCAGTGTTCAGATCTTCCCTCTAGAATAAATCAGATATGGAAACAAACCATCTGTGCAGGAGTTACAAGACGGGGTAGCACTAAATTGAGACTGAATCTGACTTGAGTGCTTATAATGAGGAGGTTGTTCCTTAACATCAAAAGTGGGTTCAAATTGGAAGGTTGGAAGTAGAAGCTGGAGAAGTTTCTGGAGGCACTAGAGTACAATGTACTTACAGGGATTTTACATTAGGCTCCAGTGGCCTCCTTGGTGGGTGGGAAGTATACTGTTAAAAGGATAGCTCAGTTGTCCCTATAATTTTCTCATAATCTTGTCTCCTCCTATTTGACAGTGCCTCTCAGTTCTTAATGCTTGACTATCTCCCTGGGTAATGGCTTTTTGTACTTTACTTAAACTCTTACCATGGCCTCTATTGAACTAAGAAGCTATTTGCTGTGACCCTGCCTGTCAGATCTTGAACTGAATTAATAACTTCTTTTTACTTACTTCCCTAAGCCAATAAAACCCAAGGTATATGTATTTTCTTAAATATGAGTGTAGTTGACACACAATGTTACTTTAGTTTCAGGGGTTCAACATAGTGACTTCACAAGTTTATACACTATGCTGTGCTCACTACAAGTGTAGCTACCATTTGTCCCCATACAATGTTAACAGAATATCATTGACTATATTCCCTGTGCTGTGCCTCCCCGCCCCCACCCCATGACGTATTCATTTCATAGCTGGAAGCCTATATCTGCCTCTCCCATTGACCCACTTTACCCATCACCCCACACTTCTCCCCTCTGGCAACCGTCAGTTTGTTCTCTTTATTTATAGGTCTGATTCTATATAAAACCCAAGTTTTGATCCCTACTCAGCCTCACTTATTTTAATATATTCTTGTAGCATTTTAGCCATCCTCAAGATTGAAATGTTTTCAAGACTGAAAACACTGACTTCCAGATAGAGAATCTGGTTGTGTTGGAAAAGGGAACACATGACATGCATGCCCTATGAACACAACCCATACCGCTAGACAGAATTGAATGTTTAAGCACATCTTTAGCTTTAGCTTTTAATGAAATATGATACCTCGTCAGAATAACAGATTCTGTGAAACTAAGTCAGGACCATCCAGAAATTCTCATGGTTATTTCCAGTGCTTTGTTCTCAATTTTCATACATTATGGCCTCCCTTTAGATTTTTGTTTTTGAAGAAAGATTGACCAAGTTATCACAAAAGAACCCTATTACCTTATAGCTCTTATTTTCCCTTGCCTCATGCATATAGTTCTCAAGAAAGGGAAACTCAGAGGATGATTACTATCTCATACTGCGAAAAGGCTGTATCTTCTGGCTTCGAAGAAGCTGTAGCCCTGGGATCAGTATCAGAGAAAGGTTTAGCACATACTGATATTCAAAACTGATCCTACAGGGGCGCCTGGGTAGCTCAGTCGGTTGAGCGTCCGACTTTGGCTCAGGTCATGATCTCACGGTCTGTGAGTTCGAGCCCTGTGTCAGGGCTCTGTGCTGACAGCTCAGAGCCTGGAGCCTGCTTCACATTCTGTGTCTCCCTCTCTCTCTGCCCCTCCCCCACTCATGCTCTGTCTCTCTCTGTCTCAAAAATAAATAAACATTAAAAAAGTAAAAAAAAAAAAAACTGATCCTACAGATAGAAGTATAACCAAGAGACTTAGAATTTGATCAGTGTGGTAGTCCTTTTTTTTTTAATTTAGTACTTTTAATTTTAAATTTGGAAACCCTAATTCCATGTGAACATTTTATCTCAGCAGCCAGAATACCTGAGCATCATCACAGAACACCATTTGCTTACCTACATTCTCTGCTTTGAGGACTTTGCAACCACTTAGAACCAAGCTAGAGGGAGCATTTGAAATATAGAAAAGGGGAGCAGGGCAGGTTCAAAGCTAGCTGATTATCAGGTCTGAAGAGTGGGGTTAGATTATAAGTAGGAAAGAGAGGAAATAGTTCAGAACCTGAGAAGATCAATATTAGCTTAGTAAACATAATAAGAGGCAGCTGAGGCAGAGTCAGAACAGAAATCATGAATAGTGTGAGCATGTTGAGGCCCATTTTTATGCACTTCTGGCTGCATTTTTAAAAAGTTTATTATTTATTTATTTATTTATTTATTTATTTATTTATTTAAAAAGTTTATTTTTGAGAGAGAGAGAGACAGAACACGAGTTGGGGAGGGGCAGAGAGAGAGAAAGGGAAACAGAGGATCCGAAGCAGATTCTGTGCTGACAGCAGAGAGCCCCATGTGGGTCTCAAACTCCCGAACTGCAAGATCATGACTTGAGCTGAAGTTGGGTGCTTAACAGACTAAGCCACCCAGATACCCCATTTTATTTATCTAAAGAGAGAGAGATAGACACACACACACACACAGAGAGAGAGAGAGAGAGAGAGAGAGAGAGAGAGAGAGAGAGCGCTTGGGCAGGGGAGGAGTAGAGAGAGGGAGAGAGAGAATTCCAAACAGGCTCTGCACTGTCAGCACAGAGCCTGATGTGGGGCTCCATCTCATGAATCATGAGATCGTTACCTGAGCCGAAATCAAGAGTCAGATGCTTAACTGACTGAGCCACCCAGGCCCCGCTGGCTGCATGTTTTAAAGATGTGCTGGACTTTGTATAGTCTTTCAAGTTAGACTATGTATCATTCCACTGAACTTGTATTTCACCTCCTTTTTTGAAAAGTACAAACACACGAACGTATTTTACAATGTTTCTAACTCTTGTTTATCATTTGGAATGGGCCTTCTTTGTTGATAGCCTGGTATACATGCACACGCTTGTATCTGTGTACACCTCTGTGCACAAAATCTCTGGGCCATGATACATCCCATCCTCTTTGGTGCGTAATTGGAAGGTATTTAAGATCTCCTGGGTTTTTGGGATTGCAGATAGTCCTAAATTTAGATTCACTGATTTATCTAGAAATAATGTCATTTATAATGACTTGGGATTCCTATGCCTCATTAGAAGGTTATCCTAGGAAAACAAAAGGTTTCACTTTTGTTTTGACATTATAGAAGCAAAACGAAAATATCTGCAACTCTTCTGTGTCATTTATGGCTTTGTATTGGCACCTCCAAGAAAGTATACTTTCCTGGTCTGTAAATCCATCAAATACTCTATTACCCTAAGTCAATTATAGGAGAAATAAATCAAAATATCTGGTTGTAATTAAACTGGGATCCCACATACATCAGGATGGACTTTCATTCCTGGTGCACTCGACACTGTTTACACATTCTATCACTGAACTTCATGGAGTTCATGCCTTACCCTGGTTAGAAAGGAGGGTATAGGTTGGTGGTGTGGAGGGCTGTGGTGTCTAGTGCTAGGAGGCATCTTGCAGCTATGGTAGAGCAAGAGCCAAGACAAGTCTAAGTTTTAAACCAGAAAGAGACTTTTGTCAGGATTCCGTTGTTCAGATTTTCAAATGCTTTGACTGTTTCTGATACCATCCCTTCTCTACACTTTCTGCATCTACAACATTCTCAACCCTGTCAGTCAGATCACACACTAAACCTGCCAGGAAATTTGTGATTTTTACTAGAGACCCTGCAGTTTCTTGGTTTTCATTTTTTTGGAAGCATTATATGTGGTTTAGATTATTAAAACATTGTTAGGTTGAGGGATACAATATAAATCTCAAGTACTTGCCTGTGAAAACAACCAATAATCTTAAATTATTGCCTATGAGATATTTCTTATACTTATTCATGGATATATTTTGATTTTCTCTGGTGTTAGACTTTGTTTCATATATCCATTATAGTTGAATAGTTAACCCTTAGGTAAATGATGTGTTGCTGTAAAACAAGATATGGTTACACTAAATCAAGTAGACATTGTTTTCAACTGTAAAGTGTGGGAAAAAAAGACCATGGGGATTATGAGTTAGAACATATAAATGTGAAATTTCCCTCCATCTCTTATTAAGTGTGGATTTTAACAAGTAACTTAATTTTCCTGAGCCTTTCGTTTATAAAATGGGAGTTATGATAATTCCTGCTTCACAAGGTTGTGTAAGAAATGAGATAATGCATGTGAAGGCACTTACTGCATTTAAGGTGTTAGATATATTAGTTGTTGCTTTTTGAAAAAAAATCCATATTGACTTCTCTACTGGACCACTCTTAAGATTAGTTGAGTGAAGGAAGCAGCTGTGTATAATTCATCGTTGTACACTGTTTTTGAGGATAGAAATTGTGATAGCTACTTTACTGCGTTTATATGAATAAAGATGCTGTATTTCATAATGTGATTATGCTGTTGCTGTGTTTAGAATTGTACTTTGACATTGCCTAATTTTACATTTTGAGTGGTCTTATTCTTTTTATTTAAAAAATTCCATTGAATTTTTTACTGAATAATTTAGATTTGTCGCCTAAAAGGAACACCTCTTCACTCCAAAAGTAGCTATCAGGTGGTATGTTTGTGTGCATGTATATGTTGTGTCTAGGTGTTCACGTTTGAATTGTAACTTAAGAATTGCCAGTATCTCAATGAAGCTTGATCATGGTTCCGACACTAGTAAACCGATTTGCTGTAAGAATAAGTTGTCCATTTGTGACTTAAGCAATAACAGATTGTTTTAAACCTCTCTATATAAAGTGAAATTATAGCAATATAGCTTATAAACTATAGAAACTCCTTCAAACTTAAACAATTGCTTTACATTAAATATTTCTCATAGTTTTATTTATGCATAAAATGTACATTTCTTTAAGTTATGTGTTTTCACTTTTTCATTGTATATCTTTACTTTTTACATGTAGGAATTTTTCTAACAACCAAGTTATAGATGTATTAGATTTTAAAAAAATAATTCTTTTAGAATAGAATTAGATTTAAAAAAGAGTTGCAAGGATAGTACAGTTTCCCCTCACCCAGTTTCTCCTGTTAACATCTCACATTCTTATGGTGTTTTCAGAACATACGCTTGATCTTTTCTGTAAGTCTGCTTTCAGAATTTGTAGTAGAGGATCATCATCAGCAGTCATTTTCTTTTATTCTTTTTTTTAATTAAATGTTTTATTTTCATTCCAATAAAGTTAATAAATATATAGAGTTATATTAGCTTCATGTGTATAATATAGTGTTTCAGCAATTCTGTACCTTACTCAGAGCTCATCATGATAAGTGTATGCTTAATCCCTCTTACGTATTTCTCCCATCCTGCAACCACCTCTCCTCTGGTAACCATCAGTTTGCTCTCTATAGTTAAGAGTTTATTTCTTTGTTTCCCTTTTTCCTTTACTTATTTGTTTTTTTTTTTCTTAAATTCCAGATGAGTGAAATCATATGGTACTTGTCTTTCTCTGACTGACATATCACTTAGCATTATATTCTCTGCCTCCATCCATGTTGTTGCATATGGCAAGATTTTATGTTTTTTTTATGGCTTAATAATATTCCATTGTATATATATTTGCCACATTTCTTTATCCATTCATCTATTGATGGACACTTGGGTTGCTTTCATAATTTGGCTATTGTAAATAATGCTACAATAAACAAAGAGATGCATGTATCCCTTTGATTAGTGTTTTGTATTTTGGGATAAATATGCAGGAGTGCAATTACGTCATTGCAGGGTAATTCTATTTTTAACTTTTTGAGGAACTCCATACTGTTTTCCAGAGTGACCGCATCAGTTTGAATTCCCACCAACTGTGCATGAGTGTTCCTTTTTCTCCCCATCCTCACCAATACCTGTTGCTTCTTGTGTTGTTGATTTTAGCCATCTGGCAGCTGTGAGGTAATAATCTCATTGTAGTTTTGATTTGCATTCTCCTGCTGATGAGTGACGTTGAGCATCTTTTCATGTGTCTGTTGGCCATCTGTTTAGGCTCATTTTTAAATTGGGTTATTTGTTTTTTGGGTGTTGAATGTTAGTTCCTTACATATTTTGGATACTAACCCCTTATCGGATATGCAATTTGTAAATGTATTCTCCCATTCAATAGGTTGCTTTTGAGTTTTGTTGATTGTTTCATTTGCTGTGCAGAAACTTTTTATTTTGAAGTCCCGATAGTTTATTTTTGCTTTTATTTCCCTTGCTTCAAGAGACATATCTAGAAAAATGTTGCTATGACTGATGTCAGAGAATTTACTGCCTATGTTCTCATCAAGGACTTTTATGGTTTAAGTCTCACATTTAGGTCTTTAATCCATTTTGAGTTTATTTTTGTATCTGGTGTAAGACAGTGGTCCAGTTTCTTTTTCTTTTTCTTTCTTTTTTTCCCTTCCTTCCTTCCTTCCTTCCTTCCTTCCTTCCTTCCTTCCTTCCTTCCTTCCTTCCTTCCTTTGACCCTGGATTTATCTTTTTTTTTCTGTTTTGATTTCAAGTTTTTATTTAAATTCTAGTTACTTAACTTATATGGTAAAATTGGTTTCAGAAGTAGAATTTATTGATTCATCACTCACATATAACAACCAGTGTTCATCACAAGTGCCCTCCTTAATACCCATCTCCTATTTAGTCCATCTCCTGCTCACCTCCCTCCATTATCCCTCAGATTGTTCTCTATAATTAAGTGTCTCTTATGGTTTGCTTCCTTCTCTCTTTTTCCCCCTTTCCTTATGTTTATCTGTTTTGTTTCTTAAATTCCACATATGAGTGAAACCATATGGTATTTGTTTTTGACTGACTTATTTCACTTAGCATAATACATTCTAGCTCCTTTTTCATTGTTTTTTATGGCTGAATAATTTTCCATTATGTGTGTTGTGTATATATATATACCACATCTTCTCTATCCATTCATCAGTTAATGGACATTTGGGTTCTTTCCATAATTTGGCTATTGTAGATAATGCTGCTATAAACATCAGGGTGCATGTATCCCTTTTAATTAGTATTTTTGTATTCTTTGGATAAATACCTAGTAGTGTAATTGCTGGGTGGTTTTATTTTTAACTTTTGGAGGAAGCTCCATCCTGTTTCCTAGAGTGGCTGCACCAGTTTACATTCCTACCAACAGTGTAAGTGGGTTCCCAAAAGTGGTCCAGTTTTATTTCGTGCATATAACTCTCCAGTTTTTCTAACACTATTTGTTGACGAGAATTTTCCCATTGTATATTCTATACTGCTTTGTCAAAGATTAATTGACCATATAATTTTGGGGATATTTCTGGGCTCTCTATTCTGTTCTTTTGATCTCTGTTTTTTTGTTTTTTTTTTGTGTCACTATTGTATGCTTTTGATTACATTAGCTTTGTAATACACCTTGAAGTCTGGGATTGTGATACCTCCAATTTTTTTCAAGATTACTTTTGCTATTTGGGGTCTTTTGTAGTCTTTTCCATACAAAATTTAGGGTTGTTTGTTTTAGTTCTGTGAAAAATACTGTTTGTATTTTGGTGGGGATTGCATTAAATCTGTAGGTTGCTTTAGGTAGTATAGACATTTTAACAATATTTGTTCTTCTAACCCATGAGCACGAAATGTCTTTCCATTTCATTGTGTCATCTTCAGTTTCTTTCATCAGTGTTTTATAGTTTTCAGAGTATAGGTCTTTCACTTCTTTAGTTAAGGTTATTCCTAGATATCTTATTATTTTGGGTGCTATTGTAAATGGGATTGTTTCTGAATTTCTCTGTCTGTTTAATTATTAGTATAGAGAAATGTAACAAATTTCTGTACATTGATTTTATATCCTGTGACATTTCTGAATTCATTTATAAGTTCTAGTAGTTTTTTGATATGGAATCTTTAGAGTTTTCTATATAGAGTATCATGTCATCTGCAAATAGTGAAAGTTTTACTTCTTTACTTATTTGGATGCATTTTATTTCATTTTGTTTTCCAATTGCTGTGGCTAGGATTTCCACTACTATGTTGAATAAAAGTTCTGAGAATGGATATCCTTGTCTTGTTCCTGACCATAGAGGAAAATCTCTCAATTTTCCCCTATTGAGTATGATGTCAGTTGTGGGTTGTTCTTATAAGGGCTTTATTACATCTAGGTCTGTTTCCACTAGACCTACTGTGTCGAGGGATTTAAAATGAATGAATATTGTACTTTGTCAAATGGTTTTTCTGGATCTGTTGAATTGATCATATGGTTTTTATTCTTTCTCTTGATGTGAGGTATCACATTGATTGACACCTAAATCTTGAACCACCATTGCATCCTGGGGATAAATCCTACTTGATCATGATGAATGATTTTTTTTTAATATATTGTTGGATTCAGTGTGCTAGTATTTTTTGAGCCATTTTCCATCTATGTTCATCAGAGTTTTTAGCCTGTAATTCTCTTTTTGTCTTTATCTGGTCTTGGAATCAGAGTAATACTAACCTTATAGAATGGTTGTATTAAATTTTATTTAAGAATTTAGGTGTAACATAATTCAAATTTTATTATGAAAAACAATTGTATAAATTATGATTTTTGACTTTCACCCGCAGCATCTTTCAGAAAGTGAAATGCCATCTCTATACATTTTTTATGGGTATATAAATATTTCAGGGATTTGTCTCTATAAGTGAACATTCTTCCTAGGATCTGAATGAAATAATAATTTTATTTCAGAGCATATAATGACAGCAGTATTTTTTAAAGTAACATTTTAGAGAAATTGACATTGACAATAAAGTTATATGTAAATTTACCTAAACAGTTTTATTGACATAGGAAAATAGTAACTTTTTTTGTTTCGTATATATAGCGTTGTTGTATCACAATATGGAAGTAATATTTTGTGAGTTCACCAGTAGAGAAACTTAGGAGGAATTAATTTTTCAAAAGTGCTCGCAAGGTGATTTTAAAAGGTGGAACCTAATAAATAATAGTAATGTTTTCTAAGAATTGATGAAGAAAATTGGTAAAGAGTGAGTATGTGAGAGAATGTGAAAGCGGTGTCCTGATCAGACTAATGAGTATGTGAAATATTCTTCTTTGCTTTTCAACTACACCTTCTGGGTCATCAATCAGTGAAGAGTGGCAGGTAGTGACCATTAGGCGGATTCATTAACACCCTGCAGCCTGCTTGTACAGGGTGACCCACATCTGTCTTCATTAGAAGTTTTCTAGTTGCCAGTAGTGAACAGATGGGTCATTATTGCCAACACTGCCCTCTGGGCCTACCTGGAGGACATGCAAAGTCATCCTATACAGGATACATATCCACGTTTACGTAACAGGGTTGGAGGAAAATATTTTGGGTAGTGGTGATATAGTGAGATATTCTTAACCAAAAAGCTGTCCATATTGATTCATCTCTGTAAACAGTTTTTGCAAAAATGCTATTTTGGAGGAGAGCAAAATTATTTAAATGTATATTTAAAATATAACTTACTGTGAACATCTGTAAAAGCTAGGATATAATTGAATTGTAAATTAGGCATAAATTGATAAATTCTCATTCATATTATTTGAATCTAATAGTATATTGAAAGATGTTAGTAGAAACATTATACGTAATAGATATGACATTATTGATTGAAGCTTTTACATCATGAAGATTTCCTTCATGTATCTAATAGAATTCAAATAAGATTATACTTGATAACATCATACTAAATTCCAAATTTAAGATATTAAAATCTTAGAGATCTATATGTTTAATCCATCTATTGATTTAAAGAACAGGAAAATAATGTTCATAGCCTTAAAATACGAAATTTTAGCATTTAATATGTCTTTAAAGAGACCAATTCTTCAGTGGCTGCAAGCAATTTTGTAAGGGCAGATTAATTACATTCGTTGTCACATCCTGGGTGTAAATGATGAGAAGGTATTGACTATGCACATTTGTCTTTGCACTCCTGCTTCTCTTTTTTATCTACTGAGATGCCTTTGTTCCTTAACGTTCAGGGTCATTGCAAATGCAGACGATCCATATATACTTAGATCACTGAATCAGAAAACTATTTTGTGAAATGGTTACTCTTCATGTAATACTGTGAAGTATTTGGTGTAACGTTGGGTGTTATTTAGTTAGAAATCTGGAAGCTAGGGATTTGGAATATTTAGCTATTCTAGGAATTAATTTTTTCCCTAAATCTGAACAGCTAGCTAGTGATGACTTGGGTTTCTTTTATGTAAATCTCTAGAGAAATATATTATGAAGGCTTCTAAATAATAGTAGTAGTAGCAGTAGCAGTAGTAGTGGTAGTAGTAGTTGTAATAATAATAATAATAATAATAATAATAATAATAATAATAATAAAATTGTGGGCTAGCTTTCCCTTTAGAAGGAAATTCTTAGAAGATATTCTGTGTCTAGAGAGTCAAATGAAGATATACTTAGAAACACAGTGCCCCACTTTTTGTTAAAAATTATGCTTTCTTCATGAGTTTTTTTCTTCTTCACAGTTATTAACTTGCTTTACAATTGGAGAGGGAAGCAAAGATTTTTAAGGGTGATATTTGAAATGAACTTTATGCTCTGCATCTGAGATAAAATTTATTTGGGAAAACCTGTCATATTAAGTTTTAAATTTCGAAGGGACCAGAGGGAATAAAAGAGTTAGGAATACGTTGTGGGGTACTTGGACAATGTCTTTCTTCTGCCATTGTGATTCTTACTGAAATAGTCAAAGTTACAGAAGATCACTAGATAATATGAAAAGTTTTAGTCCTATGTGTTAGTTTTCTAGAGCTTCCATAACAAAATAGTAGAGTGGATGGCTTAAACAACAGAAATTTCATTTCCTCACAGTTTTGGAGACTAAAAGTTCAAAATCAAAGTTGGGTGTCTTCTGAGAGCTCTATTCTTAGCTTATGGGTGTTCACCTCCTTGCTCTTGTCCTCACGGAATCTTTTCTTCGTCTGTGTTCACCCCTGGTATCTCTTCTTCTTCTAAGGACACCAGTCCTATTGGGGCAGGGCCACACTCTTATGACCTTAATTACCTCTGTAAAGGCCCTGTCTCCAAATATAGTCACACTGGGTGTTAGGGTTTCAACAAATGAAGTTTAGGGGGGATATAGTTCACTCCATAACATCTTGTGAGAGTAAGAATATTTAATATTGGTGAATTTTGCTGTTTAAGTTTTATTATATTTCATTAGTACTCTTCAGCATTTATCAGTAAAACATATAAAATTATTTTTGTACTATTTTTATTTTGTGTGATGTTTGTCAAAATAGTTCTATAGATATAGCAACACTTTTTTGTCTGGTTATTTTCTTTTTTAATTTATCATTTAGGTTGTGGGGCACTGATTCTCAAACTTTTAGGCCTTAGGATCTCTTTATACTTGTAAAATGATTGAGAACGCTAAAGAACTTCATATGAATGCATACAATGTTATATTAATTTTGGGTATGCAGCATAGTATGGGCTCTCTATGCCATTTATCTACATGTCTGTTTTTGTGCTAGTACCATACCCTTGATTACTGTAACTTTGTAATATATCTTGAAATCAGGAATTGTGATACTTCCAGCTTTGTTCTTTCTCAAGTTTGCTTTGACTATTTGGGGTCTTTTGTGATTCTATACAGATTGTAGGATTATTTGCTAAAGAACTTTTATTTAGGTAGGTTATATTTTTTGGTACCCATTGTAATTGAAGTTGAACCTGAGAATTATTTAAAACACAAACATATACAAGTGTTTGTGAGAGAGCAAGAGTCAAATAGGCAAATAAAAATTTAGTATTTCTAGTGTGAATGTATCCCCCCAATATTCACGTTGATACCTAATCCCCAGTGTGAAGGTATTTGGAGGTAGGTCCTTTAGAAGGTGGTGAGGATATGAGGGTAGAGTCCTCATGAATGGGTTTTGTGGCCTTAGAAAATAGACCATAGATCGCTCCTTTATCACTTTCACTAAGTATAGACACAGGGCGAAGATGGTTATCTATGAACCAGGAAGTGGGCCTTTGCCATAGATCAGATCTTGGACTTCTCAGCCTGCAGAACTGTGAGAAATACATTTCTGTTGTTTATGCTTTACCCAGTTTATGGTAATTTGTTACACTAGTCCAAACAGACTAAGACGGAATTACTATGAAAACATTTTTGATTTTGAGGATTCCCTGAAAAGACATGGACTCTCCAGGGGTCACAGGAACAAATGAGAACCATGTGGTCACAAGAATCATAACTTTAGGGTCTTTGCTGTTGTAAATAGCATTATTTTGTTAGTTGATTAAATGCCTAGATCAGAGGCTCTTTAATATGTTAGCAAATGGTTAGTAACAAAAATTCTGTTTTTAACTATTTATATTACAAAGTTGTATGTTTTAGTGTATCTGTAGATTTTAATATAAATATTTTTAGCTAATAAGGTACAATTGTATCCTTTCTTTAAACACAGAGTGACATTGTAATTGGGTATGAGAATAGATTTGCTAACTATACCTGTTAAAATTATAGTGACCTTTTGAGATAATACTGGCATTTGCAACTCTTAAATCAGATGTATTTCCACATTATACTGTCATCTGTGAGCATGAGGATTGACTAGTTTGAAATGGCAGGCTTAGGCAAAGACATAAACTTAGAAATACCCATAACTTCTTTGAATGTCAAAAATCACACATAGTCAATGTCAACATTTGTTTCAGTGGTTCTGAAATTTCTACAAATTTTAAAAATTACATCTAAGGTTCATCTTCTTACTTGATTTTGTATCAGATGTTTATATGGAAACAAAAAACCCCCAACATTTTCAATTGCGATTAAAAGTATGAGCTGGAAAACAGTAGCTATATTTATGAGGTTAAGGTTATATAATTTTAATAAAAATTTTAAAGACTTCTATCTTAGAGATTAAATTCTCTTTTGAATTTTTCAGTCTTTCAGTTTTTCATGTTGGATTCTTTGGATGCTTTACTATTCATTTGTTTCTTTAATACCTTTTAAAATCTTATGGTCTTTATTGTTTGAAGATTTTACAGGTTCCCACAAGGGTTTCAAACTTTATATTTAAACTCTCAAGAAAAATATAAAACTTTATGTGATGTTCTGAAGGATAGACAGAGTCTTTTGATAATCTACAGAATACATTCCTATTATTGATGTTGGGTTTTATTATTACATGACTCAGTTTTTCCTTCTCGTTTGATTTTATTCAATCACATACTTCAGTATCTTAAAAGGCCTAGTTAAGACTTCTGTTTCTGGCTGTACTGCAGTATCTTGTTTATCAGACTGAATATCCTGCTGAGAACAATTATAGACTAGATAAATTATATGATTGCCAAATAGCTGAAGGCAGCAGAAAACAACCAAAGGAAGCAGAACTTAAGGGATAAAGATTTCAGAGAGAAAGAGGAATGCATTGAGGTTAACCTGACATTTTCTGGAACTTTTTCCATCAAGGCATCTTTTGATTTGTAAGTGGCATAGGAAGAAAGGCTGAGACCTTAAGCAGAAATGGCTGATAAAAATCTTTCATCAGTCTCAAAGGTTGGGGAAATGAAAAATTGAAATTTAGGAGTACCAAGTTAGTCAAGGGTTGAGAAGCCCAGAATACTGAGCAAAGGGAACTGCAGATAAGCAGTCCTGACATTCTGTGGTGCTTTTCTCTCTGAAGCGTTTGTTGATTTATAAGATGTGCAGGCAGGAAGCCAGGAATCCATGTAGGAAGTGGCACCTAAAAGTGTAGCTTAGATTTGGCATTCTCATGTGCTAGAGAGACAGAAAATAGCAACGAGGCATGTATACTCAGAAGGATTAGTAAGAGGGCTCTGGTAAACCCTATAGATTCTCAGAATTAGGGCAAATAGGAAATCAACTTCCACAAAGATTTAAACTCAGCATCAAAATCTCTCAGGGAGAGATCAGGGATTGGCCAAGATGATCTGCCTATTTAACTGCAAGGTCCAAGAATAGTAAATGCTCTCTGGCAGAAGATAATGTTGTTCATTTTATACATTTTTCCCATAAATAATGACTAGCATTCAATTACAGTCCAACAGGACGTCAGACCCTTTGTTTGATCAAGATATTTGAATTTTCAGCCTCCAAAATAATTGTGATTAATATGATCAAGAGTAAGGAATGAGGTGGAGAGTTTAACGGAGAATGAGGTTTGTTAAAAAAAAAAACAAATGGAGATTTTAGTACTAAATGTACAATACCTGAAATTAAGAATTAATTATTCCTAGAGCAGAAGAGAGGATTATGAAACTTGGGGGCTAGTTCAGTAGAAAATATTTGTACTAAAAAACATAATAAAAGGATAGAAGCTACAGAAAAGAGTACAAGGGAAATATGAAACGTATCTGTAATTGGAATTCCAGGAGAGAAAAAAGAGAATGGTTAGACACATTATGTAAAGAGATATTGGATGAGAATTTTCCAAAAGTGACAAAAGACATCAACCTACAGATTAAAGAATCTCTATAAACTACAGGGAGAAGAAATACAGAGTACATCACATCAAGGCCCAGTATGTTAAAATTGCTGAAAACCAAATACAAAAGAGGAGTTTTTTAAAGTGGTCAGAGAAGGAGAGACACAGTGCATTAAAAAGAGCAAAAATAATCTTAGATGATTATTACAGAAATGACAGGAAGTTAGAAGAAAATAAAATGGTATTTCTAAGATTATAAAAGAAAATAGCTGCCAAGTTGGCAGTTTATACCTACAGAAAATATCCTTCAAAGACTGAAGGTGAAATAAAGATATTTTCATCATCAATTACATTTTATTTTATTTTTTAAATCAATTACATCTTAATATAATAATCTAAAAAGTTATAACAGGCAAAGTAACATCAGTGAGTAGGTTACCTTTTGGGTCAGTGATTTTTAGTGGGAGGTAGGAGAAATGAACTTATCAGAATACATATATACAGAGCACTAGCACCTGGAAAATGAAAATAAAAACTGTGTAGGTGAGCATATATCTCAGGAGAGGGGATTTATATGGTTTAAAGGAGCTTTGCCATTGACTCATATTCCTCTCCTTTGCCTCCACTGTAGAAGTTGATATTCTCTTTTTAGGAAGTGATTTATGTGGTCTCCCTTCAAATTTTATTTGAAATATATTTGCAATGTGCCTGTAACAAAGTAACAGTGCTTTAGGCTATGCATTGTCAAGTTTTGTTTGTATTTTATTCTTAATTTCATTGTTATTTTTATATCATTCAAGTTATTTACTGAATTATCAGTGTTAGGAATGTTGCTAGGGTGTTTTGAATGAGTACTAAGTATACATTGATGCTATAAAATAAGAAAATTCTGGTATCTGTCATTTATGCGTATTCAATACATATGAGTTGAATTAGAATTTGCATATTAGATTCTACGAGTAAACTATGAAAAGGTAGGAGAAATGATTTTTAAATATGTATTCTATTTTTAATGTGTAGGAAAAGAAAGGAGGAAATACTCTGATACTCCTTGTATTGAATTGTATTAACTGTGGAACATAAAAAGAAATCTGGAAATAAGTGTAAAAAGTTTTATACACAATACAAATAAGTGAATGAATGAATGAATAGGTAATGTAAATAGTAGTATCAATAGTAACCATCTTTTTTATTTTTCTATTTTTCCTGGCATGGTAACTACTTGCTTTTCACACAGCATTCACTTCACAACAGTCTTTTGAGGTAATTGTTATTATACACCCTTTACAAATAAGATCATTTGAGATAAAGAGAGATCAAGTAGCTCATCAACATCACAATACTAATAGTGGAACTACCGTCAAGTGATCAAGCAGTTTCTAAGCAGTAGTGTGGTGGCAGCTGGTAGGTTGACTTGTTACTCCTCCATAGATTCGGCTTCTATGGTGACAAGTTAAATGGATTTACTTTTAATACTTATAGCAATGATGACATCCTGGCTCTGGTCCCTGATCTCCTATCCACATAGAGTTAAAGCTAATATGGCCAAATGCTGCCTGCACACACAATGGGGGTGCATTACCCTCTTAAAGAGAGAAGAAAAACCCTGACTTGGGTAGACTCTGATCTTATATGAGAGGTGCTGGCAAACCTGCCCCATGCTTACTTCAGAGAAGGAGACATTTTAGCAGTTCTGCCCCAGAAAGGGGAGGTAGGCACTTTTTGTCTTTATTACCTTGACTATTTCTAGGGAGTGTGTGTGTTGGGGGGGGTGGGGTAGATATCTCTATATTTAGTATCTGGGAATGTAAATAAATTTTCCCCAGAAGTTACTGTCTTCATCTTTCCAGGGCTATCTGCTTATATAGATTTTCTTGAAAAGACAATCCTAGAGCAAATTGATTGTTAATAGTTGTGTGGAAATGTGAGAGATTCATGGAGATTCTCCCAACAGTTAGAACTCAAATTCTGCTATGATAAACACATTTTTCAGCCACTAAATTCATTGTTGTTGTTGTTTTGGCAAGAGAGGCCCTTAGAACTTACTGCTCTTGCTTTAGGCATCTGCACAAACCTTTTGTTGTTTTATCCCAGCCCCATAGCAAATTGAAAGAACTGATTAGAGGCAGACTGACTAAATCAAGTCATGACAGATAAGAAGACAAAACTTTATAAATAGCATATACAAGAATTATAATAACTTCATAGAACTATTTATTATGGCTGAAGCATTGACATATCAGTTGTTTCTGAATTGCTATTCAATAGTTAAAAATACTTAAATTTAAAAAGCTTAATTATTTAAAGAATACTTTTCAATTTTCTGGAAAAGTTATATATGTAGGACACTAAATTCTCCTATTAAGTATTACAAGTATTACAAAAAATGGTGACTGATATACTTACATAAATGACCAGTTACAGTAGAAAGAGCAAATATTCCTATCCTTATACATATATTCTTTAAAAATTTAATTTTTTTAAACTTACAAATTTAAAAATGTTTGCAGCCTGCTCATATTGTGAAATGTAGTAGCATGTCGAAGTTGCTCCTATGCTTAAACACTCTCGCACATAGCTTTTGGAATTTCTTGTTTGAGTCTGGATCCAGAAAACACATACATATCTTAAAGGGAAAAAATGGGTACTTTTCCTTTCTTGACTTTGGCTGGCTTTCATATTATCATGAAACTTAAGAGCCATTCAGATTAATGGTCATTTCTACATACTTGTGACTCCTTTAATAATTTATTCAACATATATTTAATAAGCTTCTACCATATGCTATGTACTTTGCTAACTTCTGGAGATAACAGTCGTAAACAAAAGTATGTGTAGTCTATCTCCTCAGGGATTTTATAGTCAGTCTATCCAAAAAGCATCACAGAAACAATGCTAGGGAAGAGCACAGTACTCAGGATTTTCAGAGTTTAAATAAAGAAATTCGACCTAGTCATGGAGGAAGTCAGGAAAGAAGAGCTTTCCTTTAGAAACAAGGTTTGAGGTGAGCTCAGAAGGAGAACATAAATTACAGTTAGAGGTAAGGGAAGTACATTCTTGCAAAAGGAACATCAAAGGCCCTGTGGTGGGTAGGGGCAAAGTTAGTCAAAGGAGCACAGCCTAGATGTTTCTTGACATACATACGTGCAAGGAAATGTATAAAAGATTATGAATTACTTTGTAAAATCAGTACATTATTGTGGAAGTGATATTAAGTTTAGACAACTCAGGTCTTTTAGAGCATACCATCAGGAAAATTTTATCAGAGAAGTGAAAATTTAAAAAACCCCTTTTGTTTTCTTCTAACTTAAACAGTATACATGAATGTATATATATATATATGTATATTTTAGTTTATATATTTCTTAATATATATAAAATATATATTATGGGTTTGCTATTCTGTTTTTAACAGGAATACCTTTAGGTTTTTCCTTTTGCAGGGCATTGGCCTCTAGTTTAAAATGGATATTCTTTACCATTTAAAAAAAACATCTTTTATTCCTGGTTTTGTAACGTTTTTCAATCTGGAAAGTGTGTTTAGTGCCGTTTGTGCGATCCAAGCAGGCCGTTGTTGGTGCATCTCACTAAACCTGCTGACCCGATAGATCTATTGAGAGATTTTCTTATACTAAGCCACTCTTGAGTTTTGAGTAGATGATTTCCTTAATTTACAGTTGAATCAATTTCGCAAGTATTCAACTATCCCACAGAACTTCTCCCTGGTTGATGTTTTCCCAGTAGAAACTGTGTCTTGATTATGCATAGAATAATGCCATAGGACACACATCCTTTAAACCCAACACAAAATTTTTAACAAAATGATGTTCAGGGAAAGTCTCTGGGCACATTACAAACCCCATTTTGGAAGAACATAAAATGCATCTGTAGATGTTTTGTAAAGTGCACTGACTTAATCAGCAAGGGCATATTCATCTCCAATGTTGCTGCATTAAAAGAGGCATCACAGTATTTATTCACATGCGTAAAGCAGCATTTTGTTAATAGCTATGTGAATTTTTTGATTATTAGGAAGTTATGTTTTAACATTTTACATCTTAAATGTTGCTACATATATAACTATTTTACAGGGTTTTAGTTACTACATAAAAATTGTTAGAGGTCTTAAGTTGATGTATAATGCTTCGCAATTGTTATTTTAGCACAGAAAATTTTATTTTTAAGAAGAAGTGATGTTATGCAGTTGATGCCTGTGCTTTATTTGGGTTTTTGTACCTGTGAGGTCAGTTGTGATAACAGATATGTCAGATTGTGATATTAGAATTCTTTCTCTCACAAAACAAATTACACGATTTAATACTGACATTTTAAAGATCTTGGTAGCAAAATTTTCTAGTCTGGATCATTTTTGAACTGGTAATTAGCTTTTGTAATGAAACCTTTATAATTTTTTAAATTATATTTTTCTACTTAATTTTAAATCATTTGGCTTGAGTTTTTACTATGGTTAGTAGTTCCTACATGCAGATAGGATTTGAAACTCCTGCTGGTACCAAAGGAGGGAGCACCCAGGCTTTCTTATCCGCTTGCCAGATGTGGGCAGAAGGGAAGACGGTGGGGTGAGGTTGTAAAAGCTGTCAACAGTCAAATATCAGAAAATGGAATCAGACTCTTTATTTCAGAGGATGTCACAAGAAAGGGTATAATATTAAATGATCAAATGTTAGTTTGCAAAATTTTTATAGTTGAGTGAAGCAGATGATTTTGGATGGTGCCCTACAGAAGAGGTCATAATTGTTCTCTGGCTATTTATGATGTTGTGTCTGATTTGGAACACAGCAGGAACAAGATTTGACAGCAGCTACATTCTACATGCTGGATAGATTATGGTTCTTTGTTCCAGGCGAGATGATTCCAAAATGTATGGAATTTAATTTTTAGAGCAGTATTTTGGGCTTTGATTCAACTTCCTTGGTTCAGCTTAATATTTGGACCCCTAAAACTATCATAGGCCATATTTGGAACAGTCTTTTTGGGGTGACATAGGATAGGAACCACAGCTTCCCTACCGAAAGTATCAGGAATTCTTCCTTAGGAGTCCTTTTAGTAATTACACAGAATTGTAGCTCACATACAAGATTTGATACACATCAATAGACTGTGATATTTTCCTAAGATTAAAAGTCTCATGCCCCATAGCAACCAATATCTCTGGTAACTACTTCATAGGACATGGCTTCTAGGATCCTCACAAGGGAATACCAGCTACAAATGATAAACAAACAAAGGTATTGTGTCCCATCACGTATTTATAGTTCTCCAGGTACAGATATATCTTACCAGTCAGGAGGCATTTTACTTTAAGTAATGTTGCCTAGCAACCAAGTAGACATATTCTCTTTTCAGGTTGTCAGGGAACACAGCTAGCAAAGGCGAAATACTTTTATTAATCCTTTGCCCATGGTCTACTCCCTGTCCTTTGGTTAACAACATTCACATAGAAAAAGGCAATCAATACATTTTATGACCACCAGTATTTGCATTATTCAATGAATGGGGCACTAATGTTTACTTTCTAGTTGATTGGAATAGAATTTTGGCCAATTAATTTTATATGGACCACCATATCTTTTAATGTTGTAAATCACAGGTAAATTTACAACAGGGAAAAAACATGACAGTGGTTAGTAAGCCAAGAAGTACAGTGATTTTTTAAATATCCTTTTAATCAAATATGTCTCTTTCATTGTTGGTGGTATGTTTCGAAAAATACCACTGGAAAATCTGGGGATCTACGCAGTCTGAAATCATAGTCAAGATTTTACTTTATTCTTTGGGCTTGGGCTTTTAAAACACTCAGTTATCATAGATGTTTATTTATGCAGTTTATTTTTATTGGTGGTTATAACAAGGCAGCAGGAGATGTTGGTCAAGTATTGACACCCTTCGGTCCCGCCTGGTTTTGCTGGCTAACACAAGCAGACGTTTCTTGAGTGTGACCCCACTCCTTCATCAGAGTGATCACAAATGTGGGTTCAGCAGGCTTGTGTGCCCACCTTAGCTCCCTAGCCAGGCGTCAGAGTTTAATTTGGTCAGTAGCCATCATTACCTACTGCCCACCTGTGGCTGGGTTTCTGACTAGTCTGGGAGTGAGCAGTTTTTCCACCTAGTTCAAACCCGCATTCACTCTGACCTATATTTGTTCCCACAAGCACAAAACATCTATTACATTTCTTAGAACTTTGCTATAAGACTAAGGGTAAATAAGATCCCCTATTCAGGCATCAATATCTCATTAGCATCCCTTCTCCTCCCCCTCCCCCTCTCCCTTCTTCTTTCTTCTTCCTCCTCCTCCTCCTCCTCCTCTTCTTCTCCTCCTCCTCCTCTTCTTCTCCTCCTCCTTCTCCTTCTCCTTCTTTCTTCTTTTTTCTTTCTTCTTCTTTCATCTTCTAATCCTTTTTCTCTCATAGTGACTTGGCTTGGGTCAAAGTTCAGAAAATCTAGCCCGTACTGTCATCCTTTAAATCAGTCTACTTAGGCCTAACTATGTCAAGCCATCACTGGTGAACTGAGAAAAGATGTGAATTAGCTCAAGCCTTACGTTAGGTTTTGAGTCTGTGAGTTCGAGCACTGCATCTGGCTCTGTGCTGACGGCTCAGAGCCTGGAGCCTGCTTCAGAGTCTGTGTCTCCCTCTCTCTCTGCCCTTCCCCTGCTCACGCTCTGTCTCTATGTCTCTCAAAAATAAATAAACATTAAAAAAAAAGATGTTAGAATGAAAATCATTTACACGTATTATAGAAATGTTATTCTGAAAATTCTTGGCCATGCCAGTCTATCATTGTCAAGTTAATTAAAAGTGTTCTCAAATCCCAATTTGATTTATGTAGAAATGCAAACCTCTTAAAGTTTCACTTTCTGGTAAATATTTGTAATAATATATAAGAAAACAAGCAATTCATCATACAAAAATCAGTCTACTTGGAAGAATATAGGCTTAGCAGTAGGGCAGCACCAAGCATTTGCCTTCTGAAGGAGTTGTGGCAGTCTTTTAACTGTGTAGCTCAGGTGCAGGAGAAGATGCATATTGGAGGATACTTTCTGGTTTAAAAGCCTCATGTCCATTGAAATTAATATCTCTTGTAATGAGTTCATAGTCATGGCTTCCAGTGTCTTCATGAGAAATATACCAGTTACAAGAGACATTTAAGGAAGCCCAAAGCAATGGTATGCCCATTAGGCATTTATAATTCTCTCATTGCCAATACAATGTACAATAAAGTGTCTTTTTTTAACCTAAGGAATGTGCCCTGCAACAAAGTTGAACTACCCTTACCATGTTACCAGAGCAGTAGAGCCTGGGTTCTGCTATATTTGCACCCACAAACAACCCTGTCATGTAGTCAGTTCACTTATTCTTACATCCCAGAACCTGTTATACTACCAGTCATAAAGTAAGCACTTTTCTCTGGGGGGGGGGCATTAAATAGACTTAAAATAAATTTTACTTATTTAAAACAATTTTTATTGAAGTATAGTCGACATAAAATATTAATTAGTTTCAGGTATACAGCATAGTAATTCAACATTTATATACATTACAAAATGATCACCTTTCTAAGTCCAGTTACCATCCATAACCATTCAAAGTCATTTTAATATTATTGGCTTCATGCCCTATGTTGTAGTTTACATCCTTGTGACTTAAAATAAACACTAAATTTAAAGAGGATGTCCTGGCTCGTTCTGAATCACGGTAAGGACTGTATCACATCACCATTTATTTTAACTCCTTTATCTATTCATACCCACTCTTTCCTTTCTATGCTCAGCTTGCTTAGATTGTGCCTTTCCTCCATACTTCTACATTTCTTAGCAAAGATCTCATTTGGTTTCCTGGCTTTAGATACCATTTATGTGCTGATTACTTGCAGATTTCTATGTTAAGTCTCTCACCCCAACTGGAGATGTTTTTACTTAATTGCATATTCAACATCTCTACTTGAATAGTTGATAGGCAACTCAAATCACCGATGGGCAAAACAAGACTTTTGATTTCCCCCACTTGTCCTTCCCATTCATTTGACCTAGCCAATCATTAAATAGTATCGTTTTCCCCCTAAAAGACTAAATTAAGAGTTTTAATCTTTCTTCATAATGTATCTATAATCTATGCTGCACATATCATTCAGAGATGCCTTTCTAAAATAAAATCAGGTTAGGTACTTTTCTCCCTCAAAACCCTCCTTTGATTTCTACCACTTTAAGAATAAAATTCATGCATTTAATAATGCTGCATAAGGTCTTTAATGATACTTAGCCTACTGCTTCAATTTTATTTTCTGCCACATTTCTCCTTACTTATATATTCTAGTATTCTTTTTCAGTTTCTTCGAGGAACCAGTTCGGCATGGTTCCTATTTTCAACTATTTTGCATTTATTATTCTTTTTGCCTGGAATGTCTTTGTCCTCATTTCATTCAAATCTCTGCTTCAATATTATGTCCTCAATATGGTTGTAAGGATATTCATGTAAATTTAGATCCCAGAGGAAGCATGCTTGGATTATATTGGAATATTCTAAAGGTAGAGCCACAGCAGATGACCCTTTGCTACATAACTGGTATCACATAAAAGCAGGCCTTCAGCTTTCACTTGTCCTTCTTAGCACTCTCTTGTCCTTCATACAGTTAGTTCTGTACTACTTACCTCCCCTAAATTATTGCATGTAATGAACTCTGAGCTTCACAAAAGACTAAGGCCACTGGACCTATCTTTGACTTGACAATTTCAAGTATGTTTAAATTCCTTTTCCATGAAGAGTTAAAGAAATAGGAACAATTCTTAAAAATATATATAAAGCAATAAATCACATGCCTATCCAAAAAAAAAAAAAAAGCTGCTGGGGAATAGGGGATCTCAATTTTTATCAGATCCTCCTTTTCCTACCTAAGGAATTTCTGGGAAGGAATAATTTTATAGACTAGTTGCTGGTTACATGTGAACTTGTTTCCCATTTATACATAACAGCCCGAGTTTCTGTACCTTTGTGATACTATCAAGCCTCCTGTTCTCTCTTTCTTCTTATCCTTGACAATCTGCATAACTTCCAAAACCGTTTTTTCTAGAGATGGTTTTCTTCTGTGCCAGAAAATTTTTTCCCCCAAAGAATAATAAGGTAGCACCAACACAGATCAGTTAGATGCTCCAGTTTTGATAGGATCAACTTTAACTTAGGCAGTTTAGGGAACTTCCTCCACATGTCTAGCCAGGTGTCTTTGGTGGGGTATTTTGTTGATTAGGCAGAGACCTGGAAAGGATTACTCGTTATTCCAATCTTCTAAGTAACTGCATACCTTTATGGTTCTTCTCTTTGAATTGACAGAGACCTACAAGGGGCTTTGCAAAAAGGAGGACATGGCCGGCACTTTACACAAACCAAGAGAGACTTGGTCAGTAATGATTCTTTACACGATGTGGTACAGATTGTCATACAGATGGCACTCGCAGGGGAATTTCATTCCGGCTAATGGCCAGGGATGGCTAACCTAACTGCATCCTCGATGCACTTCTTCCCAGTCATTTCCTGTGTGGTCCATTTGTAGTTATTGGTTGTTTAAACTGTGGTCTTTAAACTTACATACTTCACAAGATAATCCTTATGGTTTGGCAAATTATGGACTAGGAACTAAACCATGGCCTATGGGACTGTTATTCTTTTTCTATGAGCCCTCGAGCTTACAATGGGTTTTACATTTTTATAGAATTGTAAAATAAAACAAAGAGAATAGCAACAAAGATCGTGTATGGTTTACAAAGCATAAAATAATCCCTGGTTGGCCCTTTATAGGAAAATTTTGCCAACTGCTGATCTATGTGATGTGACTCTGGATTAACCTCTGGACACAAATTACAATTACATTGGCCTGGCATGTGATCAGGAATACCATTGCTGAGAAATGGTACATGTAGTGTGCTCTGTAGGCTCAAAATATTCTCCATTTTGAATGTTTTTAGATCTTTCAGTCTAGTCTTTGCTTTCTTTTTTTCTGCTATCAGTACATAAGATAGCATATAGATCTAGAGGCTTAATCAGATTAATGTTCCATCTTTTCAGCAAGACCACTTCATACATGGAATTGTATACTCCATCAGGAAGTATATGATGTCTATTCTCTTTTTGTGGTATTGGTGGCCATTGATGATCAGACTCTATACCCAGTTATTTATTAGGAGTTGAAAAATGGTGAAATTCTATAATTTTCTACCTCATTTTTAGTTGAAATACATATAACTATTTGGTTACCCTGTGGTATAGTTCATATAGAAAAATCAAGATAAATACTTGATTCATTCCTTTTATTTTCCACTTTTCAAAATAACGCATTGTTGCTTAGCATTCTCCAATGATGACCAATGACCTTTTAAAAATATTGTTATGAATTCATGGAGTTAAACATATTATTTGTGTTTCAATCAAAATTCTTTTTACTGTCCTATGTCTTCCATTTTTGGCAGTTGGGAGCCTAATTTGACTTAGATCCTAAGTTCTTTTTATTCAAACCTGTCAGCCTTTGATCCCTTTTGTGTTTTCTAGTATAATAAAATGTTTCTAGCTCATCTTTATTAGACATGTATTAGGTCATTTTTTAATGGAGCCCTGGTTCCTTTTATTGTTTTCCTTATTTTAATTTTAATTTATTATTATTATTGGTTTTCTTTTGAGAGAGAGAGAGAGGGAGCACGCATGTGTGCACACACAGGGGAGGGCAGAGGGAGTGAGAGAGTAAGAATCTTAAGCAGGCTCCATGCTGGGTGTGGAGCTTGATTAAGCCTGACTTGATTTCACGACTGTGAGATTACGATCTGGGCCAAAATCAAGAGTCAGACATTTAACCGACCGAACCACTCAGGTACCCCACAATGTTACCCTTATTTTAAAACCAGAGAAACATGAACTTTGGCCAGGGTTTCCAGCTAGTAAATGAAGGGCTTGACATTCTGACCCAGAACCATTTTATTCTAAAACTTTTAGTTTAGTGTCCATTAGAGATCCATCTTCTATGAATTCAGTTCTTATTTAGCATTGTTTAACCAATTTAAGTTTCCATAAATTCTGCTTTAAGAGAAAAAAGAGCTTAAAACTTTTTATGTGTTCTTTCTCTTCCTTTATATATCAAAAAACCTACATATAACTCTACTTGCTCTTTTCATTTCAAGTTTAAGAGAAAATTTGTTCTTTAGCCAGGATTAATTGCTTTACTACTATCTCTAATTATAAGAACTCTTATCCAAGATAGAATCTTATTATTCTCAAGAATCTAGAGTTCCTCTGTACAATCTTGTACCTATTTTATCTTCTTTTATCTTGTGAGTTAAAAGAGAAAACCAAGAGAAACCAGGCCAGACTGTAATATATTGCTTTATCCTTTCCAACCTTGAGAGTTACTCCTCCGTCTGTTTGCTCCCTGCATTCCCAAGTGCAGTTCTTAAAGTGGGATATTCATTTGAATCCTGTATTTAAAAAAAACAACAACATACCTTTATGTCTGGTTTCTGAGTTAATAGGTTGATAGAGGGACTCACTTGTATGTTTTTGGAGAGTTTTTCTGGTGAGTCTGATACTACATTTAATTGAGTACTACTGTTTCAGCGATTCTATAATCTCTGAGAGAATTGACTCCGTATCAGGAAAAACATTATCAGTCATATTTATGTATCATATATACATTTACCTTTAAGGTCAGGCTTCATTTGCACTTCATTAACGTTTTTAAATCTCTGAATGTATTTTTGAAAAGTTTGTGATGAATAAAAATATAAACAATAATGTAACAAATACTTGTGTATTTAAAATACAGAATTTGGTTTTAGTTATTTTTAAAAATACAGGACATAAAGTTGAAGTTCCTATTGTTTTCCATTTTGCGCTCACTTTTTCCTACTTTTTTGAGGGCAACTCTCGTAATAAATTTAGTGTATATCTTTCAGTACACTTATTAGATTTTTGGGGGGTAGATATTGATCCATAAATGATCTATTTAGAAAGTTACATAAATACTATCCTACTTTACACATTTTTCAATACTTTTTCACCTAAATCTTGGAAGATTTACTCACATTTATACAAGTAGATCTGTTTAATTCACTCTAGTATCCTATTCCATTGGGTGACTAGTAGTTTATTGACCAGTATACATATTGATACAATTAGTTTGATTCTAATTTTTTTGCCATTACAAATAATGTTTCACTAAATATGTTTGCTGATGAGTGTTGGTACATATGGATGCGTATATAGCCAGACAGCAGTTTTGATTTGTAAGGTATTTTCAACTTTATTTGACATTACCAAATTTCTTTCCTAGTGATTATATTGATTTACCCTTTTAACTTTGGGTTAAGAATTCCTTTTTTTTGTCATTTTCTCACTAATATTTGTATTTTCTGACTTCAGTGTGATGGGAATGTGAATCTTTTTAAGTTCGGTTTAAGTGAACATATATTCCTGTGTTTACTTTTTGTTCCTGTTTACTCTTCTGTGAACTTCCTGTTCCTATTTTTTGTAGGCATTTGTTATATATTCTGGACCGCAATCCCAATGCCTTCTAGATGTGCTGCAAATGTCTTCTAGTCTTTAGCTACTCCTTTTACTTTGTTCATAGACTTTTCCCATATAGTTACATTTTTTTTCTTTGCTATAGTCAAATTTATCAATCTTTGTATCCACACATTGTGGTATTTTGGGTACCATTTCTAAGAAATCTTTTTTCTATTCTGTTGAAATAAGCTATTGTATATTTTCTTTTATTAATGTTGTCTTCATATTGAGATATCTAATTTATTTATTTTTTCATATTTAAAGGTAGCTATCAAAATATTGCTGAATTCGATGCTCTTTCCTCCACTAGTTTCTAACTGTAATAGTATGTATATGATTACGACAGTATATACATATACACAGAATAAGAACTCCTTCACTGCTCTCACCTTGAATTCTTAAATATTAGATTTTCCTTGGCTACTCTTAGATATTTGGTTTTCCATACAAATTTTGGGATCTATTAATATCAGACTATTAAAACCAAAACCAAATCTTTATTGAAATCCTAGTTGCACTTAACATTGTGAATAACTAAAGCAGCAAGAAATAGATTATTTGAACAAACCAATTACCAGTGATGACATTGAACCAGTAATTGAAAAACTCCAAACAAACAAAAGTTCAGGACTAGATGGCTTCATAGCCAAATATTTAAAGAACAGTTAATACCTACTCTTCTCAAACTTTTCCAAAAAATAGAAGAGGAAGGGAAACTCCCAAATTCATTCTATGAGGCCAGAATTACACTGATACCAAAACCAGATAAAGATACCACACAAAAAGAGAACTGTAGGCTAATCTTTCTGATGAACATAGATGCAAAAATCCTCGGTAAAATACTAGTAAGCTGAATCCGAAAATACATTGAAAAAAATCACTCACCTGTGATCTAGTGGGATTTATTCCCAGGATACAGGAGTGGTTAAAAATTCACAAATCAATCAATATGATATATCACATCAATAAGAAAAATTTTATTATATAATCTTTCTATCTAAAAGCATGGTACATATTTCCATTTATTTAGTGATGCATTTATGTCCTTTGAAAATATTTATTAATTTCTCCATAAAGGTCTTACACATCTTTGTTAAATTTATTCCTGGACATCACATATGCCTTTAATTTATTTGCTATTGCAAATTATATCTTTTCTTCTTCTTCTTCTTATTATTATTTACTTTTACTATGTTTTCTAATGATTTCTTATTGGCATATAGGAGTAATGTTGATTTATATATTTTATTCTTGGATCCAGCAGCTCTGTTTAACTTGCTTATGGTTTTTCTATGAATAGATTCTCTTTAGTTTTAAAAATACTAACTTTGACATATTTTTTCTAATCCTCCCTCCTTCTCTCTCTCCCTACCTTTTTTCTTCCCTCTATTCTTTCCTTCCTTCCTTCATTTTTTCTTTTTCTTTTTCTTTTATTACATTCACCAAGACATGCCATGTTAATTAGCATCAGTGAAAGACATCTTCATCTTCCTAATAAACAGAAATGCTTGTAAAATTTTATTTTTAAGTATGATGTTTGCCATAGGTTTTGGGAGATAGCTTTTATTAGCTTAATCTGCTTCCATTCTTATTTTGCTAACTTTATAGAAGATCATGAATGGATATTGAGGTTTATTATATATTAGTAGTTTTAAATTTTACTGGTATGTTTGCATCTGTGTCATAAGTGGGATTGTTATATGCTTTTCTTTTCTTTCCTTTTTTGGTTTTGGTATGAAGAATCTACAAATTCCATCTTTTTCTACTCTTTAAAAAAGTTAGCATAAAAAA
Organism: Paguma larvata; assembly: GCA_030068075.1. Taxonomy (NCBI): domain Eukaryota; kingdom Metazoa; phylum Chordata; class Mammalia; order Carnivora; family Viverridae; genus Paguma; species Paguma larvata. The sequence goes on from CM057823.1 coordinate 117,355,597, forward strand.
AGAAATTTTTCTTCCTTGAGATCTTAGTAGAATTTATTAATAAACAACCTAGGCTTTAGTGTCTCTTTGTAGGGGGAAATTTTTGTATATTAAGTCAGTTTCTTTAATCAACATTAACTTACTCAGGTTTTCTAATGTTAATTATTTTAAATTCTGGTTTATATAAATTGTCTGTTTTAGCTAAGCATAAAAACATTTTACCTTGAAGTTTGCTATCTTCTTTTATGGCTAAGAAAACAGTATATTTTTTTATTGCGTTGCTTTTTTTATTCTTAAAGTTATTTATTTCTACCCTAAAAGTCAGTTTATTAATCTTTCCAAAGAACCAACTTTTGGGTTTTTGAACATCTCAAATATTTTCTGTTATGTTTATTTTGTTTCTTTTAAACTTTGGGTTCATTGTATTATTAATTTTTCTTCTGACTTTTTAATAAAAATAATTAAAGTTAAAAATTTTTTGAATAAGTAACACATTTCACACATGGTTTAAAATCAGTACATGCTTAAAAATTCACATAAGGAAATGTCTGCTTCCCACCACTTTTCCCTATGCATCCATATCTCAATACCCACCCCAGTATATAAATCACATTCATTTATATTACTTCTTGAAACATTTTATGCACATACTAATAATACACATACACATTTTTACTTTTTTGTGCTTTTACAGAAAATGGTGGTAGACTCTAGATCCTCTTCTGAAGCTTTTAAAAATTTAACAGTAAATATGGATATCTGTTCACAAAGAATATCCTTTTAAAAAAAGCTATATTGCATCTTACTTATGTATCATGATTTACTTTGACAGTTCCATATGGATGCAAAATCATGTTGTTTTTCATCTTTTGCTATTTTTAAAACTATGCTGAAATCAATAACCTTGTATTTGTTCCTTTGCACATATGTAATTCCATCCATAGGATGATTCCTAAATTTAGAATTGACATTTGAAATCATGTGTGCATTTGTAGTTATACTAGATATTTCTAGCTTAACCTCTCATCATAAATATATGAGTGTTCTTATTTCCTCTATGGTCAGTAAAGTGGTCTGTATCCAAATTTTGGATCTTTTAAAATCTTATATGTGAAAATGGCATCTACTTCATTTTTATTATTATGAGAAATTATACAGCTTTTCATATGGCTCACAACCATTTATTCTGTCTATTTAAGGTTAGGTTTTCTTCCTTTTACAGTTTGATAGGAACTTTGCATATACTAAAGTTTACCTTTTTGTGATTGGATTGCAAATATTACCTCCCAATTTGTTATTTGACTTTAGACTTTGGCTATGGTAAGTTTTGTAGTACAGAAGTTTTGGATATTTTCATGGTCAAATCTATCACTGTTCCCTTTTATGGCTTTTGAGTTTTATATCATAATTTAAGATGCCATCTATACCAAAGAGGCTCTTAAATACAGAGAACAAACTGAGGGTTGTTGGAGGGGAGATGGGCAGGGGATGGGCTAAATGGGTGATAGTTGTTAAGGTAGGTGCTGAGCACTGGGTGTTATATGTAAGTGATGAATCACACATATAACACACATGAAGTGGTTCTACTCCTGAAACCAGTACTATACTGTATGTTAGCTAACTTGAATTTAAATAAAGTTTTAAAAAATGAGATTCAATATGTAATCAATATTATATAAAGCTTCCTGCAGATCAGCTTTAGCCCACCCATGCCGTGGGGAGTGCTTTCTGGAGGACCATTTCTGGCACACCAATGCCCTAGTGGCAACTTCTTATGAATCAGGTCAACCTTTCGGCATGGCAGCGTATTTCTCCTATCCCCAGCCACACTGTCTCCAGTTAGGTCAGAATTTCAGCCTTAGCTTGTGGAAGTTGCCTTTTTTCATGTATTTTTTTAAAAAATGTATATTTATTTATTTTTGAGAGAGAGAGGGAGCACAAGCAGGAGAGGGGCAGAGAAAGAGAGGGAGACACAGAATCTGAAGCAGGATCCAGGCTCTGAGCTATCCAGTGCAGAGCTTGACATGGGGCTTGAACCCATGAATCATGAGATCATGACCTGAACCAGAGTTAGATGCTCAACTGATTGAGCCACTCAGATGCCCCACCTTTTTCCATATTCTTAGTTTCTTCCGTGTTTTCTTTCTTCAGTTCTAGAGGATAAATACTTCTTCTATTAGCAATTACTGTATTTCTTAGAATCTTCTTTTACTACTTATAGTAGATAACTACCTTTTATCTGTTAATAATTCTTTATACTAGGTATTCCCTGTTCAGATTACTAATTTGACTTCTGTGTCTGAAGTGGCCTCTCACCAATCCAGAATTGATACTAGGAGGGGAGTTCAAAAATCTGTATAATCAAAGATGAGATTTTGAAATTGGTTTGGCCATACTGTGAGGTTTGAGCACAATGTTGATTTCCTTGCAGTGGGAAATAGTATTCTAGTAATTCATGACATGAAGTGGTATCACAGCTGAGCTATCACTTGTGGAGGATTATAATGCAATGTCAAGTGAAGCCGTACCTTCAGAGCTGCCTGTGAGGACCCAGCAATATTGCCACATGTATATTCTATAAATACTTCTTCAAGCTTTATACAATAGGATCTGGGTCCAATTACTTGAATACTCTAGAGCAAAGGAAACTGTAAAGAAGACTACTTGCTGGCTTTGAGTTATGGTAATTATTGGGAGCTCAAAATGCCACCGTGGTCCAATAGTCAAAGTGGGGGTTATGGTAGTCAATTGATAGATGGGGTCTTAGCTGAAGTTAGACTCTTAGAGGGCAAAATTTGTCCATAGATTTAGTTTGTATTTATAACTCCTGTTCCTGATAGTAAAACTGGAATAGGTATACCTAGAAACTGGCAGTATCTCCAGAGTGACTCTCTGACATATGGGATGTGGGCCATTATGGTAGAAGGAGCTAAGTGGAAGCCCTTGGAAATTTTCTTCCCTGCCAAGGTATTAAGCCTGATGCAGTATTGAATTCCTAGGGAATTACAGATATTAGCGCCACCATCAAAGGCCTTGAAAGATTAAGTAGTGGTGATACCTGTTACATTTCTATTAACTATCCTATTTTATTTGTGGAAAAGTCAGATGAATTTTAGGAAATGATTGTGTATCATCATAAACTTAATCATGTTATGGTGCAGTTTGCAGCTGCTGTCCCAGATACTGTATCTGTGTTGGAGAAAAACAACTTGGCTCACCATATTGATGGAATTAGGATGATTAGATTTGATGAGCAAGAGGTAGCAAGAACTTTATATGCCTTAGGAAGACATATGCAAGCCGGACATTAGGAGATAAACTGTATAAAATTTCAGGGGCCTCCCATCTCAGTGAAGTTTCTGCGGTCTAGTGGTTCAGATTATGTCAGGATATCCCCTCCAAGGTGAAAGGCAAGTTGCTATTCCTTCCACATCCCTACCGTGAAAAAAAAAGTACACCTCTTGGCATATCTTTATGGTTTTTAGGGAGAAATGTATATCACATCTGAGTGTGTTACTTTGGCTTATCTACTGAGATACAGATAAGTCTGCAGTTTTTAATTAGAGCAATAGAAGGTTCTATAGCAAGTCCAGGCTGCATTGCAAGCTATTCTTTCACTTGGGGCTTATAATTCAGAAGATTTGATCCTACTTGAAGTATCTGTTGTAAATTAGAATATAGCATAAAAATTCTGGCAAGTACCAATATGAAAATAAGAGTATATACCTCTAGGATTTTGGAGTACTTCTATGCCCTCTCATGCAGAAAACTGTTTTCTTTGTGAGAAACAGCTCTGGCTTGCTACTGGACCTTGATAGAAACTGGGTACCTAATCATAGCATATCAGATGACCACATAGCTTAAGTTTGCCATCATGAACTGGTTTTTTCTTACCAACTGGCCATAAGGTTTGGAGTGTATGGTAATAATGTATAATGAAATGGAAATGGCATATAAGAGATCAGAATCAGGCATGTCCAGAAGATATAAGAAATTTGCATGTACCCAGACTCCTTTGACACTGACTCCTACTGTACCAATAATGGTAATAACATAAACCAATATGAATGATGTTTTGAATTTTTTATCTCTTTAAAAGATACTTGGTTGTCTAAAGCATAATTAATAATATTAATGTTTGGGGATTTATGACATATGTAGAAGCAAAATGTAAGACAACAATAACTCAAGGTAAGGAATGAAGAAAATTGAAGAATACTGATAGAAAATTCTTACACTATACATTGGTAGCATACTATTATTTGAAGGTAGACTGTGACATTAAAGATATGTAGAGGGGCCACTAAAAAGGAATTAAAGGGAAATTACTAAAAGATAGTAGTGGAGATACAATAGAATCATTAAAAAATATTCAGCTAATCCAAAAGAAGACTATGAAAGGAGAAAAAACCCAAAGGACAGATGATACAAATGGAGAGTATAAAAAACTATGCATCTATCAATAATAAGTCAACATGTCAATAATTATCTTAAATCCAAATTGTCTAAACACATCAGTTAAAATGCAGAGATTGTTATGTGGATTTTATTTATTTATTTATTTATTCATTCATTCATTCATTCATTCATTCATTATTTATTTATTTTTACTGCTTATTTCCGAGAGACACAGAGTGTGAGTGAGGGAGGGGCAGAGAGAGAGAGGGAGATACAGAATCTGAAGCAGGATCCAGGCTCTAAGTTGTTAGCACAGAGCCTGACACAGGGCTCAAACTCACGAACTGTGAGATCGTGACCTGAGCCAAAGTCAGATGCTTAACTGACTGAGACACCCAGGTGCCCTGTCATATGGGTTTTAAAAGCAAGAAAGAACTATGCTATGTCTAAGAAACACACTTTGAATACATAGATACATATGGGTTGAAAGTAAAAGAATGGAAAATTATATAAATGCAAACACCAATAGAAAATGGGTATATCAGAGAAAGAAGATATGAGGAAAAGGACTATTACCAGAGATAAAGAGAGATACTTCATAATGAAAAAGAAAGAGGTCATCAAGAAGACATAGTAATACTAAGTACATATGTATGTATAAACAGAGATTCAGAATACATGAAGTAAAACCAGAATAGAATGGAAAAGTAGACTAATTCATGATTAAAGCAAGATATTTCACCACTCTGGTCTCAATAATTGATAGAACAAGGGGACAAAACATTAGTTAGCTCATAGATGACTTGAACACTATTGGCTGTTTTTACCTAGTAGACGTTTGTAGAACACACCTGAAAACAGTAGAGTACACATATTTTCAATTGCACATAGGATATTCACCAACACAGACCATATTCTAGGCAATAAACAGGTTTAAATATATTGAAAAGTATTGAAATCATAGAAAGATGGGTTTAATAAAAACTGATCACATAAAGCTATATGGAAAATTCACATATATTTGGAATTAAAGTAACATACTTTTAAATAAACCTTGGGTAAAACAATAAATCATAAGAGAAATTAGAAAATATCTTGAGCTGAATGAAAGTGAAAAACACACCTTATTTTTATTTTTAAGATGGAGCTAACATAGTAAGTACTTAGTGGGTACTATATGGAATTAATGTTTATATTAAAAAAGAAGAAATATGTAATACAGTGAATGAAATCAGCTTCCATTTTTAGGAAGTAGAAAAAAAAGCAAATTAAACTCAAAACAAGGAGATAAAATAAGAACAGGTAGACCTAGATGAAATAAAATTCTTTAACATCTATTTTTCTATAAGGCAATAAGGAACTTTTAAGGTTCAAAAGCTCTTGTATAAAATATTAGGTAAATTTGTTAATATCTTTCAAAAGTTTAATACCTTTTTAAAATCCCCTCCTTATTATCTGTGTGAGCAGGGCCAAGTTATTCAACCTATTTAATGCTTAGGTTTCTCATTTGTAACATGGGGGATAATAAGTTTTAAGGTCATAATGATTGAGAAGGAAATGAAATGAATATATGAAAAGGTGATAACACTCTAGAATTAAAATTTAGAAGCACAAACTTGTTTAATCCAGCTTCAAAAAAAATTAAAAAGCTAAAATAGGTAAAATGCTTTTAATGACAGGAATCTTAAAGTACTGAGTTATTTGTGCAAGGCTTTGAAAATACACTAAAACTAGATAGTCAGATGAAACCTGTAGTTAAGGATAATTAGAAACTTGAATTAAAAAAAACTCCTTGAATATATTGAAGTATAAACAAGGCAGTAAAAATTTACCACCAAGATATAATTGAGGGAGAAAAGAGGCCCAAGAAGGTGAGCCTTGTGTGGTAGGCACAAAGTAATGCCCTAAAGATGCCTAATTCCTGGAACCTGTGAATATACTACCGTACATGGTAAAAGATCTTTGTAGATATAATTGTTAAGTATTTTCAGATGAGACGATTATCCCGGATTATCTAGGCAGTCCCGATGTGATTAGAAGGATCCTTGTAAGAGGGATACAGGCAATATGATGATGGAAGCAGAAGTTGGAGTAGTACAGGGCCATGAACCAACCTCTAAAAACTGGAAAAGCAAGTAAACAAATTCCCTCTGAGAGTTTCTGGAAGGAGTGCAGCCCTGCCAGCACCTCGGATAGGTATTTTGGTTCATACTTGTGTTAAACTACCGATTTGTGGAATATGAAAGGACCCTTGCTTATTTATGCTACATATATAGTTAGAGAAGAATTTGACAATTTTAGTTATACTTATCTTTGAAAACTCAAGCAAAGGGAGAATTGATTTGATTTTATGGTACATGTGGACTTGAAAACTTGCGTTGGGATCAGGAATGGGTAGCTCCAACCATATTCACAGCATGGAAGAGTGTTATGTAAATAAGAGATTCCACCTGAATAGCAATCCCTACCCTTCTTTGTTCAGGAAAAACAGTTGATAATCAACAGTATGCTTTCTGATTTTAAATTGGATTTGAAATAAAAAGTAAAAGGAATGAATATATTCAAATTTCACTCAGCAGTATATGTGTATTTTAAATATGGATAAGAAAGAAATGGGTAATAGATACAACACACAATGGTATGTTTGGTCACACCAAAATTAAGAATGTTGGTGAGGGGACAGATGATTATATGAGCTGTTGAAATAAAACATAATTTAATGCCAGTAAAGACCATTATGATTTCAGGTGGTCTTTTCAAGTGGCATATCTTAGTACCTTGAGTACTTCCTCACCAAAATAGTGTGCTTTTAAATGTTGAGGATATTTTATCTGGATTTTTAAAGACAATGAAACTGCAATACAAATTGCTCGAGACTGGCATTTGGACTTTTCCCAGCTCAATGTCTTTTTTAGTTTTTGGAGAAAGAAACTGATGACATATTATTTAACTAATATATAAACCACATCCAAATGCTGCAACAGAGCATGAAGAAATAATTTCCAGAACTGAAAACAAGAGTGAATTAGAAATACATTTACTGTTGTCTTCCAAGTTGGAACATCCAACCTTCCAGCATTTGGCTGTAAAATGTTAGAATTTATCATCTATTAGAGTGCTGAAAGTAGTCTGCAGTGAGCCGTCTCTCCATAATTTCTGGGCCATTTGTGTTTAATATGAATATCCAGACTTATCTGGCAAGCACGAAACACTTGGTGACATTTACAATGATCTATGATTGTGAATTTAAAATTTCTGATTTAGTAGAAGCTAGCATGAGAAATCAATTGCAACTGTAACCTAAATTATAAATTAAGCTATCCACCATTAAGTTGCATAGTGCTACCTTGGTGAAAGACTGCAAACAATATTATCCTTTTCATCAAAATAAAACCTACTTTTTTTGTTAATTTAAAAACATTACGGTTATTTTTTATCAAGAAAATTAAGAAACACATTTTCTAAAAATTACCTTAAATTGATGTTCTTTATGTACGCTGATTACCCATTAAGGAGTACATAGGTGCCAATCTTTACGAACACTGCAATTGAAGATGTAGGCAAAGAATCTCCTTCATCTTGGGCATTAAATGCCTTCTTTCAGTGCTCTTGGGTAATCACAACTCTCCTCAATTTAGGGAATTAGAATTTCCCCATCATCTTCTTGACCTTCCCATCCCTATGAAATCCATTTTGACATTCCACCACACAGAGTCAGTGAAAGTTCTTATTCTGGTATTTTCATTACTTGATGACTTGATCTACAACCTTATCTGCTCAAGGGGTCTATAAATCTGTCCAACTGAGTCTACTTTCACACTTCATTTTTTGGTTGCCACCAACATATCCCCTTTTTAGAGGAGTATGGAAACTTCTAATTTATTGTGACTTCTTAATGTCACAGGAAGTTAGACCAACTCTCTCATAGCAATAAGAATTGTGAAGACGAAACAGACTCTTCATGATATCAGGCAGTGCCTTTGATGTGATTCAGTAGTCTGATCACTGCACAGTAATCTAGTGAAAGTAAGTGTGAGTAATTGGCTTCCTTTCCTACACAGCATTTCAGAGATTACTTCAGACCAAGTCAATCCTAGTTTCAGAACTACAATGTGTGTAAAGATCCAGTCTCTGCTAATCACTTGTAATTATGAATATTATAATTTCATCCTGATATTGCAACAAGGCATGGGAAACTCCAACTCACTTATCAAGCTTTTGATTTTGTGAGATTTCAAGGTATATGTAGGAATTTATATAAGAAGGTATATTCTTAATATATTTAGACTAAGACTAATCAGAGTATGGAATCTAGTAGTCAGTGGGTTGAATTTAATCAAATGGACTATAGCCAATTTGTAGTTATAAAAAAATGGAATCAATTGCCAACATTTGTAACTTGTAGCATTTCATATATAAATCCAGATTTTCATCTTTTCTTAAAACAAAAACAAAAACACCCAATGACACATCATAACAACAATCAATTGGAGCTGATTAATTTTTTTAATGATTATTTTTTTTAAGAGACAGAGATAGAGCATGAGTAGGGGAAGGGTACAGAGAGAGGGAGACACAGAATCTGAAGCAGGCTCCACGTTCTGAGCTGTCAGCACAGAACTCGATTCAGGGCCCGAACCTATGAGCCGCGAGATCATGACTTGATCTGGAATAGGACGCTCACCCAACTAAGCCACCCAGCGCCCCCAGTTGGAGCTGATTAAATGCTGCTCCCCTGGGAGTGAGTGATCTCCAGTGTACCATCTTGCATGCAACTCTTATTTGCCTCCTTGGCTCCAGTAGACATTTGAATTCTTCTTCCTTGTTAGTGTAATATCACTTAATCTTATGTGGGTCCTTTAGCTCCATTTAAGATTTAGAACTTTTAACATTATGTCATTTGGATGTGTTCAACTGCATATTATTCATTAAGTGTTATTGTTTCTTTTTCCTTTTAAAAGAGGAATTTGGGTTTGCAAAGATCAGGAAGAATATATTCATAATAAGTAACTATTCAGAAGTTCATGTTGCATTGCATAGTAGTAAATGTTAATGAACTCTGAACATTTACATGCACTAATTTACTAAAATAGGCATTATAAATCTTGACCACTACTAGATAATCTACCATATAAGATAAAGTAATTATGAGGAAACTGTATAAACTGTTTGTATATGTTTTCTCTTGGTCAAAGATACTGGAGCACAACATTCTTACATAATTGTTGATCATTGTGGTAATATTTTTCAGGATAGCCACATTTAGTCACCTTCACTCTAGTTCAGAACTTGGCAGGGTAGCTTCAGTTTTACTATATTTTGACTAAACTGCATTACAAACACCAGTGTTCCTAGGAACTATTATTTCAGCAGATATATTAAGAAATCTAAGTAGCTTTTCATCAGCCTTTCTCAATTTCATGTTGGAATAATTGACACTGCATAAAATAACCCCATCTTCCAAAGCAACAATATATAATCAAACCTTGCAGCTTATATTTGAATTTTGCCTCTCCTGATATGCTTTGTAGATATCCATGGAAAAGCTACTTTTTTTTTTATTATCTCTGTTACTGAACATATGGTAAACTAACTAGTTTATGATTTATCCTATAGTGTACTTCCTGTCACTTACTTAATTTTCTAATTTCAGTGATGTATATCCAAAGTGTTGTATCTGAGACTCAGTGACACTTACAGTGCTGTTATTAATACAGTAACTTTTTAAATCTATTTTGTTCACTTAGAGTTTTTCATGCCATGTTTATTTGATTTGATTCTGTTTAATTTGTTCTTTAAAAAAATCACACATAGGGTGTTTGTTTCCTAACATAAGAAAGAATGTATTATGCTGTCTAACTGAATGAAAATTTATGTTATAGTTATGAAAATGAACATAATAGGAACATGTTCCTTTCTGCACTCTCAAGTCAGAGTTACATATTTCTCTGGCCAATCAGTCATTATAATGAGGCACTTAAGGAGGTAACTATATCTGGGACATATTTATTCAATATATTTAATTTTAAATGAAGAGGCTATTTTCTTTTATTAAGAATATAAGACTAAGTATAATCGTATAGCAAAAATTATGTTGATAAAAATACTGAAAATATTTTAAGTTACAAACTTCCACTTTAAATTGCTTATAAATTTGTTTCTCATTATATTATGTCAAAAATAGAAAAAGGATGTAGAATATCATCTTGTTTTTTAGGAATTAGAATGGATACATTTAATTAGCTTTGGAAAATGGAGTAATCATCAATCTTGTCAAAATATTTAGTCTAGTTATTAGTTGAAAAATATGATAAATGATTGAAAAATTATTAGAATAAAGTCTGAAGATTAGAATGATTCATTAATTCATATAGGCCATTAAAGAAGATTAATGGTATTAAGAATATAATATAAAATTAATATAAAATAATATTAAAATAATATAAAATATATAATATAAAAGAATATAATATAAAAGAATCACAAATATTACATAATATTCTTCACCTTTTCTTTATATAATTCTCCCAGAAACCACATTTAGTTTCATGGCTTCAGTTATCACCTATAAGTACCAATCCTTTCCAAATATACAGATTGCTTCCAGTATGTATTTAGACCCTGAACTCTCCACTGAGCTCTAGTCTTCCATGAATTATTATACGTATGACATCTTTACCTTGAAGTTTTATAACAACAGGAAAACTAACATTTCAGTATTCAACTTGTCTTTCCTCCAGTCCTGCTCCAGCTTCTATTTTCTCTATCGGACAAGTGCCCACAGTCATTAGCCAGGACTATGTCACCTGGCCACCCTTATCTGGCAGAAGGCTGTGGAAAGGGAGGTTGGAAATTGGGATTGTAATAGCAACCAATATGATCCGTCTTAACTACTTACATACTCTGTTGCTTTTGGAATTAATTTAATTTCTTTGTTGACAGTTTCTGTATCTGTTAATTGAAATAATGCTGGCAAATAGGTGCTTAGTAATGTTTCTGTCATTTCTTGCTGCATAACCAGTTACCCTAAAATGTAGTGTCTTAAAACAACAACAATATAACAGCAAAAACAATTCACTTTTTGTGATTGCACTAATAGTGGCACATAGGGTTTGATTGTCAAAGACTTAGGGCCCAAAATTACAGTGCTTACATGCACAGTTTATTGCAGAAAAAAAATACAAATAGCAACAACTTTAAAGTAGGAATATTCTTCATAGTTAAAGGCTATAAGAACTCCAGAAGAGTGAGCTCTAATTGCCTTCCTTTTCTAAGGCCATACCAGGATGTGCATTATCAGGAACTACCGACACATTCATGAACAGCTCAGAATCTGGGAGCTTCTAGAGTCTTTCCACAGTTTTTTACACTCTGTTGGCCACATAGAATATTTTGCTACATAACCAGGACCAACAGTAAAGCCTTCTAGGAGTCTCACCAAGGCCAGGAGCAAATCATCAGTCTCACTGCTATCAATGAACAATGCTAACAAGCTGGTACAAACCAGTCTGAAAAAATTATGGGAGCCATAACTGCAAAGCAAGACTATTAGTCAGTAGTTTCATACCTTTACCAGAGGTAAAGAGACCAGTGCCTTGTAGATAATTTAGCAAAACAACTCACACTAATTCCAGGTCTACCGGAATTAAGCTTCACAAGTACAATGATTCTCTGGTTTTGCTGGACTCAATTGCCTCATTTTTCTAATCCATGTGGTATCAGCTGGGGTCACTTATCTGGCTGCATTCCAGAATATATAAAGCAGGGCATCTTTCTAAATAATAGACTAATAAATATTTTTCAATCATTTTTTTTCAATCATTTTTGTCATGATGTCTGCAATATTGCACTTTTGTAATACTCATTGAAAAAAAAAAAGAGGGTCTCGTAGTTACTCAGACCTTAGTTTAGTTTATGCCCCTACTGGCTGTATTTAAAGATAAGTTATTTAATCTCTCTGGATCTTATTTTCCCTACTGGGCAAACTTGAATTATGTCTATCTTGCAGGATTTTTAAGGATTAAAGGTAACATACTAATATATCAAGTATAGCGCCTGCCACATATTGGTGCTGAACAAATATAGGGAATTAAACTTTTTCATTTTATTTGTAAGAAGGATCAAAGATAGGGAGAACTAAAAGCATTTAAGAAAGTATTAATTGCAGAAGTGAGAGTTTTATAGACTAAGAAAAACCTCTAAACTACAATAAAACCTTTTTATGATACCTCAATGGATGCTAGTAAAAAGATATTCAATCCCCCCTACACTACACCCCTTTTCTGCAATGTTAGAAAAGGGGTGTAGCATGGATATAGGATATATGATGATAAAACTTTAGAATGAGGCCATTTTCAAAATTATACTGAAAGAACAAGCAACAATTACATTAGATGTGAAACTTAAGAATATAGAAACAAATGAAAATATTAAAAATTTTTTAATGTTTATTTTTGAGAGAGAGAGAGAGAAAATGAGTGAGGAAGGGGCAGAGAGAATGGAGACACAGAATCTGAAGCAGGCTCCAGGTTTTGAGTTATCAGTGCAGAATCTGATGTGGGGTTCGAACTCACCAACTACGAGATCATGACCTGAGGGGAAGTTGGACACTCAATCGACTAAGCCATCCAGGCATGCTGAAACAAAGAGAATATAAAAAATAGACTTCTATCTGGATCTTACTGCACCAAATCTCATTTGGTAGTTATTGTAATATTGTCAATAAGTATTTTTTATTTCAAATTCTATACTGGGATAATCAGTTTAAGTCCATAAGATAGGTTTAGACACTACATGCATGCTACTATGTTCTGTGCAAATATCAGATCTTGCAAACTATCTTCTGGATTTCAAAGAGAGATGCATGAAAGTCAAAAGTTGTGAATAGTATTTATCAGTCTGTAGTTCCATATATTCAATTAATATTAATGAGCTATTAGGTATCAAAAATAATGTAAAGCTGACTTTTATCTTCTCAAAATTATCATCACCACAAGTCTTAGACTTGGCCGATACCAGTGTTATATTTTCTGCTTGATTTCTAGCTTAATGAAATCCTTTGTATTTTTAGTTTTTGTAGAATGGGATAGACAAACTTCTGGTTGAACAAGGTAGATTGAATCTATGCTTGTATCTTAGCTTCCTCCTGTGGTAGGGTCCCCTCCCTATGGAGAAAAATAAAAGCCTCAAGGAAACCTGGCTATATGCATACGTAACAACATCCCTCACGGCCTTGTAACATGAGACCACTTAATCAGACTTCATGTTCGTGTGTTACCATATATAGGAGACAAAAAATATATATAAAAAACTATGGCCCATGGCGTTTGGGGCTCAGTTCATCGGGTATAAACTCAACTGAGGAGTATCGGCACAAATAAAGTTGCTTCCTAGAAAGATAAACCTTGGTGTCATGACTCTGTGCAAGAATCCTGCTGTATTCCCTGTTTGGTAGGACTGTCATAACTGAGTACCACAGACTGGGAGGCTTAAACAGAAGAAATTTATGATTTTTCACAGTTCTGGAGGCTAGAAGTCTGAACTCAGGGTGTTATCAGTGATTTCTTTTGAAATCTCTGTCTTGGCTTATACATAGCTATCTTCTCTTTGTGTCTTCACATGATCTTTCCACTGTGCACATTCAAGTCTATATTCAAAATTCCTTTTCTTATGAAGATACCAGCCTTCTAGGATTAGGGCCAAACCTAAAAACCTTATTTTAACTTATTATATCTTTAAAGTCCTTATCTCCAAATACAGTTATATTTCAAAATACTGGGTGTTAAGATTTCAACATGTGAATTTTGGAGGGACAACAGTTTAGCCCATAACACTCCCAAAGCCCCATTTAATTAATAAGTAAAAGAATATGAAAGGTACAATACTACAAACATGAGAAGATGATAATAGATAAAAGATATCTTCTGTTTTCAAAAATGAAAAGTGAATGGGGCAAGTGGTAAATGTAAAAGTTGATGGGTCCATGTAAATTGGTAGAATGGAGAAAGCTGCTGTGTAAATACCTGCAGAGAGGAATGCCACCATGAAAGCCAGTTTACCTTATAGTACCTTCAAAAATCCCCGGGATATTAATTACTTTGGAAGGTGGCAGGTAGGACTGAAAACAACAGGATTAGTGATGATCTCAATAAGAAGCACAATCTCCTACAGCTGGGCGACTTTCTCACTGCCACTCCAGGAGAAGATGTAAGTTCTGTTGGTGGTGAAATCAAATGAGAGAGTCTCTGGATTTAGGGACATTGAGATAAAAGAGGAAAGACGTGAGATGATATAACAAAAATGGAGGGTATTTCTAGACTCCAGATGAGAAGAATCAAAGCTTCTTGGAGAAATGGCTGATTCCAGGTGTGGAGCAGGATTGTATGTGAAGAACTGAAAGCATCCTGTCATACCAGAAAGCAGGGGGCTATGATGGACTACCCAGGGTCATATCAAAAGTGTCAGGGGCTCATTTAAATAGGTTCCCACCAACCAAAGATAGAATGATTTCAGTTTCAATGAGCAACACAACTCCAATGAGTTAAGATAAGTCAAATATTTTTAAATACAGAGTTTAAAATTAGAATTTTAAAAACTCATTGTTTGGTATTGGAAGATGCAAGAGTCTAACTTGGTATTTTGAAACCGGTAAATAGAAGGAAAGAAAAAAACAACCGAGCATTTATCTTGTTTTTCCTGTACCTTAGGATAACTAAATAATTGATTAGAGAAGTCTCTTTGTATAGGAGTATTTCAGGCAATAAGTAAGAAGGAATTATAGAATTATATTATCATTTAGAACTCCTACTGAATTACTAGATCTAGTTGTTATCATTAATGGCTACTAACATCGTAGAATAGAAAGAATCAGTTAAAATATGTGCCTCCTGGTGGAAGTGTACAGTGCCACCAATGAAGTAATCTTGAAAAACAGTTGAATTAGAATCTGATCAAGACCTTATAACAAACTGTCAACAAGAAGTACAAGGGACAGGAGACACATAGATACTCAGTCAAGAAAATACAAACTGTGTGAAATTCTAAAAAATTGGGCAAAAACTTAACTTCTTCACCAAAGAAATTGAAAGAAAAAAAATAAAATGATGGAGAAGAAACTATAGATTATAAGTTTATAAGAGACTTAAAAACATTGACCCCTTATAAGTGTGGATTTTAATTGGGTTCCAGTTCAAACATAAAGTTATTATAATAAATTATTATTAATTGTAATTATAAAAATTATATAAAGTTATTGTACACATACATTTGAGGCAGTCATAAAAATTAGAACTCTAAGTAATGAATCAAATCATTGGTTTGTTTTAAGCTTGAAAAATGGTTTCGTTTTTATGTTAAAAAGAGTCCCTTATTTTTTAGAAATACATGCTGAAGTGTGTATTGATAAAATTATGATATTTCAAATTTGCCTCTACAACATTGGAATGAGAATTGGGGAAGCTGGTAGGATTAGGAGACAAATTTAGATATGAGTTGAGAATTATTTTTGACCCTGGGTGATGGGTATGTGGGATTTTCTTACACTGTACTTTATATTTTTTGCATGTTTTTAATTTTTCTAATTATAAGTAAGACAAGAAGAAAATGGAGGGCTTAAGTGAAAGTTTATATATAGCATGGGAGAGAGTTCCAGGTACCATTCCCACTCACCCGAATTGTCATCAGACTTGAGAAAAGACTGATATTTGGAGGCTCGCTAATGAGGTATGATTCCATCACAGCATAATGAAGTCCAGTAGGTTTCAAGTCACATCTATCCATATATGAATTTTTCAATCAATTCCTTTAGTGGCTCAGTCTTAAATCTGAATGGGGAGCAAGAGATCACCAGACATTTGAGGAAATCCTCCAATGTGAAACACAGAGAAAGACAAACAAAAAAATCCAGCATCGGTAAAACTCCAAGGAAACAGACAATAAAGAGAGCAGAAATATAAATAAAATTATAATTAATATCCTTAGAAACATGGAGGATATTGCAAGCATGAACAAACGTTTAGAGAATTCGAGAATTAAAAATACGACTACAGAAGTTTGAATTATAGAATGTGACCTTAAAGAAATACTTGGCAACTTGGTCTCATCGTAGTCCTTATTTACATAAAGGGGACTCTGAAACTCTAGAAAACAATGGTGATTACAGAACTATTGGAAAGTGACTGCACCTGGATGAGGCCTAGCAATATGATTTTTAAACTGATTTAGGTCTCTATCCTGACTAGACATTAGAATCAAACAGATGAACATAGGGGAAGGGAAGGAAAAGTAACATAAAAACAGAGAGGAGGCAAACCAGAAGAGGCTCTTAAACATAGAGAACAAACCGAGGGTTGCTGGAGGAGTGTTGGGTGGAGATATGGACTAAATGGGTGATGGGCATGAAGGAGGCCATTTGTGATGAATCACTAAACTCTATTCCTGAAACCATTATTACACTATATGTTAGTTAACTTGGATTTAAATAAAATAAAAAAAATAACATAGGATTCAAGAAAGATTCACAATATTCAAGAAAGATTCAAACTTTAGATTTTAGAAAGGTTTAATGGACATTAGAGATTTAGGGTCATTTGTTGTTTTTAATTAAAATCCTTATGTAAGTTGATTTTACTTATAACAATAACAACAACAAAAAATAAAGTAAAATTTCTAGAGAGACAAGATAAAATAATGCTGTGAAAGCAGAGTTCCAGATTCTCCAAGCCTCTGTAGTAGGTGTAGGAGTTGTATAAAACCATGGAAATAAAGATTTACTTGCAGGCACAGAAAAAAAAAATCAACCAGAAAGCTTTAAATTAAAAAAAAAAAAATAATAGCCCTGCCTGGGTCTCATTTCCACTGACTTTAGTCTGAATAAGGTGAGATGAATCATCGTTATTTTTATAAATTTCCCAAATGATCCTCTTGTGCAGCCTAGTTTTAGAAACATTAACCAAGTGTGAGCTTTTCAAAAGTAGATGCCATGCTTCATTTATTACTATATACCAGTGTTTTGCACATAGTAAACTTTTAGTATTTAAAACAAATTTTTTAATGTTTATTTTTGAGAGAGAGAGAGACAGCGTGAGTGGGGGGGGGGCAGGGACAGAGGGACACATAGAATTCAAAACAGGCTCCAGGCTCTGAGCTGTCAGCACAGAGCCCTATGCAGGTCTCAAACTCACGAACCACTAGATCATGACCTGATCCGAAGTTGGATGCTTAACCGAATGAGCCACCCAGATGCCCATAAACTTTTAGAATTTTTAATTAAAAGAATAATTATCTCTGACGGTGACTCCAAGGCAGAGCAGTAAAGGTAAAACCGTATGGCTTTCCCCAGTCCCCCTAATCCCTGCATGCCATCCGATCAAATGGATGACTATACTTTATTTGAAAGAAGAGGCCTATTTTTATTAGGTTACACATGAAAAGATGCCATAACAACCTGCCTTAATAATCTTTAAATTCTATTCCCAAGGCAGAACACTCCTCAGATCTAGGCCGCCTCCCTTGGGATGTATGTGTTTAGCAGAAGATGCCATAATAGTGACCTCTTTTGGACAGAGCTGTGGTTCTTTATTATACCTGAGGATCTTCTGTGAGGCTTGTTAAAAGTGTAGATTCCTGTACTCAGAGAGATTCTGATTCACTAGATCTTAGATGAAACACTGCGGTGAAGGGAACTATGTATTAATAGGTTGATGCTAATGTGGGTAGTCTGTTGATAACAATTTAAAAAAGCAGGATAAATATTATAGCATTTTCAGCCTGCGCCTAGGGTTTGGTCTTCTCAAAGTCTTTTCACCTTTATATTGTCATAAATGGAGGCTTGTCCTGAGTGGTCAGTGTCTCCTAGTCTTCTATTTAAAAAATTTTTTAATTGTCCTAAGCCTAACTTTTTAGAAGCAAGGGGTAATTTTACTGCTATATCTTATTTTAGTGAAACAAAGTTCCGTAGCATTAGAAACTTTATGAAAAAAACAGTAAAAAAGGAAAAAGACAGTCTTTGAAGAGGTCAAGATTTCATTTCTCCTTTTATGCAAAATAGTTCCCAAGAATAAGTATATTCACTTATCTCATTTTTCACACTTAGTCTTTCCCTATGATCCATAGTAATGACCACTTATACAACTGTTTATAACAGTCGGAAGGTAATCCAAATTTGTCATTAGCTGATTACTTTATGCCAAGCCTGCCTATATGTAGAAGATGGATATAACATCATGGTAAAATTCAAGAAAATAGGTTAATGTTATATATTTGAAGTTATGTTCTCTATATCTTTATATTTGATATGTATCTCATAGGTTTGTATAAACAGAATTATGTCGTTTTTTTTAAATTCTAAACTTAACTTCCTATAAGTTTGTAGATTTAAAAGCAATCTTATATTCCATAGCTAAAGTGCATCTTTCTTTCAGCCACCAAATAATGGTTTAGATTTGTTCATTTGAGACAAGATAACATGGACCTTCGTATAAATTTTTAGAATCAAACATTAATAAGAAGAGGTACTTACGTATAAGAATTTCTCCTACGTAAAAATTTCCCAAGTGTTATTGTTATTATTTAATATGTAGGCTTTAAGATACTTTACTGTTGTTAGAAATGGCTATTGCTCTTATTTGGAGCCCTATTATATCCCAGAGGAACCTATCTCCAAATACATCATAGGATCAGTGAAAAGGTAGGATTTAATGCATCCATTCATCCATTCTTCTGGCAAATATTTATTGAGGACCTACTATGCTCCACATAGTCCTCTGTAATCTAAAGATACAGTAGCAAACAAAACAAAAAATAACTGCCCTCTTGGAGTTTACAATGAGCAGGAAATTTTATTTTGGATAGTAAAAAATGATAAGGCTCAAAAATAGGAAGGAAAGGGGGTAGGAGTTACTTAGGGGAGATAATTAAATTTAGATGCATGGCCTAGAAATGATTCATTGAGAAGGTAACATTGAATAGTGTTATGATTGAAATGAAGGAGTGAGCCCTGGATTTATCTAGGAGAACATCCCAAACAGAATGCAAATGTCTGGAAGTGGATATGTGCCTGATCCTGTTGATGAACAGAGTGAATGGAAATGAGAAATGGGGCGCCTGGGTGCTTCAGTTGGTTAAACGCCTGACTGGTGGTTTCAGCTCAAGTCATGTTCTGAGAGTTTGGGGGATTGAGCCCTATGTCGGACTCTGCTCAGATAGCATGGAGCCTGCTTGGAATTCTCTCTTTCCTTCTGTCTCTGCTCCTCCCCTGCTCATGCTTGAACTCTCTCTCACTCTCTCTGTCAAGATAAATAAAATAAAACTTGAAAAAAAGGGAAATGGGAAAATAAGAGATTAGGTTAGAATACTGATAGGGAGTCTGAGGGTGAAATTATATCATAATAAGGACCTTGATTTTTGCTTAACATGAGGTTGCAAGCCACTGGATGGATTCAAGAAGGAGAGAGTGCAGTTTGAGTCAGGATCTTAACTGGATCCATCACTAACTACCATGTTGAGAAATAGGCTGAAGGAGGCTAAAGGTGGACCGGGGAAAGTTAGGAAGATTTCACAATAATCCCGGTAAGCGATGGAGGCTTGGATTAGAGTGATGTCTGTGGAGGTGGAGAGAAGTGGGGTTGGTTTTAGACATATAATGATAGAGATGACAGAATTTCCTGGTAGAATCTTATTACATATCCAAGTATGTAATTCATAAAGAATAATTCTTTTTATTATAAAAAAGTAGAGAAGCTATATATGAAACAGAAGATTTAGAACTTTTTAATACTATGAAAAGTATTCTATCAAGATTATTAAAATATTTCATGATTAATAGATCATACTTTTTGATATAATTTAAATAGCACTTATATATTTTATAAATATATATAATACATGTATTTAAATTCTTGATATATATGTATATATACATATATAAAGTTAAATATGTTTAAGATAATAAAAAAATCAATCTGAGTATTTGCTAAATCAAGTTTTATCTATTATAAAATACCTGGTTTAAACTTAATGTCTTACATTTTCTAACATTGTATTTGAAATAAAATATATCCTGAAGCTTATTGGTTGAGAAACAAGATAGTCTATTGATTAACAGAATTTTGAAAATACAGTAAAAATATTTTCTTAGAGAAGATTCGGTTGTGTACTTTTAAATAGAAGAATTATAGAAACCACCTTTATTCATTGTAATGTTTAATTACGTGAGGTAGATGTTTTTCTGATCTCTATCAGTAGAGGGCAGCAAAGTTTCAAGTAGTGTGTTTTCAGGTTCCTAGGGAACTTTACTAAGGGAAATTTTTTGTTGTTTCTCTTCAGAAGTTTGTTCTGGCTTGCCTTTTAATGAAGTGCTTTAGTAATTTCATGTAGGAATTTGCTTAAAAACCCTGTAACTTTGGTTCATATATTTAGCTAACTGTTCCCTTAGGTACTATAGATGGTTTCTTAATGAGAACATGTATTTTTTCTTTTGTAATTTAGGGAGTACCAGGGCCTGGAAAATATGACATTAAAAGTCAATTTCAGAAGACTGAAAGTGTGATACCAAGTGTAAATGATGCATCACCTGCTTTTCTTTCTCAATCCCAGGTAATGTTCTACAGTCATTTTCATATATACAGCATAATAGATACAAGTGAAGCCAGAAACAAATCTGATGGTGTTTAGAGAGATTACAAAAGGAAAAGTAAGAGATGCTAGATGGCTCAGGCAGTTAATGTCCGACTCTTGATTTCAGGTCATGATCTCATGGTTGTGGCATCAAGCCCGCGTTGGGCTGAGCGCTGATAGTGACACCATGGAGCCTGCTTGATTTTCTCTCTCCTCTCTCTGTCCCTCCCCCCCTCACTCTCTCTTTTTTTCTCTCCCTGTCTCTCTCTCAAAAACAAATAAATAAAACTTAAAAAAAAGTATATTAAAGTGGACTCTTTGGGAAAGAAAGACCAAAAGCGACAAAGACTAGACAGGACTAGAGAAAATTTCCAGAAACTACTTTACAAGTAATAGAATGGCATTAAATTCATATCTTCCAATAATCACTCTGAATGTAAATGGACTAAATGTTCCAACAAAAGATATAGGGTATCAGAATGGATATATAAAAAAAAGACACATCCATATGTTACATATAAGAGACTTACTTTAATTTTTTTCTTTATTATTATTATTATTATTATTATTGTTTAAATTTACATACAGGTTAGTTAGCATATAGTGCTATAATGATTTCACGAGTAGATTCCAGTGATTCATGACCTACATATAACACCTGGTGCTCATTCCAACAAGTCTCTTCCTTAATGCCCCTTGCCCATTTAGCTCATCCCCCCTCCCAACAAAACCCCTCATACAACCCTCAGTTTGGTCTCTGTATTTAATAGTCTCTTATGTTTTGTCCCCCTCCCTGTTTTTATATTATTTTTGCTTCCCTACCCTTATATTTATCTGTTTTGTATCTTAAATTCCACATGTTAGTGAGGTCATGTAATATTTGTCTTTCTTTGACTAATTTTGATGGACTTAATAGATATTTTCAGAATATTTCATCATAGAGCAGCAGAATACACATTTATTTTGAGTGCACACAGATATTCTCCAGAAAATATCACATATGGGGACAAATTCAGGCCTCAACATGTACAAAAAGATAGAGATCATGCTATGCATATTTTCCAACCACAAAGCTATGAAAAATGAAATAAATCACAAGAAAAAAATTGTTCAAACCACAAATACATGGAAGTTAAAGACTATCCTACTGAAGAGTAAATGGGTTAATCATGAAATTAAAGAAGAAATAAAAAATACATGGAAGCTAATGAAACTGAAAACATGAGAATCCAAAACCTTTGGGATGCATCAAAAGTGGTCATATGAGGTAAGTATGTAGCAATACAGGCTTACCTCAAGAAGCAAGAAAAATCTCAAATACACAACCTTACCTTAACCTAAAAGAGCTAGAAAAGGAATAACAAATTAAGCCTAAAGCCAGCAGAAGAAGAGAAATAATAAAGATTAGAGCAGAAATAAATCATATAGGAACAAACAAACAACCCCTCTCTCATCAGTAAACAGATCAATGAAATTGGGAGCTTGTTCTTTGAAAGAATTAATAAAATTGATAAACCCCCAGAAAGACTTATCACAAAGAAATGAGAAAGGATCCAAATAAATAAAATCACAAATGAGAGAGGAAAGATCACATCTAACACCAAAGAAATACAGTTATAAGAGTATTATGAAAAATTATATGCCAACAAGTTGGGCAATCTAGAATAAATGGATAAATCTTAGAAACTTGTAATCTACTGAAACTGAAACAGGAAGCAATAGAAACTTTGAACAGACTGATAACCAGTAAAGAAATTGAATCAGTAATAAAAAATCTCCTGACAAACAGAAGTCCAGGGCCAAATGCCTTCCCAGGTGAATTCTACCAAACATTAAAGAAGAGCTAATACCTCTTATTCTCAAACTGTTCCAAAAAAATAGAATAGCTTGCAACCTTATTCATGAGGCCAGCATTACCTTGATTCGAAAACCAGACAAAAACCCCACTAAAAAAGAGAATTACAGGCCAACATCCTGTTGAACATGGATACAAAGCTTCTGAACAAGATACTAGGAAATCAACCTAACAAAAATTAAAAGAGTCATTCACCATGAGCAAATGGGATTTATTCCAGGGCAGCAAGGTGGTTCAGTATTCATGAATTAATCAACATGATACACTACATTAATAAAAGAAAGGGAAAGACCCATGTGATTCTCTCAATAGATGCAGAAAAAGCATCTGACAAAATACAGTATCCATTCTTGATAAAAACTCTCAACAAAGTAGGGAAAGAGGGAACATACCTCAATGTCATAGAGACCATATACAAAAGACCCAATGCTAATATCATCCTCAGTGGGGAAAAACTGAGAGTTCCACTGTTATTCACATAGTACTGGAAGTTCTAACCTCAGCAATGAGATAATACAAAGAAGTAAAAGTCATCCAGATCAGCAAGGAAGAATTCAGACTTTCACTATTCTCAGACAACATGATGCTCTCTATAGAAAACCTGACAGACTCCACCAAAAAACTGTTAGACCTGATATACGAATTCAGTAATGTTGCAGGATACAAAATCAACATGCAGAAATAAGTTGTATGTCTATATACCAATGAGCACCAGAAAGAGAAATCAAAGAATCGATCATATTTGCAATAGCACCAAAAACCGTAAGATACTTTGTAATAAACCTAACCAAAAAGATAAAAGATCTGTAGTCTGAAAACTACAAAACACTTATGAAAGAAATTGATGAGGACACAAAAAAATGAAAAAAAATTCCATGCTCATGGATTGGAATAACAAATATTGTTAAATTTCTATACTAACCAAAGCAATCTACACATTTAATGCAATTCCTATCAAAATACCGGCAACATTTTTCACAGAGCTGGAACAATCCTAAAATTTGTATGGAGCCACAAAAAATCCCGAATACTCAAGGCAATCTTGAAAAGAAAAACAAAACCGGAGGCATCACAATTCTGTATTTCAAGCTATATTATAAAGGTGTAATCATCAAGACAGTGTGGTACTGGCACAAGAACAGACACATAGATCAATGGAACAGAATAGAAAACACAGAAATGGACCCACAACTGTACGGTCAACTAATCTTCGACAAAGCAGGAAAGAATGTCCAACGAAAAGGAGTGTCTTCAACAAATAGTGTTGGAAAAACTGGACAGCAACATGCAGAAGAATGAAACTGGACCACTCTCTTACACCATACACAAAAATAAATTCAAAACAGATTAAAGACCTAAATGTGAAACAGGAAACTATCAATATCCTGGAGGAGAGAATAGGCATCATGCTCTGACTTGTAGATAAGGGAGATAAGGGAAACGAAATAAAAAAGGAACTATTGGAACTTCATCAAGACAAAAGCTTCTGCACAGTGAAGGAAAAAATCAACAAAACTAAAAGGCAACCTATGGAATGGAAGAAGATATTTGCAAATGACATATAAAGGGTTAGTATCTAAAATACATAAAGAAATTCTCAAACTCAACACTCCCAAAACTAATAATTTATTTAAGAGATAGGCAGAACACATGAATAGACATGTTTTCCAAAGAAGACATATGGATAGTTAACAGACACATGAAAAAATGCTCAACATCACTCATCATAAGGAAATACAAATCAAAACTATGATGAGATATCACCTCACATTTGTCTTAATGGCTGACATTAACAACACAGGAAACAATACATGTTGGTGAGTATGTGGAAAAAGGGAAACCCTCTTACACTCTTGATGGGAATGCACTGGTACAGCCACTCTGGAAAACAATATGGAGGTTCTTCAAAATAGAACTACCGTATAATTTAGCAATTGCACTTCTAGGTATTTAGCCAAAGGATACAAAATAACTGATTCGAAAAGGCACATACACCCTGATGTTTATAGCAGCATTATCATTAATGGAAATGATATGGAAAGATGTGGGAAAGAATGGGAATGATATGGAAAGAGCCCAAATTTCCATTGACTGATGAATGGATAAAGATTACACACATAACACACACACACACACACACACACAGACACACACACTGGAATATTAACTCAGCCATCAAGAAAATGAAATCTTGCCATTTGTAATGAAGTGGATGGAATTGGAGTGTATTAGGCTAAGCAAAACAAATCAGTCAGAGAAAGACAAATACTATGTGATTTCACTCATATGTGGAATTTAAGAAACAAAACAAATGAACATTGGGGAAGTAGAAAAAAGAAGAGAGAGAGGAGGCAAACCATAAGAAACTCTTAACTACAGAGAACAAACTGACAGTTGGTAGAAGGGAGGTGGGTGGGAGGATGTGCTAGATGGGTAATGGGTATTAAGGAGGGCACTTGCTGTGATGAGCACTGGGTATTATAGTAAGTGGTGAATCAATAAATTCTACTCCTGAAACCAATGTTACATGATATGTTAACCAATTAAAATAAAACTTGAAACAAATAAATAGACAAATGGCCAAAAAAAAAACCCTAAAATAAGTATCCCAGAAATATAATCTATTTTTATTTTTATAAACCAAAAATTTTGTGTTTTAAGTGTACCTTGTTAATTGCATTATTGCTTTTCCTATCAGCCATTAATGTACCTATTCATAATTAATTAGACAGTAACACTGTCTCTAGCAGGCAGTCCTGTTGGTTTTAACTCTTCCATATCTTTCACCCTAGAACCATTATTACTTTCTTCATCATCCCCTTAAACAAAACTGATATCATATTCTTTTCTATTTCTGAAAATATATTTAAAATATTATAATTGGTGCCAAGTGATAGCAAATCAGGACTACATATTAGAGGAACAGAAATAGCATAAGAACTGAGAGTTCTAGTTGTAACAATATTTTTAAAAAATCAAGGGCATACACACATAATATCCTGTTCTTACATAATCATTTTTTGTAATACCTTAAATACTATCAAGTTGTTCAAGGAGAAACCTGGTATTCATTCTTGATTCTTCCTTGTCCCTCACCACAACATGTAATTCATTAAAAAGTTGTGTTTTGAGGAGGGCACTTGTGATGAGCACTGGGTATTATATGTAAGTCAATTTGACAATGAATTATATTCATAAAAAATTTAAAAAATATTAAAAAAAGTTATGTTAATTATGTCTCTAAAATATACCTGTAATCCATCTAATTGTCTTAAGGAGATGCCTCTTAACTACAATGAAACAAAAGTAGTAATCTGTAGTCTTCTGAAGGTTAATAACCTTCCTGAATTAAGATAAATCATCAGAGCTGTACATAGCGCAGTTGGATAAATATTACAACTACTTTGATCTGGAGGCTGTCATATTATAAAAGTTTGCTAGTATTAAATTGCCATAGAAATATCTTAGATACCTTCAAGTCACCTTAGTGTATACTCTGGAGAATGTGATATGATTACTGTGAAACAGACTCTTGTGTCACTAAGACCCTAGTGGCAGTGGTATATATGATCTATCCCCACCCTCCACAGGGAACCTTCAGAACCTTCTCTGAAAGATATGCATGTCTTCAAAGATTACATTTTAACACTCTGCATATTATTTATTTATTTATTTAATTTTAAAAATTTTTTAAAGTTTATTTATTTTGAAAGTGTGAACATGTTAGGGACAGAGAGAGGGAGGAGAGAGAGAATCCCAAGCAGTCTCCACGCTGTCAGCGCAGAGCCCAGTGTGGGGCTTGAACTCAAGAACCATGAGATCATGAACTGAGCCAAAATCAAGAGTCAGACGCTTAACTGATTGAGCCACAAAGGCGCCCTGGCAAAGTATTTTTTAAAATTCAGACTAAATCTCTTATAAGCTCAACTGAACATTCACATATACAAATTTAATAGAAAAATTTTAACATATGGTTTCAATTCAGATATTCACCTTTGCATGTTATTGTTAATATTGTAATTTTATTTCATTTTATTTTACCCATATTTTTTGGAAATATGATTTGCCCCATTCATGTCTGTTTCTAATTTGCTTAAATATCACTTTTCTTTTTATTTAAAATTTTTAAGTTTATTTTTAAGAGAGAAAGAGAGAGAGAAGAGAAGTTGGTTTATTGTAATGGTATGGGTGAAGTGATCATGAAACTATTTTAGTTGTATTACAGGATTGAGAAAAAAAGTCAATATTGTGAATGAGAGTTTTCACTTGGAAGAGGGTACATACAAATATGGATTGGGGAAGGTGAGAAAAGACCACGTGTGACAGATTTGAATTGAAGGTTTAATGTGAACTCATGATTTGTAATAAGTATATATGAATGTGTATGTGCATATATATGCACATGTATGTACACGGATATATGTGTCCCTGAATATATATGTGTGTGTGTATGTATAGAAATAGGTATAGATAGATATATAGAAATATAGTCTAGCTTTGTCTGTTAAATAAGGCAAGAAGTGGGGATTGGGCAAAGTAGGTAGAAGATGAACCTGTAACATCTTTTGATGTCATCAAAAAAGATGATGACATATCATAGGGATGTATGAACCAACTTGAATGACTCCCTAGTTGTTAAAAAACAACACAGTAGTGAATTACAAATAGTTTAAACTGGTATTTACATTTCCACATGGGTAATAAATACATAAATAAGTAGATAAAAATAAAATGAATAATTGGGGGAAAAGAGAGGACTCTTGCTTATAGTAGAATGCTGAGTGCTTACTGATAAATATAGAGAAGGTATTCAATTTTATAAAATTAAAATCACCATTGGCATTCAAGGACATCATGTAACTCTAGGTATGGTACTCTGAGAAAGCTACAATATTACCTAGTTAGTATGCTGTCCAGAAGTGCATATCATATAATCATGAGGAAGCATCAGAGAAGCCCCAACTAAGGAAGGTTCTTTTATACAACAGAGGGGTGCTATTTTCCTCCCAAGTCACAAAACACAAAGGAAGATCTTAGAAATGTTTCTACATTAAAAGAGGCTAAAAGCATTATTTGAACCGAGAGTAGATTATATACTGAAGGAGAAAAATGGATTAGAGGCATTATAGATCAAGTGACAGATTTAGAATATTGGTAGTTGATTAGATACAAGTAATATATGATTGTACATTTACTGAAGTTGATAACTATACTTCAGATATGTAAAAAAATCCATATTTGTGGTAAATGCACACCAAAGTATTTAGGGGTAAAGGGCCATGACATATATAACTTTCCATTAACTGGTTCTATATATATGCTGCATGTGTGTGTGTATATGTGTGCATGCACATAGAGAGAGAGACACAGGGAGACACGTAGGGCAAGGAATGGGGTGTGCTGAAATAAAGAGACAGAAGCAGAGAATGTGGGGAAATGAAAACAAATGGCATAGCATGTTAACAATGGATGAATCTGGGTACACATTATACATGTATTTTCTGAATTATTTTTATTCATACAATTTTTCCTGTAAATTTGAAATTAAAAAATAAGATTATACAATGCTATATTTCTTAAGACTTCAGTTATACATATAGATACATATATATTTAATATTAAGAAGTTAAATATTATGTTTGTAATAAACTTATTATAAGCTTGTAATATAATAGATTTAAAATTATAAGCTAAATTGGATTTATATATCACTTAAATCTAAGATTTTTTGAAAAGATATTTAATGATATTGTGGAGTTAATTGATATATACGTTGAAGAAATTTGTCAGTTGTATAATTTTATTACATAAAAGAAATCATGTTATCATATAAATTTTTATTTTTTATCTTATAAATGTGAATATTGTCCATACATTATCATCTAGAATCTCATCTTGAGATGATTTCCTTCAAAAAATCTATTTGGCTTAGTAAAGTACATAATGCATTACTTTGTTAACATATATATGATTTTACTAAGAGCTATATATTTGATGTTTTGATAGGTACAAGATCTTAATTCATCTATATTTTCTTCACACCTTAAGAATTAAACTCCAGAAGTTATACTACTAAGATGGCAGCTTTTAATTTATGAAATATCGAAATATACTATAGTTTCTCATTGGCATATTTTCCTGTTCTTTACCAGAGATTTGTACCTATGAAATCAATCACCCCAGCTCCTGGCACATATAATGAATCTCGAACTGCTTTCAATTCCTTGAATAAAACAGCAGGACTGAAAAATACCGCATTTGGTCAGTGTGCTGCTCGATTCACAGAGGACTCTAGGACAAAGGAAATGCCAGGTTAGCAATTAATCCATGTATTTATATAACTTAGTATTCTTAACAAGGTGGATGTAACAGAAGGTACATTTTTTTTTTGTTCTGTGGTTTGTGTTGTTATTTTAAATCACATTTTTAAAGTATTGACTATACACTAAACACAGATAGATTAAAAGTAATATACAATTTTAGCAAGATTTCAATTTAACATGTTACATATCTTAATTGTAATTTTCTATTGTTTTTCTTTATTCAGTAAATATCCAAATTTTTCTTGATAGATGAACATATATATCAACTGTGTGGTCACTGCCAGTAACTCAACTTATGATATGCACTTTTTAAAAAATTATATTTTGGGGATATCCCAACACATATTCTAGTGTTCTCATTGGGGATTCTAGTATACAGAACTAAGATTACAGCACAAAAATTAACTTATATAAATGCTAACATATAATCATGTGTTGCTGCATAACAAACGTAGTGGCTTAAAAACACAGAGTTTTCAGTTGTATCTTATTATTTTGTGGGACGGCTGGCAGGCAGAGTTCAGATGAGACTGTCATTCAGAGTGCATGCATAGCTTCAGCATTGCTGCTCCAGGGTAGATGGTCTTTTAATTTGGTAGCTGGGGCTCCATGGGACCCGGCAGCATTGTACAGTGCTTCTTATGACCAAATGTCAGAAACCCCACATTCTGTTAGCTAATCAAATCAGAGTAGCATACACTGAACAGAAGAACCTGAAACTTCATCTCTCAATGACAGGGGTAGCATAGAACTTGTGGCCATCTTTAATTTACTATAGACTACCCTATGGCCATAAAATATTGAGAGTTTTCCTACATGCCTTCTCAAGGCCTCCAAAGCCTCATGAAATTATGGTGTAATCTTGAAGTCCAGGATTTTGTTATCTAAGGTCCTGTATAGTTATAGGTGAGCTATGAACTACAGATACACATTATCTTCCCCACACATTCCAAAACACAGTGATGGGAGAAAGAGGATAATCATACTAATGCTCCTATTCATAAAAGAGAAAACTGAAGGCCTATAGCAGCCATAGCCCAATAGCAATTCCTAAATCCAAGAGACTCTTTAGTAGAGACTTTTTAAAAAATGGTTTATTTATTTATTTACTTATTTATTTGTTTGTTTATTTATTTAAGAGGGAGGGAAGGAGAGAGAGAGTGAGTGAGCAGGAGAGAGGCAGAGAAAGTGGGGGAGAGAGAATCCCAGGCAGGCTCTGCACTGTCGGCACAGAGCCCATCGCAGAGTTTGATCTCATGAACCATGAGATCATGATCTGAGTAGAAATCAAGAGTCAGTTGCTTAACCAACTGAGCCACCCAGGCGCCCATGGGAAAGAAGAGGAATGGATGTTGGGACTGGCATATTTGACAAATTGGAAAGAGTTTAGGTAGCTTCTTTGAGAAAAATCTTCTATTTTGCCATGTATAATGATTTAATCATTTTTAGTCCAGAAAGGACCTAAAGTATCATTAGCCTCATCCTATTCAAAGTGCACATTTGTCAATAAATTGTTTCCTACCTACAGTGAGGAAGGAGATTGCACCAAAATGGAAGTCAACACAGTGGTTCCTTTATGGAGAAAGACTAGTTACAAAATGCCTAGGGAATAGTCAATTTACATTTAATCATAAGCTTCTTTTCCTGTGATTGTTTTTGGACTAGCAATAGCCCATAGACGACATTTTGAGTAGTACTGATCTAGTCAATTTATGTATCTTCAGACAAAGAACTTGAAGTCCAGAAAAACAAATGAGATTGAAATTACATTTTATACCTATTTAGTTGCAGAGCTAATTTATTAGAATTCAAGTAATCTGAATACAAGCAGGTTAAATATTCTTTCAAGTGTCTAATGCATTTTATGGGTATTGCTACTTCCTAGAACTGATTTTTTTAAATTACTGAATTATAAAACATATACAAATATTTGTTTCAAATATTTTAATGGCTTGATAAAACTTTTTCCAATGACAATAAAAAAATGTTATTTAGATTGCCACTGTAGAAAATATTTCTGGTTATAAATATGTCCTGAAAGGTAAAAGGCAAAAATAAAATAACTGCTGTGATAAGAATATTGGATGATAGGTGATTTTTTTTCCCAAATTGATTTTTTAATGTTGCTATGTCCACTTTTCAGTACTTTCTGGCATCAAGATTTCCTTCCTTCCTTCCTTCCTTCCTTCCTTCCTTCCTTCCTTCCTTCCTTCCTTCCTTCTTTCCTTCCTTCTTTCCTTCCTTCCTTTCTTTTCTTTCTCTCTCTCTCTCTTTCTTTCTCCTTTATTGAGATATAATTTACACATAAAATAATTCATTTTAAGTGTAAAGTTTGATGAGTTTTGGTAAATGTATGTAGTCAGGTAACCACCACTACAATTAAGTTTTGGAACATTTCCATCATTTTTAAAATGTTCTCTCGTTCCCCTCTGCAGTTAATCTCCACTCTCTCCAGGCTACTGTTACTGTCACTATGATATCGCATTTTTCAGAATTTCATATAAATGGAACATACATTATTGGGGATTTTGTGTCTATCTTCTTTAACTTGGGATCATGTTTTTGAGGTTCATTCATATTGTCGTATTTATATATCTTTTTATTCTGAGTAGTATTCCATTGTTTGGGTATAGAACTTTTTTTTTTTTTTCACTAGCTGATGGACATTTGGGTTATTTTCATTTTTTGGGGGAAAATACCTGGGATTAGAATTTCTGGGTCATATATTAAGTATATGTTTGGCTTTATAAGAATTTGGCAAATTGTTTCTCAAAATGTCATACCATTCTACATTCTTGCTAGTAATATATTCTTTCAAAAAAATTGCTTTATTTAAAGTTATTCAGTTTAAAAGAATTAAAAGCATATTTATTTTTACATATGATATTCCTCATGATTTTAGGTCCTGGGTTTTATAATATCCTAAACAATACTATAACTGACAACATTAGCAATATCTTCTTGAAGAATAAAAAGAATAGTGCATTTGGTTCTTCTGTTCCTCGGACTCTCTTCCTGGTTCAGAAAGAAACTTTTACTACTCCTGGTCCTGCTGATTATCAGGTAATTTGTGAATTCCAAAATAATATTCTTTATATCTAATACCAAGAGTAGGGTTTATAACAATTACATGTGACATATATGCCTTATTATTTTAAGTCATCTATTATTGAAATCTTTTTGTATGGTACCTAATGGCATGAAAATAAATATTAATTTGGTTTGCAACTATGTAATTTCTTTTTTAAAAACGGATCTTATCCTTTATTTCCTCAAGGGTGTCATATGTATTTCTTTAAATATTTATCTTCATTTTAAAATTGCTCCACTAAAAATAAAATAAAATTTAGAAAAAGGAATAAAATTGCTCCACTATTTTTGGAGAGTAATTTAAGTTTCCTTTAAGTGCTCTTTGTGGTTTTATGATTTTTGTGTACAAGTCTTACCCATCTTTATTAGATTTCTTCCTTTTTATTTAGTATTTCATGTTTTTAAATCCTATTGTAAATGGTACCTTTTAAATATTTTCATTGTTTAACTTACTGGTATTGGTATAAAATTATAATAATCTTTATTGAAGATTTGCTTTACCAATGATCCATACGATCTGTTAAATTAAATGATTAATTCTATTAATTTATTTTTAGTTTTAAAAAGTTTCCCCAAGCACATTATGCCACCTGTGAATGATAGTTTACATTTTTTCTCCAAATGTTTCATCCTTTATATGTTTTCTTCCTTATTGGACATCTGCATCCCAAAACAAATCTCAAGACTATTAATAAGAACTAAAAAAATATATAGTTTCTAAGAAGATAAAATTCACAGAGTGTGACATCCAATAAAAAATAGGCATGCAAAGAAGCAGGAAAACATAAACTAGAAACAGGGGAAAAAGTCAATAAAAACCAGAAATTACACAGATGGTAGAAATAGTAGACAAATATATTAAACAATTATTGTAACTATATTTCACATGTTCAAAAAGGTAGTAGAAAAATTGAGTAAATTGACTAGAATAATGGCACAAGTAAAAAGACACAAATTGAAGTTCCAGAGATGGTAAGTATAACCTTTTTAAAAAGGACACTCATTAGCAACAGATTAGGAAGTTCAGAAGAAAAGATTAATGAACCTGACACACTGATAGAAACTATCTGAAATGAAACACAGTGAGAAAAAAGACAAAAATAGTGAATAAAGTATCAGTGAACTATGAGACAATTTGAAGTGGCTTAATATATGTGTAATTAGAGTCCTTGAAAGAAGAGAAAGAGTGTTGGATCATAAAAAAATAGGTTAAGGAACGATAACTGAAAATTTCTAAACTTTGATCAGAGCTTTATAAGAACTGACATATCCATGAAGCTCCACAAGCTTGCAGCACAAGACATTAAGGAGACCATGTAAAGGCATATTATCACCAAATTGACTAGAATGGTTAAAAAAAAATCTTAAAAGCAGCCAGAGGAAAAGGATATATAGTTTTGAGGAACAGAGATATAAATGGCAGCATATTTCACGTTGGAAATGATGTAAGTCAGAAGATAGCAGTGCAGCAGGTTAAAACATCTTTTGAAAATGAAAACACATTGAAGACTTTTATGTGTATATAAAAAATATATGTATAAAACTGAAATATATACAAAGCTGAAATATATAAAAAGTATATATAAGCTGAAATATATATAAATATTTATGTGTATATATAAGTTGAAATATACTTTTATAAATATGTATTTACATATAAAACCTGAAATATATGTTAAAATATATGTTTACATATGCTTATATATATAACTAAATAAATATTTATAAAGCAATCAATAAAATATATATACATATATATACACATATATATATATCCTTTGAATATATATATACATTATATATATATATACATATATATATAAGCTGAAATAGCCATCCTTCAAAGACCTGCAGTATAAGAAACGTTAAAGGAGGTCTTCCAGGCAGAGGGAAATATTACCAGATGGAATCTGGGTCTATATAAAGTAATACAGAATATCAAAGATGATAACTATGTGAGTAAATATAAAAGGTTTGTTGTATTTCTCATCTTACTGAAAGCAGAACATCTTACATATTATTGATTTACTGATAATTTACTTTCACAGAAGGTAGAGGAAGCTATGGGAGGAATACACACTCTAGCTTAATTTTGACTGAATAAAGGAGAACAAATGAAATAGAAGGGAAGAATCATTTCACAAATAGCGTTCATGTTATTTTACAGTTTAGAATTGTCAAACAAGAGTTTCTGGACATTGTTAGATATTTACAAGGAATTTAGATAATCCCTATTTCAAAATGACCAGCAGGAAACAAGAAATATTCTTAAGATCAGAGTCTCTTAAGAGTAAAACTAGCCTGTAATGGTTGACAGAAGAAAATCTCTTGAGTAAAATTCTGACAATGCAGTTTTGATACACATTAAAGTTTTAAGAGGACGTTTTTAAAAGGACATTTTAATGTATGTATATATATTTTTTATTTATTCTTTATCATTCCTAAAGAATTTGAGAAAGTTTAAAAGAATGTACATACGGAAAAGTAAAATTGGCTAACAATTAGGGTAAAAAATATAGATAGAACAAATAGATATTTTATAGGTAGATAATAAATAGAAGTTAAACATTGGGGAAGTTTGAACATAGTTGTCAAATCATAAAAGGACAGTCACAGAACATTGGAAACATGGTGTCTGTCCTATAGTTGGCATTCAGGAAAATTATGATTGAATAAATGAACAAAAGAGAGAGGCATAGAGCTGTATTTCAGGAAGCTTAAAGCTTTATTTATCATAAAAAAATACTATGGGAAATTAAAACTAGTTTCTATAAGTTTTGTTTGGCAAAAAAAAGTAGCTAGAAAGATAAGAACTCTGTAGGGATGATATAGGGATACTAGAGCCGCTGAATTGCTGAATTGGATTTGTCCTTCCTATCAGAGAAAAGTATTTTTAACCCAGAGAGAGTGGAACGCACATGGCTTAATGGAATGAATCCTAAGATATTTATAGTGGTAATGTAAGAATATCCTAGCACTTTACAACACTTTTAAAAAATGAAATGAAATGAAATTTGCATGTCGTTTTTGCCCAGGGTGCTAATCTTCTCTGTGTTGTTCCAGTTTTAGTATATGTGCTGCCAAAGTTATCACTCTAGTGCTTTAAATTAGTTAGAAGCTTCAGATGTAGCTGAAATAGATCTCATTGTAATGAAAGAACAGCTGTAAATCATTATCAGTAATCTCCGAGAGATGCTGCAGAGTCATAGGCATAGAAGACAAATAAAAGTA
This sequence comes from Paguma larvata, assembly GCA_030068075.1. Classification (NCBI taxonomy): domain Eukaryota; kingdom Metazoa; phylum Chordata; class Mammalia; order Carnivora; family Viverridae; genus Paguma; species Paguma larvata. The sequence continues at coordinate 117,391,087 of CM057823.1, forward strand.
AATGAAGGTTTTTCTTATTTAAACAAAAATTAAAATTTTACAAAGTTAGAGTTTCATGAATTATTTCAAAATTTTATTTTATATATTCTAATGTGATAAAAATATATAACATTAAATTTACTATCTTAACCATGTTTAAGTGCTGATATAAGTATTTTTAGTGCATCATGACCATTAGCAGTTTTTAGAACATTTTTGTTGTATTTTCTTTAAAATGTACTAGAATTTCACTATTCTAAGTAACCTGACATTTAGATATAAAAGAATTATGAAAATTATAACTTGCAAGACATTTTTAAAAAGCCCTCATTATAATCTTCATTCTCCACTGCATATGCTGAGACAGTATAGCATGGTGATTAGAAGCCCGATCTCCGGTGTCAGAGTACTTGAGAGTACTAGACTATATTTTCTTGCTCTGTCACTGACCTTGTGTAAGTTGTTTAAATTCTTAGTAAGATGGAGACCATAATAGTACACACTTTAAAGCATTATTATGAATCCTAAGTGACTTGATACTTGTAAAATACTTTAAATAGAGTCTGGCACATATTAAGAACTTAATAACTTTTTTACTGTTACTGACAATTAAAAACTACCTATAGGTATAACCCAAACTATTTTAGTTAATTTACATAAAATTTAATAAACTATAATCAAGAGTGAAAGATACGCCCTAAACGTGTCTGAGTTTCAAAAATCCAGTCTGGTAAGCTGTGTTTAACTGTGGTATTAATTCATTTTTATTTTATATGATTACTGATAAGTTTATGTGCATAGAAACTGTATTGTTTCATATATTCTATTGGCTCACTTGTCTTAGCATTTTATCTCACCTCACCTTTTTTGAATTAATCAGATATTTTATATTATTTGATTTCATTTATTTTCATAACATTTTTAGGAATTTATTGTTTTATAGTATTTTAGTGGTTACCACCAAAATTACAATATTGTAATTGAATCCTTCACTTTTTGTAGTTTAGTAAAAAGGATTTCTTTTATCATTTTCTCAATAATGCTAACTTTTTACATTTTAGCTGTTTTACTACGTCTTATTTTTGTTTAATTATTGTCTTACATTTTAAGTTTACATATATTTTAAATCCTTTGAATATTTTTGTTTCCTACAGTCAATATTTATTTGTATTTACCCAAATATTTACCCTTTCTATTGTGTTTTGTTTCTTTCTACATTTCTGTTTTTCTAAATCATATCATTTTTTTCTTCCTGAAAAACTCTCTTTAGTGCTTCTTTTGATCAAGGTCTGTTGATGATGAATTATTGTATACTTTTGTCTGAACGTGTCCTTATTTTGCCAGTTTTAATTTTGGTTTGGGGGGGTTGGATTTTTAGGTTGGTAGTTATTTTGTCTCAGCACTTTTAATATGTTATTCCATTGTTTCAAGACTTCTGTAATTTCTGTTGAGAAGTACATCATCAAAATTGTTGTTTCCTCTTGTAAGCAATTGCCCCCCCACCTAGGTGTTTTGGTCTGTCTCTGATGTGTCAAAAGTGTGATTTTCTTTTATTTATTTGCCTGAGGTTTGCAGAGCCTCTGGGTCAATGTCTTTAATCACTTTCAAATAATTTTTGACTATTATATCTTTATATATTTCTTCTGTAACATTCTTTCCTGCCTATATTTTTGAGGCTCCAGTTAACATATATGTTACACCTATTCATTATGTCTCAAATATCTCTTATAATCCCTAGGCATTATGTTCCCTTTTCTCTTAGTGCTTCAGTTTAGATATTTTCTGCAGACACATCTTTCAAATCATTAATCTTAAAAAAAAACCTGTTTCAAATGTTATTAAATTGACCTAAATTCTTATTTTCAATTCTAGAGCGAATTCTATTTAAATCATCCTAAAGATTTCACTGCTCAGGAGATATTCTTCATGTTTTAACTATTATTTTTCATTTTTTTCTGTTTTTTTGAACACATTAATTGTAGCTATTTTAAAGCTCTGTGTATTAACTCCAACATCTGGATAATCTATCATGTGTTGTTATTTTCTGTTATTTTTTTTTCTCTTGAGTTTTGATCATGAATGTCTGTCTTTTGGCATGCCCACTAAGTTTTAATACAATGCCAGATATTGTATATAATATAGAGACTTTAAGTGGTGTTACCTTCTATTAGAGAGATTTTATACATTCCTTTGCAAGTCAGATAGAAGTTAGAGGACAGCACCTTAAAACAATCATGGATTGTAGTGATTATAGTTTTTCTAGGGCTTAGTTTACCTCTGGTTTGTTCATTTCCTTAAGTGTAGTCTCTCTGGGGATTTTAGCTGTGAGCCTGACGTGTTCAGGAACCCTCGCTTTGTCTGATTCTGAATTGTAATCTTTAATGCATATGATTTTTAGTGTTTTTGTTCAGATTTTTAGCCATCACTCTATCCCTTATCCCTTGCAAACAAACATCTTCATGGGGAAAGAGATCATGTGTTTGAGGCTTCTTAAATCTGCAATTTTGCCATTCTGGCTTAACAAGACAAAATAAGCTTGTTTCTCAATGTTTTAACAGCAGTCCTCTGCCAGATATAAACTCTAAATTCTTTCTCTGTTGCCTGGCATGAGCAAATGCCACTTGCCTGGTATGAGCCCCTCTTGTCTATGCTGATAACTCAAAGTTAGAAGTATCCACGACTCCAAGAGGCTTTAAAAATAGGATTTTCTTATATTTTATCTGGATTTAAATTGTTTTTGTAAAAAATGGTCTTCTGCAAACTTATCATTCCCTCTAAAGCCAAAGTCTTCCAATGACTGATTCATTTTCTAAACTTCTACCCATAAAAAGTAAAAATTTCAAGATGCTTTTGAACTTCTTTATGCTATAATTTCTAATATCATGTACATGATAATAATAAAATTATTATAAAAGTAAAATATTTTTTTAACTTCAATAAATATAAAACCAACCACACAAAATAATAATGCTGGGTCAGACGTTCTGTATTTGAAGTCTTTCACAAGATGTAACTGTGATTTTTCTCTTTTTGAAAATGATAAAATCTGTTTTCTTTTGAGTGACTAGCTCGGAATAATATTAGGAAAAGAATGGAGAAGCACCAGCTTCAGCATTTACTATAGAGAGGCACATAGTCTTAAAGATACATCATCATGTGAAAGATGGATTTTTTAGTAGATTAATGTTCCTTTTGAGGTGCACAAAGAGAGATCTGTTCTACTAGGTACCAAATTCCAAAGTATTAAATGTGAATATCAAATTCTGAAATAAAAATAGTAAAGTATATAAAAATGGTAAAATGAGAATATTCTCATCCCTTTGTATACACAAAGAATGTTACTACTGGTTAACAGTTTAAAATATTAAATGGATACAGATGGCTATATGATGAATCGGAAAGTATATTATCAAAATGACTAATTAATTGCTAATTAAATTCTTAGGTTAACGCCTTCACGTAGCCTATTAATTTATATCCTCAATGCAGTTTAGGAATTATAGTATTTAAAAGAGTGTAGATCATTTTGCATAGAAAATTTATTCATCCAGGATTTTCACATATCAATTTTAATAGTTATTGTTAATATATTTTTATTTCATGTGTTAATAATTAAGTACTAACAAACAATACTATATAATTGGCCAAATATCTTTATATATGTGTGTATGTGTATGTATATACACATATGTATATTATATATATATTGGTTATATATATAATGAAACAACAAGAATTGTTGTCTAACTTTGACATTAGGCTATAGATAATAACTCACTTGTAATGTGTTTAAATGATGTATATAGATCTATCTTACTTTTCTAGAGGTCCATATAATCAACTCTTTTTTTCATTTTAATATCTCATTGACTTAAAGTCTTTTCTATATCCCATTTAAATTTTTTCATTTTTTTATGAATATATTTCTATATTTAGTGACAGAGCAACATTGATGAGCTTTCTTGCAAATTTGTTACTTATAGAGCCACTTGGATGATAAATAGAAATGACACTCTTTTTGTTTCTTTTTTCAACATGCTTTTTGGAATTCACAGACTGGTAGAGTTTCTGATGAACTACCTAAGTTGGCTAACCGATATGCTGCTTTCTTGTCAAGAACAGAAAAACCTACTAAACTGTCAGATATGGTAAGAAGACTCCTTTATAACCAAACTTATTTGTAATCTAGGAATCATGGTGGAGGCTGTATAACATGAATAGTATATTAGGATCTGAGAGAGATACCTGGTAGGCTATTGGAACATCTTTGAGTAGTATGATACTTCCTTTTTTTTTTTTTTTTGAGAGAGAGCATGAATGGGAGAGAGGGGCAGGAAGGGGGGGGGAGAGAGAGAGAGAGAGAGAGAGAGAGAGAATCTTAAGCAGGCTTCGTGTCCAGTGCAAAATCTGACATGGGGCACTCATCCACAATCCTGGAATCGTGACTTGAGCTGAAATCAGGAGACAGAAGCTCAACTGATTGAGCCACAAGGTACCCCGATACTTCCATTTTTTAAAGTTCAGCAAAATTCTTGAAGCTAAGCAGAGTCCATCATTGCTCTGTTGGAGATGATTATAGGAACATCCCCTATAGGGTCAGAGAATATTTGTTTTTAGAATGTGTAGGAAAACTTAATCATGTTGTATATGATGCGGAAGGCCTTCTTTAGGTTCAAAACAGTTTATTTATAAGTATAATTTTTTTCTTTTCAATTTGAAACTATCTTGAAACCTAAGGCTTTATAGTGATTTTTTACCCATGTTAATCTGTATTTTAAATTGTGTAGTTATGATTTTTTTCTAACTAAATTTTTATTTTTATAAAAAGCTAGTACTGAATAAGTTGAAATATGTAAAGTAGATGACATTTAAACATGAATACTTTCATCCAGATTGATTTTACCAAAAGAACATTTTGAAATGTACAGTTAAAAAGTTAGACTTCTATATACAGGTATTGCTAAAATAAATCTTTATAGAAATTGGAGTGTCATTATAAGATATTCTTAATAACAAATTATATCAAATATCAAATATTAAAACAAGCTCATCAACCAGGTATTAAAACTTGAGAAGTAGTATTGCTTGCTGAAATAAAATTATAGTAGGTTCACAGTGCCAAGAGTTGATTACTAGTTAAATTAATAAAGTTGTGAATGTCTAAAAAATCATACAGATGAGACTAATTTGTTGAGAGCCATCAGTAATAGACTTCTTTTTTTCTGAGACTTTGGTTGACTGAATGTGGGAGATTGGGTCAAAATTCGCATCAGGTTCTATGATGTTTTTGTAGCTATAAGTTCAAAAGACAGTTTAAAATCATCCAGCAGTGTTCTTGACATGTAAGAGATTCTCATAATTGTTAAATAAATATGTTGTTTTAATAGATCATTTCTTTATCTTGAGCAATTTTATGGTTGTGTTGTTTCTCAAGTGAGTCATTGAACACATTGTGGGATCCACTGTGAAGTATGTCAGAAGTAATTTATTACTAGTTTAAAGCTTTTAAGCATAGGAATATTTAGCGGATTCAGAGTTATTCCTATCATAATATTATAACCTCTAGGAAAAAAAATGCAAATCTCTGAAGGTACCCATAGGAATGCATATGTATGTGCTAAATTTGTTGGCAGTGAAAAAAGATGGTGATGTGCCCTAAAGAAAGTTGAGTTACTCTGTCAATTGCTTTTGCCTAATTTACATTTTTCTCCTTTACCTTGGTCTCTCACTGGATCCTGAAACTTCTTTTTTCATATCGTTGTTTTTTGACATGAAACACTTGCAATTGAAAGTTTGGGTGGGACTTTGGTTGGGTAAGCAGAGGAGTTTAATCACATAGAATATTCTGGCTTCTGAAACTCTTCTGCAAATGAGATACCCTTCAAACTTGTATAATATATATGTAATGCAATATCCAAATTATTGATTTCATATCAAAATTGATCTTAAACTTATGAAATAATGGGATTAGTTTTATAATTTTCATTTCAAATAAAAATATTACAGTGCTCACTTTGGCAGTATAAAAATTAAAACTTGGAATGGTACAGTGAAGATTAACATGGCCCCTCATGCAAGATTAACATGGAAATTTGTGAAGTGTTCCATATTTTATTTATTTTTAATTATTTATTTGTTTCTTTTTATTTATTTTTGAGAGAGAGAGAGAGAGAGCACAAGTAGGAGAGGGGCCGAGAGAGGGTGGGGGGAGACATAGAGTCTGAAGCTGACTCCAGGCTCTAAGCTGTTAGCACAGAGCCCAATGTGGGACTCGAACCCATGGACTGTGATATCATGATCTGAGCCGAAGTTGGGTGCTTAACTGACTTAGCCACCCAGGCGTCCCTGAAGCATTCCATATTTTAGAAAAATTAGAAAATTTACCTCCTACATATTCAAAAGTTATATATATGATATACTGCAATCTTAAAGGACATATCATTTGATTTTCAATACTTTATATGTTTCACATAAAAATATTTAAAAACTCAAGCTTTTTCTTTCATATGAAAAACATAAACATATATCTTCTTTCCTTTTACATGGTCCCAATAAAGTAAGTTATTTTTAACTACAACATAATATTATTTAATATAAAAAGATAAAGATAGTGAATATATGATAAATGGAAGCTAGAAACAAGCTAAACATCTGTTTATGAGGTATTCCAAAAGTTGAATGGTAAGATAGTAGTTAGGACAATTTGATGGTAAAAAAAAACAGTAAGTTTTCCTGAGCAGAATAAAGACACAAGTCTTCAATTAGAAGAACTCAACAAAATACCAAGGAGGATGAATTTTAAAAGGCGTACATCCCTTTCACATTGTTTTGAATTTCAGAAGACCAGAAATAAAATACCCTGGAATCTTCCACAGAGAAAAGTAACTGGGTCACCTACAGAGGGATGAAAAACACAGTGTTATCAAACACTTTCCCAGTAGCATTAGCAACATTTCAGAGCTAGGACATGATGGGTTTTTGAGAGGAGACAATTTTGGATATAGAATTATGACTTCATCTGGCATAAATCCAATTAAATGAATTAAGAAAATAATTTTCTGACACACGAGAGCCTGGAAAATTTAGTACCTCTACATTTCCATGTATAAAGATGCTCCAGCAAAATATAAGAAGAGAAATGTGAGAAGAGTGATATAAACTAGAGAAGGATAGAAACTGAGCATTTCCTGGATGAAGTAAAGTGAAAACAAATAAATAAGGAAGGCATTTTTAGCTTACTTTTGGGTCATTCTTCAAGACTAAGGGGTTTGGTGACAGAATTTTATATTCTTCTTTTTGTGTTTACCCATACTGGTTTGTTTGCTAAGCAATAAATATGATATTCTAATTTCTGTTTTAATACTGATTGGTTTCAGATCAATCTATACAAATTTCAGAGGTCTTACTTATAATATAAAATGTAAATATTGGAAACCTTAAATCAATAATAAAATAACAAAAGGAAGAGGTAAAAGTTTGGGAGGCACTAAAATATGCTAAATTTCTTATAGTGTGAGGAGTCAACAGATGCCAAAACTGAAGAATTACAGTATTGTAACAGTAAATAAAAAAAAATACCAACCTCAAAGAAACCCAATTACTGTTAAATTATTTCTGGGAATAGAACCAAGGAGAGGTCAAGAAGGACAATTTTACTGTCTATTTTAGACTCATCTGTGATTTGATTTTTATTTATGCTGTGAATATATTATTTTAAAATAATAATAAAATAAAAATAAAAATAGTACTCATGAGTTAATGGTGAGTCTGTATTTGGAATAGCATTATGGTGTACTCGTTCCTGGACTGACCCATTTTCTGCAGACAACCAAAATTCTAGATAAAATGGAAACAGAACATATTCGTGAGTGCTTCCAAGAAATAGAAAGAAATGAGTGTGCAGACTAAAGGCTAAATTTAGGAGGGACCCAGAGTGGCAAGTAGGGCAGTGAAGTTCACTTTTACCCTGAGAACATTCGCCAAACTAGATGACTGGATTTTAACTGTTGCAGCCTCAGAGGCCTCTAAGGAATTAAACAAAGCCTGAGACTCTTTCACAGGGGGTAGTCTCAAAGAAGACTCATTAATACAGTTACAACTCCAAGGAGCAAACTCTGCAGGTTAGGAGTGAAATGCAGAGTGAAATCACCAGAGGATTTCAGAGAAGTAATGGGTGTTGGGTTTTTTGGTTTTGAATGTATGTTAGGGGAGGTACTGCTGAGAATCTGTTATGTTTTATATTCATTTAATGACATGAATTGTTAAAAAAACAACAAAAAAATCTGTCACAGATATTAGCTAAATTAATTTTATTAATAAAAATAAGTGTTAATGCTTATATAGTGCTTATTCTGTACTAGGCACCATACCAAATGTACAGTAACTCATTTGAGTACTATAATTATGGTCATTTAAAAATATGAGGACACTGAGGCCCAAGTTTAAAGTTTAAATGAAAAGAGTCAGAATTCAAATGGAAGCAGTCTAGCAATAAAGTTCAGTCTCTTTTTGTGCTACTCTTCTGTGGCTTAAAGAATTAGGCTTACATAAAATAAATATGACAGTATAATAAATTACTTTTATGATTTAAAACAAAAAAGATAAGACTATGAAGATCTCTGAAATTATTATAAGGAATCATACCCTTTTATGAAAAATATAATTTCTGTTTACCAGAAACCAATAGAGTATTCAGCGTTATGAATAATATTGAAGTTAATAACTTTCCTCTAGTTATTGAGAGACTAAAAATTAACTATGATTATCAATTTAGTGGGAAAGTCGTTGGAAAAATTTGATATACTTTCTTAGATCTCTTCATGGTTCATAAAGGGACATCCTTTGCCTAATGACAACTGGTATCAAAAAGTCACAAAAAATTAGAGCAACTTTTTCTAAAAATTAAGACCTGAATTTATTAGAATTACTTGGTGAGCAGTTTGCACTACAGTTTTAATTACTTGATAAACAGACTTACAATACAGAGAGTTGAGAATGAAGAGAATATTAAAAATAAATTTTGATTTATATATTTATATATATTTTAATTTATAAGAATTTGAGTTGTTAAACATTTTGATTATAATCCCTAAACAGGTTAAAGTTTAAGAGCAAAGGCTTTGGAATCAGAGAAATGCTTTTTAAAATTTCGACTCCACTTTCTAAATGAATGAGCTTAAGCAACTTCTTTAAATCTCAATTTCCTCACTCATTAAATAGGGATGGTAAATTAAATAGGGATAGCCCAATAGTATCATAGTAAGAAATAAGTGTATTGTTGCTTATAACACTTATTTCATTGTGTTAGTAACCTATGAATAAGTTAGCTGTAAAATTGTAAAAGGCAGGGTTATGGCTCAAAGCTAAGTCAGTCCTGTTCCAAAGCCCATGCTCTCTTTTCATCATTCTGTAGTATTAATGAAGAGTATATATTGAAATATGGTAATACCTTTTTCTTTTTCATACTTTTTTGAAAGTGAAATTCACCTTCTTCCTCCTGAGGCACCTCTATCTTACATGGTATTTCTATGTCAGGGATGAAAAGAGACAGAATAAGTGTTGAGTTTTTGACTTGGGAAACATTTCTTGAAGTTTACTTCAGAGACAATAATTGTGGGGGCCATGGCTTTATAATAAAATGAAAAGAAGTTTCTATTCTATTTCTAAAGTGTTTCCTAATCTCTACTTTCCTTTAAATATACTTGAACTAGAGGTTGGCCAAGAGTTCTAACTTCTGTATTAATTAGCTATTTCTAAATAATAAACTCAAAATCTTAGTAGCATAAAATGATAAACATTTATTACATACAAGTTTGCAGTTCAGGTAGGGACCTTTACTTCAGGCTGCAGGTTTTCTGGGGAAAGTCTGCTGCATGCTCCAGTTTGCCTGGGACCAGCAGGATAGCTGGGGCATATGTCCTCATGGTGATGGCAGAAATCCAAGAATCTTACTATAGGAAAGATAATAGGAAAATTGCAGACTAAGGGAAGCTTCCTGCTATACTGAATGAGAAAGCCTCTCCTGGATTGGAAGGATATATAAGAATAGAGAAAGATAGCAGAGCAATGGAGTTGATATTTGAATGTGAGTCTTGTTTCAAGCTCTCCCACATTGTGTGTGAACTCTGACAAGGTTGAGGGTTGGGTAGTAGGGGTGGATAAATGGAGACTGAAGTTAAGGGGCGCCTGGGTAGTTCAGTCAGTTAGGCCTCTGACTCTTGATTTTGGCTCCGGTTATGATCTCATAGATTCCAGCCCTGGGCTAGGCTCTGTGCTAACAGCATAGCATGGAGCCTGCTTGGGATTCTCTCTCTTCTCTATCTCTTTGCCCCTCCCCCCACATGCTCTCTCTCTCTCTCTCTCTCTCTCAGAATAAATAAATAAATAAATAAATAAATAAATAAATAACATTTTTAAGAAGTTATTAAAGAAAGAAATCTAAGAGATGATAAAGTATGAATTCCACTTAATATCTGAGAGCCGGGAAATGTGCTAGATTAACCCCCTCCTTCCCTCACACTGGGTGGCTGCTGCAGACAGAAAAGCTGAAATGGTGTATTCGGGCAGAGAGGGCCTATCTCAGTCAGGGTCTGCTCAGGACATTGAGCCTCACTAGTTATTTTGAGATAGAGAATATAATGAATCGTGTATATTGGAGAACTGAAAAAACAAAGAGGGAACGCTAAAGCATCTTGGACATAGTAACACAGGCAATCGGTGCCACCATTTTTAGGCCTTGGGGAATAAGGGGAATGGGTAGAATTATTAAAACTTGAAAGCTTGGAGAGACCTTTAGTTGCTGGGATTTAGACTTCTGAAGAGGAGGCATAGCTTAGTTGGTGCTAGTGTCTTAGGAACTCAAAATTAAGATCAGACCTGTGGGACCCTAAAGACAGTAAAAATGTATTAGAAATGGTTTTCAGCTGCACTATTTCACAAGAATTAAAGTCAGAATAACTTTACTCTGTTAAACTATACTCTGTTACTCAATCTTTTTTTTATAATTTCTCATTGGAATATATATAGAAAGTGTTTTAATTTTTGTATAGTTTTTAGACTTTATTTTGTTGGTCGGTTAGTTTGCTTGTTGGTATCTTATCATTCACTTAACCATTGGTGAGGGAGAGCACATTAAAATGAATTTTCTGAATGCAGGCCTGTTAATGCAAGTAAAGGATTTTAGGCACGTGATTTCTGACACACTAGATAGTGAATTGGTCAGAGTACACTTAGATATTTCCTGTACTCACATTACATTTGAAGTCTTCATAATTTTCATTTAATTATCTAACTTTGTTAGTTCAGAAAATGGGTTTGAGATGCAACAGCAGGAGTGAGTGCTGGTGGACGCCATCTTCATCAAACCAATCTTCCCATTATCTCCCTTCTTTATACTCCTCTTATCTCTGGCTTTTCCCTTTCCCCTCTTTTTCTATTTTTCTATCAATGTCATTTTTAACTTATATAAACCTGTTACAGTTTTCCATATCTGTTCCCTACGTACTTGTGATGATGATATAAAATTTACGTTTTAATTTTATGTGATGGAAAAGCACCTTTTCCCTTAGACGTCTATAACAATACAAGGGACTATTATTGGTCCCTAAAAGTGCCAACAGAAGGACAATTAGTACATACTTTTGTATATAATGATGACCGAGTACTCAAAAGTTTAATGTTTTCAACTGGTCAAAATGTCTGTGATAACAATGTCAGTGAGATTTCTGTAAATTATTCCAGCATTGCAAGCTATAGCTTTCTTCATCAGTGGACATAATTTTGAAAAGAGATATGAATTCCTAAACCTTTAAATACACTGAAATAAGGTTTACTCCTCATGAATATATCCATCCTAAGGAAGATAATTAGACATTTGAAGTCAATTTCTAAATCCCATAATGCATGTTTCATTAGTCATGAATTTATCAGAAAGAGGTTTTAAAAGTATTAATGCCATCATTTTTATACCATATATAGGGTTGCACATGTAGTTATGCTGGCTTCAAGGACTTAAATAATGGACTTATAGCCTTGACTAAACATTTCCATATCACTTTTAACATACTTTCTCTTGTTTAATCTCCAAATAAGCTATAAAACAATTACTGTTGATATAAAATGTAGGAATCGTATTGGGATGGATGCCACAAATGTCACAAAATTTAAACCTCAGAAATTATATAAAATATAAGTCATTTTTCTGTTCATTTCATTTTTTTATTATTTTTTAATGCTTAATTTTAAGAGAGAGTGAGAGAGAGAGAAAGAGAGAGCGGGGGCAAGCAAGGGAGGGAGGACAGAGAGAGGGAGACACAGAATCTGAAGTGGGCTCCAGGATCTCAGCCGTCAGCACAGAGCTTGATGTGGGACTCGAACCCACAAAACATGAGACCATGACCCGAGTCAAAGTTAGACACTTAATCGACTGAGCCACCCCGGTGCCCCTCTGTTGTTTGTTTTATTTATTTATTTTTTTAACTAGGCTCCAATGCGGGGCTTGAACTCATGACCCTGAGACTGAGACCTGAATCAAAATCAAGATTCGGACACCCATCCAACCAGTCCACCTAGGCTGTTAATTTTAAATAAACATGGCACCTTCAAAGTTAGGACAGATTTCATTCTCAAAACACATGAAAGTGCAAAATCTTTTTAGCAACTAAAGAGTAAAGATAAAATCATTTCTTCATGAAGCTATTATTTACTTCTGAGATTTATGTAGGGCAATCAAAAAAAGCTAAAACTATAGAAAAGCATTCTCACAATCTGTGTAAGTACTGATAAGTAACTGCACCCAATAAAATGCAGGCCACTAGAATCTAGCGTATCCCAGGGAATCTGGCTTAGCAGTTGCCTTCGGTGTCCTTTCTCTTCTTTGATGAAGATGGCATCCACCAACTTGTTCTTGCTGTTTCCATATCAAACCGATTTTCCGAAGTAACGAAGTTAGACAATTAAATGAAATGACGATTAAATGAAATGACAATTAAATGAAAATTATAAAGACTTTATAATAAGACTTATAAAGACTTCAAATGTAATGTGAGTACAGGAAATATCTCAGTGTACTCTGACCAATTCACCCTCTAGTGTGTCAGAAATCATGTGCCTAAAATCCTTTACTTGCGTTAATGGGGCTACATTCAGAAAATTCAGATGATGAAGTAACTTTCCCACTAAAACTAAGAATTTGTATACTTCAAAATACTTAAAAGTAATTGTTAGAGATAATCAGGATGTTCCAAATGAAGCAAATCTTCAACTCGTGATGAATTCTATCTCATGATATTGAGAAAGCTTGCAGATAAAATAATGTATATTATTAATACATTCAGGAGACTCTAGAGATATCACAAAGTGATGATGTGTCATTCCTTCCACATACACACACAAAAAGTTGATCACATGCTGATCCATAAAGTCTTTAAATTTTTAATACTTTGAAATAATTGAGTATATTCTATTTTTCATATTTGAAGCAAGCTTGAAATAACAAATAATTAGAAAAATGTCAACTTTATAAATTAATTAGTACTCTTCTAAATAGATCAAATTAAATTATTAATTTCACTTTAAGCTAAGTGAAAATTAAAAACAATATAAAATGTGTGGCATATAACTAAGCAGTATATGAAGGAAATTTATTGCCTTAAATATATATATAATAAAAAAATAACTGTAAATCATTTAGCTTCCATTTCCAGACACTAGAAAAAGAAATACAAATCAAACCTAAGGAAAGCACAAAGAAAAATTGTAAAGATAATCAATGAAATAAAAAATACAGAGAACAGAGTATTGGAGCAGAAAAAAATCAACAAAGTCAAAAGTTTTTTCTTTAAAAAAAATGATTACAAACATTGATAAACCTCTAGTAAGATTGATTATAGAACAAAAGGAAGGAAGGGAGAGGGGGAAAATACAAATTACCAATATCAAGGGGAAATAAAGAGGCATCACTATAAATCCTACAGACAGAAAAGAAAGGAATATTATGATTAAGCAAATATATTTGACAATTTGGAAGAAATAGATATATTTCTCTCAAAGTTGAATTAATAAAAGTAGCCAAAAGTAGAAATATAAAATATAAATAGGACAATATCTATTAAGATGTTTAAAAATAGGTTTATTATTATTTAGGTATGTCGCGGTGAACAGATTGAGAGATGACTGCCATTGAAAGCAAAGTTATACTCACAGATCCCAATGCCACAGGTGGCCACACAGAGAAACACCAAGATTGGTGGAGAGGCAGGAAGGGGAAAATAAGGATGAGAGCCTTTACTGTGGTTTCCACTAGAAGGAATAGTGAGGCAGGGTATGCAGGTTTAGGATTAGCTAGTTTGAGTAATTTCAGCAGGCTATGGGGTTTAGGGGGCTGTCTCTTATTGTCTAGTACCTGTCCCTGGGGTGATTAAAGCAGGAGAATAATGGCCCCTAGTAGCTTCGATAAAGAAGGCAGTTGGTGGTGAGCTCTGGATTGGTTGGTTTGCATAAGAAAGGAAATTTGGAGGAGTGTCATTCCAGGCTAATCCTGGAAGGAGAAGCCTCTCCAAGGTCAACAAACCCCAGGGGCCAAATCATCAGAAACATGGGGTTAATAGATAAGGGAATTGAATCCTTTCTTTAAAACCTTCCCACAAGTAAAATCTCAGGTCTAGAAGGCTTTAACAGTGAATCTTTACAAACATTTAAGAAAGAGTGAGTCAATCCTGCAAAAAATAAACTATTCTCTCTTTGAGAGACTAGGAGGAAAAAACACTTACTCTCTTTTAGGAATCCAGTATAACCTTGACTCAAAATCCTTAAAAAGGTCATTACAAGAAATTGTCTTCCCTGCCAATAATTCTTTCACCACTACTGCCCTCCTTAGACTTAGAGAATGGCTTATTTACTGTTATGGTATTCTAGACATTATTTATGATCAAGGAACTCATTTCACAGTAAAAGAAATGTAGCATCAGGCTTGTGCTCACACAATTCACTAGGTCTAACATACTCTCAGCACTTAAAAGCATCTGACCTAAAAGAACATCAGAAGGGCTTATTGAAAACTCAATTAAGGTACCTGCCAGTTGAGAGACAAGACCTTGAGAGGACAGGATTTAAGCATACATGGTGCTAATATACAATATATTTCAAGTACCTCTTCTCATTATTTCACTAATAACATGCAAAATGTTTGCCTCCTGTCTCCATAACTTTGAGGTCTACTTATTTATAAGTCTCACTTCTCAAGAGAGGAATGTTTCCATTAGAGACATAACTCTGACTGTACAAATTGAAAGCTGAGTGTCAACTAGCATTTTGGGATACCGATGCTACTGAAAGTCGAGTTTACTGACTGGAGTGATTTGTCACAATTAACAAATAGAATCTGGGTTCCTGATATGCAATGAGGACAGGAAAAACTTTTATCAGGACATTCTCTGCAATTCCTCTTAATACTTCTGTCTCCAATAGAAGACTTTTAGAAAGCACATCAACCAAAAATTGAGAAGAGCTTACATTATAAAGTTGGAGGGGGTACAGAATGACATAAGGAAAACTAAAGCAGGGGTGTGTTGGAAAAATTGTAGCTACATAAATTCAGTTGCTACTCTGGGAAGAAATTGCTGTTAAGTGAAGAAGCAGATACATAGGAAGAAATCCCTTCTTTCTCCAGCCTTTCCAATATCCTCTAGTACCTCCTGTTGGCAAACCAGCAAAGAGCCATCTGACAAAGGACAAATATGGTTTGAAGATTCTCAGGTTTGGAGCTGGGATAATAAATTGCTTAAAATCTCGTATGTTTCACCCCTTTGATCACTTAGCATCCATATGCATCTTTCTACTCATGTTTGAATTTCCACATGATATTCCAAACAACTCTATGTTTCTGTCTAATATAATACAACTATCTTTTGTATAATATAAGTTTTCTCACTCTCCAACATGAGGAGATGCAAGTTTCCAACTGTGTTTATCTTCATCTCTGGCCAAATTTAGTCATAGTCCATCTAAATATTTTGTTATCTAAATACTGTTATAAATTGTTAATGTGCAGTTTTACTGTTACATAAATACTAAATCATACTTTGTTAACTTATAACAATTTTAGAAAATAAAAAGGAGAAAGAGAAGAAGGAAGATGAAAATAGTTAACACATATACACATACAAAGGGAGAGATGGGGAGCGTGAAGGGGAGGATATTTATCTGAATAGCTGCCACAGTCCTTATTTCTTATATGGTCCAAGGCTGTAGATGATATTTCTGACTTCCTTCTTCTTTTACTCTCTGCATTTTTCCTTTGCTCTTAAGAAGAGTGTCAGTTGTTCATGGTTCTTTACCTAATGGAAGACCAAACCTTCATTTTGAAGGATGCAAATCCTTAATGATTTAACTTAGTATAATGTGCTAATTTTTTTCATATGATTGGTGAACCACCATTTCAGTGGTTCTAATTGGGCTTCAGAGAATCATCAGTTTATTTGTGTTTGCTCTAAATTAATTTCAAGGAAGATATGATGAGCATCTATTTAGCTTGAGATAAGAATTTGCTCACAGATAGAGATTACTGTGAAAATAACCATATAGTGGAAGGTTTTTCTTGTTTGTTGGTATCAAGTATTATGTATATTTAGGTTAGATAAGTCATTTCAAAGAATTGATTATCTTTCATGTGTAGATCTAGAGCTTATAATTGTTATAAATTTGGGGGATTTATTTTTAGTAACTGTTCTAAAGTATAGTTGATTTGAGCTTCAATATTCTCAGGATTTGCAATTATAATTTTGTTATTTTTGATTAAAATAAACACCACAAATCAGGAAGCAAACCTAAAAATTATATTATTGTAAATGTTAAAATTTGTGTTCAACTTGTTCATTTAAATTTGCCTATTAAATTTAAAATATTCATACTTAAATTTCAAATTTAGCATGAAATTATATAGGAAAATTTGAGATTTATGTATGCACTAGAAGTTTTAAAATTTGAAATCCATTGATTCTGCCTGATATTTATTACATTTAACAACATGATGATGCCCCTATATTGAATGAGGATTATTATTTAATCCATCATGTATAGATTTATGGTCCAATATTAGTCATGCTTGAGAATAGTAAACACTTGGAATTACCTATTTTCATGCATTATAATCTTAATTGAGAGTTTAAAACTATAGTCCCATCATTACAATATCAAAGAGTAGAAGCTGTTCTATAATTCAAGGACACAGTGGGTCACTTATATGTCATTTGACCTCAGATATGTGTTCAACTGCCTGTCGGACATTTCCACTTGGATTCTAATTGGTGTTTTTTTATTTTAATGCATCCAAATACAATTAATTCTTGTAACTTCTTCATTTGCTCTAAATCCAGACAAATAGCATGTAAGTATGATAAAACACAACTCAAGTGATGAAGTTAGCCAGTCAAAATTTTTGAAGGAAGTAAACTTTCAGTGGGTTCTTGAAGTTGATTAATTTATTGGATAAGAGAGATGACGAAAAAAGACATAATCGTTAACTTACCAGGGCAGCTATTTATTCTCTTTCATTTCCTGTTTCTGCCTTTGTCATGGCTATCTGGATTTTTGTTTAAGTTTAAATTGCTCAAATTCCCTTGAGGATGAAGGTTATTCTTAACATCATTTAAAAATATCTGCTTTGCTGTCAGTCTTCATGTAAGGTGCATACTAGTGTGAATTTATTTTGCTAAAAGAGTTATTTATTAGAAGCTATTAGCTCTTTCAAACTTTATCATAAAGGTACCCCTTTCCTCTTTAGAATTGTTGGATTTTTATTATAAACGAGATTTTTTTCGTGCTAGTAGATTCATAATTAAATGCCAACTGGTAAGGCCCGTGTTTTTCAGTCCTGGCTTCTTAGAATCAGCTAGAGAGCTTTAAAAAATGCCAATGTCAAGTCCTCATTTCTAGATATTGTGAATTAATTGTTGTGGAGTGGGGCCCAAGTATCTATATTTTTTAAAAGCTCTCAGACAATGTTAAGACAAGTGCATTGTGAAAACAGAGTTAGAATGTTCTATAATTAATTTATACTAAATTTTACTCAATGTTAGCTCTCTCTTTCTTTCTAATTACCTTAATTTCAAGCACTTATCCAGTTGTTCTTTCATTTGTTCATTCATTCATTCATTTATTCATTTAGCACATGCTTATTAGGGTTTAGCATATGCAGTTCTGGGTGATAGGAACATAGTGATGGAAAAGATACACAAAATCTTTGCCTTCATAGAAATAATATTTTAGTGCAGAGGGGAAAGGAGGCCATAAGTAAAAAAAATAAATAAACATGACTTTTTTTTTCTGTTGGTGTTATGAGTCAGGAAGAAAATATACAAGATTCTGTGAAAGAGAGAAATGACAGAGATATGGGACAGGTTGATACTCCCAGAAGTTTTCTCTGATAAAACGGCATTAAGATCTAAATGAGAAGCCAGTGTTGAGAAGAAGCTAAGGAAGATTGATTCAGACAGCTTATAGCACCAGAGCCCTGAGGAGAAAAAACTTTGATGTATTTGAGGAACAGAAAGGAAATGAGATGGATTGCTTTCAGATGAGAAAAATCAGTTCTTACTTGAATTGATGTCCCCCCTAAATGTAATGTATCATTTCCTTCTGATTTATTTCAAGATTTTTTTTTTTTACTTTTCAGCAATTTGATTGTGATGTGTCTAGGTATAGATTTACCTAGGTTTATCTCGTCTGAGGTTCTTGAATCTGTGGGGTTTATATCTTTTGCCAAATTTGGGAATTTTTAACCATTATTTCTTCATCTATCTTTTTTTTTTAAATCCCTTTACTCTTTCATCTTTTCTTTTGAATCTTGATATTAATGTTAGACCTTTTGGTAATTTTCCACATATCCCCGAAGTCTCTGTTAATTCTTTTGAAATCTCTTTTTTCTCTGTTCTGATTTGGATAATTTCTGTTGATCTATCTTTAAGTTGACTGATTCTTTCTTTTGTCATCTCCATTCTGCTGTTTAGCTCATCCAGTGAGATTTAAAAAAAAATTGTTAATTGTGTTTTCCATTCTAAAGTTGTCATTTAGTTTTTCTTTGTATACTCTAGATACTAAGAATTTTTAATTTTCCATTTGTTAAAGAGTGTTATAATTGCTTGTTGGTACTTTTGTATGATATCTGCTTTAATGACCTTGTCAGATAATTCCAGCATCTGTTTCATTTTGGTGGTGTTGTCTCTTGATTTTTTTTTCTCATTTGAGTTGAGATTTTCTTTTCCTTCATATGATGAGTAATGTTGGATTGTGTCCCAGACATTTTCAGTATTATGTTATGAAATTCTGGTTCCTACTTAAATCTATTTTAGCAGATAGTCAATTTATTTGGGTTTAGGGCACACATCCTGGACCATTTTTGTGGGCTGTAGTTCAAATGTCAATTTAGTATTTAAAATCTTTGCACTGTTATTTTGTTCTATCTTGTTTGGATGATACTTAGTGGCCAATTTGAAACTTGGACAGTATTTCACATGACATTTCAGTTCTCAGAGTTTTACTTTGTTAATTTGATTCTGGTTTCACCCATGAGCCACTTGGAGGTATACCAACAACTTCATATACAGATTTAAATAATTCCTTTCTTCAGCTTCCACTTTTCTATATCTATGCCTCTCCTGACACTCTCTAACTGGGAGGTAAGGTGCTGCCTTTTTGTTATCTTGTGTAGCATAGAGTGGAATTGGGTCAAGGCTCTGCCCTGTAGTTTCTGCATCATCAGGTGGGGAGTGGGAGAGTGCACTTCATTAGTGCAGCACATAAATGATTAATAGGGCTGTGCTCTACAGTGTCCACAACACCTGGTGATGGAGGAGTAGGGTGTAGACTTTTTAGCAGGGTTTCTATGGAGTAAAATGTGTTCAGTCAAAAGTCCTACAGAAATTTATTCTCCTGGTTCTTTGGCTAGAGAGATCAGGCATTTCTTGAGGCTGGTTTTGTTTTTCTTCTCTTCTCTTCTCTTCTCTTCTCCTCTCTTCTCTGCCCTGCCCATCCCTTCCCGTTCCTTTTCTTTTATTTTTTCCTTTCCTTTCCTTTCCTTTCCTTTCCCTTTCCCTTCCCCTTCCCCTTCCCCTTCCCCTTCCCCTTCCCCTTTCCCTTCCCCTTTCCCTTTCCCTTTCCCTTCCCTTCCTGTCCCTTTCCTTTTTTCTGTGTCAGTTGGCATTTCCAGGGTGTGGGCTACTCTTGTGTCTAGGCTAGGATGTATAGGAGGGGGAAAAAAAAAAAACAATTTAGGGAATTAAGTGAATTAATTGTCAGGCCTTTCCTTGAGTCCTGAGAATCTTAGTCTACTTTAGTTTCTCTACTCTTCGGGGACTTCTATATTTGATCCAGGATTTTAGTTGTAATTTACAGGATTAGGGTAGAATGTGCTTATGCCATTTGGTCTGAACTGGAAGTCTCCTACTTAGTTTTCATAGCTTTTAGCTAGCTGCTCTATATATTCTGTCTAGGGTTTTATTTTTAAAAAATTTTTTTAACGTTTATTCCTTTTTGACTGAGAGAGACAGAGTGTGAGCAGGGGAGGGGCAGAGAGAGAGGGGAACACAGAATCTGAAGCAGGCTCCAGGTTCTGAGCTGTCAGCACAGAGCCCGAGGCGGGGCTGAACCCATGAACCATGAGATCATGACCTGAACCCAAGTTGGATGCTTAACCAACTGAACTCCCAGGTGACCCTGTCTAGGGTCTTTAGATGGATACAGTGGGAGAGGCAGGATGGATTATGTTTATTCCATTTTAACTGGAGCTGAAACTTTTGTGTTTTTTTTTAGTGCTAAAATGTAAGTTATCTTTTTAAAACATTTTATTTTCTAATGATTTGTTCTGATATTTAGAGATATATAATGCATAAATATTGACCTTATATACACTGATCTTGAGAAATTCACCCATTTATTCTAACAGCTTATAGCATGCTTCAGATTATTTGCATGCAAAACTATATAATCTATGAAAATGACTTTGCAATCCCCGATGGTGATGATAATGATGAAGATGATTAGTGTACTGGCACTGGTGCCAGCAGAATGTTGAATAAAACTGGTGAGAATGAACATCTTTATTTCATTTCTGGGAGAACATTTCAGTATTTCATATTATACAATGTGAACAGTACTTAAAAAATAATCATTAAAGAAGTCCTGTTTCTATTTTGCTAAGAGTTTATATTGGGAATATGTATTAAATATTATTTTTTACATCTATTGGGATATTTATGATTTTTCTTCTCTTACTTAGTAAATTACATTGATTACTTTTTGAATATGAATTAATTTTTGCATATATCGAGTAGCTCCATCTGTTCATGATGTGATATCCTTTTTATATGTTTTAACACTTGACTTGCTAATAATATTTATATGACTTATGCTTCTCTATCCATGGGATAGATTAGTATTTAATTTTTATTTTTAACAATTTCATTGTTAGGGCTTGATATCATGGTTATGGTTATCTCATAAATTAATTTGGTAACTGTTGCCTGTTTTCTTATTTCCCAGAAGAAATTGTGTAGGATTGGTATTTTTCCATAAATGTTTCTTGGAATTCAGTGGTGAAACCATCTGAGACTAGAATTTTTTGAGATAGTTTTTAATAACAGATTAAATTCTGTTATTAAATTCTGTTATTAAATTTAATAACAGATTAAAATGTTTCATTATCCTTACCTAGTTATGTAACTCTTTTTTGCACATCAAACATCTACAACATTTGTCCTTGTTTACTTTTGACAGTTTTTATCTACTTGTGATTTTTCTCTTGTTTTCCCATTTGTGTTCTTAGTATACAGGCATATTAATTGACACTTTTGCTTCAGTTAGAATATTATAGGTTTCATTAGTTCCAGACATAAATTTTTTCATTAATTTTATGTTGCTTGATTTAGGTTAATTATGATAATTTGCATAATCCTCTCTCTTGCCACAGTGATTCGTTCAGGTGGGAATAGGTACTAAGATGGACAAGAGAATAGTCTAGGATTATGTTCTATGGTTGAAGAAAAAAGAAGCTTTCTTTTCTTCAACTGGATTGTTTAACAGATGGATATAAGGCTGCAGCCATTATTCTATCAAGAAGAAAGCTTGCCTACAGAAGGAATTGACACATGGAAGAGAATAGGGCTTAGAGAATCAAAGAGAAATAGAGTTGAAATTCTGCGTAAGTGATGTCTGAAACCCACCTTTCTTCTAAAGCAATAGCATTTACCCTGTGCACACGTCGGAAGTTACCTGAGAACTTTTTAAAATATTTATACCATTTATACACACACATATATAATTTGTGTGGTGTACCCAAGACTGATTGTAACACCACCTCTGGAGGCGAAGCATTGGAATCTAGGCAAGGATATTTTTTAAAAACCTCCCTAGGTTATTTTAAAGTGCAGACAGGGTTGAGAACTATTGCTCTAGATTTTTCAGTAATAGGAGCGAATAATTTTCTTTATGATTTAAGGTCATTTGTGTTTCTTCTTCTGTTTTATGCAACTAAAATCAACCTCACTGATATACCAAGAAAGGAGATTTCATTAGAAAAACTTAGAAAGGAAACTTGGGATGAAAAGGATCAGTACAAAACTTATGTGCTAGCATCCCAGAGTCTAGGCCTAGCACTTATTAACACAATCTAACAACTATTAAGCTCAATTTGTTAGGAAAGTTGGAAAAAAGGGCATGGTGCAAACCATTGCAATGAGGTAAGAACATGTAAAGCCATACTAAGAAAATATAATTATGGCTTTATACAAACACTCTATTTCATATTGAATAGTTAACAGAATATAATACATAATCAGACATATATGCTCCAGTATCTTTTCACTTAGATAGCAATGAGATACTTTGTTGTAAAGTTAACTACATCTCTTTAAAGATTGTATAATCTGGGGCATGTGGGTAGCTCAGTTGGTTAAGTGTCTGGCTCTTGATTTCAGCTCAGGTCATGAACTCACAGTTCATGAATTCGAGCCCACACTGGGCTCCGTGCTTTACTGCAGAGCCTTCTTGGGATTCTCTCTCCCTCTATCTCTGCCCCTACCCTGCATGCTCTCTCTCTTCAAAATAAATAAATGAACTTAAAAAAAAAAGGGAAGAATGTGTAATCTTAGGCTTGATTTAGAATTTTTCCTTTCTATGTTACAGATAAACATTGTCTTTTTATTTCCTTTTGAGTATTTTAAGTGTAAATTAGGCACTTCAGTGGAGCTATTTTAGTAACAAACCATCTTTCACATTTTACTAGCAGAACGGTACAGCATCTTACTTGTTACTGAGTCATCATCATCAGACTTATTTCAGTTGCTCGACCATGTATTATAATGGCATTTTCTTTCATGAGCCCGATTTTGGTCTGATTTTGAAATAAATAATATATTCTTATCTTCTGTTTGAGCTGTAGAATTTCCTTTTAACATTTAATCACATTTATTTAAAAAATTCACAGGATGGCTGAAAAATGTAAAATTGTGAAATTGGGAGTGCAAATGACATAAAATATCCTTATTACTTTTTGGATTTTTTTTTTGGCCAGTGAACTGCAATAATTTTTAAAATTATTATTTTTTTCCTTTTGCCAATTTAGAGGTCCACTTCTTACTCTTTCTCTGAGCTAGTTTGGTTCGCCAGCCTCAAGCTGATGATTACTGTTGTGACGCAGGCTTCTGAACAGTAATACCAATACTGGAAAATCTGTGCAAGTTTCCTGAACTGGCATAAATTTAGATCAAGGAAAACTTCAGTTCAGACAGACATATAACTTGTAGGCATAGAGATAACTAAGGATCGTACTGAGCATTAGTTAACGTAAGCTGAGAGCTGAACAGTATGGTTAAGACTTGAGTAGAGCAGTTAACTGGGAATCCTGAGGTAAATTAACTCTGGAGAGAAACGCTGAGCCCTTTGGAGATGATCATAAGAAAGGAAGTACTGGGAGGCAGTTACAAACCTATCTTAGGAAGTAAAGTTCCTATCTTAGGAAGTAAGTCATGTTAGAAAATAAGTTTTATTTTTGAAACTAGGAACCAGAAGCAGTTGCTTTGGTTTGAATGAACTGTTTCCTAAGTAGTACAATGAGCAATTATACTACATTTTATTAACACTCCATGGATGAGTGTTCTAGGAGAAAATGATAATATTTTAATGAAGGAATTTACCATCTTAAATTCCTTTTTCAAACAAGATGACATAAATGTTACAGCAGGTAATTTGTGAATCACTTATATTACAGAAGAGATATATAGAAAGGAAGTTTAAAAATCAAATAATATTCAAAAATGATTTATTCATAAAATAACCCTTCTAGAATGTGTTTCATCATTTATAACTATATAGGCAGGACTTTTAGGAACTCTTGATTGTCTGCCTTCATCTATTTTACTCATATTTATTTAGATTACCCACATTTTATTCAATTGTATCAATTATTTCTATTTTATCTTACTCCCACTCTAACCATAATCCTGCTGCTGTGACCTCACACTGGGATCTTGTTCCTTATGTCTTCACACATTTTTGTTTTATTGAAGATAAACTCATAAGCCCTATCTTCTCATAACCTTCCCTCTTTAGCTCCTTAGAGATGACATATTTCCTAACAAAATTTTCATTGGCTGTCTCTCTTTTCCTGATCTTTCCCTTCATAGTCCTTATATCCCTGGGCCTTTGGAATTATTTTTATTTCCAGATCTTTGCTTTTTCACTCTCCATTTACATTAGGAAAGAAACTGTTTTCCACTTGAAATCATTGTTCCTCCTATCTTTAACTTTTTCTCCTTACCCTCCAAACAAATGCCTTTGCTATCCAAGATATAGTGTATAGACTTCAGCTTCTGACAATAAGAAGCTACTTTAACTATTTTAGCATAAAGGGATTTATGAGGTAGATTAAGTGTCTGAAAATTTACTGGAGGAATTGAAGAAATCACAGTGAGATATGACTACCCACTTATTAGGTTGGCTAAAATGAAAAATATTGACTATGCCAAGTAGTGAGGACGTGGAGGAACTGGAAATCCTATATGCTGCTGGTCAGAATGTAAAATTGTACAACCACTTTGGAAAACAGTTTTGGAGTTCATTAAAAAATTTAATATGTGATGCCATATCATTTAGCATTTTCACCTCTGAATATTTACTCAAGAGAAAAGAAGGCATATATCCATTCAGAGACTTGTACATGAATATATCAATGTTACTTATAGTAGTCAAAACTTGTAAGCAAACTGAATATCTATCATTGGTGAGTGGATAAAAACATTGTGGTATATTTATATAATGGAAACAGAAAACAGACCAATTTTCTCCAGCAGTAGAAAGGAATGGATGGATACACAAAACAACATGGATGAATGCAATATTTATGCTGAATTAAATAATATGCTGAGTGAAAGAATCCAGACAGAAAAAATAGTATGTATTTTACTATGTATATTCTTTGCTTCCATTGATGTAAAATTCTAGAAAATGCAAATTAATCTATAATGACAGAAAGTAGATCAGTGGTTGCCCACAGATGATGAAAATAAGGAAGGACAGGAGGCAGGGATTACCAAGGGCACAACACAACTTTTAGGAGTGATGGTTATATTTGTTATCTTGATTATTATGATGATTTCATGAGTGTATACCTATGTCAAAATTACCAAGTTGGATTTTTTAAATAAGTGCGGTTACGGTATGTCAATTATACCTCAAAACAATAGTGAAAGTAGGAAAAAAGTAACAAACAAAAAGAAACATCTGTAAATGAGGTTTCTTTACTTATTTTAAAACTATCCCTGAAATCATGTCTGTTTTATCACCTTGTTTTACTCTATCTGATTACCTAAGGGAGACATATTTTCCTGAAAAATCTTTCAGATACTTCTTCTGAAAAGTATGGGGACTCCATCCTTTTCTGAAAGGAAAAAAAAGAGTATGCTATCTATGTCAGTAACCCTAGCTCCAGGTTTTATGTATATTTAAGGTTAATATTTTTATTCACATTAATCCTGTGTTACCTTCTTTTAGATTTTTGTTGTTGATTCAATTGTTTTTTTCTTAAATGTGTAAAGTATCAAAGTTGTAGTATACAGAGACAAACTATTAAAAAATTTAACTAGTGTCTAACAATTATTTTATATATTTTTTTATTCTATCTTTTTAAAAATCAGGTTACTCTGAAAACTACTCTTTAAATTAGAAATTTATATTCCTTCAATATTGCCTAGTTTTACAGGAGAAAATACATATTATTGACTCTCTACTTTTTTTTTTTACGTTTATTGATTTATTTTGAGAGAGAGTACGTGTATGTACACACAAGTGGGGGAAGGGCAAAGAGAGAATTCCAAGTCCCAATTCAGGCTCTATCCCATGAACTGTGAGACCATGACCTGAGCCTAAGTCAAGAGTCAGCTGCCCAACCAACTGAGCCTCCCAGGTGACCCTCTACAAGTTTTTGAATATAGTTGAGTTGGGTGGGAGAATTTAAAAGAAATTGAGCAGAGGGGTGCCTGGGTGGCTCAGTCGGTTAAATATCTGACTTAGGCCCAGGTTATAATCTCACAGTTAGTGAGTTTAAGCCCCACATAAGGGTCTCTGCTATCAGCACAGAGTCTGCTTTGGATCCTCTGTCTTTCTCTTTTTATTCCCCACCCTCAAAAGTAAATAAACATTAAAGAAAAAAAAAAAGAAATTGAGTAGAGAATGGAAGGCACAATTTATGTTATTTTAGCTTTTTAAAACAATACTTAAGTTTTAAATAATTTTAAACATGTTCTTTAGAATTAAGAATTAGTTTTGCCTGTTAATCTTATAGTACACCCTTAGTTTAGGATAGAGTTGAGATAAAAACTAGTCACAGGCTTTCTGATTTCTTTTCTCAGGATTAGAAAGAGAAGAAATTTTGGGGCTGTCACCCTTTCTCCAAATTGCTGCTATAACTCTCTCAGTGCTTCTTAGAATATCCTAAAGTTTGCACACACTGGCCTTTTTAAAAAATACATAAGCTGGGGGTCCCTTGGTTGGTTAAGAGGTGATCAAGTTAGGTGGTGAAATCAAGCCCCATATCTGGCTGTGCTTAGCATGGAGCCCCATTTAGATTCTCTCTGTCTCTCCCTCTGCCCCTCCCTGCACGCGTGCATGCTCACTCTTTCTTCAAAAACCCAGCAAAACAAAACATGAACTGTTGTTACCAGTACTACTTCATGTGTTTGCAGGATGTTGCTACTGCAATCACGTATTTCCTACACCCCAGTGAAGCGCTGGAATAGCCTGTTTACTTTCAAGATGCTCATGCTGCAGCTACCCAGGTCAGGCTGATGTTTCTCCATTTTGATGATGACTTTTAACAGTGTACCCCGTTGTTATTTTTGAGGAAAGCAGTCTACATTTGGTCAAGGACTGGTTACTGGGATGTCTTGGTACCTGAACATCCCCAGTTCTACTTTTGTGACTCCATTCGTTTTATTCCATGAGGTAATACATTCCTAGTGAATTTATTCAGTACCTGGAGCCAAGATTCGGCTTCCTCCTACCACTCACTTCTGTTAAGTGACCTATTTCTAAGTTCCTCCGGTGGAGCCCGTCTTTTATTTTCTGCTTCTAGTCTGTGCTTTTTCTGTAATATATTTGGTAAAAGGATATTCTGAGCTTAAAAGTGCTCATCAAGGGACACCTAAGTGACTCAGTCAGTTAAGCATCCAATTCTTGATCTCACGTAAGGTTTTGATCTCAGTATTTTGAGTTTAAGTCTTGCACTGGGTGTGAAGCTTACTTAATAAAAAAAAAAAGTGCTCATCAAATTATTATTAAATTAACCTAAGCAGCTAAAGCTTTTTTAAAAAAGTTTTTAGGGGTGCCTGGGTGGCTCAGTCGGTTGAGCGTTGGACTTCAGCTCAGGTCATGATCTCGTGGTTTGTGAGTTCGAGCCCCACATCAACCTCTGTGCAGACAGCTCAGGGCTGGTGCCTGTTTCTAATTCTGTGTTTCCCTCTCTTTCTGCCCTCCCCCACTCATGTTCTCTCTCTCTCAAAAAAAAAATATATGTAAAAAATATTAAAAGGTTTTTATTTATTAATTTTGAGGGGGGAGGCAGAGAGAGAGAGAATTCCAAGTAAGCTCTTCACTGTCAATGCAGAGCCCCATACAGGGCTCAAACTCATGCACCATGAGATCATGACCTGAGCCAAAGCCAGAACCTTTACCTACTGAGCCAGCCAGGTGCCTCTAGGCAACTAAAGCTCTTAGTCATGATTTTATAGATTTGACCCAGTTTTCTTAAAATACAGGTAGGTTAATAGCATGCCCATTCAATCATTCATTTATTCATTTTAGCAAACCAAGTGATGGTAGCTCTATTAGACTAAGTTAATTTCTCAAACAAGAACTATTTGTCTAATAGTGAGGGTGAAGTTTTAATTTGTTACAATTCATAATATTTGGATATTCCTTTCATGTTGGAAAGAAAAACAAATGTACAAAAAGCTGCAATTTTATAGCTGAAAGAAGTTGCAGTAAAGAGGTATGAAATATAAATCAACTGAAACAAAAGATATTGTGGAAAAAAATTTGTAGTTTGAAATCTAATTGTACTGCATAACTTTCTGTGCAGTGTAAAACTACTTTTTATAGATTGTCCCAGCATTTTATATACTTATAATAATATACATACTGTGACTCTAAGTGGTAGAGCACATTTCCAAGATTCAGTGTTAACTTAAATTTTTTTCTTTTTTGTTTTTACTTTTACTGATGGTATTTTCATTTGAAGTGTGAAAGCATTCTGAACTGAGCTCTTGTTATTCTGATTAGTCTAATTTCTCTCTTTTAGACCAATATAAAATGTAGTAAAAATCTTTTATGTTAACAGAATAGCAGAACATTACTGCTTCTAAAGAATTATCTTTTCAGATAGTTATAATGTAAGACAATTACAGTTTTTAAAAAGGTTATTTATTTTTGAGAAAGAGAGAGTGCATGTGTGTGCACAAGTGGGGGAGGGGCAGAGAGAGAAGGAGAGAGAATTCCAAGCAGCCTCCATCTGCACTGTCAGCTCAGAGCCCAATGTGGGGCTTGCACCCACAAACCATGAGATCATGACCTGAACTGAAACCAAGAGTTGGATGCTTAACTGAATGAGCCCCCAAATAATAACAGCTTTCATTACTTCATATTAGGATCTGGAGGAGTCTTGGGAGCTCTCATATTTTATTAATTCACAGAAGCAAACAAGAAAATAGTCAGTATAATACAAAGACAAATCTTGGGAATCTTGGATTTTGAACTTTTGTTATCCTGCTTAACTTATTTAGCCTCCTATATTATAGTTCTGTAATATTCAAATCATGATCAGCAAAATGTATGTGTTTTTGCTAGTCGAGTTTTGTTACTAAAGCAACATTACAGACATACCACATGAAGAACACATATATACAATCTGAATTTTTTTGAAATGAGAAATTTGGAAACTGGATTTTTATCCAATATTCTATCATCTTATTTAGTTATACTGTACCGTTAATACTAAGAATAATACTAGTAATAATAAATATTGCAAAATCCAAAATATTTATACTATATGAAAAGTAATGTGGCATTTAAAAAACTATTGTATTGTTTTTATTATTACTGTTACTTGCAGCAACTTGTATAGAACCTTTTTGAGTTAATGTATTGTTTTCAGTAACACATGGTCATAGTTGCCGTCTCTCCTTTCACTGTCTACCTCCAGTGGCCTTAGGTCTTTAGAAGTTATGTTGTTGCAGTTAGATGTATGCAGTATTAAATAAGAAGAGCAAAACTCTCAGTTCTAAACAATTCCCCAGAATGAGCACCACTATCATCCCTGGCATTACAGTTTTATTTGCCTTTGTTCAAACTAAGCTTCTGATTCATATACTACAGGGTACTGAGTAGATGCCAGCTTCTTTCAAAATAACGCCACAAGGTTGTAAGGAATCTCCGTGTCATATAGTTATGATTTCCAGGAGTAGTATTTGATCTCCTTTGGTCTGTAGTCCCAGACATAGGGCATTTGCGGAGGTCAAAAGAGATGGCATTGTATGGGGAAGGATATCTATCTCCATAAAGCTAGGGATTGGTTTTGACAGGATAGGGCCAATCTATGTTGAAGTAGGCAACAATGAGCCAAAACCACTTGAAATAATTTTGAAATTCATTGAGACCTTGGAGACCTTTCACACACAAACCATAAACATCTAGGATCTCTGGACAAGATATAGCCCAAGAATTCCAAACGGAATCTCAAAATACATTTTCCACCAGTGCCTTGGACCCAGAGCCAGTGCTGCAGCTGGAAATTGAGGGCTAACTTGAGTTAGGAGTTGTGTAAAGTCAGATTGGGGCAGTAGATTATTGATTTACCCATGAAACCATAACCTCTCAGACTTGAAGGTCAAGAAAGAATGCTGTCATAAGCACTTGATGAGAATTAAAATGTTTCCCAGGCCAATGGCATCATCATGTACTTAAATTGGCCAAGTCTTTATTTAGATGGGTGTCTTCTATTCATTACCTTCTTGGTAGAGGCTAAGTTTGCAAGCATAATTTTGTTAAGTGTCAACTAAATAATTTATATTACGAAATGCAGTTTTCTCTTTTTGAGCTTGTGTTGTCTATATTATATTTCAGTTATTTCTTTTATCAGATCCAGTGTAGATATCAGGTAACTAATCTCCACACTAATTTAGAAGATCTTTTAGGGCTATTCATAAGAAATTGAGATGTCTCACAATTTGAAAGATAGATAATAGTTTTAACAGATGTCAACTTGAATATGAATTAAGTTTAGCAGCATTAATAGAGACTTTGTCCAAGTAGTTTTTAAATTTTGCTGCGTTGTTTTAGTCTTCTGAGTCCTCTCAACCAGTTCAACATCCATAAACTTAGTAAAGGTGAAACAGTGCTCTTTGTAAATTGTAAAATTAGGGGAGCTTGGGAGTTTGGAGGATATTGGGATCCAGTATACAATACAGATTAAGAAATTTGAGTCCTATAGACGATTATTATTTTTGAGTTATCGAGTAATACAATCTTTTGTTTATATGATCACTGTATTTTAAAATTGCTTTATTTCTAATATTTGTGAAACTATAATATAATTTTCTATTTTATGTAACACATATTCTAAAGTTCAAGTATTTTTTTATCATTTGGGGATGAACATTTGCAAAGAAATATTTTGTACTAGAATCATTGGCTGAGTTTAATTATCGAGACTTTGGTTAGTATCAGTATTAAAAAATAAAAATTAAACATAATAAATATAAATAGAAGAACCTTTGTAGTCATATGATTTGAAAGTAGTTTCATATTTCCATGCTGGGCACCCTTTTGGCAAATTTAATGAAAATCAGCGTGATAATTAGCAGTTAGTGTTTGAATTCTGCTATTATGTTCACAAGTATTGAAATGACAGATTCAAATAGCAACTAACAAGCTAGTCTTATCTATAGCACATTCCTCATGTGAATTAGAAACTGGCCTGCGCCTTCAGTTAAAGTTCTCTCTTCTTTGAAGGTAACTTTGTTTTCTCTGTTCTCTGTGAGAGTGGATTGGATTAGAATTGCTAGCCAACAGGTTAGTAGCCATCTTCACAATTCAGTGAATATTCAATTCAGTGAATATTAATGTATAATATTACTCATAGAGATTCAAGGCAGAACTCCATGATTTGACTTGTAGCTTTCTGTGATGAATCAGTGAAGGTAGATGTGCCTACATCAATGTTTTTATTTGTTGATCTCCATGAATACAATGAAGACAGAGCAGTATTAATTTGTTTTCTTATCTTTATATAAGATATTATTTGCCTTTTAAGCTAATTTTACTCTTCCTGTATTAGATTTCTTTATAATATTTAAGGTCAAATATTTTTATTGGCATCGTGTTTGACAAGACTTGACCTTCAAGAGAATCATAAGGACTTGATCTTTTGCTAGTATGCTTTTTCCCGTTTCAAAAAATAATATATTTTTAACATTTAGTGTTGACAAATCATCTGAATGGTACCACTCTATATTGTTCTCTAGTTTTCAGATATGATAACATTTTTATGGACCCTTTTGCAGTGCCTTTACACGTTAATCACTCTCTCAGTGGTATTGTCATAGTAAGTCAGGAAGGAGCTTATCTATGCCATGGTGGGAAACATTTGGAGTTACCATGGTGACTCACTGGGAGCACTATGACAGACTCTTGGGTTGAGAGGCTTTAGAAAAAAATCAGCTAGGAAGAGACTACTTCTTTGAGAAAAATGAAATGAGATCACGAATTTGGTATTTTTGTACTTAGAAAATAATGACTAACCAAAACATGATAAATATTTTCGCAGAGATACTCCTAGGGGAAAACAGTTTGAAAATAAATTCAAATTTAAAGTAAATTTAAGGACTCCTGGCTGGTTCAATTAGAGGAGCACGCGACTCTTGATTTCAGAAGTCATGAGTTTGAGCACCACATTGTTTACAGAGATTACTTAAAAAAAATAAAATCTTTAGGGGTGCCTAGGCGGCTCAATCGGATAAAACATCTGACTTCAGTTCAGGTCATGATCTCATGGTTTGTAAGTTTGAGTCCCATGTTGGGCTCTGTGCTGACAGCTCAGAGCCTGGAGCCTGCTTCAGATTCTGTGTCTCTCTCTCTTTCTGCCACTCCATGCTCATGCTCTGTCTCTCTGTTTCTCAAAAATAAATAAACATTAAAAAAATGAAAAAAAAGAATAAAGGAGTCCCAAGCCATTTTCTAAATAAAATAAAATCTTTAAAAAAGACAGTAAATTCAAAGTAAAATCAAATTATTAAAAATATGATATTCTCTTTTATAATGTTTATTTATTTTGAGATAGAAAGAGAGACTGTGCATGTGAGCAGGGGAGAGGTAGAGAGAGAGGGAGAGAGAGAGAGAGAGAGAATTCCAAGCAGGCTCTGCCATTGTCAGCACAGAGCCCAACTCAGGGCTCAGTCTCACTAACAGTGAGATCATGACCCGAGCTGAAATCAAGTGTTGTCTGCTTAACTGAGTGAGCCACCCAGGCATCCCCTGAAAATATGGTATTCTAAAATATTATAAAGACAGAAGAAATTATGTCACTCATCTAGAAAAACTAAGATTCCATCTAATAGTTGTTTATTACTTCAACTTTCCTCTTTTAGGCTATTTCAAATCTGTAGATTCTTTAACATTCTACCTTCCTTTTTTTTTTTTTTCATGACAAGCATTACTGAAACAAATTTGAAGAATAAAACATCAAATTTCCTATCCCATATCTTGAAGGTTAGTTAGGGAAACAGAAAAATATAGGCAATTTTTCAATAAATCGTGATAGACACTCAGATAGGAGTAAATATAGGCAGACTACTTAACCCAGCCTGAGGAGTCAGATATTACTGAGGAGGTATAGTCATATTTAATCTGAGTCCTGCAGGCTAAGGGAGCTGACTGAAAGGTGGGTCTTCCATGTAGCGTTCAGCTTGTCCGAAGGCTCCTTTGCTCTGCAATTTTTAGGGACAAAAATAACTCAGAATATTTACAGTAGATAGTGTGAAGAGATTATGGTGAGTGAATAGGCTGGAGGAGTAAACAGTTACTGTATCAAACATGGTTCTTGTATGGCCAAGCACAGGAGTTAGAACTTTACTTAGAAGGCAGTGAGGTTTTACGTGGGGGTTTTAAGCAGAAGTATAACAGATTCAAATTTTAGAAAGATTACTCTGGCAGTCATGTAGAGAATGAGTTGGAATGGGATATACAGGAATCAACATGACCAGTGAAGAAATGTATTAATTTTCTATAACTGCTAGAACAAATTACCTCAAGTTCTGCAGCTTAAAACAGCTTGCATTTATGATCTCGCAGTTCCTGTGGATTAGAAGTCCAGCGGCAGTTCAGCTCAGCTGGTTCTTTGCTTAGGGTCTCATAAGGCCCAAGTCATGCTGTCGGCAGAGTCATGTTCCTTTAGGAGGTTCTGGGGAAGAATCCGTCTCTACGCTTATTCGGGTTGTTGACAGAATTCAGTTCCTCGCAGGTGTAGGGTGAAGTCCCCAGTTCCTCGCTGGCTGTCAGCCCGGAGAGTCTCTCACAGCTGCTTAAGATCAGCTACATTCCTTCTCCCTTGACCGCCTCCATTTTTAAATCAGCAACAGCATGTTGAATCCTTCTCACGTTTCAAATCTGACTTCTGACATAACCCAGAGAAAGGTCTCGGTTTCTAAGAGTTTATGTTATTAGATTAGACTACTTGATAACTCAGGATAATCCCCCCCACTTTAAGGTACATAACCTTAATTAAATCTGCAAAGTCTCTTTTGCTACGTAAGTGACATATTCACAAATTCCAGGGATTAGGGCATGGATATCTTTGGGAAACAATGCTGCCTACCGTAAGAGGCCATTGCTCTAATCACAGAAAATGGTGGTGACCTAAACCAAATTGCTGGCAGTAGAGAAGGAGAAAAATAATGAATCTCTCCACTAAAATTATCTTTTAGTCTTCCTTCTTCCAGGAGTATACATTTACAAGTCCCCGCCTGTCCGTATGCCAATGCCTCTCCATTCATTTTGGCTTTTTGAAGATCATTTTTCAGTAGATTCATCTGAAAGTGCTCATGGGAACATTATGCCTTTACTTTTACATGTTGATAACAAATTTTATTTTACCTTTGTACTTGAAAATTCCTTTGGCTGCATTTAAAATCTTTGACTCACAGGTTCATTCCTTGGCGATCTTAAATATGTTACTGTTTTCTGTTGGCATAAAGCACTACTGTTGAAAAGTCTGATAAAAGCCTTATTTCATTCCCTTTAAAGTTCTTTGTTTTTTTTTGCCTGAATGCCTAAGGTGTAAGTGTGTGTGCGTGTGTGTGTGTGTGTGTGTGTGTGTATGTATTTAAATGCAATTTAGTAATTTTACTTGAATATACTTTGATTTTGTCTACTCTGGAAAGTGTTTTCTAAGGTAAGTACTGTGCTTTTCACATACATAGTTTTAAATCTTTTTTTCCCTAAGAAGTTTTTCTTGAATTATAGGCATTAGTGTGTATTCTATTCCATTTCTTTGATTTGTTTTCTTTATATAATTACATTGATCTGTGACTATTCTATATTTTTGTCATACTGCCTTGAATGGTTTTCTTTCTTCATTTCTTTTTAATTTTTGAAAATCAATCTTATTTTCATCTTAGGACATCATATATAATGTTTATTCTCCTGTTCCTTTAAGTTTATTCTTATGAAATGGCTTTTGATTCATTTCTATGCTTTCCTGCGTTCTGTCACTTCATTTATGAATTTTTCTAATTATTTTTCCTATCGTTGTTTAATGTCATGGCATTTTCTTAATTTTCGCCTTGTTTTGATATGCTAGGTGTTCTGGATTTTATGTGATCAACTGGGCACCGTCAATACGTTCTACTAAAGCTAGAAAATACATTTTCCAGAATTCTATCTCTGTATGGCTGGCTCCAGGGTAGAGTTCGACAATAACAGAATTTCACATGATATTTGGAATGTGGAGTAAAACAGAAGTCATTATTTTGGGGATGTCATGATGCCCACTTGTAGTCGCTTTAGAGATCTTTGCACAAATTCCTATTTTATAGTTGTGGTCCCTGGATCCAGCAGTTTATCAGACTTTTCTGTGAGTTCTGGCTTCTTTGCCAACTCCAGTGTTCTGGGCTAACACTGTACCTCTGTCTTCAATTCTCTTACTAGAGCCTTCCAGATATTCAGTCTCTGGGTTCTCTCACATTGATCTAAGCCCTACTTTCCTTATTAAACTTTGTATGTCTGTAATGGCTTCCGTAGCTCTCTTTTCTTTACCAAACCCAGAGAGATATGTACTAGGTTACAGTTTTTAATTATTCTGTACACGTCTTTCTGAGGCGCTGCCTTGTCTGCTGTCAAATGCTGCTGTGTTCTAGTCCACAGTTTTTCCATTCTCTCTTGCTTATTTCCAGACCAAGTGAGCATCAGAATCTCTTTGCAGGAAGCAAATATATTCATAATTCTCATCTATGTAAAATGCAAACCCTTATGAAATATTATTTCATTAGTAATAATTGAAAGGAAAAATGAGATTTTATGCATTTTATTGTTTTATCTTCTCTTAAAAATCTTTCAAAACTTAAAAGATAATTACATGTAAGTTAAAAATAACTTTCATACAGTAAGGTATGATTAACTTTTAAATATATGTAATGGTTAATATGGAAAAGATGTTCAAAGAAAAGTAAAACAGTTGCCTACACAGTGGAAAATAAAGGAAGCAGCATGTAATTTAATGATAAATATCTCTGAGGACTTTCTAATTACATTCTAATATGGCATTTATATTTAGAAAATTAATTTACCCATTTTTATGGTCCCATATCCAATTCTAGAAATGTGCTTTGAAGACATCATTCCTTAATTATAAAAGAACAGAGTAGATTTTTAAAATCGGAATTTGCACATTTGAGCATTTCACTAGGGTTTAAGACCTTTCTTAGACCTTTGATTTGCTGTATATAAAGAAAAAAATTACATATTAAACATTTGCCAACCATTTCCTAATGTGCATTGTAAATACATGATCACATCTGTTTCTTCATATGAGTCTCACAGTGCGCACTTAGGGGGTTTTTCTTCTACCTGGAATTCAATTGATTTAATTAGGCAAGTCCCACCAATGTGCTAATTGGAAGACAGAGTTTTTAGCATTCGCCTGAGATTAGACTGCATTCACGGAATCATAATTATTTTGATGGCTTGCCACAGTGAAATAGATGAACTGTGTACCAACTAAATTTTTAATGAAGTTAACTTTTACTTTTATTCTTATGTAATTTCTCTCTTTATCTTGTATACAAGGTTATTTCTCAAAGTGTCCTTTGTTTCATTTATTTTTTTCAGTTGTCACTGTCTTTCTAATATGCCACATTTCAAATATTTTAGTAACGTTTTGTTGTATATTTACAAGACCGTGAAAGGAAAGAGGCAAATCAATGTTGACTTGAAACTTAATGCTGGGAAAGAGCAATATGAAAAGTTATATATTAAAGCCCAATCGTGGCATAAAATATTTTACTTTAAGTTCTTAATATTTTATATACTATTATAATTTCTGCTCATTTTTTTCTCCTATGTTAAGTCATGTGAACTCATGATTCTGATTCTGATAAAACGCTGTTATGACCTTGCTATATACTGTGATAGCACTTGGGATACACAGATAACTGCGACTTTCCTCTGGAAGAATTGCATCCAAAAGTAGGATTAATGCCTTTAAAGAAAAGTTCTGAGGCTCATAAGTTTTTAATATACTATTTAGATGATGCCCTTTTTCCATGAATATGTACATTCAAACTGCAATTTAATGTCATGACGGATTCTCAACTTTTTCTTCATTTTTTTTTCTTTAAAATCATTAAAAACATCCTTTTTTTCTTAGCCTGGTATTTTAGAGATTTTTGACATTTAGAGAAAAGTATATGAAGAGGTTGATATAATTGCAATATCAGTAAGTATGTAAAGAGGGAATCATATACAACCACTTTGGAAAGTGGTTTGGCAGTTTCTTCAAAAGTTCAGAAGTTTTGGGGCACTTGGGTGGCTCAGTTGGTTGAGCGTCAAACTATGTCTCAGGCCATGATCTCACAGTTATTGAGTTTGAGCCCCATGTGGAACTCTGTGCTGACAGCTCGGAGCTTGGAGCCTGCTTCGGATTCTGTGTGTCTTTTTCTTTCTGACCGCCCCCCCCCCCCCCCACACACACACATTAGGTCTCTCTGTCTCTCTCTCTCTCAAAAATAAATAAACTTAAAAAAAATTTTTTTTAAAGTTCAAAAGTTTCAAATTCACCTATCATTGGCCCAGACATTGCACTCCCAGGTATTTACTCAAGAGAAATGAGAGATGCACATGTGAATGTTTATGGCAGTATTATTAACCAAAACTATTATTATTAACCCCAAACTGGAAGTCTCCCAAATCTTCATCAACCAGTGAATAATTAATAGAATAGGGTATCCATACAATAGAATATTACTTCTCGATTAAAATAAATGAAATACATATACAGAAGAATATGGTGTATCTTAAAATCATTGTGCTGCGTGAAGTTAGAAGTTAGAAACAAAATATCGTGTCATATATTATGTTTAATTTATGTAAAACTTTAGAAAGTGGAAACTAGTGTGTAGTCACAGAAAGAAGATTGGCGTTTACACGTGAAAGTGGGTGGAAAGTGGGATGGTTTAAAAGACACACACACACACACACACACACAATTTTTGAGAGGGAAAATGCTTATGTGAGAATAAGAAAAAAATGTTTATCTACATTATCTACATTGTTAATGGTGACATACCAAAATTTACCAAATTGTACATTTTAAGTATGTGAAATTTACTGTAAGGGCAAGTTATTTGGAATAGGATGAATTTATATATATCATAAAAATACAGAGAACACATTAATGACAAATAAAAATAAGTCATTAAGCTGATCATTGCATGAATTGGTCACCCTAGGGAATAATGGGTTTCATAAAGTGTTTCCAATGGAGTTTTAAATAACTAATTTTCATTTTAAAGTTCAAAGTTTTAAAATGATCTTTTATTTTGTTTGATGAGAGAATATTTACTGTTAATATCTTTTACCCTGTTTATGAGGTAAATTTCTTCACTGAAGAACAGGTTGAATACTTCAATATTTAAACTTCTCTTTTATTATCTACATTTCTGATTATCCATTATTTGATTTTAATTATATAATTAAATAAAAATAATTTAGGAAAAAACAGTTGCATTATTATTATTATTATTATTATTATTATTAAACATTATTTTCTTTGCATGCTGCACTAATCGAAACTTTCAGAAACTGTGAACTTAGTAGAGGCCAAGGCTATTTCTAGACTCAAAGCATCAATGTGTTTAATATTATTAATGTGTTAAGTTAGTACCTGGAAGTTTATTTTGTAAGAGGTGAAAATACCTCTAATTCAAACATGTAACGTTGCTAGAATTGAATGATTTTACTTTTGTTTTTGTCCTTGGAAAAATAAGCTGGATATAATAATATTAGAATCTTGGTAGTAGGGTGATTTTGAGCAGTCTGAAATAAAAAAAAAGGCATGACAAATTTTTCCTTCTATAGAGTATTGTATTTTTTAGTGTAGTATAACCTTCCTTAAAACGAGAAGACATATGTAGAGAAAAATATTCATGTTCGATAGTTTTTTGTTGTTAATTACCTTGCTTTTTAAAAACTATTATTAGTGGGGCACCTAGGTGGCTCAGTTGGTTAAGTGCCCGACTCTTGATTTCAGCTTAGGTCGTGATCTCATGGTAGTGGGATCAAGTCTCACATTGGGCCCTGCACTGAGCATGGAGCCTGCCTGGGATTCTCTCTTCCTCTCTCTACCCTTCTCCCCTGCTCGTGCTTTCATTCTCTCTCCAAATAAATAAACATTTAAAAATATTATTAGTAATCTAAGTAATTTTTAAAAATTTGACCAGGTCATTTTATTGTTGATGATTTTTTTCCCCTTTATTTAGCCCATCTCTCATCCACCTTCCCTCCATTAACCCTCAATTTGTTCCCTATGGTTAAGAGTCTCTTATAAGAGGTTTGCCTTTTTACCCCCCACCTTTATGTTCATCTATTTAGTTTCTTAAACCCCATATATGGGGAAAATCATATGTTATCTGTCTTTCTCTGACTGACTCATTGTTTTGCTTAGAATGATACACTCTAGCTCCATCCATGTCATTGAAAATGGCAAGATTTTATTCTTTTTGATGGCTGAGTAATATTCTATCACACACACACACACACACACACACACAGAGGCACACACACCTTTATCCATTTAAAGCGGTATTTTTGTATCATTTGGGTAAATACCTAATAGTGTAGTTTCTGGATCATAGGGTAGATTTGAAAAACCTCCATACTGTTTTCCAGAGTGGCTGCACCAATTTGCGTTCCTACCAACAATGTAAGAGGGTTACCCTTTAATCCACCTTCTTGTCAATATCCGTTGTTTTTTGTGTTGTTAATTTTAGCCATTCTGAGAGGAGTGAGGTGGTATCTCACTGTAGTTTGGTTTTGATGAGGGTTGTTGAGAATCTTTTCAAGTGTCTGTTAGCATCTGGATGTCTTCTTTGGGAAAATGTCTATTCATGTCCTCACTGGATTATTTGTTTTTTGATGTTGCATTTGATAAGTTCTTTATAGATTTCGGATGCTAACCCTTTATCCAGTATGTCATTTGCAATATCTTTTCCCATTCCATGGGTTGCTTTTTTTCTTTGTTGATTGTTTCCTTTCCTGTGCAGAAGCTTTTTATCTTCATGAAGTCCTACTAAGTCATTTTTTGCTTTTGTTTCCCTTGCCTTCAGAGAAGTGTCTAGGAAGAAGTTGCTATGGCCGATGTCAAAGAGGTTGTCAAAACTTCTGTTTTCCTCTAAGATTTTGATGGTTTCCTGTGTCACATTTAGGCCTTTCATCCACTTTGAATTTATTTTTGTGTATGATATAAGAGTGTGGTCCAATTTCATTCTTCTGGATATCGCTGTCCACTTTTCCCAGCACCATTTGTTGAAGAAATTGTCTTTTTTCAATTGGATATTCTTTCCTGCTTTGTTGAAGATTAGTTGGCCATACAGTTGTGGGCCTATTTCTGGGTTTACTGTTCTGTTCCATTGATCTATATGTCTGTTTTTGTGGCAGTACCATACTGTCTTGATGACTACAGCTTTGAAGTATAGCTGAAAGTCCGGATATGTGATGCCTCCAGGCTTCCTTTTTTTTTTTTTTATTCCCCAAGATTGCTTTGGTTATTTGGGGTCTTTGTGGCTCCATGTGAATTTTAGGATTGTCTGTTCTAG
This sequence comes from Paguma larvata, assembly GCA_030068075.1. Classification (NCBI taxonomy): domain Eukaryota; kingdom Metazoa; phylum Chordata; class Mammalia; order Carnivora; family Viverridae; genus Paguma; species Paguma larvata. The sequence goes on from CM057823.1 coordinate 117,431,970, forward strand.
CTCTGTGAAAAATGCTGGTGGCATTTTGGTGGGGGTTGCATTAAATGTGTAGATTGCTTTGGGTAGTATCGATATTTTGACAATATTTGTTCTTCTACTCCATGAGCATGGAATGTTTTCCCATTGTTTTTATCCTCTTAAGTTTCTTTCGTAAGTGTTCTATAATTTTTAGAGTACAGATCTCTTACCTCTTTGGTTAGGTTTATTCATAGGTATCTTATGGTTTTTGGTGTAATTGTAAATGGGATTAATTCCTTGATTTATCTTTCTCCTGCTTCATTATTAGTGTATGGAAATCCAGCAGATTTCCGTATGTTGATTTTGTATCCTGTGACTTTATTGAATTAGTGTACCAGTTCTAGCAATTTTTTGGTGGAGTCTTTCAGGTTTTCTACATAGAATTTCATGTCATCTTCAAAGAGTGGAAGTTTGACTTCCTACTTGCTGATTTAGATGTCTTTTATTTCTTTTGTCATCTGATTGCTGAGGCTAGGACTTCCAGTACTTGTTGAACAACAGTGAGAGTGGACATCCTTGTCATGTTCCTGATCTTAGAGGAAAGTTCTCAGTTCTCAGTTTTTCCCCATTGAGGATGATATTAGCTGTGGGTCTTTCATGTATGACCTTTATGATGTTGACGTATGTTACCTCTATCCCTACTTTGTTGAGGATTTTTATCAAGAATGGATGCTGTACTTTGTCAAATGCCTTTTTTCTGTCTATCGAGAGGATTATATGGCTCTTATCCTTTCTTTTATTAATGTTTAATAATTAATGATTTAAAAATTGATTAATTTGTGAATATTGAACCACCCTTGCAGCCCAGGAATAAATCCCACTTGATTGTGGTGAATGATTCTTTCAATGTACTGTTGGATTCAATTTCTTACTATCTTGTTGAGAATTTTTGCATCCATGTTCATCAGGGATATTGGGCTGTAATTCTCGCTTAGTGGGGTCTTTGTCTGGTTTTGGAATCAAGGCAGTGCTGTATAATATGAGTTTTAAAGTTTTCCTACTATTTCCTTTATTTGGGAACAGTTTGAGAGGAATAGGTATTAACTCTTCTTTAAATGTTTGGTAGAATTGTTCTGGGAAGCCATCTGGCCCTGGACTTTTGTTTGTTGGGAGATTTTTGATTACTGATCTAATTTCTGGTTATTGGTCTGTTCATATTTTCTATTTCTTCCTGTTTCAGTTTTGGTGGTTTATATGTTTGTAGGAATTTATCTGGTGGCATATAATTCTGGTGGCAAATAAGTTCTAGAAATTTATTTGGTGGCATATAATTATTCATAATATTGTCTTCTAATTATTTTTGTTTCTGTGGTATTGGTTTTGATTTCTCCTCTTTCATTCATGATTTTATTTATTTTGGATCCTTTCTCTTTCCTTTTTAATAAGTCTGGTTAAGGGTTTATGAATTAATTCTTTCAAAGAATCAGCTCCTAGTTTCACTGATATGTTCTATTGTATTTTTGTTTCTATATCATTAATTTCTGCTCTAATCATTATTATTTCCTTTTCCTTTTGGCTTTAGGATTCACCTGTTCTTTTTCTAGCTCCTTTAGGTATAAGGTTATGTTGTGTATTTGGTGTATTTGAGATTTTTCTTGTATATACTTCCCTCTTATGAGTGCTTTTGCTGGATCCCAAAGGTTTTAGAATGTTATGTGTTTTCCTTTTAAATTGCTTCCATGTAATTTTTAATTTCTTTTTTGATTTCTTAGCTAACCCATTCATTATGTAGTAGGGTATTCTTTAATCTCCATGTATTTGTGGTATTTTCAATTTTTTTTTGTGATTGACTTCAAGTTTCATAGTGGTGTGGTCAGAAAATGCGCTTGGTATGGTATCGGTATTTTTGTACTTGTTGAGGCCTGATTTGTGACTCTGTATATGATTTATTCTGGAGAATGTTCCATGTGCACTTGAAAAGAATGTGTGTTTTGCTGCTTTAGGTTGAAATGTTCTGAATAAATTTGTTAAGTCCATCTAGCCCAACGTGTCATTCAAAGCCATGGTTTCCTATTGATTTTCTATTTAGATGATTTGTCCATTGCTGTAAGTGGGATGTAATGTCCCTTACTCATCCTATAATGTTATCAATGAGTTTCTTTATGTTTGCTATTAATTGTTTTATATATTGGGTATTTTCAAGTTGGGGGCATAAATATTTACAATTATTAGATCTTCTATAGATCCTTTTTTTCTGATATAGTGCCCTTCTTCATTTCTTGTTAAGAGTCTTTAGTTTCAATCTAGTTTGTCTGATTTAAGTATGGCTACTCTGACTTTTCTTTTGACATCCATTAACATGATTTATGGTTCTCCGTCCCTTACTTTCAACCTGGATCTGTCTTTAGGTCCCAAGTGAGTCTCTGGTAGGCAGCATACAGATGAGTATTTTTTCTCTATCCATTCTGATACCTATATCTTTTGATTGGAGCATTTCGTCCATTTACATACAGAGTGATTATTGATAGATATGAACTCAGTGCCATTGTAGTACCTGTAAAATTGTTGTTTCTGGAGATTTTCTCTGTTTCTTTCTAGTCCCTATTGCTTTCGGTCTTTCTTTCCCAAAAAGTCCCCTTTAATATTTCTTGCTGGGTTGGTTTAATGATCACAAACTCCTTTAGTTTTTGTTTGTCTGGGAAACTCTTTGTCTCTCCTTCTATTCTGAATGACAGCCTTGCTGGAGAAAGCATTCTTGGCTGTGTATTTTTCTCATTCGGCACATTGAATATATCATGCTATTCCCTTCTACCCTGCCAAGTTTCTGTGGAGAGATCTGTTGCTAACCTTATTTGTCTTCTCTTATAGGTTAGGGATTTCTGTTCCCTGGCTGCTTTCAAGGATTCTTTCCTTATTTGTGTATTTTGGAAATTTTACTACCGTATTGTCTTATAGTTAATTTTGTTGATTTTGTTGGGAATTCCCTGTGCCTCCTGGATTTAGATGTCTGTTTCCCTTCCCAGATTAGGGAAGTTTTAGCTATAATTTGCTCACATAAACCTTCTGTACCCTTTTCCTTCTATTCTTCTTCTGAGACTCCTATGATATGAAGGTTTTATGAACAGGGGCTAGCTGAGTTCCCTAAGTCTGTATTCATGATCTATGATTTTTCTTTCCCCTTCTTTTCAGCTTCATTATTTTCCATAATTTTATCTTATATATCACTTACTCATTTCTCTAGTTTTTCCATCTTGATGTTCATACACCCAGTTGGTTTTGCATCTCAGTTATAGAATTTTTTTTTCAGCCTGACTAGTTTTTAGGTCTTTTATCTGTGCATTAAAGGACTCCCTGGTGTCTTTTAAGCTTTTCTTAATCCCAGCTAGTATTCTTATGATGGTTGTTTTAAATTCTAGGTGAGATATATTACTTGTATCTGTTTCAGTTTGATCCTTGGTTATGACCTTTTTCTTGTTATTTCTTTTGAGATTAACTCCTCCATCCTGGCATTTTGTCTAGGTTTCTGTCTTCTTCTTTGTGTTAGGAAAGCCTGTTTTGTTTCCTGCACCTGAGAGTAATGGGTTTATTAAGAAGATGTCCTAAAACTGTCCAGGACCTGGTGCTTCATGAAGTTCCTGGTGTATTTTGTATACTCTGTTGCTGTGTTTTGGCTGCTCTTTCCCTCAGGTCACTCCTTTGCAGAGTTTTTCCTTACATGCAGTGGAGAGTGTTAGGACCGTATCCAGAGTATGGTGAGTTTTAACTAGGTTTGCTCTGGTCTGCTTGCTAAAAGAGGTCTAATGCTATTTCCACTAGAGCTGAAGCTTTGCAACTCTCTATGGTCACTAGACTTGGTGGGTGCAGGGGGAGGGCTGTTTGTGCTGGCCTTCTGGGGGAGGGACTTGCTGCTCTGGTTTTGATGTACACTTGTGGGAGAAAAGCAGCATCTGCAGTTTTAGGGTGCGGGTCTTGTTGTAATCAGTTTAGGTCCCCACTGTTGGTGCTATGCTGGTTACTGAAGTTAGTTTATGCTGAGGGGTGGGAGAGGAAAATGGTGCTAAACCTTTCCCTTGTCCCCAGAAAGGGAGTTCGCACCTGCCATTGCCTGGGAAGTTCTCAGAGAAGAGGGAACAATCTCCTTTCTTGTATCCCAGGAGTCCCTCAGATCCCTGTCTTCATCCTGTCTGTATCTGGGCCATCTGCCTGCCTGGCAGTGCAGTGCACCTTGGGGTCTATCGCAGACAGACCAGTTGAGTTTTGAAACTCCAATCTTTAGGGATCTGGTGTAGCGCAGACTTGTGCTGTTCCTCTGGGGGGAGAATCTCACCATGTTGGGCCTGGTGCAGGTTTGTCCCAGAAGGGCAGTCACACCAATGCATAGAAGCTTGGAGTTTAGAGCAAAGCACAGTAAAAAGCCAGTATCTAGGTTAGCCACCCTCAACATTTGCCTCTGCCCCTATGGTAAGGGGCATGGGAGCATAATGGCACCCACTGGCTCTTTTGTCCCCTGAGAGGCAATGCCACCTCTCCCAAATGCACTCCAAGAAAGGGAACAGTCCCTCCCAGTGTATCCTGTGGAATCCCAGGGGATCCTCAGATTGCACTGTCTGCTCCCAGGCTTCTGCCCTCCATCTCCACAGGAGCACTGCAGCATATGCTGGGCTCAAGAGCAGCCTTGGGATGGACCTCTAAAACTCCAGTCTTTGAGCTCTACTGGTTGTAAAAACTCACGATAATCAGCCCTTCTTGTATTCCTGGTTGACAGCAAGTATTTTCCTTGTGCCATCCCATTTGATCCAATCTCTTTCTCTCTCTCGCTTACTGCCTTTCGTGATCAGGGCTCCCTCCTTTCCGCAGCACCGTGATTCTGCTCTCCTCCAGATCACATCTCCGCGCCTCCTACCTTTCACTATATGGCCTTTTCTCTCCCTATAGGAGTACAGTGTTCTCTGTCAGTCCTCAGAATGATTTCTTGGGTGTTCATAATGAGCTGATATTTATCTAGCTGCGTTTGAGGGATGCAGCAAGCTTAGATGTCTCCTAAAACTCCACCATCTTAGTTAATCGCTGAACTCTCTGCCCTTTTTGTATTTAACATCGTTTTTTCCTTTGGTCTCTCATGATGTCAATTTATTTATTAAGGACTATTTGTATTTTTACTATAGTTGTTATTTTTGTACTAATCATTTTGAAAATTCTCTTAGACCCATTTCCTTATTTATCCTTTTATTTTCTGGTTTGTCGGTTTTTAATGGTATCCTTTGATTACCATATAAAACTTGCATACAATTAAGAGCCTTTAAATATTTCCTTGTTCCTCTCTCTTCTCCTGCCATTGTTCATTTGCATTGTTTGTACTTCGTTTTAGTCTTAGATCTGTTTTTGCATATACTATATATGTTTATACGTCATTTTGTTAAAGTTTTACCTTTCAAATCTTAGTTAGTTGACAACTTTATTTGTGTAGATTTTTCATAAATCTAGTTATTACCCGGATTCCTATGCATTTGATTTTTTCCCCCTAAAGTCTTGATACTAATTTAAGGGTGGTTTGACTAGATTTATTGCTTCGTATTTTCTGTGTACTTATTAAAAGTGATAGTCTTGTTAGGGCATCTGCATGGTTCAGTCAGTTAAGAATCCAACTCTTGATTTTGGCTCAGGTCATGATCTCACAGTTTATGATATCAGGGCCTGTGCTGAGCTCTGTGCTGACAGCAGGGAGCTTGCTTGGGATTCTCTCTCTCTCTCTCTCTCTCTCCCCCTTCCTCCTACTCTCTCTCTCTCAAAATAAATAAACATTTAGAAACAACAATAGGCTTGTTACCAATCTTGATATGTTATTTTTGAGAAGTCTGCAGCCTGCATAATTTAATTGTCTTTGCAAGTTTGTTGGTCTTTTGCTTAGAGGTCTTGAGGATTAAAAAAAAAAAATTAAATTCCAATAGATTCACTGGCATGTTTCCAGAATTGAACATTTCAGTTTCAGTTTTCTGAGATCTAAATTCATTCCTTTCAATATGTATACTCAAATAGATTTTTTCTCAACTTACACATGTCTTATGTTATTACTTTAAATATTAGTTTGTTCTGTTAAAATTAAATGTTAAATAGAGACTATACTTAAGAATTCTCTGAGTAGAAAAAAAATTCCACATGAAAACAGGTTAAATCTATCTAATTTTATGAGTATAAGTGAAATTTAGATTATTTCTTGTAAATGCCTTTGACAATCATAAAGAAAATCACTTTTAACCAATTCCCTGCCTTCTAGAATTTCCCAGTCTAATAACCAATCAACGTAAAGGTCAACAGTTTCCTCATTTTTACTTTATAAACATCCTGTAATATCATGCCTTTCAGCTTTATATCAGTTTTTATTGTTGGAGACACCCAGTTTGCAGCTGTCTTTTTTTAAAATTATTAATTAACTTATTGGGGCGGGGAGAGGCAGAAAGAGAGAATTCCAAGCAGGCTCTGCACTGTCCACACAGAGCTGGACATGGGGCTCAAACTCATGAGCTGTGAGATCATGACCAAGCCAAAATCAAGAGCCAGACACTTAACTGACTGAGTCACCCAGGCCCCCCGATATGTCTTAAAGTCTTCTAATATCCCTTGATATAGTGGTTTTGATTTTGCTATTTCTGAATTTTTGACAGTTTTATTTTTTTTCAATCTTCAGTGATACCACGTATACATACATCAGATCTCCTCTGCCTGTCTTCCATTTCAAACCACTTTTTCTCTGACTCTTCACATCTTTATCTTATATTCTTATTCTTTATTTTTCCTCATTTCCATCAATACTTCTTACAAAATTTTTATGTGAACTTATTGTTCCCTGGTTACCTTGCAACTTAGTCTTATGTTTTAGATGGTTATATGTTTTTTACTATAAGTCAAATCAACTTTTATTATTTTTAATTTTTTGTTCATTTCTGTTCCTAATTTTTAAATTGTATTTAATAATTTTTTTAATCTCCAAATGCTTTATTGAGGAAATTTATGTTGGCTTGTTGTTTTGTTTTATAGTTTTCTTCTGGTGTGTGTGTGTGTGTGTGTGTGTGTGTGTGTGTGTGTGTTTGACAGGGGGGAGCATTCATTAGCTATATACCTGCAGAGCAAGCATGTATGTATATACTATATATACCTAAATATATCAATTCAGATATTCCTTAAGCTGTGAACATTTAATCAAGAACATACATAGTAGTCAGTTTTGTGGGCAGTCATTTTTATCTTTTAGGATACAGCATGATGGTCATAAGAGAACAGGGGCAGAAGATCTTATATTTGATGGATGATATAATAAATCAGATCATTATGATAATGTAAATTAGTAAAATGAGGAGAAATTATTTTATTCTGGTTGGTTGAGAGAACTTTTAAATGATTGAGGAAGATGTAGTTTATAGAGCACTGAACTATAAGTGAAAGATCTGAGTTCTCGTCCTGACTCTGTCACTGATAAACAGCAATGTGAAACAAAGGGCTCTTGTTTGGGGGCAGGGTGACCTATAACTCAGAGATAGAGTCCAGAGCTTTAAACTATTGTTAGATATGAAAAGAAACTAAATACTATATTTATCTGAAATCCTCTGAGGAAATTACTGAATGCTGGTTGATTAGCTTTTTGGTGTAGGAGAAGTCAGTACTCCTAAGGGTTATGGTTCTAATAATAGATGATGACAAAATTGCTTTCTAATGTGGTAGGGGCTGATTAACTATAAGAATTTGGCCTCTTTGTGGCATTTTGTGAAATTAGAGCCACAGATGAAACATTCTGGATGAAAAAGAAAGGCTGAATTGCTAATCAAGAGTTGCCTGTTCCATTCATCTCACACACTGTGTTCAAACCCTAATCTAAATAAATTTTTAATAATGTCTAAATGATTTAAAAATATCTATCTAAATACCCGAAAATATCTGTCTTTTTAAAATGCATCAAAGTATTCGTCTCCTCGGATCACTAAATAATTAGTTTACCTGGGCTCTACACAACTCCCTGGAATTTGTGGATATGATGAATTATCACTCCCCTGATTACATTATGAGATATGACACAGTAGAACTTAAAATAGGGAGATTCTTCTGAATTATAGGTGGACTCAGTATAATCACATGAGCTGAGTCCTTAAGTGTGGAGAACTTACTCCACGTGGGAGCTGGAGAAGCCAGGGAAATTAGAATCTGCTTTGAAAATAGCAACAGCCCATGAAAAGAATGTGGATAGTCTTTAAGAACAGAGAGAAGCCCCCAGCCTGCGTGGAGATAGGGACTTCAGACCTTCAGCTGCAAGGAACTGGAATTTGCTAACAACCTGCATTAGCTTGGTAGCATATCCTTCCTCTGACCTTTCAGGTTAAGAGCTCAGCCTGGCCAGTCACTGATTTTGAGTTTATGATACCCTGAGAATAGAATCCAGCCATATCCATTCCAGATTTCTGACCTACAGAACTGTAGTCTAATAAACAAGTATGGTTTTAAGCCACTAAGCTTGTGGCAATTTGTTATACAGCATTAGAAAACTAATACATTCGTCCATAAAGTGAGACCCTTATTTTTTTCATACTAAATTTACTTTATGTCCCTAAGAGATAATCTGACTTATTCTGTTCATATAAATAAATGTTTTAAATTTAAAAGAGGATAAGGAGCATGCTTTTGGATTCTAACTCATACTTCCCTGATTATCTAAAATGTAATCTGATTTTCTTCTGTATATCAGATATGAAGAAATACACTGTACATTTATGAGTATTTTTCATCCTTAGGAACATTATTAAATGATGTAAGCACTGATTGATGCAACAACACCACTTCCACAAGATGAATCGTGAAAATGCAGAAATGATAATGAAATGCAGATACTGAGAAGCAAATGTGTTAATTTTATTGATTCGAAAAAATCAAAGTGGAACAATTTTTCATACTTAAATAGAATAAAGCACATTTATAAAATCAAGAGTAGGAAATATAGTGTATTAATTATTAGACATTTTTAGTAAAATTGTAGGTACCATTTAAGAATGTCACATTGTACTATTGTTTGAATTTGAGCTTCCTTGAATTTTTTAAGTGGCACTGTGCATCAAATTTAATTTATATTGTCTGTGTTTTAATGGTATACATTAAAATGGTTAGTATGAAAACATTATTTAATTTGCCTCAAATAATCAAATTTCCATAGATCTTAGATAATATTATATTATTTGGCTTAAAAGCCTTTCTGAGAGCAGTATGTTTTGTAATATTAGATTAAATACGTTGCTTGGAAAAAGGGAAAGGCAAAGACAGTTTTTACTGACTTTTGGAAGAAAAAAGGGGAAGAGTAAAGGAGCAATGCAGGTATTAAGAGTATTAAAAACTGAGTAACTTTCATTTTGAGAAAAAATTATATTAGTATACAAAAATGAAGACTTTAGAAATATTTTGAAAGCATATTGTCTAAATCCAATGTATTATTTATAAATATATTGGTTTTATCAGATTAGAATCAGACCTATACTCAAAGATCTTTAAAATTCTAAATCTAAAAATTTATTTTTAATAATGAAATCTGATAATAGAATGGCCTAGAGTTTCAGAATATATAATTTCTATTTTGAAACATTAAATAATAATTTAAAAAAGCAATTCACTTCAATTTTTAGTGTTATGTAATAAAGAATCCAAAATAATGTTTTGTATCCTCACATCCATGGAAATATATTTATACTAGGAACGTGGAGTGGGCTGAAGAGAGACTGTAGGAGAGGTACCCACTGGGTTCCCTGGTTCTGGGGGCGAGAATCACAACCAGTCCCTAATGCCTGCTCAGTTAGAAGCTTGGCTCAATAAACCTCTTTCATGAAAAGAAGGGGAGATGGACAATTTTGCCTACTCCCTCTATGGTGAGTCCTGGGTGGTTAGCTGTGGTGAGTTCAGTACAGCTGTTAAAAATTGCAGGGTGCCTGGGTGGCTTAGTCAGTTGAGCTTTGGACTTCAGCTTAGGTCATGATCTCACAGTTCATGTGTTTGAGCCCTGTGTCAGGCTCTGTGCCGACAGCTCACCTAGAACCTGCTTCAGATTCTGTGTCTTCCTCTCTCTCTGCCTTTCCCTACCCCCCTCCCCAAATAAATGAACATTATTATATTTTTTTAATTGCTTCTATTTTGATCTAGTCTTATGGACCTTGTGGGCACAATCCTATTGGTTTTTTAGAGCTAGGTGTTTTGGGAGCTCTTTCCTCTGGTGGGAATCTATCATTCCGGATGCTACATTTGGGATGTGGAGTTCCAAACCTTTCGTTCCTCAGGGAGTGGATAGGAGTTAGGGGTTTCCTCTCGATTGTTTGGCACCGTGTCAGGAATGGGGTTTATGGTAAGAGTGTGTCTCAGACTTTCCTAACCAATATTAGTTTTGAGTATTTTCTCATTTATCCAATGTGTAGGAGTCACAGCTAGGTTCTGGACCTAGTTAAAGGATCAGAGGGAATTATTGCATGTGTAGCTGTATGTTTAGTACATTTGTGGGAGTAGGGAAGCTCGGGATCCTTCCATGTTGCTCTGTTGGCTGATCCCCAGTAAATATTTGATTTTCATTATTTTGGTTATTAATTAACCATTGATTTTTATTTACTGGCTAATTTTATTTACTCATTTTAAAATCTAACAATCATGTCTTTTTCTATTTTGTATTATAAAATTTATATTTTTCTTACTACTTTCTAAGATATATTCATGTATTATAGAGAAGAACCCATTAGTAACAAAAACTATACTACTACTAGTAATAGTTAATTGCTAATTGGAATTTGTTGTTTTCTTTTTTTTTTTTTGCAGTAATCTTAAAAGTCTTAATTTTTATTTAGACTTTTGTTGATTTTTTTCCTTTGGATTATTTGTTTTGCAATTATAAGGCCTTTATCATCTTGCAACTAGCTAAATAAATAAATTTATATTAGTTCTTCTTATACACAGCATTTTTACACAGCATTTTAAATCTTTGGTTTAGGAAATATTTTAAACATAGGGAAAAGGATAGAGAGTAACACAACAAAGGTTTTCACATTCATCATCCTGTCTATCAAACTCACATGCTGCCATATATTTTAAACATGCTCAAATAATGATGACTATCTCAACCCAGTATTTATCGACATTAGGTGTTTGTGGCTTTCTTTTTAAACCTACTCATTATTGAGTTGAGTGATAGTTTATCATCTAATCTACAGCTGCTGTTCAAGTTGATTTGTATATCTTTCATCAATTTTTTTACCTAGTAGGCATCATCTAGAGCAACTCTGCTGTATTAAGTTTTAGTGCCTTCCCCAACCCCCTAAGTTTATTTTTAGCACTTTGAACCTATAGAGTAAATGGAAAAGTATTCTGCTAAGTATTGCTATCATTTTCTCTCTATCCTTGACTATAATGTTTTGCTTTGATGATGGGTCTTCCTACAATGCTATCTTCTGTGACTGGTTCTCCTATTCTCTACTGGTAGTTTTTACACTCTGAGAGTGACAAATTTCAAGTAGCTACAGAAATAGAAGTTGTTGGGAGCCATTTTGCATCGCAGGTTGGGACCCCTCCCTGTGTGGAAAAGGTGGTTGAAGCAAAGCTCCCTCTGGCCAAAATGGCGCCTAGTCTTACCTCCTTCTAAATAAATTTTCAGGTTTGGATTTCTTGAGCTACTCTCCTTGGCCCTAAGGAATGTAATGCTCTTTTGTTTTATGGCATTTAGATTAAAGGGAAGGACCTGGAGCATGATGCTTTGATGGATTACATCTGAATGAGAGTAGCCTGGCCAGAAGTAATCTTAAATTTGCATCTTGGGGATGGGATGCACAAATTGATAGCAGTTATGAACTGGCTGAATATTGGTGTGATTTGTGTAATCATTAGGCTCCTATTATGTAAATTCACTCATTCACAAGCAAAGGACAAGCATTGGGAATTCTGTCCTTGCCAGATGGGTTGCACCTCCCCCATTGTAGTTGGAAGAATAGGCAGAATGACTCCTGGCCTGTTTATAGATAATCAACATAGGCAGGCCTAGGTAACTTCCTGTTCTCTCCCCCTGCCTTAAATTTATATGCTAATTAACTTGAAAACAACTTGCAAGATTGAGAAAATCGCTGCTTTACTGATAAAAACACATTATTGTTCAAACTATGCTTACTGATGGGATGTCACTCATTGCTGTAATGTAACTCACTACTTTTAAATAAAGACACTGAGACCAGCAAGGCAGAGATGCCAGAATTGCCAGGCTGCCTGCTTGGTCATCAGACTACATCTCTCTCGTGGCTCTCATTTCCTTTCGCCTGACCATCCATCCTTCGGGGACCCTAGATTTGCTGGAACAGGACCCCGGCAATAAATTAATTACTTTTTCTATAAAAGAGATTTTAAATTGATTAAATATTTAAATATTAAAGAAAAATTATCCAAAGTAGGAAACAGGGCAACTACAAAGGAAACCTCAGGAAAATGTGACTTCATTTGTTTCTTTTCTGTAGCAAAACTAAATAAAAATTACTACAAAAAGCCTTACTAAAAATAAACAAAACTGAAAATTTCCATACCATAAGACAAATGCCATATATAAAGGCAAGGGAAAAACTAGAAATCGGGAATAATATTTTAAATGCATATGAAGACAAAGACTATTTCCTTAGTATACGTGAAGAGATTACAAAACTAGAAAGAAAAAAGATGAACTCAATTAGAAAATGAGCCGTAGATACCTAATAAGCACATGAAAAGATGCTTAAATTCACTTGAAATTGAAATATAGATTTTTAAAAAAGAAACTTTCTTATTTAGGAGATTTAAAAAAGATAATAGTGTTGGCAAAGGTAGGGGAAATAGAAATACAATTGACCCTCGAACAATGCAAGAGTGGGGGACAGCAACCCCCTGCATAGGTGAAAATGTGTGGTGTAGTGGTACCTAGGTGGCTCAGTCAGTTGAGCATCGGATTTTTGATGGTCATCATACTCCTCCACTCAGGTCATGATCCCAGGGTTGTGGGATCAAGCCTGCATTGGGCTCTGTGATGAGCGTGAAGCCTGCTTAAGATTCTCTCTCTCTCCTTCTGCCCATGTCTCTCCTCAATTTGCATGTGCTCACTCTCTCTCTCTCTCTCTCTCTCTCTCACTCTCTAAAAATAAAAAAAGAAAAAGAAAATCTGTGTATAGCTTTTGAGGTCACCACTTAACTACTAATAGCCTACTATTGACCAGAAGCCTTACTGATAACATAAGCAGTCAGTTAACACATATTTTGTATTTTATATATATTATATACTGTATTCTTACAATAACACAACCTAGAGGAAAGAAAATGTTAAGAAACTCATAAGGAAGAAGAAATACATATATAGTACTGTGCTGTATTTATTGATACTGTTAAGTTTACATTGTTTACAAAAAAGACGTGTCAGTGCCTACAACAATGATGTCTTATATGATACAAAAATACTATAGATATTGCATATTTACACTAGATATCAAAAATGAAAAGATAATGTGAAAAATAAATTTATATTTATTTACAGGTATGATGATTCATGCATTGATAATGAAGAAGCAGCAATATGATTGCTTTATGGTAGCCTAGCCACTAATGAATAAATCATAAAAGTTTTATGGCATACAGTATTCCAATAATATTCATAATGTAGTATTGGACACGTTACTTATTTAAAAGTCACTTACCTGTGACGATAGACAGTGTCTCCAATGTTGGGAGAGAGAGAGGCATAATGTACAGCAATGTAATCCTTTGAAAGCAAAGTTATAAAACAGTAAGAAAATGAACACATTACTAATTTTATATTAAATATCATTTATCTTATGCCTATGTTAAGACAGGCCACCACTTCCATACAAATTTGTACATGATGTTCTACATGATTAATACTTAGCCACTGATGATAATGATGGCACAAAACCATCTCACACAGTTCTTGTTGTAGTTACTGGATTTTCACATAAAGACACACTGTATGTACGACAGATAAATTTATTGACTATACAATCATCATATCGATGATTATTTACTATTTGTTAAGTGGAGGTGGATCATCACAAAGGTCTTCATCCTCATCATTTTCACGTTGAGTAGGCTGAGGAGGAGGAGGAAGAGGAGAGGTTGGTGTTGCTGTCTCAGAGGTGGCAGAGGTAGAAGAGGTGGAGGAGTTGGCAGGAGAGGCAAAAGAGGCAGACACATTTGGTGCAACTTTGCAGAATATACACAGAATTTCTGTCTGACTTTTCTGCTTTTTTTCATTTTTCTAAAAATGTTGCTATATGATACCAATCAGTCCTTCTTCCACCATTTGTTTTAATTTCATTGCTGGGTCCATGTCATAAGGGAAGTCAAAGGCAGTCTTAAATAATCAGAACCTGTCTATCATATTGACGAATGTCAGTTTGTTTTCTGGCACTGCTTCTTCTGTGTATTCTTCCTCATCATCTGGTACTGATTCAGAAGTACTCATCTCCATAAAACTTTCATCTGTTCATTCCTTTGGTGTGGTGTCTATTAGATCTTGATTTTTTCCAAAATACTTATCTTGAAACTCTCTCCTCCCACCTCTGTTGCTGGATCTAGTCTTTTTCATGATTTTTTTAAATTGCATTTGTTGTAAGTCATATGAAGTAATGGAAAACATTTAGGCACACGAATAGACACTTTTCCAAAGAACACATACAGATGGTCAACAGACATATGAAAAGATGCTCAACATCACTGACCATCAGGGAAAAACAAATCAAAACTACAATGAGATATCACCTCACACCTGTCATAATGGCTAACATTAACAACACAAGAAACAACAGATGTTGGCACAGATGTGAAGGGGGAACACTCTTGCACTGCTGGTGGGAATTCAAACTGGTGCAGCCACTATGGAAAACAGTACAGAGGTTCCTCAAAAAGTTAAAAAGAGAACTATCCAGTAATTACCCTACTAGATATTTACCCAAAGAATACAAAACACTAATTCGAAGGGATACATGTACCCCCATGTTTATAGCAGTATTAATCTACAAATGCCAAATTATGGAAATAGCCCAAATGTCCATTGACTGAGGAATAAAGATGATGTGATCTATCAATTGATCGATTGATAGATAGATAGAATGGAATATTACTCAGCCATCAAAAAGAATGAAATCTTGCCATTTTCAATGATGTAGATGTAGCTAGAGGGCATTATGCTAAGTGAGATAAGTCAGAAAAAGACAAATACCATATGATTTCATTCATATGTAGAATTTAAGAAACAAATGAACATAAGGAGAAAAAAGAGAGCCAAACCAAGAAATAGACTCTTAACTATAGAGAAAAACTGATCATTACCAGAGGGAAGGTGGGTGGGGGAATGGGTAAAATAGGCGATGGGGATTAAAGTGGGCACTTATGATGAGCAACAGGTGTTGTATGTAAGTGTTAAATTACTAAATTGTACACTTGAAACTAATATTACACTGTATGTTAACTAGAATTTACTTAAAAAAATGAAAACTATCTGGACACAGTTTTCTCCAGTAGGAATTTATTGTTTCAGGCTATCTGGCTTTGATGGCTTTTTCTATAGCAATGATGGCATCTTCAGTGGTGTAATGCTTCTAGACTTTAATGATGTCTCTCTACTGGAGTTCTTTTCCATAGGACTGACAATGCCTACCATAGTGTACCGTGTATAAGGAGCCTTACAGGTATTTGTGATCCCCTGATTTAGAGGCTGAATTAGAGATGTGTTTGAAAGAAGGTAGACCACTTTGATGCCTTTGCTGTTGAATGCATGGGGTGGATGGGAGCATTGTCCAGTATCAAAAGAAGGATGCTTTTCTTTTCCCCTTGAGGTGCTGAAATTGAGCTAGAAAAAAAAATGGCCCTTTGAATGTGGTTTTAATTGCTTTCTACAATTTTTTTTAGTTTGGTTTATGGGCTGTTGGAATTGTAATTTTTATTTGCCTTCAAAGAACGAAGATTTAAAATAATGTCTGGTCTCCCTGAACAGGTTAGATATCTCAGTTGCTCTTGGGTCAACTGGCTTGTAGACTTACACACACACACAAAAGTTTCTTATTAGATTATGAACTTCTTAATTTGATTCAGCTAAATTATGCTTAATACCCAAGATTCATGCTACTGTACTACAGATTTTTTTTCATAGCAATATATCTTCAGTTCATTATGATTCCACTCAACAAAAGGCCTGCAGAAGTGATTTATTATTTGGCTATTTGGAGCTAATACATGGTTTTCTGGAAAACTTTTTTTTCACTCCATACTCAGATGTGCTTTATTGTCGACTGCATATTTAGATTAGCCTCTTGAGTTGTAATGGTGATCTGCTTTTATTTTAATAAAATTTGACTGAAAATGTTTATTTGGTATTTTTTTTTAATGAGTTAGCCAAAGAAGTGCTGCTCCTTTTCCATGTTAGTCCTGCATTTCTTCCCTAAATTCCATTTAGATTAAATTGGTTTTCTTTTTCTCTGATTTCTAATACCACAAAACTTCAGAATTGATTAAAGTTGAGTATAACAATGTTTAATTTCAGAGAAGGTCTGATTGTGACACATTTCCTGATGTGTAAAACAATCCATTGGCAAAAATGCATATGTAATTGTAATATGATATTTAGTGATACTCTTTTCTTTGACTATCAAAGACTCTCACTATAGGCAGTGCTATTTCTTGTGTTTGAGAATGTTTCTGAAAGTTGCATCACTAATGCTACTTGCCCAGTGGGTGTACAGAAAGATTCTCATCTCCTATTCAAGTTAATCTGTATCCAGCACATGTGGGTGCTTTTGGGTAAGACTGTAGTACAGAATGCATAATTCTTTTTCCCCAGGAAATTTGCAGTGAAGCAGGTGTTGTATGGATTTCTCCCCTATTCCATGAGCTCTGTTAATTCTGTCTTCAGTAGGCCTAATGTTTGAATAAACCAGATGTCTACTAAATTATTTTCATGCCCAGAATTTCAGGTTTTTGTATTCTAGTATAGCTTGGTCTTATTTCTTACTGTAAGGAGGCTTAATAGTCCTGTAATTTAAGGTTTAATTTTGCTTTTTTAAGAGGGGAATTTGAGCAATTTAATACATGGGTACTTTTAGAACCTGATAGATAATCCCATTGCGTTTATTTTTGTAATTAATTCTTTAACATTTTGAAAGAAAGAAAGAAAAAAAAAGGCAGTCCCCTTAGTGGCAAGGTACTTCCTGACTTCAGGGACAAAGTACTGATAAAACCAATCCAGAAAAAGGGTGTTTGTCCAAGCCTTCTTGTTGTACAACCACAAGACTGATAGCTGGTGTTTTGTTGTTTCCCTTCAAGGCTTAGGGGTTAGCCGCTTTATAGGTAAGGGCAGTCCTGATCATAAAAGTGACTTCATTTGTACAAGCCAGTAGAATTAACCTATCTCTTCCTGACTTAAGTCCTGGTGCTGGCTTTTCTTCCTTACTAATAATGTCCTTTGGCATTTTTGTTTTCAGAATAGGGCACTTCCATCTGGATTAAAAACTGATTCAGGCAGATATCCTTTCTTTGCAATGATTTTCTTGCTGGTGTCTGGGAACTTGTCTGCTGTCCCTTGGTTGGGCTTTTCCTGTTATCTTGACATTTTTAAAGCCACGCCTCTTTCGAAAATCCTCAGACCATCCTTTGCTGGCATTATGTTCTCCAGCTTTAGTTCCATTACCTTCTTTTTGGTTTCAGTTGTCCTATAACGACTTCAGTTTTCCTTGAGTCATATTGGAGTCTATATGTATGCCTTTCTGACAGCAATCCTGCAACTTCACAAAAGCCGCATTTTTAATACAAGGTAAAAAAGTATTTCACAAAAAGTGCGATGACTTTGTGCCTGCTGGTGTAGCTACAGTGATGGCTTCACAAATTGTCTTTTCTATTTTTACCTTGGCCCTTAACGCTGGATTCATTTATTTTGAAATGGTGGGCTGCGGACCTCAATCCATGGTACATATCAAGCAATTCAACTTTTTCTTATACAGACATGACTTTCTTTCTGCTTCTTAGGGGCACTGCCAGCATCACTAGTGGCACTTTGTAAGAGTCCTATGGTGTTATTCAGGGCTAACAGTATTGTGTTAAACATGTTGAAAAATATGTGAGAACCACAAAGATCACTTTTTGTTGTGGTAGGCGATTTAGTGGAGAGAAACTGTTCCTGTGGAGGAATTAGTGTGGCACAGTGTTTTAAGCAGATATTCGCAACACTTGAGCTCACTGCAATAGCAACAGGAGGTGGCTATGAAATTATCACAGTAGTACTGTACATACTACAGTTAATTTTATACAGTTATGATTCAATATTGCATTTTTATATGTGTTTACATTTCTCTCATCTGCAAATGGTGCAGTGTACTATCTGTAAGAGTGTGTGTGTGTGTGTGTGTGTGTGTGTGTACATTTTAACTTGATCAATATTTTATTGTAGTGAATGGCAAAATAGTATCTACATATATTTTGTGCACTTATGATATACCTAACTTCTTCCTGAATTTTTCCATACTTCTAGGCCACACAGTACATATGTCTATTTTTTCAAATTGTTGCAAATCTCCCTAAAATTTTCCAATATACTTATTAAAAAATTTGCATGTAAGTGGACCCATGTAGTTCAAACTCATGTTGTTCAAGGGCCCATGTACTATTGGGAGAGTTTCCATTGCTAAAACCTTTCTGAAACTACTTGATAATTTCAGTCAAAACTTAAATTGCACATATCCCTTGACTTAATAATTCAGTTTTTCAGGAATTTATCTTGGCATTTGCCCAGAAGTACAAAGACATATGTGCATATGTTTTCATTTATGATGTAATCATTTATAACAATGCAAAAGTGGAAATGAGTTAAATGTTCACTAGTGAAGCCTGGTTAAAGTAATAGAATAGAATAATACATGAGCGATCTTAGTGAGTACAACTATGCAGGTTGGTAAAAGAGTGATTTTCTTTTTTACTTTGTATTTTAAATTTTTACAATGAGAATATAGTGTAGTGATGGGAAGGGAAAATAGAACAATACCTAATTACATCGAAGATGATGTGTACTGGCCCAATAATCTATGTGATACAGATCCTAAATCTTTGAGCCAGCAAGAGACAGTGGAGAAGGGATGCAGTATCTCTTTTTATGCTGATTGATATTATCTGTTTCAGGTAAACAAAACAAAACAAGTGTTTAACAAAACAAAATAATGGCAAAAAATGGCAATTTTTGTTTGCCATTCAGGACTATATGATTTAAGTTAGATATTCCTTTTGACTTCCAGTTTGTTAGCTTTTTCTGTTCTCATTTTGCTGTGTGTGTGTGTGTGTGTGTGTGTGTGTGTGTGTGTGTGGTTGTGTCTTTTTAATTTTCCCTATGAGTTCTCTGGCAAATTTGGAGTGGCTCCATGAGAGATATAAATTAGATGCTTTTCTAACTGAAACCATGAACTTTCCTTTTTCCTTCTCTTATACTTGTCTTTTTTTCCACGTGCTTCTGTACATGTTAAATTTTCTTTGCCTTTTATTGTATAGGCATTAATATGGACTAACTTTATAAATCAGAAATTCATTTCTCTTATGATAGTTGTATCTTTAAGGTATTGAAAGTATCTATATTCTACAAAACCAGAACCTGGGACTAGAAAATTTACATTTTCTTTAATATATTGAAATGCAGATTTCCAATAACTCTAACAAAGACATTTGAAATTGTTCAATAAATAATACTTTTAAAAAAGAATTGATTTACCTTCCTGAAATGCATGGGGAAAAGATGTTTTTAAAGCATGACATTTCTTTAATAATGTTAGTAAATGATAGAGGACTCAATGCTGAATTTTGGGTTTTTTTATGTCAAATGAAGATATTTGTTATATTATATTTGTCCCATAACCAAGTTACAGTTTTATGTCATTCTTTGTGTTCTTTGTCATTTGAAACAGATATACTGATTTTTTTTAAACTGCATGTTCCAAAAAGAAAACCAATGTTCTAAAATTAATTTATTCCTGACATTGAAGAATATATTACTTTCAAACAGTACTTGTAGTAGTTGTTTGGGAAAGAATCAAGTATCACCCAAATATTTTATGAGGTATATTAATACCTAAAATTTACATAGTGCTCCTCTATTTACCTACCACTCTGTGTTGCACATACATTAACTCATTTAATCCTTACAGCAGCCCTATGAGATAGGAACTATTATTATTCCCATTTTATAGATGAGGAAATTGAGACATAAGATTTACCTGTGGTCCTATGATTAGCAGAAATACTGGGCCAGGGCTTGAACCCAGACAGCACAGTTTCAGAGTCCACAGTCTTCACTATGGATCGGCACTAGCATCAGTGCTTAGTAAAGCCTCAGTAAATTTTTGTTAGACCAAAACCAAAAGAGTGTAGCATTTAAAAACAGGATCACTTAAGCAGCATTTTGTTTATAGTACAGGGGAAACAACATACCAAACTTTTCAAATGAAGGGAAAGGAGGAAGTAAGGATATTAGCATTATTCTAGATGATCATTTTCTTGATTCTTTATGAATCTAAAAGATATTTTTGATGGTTTTAGATGGCTGTAACCTTTATACATATGACACTTGGAAACAGTGATAGGATCCTTGAAGCTTTTTCATCTAATGTTTTATTCTGCCTGTTTTGTTTCTTTATCTATTCAATCAAGAAATATTTAGTGTCACTAAAAAATGTGCTATTAAACTTGACACCAAGTATAAACTAACTTGAACAATTCTTTAGTGCTATGTAAGCACTATAAATCTGGAAGGAGATGGGATATTTAAAATATATTTCATTCATTAGAAAAGATATTTATAGGAACATTTGGGGGCAATAATTTGGTTTCTTTCATTTCAAACATACAGTTTGCCTTTTGCTATTGAGATCTATAAATTGTGTGTCATAACATGGAAGGCAGTTACTTGAGAGTACGGTTAACATTACCAGGGCTCTTTATTTCTGTCTATAAGCAGCCTTCAGCTCCGGTTGTTCCATATCTCCTTTGTCTTAATTACCTTGTTTTCTCTCGTCTCTTTTTCATAGCTTATTCCTGTCTGTCATCACCTCTACTCTTCTCTGTCTAGATATGACTATAATTATTTTTTATTTTATTGTTTAAAGTTTATTTATTTCTTTTGAGAGAGAGAGAGGGAAAGTGAAGGAGAGAGAGAGAGAGAATTCCCAGCAGGCCCCACACTGGCAGTGCAGAGCCTGATCTCCCAAACCATGATATCATGATGTGAGCCAATACCAAGAGTGGGAGACTAAACTAACTGAGCCACCCAGGCATCCCAGCCATAATTATTTTTTGATGTAGGTAATGGAATGCTGAGATATTTATAGCTTACAGAAAGGAAGTCTGGATCATCCTGCCTACTCATAGCTTACTGTGGGAGAGGTAACTTCCAAATATCAGTAGTTCTAAGACCCATCTCATTCCCAATGTCATAGGAAGAAGAGAAGGGAGAAAACACATGCCCTGCCCAGAGACCCACTAAATATTTCTGAACATGACCTTCAGCATCATCAGTGTGAGAGGGGCTTGGATGAGTGAGGTTCTTGAAGGCCTGCATGAGGCTAATAACAAGGCTATGGATATAACCCAGTAATTCTGACTTCAAGTTCTGTGGTATTTAAATGATATGACCTTAAAATGATCCTTCTTTTTATATGAGGGGTAATTCTTGCCATACTGAACAGAAGAGGTGATAATAAAGTTTATTTGATTTCAAAAAGTTTGAACATAACGAATTGATTAGAATTTTACTTGTAGATATTTCTCTAGGGTTAATGAAAATTTTCCCAACTCCACTATTCACATTTACACATCCCTCACAAATCACATTCAAAATTTAACTCTTTTAAGTTTTGTAAGTTGATATCAAGATAATTTTTAGTGCCTTATTCAAGTCTGTCCAACTGGTTCTAGAAATAGTTGTGTTCTTTAAAAAAACACTTACATTAACTTTCTTTTTACATTCAACTTATAAAAGAATCAACTTCCAGATTTGTATTGAGTTGATAAAACTCTGAAGAAATGATATCATGTCAATTAGAATGATTATAACTGGCAATAATCTATGCTTTTTTTCCTGCCTCAGTAACATTAGCATTTACAGGAAAAGAAAGGTTATATAGGCCATTTCTATTCATGTGTTTTACTCTAATCTGCTGAGATATACATTTTTTTTCTATCAAACCAATGTCAAAGGTGGTCATGAAAAGCTCAAGCATCAAAAGTAAAAGTCTACTTTTTTGATAGCAAAGAGAAGGAAATGCATCTCACATAAAATATTAATCAAATTTAAGTACCTAATGATTTTGTGAAAGTTAGTCCTTGGTCAGTAAGAATAGATGTATGCATACTTCTGCATCATTGCTGAGATTGTGAGTTATACCTATTTTTATTAGAAACAGGAACATCTTTAGGGAAAGCAGTACTTGAGCAACCTTTACCCAGAACACATTTAATATAAACTGCTTATATGGGAGACAAATTTAGGCACTCGAGGGGTGAAAATACTTTCAGGGCCTTCTGGCAACCCTGCTGTTATGGGGAAGCTCAGTGCTAAGGCCACACATGGGAGAGAAGACTTCAAGGTAGATACTGACATTTTCATTCATTCTTTCATTAACTCATATAGTTTCTCATTGATTAAAATATATTCATTGATCACTTATTGTGTGCAAGGCACTTGCCATCACTGGAAGATACAGTGATCAACAAAACAATACTTTCCGAACCTTCAAGAAGTTTGTATACCCATGGCAGATGAATGATATTAAACAAGTAATTGAAGACTTTTTAATGGCAAGTGTAACAACTGCAGCAAAGTTAAGAGCAGTGTGTCCTGAAAGTGTATCATCAGAGACCTGCCAGGGAAGGTTGAGACCCACAAGATGAGCAAGAATTAGAGAACAAAGCCTACATACCTCAGGTCAAAATAGCCTTTGAGTGAGATAGTCTAATATCCTGGATAGTACTCTAAAAGTGAGTTATATTTAATAATTCTAGTGCCCCGAAGGCAGAGAAATATCATGACTGAGATTACTAGTTGCCAACCCCATATTTATTCTCCTTTTCTTCCTTACTAACAGAAACCAATTTTATTTGAAGGGCAACGTGCCCAGCTTAAACAACTGTTTTATTCAAGTTCTCTTATAGGGTAGTTATTTGACATACTTTTAACTAGTGCAAAGAAAGCAAAAGTTATGAGATTGGGAACATCCTTCAGAGAAAGCTGTTGCGTTGTTAAACACATTTTTGCCTTTTGTCCTTTACTTTCATTTCTGAAATGAGAATGTTATGGTTTGAGCTATGGTCAGTATCTTGAGAGCACAGAATGAGGGGTACTGACTAAGAATGATACAGGAGAGGAGTGCCTGGGTGTCTCAGTCGGTTGAATGACTGACTTCCGCTCAGGTCATGATCTCATGGTTCATGAGTTTGAGCCCCATGTTGGGCTCACTGCTGTCAGCGCAGGTCCCATGTCAGACCCTCTGTCCCTCTCTCTTTGCCCCTCCCATGCTTGTGCTCTTAAAAAATAAATAAACATTAAAAAAAATGGTACAGGGGCATCTGGGTGGCTCAGTCGGTTAAGTGGTTAAGCTTCTGGCTTCGAGTCAGGTCATGATCTCACAGCTAGTGAGTTTGAGCCTCGCGTCGGGCTCTGTGCTGACAGATCATAGCTTGGAACTTGCTTCGGATTCTGCGTCTCTCTCTTTCTCCCTCTGCCCCTCCCCCGCTCATGCTTTGTCTCTCTCTGTCTCTCAAGAATAAATAAACATTAAAAAATTTTAAAAAATGGTACAGGAGAAAGCATGAAAAGGACCTAAATGTCCAATGCTATTGTGGTGTCACTAATGCTCCTGGATTTTTAATGTCAGCTCTCTTTGAGAGAATAAAAGGAAAATTAATCTGCAAATATGTAAGGTAAATAGAATCTCATTTGAGGAAACATCAGATATCTATATACCTTCTTCCTGCTCTTACATTGATGAAGAAAGAAAGAAATACTCAAATAAATATATTTGTTTAATGAACTCTTTTTATGTTTATGTGTTTATACAAGAAGTATACAGTATACTTATATTTATGTGTTTATACAAATAAGTATATTTATACAATAAGGAATAGAAGAATTGAAAGTGGAGGCTGTCACTTCTAGCTAGGGTGACCAAGAATGGAAGAGGGTCTACTTGAACTGGGTTTTACGATTGTAAATTTGCCTTTAAATATAAAAAGACTTTTACTGCCAAAGATAATTTTCTGAAATATTTTCGCATAGCACTCAAGGACCAATGCATGTTTCATGTAGAATTCTGTCATGTTTTAGTACAATAACTTATTTGCTACTGTGATGCAGAAGGTTTGAGACAGAAGACCTAAAAGTAAAGAGACAGTACAGTTGTCAGGTATATTTTAGAGCACATAGCAGGATTGTTTTGGTAGTAAAGAAAAGAAAAGGATAAAGTGAGAGAAGTTACAATGGTTGTAACTGATGATTTTTAGGTACGGGAGGGGAAGTTGAAGAAACGTCAATGCCAGCTTTCTGTTTGTAGACCTGATTAAATAAGGAGTTA
This sequence comes from Paguma larvata, assembly GCA_030068075.1. Classification (NCBI taxonomy): domain Eukaryota; kingdom Metazoa; phylum Chordata; class Mammalia; order Carnivora; family Viverridae; genus Paguma; species Paguma larvata. Next base: position 117,456,551 of record CM057823.1, read on the forward strand.
TTGTAGGTAGGTAAGAAAGGATAGAAGGTTGTGTAGTTGGGGAAGGGAAGATAATGAGATTTATTTTAAGACTATCTGAGGCTAATGACATGGAAATGTCAGCAAACAACTGCAAATTTGTGATTCCAGTGTGAATCGTATAATGTTACATTCGAGAAAGTAGGTGAAATCAGTGGTTTTATTATCTGCATGATTTTGTCCATCAGCACTTTTCGTCATTCTTTACTGAGCCTGAAGTATCATGGTATAGCTTACAAATTTTAGTTCCTTTCATAAAACAGCACTAGGGTAAAAAGTTTTTTCTGGTGTGTCGGGAGATTATGGCAAATAAAATCATTATTTTCTATTTTTGCCTATCACAAAACAGTATAATTTCCTAAATATATTAATATTACATATTATTATTTTTTGTTCTAGAATAACACTTATTTTTTCCTAATCAGGTATTTAAAGAGGCATGTGTTCATGGACGAATGTTAGGAAAGCTGAAAAATGGGAAGGGTAATGTGTTTGTAATTATAATTTGCAATATGCAAAACAAAGATAATTTGATTATCTTTTGAAATGTCTTTTTTCTCTACAAAACCAAAATGAAGCAACTTGAATAAGCACGTTGGTAAATTACTTTAATCAAAGTTTTCTGCATATTCAGACAAACTTCACTACATTTATAGTCCATTTTTTTTTACTATATATATATATTTGATTAAAGATTTCGATTCAAAGCTTTGATTGAAAGTTTCATTGAAGTCTGCTTAAGTCACTTAACTGATAGGACAAGCTTCATTAGGAAATAAATTCTAGTGATTAAAAAAATTGTTTTTAATGTTTATTTATTTTTGAGAGAAAGACAGAGCATGAGTGGGGGAGAGGCAGAAGGAGAGGGCGACACAGAACCCGAAGCAGGCTCCAGGCTCTGAGCTGTCAGCACAGAGATGGATGCGGGGCTCAAACTCACAAATGATGAGATCATGACCTGAGCCGAAGTCGGATGCTTAACTGACTAAGCCACCTAGGTGCCTCAAATTCTAGTGATTTTTAAATAATTACATATTTGAGATTTTAAAATTAAATTTTAGACTGGAATATACTCAGGAGGCAGGAAATAAGAGCCGGAACAATTTACCAAAAAAATGTAATGAAAGCTTATTTTAGCCAAAGCGCAATGATCTTTCTTATATTATGCTACCTAACTTTGTATTTATATGTTTGTCTCTAGAAAAAGAAATGAAAGAAATGAAAATAGAAGTGAAAGAGCATTTATTTTATAACTTGAAAGGAGTAACTGTGGTTTAATTACCTACAGGGTTAATTCTAGTGCACGGGTTTCCATCATACGGCTCTTGCTGTCAGATCTTTTGTAGACTGCTGTGGGCTTGTCCTTCGAGTGATGGTTTACCTGAGAAGTACCACAAGACAAAGATTCCCCTCTGTCTTTGTGGCTCTGCCCTTGTCACCCTTTTGAGTTTTGGGTTGAGAGCCTGAGGGTCTCTTATTTCTTCCTGCAAGTTGTACCCTCTACTCAAGTTTTCAGCTTTTCCTCTTTAGCTTTCTACCCATCCAAGTTCAAAATTTGTCAAATACTTTGAAGAAGAGGCTTGTATTGGGGCATGGGGAATTTTAAAGGGGCTTCAACTTGCGGGGCAGAGTTGAATAACATCACAAAGTATGTGAAATGGTTTTTCCAAAACATAAATGGGTGACCTGCTTTCCTTTGAAGCTGGTTGAAACTAGTGATTTTTTTTTTTAAACTGCCTGGGACATTGTCTTATGATTCTCAACAACTTAACTACTTTTCATTTTTGCTATTGTTGTTTGGTCCTTAACATACTAGCAGCTTTCCCTTTAAATATCCAGTTGACATCTCTCCAGGCCAGGAAGGTAGCGCTGAGGGTTGCATGTAATTTCACACCTAATAGGAATAATAATGCTAACAACAACGATGATGGCAATAGAAGGAAACTCTAGTGCTTGTTATGTATCAGATACCATTCTAAGAATTTTACATACATCAGTTATTTTAATCCTGTGATTGTGTCATTTTTTACATAGGGCCTGGGTTTTCTAGATGAAGTTAGGACACCTTAGATTTACCTTTAATTTGCATTGAGGCATAGCTTTTATTTCATCAGACGTTTTGTGGCATTTTCCCTCAGTCTCTACTTTCTCTAGTTGCCTCTGTGAACTGGACATAGCTTCTAGCACTGCCAGCCCCTCACTAGAATGGAATTTTTAATGCCTACTGTTTTCTTTGAATAATTGGCTGCCAGTTCAAAGTTTGTCATTTAAGCCTATGACCTAGATTCATGACCTAGCTAAAAAATCAGACCAGGAAGATGCGAATCAGGCATTTTTAGTTTTTGGGCCAGGACTCAGATCTGCTGTAAAGTATATGGAATTTTCCAAATACAGGAACAGGGTACAAATAACTGGGTTAAAAAAAAAAAAGGCATGAGAAAAGTCATATCCACTCACCATGTCTCTTTCCTATTTTCTATGATGTATAAAGGATCACCCAGAGAGATGTGATGATCTTACCGACACATACTGCTTTTTCCTTAAAGGGTGTTCAGGGTACCATATACTAAGTATTGTTTAAATTATTGCTATTAGACATTGTTTCAGATTTGTCTTATTAATCATTTGCCAAGGAAATTGACTTGAAAGATCAGTCTCTTGATCAGCCAAAATGAGAGTCAAAGATGAATAAGAAGAACTTAGAAGCATCAATAAAGGACAAAAGCAGGGAATATGTTTTCAGAGAAGCGTAAATATGCTGTAAGAACAGGCGATCATGAACAAGAGTAATATATTTTCACTTATAAAAGAGCCAGTGAATCTATTGTAATTTAGGATAACTAGTTTGATGAATTTTCCTGGGTGGGAACACACTATATTTGAGGAAAACTGATCACTGATGAAGTTTCTTATTGTTGCTTCAAGGCATAAAAAAACAAAAGATTCCTATATGGCAGGAGCCACAGCTATCAATCATATGGAGGCTGGGCACTGGAAAAAGGAACAGGTGGTGACACCAGGCACGGTGTTCAGGAAGCAGTAACTGTAATACTTTTGGATAAGAAAATTAAAATTTATAGTAGGCACAATCAAGATCTTTGCAAAGCTTTCTTAAATACTCTTGAATATGCTGTGTATATTCACCATTTCTTTGTGCTTTGGCACTCTCTTCCGCTTTGCTTTCACATACTACTGAAGCAGCCCCCAAAGATTCAGAAGTCATCTTTGGAGCTACTGCTGCTATTGCCTATCTTCAGCCTTACTAAATAGCCTATTGATGCAGGCCAGAAGAAAACAACTGTTGACTCACTCTTAGTTGACTTTCCAGTTTTGGCAGTTGGTGTTTGACACAGGACTTAAACCAGAAATGTGAGGTTTCATGTAAGAATGTCTCCCCTAGTCATGATCAGTACCCTTAGTGATTCTTTGGACATGGAAGATAATGTTATTGGCGTATGCCAAGGTGATAACAAGGGTATGAGAAACCAGAGAAAGTGTGTTTTATAAAGTATGGCTCCTAGATGGACTTTAAAAGTCCGAGTTTTCAGTATTCAAATTTGTTTGACTTATTTGAAACATTATATTACCCTATTAGTCCAAAGTCTGGTAGTTCAGTCTTGTTTTTAGCATTGAAATTGGCTTTCATAGAATATTTAAGATTAGCTAATGCTTTTATAGAATTAGGTACCAATCTAAGTAAAACACTTAGATTTACTCATTTAATGAGTTTTAACTCATTTAATCCTCACAACAATCCTATGATTTATGATGTAAAAACTATTATTTTTCCCACTTACGAGTGAGGAAACCGAGAAAGTGGGTTGCTTGGGGTCTTTAAAGAAGTAAGGTGCAGATATTTGAAACCCAAGAAGTCTGGTGCTAGAGTGCACACCATTAGCCATAAGAGTTACCTGTCTACCAGAAAATTATTAAAACTTGAAAAGTTTGATCTTTCTACATCATAGAGATAAAGAGATATGTTATATATAATCTTTCATATTTTAAAATAATTTGAGGAAAATGAGTTAAAATTTTTTCATTGAAATAATTATCTAATAGTTTACCAGCATTAATTGCGCAACAAACATATGATATTTTATATTTAATTGAGTTTAGAATTATTATTGTAGTTATTAATTTCCATGTGTTTTATGTTGATTAAAAATGTTAATATAACTATGGAGCATATAAACAGCCATAAATGATGAAAGGGGAAGGCTTTTAACTTAATTGGAATCTATTAAAAATGAAATAAGCAGTCTCATTTGTAGAATAAGTAAAGTATGGTCACATAGAACAGTATAGCAAGGATAGTTCTGCTGCTTATGAAAACAAAAAATTCTTGTTCTCGGTCCTGTATGAAATTTGATTTTCAATTATGAAATTTGAGAATGAAAGTTTGATATATATTATGAAGGGTATTTTTTAAGAATATGGATCTAAGTTTCATAATTCTATTTATTTAACCTTAAATTTTGATAAGCAAATTTATGCTTTTATTAGGAGGGCATAAGCTTAGGGATACTCTTTTAAATTTCTTTTTTTTAAATGATTAAGAAAATTTTCATATCTTTCTACTTATGCCATTGTTTAGTATGAGGATCTATGCTACATAGTCTTAGATATATTCCATGTAAGATATGCTCATCCAGGGAAATCTTTTTCAGGACATTCCAGCACCTGGCAGCTATGATGTTCAAAAATCATATGAGATGTCTCAAGTTCAACATAAATACATGCCACCTCGTAGTTGTGTGGCTCAGTTGAAACATGCCTCCTTTCTTAGCACAGCTCCTCGGTGCCCGGAAAAAATGACTGATGGGCCAGGTAAGTACAGACTGTGTTTTTAAAGCTATGGGGAAAAAAGTTAACGTGTCCATAATAAAATAGAAATTTATAAACATACCATTATACTTACCAAACTTCGTAGGAAAAAATCTCTGCTTTAGTCAGTGAAAGATTTTAGATTTTTTTTCAACCATAAGATTTTTTTGGAGTTTTAGGTCTCTTAATTTTACCAAAGATAGTGTTACTGATTTGAACTTAAAACTAATAAAGTCATTTTATATTAGAGAAAAACCCAAAATTCTTAATATGCTAGAGTTGTTAGAGGAGAAAGGTACTTTACTATGTATAAGACACACATCATGGTAGTGTCATAGAATTATTTTAATTTTTCTCAAGTATCAAGAAAACATCCGTAAAAGATAAACATTTATTTGGGAGGGTTAAAATTCCAAAAGTAATTTTCATTTTAAAAATTGGGATTAGTTCGGCTACTAATCATAGTATTCTTAGACTAAAAATGAATGCAATAACTTTTCCTGGTAATGAAGATAAATCAGTTAAGTGTGTTATTTCACACAGGAAAACTAGATAGAAAATAGGAACAATTGTTTCCAACAGTAATTTAGAAATCCATTACCACTGAACAACCAAACTGTTGTATGACTGCTTATGAGAATATGAAGAGAGAAAAAAATGACACAGAATGGAGAAACTCTTTCAAAGGTTTTTGATGAAAAACCAAATTAGGAGACTACAACCTGGCAACCAATGAGAATACTTAGAGAGCTTGCACTCCATAGAGGCATGCTTTGTCTTTCACTGTTCTTTCAAGAATCAAGTATTTTGCCAACTTAAAGGTCCATTGTAAGTCAAATTTTAACTTTGTGTATTTCTTTTTTTTCTCTTGAGTTTGATGTACCGTTGTGTTGTTGATTTTGTCAAGTTTTAGCTTTTGTTATGAAGTAGAATTCAAACACTGCTAGTGTACCTGACCACTTAATATGTGGTCACCCAGAAGTGGTGCAAGGAAATTAGTTCTTCGAAGTTCTGGTACTATCACGGTCACCATCACCAAGCACAATCAAATAATAAATAAATACCAATTTCAGGGTTTCTTGAATTAAATTATGTTGAACTTCATATTTTCAGAAGATTATTTTTTCTCTCACCCTTTACTGTCCTCTCCATAAAAATTATTGTAGGTGGAATGTATAGGTTTCAGTTAGGTGTCAGGTTTGGCACTGTGATTTTTCATTTGGTATTTAGCCTCGGGCAAGTAAATTCATTAATTGTTTTATTAGTTTCTATTTTACAAAATTCAGATAATATTTGCTGCCAACTTGGCTCTCATGAGAATACTAAAGATTAATAAGATAATTTCAAAGTCATTTTCAGAAGCTCAAAGCTCCTTAGAAGTCTAAAATCTTATTATAATATGAAATGTATTTCTTCTTGTTGTCAAGCCAACACTAGCTTCTGAAAGAATTTGGGAGAGGGGAGTATCTTCATTATAAAGATGGTTATTATTGGGAAGTCAAAGACATAGTGACTGTCAAAGTCACTACACAAGTGTAGAGTAGCCAGTTTGCTAAGTGAAAAGAGTTTATCATGTTGGTTAAACTAAAAATCCATCAAGTTTGCCATCCTGCATCTTAAAAGCAGACTATGATTCAAAGAAATGATAGCAGAAATCACACATGCGTCTATAATAAACACATTAGAAAAAATGGATTTCTAAAGATAATACCTAACACCACGATGTATAAAATTTGATTTCCTCTGAAATGTGAAGATATTGTAGTAATTAGAGTTGTTCATTCTTTTAAATTTAATCTACTATTTAAGGTACACTATCCAAAACATGTTTCTAACAGATTCAATAGGTGACAGGGACCAATTCAATTAATATCCATGCTTCATTTTGGTAATTGAAAATTAACTTCCGTTTGTCCTGATTCTCTTACATTGATCCAATCAAGGAAAAGATATTCAGGCATCATATTATCAACTCTCTAAATAGATTCCTCATTTTTTATTGATTTTTTAGTTAGGCATTTTTTTTGATGAATATGACAGAGAATTCTTGATTCTTTTTAATATATACATGGTAATATTGTTTTCTTCTCTAAAATGAGGGGAGCTCATATCTGTTTATAATTCTTAATACCATCTACATTTTCCTTGGGAATACCATCTGACTAAATATGTTAAGTCTTATGATTTATAAAAAAATCATTGTTATATAATAAAAAGATACAGTGATAATAGTTCTATTGGTTATATGCTTTGTGTCAATTTTTATCCTATGAATAATATCATTTCACATCATATCTTAGAATTAAATTAAGAGTGAAGCGTTTTTTCAAGAAACAACAGGTGTTGGTGCAGAAAGGGAGCCCTCTTACATTGTTGATGAGAAGGCAAACTGTGCAGCCACTCTGGATAACAGTATGGGAATTCCCCAAAAAGTTAAAATAGGACTACCTTATGATCCAGCAATTTACCCAAAGAATACAAAAATGCTAATTCAAAGGAATACATGAACCTACATTTTTATAGCAGCACTATCTGCAATATCCAAATTATGGAAAGAGCCCAAATGTCCATCAACTGATGAATGGATAAAGAAGATGTGGTATATGTATGTATGTGTGTGTGTGTATATATATATATATATATATATATAATGGAATATTACTCACCCATTAAAAAGAACGAAATCTTGCCATTTTCAATGATCTGGCTGGAGCTAGAGAGTATTATCCTAAGTGAAATAAGTCAATTGGAGAAATACAGTACCATGTGATTTCACTCCTTTGTGAAATCTAAGAAATAAGACAAACAATCATAGGGGAAAAAAGAGATAAATCAAGAAACAGTCTCTTAACTGTAGAGAACAAACTGATGGCTTACCAGAAGGGAGGTGGGAGGGGATGGGTTAAATATGTGATGGGGATTAAGGAGTGCACTTGTGATGAGCACCAGGTCTTGTATGTAAGTGTTAACTCACTATATTGTACACCTGAAACTAATATTACACTATATATTGACTAACTGAAATGTAAATAAAAACTTTAAAAAAATAAGTGCTTTTAATCCTATTCTTTTTCTTTTAAACATTGGTAACTTTTCTTTACCTTATTGCTAATAGGGAGGACCTTTTAAGGTTATATGCCAAATTCTTTGTAAGTCAGATAAAATCATTTTGTGTTTTTATGTGTGTGTATATATATATATATATATATATATATATATGCACATAAATGAAACCATAAAATTGAATTTATAGAGCATCTTATGCATATTTGTTCCTTGATTCATGACATTACTAAGAATTGAGTGGTTTGCCTTACAAAACTTAAAAGAATATGTATATTGTTAACTTTCTACCTATTGTTAAGAACTGAGGTTGATAAATGATATATTATGAGTTATGAGTTTGGTTGATAAATGAATAATATTCTTATGTTATTTACCAACTTACAGGACATTCATTCATTCACTCAACATTTTATAGTGGTGTACTTATTTCAATGTCCTGTAAAACTTTAGAACTTTTACTGACAGCATGGAAGTGATTTTGTTTTATTCATAAATGAAGTTTTTGCATATATTTATAAAAGATAAAATTTATTTTCATTAGTCTAAATTAAAGAAGGAAATTGTATATTTGCAATCAGTATTAAGTTAGACCATTAAATGTTGTGTAACCAATAAAAACACATTAGAAAAATCTAATGAAGAAATTATTAAATGAGGTTCATCACGTTATAAAGCAACCTATTCTTATTGCCCCAAGGTTTAATTCATAGATGTGTGAATGGTTTTGTGATTGATCCAGCACAGGTAAAGTAAAATTTTTGTTGAGTGAAAAAGGGTTTAATCGCTCTTATTTAACTGATTTTGGACATTTAGAGAAGGGAAATACTCAGCAAGTTTATTTTTATTTTTTTATTTTTATTAAAATTTTTTTAATGTTTATTTTTGAGCAAGCAAGAGACAGACAGAGAGAGAGAGAGAGAGAGAGAGAGAAAGAGAGAGAGAGAGACAGAGATAGAGTGTGAGCAGGGAAGGGGCAGAGAGAGAGGGAGACACAGAATCTGAATCAGTCTCCAGATGTGGGGCTTGAACCCACAGACTGAGATCATGACTTGAGCTGAAGTTGGATGCTTAACTGACTGAGCCACCCAGGAACCCCAACAGCAAGTTTAAAATGAAAATGAATGAGGTCACTTGGGTGGCTCAGTGGGTTAAGTGCCTGATTTCAGCTCAGGGCATGATCTTTGGGTCTGTGAGTTCAAGCTCGGCTCTTTTGGGCTCTTTGCTGACAGCTCAGAGCCTTGAGCCTGCTTCAGATTTTGTGTCTCCCCTCTCTCTGCCCCTCCCCTGATCATGCTCTGTCTCTGTCTCTCTCTCTCAAAAATAAATAAATATTAAAAAAAAAGAAAATGAATGAAAATATTGAGTGTGAGAAACTGGGGACTCTCACACAACATGGTAGAAGTATAAATCGATAGCAGTTATTCTCAATGACAGACTGGCAGAATGTTTCAAATATATGCCATTTAACCTCAAAATCCTACTTCTGGGATTACCCTAGGGAAATAATTAATGCTATGCCTAAATTTAAGCATTGAGGAGATTCATCGAAGAACACTAGTAATGAAGAGTTTAAAATGTCCTAAATGAAAGAAAAATGGGGTTTAGTTAATTCTCATACATCAAATGGATAGAGACTTATGAAAATTTTAAAAATGATATATGTATTTAAACCTGGTAACAAGATAAGGTTCATTTGATTAATCATTTAACAAATATGCACTGAGGGTCTCTTATGTATTAACTACTGTTCCAGGACCTATGATACAAAGGTGAACAAAATAGAAACATGCTGTTTCATAGAGTTTAATATGAGATGTAAGAGACATTTAATTGGTTAGACAGTTAATAGAAAAAATAGATCAATAAATTGATAGATGAAAGAGAGCAAGGAAAAACAAAAGAAGAAAGAAAAAAGAATGAATACCAGATGATTATAAATGCTATGAAGAAAAATAGAGAGAAGGGAGAGTAAGAGTTCAGAGTGCATTGAGCACAGTTTCAAATAATGTTATCAGAGAAGGCCTTACTGAGAAAACAATATATAAGTAACTACCTTAGATTTATTGAAGATTTTGTTTTGCTTTTCAGTTGTTTCCTCTAAATGAATATACATTGCTTTATAGTAAGTAAAAATTATTATAAGATTTTAAATGAAAACAATTGACGTTTAAGGCACGATTTTTATTAAAATCAAATAGTTAAGTGAATGCAAGTTTCTGCAACATATGCGGCATAGAAGACTTTTGAAGGCTGATGGTAACAGGTACTGAGACCTATTTTATGTAGAAAGCATAGATCATTTCTCATGAAAATAACATTGTGATTTCTGCATCACACTCCCATAGGAAATTATTTCAGGAAACAAATATAATTTATCTTAGAAGTTAATTGAACATATACCATGTTGGTAGTTTTGTTCACTTTTTCAATAAACATAAGTAATACCTATGATATAAAAGTCAGTGTAGTGTGAAAACTAATTATTTATTCTATGTTCTCAGTGGTGTGTAATATTACAGCTTCAGAAATACTGTAGGGTTTATCAAAATGCAGTTGATCCCTCTTGGCGAGACTGTTAACCTACTGCAATAAATATGTAATTTTTGTTGTTGTTTTTCTGTAGCTTCCAGAAATGCTTCTGGGATGTTAAAATGCAAGGTAATTCTGATTATGGGCAAAAATAGATCAGATCAGTATTGAGGATTGTTGATTCAATATCGTTATTAAAAATGGTGGAAATAGTATTGAACGTGAACTAGTTTTATTCATTTCAACCTCAAATTAACTTTATTTCATTGGGCACTTTATATATATTCTAAGTAACTTCTCCTTATTTATGTATAATTTGAACATGATCATATTTATTCATAAGCATATATAATAGGCAAAATTATCCTATGCATGATATACTGAGTTTTCAGAGTTCACTTTTTTTTTTGAAGTTTATGGGAAAATCTTCATTTGAGAAGTAGCGAATAAGTATGTGGGAGTGAGGGTTGGAAAGAAATGGCATACGGTATTTTAGAACATAAAGGATAATATAATCAAAGTCTGACATAGAGTTATAGCCTTAAAGTAGAAAATGGTATAAAAATGTAAAGAATAATTGACAATATGTGTATTTTATATAGACAGATAATATATTGAAGAGATCTTATCTCATATTTTGTGTGGGTATAGCATTATATAATGGAGTGAATTATAAATTGATAAAACAAAGAGGGCACGTTTTAAAAAATTACATTGGCTTGGAACTAAGAAGGATAGACACAGTATATAAAATAAAAAGAGGCCTTTGGACTCTCAAATTTCTACAGATAGGAAGTTGGTTGAAAACTGCCTCGTTGCAAACATGGGCTACTTCGTCTATAAAAAGAAAGATAACTTAGAAGACAGAACCAGAAACCCACAGAATGGAGTCATGAAATATATTGAACAATTCCTAGGAATTAGGATTGGACCCTAATTTAGCAACTGGCAACATGTACCCCACTGAATTTGACATGCCATGAGCCTATGACTGCTATGTCCCTCCTGTTTTTCTCCCTTTGAGTAGCTGTATCAAAGGCTATCAGTAGCCTTTATCTTATGTCGGTCCTACCATTAGGCTATTGGTTATCTGTGGGCCAGATAAGTTGTCTCTTTAGTTCAAAGCCTTTAGATCAAAAGGAATGGTATTCAAAGAGTTATAAGGAAGAACTGAAACAGAGGTGTCTCATCCACATCTGAATCAGAATTAGATGACAAGAGCCTGAGATTCATCTTAATGCCATAATGGGTTGAAATTTGGGAGTCTTCCCAGTAGGGTTGCTTGTATTTTACACATGGGAGATATGAAATGTAGCCAGAGGATGGTCAATGGAAGATTGTGCTTTCCAAATTCTGCCATGATACATTCTATCCTATACGTTCCTCACACAGTGCTGTGTCGATACTGCTCTCATTGAGTATTGGAGTTTATTTCCAATTCCATGGTGGACTTTTGGGATTGCTTCTATAGAATATGGCAAAAGAATTGCTATGAGACTGCTGAGGCCAAGTCATAATAATTTCATGCACTTCTGGCTGGTCCTCTCAGAGTGCCGACTCTTGAAACTAGCCATCCTGCACTGCTTTCACCAAGCACCCAGGAAGAGGCCTGTGAAGCGGAAATGAGGCCCCCAGGCCTAGGTCACAGGCACTCTCCACACGGACTAGCCAGCCTTGTAAGTGAATGGAAATGCAGGTGGAACCTCCTCCGACCAGTCAAGCTGGCCCAGCTGGCACCATACCCTGTACTGCTGAGATGACTCTTTTCTCCTGAGTCATGCTTAAAGTGCATGAGTTTTGAGCAAAATAAATGATTATTGTTGTTTTAAGCCATAGTTTTGAGGGGGCAGTTTATAATGCAGCATTAGATAACCAGAACAAATTCTAAGTAGAGACAGAGGATAAATGAAGGCAGATAAAGTTAGTTTTAAGTAAAAGTGTGGAATAATTGGATGGGTCAGCAAGACAAGGCTTTAGTATAGGTCTCAAAGGTGATGTGGTTTAGGAATAAGAAGTTGATATTCTATGTAATTATGAAGTTGAACGTGTGTTCATGCCTACGATTGAAGTTGAATCAAGATTAAGGTTAAAAAGTCCAGGATTAGAAAGGCTATTAACAGTAATAATAAACTATTTAAGAAATATTCAATAGGGTAATGTAATAAGATGATCCATGTTCTGAACTCATCTAAGAAGGTGGGAGAGAACATTAGAGTTGGGTAGGTAAAAGACCCAAAGAGGAAGTTGGCTCAATTAGATAAATTAATGATTAAAATAGACATGTGTTGCATTTGAATGAAAGTTTTAAGTTTTCCAGGCATTTCACATACATTGCTTGATTATCACAACTACCTTATGAGTTTTGATTAATGTCCTTATTTATAAGGGAGAAAACTAAAAGGCAGCCCATTAAAAAAAGAAAAGGAGAAAATTCGCTCATATTAACACAGGTAGAAGATAGTATAAACAGAAATAAGACCCAGATGGTTCAGTTTTTTTGTTCATTCATTCATTCTTTATAAAAAATGCTTTTTGAGCACGAACTATGTTTCAGGTACTGTGCTATGACTAAAGGAATAATCTCAATCCTTGTCTTCAAATCCCTTTTATCTAGCAAGGGAGAAAAATTTCCACAGATGATTACAATAAAAGTCAATTTTAGTGTTCCCTATACACAGTTGTTTCCAAAATCATATATAAATTTATTGGCAAATGGATGAGCATGTCTATTAAATTTTTTTTAACTGAGATATATTTGACATATAACGTTATATAAGTTTAAGGTACACAATATAAGGTTGATCTGATATAAAACATAAGGTTTTATATATTGCTGTATGATTTCCATTGTAGCATTAGCTACCAGCTTTATCAGGTCACATAATCGCTTCTTTTTTGTGATGGGAATTATTAAGATCTAGTCACTAAGCAAGTTTGATGTTTATAATACAATATTGTTTATAATCATTATGCTGTGTATTATGTCTCCATGACTTACTTACCTACTAGTTATAAGTTTGTACCCATCTTTTCTATCCCCCAGACTCCAGATCCTGGCAACAATAATTTTACTCTTGTTTTTTTTATAAGTTCAACTTTCTTTATATTCCAACATGTAAGTGATATCATACTTATCTTTCTTTTTATGACTTATTTCAGTTTATTTATTTTGAGAGAGAGAGAGAGGGAGAGAGGGAAAGAGAGAATCCCAAGCAGGCTCTACACTGTCAGCACAGAGCTCAATACAGGGCTCAAGCTCACAAACCATAAGATCATGACCCAAGCCAAGATCAAGAATTGGACGCTTAACTGACTGAGCCACCTATACCTGCCAGTATAATGTGTCTAAGGTCCATCCACGTTGTTGCAAATGGCAGGATTTCCTTATTTCTCATGGCTGAAAAATATTCCATGTCTCTATATGCCACATATTTTATTTCAGTCATCTGTTGATGGTACTTAGGCTTCCATATCTCAGCCCTTGTGTATAATGCTGCAATAAACGTGGGGGTGCAGATATCTCCTTGATAGAGGAACAGCTGTCAATATAAATTTCTTAAACATACAAAGTAAGGTTACAAAGCAATCAATATGTACAGTTCATAGTATATTAGTAAGCCAGGAAGGTACACAGTGGCAAATCCTTATGGATTTATCAAATAATTATGACAATCATATGAATTTATAATTGCATATAAATTTATAGTAGTTCAAAGCACTGTATCTTTTAAAATTTTTGACATTTTATCTGTGAAAATGATATTAAAATAGTATTTGCTTATTAAATTTTATGGTAAAACTTCAAAGAGAAAATAACTGTTTTACAAATGTATGCAATTATACAGTTGACCCTTGAATAATACAGGCATTAGGGAAGGTTACCCTCTGTATAGTTGAAAATCCATGCATAAATTTGACTCCCCCCAAACTTAACTACTGATAGCCTACTGTTGACTGAAAGCTGTACTGATAACAGATTGTTGATTAACACATATTTCGTATGTTATATATATTATATACCGCATTCTTACAATAAAGTAAGCTAGAGAAAGGAAAGTGTTATTAACTGACTGAGCCACCCAGGTGCCCCCTAAGGAAAGTGTTATTAAGAAAATCATAAAAGAGTTTTTGTGAGGACTTGGCCCTTCCATGCAGCGTCTCTGCAAGAAAAGAAAGAAAAAAAAGAAAACAGACGGTGAAGAGAAGGAGGGAAGCACGGAAGGAGAGAGAAGCTGGGAGATCTCACACCGAAAAGTAGCAACAGTGTAGGAAGCCTCGCATCCTCTGTGTCCTACCTTTCCACATCTACGACTTGTGCAGGGGCGGTCCTGCTGCCTCTGCTGGATGATGGCCCCCACAGCCCCACACCGTCCTGTCTGAGAGAGTGTTTCAGAAAGTTCAGAGGTCCGCAGCTGCCCTTTCAGAGCAACAGCATCCTCCGAGTAGCTGAAGCTTGGATTTCTTTCTAAGCAAGTTTTCCTTTCCAGGGCAACTTCAAGAAACAACCCATAACACATCCAGCCAAAATGACGAGACGGAAGAATTCTCCTCAAAAGAGTCTACAAGAAGCAGTGACAGCTCAAGAATTAATGAAAAGAGATATAAGCAACATAACAGAACTTGAATATAGAATGTTAATCATAAAACTAATTGCTGGCCTTGAAAAAAGCTTAGATGAATGCAAGGGGTCCTACGAGGCAAAGTTCAAAGACCTTAAAAACGGTCAGGAAGAATTAAAGAAGACATTGGAAGAAATACAGGGGAAACTGGAAGCAACCACAGCACGGATTGAAGAGGTAGAGGAAAGAGTTAGTGCATTAGAAGACAAAATCATTGAAAAAGAGGAAGCAGATAAAAAGAGAGAGAAGCTGATCCAGGAACAGGAAAGGAGAATTCGAGAGCTGAGCGATGCAGTCAAAAGAAACAATATCCGTATCATAGGAGTTCCAGAGGAAGAAGAGAGAGAGAAAGGAGTCGAAGGGGTTCTGGAACAAATCATTGCTGAGAACTTCCTCAACATGAGAAAGGAAACGGGCATGGAAATCCAAGAGGCACAGAGAACTCCCCTCAGACGTAACTTGAATAGACCTTCTGCACGGCACATCATAGTGAAGCTGGCAAAATACAAAGATAGGGAGAGAATCCTGAAAGCAGCTAGGGACAAAAGAACCCTAACATACAAAGGGAGACCTATAAGGGTAGTAGCAGACTTATCTACGGAAACTTGGCAAGCCAGAAAGGAATGGCAGGACATCTTCAATGTGATGAGCAAGAAGGACATGCAACCAAGAATTCTGTATCCGGCTAGCCTGTCATTCAGAATAGAAGGAGAGATCAAGGTTTTTCCCAACAAACAAAAACTGAAAGAATTTATCACAAATAAGCCAGCACTGCAAGAGATCCTGAGGGGCATTCTATGAAAACAAGGAGGCAAAGAATACAAACTACCAGACACAGCCTTACAAACATGAAACTTACAGATAATACAGTGATTGTAAGCCCATATTTTTCAATATTAACACTGAATGTAAATGGACTAAATGCGCCAATCAAAAGACACAGGATAACAGAATGGATTAAAAAACAAGACCCATCTATTTGCTGTCTTCAAGAAACTCATCTTAAACCTGAAGACACCTTCAGATTGAAAGTGAGGGGATGGAGAACTATCTACCATGCTACTGGAAGTCAGAAGAAAGCCGGAGTAGCCACACTTATATCAGACAAATTAGACTTTAAAATGAACGATGTAATAAGAGATGAGGAAGGACATTATATAATAGTCTCAGGGACCATCCAGCAGGAAGAGCTAACAATTGTAAATATCTACGCACCGAATTCAGGGGCACCCAAATTTGTAAAACAACTAATTACAAACATTAGCAACCTCATCGATAAAAATGTCCTAATAGTAGGGGATCTCAACACTCCACTCTCAGCATTGGATAGATCCACAAAACAGAAAATCTCCGCAGAAACAATAGCCCTGAATGACACATTAGGACAGATGGGCCTCACAGACATCTTTAGGGTCCTTCATCCAGAAGCAAAGGAATTTACATTCTTCTCATCTGCACACGGTACATTTTCCAAGATAGACCACATTCTGGGGCACAGGGAAGCTCTGAATAAATATAAAAGAATTGAGATCATACCGTGTACAGTGTCAGACCACAATGCTTTGAAACTTGAAATCAACCACAGGAGAAAGCCTGGAAAATATCCAAGAACATGGCGGCTAAGAAATAACCTACTAAAAGATGACTGGGTCAACCAAGCCATCAGAGAAGAAATTAAAAAATACATGGAAACAAATGAAAATGAAAATACAACAATCCAAACGCTCTGGGATGCAGCAAAGGCAGTCCTGAGAGGGAAATATATTGCAATCCAGGCCCATCTCAAGAAACAAGAAAAATCAATAACACAAATTCTAACAGCACGCCTAAAGGAACTAGAAGCAGATCAACTAAAACAACCCAAGCCCAGCAGAAAGAGAGAAATAACAAAGATCAGAGCTCAAATTAACCATATGGAGACAGAAAAGGTAGTGGAACAGATCAATGAAACCAAAAGCTGGTTCTTTGAAAAAATAAACAAAATAGACAAACCTCTAGCCAGGCTTCTCAAAAAGAAAAGAGAGAGAACTCAAATAAATAAAATCGTGAATGAAAAGGGAGAATTTACAACCAATCCCTCAGAGATACAAGCAATCATCAGAGAATACTATGAAAAATTATATGCCACCAAACTTGGCAATCTGGAAGAAATGGACAGCTTCCTAAATAGCCACACGCTACCAAAACTCAAACGGGAAGAAATAGAAAATTTGAACAGACCCATAACTAGTGAAGAAATAGAATCCGTTATTAAAAACCTCCCAGCAAATAAAAGCCCTGGACCAGATGGCTTTCCTGCGGAATTTTACCAGACATTTAAAACAGAGTTAATTCCTATCCTCCTCAAGCTGTTCCAAAAAATTGAAACGGAAGGAAAACTCCCGGACTCATTCTATGAAGCCAGCATCACTTTGATTCCCAAACCAGATAGAGACCCAGCAAAGAAAGAAAATTACAGGCCAATATCCCTGATGAATATGGATGCAAAAATTCTCAACAAGATACTAGCAAATCGAATCCAACAGCATATAAAGAGAATTATCCACCATGATCAAGTAGGATTCATCCCTGGGTTGCAGGGCTGGTTCAATATTCGCAAATCAATCAACGTGATACATCACATCAACAAAAGAAAAGATAAGAACCATATGATCCTGTCAATAGATGCAGAAAAAGCATTTGACAAAATACAGCATCCTTTCTTAATAAAAACTCTCGAGAAAGTCGGGATAGAAGGAACATACTTAAACATCATAAAAGCCATATATGAAAAACCCACAGCTAATATCATCCTCAATGGGGAAAAATTGAAAGCCTTCCCCCTGAGATCAGGAACACGACAGGGATGTCCACTCTCGCCACTGCTATTTAACATAGTGCTGGAAGTCTTAGCATCAGCAATCAGACAACAAAACAAAATAAAAGGCATCAAGATTGGCAAGGAGGAAGTCAAACTTTCACTTTTTGCAGATGACATGATACTTTACATGGAAAACCCGACAGAATCCACCAAAAGCCTACTAGAACTGATTCATGATTTCAGCAAAGTTGCAGGATACAAAATCAATGTACAGAAATCGGTGGCATTTCTATACACCAACAATGAAGCAGCAGAAAGAGAAATAAAGAAGCTAATCCCTTTCACAATTGCACCAAAAACCATAAAATACTTAGGAATAAACCTAACCAAAGATGTGAAAGACCTCTACACTGAAAACTATAAAAAACTTATGAAGGAAATTGAGGAAGACACAAGGAAATGGAAAAACATCCCATGCTCATGGATTGGAAGAATAAATATCGTCAAAATGGCAATACTACCCAAAGCAATCTACACATTCAATGCAATCCCAATCAAAATTGCACCAGCATTCTTCTCAAAGCTAGAGCAAACAATCCTAAAATTTGTATGGAACCACAAAAGACCTCGAATAGCCAAAATAATACTGAAGAATAAAACCAAGGCGGGAGGCATCACAATCCCAGACTTTAACCTCTACTACAAAGCGGTGGTCATCAAGACTGTATGGTATTGGCACAAAAACAGACGCATAGACCAATGGAATAGAATAGAAAACTCAGAAATGGACCCGCAAGTATATGGCCAACTAATCTTTGACAAAGCGGGAAAATGTATCCAATGGAAAAAAGACAGCCTTTTTAACAAATGGTGCTGGGAGAATTGGACAGCAACATGCAAAAGAATGAAACTAGACCACTTTCTTACACCACTCACAAAAATAAATTCTAAATGGATAAAAGATCTGAATGTGAGGCAGGAAACCGTCAAAATCCTAGAGGAGAAAACAGGAAAAAGCCTCTTTGACCTAAGACGCACCAATTTCTTACTCGACACGTCTCCAAAGGCAAGAGAATTAAAAGCAAAGATGAACTATTGGGACCTCATCAAGATAAAAAGCTTCTGCACGGCAAAAGAAACAACCAACAAAACGAATAGGCAACCAACGGAATGGGAAAAGATCATCGCAAATGACATATCGGATAAAGGACTAATATCTAAAATTTATAAAGAACTTACCAAACTCCAAACCCGAAAAACAAACAACCCAGTGAAGAAATGGGCGGAAGATATGAATAGACACTTCTCCAAAGGGGACATTCAGATGGCCAACAGACACATGAAACGATGCTCAATGTCACTCAGCATCAGGGAAATACAAATCAAAACTACACTGAGATACCACCTCACACCAGTCAGAGTGGCTAAAATGAACAAATCAGGAAACTATAGATGCTGGCGAGGATGTGGAGAAGTAGGCACCCTCCTACACTGTTGGTGGGAATGCAAACTGGTGCAGCCACTCTGGAAAACGGTGTGGAGGTTCCTCAAAAAAATGAAAATAGAGCTACCCTATGACCCAGAAATAGCCCTGCTAGGAATCTACCCAAGAGACACAGGAATGCTGATGCATAGGAGCACGTGTACCCCAATGTTCATAGCAGCACTTTCGACAATAGCCAAATCATGGAAAGAGACCAAGTGCCCATCAACTGACGAATGGATAAAGAAGTTATGGTACTTATATACAATGGACTACTACGTGGCAATGAGAAAAAATGAAATCTGGCCATGTGTAGCAAGATGGATGGAACTGGAGGGTATTATGTTAAGTGAAATAAGTCAGTCAGAAAAAGACAGATACCATATGTTTCCACGAATAGGTGGACTTTGTGAAACTAAGCAAAAACCAGGGGGAGGGGAAGAGGGGAAAGAAAAAAAAGACACAGAGAGGGAGGGAGATAAAACATAAGAGACTCTCAAAGACTAAGGAAAAACTGAGGGTAAGGGGGATGAGGGAGGGGGGAGAGGGGGTGATGGGCATTAAAAAGGGCACATGTTGGGATGAACACTGGGTGTTATATGTAAACCAATTTGAAAATAAACTATTATAATAAAAGGAAAAAAAAAAAAAAAAAAAAGAAAATCATAAAAGAGAGAAAATACATTTATAGTCCTGTACTATAAAAAATCCAAGTGTAAGTGAACCCATAGAGTTCAAACCTGTGTTGTTCAAGAGTCAACTATATAATTCTAGGTTCATATATAATCCTATAACTCATAAAGAAGATTTTTTGCTTTGATACTGACCTTCAAATGTGAATAAGCTAATCAAGCTAAGTCTTAGCTGGGCACCTAGCTGATTCAGTTGGTAGATCATGAAACTCTTGATCTCAGGGTCATGGGTTCAATTCTCATGTTGGGCATAGATTCTACTTAAAGAAGCACACACACACACACACACACAAACAAAACAAAGCAAAACAAAACAACAAACCAAAACAAACAAACAAAAAACAAAATTAAGTTTTGTCTAAAATGTGTGAAAATTTTGGGAATATAAGAAAAACTTAATTATTGCCTTTTAATGGAGGAAGTTGCTTCAAGAGTTAAAAGCCTTCTTCAAATGTATAATGTCTAAGTACTATATTTTACCCAGTCAGGGCTAAATGAATTAAGGGAAATAACATCTATTGAAATGAGCCAGAAAGTATCAGTTAAACTAGAAATTAACCCCTATGAAAGGGGATGGTGTAATCCATTCATTCCTTCAGCACATATCTCCTGAGCTCTGTACTTTTGTAGGGCAGTGTTAGGCTCATAAAATATAGTGGTGACTATGGCAGATATGCTGTCTCATCATAAAGTTATAATTTATTGTGAGAGTCAGAGATGAATCTGTCCTATAAGAACCTTGAACAACAGGTGTTTTGCACATGCATTTAATTTAGTATACCAAATTTAACCATATACTCCAGGGAAACAGAAAAACTATTTAATTCAAATCCCCTTAAGTTTCTCTTCCTGTAAATTTAAGTTTGGCTTAAATTGTTTCAGAGACAGGAAGACCCAAACTCAAAGCCATAGAGAAAGAAAAGAAGTTGATATTTGGCTTCTGAGTGTCCACGTGCCAAATCTTAGCAATTAATAAGCTATTTAATGGATTTTCAACAATAATTTTAAAAGTGAGCCTTCTATTTTGAGAGACTTAGCAGAAGACCATGGGGGAGGTGGAGAGGGGGAAAAAAAGTCACAGAGAGGGAGGGAGGGAGGCAAAGCATAAGAGACTCTTAACATACTAAAAACATACTGAGGGTTGATGGGGGGAGATGTGAGAGAGGGGAGAGTGGGTGACAGGCAGTGAGGAGGGCACTTGTTGGGATGAGCACTGTGTGTTGTATGGAATCCAATTTGACAATAAATTATGTATATAAAAAAATGAACCTTCTGTCTTACATACATGCATCAGTATGCAACTATGAGGTAAGATAAGTCACTCCATGATTATAGCTATAAAAGGTACTTTGAAGAATATGTCATAGAGAAGGTTATTATAAATGCAAAATGGGCTCATGTTCTGGTGAGGGTGCAGATGGGGATTAGGGAAGGCCTGATAATGTTTGCTGGGTACTAAGGGATGAGGACAGGGGTAGGAAAGAAATGAAAGACTTAAGCATTTTGATGAAGATTTAAGGTCCATGGATGTTGGTATATCCAGGAGGAAAAAGAGAAAACAGTGGTTTTCAAAGTTTGGTCCATGAAACTATGGAGGTTCTAAAATTCTTAAAGGAGTCTGGTGGGGCAAAATTATTTTAATATAATGCTTTTTGTCTTTTTACCCTCATTTACTTGCAACTCACAGAGTAATTTACCAGAGACTACTTGATTTACAGTGTTGTAAGTGTGAATACAGAAATAAATATGAAAACCCAGCTCTCTTTTGGTAAGCCAGATATTGCGGGTCTTTGGAAAAATATAAAACAATATCTTTTTTTTTTGCTGTTTTTATTTTGTAAAATTTATTTTTCATAAAGATTTCTGCTTATCACTCATTTTAAAACATTAAAAAATGAATCATGAATAAAAACAGAAGGCTTCTTGTTACTGGAGTTATGTAAGCATAAGCTGGATGATTTAACTGCTCAGAGTGCTTTGGGATAGATTTCTGCCGAGAGTGGGAAGCTGGGCTTGGGAAACTTTAAGCCTTTTACCCATTCTCACTCTGTTAGTCTAATAATTCCCTAGATAATGAGGAGGCAGCTAGTATAAAATACAATAACGTAAATCGTGATATCATGAGAATGAGATAATTCATTCTATTTATGAAGGAGGTTTGGATTTACAGAGAATAATTTAAGGGCAAATGACACCATTTCTACTCATTATTCCAAATTTTAGGAACGTTTTTCCTGAAGAAAAACAGTACTAATTCTTTTTTTTTTTTTATTCCACATGTAAGTGATATCATACAGTACTTGTCTTTCTCTCTTTGACTTCTTACACTTAACCTATTGCCTTCAATCTTGTCACAAATGGTAGGAGTTTCTCTCTTTTATAGCTGAATAATATTCTATTCACCTTTACCTTCTTTATTTATTCATCCATCCATGAATATTTAGGTTGTATCTAGGTATGCTTCTCTGTGTATTTATCCAATAGTTTTATATAGTGTCTTGAGTTTGCCTTGATGTCTTTTTTTTCCAGTTTTGTAAAGTTCTGTCATTACTTTTTCAAAGATTGCATCTTTTTACTCTTCTTTCTTTCCTCCTTCATACTCCTCCTCCTGGTCCTTCTTTTTCAACTCCAATTAAACATACCTTCTTTTGTTTTCTTTTACAACCTCTTCTTCAAAAGAAGTTCCAGTCTTTTGTTTCCCTATGCATCATGTAGGTATTTTATTTAGGCTTCTCTTCCAGTGCATTAATTACTTCTTCTGTGTACAGTCTGCTTTTTGAACAGTCTAATAAATTATTAATTTTTCTTTTACTTCTGCAATTTGCAGGATATCTCTGAATGATCAGTATTTTGAGACCACCTATTGGCAGTCTATTGGCTGTTCATAATGCTTATCATGTACAAAGAATTTAAACATTGTTTTTCAGATAGGGTTGTGGTACATGAAGAAAGTAAAACAAACATATTCTTTGCTTCCAGGAATTTAAAAACAAAATAAAAAATAGGCAGGAGGAAATATCCAAAAATGTATCAACAAACTTACATATTATTTTAAAAAATAATCCAATAAGTATATTAAGTGAATTAATGTTATTTAAGAATGAAAGCTCAGGATTGGTAAAAAATTGAATATTATTATTTTCTTCAAATTAAATAAATGGAAATAAATAAAAGCTGAGTTCAGTAATATCTATATTATAGAAAGACATTGGGAACAAACTGTTAATGATAGATGATTTAGCATAATACACATAAATAAATGGCATTATTTGATGATGAAAATCATAGTGTATTCTACTGCAGTGCATGTTTCTTTAATGTGACTTAGCTCGTATCATATATTATTTAAGAATAGGGCAAAGAAATCAGTAAACCTCAGAAATTGTCTTGATTCATATGAAGTTATATTTTGAGGCAACTAAAAGCAAACACTCTTTAATATGTGAAGAACTTTAGGAAAATAAACCAGAGATTATACAACTGTGCCTTTTCAGTGCTCATTATCACTGATGAGTTACATTTTTCACCATGTTAAGATTTTGTGGAAGCTAAGGGAACAGATAAAGAGGTTGCAAAGACATTTCTCTTTGTAGTAGAAAGCCAAACTAGGGGCACGGGGGCAGCTCAGTTGGTTAAGACCCCAGCTTTGGTTCAGGTCATGATCTTGCAGTCTGTGAGTTCGAGCTCCACGTAGGGCTCTGTGCTGACAGTTCGGAGCCTGTGTCTCCCTCTCTCTGCCCCTCCCCCAATCGCACTCTGTCTCTCTGTCTCTTTCAAAAATAAACAGGGGGGGGGGGAAAGAAAACCAAACTACACACCCATCCACTAACAAAACGAACAAAACAAAACAAAAAACAGCTCACAACAAAAAAATCTTGATTCATGAATTCTTCACCTTAGGTCAGATTTTTATTATTTTTTCTTCAGATTTTTATTATTGATGGACCTACTTTTTATTAGGAATGAATGCCCTTAAAGACCTAATTCTGGAGAAAGAAAGAAGCATAATCTCTATAGTTAAAAGCTGCAAAGGATAAGATGACACTGATGCCAAGTGGAGATTTAAATGTATTCTTTTTAACAGATTGGAACACTATTAGTGCACTGCTTTCTAAGTTCTTTTTTGTGTGTGGTAAAATACATGTAACATAAAATTGATCATCTTAACCATTTTAAGGGGGCAGTTCAGTGGTATTAAATACATTCATAATGTTTGCCACCATTATACCACCATCTATCCTCAGAACTCTTTTCATCTTATGACATTGAAACTATGCACATTAAACAGTAACTCTCTTTTACCCCTCCACCCAGTCTCTATAAATAATAACTCCCTGTTATCCCTCCACCCCAGTTTCTACAAGCTGGGAGAGATGAAGGGCCCACCATGCTGTGGAGGTTGTGAAACAAGAAAGAGACAATCTTCATATTGCTTTCCCTGGCATATAGTATGAGGAAGTGAATCTTAAGGGAGAAAGCAAAAAAATTTTGCAGGGGTGGGGGAGGGGTTGATATGAGTTTTATTCTGTTGTAACTTTACTTCTGAATAGCAGCCAGCTATAATCACTGGTCAAACTTACTACTCTAGATTCATGTCTGGGTACATATTCACCATAGTTTCTAAATTGTTGGCTGAAAGAAATCTAAATGCACCAGGCATAAGTTGTGCTAGTCCTTGAAATTTTGCTCCAACTTTAAAGTGTTCTATTGAACATAATGTGTTATTAGCATTAGGGTAGGGGGAGAGGTGTAGGAAGAAAGGAAGGAAAGATGGGAAGAGAAGGAGGAAGATAGATTTTCTTGACCTGGTTGAATGATAGTAAAATGTAGAAATGTGTGTGTTGTTGGAGAGGGGATGTTTCTTTAAGCCTAGGGAATATAATAGAAATCAGGAGAATCAAAGTATAAAATGTTACTAACTAAATAACAAAAAGGCAAGATTAAGGGAATAGGGGGAGATAGGAAAAGGGAAGATCATGATATTCTTGAAGTGTATCTACTTTAAAAAAAATTTTATGTTTATTTACTTATTTTTGAGAGAGACAGAGACAGTCTGAGCAGGGGAGGGGCAGAGAGAGAGAGAGAGAGAGAGAGAGAGGGAGGGAAAATCTCAAGCGGGACTTGAACTCCTGAAACCATGAGATCATTACCTGAGCTGAAACCAAGAGTTGGGTTCTTAACTGACTGAGTCACCCAGGAGCCCCAAAGTGGTTCTACTTTTTATGTGTAATTATTACAGTTTTTTTGGTTAGAAATTATGATTTTGCAACTGTTAATTTTCCACCCCAGGAATTAGAAAGTCTAGTGACTAACTCTAAGTTTAATCATTTCCATGTAGGTTACTGTTGCAGCTGAATACATGAAAAATATGTTTCAATCAGATAGAATATTTTTTTCTAGCAAGTCATGGGTACTTTTGTGGAGCCAAGCCTCTTTGGAAATGCTACACAACTGTTCTAAAATTAAATTAGAATTCAGACACTCGGAACACAGAAAAACAACTCTTTCTGTAGTAGAAGATATAATAAAAGCTTTTCAATAGTTCAATGTAGGATAACTTATATAAAATGTATCTAGACAATGCTATAAATTTATTAAAACTCAACACTATTATGATAGTTTTATACGACAGCTTTACAGAAAAATTATATTATCCAATTTGTTATACTTACTAGAACTGCATTTCAATTAAAACACTTAGCAATTTCCTTGTTCTTTTTGAAATATTTCGAAACCCATTAGTGTGTCAGTGACTTGGCATTGCTCTCTAATTGCAGTAGATTTCAAGTGATAAAAATTGATTTTTTTGTACCTTACTTTGAAGAGTCAGCATTGGTTACCTGAATAGATTATAATTCTTTTAAAACATTATTCCATGTTGTTAAAAGTTTTCATTTCTGAACTTGAGATTGTATGTGCAGACTTTTTCCTACACTACAGAATGATTTGCATTTTGAGGAAATGTAATGAAATGTGGAATTCTTAGAAATGTTACAATGTTAAAATATATTTTAAAAGTCTACTTTTTATATATAAAGCTAAATTATACCAACATAGGTCCATCTCTTAGCATTTTGGGTATCATATGTAATTTTTATTATAACTATATTACAAATCAATAACAGAAATATCAAATTTGTATTTCCAGGAGACAGTGAAGCCTATGGCTTTACCTATTAATAAAAAATTATTACATTAAAAATATATTAGAATAGTATACAAGTTATTAGTTTATATCTCAGTGCATTTTTATAAATTTAACTGCCCATGTAACCATTATCAAATGAAGAAACCCAACATCCTTAACCCCTCCCCTAATTCTCTCCTAGTCACTAGCCATTATTCTGGCTCCCGTCACTTCTGGTTTATGTTCACTATTTTCAACTTACGTGTAAATTGAGTAATGTATGTACTATTTTGTATATGACTTCATTCTCAACCTTGAATGGACCATAAACCATGTTGTTTCAGGCAGCAATCATTAGTTCATTCTCAATATAAGAATGCATCAGAGTTTCTTTATCCATCTTGCTACTGATGGAAATTTGGGTTGTTTCTAGTTTAGTGCTTTTGTAAAAAATGTTATAGCAAATATTCTTGTTGATATATATTTTTGGTTCATATAAATATGCATTTCTCTTGATTCGTATACCTAGGATTTGAGATTCTGGGTGATAGTGTCTGGTGTATGTTCAGGTGGATGTTTTAGTTTTTCCAAGTGGATGTGGCGATTTATATTCCCACCAGTAATACATGAGAGTTGCACTTGCTCAGCAGTCACACCAACTTGTAGTCTTTTTTCTTGTAGCCATTCTGGTTTAGGAGTATTTTGCTGAGGTTTATTTTGCATTATCCTGATGACTAGTGAAATTTAATCTTTTTTCATATGTTCTTTGGCCATTTGGATATTTTCTTTAAAGTGACTTTTCATGTCTCTTTTCTATTAGATTATTTTTATTATCGATTAGTAGTTCTTAATATATTATGGTTATATTTGTTGGTTATACATACCGTAAATACTGTCTCCCCTGTGATTTGTTTTCCAGTTTCTTAACAATTTCTCTTGATGAACACAGTTTCTCAATTTTAATATTGAATTTATTCATCTTTTTCTTAAAGTCATTGCTTTTATATCTTGATGAAGAATTATTTCTCTATCAGGGCACCTGGGTGGCTCAGTTGGTGAGCATCTCTTGGTTTTGGCTCAGGTCATGATCTCGCAGTTTGTGAGTTGGAGCTCTGAATCGGCTCTGCGCCATCAGAGCTTGGGATTCTTTCTGTCCTTTTCTCTGCCCTTCTCCTTCTTGTGCTCTCTCTCTCTCTCTCTCTCTCAACATAAATAAATAAACAAACCTTAAAAAAGAATTATTTTCCTGTCATAGTTCTTAAATAATTTTATAGACATTTTATTGCTTTTTCACAATTAGATCTACAATATTCTCTCAAGGATTGTTGCACATATATTTATGAATGAGGTTAGCCTATAATATTCCTTTCTTAAGAATTTTTTTGTGTCAATCATTGTTACCAACCAGATTTTGTTTGTTCCTTTCTAGTTTCAGGAAAAAAGATTTGGAAAGTTTTTAATCAGCTATTACTCTATTTTAAATAGACAATTTCAAAATCTCACTGGCTTAAAGCAACAGCATTTATTTTTTTTTTGCTACTTCCTTTTGCTGACAGTGTTTCAGTACCATTCAGTTTTCCTTTACATTATTATATCTCCTTTGACCATGTTATTTAAAATTGTATTTAAGTTTTTCAAATGTTTATAGTCTTATTAAAAACCTTTTTTGTAATGGCTTATTAACTAAATTTTATAATCAAGAAATGTTATTTACATACTGTCCATGTTTTAAAATCTCTTAAGACTTGTTCTATAGCCCATACATAGTATTTTAGTAAGCATTTCATTTACAATGGAAAATAAGGGGTATTTTCCAGTTGTTGGATATAATGCTATAGATGTCAGCTAGATTAGGACTATTAACTGAATTTTTCATATCTTCTATATATTTAAAAAAATTTTTTAAGTTTATTTGTTTTTCTGAGAGAGAGAGAGTGAGAGAGCAGGGGGGCAGGCAGAGGGAGAGAGAATCCTAAGCAGGTTCTATAGTGTCAACATGGAGCCTGATGTGGGGCTCGAACTCATGAACCATGAGATCATGACCTGAGCCAAAATCAAGAGTCAGATGCTTACCTAACTGAGCCACCAGTTACCCCTCATATCTTCTGTATTTTGCTTAATGTGTTAATTACTCTTGAGTGGTGTGTCAAAAACTCCACTATAATGATATATTTTACAATTACTCCTAATGGTCTGTTTAATTTTCACTTAATAATCTTTGAATCAATACTATTAGGTGACTACATATAATAGCCTTCTGTTGAGCTGAACATTTTATCGTGTTATATTGCCCGTCTTTATCTCTACTCATACTTTTTAGTTATATCAGCCTTTGTTGTTAGAATTTGTCTGGTATATTATTCTTTATCCTTTTACTGTCAACTATTTTTTTAGCGGGTCCGCCTTGTAACTAACTTATTCAGGAAATAGGTGTATTTTGTTTTGATAACCAGGTTACAAAATCTCTATTTTCTGTTTTTCTCTACTTTCTGTATTTCTTTGTTTTCTGTATTTCTTGACTCTTTTTTCTTTGAAATGACTTAAGTCCTCCACCATCCTCTACCACCACCCCGTTTCATCTGTTTGTTCTACTAATTTGGAACCTATATACTCTTATTTTTTTTCTTTTTTAGTAAATGCCCTTGGTTTTGCTACATGCACACTTAATAAAATTTACATTTCATCAGGATCTTTGTTTTCTTTAACCTTACAAATTGTCTTCTGCAACAAGTTGCTATTAAGATTCACCCAAATTTATAATTTTTTTCGTTTTCTTTAAGTTTCAGATATTCCTTCTAGGGTCAATCATATCTTTTAGAAATTCCTTTAGTTACAGACTTTAGTGATAAATTCATTCCTTCATTCAGTTCAGTACATGTCATGTACGTGGCATAAAGTAATATATAAAAAATCCCTGCTTTCACGACACTAAAATTCTAGAGAGGAAGACGGGCAATAAGCATGATAGAATATAAAATATATAGTTGTGTTCTATCTTATGTACAGGAAAAATAAGGCAAAAAAACGTGATATAAGATTTTAGATAGGGTAAAGGAATCCTTACTGGGAAGGTGACTTTTGAATCAAGACCAGAAAGAACTGAGGGAATATGAAGATGTTTAATGAAAAAGCATCAAAGACGAAGGGAACATATTTTACAGGAGGGACTGGCAAGTTCAGGACACAGCAAGGAATCCAGTAAGGCTATAGCAGAAAGAATTATTTGGAGATTAGTAGATGTATCCAGAGGCGTAATGTATATCCAGATGACATATGGCTTGCTAGGTCATGCTTCATGGTGAGATGGAAGGCTATAGAGGGTTTTGAATAGACTCTTGATATGATTTGTTTTAACAAGTTTGCACTGTATATTATAGGCTGGAGTAGAGCAAGAGAGGAAGCAGTTAATAGGCTATCGCTGTATCAGTGAGAGATGATGGTGGCTTGGAGCAGAATACTGGCTGTCGGAGAGGTGATAAGTGTCACTGTCTAGGTATTTTTTGAAGGCAAAGCTGATAGAATGTGCCACTGGTTCTGATGTAGGCTGTGAGACAAAGAAAGGCCAAAGACGACTTAGAGGTTTAGGTCCGAACAACTATAAGAGGAGATTTGCCATTAACTGAGATGGAGACAAACCTAAGAGGTGATGATTTTGGAAAGACCATCAGGAGCTTAATTTTGAACAAATTAACTTTAAAAAATATAAAAATGTCTTAATGGCATCCTTATTCTTGTAATATTGCATTACTGGCTGTATTATTCTCCTTGATATCTAATTTAATTAGCACTTGAAAGAGTCATTCCACTGTCTTCAAATTTCCATTGTCACTGCTGACAATTCAATCCTCAAATTGTCATCTCTTTACAGGTAATCCATCATCTCTACCTGTTTCTGCGATCTCTTTGTGTTTCATATTATTTAGTGGTCTTCTTGTATCTCATACTGGTACTGAATATTCTTTTGTTAATGTAATTTTTTTCCTTTTGTCCCAATCGTATGGGAGGGTTTTTTTTTTTTTTTTTTTTTTGGGTCTTTAATTTTCATTAACTTGGGTAGATATGAGAGTTTTATCTGTTTGCTTGTTTGTTTTATTTGTTCTGCTTGGACCTAGCTGAACCCTCTCAGTCTGAGCTCAGATGCTTTTTTCTCATTCTCAGAAACTGAGTAATTCTTTCTTCTCATATTGTCAGAGCAACCTTCTTCAATATTTTGTTTATGTTTTTGCTAGCTCGTGTTGGAACTTCTAGCCTCTAGAACATTTTTTCTTTTAGTATCTTCTACCTCTTTATGTCTTTGTTGTGAGTTCTTGGAGTATAATTTGGCCCATTTTCCAGCTGAGTAACCCACAAAAGCTTTCATTCTGCTATTCAAGCCTTGTGTTTATATTTTTGTTCTATAACATGAGAAGTGATTTCTTACATTTTTCATAAATGTCTGTTTTTATTATATCTTGCATTTTCTAGCATTGACGTGTGTTAGCTTACCTATCTTAAGACATTAAATATTCTGATTTAAAATTATGATTTTGAATGATCTTTCATTTTGTGTCTTTGGTTATGAGGTTTTGAAAAAATATCCCTTTAACTGAGCTATTTTTCCTTAAATGTTTGTCAGTACTTGGGGTTGTGTTCATCTTCATAGTTGAGATTTCTGGCTAGATAGTTTATATGATGATCACTCAAATTTAGCTACTATTTTCAAATTAAATGCTAAATTGAATGAGATACCAGAACTATAAGCATAGATGAAAGTCCTGGGAAAACCAGAGCACATGATCACATAATTGTTAGACTGGAGAATACATGTGTTGGTGTAGCCCACTTGGTCTAGGGGAAGTTGCTCTAAGGACTTGCTCTCGAAACTGTTTCCAATAAGAAGAAAAGATATCTAACATGTAACAATCAATGGGAGTACTTTAACATTTCTTCAGGTACTGTGTTTCACTAGCTATCTGAGACACTCCCCTTATGTCCCTATCCTGGCTTTTCCACTTAATCTCTCTTTTCTAGGCACCTTTCCACAGCTGCCTCTGGCTAACCACAGGAAAAAGACTTATGTGGCTTCTTGGGAGAGGTGATAGTGCCTAATTGTTCTTGCTCTGGTACCTCAAATAACCCTGGCCATTCTCCCCTAGTTCTGCCCTGCATGTTTCTTGCTCCTTCAGTGCATGCCCTGGACTGAGGTTTTCTTCAATGTTACCTACTTTCGGTCTCTCAGAAATTTTTCATGCTTATGAAAGTATACATAGACAGTCCCTGCTTTGTGATGGTTTGACTTATGATTTTTTGACTTTACAGTGGTGTGAAAGTGTTACACATTTGATAGAAACTGTACTTTAAATTTTGATCTCTTCCCAGGCTAGTGATATGCCTGAGGAAAACCCTCTCCTGATGCCATGTAGTGGCACAGCTGCCGGTCAACTTATGTCATCACAAGGGTAAACAACTGATATTCTTACAACCATTTTGTTCCCTTGCAGCAATTCTATTTTTCACTTTCAGTACAATATTCAACAAATTACATGAGATAATCAATACTTTTATAAAATAAGCTTTGTGTTAGATAGTTTTACCCAACTGTAGGCTAATGAAAATGTCCTGAGTACATTTAAGGTAGGATAGGCCTTATAAGGTAAGATGTTTGTAGGCTACAAGTATTAAATGCATTTGCAACTTAAACACTATTTCAACTTAGATGGGTTGATCAAGATAGAAACCTGTTTAAGTCATATCTGTATGACTTTTATTTCTAGAGGTTACCTGTTACATCTCACAGTCACTAAATCCATTGTTACTGTTGTTTAGGAGATAGTCCCAGCTTTTAGTAACTCTATCATTTTTAGAGTTGATACCCTATCCTTACTCACTGTGATAGTACAGTAGTCCCCGCCTCCTATCTGCAGTTTCCCTTTCCATGATTTCCCTTACTGGCTGTCAACTGTAGTTGGGAAGAGGATGGTCCTCCTTTTGATATATAGTTACAAAGTCAGGCTTAACCTAATGTTACATCACAATGCACATCATTCACCTTACCGTACATCTCATCACGTAGGGATTTTATCATTTTACATCATCGCAAGAATAAGAAAGGAAAATAAAGTACAACTATATATATATGTACATGTATGTGTGTATATATATATATATATATATATATATATATATATGTTTTTATTTAAATTTCAGTTAGTTAACATACAGTGTAATATTGGTTTCAGGTATACAGTTAGTGATTCAGCACTTCCATATAACACCCAGTGCTCATCACAAGTGCATTTCTTACTCGCCATTGTCGGGAGCCATCTTGGGCTCACAGGTTGAGACGTCTCCCTGTGTGGAAAAGGCAGATGTTGCAAGGTCTCCTGCTGACCAACCGGCATCCAATACTATCTCCTTCTAATAACCTTTCAAGCCTGGACTTCTTGAAATTCTCTGGTTGGCCTCAAGGGATAAAATGCCCTTTGGTTTTATGGCATTTGAAAAAAGGAACCTGGAGTGCGATGCCTTGATGGATAACATCTGAACGAGAGTAACTTGGCCAGAAGTAACCTCAAAGTTGCCTCTTGGGGATAGGTTACACAAATTGATCACACAGAATAGCAGTTATGAGTTGGTTAAAAATTAGTGTAACTTATGTAGACGTCAGGCCCCTATTGTGTAAATTCACTCACTCATAAAGAATAGAAACTTAGGCAAGCATTAGAAAATTATGTCTTTACCAAGTGAGTTGCACTTTCACCCTTATGGTTAAGAATGCTGGACAGAATGACTCCTAATCTATCTATAGATGATTAACATAGGTCTTAAGGCAACAATGTATGCACCATCCGGTTGCTCAAGATCACCATGGCAACCCTGCTTTCTTCTTAAACATCCTGTGTTCTCCCCCTGCCAAAAATTTACCTAACCCTACTTTGAAAGCAGTATATTTTCATTAACTTAGGAACAGAATCATAAAAATAGCTAGTTATATCCATCTATGCTTACTGAGGTACTGTCACGAAAGTACTCCTTGATGTAATGTCACTTACTGCCTTTAAATAAAGACACTGAGATCAGCAGGGCAGAGTTGCCTGCCTGGTTCCAGTAACTTTGCAGCTCTCTCAACTCATTCCTTTCGCCGACACCATTCATCCTTCGGGGACTCCTGGACTAGCCGGAGCTGGACTCCTGCACCCCATCACCCATTTAACCCATCCTCCTGCCTACCTCCCATCCAGTAACCTTCAGTTTGTTCACTATACTTAAGGGCCGGTTTCATGGTTTTCCTTTCTCTTTAATGTATTTTGAGAGAGAGATCACATTTACGTAACTTTTATTAAGTGTATTTTTTAATTTTACTATTAGTTATTATTAATCTCTTACTATACCTAATTATAAATTAACTTTATCATATGTATGTATGTTATGTATAGGGTATATACATATATGTGGTATATATAAGGTTCAGTATTATCTGCAGTTTCAGGCATCCATTGGAGGTCTTAGAACATACCCCCCAACAGATAAGTGGAGGGACTATTACTATATTGCAAGCTACTCATTACTGCTACAATGTTTCTGGACTAGTTGAATTTTATGACATACACATTTCACACAATTAGCAAAGTAATCTTCTTCCTAGAAGGGTGCACTATGAATTTAGTTTTATTTTTAAACATTAGTATTCAAAACAAAGTTATAGATTTGATATACATGTCTATTTATATATGTACATGTCTATTTACAAAGGAATTCACACTATTATTTATAAGGTGTATCATAATGTGCATGTTTGCAGAAAAAGAGAGCAGGTTGCTGTATATTGAGGTCAACTTGCAAAAATAGTTTTTTATGTGATTACTATCTTGATGTCATAGCAGTTCTATTTATGTGATTCATAATCCTGATAATAGTAGAGGTATTGAAGTTTGACTAATCTTTCTTAATTGACTATAATAAGAAAAAATAAGATTGTATGTTTGTAAAAATATTAGAAAGAAAATATCAACTTGAGATTCAGTGTGATATAAACTGTGTTTCATAGGTATTATTTGTATTCTAAAGTATTTTCGACTTTGACAACTTTAAAATTGCATTCAGTACTAGGCAGAAAAATGGAGTTATATAAAATCATAACATCAGTGTAGTGTATGAAGTAGAGATAATAGTTGTACTCTTAGCCATTTTATTTTGCTATAAATGAAATTCATTGTTCAGCATGGCCTTCTGAACTGTGTTTTCCAGTCAAGTTATTTTGTAAAGATTAAATTAAATTCATTGCAGAGTACATGCTTTCAGAGATTGTAACAATTCCTATCTGTTTGAACTATACTGTGAGTTCTTTTAGTGTAGGAAAAAGTTCTGAAAGACAGTTTTCCATCTCATTGCACTTTTTCAGAACAGTTCTCATATCTCAACCGCAAGGTTTTATTAAATACAAATTGAAGTGAACTTATGTCAGTAAGGAATAATGAAAACACACCTTCAATGGTCTGCTTTGCTTTTTCAGAGTACAAGCATAAATTGTACTTCAGATTATTTAGAGATTATGCAAAAGTTTGGTAGAATTTGAGTAACTCCTACGTTTAGAATGTTATGAATGCCAAATAACTAATTGTCACAAATTATAGGTTTAGTGAACAGAATAATGCCTCCCCACCCCACCCCACTTCAAGATACCTATGCTTTAATCTCCAGAGCCTTTGAATATATGTTAATGTTACGTGGCAAGGGGCTTTTACAGATTGAATTAAATGCTGTTTGTCAGGTGGGCCCAATATAATCACATTGGCCCTTAAAATTGGAAAAAGAAGGCAAAAGAGTCCCTGAGAGATGCAGCAGATGAAAGAGGAAGAGGAGTGATTTAAAATGTGAGAAAGATTCTACTTTCCCCTGATTGCCTTGAAGATGGAGGAGGAGGGCTTTGAATGAAGCAATAAGTGCAGGATCTGGAAGCCGGAATTGCCACCAGCCAGCAAGGAAACGGGGACTCGTACATCTGTATGGAACTGAATTCTGGCGAAAATCTGAATGTTTTTTGAAACAGATTCTCCTCTAGAGTCTTCAGACATGACTGCATCTCCGCAGGTCCTTTCATTTTAGTCTTCGTGAGGTAGAAGCAATGAAATAATCCAAGCCCGCCAGACTGCTGATCTAAAGAACTGTGAGATAATTTTTTTTTGTGTTTTTGTAACCCACCAAATTTGTGGTAACTTCTTATAGTAACAGTAGAAAACTAATACAATTGGCAATATTTTTATTCTAAAATAAGGTATCTCTTATAGAAATATCATGTAAAATAAATTGAAACGATAAGGGAAAATAACTTACTCTTTCTGAATTTTATGCCTGTTCCCTTTCTATTTCTTTACATTTGTTATCTTCTTTATTTCTTAAAACAATGACTATGGGGAAGAAAGTCCCCACAGTCTAGGATGTGTAGTGAACTTATAAGCACTGGAAAACTTGAGTTAAAAAATTAAGCAGAGTATTATCCAAAAAAGAAATCAAGAAAGCAATCTCATTTACAATAGCATAAAAATAATAAAATACTTAGAAATTATTTTAACCAAGAAGGTGAAAAATGTATACACTGAAAACCGTGAGACACTGATGAATGAAATGGAAGAAAACACAAATAAGTGGAAAGATATGATGGAAGAATTATATGATAGCCAAAGAAATCTTCAGAACAAAACCGGAGGCATCACACTTCTTGGTCTCAAACTGCATTACAAAACTATGGCAATCAGAAGAGTATGGTACTGGCACAAAAACATATATATAACCCAGTGGAACAGAATAGAGGGCCCTGAAATAAACCCAAATATAAATAGTCAACTAATCTATGACAGGGGTATCAAGAATACCCAATGGAGAAAAGACAGTGTCTTTAGTAAACGGTACTGGGAAGATTGGATGTCTACATGCAAAAGAATGAAGCTGGGCCACTATCTTACACCATACACAAAAATTAACTCACAATGGATTCAAGACTTGATTGTAAGAAAGAAAACTATAAAATCTTAGAAGAAAACATAGGTAAAAATCTTGACATTCATCTTGGCAATGATTTTGTGGATATGGCACCAAAAGCACGGGCAACAACAACAAAAATAAGCAAGTTGGGACAACATCAAATGAAGATGCTTTAGCACAGCAAAATCCAGGCCACAAAATGAAAAGGCAGTCTACAGAATGGGAGACAACATTTGAGAACAATATATCTGATAAGGGAGTTAATATTTAAAATATGTAAGGAACTTTTTTTTCTACAACTAATTAGCAAAAAACTAATAACGCATTTTAAAAATGGCTAAGATCCTGAATAGACATTTTTCCAAAGCAGGTACACGAATGGTCAGCACACACATGATAACACGCTCAACATTACTAATCACCAGGGAAATATAAATCAAACACAGTGAGTTTGTGAAACCCTAAAAAGTCAAACTCTAGAACCAGGTTATAGAATGATGGCTCTTAGAGGCTGGGGGTGGGGAAAAATGGGAGAATTTGGTCAAAGGGTATAAACTTTTGGTTATAAGATGAATAAGTTCTAGGAATCTAATGTACGGCATGGTGACTATATTTAATAATATTGTATACTTGAAATAGCTATGAGTAAATCTTAAAGTTCTTATCACACCAAAAGAAAAAAAGTAACTACATGAGGTAATGTTTGTATTAAGTAGCTTGATTACAGTAATCATTTCACAATACATACATATATCTAACCATCATATTGTACCTTAATCACATATAATTTTTATTTGTTATTATACCTCAATAAAGCAAAAAAATATAATCCAGTTTCTGCAACAATAAGCCTGGAGGAATCTAACTGCTGAGGAAATATAGCACACTCGATTAAAGTCTGGTGTTAATGAGCCCCAAGTCACCTGCTAAATTCTTTTGAAGTTCAGTTCCTTTTTTCATAGATGAAAATTTAGTTCCTTGAACACAATAGATCCTATCTCTGCTTCCAAAAAAACTTCCTTTGTGTACAAAAATTGAGTCCCAAGGGGGATTGGGCTGGAATCTGGGGAAAGCATGTAAACCATCACTTTTTGAAACCCAGCAAAAAATACACCCTACTGTGAAGAGGTTAGTGATACTCATACCCAAGTGAAACATAATGGGGCATAAGCTGTATGGAGTGCCACACGGTAGCACAGAATGTATTTAGAAATATATGTCAAAACCAAAGCAAACTTGGAAGCTTTAATTCATTAAGAATCTTCATTCCCTAATCTCTTGGTTCACTTTGTCACTTCAGTTTTTATGCTTTACAGATTAAAATTGCAGCCATCTTCTCAGAGTTGAAAACATCCTCTTAACTCCAATTATGGTCTGTCATGCTATCCATCGGGAGTGTCAGAGAGAGAAGTTTCACTGAATCTAATAGTTAGTTACATAGCACCCTGCATCTTGAGGCCTGCATCTCCAGTAGTTGGTCCTCTTGATTTTCTATAGTTACCTGTCCTTGACCATTTGCTGTGGGATAGTTTACATACCTAGTCAGAAAACTGTAGGAATTAGAGATAAGAAAACAAAAATGAGATCTCTTTATTCCTTGTGTTACATCATAAGAATTTCTTATTAACTACATGTTTTGCCAAAGCCTGCAGAGTAGTTTAGTTAATCAAACTACCTGGACGAAAAGTTCTGCTTTTTTGTTTTGTTTTGTTTTGTATTTATTTTTGCAGAGACTTTTCAGTTTTCCTAGAGAAAAGTGAATTTAAAGGAAATTTTCCTTTTTCCCTCCCATAACTGCTTATATTTGGGATAGAGAGAGAGTGATACTCATTAATTTTAGTTAATTAATCAATTCACTTATTTATCCTACAAATGCATAGAACACTGGGGTGTTCTAATGGAGTGCTTCATTAGATACTAGGATATAATGATGAGCAAAAGTAGACAAAATTCCTGCCTACATGGGGTTTAAATTCTAGTGGGAGTGATAGAAACTAATCAAATAGTCAAAGAAGTAAATGTAAAGTCATACGTTACCATAAAAGCTGACAACATTTTTCTTTTAATTTTCCTTTTTAAACTTTTCACTTAAGCCTGAGTTTCATGGTTAACATTCTGTTACTTAAGTGGGCAATCATTCATTTCTTAGAGTTCTGAAAGTTTTACGTATTTAGAAGTAAGAGAAGACTAACAAAAAGAAAACTAAAAGAAAGGAGTTGGAAGAAAATAGCCTGCTGTCCTTGCAGAGTCCGTTGTCTCAGTGTAATGGGCATAGACCCAGCCTGATTCATCCGTGTAGTCATTGGTTGGCTGACATTTTAGGCATTAATCTTGTTTATTAGGGGTTTAAAAGAGAAACACGTTTGAAAATTATGACAGTTAAAAATCCTTTGAAAAATTACATAAAAATTTTTATTAATTCACTGGAAAATTGTGAGACTTACTTTTATTTTTGTATTATAGTTCTTATATAATCATCCATACTGTGAGAATTCGAAAATGAATAACATTTGAATATGGAGAGTATATAGTGTTTATATTTCATCCTGACAGATGTAGTGACGGTGTGGAATGTGGATTAAATACAAGAGTATAACCATTATATGATGATTTTAACTGGCTAATGGAAAACAATAGTCTTGAAACAGGAGACTGAAATTATCCTTAATTTTTCTTTTAATGCTTTGGAAAATTTTATGCTTTAGTTGATGAAACACTTGTATATTCAGAATGCTACACGAGTTATTATATCTTTTTTCATTATGTTTTAATTACCATAAGAATTAAGATAATTATACACAAATATTTTAGTTTTAGAT
Source organism: Paguma larvata (assembly GCA_030068075.1). Classification (NCBI taxonomy): domain Eukaryota; kingdom Metazoa; phylum Chordata; class Mammalia; order Carnivora; family Viverridae; genus Paguma; species Paguma larvata. The sequence continues at coordinate 117,495,488 of CM057823.1, forward strand.
GTGACGTATTTTATTTATACACCATAATCAAGAAGCTGGAAAGGCCTATTTTCTCTTAATTCTCTCCCCTACTCTGTGAAACACATATCATTTTCTCCATTTTATTAATAAAATAAGAAAATGGTAGCATAGCCAGTAAGTAGCAGCATCAAGATTAGAACCCAGGTCTATTCTGACTCCAAAATCAGTGATTTTTCTCCCATGCCATACTGCCCTGAGCTGTTCTTAATGTTTACATTAGAGAAGAAATATTTGAAACTAAAATGAAATAAAATATAATGGATAATGAAAAAGAAAACAAGTTATTCTAAAAATGTTAATAAGATCGGGGAGTGCCTGGGTGGTTCAGTTGGTTAAGCATCCAACTCTTGGTGTGGCTGACAGCACGAAGCCTGCTTGGGATTCTCACTCTTTCTCCCTCTCTCTCTCTGCCCCTCTCCCCATGTCAAAATAAATAAATAAACTTTAAATAAGTTAATTAGATTGGTAAACCATTAAGTAGACTAATCAGGATAAAGAGATGATATACATTAAAAAGATACAAGGGATATATACAACGAAATCTAACCATATTTCTATATACTTACAATAAAAATGTTTTAATTGAATTCACAACAACAGTAACAAAAACTCTGTGCAACATCAGAGATTAAAAAGTGGCCATCTTAATATTCTCCACACATTAAAAGAAGAATAATAAAACATTACGAAAAACATTGTGCCAAAGAATTTGACAATATAGATGAAATGGACAAATTTCTGAAAAGATGTAAGTTACCAAAATTGTCTCAAGAAGAAAGAATCTGATAGTTCGGTTTTGTTTACTAAAGAAACTGAATTTTTAATTAAAAATCTTCTGACAAGAAAATATAAGGCCCGAACACTTAAGAAACAAAAAATTGTGATCCAACAGAAACTTTCCTAGAAAATGGAAAAGGTGGGAATATTATTTATCTTTTCTATGAAGCCAACATATCCTGTATAACAAAGGCATACAGATACATTTCAATATAAGAAAACTACAAATCAGTATTCCTCATGAATACAGATACAGAAATATTTAAGAAAATATTATTGAATTACATTTTGCTGTGTGTTTTATTCTCTTCATGAAGATTATGCCCCTTGAATTTTCTCTTCCCAACTCTAAGCAGCTAATCAAGGTGTTTTTTAATCTAAACCATTTCTTTTCCTAAGAGATGTTGGTGCCAGGCGGGGAAAAATACTTTTTTTGTTGTTTTCGTTTTGCTTTTGTGTTTCTCTTAATCCTGATACATATATTTTCCTTTTGCCCTTCTCCCAGTTTCTCCTTCACATTTATCTTTCTGTCACAACCACCATAACGTCTGAACACAGACTTTTAAAAAAGAGATCTATTTTCTTATTCTAGTCATCGACATTTCATTTGAATGAATACAAATCTATAAAAATAATATTTATTGTAAATTATATTATTACTTGAAATGGAAAATGCTTGGAAAAACTTACACAGTGATTTAAAGTCATTCTTTTCATGGTGGTAAGAGTAATCTGTAGTAGAACACTTCAAAGAGAAGCTTTTTCATCATTTACATGATGTTCTAATGTATTAAATGTTTATATTATAAGAAACAAATGCCTTGGAATTGCCTTTCACAAGCTTTTGTTTAGGGTGCTACATACTTTGAGGCAAACACTTTTCAGATGTATGCTAAGCTTTGTTTTAATCTATTACCATTAATTTAAAAAACCTTTTGGAAAAATATTATATAATTTATCACAACAATGATAATTTACTTTAAATACTAGCAAAATTATGCTGCTTGTATTTATTTTAAAAGATACGTAGTTTTGTTGTCTAGGCCAGTTATGGCAGAATATAAGACCTTTGTAGTGCCTTCATTATTTTTTTTTATGCAAAATATATCTTTTTGGTCTTTGATCAGAAATTCAAAAGCATTCAGGCAGAGTTTTTGAAAAAACATTTTTACAGGTGATTATCTTTTTGAAATGATATAGAAAAATTACATTAGAATAATTTTGTCAGAATTTATAGATATAATTCACATAAGACTTCTCATTCATTTCCTCTTTGTTGTTTAGCAATGATATTTATGGTTTAAAAAATAACATTATTCTTCATCATAATGTTATCTTATGTTTCAGTAGTTTTTTCACTGATTGCATGAAATGACATGATAAAGACTACAATTTCCCTATCGTGCATATCTCTCTTTGCTATTTATAGAGATTAATACTGTAAATATCATCATTGAACTATTTCCACTGTTTTCTGTGGGGGAGAGTAAAGTCAACTATAAGCATCTAGGGACAAGAAAGTTAATCATTCATGTTTGGAAATAGTCTTCTAATGAATTACTGAGAGAAAAGTTGGTTGAATGTATTCCTTCAAATGTGTTAGTAGAAATATTGATAAAATTAGCTCACATAGGACAATATTTCTAAGGCCCATATATATTACTGGATTAAAATTATAAATAGAGATGGGGTGGAATGAACTATAACAAAATTTTCATTCATGAGAACTCGATGATAGTTAAGAATGTAACTGGTGAACTGTTAAATCAGAAGTTGTATTTGATAGGCACCTAGGTCAGAGTTGATGGAATGCCTTGTCATGAAGAAGAATTGAACAAATTGCTTTTATCAGTTTTAGTCACCTTTGATCCAAGTGAAAGAAAAAGAGAGCTGATTCTTGTGAATTTTATCTATGCAGGATAAAGGCTTTGGACACATCTTGAAATTATATTTCATGGAATTGTAGAATGTTTAAGGTAGACAGGACTGTATATATCATCTGATCTAGTCTCTGCTTACAAATCAGGAATGTGAGGCCAAGAGTTAAGGGATGTTCCACCATTACATAGCTTGTGAGATAAAGAGCCAAAACTAAAATGTAGGTTTATCAGTATTTAGTCTAATGGCATTTCTTTCCACTATGGACTTTCTGGGGAAAAAATTATATATAGAGAGTAATATATATGTTAATATATATTTCTTCTCTTTCTTAGTAGCTACACTATGGATATAGATACAAACAATACAATAGGGTATTCAATTTTTCAATTTTTACTCTAAGGAAATATAATTAAGTAAGCATAATCATAAAGCAACCAACAAGGATACATTTATATATTATTTGTGGACTCATTGTATAATTGTCTTTAATCACTGCCAATTGATTATTAAGTCCAAATTACTTGAACTAGAGAAAACATTATTTCCTGTGTTAATTTTTAGTATTTTTTCTTTATAACATCAAAATAGTATTAAATAACATAAATCATTGAATAATAAAGCGAGAAGAGATTGCAGAGCCAAGATTCTGCTATATTCCTACTGGTTCAATATAGAACTGCATTTAAATTATTTGTAGTTGGTTTATATGGGGCAGAAAAATATTCAGTGATGGTTAATAAAAACTTTATTGGCAATGCATTTTGATGTCTTAATTTCTCTAGTGTTTTTTTTTCTTATATCCAGTATCATATCCCTGTAGCAACATAAACATTACTTAAATCTCTAGTAGTGAAATGTTATTATCAGAAATAATTAACAGAGGCAATTTGATAGTGAATCAAGAAAATTTAGTCAGAAAAGTAGCAGATAGTACTTTAGTAAAAAATGGAATTTCTGACATAAAAAATTACCCAAACTATGGAGCTCTTCTACTATGATTTTATGCAATTAAGTTTTAATTTTTAATATAAGATATAGGCCATAGAGAGAGAGAGCATATAATCCTCATCTTTGATAGCTCCTAAAAGCAGAAAACTGAAAGATTGAGGCTGAATATCAGAGGCATAATATGAGAAATAAAGGAGAACGGCTAATTCACTATGAATGAAAACTTCTATTGTAGTTAAAGCATTTGATTCTAAAACTACCTGCAGAGTAGATGTTACATACAGAAGGTAAGAAACTGAAAACTTTTCATTGACTTTACTATCCTTTCTGTGGGTCCCTAGAATTTATAGGAACATGGCTGGGAAAATCTTGTGTAGGACCAGGAAACGCATTGCTTTACTAAGAGCAGGGACCATATGGGAGATCCCTGATAGGAACAGGGATTTTATTGACTCCATTTTTTTGCTATCCAGGAGACATAATTGAATTCCCCTTGGCTCAGTTTTTTAAGTAGAATCTGACTGGAACCTTCAGTTTGATTTAAAAAAAGAAACTAGGAGCACCTGGGTGGCTCAGTTGGTTAAACGTCCAACTCTTGATTTTTGACTCAGGTCATGGTCTCACTGTCATGAGACCTAGCCCCATGCCAGACTCCACACGGAGCATGAAGCCTGCTTAGATTCTCTCTCCTCCTCCCTCTGCCTCTCCCTTGCTTGTATTCTGACCTTCTCAAAATAGGTGAATAAATAAATAAATAAATAAATAAAAAGACTAGTTTGGACATAATTTTGTCTGAAAATCGACGGAGAAAAACTGACAAACCATATAGACAATTGTTGTAACTTAACTGTAAACGGAAGTGTCAACAATATTTCCCCTTTGACTAAATGGGAACACATATTTCTTCATTTTTGTGGAGTTATTACTGGATCAGTTCTCTGGTGTGAAGTGCGTTGTGATCATCCTGTAACCTTATTTACTGAGCTCTATGTAATGATGGTGATTAACTATAATGACCTAACCTATTTTTAACAATACTTAATAGTTTTCAAAGCACTGAAGAAAAGTTTATAATTCTTAAAATAAACTTGTGAGGTAGGCAGCATAGATTGAACATTATTCTCCTATTATACTGAAAATTAACAAACGAAAGCACCAACGCCAAATTCTAGGATTTCTGGCATGCATTCTAGTGCTTTTTTAGTCTCACAATGTTGCTTCTCCAAATCCCACTAGCCTGAAAAATAGCAATAATAAAGAACACATATCTTTTGGAGATATTTCAGAGATCATCTTTTTATGTTTGATTGGTCTATTTAATTTGATTAAAATAGTAGGTAATAAAGGCTTTAATACTTTTATTATTTACTTTTATTGAAGTACAGTTTATATGCAATGTTATATTAGTTTCAGGTATATGGCTTTAATGTTTTTAAATCTTATCTTCTTCCCTGTAGGGAAAGTCTTTCTGCTCATATTTCCAAGCGAAAATTCTATTCATTATTCCAGTAACATATTAAATGCCACTTCTTCTACACACTTGGCAGATCTTGTCTTTGTTCTCCTTACTCCTCTCTTTAATCCACTCATCTCCTGAAATATTTTGTTCATAAATCAGCCTCTTTACTCTTGTTGGGGTTAAGGAAAATTTAATGGTAAAAAAATTAAGATTAATGGGAGTAGAAAATAAGATTTGGTAGACTGAATGAATAAAAATGGAGAGGAAACAATTAATTGGCTAAGGGAACAGATTTTGGAACCAGACTCCCAGAACTGAATCTCAGCTCTGGCACTTATAAGTTATGTGTCCATGGGCAGGTTATTGCCCAAAAAGTTGTTACTCAATTTTCTCATCTGTAAAATGGGATGGTAATAATCCTACCAAATTATCAGTTAAACTTTACAATGCTTATAGTAAATAAGTTGTAAATATACATGTAAACACACACACACAGAATATATATGGATGAATGCACACACATACAATATGTATATATAATAGAATACTTCATTTTTAAATTTTATTTTTACTAAAATAATAAACCCAGCACTCCCTGAATTGAAAACATTATTGACATTTTGTATGTCTTAAAATAGTAATTATCAATACTGATTCCTTTACCATATTGTGCTCACTCACAATTTTAGACTCTTCTTTCCCTAAAAGTTTAGTGAGACTGAGAATTCATTTTGCTTTGTTGTAGATAATACGAGTATCGAGGGCCATTTTATTTTTTGTTTGGTCTCCAACCTACTATTTAGAGTCACTGTAATTTTATTGCTCCCGTAATATCCACTAGAATATGAATTCCATCAAGGCAAGGATTTTATATCTCTTGTTTGCTATCGTATTCTCGGTAACCCAGTGTAGTTGCTGATATACAACAGGCTAATAAATAAACGATTGCCTTTTGTTTCTATCTTGTTTTCCTGCCTTTCATCTCTGTCAATTTCTCATTTACACCGAAGTGCTGTTCTCCAAGGACCATATTAACTTTACTTCATCTCTCTTTGTTCTCAATAATTCTTCCATTTTTTTTCCTCTGTCACATGCTTTATATCCTTTCTATTTATCAGCCTTTCTATTATAGGATGGTAGATAGGATGGACAAGTTACATTTCAGTATTCTTTGGTTTCTAATTCAGTTCAGAACAGTAATGTATCCAGATAAAATACTATAAGCCTAGTAGGTGCTTATAGTATTCCAGCTAGGTGTTATCATAAGTTTGAACATCATTTTGTGGGACACGTGGGATGACTATGTAAAGTGGAGACAGACAGGTGATGTCTTTTGCCCCTTCCATTTCATCTCTCCCTCAGAGCTCTGCTAGCCATTTTTCTCCCTGGAGCAGTATGTGACTTTGAGGTTAAACAATAGGTTCCACACACCGTGGGAAGGAGCTGGGTTCCTCACTGGTGTTGAGTCAACCCTCTGATGATAGCCTGCTGATTTTTCTTTTTTGTGAGAAAGAGATAAAACTCACCTTTCTTTTGGGTTTTCAGTGTGTTTGAGAAGAATTCCCAAATAGAAGAGAATTTTTTTCTTTTAAGGTTTATGTCCTGAGTAAAATTAAATGACTACAAAATAAATATATGCTTAAAGGGTTATTTTATTTAATGTATGCAGCGAGTATATCAAATATTTTACAAAAGTTATTATGATATAAGATAATACTCAAATACTCTTTTCTGATGATTTATTTAAATTTCTATAAGCATTTATTTTTGAAAGGGATATATTTTTCCTAAAGTTATCTAGCTAACATGTTCTCTGATAAGAGGGATGTTAATTGTCAGTCTATTCACGATTTACTTAGATAGTTGAGAATTATTAATAATTGTTTTATGTATAAAATTTCAAATTGCACAATCACCATTTCCTATTGCAGCAGTAAACCTGCAATTACAACTGAATGATAGATTTGAACATTTAATACACAAAGGGAATTTTACTTAAAGTTATTTTTGGAATGCTTGCCTATATTTGAGAGTGACTACTCAGATATTAATAATAAATCTTAATGACATATATTCCAGTTACCTATTTATTGCCTCTCAGCCTCAAATTCACTCTGTAACACTTGCTGCAGCAAATGGATAGAGTAGAATTCCTTTAAGCGTTTCTCCTTTTCATTAAACGTGATGCTGAGCTTCCTCAGTAGAGGGTGCTAAAGGGACAGGAGGAAGGGGCTCCCCTGCTCTTTCTGGTGGCTGCATGCTGAGTCAGCAGTAGGGGAGGAAAGCCATCTGGTTATATGCTGCTGCAGCCATCCGTCTAGAATGCACGACCTTCAGCAACTTCGCAGCCCCTGTCCTGGTGATTACTTTCCCATACCCCTCTCAACATGGACACCGCACTCTCAAGTTCTCCTGTTCACTCTATCATCCCTATTCCCCCTTGCTTGTTGTAACCCACCCCAGGATTGTTTTCCCATGGTCCTCAGGCCACGGTCCTCTGGACAGCCTCCTGCTGGACCTGGGCTTCTGTTCTCTCTGCACATTCATTTGTCCAGCTCCCTGGCTGCAGTTAGTTTGCACCCCCTGTCTCTACTCCGCATGTCTTCAGCTCATGTATACACTGTACACTTCAAGCCTTCTGCTGCATTAGAACCCCAATTCCTTCTACATGCTCACACGCTTAGCTGTGTTCATCTGTGTCCCACCTGTACCTCCCTTACTGCCCCCTCCTGCCCTCCGGAGGGATGCTTCCTGCTTGTTCACCAACTACAGACCAGCTCTGGACTGTGAAAACCAGAAGATTTCTTTGTCTTGGAGTAGGTTTCAAAAAACTTTGAAACCCAACCAAAGAAGGAAGGGCCCCTTTCCATCTTTGTCCTTCCTTAGGTACTCTCCCTTAGCCCATGGGCAAAATGTAGAGTTTTCTTATATCCTAGTTATAACTCTTTTATCATAGTTAAACAATTTTTTATATTAAACTTTCTCTGTTAAACCACTGTGTGCTTTCAATCACTCCTGAATGGCCTGACGTCGATACAGCATGCTTTGTTCCTGTAATAGTTGTGATGCCGGCAGATTCTGATGGTAACAGCCATGATCACAAGTACCGGAAATAATGCCCACATGCAATATATTCACTTTTCCAAAGTGGAATAACAGAATTTATGTCAAAACCACACCTAAAACTGAACTTTAGGGCCCCCCTACTGTTCATGTTCAATATTTCTCTCCTGAACTCCATCCAGACTTGCATACCCAAGTGCCTAATTTAACATTTCTACCTTGGACAGCTAAACAGACTCCTTAAAAACAAATCAAAACACAAACAAAAAGAAGAAATATTGTCCAAAACCAAATGTCTGATCCATCCCACCCCTATCTCCTGTAACCCGCTTTTTAACTGCCCCCGTAATCTCAGAATGATGGTTCCATTTTCATGTTTCTTGGACTAGAAACTTATCGTTGATTCTTCTGTGCTCTCGAGCCCAAATCCAATCTATCGGCAAGTCTTACAGGCTCCGTCTTCAAAATATATCCAAATTCCAATAGCTTCTCCTCTCCTTTAATGCTAACACTTTGGTCCAACCTGCTATCTTAGCTGGATCTTTGCAGGAATTTCCTAACTAATCTTCTTGTTTCTTCTCTTGCCCAGTCTATCCTCATGTTGCCTCTCTGTTCAAAATGTCTAATAGCTTCCAGTATTAAATTGAATAAAAAACAAAGTCCTTATCATGGCCTGTGAGGATCTGTAGAATCTGGCTCCCTCTGCCTCTGTGAACCCATCTTCTCTGTTCATTGCTCACTTGTACTCTAGGCACATGACAGTATTTTGAACTTACTAAGTGAGCTCCATCCTATGTTGTTCTTCCTCCCAACACCCACATGGCTCATTTCTTTACCTTCTTTTGCCTCTATTAAGATCTCCACTTACAATAAGGGGCACCTGGGTGGCTCAGTCGGTTAAGTGTCCGACTTTGGCTTAGGTCATGATCTCACTATCCGAAGAGTTCGAGCCCCACGTCAGGCCCTGTGCTATAGTTCAGAGCCTGGAGCCTGCTTCAGATTCTGTGTCTCCTCCTGTGTCTGTCTCTCTCTGCCCCTCTCCTGCTCACTCTCTGTCTCTCTCAAAACTAAATAAACATTAAAAAAAAGAAAGATCTCGACTTACAATAAAGTCTTCCTCGACAATACCTCTCAGCACTCATAGGCCCTTTTACCTCATTTTATTTTATCTGTGGTACTATTTTTTCATGTCACAAATTTAATTAATATTTACATGTTCATTGCTTATTGTCAGTATGCTACCCCAGAACATCAATTTGCCTAGTTAGTTCACTGCCGTATCCTCACACCTAAAATGATGCCTGGCATGTGGTAGATGCTCAGTAACTATTTGTTGAATGAATGAACCAATGAAATAATTAGTGAATAAATTGGTTCTGTATAATAGTGCTTTAAGCCTCACTATTATTTTATGGAGTAATATCAAATCTCACTTTAAAGATGAAAACTGTACCACAAAAAATTACATTATTTTCCCATGACAATAATAAATAAACAGCTAATAAAAAATAATAATAAATAAATAAAATAGTAATAAACGGTTGAGACAGGATTTGAATCCAAGCTTATCTGTAACCAAAACCCATACATGATTTTCATGTCATTTCTCAGAATTTCCAATATGTATTACAAATGGATATGATCAAACGTATAACAATATAAGAATTTTTTTAAGTATATTTGAAACTAAGATTATTTTCTTAGCTGCTTATTTTGTGACAGTAGTCTCCTTTAGTGTTTATGTGTTATATTAGGTCTGTTTTATTCATTTAAGGTAGCAATTGTCAGAATGTCAAAATTTGCACCTAATAATTGCAAACTATTTGGTATTATTATTATTTTTTTAACTTTTACTATGTAACAAAGTACCCTAAAGTTGGGTGGCAACCGTATACTGCTGCAGGAACAGCTAGGGTTGACCAGGAGGCTTAACTAATCTTGGTTGGGCTTGTTAGCTACATGTCTGGGAGTCAGATGATTATTGACTTGATCTAGATTGGCCATTGTTGGGGCACCTGGGACAACTTAGATGTGCTCCATGTGACTCTCGTTCTCCAGCAGGTTAATCTTGGCATGTTCTATCAATGGAGAAGTTAGAAGAGACAAACCTCATTGTGCACACCCACTCATTTCAAGCCTCAGTTTGCATTGTGTCCTTAAAATTGTCATTGTGCTAGCAAGTTATCTGTATGTACCTGGAATCAAAGAGTTGCTTCTATATTTTCCCTTCATTATTTCTGATTTTCTCTTCTCACTACCTGACCCTTTCTTACCCTCTGTTAAATTTCAATCACTTTTTGTTTTCTCTAAAATGCCAGTTTCCTAGGAAAAGGTCAAAGCAAACTAGTTCTTTTGAGGATGTAGATATGATATGATATGGAAAAATGCATATTATGTAAAGCTATTTTCTAATTTGTAGACAAAGCCGATAATTTTTTTGGGGGGGAATTGATCCAAAAATTATAATTTTATAAATGTTAAAAATGAAAACAAACGACATGGGAACAAATTATGTAAGACTTATTTCCTTTTGTAATTAGTGTGTAGAGACTGAGAAATTCAGACTCTAATAGAAGCTATAGTTTATTACTGAAACATGCTTAATTGTCATGTTTAATTGTCAGAGATACTCAGGATCTTCTAAAATTTTTTCCAGCAAATGAATCATTGAGAATAAGTGATAAAACTTAAAAAATAACAAGGAGAAAGGAAAATAAAACCAAATTTTTCCTGGTTCATTGCACTCCTTTATGGTTTTTTTATAGGTTAAAAAAGGAAAGACTGATTAAAAGAATGCATGGTACTTTGTATTTTGTCAAAATATTAATAGAAGAAAAAGGCAAACATAATTGGTAACGGATTAAACGCTTTAAAGCCTTTATCAAATTATCAACAGCTGAGTTTCATTTACATTTCAAGTCATAAAACTCACTGAGCTTCTAAATTTGAGACCAAAGGAATTTCATGTGTCCAAAATTATATTACAGTTACAGTTACAGATTTCAGATGTGATAGTGAGATATTTTTATACTCTTAAAGTATTGACTATAGTTATTTTGAATTTATTATTGACATTTAATGAATATTGAGTGACTGCGTAGTACCTATTTGAAAAGAATTACAGTGTATGGAAATTGAACATTGTCCTGTGATTACCACAATTAAATATAAAAGAACTAATTAGAAGAGATAGAAGAAACTGATGTTGGCAGCCACAATTTAACATGTTAATTATTTAAGATGGCATTGACTCTATTTGTATACTAAAAATAAGTACTAACAGAGAACTTATTTGAAAGTAATTTTTCTTATAAAAGCAGGCATGAACATTCTTCCGAAGGCATAATTCATTAATTTTTAAATATAAAGTTGGTTCATTTTGATATTTACATTCTTTCATTCAACAAATTCTATATCGAATGGGTAAATTAAAATAATCAAATGTCCTATTAGTTGTCATACTAATGCTTATAAATACATCATAGACTCATAAATGAAGCAGAAATTATATTCTGCATACAGAAAGTGGAGGATAATTTTATAAATCTCTGTGTACTTGTTAGTCTTTTATTTTTGAATAATATTTAGGGCCAAAAGCAATTTTGTATTTGTAGTTTCCTATTTTAACTTAAAATTCAATTACTTTATTTTAAATATTTAATCTAAATCTAAATATTGTCTCATATTTGATTGCTATATCAGATCATCTTTGATTGTTAATTTTGGAAGCATGTGACTTATTTAAAAGAAACCTATTCTTCTTTACCAATTACTGTTTAAATAAAAACAGAATGAGGGGAAGAAAGCCAATGTATAATTGACAATGAGTATTTGGAGAAAAGTGGGTTCAAATCTCCTGTATTTTGTTATAAATTTTACATTTTGTTGTATAAAGAGGCTATACAGTCTATGGAGCCAACTGACATTTGAATCCTTTTAAATACCCCAACTAAATGTACTCAGCTATTTGAACTTCCCAATGCCAGGAAACTTTATAAGTATTCTAAAACTGCCAATTTCATTTTTGACCACCTATGCAAGTAAGGAATTCTAATACTGAGCTACAGTGGGTTTCCCTAAAGTTCCCAGTTATTGGTCCTAATTTGACCGAGTAAGAATACTCAGACCAGTTCTACTACTCTCATATTGACCACTCATTAAATATCAAGAGTGCTACAGTGTCCCTCTACATTTTCTTTTCTTCAACAAATGGAACATCTCAGTGTCTTCAACTATTCCTAATATGAAAATGGTCTCAAAGTTTTTAATTATTCACGTTACTTGACACTGTTCATTACCTTCCTCTGGGCTTTGCTGTGGTAACAAACAATCCTATGATTTTAGTGGTTACAACAATAAATGTTTATTACGCACTCATGTAATAGGTCAGCTATGTATTTGCTGAAGTTCTTCGTTTTAGAACTTTGGGTGAAGGAGCAGCCTCTAAGTTATGCCAATCTCTTAATAGAGGAAAAGGTGCAATGTTTACTCAGAAGTGGCATATATCTTTTTATTCACATTTTACACATACATTTTACTTTTACTCATTAAAAAAAATTAGCTAAAGCAAGTCACACATCCAGATGTAACATTAATGGGGTGGGACACCCTCTAAGTCACGTAGCAAAGGGCGGGGATTTACAAGCCTCTTACAGAAAGGACAGCAAAGAGTTAAGAATGACAATTCAGTCTCAAACAGCCTCAAAACATGTCCTGTCTTTCTCAGTATGTCACTTAAAGTGAAGTTCCCAAGATTAGACAGTATGGGGCACCTGGGTGGCTCAGTCGGTTAAGCACTGACTTTGGCTCAGGTCATGATCTCACTATTTGTGAGTTCAAGCCCCGCGTCAGGCTCTATGCTGACAACTCAGAGCCTGGAGCCTGCTTCAGATTCTGTGTCTCTCTCTTTCTCTTCCCTTCCCCTGCTCACACTGTCTCTCTGTCAAAAGTAAATAAACATTAAAAAATATATATTAGACAGTATACCAGGAGTGTTCTGAGCAGTTTTGAATAGTCTTATTATTGTTCTTACTGTAGATTCTACATTGTTAATTCAGTCCCATATTGCAATATCTGTTTAGCAATCCTGTTGAATAGGTTTCTGCTTTTATTGTTCATGGCTAGTTCTCATGACCATTCTAAAAAATACCTGGGCTATGTACCATGTGATTACATGTTAACTATATTCTCTATTATTATTCAATTGAACACAAATGTAGGATGAAATCTAAGAATTATAACAGAGTATACATATTTTTTAATTTTTAAATTATAAACATAACTTAAACCTTTTTAAAAGGTACAATTTTAGAAGATAATTTCAGGCTTAGTCATCCTGATTTAATTCTTTGCATAGAGTGATCTACTAAGAGGTCTTTGGATGTAAAAGGGGCTCTTTTTTTTTTTTTTTTGGCTTGCATCTACATGGAATACTTTATATTTATCTTGTATTTTTTAAATTTAAATTAATTTAAAAGTTAATTAAACTTTAAATTTAAATTTTGATTTAATTTTTAAAATTAAATATAGTGTAGTATTAGTTTTGGGTGTATAATAAAGCAATTCAGCAATTCCATATATTACTCAATGCTCATCAAGAGAAGTGTATTCTTTAAAAAGAATTTTTTTAATGTTTACTTATTTTTGAGAGAGAGAGAGAGATCATGAGTAGTGGAGAGGGCAGAGAGAGAAAGAGACACAGAATCTAAAGCAGGCTCCTGGCTCTGAGCTGTCAGCCCAGAACCTGATGAGGGACTCGAACTCACAAACTGTCAGACCATGACCTGAGCCAAAGTCAGATGCTTAACTGACTGAGCCACCCAGGTACCCCAGGAGGGGTATACTCCTAATTCCCTTCACCTCTTTCACCCATCCACCCACCCACCTCCCCTCTGATATCCCTTTGTTTGTTCTCTATAGTTAAACCTGATTTTTGGCTTGGGCATCTCTTTTTTCTTTGTTCATTTGTTTTATTTCTTTAATTCTGTATATGAGTGGGATCATATAGTATTTGTCTTTCTCTGACTGGTTTATTTTGCTTAGCATTATAGATCCGTTCATATCTTTGCACATGGTAGGATTCATCATTGTATATATTCCATTGTATGCATATATATGTATATGTATATATATATATGTATATGTATGTATGCCACCTCTTTATCCATTCATCTATTGATGGATACTTGGTTTGCTTTCATAATTAGAATATTATAAATAATGCTACAATGAACATAGGAGTGCATATATCTTTTCAAATTAGTGTTTTCGTATTCTTTGGGTAAATATCCAGTAATGGAATTACTTGATCATATGAGAATTCTATTATTAATTTTTTGAGGAATCTTCATACTATTTTCCATAGTGACTGCACCAGTTTGCATTCCCACTGACGTGTAAGAGTGTTCCTTTTTCTCTACATCCTCATCAACACTTTTGTCTTGAGTTTTTGATTTTAGCCATTCTGACAGGTGTGAGGTGATATCTCATTGTAGTTTTGATTTGCATTTCCTTCATGATGATTGGTGTTGAGCATTTTTTTATGTGTCTGTTGGCCATATGTATATCTTCATTAGAGAAATGTCTGTTCATGTCTTCTTCCTATTTTTTAATTAGATTATTTGGGTTTTTTTTTTTGGTGTTAACTTGTATCAGTTCTTTATATACTTTGGATATTAAACTTTTATCGGATATATCATTTGCAAATATCTTATCGCATTCAGTGGGTTGTCTTTTAGTTTTATTGATTATTTCCTCTGCTGTGCAGAAGGATTTTACTTGATATAGTCCCAATAGTTTATTTTTTCCTTTGTTTCCCTTGTCTCAAGAGACATATCTAGAAACACATTGCTATGACTGATGCCAGAGACACTGCCTATGTTTTTTCTAGGATTTTTATGGTTTCAGGTCGCCTATTTAGGCTCTTAATCTATTTTGAATTTTTTTAAATATGGAATAAAAAAGTGGTCCAATTTCATTCTTTTGCATGTACTGTTCAGTTTTCTCAACACTATTTGTTGAATAGACTTTCTTTGTCCCACTGCCTCCTTCATTGAAGATTAGATGACTATATGATTGTGGGTTTATTTCTGTGCTTTCTATTCCGTTTAATTCACCTGTATGCCTGTAATATAACTTGTAATATAACTCAAAGCTTTGTAGTACAACTCAGAGTCTGGAATTGTGATGTCTCTAGTTTTGTTTCTCTTTTTCAAGATTGCTTTGGCTATTTGGGGTCTTTTGTGGTTCCATACAAATTTCAGGATTATTTGTTCTAGTTCTATGAAAAATGCTGTCGGTATTTTGGTTGGGATTGCCTTAAATGTGTAGATTGCTTTGGGTAGTATAGGCACATTAGTAATATTTGTTCTTACAATATATGAGCATGGAATGTCTTTCCATTTATGTTATCTTCAATTTCTTTCATCAATCTTTTATGATTTTCAGAGTAGTCATCTTTCGCATCTACAGTTAAGTTTATTCCTAGTGTTTTATTATCATCGGTACAGTTGTAAATGAGACTGTTTTCTTAATTCCTTTTCTTGGTGCTTCATTATTAGTGTATAGAAATGTAGCAGATTTTTATACATTAATTTTTCTATTCTGTGACAAAAGGGATTCTATTAAAAATGTTCAGGGGCACTGGGTAGCTCAGTCAGTTAAGCATCTGTCATCAACTCAGGTCATGATCTCATGGTTCATGACTTTGAGCCCTGTGTTGGGCTCCATGCTGACAGCTTAGAGCCTGGAGCCTGCTTTGGATTTTGTGTCTTCCTTTCTCTCTGCTCCTCCCCCACTCATGCTCTGTCTCTGTCTCTCAAAAATGAATAACCATTTAAAAAAAATTTAAAAATGTTCAGACAACAGGCATAAAATAAAATTGTCCTGGTCAAACTGGGACATTTGGTCAACCTACTTATAGGGTCCCTATTTATCCTTAGTTGCATGCCATCTCATAAAGCTTTTGCCTGAACTCCAGTAAACTATATAATAGAAGTACATAGAATTAATTGAAACTTACATATACTTGAAAGCTTTATCTTAAAATCTTTGCCATTGGATTTAAATTATTCTTTGTTTTACAGAATTTTAGTCTATCTTTGTGTATAAAAGAATTAGTCTCTTGCCTTTTAAAATCCAAGATTCAGGTAATTTAGGCCAGCATGTTTAAATTTCCCACTTAACACCTATATGCTATACAAGTAATTAGTAGTATGTAGATAACTACATACTGACCTTTATTTCCTTCTTGGGATAGAGAACTCTTATTATTTTCTAGTGTTAAGATTTTGGTCCAATTTTTCTTTTTGAAAATATTACATAGATTATTATATTTGTAGTTAGGTCCTCTGAGAGCCAGAATTGAGAGAACGTTAGCAAGATTTAATCAGGGTGCTTTGAATATGAGAGAAAGGAAATTATTAACATGTATGCAGAAGCTGGAATGCATTGTTCTTTTTTAGCCATATGATTTTAGGAATAATATATTTTCATAATCTAATGATGATAGCTAAGGAAATAAAAATATTTCAAAAGAAATGGAAGAGTTCTTGAGTGACTTGTTCTGTTGTAGGTTTTTGTTTTGTTTTGTTTTGTTTTTGTCTTGGGGTATTTTTTGGTTTTCAATTTGGAATACTTCAAATATGTATTTGGTTTTGTATTTGATGCAAAATAGTTTTCAAATAAGAAAGAGTCAGTACCTTTGATTTTTTTCCCATTGCTGTTGTAAAATAAGATTTTCTGTCCATATTTTTTCTTCCCCTTGGGCATTTTAGCTATATGCTCCTCACAGTTGAAATAAGTGTTCATATTTGTTAATGGTGTGCAAATCTGTAAGGCAAATGAGATTCCATTTTTAGGGAGAAAGCTTCCTATTAAGCCAAATGCTCTCATTCTTTTACCTGTCCCCATTCACATTCTCCTGTCCCTTCTGTTATTAGCCTCTAGTTATATGAGCAGAATAGGTCTGAACCTGATGTTCCTATACAGATTGGTCACTAGGGAACAGCACAGAATGTGTCTTATCTCAAAAGACAAATGTGTTAATCCTACTCTATTAGGGAGAAAGATAAATCTGACAGAATAAAAACAAATGCAAAGTATGTCATTTTGCTTTTGTGGGGTTAAAAGATCTTTGGAAATATTTATATTTCCAATATAAATACATATATATATATTTATATATTTAAAAATAAGAAAAAGGAATGAAGTCTTATCACCTTCAAAAGCATTGTGAGATACAAGTTGTGCTGAATACAGATTTAAAAGTCTTTAAAACCCCCAAAGCATCTGCACAGAAAAAAAACAGTGAATAGTCAACCCATGGAATAGGGGAAAATATTTGCAAAGCATATATCCGATAAGATAATAAATTTCTAAAATACATAAGGAACTCCTCCAACTCAATAGCATAAATAAATAAATAATAAATAAATAAATAAATAAATAAATAATAAATAAATAAATAAATAATAAGTAAATAAAATAGCCGATTAAAAATGGGTGAAGGGCTTGAGTATACATCGTCCCAAAGAAGACATGCAAATGACCAACTGGTATATGAAAAAATGTTTAACGTCACTAATCATCAAAGAAATGCAAATCAAAACCATAATGAGATCCCAACTCATGTCTGTCAGGATGGCTATTATAAAAAAAAACTAAGTCAACAAATGTTGGAGAGGATGTGGCAAAATTAGAACTCTGGGAATGCAAAATGGTGCAGCTACTATGGAAAATAATATAGAAATTCCTCCATAATTAAAAATAGAACTACTCTGCGATCCAGTAATTCTACTTCTGGGTATTTATCTAAAAACACTGAAATCAGAATCTTGAAGAGATAATAGACCTTCCATGTTTATTGCATAACTATTCACAATAGCCAAGATATGGAATCAACCTAAATATCCAATGACAGATGAATGGATAATGAAAACATGGTATATACATATAATGGAATACTATTCAGCCTTAAGAAATAAATTCTGCAATGTGGACAACATGGATGAACATTGATGGCATTCTAACTAAGTGAAATAATCCAGTCACGGTGAGACAAGTACTGAATGTTCTCATTTATATGAAGTATCTCAAATAGCCAAATTCACAGGATCAGCATGGAATGGTAGTTTCCAGGGACTGGGGCATGGGAAAATCGGGAGTTACTAATCAGTGGCATAAAGTTTCAGTGAGCAAAATGAGTAAGCTCTAGGGATCTCATATACAACATTGTATTACAGTCAACAATAACATACACTTAAAAAAATTTAAGATAGTAGATCTCATGTTAAATGTTCTTACCATAATAAAATAAAATTTTAAAATAACCTCTAAAAACTTACAGTAGAATTTTTCCCCTTTTTTATAAAACTGAAGGACACTGGGCAGTTACAGATTTTTCCCCCAGTTTATTTAAGCTATGTCATAGTGACTAGTCTATGTTTCAGCTATTAATTTTTTATTTAAATTTTATATTTTCCTAAACTGAACCTAAAGTAGCCATTATATTAGATAAGCACTTAATTCACCTAATACTAAAATCAGTAGAAAAAGCAGTGGTTAAAAATTGTTGCTAATTGATCTGCATCATGAACCGTGAGATTCATGACCTGAGCCGAAGTTGGACACTTAACCGACTGAGCCACTCAGGCACCCTGTAATTCTTAATAGAAGTTCCAAGTAGATAAAAGCCTCAGGATACTACCTAAAATAGAAGGGAAAAAAAGAAGATTATTTCCATTTTCCAAAAAGAGATTATCTTGTTCTTTCTTAATTAGAGGGCAAATGTATTCTATTTTTATCATTTTCGCATGGACTGTGGTAGGCAGAATAATGGCCCCATAAAGATGTACATGTTCTAATCCTCAGAACCTGTGAATATGTTCTGTTATATGGTGTATTAGTTTGCTAGGGCTGCCATAACAAAGTACCACAAACTGGGTGACTTAAAACAACAGAAATGTATTATTTCACAGCTCTGAAACAGGAGTTCCTATGAAAGTGTTGGCAAGGGACTATGATCCATTTGAAACCTGTAGAAGAGAATCCTTCTTTGCTTCTTCTAGCTTCTGGCGTTAGCTGGGAATACTTAGCATTCGTTGGCTTGTAGGTGCATCACTCCAATCTCTCCCTATATCATCACATGGCCATTTTCCCTTTGTGTGTCTGTCTCCTTTTATTTATAAGAACACCAGTCATATTGGATTAAGAGCCCACAGTACTTTAATATGAACTCATTTTAAGTAATCTGCAACTACCCTATTCCCAAATAAGGTCACAGTGTGAAGTATTGGAAGTTGAAACATCAACATATCTGTTGGGGGGCACAATTCAGCCCATAGTATATGGCAGGGATAATTAAGGTGAACGTTGCTAACCAAGTGGGTTTGAGATAGGGAGATTATTCTGGATTTTTCAAGAGGGTTCTATGTTCAGAAGCATCCTTATAAGTGAAAGAGGAAAACAGAGTTAGTGATATATTGTGAGAAAGACTCAACCTGCCATTGCTGGTTTTGAAAGTTGAAAGTGTCATGAGACAAGGAATGTAGTTGACCTCAAGTAGCTGGAAAAGGCGATAAAATGTATTCTCCCCTCATGCCTCCAGAAAGTAATGCAGCTCTGCAGACACCTTAGGTTTAGACAGTGAGGCCCATTTTTAGTTTCTAACCTCCAGAGCTGTAAGAAAATAAATTTGTATTATTTTAAGCCACTTTGTTTGTGGTAGTTTGTTACAACAGTAATGAGAAACTAACACAGATCCTTGCTAATGAGGCATACATATAGACAGTGAGGACCTGTAGTAGAGTATTTACTCTTCCAGTATGACCATCTATAGATGCTTAGTCTTATATTTTCTTTCTGAACTTATTTTACTTCTATTATTAACATATTAATCATAAAATTGTTGACCCATAGGGTTGTAAGAAACTTTGAAGACCATGTAGTTCAACTCACTGTTTCAAACTTGTGTCTTCTCTCCATCATCCTTGAAATGTTATCATATTTTGACATAAGAACTATGTAAAATGAAGTCACAACCTCCTTAATAATACATGTATTCAGACATGGACTTTCTTTGGCTCATTTACTTACCAGGGTAGATACTTATAGCACCTTGGTCATTAATTGAAAACCATTTAATTAACATCCATGTAGACCTAGGGCTTGGGCTTGGGGAGGTTATAGAGTATGAGACATAAAACCTAAACCTTAGTTCCTGATCTTGAGATTTTAGCATGGTGAATGAGTTCAAATTTCAGTAGCTAAGATTTATTATGGTAAGTTCTTTAATATAATACATTGGAAACAAAGACTTAGGAATAATAAATTCTGTTTAGGTATATGAAGACCAATTGATGAGGATGAAAACAAGTAATATAATCTGGCTGGTGATGGTGAGAGTGGTA
Organism: Paguma larvata; assembly: GCA_030068075.1. Lineage (NCBI taxonomy): Eukaryota > Metazoa > Chordata > Mammalia > Carnivora > Viverridae > Paguma > Paguma larvata. Next base: position 117,516,044 of record CM057823.1, read on the forward strand.
GAACTTGAGAATGTAACTATGTTGAGTTAAATCACAAACAATCTTGGTATGCTATCAGGAGCTGTTAAATAGGGAAGTAACACATCAAATTTGTACTTGAGAAAACTTGTGCTAGTGTTGAGAATGGATTGGAAAGAAGAACAGTGGAAGCAGACTGAGAAGTTAGGAGGCTCTTGCCATAGTTCAGATATTTATAATTCCTAGAATATCTGGCATCTCTAAAAACTTTCTGGCTTATTACCTAGATAGATAAAGGATTGCAGCATTGCTTCCTGTGACTCATTTTTAGATCTCATCTGTAACTCCAGGAAAGACATTCCTGAAACTTCAGCAAATGAATATTTTGCTGGCACCTTAAATATTTTTATGTTTTGTTATGGGCACCTGATTTTTCTGGTTTTATTTGAATAACCCAAATATTAACTACCTAGGAATCAGCAAATGCTCCAATCTTCTTATCCACATACATTAAAAGTACAACCCCTTACTCCCTGGCTATGCGGTAGTGCTGAAGATTCTTGGTCACTTCTTTCTGACCATCTCTTGTTTTTATTTCCTCTTTCCATTCAATCCTTGATCACCACCTTATATCTCACCACCTGTATTCTTCGTTTTTCCTCTCTACTCCATTAATCTAAAACAAAATTCAATTCTCTTGCCTTCAATTCTCCCAAAGTACCATACTATCTCTAACTGTCCAGTATATTTTGTTTGTCTCATCAGCACAGTTTAAATGTAAATATTACATAACCATTTTTCTTAAGTCTTTTATAACATCTTTGCTTGTAGGTATATGATTGCCAGCTTTCTGATATCTTGCTAAATCCTTTCCTAGGTTTCCATCTACAGTTTCCTTGTCTCCTTAATTTACTGGGTTCTTCATCTCTTTCCTGTCCAGAATGCCAGAGCAAATAAAACCAAATATGATATCTTTAATTTTCTCATAGAGTTTTTTAGATCCTTTTTTTTTTAAACTTTTCTTTGCAGATAGCTCTCTAGGGCCTTCCTATTCTGACACAGATGGCCTTCTAAGATATTTTGATAAACAAAAGCCATTCTTCCCTGAAAAATATGTCATACCTCTTAATATTCCATTTTAGTTCTCATTAAAAAGATGAAAGGCCAGTAATTCAGAACCCCTAAAATCTAGACTGACACCATCAGTATGAAAATAATGACTATAGTAATTTTAATTAAAAGTATTTAAAAATTTACCATTTATTTTGTTTAGCAACATTTACCAACAACTTATAGATTTTTTTTCTTCACTGAAGTATCAGAGAAAGTAGTTTCTTGTTCTTAATTTCATATGGTAAATTGGGTTAGTATAAGACTAGTGATGTTATTCTTATAGTTTATGAAACTTATTGACTTCTATCTACAAGAAAATGGCAAGGAAAACACACTATACTGAAATAGGATGAACTCACTCACTGCTAATAATGCATGAATAATACATTTGTTTGGAAACTTGATAGTTTTGAGTTAGTGGCAGTTTTAGTCTCAGTCTATGTATTGTTAATATTAATCAGAAGGTCATCGATTGTTTTGTGTTAGGGATCTAGCTACCTATTATCTATCTCTCATCTATCTAGTGGAGTAAAAACAGAAAAAAAAACCTAACTGAATTCTGGAAGGTGTTGAGTGTCATGAAGAATATTTCCAGAAGAACTTACTTTGCTAGGTGCTAACTTTCTTGTATTCACAAATCTGAGTTAAGTGCATATTACACTTGGGAGTCAATCTCATGGAGCAGAGCATTCACCTAATTGCCAACCAGAGGACCCCATCCTAGTGTTAGCTATAATGAGAAAATGCATTTGTGGTTAGAGTAAACTTAATTAGGAGAAGAGCTCCTTGTGATATAATTAACTTCATTTTAGGGAGAGGTCAGGGAGTTTTCGAAGGATTTTTTAAAGAAAAGATGAAAGGATGAGGTAATGAAGAGATGGGTTTGAATTATAAATAAAAGAGCTATATCAAGTTTCTGACTTCATTGATACTACATGTGATGTGGCTGTAGTCAGTGTAAATAAAGAAAATATCTGTGAAGTCATGTTCTCTCACATCTTTGATTTGGTGTTTCCACTTCTTGAAGGAAGTGGTAAGGTACATTCTTATAGTGGCTATTACAAATTATTGGTTTAGGTTACAATCAACAATAATAACCTTGCTGCTTTGATTATTTTCTAGTCCCTTGCTACAGCAAAGAGGGGTGCATCAACCCAAAGCAGAAAGGATAACAGAAGGGGGAGGAGGCAATGTGATAAGCACATTGAAATGTAATCAGATATATGTAAATTTGAAACATATTTTTCACTTTTTCCTGATGGTCTGTTAAACGTTTTCATCTACTGAAATTAGAAGGAGGAAGACAGAAACAGTGGAAATGCTCCTGTGCCTCTGGGTATGAATGGAGGGAGCGAGCCGTTGCAGAAATCCTTTCCAAGAAACACTAATTTCCCCTCCAAATATACAGCAAAATAATTATCTGAAAGGTACAGGGAATGGGAACAATCTATAAAGAATGTAGGAGGGAATACATCTTTTGTGCTTTTAATAATTTTGCCTATCTAATGATTTCTCAATAATAAAACATCACAGTATGCTAAGGCAGAATGGGACATCATGTGATTCATTTGAGTCCTTCATCAAGTGGGGAGATTTGAAATAAGTGTTGTGGGGAGAGCAGAATGAGAGAGCAATTTTTTATTTTTATTTTTAAAACAGAGAAGAGAAAGTGGAGAAGAAGGAAAGAGAAAAAATTATGATGAGAAGAAATCAGAGATAGACTCAGGCAATGTTGATTGGTCCAGTAGGAACCACCCATTTGAAGGGCAAACTAATGTCATGGTCAGTTTTTTATTGTTCATATGAATTCTCTACCAGTCGTCATGAGTATTTATTTTATATTTGCAGAGCTCTCTCTCACCAGACTCTGTTTCCTAAGACTTTTATCCAAGGACTTTATAACATTTAAAACCAAAGAACATGGCATGAAATAGAGATAGGAACCTATAAAAATAGGCTGGATATTATACATCTTTCATGGAGAATCATTTTCTAAGAATACAAACTTTAGAGCTTTTGACCAGTCTGCTGCATTTCCAGGGAGTCTGTTAAATATAAATTAATATAAAGTTTTCGCTGATCTCTTTGTTTAAGAAAGTACTGGACAGATTTACGTACACATACAGTACCAGTATATTCTTGAAAGCCAAATATTTTATAAACATATCAAATAAAGATGAAGAGAAATGAAGGCAATATAAAATATATTTATTTTTTTAAAGAAGTAGATAATTTATATTCCCAGGGTAAAGAAAAGGCAGTATGTCTGTGGAAAATAGGCTTATGTCAGAATAAATAAAGATAACTCAGTTGTACAGCAGATATTGATAAACCCTCACAAAAGAAAAGAATAGTCGAGTATGCAATATGAGCACAATTCTCTCCCTTTTAACTCTTATGTTGCTTTCCACAAACCAATAATTCAGGTAAAATGTATTTCAGAATTTTATACATTAAACTGATAGTAGTTACAAGTATATTGTTAGAGGACATGCTTAAATCACTAATAGACATGCTGTACCATTCTTTGTTAAACTTTAAACATTTGTATGTAGGTAAAGACTTTTTTATTTTACAAATAAAAACAATAAAAGTGAACGAGTATACCCATCTCCCCTAAAACTTGCCACAAAAAAGGTGTGTTTTTTTTTAAGTTTGAAAATAAGCAGAAACCTTTAATTAACCTCTCCTCCTTAACTTTAGTCACCCATTCACCCAGAATGGTGTTTCAAAACTACAGTCAGCAAAACTAGCTACAGGATATTCCTGCGTTATAAATGTGGTAAGTAGATATCTAAGACTGCCTTAATGATTCTCGCTCTCATGGCCTTCAATATGCATCTATGGTAACAGGGGACAATAGGATGTAGATGCAAGATGCTGGTGTTTGGGCAAAGAGTAATAGGAGTCAGTGGAGGTCTCCTCTGATTGCTTTGATTTTCTTAGCGAGGTATAGAAAGTACTGTAATTGGCTGAGAATGAAGATTTATTGATTGACTGGAAAGAGAGGTTATGAAATAGTCATTTAGGAGTGGGAGACTACATAGATCAAACTGAAATAGTATGATTGAGTGGTAGCATTAAGAGTCCACAGAGGTGGGAATTATATACCTGAGTCTGGGTATTGGGAGAGAAGTTGGGATAGATACACAAATTAGGGGATTAAGAACCCATCTGGTGAGGAGTAAAGTCAGGAAAGACAGCAGAGTAGAAAAGGCCAGGAATTTGTCTCTCTAGCTAGAAAACAATTGTACTGGCACAAACTTAAGTGCTTGTTTTGGAACTCTGGAGCCTATTTGAAAACTTCACCACCTAGTAGAAAGCTTGGCTGGTGAGTTGTTAGTATCTGCCCATTTCAGCCTTCAGTGTGGTAGTGACTATCCAACCCTTACACCCACCCCATGGGCAGGCAGTTGTGGAAATGGAAACCCCTGTTTCTGGCTTGAGTTGCTGGAACCAGGGTGGGCAATAAGGACCTTGAGTTTCAAATATTGGGGCTCTTTGTTCTAATTGCATATTGCACTTCGTGATCATTTTGGTGTGAAAGGCAAGTCACCTTTGTTTTAATCTCTACTGGCTACGGCAACATCCAAGAGATTTAAGAGTACAGTCCCTGGCTATCTTTTGAACATTCAAAATTAGTCACACATACAGGGGATTTAGTAAGCCACTGGGTGTGCCAGGGAAAGTTTCAGGCTCAGAAAAGACCTGAGAAGACCTTAAGCTTTCACCTGAGTTCATGAATAGGAAGTCTTAACATTGTTACGATGTCAATGCTATTGAAAATCACCTACAGACTTGGAGATCCTGGGTGGGCTGAGTTGGTTAAGTGTCTGACTCTTGATTTTGGCTCAGGTCATGATCTTGGTTTGTGAGATCTAGCCCCACATCAGGCTCTGCACTGACAGAGTGGAGCCTGTTTGGGATTCTTACTCTCCCTCTCTTTCTGCTCCTCCCATGTTTGCACTCTCTCTCAAAATAAATAAACATTAAAAAATAAAAAAAAATCACATATAGACTTAACATAATCTGTATTGAAATTCTAACAGCTTTATTTGCAGAAATAATAAAGCCAATTCTCAAATTCACAAGGAATTTCAAATAGCCCCAAATAATCTTGAAAATGAACAATGTTGGAGGAGTCACATATCTTCACTTCAAAACTTACAACAAAGCTACTGCAATTAGGAAAGCATGGTACTGGCATATGGACAGGCATTTAGACCAGTGAAATAGCTCTGAAATAAATTCTCACGTATATGATTAATTACTTTTCAACAAGAGTACCAAGATCATTCAATGAGGGAAAGATAGCCTTTCCAGCAAACAGTTTTGGAAAAACTACATGCAAAAGAATGAAGTTGGACCCTTACCTTTTGCCATATACAAAAATTAACTTATAATGTATTAAAGAAGAACTAAAATTTTATAGAACTCTTGGAAGAACGTTTTAAGAAAAAGCTTCATGATTTCATGATGATGTTATGGATATGACACCAAAAGCACAGATAATAACAACAAAAAGTAGAAAATAGACTTCATTAAAATTAAGAAGTTTTGGACATCAAAGGATATTATCAAGATGGCAAAAAGCCTACTGAATGATAGAAAATATTTGTAAACCATATATATATTTGCAAATCATATATATTATACATAATTTTAAAACTCAACAGCAACAAAAAATAAGTCACTTAAAAAAATGGGCAAAGGTTTTAAATAGACATTTTCCAATATAGATATTTAAATGGCCAATAAGCACAAGAAAATATATTCAACATCATTTGTCACTAGGGAAATGAAAATCAAAAACACAGTGAAATTCCACTTCATACCTTCTAGGTTGGCTATAATCCAAAAAAACAGCAAATAGCAAGTATTGGCAAGGATGTGCAGCAATTGGAACCCTGTGTAGTAAAATGGAATATAAAATGCTACAGCTGCTGTGGAAAATAGTTTAGTGGTTTTTCAAATGATGAAACATAAAACTAATGTATGACTTAGTAACTTCACTCTTAGGTATATATCTAAAATAATTGAACACGGAGTCTCGAACAGGTATTTGTACACCAATGTTCATAGCCAAAAAGGTGGAAACAACTCAAGTGTCTATCAATAGATGAATAGATAAATAGAATATATTATATACATACAATGAAATATATCATTCAGTCATAAAATGGACCTTGAACATGAATGGACCTTGACAACATTACACTTTGTAAAAAAATAAGCTGGACACAGAGGGAGAAATACTGTACAATTTCACTTATGGGAAGTACTTAGAATATGAAAATTCACAAAAAGTATGGAGATTACCAGATATAGAGAGATTGGGGAAGGGAGAATTATCATGTAATAGATACAGAGTTTTATTGAGGATGCTGAAAACTTTTGGTCATATATTGTGGTGATGGTCGTACAACATTGTGAATGCATTTAGTGATTCCAAATTGTGCTCTTTCAAATTAAAATTAAAGTTACTGATATTATGCTAGGTATATTTCACTACAATAGAACTTTTTGAAGAAAGGAATCCATCTGAAGTTTTCATTCATGAATTTAAAGCAAGTCTACTCAGTATAGTTGAGTATTTTTCTTTAGCATTATAGGGGTGATTGACATGCCAATGAACAACTGAGATAATTTATATCTAATTGGAAGACACTCTACTATTCATATAAAAAGAATGTAGAGGACTAAAAAACTAGAGTAAATTAGAGTGGTTTGAAAAATTTTGTGAAGGATGCAGGATTTGAATAGCACCCTGAAAGATTTTAGTATTTGGATATGAGAGATAAAAGAAAATTAAATCTTGGTGAGAGAAACAAGGCATGTAAGTCTTGGGTTCCGTAATTAGTATGCTATATTCTAGAGTAATATTATATGTTAAATTTGAGCAGATGTTTAATATAAAGTAGTTTGGGGGACGGACATGGAAAGTAGTATAAAGGTAGATTTTAAATAGTCTAAAAACTAGAGTGAGAGTTTGGATGTTTTCCCCTGTGGAGTTGGGAGCCAATGCTGAAAAGAAGAGGGGTGATATGATTTAGCCAATATTTTAGGAAGATTAAATGGGCAGTGCTATGTTGGACAGATTAAAGTGAATTCAGAAAATATTAAATAAGAAATATGGAGAAATTATTTTTTTCATCCTAAATTTAATGTGACTAGCTCTGTGACTTTGGAGAAGTCCTTTAACCTCTCATCTGAAAAAATGAAGACATTGCTGGTTTCATTAGGATGGAGTCTAATAAAGTCATTTAAAGGATATACTTTTACAGCATACAGTTGGTTAAGTGTCTGGCTCAAGATTCCAGCTGAGCTCATGATCTCATGATTCGTGGTTTTGAGCCCCACATTGGGCTTTGTGCTGATAGCATGGGGCCTGCTCGGGATTCTCTCTCTTCCCTGTCTCTCTCTCTGTCCCTCCCCCCACTTATGCTCTCTCTCTTTCCCTCTCTCTTTTTCAAAATAAATAAACTTTAGGGAAAAAACGTACACAGGATCTACTGACAAGATGCTTTTAGTTAAATATCAATTGAAGAAAAAGTATTTAAAAATTTCTATATGAATATGAACTCATTAAAAAAATCAAAACAAAACTATGTGCGTTAATGCTGAATGTTGTTTCCTTTAAAAGAAATGGAAATAAATGCAGCAAAATAATGAGGTGTGTATAAGAAATGATTTATTCATTATTCTATATATATTTTTACTTCATAAATATAATGAAAGCATGTACTTGTGTACTAGTTTTTAATTAAAATAACACTGAAAGAGTTTTGATTCTAGATTAGAACTTGGACTTCTAGGGTATTATACCAATAGTATTACTGGTAATCTGTTAGGGACCTGAAATGAGAAGATACAATAAGCACCCATAGAGATTGGAGAGAAAATCTGAGGGGACTAGCAGGATTTTGTATTTGAGTGAGAATTCAAAGCCATCCTCAAAATCTGCTTTCTTTCTTTCGATTTCTTTACTGAAGAGGACCTCTGGAATAAATTTCCATTTATTGGGCATGTGTGACCCACCCCAAACTGATGCTCATAAATACAATGAAGTCTTGACAGCTGCTTGGCATTTCAGGTGAATTTATCTATTTGACTCCGTGAATGCTCTTTACAGTGGCTGTTCCAAAGGTTTGACTCTCCCCTCAAGATATGCAATTCCCTACTGAGTTTTTTTTTTTCTCTGTTTTCTTTTATGATAAAAAGTTCTTAATATAAATGTGCTTGATTTGACCCTTATTGTCCATCTTGTACTGTCTGTAAGTATAAATAGTGCCTCATTTCACTCTGAAAAGTATTTCTACTTGGAAATGAACTGCATGTTCATCATAACTTTAGGAAACATATGAAACCATTTTGTAGTCATGTTCCAGATCCTTGAGATAACTCACAGGGTAGATGACTCACTAGAAGTCCCAAGAATCAGAAAAAACTGTTACACTCACAATTACAATTTATTACAATGAAATGATACGGAATAAAGTCAGCCAATGGAAAAGTTACATGAGATGGAGTCCAGGAGAAACCAGGCACAAGGTTTCAAGTATCCTATTCCCAATGGAATTGCATGGAATCACCTAATTTTCTCCCAGTCATGTGTGGCAGTATGTGAAAAATGTGGACCATCAAGGAAGCTCACCTGAGCATTGGTGTCCAGAGTTTTTGTTTGGGGTCATTCACATAAGACAGGCCTTTCTTGGAGATGTGCCGATTTCAGCAACTGAGGCCTGCTGGATGAACCCTTTCCTGCATGGTAGTTTATATCTGAGATTTCTATTTTCTAAGGTTCTTGCCTTAAAGCATCTTATATTATCTGTATAATTTTTCTCATGGAAGAAGGGAAAGGACCAGAGAAACAACTATGATTATTTAGTGTCTACAGAGCACCATGCTCAGGAGTACTATGTAATTTTTTTTAATCTGTATAATAATTTCATTAATGAAGTGTCTCCTGCTGTAGGAGGCTACTCTGTGTCTCTGTTTTCAGCTAATTTCTTCAAAAAATAAGAGTTGTTTTTTTCAGGTGTTACCTCCTGAAATCCTGCTCTGAAGTTACAATCTTAAATTCCTAAGAGATATTACATAAAGCTAACATCCTTTTTTCTCATGTTTTATCTTTCTTGTGTTGCTATATCAGTTGGTTGATCAGGTCATTTTTGAAAATGTCCCCCATTAACTGTGTTCACTCTGTAAATTTTCTTCCTACCTCTTTAACTTATCATTTGCTACTTTTACTTGTTTCTTTCCCATCCACCATTCTATTTAGTTTATGGAAATATAGAAGATTAGATATTTTGCAAATCCTCACACTATAAAGAAATGCTGGATAAGATATGGCAAACATGCTTTAAAATGCAGAGTTGAGATTGAAGAACTCAAGAGCTTTCGAGAGATGTTGTCTCTTGAGTAATAAGTGTTTATTAATGCTTCGATTGTCTTGTAGAAGGAGAGGAGTTAGCATTTTGATACCCACATAGAGGAAAGGATTTAGGTGCAGAACTAGTGAGTAGAAACTTACATCTATATGAAGCCAGGATTTTCTAAGGGCCTCTCTATCAGTTAAAAAATGGGCTGGAAAAACATATCTAATATCAGCAAAACAAGCAAACAAACAAACTTGTAAGACAGCATTTTGTTCTGGCCTGAATTAAGAAAGTTCTTCCCTGAGACTTCATAATCATAAATCTATACTCACTTAGTTTAGTATTTGAATTATACTACTTCCATAGCTTTGAAAGACTTCAACCTGAGATAGTAAGGTATAAAGCAGTCCTATGGTTGTACCTTCCATAGGGTACTTGGCAGAACAGAAACCTCTCTCCTAGTCCTCACAAGATTCTCAAAATAAACCCTGCCAAACATGAGTTCACAATCCACAATTAAAAATTGTACAAATAAACAACATATCATTTTTGAAGAAGGAATAAATATCAGAATTAGACCCCCTACAAGAACTTTAGAAAATAGAATTATCAGATATAGACTGCAAAATAGGCTCATGTGTTTCCTAAAGTTATGGAAACCATATAATTTATTTTCCATTTGGATATACTTTTCAGGATGAAGTAGACCACTGTAAATAATTACACACAGGACAAGGGTGCTAATTTGGCACTATTCTGGGCTAACTGAGATGTATGGTCATGCTATTTCCTGTGAATCACCCCAAACATTTTTTACTTAGGCCTGCCTATACTCAATGAAATAATAAAATACATTAATTTAAATTATTCTATTTCTTTATAATTTCATTAATCAGACTGAGCTACTTCTTAATTTAAGTTGGTAAATTATTTTCATATTGCTATTACTCCTTTGGCATAGATATTTTTACTACTATGTTAGTTAGCAAAAGGCACAAAATAAAATGATGAATAATGGGTGAAGAGGAGCCATTCATGTAGTGATACTGAATAAGAAATAGTGAAAATTTGTATTCTATAACCAGTATAATAAATAAATACATTAAAGGTAAAGTGGTCATCTCTTTCAGTTTTATTATGGCCTAAAACTTCCAAATTTTTTAGGTTTGAGTAAAATAAGAAAAAATTAATAGTGGTAAAAAGTATGGAACATCTTTGATTTTCTTTTCATGTGATTATATGAATCATGTCATTTTTTCTGTTCATAAACACTGATGCACACATTGATTTGAAGTCCCTCGTAAGCAATCTCTGGCAGCTAATTGAGAACTGCTTCTTTATGTAAGATTCTTCCCTGGAGAACAGAGTAGGCCCCCAAAATAGAATTTCCTACATCCCTGGGGATATATAGAATTAGACTTGTTTTTGCGTTAGTGAGGGAGTAGGTAGAACAAATTAGATCATTAGAATTCTTTTTCTTACTTTACGGTTTGGCAAACTAAGGGGTACAAATGACATCCAGCTCTTTTTGTATGGCCATTAGCTTAAAGTCATTTCGCATTTTTAGATACTTGAAAAAGAAACAAATAAAAATAAGAACAACATTTTGTGCCAAATTATATGAAATTCAAGTCTTGGTGTACATAAATAGAAGTTTTATTGGAACACAGTCATGCTCCTTTGTTTATAAATTGTCTATGGCTGCTTTTGTGCTGCAATGGCCATGTTGAGTAGCTGAAATAGAGGCCATATATTTAACCTCTAGCCCTTTACAGGAAAAGATTGTAGCCTCTTGCTCTATGTGATCAGGACAATAATATATCCCTCCCCCATCCTTCCTTTTTGTTCTCTGACTTTTATAATCAGAATGTTTTTTAAAAATTAGTCTTGTGAGAAAAGCTTTGGGTTATAGTATTATAAGTCACTGAGCAATTCAATTTTCTTTCCATGCACTAACCTTTCTATTCTTTCTAACTTATATCTGACATCCATAGTATACTTTCATAACTTTCCTTCTCATTGAATTTAATGAACAATGGCCAAATAACATTCACATTAATACTATGAGACATATTTAAACATTTCATATTTGAGAATTTATCTTCCCCCATAATAGTATTAATACTGTAGGTTTGTGCTTCTAGTTTCAGATAATTCAACAATAAGAATCGAGGATTCAGGTGCTCTCCTTCTCTCTGATCTGTGAATCTCAGAAGCCTTGTACTTAAGGTAGCAAGAGGCTTCAGTAGCTCCAAATGTCATCCCCTCATACAACATAACAAATGTAGGAATGAAAGACCTAAATGTGAGACAGGAAATCATCAAAATCCTAGAGGAGAACACAAGCAGCAGTCTCTTTGACATTGGCTGTAGCAAAATCTTGCTAGATACATCTCCAGAGGCAAGTGAAACAAAAGCAAATATGAACCATTGAGATTTCATCAAGATAAAAACTCCTGCCCAGTGAGGGAAACAATCAACAAAACTAAACGCAGTCTTAAGAATGGGAGGAAATATTTACAATTGATATATCTGATAAAGGGTTAGTATCCAAAATCTATAAAGAACTTATCAAGCTCAACACCCAAAAAACAAATAATCCAGGTAAAAAATGGTCTGAAGACATGAATAGACTTTTTTTTTCCAAAGAAGACATAGAGATGGCCAAGATGATGCGCAACATCACTCATCACCAGGAAATGCAATCAAAAACTACAATGAGATACCACCTCACACCTTTCGGGATGGCTAAAATTAACAACACAAGAAACAACAGATTTTGGCAAGGATGTGGAGAAAGGGGAACCCTCTTACACTGTTGGCAGGAATGCAAGCTGGTGCAGCCAATCTGGAAAACAGTATGGATATTCTCAAAAAGTTAAAAATAGGACTACCCTACAATCAAGCAACTGTACTACAGGGAAATACTGATTCAAACGGATACCTGCACCCTGATGTTTATAGCAGCACTATCAACAATAGTCAAATTATGAAAAGAGCCCAAAAGTTCATCAAATGATGAATGGAAAAGAAGATGTGGGGTGTGTGTGTAGATATAGATATAGATAGATAGATAGATAGATAGATATAGATATAGATATAGATATAGATATCTAATATGTGGTATAATATATGGTATTATATATTGTCTATGGGTGTATATATATGTATACACATACAATGGAGTATTTCTCAGCTATAAAAAGGAATGAAATTTTGTATTTGCAATGAAATGGATGGAGATAGAGAGTTATTACATTAAATGAGATAAGTCAGTCAGACAAAGACAGATACCATATGATTTCACTACTATGTGGAATCTAAGAAAAAAACAGATGAGCATAGGGGAACAAAAGAGGGAGAGAGAGAGGCAAACCATAAAACTGACTCAACTGTATAGAACAAACTGAGGGTTGTTGGAGGGGAGGTTGGCGAGGGATGGACTAGATGGGTGATGGGCATTAAAGAGGACATTTGTTGTAATGAGCACTGGGTGTCGTATGTAAGTGATGAATCACTGGATCCTACTCCTGAGACTAATATTATATGTAAACCAACTGGAATTTAAATGAAAACTTGAAACTTCAAAAAAAATGTATCTAGTTAGGGATTTGGCAGCATGGATTAAAACTCCAGCTTTTGGCGAGGATGTGGAGAAGTAGGCACCCTCCTACATTGTTGGTGGGAATGCAAACTGGTGCAGCCACTCTGGAAAACGGTGTGGAGGTTCCTCAAAAAAATGAAAATAGAGCTACCCTATGATCCAGCAATAGCCCTGCTAGGAATCTACCCAAGAGACACAGGATTGCTGATGCATAGGAGCACGTGTACCCCAATGTTCATAGCAGCACTTTCGACAATAGCCAAAACATGGAAAGAAACTAAGTGCCCATCAACTGATGAGTGGATAAAGAAGATGTGGTACATATATACAATGGACTACTATGTGGCAATGAGAAAAAATGAAATCTGGCCATGCGTAGCAACATGGATGGAACTGGAGGGTATTATGTTAAGTGAAATAAGTCAGTCAGAAAAAGACAGATACCATATGTTTCCACGAATAGGTGGACTTGGTGAGACTAAGCAAAAACCAGGGGGAGGGGAAGAGGGGAAAGGAAAAAAAGACACAGAGAGGGAGGGAGATAAAACATAAGAGACTCTCAAAGACTAAGAACAAACTGAGGGTGAGGGAGATGGGGGGGCAGAGGGGGTGATGGGCATTAAAAAAGGGCACATGTTGGGATGAACACTGGGTGTTTTATGTAAACCAATTTGAAAATAAACTATTTTAAATTAAAAAAAAAAAACAAAAAACTCCAGCTTTGCCACTTTTAATAATTATGGGACCTTGGGCAAGTTGCCTAATAACTTTTTCATTTACTCACTCAAAATGGATATAATAAAAGTGCCTACTATGAGGTTTAAAAACTTAGCTGAAATGATGTATTGCTGTGCATTGGAGACTGTTGGTTGGGGTATTTTAGGAGCTTATGAGTTTGAGATAATTTGTGATAATTTGTGAGATGTCTTACAAGTGAACAGAGAGTTCGAGTCTGCTGTGCCCATTGCCATGCAAAGGAAACAAAAGTTTAAAAAAGATGGTAGCAATGCTGTCAGTATAATTTGTTTAAGCTGTTTAAAACCTTTTGTTTTTTTTTAAAATCCCACTACTAGTCATCAATAGATTTATAATTTAGCTGACTAGGTTTTGAGTATGACCTTATCTTACAACATTATCCAATATCTGTTAAAACCTGATACAACTATGAGCCAGGACTTTGGTCTTTTGTTTGTGCTATAGCTGAAATAAAGTCAGTTCCAGTAGTTTTCTTTATGAATAAAATCTTCTTTCTTCTGTTTCTGCCAATAAGAACTTACTGGAGAAGTTCAACTAAGTTGAATAATCACATTCCAAATATATTGCAGAAAGCATTCCATTGGGCAAAGACTGGAACAAATAATTTTTTAGTACTTTTAGCCTTAAAATCTGTGGATTAAAGCATGAATATCATTTCAGCTAAGTTATTATATATAGCATTTCTTTAAAACTGTTTTTATGGCGGGCCTTAATTTAGTAAGCTAAAGATGCAAACTGATATGGCTTTATATGTGTACATTGTAACAGAATATTTTGAAGGCTCAACAGTAAATTATTGGTACTGTCTGTAATTCTCATGAGTATATCTGTTTCATAACCTTTTTTCAGCCACACTTCATCTGTCATTATCAAATGACCATCTTTATAAAGAAAACTAAACCTGATATAAAGGTTAAAACATTATGTAGAAATGGACAACTGGAACATCCAAGAACTTTTAGAGAAAAAGATGAGGCACTTAAACCCAGAAGATAAATTATCTCAAACGACTGTCATCTTCTCAGACTACATTTTATAATGAAGATTAGAAATCCAGATGTTAAGATTAACTCTTTATTTTTCAAACAAGTATTGAATTGCAATGCAATTTTGAGAACCTATATTTTGTTACTCTTAACTGTAACAATTGTTAATTGGCTCAGAGAAATATTTTGTAGAGATAAAATCATATGCACATACAGTGTGAGCTTTCCCCAAGTTTTCATAGCTGCTTTTAATATAGGTTCACTGAACGACATAGTTCCATATAAAAGCGCATAAAACTGTTTTATTCATTCAATTTTTTGCTACGTTCTCATAGAATACGTTGTGTTTTCCCGTAGATATTAAGGTAACAGCTTTTCTGACATTTTACTTATGACAGTCTTCATTCAACTGAAATCTTTCATGGTAAAAGTGTTTAATGAGATATATCAAACTCTGATATTAATAATTATAGCACAGTTTATGGCCTTGTGACTATATGAGATGATTTCATGGAATCAATAGACTTAAGGGGAAAATGAAGAAGAAAAAATATGTTTAGTTTTTAAAATATCTTTTGTGCAAAGATTAACACTTACTTTTATAGATTGATTTAAAAAGGAATAAAATTAAATATGCTATAATTGCTCTTTATTGATGTGAATTTGATATATTGAACCAATTAAGGGCACTTTTCTATAGAATTTTATTCTTATTTTTGTGCAGAGGGCTCTGAAAAAGCAGGTAAGGATGACTTAAATTTCACTGAGAGCACTTCTGGCGTAGGCCCTAGTTTTGAAGTGTGAATATAAGTTCATAAATTACACCATATTGTAGGTACATTTCTTAAACCTCTTCCTAAACCTTTGGTTGCTAACTTGTTTTTAGAATGTCTGAACAGGCTATTTTATAAGGAACTATTTCTGGAAGTACCAACTCAGCATAACTAAGAGGAATAAAAATTTCATTGGTAATTGGAGTAACACTTTTAAAAGCATTATGTTTGCTCTTTTATGTGAAAAACAGGTGGCAAAGAAAAAGGAATTTCCTGGAGTCTTCCATTTTAACCTTTTAATTTGATTTAATTTTCTGAGCATAGTAATAATAAGCTCAAAGAATCAAAACTATTATTAAAATTTAAAAATGAACTATTCTGGTAAATGTTTAATAAAATTAAAGCAACATTTGTGGAAATTTAATATACAAGAATAAGGAGATACTATTGCTCTTCTCAACTCTACTCCCCCGTCCTCCAACATTAAAGGGGCATTTGATATCAAGATAAGGCACACAGTAATTATGTAGGTGCTTATTCTTGTCACAGCTTTTTCTATACTATTTGAGATAGTGCATATTACCTATTCTGAGTAGTACAGATAAGATGTTTAGTTTATTGTATAGGAAATGATGTTATGGAGAAAGAAAAAAAAAGAATACCATCTGAGAAGTAATTTTCCTTATTCTCATGTATATGGGAAAATGAGTAGTTCAAGAGTCTGCTACAATGCAGCGCTGCTCCTGCCGTTTCCAGGTTCACCAACAATTCATGGCTGTTGACTATAATATAAGTGCAAAGGCTTCAACTAATATATTATGATCCCAGGCTTTCCATTCTAGTTCTAGCTTCTCCATTCTCCCTTTCGCATCGTATTCTACTTTATCATTTAGTGACATTATACTGTTCTATTTCCAAGCCATGCTTCATGCTCTGCTATATAAAGGTTTTGCCTATGCTGTTTCCTTCACCTAGGAATAGCTTGTAACTTTAACAAAATTCTACTCATTTTCCAGGCCTGTCTCAGATGTCCCCTTTTATGAAATCTTTCCTGATTCTACCCACCAGATGAAATCTCTCTCTTTCAGAGCCCTGTAGAACTGATAGCACTAATCTTATTCTATATTAAAGTATAGGCATATGTGTGTTTGTCTCATTTCCCCTTTCCACTGTACTGGTATATCCTGGTGGTAGGACTTTATTATTTTGCCTCTTTGTATTCCGGATAGCACCAAGGTGCTAAATGAATTAGGACTTTATTGAACACAAGATTTAATATAATGAGAATCTTTCTTAACATCGTTTTCTACAGATCAGAAATATAAAATGAAATATCACATTATAAAATGAAATATCAGCTTTAATAGGTGATTCAAGCTCTGAGTAGTCTGGAAACAAATAATCATATCTTTGGTTTATCATAGTCTTCCAGAATAATGATTTAAAATTTAGATTTGCTTAGTTGTGTATATAAGATGAAGTCCATGTACATGAGACCATGATCAAGATGTAAACATTTCTCTAAACCTTAGAACTGGCTGTATTTAATCTGATCTCAAAAATAACCACTTTGTGCAATTGCACAATTCTAGATGTGGAAGGTAATAAACTAACCTTATGGGCAGCATCAATCTAAAAGAATGGTTATTGTTCTTAATGCAGCCAAAGTGTGGTTCTTAGATCTTGATACTCTGCAATGCATATCTTAGAAATAAATAAAACAATACCATACTTTAAAAAAATGGAGTAGCTTTTCTTACTATCTCTCTTTCAATTCATGCCTGAAACAAAAGCCACTTAAAAAAAACGGATTTTATGAAGGATGTGTTTCTGGACACTTGTGATAAATCTTATCAGTCTTGCCTGGTCTCTTTAGTATCTTCCCTGTGGCCTTTTACCTGAATTCCTTCTCTGCCATACTCTTTATAAGTGTTTATGATGGTGGAAGCAGCCTGGTTTTGAGTCTACCATCTATGGGCTAGGTCCAGTTTACCTTGCCCACCTTGTTCAGTGTTTCCAGTTCCGGGTTATATAAGAGAGGGAAGAATTTCTCCCCCAAAATCAGAGTTTGTAAGGTCACGGTATTATCACACAGAATATATCTAATATCAGTTTCTGACACATTTCTCTTTCAATTATGATTGATAGCATTAATCTAATACGAAAGTTCCAACTGAATCTCCATCCAGATAGCATCACCAAAACAAAAGGAACTACAGCCACACAGATTATATTCCATTCTCAACTTTGAAAAGTAACCAAAGTCATAGATTCTCCACCATCGTCTATCAGCATCCATCAAATCTTCCTTTGACTCTTGGTAACAGGTGCTTTCTTTCCAGAAATTAGTTAAAGGCACAAGTCCTTAGAAATGAAATGAGGATTTTAAGGTCTAAAGTCATGCACTATTTTCTCTTTCCTCAGTAGGCCCTAAGAATTCTCTCTGTTTTGGTCTCTCTCTTTCTGTCACACACACACACACACACACACACACACACACACACACACACACACACACACACACACCTTCAACAGATTTCTTTAATACATTTTCCAGAAGATATTTATAGTGATAAGGTATTTTTTCTTTGCTTGCTTACATTTTGGATTTTTTTCTGTAACCTGGCACTGCTGTAATCTTTCCATAGGGTCTGCTGAGAGATTTACTCAATTTGGTCAAACAGGTGGTATAAATCCAACTGAGCTTTTCTCTCATGCCAACTTCCACCGCCCCCCCCCCCCCCCACTCAGTTCTGGGTGGCTGCTTCATCAGGTATCCTCAGATTCTCACGCTATTGTGTCCTGGGCCAGGTGAGACTCTTACCAAGATTAGATTCTGAGTTTTGCTCTGAGAGGATCATGCCTAAATTATTCTGGCCAAATATGAGAGGAAATGAATAAATCGTCAAAATAGTGGCAACTTGGAAAATACTTCCACACGTAAATTTCTTGAACCTAAAAGCAAACAATTTCTACCTCCTATTTAGATGACTTTTTTTTGCCTCTTATGAAATTAAAAAAAGACATTAATTAAAGTTAAAAATGTCACCAATATTTGTAAATAAATTAACTTCTTGACCTCAAAGTAGCTCATTTTTCTCATTATTCATACTTATGTTTTCTATACCATGTAATAATTCTATTGCACAAATTTCAGATAGACGACAGCTATTATGTTTCAAATTTTTTTACTAGAGGATAGAGAGGTTGAAGAGAATATAAATGAATGTATTTCTTGCAGCCGTGGGTAGTCATATAAAATACCATTCACTACTGATGGAATTCTTTGGTTTATACTCTCTGGTTATCTGAAGATACTACATGCTGAAACTGATGAAGCTATTGTTTGGCTAGATAATACTATGCATTGCTAAAGATGACTGATTATGCAAATTGAGAAACACAGTTCCACAATACCCAAATCCAAAGATGGTATAAATGGCTTTTAAATGTGAACTACTTAATTATCATTTACTTTGAATTTTTAATAGTAATAGAAAAATGCCCTGACTGTAATTTTGTCTCTGCTTTCATTTGTGCTCTTAACCAACATTATAGTTAAGATTTAAATTACAATTTCAGAATTAGTACATTGAAAATGACACTAGAGGGACATCGGTTAATCGTCTGAATCTTGATTTAGGCTTAAGATCAAGATCTCACCATTTATGTGGTTGAACCCCTCATGGGGGCTCTCTCTCTCTCTCTCAAAAATAGATTTAAAAACTGTAACATATATTTACATACTTATATATATATATATATACTTATATATATAATTATATGTAATTGTTGGGGAACTAAGACACTAGAAATTGGGGAACCAAGGTAGCTTCCTAGAAATTAAAGTTTTTCTAAGCATGTTTTGCAAACATTAGCTCTATAAGAAGACTGGGAAAAAGAGAGAAATCCATTCGCAGACATTTGTGGTGGAAAATGCGCACTTTGTATTGGTCCTCTATTATGTGCGAATTAGAATATCACAGTCCCTGTGATGACCTACATGAAAACTGTTTTAACTTTGTTCAACCCAACTTTCCCCAAATTTATGTGACTAAGGAACATTTTATATGTGTGACACCAACTAAAATTCTCTGAAAACTTTAATTCTGCAGGAAAAAAAACTGGAGGAATATTTCTCTAATGCTTAGAAAAGCAAGAGTTTCAGTAGGTTTTTTTTTTAAGTTTATTTATTTATTTGAGGGAGAGAGAGAGAATTGAGAGAGCATGAGCAGGGAAGGGGCAGAGAAAGAGGGAGAGAAAGAATCCTAAGTTGGCTTTGTGTTGGCAGTGCATAGCCTGATGTAAGGCTCCAACTCACAACCCTGAGGTCACTATCCAAGCTAACATGAAGAGTCAGATGCTTAACCAACTGAGCTACCCAAGTGCCCCAATGGGGACCTCTTTCTTTTAGCTCTGTTGAACTCTTTTTGTGTGCATTTGTTTTCCTCTAAGACGGCCGTATATTATTAGCCCTGGACTTTCATTTTATTGAAATGGTGGCAGGACCTTATATTTCAAAATGTCTTCAGTTTTCTTATACATTGTCTTATTTCGTGCTTCATCATCTACTAATATCCAGTTTTGTTGATGCAGATAAGTAAGATAGCATTTTGAATATTCCTCCCTTTGTAGAGGACTGTCTTCCTTTTTGTTGAAACATTTCAGATTTTTTAAATCCTCTTTTCTCTGTCTGGAAACTCTGGATGTAGACCTGCCAGATTTTTTTAAATGTCTCTTTAGCTTTCTATCATATTCTCTTTCTCCCTCTTTTTGTACTTTAGCTCTATATTCTGCAAAGTGTTTTTTTTCCCCTTTGGCTATTTTCTTGTCTTACTGAATTTTCTATATTAACAGTTATGTGTTCTTAGAATACTTTCTTTTTCTGATTTTTCTTTGTTTTACAGATGCAATATCATTATAAATGTATTTTATCATATTATTTACTGAACTCTTAAAGTTCTACATTACAAAAAAAAAAAGACTACTTTGGGTATTCTTGGGTACACCAGTATTAGCAGTACTATTCTCTTCTCTCTTTTAACAACATTCCTGTTTTGAAACTTTGTCTTGTTTGTTGAAGGCAGTGATATGCTGAATAGCAGGCTTTGCTTTAGGGTGAATAAGTAGAACACCTGACTTCCTTCCCACAATAATACCACATCCTCACTGCCGCGTGGTCTTTTCTCCTAAATGCCAGCCTGAGGCATGGTAGAGTGTAATGGGCAGGACATTGCATCTTAAACTGCTTAGACATCTAAGAGCAAAGATCAATTAACAAGGCCAGAGACAAGAAGAGTTTTGGTAGCAGTGCATTCCAAGGTGTTTTCATTTTTCTGTATTGTAACATTAAAAACATACACTTTAATAAAGAACAGTAGAAATGATACCTTAATTAAATTTACCTTGTGTGCTTATAAAACAAAAACTCAGAAAACTATCAAGACAAGTAAGTTCTTTAACTTGATAAAGGTTATAAACTTAAAACCCACGCTACACATTATTTTAAATGAAGGAAGTAAAGGGTACCCACTATTACCATACTTTCTTAACAAAGTAGGTGGTTTGGACCTATACCTAAGGAGAGAATACCTGAGAACACAGAAGAACTACAGGAATTAAAAGAAATAAAATTATCTTTGATTTCAGAGTATAGCATCATCTAGCAAAACGACTTATGAAAATCCAGAACCTATTAAAACTAATGAGAAATTTTAGTACACTTGCCTGATATGAGAATGACATAAAAAAAATCAATAACACACATTTTTCTGTATAGTAGTGATCTTATATAAAAAAAATAATAAAAGTAAGTACAACTCCCAAAAGGAATAGTTTTAAAGAATTAACTTAGAAGGCAAAAGTTTTCCATAAAGAGAATTTTAAAATTCTGATAATGGACAGAGATAGAGATTTGAATAAATGAGGAATTAATTCTACCCTCTTGAATGGGAGGTTTTATATAACGAAGATACCATTTTTCTCTATTTTAATCTATTAGTGTAATACCACTTAACATTCTAGTTGGACTTTTTGAATATATTGATAAACACAATAAAGTTTATGTAAAAAATAAAATAAGAAACCCAAAGAGAAAATGGGCAAAACATACGAAATTATTTTATAGTCTGCATTGATTATTGCTGATTTTATTCTTCTCTATAGGAACTCAACTTATTCCAGAAAGACTCATGTTCCTTCTTCTTAAAACTCATTTATTTTTATGTTACTAGCATAAGAGTATAAAAATGAATGTTAATGTTTTTAAACCTCAGGGAATAACAATTATTGTAACAGAGCAAAAATAAACTCCCCTAAAAATCTGGCAGTTATATGACGAACATATAGGACTCTAACTTCAATGATAAAGTTCTCTTAAAAAGACTCATTGGAGTTACAATTATCAAGTCATTTCTAAGAAAAGAATAAATGCATTTACAAAACAAATTGACATAAGAAATAATATAGAATCAGGTTTCATCTAAGTGTAGAACTCACTATTTCCCCTCGAGGCTTAAACAAATATTACATGAATGAGGGCTCTTGTAAAATGTTATGTTTTGAAATAGATTTCATTAATGGTTTCTAGTGATAATTTATTTCTCCCTTTATGCACAAGTCTCTTCTCATACTAATAATAGATAGCTTATTTGCATATAAATAGATTTCAGTATTTGCAGAGGCAGAGACCAAATATGTTTCTTTTTCTCCCCCTGGACATTGTTAAACAGATAAAAAAAAAGAAGAAAAAGACGAAGAAGAGGGGAAGGAGATATTACAGTAATTAGCAATGAGGAATTATAATAATTTTCTTCACTAAAATTTTTTTCAGGCAACTTTCTTTGGTGCTTTTATTGGTATACATCATGCCTAAGGTTTAGACCTCCATTAAAATAATTAAAAAAAAGGAAAAAAGAACCTGCCCTTTTTTTTTTCTCAGTGATGCTTTTTGATATACATATGCCTCTAATGAAAACAACAAAGCAGCTTGATATTGGTTATTGAAATGTTTACTATGGCCCTCTGGGTATCTTCTTCTAATTAGTTTTTACTGTTTCTTATGAGGGAGTATGTTCCATTCTAGATAAGGTAAATGTCACTTCTGTGACCATATTGCTTAATTAAATAAATCCTTTATTTTCGAGATATAACAAGTCACAGGCTTGTGATTGAGAGATGTTTTATTCCTTTCAGTTAAAAAATGTACACAAGCTAATTTTTCACTTATCATATGGTTAAAAGTACCAAGTCTTAAAAAAAGTCATTATAGAATGAATGTCCTTCCTAAATATAACAAGAAGGCCTTTTAAGCCTACTTTCATTACAACTAACAGTAGTCATTAGTGAAGAGAGAACAATTAAATCAATGGTTTTTAAAGATATCCCCTTGATATTTGCTTCTTGACTTTCAGTGTTTGAAATAGGATATGTCCCTATATCATTGTTCTTTAGGTGAGTAAGAAGCATCATCTTATGGTACGCTTAGTATTTTTAAGTAATTCCTTCAGGAAATTAAGATAACAGCTGCCTTCTGCTAGGTTTGATATCTGTTAATAAGTGTGTCTTTCTGACCAGCAGAGGTCACTCAGTTTAAGTGAATAATGACTTTAACTTTCAAAAAAGACAGCAAACATGACCAGTCTATTTGAGCAATTGTATTTTACTTGATTTCTGTTACTTACATAAATAATATTTTCATACTTTGTTATACATGTTTATGTAGGTGATGAGGCAGTTCCTCGGGGTCCAAGACCTTTCCAAACCTGAATCCACGAATATTCTGAAAGAAGTAGTAAAAATAGTGTATTTAAATCTATGTATTTATGAATATTATA
Organism: Paguma larvata; assembly: GCA_030068075.1. Lineage (NCBI taxonomy): Eukaryota > Metazoa > Chordata > Mammalia > Carnivora > Viverridae > Paguma > Paguma larvata. Next base: position 117,539,447 of record CM057823.1, read on the forward strand.
CAGATCTTTTCTACCAGTTTAAAAAAAAAAAGTAAGAGAAAACTGTCCTTCAGAGAACATGACACATTGTATTCTGCCACAGAGAGGCAGCCTTCACCAAAAGATGGGACCAAGGGCTCTTTGATTTCTAGGACAACATCATTTAACTCTTGATCTTTAAAAAATTGTTGTTTGTAACAGGTTTTGAAAGTAGCAGTATGTGGCACCCTTGACAACTAGCAGTGTCGAGATTGTGGAGATTTGAAGACCGTTTGATTTTTAGAATTGTGATATTTTTGTTTTCCTTAAATGTGTATGCACTTATTATAAATTTAAAAGTATAGGTGTAAAACCAAAATTACACCCACTCATGGTATACTAATAGTAATCCAGGAACAAAAATCCCTAAATTTATCATATAGACCTCAATATGTTACATCTCCTAGACCTTATTCACCTGTTTGAGAACTACCATATTCAGGTGAAAGCATAATATTTTCGTTTAATTAAAATGATGTTTGTTTGGCAAATTGGATATTTTTGGAAAGTACTAGACAGCTAAAGAGTAAGAAGGCAGTGTAAAGTAGTAAAAGAGTTGTTAAAATCACAGAGCCAGTCACAGCTCAGCTCTTACATAAGTTTTCCATAAAATTTAAATAATTTTATTTTCCATTCTTTGTGGGAGTTTCCCAAGGATTTAAAGTGGTCGAATGGTGTGTCCTGATTTATTGTGTAGCTTTGAGGAATTTTTCTGGACAATTTCACCCCCCTTTTATAAAGGCGGAAACTGACACTTAACAAGGTTTAAAGAATTTATAAAGGTCACATGGCTAGTATAAGAAATCTTGAATTTAAATTAAGGTTTAAGATTTATGCTGGAAAATGATAGGCTAAAATAGAGATGCGAATTTACTTACACTTCACAGAATTTCATCTTCCATGATCATGAAATAAGTTTTGCACATTTGGCCCCAAAATGAAACAGGGTGACATGGTCATCACAGAATTCTTAATATGTTAAAGGATATACGCTAAAAAGTAAGTCTCTTTCTTATCTTAGTACCACCAGTCTCCTACTAATCTCTTGAGCAATGATTATTCTGAATGTATTTACAAACATTTATGTGATATATCATCTAAATATCATTTTCACAGTATAAATAGAAATAGAACTTTAAGGTATCCATTTTTCCATAGACAATTACTAGAGAAGAAATTAAAATTAAAAGAAAATAATTAAAATGCTTAAAGTCTCAAGAACAGATCCTAGCTGACTTATAAACAGACTCTTCTTTCTTTGGTTTGGCTTAGTTCAGCCCAGTAGGCACTGATTGAAGCTCTACCATAAGCAGACCCTGGGGCATAAGAGATTCAGATATATTCTGGAGAAAAGATAGTCTCATCCATAATTTCAGAAGGTTTTTTCTCTGGATAACTAATTCTTGAGATTTTTTGGGGGAAAAAAGAGTTAATGTGTACATATATTTACTAATAGCTACACATTAAATTATAGTTAAAAGGTCTAAAGCAATGGGTTTTGTTAAAATTGTGTTTTCTTGAGGCACGTGGGTGGCTCCGTTGGTTAAGCGTCTGACTTCGGCTCAGGTCATGATCTCACAGTTTGTGAGTTCAAGCCCTGCGTTGGGCTCTGTGCTGATACTCAGAGCCTGGAGCCTTCTTCAGATTCTGTGTCTGCCCCTCCCATGCTCATGCTCTGTCTCTCTCTGTCTCTCAATAATAAATAAAAATGTTAATTTTTTTTTTAAATTCTGTTTTCTTGGTTCCACTTTCAGAGAATCTGGTTTTATTATTTTGGCATGAATAAGGAATCTACAGTCTGACACTAATCTGGGTTATTCTGATGGCTGTGGTCCATGAACTACACTTTGGAAAAGATTAATTTAAAATATATAGTGCTGAATATGATCCTCTTTGTTTTTCAGTCTAGATATTTCAAGCTATAGAACAAGTTCAGCCAGAGGCCAGAGGCGAAACACATGTGAAGCTAGGGAAGGGCTGTCAACTGGCCCGGTGGGTCGTGGGCATTGAAGCCAGATGAGGAAACCATTTACTATTTGGAAATAAACACTGTTACGATAAACCAATCCCCCTGTTATTTGTCTTGGTTAATATTAACTAGTGGTAGTTGATGAGAAGGCTTGCAAGGGAAGAATTCTGCTGAAATCTTAGGCTGCTATTTAATTATTTCATGAAGTTATGGAAACAGCATTAGAGAATATTTACATTCCATGATCACAGGGGCAGAGTGAGCAGAAGATACTAGTAAGGTGAAGAAAAATATCTTATCTAGATTTACATCTAGGCATAGATTTAAGTTTATGGAAAAGGAGCAAGAAGTTTCTAGGATATTCAACGGTTAACCTAATAGTTTTTGTTTAATCTCTGATGAATGTAAATAAAACATTTGTACATCAAAGCACGAGAACCATTTTATCTTTTACTTAATCTATAAAATATGTTTGTTTTAAGGTGCAGAAATTTCTTCATTTAAGGTGCCAATGAATATATTAACCTTTGTTTAATTGGCTTGTCACTATATTAATCACGTAGGCTCTTCTTTCAGAGAATGCTAAATTCTGGGTCTAGCTTTATCATAGCAGAGCTACTCGGAGAAAGATTAAAATCCAAACACTTAAGGAATATAAGATTTTTATTAAGTTAAAGAAAATGTCAAATACATTTTAAAATGGTAATTATTACCAATTTAAAATTTTTTAAATCATTATTTTATATTTCTTAAATAATTTAGCTTGTTTAATATTAATCAAATGTTCAAAATAAATTTGGTGTTTCTATTTAAAGAATTCCTCATCACTTAATCTATGACGTGATGTACTTTACAAAGATATGTAGCATTATCCTGATTTTTACATATAATATTCACAGAGATAAGTGCCAGTCTCTGGGGGAATACCTTCCTAATTCAGCTTAAGTGAGTGTTAAAATAATGATAGTGATATATAGGGACTTGAAATACATGTTGATACTACTCTGCTTTTTTGCTTAGATAATTTTCTTGGCATTCTGGCTCCAAATGTTTAAATATAACACCAAAATTCAGGTATGGAAGGAAAATTTGCTACTTTGCCAGGGCAGTTGTGAGGTATTTTATTTACCTTGAAAATAACTCCATATTTCATTGATTATTTGATAACTTTGTTCATTTATCAATAAGAATCACTGATGTGTTACATTTTCATACCACCTACTCCAAAGTGGTGGAAGATGAAGATGATCATCCTTCCTACCAGTTGGTTCCTATAATTCATACAGAAAGGATGTTATACATACATATTCAAGACTGATGAAAGCCCTTCAAATTTGTATATGTTCTCACATTATCAGAGAGTGAAAAAATATTTTTTACAGGATCAGTTTGGAGACTTCATTTGATAGGGCTTATGGAGGCACATTTGGGTAAGAATGGATTTCATAAGAATGTATTTATAGGTACATGGATAAACAGACTCTTTTGTCGGAAGATATATTTCAGTCAAGTCAAATTATCTGATTTTGTATTTATATGTCCTAACAGTGACAGCCCTACTGCTACTCAATGCTAGGAACACGTGTTTTAACAGGTGGATGATGTAGGTAGACTCCAGTTGATACAATACTCAGTCTACTTAGGTTGGAATTCATTACAATAGACCATTTCTTAGGGAATGTGTTGGCAATAATTTTTAGATACTCCATAGTTATTTTAAGGTATCATTCTTACGTATTTAAGATCTTGTTTCTTTTTTTTAATTTTTTTAATGTTTATACATATATATTTTTTAAATATTTATTTATTTATTTATTTTTGAGAGACAGAGACAGAGCATGAGTATGGGAGGGCCAGAGAAAGAGAGGGAGACACAGAATCTGAAACAGGCTCCAGGCTCTGAGTTGTCAGCACAGAATTCGATGCGGGGCTCGAACCCATGAATTGTGAGATCATGACCTGAGCCCAAGTCGTATGCTTAACCAACTGAGCCACCCAGGCGCCCTATATATTTTTAAGAGACACAGAGAGAAAGACAGAGCACGAGCAGGGGAAGGGCAGAGAGAGGGAGATACAGAATCTGAAGCAGGCTCCAGGCTTTGAGCTGTCAGCACAGAGCCCGACATGGGGCTCAAACTCACTAACCACAAGATCATGACTTGAACCGAAGCCAGACGCTTAAGCGAGCCACCCCAAGATCTTATTTCTTCAAACACATAGTTCCCATCTGGTTTTTGAACAGAGATCTTAACAGGATGGTAAAACATACGTGGAATTTTGCTTAAAAGTTTATGCATTATTGAGACTCTTGTCTGTTTTTTCTCATCACCTATAAGCTCACTTTAATAGACTACAGTCGTTTGGTCATAATCTGAAGTGCCATTTAATAAAATCGAGTCTTAGAAGCAGGAGAAGAGCTTTGTACCTAAATGTGGCTTTGACATTGATGATAATATTTCCTTGTGTACTAATCTTTTGTCTTAACTATTATTTCATTCATAGAGCTGAAGAATAAAATCAGCATGAGAAAATATGTTCCATAAAATCTAAACTCTCTAAATGACATTTTAAAGCCATGTGGCCCATTTTAATGAATAATTTCCTAGATGCTTTTTAATTCCTAACGATATGCTCACACATGGATTATTTACTTTTCAGTAGTTTTCTTTATGCTTCATATGAAAAAACGACTTCGTATTCATAAACGAAATTGAGTACGTGATTTATAAATTTTAGTTTGTTATGAAGACAGCCATTTTTAATCGGAGGTTTTGTAGCTTTATTTATAGAAGTATTTATTTCTGAATCCACTCTAATGTACCAAAATGATTTTTGTTTTAAATTACTCATTGTTCCTGTTCTCTTCCATTTTTGCCCTGTAGCATTGGTTGACATTTCACAGAGAGTAAGCTGGCATAGGGCTGGAAAATATGTAATTATAAGAATCACCTGCTCTTGAATTTCCCATTATATAATAGTCATGATTCAGGCAGACTTTTCATAGGTGTTTGATTTGGAATGAGAAGTTTTCTTCTTCCATGACCTGTGATTAAAATGTGGCATTTTGATAAATAAATAGAAGATAATTTCTGCATAATCCAGCTGTGAATCAGAGCTGGTGAAGCAATGTAAATCTTTGACCTGTATCATATAACCAGCAACATATGCAATTGGAAATATATTTTAAGATCAAGTACAATAGATCCTATTTTCTTTCTTTCTTTCTTTCTTTCTTTCTTTCTTTCTTTCTTTCTTTCTTTCTTTCTTTCTTTCTTTCTTTCTTCTTTCTTTCTTTCTTCCTTCCTTCCTTCCTTCCTTCCTTCCTTCCTTCCTTCCTTCCTTCCTTCCTTCCTTCCTTTCCTTCCTTCCTTCCTTTCTTTCTTTCTTTCTTTCTTTCTTTCTTTCTTTCTTTCTTTCTTTCTTGCTCTGTAGCTTAAAGCAAGCTAAGTGCTAAAATGCAGTAAGATGCATGTTGAGAGTTTGGCTTTACTTAATGCTTCTCAAAGGAATTCCAATAAAAGCAAATCCACTAAAACTACATTTGAATATTTTCTTTTCTTTTAATGAGTTACAACCATAAAGGTAAATATTTATCAGTTGCTGTAGCATACTAACGACCGGGAATAGACTGTATTTCACTTCATAGTTGAAAATGAAATTTACTGATTCAAGAGTAAACCAAACAGTATTTTCTTTATAGTCTTATCTGTTGCATTCACCTTTATACATCTTTATGGTTAAAGTAGCAATTTTTAATTATTCGACTATAGAATCATGCATACAGTTCCTGACAATAAGTTTCTGTTCTTTTCTGGATAGTGCAGTAACTGACATATTTTCCCAGTGTAGTTTAGTTTGTATAAGTATATTTTTAAAGATATTATGTATGTCTATGTATATTGTTTTTCTGCACTATGAATAGAAATTATATTATTCCAAAGTGTTGCTACACTTTCCTTGTCTTTTAGCAGATCAATACACTTTAGCTTTTGTCTTCTGTCTTAGTAAATTCCGACTGCTATAACAAAAATACCATAGACTGACTAGCTTAAACAGTACAAGTTTATTTCTCACAGTTGCTGGAGTCTGGGAAATCCAAAGTCGAAATGCCCAAAGTGACATTTCATCCCTAGTGAGAGCCTTCCTTCTGGTTTGCCAATAGACATCTGCCTACACAGCAGAAACAGAGAGAGAAATTAAATTCTCTCATGTCTCTTTTCGTAAGGCCAGTAATCCCATCATGAGGGCTCCACTCTTCTGACCTAATTACCTTCTAAAGGCCTCATCTCCAAATACCATCATGTTGGAGATTGGGGTTTTATCATATGAATGGGGTGGGAAGGCCACAATCATTCAGTTCATACCAACTTCCCACAGCAGCTTTTTAGTTTTGGATATCTATCCTATGAACTGAATTGACTTTAGAATGATTGAACTAGAGCCAAATGTCTCTTACTGCAAATTTTGAAGTGTCTTAGTTAATGAAGCTAAAGCCTTAAAAATGTTTCATCAATTTTATCAATTCTAAAATATTTTAGATTTGAAAACATCTGCGGAAATCTTTTCTTAAAATTAGGTGATTTTTAATTGGATGTGTAGTAGGGAAACAGAGGCATTAATTTTGTATTCTATTAATATCTTTGTATCTATTTCACTGTTTATATACATTGTTAATATTCTGTGCTCATGTTTTTGTTTCTTCTCCCCACATTATCTCTTTAATGCCCTCTGATTTAGTTTCATTCATCACCCCTCTTCTACATGCTTCACAGTGACCTCTTTGTGAAGTCTCCTCTTGAAACATTTGATATAGCAGACCTCTAACGCCCTCTGGAAATACAGACTTGACAAATGACAGACACTCAATACGTTTTGCTTACCATGTGGATGAAGAAAAGAAAACACTCTCCCTACTTTCTCTCTGTGATGTTCTACTAGCCCATATTCTACTCACTACACTATTTCCTTCTTTGATTCTTCTCTTCTCTTCCTGTATGCAGCGCCCCCAAGTTCCACTCCTTGATTATTTAATTTTCCCTCTGCATGCTCTTTCACTTAGAGATACCTCAACTATTGCCTCTACATGAATAACTACTTTCCTTTTCTCCAGGACAGCTTTCTCATGAGCATCAGTTGTGTCTTGCCTTCTGAACATTTCTATTGGATATCCTGCCATCTTTTCAAACATAACTGGTTCAAAACCAAACACATGATGTTCCTCTTCAATGGTATCTTTCTGCTGTGTTTTTTTTTTCTTTTTTGTCACAGTATTGCCCCCCACTTTTTTTTTTTTTTTTTGATAGAAAGAGAGAGAGAGGGAGAAAGAGAGAAGCAGAGATAGTGGTGTGGACAGACGGTCCAAAGTGGGCTCTGCACTGACAGCAGAGAACCTGATGCAGGACTTGAAATCTCAAACTGTGAGACCATGACCTGATCTGAGATCGTTGACTTGAGCTGAGATTAAGAGTTGAATGCTTAAGGGACTGAGCCACCTAGGCATCCCACAGTATTGCCTTTTTATTGACCATTATTCATTTTTATCTTCTTCCAGCCACTATACATACTAAATATTTATTGCATCTCTTAGAAAATATTGGAGTTGTTCTTTATTTCCCTTACCAATGTTAGTAAACTTCTTAGGGTCCTTAAAACAAACCAAGTCATGCCATCTTATAAAGTACTGCTGAAGTTTATTTCTTAAATTACCTCTTTCTTCATGAATCTCGTTTAGTCTAAAACCTTCAAGAGCTATCGACTACCTGTGGAAGTAGTTTCCAAATGCTTATTTAAAAAAAAAAGTTAGACAATTTTAGTTAATTTTTTTTAACCTGGGACCCAAATAAAGAAGAGTAAATCTAGGGTGTTTTGAATGAGAGTAATTTAGGCTCCTTCTACTTGGACTTCACTTATGCATTTTTCCCTGGGCACTTCTCTGGAATTCTGGGACACTTTATAATACAGTTCGAAACCTATTGGCTGTAGTACAAAATCCTCATTTAAGATTAGGCCCTATTCCATTCAGTCAGTCTGTTTATTGCATCTAATTGTTTCATTTGAATTCCATCTTTCTTTCTTGACTTCCATCATGTTTAGTGCCCAGAATGCTGTTAAACTATCTTTTTGCTTCTTTATGTCTTATTCATATTTCCAAATGCATTTCAAGTCCTACATCTCCATTGAGCATATGGATACATTTTAGGAAATAAAGAAGTTGGGTATCTTTTTTCATGATGTACATGTATCTTGAGGGAGTACTATTTGCTTTTTTGGGAAAATTCTTCTATATTACTTTTAATTATTAGATAAGCAAATATCACTTTTTTGTGCTTGTTATATTTAAAAGCCCTAAAATGAATGATTTTAAGCATTCAAAAAGAATGAGTTCAAGATTATTTGATGCTAAAATTATATATTAAGAACATGAATATAAGAATAATAATTATATGACCCAAATCTATAATTTTAACATATCTTATTATTATTTTCTATACTTGTGTTCTTTTAGGGCCTGCAGCATACAATCCTGTTTTAAGGAAATGTTGCTCCATACCCTTATTTGTTAAGGCATCGAAAGCGTTTTAAAGATTCCAAAGAGATTACTCCTGGTCCAGCGACATATGAGGTTTGTCAATAATTTTCTTTTATCAGTAAAAAAAGAATAGAATAATTTCCAAAAAGCACTGAAAATGTCTACATTGAAATCCTTTCCATGTTTTATTCATATTACTGACTATTAAAATCTTCTGGCTAAGGAAGACTTTTTTTTTAGTACATTCTAACAGTTTTTAAAGACTGAATTAAGAATTATTTGTCAATTTATCTATAAATAAATGTGTATATATGTGTGTATATGTATAATTTTTAACATCTCTGAAACTTTAAAGACTTAGTTGTTTACATACACAAACAGAAATATCCAAGTATTATTGCAATCATGAATTTATTAGAAAGCTCAGAAGATAGCCCTGTTGAACCAGTAACATCAGGTATGGATCTTTTATCTTCTTTTAATAAGTATAGAAGCTGTAGTCTATATTCATAATAAATAAAGAACTCTTTTAAGCTGTGGACCTTCTGATTATAAGGACACTTAAATAAACCTTCAAGTTTTAAAAATCGTGTTCACGATTGGCCTTAATTCCCCATGTAGGACGAATGGGTCCCCCTTTAGCACTCAGTATACTATTAAAAGTGAAATATTTTATAGTGGCTTATAGCAAGTAATTTAAGAGTTAATACTTAGTGCAAACCATGGTGAATATTGTGTTTTGGGTTAGTTAATGACAAGTTCATTTTTATTGAATGTATGCTTTTCTACTTATTTAAAATGTCATGATCTAAATACTTTTTTGGCATTCTGTCAAAGCAGATTCATAATATAACATCAGGGAAAAAAGAAAAAGAAAAGAAAATGAATAATGAAAGAGTTGTTATTTTATTTGTTGGCTGTTAATTCCCCAGAAGACCACTGCTAATTCCTACTGATTAAGCAATGCTAATTCTATTTACTTAATAAAGGGAGAATCTGCTAAACAGTCTTAATAGTGCTTCAGGAGGTGCAAATCAAAGGACTTTTGGTGTTTTAGGACCTGGGTCATGTGATGTAAGACAGGCCTTACAAATGGGGACCTAGTTGGGATTGGGCAAAGTTTATGACTTGTTTACTTTGGGTTATTATGCACAGTGAGGAAGGGCCTTAAAGTAAGTGTTAATCAGTAAGCTGTCAGTCTTGGTAGTTAGATGGTATAGCTGTTCATAGTCTGATATATTATCATATTAAATCTTTAGCTGAACCCTTCTCCCCTACTTTTTAAAACTGATATAGTGGTATTTACAAATAATAATGTCAGTAAATGTAATGAAAGCCTTTTGTTTTGTGATACGTTTATCATAGAAAATGTATCTACTAGTCTTTCTAATATTTAAAGATGTTTTCTTTTTCTTTCATTAGATTTTATAAATTATATTTATACTTCTTCATAGTCTTTTCTATGCCCAAAAAACATTTATGGGTTTGGTAATCATGTTTATTCAGGTATTGTCTGTATATATATATATACACACACATATATGTTTGAATATATATATATATGTTTGTATATATATGTGTATATATGTATATATGTATATATATGTATACATATATACCTACACTACAAGGTAACTTTTCTGTTGAGAACTGAGTGTGTAATATTTTTTGTCTTCCCAACACCATTTGTTTTCTTTAGTAATTCAAAAGTTTTTTGAAAAAGTAATTTTCTTTCAAAGTTTTCCTTTATATAAATTATTTTTAATCTGAAAGGCCAGTAAATTATAGGTCCATTTATTATTTTTTCCTCTAATTTTTTAATTTGATGCTTCTTTCTGTCTCTATTGGCTTTAATAAGTTTAAGTTGGTAACTCTTGAGAACATATTTGCCTAAATATTTTACTTTTAATTTTTACAGTAAAAGATGATTTTAGAAATTCATAACGTTGTTTTAAGATTGCAATATTATGTTCTACTTATAAAATACTTAAATGTGTACAACCCGTGCCATCATTAGTTATAGGTTTTCAGTGTCACATGTTCACACTGTAACTAACCTATCCAATGCAGGTGGTACTTATGATAATATCTATAACAATAGCTCTTTTAAGTTACACAGCCATATTTGCAAAGTCTGCTTGCCATTTTTATTCTTGTGTAAACAGTCTCCTGAGTTTCCCAGGCAGAAATTGTGTTCTCTCTCTCTCTGTTTTTTTTTTTTTTTTTGGTGGGGTGTGGACAGAATTGTCATTGGAACATTACTCATTATATTTCAATTACAAGCTAATTTGTTTGTCTTTTTTGCTCCTTCTAGTCATTGATATTTATTGGTTCACTATCACTGATGCTTTTAAAGATGCAATGAAAGCTAGGGGCTCTTAAGGGGAAAATTGTATATGTATGCTCATGTAAAAAAAATGTGTATACAATTTTAGATGGTTTGTTAATCCACAAAAACTCACTTATGGTTTCAACCAAGAACTCCCAGTAGCAGATTCTAAACTGTATGGGGCAAGGCTTATTTACTTTTATATTATTAGTGTTTCGAACACAGAACCTGTCGTATAGGACCATATTAATAAATGCTTATTGTATAAGTCAACAAAATGGATAATTCTAAGATTTTCTTCCCATGATTAAATCACTCATCTTTATCCATGTATAAAGATGTACTTATTACCTTAGTTTAGTGAGAAGAATATGTATATGTCCCTTCAAAATAGCAGCAGGTTTTATTGACTGATTAATGATCTCTTGTTGAGTAAGTCTTCTCACTAAACACCAACATTTTTAAGGTTTACATGAAGCAACACATTATTTTCTGGAATTTAAAATCGACAGTTATTATATGAGAATATTTTAAAACAAGATAGAAGAAACTTCAGTTAATTTAACTTTTAAAAATCCTTCATTTAAATATTACAGAAAAATTTAAATATACCTTTCTTTAAAAAAGCAAATTCTGCTGAAATTAATTGAAATTCAATAATACAAGTATTTTAATGTAATTTTTCTACTTTGTTCAGATTTAATTGACATATGCATGTATTATAAATGATTGCCACAATGAGGTGGCAATAAATGATGCCATTACCTCATATAGTTACCATTTCTGTGTGTGTGATGATAATAGTTAAGATTGACTCTCTTAGCAACCTTCAAATAATATGGTTTTGTTGACTATAGTCACCATGCAGTACATAAGCTCTCCAGAATTTACTCATTTTTTAATAGAAGTTTTATATCTTTTACCCAATTTCTTCAATCTCCCCCCAACAGCCCCGCCAAGCTCCCTGCAACCATCATTTTACTCATTTCAATTGGTTAGGCTATTTATGATTCCACATATATAAGTGAGAACATACAGTGTTTATCTTACTCTGTCTGACTTATTTCACTTAGCATGTCTTCAAGATCCATCCATGTTCTCAGAAATGGCAGGATTTCCTTCTTTTTTTAATGGTGGAATAATATTTCATTGTTATTCACACACACCACAACCTTATCTATTCTTCCTTTGACAAATACTTAGGTTGTCCTATGTCCTGACTATTGTGAATAATGCCACAGAGACAGAGGAGCACAGGAATCTAATTCATTTCCTTCAGATATATACCCAGAAGTGGAATTGCTAGATATGGTCGTTCTATTTTTCTTTTTTTTAAATTTTTTTAACGTTTATTTATTTTTGAGAGACAAAGAGACAGAATATGAGCAGGGGAAGGGCAGAGAGAGAGAGAGACACAGAATCTGAAGCAGGCTCCAGGCTCTGAGCGGTCAGCACAGAGCCCGACGCGGGGCTCGAACTCACAGACCGTGAGATCATGACCTGAGCCGAAGTCGGCCGCTTAACCGACTGAGCCACCCAGGTGCCCCTGATAGTTCTATTTTTAATTTTTGAGGAATGTCCATACTGTTTTCCATAAGGCTGTACCAAATATACCCCCCCTTTTATCCACATCCTTACCAACATTTGTTATCGCTTGTCTTTTTGATGTTAGCTATTCTAAGGGATGTGAGGTGATAGCTCATTGAGGCTTTGATTTGCATTTCCCTGATAAGGGGGACTGTTGAGCCCCTTTTCTAGCTGTTCACAATTTTATGTCTTTTTTGGAAAAATGTGTATTCAAGTCCTGTCCCCATTCATTTACTTAAGTTTTTTTTTTCTATTGAGTTGTATGAGTTCCTTATATATTTTTTATATTATCCACTTATCAGATAGATGGTTTGCACATATTTTCTTCCATTTCATGGAACGCCTTTTCATTTTTCTACTGTTTCTTCTGCTGTAGAGAAGCTCTTCAGTCTGATGTAGTCCCACTAGTTTATTTTGGTTACATGTGGTGTCATATCCAAAAGAATCATTGCAAACACTAGTGGCAGAGAGCATTTCCCCTATGATTTAGGAGTTTCATAGTTTTAGGTGTTAGATTTAAGTCTTTAATTCATTTTGATGTATGTGAGTAGGATAAGATAAAGGCTGCAATTTCATTCTTTTGTATGTAGCTATCCAGTTTTCCTAAAACCATTTATTAGAAGACAATATCCTTTCCCCTTTGTGTATTGTTGATGTCCTTATCAAGGGTCAGCTGATCATATATGCAAAAGTTCATTTCTGGGCTCTTCTGTTGCCTTTGTCTACTAGACTGTTTGTATACTAGAACCTTACTGTTTTGATAACTATAGCTTTGTAATATCTTTTGAAATTAGAAAGTGCGATGCCTCTAGCTTTGTTGTTCTTTCTCAGAATTTCTTTGGCTACTTGGGGTCTTCCATGGTTTCATACAAATTTTAGGACTAATTTTTCTATTTCTTTGAAAAATGCCTTTGGGGTTTTGATAGGGATTACATTGAATCAATAGAGCACTTTAGGTATAAGAGACATTTTAACACTATTAATTTTTCCAATTCATAAACATGGGATATCTTGCTATTTATTTGTGTCTTCAAGTTTTTCCATCATTATCTTATAATTTTCAGTGTACAAATCTTTAACCTCCATGGTTACATTTATTCCTGAGTATTTTATTATTTTTTATGTTATTACAAATGGGATTTTTTGAAAGTTTGTTGTTAGTGTATAAAAACATAACTGATTTTTGTGTGTTCATTTTGTATCCTGTAACTTTATTGAGTCAATTTATTATTTCCAACAGTTTATTTGTGGCATCTTTAGAACTTTCTATATATAAGGTTATATCATCTGCAAGCAGATAATTTTACTGCTTCCTTTCCAATTTGGATAACATGTATTACTTTTTCTTGCCTGATTGATCTTGATAGGACTTGCAGTGCTGTTAAATAGGTATGGGTAGAGTGAGCACCCTTGTCTTGTTCTTGATTTTAGCAGGAAAGCTTTCAACTTTTTACTACTGAATATGATATTAGGTATAGGTCTCCCATATATAGTCCTTATTATATTGAGGTATGTTCATTCTATACCCACTTTGTTGAGAGTTTTTATCATGAAAGGATGTTGGATTTTTGTCATTTGTGGGATTTTTTTTTGCATGTATTGAGATGATCATATGATTTTTACCTTTTATTCTGTTAATGTGTTACATCACATTTATTGATTTGTATATGTTGAACCATCCTTGTATCCAGAGATAAATCCTACTTGATCATGATGTAAGATCCTTTTAAGGTGCTATTGAATTCATTGTGCTAGTATTTTGTTGTGTTAATATTTTATTGGCCTGTAATTTTCTATTTTTGTAGCATCCTTACCTAACTTTGGTATCAGGATAATGCTGGACTTGTAAAATGAGTTAGAGAGTGTTATCTGTTCTTCATATTTTTGGAAGACTCAGAAGGATTGGCATTGATTCTTTAGAATTTACCAGTGAAACCATCTAGGCTTTCCTTTGTTGGGAGGTTTTTGGTTGCTGATCCAATCTTCTTTCTAGTTGTAGGTCTATTCAGATTTTCTATTTTTTCATAATTCACTGTTGGTAGATTGTATGTTTTAGAAATTTATCTATTTCTTCCCGGTTATTCAGTTTTGGTGTATAATTGTTCATAATAGTCTTTACGATCCTTTGTGTGTTTGGGATGTCAGTTGTAATGTCTTCTTTGTGATCTGTGATTTTATTTGATGTCTCTTTTTCTTCAGTCTAGCTAAAGGTTTGTTAATTTTCTTTCTTCCTTTTTTGTTTTTTTTTTTAAACACAAGTTTATTGTTTCATTCATTTTTTTTTTGTTTGTTTTTCTGGTCTGTATTTCATTTATTTCTGTTTTGATCTTTGTTATCTTCTTCCTTCTGCTAACTGTAGACTTAATTTGTTCTTTTTCTAGTTCCATGAGATGTAAAATTAGTTTTTTTATGTGTGATTTTTTTTGTTTGTTTGTTTCTTAATATAGGAATTTAATGCATAAACTTTCCTCTTAGAACTGCTTCTACTACATCTCATAATTTTGGTATGTTGTATTTCCATTTTCATTTGTTTCAAAATATCTTTTGACTTCTCATTTGATATCTTCTTGGACCCATTGGTTGTTCAAGCATGTGTTGTTTAATTTCTACATATTGTGAAATTTTCAATTATTTTCCCTTTTATTTATTTCTAGCTTCATATCATTGGTGTTAGAAAAATATCTTTGTTATATTTCAGTCTTCTTACATTTGCTAAGATCTGTTTCATGTTCTATCTTGGAAACTGTTTCTGTGCATTTGAGAATGTTTTTCTTTCTTCCTTTCTTTCTTTCTTTCTTTCTTTCTTTCTTTCTTTCTTTCTTTCTTTCTTTCTTTCTTTCTTTCTTTCTTTCTTCCTATTTTGTTTGTTTTTGCTATTGGATAGAATATTCCATTTATGTCTGTTAGGCCCTTTAGTCTAGTGTGTATTTTAAGTCCAATGTTTCTTTATTGATTTTTTGTCTGAATAATCTATCCCTTTTTAAAAGTGATGATTGAAGTCTTCTACTATTATTGTATTATCTATTTTTCTCTTCAGATATATTAGTATTCACTTAACACTTACCATTAGGTACTCTGGTATTGTATACATATGAATTTACAATTGTTATATCCTCTTGATAAATTGACCTCTTTATGATTATATAATGACTTTCTTTGTCTGTTTGTATAATTTTTGACTTAAAGTCTATTTTTTATGATGCGAGTGTAACTACTTTTGCTCCCTTCGTTTCCACTTGCATAGAGTATCTTTTTCTGTCCCTTCCCTTTGAACTTATATGAATCCTTGAGTCCAAAATAACCATATAGTTGTGTATTTGAAAAAAAGAATCCGGCGTAGCCAGTCTATGACTTTAGATGGAAAATTAACCCATTTACTTACTATTAATGGATTAATGGATATTATTTACTTACTATTATTGATAGAGAAGGACTTACTAATGTCACTTTATTAATTATTTTATAGCTATTTTATAGTTTCCTGTTGCCTAGGCTGACATTGTGCAGCTGCAGAAGCCAGAGATGGTTATGGTCGTATCTCCTAGGGTCTGGAAGGGGCAGGGAGGGATTCAAATGGGTTGTATCTTACACTTGTCCAGCCATAGTACCTTGCATGGTTGCCAGTGTGGTCCCAGACTCTAGCAGGGGTGGTTGGGGGAGTGGAGGGAGTGAGAAGGAACTCAAGTGGCTGGCATCAGTGAATTCAAACACCTGTGGGAAGAAAGTTGGTGAGATCTATTGGAGACCCACAGCAGCTGTGCTGGCCTTGGGCTTTGTCAGTGGTACAATCTACTGAGTTTGTCTGCAGAACAGGTCTTGTGAACTGCAATTGCTTATCTTGCATCTATGCTAATAACTTCTGCTTTTCTTTCTTGTTTCCAGCCAGCACTAGAAGTTTTAGTTTTGTTGGTCTGGGTGGGGTGAAATCAAAGCAGGACCCTCCCATAGTACCCCAAGAAGCTGGCAAAGCAGGTCACCCACTCTGCTGTTTCTTTCTTGGTGAGTGATACTCTTTCTTGCTGGGAATTTGCTTCTTGGAATTGAAAAATGCCACTTGGGGAATATGAAAACTCAGGCAAAATTCAATTGTCCTTTCTCTTCTTGTGCTATTATTCTCAGCGTTTTTGATTATAATGTGTTGCTAAAATTTCCTAAGTGGACTCTAGATGTTTTTGTTCATGGATAGCTGTTCAGTCATTGATATTTGTGAGAAAACAGGGAAGCTGTGTTCTCCTCCATCACCATTTTCTTCCACTGAAATATCAATAATTTTTTTCTCCTAGAACTTTGAATTTATCATCCCACTCCCTTCTGGCTTGTAAGGTTTCTGCTGAAAAATCTGCTGACAGTTTTGTGAGGGTTCACTTGTATGTGTGACAAGTCATTTTTCTCTTACTGCTTTCAAAATTCTCTTTGTGTTTGACTTTTGACAGTTTGATTATGATGTGTCTTGTCGATGTCTTGGATCCATTTTTTGGAGGGATCTTTTGGGCTTCCTTAATCTGATTCCATTTCCTTCCACAGTCTGAGACATTTTTAGCCACTTTTTCTTTCAATAAATTATCTGGTCCTTTCTCTGTGTCTTGTGGAACTTTTATAATGCCTATATTGATTCATTTGAGGATGTTTCATAAGGCCCTTAAGTTTTCTTCATTATTTTTCCTTTTCCTTTTTGCTTCTCTGACTGAATAATTTCCAATAATCTGTCTTTGAGTTTGTATTCCTATATTCTGCTTGATCTAGTATGATGTTGAAGCCCTCTAATGCATTTTTTTCAGTTGGATTGTATATTGAGCTTCTTGATTTCCTTTGGTGGTTTTTAATACTTTCTCTTTGTTGAAATTCTCACTTTGTTCATGCATTGTTTTGATCTCGATAAGCATCTTTACGTTGGTTATTTTGAATAGTGTGACAGGTAAATCATATATATCTGTTTAATTAGGGTCAGTTTCTAGAGACTTATTTTGTTCCTTTGCTTAGAACATGTTTCTCTGTTTCTTCATCCCTTGATTCTCTGTTTTGGTGTCTGTACATTACACAAAACAGCCGTCTCTCCTAGTCCTTATGACTGGCCTCATACAAGAGAAGACTCTCACCAATAAATGCAATCAGAGATTCTGAAGACCTCTCAAACCTTCCTGTTAGTTCAACCTGCTTCCTTTCTTCTTGGTAGCCTGCAAACATCTGGAGTATGCAGGATCTTATCAGTCAGTGCTCAGAGATAAATCAGGCAGATAAAAGTTCCTCAGGCAGCCCCTAGAGAAATTGAATCATTAGATGTTTTGTCTAACTCTTTCCCTCCTCAGTGATAAATTGAGATCTGAGATTTTTAGCCTATTTTCTCTGCACTGAGCTTGGAGGAGAGGCAACTAGTTGTGTTCTAGATTAAAAGCTGTCTCTGTTTTCATTAGCTCTAGGCTTTTTATATTTTAGTGTTTGTTTGTTTTGGTTTACTAATGTAATAAAGAAGAGGAATTTTCTGGAATTTTTAAAAGGAGGATAATTACATTGGAAGGGAGATTCAGAAATTTACTATTTGAGTCTTATAATTGTAAGTTGAACCAGAAGAAATGAAATATGAGGAAAGATAAATATCTCTAAGTCACTGGATTTTCTTCATTATTACTTGATAAATATATGTTAGATATCAATTATTAGTCTCAGATGAGTTCCATTCAACTTGGTATTAGTATATTTTTGTCTCAGATACTGACAAATGAGGCTTTATATTTTCAGAAATTTCTCAAGTTTTGGTGGGACTTGGCAGATATTATATAGCCTTCTGGTAAGGAGAAAAATGTATAATTATTTTAGTTATAATAAAATAATTATTTGAATAAATAAAAGACACAAAAATGTGGGATACGAAATCTATGTCAACCAAATGGAGTCAGGCAATCTTCAGGAAACATTTTATATGAAATATGAGAATAATGGGAATTTTCTACTTGGACAAGCCACACAATAAATGCAGACTTCAAGAGACACTGAAGAATAAAATAACCTTGGAAAGATCTTATTAAGTCCATTCTGCTATAACATAAAATAGATGGTATGACATTAGATATGTAAACAATGTTGGATTACGAAGTATATTAAATAATACACAGAGTTTTTGTTTTCTCCTCTTAACTACAGGTAGACACTAAAGATTCCATAGACAATAAAGATTTTGAGTAGAGATATACAATTATATATTAATATAAAGTAAGCAAAACCCAGTTTAAAAATTTTTAATATTTCAAAAATATTATTTTTCCCTTTGTTTCTGGATAAGTTACTAATAAAGGATGATGAGTGTTGAGTAAATTATATAGTGCCCCAAATCTTTGGATTTTAAAGACTAGTTTCAAGCTATAAAGATTGTCTGGGTGATTATATATTATGAATCATTTCCATGGAGTCCATAATCTCTTTAAAGGAAGCAAAACATGGGGCACCTGGGTGGCTCAGTCGGTTGAGCGTCTGACTTTGGCTCAGGTCATGGTCTTGCAGTTTGTGAGTTCGAGCCTCGCATTGGGCTCTGTGCTGACAGATCAAAGCTTGGAGCTTCCTTCAGATTCTACGTCTCCTCCTCTCTCTGCCCCTCCCCTGCTCACACTCTATCTCTGTCTCTCATTAATAAATAAAAACATTAAAAAATTTAAAAAAAGCAAAATATTATGTGCTCTGCATTTGTGTATTTTTCTGTGGATAATTTCCATAATACTCTCAAAGTAAACTAACTTCTCTCTATCCTCACCAAAAATAAAAAAGTTTAAGAATCACTGTTTTTTAACAAAAGAATACCTTTAGCTGTTAATAATTCAGAAAAAGAGCAGAGAATCACAGTTTCTTATCTCCTCTGAGGCGATGTTGTCAAGAAAAAATCAAACTCTGGCTATACTAATTGCCATGGCTGTGCCTCTTAGGTATCAAATCACTGCTTCCCTGTGTATGCAAATTTTATTTAACACAGACATTACTTGTAGACTTACCTAGGTAAAATGTTTTTAAAACCGGAAAAGTTACATGTGATATTTTAAATTAGACAATGGAGGGGCACCTGGTTGGCTCAGTGGGTTGAGCATCTGACATCAGCTCAGGCCATGATCTCATGGCTCCTGAGTTCGAGCTCCACTTCAGGCTCTGTGCTAATGGCTCAGAGCCTGGAACCCCCTTGAGATTTGGTGTCTCCCTCTCTCTCTGCCTGTCCCCTGCTTGTGCTCTGTCTCTCTCTCTCTCTCAAAATAAATAGACATTAAATAAAAATAAATAAGTAGACAATGGAGTGCTACGGTTAAAAAGATGAGTGAAATATAGGATTTTTGCAATGGCATTGGGTGATGATTTGAATGTAACAATATAAAAAATAGAGTGGAAAAAAACCAATTTCACATGCGTGTAACCTATTTTTAACTTGAAATAGTGTTAGTTTTTGGTGTGTTTCAATATGCTAAAAATTATCTAAGCCATTACTATTTTTATTACCAAAAAGTACTTTTGCCTGAGACACAATTTAAGTTTGATCTATGTAGGCAGGAAAAAAATCTTACCAAAATGAAAGTTATGTATTTTTCTATTCTGTTTTTCTGATTGCTATGTAGAATTTTTATTATTTGTTCAATGTAGTATTTCAACTTAAACTTCTTGATAATTAATCATGTTTATAACCAAGGAAAAGATATTTTATAAATAGTTATCAAACTTTTATCTCTGGTTATCATAATAAATCATATTTTTATTTTCATATTTTCCTAAAATATAAACTTAGTTTACCAACTGTAGCATCTTGTTTATAAGTTGAGGTTTAGTTGTAGATTAGAATCATTGTTAGAGGAGAATAAATAAATTAATATGGAAAGCAGACTTTGTATTCTCAACAATAAAATCATTAGAAATATCAACTCTTTTCTTCTTCAAGAAAGAAAGAGTGAAGCCTCATGTTCTCTTTGACAGTCAAAAGAAATTTACTGTCAAATGCCAAAGCATACACCCTCTGGCCCTCTTTTTCTCCTGATATCACTTAGTTCCAAGGATGATGCCCCTCAAGGCTCAGTGTGTTCCTTTCCTTGGCCTTGTTGCACTAATTACAGTCTGACTGGATATTGGCACTTGGTGCAGTAATGTCTTATCTTCACTCATTCTGTCATTGATGTTGACCTAGTCATTCCTGAGGCAATTGATATTGACCTGTTTATGCTCTTGTTCAATAGTTCTACTCTTGAAAAACAGAGGGTATGGCTCCAAAAAAATATATATCTTTTATTCACAGTTTTCAGAGTCGCAAGTTACATTATTTTCCTTGATGTTTCTTTTTATTAGCACCCTTTTTCCTTAGTTTTAGAAAAAGCTGGAAGAAAGCAATATTAAAGGAATCACATAAATTAATAGCCACATGTATAAACTAATGCCACCTGTTTATTCAGGGTTGCTTAAACAAGCTGGGGTACCCTAAACTCAGTCTTCCTTCACTGTGGGTTTTCTGCTCACCAAATATTTTGTGGAGAGATATATGAAATGATTGGTTTCCTCATATAGGTTAAAAATGTTGGACCTTCAAACAGACCATATCAGTTTGTATACTAATGACACATCCAGAATCAAGAATGGCCTTTGATTTTTATATAAATATGACCACCTGTTGACAACTCTTGATGTGTCATATATAGTTCTGACTTGCCCAAGTAGATTCATATTTTTGCCATGAGGACTAGAATAGGCTATCTTGTGGCTACTTCCTCTACCAATGGTCTTAAAATCTTGTAAGATAGTCCATCTCGTGTCCTGGAAGACATTAATTCCTTTATAATGGGATCTGATGTGGTAACTCAAACCTAATTACCATGAGTCTGGAATATATTTCTGACCAGGTGTTGTCTGTAAATGTAAAAAAAAAAATCCATAACTCTAATTTACTAGGAAAAAAGGTGATGATAGTATTCACCTCATAAAAATAAAGCGCTATTTTTGTATTCCTTATTATTGGAAGCTATATTTTAAAAATGTTATTCAATACTATTGTTTCAGTAACTGCTTTATAGATTTAAATATCCTTGAAATTAAAAATTAGTTTTAAGCCCCCTCAAATCCTGAAATGTTAGTGAGGAATTTAGAGAAAATATTTCTAATTATAAGACAACAGAAAAAAATGAAAATTTCTTATGGGAATTATTTTATGCAAAATAAAAAAAAGTATGGAGAAAGGAGACACATAAGTTTGGAGTTTTATCTCCATGTGAAATTTTAAGGCATTGAAGTTGACAATACAAATTCTCTTTTTAACTTATTTCCATGAAAACTGAAGAATTCTAAGTAAGACTTCCCGAGAGACTTGTGCCTTAAATGGAATTATATGGTTATAAACTAAACACAGTTCTTAAAGATCACTTTGTTTAATATTATGAATACTCTTGTTGCATATATTTCTGCAATTAAATAATGCTATGATTTAATGTCTGTTATTATGCCATATATTATTAGATTTTCATTTTTTGTTCTAAAAAGTAAAAACAAAAAAGTGTTCCTAAAGTTTTCTAACAGATGCACTGTTATTCGTATAAACTATTTGCTTTTCTGTTTGAAAGTTATGAATTGTTTTTTATCACAAAATCATAAGTATCACTACTACCTTCAATTATTGCAATACTTTCCCCTTGCAGTAATAAATAAACATATATTTATATTCATATATAAATAATAGTTTTAAATAGCATCTTTTTTTTTATGTGTGACACATACTGCTTTATATTTGCTCAAAATACTTATCAGTTTCTTGATGATAAGAGGGAAGATAGGGATGTAACTTTTCATGAATACAAGTTTCATGTCATTTATTTTAAATTCTCACATGCTTTGGTCTCAGTCTTGTATTATTTCCTTTGTGGTGGCCAAAAGGTTGACTAGGAAAGTAAAATCAACATTGGGCAGCATATTTAGCTCCTTTTGTGAGTAGAGTGTTCGGTGCTGGATGAATAAGCAGCCAAGCTTTAAAATCATATTTTACGGGGCACCTGGGTGGCTCAATTGGTTAAACATCAGATTCAGGCTCAGGTTATGGTCTTGTAGTTGGAGAGTTTGAGCCACATACCTGGTTCTCTGCTGTCAGCACGGAACCTGCTTTGGATCCTCTGTCCCCCCCTCACTTTACTCTTCCCCTGCTTGCATTCTCTTTCTCTCTCTTTCTCAAATTAAACAGTTTTTAAAAAAATAAGTAACATTTTATTTCTTTAGTAGAAAACAGATGAGTTGGTGAGATTAATTTCTTTTTCATCAACCTCTAGAAATGATATGTATGTGAGTTCTGATCTCTGTCCAGGGTGAAAGAAAGATCTTAGATTAGATTTCCTGGTGTATAATAAGTACTTAATAGTTATTTGTTAAATTAGTAAATGTGGTTCCAACTTATCCTGTAATATTAAATTTTTATTAGTTTCACTAATCTATAAAAATATTACTACCTTCATTTCCATATATTTAATAATTTCAATTGACTGCTGAAGATCATGGGCACATGTGGCCTGCTTTTTTACATAATCTGATACTGGGCATCTGGGTGGCTCAGTCAGTTAAGAATCTGACTTCGGCTCAGGTCATGATCTCACAGTTGGTGACTTCAAGCCCGTGTCAAGCTCTGTACTGACAGCTCAGAGTCTGGAGCCTGCTTCGATTCTTTGTCTCCCTCTCTCCCTGCCCCTCCCCAGCTCACACTCTGTCTCTCTCACAAGAATAAATAAACATTCAAAAATATAAAAATAAATAAGTAATCTGATACCTATTAGATATACATAAGATCATATTTTGTCTTATTAAAAACTTGGCATTTTCAAGAAACTCTGAATGGTTTTATTTTAGAAATTTAGCACTTTTCTATTTATACCTTTATTTTCTTAAGGTGCACTTCCCCTAATTGAACTTAATTATATTTAAGATCTTTGATGACTGTTTATAATTCCAATTATATTTTATATAACCTTCGCAATAATTTGGTATAAGTAGCAGATAAGCAAGCAGATTTTCAAAGTTCATAATTATCATAATTTGGCTAAACTAACATTTAGAAATTTATTAAAATTTGTCTTCGTTTGGGTCTTAAATGAATATTTGTTCAAATTATATCCTAATATTTGAGTAAAAGACTAAAAGTTAAACCAAGAAGTAGTAGACTGCTAACATGAACAACCTCATGGTTTGTACATATCATATGAAGATTTCTCTTAGATCATAGAATTTGGGATTTAAAGGCTCCTGAAACATTACCTCATTTAATTATTTAATATGCTCTGTACCTTTATTCTTTCATTGAACAGCTATAGCGTGCAAAGAATTAAGCCAGGTATTGTAAAGGATATGTGAGTAGATTAGTGTTTAGGCATTCACAAGTGAATTGGAGGATTAAAAAATACAAGTGTATAATTAAAAAGACAGTGATTTAGTAAAAAATAATTTCAGAACATATGGCCAATTTGTGTGTATGTGTGTGTGTGTGATGAACACATGCTATAAAATATTCAAAAATTCCCCTTTTCCCAATTTTGATGAGAAATAATTGACATGTATCGGTGCATGGTATAAGTTTAGGGTGTACCACATGATGGTTTGATTTACATATATTGTGAAGTCATCACCACATTAAGTTTAGTTAATATTCATCATTCAAAACATACCTTATTAATTCTGACTTTGTCTTTACTGATATTTTTAAGAAGCAGTTTCATCCCCAAATCCTTCTCCCATTCCATAGAGGCAGGCAGAAGGAAAAGGTCAGGATCTTAAGGTTTTGTGTATATGCTTTCATTTGTTCTCTTTATTCTGGACTTAAATTAGAAAGCATATTAAAACGCTAAGTATGTAATTTGAGAGAAAATGAAAATTTCCATTTGGAAATTAGTTACATAAAATAATTTTAGAGGAAAAGTAAATATCAATTTTTAAAACTAAGTGCAATGCATTTACCACTCTGATGGGTTTCATCTAATGGAGAAAAAAAAGATCCTTAGTTAGCTAAAAAGTGATTTAAAATCACGATTTAAAAATCATCAAGGAAATAAAAATATTTTTGCCAATCAGTAGATTCAACACCAAAAGTAAAAGTGGAAGAGTATAAACAAAACAAGGGGGTGCATCTCCAGACCACCATCCTTCTCCAGCTTGGTTCTTAGTTGGCATCCAGGAGTCTAACTTCTAGGCAGAAGAATGTAAGATTCTGCTCTGGAGAACAGAGCAAGCCTAAAGAAGGATGAAAAACAAAAGCAATTTATAAGTACTGACATCATTTTTCCTAATGAAATAACTGAGCCACATCATCATAAGATTAGGTTGACAAGCCCGGCAATGCCCAAGAACTTCTTTTTTTCTTTTTTAGTGTATTTATTTTTTGAAAGAGAGAGAATCTCAAGCAGGTTCCTCATTGTCAGGACAACCCGATGCTGGGCTCGAAGCTCGAACTCATGAACCAAACCGTGAGATCATAACCTGAGAGTCAGACGCTTAATCAACTGAGCCATGTAAGCCCCCTCCCAGAGTACTTCTGATTAACTTTTAGGGTCCTAAGGAGTGGAGCAAAGAAATGAATGGGACACAAAGATCAAAGACATTTGAGATAATTTTTATGATAAGATAAAGATAAAAACATGAATAAAGAAGAAGAGCATTTTTGAGGACACACAAATATTACAAGGAGAAGAAAACTTGAAATAATCCAGTATTAACAACTTTCAGACAAGGCACTTTATCCATGGCATGAGAGCACTCGACGAACCTTTATTTTGTAAGGAATACTTGCATACTGACTACTGTTACTTGAAATACATGCGTTTTTTCTTCCATTCTTTTTCCAAACAATTCTCACTATCTGATCATCTACAATTCAGGTTGAACCATATAAAATTACAAGTTTTTTAAGTCAACAATGGTTAAATATTGGCAATTTTGCATAGTTTGAGCTAATACTATTTTAAGTTTTGTATGGCATGCACTCTATCTGCCAGAGTTTTATTCTTTGTCTTTAAAAAAAAAAGATTTTATTTTTTTTAGAGCAGGTTTAGGTACAGCAAAATCATGTTGAAGTTACAGAGTTCCTCACATCCCCCCCATCCCACATAGTTTTTGCTGTTATTAACATCTTCCAGGTGTGGTACATATGTTATAACTGATGAACCGATACTGATACATTATTATTAACTAAAGTCCATAGTTTCCATCAGTGTTCTGTATCGTACAGGTCTGTGGGTTTTTACACATGTGTCATGTCCTGTGCCAGTGCCACCATTACGATATTATGCAGAATAGTTTTACTTCCTTATAAATCCCTGTGCTCCACCAATTCATCCATCCCTCTCTTCCTTTGATTCCCTGGCAATTATTGATCTTACTGTCTCTATAGCTTTGTCTTATTGAGAATGTCAGATAGTTAGAGCCACACAGTATTGGCTTTTCAAACTGGCTTCTTTCACTTAATAATATGCCATTTCTTCTCATAGCTTGATAGCTCATTTTTTTATCACTGAATAATATTTCATATTCATTGTACGGCTATTCCACACTATGCCCATTCACCTGTTAAAGGATATTTTAGGTACTTTCTTTCGGCTTTCTTGGGCAGGTATGAATGCAGTTGCCAAAAACATTCGTGTGCAGGTTTTGGGTGGGCATGAGTTTCAACTCATTTGGGTAAATAGAAGTATGATTGCTGGATCATTGGCAATTTTGCATAGTTTGAGCTAATACTATTTTAAGTTTTGTATGGCATGCACTCTATCTGCCAGAGTTTTATTCTTTGTCTTTAAAAAAAAAAGATTTTATTTTTTTTAGAGCAGGTTTAGGTACAGCAAAATCATGTTGAAGTTACAGAGTTCCTCACATCCTCCCCCATCCCACATAGTTTTTGCTGTTATTAACATAAAGCAAGACTATATTTAGCTTTGTATCAAACTGCTAAACTGACTTCTAAACTGACCGTATTATTTTTCATTCCCACCAGCAATGGATGAATTCCTGTTACTCCACCTTCTCATCATCATTTGGTGTTGTCAGTGTTTTGAATTTTAGCAATTCTAATAGGTGTGTAGTGATGCCCCATTGTTGTTTGAATTTGCAATTTCCTAATGACATGATTTTGAGTATCTTTTCATATGCTTATTTTCTATCTGTCTATTCTTTGGTGAAGTGTCTGTTCAGATCTTTTGCCCATTTTGTAATTTTTTAAATTCTTAAAAAAATTTAAAATTTTTTTAAATTAAATTTTTAAATGTTTATTTTTGAGAGGGAGAGAGAGAGAGAGACAGAGTGCAAGTGGGAGAGTGGCAGAAAGGGAGGGAGACACAGAATCCGAAGTAGGCTCCAGGCTCTGAGCTGTCAGCACAGAGACCAGGGACACAGGACTCCAACCTGTGTGAGATCATGACCTGAGTTGAAGTCAGATGTCAACTGAACCACCCAGGCACCCCTGTAATTTTTTTTAAATTGTCGGGTTTTTTGGGGCTCCTGGGTGCCTCAGTTGGTTGAGCGTCGGACTTTGGCTCAGATCGTGATCTCACAGTTTGTGGGTTCGAGCCTCACTTCAGGCTCTGTGCTGGCAGCTGCGAGCCCAGAGCCTGCTTCTGATTGGGTATCTCCCTCTCTCTCTGTCCCTCCCCCACTAGCGCTCTGTCTCTCTGTCTCTCTGTCTCTCTGTCTCTCTCAAAAATATACATCAAAATACATGCATACATACACACATACATAAATTGTTGGCTTTGTTGGCTTTCTTTCTATATTTTGGATACAAGTCCTTTATAAGATGTGTTTTACAAATATATTTTTTTTACAGTCTATGACTTGCCTTTTACAGTAACTTTCACAAAGCAGAATTTTTAAAGTGTAATGAAGTCCAATTTAGCAATTTTTTTCTCATGGTTTATTCTATTGATGTTATATATAAAATCATTGCTGATACTTTGATTTCTCTTCAGATTGTATAAATTTTCCACTTTTTAAAATCATTGCCAAAGTAAGGTCCCTAGATTTTTCTCCTGTATTATCTTCCAGAAGTTGTTTGGTTTTGTGTTTTATGTGAAGTCTGGGATTGACTTTGAGTTAGTTTTGGTACAAGGTGTAAGTCCTCTGTGTGTGTGTATACACACACACACACACACACACACATTTCAATATAAAATGTGTATTTATATATTATATATAATATCAGACATATATATTTCTGCATGTATTTGTATATTATATATAATATCAAACATATGTATATATATATTTTTTTGCATGTTGATGTCTACTTGTTTCAGTATGATTTGGGTTGTCTATGCTCTTTTATCTAAGATCAGTAGACTATATTTTGTATTGTATTTGGGGCTCTGTATTTTGTTTCATTGATCTATTTATTCTTTTGCCAATATCATATTGTCTTGATTACTGTAGCATTGTAGTTAGTCTTCAAGTCAAGTAGTGTTAATTCTATGATTTTGTTCTTCTGTATTAGAACTATTCTAGGCCTTTTGCCTTTCCATTTAAACTTTGTCAGTGTTTTGATATCCACAGAATAACATTCTGAGATTTTGATTGAGAATACATTGAATATATAGATCATTTTGGAAGAATTGACATTTTAATAATATCAGGGCCTTCTGTTCATTACCTTGGAATATTTCTCCATTTATTTATATTAATTTTGATTTCTGTCATCAGAATTTTATAGTTATCCTTGTATAGATCTTATATATATATATGTATATATATATATTAGATTTATGCCTAAGTATTTCATATTTTTAAAATAATTTTTATTTTTTAATTAGTTTTTAATGTTTATTTGTTTATTTTGAGGGAGAGAGAAAGCGAGTGGGGAAGGGGCAGACAGAGAGAATCCCAAGTAGAGTCCATGTTGTCAGCGTAGAGCCCGACATAGGGTTCACTCTCACAACTGTGAGATCATAACCTGAGCTGAAATCAAGAGTCAGATGCTTAATTGACTGAGCCACCCAGGTGACCCCTAAGTATTTTATATTTTTGGGTGTTCATGTAAATAGGATTGTATTTTTAATTTTTAATTCCAATTGTTTACTCTTTGTATATAGGAAAGCAATTGGCTTTTGTATCTTGCAACTTTTGTATCTTACAAATTTGGTATCTTGCAACTTTGCTATAAGCACTTACTAGTTTCAAAGATTTTTTTGTTGATTCGTTTGGATTTTCTACATAGATAATTTTATTATGTTCCAACACAGACAATGTTATTTTTTCCTTCTCAGTTGGTATACCTTTAACTATTTTTCTTTTTTATTGCATTAGCTAGGACTTCCAGTAGAATAATCAGTAAAGGTGGTAAGTAGGGACATTCGTCTCTTATTTCTGATCTTCAGAAAAGTGTCTAGTTTCTCACCATTAAGTATGATGTTGACTGTAGATTTTTTTTGTAGATGTTCTTTATCAAGCTCAGGAATTTCCTATTTATTCCTAGTTTGTCAAGAGTTTTTATCAGAAATGAATGTTATATTTTGTTAAATGTTTTTTCTGCATCTATTAATTATGATGGTAAGATTTTTTACTGGTCAAATCTCCTTATAAGCTTGTTAATAATAGACATCCTCGCAGTCACACTAGTGGTATCTACCACTGGCAGAGTCCTTGTCATTGGAATGCTTTTATAGCAGGATGTACCCGTTCTGTCGAAGTCGCTAATTGCAAATAAGTCTGAAATGTATTGATTTATGAGGCACAATTCTCTGGGAAATGTCACTTAATCTATGCAATTACAGGAGCATAAAATAGAGATCTGTAGTGACTGAATAGGTCCTTTTGTGTAAATAACGTTTTGCATGCATCATTTAGAAACCACACATGTTAAATCTGAACTAAAACCTATCCTAATGTGACCAGGAAGAGGAACTGACTCAAATATGCTAATGATCTGGCTGCTTGCGATTCCTTGAGTAGCAAAATCCTTTATTTCTGACCCTGAAATCTCATTGTTTTTGCCAGCATCATGAAATAGTATAGTAACTGGCTAAGTTTTTAGCTTGTAAGTAGTGCGAGATGAAATCCCAACCCAATATGTTCCTGTATGGCAATAGTTAGCTGAAGCTACTTAGCATCTGCCGCTTTCAATGAATCTTTGTCTTCAGTTTGCCATGGTCCCCAGTTCTGTAGCCACTGTCAGTGCCTCTTTTTATAATTTAGGTTTTTTTTTCTTATTATAAAATTAAGAGACATTATGGAGTCTGATTATCACCAAGGACTCAAACTGTGATTCCTGTATGCAAATCTGAATGTTTCGCTACATAAACTTATATGACTTTAGGCAAATTAGTTTAAGTTTCTGTGCCACTGTTTTCCCATTTGATAATGATGATGGAGAAAATACTAATGCTGTCTCTATGTTTGTTGTAAAGATTCTCTGACATAGTTACTAAATTCTGCAGCCTTATTTCACTGAATTAATATATTTAAAGTACTTAGAATTGTGCTGAACACTTAAGTGTTAGTACTACTATTAAAAACTATTAAAAGTGAGAGAATAAAAGAGAGATATTTGGAGCAAAAATTGAGAATAGTATATTG
The DNA here is from genome assembly GCA_030068075.1 of Paguma larvata. Classification (NCBI taxonomy): domain Eukaryota; kingdom Metazoa; phylum Chordata; class Mammalia; order Carnivora; family Viverridae; genus Paguma; species Paguma larvata. The sequence continues at coordinate 117,569,408 of CM057823.1, forward strand.
AGAAATTTTTGTGTGCTTATGCAAAGTGTATCTGTATGAAATAAGTTCCATAATACTCTTGAAAATTATAGGAAGCTGGAAATATTACATGGTTGTTTTTGTGATCTAATCTTTGTAATTATTTAAGGTTTTGTGGAAGTTTGCATTAAAAAATTTAAATTTGGCCGAACAGATGGGCCAAATTTAAATTTTTTAATGCAAACTTCCACAAAACCTTAAATAATTACAAAGATTAGATCACAAAAACAACCATGTAATATTTCCAGCTTCCTATAATTTTCAAGAGTATTATGGAACTTATTTCATACAGATACACTTTGCATAAGCACAGTTGGAAGAAACTTAAAGTGTTAGAAACTTAAATAAAATCTCAACAATAAGAAAGGAGCATCTTATAGAACATTCTAAGCTTTCTTTGTATGAAAGAGTATCTGTAATATTGTTAGAACAACTACTGATAATTAAATGATATAAGAATACTACCATTGTGGGCACCTGGGTGGCTCAGTCAGTTGAGGGTCCAACTCCTGATTTCAGCTCAGGTCATGAAACCAGGGTCGTGGGATCGAGCCCCGCATTGGGCTCCATGCTGAGCATGCAGCCTGCTGGAAATTATCTCCCTCTTGCCCTTTGGCCCTCTCCCCTGCTGTGTGCTCTCTCTCTCTCCCTCTTAAAAGAAAAAAAAAAAAAAAGAATAGTACCAGTGCTCAATGTATTCAACTCAGAGTTTAAAATAGAAAATCTAAATATCATTTGATATTTTGTTGTGAAAACGATGCTCAAGATAGTTACCATCTGTCACCACATGGCAATGATAGAGGAAGAGTAATCATTCAGTTTTCGAAATTATAATCTTGACTCTCTTGGCCACATTCTTTTATAAATGACGTACTTTTGAAGTTATAGTTCTTTTGGATGCCTGGTAGAGAGCTTATGACTTACGTAATTTGCGAAATATGATAAAATGAACTTTCTGCATTTGATACTGACCTATAGGAAAAATCCATCGAATAAACAGATCCTACATTAGAAGGATATGGGGGATTTCATCCTGAACATTTTGGGTAATATTGTATGAACGAGTCATTTAGAGCAATAGTATTTGACTCAAATGGTTCTTGACTCAGTAGTTTGTCGGTTTCAATTAGAAAGTTCATTTTATCAGTGTAGTCAACACCGTCTGTAAATGTTAACTTGGCAAAGGTTCTGAAGATCACTATCCAATTGTATTATTATTTCACAAAAGAAATTAATTAGGGATATGACCAGAACAAATATACTCAATAAATAATTTTAGAGTCACTCTACCACACTTAGAATCTATTTTGAATAATTCCCACATAAGGCTGCTTGAACATGTAAGGTTGATTTTCTAAAATGAACATGATAACTAGTAAAGGTCTGGCTTATGATTTGATTTTTTAAAAGTTATGCCTTTTGTAAAGTGCCGAATCGCTTACACAGTCAGTTGCAATTCGCTAGGAACAGAGCAAAGGGATATGTGCTATCATGTTCCATAAAAAGAGGCTAAAAATTTAACGCTAAACTTAGAATGCCAGTTTATGAAAATCCAGAGAAACTAGTGACATCAGTCACTTCATTCAAAAAAAGAAAATGTACTGTATTCTGGGCAGCTGAAATGGATATAAAATCAAGCTTCGCTGATTCCCAACATGGCATATAATTTCTCCCATAAATGCTATTTTTTTTGCACTGACTAGAATACTTCCTAAAATGTTTTAATAAATTTTCTTTTCTTGTCTCTGTATAAAACATAAACGAAACTATTCACATAAGAGTTCAGAACCGTTGCTCAATTCAACATTCTACATATTATCTGAAATTATATTTTCAGTTAAGAATCATTATGTTTTAGACATTTTCACTTCCTTTTTACTTCTCTCAGCATTCATGGGTTTTTCTTGGAGTCTACATTTCTCCAGAAAATACAATTATAATAGTTACTGTATTACTGCATATGCAGAGGCAAATAGACAATAACCAGTTTGAATTGAAATGCAGATGTCAACATCCTAATAATGAGTAATGCAAATATATATTTGAGCAAAATCACAAATCAGATTTTTACAAATTCTTTAAGTAACCGGAACTTTATATCGTAAATCCATTAAAGGCCCATTTCTATTATAGTTTTTTAAATTATTTTTTGTGAGTTTATTTATTTATTTTGAGAAAGAATGAGAGGGTGCAAACTGGGAAGGGGCAGAGAGAGGGAGACAGAATCCCAAGCAGGCTCCATGCTATTAGCGCAGAGCCCAAAGAGATCGTGACCTGAGCCGAAATCAAGAGTCAAATGCTTAACCAACTGGGCCACCCAGGCACCCCTCTCTTAGTTTTGATTACAGGTACTGTCTATTAGCTAAGGGCAAGTTAATCTTGGATGTGAGGAAGGCACAAAGGGAAAACTGTATATAACTTGTTATTGTTGAGGTCTTTGTAGGTAGCATAGTACGGTCATTAGGAGCTCACTTTTCTGATAAGACAGGCACAGGAGTTCCACTGGCTCATCTGCCCACTCTCTGTTTCACTCATCTCCAGAGAATTTGAGAACTGAGCCACAGATTCATCCTTCAAATGTGGATTATAATAGGATCTATCTGATAGGATACTAAAAGGGTTAAGAAAAAAGTATGTATGCTACCTGGCACACAGTATGTGCTGATTACATCATTTGTACTTCAAAAAATTATTAGTAGGTGCCATTAAGAAAACATTTCTATATGTATGACCTAATCGGTTAATAGATAATTTAGTTTGAATTCTTTTCCACTTGCGTATAGATCATTTCAAAGTGTTTATGTGCCAGGGCGCCTGGGTGGCTCAATCGGTTAAGAGTCCAACCTCAGCTCAGGTCATGATCTCACAGTTTGTGAGTTTGAGCCCCATCTCAGGCTCTGTGCTGACAGCTCAACTTGCTTCTGATTTTGTGTCTCCTCTCTCTCTGCCCCTCCTTGCTTGTGTTCTCTCTCTCTCTCAAAAATAAACAAACATTAAAAAGTATTTTTCAAAGTGTTTGTGTGTTGACTTTATTCCTCTTAAGGGGATCTTTCTTTAGTTTTCTCAGATATAGGTTAGCAGAGGAATCTGTAATGTACAGTTGTTAGTTAGCTCTATATATTTATTACTGGCGTGATTTAATAGTGGTTCCAATTAGAAAATTGAAAAAAGTAATTCATTTTAAGTATGAGGTCCAAATTAGATGTTAAAATATATGAGTAAAATGAACTTTGGATATTTTTGTTGAGATATTTTGCAATATCTTTCATTTCCATTTCCTTTTTTTTCTTTCAGAATACCTGCACATAAATCATAATACCCAAAAAAATTTAAAGAAGCAGTTATATAGTTTTTCTAAGAAACAATATCTAATGACATATATATTGATTTTCATGATTCCTTAAGAAATCTGTGGGTACAATTTTATTGAGAACTAAAACAAACTCCTAATCTTAAAGATACTGATGTTGGTTGGAGTATGTTCAGCTGCCTATAAAAGAAAACTCAAAATGACAATAGGAAATTCTTCCTCTCTCCTATAAGAGATAGGCAATCTAGATCGCATACAGAGGTTCCATGAAGTTGCCAGAAATATGAACTTCAACCAACTTACCCTTAGCAACCTCTGGCTATGGTTTTTACCCTGTGGTTTGAACAGGCATTCCAGATACCACATCCAAGCTCCACATACCAGAGGGAAGAGAAGGAAAGTGTATCCTCTCTCCTTTTGAAATAGACATCCCCACATTCCCTACAAAAGTTACTTTTTGTAATCAGATAACAATTCTCTTTACTTGTTAATATCCAGTACTTACAGATACTTGGCCACGTCCTGCAGTGAGCAACCCAGCTGAACCCTGGGATATTAAAACCAATTAGTGGTCTCTGGTACACTGTCTTTTGAAGACTAGAGGTACACACTCAAAAATGTTAAAGACAACTGTTAAATCTGGCTTTGTAAACTATAGAAATTTGGTCAGGCTATTACAACCTAGTCATCATTTGTTTTTTCATAATTAAATTGATATACTAGCTACAATTCGTTCTGCATCATCTGCTAAGCAAATGGTAGAGTTATTAAAAACCAGTAAATGCCATGTCATACTACAGAACTCTTCAATACATCAAGCCATTTTGGAGTCCCTTTAAAGCATTTTCACTAAGTAGGTAACAATCTTCAGTTGCAAAGTGCATTTTATAGTTTATGAGAAGATAGTGCCTGACTGTCTGGTAGGAGTATTGCTTTAGGACATATTCCTATTGATTAAAATGCTTCAGTAATTGACTTCTAGGAAAAATAATTTCCTCATACTTCTAATTTTGAAAAAAAAAAGCTGGAAAACTAATCTAAATTTGTTAAGGATTTAAATTGAAATAGCTATCGAATTCAGAAAGTTCTTCATATGAGTAATTATCTCTATTCAAAGTAGCACTGACTGTTCTTGCTTTCTGATGAAACTACTAATATATGACAGAAATCATCAGAGAGTTAAAAAATGCAGGTTCTTGTCTGTTCTGTTTATAAAGGAAGCAAGTCATTTGCTTTAGGATTCAAGATCCTCGTGGCAACACAGCAGTTGATTTAACTTTAATTTATCAGGCATAGAATTTTAGAATTTGCAGAAACCTTTTGAGAATAAATCTTCCAATGCTGTCATTTAATAGTTGAGGCACTAAGGTCTGGAAAGTGTGAGGTCACACTAATGAGCTAGTGGCAGTGCTGAAATCAGGACTGGGGTTTTACTGCCTTTTAAGCTAGTGTATTCTATCTCTCCTCCACTTTCCCCCCTCCCTCCTTCTCCTCTTCCTTCCTTTGTCTGTGTTCTATATTTTATTAGTATTAGCATTAAAATATCTGTGTATCTATCCAGATTCAGTTGTAGAAAAGGGAATCAACTTGTTTTGTCAAAAAATAATTCGATAGGGAAAATAAGGTTCTTATAATGTTGTTGAAAAGTTGATGGAGGGAATTCCAATCTGGGCTTCCAGAAGTAATTGCAGAAGACCATGGTACATTCTACCAGAGGAGCTGAGACTGCTGCCATACATTTCCTTCTACACCCATAAAACCAATGACTGGAATCTGTAATGCTGGTAAGTAAACTGCACTACCTCCATAACTGCCACTTGACACATGGAATTGTATGGAATTGTATGTTTGCAGCAGAAGACTTCATGTATTAACTGTGTTTGCCAGCGGAGCTAAGGATAGAATAATGGCCTCCAATTCAAGATACATACCATGTCACACATGTACTTTTCATTGCTGGGACCCAATCTGTGTCTAGAACCCCACTGTAAAAAAGTCTGATAAGTTTGCAGCCTCTATAATATAAAGAAGATATAAGATGGGTACTTGGAAGGAAACTGGAGATTGATCAATCTGTCTATCTATCTATCTATCTATCTATCTACTTATCTATCTATACTATCAATCTTACACAAACATAAACAAACAAAACAAAGAAGAAAATCCTACTGCGGCATCAGCTGGAGAACCTTCCCTTATTCGTAGCACATTCAAAGAGGTAGCACTTTATTAGCCACGTAGGGGAGCACATTCAAATGTAGCATATGTTGCTTCAAAGTCTGAAGAGGCCCATCATGCTGTGTATCTCTTTGTTAATGACAAGGACTGTGGAGTTTTTAAACATTTTTTTTTGACTGTATCAGATGAGTGCAGCCCTACAACTTTTATAAAGGTGGCAGACCTTGAATTTTCATCAAGTTGCTCCTGGGCTTGTAAATATAATTAATACATAAAATCATAGAAACAGATTTCATAGACCTTGGAGAATGTATACTTCATTCCTATCAATATATAGTTGGGGCAGTTGAGGTCAAAGAGAATGAGTGACTTTACCTTAGGCGTAATGTTTAGTCCCAGTACTGAGAGTAAAACTAAAATTTCTTCAATTTCATGCTATTTTCCCTAAAGGTGTTAATTACTATTAATATACTAAGAATTTTGTTTTATGTAGCATTTTAACTTCAGAATTTAGATTAAAATTATTGGAAAAATGTGTTTTAAATAAGAGAGCGAATAAATACCTATTTAGTTAATCTCTCCAAAACTGGCAATAATAACATTAATAGCAATGTGATGCTTTTTGCTTTAAGGCAGACTGTGTTGAAGGGCAGAAATGGTCATTTGGAGTTAGGAGAAATTGAGTGTTCACTTGTTCTAGAACTCTGGATGGTTTAAGGGATTGATTGGAGAGGATTCAGCACCATCCTTTTCATTATGCTACTCTGTTTGAAGTTTGAAAATCTAAGTTTGGATCCAGAAAATCGTATGTGGAATAAATATACCCAAGTAAAATATGACTACTGCTTTAGCTGTTTGAGCTATTTTGGCCAGTTTGCTGCTATATTATATCAGCTCTCCAAAATAACAAACTAGAGTCCTACTTTCCCATCTTCTAAATATTATGAACCATTTTGAATTTTCAAATCCCAATAATAATACATTTCCTAAATTTCTGCATCTGCCCCTCCCTTCTGCTCCTCTTTCTTCTTTTTTTCATTATCATCATTTCCTAAAAATAACATTTCATGAATCTCTGTTAGGTGATTGACCTATCACTACTATCTACAACTGGGGATATGCAAAAGTAAGGAACTTTTTGCCCACAAAGAACTTACAGTCTGGTTAGAGAGATGAGACCTTTCCTAGCAAAGACTAGTTAACATTAAAGGAGAAAAAAAAAAGCATGAATGATGAGTATTAGAGAAGATCGGGGAAGGGAGAGATCATGAGTGCATGGCTAACTCAATGAACAGAAACTTCACACAGAAGCATTACAATATGTATAGATATGTATATGCTAAACCCTGTGGGCCAATGTGAGACCCTGATAGACTTTTTGAGTAAATTGTGATAAACTGTTTGACATTTTTAATTTATGTAGAACTAAATCATCTTTCCAATCAAATTTAAATTTCAAACACAAAATGAGAAATTTCATTCAGATGATAAACCAATACAAAAATATACTCATATATATGTGTGTGTGTATATATATATATTTATATATATATATATATTACAAAATGCCATAAATGTTTTATACACTAAAGAGATAGAATATGATAGAAAAATCATGTAAGTTTCTGCACTTTAATTGTTTTCATTATAGTTATGGGACTCTGCTAATGTGGTAGGAAAACAATATAAAGCCTCATATTATTTGATTTAATTCTGGTAGAAAATATAACTGAAACCAGAGGCTATAAGCCTCAGTTGACAGTTTAATGAAGACTCTTGGAAAAATGGGAGATTCTGGGTACTTTAAGATGAGCCCTGAGCAAGTCATTACATCTGTTTAGACAAAGAAAAGATTAGTGAATATTTATATATCAGTTACTAAAATATTTAAATTAACTATATGTTTCTTTTTCTAGTTACCAGAAATTTGAATTTTTCTTTAAATCTATTGCCTATGAAGGGCAAAAATCTTTCCAATAATGGTGAATCATTTACTTCTAAAGTCCCAAGGGCTGTTGACTTATGACCGTGAAGCTATAAATATTCATTGTAGACTACATGTTAAAATGTTTGTGCTGAAATACCTGCCTTTTCATTTAAAGTTGTAAATTCTGTTGTTCATTGAAGTTGAGTTTGCCTGACCACACTTGTCATTGCAACTATGAACCTCGCTGACTTTTTTTCCTTTAACTTTCTTATGTAAATGACTTGAGTTTGCTCGTTAGACAGAAGGCATTCAGAGTTGGGTTTTTTTCTCCCTACAGGCTAATAAACCTAGTGACTTTAATCCACTCATTTCTGAAAAGCATCACAAGTGTGAGTTTTTCTCAGACATGAGGATGTATTTGTACACAGTGTAGGGTTTTGCTCAGGTTCACGTTCAGAAACTGCTACAAATGTAGAGGTAATAGGGAAGGTCAAAAAGGCAATGACTTCCTGGATTCAAACATCAGCACATAGAACCCTTTTAACAAGCGCCACTGCCACCAATGCATTAGAACATGAATTTTACATCTTTTTGGTGTCTTCACCATTATGTGTGACTAATGAAGATACCTCTCTTCATGCTCCAGTCTGTGTTAAGTGCACACTGACCTCCAACAGAAAAGCTATGTTCTCATGAGCTCCACCACTAAAATTCCTTTCTTTTTACTCTGTAAATCTTTATACCCCTCTTGAAACTTTCACTAAATTATTTCGTTAAATTATCATAGTGCCACAGCTATTTGTAAACGTAATTTATATTGCTTACTCCCTTTACTATAACGTGCTTGCTTGTTAGAAACAGGTTGTACTACTTTTTATATACCCTAGTGTTCCTAATACTGATGTAAAGAGAAGACTCTAGAAATACTAGGAGTGCGAAGAACTTAATTTCTTTGAGATTCAAGTTCTTACTCTGTAATGTGGAGATCACAATAACCTACTATTTTCTGTGGCAATTAAAATAATTTAAAGTACCTTCCAGCGCCTGGCACATAGCTATAGAAGTAGTGGCAAGGATATTGGAGGTACTACTAGCAGCAGCAGTGACTGTTGGAGAGGGTTTTTCTTTTTCCATGTTATAAAGAATCTCCTTTTCACGTTTTGTTGTTGTTGTTGTTTACAAACATGATTGCTTTAATGTTTGGAAGCAATGATAACATGCAGCTCAAAATAAAAAGTGTTACTGAGAAATAAGGCCCGAGTATCTAAATCTGTAAGTATATAGAGTGTGTACTCACCACACACCGCTGTTTGCATAATCCACGCAACAAATTCAATTTCATTACTTTTTAGTCACACTTCTTATCTAAATATTGGTAGATACATATGACATCAACTAGAGGAGCAAATTAAGTGAGATGGTATAGAAATATTTGCCTTTCCAATGCAATCATTTTGATCCTTTTTCGTCTCAACTGAGCCCATTTTCAGAGAAGCGTAGCGGTATGGAATCTATTGTTTGGTCTTATTACAGTCATTAACTGCAGTCAAGGTGCCTTTCAGGAAGAAAGGATGATAGATAGGCCACACTGTCACGACCACATTCACTGTCATGGAGAACAAAAGTCAGGGAGGCAGGAGGTAGCAGAAGACAGAGTGCAGTGGGATACAGGTGCACCTTTTCCAGGGAAGAACAAGATGAATGTTCCCATTGTCACTACTCCCTGCATTTCCTTAGTCATTAGTGTGACAGATCTATAATTGATGGCATGACATGGGACTTGTTGTGAAGCTTCTCCCCTCCCCCCACCGCTTTGAAACTACTTCTGTGTCCTTTAAACAGTATATGGTTATCTAATATGTCAGTGCATCTGCCTTTATATCTCAATCTAAGCTATCTCAGTAATGACAGAAAATCACACCACTTGTAACAGGGGAAGATGATATTAAAGTTTCATAGCTGTGTTAACTGCAATTCTCAGCAGTGGTTTCTTATGTAATATAGGCAAGGTCAAGAATAAATTTATCAGAGTAAGAGAAAATAGCATAATGTGAGCTCTTAATCTGCTGCAGAAGAAAGCATGTGGCCTAAAGCTCATTGTTTTACTTGCATGCTTTCTCTAGTTGCACTATTTAAATTAAGCAAGAGCTGCAGAGTTCTGTTTCAAGAAATACTACATTATATGGATCATTTGAATGAATTATTTAAATACTGGAACAAGATAACAATGTACAAATCATGACTAACCACTCTGATTCCTTTTTAATATTTGTTTGAAAAATACTGAATCTTTCAGGAAATGCTTGGAAACATATTTGATTTTAATTATATATTTAGGTTTATTTTAGAATTCCTTATTAATTAATCAATATTATCTATCTGGCAATTTGTTGAGAAAATCACTGTAAAAAACCACAGAGGTGGAACAAATGTATGCTTTTAATAAATACATGCTATAAGTACTCTAAAAATGAAGAATCCTTAAGATTAGAACTATATTATTCGTCAAAAATGTTGCCAACAATTTAATGAAGTTTTTTTTTTTTTGATTAGGGTTTGTTTTTTAATATTATGAAGGGTATATGTTTCTCTCTAATTTTTTTAGGAATGTAGCAATAATAAAAGAAAGTACTTTTATAGTGCTTATCTATGGTGAGTAGCCTTCCACTTTGAGATTAAATCTAATCTTTTATATATTAAATTTGGCTGCTACATATGTAGAGTTGCTTTACTATACCTCTTTTGATATGCATCATGTCATCAGCATTATAATGATTTAAACTTTTATTTATTTTTTATTTTTTTAAATTTTTTTTAGCGCTTGTATTTTATTTTTGAGAGACGTAGAGACAGAGCGTGAACAAGGGAAGGACAGAGAGAGAGGGAGACACAGAATCTGAAGCAGGCTCCAGGCTCCGAGCCGTCAGCACAGAGCCCGACGCGGGGCTCGAACTCACAGACTGTGAGATCATGACCTGAGCTGAAGTCGGCCGCTTAACTGACTTAGCCACCCAGGTGCCCCATATAATGATTTAAGCTTTTAAAGGAAAAGTTATAGTGAAAATTAAATCAGTCATGATACAGGTTGAAACTACATTTTATCAGTACATTTCTGATTTCTTCATTATTCTCCAGGCTACTCTCCCATGTCTGATTCTACAAGATTATATCTCTCATAAAGCATTATTAGCCCTAACTTTTAATACATTGCCCATGAAACCATAGCCTATGACATCCTGATGACCTTTCAGAGTTCATGAGTCAACATACATGTATCTATTTTTGTTGTCTAGTTAGATCAGAGTTTGTGAAGTATTTTCTTAACAAAAATCCACTTAGATAGCCATCAAAATGTCTGGAAAGATCCTTAAAATACATTTAGCTAGTGTCTTCTATATTTGGCAAATACACATTTTCTTTGCTTTTTTCTGAATCAAAACATCCTCCTGGTTTCCTTTCACCTAGGTAATCTTTCTTGCTTTCTGTCCTTCGTGATGTCTCTTCTTCCTTTGCCTGCTGCATAAATGTCAGTCTACAGTTTTTGCCAGGGTTCTGTCCTGTCCTGTTTTCTTCTCGGAGACCATAACTTCATTCTCAAATTCATATCGCTTAATTTAATTTTTATAATCCTTCTTTTCCTATGAGTTTTGGATACATTTGTTTCTAATCTTCTACGAGATCAGCTCCTGAAAGATCTCTGATAATGCAAACTCTGCCTCCACCACTGAATCCCTCCCATTATTTCAAAGCAGAATGTTGATGCCGTCTTTTAACCTTTCTTCTTTTCTCCTTCTTCAGGTCTGTAAACTTGTAAGCCTATGAATTTGGTTTCCACAACTGCTCTGAAATTCATACCATTCTTTCTATTCTCAGAAAGAGTCACTTATTATCTTTTACCTAGGTTGTTGCAAGAAGCTCTTTATCATAGTCACAATTCTCTTCCTAAAGCATGGATCTGAGCGTTTCACCCGTCCCATCAACTCACTTTTCAGGTACTCCATTTGTTTGTTTCATGTGTTTTTTGTTTTGTTTTGTTTTTAATATTATTTATTTTTGAGAGAGAGAGAGCACACACATGTATGCACAGGGGAGGGTAGAGAGAGAATCCCAAGAAGGCTCTGTGCTGTCAAGCACAGAACCCAACATTGGGCTCAATCTCGTAAAATGTGTGATCAGGACCTGAGGTGAAATCAAGAGTTGTTGCTTAACTGAAGGAGCCACCCAAGCGCCTGTCGAGTTTTTTATTTAAATTCTACTTAGTTAACATGTTAACTTCTACTTAGTTAACATGCTACGCTTAGCATCGGTTTCAGGAGTAGAATTTAGCGATTTGTCACTCACGTATAACACTGAGTGCTCATCACAAGTGCCCTCCTTAACACCCCTCCATTTCTAACATGGTAAAGTCCAAATTCCTTCCAATGCAGTAAGAATGTTTCACAGTTTGGCCACTGTCTACCTTTCCAGCCTCATTTCCTGACAGTTTCTAACGGAGGACTGCTGTCTATTCCCACAATATGGTACATATCTTGTGTCTCTCTTCCTTTACTTTGGTTTTGACTGCTGTTTTGGATGCATTGCTCACTTTTTTCTCTTGATATTCTCTTCCTAACTCTTAAGGTCAGTCCCCAAATATTCATTATACATTTCTCTTTTATATATTTAATTTTTTACATAAATTGACTCATACTATGTATAAATACTTGCAGTGACTCTTTTGACTCATATTTTTTGAGATGTATTAAATGTCAAAATATGTAGATTTCATATATTACATCTAATTGGATAAATTCTGTTGTGTGAATAAACCACTGTTTTCCAAATAGGGACAAATAGGTTGTTTTTACCTTTTTTCCCCTTGGCATAAAAAAATTCTACAGTGAACCATCTTGCCATTGTATCTTTGAACATATGTGCACAATTCATTAAGTAATTAATGAATTAGTTTCAAATGGCTAATCTGGGGACCTGTGGAGAGTAATGAGAGGATAGTGAAATGTAGACACCTGCCATCATTTCCCAAAATTTCTTTACTTGAAATGTCCTTGTATGAAGTATGATAGTGTCAAAATCCCCATGTTATGCTTGGTTTGGCATGTAGTTATATGATGCAAATAAATGTAAGGAATGGGAGGCTTGAAAACAAAATCTATTAGTTTGCATTTTTTTCTGTGCCACATCAAAGTGTACTCGCTCATTAACATGTCTTAACTGCTTGTGCAAATACAGAATTTTGAAAGTGAGTTTATATTGCATTGCTTTCTTTTTCCTAAATTATGGAAACTTGTCAGTACTTTGGCAATCATTTATTCCTTATAAACCTAATTGTTTTTCATACTGTATTTTTGCTTGAAAATTATAGTAGGCCATTGTATACTGTTTCAAGTGCCACGAAACACAAAAGGGTAAGCAACTGTATCTGTACTTAAAATATTATCTCATTTACACTTCTATTTATATTTTTCATCGCCTTAAAATGTTTTTTGAAGTATTTTAATAATTGTAATACTCATATAAATGGAAGCACTGTTGTATATTACAGTGGTTCTTTCCTTTTACTTTGTGTAGAATTGCCTGGGGAAAGCATTCATATACATTTTTCCACTATGGGAGATTCTGATTCAGTAGATTTGGACTGTGTATTTTGAGTTTTAACTCTCTATCCTTATCACAGATACCACCACTCCATTTGTTCTCTGGAAGTTGACTTCTTCAGAAACACAGATTCAGGCAAAGGATGGAGTGTTTGTGGTCATGGTGATGGTTCTGATGATGGTAGCAGTGATCCAGTGGTGATAATGGCGGTGGTAGTCGTCAGTCCTGGTGGTGGTGACGTTGGAGGTGGTAGTTGTATTGGGAGTGATGGAATGGAGGTGGTGATTATTGAGGCCTTTGCGATCAATAGTCTCGAGTTTGAATCCCAGCTCTAGTACTTACTATTTTTATCATCTTGTTCAGGTTAGTTAACCTCTCTGAATCTTAGGATTCTCATGTATAAAACGGAGATGATAATTTACCTAATTCATCCCTTGGTGTGATGAGCACCGGGTGTTCTATGGAAGTGTTGGATCACTATCGTGTACACCCGAAACTAATATTATACTGTATATTAACTAACTGGAATTTAAATAAAAACATTAAAAAATGAAAAAACTAAACAAAAAAATAATAATTCACAAGGCTTAGCATAATCCCTGGCTTGCAGTACATAATAAATGCCAAATGTTACATATTTCTAAAGTGGCTTTGTTTCTTTTCTGATTTTGTGCACAGCTTTGTAAGGCTAGATTTTCAATGGAAGAATAGATATATATCTAAAATTCAAGATCTCTGAGATTTATAAACTAAAAGTCAAAGAATATTTGGATATCCTATTATTCTCATTTCTGTAAATATTACTTAATAACATTTTAATGTCAGAAAAGTTAAAAGGCATTTCCTCAGGAGATATAATTTAAGTATCCATTTTTTGTCCTGAATGCGATTCAATGAAATGGTCATGTTTACCTTGAATTTTGGAGACTAAGTTTCTTTCTTGCTTGTTTTTTTTTTTTTTTTTTTTTTTTTTTTTTTTTGCCAGTCCATGAATATCTCATTTTCTTATAGGAGACACTTAAGAGAAAACTAGAAACCTTCTCTTTAGAAATACACACAGAGACACACACACACACAGAGACACACACACATACACACACAAACTAGGGAGTAATTCACAGGGAAACTTGTTAAAAGTGCCTTGCTACAGATGTATCAAATCTGTATCTTTGGAACTAAAGCTCAAGAATCTAACTTTTAAAATAGCATTTGGGTGGGGCGCCTGGGTGGTTCAGTCAGTTAAGCACCCACTTCAGCTCAGGTTATGATTGTGGTTCATGAGTTCAAGCCCTGCATAGGGCTCTGTGCTGGCACCTGAGAACCTGAAACCTGTTACAGATTCTGTGTCTCCCTCTCTCTCTGACCCTTCCCAACTTGTACTCTTGCACTCTGTCTCTCTCTCTCTCTCTCTCAAAAAATAATAACCATTAAAATAAATAAAATAACATATAGTTTCTTTGATGTGGGTGGTCCATAGAATATACTTTGAGAAACACCGGAAAATAGGGAAAGAACTCTGGTAATTTGACACTTAAAAGAAACAACCTCTGTGAATTTCTTCATCTGTAAAAATGAGAGAATCTATGAAGTGCCTGACACGTATTAGATCGTCATTAATTTCATTCTCCTTATGGAAGGCGACATGGTTGGTGGTTAAACATGTGAGCTTGGAATCAGACTTCAGGGTTAAATCCTAGCTCCTCCACGGCTTTAGCTGAGTGACTTCAAACAATACTTAAGCTTTCTACATTCAGATTTCTTATTTGTGAAATGAGAATAATAATTGTAGTTAGATTTTAGAGTTTTTATGAGGATTAAATGAGATAAAGGCTGTGAAACAGTTGGAAAAATGTCTGCTATAAAGTAGTGCTTAATAAATTATATATATATATATATATATATATAATTACTCTTATTTCCAATTTTCCACCTGAATATACTCGCCATATGTATACTTACTTAGTGTCACGTCAAGTATACTTACACGTATACATGTTTATTCAATTCATGGTATGCTATTTTAATAACATCAGGGAATTTTGCATGCAAGATGTGTTACATTATCAGTAACTAAAACTAAGTAATAATATGATGATTTGATTATTAACTTTGGAATTACTGGCAAATTTTAAGAGTACAATTTACCATATTTCAAGGGTTTTCTTACTGTTTCAGTTTTGTGTCTTTTGGCTGCTTTTTGGAATAGCATCAAATGATACATTCCAGGAATCAGCAGGTTTCCGGGTAAGAAGACTAACACCACTCAGATATAATGAATAGCTTCCAGAAAAGGGCCAATAATACAGAACTGTCTTTGGCATTGACAGGATCTGTATTTTCTTAATGGTGATTATTTTCAATATTAGATTTAAAGACATCGTAAGCTTTTCAGTATATATTCTTTTCTGGAGTTTTTAGTCAGCAATAAAAGGTCATTAGTAATGGTTGGAAGGAAAAAAAATCCTTCTATGCAAGAAAAAGTTTACTTCTCTCATAAAAATGCAATATTTAAAATAGTGACACCGTTATTTGCTCCTTCCTTCTTATGAAAAATTGAATGATACCTTTGTTGAATGAACTAATGATTTAAACTAGAATTTTTAGTTTATTGATATCTGTAATGATTTCTGTTCTTTAAGTTTGTTTACTTTTGTGGCTTTGCTTTTTTCTTTCTCCAGTATACTATCTCAGATTTTAAAGCCTAGATTTTTACTTTCAACATGAGCTCATGGTAATAATAATAACTACGATAATGAGTAACATATATTGAGTATTAAATATTCTTAGACATTAAGCTAAAGACTTCAACTACCTTATATCAGTTTATCCTCCAATAGTACTACGAGGGTGACACATTTATGGTCTGTTTGCTGTGATTTACATATTCTAAAATATGACTACACAAAAGGTTGTAAACCATAGTAGGTTCACTTTACTGAAGACTTACACATTATTTTTTCTTTTAGTATTTAAAATCTAAACAAGGGGCACCTGGGTGGCTCAGTCAGTTAAGTGTTGGACTCTTGGTTTGTACTCAGGTCATGATCTCATAGTTTGTGAATTTGAGCCTCATATTGATACTGAACTCTGAACTCTGAACTGATAGCGCCGAGCCTGCTTGGGACTCTCCCTCCCTTTCTCTCTCTCTCTCTCTCTTTCTTTGCTCTTCTCACACTCATGCACTCTCTCTCTCTCTATCCAAATAAATAAATAAATAACTTTTAAAACAAAATCTAAACAAAAAACATAGAAGAAAATAAAATCTAAATACCATTCCACTAAAAACAAAGTGACAATACAGAATTTGAAAGTTAATTTTTAAACTTATACAAAGAAAATATTTTTTTTTTGTAAATTCATCAAGAATTTTTAATCAGTGATCTGTGAACTTGTAGGAGTCTGTGAAATTAAACATAAAGTGTTATATATTTGAATTTATATTTCACTTTTGTCAAGCTCTAAAATAAACCTATGGACTCAAAATCATTAAATGTTATTAAAGTAGTCAGTAAAATTATTTTCCTCAGGGCAGATATTTTGTGAAATGAAAATGAAGAAAATCCATCACTCTAATATTATTATCAGTTTGTTCTCTTTGCTTGTCCTTTAAAATGATTTTCATTATTTTTCACTGGGGTAATAATTTAAAATCTGTTTTTTCTTTTATTCTTCATTATTTAATTTACTTTCTCCTCAGATATACTGCCTCCTGAAGTTATATTTAGAAATTTTTTATGTTTATTTATTTTTGAGAGAGAGAGAAAGAGAGAGAGACCATGAAGGGGAGACGGGGCAGTAAGAGAGGGAGACACAGAATCCGAAGGAGGCTCCAGGCTCTGAGCTGTCAGCACAGAGCCTGATGTGGGGCTCAAACTCACCAACCATGAGATCATGACCTGAACTAAAGTCTGATGCTTAACTGACTGAGACACCCAGGCACCCCAAATATCTAGAAATTTGATGTAGAATAGATATTTCTTTATTCCTAGATAATTGTTTCTTCATTTTTTTTAAATGGTTACTTTCTAATAAAACTAGGGTGTGGAATTTGGAAACCAAGTATTAAGACATATCTATAAAGGCATGCTCAGAAATTACAGAATCCCTACAGTGAGACCGTGTGGAGCACTGTTTTTGAAAGCATGGTGTGAGGACTCATACTGGTATGTGAACTAACTTTATTGCCACTCCATGACCAGATAAGAGCAATTATTTGGATATTTTAATAGCAATTTGGTATTACTTTGAGATCCAAGGCATGATCACTTTTCTATTAATTTACCTATGTTATTTTGTAACAAAATTGACTGGAGATTTTAAAGCAAGGCTCTTCAACCACTGATTAAGGAGCAGTGGTGTAGACTTCTTGGCTCACAAGCTTCATTTGTCCTGTTACAGCACTTAACAGCAGAATAGAAGAGAAGTCATAATTTTCTTCCAGAATTTTAAGTGTTGAACTTTATGAAACTGGGGAAGATGTTTTATGTTTTCTCACATATTTTGAATTGTTGTAGCGCTTTGCTGGTCAAATTTAGAATACTGTTAAATTACCAATATTTAGATAGTGGAAATATGTATTCTTTTTTTTTCTCATTCTAAAAACAAACTACATATGAATTAAGAGCATTAACTTCTCTGAAATATTTTATGGAGCGATAGAGTGAGTTGTGACATAGAAGCGGTAGTCGGTGCTCTGAGAATGAATGAGAACATATGAGAAGGAAAGGAGAGCTGACAGGTCAGTCATACTGCAAGTCCCATCAAGTCCACTGGAGTAAGGGTGAGGGAAGTTAGGTCAACTGAGAAATACAGGAATTCAATAGAATAATTAAAATATTATTTAAATATCTTTATTACTTATAAAAATATTATATTAATATGTATTCATGGAATGATAAAGAGAAAAGTACTCATTAAGATGATGAGGGTAGTGATCGAAGTCATCAGTGTAGGCCCCTCGCTGAGAATGTAGTGGAAGTTAGTAGAGGCCAAGGTCAATCAAAGTAGAGAACATATAAAGATGACAGAAAAGTGGGGTTAAAATGTTTAAATTACCTCAGGAATAATATTTTCCTGAGAAAAAGTAGACAACCAGCACACCTGGAAGTAATGGTTACTTTTTTCATGATTATGGTAGTGCTTTAGATGTGGTGGAAATTAAGAATTGATACAAAATTCTTTCACGTTTATTCAATATGTGAAATTCATATGTATTCAATAAACAGTGGCATCTATGCACTCTTCCCAATTCAGTGGGCTTACACATTGTTTACAGCCAAAAGAATATGGCAGAAACAATGGTGTGTTACTTCAGAAGCCAAATCCTCAAAGATAACCCAGTTTCTACTTTGTTCTCTGGAATATTTGTGTCTGGAGCCCAAAGATTCCATGTAAGAAGTTTGACTACCTCGAGGGCAACATTCTAAGAGGAAGCCTAACCACATGGAGGAGCCGCAAATTGGTGCTCCAGTAAGCAGTCCTAGTTTTTGAGTTATTCCTATCCAGGTACCAGATATGCAAATGAAAGGTTTAACACGATACTGCCCCCTGGCTGACACATGAGTCCCAGCTTCAAAATTAACTAGTTGAGATATAATAGAGACAAATCATAAAGCCCTATATTTTGGATCTATAGAACATAGGGATTGAATATGTTATTTTAAATCCTTAAGTTTGGGGTTAATTTGTTACATAGTATTAGAAACTGGAGTAGATGTTAAGTTACATTGGATCTAACTTTTAAGCTAAAGTTAGAGTGAATTTTAGAGAAAGTACTTGTAATTTATATATTTTAAAATATACATTATTAATGTATATTATATAGGTAATTTAAAACAATATAGACAGTACTATGGAATCAACTCGTATGGCTTTAAAGACAGCATTTTAGTATAATTCATTTACATTACACTTTGTTTTTATTTATATATTATGTATTCAGTTTAGATTTCATTCATAGCTCATATTTATCAACTTTTAAGAAGTATCTACCTTAGATGGATAAGAACATCTTAGAATGATGAGAAAACCATGGCTTCTATTCCAAATTCCTAACATTTTCCTGTTTTTAGTCCTGCATGTCTTGGATCTTCTTCCTCTACTTTTTAAAAGCTTCAGTTTTTTAGAACTGTTTTAGGTTCACAACGAAATTGAGCAGGAAGTTGATATATTTTCCATAGATCTCTTGTCCCCACGCATATAAAACCTTCCCTACTGTTAACATACCCCACCAAAGTGATACACTTTTTTAATAGTTGATGAACTTACACATCAGTATCACCTGAGTCCATAATTTGCATTAGTTCACTTCTGGTGTTGTACATTGTATGGGTTTAGACAAATTTATCATTACATATGCCCACCATTATAGAATCCTACAAAGTAGTTTCACTGCCCTAAAAATCCTCTGTGGTCTGCCTATTCATTCCTCTTTTCCTCCTAACTCCTGTCAACTACTGATCTTTTTACTGTTTCTAGAGTTTTGCTTTTACCAGTATGTCAAATGGTTGGAATCATATAGTATGTAGCCTTTTCAGTTTCCCTCTACATTTTTTTTTTGGCAGCATCTCATTCACAGTTCTCAAATTAAATATAAGTCCTTCCTCAAAAAAAGCCTTCCTAAATTTACAATCTGAATCAGATTTTATGTTAATTTTTCACATCAAAGCTTTAATTTTCCTTTGCAGTACTTATCATATTTACATAATTGATATCTATCCCCATGAAATGTGAAATATTTAATCATCAATATCATCCTTATAGCTACCTTAATGCCTGGTATATTTGGGTACTTAGGAAATATTTGTGGAATTTTTTAAATAAATTGATGAAACTTAGTTGTCATATGCCAAATTCCATTAAGCATATGAATATAAACTAATGAAGCTAATTCTATAAGCTAAAACATGAATTCAAATTCCTATTTCATTGGTTTATCACACTTTATACTTGTATAGGTCTTCTAACAATATACAATTTTGTCTTGATATTTTATTTTGAATCTAGTAGAGTTTATTATATTTTATTTTAAAATTACCTAAAAATGGTTATGAATAAGTGGTTTGATTTCTGTATGCCAAATAATATACTTGTTTGTGGGGAATATTTTGGAGTTCCCTTAAAATGTTTCAGAAATTACCTTTTATTTATCTCCTATGGAAGCCTGTTTGGTGACAGTTACAAAAATTTGAATTATATGGTTATTGGATTTCATTTCTACTAGAGACTATAGAATTAGTTCAAATAGCTCGCTCATTTTATGAATGAAGAATCATCTCAGAATCCATTGGTTTGTCTGGGATTACAGAACTAATCAAGACTGGAACCTCCTGAACCAACCTTGAATTCAAGGTTTTTAGTTCTCTACTCTGGGCCACTGCTTCCAAAACTCTTTCTTGGTAGATCAGGGCTACGGAA
The DNA here is from genome assembly GCA_030068075.1 of Paguma larvata. NCBI lineage: Eukaryota > Metazoa > Chordata > Mammalia > Carnivora > Viverridae > Paguma > Paguma larvata. The sequence continues at coordinate 117,589,852 of CM057823.1, forward strand.
ACTAGCAGATGATTGGGAAAAACAAAGTCTAGAGCTTAAGCTTGGAATTTAGAAGTTTGTTTTTTTTCTTTCTTATCCATGTTTTTTTTAATCACCCTATAACTTTTTTTTTCCATTAGAAGTTCATATTATACATAGCATTTCGCTCTTAGATATTGAGATTGTGAGAGATACAGAGAACTTAGCCTTTACTCCTTTCATCTCTGTTTAAAGAACATTTGATAGCAGGTCCCCTGTGTCTTCTAACTCAGTGTTCTCAAACTATTAAAATCCTGGCTTTTTCTCTTTTCCTTGCATACAAATTCTCAGCTCCAGACGGTAAATGCATTACTTTGATATAGTCACTCTAGAAAATGATACGATGGATAGGGATTGAGGAGGACTCACCATGTCACAGTGGCCTTAGTACATAACCGCTAATCCTAATAGCAACCATACAGTTTGGCCACTGGGATCCTCATTTTATTGATAAGGAAACTAGCTCAGAGAGGTTAAGTAACTTGCCCGAATTTACACGGGTCATAAGCAGCAAAGCCAGGTCTAGCTAGTTTAAAGCCTGTGTTTCTGTTTGTTTTGTTTTGCTTTCACTACGCTAAACTCACTCTATTATTGTAAATGTTTTTCTAATCCGTCAAGGATGAATCCGTATTAACCATGAAATCATTGCTGTATTTGTGCTACCTGTAAGGAGATGTCATCTAGGATTTCCTTCATCATTTTAACAATATATCGGCAACTTAGTAATTTTGACCTTAATAAAAATTATTTTGTAAATATCCGTTTCAGACAATAATCTTACCATCCAAATGTGTATATTTTTATTTTAAGACTTTAGCCAAGTGTGCTTCATATGAACCCCTGCAAACAAATCTCACTAGTTGGAATGCAGTTGGTGAATTAGCGTGTACATTGGTTAATCTATGAAATTATTGTAATTGGAAAAAGTTTATCTAGAGTCTTCCATTTACTAACTTTGTGATCTAGGGAATTTATTTAACCTTTTTGAACCTCCATTTCCTCTCTATAAAATTGAGATGGTGACACTAACCCCCTTATAAGTTTTTTTCTGGGGATCACATGGGAAAATGCATGTAAAACACTTGGCACCATGCCGGACCCTGAATAAGTGTACAATAAATCTTTGAACCAGATATTACTTGTCCTGTCTGCAGATTGAACAATTAGAGCAGTATCCCCAGATCTGGGAATGCTGCCATTATTCAGTAGATGTATTTCATGAAAGAAGTATGAATAAAGCACACACTTTTTCATCCTTGCTGGGGTCGTTTAAGAAATCCCTAATACCGTGTATCACATTCCTCTCTCATCCCAGCAGGATTGTTGCAGTATTCTAGTTCTGGTCATTGTAGGTGATGAAATACACAAAGGCTCTTGTCAGGGTGTGTGGCACCAGGGTAGGGGGATGGAATCTCAGTAGCAAAATTGCTCAGTAGCTACAAGGCAAAACATAATTTAACAGATCCATCAATATACTATGAAGCCTCATCTACAAATGTCCCTCTCCCTTAGGAGGATCAAGTCCAAATTACTGGTCAGAGGCCTAAAGGAACCATATTATGATGAATTGTTTTGGAATATGATAGATGTGTTCTGTCTCAACAGAACACGCACTAGCATATTTAGCTTACTTTTCCAATTCTTTTATATGTGTGTCCACTAGTTTGGATAAGCTTTGGTGATTTTCCTCTGACTTACTCGTTATTATGTAACAAAAAGGAGACATGTGCAGTTCTGTAGGTAAACTTTTCAGAAATCCAAAATAGTTACTATTGTATCACTGAACCGGCATTGAAACTTATAAGGCACATGTAGTAGGCCAACGCACTTTTCTTTTTCTCTCCTTGTTGTGCAGATAAAGCTTTGACTGAAATAGCTACTTCAAAAATAAAAAGGTCATTCACAAGCTTTCCAGCAAGCTTCATGAGCTGACCTAAAGCCTGAGAATGTATAAGAACTCACTGCCATGTGAGAGTCCATCATATAAAAGGCAAATTTGTTTCTTTTTATGGAGTGATCCTTCCTCAGTTCCCTAGGGATCTAAAGTCTACCTTTGTAAATGAAGTATTAAAATCCCTGTGTCAAGTTCTAATTCTGTCTTTAAATGGCTTTCAGTAGTTAGTTCAGAGCCTGCAGATGTTCAATCCAAACTAAATAACGATTAAAATGTTACATGTATGTTAAAGATATTTGGCTGTTTGTTACACATACATAAATGGTTAGTGAATTTACATTTTTTGAGGTAATCTCTCTCACAGACCCTTTTCAGTTCTACCTAAGTGGAGGTGTGGAACCAGCTTGGTTCCTAGCTGTGATTCTCAAACATTTTGCCCACAGAACCTCTTTACACTCTTAAAAACTATTGAGGACTTCAAAGAGAGTTTCTTTTTGTGGGTTATATCAATCAATACTTACTAGAGAAATTAAAACAGATAACCTTTTTCAGAATTGATGAATTCATAGTTTTTCCACTGCGTTGTCCTCCCTATACCCCTCTGCCCCCCCACCAATGAACACAGAATTTTTAGCCAAATAAGTAAAAGAGCATATGGAACAGAAGACCATAATAGGGAGAGAAAACTGTGGAGTTTGGATTTTTAAAATGTTATTCCTTCAGCTTATGTGTTTGTTTGTGGATGTTTGTATATATTTCTTATTATTTCCATTGGCTACAATAGTCTCTGCTATTTTAAAGTTTAAATCTAGTACATATTTTCATACATATATATGTTTATTCAATAATATCTGGTATTGTGATATTTTAAAGAGATTTTTTTAGGAAAAGCAATTCTTTACACAGTCTACTGTGCAAGTTCTCCTTGAATACAAGTGTCCCATTAATGTCCATATTCTCTTAGTCAAGCCTGGTAGCCAGGCTCTGTTGGCATTTGTCTTCTTACCCAGGAAATACAACCACTGCTGTGATAGCCTTTACTATTGACCAGTAGTTTTCTCATGGTGTCTTTCATAACAGGGAAATGATAGTCTCATCAATAAATAGTGGTGGGAAAACATGTACATATGAGACCTAAAATGCATGCAGCATGAAATTATTTCTTTATATTTGGCAACTAGATGGACACTGATGCTAGAATTATATAGTTTCATTTTTATAAAAATATTTTAAAATGTTTATTTGATTTTCAGATTATCATATAAAAATTTTAGCTCTATATATTAAACTTAAGATTTTGAAATTCACTAGTTATGTTGTATTTGTCCTTTAATTTTAATAAATACTATACATTTTATAAGAAAGACAATTACTCATTTTAATAACTTAAATTTTTTAGAAGAGACTTCTTTGAAAACATACATAAAAATAATTTTAGTTATTTAACAATTTAAAGATTTCAAAAATTTTGGGTATGCTTGTCAATGCAGTTACCATTTGTTTTATAATCCTACCTTAAATCATTACTATCAACAGAGCAAAATTATGTGAAAGATCTTGACTATAGCAACCTAGTTAGTAATCTCGCTGAAATGAAACAAGAAATATTTAATGGAGTAAAGGCGTAGTGATTTTGAATTACGCATGCATTTTATTATTCACGCAGACTCTGCTAGCCAATCATTGTTTCATTAGGAGAGGCACCGTAATTAAATCACATTCAGTCACCTTTGTTATATGCCAACACTAAAATATAAAACCATAAGCTTTTCATGTGCTTTTCTTAATTTTATGGTTAGAAAGGTATCTCTTTTAAGGCAGGATAATGGAACATACTGTATTTAAAAGTATATTAACCTGATGTATAACTTTAAAATATTTCATAGTAAGGAACTTGGGCCTCCATTTGTAGTGTTAGGCCATGTTGCCCTGGGCACCTTGAGGAGGTCCCAGGTGGTAAGCTTCTTTTGGCTTCATCCATTCTGTATTTGCTCCAGAGTCAAAATATGTCTGTGGCCAATGTTGACGGGAGCACATATCACACACACTGTGACATTTGGATGAAGTCACTTTTTATTTTATTTTAAAAAAAATTTTTTAGCGTTTATTTATTTTTGAGAGACATAGAGACAGAGCATGACCAGGGGAAGGACAGAGAGAGAGGGAGACACTTAATCCGAAGCAGGCTCCAGGCTCTGATGAGCCATCAGCACAGAGCCCGATGTGGGGCTCAAACTCACAGACCGTGAGATCATGACCTGAGCTGAAGTCGGCCGCTTAACCAACTGAGCCACCCAGGCGCCCCCACTTTTTATTTTTGAGAACATAGAGGAAGATATGAACAGATTCCCTGGGGTAAACAGTAACACGTCGTAAGAGTGGATTTGTAATGTTTTGGGTTATCGTGTACCTGTACTGAGCACTGTATCCCAAGTGACCAGGACATCTATTCATTCCTTAATAGATTTATCTTGTGAGTTTGTGATATAGAGGTCCTCAAGGCACAGGGCTTCAGGCAGAGACCTTCCTTGCTGATTCTATAGGTAGTCCTGAGGATTCATATATGTGGTTACTGCAACCACCACCTAAAGACAGCTGATAGTATGTGATAGTATGTGATAGTATAATTTAAGATTATATCTATAGAGCTTTATGATTGCCACCAAATGAGTCACATAAAAATATAGAATAAAAATAATTGTTACTTAATAACTAAAGTGTGTATCCTAAATTAAGTTCTAACTTTGTATCACTACTTGGTCTTAAAAGTGTATTTTTAAACTTATTTTTATAAAAATATGACCAGATATTAGGAGACTACCTTGACATGAAAAATAGCATAATTTCTCTTCTTAAAAAAAACTATTTGCAGCATGGCAGCAACATCAGTGATAGATATGCTGTTAAAACTGAAGTAGGGAATAAATAATTCTGCCGGCAGTTTCAAGCGAATACCTAAAATCTCTTGTTTTGTGCACTAGGCATTATTAACATATAGTTATAGAGCTTTTTATACATTTTTTGATCTTGATAAACAAACAAAAATGGAAATGTCTTCTTCTCTTGAGATTTTATTTTCTCTATTGCATACAAAATATTAATGTAAGAAGTTGACATTAATATGAATCAAGATGCTAACTGAAGTAAAAAGTTATGTTTTGGTTTAATAGTTCTATCGGCTCCTCGAAATGGTAAAAGAAAACTTTAATTTAGTGGTTTTTTTCCTACGAAATACACATAAATATGACCCATTAAAGCTTTATTTAGGAAAACTAGTTTAGTTCTCATGTTCAGTTCTGCAACTCTAAAATACGAGTCTAAGTCACATAAAGTATTTTCAAGTTAGTATCATAAAACGATACGCACAGATGTTTTGTTCATTTTTAAATGTTCGATGTTTGGTCAATTCACGACATTGAAAAAAAAGCAAAGATGCAACCCTTTAGCCAGTATAGGCTTTCTATATTAGATTCCATATATTTTCACAATAAAAATATGTTTATAATCCATTATTAGCACATGCAATATAAAATTCACAGTAGAAAACATTGAAAATCACCAGTGAATGGTGAATCAATTTGAATTCTATCAGCCAGAGATAAGAGTTAATATTTTTCTTCATATTATTCCAGATTAGATGTACACTAAAAATATATGTTTCACCAAAATTGAGTCATGTTGAATATGCTGTTTGGGAAATGTTTTGTTTACTTAATAATGTAGAATGCCTATTTTTTATATCAAAAATATACAGATGCATATTATCATTTTCAATGTAGTGTACACGTATGTCATGTAAAGAGTTCCTTCGATTGGTCACTATGTTATTTCTGCTTGTTCACTATTACAAAGCAACATCAAGATAAACTTCATTTGGATATATTAGAGGTCAGGTTTTCCATTGTTGCCTAATGATATATTTATGGAAAATCATTCATTGGACAAATTTTATTGGCTATCTATTAAGTGCTAGCCACTCTTCTCAAGCCTAGGTGGCAATGAGTAAAGCAGACAAAATCCCTGCCCTCATGGGATATAGTGTATGTATAGTGTAGTGAAGAGAACAAATAATAAAACTAAATTGATAAGTAAAAAAATATATATAGTTATTAGGTGGTAATAATATGATGGAGAAAACAAAAGCATGGAAGTGCTGAAGTGTCAAAAGATACAGTTGCAAGTGTAAATAGTTTGGTCAGGAAGTGAACTCTCGGATCAGTGTACATAAAATATATTGCGTTATTATTTTCCATAAAGCTTTTGTCAGTTGCATTCCCACCAACATATGAGCAAGTATTTTTCTCACATTGTTTTTTAAAGTTAGTCTTTTAAAAATATTACTTTAGTTTTTTTACATTTATTCCAGTTTTATTGAGATATAATTGACATACAGCATGGTATATTTAAGATGAACAGCCGAATGACATCATGTACATAAAAATAAAACTTTAATATGCAAAATCCAAATATGTTAAAATTTGCATTACTCGATTATGAAATTTATCTTTTTCATGACCTTCAAACATTTATGTATTGTTAATGTAAATTACCAATTTTACTTATAGAGTTACTGTTATTTGCTCTTCGTAGCAGAGGCCCTACAATCTCAGCTATTTCTCTTGAGCCTAGCAGTTTCAGTGAGTGCCAGCCAAACTCGCAGCTGCCAGAATCTGCATCTGTTTTCTTTGGGGAGTTCTCCAAGTCACAGAGGCCACTTTGTCCTCCAATATCTCAACTACAAGTGCCAGAGAATTAACCCTTTTTCAGTCAGCTTTGCATCAGTAGTTGGCAGGAGTTGATATATAACCCACTTCCTTACCTCTTGTGTTTATAAGTGTGAGGCCTGTGTTCTAGAGTTTCCCCAAGTTTCCCCATAGTTTCAAATAGTCATCTCCCACAGTGGTAGCTGCTACAATAATGTTCCCTTTACTAGCTGTCTTCTCTTCCCTGTCTCCCTTTCCTTGTCCATTGCCATTGCTTCCAGCACCTCCCACGGAACTTACACATGGCTTCTGTTCTTGAGATCGGCTTGGGGACACCGAACAGCATTCTCAGACAAGTTGTTCTACTTATCCTTAATTGCTACAAGCTTTTTAATTATCATCAATGTAAGCATTTTTTCAGTTACATAGCTTACAGACATTTTTCTAGTTTGTATTTTTTAATAGTGTTTTCTCAGAAGTTTTGTATTTTTGTTAGATGAGATGGATCCAATTTTTTCCTTGTCTCTAGCTTTAGAACCATATTTCCCTTTTTTTAAACCTAATTCCAAAGTACAAAACAAACAAAAACAACAACAAAAACTCTTGATGCTTTGTTAGCACTTTTAATTAATTAATTAATTTTCATTTGGAGCCTTGATGGAAAATGAGAAAGGTGGAGATTCAACGTTACTTTTTTTTTTCATATCAGTAACTATTTTTCCAACACTGTTCATTGAAACATTATATTATTTGAAATCACAACTTGCCTTTAGCTATGTTGTTAAGTAACAAAATTAGATCATCAAACTTTCTTTTCTTTTCCCATTCTGTGCTACTGTGTGGTTCCCTAATACCTGATCAAAGCCTGCATTTAGGGGAGAATCTGATATTAAATACATATATATCACCCTGGGATTTTAAATTACCGTATTACCACGGTCATCACTTTTGTTTACATATTTAAATTTAACTCTTACTATGAAAAACTTTTGGTCTTCTACTAAAGGTATGTGAGGTATCATTGTATTACATTTGGACAAAATGTCTTCCCTTAGCACCCAGTAAATCATAGCAAGTGATGGTCATTTTAGTCCATCTTGGTTTAAGGACAAGTTGAGTAACATCAGTAAAATGAGCTGTTGAATTTTCTGCTTAGTTCTGGCTGATCTCATCTTTGATAATTTTTTTTTTTTTGCTTGAAAGAGAACTTTGAAGTTCTCATGCTCTTATGAAACTTCACTTATTGTCTATTTAATTCATTAAAATTTTAATGACAGAATAATTTCTACCGTTATATTTTACTATTTTATAAGTACATGCATAATCTCTCCCATATCCTCCTACTACCCTTTAAGGCATAAATTTCATTTTAGTTCTGATTATCTCCCCAATGTACAGAGCTAAGAATGAGGTAGGGGAATTAAACTCTAATTTTTGGATAAAAGATGTAAATTGAAGACATTTAAAAACATTATGTCATTTTACAAAATATCATACATTCTAGTATAATTAGCTTATGGAGAAAAATGAAACTATAGCATTTTTTTCTTGTAAGAACATGTATTACTAGTTTCCAGTACCTTTCTCTTTATTTTTTTAATCTCAGTGGTCAGAGACAAGTAAAGCTCATGCTGGGGGTACGCTCTACATGGAAAAAGACATGCTTTAGTTCATTTATGGTTCCATCAAATTTTTGTTTTTCTCCTTTCAAGTTAGAAAATAATTATAAACTGGAATAAGAAAGTTCTACATCTTTTTGTTTTTAAGTTTAACTGCAATTCTATCAGTAAGATTCTGATAAATCCATGTGTTTGTAGGACATGGCAAAGGACATGCTAGCAATTTTAAGTCTTTTCTATGCTTTGCTTTCCTCATTACAATGTGTAAATGGAAATATTTGTCATAAACCCCATAAAACTTTTATCATAAAAGATATATCAAGGCCTTTAGATAAAAACTCATTTGAGGTTGTGCAAATCTGTGATTGTAATTACCATCAGAGTATCCATTTATCTGTTGAAGATTATATACTTCTTTTTATTATATGTCAGGCAATGCAATTCATATTAATAAGCATTACCAAAAATTTCGTTTGATATTTTTAGCACAACTATAGTCATAAAATGTGTGTCCTTTCATATGGCAAGAATAATTTCCTATGAATTTGCTAGGAAATTCAATGACTTGGACCTGTTTTTAATTTTTTCTTTATTTACTTTTCAGATTCAAACTATCTTTTGTAGTTCATGCAGCTTTATCAGTTTCCTGTAATTCTATCTCATTCTTCACTGTTTTATCACCTATCTTCTTTGCTTTCAAGCATTATCTATAAAATAATAAAAGAGAGCAAAGTGTGCTTTTTTTCTGCTAGCTAGAAAATAAGGAACTCACAAAATCTAAAATATAAGTTTATCTGATCCAAATGTATTATCATTCAAATTTTTAAATGTTCTTTTTTCATACGTTTTTGTACATCATTTAGGAATTTATTTTCAATTCAAATTTTATATCGAAGACTTTGATTTTAAGTGTTCCAGGAAGCCTAATGACATAAATTGTAGCAACATGATTTCTGAAAAATTTTCCTCATATTAGGTTTGAAGCTATTTTATACACAAGATTGATTGTCTAATAGTGATTTCAGCATCTTCTAATAAAGCATTCTTTTTCATTAATGAATTTTCTTGACATTTAAAAATTTTTTTAATGTTTATTTATTTTTGAGAGAGAGAGAGAGAGAGAGAGAGAGAACATGAGTAGGAGAGGGGCAGGGAAAGAGAGGGAGACACAGAATCTGAAACAGAGATGAGGCTCTGAGCTGTCAGCACTGAGCCCAATGTGGGGCTCGGACTCAGGAACAGCGAGACCATGACCTGAGCCGAAGTCGGCTGCTTAACCAACTGAGCCACCAGGCACCCCTCTTCACATTTTTAGATTTAGATTTTTTTTTTATAAATAAGGAGATTTAAACAATAATTTCTACTCTGTATTGGAAAAGTATACTTAAGCAACAGTAATCATACATGTACAAAAGGTTATTGGCTTATTCAGGATTTAAAAACTGGAATGTTTCTAAGGTCTCTGACACTTTACTTTCATTCTTAGGAAGAAATGATGTAAGCATCTTGTGCTTTTTTAGTCTTTTATATACATGTACCACACATGGTTTAATTTCCGTGATTCTCTAGAAAGGCCACATGACACTGGGATATAACTGAACGGTGCTTTTACAATCATCTGTAATTTTGAATGGTTATGTTAGTTAAGTCCCTACCTTATGACATAGAACTGAATGTCTCTTTCAAATTATGTATAGAACCATCTGCATTAAGCTTCTTCACCTCACATTGGTAGTCCACTTGTTTGCAGGCAAAGCCCCCTGACTCCCTATGCTACTTCCAGCTCCTGCTGGCTAGAAACTAACCTTCTTACTTTGATAACATGTCCTTTTTACATACCTGTGAAGCCATTAGTCAAATCAAGTTGAATCAAATAAAAAAATTAACTATTACTTTTTCCTAAAAGTAGTTTGTGGTAGTTAAGACATTTTATTGTTAAAACGAATGCAAGATCTGGACATAGAGAAATGCTTTGCAAACAGTGTTAGAATACCTGTTTTTCCTTTTCCAGTGAGTGTTAATATGATTACAGAACAAAATAACCTTTACCTGAATCTTTTAACCTGGAAACTGGGTTCTCAGGTCCTTGGAGTACAATAATTATCTGAGTTCTAGAGAAATGCTAAACATAGTTATAAGATGAAAAGTATTAATACTCTGTGGTAGTAAGAATGGGTAGGATGCCTGATACATCAGCAAGGTATATACCAGAAAGCATATTTTTCCTGTGTATCTAGTCTTTCCTCAAAGCATTTTCTGACAATTAGTGGAGAATTCCTTAAATAACACCTAGATTTTAATGAAAAAAGAAGTATGTCAAGTAATGAGTTCTGAATTATTGTTGGACCAATAGGCTTGGATTCTAAGTATGCAACAAATTTATAACCTGGATGTGTAAGATGGAAGAAAAACCAGCATTTAGTTAATTGAAGTCATGAGAGATTGAACTGAATATTAAGACCTCTCTTCCCACACAAGGGAAGGCTAACAGTCTAAAGCAATATATTAATAACAACACTAATATATAACAACAGGTACTACTTATTATTTTGGGGGGGGTACTAGGTATATTTACTTTATATACATTTCCTTAATTACCTAATGCCCTTGTAGGTGTAGATTATTTTTAATAATGAGAAAATGAGTCTTTTTGTCTCATAGTCTCAGAAAGCAGAAATGATTTGTCCATGGTCGTTAAAGATGGTATAAAACAAAACTGGGATTTGAATATGATATATTTGACTTCAAGGCCAATGATCATTTCACTAGTCCTCTGTTTCACCGTGGATAAGAAAGTGTTCAACACACCTCAGGCATAAGGTATGTTCAAGTAATTTCTCATAGTAAGTGGTTCATACTTTTCAGAAAGGTAAGACAGGAAAAGATTTCCTTCTATAGGTACATTCATTCATCCAGTCCCTCATTCAATAAATACCTTCTAAAATCAAGTTATACTTGAAAACAGATAGTAGCATTGTGATTCTTAGAGGTTCCAATATTGCCCAGAATACTAGCCTACGTCTGAAGGACAGAGGAATAGTGGAAATTGCCTTGTTGATAGTCTAGATTGGACTGATTTTTAGCCAGCACACATTGGGGCGGCTTTTCCTGTTGTTGGAACATGTCTCTATCTGTTGATCAATAACCTTTATCTCAAACTCTTCCCTGTCCCAGGACCTTTGCCATCCAGCTGCTCTAGCTCTCTTGGGACTGTTTCAGACCTCCCTAGAAGTTAAACGATTAAGGTCTATTTCCATGGGAGACTTTAGGACTCTGCTTCTTCTCTCAGGTTGGCCGCTGTTATGATTGGTCAGTGCCAATTCTGGCCAAACTGTCAGATCAGCCCTTAGGCGACAATATGGGCTCCCCACTCAGTAATACACAAGGGACATCTTTTATCCCATGACAATTCTGTGTCCCAATGTACAAGGACCTCAAGGTAGGCAAAATTTAGAGCCACACTCTCCCCAGCCAGCCTGCTAGCCTGCCAGATGGTTCACTACACTTACCGCAGCTCATGCACTGGCCCTTCTATTTCTGTTTCCCTCTGCCTACAAATATCAAATATCAAAAAGTAAAAGTGGCATCCTGAGAGGTAGTGCTAGCATCTGTCCCATGAAGTTGTGGTTATTCAACACCGGGTCCTACTCCAGCCGTTGTCAAATAGTGCGTGGGTAGATGGTAGCCTCCATAGAATTTTAAGAAGGAAGACAGAGATGGAGAGAGATGATAAATAGGGAGTAATTGGGGAACCTCAGTCAAAAACGGGGGCTGCTGACTCTTGTAGCAGAGAGGGGATTTTTGCAAAGGAGGAAAAGCGGAAGATGGGCGGAACCTACGGGAGTGCCAAGAGCACAAATCTTTGCCTTCCACCTTCTCAGTTAAATATCACTCAGTGAATTATCACTTCAGAGAGCTAGTCACAAGCATTATTATCAACGTTAACAATAGATTAGGGTCAGACACCATTCGAACACAACCGAGTCTTCCTCATTCAATAGTCAAGGAAACTGAGGCACTAAGAGCTTATTTAAAACTTAAATAGAAGTGCCGGAATTTTAACTCAAGCAGCCTGGCAACATGCCCGTGCTCTTAACCACCACTTTAATGCCACCTCTCATTTGACCTGAAGGATCAGTTTAATCCTCTTAAATAGGAGATTCAGATTTATTTGTTGTCATGTGTTAGTTGATAATAGGAAACTGAATCTGTAAGTGTCTCAGACATGGATTAGAAGGTATTTAAATGTATTTACTATTAATTTAACAGAACCTGAGGGAAGAGTCAGCACTATAAACTGAAGAGAAATTACTTATTGAGACACCTAATGACTGTCAATTTAATGAAAGAAATCATTATAAAAGTATTAAATGTAGTATTAAATGTATGTCAAATCATTAGATGGAAGCATTACTTAGTGATAGAAATATCAAACAAAAGATTACATCAAACATTTCTAAAATTCAACAAATGATTTTGAAAATTTTAGAATAATTGGTACTGTAATTTATTTCACTTATTAAACAGTTTTATAGTGTGTATACTTCTGTAATTTAGAGAATAAAATGAGTGTATTTTAAACACTATACACACATTGATTTACATAAAGCATCAAAGCCTTTGGAATCTGTGATTGTTTAGGGTGGAAAAATTAGGAAATACTGATATAAATTGAAATTATGGAGGTACATGGGACATTTCTAAAGGTCCTTACAGTTTTCATTTCCCTTGTAGAGCTATGTTTAGGTGATTTTGACATATAATTCGAATTTTATATAGAAGACTAATTTTTCAAATTAATAGAATATATTACATTATCAATTTCCCCCATAGAATAAGAGAAAATATACAAAAAAGAAAGTGATCCTTTTGGAACCTTACCAATACAGCTAATAAGAAAATGACAGAGACTTTGTTGAGATACAAACGGTAGGTAAAGGGCTAAGTATTGTAATAAATCTGGCTCTTTCCTGCATGTAGCCTTGCAGTGTGTGCAAGTAAAATTTGTTTCTCAACAAAATTAAAAATTGCTGCTTGTCGTGGAACTTCAAGGACTCTCACAAATCTTCAAACCATGCATTTTAATTTGTGAAAACCAAGCAAGGGTCTGCTTCAAGCAGCATAAAGTCTGTGATTGATTACACATAGCAAGACCTACAGAACCATGGATTTTTCCGGTGAGAAAGGATCAGATCATTTAGCCCAATGTCTTATTACAAAGGTGGAGCAACTCAGACCCAGGGAGAGTGAAATACAGCCCTGGCTCAAGTTTATTTGTGGCAGGGCTTGGACCGGAATTTATATATAATGGAAACAATTCCCAGTATCCCCTCTTGCCTCCAAACTAAGCCAAATATAGGAGAAAAAAAAGTAACGGTAATTATTTACATTGATAACTTTTATCTCAATAAAGTTTTGGTCAAAGTTGAGAAACATTCTATGTACCTATAGCAAATTAAGTAAAACTGTAACTAATTGAACTTCTGCAGGAGTCATGAAGTTGGCCAGAAAGGATTTGAAAGCATCCTAAAAAGGATGTCTCCCACATAGCAGTTTGGTAGTAGGACATAGCATCTGGCCAGTTTCTCAGAGCCTGGAATGAAAGCAACAAAAGGTTGCCAACCCCCCCATGATCAGAAATGAGCGTCCCTGACAATGCCTATTAATTATGTCTTAAAACTAACTAAACAAGCCACATTCACATGCCACATGGCAGAGGTTAAAACGCAGCTAGTGAAGCCTCAAGATTCCAGAGAATTTGAAACTTTGATAGCTGCAGCCCAGTTGGAAATCAATAGCAAAATTTTTAAAAAAGGCTTCTTGATATTACTTTATAAACTGTCTTTAAAACCCAAGTTTCACATCCTGCATCTGAAGAAGGCTGCAGAGCCGAGCTATTTACACTGTGGCACTGGTTTCTTTGTTTTTCTAGCAAGATGCTTTTCGCTCTCTATTCAACAGCTGCCATCTAGCAGAGGCTTTTTCTTCTGAGTAAGGATTTTTTTTAAAACCATAGCTATATAAAACAATAGGCCACATTCAGTTTCCCATCTGTCTTTTATGTCCTTCTGGATTGTTTAAAGAGGCAACAGTTTATTTATAAGCCCCGTATTATGCTCAAAATAATATTTGATGAACGCTAGTTTTTAAAGTTACCAGAGAAGTTACATAATTGTACCTTTAGGGTATGAGAAAAAGCACAAGGCAATTCCATGTAACTGTCCTGACCCTGCTGAGCCATGCAATTTGCTTGTACACTTTATCCAGTTTTGAACATGACATGTGGGGAACAAAAGATGACAACAGTTCATCCAAAATCTGGCATTGTTACTGACGAAAACTTTAATACATCTAAATCTGTGCTCGAGAGGAAGGAAGCAAAGTAAATTTATCTGTCTTGACCAAAGGTTCAAAATAAAGAGGCTTTAGAAAACTAGAATGCTAAAAAATATATTACTGATTTGTTAATTGTGCTCTGGTAAATCACTTTGGTGGCTCTTCAAGTGAGAGGGTATTGAACATCGTTGCCCTTCTCCAAGTCAGATCTGCTTAATTGAAAAGTTGATCATTTTATGTGAAGGGTTCCCAACCTGCTAAGTGTCACATTTAACCTAGACTGTCTCAGGAGTGATTAGGAGCATTTGATGTTTGCTTGCCTTCTGATTCTCTCGGTTGAGTTTTAAAAGGTAGGTCATATAAAATAATACACATTCCTCCAGCACACTATCCAGACAATTCATAAGGGAAAATTATTTGCAGAATGTTCATTTGTTCCTTTTAAGGAGTTTATTTGCTTGGCTGGGGACTAAGGAAAGTAATTCTTTTGTCAAAAGCAGTAACGCAGGACAGCTAGAATGCTTATTCATGAGTTCTTATGACAATTTGTGTTTTATTTTGTTAGAAAGAGAAAGGAACTAATGTATCCTGATACCTTCTATGTTCTAGAAGCTTCAAAAACATTTTTCTCATTTTATTGTCAAGAATAATATGAGGCAAATACTTCTCTTAAATATATATATATGCCATGTTAAAATGAAAGATTCTATGAAAGTTATATTTATTTTTCAAAGGTTTTAGAAACTCTAAGGTCAGGGGCACATCAAATAAACATCACATCTTCTTTAAATTTCATTCTCTTAAATTACAAGATGGCAGGACATGAACTTTGACAATATCAGCTTGAGTCCAGATTATCAGATTTTAAAATTCCTTGAGAAAGATCAAAAACCACTTTTTAAAGATATTCTTTACAATGTGTGAGGTTAATTCAGTATATCTCATTTCCTGATGATTCCTAGTGAAAAGTGTGCAGACCACTTTTCAACCTATAAGTATTTGATAGAAAAATAAATATGGCTGAACATAGGAGACATCTTTGGAATGTAGGAATTCATCTCAGATTCTCTTATACTTTCAGACAGTCTTGAAACAAAGTCCCATTGGAAAAGACACATTAATTGAATACAACTTTAATCACTGCTAAATGTGTATGCCCGTAGATGTCACCTGAAGGTGTTTCATAGAAGAAAAGAGGCAAAGAAATTTTACATTAGCTTAATAAATATACATGGGTATACAGCCTCACAATTATGCATAATGTTGTTGCACACAAACCATTTCAATTATATTAAAGTATGAAACTGTTAAAATAGTTTTATTTTTGAGATTACTTTTGTAAAGTTCAGAATGAAGAAAGAACTAGTATTTTACTGTGATGTATAGATAAGTACATGTGGCTTCAGATAAACTTTGATAGTATCAAATTTTGATTCAAAAATTGCTGTTTTTAAATTATTTAGATGGAAGTGAGGATAATATGCTCCAGGAAACATGTGACCAAAATGTGGCTATGCAATGAGAAAGCTATTAAATGCATGTAAAGAGTTTCAGTAAAACTGTTTCATAAAATGTGAGAGCAGAACCAAAGAAATTCTCCATTAATAATTTAAACAACCTCAGTAGAGAAATGAGATAATTTTTGCAATGTCTTTAAAAGCATTAGTATTAAAATCAAACTTCCTCTTTTAAAATTGTGTCATTAAAATCTCCATGAGGTAGCATTCTAGTAGTTGTGATATGTAACAGGGATTCAGTAAACATTTGTTATATCATAAATATTTAACTGATTAATTCATTCATTTAATACATGTCACGACACTGGTCTAGGCATTTTTCAAAGCGGTAATAATATTACCATTATTCTGAAAAATTTTGTGGTTGTTCAGGACTTTTGAATTTATTTGGCAATTGTTATCTGAGATTTAATTATCTTTCCCTTTGTTTTGATTATTCTGTTATTTTCTATAATTTCAATTAAATGATTACAGTATGACCCAGGATACAAATGTATATGATAAGAAGAAAGATCCATATATAACATTAATTTGTTATATTTTATTTATTGTGTGATATTTTTATTTTTAAGTTAAACAATTCAGAAATAGAGGTTATGTCTACATTCCTTGTTATTAGCTGATCTCAAGTAAAATAATTTTGTCCCATTCAGTAAACCACTTCATATTTGCAATGATCTCCGTGAAAACCAGTTACATATATTTTTGATTTTTCTAAAAATTGGTTTGCATTAAAATGAGCATAAAATATTTTTCAAATCTTCAATTCTGAGAAATTGATATAATAATTTAATATTTTAGGCATTTTGTTATGATACTATTTATGGATCAAAACTTATCACAAGTAGGGGCACTTGGGTGGCTCAGTCGGTTGAGCATCTGACTTCGACTCAGGTCAGGATCTTGTGGTGAATTTGAGCTTCACGTAGGGCTCTGTACTGACAGCTCAGAGCCTGGAGCCTGCTTTGGATTCTGTGTCTCCCTCTCTTCTACCCCTCCCCCGCTCATGCTCTGTCTGTCTCTCTCTCAAAAAAATATCACAAGTATATTAATATATCAAAATAATATGAAGTATATATTGCGTCTTATTTGCTTTGCCACAAGCTAGTTTCATAAATTCTATTGATATTTCCTAAGTAATAAATATGTTAATATGAATATTATAAAATATGTGACATTAAATATATTAATATATTCTTAATTTTTCATAACTTTTTATGATATATACTAGATATTCAATATATGAATTACCAGGAATTAGTGTATTACCTTAGAGCATCTCGTTCTTATTTTTATTCTGAATTACAGTTTACATTTTTCTAAAAATACTCTTAACAAGTAGATATCAGTTTAAAATCATGGATCTATATATTTTGAGCAATAAAAGTCCAGGTATGTCATGTTCATTTGTCAATATTGCCAGTGAAATAATTTGGAGAAAAAACAGGATTATGGCTTATTGACTATAGCATAAATAAGTTAAAAAGTAAATAAAATCTCTTTAATTTAAATATTAAGGAAAATGAAGGAGGAAGAAGAATAGGTATTATTATCTTACGAACATTATCATGCTTAGTTTTAAAAGACTATACCTATAACTTTCCTGTGTCATATTAACTCCTACAGTGAGGAAGGTGAATTGTAACTAAAGATTTAAAAGGAAAGATATGTAGTAGTCGTCATTTCATCCTTTAACAAATATTGCTGATTTATGAGGAAAATAAGAAATGAAGCGATATGAATTGTTTATATGTCAGTGAGTTTCCTTTGTTATTAGAGTACTATATAATTTTGGTGTGTGTATTCAAAATTGTTTTCTTTTTCTTTTCTTTTTTTCTTTTTTGGACATAGAAAGAAGTGATTTTTAGATTTTAAAAAATCTATTTATGTAACCATTCTGTTATCATAGTCTATGATGTCATGAAATGGATAATAGTAAAAGTTATAATGAATTAGAAAATTAGCCAAAATTATCTCTTGTATCTTTCCTGCATATTAGTACCAAGACACTCTGTTCCATATACGTGGTAGAAATACTAAAATAGAACTGACAGATAATAAACATACATGAATATAAATACATATCTGTGTATATGTGTGTGTATATAAACACTCATGTGCTTTGATGCATCATGAATATTGAAAAATTGATTCACATAATGTCAATTAGAAGTAGAACTATTGTATGTTTAATTACTTTCTGATAATATATAGAAATATAGTGTCTATATGCTTGCAATCTTACTAAATTGACTTATTCAATCAGTTGCCTTGTATATTCCTTAAATTTTTAGACATAGATAATACTTGCTCAAAAGGGAATTCTACTTCTTTGAATACATAGTTATGCCTTTTATTAATTTTTTTCTCCATTATTACATTAGCTATCACCTCCAGCAGAATATTAAAGAGCGTAGTGAGAGCTAACATTCATATCCTTTCTCTAGTTTCTCTAACCTGGAGAACTTTATTTATGTACTTCACTTTATTCTGATGTAAGTTTTCATAGATGTAGGTTTCACACAGATGTTATATATTCATTACTGGATTACCTCTTTTATAAAACTGAGTTCCTTTGTACTTAAAAATGCCTGTTGCATTACATGCTACTTAATCTGATATTTGCCCTTGACTTTGTTTTTAAACTATTATTTTCCTTATGATTCTGCCCAATTTTTACTGTTTATTTTCCCTGTTATTTACTTTACATATGATAATCTTCATAGATGCAGTAAAAGCAGTTGACAAAATTCAACACTTTAGTGATAAAAACTCTCAACAAATTAGATAAAGAAGGAATATACCTCATCAGGTAAAGGCCATGTATAACAAGCCTACAGCTAACATCATACTCGATGGTGAAAAGCTAAATGCTTTTCCTCTATGTCTGTTTGCAGATGACATGATGTTATACATAGAAAACCCAGCAGACTCCACAAAAAAACTATTAGAATAAACAAATTCGATAGTTTCAGGATATAAAATCAACATTCAAAATTCAGTTGTATTTCTATATTCTAACAATGAGTTCTCCAAAAAGAAATTAGGTAAATAATCCGATTTAGAGTAGCATCAAAAAAAAAAAAACAACACTTAAGAATAAATTTAATGAAGGATGTGAAGGATCTGTACACTGAGAACTATGAGACATTGATGAAAGAAACTGAAGAAGACATATATAGATGGAGAGATAGTTGGAGTTTATGGGGTAAAAATTAACAATGTTAAAACGTCCATAATACACAAAGTGAACTATAGATTCAATGCAATCTCTATCAAAATTCCAATGCATTTGTCAGAGAAATAGAGAAAACAATCTAAATTTTTGTCTGGAGCCCCAAAAGATCCCAAATAGCCAAAGAAATCTTGAGAAAGAGGAACAAAGCTTCAGGCACACACCACCTGAATTGAAAATATACTACAAAACTAACAATTAAAGCAGTGTGGTACTGGCATAAAAAGAGACACGTAGAACAAAATTTACATCCCAGAAATAAATTCCCTCATATATCAACTAATCTTTGACAAGGGAGTCAAGTAAACACAATAGAGAAAAGATAGGGTCCTCAATAAATGGTGTTGGGGGGACACAATATTCACATGCAAGAGAATGAGATTGGACCCTTACATTATACAATAATATTAACCCAAATGGGTTAAAAACTTAAATATAAGACCAATCACCAGAGAAATACAAATCAAAGCCACAAAGAGATTCCTAACACCTCACACCTATTAGAATGGCTTTTATCAAAAGGCAAGAAATAGCAAGTGCAGAGAAAGATGTGGGGAAAGAGAACTATTGTGCATCTTTGGTGGGGATGTAAATTGGCATAGCCATTATGTAATAATAAAAGTAGAGCTATTACATAATCTGGCAATCCAACTTCTGGGTACTTATTGAAAGGAAATGAAATCAGGATCTTGAAAAGGTATCTGCACACCCATGCAGAATTCATTGGATTCAGTTACAGCATTTTACCCAATGTTGCACACTTTAATTAAGTACAAATAAGCATTTTCCACAACATTGCACAGCTTAAATAAGTACAATTTTTTATTTGTCTTTTATACTTAAATAAATAAACTGGAGGTGGGGAATAAAGAAAAAAAGAGAAATTTTTAAGAAACAAATATCATGCATTGTAAGGAACCTATAGGAGAAAAACAGCATGATTTTCCTCAGATATAAAACAGAAAGTTAAACAGCTATTTTGGAGTATAAGCTGTCTCTAAATTTTAACACTGATGATTATTCTTGAAATCATACACTGACATTCCATAATTAAAATTCTCAATGTGATAACTAGGTAAATCTAGAAAAGTGATGGTAACACAAACCTTGAAAGGGTTTGTGAGATCACTGAATAATTTATAAAACAGAAAGACTAAGGAGGTGAATTTTCCACCTCAGATTCTAAATGAAATTTCAAAGTTAAAATAAAATAATGTAGTATTGGGTCTTGAGAAACTGAGAGATCACAGAAATTGCTTAATAATGAAAGGAATATAATAACATTTGTACTTGTTAAAAAAAATCCCTCATCTCGCATTGCAAATCTGTATGTATGTAACATGATTTAAAGATTGTGAGATATCTCTACCTATATAAAATTAAACAATGTTAGTAATATTACCTTAAGTTATTGGTATAAATATTGGTGTTATGTAACTGTCTGTCTGCCTACCTAACTGCCCATCTAACTATCTACCTATATCCTTTTAAATAGAACTAAAACAGTAGGTAGCATATAGTTAACATCCAATAAATTGTTGTTGAATCAATAATTGATAATTCCTTCTTATTATTCTGGCATTTTAGTACTGTATTATTGATCTAGGCATTGATCTTAGTTCCACCTTCCTTCCTATATTTGGGCATGGTGAGCACAAGCTCTGTATCTCTGCTTTATATTGTCATTCTTTAGCAGTGTGACTAATACAGCATTTTTTGTTGGCTCATCTTAGTTATGATATGACTTTGTAAAAGATAGTGTTTTCTATGAGTCAATAAATGTGTAACATTCTGTCCTTGAAAACTGAATTTTTTTTGTATGCATTGCATTTCTGAGCAAGGACTCAGGATCATAAAAATGTCATTTTATTGAAACATGTACGTAAGGCATAGAGTCAAAGTAGGTAACTTGATTTTACCCTTAAATTGTGAGTAAGTATCAATACTGATTTATGACTTTGTTAGATATATTTACTCTAATTATAACATTAACTAGTATTTAGTCTTTAATATATATCTTGATAGTTGATCTTTCCAGCATGGCCATCATCTATCTGTTTTACTTTTCCCATGCCAGTAGGAAATTCAGAAATAAAAAAACAGTTAAACTTTCTGTGAAATTTTAGTAAACCTAAAACAAAATATACTATTATTGCTTGTATATTTTAAGCTTAACAGTTTAAGAATGGAATGGCTTTTATTGTCATAAAAATGTGGACTTGGTTTTAATTAACTTTTTTTGATAAGACTACAAGTCAAGGTATCAATAAGGATACCTTTCCTTATTGATAAGATGGATTTTGTTGTTCTTAAGTGGCTAAAGTAAGGACTGTTTTAATGTTTATCTCCTTAGGCAAAATGATAGATTTATGTGATACACTTATTAATATATCTTGATTTGGGGATGTGCTTTTACGTATAATGGAAAGCATCTATTCAAGATAGGCTTTTTCTGATATGTTTCTGTCTTTCATTAAAACATTTCATCTATCTTTTCTTATTTCTATTATAAATTGAGGAACAGCAAAGAAAAAAAGTCTACTTTTCTCATAGCACATAGCCTTGCACTGTCAGAAATGTCACAGGTTAATGGTACAGCTCAGCTCCATTTATCTTATGCTGACAACTCAACCAGCCCAGCACAATCTAGCAAAAACATTCTTCCTAGACCAGGTGACATTCTTGGCCTTTGTTCCTTTGATATGGTGGCCGTGAGAGCATTTAGTGTGCGATAACTTTGTATGAAAACTTTTTGCTTTAGATTTCTTCAGTATTTTCAGTAGACAAGAAATCTTAGAATTTAAAAATAATTTCTCAAATGTAAATACAGAGTTCTCTTTTACTTTCAACTAACCTGAATATTATCTATAAACTATAGATATTATTAAAATTTTTATCATTTGGAAGCTGTAAAAAAACCCACAGAATACATTTTTAATTTTATAATGTTTTGATTGTACCAACTTATTTATCTTTAATGCTGAAAAGCTAAATTTAACATCAGGATTGATATGAGGTCTTGTAAGCATTGCCCAGGTCAGTTAGTAAATCAGTCTGAGTATCTTTGAGGAATAATTCTCACTGTGTTGATGGAAATTTAAACAATTTATGACACTTGCATATTTCTAAACCTATTTCTTTGTTCTGAATTTGATATTGAATAATATCTTACCTTCTCTGTCAAAGAAACAATCATATTAAAATAGTGACTATAATACTTTTCTTCTTTAGTTTCGATTGCTCAGATTTAATAGGATGTATTTTTTCTTCTGTGATAGAAAATCAATTTTTAAAAAAGGCAAGTAATGTTTTGGTTTTAAGAACAATATATACACAACTATGTGTCTGGATATGTTGCTGTCATTATCATGGTAGTTTTTACATTTTTTTCAATGAACTAAGAATATAGTCCAAAGGGTCTATCTCTTGCATGATCACAAAACAATGAATATTGGTCACATTCTGCCTTCACTGTTTTTATACAGTCAATTTTATAAATTTTCTTAATTTTTAATTTTCATTTTGATCATGTAGTCTGTTAACTCTAAAGACACTGAATTTTTAAAAATCGATTTCATAACATTTTTTGTACTTTGTAAGATATTTTAGAATTAATAAGAAAGAAATGATTAGCCATCTTTGATTTTGACTAAGTCCTCCTGATAGATAATTCTCTCATTACTGTAATATTTTTATAATATACTTAATTATTTTTATATTTTGCTTTCAACCTATTATTTTACAGAGAAAGCTGATATTTATTTTTGCTGAAGGACAAATGTGTTTTATTTATATATCACTTTCAGATTGATGTTCTAATAAAATCTGTGAGCAAGATGTAATTGCGATTTAAATGTATAACTAAATAAGAGATGCTAGATAAGTTATTTTCTATAATTAACAATGAAAAATTAGAAGAATATAACATTGGGCCAAGCAGTAGTTTCAGTTTCTAAATATATTATGGTAATTTATGTCATTAAAAAAAAAAGCAACTGCTTTTGTCCTTACTGAATTATAGTTAATAGTTCTTCAACACAATGAAAGTTGGATACAGTAGCTAAAGCCTCAGATATTCTCTTGAGACAGATTGTTGTATAGTAAAATAACCACAATTATTTTATTTCAAGATAAAAAGTAACTCTAAGAGCTGAATCAATTCAAAATAAGCCCTTGGCTTTTTCTATTTTGGGTGAATCTAAGCATTATTTCATAGTTCTGCAGCAAAATTTGCAGATCACGTTGCATCAGCATTTTGTGTTTCTGAAGTTAGCCGAGTTTCATTATTATTTTGCATTGATAAATTGAATTAGTTTTGTCTGGAAAATGTTTGTATATTTACATGAATTATAGACTAACAGCTGGTGCTTAACATGTAGAGAATTATTTATTTATTTCACAACAACTCAATTAATGTCAAAGAAGATTGATTCACTGACTGATTAACAGTTTGATATTGTCTATGGATTAATAGGCACATCAGCTTCACATAGAGCTCATCAAAGTTTCTGTGCTTTAACAAATTCTGTGTCGCTTACAAAATTTCCTTTTGTTTCGGCCATGTTAATGATTATTCTCATCTTGTTTATTTGTCCATCCTAATTCCTTTAATTCTGTCACTTCTGTCATATTTCAAAATGTTGATGCTACTCTCAGATCTTACAGATGAATTTGTACTATTTTATAACCAAATGTATCTGTATTCTTTTCAAGATCACTGCTTCTTGTAACTGTTCTACTTTTTCAGACATTCATTCAACCAAAATTTATGAAATACCTTCTTGGTGCAAATTAATATGCTCATGAATTCACTGTATTGGCTTAAATCATTCTTGAAAATGTTTTCTATTGTTAACTTTCTTAAAGTGTTATGTTCAAGATTTACAGTTAAGTAAGTACTGGAACAAAGTCACTCTTTCCTATTATCTTTAATTTGTTTTTCTTCTTAAGGACTCTACACACTCTGTTTTGAACTTTCTATATGGCATGTGTGTTTCTTTTTAATCCAGTTTTTTATCTCACCAACTGCCAGCAATATATTCAAATAGCAAAAATGGTAAACAAAACAAACAAAAAATTCCAACACTTTCCTTGTTGCATTATTAATGAGAATCATTGATTGTATGTGCCTTTTGCTCAGATTTATTACCGATGCTACCTTCATATAGTAGTTTGCTTTCTTATATAAAATTTGCATTTTAAGTAATTACCTGGCTCTTTCAATAAGACTTTATTAATGGCTTTCAAGGATTATTATTATTATTATTACTATTATTCTTATGACCTTCTGACTCTAAGTTTATTTTTTAATCTCTTCACACTCTACGCTTCGCACACTAAAGATGGTTAATGTGATGAAGTTTATACATAAATGTGGGAGATCAAAATCAGCTAATATTCTGATATTTAAAGATATTAAAGATATAAGTGTCTAGTTAGGGGCAAAATATTTCCAAAGCTTTTGCTTTGGATGAGCAGCTGGGAATGCTGTCTTTTAGGATACAGTACAGACTATTTTTCAGCAAAACATTAATCTAGAGGCAACTTGGCCATTAGTGAGAGTACTGTAAAATGCACCATTATTTTATGTACTAAGAACAAAATATATCAGTTTGACTATGGTCCTTAGATGATTTGTTGACTGAGAGATTTTACTTATCTAGTTATACCACTTGGAATAATAGCCAAATTCATTTATGCACGTACAGTAATAATTGAATCCTGATATCTGTCTAGCAGTGGTTGTAATGTAAATCCTTCAGAGATGTTAAAATGTGAAAAATAAGTCTCTTAGAATTGACTGGATATAGTAATGCATATGAAGTGCCAAGCACGGTGCCTGGACAAACATGTAATAAAACATTAGAATATTATTGAAAAATAGGAAACAAATTGAATGTAGGTTTGATTTTTCTTATTGCAAACTTTAAGTTTAGTTTTGATAATATTTACTAAAGAATGTTTACAAAAATCTAGACTTGTCAACCAGAACTATGCAGTTTAAGTTATTCATCCTGGCACAGCTTTATTTTTGAGTTGCTAAGATGCCTAGTGAAAAATAGACCCATACTTGCAATTTATCATCTAGCTTAAAAAGGAGATTTAAAATGTCCTATTGAAACTCACCAGGTTCTTATCAATAATCCTGTTAAATCAGGAACAGTATCCCTTAATATAATATTCTCACCAAAATGTGTTTATCTGACTATACTACACACTATAGAAAACAAAATTGACATATTCACGAATAACTCTGTCCTTTAAACATGTTATTATGTAACATAAAAGGAGAGAAGAAACGTAGTTTTGTAAATATCTGGCTAATTACAGAATGTCCGTCCGTACGTATGTACAACAAAACCTTTCAAGATAATTTATATCATATTCTATCCTGTATCTTACATAAGAGTTTCAGACATGGACAAGTCTTTTCAGATAAATACTTTTCTTTCTAATTTAGCGTAAGTAGGCTAAGTATCCTAGTTTATATAAATGGGTTAGTATAGAAAAATTACTTTCTAATTCATTTTTTAAAACGATTTTGGTATACCAAATGCCTTACTAAGAGAAATATTTTACATGTTTTTAGAATTCCATATTGAACAGGACTGTGCAATGAATCTCAAGGGGATAAAACTTTAACACCTAGAAAGAATATTGAATGGTTCCTTTCGTGTTGAATCAGTGTATATGCCCTTATATGTTCTTAAATTCCTCACATATGGGCTTTTCAATTTAGTAGATACCCATTTTTTTAACTTTACAAATTTGATGAATTTAAATCTATGAGGTAAGATAAAGTGAAGAAAGGAGGAGAAATCCAACATCTTTGATTAGAAATGAATAAATTATTTGGAAATGGTGAGATCTTCACTGGATATTACAGTATTTTAGGAAATTCCAAATTCCAAAATGAATGAGACAGATTTTGCCCTGGAGAGGTTCGGAGTTTGAAAAAAGCACATCCACGTCCTGACTATTCACCAGCATAAATTATGACATAGCAGAGGTGTGACACAGCAAAGGGGTGATGAGTGCCCAGGTTTGGAAGATACCAGTTCTGTTTTGCTAAAAGCATGAAAGAGTTAAGGAAGAGTCCACAAGGAGATGAAAGTTTCTGAATCTTGAAGAATAAATAAGAGTTTGTGACACTGATAAAGAGGTAGAGTATATTCTAGACAGGAATAGAGAGTGTAAAGTCTGAAGGGGCATGGCACATGTTGTTGGGAACTGCAAGTAAATTAATAGTAGGGCCAGATAGGGCCAGGGTCATTATGGCTTATCTGAATTAATTTTACTTAAGTGTTTTTGGAAAAAAAGAAAGTTGATAATAATTTTTCTGATGATAATGGAAAACATTATTTCATGTTAAGCCAAAAATAAATATATCATGGAATAGAGAATAGCATTTAAGAGATTTCAAATAAATTGTGCATTTGGGCATGACTGCTTTGCTCATATGATTATCCTTAGATCCTGCAAGTAAAGTTGAACTTTTCTCAGCAGTTACGGATACTTTGCCATCAAACTGTAACAGAGTAAATATAGGTGATAAGAAGTGATAAGAAGTCTAAGTATTATAAAAATCATCATTTTATCCAGGACCAGTAATATCTACAGGACAGATTTAGAAAAGGGTATCTAGAGGGTATCTGCAAATGGCTTAAAGGTTAATGTTTCAGGCTACTTGCAGGCTTGCTCCATGAAACCACAGAGGGTCATTATTCCAATCCTTTTCATTCCAGAAGGGGAACAGAAATCCAGAGCCAGAGATTCCTAACACATCCTTGCCATTTATCTTTCATCTGAGAGAGTACGAATATGTGGGCAACATTTATCCACAAGAGGGACTGCGAAATACAATCATAGCTTTGTGCCTAAGAAAAAAGGAAGAACAGATTTGAGTGGGTAGCTTGCATGCATTCACCTCTAAACAATGCAATGACAGAAATTCTTGGTTGGAATCATTGTATCTTAATCATAAAAACCCCTGTTTAGTATAGCCAAATTCATTCATGTATATATGCTAATATTATTATCATATTCCCTATTAAAGTATATCGGGGTGCATTTTCTAAGGGCGTGTTAGTTTGCTCAGGCTGCTATAACAAAATACCAAAAATTGCATGACTTAAACAACAGAAATTTATTTCTCACCATTCTAGAGGCTAGAAGTCTAAAATCAGGGTTCTAGGCAATCCTGATTCTGGTGAAAGCTCTCTTCCTGGTTTGCAGATGGCCACCTTTTAACCGTGTCCTCATGTGGCCTTTTCCTCATGTGTACATATGAGATAAAGGGAGTAGTATCTCTCTTCTCTTATAAGGATGTCACTCATCATTTAGGGCCCCACCTTATGACTTGATTTAATCTTAGTTACCTCCTAAAGACCCTATATCCCAATATGTTCTTCACCTTGAGTGTTAAGGCTTCAAAATATGAATTTCAAGAAGGCACAATTCAGTCCATAAAACCTATATTTCATTATCTTTACTGATCTAGAATGTACTTCTCCCCCTATTTCCCTATAACTACTCTAATAACTGTATTCTTTAGTGGAAAAATATCTGCACTTAAATTAGCCACCAAGAAATTATTTTATTTATTAATTTTCCTTTTTAAATTTTTTTTCTCTCTTTTTTAAATTTAGATTTTAGTTAGTTAACATACAGTGCAATATTGGTTTCAGGAATAGAATTCAGTGATTCATCACTTACATACAACACTTGGTGCTCATCACAGAAAGTGTCCTCTTTAGTACCCATCACCCACTTGTGAATAGAACATAGGACATCTTTTAGTCTTATGATAAACCAACTGATAAGTAGGGAGAATCTTTCTGGAAATAGAATGAGAAAGCAAAATATTGGGGCATTATCTTTTCTTATTAAGTTTTTTTTTATAAGCTTATTTATTTTATTTTGAGAGAGAGAGAGAGCATGAGCTGGGGAGGGGTAGAGAAAGAAACAGAGAGAGAATCCTAAGCAAGTCCTGCACTGTTAGCAGGGAGCCTGATGTGGGGCACCAACCCATGAACCCTTCAGATCATGACTGGACCCTAAACCAAGAGTCAGATGCTTAACTGACTGAGTCACTCAGGTGCCCCTCTCATTATGTTTTTAAAACACTGCATATATATACATTAGTGTTCAAAAACAATTTCTTTAAAAATTCAGTCACACATACCAGAAAGAACGGAATTTTCCTGCAATTTCTACAACTCTTATTTCAATAAATTTTCATTAAGACTTTTTTTTAATGCCACTTATGATCTCAAGTATTGAGAATATAACTTTAAAACTTGCCTTTACTGAGTTTGAAGTATATCGAGCTGCATACTCGTAAAGTGCATAGTGGGTGGAATGGAATGTGAAAAGAAAATTACAATCATGTGATGAATGCTGATGTGAAAAGTACAGGGCACATTTCGAGTACTTAGAAAGGACAAAAGAGCAGAACTTGAGGGGCTCATGGAAGGCTTCTTGGAGCGGTTGACAAGTCCTGAAGGAGAATTATTTATCTGTACACATGGAAATTGTATATGAGTGTAGGAGAGTACACTTTGTATACTGGGAAGAAGATGGTGAGGTGACATTGTTCCAGTTAGAGAAACAGTATATGCGAAGGTCCTCGGAGCGAGGATGAGCCATGGGAATTGTGTGAAAATATCATCTTCCTGTCAGCCCTCAAGCCAAAACATGTAGGTGCCCTCTAGTGACTGTCACATCATGTGTAAAATCTTCAAAATTTTAAAATTCTCTATAATCATAAGAACTGTGAACAGTTTGGTATTTTTTTTTTCTATTGCAAGCTAACAAGTTAGCTTCTGGATGCTGGCAGAAGATATGAGACACCTGCATCTGAAACATAGACCTTTTATTACTTGCAGTAATAACAGTAGCAAGAGTATCAGCTTTTGCATCATTTTCTCAAGACCCATTTCCTTTAGGGAAGTATGAAGAAGACCAGGTGGTATCTGCACGCAGTGTATAGACCAGGTGGTACCTGCACACAGGGGATATGAAATTTAGAGAATTTGAATATAAGGTGCGGTAAGCCTGCCTGAACTTTGCGCAAGAAGGAAACATTATCTTTATTTCACTGAATAGTAAACAAACTTGCCCTTTGCTCTGGATCACTCAAAGCTGTTCACTCGACAAATATCCTTGAAAAGTTAGTTAAAACAAAAACAATATCTCTGCATGTAAGAAATGCAAGGGACCCATGGAGAATTGTTTCTCAGTAATTTCAAGACCTTCTATAACCTTGGTTTTTTTTGAATATGCAACTTTACTTTTTTTTTAATGCTCCAAAAAGTGTTCTGTTTTGGCTCCTTTTCCCCTGCCCAGAACATCCCCTGCTTTGCTTCTACTTAGCTGTAAACTGCCAAAATGGAGACAGATCCAAACAAACCTCCTTTTTTCTGTGTCAGGAATTGCGTAGAATCTGAGTCTTCCATACTTGTACGATAATATGTTACCCTGTTACTATTGTCTTGGATGGTGGGGAAAAACATGAGACTCTTGTATTAGTGACAAAGGACTTTATTACTCCCAGCAAAAGCAAAGCAGTAACCAGAGCCTCATATTCATTTTTGTTTGTTCTCATGTTCCCCATGTAGCGTGGAGATAGGCCTGCCTGCCAAATTTACCAATAAAAATATAGAATACCCAATTAAATTTGAATTTTAGTTAAATGTTTTTCATTATATATATGTGTGTGTTGTGCAATATTTGAATCACACATATATGAGAAACATTCATTTTTTATACAAATTCAAATCTAATTGGACATCCTATATTTTATCTGGCAATTATGCACAGGGAGCTGCAGAGGGCCCATGATGGATGCCTGCATATACAGTGGGCTTTGTTACAGGAGATGAAGCCAGAGCTTAGATGATCGCTGTTTTGGTTTCATAGTGAAAGCAAGCATGGGTGTTCTTTGGGAAGAGATGTAACTTTATTCCTTAACACTGCTCCCCGTAAAAAGACAGAAACAAAAATAAAAACAAAAAAACTTGGAAAACGAACCAAGTAAAGAGTGATCAAGGCCTTGCGTTCTTTGTCTACTCAGCAAGAGTGTGCAGGAATTCTCAGGGCCCACAATGGACTGTCTCTCCCACAGTTCTGAAGGCTGTAATGGAAACCAGCCTTATTTCCAGTCTAGAAGACTATATTTGGATACAGCACTATCACTTTTTATGTTCGTATCTTTAGTACTTAGTCCAGCCTAGCTTTGTCTTTTGACTTGCCCTATAATCTTAGTGAGGCCAGAGACTTGTCCTGCTTTTTCTTTTTTTAATATTTCACGACATCTTTTATAATGTTCATAAATAGATGCTACTTAAGGAAGTCTTTTCAGGTAATTGAAGATAATTGATGCCTTTGTGATGAATAGCTCTTAGCTTTTACATTTTTGGGGATAAGAGTAAACAGAATAAATTTTTTGAGAAAATATCTATCCGAACCAATGTGGAAAGAGTTTCTTCGTCAGAAGCAAGATGTCTTAATCTATGCTCTATTATAAATAACAAATTTCCCCTTTGCTCTCCTGAACCCCTAATTACCTAATATCTTTTTGTATTATCTATTATATATCTTGGCATTTGCAAATGGGCAAGCAGAATTTCTCATATCTAAGGTTGTATAACTTTATGAATTTGGTCAGGTTACCATAATGCTATAGCTTCTAGGTAGAATTTCAAAATGGTGTCCAGGCACTGCTTCTCTCTATGTCTTCTTTGACCAAATGAGAGGGTTTTCCATTTGAATTTTGAGATAATCAGATGCTATTTGATCCTTAGATCAAGTACACACACACACACACACACGCACACACACACACACACACACACTTTCATTTTTTCCCCCCTTATTCCATTATGGACCATTATTTGAACAGACATAGCATTGAGGTAATTAGTACTTTTTACTCCTCCCTAGAAGGGATTTGTGCAGTTTTGGGTCAGGCGAGAAGGAGCATTTGTGATCAGGGGTAGAAATAAGAAAATAGGAACCGATGGTTCCCTAGTTATGTCTTGTGTCAAGTTACATGACACTTTTCAATTATTATTGTAAATAACTTAGCAATGAATCATTACACTATGTTCTACATCTCTCATATGTTTGAAGATAGAAATTTAGGGCCCATTTATATATATGTAACAGCACTCTGTTGATGGATAGCAACAACTCACAATAATAAAAAGCTTGCTAGTGATGAGTGCCATGGCCACTATTCCACTTACCTAACAACAAATGGGAACGTAAAATACACAGTAAAACAGCTACCACAGCACGAGTCCTTAAATTGATTTTAGCAAGAAAGCTCCTTAGAGTGAATGCAAACCACTTGATTAACAAGAAAATAGCATTTTATTGAAAAACACAGTGCATCCTGTAATCATGTGTTTATACTCAGGTCACCCATTTGGATGATATTAAAATTTTATGGTTGAGCTGTTCTCTGAATGAGCTGGTACCCTGAAAGCACTCATTTAGTCAAGGCTTTTCTTACCCTGACATATTTTACATTCTTAATGAGTTAAAAGCACTTTGTTCTTATACGTATCACCTATTGCTATGTATTGAAAGACCCAAATGTTTAATGGCTTAATTTTTTTATTTATTTACTTTTTTTACCTCTAATGATTTTGTGGGTTGACTGGGTTTGGCTGGAAAGTTCTCAGCTGGGGTCTCTCATTGAGATGAAATAAGATGTGAACTAGACCTGGCCTCATCTAAGGGTTTGACTGAACTGGATGTCCAGGAAGAATCATTCTCATGATGGAAGTTCTTGTTGGCTTCTTATAGCATGGCAATTGGGTGCCCAAAAAGAAGCACTTTAAGAGATGAGAGCTTATGACCCAGCTTTGGAAGTCCCAAATTATCCCTTCAGCTACATTCTCTTTGTGAGGGAAGTCACAAATTCCAGCCTTGGTTCAAGGGCCAGGGGAATTAGACTCCAACTCTTGATGGAGGGATAGCAAGATTACACTGCAGAAGAATGCATTAGATACTTTTTGGAAAATATTTTCTGATACAGTTCTTAGAGGGTTACTTACCTGGGTTTTGGGCTTGGTAAGCAAGTCTGGATTTTTGTACTAAAAATTACTTGCTAGCAATACTAATTAGACAGAACTGAATAATAATGAAGATCTATCTAACCACCATTCTTGTAAACTATGATGTATCATCATCATAGTCTTATATAGATTTCCAGTTTCCAGAATACATGTCTCTATTACTCTGGCACTCTTTCTTAATACTACCTGGACTATATCCACTGTTGGTATATAATTCATACTTCTTTCTTAGGCAAACTCACTAGTGTATCACTTTTTTTAAAGCTTAAAGAGATTTCCATAGAATGGAAGTGAACAGCCCGTATATTTTGTTATTCCTACCAATATGGCATATCCTCAATCTGTGTGGTTTTCCAGTTAAAGAAAGAGAGAATAAGTGCCAAAGGGTTTTGGTTGTGGTAGGGAGAGTTATCTCTGCTTTACCTCTAAGTAATCTCCATCAAACCTATTAAAGCCAATTATCTTAAACAATTTTTGCAATGCAAATGAATCTTCCAGGAAAGTGCCCTTGCAATTTCTGTCAAATCCTAATCCCTTTTATGTATCATGGAGATATCACTGATTCTAATTCCTAATCTTAAACTTGGCCAAAAAATAAATCATTTCTAATCTGAACCTCATGTTTTACATATGAGATCAGAAGTTAGACACTTAAAATCATAATCATAAATCAATTAATAAATATGTACTTTATTTTTATTCCTGAAATGGGGATAATGAAACTTCTTTTTACATTTTTGTACCATTTTAATGCCAGGTTTTAGGGATACAGCCTTGAACAAATGGACAAAAATCTGCCTTCATGAGTCTTACATTCTGAAGCTTAAGTTAATTATATATTATATATTATTGTGTATGTGTATATTATATATTAAATTTAATCTCATTTAGCAAGGAAAGGAGTGGGATCAATCTCACTAAAAGAATATAGGGAATAACAATTTTTCCATGTTTGGAATATTTCCAGAAATAAAGCATCGGATGGACATTTTAATCATCAGGACTTTTTAAGGTACCTTAATATTTCTCTATTGTTTTTAAGTTATATATATATTTACATATACACACATATATGTGTATATTGTATACATTTAATCTAAATAACCTCTATCCTATACATTCTATTATAATGTGAATATGAAGTAATTTGTCTCATAAAGTTATAAACCAAAAAATAGTATTTAAAACTTGTAAATCTGAGGAAATTTGGTAGGATTTATTAACCGTACTTGTAACATTTTCAAGCTTTGTATACTTAAAGCAGTATGCCCCTTCTTTCCTGCAAACAAGTCACTCGTACCTATGCTCATTTTATACTTTAATAAATCTTCAGAGGGCACATGTGAATTGGCATAAACTGGTCAACCTTTTGCAATGAAATAATTCTCTAAAAAGAAACCTCTTTTATTGTACGAATTTAAAGTCTTTTTTTTCTTTTTTAAAGGGAATTGAGTGGTAACACATAGTTGGGCCTAAGTTAGCAAATGCTATTCCCCAAGCCTTGCTGATACCACCGCTAGTGATGTTTTTGACAAACAACAAATTAAACAATCAGTCCTCATGCAGTCTGTGCTCAGGAATAAATGGAGTAGAAACAAATCAATAATGCCATATAGAAAAAGACAAAAGCAATAATAAAATAAAATTGATTTCCTAGTCTCCAAGAACATATTTACCAATACTGAAAAGGAAACTTAAAAGTATGATTCTAAAGACTTCTTTTACTAGATACGTGGAAAATCATGTTATTTCTCAAAATTTGTCATGGATAGTTACTGTTCTATTGCTACTTGTGAAAATATGACTGTAAAAAGGTGATGGGGATTAAGAAGTGCATTTATTGTGATGAGAACTCGATGCTGTATGGAAGTGTTGAGTCCCTATGTTGTACACCTGAAACTAATATTACACTGTATGTTAACAATACTGGAATTTAAATAAAAACTTAAAAAAAAATCAGAACCTTAGTAATAAAGAAAATGAAAAGACAGGAAAGTATTGATTCCCTTCCTTTCCTTGCTAATTGAGTATGCATTACTTATTGTTTTCTTTCTGCTCTCACTAAAAGGATATACAAAATAATATGGAATTTTCCCCAAAACAAAACATTGAATGAGTATTTTAATCATCATAACTGTTTAAAGTAACTTAATATTTCTCTATGGTTTTCTAAAAGTTCTCATCTTTATATCATCTTTTGTCAAAACTGCACACAAAATAAATTGGGCTGGTTTTATGTTACTTTTGAAGGATGTTAAATATCTTTTTTTTTTTTTTTTTGGCCAGCTCAATGGTACAAAGTGTGTCATTATGTAACTCACTAGCTATTCCAACATTTCCTTAATATTTAGTCACAAACAATTGGATCGATGGGGTCTACACACACTGGATTATAAGCTCCGTGAGGACAAAGACCATAATTTTCTTGCCCACCACTTTATTCTTAGTTCCTAGCATCCATCAGCACATAATAGATAATACTGGGTAAATAAATCTGAATTTGTAGTTTTTCTCTTATTTGAAAGAATAAAAACATTCATGGTTAAAACTTCCCTGAGCTAAGAACCTCCTCACAGCAGAAATTCTGTGACAATTCTTAAAAAATTTCTTCATAAATTTTAAATTTTTTTCTAACAATTTGATCATTTTTCCTTAGATAATATTCTATTTAACTCAAATTCTAAAATGTATTAGTATATATTTATAAAGAGTATTATCATATAAATGTAGAAAAATTTTACCTCATTTCTGAAATTTACTATAGTTCATATTATTCAAGAAGAATATTTTTATTCCTACAATAATTTATTCCAGCTGCATTGTTCTCCTTTTTATGTGTGTAATTTACATGTTACTGTTTTTGTGTTCACCCATTTAATGAAAAGAGTCATACTTGCCTATCATCAATATATTGATCCTTTTTGCTCTACTTCACTAATACCTGCTTGTTATTAGAATCTTTCTGCCAAGTCTACAATTAAAAGGTTCTTTGCTATTTAGTCATTAATTTAGTGAGCTATGCTGAACTGAGACTCCTACTCTTACTGCATGGTCAGCTATGTCATTATGTAGATAGGAATTAATTTTAGGATAATTTGAAGCAATTATGAAGACTATGTAGCCCAGAGAGTATGCACTTTGACCATGGTTATTCTTGCTTTCATCTCCCTCTGATACTGACTTCGTTCTAGGGTGTGATTTGTTATTCCCAGTCCAATCTTGTCTTGGGATCTGCCGATTATTAGGTTTGTAATCCTGAGTGTAGTACTGGAAGGCAACAGAGAATGGCTTTGAGTTGCTTACCAAACCATTCCTACTCAGTAAAATAATGACTTATTCTTTTTTTTTTTTACTCAGTGATGGTACCATATCACTGAGGTAAGAATATGAATTAAGTTTTGATGAACATAATTTATTGCCTTCTCCTAAATGATTTTGCTTAATGGCTCTATCTAACCGTTAGTTATCAGATTCTTTCTGGTCTCAGGCAGATGCCTGACCATTTATCCTGATTCTCACTGCTTTGGTGGCTTTGTTTTCTTTCTTAGTTTTAATATTTTTCTGTGGAAAATTAGGGAATAAAAATAGAGACCTTCTAGCTAGCCAATATTTTAATCTGAATATCATCAGGAAATTATTTTCTCACTTGAAAGAAATTTTCTTGGTGATGCATAAGAAGTCCTACTATATGTGTATATACATATCTGACATTGAAAATACATATATATATTTTGCGTATACATTTTCTAGTAATGATAAATCAATATGGGAATTATTTATGATCTTTAATGTAATCTCACTTAGGGACAGAAGAAAACCATTTGGTTATGAAATGAATTCAAGGTATAGGTAAGATTAATTTAAACATAAATTCTAACATGATATAATCTGCAGTATAATTTTGAACTCCTAAATTCTCAGAGATCCCTTGGTAATAGAGATAACTTTAATTTTAATTTAGGAAAATATGGAAATTATAAGTATTCTATTAAATGTACTTTTTATATGAGTCATTACAAACATTTCACTAGATAGATGCCATGTAGAAGACCAGTAGCAGGGCATAATAATGTCCTTTTTTCATGTGCTTACTGTAGGACTTTTGAGCATCTAGTTACTCACTGATACACTCAGGATATTATGATGATACTTATTCTCATGGGCATTTGCTGTTTTTGTCATCTTTCTTTTCTTTACACCTTTCTTATGGAAACAGAATGTTTGTTTTTTTTTTTTCCTGAATAAATGGAAAATTGATCCATACCTGATGAGAGTACTACCTTGGCCTGAGAGATTGGTTAAAGGATAACTAAATGATTCTGGGGGGGGGGGTTCTATCTAGGGTATTAAGCAATACTGCCTATTTTCACTGGCTAGTATGTAAAGGAAGATGTACATATAACTAATATGCTGAGTAAGTACAATGTGTGGAGTTTGCCTTTAACCATCCCTTTAAACTTTACTCAAGGTCAATATTTCCTTACCCTGGGGTTAAAAACTCAAGCAGGCTCATGACTTTTCTGCCCACCTTTAGAAAAAAGACACAATGCTATGTATTATGGTCATTTTATCCTGAAACAAGTCTCAAATAAGAAATCAAATTGTCCCAGAACTGCTTATAATCTCCAAACTGTGAAATTCACTTGGTTGCAATTCTTTTTCCTTCTTTTCTCCAGCTTGAAGCTACAATGTGAAAGAGGGCATTGTGTGATTGACATCGCGTTTCCTTTGATTAGAGCTTTTCTTTCCTTTTTCTCTCCCCACCTTCCAGCTGTGGTTTTGAATTTCACAGGGAGGGATATATGGAAAAGGGGAAGAGGTTGAATTAGAAAATACTAACCCAAACTGGATAATAAGTTGGCTTCAAACTCTTTATGTTAACAGATATATAAAGCTGAATCTTATTTATGCTTCTGTGAGATCTAGGCATTCTTTCCTGGATCTATTTTCTTGATCTAGGCAGACACCTATCTATTCCAGGTGGTGCACTGATTCTCTTTCTGCAACCACCGCAGAAACCAACCTTTCAGACTCTTTCTGCTAACGTTTCCTTGGATTTATTAGACAGGCCTCAACACAACTTCAATCTGTTTTTTTTCTCTTCTCTAATACAAACCTGATTTATGAGAAAAACTTTCTCATTTCTAATCCCTTCTAAGTCTAGCAGTATAGGCTAATCCCACCATCCTAAGCAGGTGTCGAACTAGTTAAGAGAATACATTTCAAAAATGCGGGTAAGAGATACATGCATCCCAATGTTTTCAGCAACACTATCTACAATAGTCAAAGTATGGAAAGAGCCCAAATGTCCATCAATGGATGAATGGATAAAGAAGATATGGTGTGTGTGTATATATATGTATATGTATATGTATATGTACATATATATACAATGGAGTATTACTCAGCAATCAAAAAGAATGAAATCTTGCCATTTGCAACTACATGGATGGAACTAGAGGGTATCATGCTAAGTGAAATTAGTCAGTCAGAGAAAGACAAATATCAAATGACTTCACTCATATGAGGACTTTAAGATAAAAAGCAAATGAATATAAGGGTTGGGAAGCAAAATAATATTAAAACAGGGAAGGGGACAAAAAGATAAGAGACTCCTAAATACGGATAACAGAGGGTTACAGGAGGGCTTGTGGGAGCAGGGATGAGTTAAATGGGTAAGGGGCATTAAGAATCTACTCTTGAAATCATTGTTGCACTATATGCTAATTAACTGGTATGTAAATGTTTTTAAAAAATTAATTAAAAAAACCCTGAGTGTTTTTTAATGCCCCTTTTCTAAAGATTTGTTAAAAGAACTTGTCCTACCCACCCACCCACTGCATTGACAACTCCTGCCACCAATTTTCTCTTCCCTCTGTGATACCTTCTTGATTTGGGTGGTGAATCCAAGAGTCATGGAACAAATTCTTCATCAGTGTTCCTACAAATCCTTCTACAATATAGTGCCAGGAAGAGGCTCTCCTTATATAATCTGAGCTGCTAGGAAGAGAGGCAAACTGACAGACAGAGAGGGAGTGAGGGAAGGAAAAGAGAGGGAATGGGACATGCTATGGTAAAGTGTTTTGAGGCCCTGGATTTTGCAGCAGCAGCAGCAGCAGCTGATCTCACTATTGCTGATATAAATTTTTCATATATGTGTGTATCAAATTCTGGGCAAAATCAGTACTTGAAATCTCAAGTTATTCAGTATAAATTTCTTTCTCTTGGAAGCAAAACCAATGTCCATAATTTTTTTTTGCTATAATGACTTCTTTATTTTGCTCTTATTACTTTATCATATAGAAGAGAGATAACTGCAGTTCATTATTTGGAATATTAACTGTAGCCCGTAAGTGCCAGTACTCTGAAATTTTATTTTACCAGTTGTACAACAGTTTCATATTTCTCTTAGAACTATCTTTGTAAACTACATTTCTGGAATAATAGGCATAACCGAAAGGATGGAAGCATCTAATAAAATGCAAGAATTTAAAAACATTTTCAGAAGTGAAAGACAAAATAATATAAGGACTTTTAAAGTGTCACAATCTTTATTTAATCATTAATTTGGACTCCGTATTGTATATAATACAATAGTAGATTGTGATTTCAAGAATAAATGTCAAAAAAAAGAATAAATATCGCAAAAATTGCTCTGCTACAAATAAAAACAGCCATTGGATGAATCAAACATGTACCTTATTTAATCAGCTCTTTTGCTGAAACACATCTGTAAGAAAAAATAACTAAAGAATTCGTATGCAATTTCTGAACTTTACCTATATATTTATGGGTTTTTTTTTGCCTTTTGCTAATAAAATATTTTAATACATTTCCTATTTGGGGAACAGTGAAAAGCTCTTTGATAGAGACTTCCACTTGTGGGACTTGCAGAAAATCTGCAGCCTAGAAAGCAGACCTCCTCAGCGCTCACTGGCTATATTCATATGTATTCAGCAAGGGATCAGTTAACAACTAAAATAAAATAAACAAAACCAACTTGAAAATAAAGATATTTAATAATCTTCATCCAGAGAACAGTGTCCATCTTGAAAGCTACTCTAAAGAACACATACCATGATGTGATCAAAGCTCATGCACTAAAATCACGAACACAGAATACCTTAAAGCCTCATATAATAGAATGAGCAAACACTTATAAGTAGACATCGCCAACATCCAGTATTCTGGAATGTCTTAGACCATTTCAAATCATTTTGAAGAAGGTGAATAGAGCTCAGCTGTTTGAAAGTAATTTGTCTTTCAGTTATTATCTAGAAATGAAAATTAGAGATCTAAAAATTCCATAGCAGGAGGATTTATGACAGATAAAACACAGAAATGAAATTGCCATGGCTTTGAAGTTGTTTATCAAGTGATTCTTTGTCGAATGTTTTGAGATGAGATTGAAGAACTTACACTGGAGTCTGTCTTTCTGTTTTCTTTTTTTTTTAACAAGAACTTTCATTTTGTTTTTGTTTTTGTTTTTATTTTGTAATCATAAAATAACTGATTATAGTGTAGAATCTTGTTGATTCTATTATATGTACATATATTGTGTTTACTTAGTTTTCAGAGTATCATCAGTAATATAATGTTAAAAAACACAGTACCTCTATACAATACTTCCAAATCATAGCTCACTTCCAAAGCTTAATTTAATTGTTAACAATAAGTGTCAATATATTCTATTCAATACAAAGAGATTAGGTTTTAGAATCACAGACTGAGTTTTAGTCCCAGGCCCATTTATCAGTATTTTTGCAATTTGCAAAACTAGCATAACATAAACCTGTTAGGTTTCTGATATATACTTCTTAAAATGTTTTATGGAGATGTTTACATTGAAAGAGATAGTGGGTGTGTCAAATATATACTCTATGAGCAAATATATGCCACTAAATTGGGCAATCTAGAAGAAATGGATAAATTCCTAGAAACATATAAGCTGCCAAAACTGAAACAGGAAGAAAATGAAAATTT
Source organism: Paguma larvata (assembly GCA_030068075.1). Classification (NCBI taxonomy): domain Eukaryota; kingdom Metazoa; phylum Chordata; class Mammalia; order Carnivora; family Viverridae; genus Paguma; species Paguma larvata. The sequence continues at coordinate 117,630,242 of CM057823.1, forward strand.
GAACAGACCCATAATCAGTAAATAAATTGAATCAATAATCAAAAATCTCCCAACAAACAAGAGTACAGGGCTGTACGGCCTCCCAGGGAATTCAACCAAATCTTTAACGAAGAGTTAATACCTGTTTTTTTGAAGCTGTTATAAAATATAGAAATGGAAGGAAAGCTTATAAATTTATTTTATGAGGCCAGCATTGCCTTGACTCCAAAACCAGTCAAAGACCCCACTAAAAAAGAGAACTACAGACCAATTTTCTTGATAAACATGGATGCAAAAATTCTCAACAAGATACTAGTAAATCGAATACAACAATATATTAAAATGATTATTCACCATGATCAAGTGGGATTTATTCCAAGGTTGCAGGGCTGGTTCAATATCGACAAACCAATCAATGTGATGCATCACATTAATGAAAGAAAGGATAAGGACCACATGATTCCCTTAATAGATGCAGAAGAAACATTAAATAAAATGCAGAATTCTTTCCTGATAAAAACTCTTAAGAAAGTAGAGATAGAAGGAGCATACCTCAATATTATAAAGGTCATATATGAAAGACCCACAGCTCATGTCATCACCAAAGGGGAAAAGACTGAAAGCTTTCCCCTTAAGGTCAGTAACAAGTGATATCCATTCTTACCACTGTTGTTCAACATAGTACTACAAGTCCTAGCCTCAGCAATCAGACAACAAAAAGAAATAAAAGGCATACAAATCGGCAAGGAAGAAGTAAAGCTTCACTATTTACGGATGACATGATACTCCTCACAGAAAACCCAAAACACTCCACCAAAAACTGTTAGAGCAATACATGAATTCAGCAAAGTCATGGGATAAAAAAATCAATGTACAGAAATCAGTTGCATTTCTATATGCCAATAATAAAGCACCAGAAAGAAAAATCAAGAAATTGATCCCATTTGCAATCGCACCAAAACCCACAAATACCTAGGAATAAACTTCTTTGGTTAAATGAGGTAAAAGGTCTGTATGCTGAAAACTATAAAGCTTATGAAAGAAATTGAAGAAGATATAAAGAAATGGAAAAACATTCCATGCTCATGGATTAGAAAAAAAATTGTTGTTAAAATGTCAATACTACCCAAAGCAGTCTACACATTCAATGCAATCCCTATCAAGATAACACCAGTATTCTTCACACAGCTAGAACAAATAATTCTAAAATTTGTATGAAACCAGAAAATACCCTGAATAGTCAAAGTAATGTTGAAAAAGAAAATCAAAGCTGGAGGCATCACAATTCCAGACTTCAAGCTGTATTACAAAGCTGTAATCACCAAGACAGTATGGTACTGGCACAAGAAACAGACACATGGATAAATGGAGCAGAATAGAGAACCCGGAAATGGACCCACAAATGTATGGCCAAGTAATTTTTGACGAAGTAGGAAAGAATATCTTCAGCAAATGGTGTTGGGAAAACTAGACAGCAACATGCAGAAGAATGAAACTGGACCAATTTCTTACACCATACAGAAAAATAAACTCAAAATGGATGAAATACCTAAGAATAAGACAAGAAACCATCAAAATCCTGTAGGAGAAAACAAGCAACAACCTCTTTGACCTCAGCCACAGCAAATTATTACTAGACATGTCTCCAGAGGCAAGGGAAACAAAACCAAAAATGAACTATTGGGACCTCATCAAGATAAAAAGCTCCTGCACTGCAAAGGAAACAAACAGCAAAACTAGAAGGCAACCGACAGAATGGGAGAAGATATTTGCAAATGACATATCAGATAAAGGGTTAGCATCCAAAATCTATTAATAACTTATCAAACTCAACACCCCAAAATCAAATAATCCAGTGAAGAAATGGACAAAACACACAAACAGACACTTTTACGAAGAATACATATAGATGGCTAACAGACACAAGAAAAAATGCTCAACATCACTCATCATCAGGGAAATACAAATCAAAACCACAATAAGATAACTTACCTGTCAGAATGGCTAAAATTAACAACTAAGGAAACAGCAGATGTTGCTGAGGATGCAGATAAAGGGGAACACTTTTGTCCTCTTGGTGGGAATGCAAACCGATGCAGCCACTCTGGAGAAAAGCTTGGAGGTTCCTCAAAAAATTAAAAATAGAGCTACCCTTTGACCCAGCAATTTCACTACTAGGTATTTATCCAAAATATACAAAAATGCTGATTCCAAAGGGCACATTCACCCCAGTGTTTATAGGAGCATTATCAATAATAACCAAATTATGGAATGAGCTCAAATGTCTGTTGACTGATGAATGGATAAAGAAAATGTGTATGTATATACAATGGAATATTACTTGGTGATCAAAAAGAATGAAATCTTGCCATTTGCCACAACGTGGATGAAACTAGAATATATTATGCTAAGTGAAATAAGTCAGTCAGAGAAAGACAAGTATCATATGATTTCACTCATATGTGGAATTTAGGAAGCAAACAGATGAACATAGGGGAAGGGAAGCAAAACTAAGATAAAAAGAGAGAGGGGAGCAAACCATGAGAGACTCTTAAATACAGAGAACAAACTGAAGGTTACTGAAGGGTATTGGGTGTGGGGATGGGCTAAATGAATGATGGGCATTAAGGAGGGCATTTTTGGGGATGAGTACTGGGTGTCAGATGTAAGTGATGAATCACCAAATTCTACTCCTGAAACCATTATTACACTATATATTAACTAACTTGGATTTATATTAGAAAGAAGAAACACAAAAGAACAGTATGACAAAAACCAAATATATGTATACTCTAAATTCTAATCTAAACACTTTCAGCACTGTCAGATATATTGTGTATCAAGTACTATATGTTGATTTTTCACTGGGTTGGATTTTTAATGATTTTGGAAATTCTTTGTTTAAAAATAAGTGTATCTGATATAGAAGTTCAATCACACAAAGACACAGGATTGTCTATATCAGTAGTAGAATCTAAAAAGGTAATGAAATATTATAGGTCAGAGCTGGGTGATTTATATCTGTGTGTATCATGAAAGATAGGAAGCTATGGGTATAATTGCATAACTAAGTAAATTGCCAATGCATACATTATACATATTTCAATATCTATTGAGACTTATATTCTCTTCAAAATGCCAACTGTTGAGTCTCAAATCAGTTCAATGTGGATGAGCTATAAAATATTTTTGATGTCATTTTCCTCTGGCCAAGTTTCTCCCACTAACTCGGAGAACTTTCAAGATATGGAGTTAACCTTTCAGAATATGGATTACTAGATTACCATTTAAATATGAAACTACCTTTAATGCAAAATCGGGTACAGAGATCGATGTAAGAACATAACCAGATTCTCAACTTCAGCCCTGGATCTTTTCTACTAGGAAAAAGATTTTCCTATGCACAGTATTCAAGAACCAATAGTATCTTTTAAGATTAATTTTTTAAATTTTAGTTGTGGCAAAATATACACAAACATAAAATTTATCATCTTAGCCATTTTTAAGTGTACAATTCCATAGTGTTAAATGTATTCACATTATTGTGGAACCGAACCAATCTCCAGAACTCTTTTCATCTTGCAAACCCAGTAAACAACTCACCATTTTTTCTCCCCTCTGTCCCTGCCAGTCACCATTGTACTTTCTACTTCTGTTAACTTGACTATTCTAAGCACTTTGTAGATGGAATCATACAGTTTTATTTACTTTTTTTGTGTGTGTATGACTTATTCCCTTAGCATAATATTCTCAAAATTCAATAGTATTTAACAGGTGCCACAATTTCCTTTTTAAGGCTGAATAATGCATTGTACACATATGACACATTTTACTTATCCATTTATCTATTAATGGATCATTAGGTTGCTTACACCTTTTGGTTATTGTGAATATGCTATAAACACAGGTCTTTTCAGGACTCTGCTTTCGATTCTTTTGGGTATTACCCAGAAGTGGAATTACTAGATCATATGGTATTTCTATTTTTAAGTTTTTGAGGAACCCTCATACAGTTTTGCATATTGATTACACAAGTCTACTTTCTACCACACTGATATTCCATTTTTTCCATATCCTTGCCAGCAGTATTTATTTTCTATTTTTAAATAATAGTCATCTTCTTGGGTGTGAAACAATATTTCATTCTGGTTTTGATGTAGATTTCCCTAATGATTAGTGATGTTGAAAATCTTTTCATGTGCCTATTGGTCTTTGTATATTTTCTTTGGAGAAATTCAAGTTCTCTGCTTTTTTTTTTATATCAGATTGTTTTTGTTGAATTATAGAAGTTCTTTATATGTTCCAGTGATTAATCTCTTCTGAGATATATGATTTGCAAATATTTTATTCCATTCCATAGGTTGCTTTTGTTTAAAATATACAATTTAAGTTTTTAGAGCAGTTTTAGTTTCAGAGCCTTATTGAACAGAAGATAGAGATTTCACAGGTATCTTCTGTGAATAGGATAGCCTTTTTCATTATGTACACCCCAACTGCAGTGGTACACTTGTTACCAAGGATGAACCTACATTGATACATACCATCCAAAGTCCATTGTTTACCTTAGGGTTCACTCATGGTGTTGTACAATCTATGGGTTTAGATAAATGAATAATGACATGTATTTATCATTATAATATCATACAGAGTATTTTCACTGCCGCGAAAAATCCTTTGCGCTCTGCCTGTTTATACCTTCTGCTCCTGTCACCCCTGGCAACCACTGATCTTTTTATTGTGTCCATAGTTTTGCCTTTTCCAGAATTTCATGTGATTGAAATCATACAGTATGTAGTCTTTTCACTAATAATATGTCATAAACATTTTCCCCTAATGTTACTTAAGTGCATAGTAGTAACATACATGTATTCATAGAATACATATATGTATTCACATTCATAGAATGTGTATTGCAAACACAATATGTTGTTTCCTTGTTTTGGGTATTTCAGATTGCCTTTATATCTTTGTTATTGATAACCATAACAAAAAGTTTGATTGTGCCAAGAACACCCAACTTACATGCTGAAGTTTCATCTTAATGGGCTAGTTTCCAAAAGTGGGGTCATTGGCTGACTGCATGCATGTTTCAATTGAAATGGCTACATCCCTTTTCAATCAAGTGGTATGAATTCATGTGTCTACCAAGAATATATGAAAATGCCCATTTCCCCACAATTATACCAGGATTGGATATTATCAATTTTTAAATTTTGTCCTATCAGGTAAAAAAGAGGAACGTTCTTGCTTTAATTTCCACTTTTCTGAACTCTTGTATATTTTCCATTACCTGTTTGTATTTCTTCTTCTACAAAGTCACATGAAATCTTTGCCCATTCTTATTTATTTGCTTATGACTATACAAATGATAAGTAGCTTATCATATAGTAGAGATATATAACATTTATTCTTAAGACTGTATTTTGACTATTTCTTGTCTTCCTTGTTTATGGTATCTTTTGCATTCATAAATTTGATAATTTTATATACTTGAATCTAGTTATCTAATACTTTATAATTCCTGTTTTTTTTATTAAGGCATCTTTTATTCTAAAAGTATAACAGTATTTTCCTTCTTTTTAAAAATTAACAGATTGTTATATCTTTGCTTATAAGAAGATAATTTTGTGTGCATGTATCTTGAGATAAAAATATTTTTCTCTTTGAGATATATAGACAATTTTGCCAAGAACATTATTTTTTAGTGTTTTTTTTTTTTACTCTTTATTTTTGAGACAGAGAGAGAGAGAGAGAGAGAGCACATAGGGGAGGGGAAGAGAGAGGGAGACACAGAATCCAAAGCAGGCTCCAGGCTCCATGCTGTCAGCACAGAGCCTGACACAGGCTTGAACCCACCAACTGTGAGATCATGACCTCAGCTGAAGTCCGACGTTTAACTGACTGAGCCACCCAGGTCCCTCTGCCAAGAACATTATTAAACAGCCATTCTCACCCCCATCCCTATTTTTCTTATTATATGATTACTATGTTTACTTCAATACATTTCTGGAATCTATTTTGTGTCATTTCTATATCTATGTCAAAGTTTACTCAAATCTACTCCTCTATCACTCAAATCTTTTGAGTAGAAATACTATTGAGGTTTGACCTTGCTCCGAAGAAATAGAATATAATTTTAACCTTCCTTTATTCAAAATGTGAAAATAAATGAGAAGGAAGAAACAGACACACACACACACACACAGTCAGAGAGAGAGAGAGACAAAGCAAAGGGAAAAAGAATACTTCAACTCATCTTCCCTACCTATGCTTTGGTTTTTCAGATCTTGTAGTATATGCACTAATATAAGAGGTAAATACATGTCATTCTTCCTGTCATACACCTCAGTGAAATCTGAAGCATGAGTTTTGTGGAAGTTTTTTTTAAATGTTTTTTAATATTTTATTTATTTTGAGAGAGAGACAGACAGACAGAATGTGAGTGGGGAAGATGCAGAGAGAGAAGGAGACACAGAATCCAAAGCGGTCTACAGGCTCTGACTCTCAGCACAGAGCCCAACGTGGGGCTTGAACTCACGCACCACAAGATCATGACCTGAGCTGAAGTGAGACACTTAACCTACTGAGCCACCCAGGCGCCCTTCGGGAAGTTTAGTGAAAACAAAAACAAAAACGAAAACTTGTCTTGAGACCCTGTTGCTTTTTGTCCAGTTTGTCCTTTGCTTGTTCATTTATGTGTCAGTTTTGTTCCTTTGTCTCTCCTGTGTAGTAATTCCTGTTACAAAGTGAAAATATCAAGTCTCGATACCCAATTTATCTGCTACACAAGAACTTTTTATGTAGTACTTATAACTAGGATTCCTGTAAAGAGATTTATGGATACTATAGTCACACTTAAATAAGTTGGCCGCTGCTCCATATTTTATATATTGAGAGTAGAAGATTGTTTTGGTATTCAAGTTTTGATATTTAAAACAGTCACTCAAATGTGCTTAGGTTAGAATTCTTAACTTTTTAATATTCAAGAAGCATCCCTTCTCTTTAGGCTTTTAAACATTAGAGCAAACCATGTGACTGGCTTTATAATTTTCTAGGTCGTGGAAGAACTTTGGTTCTGCTTTGATCATTCTAACACAGTAAACCTCCTATCCTAAGAATTAAATGGAAATGATAATTTAATCATACAAAGAACATAAGCTTTCTTAAGATCCATTACCTGTGGTACAGTAGACTTTGTCTTTATTTTCAGATTTTCCTTGTCTTTATTTTCAGATCTGTATTTTTTTTCATTTTTTTTTTAATTCTAGACTAACATCTAAATCAAAATTCACCAAAAAAAGTCTTCTATTACTTTATTTTCATTTTTGTGATCAGATACTTTATAGGGTTTCAAAGTCATTGCTAAGATATTTGAAGTTTCGTTAAGCATTCTTAGAAGCCAGTTTCTTCAAGGTAATACATATAACAGATGAAATATTTGCCATTTCATGATCAAGAGTTGACTCACTTTGAATATTTAAGTTTAATAGGTTATGGATAGCCCAATATAAAGTTATGATTTTATTCCACCTAATAATGCTGTAATGACATATCAGTCATTATTAGTGGTTGGTTAGAGTAGACTGACTCCCTTTTTTAATTGAACATTTTAAAGATAGGGATTATTTCATCAGCACTTTTTACTGGCTAGCTTTTTCAGACATTTTCTAATGAAGTGCCTTCCCAGGCACTAATATGGTCATTTGATACTTACAATAGTAACATTTACATATTAAATTATGTTGATTCACATAGAAACTTAAAATATGTATGCTCTTTCACCCTGAAATATAAAATATAAAATACAGCTTACTGCTACGTAAGACTTGTATACTTTTTAAGTTTATTTTATAATGAGAAAATGATATTCACTTCATATGGACTTTTTCAGGAAGGCAATCATATAGGAAAAAAGAACAAATACTCTTATCACTCAGAGGCAAAAAGTGCTATATTTAACTGTATATTCT